>CM069524.1:81806888-84306888 GCA_035773235.1 Eospalax fontanierii
GTCATGAGGATTAAATGATTTGATTTACATCAGTTCTTAGGATGCTGCTTTGCACAAGGCAAATACTACATATATGGTATAAATGTTGTTAGAAATTCTCTTTTAGAAGTGAAAGTTTGATAATTATCATAATCATATTTCTATAAAAAGTGTTTAAAATAAGCCTTGTGGGGATGTTGAAGATGGCAGCGCATCAACCTGGATCAGGATTTCTCCTTTATAATTTTGCTCTTCAGGCTTTAGGAGCCAGAGTTATTTCCAGGGTTGATGTAGGCTCAGTGGATTCAGGCACAGCACATCAATTTAGAGATATATTTATTTTTCTTACCCTGAAGGACTTAGAAAGAAGGGGAAAAAGCCTTATGGCATTCTAGTTTTCAGAAGCCATCGTGATGTGTGTGGCAAAGGTGATGTTCTAAATCTGTCGTGCGTGGTCACTGAAAAGGAACAAAATGACTCATCATGTTGATTCCCATAAGCTTGCATGAACTCTCTTGGTTCAGAGTTTCAAGAAGAAAAAGAAAAGCTTGATTCCATTGTTTACACACTGAAGAATATACACATACATACACACACACATACACACACACACACACACACACACACACACGATGTGTGTGTTGAGGTCCCATAATCCCTTCGGTCTATTTTCTAGCTCGATGGTCATATTGTTTTACTGATTTCGTGCATATTTCTGTTTTAATCAGAATGGCATCAGATGATGAGTTTGTTGTCTGCTTCACACTTCTTACCCTTTCCATCCACTTACTCATCAGCTCTCCCACCCAAAAGTGACAGGTAGCCAGCAAGAAGCAAATGTAACCGAAGTTAGGGAAATCTGGGAGCATGGTTTAATAAACAGACTATTTATAAAGCTTCTGCGGCAGTGTTGGGAAGTCCAGGGGACAGTGGATCAGCTGGTGCCAGTAACAGAGGACTGCAGCAGAAAGGAAGGAGAGCAGATTCCAGAATCACAAAGGAGCCATCCTGAGCAGTAGTCACTGCAAGGCAAGGGAAACCATTAGCCAAAGGTTATCCCACCCCAAGGGAGGGGTGGAGATAGGGCTAAATATTTTTATGTCTCTAGCCTCTTCCCACCAATGATCCCAAGGGAACTCAGAAGCTGAACCTACTGATGTGACTTCCACAAGTTAGTTGTAGTAGTAGAGTAGCCTTTCAGTGAATACAGGAAATGTCCCCCTGCTTCCTGTCCTGTTTTCCTTGCTTACCACATCTGAAGGACTGTCATGCCTACAGATCACATTTTTCCGGGAATCATTCAATCATTCCTTCTCTCCTACATCACAGGTCTCTCCCTTGCCCTGCCCCACCCCCCAAATCTTCTAATTGCCAGATAATTTTGTTCCATATTTCTTCCATCTTAAACACACACACACTCACACACACACACACACACACACACACACACACACACACACATTCATGCATGTCTTATGTCTTCATTTTTTTTATCTTCTCAGTATTCCCAAAGAAATGGCTTTTAAGATCTGAGGGCTGAGGTGATGTTAGCCAGGGGAGCAGTGCATTTTAGATAGAAAGAATGACAGCTTCAGAAACTTCCCAATGAGGAATAAGCAAAGGTCAGTGTGGATGAAGCCCGATGTGTAAAGCTGGAGGCCCATGGAATACTGTAGGCTAGAGAAGCTAGCAGATTAGTAAGGAGTCAGATCATGTGTCCAGTAGGTTCCAGACACAATTTTAGATTTCTGTTGAAGAACTGTGGGAAGGTAGGCTATTCACTGTACCACAAATTACTCTCAAATTTAGTGGTATAGGACAAATAATTTTACTCAAAATTCTGTGGGCCAGTGATTCAGGAAGAAGTTGACTACAAGTTTTCATTTGAATCTCTCATGTGCCCAAAGCCACAAGTTGATTGGGGCTAAAGTCAGGGGAATCATGACTGGTAATGGCTTTCTAAAACAGTGGTCTCAAGATAGTTGAACTTTTACAGGCCTGCTGGCCTTCTCCAAAGCACATGTCTTAAAGAACATAGATGGCAGCTTGGTGGCATTTTTTGACCAAGCTCTAGAAGTCATATGGCATTCATTGCACTCCATTAATTAGTTAGAAGTAAGT
This sequence comes from Eospalax fontanierii, assembly GCA_035773235.1. Classification (NCBI taxonomy): domain Eukaryota; kingdom Metazoa; phylum Chordata; class Mammalia; order Rodentia; family Spalacidae; genus Eospalax; species Eospalax fontanierii. The sequence goes on from CM069524.1 coordinate 81,808,989, forward strand.
AGTCACAACGCTAGCTCAGATTCGAGGGGAGCGGAGTTACATTGCACTCATGATTAGTAAGAGTTTGATCACATGCTCTGTTAGTTTGTTGGTATTGCTCTATAGCAGAACTCCTAATCCTGGATAATTAATAAAGCTCAGAGATTTAAAATCTTACAACTATTGAGGCTGAGAAGTCCAAAATGTAGTTGCTTGCCTTTGATGAGTTCTTAAAATTTATTTTCATTTATTTGTGTGTTTGTGTGTGTACCATAGCAGGCATGTGGCAGAGAGAGGACAAATTGCCAAAGTTGATTTTCTTCTTCTGCCTTGTGAATTCTGCCGCGCCTGCACGGCCCTGGGTCCGAGTCTCTGCGAGGGACGTCGAGGTTGAAGAGAAGAGTACACACACAAACACAAAGAAAGAGACAGACACAGAGAGAGAGAGACACTAGTTAGGAGGAAAGGAGAATGACACACACTGACTTTATTCAGAGGCAGCAAGCCTTATATACCCTGAGGGCGGGGCTTTACAGGAGGTTAAAGGTTCAGATTCTCAGGAGACATCCTCTACTGATGACACACAGCTGTACACAGGAAAAAGGAAGTTGTGGTTGGGCTAGCTTAAGGGTCAAGTTGTTTACTTGAGCTTTGCAATTGACAAGATCCTGGCTAGCCCTTGGCCAAGAGTCTAGCACTAAGAGAGAAGGGCAAGCAGGCTAAGCTGGCTATTCTATGACCTGTGGCCTCCAACAAATTCTAGGGTTGGAACTCAGGTCATCAGGCTTGGTGGCAAATACCTACCCGTTGAGCCATCTTGCCAACCCCTGGTAAAAACTTTTTTGCTGCATTTTCATATCACAGAAGATAGAAGAAAGAGAGAATGAACCCACTCCACAGCTATTTTTATAATAGCATTTAGTGCATGCATGAAGATACAATTTTATAACTTAAACATCTCTTAAGGGGCCTGCCTCACAAACCTTGTCACAATGGTGTCAAATTTCTAACATAGGAATGTTGGGGGAGGAATGTTCAAGCCATAGTAATGTAGAAATTGTTCAACAACCTATATATGGAGGTTATGTTGGCCTTCCAAGGAAAATGCAATCTTTCATTCTATTGAATGATCTTGAGCAAACACTAATGTAAGTTAATTTGTGTTTGCTATGATGCTGTTCAGACTGCAACTCAGAGAGTAGAATAGCTGCTTGTGAGAATCTGGAGGCAGTGTACACATGAGACAATGATGTGTTGGTACAGTGCGTCTTAGTAGGCATGGGAAGCCATGAGTGACCTTGAGTGAAGCTGGAAACTATTTCTGAGACTTGGAGAAGGGCTGCATGTGGCATGAGATGGAAAGGAGATGGCGAGTGTGGCTCCTGGGGACTTTTGGGTGAGAAGTCACTAGACAGCTGCAGATACCCTGTAGAGAGTGTGGGCAGTTAGAGGCGAGGCTGAGCTGAAAGGGAAGACCAGGTTTCAGTTTCAGATGTATCTGTGTTGCTCTAGGGACATTTAGGTGGAGTTGTCAGGAGGCCAGATGGATGTTCATGTCTGGAGCTCGTAAGAGGCTTCTGAGATGGAACTATAAATATGCTAGGCATCAGCATATTGATGATATATAAAGCCAGGGGAACTGATGAAATGTACTTGGGAAAGCCTGATGGAGGGGAGCAAAGTTTTAGTTTAAAACACTGGCAGCCTGTGCCAGAGCTTTAAGTCAAATGGCCAGAACTGAATAGACTTTTAGTGGTAGAAGATTATATATATATAATGTATTAGTATTATAGGATATATATATATACACTAATACATATAATATGCACATTATATATCTGTATATATTGCATATGTATTTTAGCTCACATGGCTTAATGTGATAATCTTGATGGAAATATTAAATATACTTCTCCAATTACTACTTAAAAAGGGATTTTGCCTGTTTGGTCAGGTGCCTTTTATATTTCACAGCCTAAGAGGCAGTGTCTGATGCTCTGTGATTTCTGTGAATGAGGTACTTGTTAAAAAAATGAAGCATTAGAAGTGTTGTCTGAGTATGTTGATCTCTGTATTGTTTCTAAATAAGATATTGTGTTCTTTTAGAAGGTTCCTTCTTATAAAAGGAATAAAGTAATAGTCTGTAATTAACTTTAAATAGTGGGCGTCACATGGTTTGCTTTATATGAAGTACTTGATTCAATTTTCTGTCAGACAACTATTTTGAGGTGAATGTGTTGAGAACCTAGAAAAGAGTATTTGTATATAAACTACATATTCTCCACTATACTATCTAAAACATTTCTAGGTGATATATAATATTTATGATGTTGTAAATACTAAGTAAATCATTGTCATATCGAATCATTTGGGACTGCAGTTCCCGTATATATGAGATTTCTGCCTGAATGATCATGGATGAAAACTATTTTTTAAAAATTATTTCTGTTCTAAATGTATGCAGACTTGGTGGTGAGTCATTACTCCCTGGACAATATAGTATGTCAACAATTTATACAGCATTTACATTGTATTAGGTACCATATGTCATCCATAGATGATTTAAAGTATATGGGAGATAGGTATAATTATATGCAAATAAAACATCATGTTATAGAAGGGACTTGAGTGTCTGTAGATTTTGGTACATGTCAGCATCTCTGGAATCAATTTCCAATAGACATGAGGGAGGACTATAGTAACAAGAAGAAGGCCTGTATATATTCAGCATGATTGTATTTAATGTTTCAAATGTCTTTGATCCATTGTTGATTAACTCTGCAGGTAGGGAATATATAGTCTCAAAATCTAATGTCAAACTGTCAATCTGCTATTTAAAATTCTCACTGGATACTAACCAATGGAGGTAGACACCATTCTTTTCTTGTTTAACACTGTGTCTAAATCCTAGTACTTATGCCCAACACACATGTACAAACACAATGCACACTCATATATGTACGCATGCATGCCTGCACATATTTATTACATGAATGGATTAAGCCATATTGAGGGAGGATTAGAAATATCCCAAATAAGGAGGAGTTCTTCAGGACACATTAACATGCAATTGAAATGCCTCATCTTCCAGTCATGAAAATTAGTTTTGAAAGTTACTCTGAATTGCTGTAGCATAATTTTCTTATAGTAAACTGCCTCTTTCCAGGGTAATTTTCTTGGGGCAGAATTTGTTTCTTGGTTTTGTTCTGATTTCTTTCTGACTTCAGTTTTCCTGAAAGTCTGCTTCCTCGTTATCTTCACGTAGACCTACAATCTGAATTGTCCCATGTTTTTCCAAACATCTTCTTCCAGGGGGTCAGCTTCCTGAAAATTCAGTATTTTCAGGACAAGCATTGTTTTATACATTACCAGTATCTAATCACATTAGCCAATGCAGTTGGCTGGCTCTCTAAGAAATTCTCATAATTCTATATATAATTTTTAAAAATCCCAGTCAGGAGTTAGTACTGTAGGCAGACAGTAGGAAACTTATTTTGCATCATAGTTGCATTCTGTATGTGAGAAAATAGTCACATGAAGAAGTTAAGAGAGTTGCCTAAGGTTACTCTAACCCAGAACAACTTTGTTCCTTTGGTTTTCATTTCCTTGTGATCAATGTGCTTTGTTCAAGGTCATTAGAAATCTGTTTTCTAAACACATCCCTAAAGCTCTTAAATAGCGATGACTCAGGAATAAAATGACTGTGTTTGCCTAAAGGAAATTGTTGAGAGTCATTTGCAATCCTGGTTCTCAGATCACAAATAAGCTTAAGTAGAGCATGTGACATGGCAGACTCTGAGCAGGTATCCTCATATTGCCTTGAAGGAAAAGATGCTTAAAGCTAATGATTTTAGACCTCCATTCACTGAGGCAGAAATAACTATCATTAAAAATAGAGAGCACACTAGACTCCTGAAAATCAACAAATGTCTACTGGCTACTCAAACTACCGTGAAATTCCTTCATTGCAATTCAGAAGAAACAACAATGTGCCCAGGTTTTAACTCTCTTTTTCAGATTTTCCAGAACTATCGATTCTTTTTTGACCTCAAATTGAGTCAAAGATTCTCATAGGCTTAGCTGTGGCTTGGTGCCATGAACCTAGAATTGATTCAGCTCCAGCATGTTAGATCATCAGCATATAGTACCTCTGTTAGACCCCACTCTCAGCCCGGGGACTCGAACCCCTGTGGGCCGCCTGGGTGACTAACGTCGGGGAGCCTCAAGCCCACTGACCTCCCTCAGCCCAGGGGACTCGAACCCCTGTAGGCTGCCTGAGAGTCAGTCTCAAGAATCCAGACCGTCAGATGCAAAATGCAAGAAGTAAGTTTATTTCACTTGCGCAAGTGGGAGACTCAGTCTCGTTCATGAGACTCAGCCCGCCTGCCTTCTGCCAGGCCAGGTTTTTATAGTAGGAACTCACAGTATTATCATACATTATCATATAGGGAACTTGTTACATTTGGATTGGCTTTTGGCCTACAGACCAGGGTCACAGAGAAGACAATTTTACATAGTCCAACCTTCTCTCAGAAATGCCACATACATTATTCTGCAGTTCACAGGAGATAAACTTTTCCACAATTTATGAATGGGATAATGGAGAAACCTTCCCACAATTTATGGATGAGATAATGGAGAAACCTTCCCATAATTTATGGATGGGATAATGGAGACTCTTCCTGTGGAATGTTAAGCCCACAGGCTTTATCTTGCATACCAAGGGATGTTTACATAACTCTTGAATTCCCTGGGTCTCTTCCTCCTGGTTTTATAGTTTCTTAGTTGTTTTTCTAATTAAGGGGGAGGGGGGAGGCCAAACTCGTATCACCGAGTGCCTCATAAAACAAAATGTCTCACACCTCAGAAATCTGCCTTATGCACTAAGGCCAAATCAAGCCAGCAAACATTACTGAACATTGTCCTAGTTTGTTGCTGTAATAAAACACTTTCCAAAATAACTTGGGGAGGAAAGGGTTTTTTTCAGATTACAACTCTCAGGTCACAATTCAATACTGAAAGAAGTTAGGAAGGAACTGAAGCAGAAATCATGGAGGAACACTGCTTACTAGCTTGCCTCCTGGGCTTGCTTAGCCAGCTTTCTCACAGAGCCCAGACCCAAGAGCCTAGCGACTGACTGCAGAAGCAACAGTACTCTGGATCCTCCTACATCAATCAGCAATCAAGGAAATGCCTCACAGACAGGGCCACAGGCCAGTCAGATGGAGGAAACTTCTCAGTTGAGGTTCCCTCTTCCCAGGTGACTCTAGTTTGTATCAAGTTGATAAAACCAGTTAGCACAAATGACCTCTTGTTAACTTGACACATAATCATTTCAAACAATAACCTTTCCTTTATTTTTTTCCCCCAAGATCTCATGTTAATGTCTTGATTTAAGCACACTACTGCTTTAAGTGTCCCACAATCTTTGTAATATTAAACACTTAAAAAGTTCAAAGTCTCTCTAAAGAATCTGAAATTCCTTAACTGTGGGTTCCTGGAAATGCAAAACAAGTTAAATACTTGCTTATTTCAAAAGGAAACAACTGGGTACACTTTAGCAACCTAAGTTCAACAGTGTAGCTCAGTGTCTGACATCTGGGATGCACTCACTATCTTCTGGGCTCAAAAAGGCTTAGGCCACTCATCTTCGGTCCTGCTAATCCATTGCACACACCTTGTCCCATGGGCTCAGGCTGGCTCAGCCCCACACCTGCCACTGAAACTGAGATGGCACTTTCACCAGTTTCTGGCTCTCTGCAAGGATCTTGCAACCTGAATATATTTTAAAATGATTATTCAGGGTGATAAGAAACAAAGAGTACATACTGTGTCATTCTGTTTATGTGAAATTTTAAAAAAGAAAGCTAATCTACAAAGACAGAAAAATGGGAACGAGGGAAGAGCTGCTGTAAGAGATGTACAGAGTACGTGGAAAATTTTTGGGGTGATGGATATATTTGCTGTCCAGACTGAGTTGGTGATTTCTGGGGTTTATGCTAAAAATTGTCAAACTGTAAACTTGAAATACACATTTATTGTGTGCCACTTGAAACTCAAAGCTACCAAAGTACAAAAAAGAAGTTGATAAAGGAATCATGATTAAAATTAAGGCAAAAGAAAGGTTTATCTGAGTATTTTCATGAACAAAGACACAGATACAAAAATACTAAAAAGGAGTTTGCAAATATTAGATCACCTTAGATTTGATTTAAATCTTTAAACTCTTCAGCCATTGTTCTGAATAGCATTAGTTGTTAACTTGACACACTTGGGTTGAGGGAGCCTCAACTGGGGAATTTCCTCCACTGAACTGGCCTGTGGCCATGTTGTGGGGTATTTTCTTGATTTTGAGTGCTGTGGGAGGGCCCAGTCCACTGTGGGCAGTGCCATCCCCAGGCAGGTTGTTGTGTATTGTATAAGAAAGTCAGCTGAGCATGTGCCAGTGGAGTAAACCAGTAAGAGTGTTCCTCCACGGCCTGTGCTTCAGCTCCTGTTTCCAGGTTCCTGCCCTGAGTTCCTACCTTGGGTTCCCTCAGTGACGAACTGTGACCTGGGGGATGTAAGATAAATAAAGCCTTTCCTCCCCAAGTTGGTATTGGTCAGAGGGTTTTCTCACAGTGATTGGGAGCAACCTAAGACAGCCATTTAAAGATGATTAAGATGTTCTGTATAAATTACACAAAAAATTCTATAAAAACTTACAAAAAAGAAATCCTTGTACAAGAGTATTTCCAACATGCCAGATTTTTTATTCTGATTTACTAACTTTTGCTGTTCATTCTGCTCAGATTCTTGTGTCAAGGGTCTGTTTGAGTCCGGGTGGTACAATTATGTAAAATCTGCTTACTTCCTTCAGAGAAAGAAGTCTCTGCAGACAAATGATTATGAGATAGTAAGTGGGCTCTTTGTCCTGTGGAGAACCTTTTGTTTTTGATAACATAGGGAACTAGCAAGCAGTCACATCCATCCTTTGACATGACAAGAACACTCCAATATCAGCACTGGGGAGCAGGAATGGAGATGAGGGGATGCTGAGAGGCAGCTCAGGCATTGTCTCATATGGAAGGAAGATGTAGATAATAGCAATGTTTGAACATGTATAGAAAACTACAAGTACATGTTTTTACAAATCATAGTCATCACAAGAGTTAAACACTGAATGCAAAATTTAAAGGTCAGTGGGGAGGGAGGAAAAGGAGAGAATGACAGCTAAAAACAGTGATAAACAAGGGAAGCAAGCATGGCGTCCCAGCCTTTCCAATAAATGAATTTGAAATATGAGCACAAATGAAGGCACTGATGCTTTCAGATTGGCACGCCAAATGTCCAGCAAGCAAGAGCCAGAAATATGTTGTTTGCAGAAGGTACAATGAATAAGTTTTAGAATGAAAAGATCATGAAAACAATTTAAAAACTTGGAGTATCAATTTTACTGGCAGAAATATTATAGAAGTCAAAAATGACAAAGAAGCATGTAATATTGATGAGAATATGGGGCAAAGAAGTTCTAACAGCCACAAATACATAGTCACTCAATTATCAGGGCTTAAAATACAGGAAGCATCAAATTCTACTTGTATAGAAAAAAATGGGGCTAATAAGAGTTATTTTTAATTTATTAATTTTTTTGAAATTTCATACAATATACTTTGATCATATTTAGTTCCCTCCCTGTGTATGAACCTCTTTTTAAGCTTCCCACCAAATTTCTGTACTCTAATATACATGTATATGTGTGTGTGTGTGTGTGTGTGTGTGTCCTACTTTGCTTCTTCATTGCTGTGACAAAACCCTGACCAATACCAACTTGGGGAGGAAAGCATTTATTTAGCTTATATCTCCTAGGTCACACAGTTCATCAGGGATTCCAAGGTAAGAGCTCAGGGCAGGAACCTGGAGGCAGGAGTCTCCATTGCTGTGACAAAACCCTGACCAATACCAACTTGGGAAGGAAAGCATTTATTTAGCTTATATCTCCTAGGTCTCACAGTTCATCAGCAATTCCAAGATAAGAGCTGAGGGCAGGAACCTGGAGGCAGGAGTTGGAGCACAGACCATGGATGAAAGCTGCTTACTGGCTGCTCCCCTGGCCCATGCTCATCCTGCTTTGTTATATAGTATACAACAACCTGCCCAGGGATGGCACCACCCACAGTGGGCTGGGCCCTCCCACAGCACTTAACAATCAAGAAAATATCCCACAGACAATGGAGGCACTTCCCCAAGTGAGGCTCCCTCAATCCAGATCAAGTTGACACCAAAGCTATTCAGGACAATAGATATCCTATAGAGCCGATTTGTATCTCCAAATCCCTTTTGGTGTGGATTCATTTACTGGAGCCTGGCCAACCTGCTAAAAGTCTCATCTTTAAGTGAGACTGACCCTCTCCTTTCCAACAGTCATCAATTACTAGTAGTTCCTCAGATTACAGTGGGGTTTCTTACTCAGTTCCCTCGTCTATGCTAGGATTTTGCCTGACTTGAGCTTATGGAAAGCTCCATTTTCTTGTATTCATCCATCTCCTCTGGCTCTTACAATCTTTCTGCTCCATCTTTCACAATGGCCCCTGAATCTTGGGAAGCAGAGGCTTGATAAAATATGTGTTCTATTCAGGGATGAGCAGTCTGTGGCCCACAAGAGTCAGTTTTATGTGCTCATTTGGGAAACAGAAAAATTATAAGCAAAAACTATACCTAAAGTATACAAAAAGCTTGTAACTAGAATTTAATTTTTAGGTTTTTGGAAAAAGGGTCATTTTATGTATTCCTGGCTATCCTGGAACTTACTATGTAGAGCAAGGTAGTCTTGAACTTGCACTTGCTTTATCCTCCTGCCTCTGCCTCCTGAATCCTTGGATTATCAACCTGCACCCCAACACTTACATGGTATTATACTTAAACTGTACAATTAGCTACATTTTTTGAGAGATATGTGTAATGTTTAAACACATCACTAGACTACAAAGGAACCCTCAATTCTAAAGCACTGGCAACAGACAAATAATATTATTTAATTACAAAGCCACAAAATCAGAAAGAAATAACAATAGCTTAAAGTTCTTGAAGAACTTATATCTTGAAGAATGGAATTAAATAATTCTGTTATGCAAGCAAAAATTTATGAAGTACTTAGAGCTTGATAGCAAATTAGTACACATCAACATTTCCATAGAAAGAGCTAATGATTATTTGAAACTTTGATTATCATCAATAGTGTAGGAGCTATAGATACTCAATTTTCAAGAATCTAGTAAAAGAATAACAATAAATCTAAAGCAACAAAGAACAAAGAACAGCAAAATAATAATTTAGTGAATTTTAGCATAATAACATGTACAAAAATCATGTGGAAACTGACAGGGTTAAAGAAAAGTTGATTCATCAGTTAATAAGATTAATTAGATCTTTGGTAAGAGTAATTATAAAAGAGGCAGCAAGAATTAAAAGTGGTAAGACTATAGTTACAGTATTTCATAATCAAGAATGTTTTGAAGAAAAAACATGCCATCAAAATTCTAAATCCTGATTAAATGTGATTTATTATATGCCAGAATTGTTAAAAGAAGTAGATAACTTTGTAATGCAGCAATTATTCTTACAGAAGATAAGTCATGACAAGACTTCTATTTTCCATTATATATTCTCTTTAATAATTTCTGAGCTTAGGTATTTTTTATTTGCCATACAGATTTTGAGGAAGAGATGATCCCTATATATGTTATTCCAAAAAGCAACAAAAAAAGAAGAAATCTTACCTTTTAATTTTATGAGACCAGTACAACTCTATGCTAAAATTGAACATAATTCAAGAAAAGATAATTATAGATTAGCAGGTTTCTTTAGGAAAGGCCGAAAAATTCTAGATAAAATAATGCATATCTAATGGACATACTCTTTCAGATAATCAAGGGGGTTATTTTTCCACAAATGTAAGGATGACTGAATCTAAGTGCAACTTACCAACATGATTCACTACAGTAATACAGCAAAATAAAAAATACTATGAAAAACCATTTACAAATTTTCTATATATATTCATTATGAAAGATTTCAGATAAATAGGAGTAGAAGAGACCTACACTGATTTAGAGTTGTGTCTCCACCAAATCTGTACACATAATAAAATATATTTTATAGAATTTAGATTTTTACCTTTAACTTTAGTAAAAATAAAATGTATTTGTTCTATGATACAGATCTAGATAAAACGCTTAATGTCTCCGATGGTTAAATAATAAAAGAAAAGTCTCCAAGATCTAGAAAGGGCAGAAATATATTTGTAGATCATATCTTGATTAACACATAAAACTCAAAAAATTATAGAAAAATCAATGAAACTAATAAGTTTAAGAAGAGTTTTTGATATAATGTCAAGATATAAAATGAGTTGTCTCTTAATAGAAACAATCAAATAAGAGCCATTATGAAATATAAGATGCAATCTACAGCAAGAATAGCAACCGTTACTACCAGTAGCACAACGAAAATCCCTAACTTCTTTGTATTACCCATGGCCAGGGGTCACAGAGGACTGACTGTAGGATGTCTATGGATGGGACCCAACACAAAATTGCAAACTTATTTAAAGCAGTATGAGATGATTTTGCAATGTTTTTTGGTAACTTAGGTACATGGCTCTTGAACATGAACTTTGTAGATGACAACATTGTGTTATAATGTTAAAAGTTTGGATGCAGCTACGAGTGTCCAGAAATTATAAAGAAAAATGAATTCAAAAATTCTTTAGGGGTATACATTTTAAAAGTTGATAAAAGAACATTACATATCAGCTTGAAAAAATGGAACAACAACTAACATTTAAAGAAAGGAATTTTCTCTAAATTAATCTATACCAGGCACAAGCAAACTGGGAAGCCAGGATGTCCAGATGACCTCTTTCTGAAACCAAGTTTTATGAGAACACAGCCATTATCTTTATTTATACTGTCTGTGGTTTTTGTCTACAGCAACTTAGTGGAACAGTTGAAAAGAGATCACCTCATCCTTAAATCCTAAAATATCTGCTGTTTGACTCTATTGAAAAAAGTTTGCAGATCTCTGATCTACGTGTTTAAAGGTGTTTCATGTGAAATATCTTTAGTTTTGGGGGAATTCAATAAACTCACTTTGAAATTAGATGAAGCATAATTTCATTAAGAGTTAAAGATGATTCTAAGAAAAATAGTGGATGTTGACCATATGAGATTAAGATATATTAGAAAAGTGTTTTAATAAAACAGCGTGGTGCTGTGTAAGAACAATCAAAGAGACTGTGTTGTACAATAGCTGCAGGTATGCTGGAAATTTGCTATAATATAGAAATATTACTGCAAACGAATGAGGAAAGGACGGATCATTTGGTAAATGCGTTTGTAAAACATGACCCACTGTATGGAAGTAATATTGAGTCTTCCCTCAAAACCTCACCTAAGCATACCCTGTAAAATAACCATGTCTTGGAAAATACAAACTAAAGTGAATGAAAAAAAATAGGAGACTATTGCCTTGCCTTTATGACATGTTCAGCTTTTACAATAAAGCCCCCAATGTGGACAACAAAAATTATAAGGTAAAGTGAGAGACTGGTTGCTTTGTTCACATACAAAACTCTGCTTAACAAAGTGATTCATTTAGAATGTTAACAAATTTCTAATAACTCGAAGGTTTTTCAACATCTGTCATCGACAGTGCATTTCAGCTAGAACAGTAAAAGCAATATTGGAAAATTTGCAAGACAAAATAAAAAGCAAAAGTACAGATAAAATCAAATAAGAATTTTAGAAAAGGAAACTAAAATGGTGGTGTATGCGAGAGATGTTCAGTTTTACTAGAAGTCAGATTTGGTGAGCAGCTGTGCTCTCCTTTTCACATTCTAGATTGCAAAACTTAGTTAAGTTGGATAACACGAAATGCTGCAGGGAGCAGGGACAAGAGAAGCCTTCAAGCTGCTGCTGGAAAGTGCGCGCTCTGAAGAACACTGAAGCAATACTTGATGAAATGCAAGCTGTGATGTGCAGCAATCCTGCAGTCTTATTTCTATGTAAATGTAGTGGAGAAATCCTTGCACATGTGCAGAAGAGACACATGAAAGGTGGTTCATTTAATCTTGTTTGTGATTGCAGAAGTTGAAGTGCCAAGACTGGAATTAAAAAGTACTGAAACATTCTTTTCTGCAGAGGATGCGAAACCATACAGCTTCAGGTTAAACAATTTAGCTCTACATTTACCCTCCTGGATAGTTTCACAGAACTCTGACTAGAGTTTTTAATGAAAAGTTAAATAATTCCCCACAAAATTAATACATATCCAAGAGTAATATGCTTGTAAATGCAAGCAAGGATGTTGGTTTGGAAAGACATGTGCTCAAACCAAGGGAAAGCATTTAGAACAAGGAGAATATCAGCAGGAAGAAGAAGGGATGGGGCTTTGTGTGGTTTAGTGACAGTTTCCTGTGACCTAAAATAGCAAGTTCACCATACCAATGAACAAAAAGCAGCTTTCCCAGTACAGTGATGTGAGAGGCATGGGCATTTCCTGATGCTGGAAGAGCTGGAGAGTGACCCACCGCTGGCTGGGACACAGAAGATGACCAAGGCGTACATCTATAAAATGTATAGGGGTTACCACAACTTCCACAAACCACTGAGGAAAATTGCTATATACAGCCTCGGAATATGGACCAAAGGTCAGAAGCACTCCCTGTAAGATTCGTAAACCAGATTTTATTTTCTTAATTTTTTTTTTTTGAGAATTCCATACATGAACACCATATTTCTATCATTTCCATCCTTGTCCTGTGCCCCCGTCCCGGACTCCCTCTCAAATTCATGACCTCTTACTCTAGAATTACTGTTACATATGCACACATATCCTGCCGAGTCCATTTATTGTTGTTTTATGTATGTGTGTTTAGGGCTGACCTGGGATTGAATAACCTATCAGTGGGTTTATCTCTAGGGAACTGATTCTCCTTCCCTCAACAAACAGCCACTGGCCACCTGTAGCTCTTAATCTAGAGTGGGGCCTTGTGTAATTTCCTTCATCCAGGTTGGCATATGGAATGGTATTGTCACTATGCAGGTCTTATTTGGGCAGCCATATTGTTAAGATCACATGGGTGCAGCATCCTTGTCATGTCTAGAGGATACTGTCTAGCAGCAGGCATCCTGGAATTGACTGTCACAATTTTCCATGCCTTCTGTGATGTTCACTGAGCCTTTGCTGTAGGTGTTGCATTGTAGATGTACCAATTAGGGCTGGGCACCCCATTCTTACTTGTTCTCTGCATTTTGACCAGTTGTGATTCTCTGTAACAGTCTCCATCAGCTGTAAAAAGAAGCTTCTTTTTACTATTTATTATTATTTTTTATTTTATGTGTATGAGTGTACTGCCTGCATTTGTGTAAGTCACCTGTGTCCTGCAATGCCTGCAGAGTCAGGAGAAGACATTGAATTCTCTTGAAACTGGAGTTACAGATGGTTGTTAGCCACCATGTGGGTGCTGGGAATCGAATCCTGGTCTCTGCAAGAACAGCCAGTGCTCTTAGCCACTAAGCCATTTCTCCAGCACCCAACTCTCCAAGAAGCTTCTTAAAAAAATTGTATTGATTTGAGAATTTAGTTCTATGTATTTTGGTCATATTCAGACCCTTTCCTCTCTCTATTCCCCCCTAACTACCCACTCTCCAACTTCATGTCCTCTATTATTATTTGTCTGTTTTTAAAGGCCTATCAAGTCTAATCTGTGTTTTCGGATGTGGGTCTATCCTTTGGAGTATGGTCACCTACCAGTGTCATATCAGTAAGGAAAATGGACTGTCCCTCTCCCAGCATCTATCAGTTGCTGGGAGGATCTATAGATCCTCATCTAGGGCTGGGGCTTCCTGTTCACCTCCTTCATCCATGCTGGACCTCTATCTGATGTGGGTTTGCACAGGTTCTGTGCATGCTGTCATGAGTGTGTGGGTTCACATATGCAACTCCCCTGTTGTGTCCAGACATACAATTTCCCTGTATTTGTCTATTACATCTGGTTCTTACAGTCTTTCCACCCTCTCTTCCACAGTGATCCCTGAACCTTTGGAGGAGAGGGTATGATATAAACATCCCATTTAGGGTTGAGCATTCCACAGTCTCTCATTCTCTGCAAGTTGACCAGTTGTGGGTCTCTGTGTTTGTCTCTGGTGAGAGTTGAGAGATGCACTAATTTGAAGGAATAACAATAAGTTCTTGTGAGACAGTCTAATACTCCAGCAGAATGATATTAGTAAGTTTTCTCCTATGGCCTGTGACTTATCTAGCCACATGTTCTTGGTCCTGATAACAGATTTAGGCATGGATTCCCTATTGTGAAGTGGGCCGGATCTAATTAGAAGGTGGTGGTTACACTCATAACTTCATGACACTATAATACCGGTGGGTATATTTTCCAAGCCAGTTGTTAATACAGCTCACAAGGCACAGTTGATGATTACCTTTCTCTGCAAGTAGCATGCCTAGTACGTTCTAGCACTATGAAATTTAGCCAGCAGAGAATCAGCCAATACCTGATTCAGGATGGTTATTTCCAATTTCATTCATTTAACTGTGAATTTCATTTTTCTTGACAGAAGCCTAGAAGTCAATACCAGCTTGATTTCTCCTTGTTTGGCTTGTGAATCAGGTATGTACTATCTTCAGCAATAGTCTTACCATCAAATTCTGGTGGCTAACCAAGAGCAATGGCAATTTCCAGTATTGTCTGTGGGTCTCCAGATCAACAGTTGCAAAACGGGTAGTCCATTCTTGGCATTGGGCTTTCATTTGATAGCCTGTGGTTTCTATTAGGTTCACTCAACCCTTATTATAGGATAACTGCATTTAAATTTCTTGTGTTTATACATACATTGAAAGAAGCTTGTATGGTAGGTTTTCAAATGACTCTTTCAAATGACCTTTGCTGTTAGTTATCCCTTGTTTTTCCACCTTTACCAAACCCTCCCATTTCCCACTACATTAAGCCCTTCCTGTATTCTTCTTCCCCATTTACATTACTGTATTCTATCTCCCCTCCTATGAACCACACCCCATGGTTCCTTGTTAGTTTCCTGATCTCTCAGGATTTTCCAACTGAAATACACCTGTCTAAATATTTAAAACATTTGTCTTTATGTGTCTTGGGTACCTGATTCAGGATGGTTATTTCCAATTTCATTCATTTAACTGTGAATTTCATTTTTCTTGACAGCTGAATATATTCCATTATGTGAATGGTGAATGTATCACAATTTGTGTCCTAGTTGCTTTACATTGCTGTGATAAAAGCACTGACCAAAATCAACTTGGAGGGATGGTTTATTTGGTTTACAGCTTGTAGTCCATCATCAAGGGACACCAAGACAGGAAGTCAGGGCAGGTACCTGGAGCGCAGACCGTGGAGGAACGTTGCTTACTGGCTTGCTCTCTGGCTTGTGCTCAGCCTGATTTCTTATATAACACAGGACCTCCTTCCCCCGGTGGCACTGCCCGTAGCGGGCTCGGACCTCCCACGCGACTCAGCAAGCAATAAAATTCCCCACAAACATTGACCACAGGCCAATCCAATGGAGGAAATTCCTCAGTTGAGGTTCCTTCTAACCAGGTGGGTCAAGTTGACAACTAAAGCTATCCAGCCACTTTGATTATTCATTCATCAGTTGATGGACACCTAGGTTGTTTTATTTCCTGGCCATTATGGATAGAGCAACAATGAACATGAGTGAGCAGTCTCTTTGTAGTTGGATACAGAGTCCACATGCCCATGAATGGTGTGACTGGATCGTGTGGGAGATCTATTTTTAGCTTTCTGAGGAATTTCCACACTGATTTCCATATGGCTGTATCTATTTGCATTCCCACCAACAGTGAATATGTGCTCACATTCTTGCCAGAATTTGTCATTGATTTTTTTTTTCTTCTTTTTTTTTTTATATTAGTCATTATGACTGGGATAGGATGAAATCTCAAAGTAGTTTTAATTTGCATTTTCTTGGTGGATAAAGATGTTAAAAAGAAATGCTGGAGACATCACCATCCCTGATTTCAACTTGTTCTACAGAACTATAGTAAAATAAACAGCATGGTATTAGCATAAAAACAAACACTGACCAATGGAGTAGAGTTGAGGATCCCTATAGCACAGGCGTTAAGACAACAATTGACAAATGGCACCTCATAAAATTAAAAAGTTTCTGTAGCAAAGGACACTATCATTTGAGTGAATAGACAACCTATAGAAGTAGAAAAAATCTTTATCAGATATACATCCGACAGAGGGTTAGTGTCTAGAATATTCAAAGAACTAAGAAACTAAACATTAAGAAAACAAATGATTCAATTAAAAATTAGGACAAGGAACTAAACAGAGTACTTCAAATGATGGAACAGAAATGACTGAGCGATTTTTAAAAAGAAGCTTCTTTGATGAGGGGTGAAAGCTATACTTACCTGTGGGAATATGAGTAAATATCTACAATACAGTTAGCAGTGATATTCATTTAGGAGAATGGCTTTAGTAGGTTTCCTCTAGGGTGTATAACCTCTCCGGTCACTAGTAGTTGGCTAGGGTTACAGTACCAGGTATGAATTCCCTCCCAATGAGTGGACCTTTAGTCCAATTAGACAGCTCTTTGCTACCCCCAAATAAAAGTGCCACTATCGCATCATTGGGGATACCTTTCCAGTCTAGTTTTTGCTGTGGTTCTTAGGCTTTAGAGCTGGAGAGGACTATGGATTGCTTGCAGCTTGCATAGCATCTTCTGATACTATGAGAGTTCGTCCTCAGGGAGGCAGCTTCCTGGTCAGTTATATATACCTCATTTCCTCCATTTCCCATGTCTGAAGAGTGTGGTATCTTCAACAATAGGGTTTTACCTTCAAGTTCTGGGAGGCAAGGAAAGGGTGTGACCTTAGTCTATATTTTGCGGGAGTTTCCTTGACTTCCTTGACCAACAACTCAAAGGGAGTTTTCCCATTCTGGCACTGGGTTTTTGTTAGATAGTCTATGGCTTTTTGGGTAAGCATTATTACCCCACGTGTACATTTAAAAAACATGTGTGTGTCTTTTTAAGTAAGGTTATAAAATAACATATATCCCTATAGCTCTTTCAAGCATCCTTTGTGTTACGTTTCCTTCTTCCTTGTTTCTCTGTATTTCCTCCCATGCCCACACCCAGTTAGAGTGCCCCCCTCCAATGTTCTCCTTGGACACTTCATAGCACCTGTGTTCTAGTAGAACTGCTCTGGAAATCCTCATCATCACTTTCTCCACGTTTCCCTTTTCCTTTCCTGGCTTCTGTGGTTAGTTCAGGTTGTATACCCAGATCTAAAGATTCAGAGCTCAGCTCCACAAGCAAGGAAACGCATTCAGAATCCATGGATCTGTTAAATGGTTCAGTTAGAACAGGGGACCCATGTGCTACCACTAGTTGATATGCTCATAGGTCAGAGTTTTGTTTGGGGGAAAAGAAAGCAATTTATGAGAACTGCTCTCAAAGGCCTTGGTAGTTGCATTTGGAGAAAGAATACACAGATGTACTTGTAGGGATAAGCATTTCTTCTTCATGAATTGTTTTCTCTTTTCTTCTTTAGTTACTTTTGGATTTAGACAAACAGAACTCTGATGTCACTCTTGTTTTTAAGTGATAGTTTAGAATCCAACTCATGCCAAAGAAACTAAACTTGAATTTTGTGCCTGTTTTGCTTTTGGTGCTTCTGGATTTTTAGTCCCTGAGGCCTAAAAAAAGACCTCTTTATCCCTTGTTTTATATTGTGTGAGCCTCCCAGTTCTCATTAATGAAGCTCTTGCATGCAACAAAGGGCCAGTAACATAAAAGGTCACAAATGGCTAAGTCATGGAGATTAAGAATCTGCAAGGGTGGGTCCCTGGACAGGACTTTTATATTAATCTTCACTCACCCAGGGCTCAGAGACCATTGCAAAGGAGGGAGTGGAAAGATTGTAAGAACCAGTGAGGCAGGGCCTGACCATATGAAAATTGAATCCAAAAAGCTCCTGGTACCTTGCTCATATGAACCCACAGCAATGGTTTTGGCATGCTCAAGACCCGTGCAAACTCAACAGACAAAAACCCAGCATGACACTGGGGAAGTGGGTAGCAGACTCCAACCTTTGCTAAGAAATATTGGCAACTGATTACTGTGGGTGAGGATGGACTAGTCTTCCTAAAGTGAGGGACTCTGGGTAGGCTGACTAGACCTCAGTGGATGAACCTGCACTGAGGTCACTTGGGGGCACTAATGACACAATAGACCTTAATGCAGATGAGAGACTGTATGGATTCCAGTTGGGGTGCTATGGAGGGGTTGCTGGTGGGAAAAGGGATATAAAAATGATTAAGACTGATGAAGATGTTCTGTATGAAACACAATGATTCAGTTAAAAAATATATAAAAGACAGCATACCCAGCAGATTTCAAAGTTGCCTGGTTCTACTTCCTTGCAAATCATGGACTCCCTCTGCAAAGTATTTCTTTTAATTATTTGAGAGTTTCATACAATGTATTTGACCATTTTCACCCCCTAATTCCTCTCAGATCCACCCCACCTGTATCACCCCCAACTCTGTGGGATTTCTGTTTTAACCCACTGAGCCCAATTTGTTTTCCTGTATACTCCGGGGTATGGGGTCATCCACTGGAGTGCGATCACCTACCAGGAGCTACACTTTTAAAGAGAACTGACTCGTTCTTCCCATAGAAACCATCAATTGTCTATAGACAGGGGATCATGAATTGTTTCCTACTCTATACCATATTAAAATGGCATTTTATAAGTTGGGTTTTTTTATTTTCATATTTTAGTATATTGACAGCATGTGTTAATAAAAAACCAAATCTATAGCTAGTGCTAATCTACTAAAAGCCAAATGTACCACAAGCAGGAAAACAGAGCGTCTGGTTGTGAGTAATGAAAACTTTGTCAAGTGAGTCCTCACATGGGAAAGAACAAGGGATCCCCAGAGCCTAGATGGATTAGTATGCTCTTGCAAGTAGAACAAGACCATTATAAATGGAGGGGGAAAGAGGTTGAGGGACACAGAAGAACCCTGTAAAGCTTTCGGCCACGAAATAAATATAAAATGTTGATCTTCATTTAGATTTAGTCTTGACTATGATAAAGCATAATGGTACTGCCAAGTCCCAGGTTTGCATATTTAGTCTATGAATTTGTGTGTGTGTGTGTGTGTGTGTGTGTGTGCATGTATATATCCCACCACTTCAGAAGACCTTTCAGTGATGTGTAACTCATAACCCCATGTCTTCACTCCACTTCCTCAGAAAAGCTAGCCTGAAGCAAATGCCACAAGCCGATGTTCTGTCAATAGGTGTCA
This sequence comes from Eospalax fontanierii, assembly GCA_035773235.1. Lineage (NCBI taxonomy): Eukaryota > Metazoa > Chordata > Mammalia > Rodentia > Spalacidae > Eospalax > Eospalax fontanierii. The sequence goes on from CM069524.1 coordinate 81,828,340, forward strand.
ATAGGATGGTAACACGGAGGAAATAAAATACAGAAAGATAAGAGGCAAGTATGCAAAGTGGCAGTCATGAGACTGTGCTGTGATGGTTCTTCAGCAGACCCAGTTGTGTGCGTTTTATACCTGTCTGAATTCAGTCACCTTGCTGGGGGCCATTCTGGGGTGGAGAGGTGGGGCAACAGATGCCAAGGGATTCATCTGTTAGCTACTTCATCTCCTGCCTTTTTCTTGTTTTGGTGGGGAGAGTGCATCAAAGTCTGGCTTACTGCTTCTGATCACTTGTTCATTACAGAAATAGATATTCATTCACACTCTTTACCATATGACATTGTGATATTCCGTCTGAGTTGGTTAATGTATACTGTATACTGACTGTTTTGTCCATCTGTGCAGGACTTGGCCATTTTCAGGTGGAGTGGATCACTGAGTAGTACTGGCTATCTCATTAAGCTGCTGTGACAACGTAACAGAAAATGAGTGACGTGAATACAGCAATTTATTTCTCACAGTTCTACAAGCTGGAAGTCTAAGATCAAGATACCAGCGTGGTTGAATTTAGGTAAGATGATGTTCTGAGTCATAAATTGCCGACTTCCTAACATGTCCTTAAATAGAGGAAGGCAAGGGAGAGAGAGAGAGAGAGAGGAGAGAGAGAGAGAGAGAGAGAGAAGCATCACTTTTCATAAGAACACTAACCTTACTCATGATGACTTCGCCCTCATGATGTAATTAAGTCCCAAAGACCCCATTTTCTAATTATGCCATCAACATTTGAGCCAGGTGTGGTGGCACAGGCCTGTAATCCCAGCACTTGGCAAGCAGAGGCAGGAGGGTTGCCTGGTTTACATAGTGAGTTCCAGACAGCCAGAGTATCACAGTAACACCCTGTCTCAAACAAACAAACAAATAAACACAACAACAACAGCTCCCCCAAAAACATATATCAAGAAATAGAGCAAACATATATGTATACAATTATAAAGATGAATGGTCAAGGAAATCTTTTCTGAGAAATAAAGATCATTGAACTGAGAGTCTAAGAAAGAACAGGAATTTCTGGGTATACTACAGGGCAATGAAAGAAATATTTCTTGTGAAGGAGATCCATGCAAAGATCCTGTTGCAGAATGGAGCATGGTTCATAGTAAATCCTGAATTATGACCATCCTACTTGGAAAATATAGTAAAAAGTAATGTAGGAAAAGTAAACAGAGCAAAGGTCATGCAGATTTCTGTAAAGTATGCTGAAGACTTCTATCTTGCAAGCAATGTAAAGACATTGGGATCTTTTACTCTAGAGTGGGTACGATCAGATTTCTGTTTGGGAAAGTATACTTTCCAAAGATGTTAATGGGATGAACAGACTGAAGGAAGACAGAAGACAGAGGGATTGTCCTCGTAGCAGATACAGAGAACATGATACATAAGAGAGAAGCTGGCTTAATCCACTTATTGGTCCATTAGTTATTGGAGCAATAAGTTGAAGAGGTAGTTAAGCAGGTGAACTCACAATTCAGGCATCGGCAGGGACAGTGGAAACATGACAGACAGCAGTGCTGTGAGAACCAGGCACAGGGCTGGAGGAACGATTTGTATTAATGGACATAATCTGAACTAGTGACTTTTAATTAACCTCAACAAAATCATGAGCTCTTGGGTCTGATGACCTGAGCATCTCCTTGGGAACCTCAGTTTGATACTGTACTAAAAAAGATAATGGATGAATGCGAGGATGCTTGAGAATTAACATCAAAGTGCTGCAAGCAGTGCATCTACCGGTTAGCAATTGTGGAGACTGGGAACTGGCATGTGATGAATGTGATGAATGTAAACTAGGCATGAAGAGGCCAGATGGTCTGTGAGGATTACGAGTGGAGCTGAACTTGAACTTGTACTTCCCCAATGAAGCTGGAGAAACCAGTTTGAATAAATTACAGGCATGGCCTGATGGGTGGCAGAGGAATGACACAGTGGGGGAACCAGGGTTCCAGAGTCAGTTCCATTGGCACAGGGTGAGGACGCAGACAGCTTCCTATACGCGTGGAGGAGACCAGCACAATCCATCACACATTTCTAGGAGAGAGGTGGTTCTAACAGACAGCTGGGGGACTAGTGTCCTCCGAGTTCTGGCCCACTCTTAAAAACTGAATTCAAGAATCAGTCTAGGTACTGGTGAGTTGGCTCAGGGGTTAAGAGTCAGTCTCTTTGTTAGATGATTATGATTTGTTGTCATAATAATAAATGTCACACAGAGACAAAAAAACTCACTTTTTGGCCTGTGGAATCTGGTCATGCTTTGGCATCTAAGCGGACATATTCAGTGGCTCAAGGGAGAAATATGTTATAGGTATTTGGTCAATTATTTTTTGTTCTTTTTTGGTGGGTTTTTGTTGTTGTTGTTTGTTTGGGAGACAGTCTCTTCCTGTAGCCCCTGCTGGCCCCTTGCTGTATAAGCCAGACTGACCTTGATCTCACTGAGATCTATCTGCCTTTGTATCCTGAGTGCTGGGATTAAAGGCAAGTGCTACCATGCCTGGCACAGTTCCTAATATTATTGATTCTATTCTCCGTAGGTAAATATCTGCATTTACATGTGCTAATGGTTCTCTTTGCCTTATTTTGGCCACTCTGAATGACTTTATCTACATTTTGTCTGTAATCATACCTGGAGGGAATCCTTCCTTGATAAGAGCCTTTGTTCTTTATTCTTCCACGTCCACAGAAGTCTAAGCTGCTACAGTGTAAAGACAAACAAACACTTTTCAAAAAGTTATCATTATCACAAGTTAATGATAACTTTTTGAAAAGTGTTTGCTTGTATATTCCATCAACTCTTTAGGTAGGAAGCATCCTACCAATATTAAATTTCCCCTCTCTGTGCTTAGAAAAATATTGAACACTTATACTATTAATTATAGAAAATGATATCTGTTTTCTCTCTGCTTGCAATGAACTTTCAGCTTTCAAGGCACGTTCTTCACACTGTGATAGAATGTTTGTCTTCTTCCTGAAGAAGTAACATTTTCAGAGTTGTACCTGAAACACTGCCTCATTGGTCAGATGTGGATGTCACCTGTTTCCTTAAGACTCCACTATGTCTAGCACCAATGATTCCTAAGCTGGCTCATGCCCAGTGTCCTGGATGAAGCCCTGTATCAGGGGCTATCATTTCTATCATTTTGGATGGAGAAGGCTCTATTTCTCACCCAGACCCCAAATAGCAGAACATGAGTGGTGGGAGTGTACATAGCACAAATGGGTGTGTATTGAGCAGTAATTAGCTTTTGAACTTGAGGTTTAAAATCTTGTTTCATTTCCTGTGGTTGGTTGGACACTCAGGTTACCATCTCTTCCGACCGAAAGAGAAGATAGGAGAAATAGAGTTTGAATGTTGCTATACAGAATTTAAAATAAACCAGTTGTTGGGAGCAATCAATGGCTAGCTAATTGGACTTACAGCCCACTCAATGGGTAGTACAAATACCTATGGCTGAAGAGGTCATAGATCTTAGAGAAATCCCCGTGGCTATCACATCCCTAGACTAATGTAACTTCTTACTAAGTGCAAAATATGTATCCTTATATTTACAACCAAGGATCCCAGTTACCACTCATCAAAGAAGTTTCTTTTGCAACAGAAAGATACTACTACAGAGTACCACAACTGGTCACACACAGACATTGTCTGTGAATTGCCCAAACCTAAGTGGCACACCTACAATGCAAACTCTGTACCCTAAGGTCCATACAACACAGAACAAGGGGTAAAGAGAATCTCTCAGTTAATGAAACTCCCTCATGCAATGAGCTAAATAGCTCCTGCACGAGGGCACGTGCATTCTGTAAGTGTACCTTTCTGTTTTTCCCTCTGCAAATATGCTATGAGTGAATTTTGCAAATGACCAGAGATAAAGAACAGGTATAGGAGAGGAAGCAGGAGACCTGAATATAGGGGCATTAATGGTGGCCATTAAATGCTAAGCCACACACACTATCAGCCAGGAAAATACTGTGTACCGAAAGGAGGAAGAAGGTTAATACATGATGAAAATGAAGCTCTGTGATACTCGTCACCGGGGAAGAAAATTTTGTCATGGGCAACTAGAAGGCAAACAGAGCCTTCTTGAAAATGCAGTAGATCATAGGTTTGTGGCAGGACACTCCAGAAAACCAGGAATGGGATGAATAGCATCTGAAGAAATTGCCAGGGCAAAGAAGAGCAGTCTGCTGTTTTGTGTACCCAAAAGGTCTAGAAGACATTTTCTCCAAAGTTACAGTATTGGACAGTCTTTAGTAAGGCTAATTTTGGGGAACCCACACAGTTGTCAACCGGTCACTCTGAGGAAATTGCCTGTTGGCAAGGTAGTACATAGGTCTGTTTGAGCTGATTCCTTTTTAAAGGCTCTTCAGTTGGTAGTAGTTTCCTGAGCTGCAGCTAGTGTGATGAAATGAGAGAGTCCTGGTCACACCAGCACTAAGGGGCAGCTCTCTAACCACTTTCAAAGCCTTCTCTTTTGAGAACCATCCTCCCATCAGGGATGCATGCAGCATTTTGTCTTTCAAGACAAATGCTTGGTACTCCCTCTGATTGCACTGCACAGGTCTAGCTCCAACAAAGAGCCTCTGGAGAAGAGAAGTATTAGGCTAGAGATGTACTTCAGTGATAGAGTACTTGTCTAGCATTTGTGAGACCCTGGCTTTCATCTACGTGTGTCCTGGAAGCTTGATAAAAATGGTGGGGAAGTATCTTTATTGCTGTGATGGGGTGAAACTACAGAGCTGATTAGAAGAGAAGGGCTACAGAAGTATTGAATGGTGTTCTGAGTTAGTTGCAGTGTCAGTCAAATTCATCAGAGCTTCTGAAAAACTGAGTTCTTTCTCCCAGGCAGGCAGGCACTTTAGAGAGTAGGTAAACAGTTTTCTAATCTGGTGAGACATGCAGCTCTTTGAAACCCTAGAGGGCAAACACACAGGATGAAGTTGGCATTCAGCAAAGACTGAGTCTTGAGATGTTTAATGCTTCCTGTCACACAGTTATAATTCTTCTTTTGTTGTAAATTACGCAAGTTTGTCGATTGCAAAACAAATCAAAAAATAATTTGTGGCTCATCTTTTAATGAATAATAGCAGTCCTTAATATGAATGAAAGCAGAAATATACTCCTCTGAAAGAGCAATGCAGAATTGCTTGCTGACTGTTGGAGGGAAGCCTGCAGGATTGACGCACTCTTAATCAGGGTACATGGGATCTATCAGGCTCAGAGGGGAAGCTTTATTTCCCTGTCTTGCTGACTTGCAAACACTCCTTAAGATAAACAATAGCAATGACAGATCAGTTAGTCAAAGCCTCAGAGAATAGTAGTGGTCTAGTAATATATTGCTCTTGACACTTGCTTGTGTGTTCAAATGGCCCGAGTCTGGGGATGAATCCCCCGTCTTTCCAGAAACCCTCAGTGCATGTCTGACTCTCAGGCGATACCACTGCACCAAAGTCTGTTGCTCAGAGAGAGAGTCTTCTGATAGTATAGGATGAGTCTCTTGACTATGACCTTGGCTGTGGGGTGGGAGGGAAGACAAGCTAAGAGATTTCTAATGTTTATGACATTTACTCTGAAGATTCCCTAGACAAAGTGCCACAGAAGATTAATACATGGTGAATTAGGTAGATAAGTTTTACAGTTTTTTTAGTCACACATTAGATTTCATAGACTGCCGATATTTAATCCTGGCATTTAAACATGCTTCCTGCTGCTGTGATTGCTATCACAGGTCCAGTAGCTTGCTACTCCCAAGCAGGTGCTCAACCAAGAGACCCAGACCCAGGCTTCCTGTCAGGAGGAAAAATAATAGGTCTGTCAGATGCCCAAATAACGAGGTCAAAAGAGATAAGATCTACCAAAAGTCTTCAGTGTGCATGCTTAAGAAGAGCAAAACAAAAGGTAGAGAGGCAAGAGCATTGAAGAGCCTAGGAGAATCACAAGTTCAAGGCTAGCCTCAGTTCCTATCAAGATCCTGTCTCAACAAAGAAAGTAAACAAAACAAAATCTGAAAAGAACACCTTAAAGACACAGAAGTAGCTGTCCAAAGCATTTTCATATGGGGGTGGTTCTCTCTCCTTGCAGAGTGAACAGGAAGTGTGCTGCGACTTACTTTTGGCAAAAGGGTGAGGCAGTGGAACACTGAGCATTTAAAATGCCTCTCTTGTTCCTTTGCAATGGTCATGTTTTTCAGGGGTGAATACAGAAAATGGCTGACAGTGTTGGAACATTAAGGAGCTGCATGCAATTCCTAGGCTGTGATTATTCTCCTTGAGAAACACAGTCACCAGATACAAGTTATTTCAACTGACTGTATATAACAAGCCATTTCAGCTCTATCAAAACTTTATTTCTTGAAAAATTGTTCCACTAAAGAAAAGTCAACAGGAACAGATGTAGACGCTCACTGAAGCACATCAAGACTGGTGTGAGGATCACGGAGATGGTAACAGAAGGGCAATACTCACAGGTCATTGAAAAGCAGCACAATTGATGCAGCCTACGTGCGTCCTGCTTAACTGGCAAGAAATTGGCATAGCCATGGATGTAGCTTTTGTTAGTGCCCAATATCTGTCATCATTTACTGTGGCTCTTAAGCTCTGGATAGCTATTTGTAGGGAGAAGGAGAGACGATCAACATCCCACCATCATTAGTGCCTAAAAATGGATCAGATGGGGCTGGAGAGATGGCTCAGTGGTTAAGAGCACTTGCTGCTCTTAGAAAGGACCTGAGTTCGATTCCTAGTACTCATAAGGTGACTAACAACCATCTGCAACTCCAGTTCCAGGGAATCCAACACCCTCTTCTGACCCCCGAAGGCATTATCTGACATGCAAGCACTATACTCACACACACACACACACACACACACACGCACACTCAAGAACTGAATGCTGCAAAAATAGTTTTCCTTCAGTTTTGTTCTCAGAAGAAGATGATGTAGAGAAATAGGAAGCTGAAGAATTTCAGGAGAGAAGCACCAGAATGTTCAGCCCAGTGGCTGTCAAACTTTCAGACTCAATAGCACATTTTTGGAGGGGACTTAAAATTTTCTGTTGCTTGTTACAAAAGCATAACAGCCTTTTAACGAGGGCTAGCAAAACAGGGAAGATGTCAGGAAGAGAAAGTGTCGATGAAAGCCAAGTAGAAATCTACATTTATAAGAATTTCCTTTTGAGACAGGGTCTCCCTGTAGCCCAGGCTGTCCTGGAATGCGCTGTCAACTTGAAGACATTCACCTGTCTCTGCCTCCCAAGTCTTGGGATTAAAGTGATGTGCCATCACGCCTGACAGTATTCTGAAGAATTTTGACTTGGCTTATAATCTGTTATCATTTATATATTTATCTGAATATATCTTTTGAGTATTGACAATAGTACTATTTATTTATTTTGTATTTTTTTGTGTGCACGTGTATGTGTGGATGCGTGTGCATGTGTGTGCATGTGTACAGAGGGTAGAGGTGCTATTCCTCAGGTCCCATCAGCATTTTTGGACTTGGACTTCCTCATTGGCCTAGAAATTGCTCTGGAGGCTAGACTGGATGACCAGAAAGCCCTAGGGATATCTCCTTAACTCCACCTCCCCAGAGCTGGGATTGTAAGTGCTCACCATGGCTGGCTTTTGTTTACATGAATTCTGATTGAATCCCAGGTCTTCATGTTGCAAGGCAAATCTTTACTGACTGAACTATCTCCTCAGCCCAAGAGTACTTACAAAATGTTTGGAGAATTTCATACATGAGCACAATGTATTTTCATTATATCCACACCCCAATTCCTTCTGTGTTACACCTTATCCTTCTCTCAATTTCAGGTTTTACACACACACACACACACACACACACACACACACACACACATACATGGGAAACCTATCAGGGGGCTTGTCCCTGAAGAAACTGACTCTCCCTCAGCAGCCACTGACTGCCTGTAGGTCTTCAACTGGGCCTTACATGCCCTTCCCCATCATGGCAGAAATACTGGCTGATAGTGTCTTATGTGGGTCTTGTGCAGGTAACCACATCGTTGGGAGTTCTGTGTGTAACACCCATCTCGTGTTCACAAGATCTTGTTTGTGGCAGTACTCCTGGTCCTCTGTTCTTCTTTCTGACTCTTTTCTACAGTGGTCCAGGGTCCTTCAGGGTAGGGGTGTGTTATAGATGTATCACTTGTTGCTGGGCATCCTGTGGTCACTTATTCTCTGCATTCTGGGCAGTTGTGGGTCTCTGTAATAGTCTCTGCTGCAGAAAGGAGCTTCTTTGATGAGGGGTGAGAGCTGCAAAATGTTAATAATAGATTCTCCTCTAGGATCTATGAATACTCGTGCCATGAGTTCCTGGCTAGGTCTATAGTATCAGAGAGGAATTCCTTCCTATTAAATGGGTCTTAAGACAGATGTTGGTGTTGCCTTCAAGACATTAGTGCCATTACTGCATCACTGGGCATATCTTACCAGTTTGGTTATTATTACAGCTTACAGGATTTATATCTAGTTAGGGCTGTTGATAACTCTTCACTTTATCAGCTTGTATAGCACCTTTTAATGCTATGAGAGTTAGCCCTCAGGGAGGAAGGAGGCTTTCAGGTTCACAACAATCTAATTTCTCCACGTTCTGTGACTAAAGTGTGATGTCTTCAGCCACTGGGTCCTACTCTCCAGTTCTGGCAGGCAACCAAGGGAAATGGCAATAACTTATATTGTTTGGAGTCTCTTGGACCTCCCTAAGAGTACTTTTCATAAAAATATTTTGTAATGCTCCTGTGTTAGTCAACTTTTTGTTACTATAACAGAATAACCAAACTAATTAACTTACAAAGTGAAAAGATTATTTTGGTTTCTATTTCAGTCTATAATCAGGTGAATGGGATTGCCTGTGATGCTTTGGAGGTCTGTGAGACAGAATAAAAGGGCAGAATGCACGTCAGAACAGGACTGCTTACTTCATATCCAGGAAGCAAAAGAGAGGAAGGGAGGAGGATTACAGACTCTCAGAATCCTTTTTTGGAGCATATACCCACTACGTCCCACCTCTTACAGGCTCCACCATCTCCAAGGATTATCACCCTGGGAACCATACCTTTAACCTGTAGTCTCTAAGGGAGACTACAAACTATATCCAAACTATAGGAACTTGTACACTAATTGAAAATAAAACTCACACAGTAAGCAATTTATGTATTAGCAAAGCTAAGATGTCCTAACTATAGGTGCGAACAATGTACTTTAGTCTAGGATAACATATATTTCAATAAGTAAGTTCAGAAATCTGATGATCTACTCCAGAAGACATGCTAGGCTAGGGGCTTATGCTATGTAAAATGAATGAGTTTAGAATTGAAGGAAGATCAGAAACCATTCTGAACAAGTAAAAAGAAAAGCATAAGAACAGATGGACAGTGAATGTTAGAATAGATGCGAGTAGGACACCAAAGCTACAATACTGCTTTGCTTTTTGTGTAAAACAGTTCAATTCTAGACTGACTGATTATGGTAAGGCTTTTCACCCACTCCAGTATCAGAGGCATTAGGACAGAGATAGAGGACAACTTGCCCTATCATATTGTTATCAACATTGTGGGCTGCCCGGCATCCCTGACTATGTCCGTGAAAAGCCAGCAGCTCTCCTTAGTCATTAAGACAGAAATCTATCTCCTGTGGCTAAAATCTCCCCCAGCCATGATTTAGAAAACCATAGGTCTGACTGAATTGCGTTTAAAAACAATATTTTTTAACCAAAATACTGTACACGCTAATGTGACACTGTTTGGTTCATGGTGGACAGCAAGCAGGGAGCATGGCAGGAAGGGGCGGGGATGATGTCCCTAAGGACACAGCCTTGGTGATCTAGCTGAGCTCCACCTACTAAAGTCTTCAGGAACTTCCAAAATAGTGCCAGTTGCTGGTTATCAAGCACATAATATCCAAAAGAGGGCATACCATTTTCACAGCATAAGATGCCTTTTGTCTTTCTGTGTCTTGCTTATTCTGGTTAAACTGTTCATGTTGTTACAAATGGTAAGTTTTTCATGAATAGTAATCCTTTGAGAACTGAAGTAGTTGTATGACTGATCAGATGTCACTCAGTTGAGTAGAGGCAAAATAAGGACAGTTAGCCCTGATTTCTGCCCAGGGAAACATGACAGCACATGCTCTAGCCCTTCCTGCCGCTTCTAGCATGCTTTGGGAGAAACAGAAGGTCAAAACATAGTTCTTCCATTCTTTGGAAGACCAGGATACACCTTTAAAGCGAGATGTTTTTCACTTACATTGTTAGTGATGTAAGACCCTTGATGGCTTTGATGAAGATCGTGTGAATTGTGCCCCCAACTCTGAAGCGCACCTTTGAGTTGTCATTCCACCATCTTTTTCTCATCATTTCTGCCTCAACAAGGCTCTGATTTAGGCTGATTTTCTTCCCTCTAGTGTGTAAGAACCCCAACACAAGTGCTAATTATTGCCTCTCCAATATTAACATTAACAGGCATTTTTTTTTGCCTTATGATAATTTTATATGCATTGTATTTTTCTGTTAAATACAATTCACAGTAAAATCCTACTGCTACATATCCATTCTGCAACAGGCAGGAATCTGTGTCCCTTCCCAATCTGATTTACTGTCTTCATAACATTTAGGTAGGTATTATTTGCCCAAATTTGAAAAATGAGAAAACTGATACTTAAAAAGATTAACAAAGGAAATATAGGAAAAAGAATACTTAATGCAGTGAAAGCAGAAACCAGGAACTATAAACACAATGAAATGTATAGGTGAGTTAGAGTTGATCTTCTTTTTCACTGTGTCATTCTTATTTTTTGTTCCGTAAACACTAGATTTTTCCAAAGAGCATCCACACATTGTTTTCTTAGTCTTAAACACTTTTTCTGTAGGTCATTACACCCTAACAGCTTTCTGACGTCAACTCGGGAACACCTGTAGCACCTTCACCTCTCTGAGCTCTGAGCAGACTCGGGTTCTTAATGCAGATGGTACCCAATCCTCCTTATTAAACCTCTCATCTCTTGATTCCTGCCTGTTATTTCTTCCATCTTCCATGCCTTTAGATCTATCTTATTATAGTATATTTGAGTAAAATTTGTTAATTAACTCACATAAAGGCTATGCTTCATGAAGGATTTGAAAAACCTAAAGTTTTTTCCTGAGCCATGATTTTGGCAATATTGTCATCTTGTACTGTGTAAGGATGAAAATGTAATTTTTCCTCAATAAATAAGCTCTTCTATTTCTTGATTTATTTCTTCTTCAGAAGTGATATCATTGTCCTTTCAGCTCCTATTAGTCTTAAATATTATTTTTCTCCTCAAGTTCACTTTATCATTGACTGTGTCTTTCTGGAATCTCGTGCTTGTCTGCTATTTTCCATCTTCACTGATCCTTGGCTTTCTTATTAAGTATGGTAGTCGGCCTCCCCTTTTATTTCGCTTTCTGCCTTCTCGTGCCATCTGGTGCTCTGCTCCACAGTAAGCACTACGATCTTCTGCCAACCTACAACGACTCCCGACCTTGTCTGTTGCATTGGATAATATTTTGATGTACTAAATATTTTTTAATTCCATCAACTTCTTCCTCCTTCTCATTCCATCCATCAGCAGGCCTTCTGCTTATCATAGACCAGGCATGAGACAGTACTGAAAACAGAAATCAACAGAGGCTTCTAAAATTCTGAAAACCTAAGCCTTAGAGAATGGAGAGAAACAAACTACTATTAAACACATTTCTTGGTGAAAAACATGCAAAAATAAAGGCTGTTCCAGATAGAGTCCACGCTAGGAGAGAGGAAAGAGGAGAGTGGTTGTGAGGCTACGGGTGTTTGTAGAGGTGGTGGCTGCAGTGGTCGAGTAAGAGTGATGGTATTTTCCAAGCCAAGCTTCCAGTAGGGGAAGAGAACTTAGAGGAGATTGTGGTGTTCTAAAAAGAAGAAACTTTGTTTAGACTTAGTCCATTCATAGTTCCCTGGCCATGTTGTTCTGTTCTTAAATTTCACTGGTTTTCCTGTCCTATCCAAGTACTAAACAGGCATGGTCCTGCTTAGCTTTGGAGAACAGTTGAGACCCGGTACATTCAGGGCAGCGTGGTTACAGCCGAGTCTTCTCTCCATGTCTCCTCCACTTTCTAATTACTAAAAACCCTTCCAGCTTCTCCAAACCATCTCAAAGGCCATCGGCATCATAAACTGTTCTTGTTGCTCTCCTTATCGGAACTCAGGAGACATCTGGTTCACACAACCACTGGCCTGTGCTAGACAGGAAAGGCTAGACACAGCACTTCACTCACGGTGGTATGGATTCATCAGTACTAGAATTTTATGTTCTTATCCCAATTAAACACAAGTGTCTTATTATCAGAGTCTTTTTCCCATCATGATAATTAATAGTAGAGGCTAAAGACATGGTGAGTTTTGTAGCAACTGTTTTGGATAATCATTTGGAGTAGGGCTCCTGGTCAGTTTAACAGGGATCTGTGCATCAGAGTAGCTGGAACAGTGATGATGTAACCCTTATGTAACCTCAGCACAAGAATAATGGTATTTATATGACACATTCGAAATCACCATCACAGCAGTCTCTGAAAAGTTTTAATAAGCCTGAGTCTCAGTTTCACTCAGAATTTGCTGGTCTGTGTTTTATAGTAATGAAAGGAAATTATAAAAACAGCAGCAAGAATTGCCTCTCAACTTTGCTGGGAAAGGCAGTTGCCCAAACTGGAGAGCTCTCCATTTACACTTGTAATTTGCCTAATGTCAGTATGATTTGAGTACATCTCATATTTTTTTCCAATCACAAATTACTGGAAGGTACAGTCTATTTGCCCATGGACTTAGTAATGGACTTATAATTAAATTGTCAATAAAGGTTACTGAGTTGGATTTTCTTGTAACATTACTCCTAGTAAATCTTTCTATGAATCATTAATTAATCTCAAAAGGAGTCAAAACACTGTTAGTTACACAGTAAGGACTATCATACACACACATATGTATATATAATTTTCAGTCACAGAATTTATGTTTTTAAACAGATGCACTCATGATTCAAGCTATGAATTAGGAGATATGTACTAGTTTTTGTACTTGAAAATATAGTTACTGTTACAGTTATAGGTGTTTGTTTATGTTAGTTGATTCTGACTCAATTGTATCTATAAAATTTGTACTTAAATTTTTGTGTGCGTGTTTGAATGTATTGCTTGCATATATGTAAGTGTACCCATGTCATGAAATGCAGATCTCCTGGAACTGCAGTTATGGATGGTTGTTCACACCACTGGGGATGCTTGGAATCAAACCAAAGTCTTCTGCAAGAGCAGTCAGTGCTCTTAACTGTTGAGCCATCTGTCCAGCCAAAAATCTGTTCTTTTTTGATAAAAGCAAATTGAACCAGGTTCTCCTTCTCCACAAGATGTGAGTCCAAATCAAGGATGGTGACTCATATTTTATTTGGCCCTGAATTTCTGTTGGATGCAGGATGCTTCTAATTAGTGCTTATTCTATTGTGAAGTTCAGAGTGACAACAACTTCCTTGTTTCTCCTTTACTTAACAAGGAAACGACATGATGAATTTCATATACTATTAGGTGTGTGAAATGCTGCTGGGCTTTAGAGAGAGGAAAATCAATACAAAGGAGTAAATGCTAATACGATATATTTGTGATCATGGTGAACTACCCTGGTCCCAATAGCTTTTAGATAATTCAAGTTCTTAAGCATGCATAGTTTAGGAAATTCTCAGTTGTATCAAGCAATGATGATGCAAGGATGTGACCTTTTAGTCTTGAACGTGAGTATAGAAATAAATTTTACTTCCTCTAAAAATAAACCAAATTACTCCTTTTTCAAAACTAAAGTTTGTATTTCTTCACTGTATTTGTGTGTGTGTGTGTGTGTGTGTGTGTGTGTGTGTGTGTGTGTGTGGTGTGTACAGTCTAGAGTTGGTTCTTTCCCTCCACCATGTGAGTCCCAGGAATTAAACTCAGGTCATTAGGTTTGATGGCACATGCCAGCTGAGCCATTTCATTGGCTCCAAATTACTTCCCTCCTGAAATTTCATGTGGCATTTGAGGCACTGGGAATGGGTGGGATATCTGAGGCATCTTACAGCAAGCAACATCTCTTTAAGATTGTATGTACTTAATTCTACTGGGAAGAAGGACAGATAAGGTACTAGCACTCCAACAGGGCCCATTTTAGATTCACAAATGTCTAAGGAACTGACCTTCCAGATAGTATAATTTTATGAGAACATGACTTTGGTTAATTTTATTTGTTGTTTTTTTTAATTCTATACCCTTAAAAGTACAAAGGACTGAGGAAAAATATATTGAATAGATGAAAGAATTGTCTTTCTAAGGCTAAAGTTCTGTGTGCATCATTAGGCCCCTAAAATGATGAGTGGATCACAAGATTCAAGAAATCTTTTGAAAGCTTCATCACTTGGCAACTTCGTTGCCTCATTAGGTAAACTGACTGGGCCAAAGGGTGCCTAGATATTTGATCAAACAGCATTCCAGGTGTTTATGAAAAGACTTTTGGATTCAATTAACATTTTAATTGGTACATTTTCCTCTCCATAAGGTAGGCTAGCCTCATCCAATCAGTTGAAAACCTGAGAAGGAACAACAACATAATTACCCACCTTTCACCAGTAAATGGAAATGCTATCTGATGGCCTTTGGGCTGGTTTATAACTGTTGGCTTTCCTGGGTCTCCAGCTTGCACATTTGTAGAGTTAGTTTTGCCAGTCTATGAATTCCTTATGACAAATCTGTGTGTGTGTATACATACATGTGCTTTGGCTTTGTTTTCTGAGAGTTCCTGGTCAACAGCAATCGAGTAAGTGTATGAAAAATTTTCAGTCTTTCTGAAGTTCTTTCCTGATCTCTAACAATGGAGAGAGTAGATTACATTGCTTTTCATAATTGGGATTGTATGTAATTACACACATGAATCAGATGTTTAAAATTAGTGTGCAATTCTAAATGATTAAGGATAGTAATTTATTTAACCCTTACGACTATCTAATAACACCTCCGTTGTACATAAAGAAATGGAAGTGTAAAGGGTTTCAGTAACTTGCTTAGTTTACTTGAGTGACAAGTGGCAGACAATGCTCTGTGGTCAAGGAAACAATTATATTTTCTTGAGCATTGTTGGAAGAGGGCATTTTCTTTGGCCCATCCTGAGGTTATGTGGGGGTTATATGACTGATTTTAGTCTAACGAACTAGGGGTGGAAATGATGTATCTTTATCTTCAGGTTTAGCTATTAAACACACAGAATGCCACATTGCTTCCTTTTCTTCCTGTGTCAGCCTTGAGGTCATTGGTTGAGGATGGCAGAGCTCTAAGACTGGAGTGATGTGATCTCTGAGTCATGGTTGGGACAAGTCAAGTAGAACCTCACCAGAAGCATCTATATTGTATTTTTAACAAATAAACAATAATTTTTGCCATGTCAAGTCACTGAAATTTTTACAGTTTACTTGTCTACGCAGTAGAGTCAAACCTAGGCTTTCTAATAGGGCTGTGCATCTGTGAAGTTGGGCCAAGGCATTCCAAGGTAGCATGCTATCAAGTGGTATAGCATAATATATTTCTGCTCCTAGCATCAGAAAATATTTGTTCTGATGATCAACTTCCTTTTAGAGAAGTCTTTTAAAAATTTTTATTTATTTATTTATTTTTAATTTATGTCTATGAGTGTATTGACTACATGCATGTAAGTGTACCCATGTGTGCAGTGTCCACAGAGTTCAGAAGATGGTGTTAGATCCCTTGGAACTGGAGTTATACAGTTTTAGCTGCCACGTAGGTGTTAGAAATCGAACCTGGGTCCTTTGCAAGAGCAGCCATTGAGCTAAACTGCTGATCCATCTCTCCAGCCCTTGAGAAGTCTTCACTTAAAAGTAAATACATTTGAATATTTAGTTTAATCAAAGTTGGATACATTTATCATTGGACACCTTAAAATGCTAATTAATGCACATTATAAATCTTCTAAACAAAGAGGGGACAGATGAGCTGTTTCTTAAAATGACTTACCCTAGTGAAATTTGGTGATGAAAAGCACATTGGGGAGTCAGCACATACGGCAAGCATACTGGAGACAGACTTTCTGAGTTTAATCCTAACTTCTCTAACTATAGCACTATGACAAATCTCCCTACCATCCTAAACGTCAGTGTCTCTTTAAGTCAAGTGGAGGTAAGAGTAACCATCCTGCAAGGTTGTTGAGAGACTCAGACTTATGAGACTGTTTAGAGTATCAGTTGGCATGTAGTGAACACTATGCACATGAGTGTGTGCAAGTGCTTCATATGTGTGTGCATGCATGTGTTTGGTACATGAGTGGATGCATAAATTCTCTTGACTTAGTCTACCAGCTTCCTGCCCTAGGAGTTCTTTATAATCCAGAGGGCACTTTTCAAGTGTTTGGGTCTTTACTATTAATATTGGAAAACCTAGGAGTATGTATCAAGCATATACTTGGTGTTTAATGAATAGTGATGGAAGAAATAAATTTTAAAATATATTTTATTCTATAGTCATCAAACAATAATCCTAATCCAAATATTTTATTATCTTTTGGTGCTGTCATCAGACGTAGCACTGACAAGAGTCTAACAGATAATGCTGAGCACCAAGGTTCCAGAGCTCAGTGGATATACGTCAGGTAAACAACTCTGTTTTCCTAAACTATGTCATATACTATGTTACCACTTAGGGAAAGAGACTTTAGATAGATAGAAAAGGTAGAGTCAGAACCATTAGCTAGTTTTTAAAACATTTCCCCAAATCTATAATTGTGATAAATAAATAAATAAATAAATAAATAGAATGTCTACCAAATAAAAATCATGCAGGAGATTAAAAAAAAGAAATCCATTTTTTTTGTTCCCACAGCAGAGGTGCCAGATGAAGTCTTTCCACCTTTGTGCCCTGCAAGCTGATTTACAGACATAAACAGAAAGAGTGGAAAACATTGCACGTATTTGCTCCCAGGGTTAGAGTCCTATGGAAACGTAGACTGGGGCCATCAAATTGTTCTGGGGTGATGGGGTTGTTGACAGGATACTGGGGATGCCTGACATGGACATGTTCTGGGGTGATGGGGTTGTTGACAGGATACTGGGGATGCCTGACATGGACATGTTCTGGGGTGATGGGGTTGTTGACAGGATACTGGGGATGCCTGACATGGACATGTTCTGGGGTGATGGGGTTGTTGACAGGATACTGGGGATGCCTGACATGGACATGTTCTGGGGTGATGGGGTTGTTGACAGGATACTGGGGATGCCTGACATGGACATGTTCTGGGGTGATGGGGTTGTTGAGAGGATACTGGGGATGCCTGACATGGACATGTGCTAGTGCACTGGGAAACTGGAGGAGTTCCACGACAGTAACTGGGACATTTGATGAAGCGCTGCTGTGGGCGGGAGACAGAGTAGATAGTTTCCTCCTCTGTCGCACTGCTCTTCCTCCTGCTACACACCTCTCTCCTCAGCCCATACTCTGTGGATCCATCTGTGGGCCACAGAACCCAAGTGAAATCATAGAGAAAGGCCAGACAGACTCTGACCTGGCTAAGTTACTGCCTTGGTAGACGGCTAGAAAGAGAAAGTAAATGGTGTCAAAGAAATAACAATGATATGGTTTGCAGGAGCACTAGAGATTATGGACAAAGGTACCTACTCCTGTGGAGTTCATCACTAGCACATCAACGCAGGAGAACAAGGTAACAGACACTTCCTATTCTTATTGTAAGCAGAGATTGTTTTTACCCAGAGAACAAGATTATATGTCTTATTAATGTTAACTGGAATTTTATAGGTTTTGATGTTCTATTTTCTGTTTATTTTGTTTTGTTTTTACAATCTCTTAAAAAATACAAAAATTACACTCAACTTTATATTTGTGCATGTTGAATAATAAAATAGCAACAATTTATCTAAACATAGTAGTGTATTAGAATATTTCCTTTTGTAAGGAGTCTAGATTAAAACAAACAAATCTTAAAAACACTATTGTGGGGACTGAAGAGATGGCTCAGAGGATAAGAGTACTAGCTGCTTTTGCAGAGGAGCTGGGTTGAGTTCCCAGCACCCACAGTGCAGCTAACAACTGTCCACAACTCCTGTTCCAAGGGATGTGATGCCCTCTTCTGTCCTCTGTGGGCATGTTGTGCATGGGTGCACTTACATACATACAGGCTAAACACTCACACACAAAATAAAATAGATAATAGAAAACTTTGTTTTGGGGATAAAGATACTAAGGGGAATTAAGAGAGAAGTTCAGCTGATATTCACAGGAGTATTTTCTCTACGTGTGAATTAAAACAACTTCAGATCAAAGACATTTGAAAACTTGAATGTTGTTGCTGACTTTGCTTTGTATGTGTGTAATAAACAAGTCTCAAACATTTCTTTTTTTCAAGCCACTATTGCTTAAACAATAAAACATTTATTTTATTTTAGGCATTATAATCAATCCAGAGATAAAGTGCAGGGAAGGATGTACGTACGTTATATAAACACTATGTCTTTTTATATAAGGGACCAGGACATTGGCAAAGCTTGGTACCCAGCAAGCCCTGGAGTCTGTCCTTCATGGATACTGAAGGATAACCTTGTTTGCCACTGGTTTTCATATTCAAACAGAAACTGTCCCCCACTAACTACGCAGACAGTTCCTGTTAATTATAGACTCCATCTCTGGATGGAGGTCATCCATTCATTTCAGTTTTGCTGCAGCTTGTCAGCATGCAGTAAGCTTTTGGACTTTGTGCTAAGGACAGTGGAAATACAATGATTAAACCAAACATGGCCCTTCCATTCAAATAAGAGCCTGACAACAGAGGACTATAGATAGGATATACGTTAGTTGCCTTTTATGTTTCTGTGATAGAATACTTGACAGAAACAACTTAACAGAGGAAGAATTTATTTTGACTCATGGTTTAGGGAATACATTGCATTATGGTAGGGAAAGGATGTCTGGCATGGTTGAGTCTGTGGCTGTGAAAGCTTGTCATGTGACTTGACCCTCAGAGGTCTACTACCGGTGACCCACTTCCACAACCCCATCTCAAAATGGTGCCATGAACTGGGGATGAGGAGCTCAAACGGTACGCCTGTAGGAGACTTGTCAGATTCAAATCATAAGTGTATGTATACTAAGAGTAGAATCCAACTTAAATTAACAGCTAATAAATAACTGGCTGTTATAGCAAGCTACTACATTTTGGAGTGATTTACTTTTTAAAAAATGCTGTTACAGCAGGTCAGGGAACCCTTCATCAAAGAAGTAACACTTCTCTGATATTGAAGGGAATGGTTTCCACAGATAGAATGCAGTGGAGTAAGCCCAGGCAAGGCATAAAGTTGGTCTCATGCTGTTTTGGAAACAGTAAATATTATCCTTTGGGGCATGGAGAGTTTAGATGAAGAATGTAGATGACTGGCCTTATCAGGCCCTGAGATTCCCTAGGGGTGAGGGTATGGGCAGAGAGCTTTATAAGAAGTGAGTAAAACAAAACCTGTGGGAAAGGTTGCAGAAGCGGCTTCAGAGGGAGGCCCTGTGAAAGGAGACTGCGCAGAAGCACTGTGGTAAATGAGGCTGGTCACCCAGAGAACTAACAAAGTTCTTTGGCTCTAGTAGGAGCAAGGGTGATGTCAGTGGCCTCTACAAGGTGGTTTGGATGGAATGGCTTTCTGCCACCAAGAGGGAAATTTTTTTTATAGAAAAATAGTTAAAATAGCTCCAGTTTATACTCACACTATCAAGCTCTACAGTACATCCCAGTGTGTGTGTGTGTGTGTGTGTGTGTGTGTGTGTGTGTGTGTATGAGAGAGAGAGAGAGAGAGAGAGAGAGATTTCAGTTTTCATGGGGCAATCTCCTGCTATGTCCCAGCTAGGCACAGTTCTGAGTTCTTTCCTGCTGACCATGAAGGCGTGCATTTCTTTCTCCTGTGGGACATGGAGTTTATTTCTTACTTGGTTCTTGATACTGCTAGAAGTTTCTCTACAAATTTTCAAGGGCCTGAGATCATTGTAGCTTTTGGCTTTGTCAGCAGAGCTTTTAATAATAACTCTTAGCATGTGTGCCATTGGCAGACTAGTTATATCCCTTCCGAAAATCCATGCACAAATAGATTTCACTAGCGTAGGAGGTGTGATCTTTAGTTGGTGATTAAGTGAATGAGATTAGTATAAGTATCCTAGGGCTCAAAACTCCCTTCTGCTTCAGCCCATGTGAGGACAAGAAGGAAAGAGAGAGCAGTACTCATCAGACACAGACACGAGCTTCTTGACATTGGTCTTTCCTGCCTGTAGAAAGGCAATATTTACATTTCAGTTATTTATAAAATTATCCAGTCCTAGGCATTTTGTCATAGTATCACAAATGGAATAGCACAAAGTGAATTTGGAATAAACACTAATGCTATGGAGAATTGGGGCAACTAGTAGAATTACTAGAGGAAAGCTATGAAAAAAATAGAGTATGATAATATATGTGTAAAAATCTGTCTTCCACATTGCTTTCTTTCTGAAAAGCAAAATAAAACAAATCAAAGTAAAACACACAATGAATTAGCCGTATTGTATCTTTTATCCTTGACTGCCCGCACCTTGCAGGTGGTGGTCAGTGTGTCCTGCTTTCCCCTTGATGCATTCAATTCAATCTCCAGCGTTTAAAATCATATACATCCTTTCTGCCCCTCCTTCTCTGGGAGCAGATGATTCTCTTTCATGGAAGCATTGCCAGTTCACACATTTGTTCCCTCTGCTACCTTCCTCTTACTGGCCTCTGAATTTCCAGCTTTTGTGCTAAGGACGACCAAAGTCCATCCGATGCTAGACATGGCCAGATATGTGCTCTACCAACTGTCACAGTATTTTCTTTTCTGTAACTATAATCATATGATAGCCCTGGTATATGGGATGAATGGCTATTTGTGGCGTCTCCCCTCTCTTATTTTGCATGGTCTAACCTTTGGGGCAAAACAGAGAAAACATGAGCAACTCTGCTGAACGTAAGAGTGTCATTTATCTCTTCTGGTTCCTCTTCTCTCCAGCCCCAGTTGTTCATTACATCTCAAGAGTGGCCAGTCTTATTTTCATGGTGGGAAAGAATTTAACTTGCTCATTCCATGTCTTCCCTTCTGGAAACCAACAATAGCCTCCAGGATACCTTATTTTGTCTTACCAATTTTCTTTTACAATGCCCACTTTTGTACTTTTCTTTCTGTATATTCCTGGAACCAAACCTCAGATCTGACACCACGCCCTTTGGCACAGGTCTTTGCATTTCAACAAAACCATTTTGAACATGTGTCCTATTTCCTGCTTGAAACTATGACTGATTAAGTCATGGCCCATGCTCTGGAAACTACTTGGTTTTAAACTACTAGAGCAGAGCCCTCCAGTCTAGAATCTCACAGATAAGTGCTGTGGACTTTGACATCCCCCATGACCACCTGCTGGGTTCTCCAGACATGTGCTCATTAAGCAATACTTTACTTCTTTGTGCCTGTTAGCTCTTATCTCTAACATAGTTTTAATAACCATACCACTCTCATGTTATGACTGTGACAAACCAAACTAACACATATAAAGTCCTTGGGAAAGTGCTTGGAGCATAGGGTGCACTATGTGAGTATGAAACAGTATGGGCAGCATACTGTTAACTAACTCTGAAGTTAGTTAATAAGTACCTATAATAAAGGATGATAAGAAAATGCATGAGCTATGGGGTCTCTCTAGCAGATGGAAATTCTCACATCTTTTTAACTTTTCCCTTTCTATGGGATGGATAAATAAATGAAACCTCTGCAGACAGGTATAATGTATACTGTCTATACACTTTGATAGTGTAGTCTGTGGCTTCTTGATAACCTTCCAGGATAATCCAGGACAGTTCATTTTCTGAGAGCAGCTACTTTTTCCTAAAGGGGCCACTGGTCCTTCAAAGGTTTAGTCAGCAGGTTATACTCTGTACTTCTCTCTCTAAGAGTACTCTTGAGTTCATAAATTTAATTAAACTTGGTGGAATTGTAATAATTCACCAATGAGTTTAAACTAATTGAAAGTAAATCACATCACTGATATCCTTTAAGCATTTGTATATAAAGTAATTCCATAGAAGCAAGAGTGATTCAGCTTCCAGAGACTTCTTAAAAGTGAATATATGTTTGAACACTGTTTCCAAGGATGATTTATTTCAAATGTTGTACCTGTGCTATACTTGAACACAAAAGTGTAATTGTCCTTTGTCCTTTATTTCTGTGTCTAAAAAGCCTATTTTGATAGAATGTATTTAATTCAGTCAACAAACTCAGTTAATATCTAAACTGCTCTTTTAAAGTTAGGTATGGGTAATATATTTAATTCCAAATACTAAAAGAATAAGTTTGTTAGGTTTCTCTCCCCCGCCCTCTCCTCCCTGTGGAGGCATCATGATCAAGAGATGGACGTATTCATCACTCTTCCCTTCCCATCTTATCTCTCCCTAGATAACTTTTGCTATCTGCCGCTATAGATTAGTTTTATTTTTCTTTAATTTTCTATCAATCTGTTCATGGAATAGGCATTCTTAGTTCTTCTAATTCAATGTAACTATTTTAGAATCTATTCATGTTGTTGCATCTTTCAGTAATTCATTTATTTTTATTGCTGGTTAATATTCTATTGTATAGTTAAGCCACATTTTTATCCATTTACTTACTGATGGGCATTTATGTCAACTTGGGGTATTGCAAATACAGTTGCTTTATTTTGCAATACATCTGAGTACAAATATGTCTATGCCTGCATACTTTTTCCTCTCTTTGTTAAGAATCTATGAGTGGAAGACTAGATCTTATAGTTGGTGCATTTAATTTTTTAAGAAATTTCTAATATGTCTTGGTGTGGTGGTGATGCATACCTTTAACCTAGCCCTTGGGAGGCAGAGGCAGATCAGGGCTAGCCTGGTCTAATAGCAAATTCCAGGTCAGTTGGGGCTATAGGGAGACCCTTTCTCAAAAAACCCCCAAAACCAAAAAGCAAAAAAAAGCAAAACAAAAAACAAAACCAGTTAATACAAAACCCATAAACCAAAAGCAAACAAAGCCATAAAAAGAAACTTCTAATATATTTTGTATTATTTTATATTTCTGTTGACAATGAATAAGAATTCTAGTCCCCTGTATCTTTTTCGATACATGTCATGGTCTGATGTTTTACTTTTAGCCATCTTGATAAATAAATGTTTCATTCTGAGTTTAAATTCTGTTACCCAAATTACTAATGCTAATGAATGTTCTTGTGCTTTTGCTTGGTGTATATGGACGTGTGTGTGTGTGTGTGTGTGTGTGTGTGTGTGTGTGTGTGTATTTTCTTGAGAAATGTCTATTTACATATATTTCTCATTTTCTTCTTGGGTTTAATATATATGAGTGATTTTGAAAAGTTCTTCCGATTTATGAATACATACCCTTTATCCAATACTTAGTTTTGAGAGCATTTTCTCCCATTATGTGCTTTTCTTTTCACTCTCTTAATGGGATTCAAAGAAGAGAAGTTTTAAACTTCAATGAAATCCAACTAATTTATTCCTTTGTGGATCAATTTTTGTGGCTAACTCAGAGTGACAATGGGTTTACTGTTTTATTTTAGGTTGTTTTATGGGTTTTACTTTTATATTTGAGTCTCTTTATTAAATACTTTTCTATTTCATTTTGGATCTCTTCTGCTGATGACTTTGAATTCACTAATTCTTTTCTTCTTTGATGTCTGATATGCTGTGAATAATTTCCAATGTATTTTCTTCTTCACTCAGTGATTTTTATTCTAGATTTTCATTTAGATCCTTAAAAGTATTTTGTAAATTTCCTCACATTTTGGAAATATATACAATGATAATAATTTTAAAGAATTTTTGTCTGCCAGTTCTATCACCTGTGTGGTTTTGATTGACTGATTCTTCCTCTCATTATGAAACACAATTTTCTTGATTGTTTGCTTCCTTACAATCTTTGATTAGTAGACAGATGTGACTCTTACACTGCTGGTTATGGTTTATACTTGGATTCTTAGAAATACTTTTGAGCTTTGTTCTTGAATGCAGTTCAATTTCTTACAAACTGCTCAAGTCATTCAAATCTTGATTTTTAGGGTTTGTTAAGAAGATGAGAGCTGTCCAAGTCAAGAGCTAAATAACCCTCACTGTGGAGGCAGGCTCTTTGAGAGCCTCAATTTAACCCTTAGGTGAATCAGGAGGATTTCCAGACTAGCTGTGCATTGGAATAGGTTCTAATTCCAGCCCTGTGTGAACAGTGGGTTTCTGACCTCTGGCCATTTTGGGTACCTTTGTACTGAGTCTTGAGTACTTTTTTACACATTATACCTATTTCTGGCTAGTACTCAGGTGACTAGACAAAAGAAGATTCTCTGTAGATGTGGACACTGAAAGAAGACTCTGGAGGCCTGATGATTTCCCTCTACTGAGCTCTCCTCTGTGGAATTTTGCATTGTGTACTCTAATTGCTTGGTGACTCTAGACTCTCACTTCTTCTCTTCAACCCTGGGAATCTGAGAGGCTGCCTTAGACTTCCCCTTCCTTTCCTTTGGCTAGCAATCTCTCAGTAGTAAATTAAGTGAAATACGGGCTTGGCTCACTGTTTCTCAACTCCTAGTGACCACCACCACCATTCATCGCCCATGTCCTATGTCTTGAAACCCACTGCTTCATGTGCTTCGTTTGCTTTGCTGGTGCTTTTCCAAGAGGGACTGTAAATCTGTCAGAAGTGGAGGGCCCCAAATACTCTTAAACTATTGTACAGCAATGAAACTGTCCCATCATTACAGGGCATTGAAAGATTGATTTAAAAGAGAGTTGGAGTTTTATAGAAAAATGGAATCCTAAATTTAAAATGTGTAAATTAAAGGATCAGGGAGGTTGAGTAGTGTGTCCAGGCCCACAAGGATTGTATTGCAGAATCAGAACAGATCATGGAACCATTCATACAAAACTCATAGCAGAATATGATTTCTCCACAGTTGAATCTGAATTCCACCTAGACTATGCTCGGTTTAAGAAAAACAGCATTTATTTATTGGCCTAATACAAGATCACAATTTACCCAAAATTCAATTTGGTAGATTTACAAAGAAATAAATAAATGACTCACAAAGCTACTAAAACCTGAATCAGTAGTTCTCTTTCAAATTCTGTACTCTTCACATTTACCTATATGAGTAAAACTGTAAGAAAACAAGAAGGTAACTAGTACATAATTATTAAACACACACACACACACACACACACACACACACACATACATACACACACACACAGGCCTTGTCTCAGAGTCATATAGACATCTAGATGTACACTCATTTTTCAGCATAATTTCAGAACAACCTCAAACCTCCTGAAAGAATTTATATATTCAGAGAAGACTGTTTCTGTGATGGTTAGTTTTAATTATTAACTATAAAAAGTCACCTGAAGAGAGAGCATCAGCGAGGGATTGTCTGGGCCAGATTGGCCCTTGGACCTGCCTGTAATGGAAAGCGTTAATGGCAGTCTTATTCTTTAAAACTTGTCCAGTTGTGGCCTTCTGTGTGCATTGCACTCTGTTGTATAAGGAAACTTCACTGGTGAGAGTTGGGGAACACATTAGTCTTCTCTTTACCCCTTGTTCTATTATGTTCTGTGAGCCAAAACTTAAGAGAAAAATTGTATAACATTTTCAGAATACATGTTTAAAGCATGAAAGTCCTGAAAGTCCTCAGGTCTTTTTCTGATTTTTCTGAGTCTGAAATACATTGTGGGGACTGAGCAGTTAAAAATCTCCATAGCATCCCATTATACCGTGGAGTTGTGAGGGAGGTCAGACGGGAGGAAAAGGGCAGAGATGAATGAATATTTGGGGACTACGGAACACAGAGGGAAATGTGTTGTCCCCAAACCCCTGAGAAATGCGTATACAGTGTCTGAACATGCGTGCACATGTATATCTGGGACTGGCAAGGAACACAGTGCCAGACAGAAGACACCTCCCTTTAGTGACTGGTGAGAGTGGTCCAAGAGACTCCCAAAACAACACAGGTGATTGCCAAAGCTCTTGGTTTTCTTCCAGAACTAGAAGATAAGACCCCACTGCTGAAGACAGGATATACTTCAGATATAGGACTTGGAGCAATGAAGCAGGAAGTGACCTTGAAGCCCTCTATCTGAAGTTTAGCTCTCATAATGCTAGGTGAAAATATACGAACTGCTAGGAGAGAAAAACAATCAATGGTCCAACCCAGCCCTAACCCTAATAAGCATAACGACCAGCGCACACTGCCTCTATTGGTGCAGCAGTGGCGTGTTGTCTGGAGGGTGAGCACCAGCTATCTAATGGAACTTAAAGCCCTCTAAGTGGGAGTCAACTCATTGGTGGCACTATAAATTCAGACAAGTACACATTGTTGGAGAGATCATAGATCCTAGAGAAAACCCTATCTCTGTTGTTTTAAAGAATAAGAGACTGACATTAATGCTTTCCATTACAACTTTCATTCCTGCTTCGTACAGGTGGAATGCATGATAGACATGGGTGTGAGCTAGCTTTCGGCTGTGGATTTTTGTAGCAGGAATCATTAACTTCTAGTGCTCATTCAGTAGGCCCTTTCTGAATATCTCAGAGAATGGCTGTTCCTTGCACCTAGCTCTAGAGTGAGGCTGACATAGGTCTCAGACAGTCCATGGTAACAACTCAGCATGAACGAGAAAGGAGCTTCCATTGATCTGACCTGCCCATCCTGACTAATGCAGCCTTCCCTGGAAGTCAGAGGCTCATGCATTAAAATATTAGAGAATTCTGTTCTAGTGTTTCCAAAGGCTTTGAAAGTCATTTACTTGTTTTCTTATTATTGAAGCAAAACATACTAATCATAGCTAATTGTATATATATTCAAAGTATAAAAAAGAATAAGGAAAAAATTTAAAGGCTTTGAAATCTTGGTGTCAGGAGACAACTATCCATAACTTCAGCAATAAATAATCTATTTACCTGTACATTAGGTTTTATTTCTTTGGTTGTATACTGTTTTCTTCTTGACCTTGACCCATGGTTCTTTTTCTTTTAGGAAACAGAATACTTGCTTCTGTTTACTTTATGATTATTCATTTGCAAATAATCTATTTTATTCATGTCATTTACTTCTACTCGTTGGAGCATTTTACGGATTTTCTTTCCTTTTGAGTGTAGTAGACATGAATATGTTTTGTTTGAGATTTATTAATTTATTTTGAGATAGGGTCTTACTATGTAGCTCTGGCTGGCCTCAAATGCATAGAGATCCACCCGCCTCTGTCTCCTGAATGTTGGGATTAAAGGCATGTGCTACCATGCCTGGTGGGATTTATTGATTCTTATTTTTCACTTACGGAAAGAAGAGTTATCTCTTTTGAATTTCTCTT
The DNA here is from genome assembly GCA_035773235.1 of Eospalax fontanierii. NCBI lineage: Eukaryota > Metazoa > Chordata > Mammalia > Rodentia > Spalacidae > Eospalax > Eospalax fontanierii. The sequence continues at coordinate 81,855,851 of CM069524.1, forward strand.
CTACTTTTCCCTTTCCCGTTTCTGGAACTCTTACAGACTTTTTCTTAGACTCTCTCATTCTACTCTCCATATTTCAGTTCTACATTTTTATACCTTAATCTATGTGTGCTGCTTTCAGAATAATGCCTTCCAGTTTTCCAATTATCTGTCTGTCAGTGTCTAACCAGCTAGTTATTACACACACACACACACACACACACACACACACACACACACGACAAAGAGTCATCACTGCAAATATTTGTCCTTGTTATTAAACTCCTAAATTAAGTTATCACATATACTAGGGAGCAAAGAGTTAACAACAGGGAAAAGAAGAAGCTGAGTAAATGATTTGTTCATTTAGATTCTCCTTTGTGGATCTATAGTGGAATTGTTATTGAAAATAAATAAATTTCATAGTGTGAATATAAAAAATTGTGACTCATAAAATAAAAATAAATTGTAATATGAAATTTAAATGTAATCTTTGGGCAAATCATTAGGGTTTAGGTTATTTAGTGATGCTTTCTCTTTGAAATTTTAAATAATGAAAGTTAATATCTAAAGAAAAGCAACAACCAACACCTTTAAGGATAATTCAGATAGAAAAGTAATCAATATTATAACTTATCTTTGGTCTGGAACTTGAAATAAATGATCCTGATCAGAAGGAAATTTAAAAGCATATTTATCATTACTCTGGGTAAATGTGAAGAGCCCAGAATTTGGAAAAGAACTATTGATTCAGGCTTTAGGAGCTTTGTGAATCAATATTTATTTCTTTGTAAAATGGGAATGTTGAAGTAGACTTCTTTTCCAGCTCTAAAATTCACATACACTATTTTCTTTTATAAGCTATTACTCTATAATGAAAACTTGCACATTCTATATGCACTTATGTACTCACTATATAAATTTACACAGCATATACTTGGTAAAATCTTTAATATAACTTCTGATTCCTAAAAGTTTAAAGTCTAGCTATATTTTGGGGTAAAATATAGATCTGTCGATCTGTATAAGTTTAACATGGGTTTTAAATAAAGACTTAATGCTATAGCAAAACTTTTCATTTTTATTACAGGGAACACAATTTTTCAAAAATTTTAAATGTGATACAAAATTTCAAAGGAGAAAAATAGTGCCCAACATCTATTGTAGTTTTAAAATCAGTGATATTTGTCCTTTCTTGCTTGCAAAAGACTGTGGTAAAGAAAATTTAAATTGATATTCCTTTGTGTTACTTTGCTTTGAGACAGGGTCTCTTTGCAGTCCTAGATGGCCTAGAGCTCACTATGTGAACTAGGTTGGCCTTGATCTCACAGAGATCTCCCTGTCTCTGCTCCTGAGTGCTGGGATTAAATTGGGTGTGTGCACCACACTCAGCTCTATATTCATCACTCTTGACTCATCATAGTCATTCAAGGTCAGTGTGCAAGACACTAGTCTATATATATCCTCTCTGAATATATTTCCTGAAACAGAGGCATATATTTCATTGAATACTGTTTACTTTTAAATGATTTTTTTATTGTAGAAATTTCAGTTACTGGTTTATTACAATCAGCATTCTTTTTTGTGTTTTACATAACCTGTTATTTTCTTAAACATCTCAGTACCAGAATTTGTGGATAGTGACAATACTTTGAATATCTTTAACAGAAGCAAGTCTCAACCTGTGTGGCTGACCCTCTTAGCCCAGCTACCTGAGAAGTCCTGATGAATAATTGGAGTAGCCAAGGTGTCCCCAGGCTCCCCAGTGGCACCTGCCACTTCCAGGAGGACCATATTGTTCCACCTACGACAGACCTGCTTATTCTACAGATAGAGTTTATTCCTTGAATGCTATTGCAGCTCCTGCAGGGCCAACTTGAGCCCACACCACACTGTCCTTCAACTCCCAAATGTCCTCAAACCCTTCTCAGTAATCTGCCACATTCAGATTAGCATAAGTAAGATCATGGCTTGCTGCCTAACCCTGGTAAGGAATGTAGGATCATGTCATTGTTGAGGGAGATCTCTGATAAAAGAGTCTTCTCTGGAAAACTGTGCAGCCTGGCTATAAATATTTGATGGAGGAGGGCTGGAAGATGGCTCAGATCTGAGTTTCCTTCCTGTAAAAGCCAGGCATTGGAGCACATACCTGCAATCCCAGCACCGGAGAGGCACAGACAGAGGATCCTGGAGGCCTCTTGCCACTCTAGTCACATCTACAAGCTACAGGTTTAGTAGAGACCCTGTCTCGAAAAATGAGGTGGAAAGAGATAGAAGAAAATACCCATTATTGACCTCTGGCTTCTACACACATGTACACATGTGCACACACATGAACATATGCACAAAATATTGGTAAATGACAGACAAATTGACAATAGTTGATATCTAGGGATGGTAGGCAGAGGATACATAGACAGATAGATGATAGATCGATAATGAATGGTAGGCAAATTGTTAGATCATAGATAGCTAGATAGATGCGTGTGAAAGGAGAACTGCAACATGACTGCGTTCTTGTCACTGTGAGGTGAGCCAAGACCCAGGGAACAATACACAGAACTGCATCAAGATGAATCAGCATCATTTCTCATGTACACTGCTCCTGAGGCCACATTATAGGATGACGGCATTCTGAGAAAATCCGCAGGCAGACTGACTCAAGGCAGTCAATCAGCTCTGAGGGATGCAGTGCTCTGTAGTCAGCACTTCTTCACTGCGGAAGCTCTGGTTTCAGTGCGTGCACATTATCTGTACCCTTCTATGTGTTGCAGACATTAGGGGGTGACTAAGACCTTCTATTCTTTGCTTCTGAAGATTTCTTCACAATTCCTATATTTTTTACTGCATCTTGTTGTACTAGAGGTTTATTTCATGACACTTAAAATATTTTTTTGTTTTTATTTTGTATGAGTGTATTGCCTGCATGTGTGTAAGTGCATCTGTGTCTTGCAATGCGCACAGAGGTCAGAAAATGGCATTGGAGTCCCCTGGAACTGGAGTTGAGGACAGTTTTAGCCGCCATGTGGGTGCTACAAACAAAACCCAGGCCCTAACCGTTAAACAATCTCACCAGCTCCATATTTCAGAACACTTTTTATAACAGCTCTTGTCTTGGGATAGGGAATCATTTATAAATATGTCCATTTATTATTCCCTTAAGTTGATTCAAGTTTGTTTGGGGTATTACTAAACCAAAAATTCCTACCTATGTAATTACAAGCTCTCTAAGCTACAATTATCATTTAAAGATTTTTAATACCAAGATAATAACTGTAAATCTATAATTACACAAAACATGATTACAAAATTCAAGTCAGATATTTGAGGGATCACTGATATTTTAAAAATTTGTGAATGATTGGAAGGATCTTGAAAATAAATTATTGTCTCCTTGTACAATTTGATTTAGTGGCTGGACATTATCAGGATTCTATAAAGATTTGCTGAATTCGATTTACTCTTTAATTTTATTATATTTGACCTTTTTCTATTTCTTTATCATTTATCTTACTTTCCTATTTTTACTTTTCTGTTAGTTTAAATTTCCAACTTATTGTCATTTATATACATTATACTTTTGATACTTTGTTCATTTTATTAACCCTCAAATTTCCCAATTTTCTGCCTAGTCTTATAGACTGCGTATTTAAGATGCTTTTAGCTTCAAATACCAGTCACTCCCTTTCTCACTCAGTGGCTAAAACAACACTTAGCTTCATTATTTCGTATAAGATGAAGTCTCTAAGTAGGATATACTTAAAGATAGTAAGGTTAGAATCCACGAAACATGTCAGTGATACAAATTCTTTCCATTTAGTCTATGTCTTCCATTAACCTGTTGGCTTTGTGATGAGGGCACTGACTCTTAGGATTGCAAATGACTGCTGCTTTCCTGATGCCATATCTCAAGTCAATATCTTTCCAGATAGGAAGACTTCTCTTCATCTGTGTCTCGTATAGTCAATCAGTTCCTTCCAAGAAGCATGTAGAGACTTTTTTTCCATGTATCAGTAGCAAGAATTACACAACATAACAATTCTTAAGGTAGTTGTTAGCAACAGGAATAGGATTAATGCTATAGACTTCAGAAATCAAGTGCATGATTTTACACTAATGAAAAACAGCCTGACCCCATCAGGAGTCCTAGGGGAATGTGGTTGATTTGGCAGAGATCAGAGGAGATTCAAAACGCCTAATTATCCAGATGCTGGGATGCTGGTCCAAGCAAAGCACCACATTCACAGCTCTCAGCCTCGTCCCTCTCTGTTTGTTTCTGATTGTGTTTCTTTTTGGTTGAGTTTAAGTCCTGGCTCTGGAATATGGGTAATTAAGTCATATTCAATTAATCAATTATTTCCTTATCTGGAACTGGGATAAAAATAGCATCAAGTTTTGACATTGTTTTTAATATTGATGCAAGAAAAACATTTAGGATGCTGCTGGCATTCAGGAAGTAATAAATATATCACATAGATATAGTCATTCACATTTATTAAAACAAATAACAAGAATCAACATGCCATCACGGTATTATTACACTGACTGAACTTTCATTTAGAACTCCTTTTTATTCAGGTCAAATCCCCTAACTTGGATTTCTCTGTAAGAGGTGATCTGAAAAGTGAGCTGGGGAGCACTTCCTGAAAGGGGCCAGTGGAGGCAGGATGGCCAGAGAGGTAGACCAGGCTGCAGGATTATACCTGAAGAGAGGTCAGAGTGTGAAGGACATAGTCCTCAAAATCAAAACTTAGATTACTGTGGATAATTATGGAGATTGTCTTGCATCTTAGCTTGAATGCTAATGTCCATTCTGTCTTGAGCTTTTCATGTTTTCAAAGCACACAATGTCTTGTTCTCCCTTTCAGCCCAGGTGCTCTCCCTTCTCCTCTGGCTTCTGCTGACCCCCTTCTTCCCAGCCAGTCCCTTCCTACTTCCACGTGTTTTTTTGTGAGTGAAAGAAATTACTACTTCTCAATTCAAATAGTTTTAAATTCAAATCCCTGGTCAATGCTTAGTTTTCTCAGAGCCTCGATCTTGTGCATGATAAGGGTATTATGCACATGTGCAAAGATGTATTGAACTCATAGGGTTGTTCTTTCAGAGTTGATAAATACATTCAATTTGGTGCTCATGTAGCAGACGGCCTCCATTAAGCAGATAATAGATATCTGTAGTACTCAAACGTATGCCACATAACCAACTATTGGCTCATCAGAAGACACCTGTGGTCACAAAAAGTGTGCAGAATCCAAGGCTGATAACACTCTCAGAATTTCCTCTCATTTACCTCTGTTGTCCATATTTAAAGTTCTCGAAATACCTGGTAGGATAGTCAAGAGAAGAAGTGAAAGAGAGTTAGTTTTACTGAAGTAAATCTAATGATTTAAATGAATAAAGAATTGCTTACTGGAGGCGAAAAAGGCAAGGCAGTAATGCTTCACTGAGTTTTGCTTGTTTTTAGAACTACATTTCTTTGCAAATTTGGAGAAACAGTGTGGTGTGAGGGGAAGGTGTATATATACATACATATGTATAAAACATGTGTATATACATGTGTCTATAACATGGATTCCAAGTGAGTCTTTCCTTTGCTGCTGTTGATCTCTGTAAATAATGCTGTTTCTTAAAACCGCAATTTGCCAGTTGATAAAATGAAATGGCAGAGTAAGTCAGGCTTGTGCGCTCACTGAGGGTCCTTCCTTTCCGTGGTTTATCTGCATGCATGAGAGCATCAAATGTTCAGATATCAAGTGCTATCTCCTTGGGATTACAGCTTCTTCACTGAGAATTAACTTTTGTGTGTGATGTGCCCTGGGTGGAATGTGGCTCTGGCTCATTCTTAAGTCACCAAATATTTTTTTCATAAGAAATAAAAATCTAAAGACATGAAAGATTTAATTAAATGGTTAAAAATTGTTGATGAAAAAAGTGTGTTCAACAACATTAAGACACAGTTCTGTTATATTTCCACAGAAGGTTAGGCAGACCATTTTTATTTAAGTGTACAGAGGAGTCAACTGGAGTCAAAGCAAATTAATGGGTGGGATATACATGTCCTTGAGTCTTCCTGGGAAGCAGAAGGTAGTGCAGGTTTCCTAGGATAATGGTTTGGCACAATAGAGTAAGGTGGTTCTTAGGAGAGAATTGAACTTTAGTGAAATAGAATTAATTACGGTAAGCTCTGTACAATAATTGGAAAATTAGAAAGATGAAGAGCATGAAATTTGGATTCATTTCTATAACCCGTTTGATGACAGAGGGGTTAACTGTTAATAAAACAAATGCTTTAAACTGTAGGGTATAAGGTATCAGGTTTTCCTGTAAGAAGATGGGTAGACAGACACAGGCATTCGCTGGAGGTTAGATACCCCTTGAGGGTCTCTTGGAAGTCTTGAACACATTGAAAATGTTGAACAGACAAGTGGTAGCCAACAATGTGCATGCCCAGGAAAGGCAAGATATGATTTAGGGCTCCTAAAAAGAAACACATAACCCTGAATGAAACACACAACAGCAAAAGATGATGGACATGAGAGAAGGCACTTCGCTACCCTTGAAATGTCTCTTTTCAGATCCCTCGTGGTGGCAGACTCTGTCCTGCTCCCCGCCCCATACCACTTCCTTTGCCTTCTTGGAGAAACAATGGTCAGCACTTTCCTGTTTCTTCTGCATTTCAGTGCAGCCATAGGACTGAGTCTTGACCTATAGAGATGGGTGGAAATTATATGCACCGTGTCTACTGCTGGCCTGTAGAAACCTCCTTCCCTCTTCAAGGTGCATCTTAAGTGAGAGTTGGCAAGGGATACATTAATATAGCCCATGCCTTTTGCCTAGGGTAGCAGGTGTCATATAAACTATAAGAACAATTGCTAGCTATGACTTTTTTGATTTTATAACTTATGTTTTATAAGAATATTTTTCATTTTTAGGAATCACCAAATAATGAAGCTCTTTAATAAACTATGAATAGATCAAACTCCAGACAATTTTTTGTTTAGTCTCTACAGTAATTATAAATTACTTAGATTCATTGTCAACACATAAAAATGTAAACATACATGTTACATATGGGGATGACCTATGATAACTATGCTTTTGGTTTTGAATGACTGAATTTATTAAATATACAGCAAGCAAAAAGGTAAAAGAACAAATAACAAGTTGGAGACAGATGGACATGGCAGATTGCAAAACATCATCTAATTGGGCACTTATAACATCAAGCAGAGACAAATGAGGCAGACCCCCTCACCCTGAGAGAGCAAACTAAAGGAAATATTATAAAATCAGATGCTTACAGCATTCACAGAAATGACTGAGAAAGCCCTGCCGACAATTGTTCTGGAATTTCCAAATGAGAGTCCTGGGCAGAACAGAGTTCCCTCCATGGATGAGTGACTGCCTTCTTATTCTTGCTGCAGGCATTTTTATACATGGTATAAACAATAGTGACCTCTGTTAGAAATGGTATATACTTCTAGCTGTTCTCAGGGAAGCAATGTCTAAAATTCTTAACTTTATTTCTTCCTGCTACAGAGCCAAGGACAAACATACTTGAATCTAAGATGACTTAACCTATTTAATCCTCAGAGTAGGCTCTCAACAAGCATGAAGAACACATGATAATTTACCAATATAATTTACATTATAATACAGATGCATGCATACACACATATGTATACACATAAATATATATGTCTATATTTGGCTTTCCTAATTAACCCCCAACCCAGACTGATTCTAATGTGTTTTGCACTGCTATAACATAGTAATTCCCCACTGAGGCTGGGGAATTAGTAAAAGAGATTTAGTTCTTACAGTTTTGGAGGCTAAGAAGTACATAATCATGGGTAAGGAGTTGATGGTCACACATTGTGTCTTCCCTCTTAACAAAGCATCATTGTGGCTGCTCCCTGAAAGAATAATGTAGCCTATAGTAACTGATAGTTTTTTATGCCTGATTGAAAGACTAGTTACAGTTCATGTTGCTTCAATTGTTTTGACCTTCACTGCCTTGTACATTCTACAGTAGAACAAAGGCTCAGATGTAAGGGTTTCATCAGGATGGGAAGAAATGCAACAGGAAAGATTCACTGTGAATATTCTAGAACACAGGACCTATAAGAGGAAGACCAGGGCAGAGGCTCCACAAGTTTTAGGTTTGAATGGAGTGTCTATTCTGTGCTCAGGAGCAGTGCAGACAGGAGGTGGAGAAAGCTTTCCTCTGGGGATGCCTGGCATGGTGAGGAGTGTTTGTCTAAGAATTTTTCTGGGAGAAAAACAATGACCGTCTTTAAAAGTACTTGAAGTGATTAAATTTAGTATTATGTAAGTAAAATTCTTTATAGCAGCAGCTCATGGGAACAATATCATATTCTTTATAGACTAAGAAATCTGAGGAAATGGTTTAAATTCTTCAATTATTATCATGTCTGCTTAATTTTTAGAGTCATAAAAGATGGACCTTTTTCCTATAGCTCTCTCTTAATGACTTTACTCAAATTGAAGTTTCATTCCCTGGAGTCTAAATGAATGAATCAGATTCACATTAAATCAGGGCCAGCAAGAGAAATGGGCCCTATTTAATGAAAGTAATTGCAGATTCCAGAAAAACCCTGCTTGAGTTTTTCCGTTTCCATTTAGCATACTAATCCCCACATGGCTGCAGAAGCAGCACCCGCCTTCCAGATGACCTTTCTTCCTCTCAGGCCAGGGTTGCATTCTCCAGCACTGGGGATTGGACCTCCTCTACAGCACCCTCCTAGACGATGCATTTTCCTATAAGCAAAAATGGTTCCCATATAATGAATGGATAATGAAAATGTGCTATATGAATACAGTGGCATTGGATTAAGCAGTAAATAAAATAGAATCGTGAAATTTAAAGATAAATGGATGGAACTAGAGACTGTTACACTGTGAGGAAACAGACTCAGAAAAACAAATGATGCGTGCTTTCTCTCATTTGTTTACCCTAGGTGCAAACCCTTAGAAACCGTGCACCTCTCACCACGCATTGCAGAAACCTCTTTTGACAGCAGATGGAGACTACTACAAAGTGTCACAGTTGGTTAGAGTACAGAGAATAAGTGACTGTGAGGTGCGCGCCCCACGTGACACAGCTACAGCGCAACCCGTACACCTAAGGCTCTGAGAATGTGTGGAAGACGGGAAGGAAAGGTCGGAAGAGTCAGAGGGGCGAGACACCCGCTGCTGGTCAATGCACTCTAGGCTTGATAGGGAAGCTGCGCCCGTGAACTCTCTACTACATGTTAGTCTAACCAGTTGACATGCCAAGGTAGACAGAGGAAATTTGACTGCATCCCACCTCAGTACGAAGAGCTACAGGCAATCAATAGAACCGAGGGAAGGACAATCAGTTTTCTCTGGGGACTAGCGCCCTGAAGGGTAATCCCAAGCACCACTACATGGACTCATATATACATAGGGATCTAAGAGTAACAATAATAATCGAAGAAGAGGGCAAGAAACCGTGAGGTAGTTGGGGCCTGGGCAGAGTTGGAGGGGAGCTGAGAGCAGTGGAAATCATGTAGATACAATAGACGTGTTTGAACTAAAAGATTTGGCATTAATCCGTTCATGAGAATGGAGACTTTGCGATCTAAATCCCTCCCATCAGACATCATCTCTCAACACTACTGGATTAGGGTTTAAGTTTCTGACACATCCTTTGGGGGGACACATTCAAACCATCGAAGTTTCCTAACACTGTTAGGCAATGTTTGGCAGAGTGAGCAGAGGCCATACCTATTCATGGAGTAAGAAGGTATTTTCTTATGTCTTATAGGAAGATATTTTCTTATATCTTATACCTCTATATAGATATCTGTCTCCTCTCCCAGGTGCATCATGGCCAATCCATCTTTTTCACTCATTGTTTCTTTCTGGATATGTAGTTACTTTTTGTTTGTTTTGTTTGTTTTTTTTTTTTGAGACATGGTCTCCCTGTAGCCCCAACTGTCTTGGAACTAACTATGTAGACCAGACTGACCTCAGTCTAACAGAGATCTGCCTCCCTCTACCCATGGAGTACTGAGATGAAAGGCATGTGCTGCCACACCTAACTTATTTTGATATTCTGAGATAAGGTTTCTCTATGTAGTCCTGGCTGGCCTTAAACTTACTGTGTAGCTGAGGCTGTCCTCAGTTTCAAACAGTCTTCCTCCCTCTGCCTTCTAAGTTTTGTTGTTACGGTAGTATGCCATCATGCTCACCTGGCTCCTTGCTGGATATTTAAAGGCAAATCTGGAGAATATTATCAGCCATTCTAGTGCTGCTGAGGCCAATGTGCAGAACTGGGTCTTGAGTCTGCAGCCTGATCCACAAGCTGGACTCCTTCATTGAAGGTGGATTTTTTTTAGGTAAAATGATTTTTTAAAAAATTCTTTAAAAATATTTATTTATTTTATGTATATATGTGCATTGCCTGTATGTATATATGTGCACCTATTCATGCAGTGCCCATGGAGGTCAGAAGAGGGCTTTGGATCCCCTAGAACTGGAGTTAAGGACAGTTGTTAGCTGCCATGTGGGTGCTGGGAATTGAATACAGATCTTCTGCAAGAGCAGTCAGTGCTCTTAACCACTGAACCATCTCTCCAGCCCCCACACAGTGAATCTTAAAGCATATAACAAACATGGCAGACCAGGCTCACTGATGTCTGAGACTCTTCTCAGGCCCCATTGGACAATGAATGGGACTTTTACCACATCTCTAATATTCCCTACTGGGTAGCTCCTAAATATTAACCAAACCAGTTCTGACACATTCCAATATTAGGTTTTCTCCTTTCGAATTATTTGCAGAAACGGAACAAATGCTTATTTCACAAACAGTGTAAATGTGGCAATAAGAGGCTGCATAGTCCTCTGAGAGCTCTGGAATTAGATGGCATGCTTCTCACTGATAGATATGACAAGTGACAGGAGTGGGGAGCATAAAATAACTCAGGCGACATTTCTCATGCAGTTTTTGGTAGTGTACAAAAGTGGTATTTGGACACATACACACACACACATAGAGAGAGGTATGTATGTTCTTTTTTGTGTACATATGTTTTATGAAATCTGCCTCATTATTTTATAATCACATATCATATTCATAACACAAAGCCTTCGGTGATTGACAAGTGAAACTCTACACAAGGCAACAAAGCTAATGTTCTACCCAGTGTGTAGCATGTGCTCACCTATACAGTCTATTTCTCTGAATTTGAATTTGCATATACTTTGTTCTAGATCTGAAGAAAAATGACATCCTTTAAACATTTCTTTGAATTTTTTGCCTGATCTGGACCCCTGATAATTTGTGAAAGCGAAGTAGTTGAAAATTATTGGAATATTTGCAATTCTTATTAGGAAGGATAGAAATTGTCATAAAACAATGGAATTAGAGTAACACAAATTAGATAAGCTAAGAAATAAAACGATTATTTTCTGGCTTCTAAAAATAATGTAGATGTCAGTGGCCATGGAGGCAACTGGAGTTGGGTAGCGGTTATGTAGAAAATTTTATCCTTTCTTTGAACCAGGTGTGCCTGGTAACTGCTGTGGTCTAAATATTTAGGTGTTGAAATCCAACAAGTAATGTGATGCTGTTTGGAGGTGGGGCCTTTCGGAGGCCCAAAGGGCCAAAGGGGATTGGTGCTCTTAAGGGACCCCACAAGATAACGTGAGAAGTTGCCATCTATGAATCAAGGATTGGTCCTCCCCTGCACTTGACTTGCTAGTACCATGGTATTAGACCTATCAGCTTGCAGAGCTGTGAACAATGAACTTATATTGTGTATAAGTTACCAAGTTTCTGGTATTTTTAAAGCAACCTCAACAGACCAATATAATAACTTTTTTTTAAGATTTCATTTTTTTCTTTTTGAGAATTTCATGCATGAATATTGTACTTGCATTATTTCCATCCCTCCTAGGACCCCTCCATCTTCGCCTATGTCCCCTACTTCCTCTTAATTTCCTATTCTCTTCTTTATTATTGTTACATGTACACACGTGCATTTATAAACACACATATACACAGTGCACTGAGTCCATTTAGTGGTGCTTCTGTGTACCTGTGTTTAGGGCTGCCCACTTGAGACTAGATAATCTCTCAGGGAGTTAGTCCCTGGAGAAAACTGATCCTTCCTCTCTCAGCATCCATTGGTCTAGAGGTGGGATCCCTGAAATTTCCCCCACCCACCTTGGTCTGTCAACTAGTTTTGTCATTAAGCAGATCTTAGAGTACATAGTGATTTCATGGGTGTAACTTCCCTATCATGTCTAGAATGCATTGACTAGCAAGCAGGTGTCTTGTCCCTCTCGCCCTTACAATCTTTCTTTCTCCTCGTCTGCAAGTTCCTGAGCCTTATATGTTGAGGTTTCATTGTACATGCGTCACTTAGGGCTTGGCATCTCACAGTCACTTAGCCTCTGTATGTTTGACCACTTGTGGAACTTTGTTATTAGTCTCCATCTGCTGCAAAAAGATGTTTATTTGGTGATTTAGGTAAGGGGTACAGTTGTCTGTAAATATAACAGCACATTTTAGAATACAGTAAGAAATTACATTGCTCTGGGGAAATGACAGAAGTTGATTCTTCTCTAGGGTAACTCTTTTTTAAAGCAACAACAGGGCCATGAAATGTAATGATTTGAAGTTTCTTTGAGGTGTAACTGGTATAAAACATGTTTGTGGTAAAGGAATTTAAATTCAGACCTCAGGAAAATTAAAATACCTTCTTATTTTGAAGTTTATTCAGTCATTTAGTCTAATATAAAGTCAATAAATCTCACTGATAGGTTGGGCAACCGTGATGAGTACCTCTCTGTATATCTAGATAAAATGTATGTCTTTCCACATTAGTCCCTTTGTTTTCATTGCTTTCCTAGAGAAAGTGTAATGATGAGAGTTTGACATCTGATAGAAGTTCACAGCACGGGTAAACAGAAGACTAGATTAGAGAAAGACGGTTCTGAAAACTCACCATATTTCCTGTTTAGACTGGTAAGAGATTAAACAGTCACTGGGTGATTGGTTTTCAGCTACTAGTCCTTGGTTTAGCAACGTGTGGTATTTATGAAAAATCAGTTTTCAGCCTGGTTAATTATACTTGGTAAATAGCAATACTGTGTAAATATCCCTTAAGTGCATACTGGGTACCAGTCACTGTTAAAATAGACTGTATTATTTAGGTTTTTAGAGCTTCCACATGAAGTCTGTTTTATAAAGAAACTGACCCTAAGGCAGATGCATATGTGATTTTATGTTCTGATATCACATTGCATCCGATAAGGGATCGAATCTTCCCATCATTCCACACATCAAAGATTCATGTCTGTTAAACATAGACATCAAAAATGATAGGAAAGCTTACAGATGTGTACAAAGGAATCAGAAGAATGTGTACAAAGGAATCAGAAGAAAATCTCACAGCCAGTCTTGGGTACTTATCTTCAGGAACCAAATGATTGTGAGGCTGTTGAGGTAAGACACATAGCATGACACACTTGCTTAATTGAATCCCCAAATTTGGAGTTGAAAGCATGTTACCCAGAAGAACTAGAGAGTTGGCACCTGTGGCTCAGCTCTCTGTGATTCTCTTAGAGAGTGCTGCATGATCTGTGCTCTGGCCTGCATACTATGATGCTGAGACACAGAGACATCCACAAGGGCTGGAGCCTGAATAGGTTCAGCAGAGTTGATACTTCATGAGAACAAATTTTAGAAATACTTCAACTGATATCTTTCATGTTGATTTTACTCAAAGCATATAACAAAATTGATCTCTGATTAAAAAATATTATCTAATTAAGTTTAAATCTATTCTTTCCTTAATTCTGGAATAAAATTTCCAGTTGATAAAAAGCATTGTATCATAGTCTATACAATTACTCATATCAAGTTAGAAAAATCTCTGGGACAAGATAAAGAAAAAGGCCTTTCTGTTGCTAGTGATGATTCTGAGCCTGTGACCACAGTGTGTTCACAACATTGCTTAAAATCCCTTTGTTGCAGACAAACGTAGCAAACACAGTGCACTCAAGTGTCTTTTGTAGCTATATCCCAAGTCAGCAGAGCAATATTATTATCACAATGTCATTAGCATTATTATGATTACAAATTATAGTTTGCAGTGCTCTTTAACTGATTTAACTAGACTCTTTACAACAGTCCTTTGAGTGGGAATTGTTATCATACCCTCATTACATATAAAAAGAGTTTCTTCCCAACAGAAAATGTCTCTGGACTAAAAATGTTTGTTTAAGAAGCTTCCTGGGTGAATGCTTTCAAAGCACAGCATCCTTTGGGGCTGGGTAGGATAAGGACTGGGCAGAGGGACAAGTTGAACTGCAGTGAACTTGCAAGAAGGGCCTCCTATGAGCTCATAGAAAACTCTGGAAATGGGGTGGTGATTTAGAGCTGTCCTTGATGGAGACAAGGAGCTAGGATGATGTATTCCTGGGTCAATTAGTCATGAGGTATGACTACATCCCCTGGGGGAGGAGGAGGATGATCTTGAGGGAAGCTGCTCTCTTGGATGGGTACCAGTTCCTGGGGAGGTTGTCAGCCAGGAGCCGTGGTATATCAGTGCTTCCTGGAGCTGGCGATATGAACATTGACTCTGAGGGGGGATCTGGGTGGCACACTACAGCGTCTTCTTAAGTTGACTTCCTGTGCTGCTCAGGTCCACTTGCTTCTATAAAAAGATCAGCCTATGTGGGAACAGTTCCTCTGCCATTCTGGATGGTATGTCTTCCTGGGAAGAATGAGGAAGACGGTTCGTTAGATGAGCCCAGACCCTATGTCTGAGCTAGATATGCGTGATACAGTTACCTACCTCTGTTGCCTTTTCTTCCCACACTTGGCTAGAGCCTCCTCTGGTGATTTTCTTGGTGAGACAAAACAAAATTTTATCCCTGAGGGGCCAGAATCTATGGCCATTATGGCTGTCTCTGGCCAGAGCTGCAGTGTTTGTCCGTCTACTGTCAGCACTGGAAAGACAGTACGAGGGAACACACCAACGGGTCACCTGAGTGTCCACACCTGCCTCCATGTGGAATAGCAGCTTTGCTTCTTCCTGATGACTATAACGAAGGCAAAGGCCTCTTTCCAATATTAGTGGCTCATTTCCTTTCCTGTTTTCTCTTAGTCTGAAGAGCACAAAGTAATAGGATGAAAGTCAGAGTTAAGTTATACAATGGGGCACTTGCTGCGTCTGCTGGTAGAAGGAGTCCTTCACTGGCAACCAGTGCTTCATAGAACTTTGAAGATGGCAAACAGAAAATCCTCCTAGTGAGGTCTTGGCATGGTGGGTAGCCAGGTACCCTAAGAGAACCCCCTGCCTTCCCTTCTAGTATGCGAGGAGAGCTGCCCTCAGCTCTTCGGGAGTGCCGGCGCATCTCCTGCTAAGATTCCGCATTGTTTGCAACAGAGTTCAAGAAAATGGCCTCTACAGAAGTGAGCGAAAAGATGAAAAACAGTTCCAGGTCAGGAAGCTGTGAACGTGTACAGGGTTCTTTTGTTTTTGGTTTTGTGCTGCTGGAGACTGAACTCAGGGCAACATTCAGGGGAGGCTGGAGCTGTACCACTGAGCTGTAACCCCAGCCGCAAAGGTGGGGGGCTGTTTTGACAGATTGGAGTGCCTCAATGTTGTCAAAGCAGAGACAGCAGAGACTAAAATATTGAATATTTGGCCCTTTTTAGGAGGCGTTTTCTAACTGCTGATCTAACTAGCTAAATTGTGACTAACAATTTGATCATAAAAGCACATTTGGTATACTTAGAAAGGCTATATATAAAAATTGTGTTTGAGGATCACATATAAAAGTTGTTCAAGAAAGAAATACATCCATCCAATCTCAGTCCTTTTGGATTCTTGGAATTTTCTCATTTTATAATTTCCCTTCAATGACCTTTTCGGTTTGAGTATTTATTCTGTAGTTAAATCTTTTTCACACTTCCTAGGTAGAAGTCATTAAAATTTGAACCTTCTGAGCTCCACCAGCATTTTAACTTACTGTTTCCTTATCTTTTCCTTTTAAATGCATTTAGCAGATTAATCCTTACAGTCTGTGCTGAGAATCCTGGGGAACAGAGACATGGTTGGGCTTGAATCCTTTCCTAGAATTCAAGTACAATGTAGTTATAAAATAACCTCTGGAGCCATGTAGTTTAGTGGTTAAAGTGCTTGTTGCATAAGCCTGGAAACCAGAGTTAGGATTCCCATTACCCATGCAGAAAGCCAGGCAAGCACTGTAAGCTGTAACCCCAGCTCTGGGAAGGCAGAGACAAGAGGCTCCTCAGGGTTTTGAGGCCAGCCACTCTATCCAGTTGGTGAGCTACAGGATCTGAGACTCTTGTCCCAAAAAGCAAGATAAGGAATGGTAGAGACAGACACTGGACATTGACCTCTGGCCTCCACAAGTATATACACAGGCTTGAGAAAGACCCACATAGACACTTAACACCTTTTCAGTTACATTTACACATGCACACTAACACACATGCATGCACACACATATTCACTCTACACACACACACACACACACACACACACACACACACAAATCTTTGGCTTCACTACAGAGTTGGTTTTTCTCCTGTTGTGCCTGTGAAGCCTGTGAGGTTGCTGAGGCACAACAGTGCTTGGTGAGGAAATTACGGAAGCAGATTCTACAGTTAGAACCACAGATCTCACCTGCTACCCCAACTAAGTCAAAGGAAGACAAATGTCTATACAATGTCTGCTATACTTTCAAAAATCCCCATTGAGTAGAACATTAGAACAATACCACTCTTCAAGTGGGAACTGAACAAAAGAACCTTCTCATCATTCCTCCTATGAATCTACTGTGATATACTCTGTGGTTATGGATGTGTTTAAAGCCATTTTCTGACCATAGAAATCGTCAGAAAAAATAGAAATGGAGAGGAAGTATTGTGTTTTCTAAAATTAATTTTAAATTTGACAGATAAAATTGTGTATATATTTATCTCATAAATTCAGTATTTTCAGTTCTATAAACACTGTGGGGAGGTTCAATCTAATTACCAGTTGTATTATTTTATATAGTTAATGTTTTGGGGTCAGAGCACTTAAAGTCCATTGTCTGCATTTCTCCAGATTGTGATATCATTAAGTGTAGCCATCTTGTGTTCTGCGAGGGTCTTTATGAAAAACTGATCTCTTCCCTCTCACAGAGTCCAGTTATGTGTGTGAGGTCCTTCTGCATGGCTGCAGAAGCCCTAGGGTGAAGTGGCTGTGTCTTAGCTGAGTAAAGAAGGGGCTAGATGTTGGTCAGAAATAAGAGTGTGGAAAGGCTCTGCTCTATAGATGCTACTGTTGTTATCAATATTCTTTATTTCTATATCCCAAGAAACTCTTGGTACTTGGCAGCAAGAATAGCTCCAGGGTTTCTGTAGCCCTGGAGACTCTTAGCAACTTCAGCACAACGCATCTGCAGTCCCCCCCTTTGCTAAACCTTCCATCAGAATGAAGTCACTCTATGAAACATGTTTTGCTTCAGGGCAACCTGTCACCAATGGCAATCCAATTTTATTCTGAACACTTTTCTGTCAAATACTTCATATCTAAAATCTTCTGAAGATTTTAGCTCTTAAAAAATTCTACCTAAAACAAGAAATCCTAAAAATGGTTTGGCACATTCTAGGTACCTGATAAGCATTTTGTGTGTGTGTGTGTGTGTGTGTGTGTGTGTGTGTGTGTGTGTGTACCAGAGCCTCTAAGTAACCTGTGGATTTTGTGGATTATGTCATTATATTATATTAACTCATTTACTTTTTGAGATAGGGTTTCTTGTAGCCTAGGCTGGTCTTAAAAACTCTATAGAGCCAAGGATGACCTTAATCTTCTTTTTAGAGTATTTATTTATTTATTTTTATTTTATGTGCATGAGTGTTTGTATGTAAGAGTACATGTGCAATGCAGTGCCCACAGAGGCCAGAAGATGGCATCAGATGCTAACCATCAATATAAATATTAGATTCAGTACCTCCCTATAAGTGCTCTACCCCATGCAAATGCCATCCCTCTTCTCCAAGTCACCAGAAACCTTTTCCTTTCTGTGGTTTCTTGGGTAACTGAAAAGATGTCCTTTTACTGGAGACTATCTCATTTCTCTTTATTTGAAGCTGTTCAATAAACTTGTGTTCCTGGTAAAAATACAAGGATGGCAGATGGTGGACTTCTGACCTCAATTTAAGTCAAGTATGGAAGACAACTATCCCTTCACCTACTTCTGTCTCTGCAGAAAGGGTCCAAACTCTTCTCTGCTCCCCTGGAACAGATGCTCGTTAGCTGCCATATGGGTGCTGGGAACTGAACTTAGATCCTCTAGAAGAGCAGCCAGTGCTCTTAAATGCTGAGTCATCTCTCCAGGCCTGACCTTGAACTTCTAATCCTCCTGCCTCTACCTTCTGAGTGCTGGGATTACAGGCATATGCTACCATACCTGGTTTGTGTGGTGCTGTGTATTGAAACCAGGGTTTTGTGCATGCTAAGCAAGCACTCCTGAATGAGCACTATCCTTTGTCCAATATTTTTCACTTGTATTTTGCTAAAGTTGTCAGATATGTAGACTATAGAAAAGATTCTGGTAACTGGAGCAGAGGAAAGTTCGGACCCTTTCTACAGAGACAGAAGTAGGCGAAGGGATTGCTAATTCCCACGCTTGGCTTCAATTGAGGGTACAGGTCCACCCTGCACCATCCTTGTATTTTACCAGGAACACAAGTCTACTGAACAGCTTGAAAAAAAGAGAAATGAGACAGTCCTGGGTTTGAGGACATGTTTTCAGATACCCAAGAAAGCACCAAAAGGTGACTTTGAGAGGAGAGATGGCATTTTGCATGGGGATAGAGCCCTACAGGGAGCTATTGAGTCTTCTAGAATTTATATTGATGGCTAGCATTAGTTGAGAAAATTCTCCCTAAACTCTTACTATCTGTGTGCTATGGAGAGAGGAAAGTCCTTGCTTCAAGGAAAGGGATAATCTAGGAAATAAAGGATCCCTCAATCAGAATTGTTTACATTTTGTCACTATAACATAACCTAAGTGGGTAACAATATGTTCAACTTTACTAGGCTAAATGAAGTGAATGGCTTATGTGCTGAATTATCCAAGGAGTGTTTGAATATCCATCTCAGGTCAGGTCTACTAGTAGCCTAAACGGCAATGCTGAGGCAGATCACAACAGACAGGCTGAGGAAAGTAGTCAAGTCCTGGCTTCCCACCCCTGATGAGCAGCTGTGTAAGTGTGTGATGGCACAGACCCATCCTGGGGGACAGTCAGCCTCGAGATTGTTCTGCTTCTCAGTAATCGCCTATGTGTCTTCAGGATGCTGAGCATGAATTTAGAACACCTCCCTAGGAATGGAAATTCTGAATTACAGGTAAGAGAAAGATCACTTATGCAGGGAGTGTTTCCATTTCAAAACCGAAGTCCTGAGGTTAAAGCTTGACTGGATCTTTATTTGAGGACATGTATTTCTTAGAAAACTATGAGATATCAACATATTAAAGTGAGCTCTTCTTTTCCCTTTTCAACATTTGAGACCTTCATACATTCATGCAATGTGTTTTTTTATCAAGTTCATTCCTGTCCTGTATCCTCCAGTTCCTCACCTATCCCTGTCGGTGCAGGACTATCAACTGGAGCATGGGTAGCCTCTCAGGGACCTAAGGTCTCTTATGTGTAGAATTACATCATGTACAAATAAGGATAGTTCAACTTCTTGCTTTCTATTCATGCCTCTTTTATTTCCCTATTTTGACCAGATTGCTCTAGGTAAGAATTCTATTGCTGTATTGACTAAGAGCAGAAAAAAGTGGACAGCATTTTAACATTACTGGTTTTGGTGGAGATGCCTCGAGTTTGTCCCCATCTAGTGGAACATCAGCTTAGCCTTGTCATATGTAATTTTTACTGTGCTGAGGTATGGTCCCTCGATTAGTTGCTGGATTTTTGTTGATATTTTTTCCTGTGTCTATTGAGATGATCACATGTTTTCTGTCCTTGAGTTCATTGTGTTATTGATTTGTCGGTGTTGAACCGTTATAGCTTCTCTAGAATGAGGTCAACTTGATCACAGTGAATGATCTTTTGGATGTGTTCTTGAATTCAGTTTGCAAGGATTTATTGGGATGTTTTGGCATCTGTGTGCTTCCGGGTGATCAGTCTCTAATTTACCCTTTCCTGCGTCCTCATCTGACATCCCCTCTAACACTGGCTTTGTCAAACAGGTTAGGTAGTGTTCCTTTCCTTTCTATTTTGTAGAATAGTTTGAAGAACATGGCTTTTACTTCTTTAAAGTTCATGTGTGTCTAGAAATTTATCCATTTCTTTAGGATTTCCCTGTCTATTACAATATAGGTTTTCAATGTATGCCCCAATAATCCTTTGAATGTCATTGGTATTTGTTGTAATGTCTTCCTTTGTCTATAAATTTATTAATTATAATCATGTCTTTCTTTTGGTTAGTTTGGCTAAGATTTGTCAATCTTGTTTACCTTTTAAGAATGAGCTTTTTCTTGCATGGATTCTTTGTATTGTTCTTTACATTTTCATTTCACTAATTTATGTGCTGATTCTTATTATTTCTTTCCATGTACTGTTTGGATTTGGCTTGTTATTAGTTTTGAGAAACTGAGGTGCGCTATTGGTTTTATTCGCCATGTATCTTATTTTTAATGTTAGTCATGGCTACACACTTCTGTCCTAATATGGCTTTTCCAGTCTTCCATTAGATGTGGCACGCTGCATTTTCGTTTTCATTCGCTCCCAGGAATTTTGCATTTTTCCTCCTGATTTCTTCAGTGAGCTGGTCTTCATGCCCCAGATGTTGTTCAGTCTCTGTTAATTATGTGTGGTCTCCAGTTTCCCTTGCTATCAACTTCTCATTTTGGTCCATTATGATCAACTAGAATACAAGAAATTGCTTAAATTTCTTGTATTTGTTACAACTTGCTTTGAGTCCTATAGTATGCTCTATTTTTAGAGACAGTTCCATTAGCTGCTGGGAAGAATGTGTACTCTTCAGTGTTTGAGTAGATTATTCCATAGATGCACATTAGCTCTGTTTGGTCATTTAACCTAGCTGTCGTTGTTGATTTTGTGTGTGCACCTGGATGACCCGTCTACTGGTGAAAGCAGAGCCAGTGCCTACCTGATCTACTTCAGAATACAGCTCAGACCAGGTTTTTGTTTTGTTCAGTCCTGTGTGGTTCTGAATCAGAGCTCTGCATTCCCCATATATAGGTGTTCTATTGGTCCCCCACCATCTATAGGTGTTCTGTAGGTCAGGTTCCAGAGTATAGTTCTATGACACTTGCTCTGGGTTCCTAGAGTGTGTGGTTCTGGGAGAAATTAAAATTTCACCTCTAGGGCTGCCAAGCTAGTACCCCAGCTTCTTACAGCTTTGGTGATTTTCCTGTGTCTCCATTCCCTCTGTGGGGAGAGCTGCCATGTCTGACTCTCTCTCCCTTTGTCTGCTTTAAGACATGTTTCCAACCCTCTGTGGTCATATTCATACTCTCCTAGAAGAAAGCCCTCTCCAGCTGAGATTAATCCTTGTGGAGCAGTCTCTGGACTCTTTCCCCTTCTGTTATGCTTGGCAGTGTTTCCTGTTTTACTTTGCTACTAGTGTGTTTCTCTACCATCACCTGTCTATTAGGATAACTACACTCCAAGTCTGCCTAGATTACTTTTCAGAGCGTATAGCATTCTGTGGATGAGTCTTATCTAATATTTTCTGGAACAGCTTTCCAAAATGGTTCTTCATATCATATATTAGCTCAAACTGACATTTGATTCCATTAGGTTTGACATTTGATGCTATCTATGATTATCAAAATAAAAAATGTTTTTTCTTCTTTAAGGGGGGTAACATAAATAATCTTTGAAATTTATAGGTTTTGTCAAGATTAAGGGTAATTTTCATTTTGTGGCCTAACTGAGGAAAGACAGTAAAAAGTAGCCTGACATAAAAAATGTAAAGGTTACAAATTGTAAGATGCATTTTCTTTTCATTCACGCTCATGATTTAAAGTCCAAGTCAAAAATTCTTGATCAGTCAAGACATATTGCATAGTCTGCCATAATGCATGGTAGCAAAAGTTCCAGGAGATCAGGGTAACCCAGTGTAACACAGGGCAGTCTGGAACTATAGCGGGTATGAAGAATGAGAAAGGAAAACAATTACACAGAAGCCCAGGAGCAAAAGGCAAGCTGTAGTCATGCTTTCCAAGGGCCCTCACCTTGAGTTCCAGGAAACTCGGTCTGTAGTATAAAATTCTAATACAGTATTTGTCTCTACATCTGAAAGACCAATTATGGGGGTGGTAAATGCCTCTTTATTTCTGCTTTTGATGACAGGAAGCCTTGAGAAATTTAACTTTTTACAGTATAACATTCCTATATAGAAGTTGAAATTGTATCTAAGATGGGAAGTGAGAAGAGGCAAAGAGAGAATTGGTACTGGGGTGAAAATAAGGAAGGCCATTCTAGAGACATGATGTCATAAAGGGAAGAATATTGTCCACAAGAGGAAGAACTAGGTAGTAGGTTTTACATTATGTTGGTATAAATAATATGAACAGAGAACACCATGGCTCTGCTAGTTTATGGCTTTCTCAATGGTAGGAAAAAAAATATTGTTGTGCTTGACTCTGCCAGCAGCCAGAGGGTAGACTGTCTTCTGGACGAAGTATCAGGTTCGTCATTCTTAGAGACCTTAAGCATCCTGTACCTGTTGCCCACTCCTGAAAATGATAACAAATCTGCAATGAATCTTTGTATCTTTTGTCATGATTTAGGACAGGTTTAGTATGCCTTCTTATTTTAGTTAAATGGCCTTTAGAAAATAAAGCCAATTTTTTGAAAATTAATGGTACGTTTCATAGCTGGTATGGACTATACATTTTTTTCCTAGAATTGTCTATTTCTTGATAAGCAGTCAATTCATCAACACTTGTATAATACCTACTTTAATGAAGGTATAAAAATACAGGATTGGTGCTGGAGAGATGGCTCAGCAGTTAAGAACACTGACTGTTCTTACAGAAGACCCATGTTCGAATCTCAGCACCCACATGGTGGTTAACAACCATCCATAATTCTAGTTTCAGGGGATCTAACACCCTCTTCTGTCCTCCTTGGGCACTGCATGACATGAGTGCACATATACACATGCAGGTATAACACTCACATACATAAAATTAAAAACTAGAGAACTGACTACATATGACATAGTTGTTTTAAAAATGTGGATTTTGGTCTTCTGGAGAAGTGTGAAGTAAATCTAATAACACAGAAAATTATAAAAGATGTGATGGTGTTGTGCCCAGGGCATGATGAGGACCTAGAGAAAATGTCAATAATTCAACTGAAGGCTCCATGGAAGTTTTCCAGAGAAAATGTCTTAAGCTGAGGTAGCCATATGTAAAGTAGAGAAGTGAAAAATGAGCTTAATGCTCAAATTCCTACTTTCCTGGAACCTCAGGAACCTTAGAAAGTGGTGGATGAAGGAGGCAAATCTCAATGTACAGAGTTTAGTCTATGAATCTGAATGGGGAATCATTTAACAATGTTAAGCAGAGGAATAATTCACACCAAACTTGGGTTTTAGAAATCATCCTCTTGGATGTTTAAAGAATGATGGAGAATTGGGTTCCATCAGAGTCCAGGAGAGAGGAAAACCTAGATTCAGGGGCAGGGCAGGAATTCCACATTCTGAGAATAAGGAATAGGTTTATCCAGATCCTTCTGATCAAGAATACCACAGAACAAAAGTCGAAAGAGTTAACAGAGTCAGAGTCTGGGCCCTAGAAACTCTGTCAAACTGGGCTCAGCCATCATCTTCAATAGACCAAGTAGAGAAACAAGTAATAGTGAAAAGCAGAAAAAAAGAGATTCCTTCTAGGTGGCCACGTTGGGAAGAGGAAAGAGGGATCAAGTGGCCATGCAGGTCCATTTTGGAGTTCCTGACATTAGATTTAAGTTTAAATAGAGAGGTGTGTATAACTAATTAGGCCTGGTGAAGGTGTGACCTGTCCATCATCATGATCTTGGCTCTAGTCTTTCCTGCAAGGTGGTCTGATAAGTTTTCAGCACTGTGTAAATTCTCTTTCTAGAAAACAAATCAATCATTGTTATTGCATTATATTTATTTATAAAAAAGTATAGTAGTGGGCTGGAGAGATGTTTCAGCAGTTAAGGGTGTGGACTGCTCTTTCAGAGGACCCAAATTCCAGTTTCCAGTACTTACATGGCAGTTAAACTGTCTGTAACTCTAGTTCCAGAGGATCCGATGCTCTCTTCTAGCATCTGTGGGCACTGCACACATGTGGTGCATTTGCATGCATACAGGCAAAGGACTCATACACATAAAAATCAATCAATCAAAAAATACATGTGTAGTAAGACATAATAAATTCAATAAGTTCTTTCTGTGGGGCAAAGGTATAATGATGCAATCTCTGGCAGCTCCTTTCCTGGGCTCTAAGCCCTTGATGACTTTGGAGCTATACTGCTTCTACAGTGACTGGAGTCCTTGGCAATGGGATCCACTGGGACACGTGGGCACCATTTCCCTACCGTAGGGAGCCTCTAGTCCAGATAGTTGGCTGCTGTGTGTCCTATTCCTCTCTAAACTGCTGTTCCAGGTCCTTCTCTTACACAATTCCTCCCTTTAGCCTGCTGGATTCTCATACCTTTCAAAAAGCAAAACACCTCATGTGTTCTGGTTCTTCTTTGTGGAGGAGGAGGTGAGCACTGGGCACATCTACCAGATCATCTTGCCTGTTTTCTCATGTTAGAATGAGCTTTCTTGTGTTTGTAAGTTATAAAGCACTGAAACCTGAGTTACTTAACAAAATTGGTCTCAATTGTTTTACAGATTGGTAAGATCTGGGAAAATTTTGGCTTGTCTAGAAATAAAGGCAAAATATCTGAATTACATGAAACTCTAAGTATTTTTAGTAGTGCGTATTAATAAAGAATGTTTTGGAATTATATTAGTCAGAAGAATGAAGAGCTAAACTACATCCTGCCTGACTCTTAAATGGATAGACCCCTCCTTCAATTAAAAAAAAAAGAAAAAGAAAAGTCTGGTCTTGCAGACGACAATGGTACAGTCCTGGTCAATTTTGCGCTCCTGACAGGAAACATGTCGGAGTTAACCAGAAGCAAAAGCTGTGGGAAAATTTAACATGAAAGGTTTATTCTCCTAAAATTTATTTTTAGGATTAAAAAGGATTGTTAAGAAAGATAATTAAAACCAAAAATGTCGCCCCCCCGCAGCCTAAAACATCTCCCCATAAAGACATTAATGAAAGAAATGATTTTTGTCTCTGAATAAGCATTAAAGCAAATTATGGAGTCAGCAAGATGGCTTACCAGTAAAGATGATTATTGTATAAACTTGACTTGAGTTTGAGTCTGGAACCTATGATGAAGGAAGAAAAATGACTCCTAAAATATTTCCTCTGACCTCCACATTAGTACAGTGGCGCGCACACACACACACACACACACACACACACACACACACGCTAATAATACATGAAAATTTCAAATAAAAAATAAAGGTATAGAAAAGATAAAGTAGAATATGATGCATATCACAGGTAATCTGCTAGGAGCTTGCAGACAGAAAGCAATCTCACCTTGTCCCCCTCAGACAGCCAAGCAGATTACACAGCCACATACATCATGGGTTTGTTCTTGAGACATGACATAACTAGTCCCCAGGTAAGAAGACTTTGTCACACCTAGTTCACCCTAAATTATCTTAGTAGTTGGGGTGACCATCAATGTTAGATAATTAGCTTTATACAAAGGAAAAAGAAACTTTTCACAGTTTGCCGCTTGGAACAAGGCAGCCAGTGAAAGTTAGGCTCCTACCATACCACAGCAGCTTAGAGATACTGGCTGTAGTTCCCTAAAACATCCCTGGATTATAAAATTGGTAAGAGGCTTGAAAGAAAATTTAATTTAAATATATCTAATATACATGTCTAAGAGACAGAGAGTTACAAGTATATACAAAATTGTTATAAGAAAAGGAAGAGGGGATATTAAATCAAAATCTCAAGCACTGAAAGACTGAGAGGAAGGTACAGGCATTTATCTCTGTACCACATGTATAGAGTCTCCCATGATCAGCATCCCGCAGAGTGAGTGGCTTGTTTAAGTCTCTGAACCTACGCTGGTACAGCCTCAGCACCAAAGCTCACAGTTTACGTAAGGGCTCACTCTGTGGGGCCACTTTCTGGTGCCCACCATTATAGCGTCACAGAGTATTTTCCTTGCTCTAAAGCGTTTTGGGTTCTGCCGTTTCACCCCTCTCCTTTTTGCATTCTCCTGTGTGTGGTAGTATCTCCTTGCTTTGGCTTGCTTTGTTATGATGACATAGATATGAACACCATATTTACGTGAGATCTCTCTGATCCAACTCAATTGTTTTCTTACTCTTGAGTTTTTGGAGTTTATTTTATTTTGTTTTTATCTGATTGCTTATTAACCTTTGGCTAAGAGGGAGTGTGATTTTTATCAATCTGAGAAAGTGCACTTCTCCTGCATTCCTGGAGGATAATTTTTGCAGGGTATAGAAATTTAGGCTTGTGTCTTCTTTCAGTCCTTTAAATATTCCACTGCACTGTCTCTTTGATTACATGATTTCCAAAAAGAAGTCAGATACAGCTCTTATCTTTGTTTCTCTATAGATATATATTTTTTCCCGGAGGTAGGGGGCATTGAGACAGAGACTTACCTATGTAGCATAGTTTGGCCTTGAATTTACTATGTAGCAGAGGATAACCTTCAGCTTCTGATCTTCCTGCCTGTACTTCCAGTGTACCACCACATCCATCCCGGTAAAACTCTTTAACCTTCAGGCTCCTTTGTTTTTCTGAGTTTGGAAAATAACACAGCAGGTACAGTGATGGTTTGTTGCTGTTGTTTACTTGTTTGTGGTGGTTTTAAGCCACATTTATCCTTCTTGGAGTTTCCCGAGTTTCTTAAATTCAGGATTTGGTGTCTGGCACTTATTTTAGGGACATTCTGTCATTTTTGTTTCAGATATCATGCTGCTGCTTCACTTTCTGGTAACCTCTCATTAGGACTTCTTTATAATGCTCTCTAGTCCTTGGATTTCTGGTTTGGAGTTTCTCTTACTTTTTCAGACTATGAAAAACATTACAAAGTATACTGAGAAGGAAAAAAATCCCAGCATTATGAAGAACAAACATCAGAACAAGATATGGCAGGGGTGTTGTTGGAATTATTAGAACAGGGATTTTAAACAACTATGATTGATATATGACTTTAATGAATAGACAGGTTTGATATACTGACCAAACAATTGCTACATGTATGCAGTGTAGGTGAGTTGTGGGACAAGGGACTTGTTTGTTTTACAGTACTAGGGTCTGGTCTCTTCTGAACCCTCTGAACCTGAGTTTCTGAACTGTGAGCTTCCTGTGGGTTTAGTAGGATTATTCCCTTTAGGTGGGGCAGGATGGCTTGGGGCGCTGTGGTTGGGTATGTCCCGTCTCACTTAGAACACCAGGACTGGCTGGAGCTGAGTTTTCTCTTTGTTCCATCTCAATCAGGTTCTGGTTAAGCAGCTTCTCTGGAGGGCAGCTCTCATAAGAAGAGATAGTCTGATGTATTCCAACATTTTTGGAATTTTCCTGTTCCTTTGTTTTGCTAGACACTGACACTGTTTCTTGAATATTTTCAGTGAGTACTGTTTGATTAAGCCTCACAAAGCCCTGTGACTCCCAGCATAGCATATTCCTGTGGACATCTCCCAATGGTAAGTCGGCATCTCTCCCCTGCTGGCCTCTCCAATTCTGGGGACCACAGTTGATTTTCTGAGTCATCACTTGTCTTACAAATTGGAGAGAAACTGTTGATTTTTCAGTCTGTTCAGCCTTTTACTTGTTAGGATGAAGTGTGGCTCTGAAGTTCCTTTCTTGCAGAACTGGAAACAACTCTTGCTTTATTTTTAACAGAGAGAAATAAACCTGTTACTCTTTTCATTTGTCCTTATGTTGAACAAGTCGAATATTTAGTCTCAGTTTTTTAAGGCTTATAATCAGCAACACAACAGAAACAAGAACACAGGAATTCCTTGACTACCATCCCTCAATTACAGCAGAAAAAATGCCACGCACTTTCGGGTATTAGGTCATTTTTCACTCAATGCTCGGACTTTCTGTTATGTTACCAATTAATTGTTTTAGTTAAGAGGTGAAAAATAATAAATCACCCTCTCCTTTTAAAGATATGTAGTTTCTTTGTAACAATTCATCACTGTTTTCTAAAAGATTCAGTGGTTTTAGTTGCTATTCTGTGTAAGAGATAGAAAATACTTGAGGATCAGAATTCTCTGTTTAACAGTATCCTGGGCTCTGGAACCAGCTATGTATTGGGTCTCCAAGTTGCTGACCTGTTCACAGTCTTCTCCAGAATGGAAGTGCATGACCTTGGAAATACATTGACTGTTGTCCGCTGTGAACTGTATTAAAAGCATGTATGCCTGGTTTATGCTCTCTGAAACTCTAGGCTTGGAAAATCCTCAGAAAATCACTGACTATTGTAGTTTTATCCTTTTCCCCTTTTTACTGAACCTATCTCCAGCTGAACCAAATCTTAAAAGATTTCTGGGTGTTTATAGATGAAAGGTTTCTGGGAAGCAAATTTAGATTTGGAAAAACTTCAGATACTCCTTCAGATATCTTCCCCCACCTAGAAGCTCAGGATCACCCGCGTGGACTTAATAGCCTTTTTATTTGGCTCTGCAATGGAATTTATGTGAGAATTTCAAAATTAGCAATGACATAAACCTGAGTATTTAGACCTCATACTGTTAGGAATCATTTCTTTTTTCCACCTTTTTTGATTATTAATTAATTAATTAATTATTATTTTATATGTCTGAGTGTTATGCCTGTCTGTGTGTGAGTGCACCCATGTTGTGCGGTACCCACAGAGGACAGAAAATAGTGACAGATCCTCTGGAACTGGAGTTATGGACAGTTATTAGCTGCCATGTGGGTGCTGGGATTCGAAATCTGGGTCTTCTGCAAGAACAGCCAGTGCTCTTATCTGCTGAGCTATCTCCCCAGCCCTGTTAGGGTGTATTTCTGTGGGATTAATCAATTTATAAAGCTGGGTTTGTATGGCACATTTGATCTGTTACTATTTCTTAGACTTGCAGATCAGGTGACTCAGCTTGTGTGAACATGAAGTTCTAGCAGTGCAAATCTAAAACTGAATAAAGAATTTTCAAGTACATCATCTATTCTGCCCAAAGTAAAACATGCTACATTTTATTAAATGACCAATGGAGTTCCAAGAATATTTATTTCAAAAGATCAAATATACCTTCAAAATAGTATTTTTAATCTAGTTCTCTACTCTGAGTCCTTCAATATAAATGTCACCCAACAAAAGTTAAAGAGCAGTTCACATTTAGGCCTGTGCTAAATAGTAACCTTAAATTTTTGCCTAGCAAGGGAAAATTAGGGAACCAAGATGTTTATTATTATTTGGCTTTATCAATTCAATTGTAATACATAGAAACCTTTATAAAAATGAATTTAATCATGTGATAGAAGCAGACAATTACTAGATAAATGAGGTAATTTTACTATCTGGATTTTAATGATGTGCTTGCTTTGGGCTGTCATGATTCCAACTTGAAAATTAAATGGAATTTGCTCAGACACGAATACTGTTAAAAAGGCTTGGTTTTGGTTGATTTCTCATTAAAAAATTAAAAAAAAAAGAATGATAGTCCTTAAGCTTCAAAGCTTCAGGAAGATGGCCAGAGAAGTGCCTTGGGAAATGGAGATGAAATAGGTTTAAGGTAATGTTTCTACTAAGGAGACAGAAACTGCAGTAGAGGAAGAGTAAGGAGCAGGATTTTAAGGGCTTTTGCAGAATAAAATTCCTCACAGGAATTTTACTTTTAACCTTACATGACTTCATAAAATAAGTCATAATCTGAGAAATCTTTTGGTCATTTAAAATCCTATAAGTCCTTTTCATGGAAGTAATTTCATATATGTTAAAAATGAGTTGCATTAACTTTTGAAATTTGCTCCCTCCAGAATGTGTAACCAGTTTATGTTAACTATTTTGCACCAGCATGTGTGAGATAGCACAACAGGATGAAAATAGCTTCCCCAAGATGTGAGAAGGAGCTCCTGCCTCGCATGTGGAAATTTTGGCAGTGCACTTAAATTCATGTTGAGAATTTCTTTGCTGAGACTGTTAAGAACTAGAATCTGCTACTTTGAATATTTGGAAAGTTTGATTTTTTAAAAAAATTTCTTTTTCTGTTTTAAAGTTTATATGGTGTATAGTTGAGACTGGGGGAATGACTCTGTGGTTAAGAGCATTGACTGCTCTTCCAGAGGACCCAGGTTCAATTTCCAGCACTCACATGGCAGCTAAGAACCGTCCATAACTCCAGTTCCAGGAGTATTTTCTTCTCGCCTCCATGGCCATTGCCCGACACAGGTGCACTGTCATACATGCAGGCCATATACTCATGTACATAAAATAAAAATAAATAAATCAAAAGCTCTAAAGTTTGTATGGTGCTCGTTTGTGCAGTCCTGGAAGCAATGAACTAACTATGTAATATTCAAAGATGATACATAGACAAAGAGGTATCTTCATATTTCTGAAGTGATTCAGAGAATACCCATCAAAGCTATTTTGAACCTTTCCAAAATTATTACAGGATAGATCTTTAGAACTTTCTCTCCTCTTTTCTCAATTAAGGAATGGCTCAATCTTCATATTTTGCCACTACCTAGCTATTTTTGTTTTGCTATTTTTATTCCTATTTATTTATAAAACATTTGACTTTAAATACTAGGAGCCCTGAATCAGCACTTTGCTGGGCGTGGGGGTAGAACAGAAGGCTACATCTGTGTGTAGGTGTGAGTTGGGTCTGCTGGCTCATTACTAAAGGGCCCTGTGCTTGAACTTAGAATGTTCTTATCACTGAGAACAGAAGAAAAATATACTAACAGAGCCTGGTTTACGTAGGTTAGGGTTTAGATTATGCTTCTATTGCCTAAATCTATCAAAGGTTGACTGATATTGAAGATTCCAATGGTGTAGTTCTGAAGGGTAGGATAAATACTAGTAAGTCTTCCTCAAATCCCAAGTTCTAATTCTCAGAACCTATGACAGTGAACTTGTAGAAATAATTAAGGATCTTGATTATCCAAGTTTACTATGGATTGTTCATTGGCACCTCCAATATAAGTACCTCACATGGAGGACCAGAGAGAGGCATGCAGCAGTAAAGGAAAAACACATTTCAGACTTCTTCCAGATTCTAAGAGAATACACATCTTATTTTAAGCCCCCCAGTATGTCTAATATGTTATAGCCCCAGTAGGAAATGAAGGCAAGCACTGTTGACAAGCATTGCCCCAACTGTTCCTACAGCACAGACGTGAGGATCAAAACTGTGCCATGGGATGCTGTAGACATAAGCATGTAAACAGATTTAAAGTCAAAATTCTGGGCAATGCAGTGTATGCATGAATATAATTATGTTGTAAATGATTGAAGGGAAACCATCAGA
This sequence comes from Eospalax fontanierii, assembly GCA_035773235.1. Lineage (NCBI taxonomy): Eukaryota > Metazoa > Chordata > Mammalia > Rodentia > Spalacidae > Eospalax > Eospalax fontanierii. Next base: position 81,887,479 of record CM069524.1, read on the forward strand.
ATGAATGGGACTAAAGTAGCTGGGATTTGACTAAAGGCTTTTCCACTCAAATGTCATCTGGCAAATAATAGCAGAAACCCAGGCTTCTGGGTCAAAACCCTTAAAATCTCAGAGTATAAAAGATTTATAGAAAGACTTTTAAGCAGATTGGTAGCTTCCTCTACTGTCTAGTTGCCTGACCTCAGGTTAGCTTTCCTGGGAACAGACAGCCATTGCACAAAACCTACTGTGGAACTGAAATGCTCAGATTCTAGTTAAGCTGAGTTTCATAAAAGGTAATGTGTCCTTGGGGCTGACAGCAGGTTGTTGTTTTTTTTTTTTTTTTTTACTTTTTACTTTGCTTTTATAGCACACGTAGACTATTGGAATTCAAGAGGAGGACAGCAAAGAGAAAAGGTAAAGTTCTCAGGCTTGGTTAGGCTCCGGACAACTGTTTTTGGTGTCATAATGCTGAAAATGCATAGACTTCTTTCTTGCTGTTGGTTGGCTGAGATGTGTCAAACCTTGAAGCTGTCTGTTTCCAAAGCACAAAAATTCTCACAGACATAAGCAGTTCTTTAATAACGTGCCAGCCATAGAACTGGCCCTTATTAGTAGGTGCACTGACTTCCTCATCCAAACCATTTTGGGTTTTGAATTATTGTACAATTTATCTCAAGAGCTTTGCACTTTCCTTGGAGTAAAGTGTTGCTTCCAAAGAAAACAACAACCATTAATTAAAACTGCTTCAGAGCAGAGAAAGAATACACTGAAGTAAACTGATAGCAAGTGCTTGGTCTCTGCAAATTAGTCATTTTTAATGGCTGCATCTTGAGAAAATATAATAATTTGTCCAAGGACAGAAGAGTGGGAGAATAAAATGCGGAAAATCGTATTTTCTAACTTTAGCATAGAAAAATAAGTCATTTTGCTCTGGGTGCCCCAGGCAAATAGGGTATGGATGGCCGTGTATAAGATTTGGGAATTTAAACAAGGAGAAATTAAAGTCATTCTGATCAGAGCCTCTTCTCTATCAGCTATTGTTCATAGTGCTGTGTGTGCTACCAGAAGGAAAAAGTACTCATCAACCTTATTCAGCTTTGAATCCTGAACCTACAACAACTGGCCCTGCAGGAGACGCGCATTGGTGCAATGTGGCATGAATACCAAGGGAGTAGCCGACACTTTCCAGTGGATTTAAGGTCCCTTCATGGGGTGGAGTCCATACCTGGCACTGATACAGGCTCCACAGGTTACAGGACATAGGGGAGAGCCTAATATTAACTTTTTGCCAAATAATTAGTGTCAAACTGTCTTCTAATGATTTATTGTTATACCCATAGATTGATGCATCTTCCAACTCTCACCAGAGTGGTTTCCTCATGCAGCAAATGGTGTTAAACATACAAATCCACATTAGACCAATGTGCACAGAACAAGAGGCTGCAGTGGTTATTTCTAAATAGGACGCCTACATCAAACTTCTGGGATCAAGTTGGAAGAGGGGGCAGAAAGATTGTAAGAGCCAGAGGAGGTGGGTGAGCACAAGGAAGCAGAATTTTCCAGAGAGCTGGTCATTTAATCATATGAACTAATAGCAATGGTGACAGCTCAAAGCAGACAAGATTCCAGCATAAACCTCAGGAAGTGAGTAAGAAATCCCAACCCAACCTCAAGAGACTTTGGCAACCCATGGCTGCTGCGAAGGGGAGAGATAGTCTCTTACAAGGATGGGACTCTTGGTAGGTTAACCAAGTTCCAATGAATGGAGCCAGTGGACATTTGGAGACACGAAGTGTCTCTCTATATGGGAGGGAATCTAAATATCATCATATTATATTGTATGAAAATCATAGCAATTCAATAAAAATACAGATTTATACAAAAGATTTGGGTGTTTAAATGAGAAGACAGCAAGCCCTTGAAGGGTTCTGTGTGGGATGCTGGACCAGCTGTTAGACTATAACAGAACTGTAACTAGATTATGTTTTGCAAAGGTTGCCCTGGGATGACTGAATGATGGCACAAGAGGTGCAGGTGCTAGCTGCAAGACTCACAACCTGAGTTTGATCCCTGGGGACCGTACGGTGAGAGGAAAAACAGACTCTTGCAAGTTGTCCTCTGACCTCCACATGCCCACACACATACATGCAAAATAAATGAGTAATAAATAAGAGAAAAGACTGTCTTAACGCTATATAGAAAGGAGTCAGGATTAAGTAGATGTGAGAAGAGCATGAGGTGAGGCTACATCAAACCAGACCAGCAGGACGGGTACATTGTGGAACTATGGTGGAAATGAAAGCAAAATCCATAGGGATCTTGGAAGGAATAGCAATAGGACTTTTTAACAGCTTGAATACAGAGATAAGTATTAAGAATTCCAGATTCATCAATTCTGGGTGCAATTTGAGATTAATTTATGGTCTTTAAACATTTAGCATCTTTTTCATTTCTTAAACGGCTTCAGAAACAAGTACTCCCAACAGACAGTTTGTAAAAAATCATAGATGGATCTAAAAATGTGGTGATGTGGAAAAGAAAACTATATTAAGAAAAGCTTGCATTAAAAAATCCAGTTTTATGTATCTTTAAAACTTAGATTATAATTTTGTTCTCTGAGATTGTGTCCACAGCCCAGTTTTTAATCCAACATTGAATGTTAGTGGTTTTTTAAAATTATGAGATAGGATAAATATTATAACCTAAAGAAAAATGAGTTCCTTTCTGGTACTTTATAAAATAATTTAACTTAGTGATCATTAGTGAAGGTTTCTGAGCACTGTAGCATCGACTGAGGCTGGCACAGCTTGGCTGTGCTATGAGTTATTTCACTTCTGTCATCTTTTGCTGGTTCCTATGGGTAAAATAAGTTGGTGTCCCAGAGAGGTGGCCTTTGTTTTTGCTTACTCATTTTGTTTTGAACTACATATTTACAGCTTCTTTATCGCTCTCAACACTATCGCATTTTTGATGCTAACTTATATGGACATCATTTCCTGATTATCAAAGAGAAGTTTCACCATGAATGGAAGTTATTGGCTTGCAAGTAAGTTAGGGCTTTTGAGAGGCATTACATTATTTGGTAATTATATCATCATTTTAACTACTATCATAAGGATCATTCTGAAATCTTATTACTGAGTATTGGTTAAAATAGATTTATAATTTCATTAGGTAAAACCAGAACACACAGGCTTATGTTCTCTGGCAACTAGAAAGATTCTGCAGTTTGCTGTGATTGAAAACTTAATCTCTTTAGGAAAAGAGAAAACACTTGAGAGCTGAGCCTGCAGTTCTTGAGATCTATGTGAAGAGAAGAGGGAGAAGAGGCCCAGAGTTAGTTGTTAAACTAACTAAATGCAGAAGTAATAGAGTGAAGTAAAAATAATAGACTGACTTTCTTCTGCCTGTTCTGTCCTGTCCTGGGAGTGCTCTTTTAAGATTAATCCTAAAGCCTGAGTAGAATCCAAACAAGTCCTGTGTAGGTTTGCTGAACAGATGATCAGGTTATGTATGAGGGAAATAAAAAGAGGCACAGGATTCTAGATGATTCCATCTGTGAATATTAAAGGAAAAGATAGAGAAAAATGAGCTATTGAGTTCTCATTGACTGTTTCAACTCATATTTTATTGAAATACAAATACATACTATTAATGGGAAAACACTTGAAACCCTTAGGAAATAATTACAGGGTCTCTTAAGTAATCATAGAAGGTGGTTACAGTTTGACAACAGGTGGCAAAAGGATGTAATTTCTGGTTAGGAAGAACACATGAACTAATTGATAAATGATTTCTGTAGAGAAATTTTCCTTGATTTTTCTGAGAGGTGAACAGAATATGTCCTAGGGAAAATTTTTATAAACAAGAGTAATAAAAAATGACTGGGTTACCGGGATTGAAAGAGCATTGTCAAGGCGATGTGTGGTCTCAAGGGAGACCTAGCTGGGTGTCATGTCTTTCTTCAACTATTGTGTTAAGAGGAAGAAAATAGGAATTGTCTGTGAGAAATATGTGAATATAGATTCCTGAGGTAGACTGCATGCTTTTTATGTTCAACAAAGTCTCTTTGGGGGCCTCTTTTTTATTCTTTTAAAGCTAGTATACACAATAACAGATCTGATTATGACATTTTCATTCACATAATACATATCAATCATTGTAAGCTTCCTAATTGGATCCCCCCCCTTCCACTTCCTGTTCCCCTCCTGTGATTGATCCACTTCCTCTCCCCAAATCTTCCTCCTTCTGCTTTTAAATCATCTACCTACCTAGATTCCGCATGAGAGAAAATGTGCAGTATTTTGTCATTGCCAGCATTGCCCTCTCTTGTTCCCTGCTCCTGCAATCACCTTTTCTCGAGCAGCTGTACTCCGATGGACATACATCCTAGTCTCCGTATGTGCTATATGGCACGGAAGTCATGCTCTGTAGAGAGGAAAATCAAATGAAATTTAAGGTTGAAAGCCCAGAAGATTAAACATACTTTGATTCCTGGAGAGGTAATACAGTGGCGGTAAAAATATTGGAAAGTTTAGAAAGTGTAAGAAAAAAAGTCAAATGTCATCAGCCACTCCTTCCTGCCTGAGAAATTCAATCCAGCTTCCAGACTTAATTCCAGACAACTCACTTCTTAAAGTCCTTTCTTTTTTGTTCTCCTAATCTTATACACTGCACATCTCCTGTCACCATGCCTCCTACCCAATTACAGACATAGAGATTTTAGTATCTGAAATTTGGATCATTTATGAGTTCATTCGGCAAGAATTTATTGGGTAGCATAGCAGCACATACTTTAGATAATGATTTATATTCTATCTTTTTTTTATTTAACATTGTGTTTCCAGCCAGTCTCGACACTTATGTTTTAAATAGTGTTTGCATAGTCCTTATATGGCTATTTCCCAAATTATTCTTTGTCCACTATTGAACAATTTTTTTCTTTTACTGTTTTCAATAATTCTGTAGTTAAATGAATATCTTTATGCATTTTCCTCAGGTTAGTTTTAATGTCTAATTACCAGAACAAAATGGAAGTAAGGCTCTTGTTACATATTCCTAAATGTATGTCTAGAAATCTTCCTAGAAAGATTGTATGCAAGGCAGGATCAAAAGACAAGGACAATTAAAGGGATGTAAGAAAGGAAAGGAGCCCCAAATTCTGATATTTAGTTAAAATCTCATTAGCTGAGAATTGAGAATTCCAGAACAATTAACATTTACTGGGGAGATTCCCTACATAGAGACAATATTCCTTTTATATAGATAGAGTAAAATGAAAATGGTCAAATAATAAGGAAGCATATTTAAGGTCTGAGTTTATATAATCTTATGTGCCCAGTTCTAAACCTGCAAGAACAAATTGACCTTCCCAGTTCCAAAATGTGGTCCAACCACATCCCGCATGATGTTCTATCTGGGAGGGCATGTGCAAATAGAGAACCCCCTGGTCCATTTTTGTTAGGAATGTACAGAAAGGAAACTGTGAAATGTTTAATTCTTATTGGATGTTGCAATTGTAACCAGTCCTCACTGCCGAGACCCTATAAAAGCTTCCTTCTAAGTATGATTAGGGTTCGCTATAAGTGGCCCCAGCCTGTCGGATATAAAATACCTTGCTATTTCAACCACATGGGGTTGGCTTTTTATCTCAACCCATTACATGCGGCACCACACTGACTTTGATCTAATCATGCCAATGTTCATTGTTAGTGTTTTGGTTGTATTTTGTTAAATAAACAATAAAAACAACCCTCATTGTTTTAAAGAGTAGTTTTTGATTATTAGTGAGGTGACAATTAAGCTGATATTTATGTGGAAATACCAGGGGTGAATTTTGGCTCCCAGAGATCATTTAACAATATCTAAGTGTGAGTTTGCTTGTTAAAACTAGGGAGGAAAGGTGGACAAGATGGGGGGATTGTTGCGTACCAAGTAGCAACCATGGAAGATGTCAAACATCTTATAGCATGTGGACATCCACCCCTGCCTGCCTCCTTCCAAGAATTATTTGATCCCAACTTCAATAGCACCGAGGTACAGTATAAACTTACTTTGTTTACAATCCCTTTTTGTGGCTGTGATAAGATTGAATAATTTTCCAGATTTGGCTGTACCTGTGGTGTGTTTGTATGCATCTCTTTCTTGGCTACCTGTTTTGCTCCACTTTCTAAATATAAAAATCAGGTTCATTTGTGTTGTGTATGTATGCTGTGATGTTAGCACACCATGTTACAATTACCTGAAGAGGCAGCCTGACTCTTAATTCTGGTTTTTAAGGGTGGGCCCAGGCTCAGAGGGCACCTTTTCCCCTAGATGTCTCCTGGAACTGTGTGGTTTAGTCAGTCCTTACTCATAATTTTATTCATTCAAAACCATTTCTTCAGCTTCAGGTGACCTACAAACTTGGATCCACTCTTACTGGGCAATCTTTTCCTTTCATCTCTAGGTCTAAAACATCTCATTCATACAAACTGCATCGTTTTCCGTGAAGATGCACTGCCTCTCAGTGCTTTGATATGTTAATCTGCAGCATACTCACATTCATTCACCATCTTGGGGTGGAGCAGCAAACTGAGATTCCCAGGAGCACATACATGGTTCTGTAACTTCATAGTTTTTTTTATCTCAAAAGTTAAAAGTCATTAGTACAGATTCAGTCCATTTTATAAAAGTTATTCTGCATACTCTAACTAGAACTCAGTGGATGAGCGTGCACTGAGGAACATCTCAGGACACTAACTTGACACAATAGGTCTTAACACAAATGACAGTGTATGAATTCCTGGGGGGCCAAGGAGGAAGCATGTGGAAGGTGCTAATGAGGAAGTGGTTATAAAACTGATTAAGAGTGATTGAACTGTTCCGTATGAAACATACAAAAATTTAGTTAAAAATTCAATTAAAAAGTCATTCTTACATGTGCATTATATTATTCAATCATTGCTTTTAAAAGTATAATAATATTTTGTTGAGCCAGGCTCTTAACTAATAAATTATTTGGGAAGGATTTTAGTGTTCATTCCTCTAACACATTTGTAGAATATGAGTATACCATTTCAAGTATCCTCCTAAATTCCCAAATAATGCTCCATAGTTTCATCATATAAATGGAATATTTTTTAATATTAATTCTTTGTAATGCAGTATTTTTATCATATATTTATATTAGATAAATATTTTGATATGATGTTATTTTGCCTATCTATTTTAACAAAACGATATCTACATAATAATTATGATAAAGCTCCACATGAACAAAATTGAACAGCTTAAGATTATGCCCAGCAAAATGTAAACTTTTCTCCTAATCTCAAAATCCCTTTTCTCATTACAGAAGGGTTATTTTCATATAGTTTAAGGAGCTACCTTCTTCCTCTCACCATATATTTACAAATATGAGTACAAGATCTATACATGTAAGGAAGCTAATTTTTGTATAAATAGCATCATATTTCACATTTAAAAACTCATTTCACAAAATAGTGTGTATTAATCACTGTATATTTGCATATCTGTATATATTCATCTCTTTGAAGACAGAATAATCCTCAAGATGTCCAAAGTCCTGATCCAGGGAGCCTGTGAGTATGCTCCCTTTATCGCACATATGGGGAGATATCCTGGACTTCTCTTGGGGTCTCACCTAATCCTATAAACACATACATGTGGAAGCTGGAGGCAGACAGAGCAGGAATGAAGCGATGGGTAAAGAGCTGGGCCTTTCTTGTAACTCTGAATGCGGAGGAAGGGACTACAAGCCATAAGCCAAGGAATGAGGGTAACTTCCAAAAGAAAGAAAAAGCAAAGATTCTCTCCCCAAACATTCAGGTGTACTGCAATGTTAGCCCAGCAAGAATAAGTGGAACTTCTAATCTAAGAACTAAAGGAAACAGCTCCAAGGCTGAGTAGTTTAAGGGATGATCCTGTAGGAGTCAGAGATGTCTCAGTCCACACAGGGCTGGAGGAGTGGCCACATTCTTGAATTATTTGGGGAAATCTTCCATGACAGAGATCAGAGGCTCTCAACCATAAGGAGTCTTAATGAGATCTAAACAGAGTGGAGACTATTGTTCCTTCAATATTTTCCTTGTGTAACCTCTGGTGAGGGATTAGAGACAGATACTGAGCCAGTTGTGGGACCGATATTGGGAGATTAAACAGTAAGTCATGAAATATTTCAGCTCAGACTGGCCCAGAAAATATTGTTTCATTTAGAAGTTCAGTAACTAAGGTAATAACTAATAAATTAGTGGATCAGAATTTTCAAGTGTGACAGTCAGACTGGAATAGCAGGTAGGAGATCAGGAGGAAGTTCATAGATGAATATCGTGTTGGAAGCTACTGATGATGCTGTATTCAAAGGCTTTCAATTGTTATTTCAGCAACTGAAGAGCTTTTTCAGACATTTTTAAGAGGAGATAAATAATATTGGAATAAATCAGTTTCCCAAAATAGTAAAACCTAAATGTCAAATGATGTTAAGTAGGAAATAAGAATAATGAAATTCAAAAGCAGGAAAACGCATATGCAATAAACCAAGTGATATTACAAATATATGTTTAGATCAAATAGTCAGAACCATGAAATACAGACAGGAGTTACTAAATATTCACAGAAGGCATAAAATAGATTTCCTCTAACATGTTATGACAGGGTAAACAAATATAGCAAAATATGGAATGGATTTAGTTACACGTTTTGAATTACAAATGGCAAGTTTCTGGTTCAGATTGATGAATAAATTATCACGGTGAGTTTAAAAATCCAAAATAGGAAAGGAAAAATTATGCTGATGTTCCATGCTTTGAGTTAGTTAGGTTTGGGAGGGAAATTTTGCATAAATATACATTCAAAAGCATTTTGATGAGATCATTATAGTAGCTTAAAGGAAAAGGTTGAAGATTAGAACCCAGTGGTCTAGATTTGAGTTTGTTAGCCTGACTTGTAGTATGGTGATGGAAAGTCTACTAAATGCTTAGCCATACAATACAAAGGGCCTGAATAGAAGGAAAAACAGTTTATTCCTACACGAGCGTAGGAATATTCCAGTGTGATGGATATGTTCATTGTTTTTATTATGACAATAGTTACACTCATGATAAGAATATTAAACTCTATAATTTATACATGATCCACTTATCATGTACTGTGTACTTATGTGTTCTACATATATATTACATATGTATAAATTTTTTGTTTTAGATTCTCTGGAAGGCTCAACATTTCTCATAGTATGGTCTGTTGCGGATTTATTGTTTTAATTTTGGCATGTGTGAAAATGTTCTTTTTTCACCTTCATTTTAAAAAGACACTTTCACTGGGTATAAAACTCTAGCATGATAGTCATGGTTCAATTACTAAAGAGGCTCCTCCAGTGTTTGCTAACTTCTCTTGGCTCTTAAAGGAATTCTATAATTTTGTTTTTCTTCATTTTTCTTTATATAACATGTCCTTTCTGTCAATTTAATTTATTTCTCCTTATCATGAACTTTGTACTGTTTGGCCTTGCACAGGCAATGACTTTGTAGTACTTATGATATTTCTTGTGCTTAGAATACAAGCTCTTAGATTTTTGGATTCATGGATTTGGATTTATTCAAATTGAAAGTTTCTATTCTTTATACAGATTTTTTTTCCCTTTGTCATCTTTGGATACCCCAATGTCGAGTATATTAATCAAGTAGTTGTATAGTGAAAGGTGATCCACTTCTTTTATTACTTTTCTCTCTGTATTGAATTTTGGAACACCTGATTTTCTATTATCTTTATCCAGTATCTTTGCATTGTAGCATCTCTGAAATTACTGTTTGATTCTTTTATGTATCTTTCATGTTTCAACTTAACTTTTTGAACATCTGCAATATGGTTATAAACTGTTTTAATATCTTTTCTGCTAATTTTAACATTTGTGTTCCGGACCAATTTAGACTGGTTTATTTTTCTCCTCATTATGGATTCATTTTCCTACTACTTTGCATGCCTGGTGATCTTTGATTTTTATATTTCTATAAATTGTGCTTGGAATTTTTTTCTGTGGTGCAAAGTAGTTGGAAATCTTTGTGTGCATGTGTGTGTGTGTGTGTGTGTGTGTGTGTGTGTGTATGTGTGTAGGGAATTTTTAAATATAATTTCTTAGTGTGACTAGAGCAGCATTTAATAGTACATGTAATGATTTTTTTCACTGCTAAGTCAAGACCCTTCTGAGTAATTTGCCTAATGCCGTATGAACTGTAAGTGTTCTAATGTGTCTGGTAGGAGCAGGCACTACTGTGGCCCTTTGTCAATGTTAGAAAATACTGTTTTCTATAATCTCTAGTGGTGCGTTTCTAGGCTTGGGTAATTTATTCACAGCCAAGATGCTCAATATTCTAAATGTCGAACAGAACATCCCTGCAGATTTGTGAAGTTCCTTTTCTGTGCTGCTTGTTCCCATTGGTAATGTGATCTCAAAATTCTTACTCTCTTAGTTTGTCTGGACTCTGATTTGTTTCCTCAATGCAAGAATCCATTGAGGTCTGTGGGTTTTCTCTTGGGTCACAAGCTGAAATAATTGTCGGGATCACCTTATTTGCTTATCATTTCTCTGGAACCACTGTTGTACATTTCCTTATGTCCCATCTCTTGGAAATTATTTTTTATGTATTTTTTTATTTCTTTTTCAGCATTTTTATGAGTGTTATTTTCTTTTCTTTGGATGTATGGATGAAGGGTCATGCTGGAGTCCTGTGGTAGTTAAAATTTATTATTTTTATTTTTTCCTTATTGACAATCATTTACATACTTATCATCCATGCACAGGCCTTCCTCTTTCTTCACATCCTCACCAACACTTAGTATATTTTGCCTTTTTGATAAGAGCCAGCATAAAGGATGTGAAGGGATATTTACTGTGATTTTAATTTGTATTTTCGGGATGATTAGATGTTAACTTTCTAAAATACATGCGTTGTGGCCATTTATATGTCTTGAGAAATGTCTATTATCATTGACTATTTTAAAAAGTGGACTGTTATATGCTAAACATGTAGCATTTGACTTTGGGTGCCTGAACTACCTCATTCTGTATATTTTTTAGTTCCATCCATTTTCCTATAAATTTCATAATTTCATTCTTACAGCTGAATAAAATTCCACTGTATATATGTACCATATCTTCATTATACATTCAGTAGTTGATGAACTTCTAAGTTTATTTCATTACCTAGATGTGTGATCAGAGGAGCAGTGAGTACACATGTCCAAGTATCTCTGTAGTAGGAAACGGAGTCCTTTGGATATAAGCTAAGAGGTGTAACTGGGTAACAATGGTAGTTCAAGTTCTAGGTTTTTGTTTGTTTGTTTTTGTCTTTGAGACATGGTCTCCTGCCTCTGCTTCCTAAGTTCTGGGTTTAAAGGTATGTGCCACCAAGCCTGGTTAAATCCTAGTTTTTACAGAAACTTCAAGACTGATTTCCAAACTGGCTGTGTTTGTTTTCACTCCTGCCAGCAGTGTATTATAAAGGTTCTCTTTCCCCACACCTTTGCCAGTATTTGTTGTCATTTTTATTGTTGATGATGGCCATTCGGAGTAGGGCAAGATGGAATTTCAAAGTAGCTTTAACCTGCATTTCCCCGATGGCTAAGAATATTGAAAACCTTTTAAAGTGTTCACTAGTCATTTATAATTTTTGTGAACTCAGTTTAGTTTCATAGTCCATTTTTAATTGGGTTATTTGTTTTCCTGTCTCAGTTTTTGAGTTCTTTGTATACTCTAGGCTCTAATCCTCAGATGTATGACTGGTGTTATTGGCTGGCTCTTCACTCAACTCACAATTTCCTTTGTTGTACAGATTTTTTATTTTCATATGGTCTCATTTATCAGTTGCTGATTTTCTTTCCTACACCACAGGAGCTCATATCTATGCCTACTTTTTTTCTAGCAGTTTTAGAGTAAAGGGTCTCATGATAAGGTCTTGGATTCATTTGGAGTTAAGTTTTATGGAGAATAAGAGAGAAGGATTTAATTTCATTATTCTGCATGCAGGTATCCAGTTTCCCAGCACTATTTGTTGAAGATATCAATGGAATTCAAAAAATCATATAAGCATATCTCAAAACCTATATTCCACCAAACTGGAAAAACCAAAAGAAATGGATGAATTTCTAAATGCATATGACCTACCAAAATTAAACCAAGATGAAATAAGTAATTTAACCAAATCTATATCTAGCAATAAGATTAAAGAAATAATTAAAAACTTTCCACCTAAAACAAGCCCAGGATCAGATGGAGTCGTTGCAAAATTCTACCACACTTTCAAAGGAGAACTAACACTGATATTACCCCAAATAGTCCACCAAATAGAAAAGAAAAGAATGCTTCCAAACTCTTTTTATGAGTTCATTATTACCCTTGTACCAACACCTAAAAAACACAACAGAAAACTATGGACAGATATCCTTGATGAACATAGATGTAATTGTTCTCAATAAAATACTGATAAACCAAATTAAAGAACACATAAAAGCAAAAACATCATTCATCATGATCAATCTTCATTCCAGAGATATAGGAATGGTTCAACATATGGACTCAAATACAGAAATCACATGATTATCTCAATACACTCAGAAAAGACCTTTTACAGAATTTAATATCCCTTCATGTTAAAAGTAATGGAGAGATTAGGGAGAGGGAGAGAATATCAAAACATAATATAGATTCTGTGTAACAAACCTATAGCCATCATTATGATAAATAGAAAACCCCAAAGGGGTTCCCACTGAGGTCAGGAACTAGAAAAGTTGTCTATTTTCTCCACTTCTGTTCAATATAGTGTTAAAATCTTAGCTAAAGCAATGTGGCAAGAGAAGGGGAAAGAAAGGATATGAATAGGAAAAGTGGGCAAAGCATCCTTGTTGGCGTATGATAAAATTCTATGTATAAGAGACCCTGAAGAATCCACCTAGAAAAGCTGGAGAGATTGCTCCGTGGTTAAGAACACTGGCTGCTCTTGCAGAAGACTTGGGTTTGAGTTCCGGGACCCACATGGTGGCTAACAACTATCTGTAACTCTGGTACCAGGAGAAGCCAATGCCCTCTTCTGACATCAGTGGACATTGCCTGCCACGGGTGCACTTACGTATGAGCAGGCAGTATACTCATACATATGAACTAAAAAAATAAAGTGTTTTTAAAAATCTACTTAGAAAACCCTTAGAATTCATAAATACTTTCATCCCAATGGCAGGTTAAAAAATTAACACACAAAAATCAGTAGCCTTTCTATATACCAATGAGAGACATACTGAGAAAGAAATCAGGGAAATAAACCACTTCACAACACACACACACACACACACACACACACACACACACACACCACACACCACACACACCAATACCTGGGAATAAACCTAACCAAGGCAATGAAAGGTCTCTACAACCAAAGCTTTAAGACACTCAGGAAAGAAATTGAGGAAGACATTAAAAGATATAAAACCTATTGGGGAGCTGAAGAGCTAAGTTAGTAGTGCAGCACTGACTGCTCTTGGAGAGGACCTGGGTTCGATTCCCAGCACCCACACGACAGCTAACAATCATCCATAACTACAGTTACAGGGGATTCAATTCACTCTTCTGACCTCCACAGGCATTTCATGACAGGGATAAGGTTACACATTCAGGCAATATACTCATACACATAAAATAATTTAAAAAGAATCTATCATGCTCATGACTGGAAAAAATTACGTTATGAAAATGTCCATCCCACTAAAAAATTATACATTCAATATACTCACAATAGAAATTCCAGGGCAATTCTTCACAGATAGAAAAAAAATTAAAATGTATATAGAAGCACAAAAGATTAAGAGTAAAGTAATCCTGAACAGAAAGACTACAGTGGGAACTATCACCGTATCTGACTTTAAGTTATACTGCAGAGCCAGGGCCGTTCTTATACAAACATCCCAGGACATGCACAAAAACAGACACATAGGTCAATGGAAAAGAAAAGAGGTCCAAGATATAGGCCCACACACCTACATGTACTTGATATTTGACAGAGATGCCAAAACTGTACGCTGGCAAGGAGCATGGCATTCATTTTTGAGGTGTGTCACCTTTTTAGTGCAGGTATTTATCTCTGTAAAGTTCCATCTGAGAGCTGCTTTAGTGCTATTACTTAATTTCAGCATTTATATTTTCCTTTAGTGATTGAACATATATCCATTTTGATTCTTTTTTGACTTGCTGGTTATTGTATAGTGGTTTATTAAATCCACATCTTGTCAATTTTCCAAAATTCATACCATTACTGATTTCCAGTTTTATATTAGATATTTGATTATTTTAATAATCTTAAAATTTTAAGACGTGCTTGGTGGCATTGTGTCTGATCTCGCCTGGAGAATGCTCTGAGTGCCATTTAGAGGAGTGTGCACTTCGTAGCTTTTGGAGGAAATATTCTTTGTCTATGTCTTGGGTTCATTTGTTTTCTAGTTCAGGATGCTGTTTCCTTATTTGTTTCCTGTCACTCTCTGGAGAGTTAATATATGTATATTTAAGGCAATTGTGACTGAGTAAAGACTTCCTATTGCCATTTTATTCTTGGTGTTTCATAGGTCCTCTGATCATTTCTTTTTCTAATTATCTTCCTTTTTAATCACAGGTTTTCTGCACCTTAATTTCTTTCTCCTTAATTTTCATGTATTCTCTGTAGTTTTTGGCTTTGTGATTATTAGACATATGATGTCACACTTTGCAGGCAAGAGTTCAAGTTGACGACAACTTAATTTTGGTGTCATGTAAAAATGTTTCACTTCTACTCACCCCCAACATTTACATTTTTAGTTTGTACTTTATCTTTTCATGTTGTATGTCCATTTAGTGTAGCTATAGGTCTTTCTTTCTCCCTTCATTCATTTGTTCATTCATTCGTTCCTTTTAGAATTTGAACCTAGGGTCTTGTGCTGCTAGGCAAGTTCTCCATGACTGGGCTATATCCCCAGCCATTTCATTTTGTTTCTTTGTTTGCTAGTTTTGAGGCAAAGGCTCACAATGTAGCCCAGGCTGGCCTTTCACTTATTCTGTGTCCCAGACAGGCCTTGAACTGTGATTCTCCTGTTTCAGGCTTTTAAGTAGCTGGGACTGCAGGTTTGTGTCAACAGGCCTAGATCTTTTAAATTCTTCGTAATGTAATTGTAGATGATTTGTGAATCATTGCTACAGTACATGAAGATTCTGAATTTGAGTTGATCTTTTTCAGTGTGCTTTATATTTCCATTTTCATGTTACTGATTGATGGCCTTTCATTTCAGCTAGAAGAACTCTTAAGAATTACTTGGTGGTTGGGATTGAAGAGATGGGTAGGTGGTTAAGAGCACTGCCTACTTTCATAGAGGACCCAGGCTTGATTCCCAGGCTTGATTCCCAGCACCCACACAACAGTTAACACTTGCAACTGTAACTATAACTCCAGTTCCAGGGGATCTGAAAACCTCTTCTGTCCCCCATTAGGCATTGCACTGCATGGGCGCACTTATACGCATGCAAAATACTCATGCACATAAGATGAAAACAATAAATAAAACATTTTTTCCCATTTTTGACTGATTTTTTGTGTATTTCATACGGAACATCTCAATCAGTCTTAACCATCTTTATACACTCTTCCCCACTGGCCCCTCTCATAACGCTCCCTCCCAGTGGAAGCCATACATTCTATCATCTGTGTTAGGGCCTGTTGTGTCAAGTTAGTGTCCCCAAATGTTCCTCAGTACAAGTTCATCCAGACAGTCTATCTAGAGTCCCTCACTTTAGGAAGATCAGTTCTTCCACATCCAGGAGTATTCAATTGTCAATATTTCTTTACCTAAGATTGGAGTCTGCTGTCCTTTGCCCTAGTTCTATGTTGGGTTTTTGTCTGTTGAGTTAGCATGGGTGCTTTGCATGCTGCCACCATTGCTGTAGGTTCATACGCACAGGGCTCCAGAAACTTGTAGGATTCTATTTTCATATGGTCACATACCTCCTCCCTGACTCTTTCTGCCTCCTTTTCCATAACGGTCCCTGAGACCTGCATGGATGAAGTTTAATATGGGAGTCTTGTCCAAAGTCCTGTCCTGTCCAAATAGGAGTCCTGTCCAAGGACCAGCATTCTGCACACTCTTCATCTCTATGATTTTGCCATTTTTTTATCTTTTGTGTTCCTGGCCCTCTGTTGCATGATGGAGCATCATTAATAAGAACTGAGAGATTCATTAGACTCTTTACCCTTTGTTCTATGTTCTGTGAGTCTTAGGTGTAGAGGTTGCACTGTAGATGTGCCACTTAGGCTTTGACAATTCACAGACAATGTCTGTGTGTGACCAGAGGTGGTACTCTGTAGTAGTCTCTGTCTGGTACAAAAGAAGCCTCTTTGATGAGTGATGACTAGGATATTTGTCTGTAAATATAAGGATATATATTTTGTACATGGTAAGAAATTACATTAGTTTAGGGATATGACAGTCTTGGCGTTTTCCCTAAAATCTAAGACCTCTCCAGTCATGTATATTTGGCTATGATTATAGCTTCACACATGAGTTTCCTTCCACTGAGTGAGCTCTAAGACCCATTAGGTAGCTGTTGATTGCCCCCAAGATAAAAGTGCCACTACTGTACCAATGTTGTGTGCTGTGCCAGTCATTGATGTGATCATTTGGTCTTGAAGCTGGTATTGGACCATGGATTGTTGTTCTTCCTTAGTAGTTTACATAGTGCTCTACAAATCTGAGAGCTAGCCTTCAGGGGAAATGGCTTCCAGATCAGTTCTAGTTCCTTTGTTGAAGTATGTTCTCTCCAGTCCAATTCTCTCTAGGACTTTTAACATAAATGCATGTTGAATTTTGTCAAAGGCCTTTAATGCATCTATTGAGATGACCATGTGATTTTTGTCTTTGAGTCCATTTATATGATTTATGACATTTATTGACTTGCATATATTGTATCACCCCTGCATTTCTGGAAAAAAGCTGACTTGATAATGGTGGATGATCTTTTTGCTGTGTGCCTGTATGTAGTTTGCAAGTATTGTTTTGAGAATTTTTCCATTTATGTTCATTAAGTATATGGGTCTATAGTTTTCATTTTTGGTTGTATATTTGCCTGGTTTTGTTATTGGAGCGATTCTGGCTTCATAGAAGGAATTTGGAAGTTCTCCCTCTATTTCTTTTTGAATAATTTCAGTAATATTGATTGTAGATCTTTTTAAAATGTCTGCTAGAATTCTGTTGTGAATCCATCTGGGTCTCAGTTTTTTTGGTTGGGAGGTTTTGTATTACTGTTTCAATTTCATTATATTATTGGTCTGTTTAAGCTGTTGATCTCTTCTTGGTTAAGCTTTGGTGACTCCCATGATTTTTAATATGTATCCATTTCTTTTGCTTTTCAGATTTAATAGAGTGTAGGTTATTAAAGTATGCACTTATAATGTTCTGGATCTTTTTGTTGTCTCTAGTGATGTTTACCCTTTCATTTCTAATTTTGTTGTTTTGAGTTACTCTTTCTTTCTTTGGTTAACTGGGATAAGGGCCTATTTTGTTTATCTTTTCAATGAACTAGCTCTTGGATTCATTGATTCTTTATATTGTTTTCTTTGTTTCTATTTTTTAAATTTCTTCTCAGATTTTTGCTATTTCTTCTTGCCTTCTGGGTTTGGGTTTCATTTGTTTTTGACTTTCAAGATTTTTGAGTTGCAATGTTAAATTATTTATTTGCACTCTTTCTGATTTTTTATTAATGTAGGCACTTAGAATTATAAAATTCCCTCTTAGGACAGCATCATGTCCCAGAGGTTTTGTTGGGTTGCATTGTTCTTTTTGTTGAATTTCCAGAATATTTTTATTTCCTTCTTAATTTCTCCTTTGGCCCATTCACCATTCAGGACTGTGTTTTTAGTCTGGTGAAGTTATTAGGGGTTCTTTTGGTGTTCTTTTTTAGCTTAAGTGCATTGTGGTCTAATAGAATGCATGGAATGATTTAATTTTTTTTTGTATTTTGTTGAGGTGTGTTTTGTGTCCCAGTAACCAATATGTGGTCAATTTTAGAGAAAGTTCCATGGAGTGCTGAATAGAATGTGTATTCTTTGGTGCTTGGGTAGAATATTTGGCAGATGTCTGTTAGGTGCATTTGATGTATAGTATAATTTAATTCAGATTTCTCTCTGTTTAGTCTCTGTCTGGTTGACCTGTCTAATGGAGACAATGGGGTATTGCAATTTCCTACCACTAATCAATTGGGATTAATCTGTGACTTAAAGTCTGGTAGTATTGTTTTTATGTAGTTGGGTGTACCAAAGTTTGATGCATCTATGTTCATGATTGTAATATCTTCTTGCTTAACTGTTCCTTTGATAAGAATGAAATGACCTCCTTTATCTCTTATGATTATTTTTACTTTGAAGTCTATTTTAACAGACAGTAGAACTGCAAGTCTTGCTTGCTTCTTAATGCCATTTACTTGAAATATTTTTTCCATCCTTTTGCCTTAAGGTAGTACCTATATTTGAAGGTGAGATAGGTGTCTTGCAGACAACTTGAAGATGGATTTTGTTTCTTAATTCATTCAAGAATCCTGTGTCTTTTCACTGGAGAGTTTATTTCAGTATTAAAAATTATTATTGAAAGATATGTATTGGTTCCCCTCATTTTAATGTCTGTTTGCTTTCTTGGTCTAACTTTGTGTTTTCATATTTATCACTTCATTTTGTTTCTTTGTGTTGCCCATTGAGTATACTTGTTCCTTTCTTCAGCTTTTCAGAGTGCTTCAAGTATCTGAAGGGCTCATTTGCTAGACAGGAATCCTTTCATCCTATTTATGCCATGGAAGATTTTATTTTCCCTTTAACTATAATGGGCATTTTTTTCTGGTTAAAGTATTCTGGGTTGGCATCTATGTTCATTTAAAACTGAGAAGACTTTGGTTTAGGCTCTTCTATCTTTCATAGTCTGCGTTGAAAAGTCATCTGTAATTCTGATAGGGTTTCCTTTCTATGTAATTTGTTTTTCTTTTGCAACATTCAGTATTTTCTCTTTGTTCTGTACATTTAGTGTTTTCACTATGATATGGCTTAGGTAGTTTCTTTTCTAGTCTATCTATCTGGTGTTCTTTGTCCTTCTTGTATTTGTATGGGCATGTCTTTTCTTAATTCTGGGAAATTTTCTTCTACAATTCTGTTGATGATTTTGTCAAAACCATTATCCTGAGATTCTTGTCTATCCTCTCTGCTTGTAATGTATATATTTGGTCTTTTCACGGTTTCCCACATTTCCTGCATATTCCATTCCTTGTTTTTAAAAAATTCTTTTTTGATCTTTGCTTGAGTGATCTAATTCTTCAACCTTATTGTCCAGTCTTGTTATTCTGTTTTCCATTTAATTCATTCTATTGCTGAAGCTTTCTCCTGTCATTTCCAATTGGTTTATTGAGTTTTTCACTTCCCACTTCATTTCAGCCTGAGTTTTCTTCACTATTTCTTTATCTTTTGTGAATTTAGTAAGAAGTTTATCCCTATCTTCTTTTAATTCTTTGATTTGTTTGTGTGTTCTTTAAATTTGTTGAATTCTTTGATCATGTTTATGATTATTCTTTTAAATTTTGTGTCCTCTAGGGGTTTCTCATTGTAGAACTCTTCTATAGGACTAGTGATGTTTGATGGGGACATATTGTTCATATTTTTCATAATATTATTATTTCTTTGTGACTTTGGCATGTGAATTTCTTTTGTTGTTCATGATTCTGGTATGAATTTCAAGTCTTCTTTTGTTGAGTTGTTGAGTTGATGGATTATATTTGCCTTCATAGTTTTCTTATTAGGCATGAAAAGCAAGTTGGTCAAGTTCTCTGTTTTTGACTATATATTGGAGGGACCATATGGCTCTAATTTAGCTACTCATGAGTTCCTTCAGAGGTCCAAGTCAGGCACCAATCAGATACTCTCAGGCTTCTTTCTAAAGTCAGGATCCACACTAGCCAGCAGATACAGTAAAATTTGAGAAGCTCTCTAAGCAGAGTCTGAATTCAGTCACTCAGACAGTCTGGAACTGTTTGGGTCCCTGTAGAGGGCTGCAGAGTCTAGCCCTGCAGCAATGGGAGGGACTTCAGATGATCCCAAGGTAGAGGGATGGGTATGGTGTGATTTGGGAAACTCTCCACCAGGAGAAGGCCAGATTCAGGCACTCTCTGAAAGTGTATTCTTTAGTGTTTGCATAGAATGTCCTGCAAATGTTTGGCAGGTCCATTTGATTTATGATGCTATGTTATCTCCTGGCTTCTCTGTTTAGATTTATTATATATATAACAAAAATATAATACATATAAATATATATAAATATATGTATATTATATATAATTGACTGCCCTGCATTTGGTGTGTGTACTATTATTACATTTAGGGTTATAATAGTCTCGCAGTGGGTTTTCCTCTTTTGACTATGCAATGATCTTCCCTATCTCTTTTGACTAGTTTTACCTTGAAGTCTATTTTGTCAGATATTAGTATAGCTACATTTGCTTGTTTTTCAGTTCCATTTCCTTGGAATTCTCTTTTCCATTCTTCTATTCTAAGGTGGCATCAATCTCAGGTGAGCTATGCTTCTTGGAGATAGCAAAAAGATTGATCCTGTTTTCTAATCTAGTCAATTTGTCTGTGTCTTTTTATTGAGAATTGAGACTGTTAATATTGAGAGTTACTAATAACCAATGTTTTTAAATACCTGTTATTTTGCTTTTGTGGTGTTCTCTTTGGCTTCTTTTGGTTAACTATTATAAAGTTATTTATTCCTTGTGCCTTCTTGGGTGTGTTTAATCTTCTCTTCAGAGCGAAGTATTCCTTCTAATATCCTCTGTAGAACTGGCTTAGTAGAAATAAATTCCATAAATAAATTTTTATCATAGAAAGTCTTTCTTTCATATCCATTAAAACTGATAGTTTTGCTGGGTATAATAGCATGGGGTGGTATTTGTGATCTTCAAGGATTTATGGGCCATTTGTTGATGTCTTCCTAGCTTTCCGAGTCTTCATTAAAATATCACGTGTTATTCTGACAGGCCTGCCTTTATATGTGCTTTGTTCATTCTCTCTTGCAGCTTTTACTAATGTTTTTCTGTATATTTGGGGTTTTGATCACTGTTACTCTTTTCTAGTCCTGTCTATTTGGTGTTGTATGCCTGTTGGACCTTGGTAGGCATTTCCTTTCTGAGATTTGGGGAGTCTTTTTTCTATGATTTTGTTGAAAATATTTTTCTGTGTCTTGGTCCTGGGATTTTCTTCTTTATCTATGATTCATGGGTTTGCTATTTTCATAGAATTTCAGAGTTTCTTCACATTCTGTCCCTGGGATTTTTATTAGGTTTGCCATTTTCTTTGACTGAATTATTCAATTCCTTAACCTTATCTTCAAGTCTTCTTGAAGCTTGACAGTCTTCTACTTGATTCATTCTATTGGTGAGACTTTTCACTATGTTTTTTTATTTCACCAATTGAGCTTTTCATTTCAAGTTTTATTTCAGTTTGTTTTTCTTCAGAAATTCTATTTCTTTATTACGTTTCATTTTCATATCTTGGATTGTTTTCTATGTCATTCAGCTCTTTGATTGTGCTCACAGTCTTTATTCCAGAATTTATTCATGTCCTCTTTGAGTTTGCTGACCATATTTATAGTCACTACTTTTGAAATCATTGTCTTGTGAATCAACTAAGTTGCTCTTCTTCGGGATTATTTCAGTGAGTATATTCATTTCTGGAGGAGATGCATTGTCTAGGTTATTCATGTTTTTTTTTTTATGTTTTTGTAATTGAATCTAGGTATCTGGAGTTAAGTCATTGGCGATGTTATTTGGTATGGATCTAGTCTCACCAGCAATTCAAGGCCAGCTATTGTTTCATTATGAGTACAATGCCAGCCTGGCCTACATGAGTCTTTGTTTGAAAAAAACATCTAAAATTTGCTCTTGTCTATTTCTTTTGTGCTTTTATTTTTAACAGAACATTTTAAATTATTACATTGGTTGCATTGTATTTCTATTGAGCTGTGATGCTGCCTGTGAGTCCGAGTCAGTCAGGGTTGTTTTAGATAGTATAAAATAATTATATAACATTAAATGAATTAAGTATTAGCAATGCACTTGATTATCCCAGCATGAATTATGATGCAAGTCTCACATGTTCTTAATGATTCATGGTATATACTTACTCCAGTAAAGCAAAATTTATGACTGAGAGCAAGATTAAAATAGTATTTTTGCAAACAACTATAGAAGTGGAGAGCACACTGAAACACACTAAATTAGTTGAACAGGCACCAAGAATAATTGGATATTGAATGAACAACCTATAATATGCATGCATGTGTGTGTGTGTGTGTGTCTCTGTGTGTGTGTGTGTATATGTGTGTTCATTGTCTATAGTATCATGCTTTCTGGAGAAACTGAAAATATTAGAGTTTCCCTCAAATGCTGTATAGAGGTTGTCTCCTGCCACACCTGCTAACTGGTTGATACTATGCTGAAAACTTATTCTCATTGTTTGCCAATGTTTTTTTGCTAAATAAGAATTCATCTCATAGCAGGGTAACCTCAGGATATTAAAAGCATTTTCAGCACCGTGCCTGGCACACAGTGACAGTCCCTGAATGATTTCTTAGCTTAGTTTGAATCAACTTAGGGTTTCTGAGAGGTACAAAATGGGTCATGCAGTTCACACTGGGCCGTCCTCTCTGTCTCTTATATGACAGCTGATAGCTTGCTAAGGCTTCCCTGTCTTTGATGTCTAAATATGAGAGGCAATGGCAAGTGAAAGAATAGCTGCTCAGGGGCATAGTCTGCTACTGGACCTTGTAAGTAGTCCATGGTGACACAGGAAACCAGCTTCTGGTAAGAAGCATAAACATCAAATTATTGACGAAAGACTTAACATTTTAATTCCATAGCATCATAATAATTCTTGCATTGGCAAAATTCTGTTTCCTATTGATATAGTTGTGAACATTGAACTTTTTTCCAGACTGTAGATCAATATTTAATGTAAGTCAATATTTAAGAGAGAATGAAGAAAGCAATATATGACTTGTTTGGTTCTAAAGTTGCACTTTACGTTTGAAAGGAAGTATATCATAATGGTTAAGAGAGGAAAAATCTTCTGAGATGGCCATCTGCTAGCATTTCCTTCTACCCCAGTTTTACCACCTTTAATATAAAAATAATGAAGGAACGTTCTCTTTTAAAGAGTGAGGAGTGAATGAGACACTAGTTAGATGGTACTCCAAATAGGTCTGGAACCAAGTTAATGCTCAAGACTGATAGTTAGAATTTCAATGATGCCAATGTGGAAAAGAGTGCATTTCAGCCAGCATAAGCAATGAGTCCTTTGATATCTGTTAGATTAATAATCTTATAAATTCATGTAGTTCTTAGAACATAGATTTTCAAATCATCATGTCATTAATTTGGATTTAAAATACTTGCTCTAAATAGAGGCATGCACCTAACTGCTAAGAGGGAAAATAAATATTTATCTATGCTGTTTTAATTGGAGAACACACAGGAGAGCATCTTAAAAAAAAGAAAAAAACTGCTTCTATGGTAGATGGCATCCTGGAAAAACCTGTCCAAGCACAGAGTTACAGTATTTGCAAATGCAGTGCACATTGCGATATGTCTGAACACATCACGTTCTATTTGCCTGCCAATGACTGACAGGGCAGAGGTTGTTAAAATGACTGTACATCTTTACTAGGTATGTAAATACAATTTGAATATTCTGAGTGCATTTTAAGTCAGAAAATGAGGTCTGTAGACCCTTCTGAAACAATCTGTAATGCATGGAAATACAAGACACATGAATGTCTATGAATATTTATTACCTTAACATCTGCTTGAATACAAAGTACATGGCAAAAGAACACTAGTGTGAAAAAATTTACTGTTAAAGCTGAAAGTGTCTGTATTGGGCATGGTGGTGCACATCTTTTAATCCTAGCACTTAAGAGGGAGGCAGAGGCATGTAGATCCCTGTGAGATGTAGTTCAGCTATCTCAAAAAATAAAAGCCAGAACCAATAAATTAAAGCCTGTAAGAAACATATTATCTTCACATCAGTAGATTTCACTTGTCTAGAGTTAGGAATATACTATTGGGTGCATGAAGTGACAAAGAACAATAGAAACCATTCTTTGTGGTTAGATGATGCTAAAGAGAACACTGTGTTGCTGTACAGTCTTCTCAGTACTAATGTCAACACTTCAAAGATATCCAAATAAATACTTCAAGAAAGCAGACTGACACAATTTTTATCAAGACAGATTTATGTTTTATTCTGATAATGTTTGTTGCACCTTAGGCAAAGGAAGTAACTATTTCAAAGCAAGCAGCTTGTAAACAGTAAAAATCTAAGAGTACTTTCATGAAATATCAGCATTGTCAAAAATAAAAGAGCAATTTAAATGCTTTTCTAAGTTTTGGGGCAGTCAAAACTAAAGGAGAAAGAGAAATAAGACACTAGTAGTAAGTCTGAATGAAAACCAAAATGAGTGTGGCTCCATAATGCAGCAGATATCATGTCTACTTTACACACAGAAGATCCTGGGTTTGAGTCCCGCTGGGGCTGGAGAGATGATTCAGCAGTTAACAGCACTGGCTCCTCTTGCAAAAGGACCAGGTTTTGGTTCCCAGCATCCATATGACAGCTGACAACTGTCTGTAACTCCAAAGCCCTCTTGCAGGGGATCCAAAGCCCTCTTTTGACCTCTTTGGACACACATATGGAGGCAAAGTACTCATACACATAAAACAAAAATAAATAAATTAATTAAAAGTAAAATGAGTTGTTAAGACCAAATAAACAAGCACAACAAACACACACAAAAAACCAAACAGATGGAAAGGATTGATGCTGAGGAAGATCAGATTTAGCATGATTCTCCTAATCTAACACAAGTAAGTCTGAAACTTCCATCACCATCTGCTAAATTTTCTTCTCATCAATGGTGTGCCTTCTCAACTGTAATCTGAAGGAAAGATCAGGTGAAAATATGTGACTACTGGTGGCTGCTTTCTTTCAGACCTGGGAGACTATGTGGTTTTCCAAGGAGGTCTTGTTACCTCTAGATATTTCTGTTCGCAAACCGTGTCCAATATCAGGTGCAGCCTGTCTTCCATAGCTTCCGTCTGTTGTTTTTATTTCTAACCTTGGTGTCTTCAGGTGTGCTCAGACTAATAAAACTAATAAAACAAGTTTGTATCTTTATTTTTTTACAAATACCACATGTTCTCTTGTGAAAAAAATAATTAAGTATAAAAAAGAAAAGATCCCTAATGTTTTGATATTATCTATTATTAGCATGTGGCAGTTTTTACATGTAACCACTGGCAATGTGATTTTTAATGAGTGGCCCTACAATTTTAATGCTCTTTGCTCATCTGGAGATTATTAGTTGAGT
Organism: Eospalax fontanierii; assembly: GCA_035773235.1. Classification (NCBI taxonomy): domain Eukaryota; kingdom Metazoa; phylum Chordata; class Mammalia; order Rodentia; family Spalacidae; genus Eospalax; species Eospalax fontanierii. Next base: position 81,912,925 of record CM069524.1, read on the forward strand.
GGAAAGGAGAATGGAATTTCCTATGGGATGACAGATTCAGGGACCTATTGGTTGTGTTTAAGGTTTGATCAAGTTGGCACGAATCCCCTGGTTCCAGGATTTTCCTTGCACGCTCTCTGTGACTGCTTCAGTTTCTTTACTCTCATAGATCTGTTTATGGTATTTATGTCCTCTTGATTTAATTTTAGTAGGTTGTATGTATGGAGGCATTTATTTATTTTTTCTAGTTATTTCAACTTCATGGAACAAGTTTTGGAAGCATTCTGTGTCATAATTCCATTGTAGTCTTTTGTGACTGCTCTCTTTTCACATCTAATGTTATGATTTGGGTCTTCACTTTCTTTGGGGTAGATTGGCTAAGAGTTTGCCAACCTTTATTTGTTTTCAAAGAACCATCTATAGGCTTGATTGTTCTGTGTATTATTTTTTGTATCTTTGTTTCATGAATTTCTGCTCTGATCTTCATTTCTGGATTTGAATTGTTCTTGTTTTCCTCATTTCTTGAGACGCATCTTAGGTTATTTATTTGAGCTCTCTCTGACTTGTTAATGTAAGTACTCATAATTATAAACATTCCCCTTAAAATTGCCTTATCTGTATCTAAAGTTTCTGGTAAGTTGTGTTTTCATCTTCATTTGATTCTGGGAACTTTATAACTTCCTCTATGAGCTCTTCTACTGATTATTTGAGTGTATTGTTTGTTCTCCACCTTTTTGCAAAGTTTCTAAAGTTTTTTTTTTGCTATTGACTTATAGTTTTGTTTTTTCACTCTGAATTGATAAGACAGAAGAAATTAAGTCTCATTGTGGTGGTGCACACATTTAATTCCACCACTCAGAAAGCAGAGACAGGTGGATCTCCATGTGTTTGAGATCAACATAGCGAGTTTCATGCTAACCAGGACTACATAGTAAGACCCAGTCTAAAAGAAAGAAACAAACAAAAACCAAACAAAATACCCCAAACTAAACAGGTACAAGAAATTATTTCAGTTTTTTTTGTATTTGTTATAACCTTTTTGTGGCCTAGACTGCGATCTATTTTGAAGAGATCTCCATGAACTGCCAAGAAGAATGCATATTCCGTATCTTTGATTAAAATGATCTGCATATACATTGAGGCCATTTGATCCATGCTGTAGTATAACTCTGAAGTTTCTTTGTTGACTTTTACTGTGGATGAGTTAACGAAATGTGAGAGTGGGATATTGAAATCATGTAGCTATTGTGTCAAGATTTAGCTGAACTATTATGATTTTTGTTGGTTAGTTTTATAAAATTGGGAGCCCCAACATTCAGTGCAAATATATGCAAAATCATTGAATTTTTAAAAAAGATGTATTGATTTTAGTTTACATGTCAGTGTTTTGCCAGCATGTTTGTCTGTGTACCACTTATGTGCTTTGTGTCCTCAGAGGCCAACAGAGGACATCAAATCCTCTGGAGCTGGAGTTATAGACAGTTGTGAACTTCCATGTGGGTGCTGAGAATTGAACTCAGGTCCTCCACGATCATTAAGTGCTCTCAACCACTGAACCCTCTCTCTGGCCCTCATTACATCTTCTTGATCAATAGTTCTCTCCGACAATATGTAATGGCTTTCTCTATCATTGCTGACTGATTTTGATTTGTAGTCTGTCAGGTAGGACAGTGATATAGCTTCTTTTTAGCTTCCACTCACTTGATAGATTGACTTCCAGTCACGGGCCCTCAGACTGTGTACGTCATTTCCTGTGCCATATTTTTCTCTGAGGTAACAGAGAGTTGGGTCTAATTTTAAATCTCTGCTGTCCTCATTGTGTCTCTTTATTGGAATTTGAGGCCATTTACATTAAGGTATTTATCACTGTAACTTTGGTGATGCTTTTTCTGGTTGGTTGGATTATCATTTATTATTTTTTTCTTTCTTTCCTTTCTTTTCATTTGTTTCTTTGCTTTGAGAGAGAGAGTCGCTCTGTAGTCCCAGCTGGTCCTGGTAGACCAGGCTGGCCTTGGTCTTACAGAGATCAGCCTGCCTCTACCTCCCAAAAGTGCTGGGATTAAAGGCATATGCAACACCATCATTTCCAGTCCTGTTTACATTGGGGTTTGCTGGTTTATTGTGTTGGACATATGGATTTCCCTCTTCCTTTGTTCATCTATTCCTCTAATGGATGTGTTCTCATTACTTGGACTCTCTTCTTTCTCTGTGTACAGTATTTAAACATCTTCTACAGTGTTTGCTGGTTGTAATGAGATGCCTTTAGCTTGTGTTTGTCTCATGATGTCTTTATTTCACCATCAGTTTTAAAAGACAGCTTTGCTGGATGTCATAATCTTAGTTGATAGTTTCAGTGTTTCAAAATGCATATGTCATTCCATGCTTCTGGTGGCTGTTGTGAGAGCTGGTATTGCTGACAGAGGAGTTGGTATTTTTCCCTTACAGATTTTTAAAAAAATATTTTATTTTATTTTATTATTTTATGTGTAAGAGTATATTGCCTGCACATATGTTAGTGTACCCGAGTCATACAATGCCTGTGGAGGTCAGAAGAGCATGTCAGATCCCTTGGAACTGTAACTGCAGAAGGCTGTTTACTGTCCTGTGGGTGCTGGGAATCGAACCCTGGGTCTCTGCAAGAGCTGCCAGTGCACTCCATCTCTGAGTCATCTCTTTAGCCTGTCCTTTACAGTTTTAAATAGTGCTTCTTTTCTTTACATCTTTAAAAAAATCTTTGATTCATTTATTTTTATTGCATGTATATGTGTATTATGTCTACATGTATGTAAGTGCACCCTTCTTGTGAAATGCCCATGGAGGCCAGAAGAGGTTGTCTGATCTTTTGAAACTGCAGTTATAGATGGTTGTTTGTCACCATGTGGGTGCTGGGACTTGAAACTGGGTCTTCTCTAAAACCAACCAGAGCACTGAATCACGGAGCCATCTTTCCAGGTCCTTTTTCTGACATCTTGACGAGACTTTGTTATGGAGATATCTCCTCTGGTCATGTCTATGTGAGATTCTAAATGCTTCTTGTGACTGGGTGTCTATTTCTTTCTCTTGGTTTGAGAAGCTGTTTGTTATAATTTTGGTGCCTAGATTCTTGATGCCTTTAATGCTCAGCTCAGTTCCTTCTTCTGGCCTGTATGTTCTTGGATGTGGGCTCTTGATCGTATCCCGTGGTTCTTGAATGCTGTGGTCATGCTTATTTACTTATCTTTTTCTTTGTTGCTGTTTATTCAGTGCTTCCTTGACCTTGCCCTTCACCCAGTAGCCTTTCTCCTGTTTGGTTAGTATATTGGCAATGTTTTCAACTGTGTCTTTTATTTGATTAATTGAAATTTTAATTTTTAGTGTTTCAATTTAGCCTTGTTTTTTTCAACATCTCAGTTTCTTTGCTGAATTATTCTTCCATTTGGCTGACATCCTCAACCATATTGATGATTTCTCTCATTGATTTTCCTAGTGTTGTATTGCTGACATTCATTTTGCTAATACTACATCGCTGACTTTGGAGGTTCTGAATTCAGTTCGTCTGCTTGGGTGCATTCTCTTTGAGGTCACTGACCATTTGTGCTTCATCAGCATTTTACCTATTTCACTGTCTTTGAATTGAATAGTTAAGCTTTTTGGATGGAGTCATTTTGATGTGTTTTCTTGTTTCGTGTTTCCTGTATTATTCTGCTATAATTGGCACAGCTGCTAATTTGGATGTCGTTTTTAGGTTGATTTGGGGATCTTCTTATTGAGCAGCCTTCTCTTAAGGACTATGTCCTCAGTGCTACTCAGGGAGAAAAAACATGCTGCTTTTGATTGAGACTTCTTCCTCTCCCTGTCTGAGCCGGGTGGTAGGAGTCCTATTCATCCATTGGCATCTTTAAAAAATTTTTTTATTGAGCTTTTGTACATTTCATACATCAGTTTTTAATCAAATTTAGACCCTTCCCTCATCCAGCATCCCCTGCCCCCATAAGATCTCATGCATTCCGCCATGCAAGTAAGTCCTATTCAGTCAAGCGTTTGTATCCAGATGTACCCTGGTGCAAATTCATCCAGTGGACACTAGTCAGCCTATCCAGAGATAATAAGTAAGGCATATGTTTCCTTACCACACAGTAATCAGTCTCCGGTAGTTCCCAGTCTGCCCCCACCCCTCTTCCCAATTTCTCTTGCTCCACTCTGGGCCCTTGTCTGACTGAGTTGGCGTGGATCCTGTGCTTGCTGCCACCTGCCGTAAGCACACATGTACAAGCTTCCAGTGGCCTGAAAGCTTCTGCTTCCCTACGTTCATGAACCAGCCCTGGCTCTTACACTCCCCCGCCTTCGGCAGTGGCCCCGGAGCTCATGTTTATGTCTTCTATTGTGTTCCATTGATCTATCTGTCTGTTTTTGTGCCAGTGCCATGCTGTTTTAATGGCTATAGTTAAGTAATATAATCAGAGATCTGGTATGATATCAGCTTTGTTCTTTTTACCCAAGATTGTTTTGGTGATCCAGGGTCTTCTGATTCCATTTGAATTTTAGAGTGATTTTGTTCTAGCTCTGTGAAGAGTGTTGTAAGTATTTTGATTGGCATTGCATTGAATCTACAGATTGTTTTTGGTAAGATGGTCATTTTCCAATATTGTTTCTACCAATTCATGAGCATATGTTCTTTCCATCTCCTAATATTTCCTCCCTCTTTCTTTAAAGATTTGTAATTTTCATTGTAGAACACTTTAATGTCTTTGACTAGGTTTATTCTTAAATTTTTTTTGAGGTTATTGTGAATGGGAGGGTTTCCTTGAATGCTATTTCTGATTCTTGTTATTGGTATATAGAAAGACTACTGTTTTTTTGTAAGTTGATTTCATAACCTGCCACTTTACTGAAAGTATTAATAATTTCTAATAGTTTTCTAAGTGGGTTTTTTGATCTCTTATATATAATATCATTATAATATCTTATTATCAGCAGATAGTGAAAATTTGATCTGTTCTTTTCAATTAGTACTTCTTTAATTTCTTTCTCTTGTCTTACTGCTCTTTCAAGATTTTCAAGCTCTATATTGAAAAGGAGTGGGGATGGTGGACAACCATGTTTGGTTGATGATGTTAATGGGAATACTTCTAGTCTTTCTCCAGTTAGAATGATGTTGGCTATGGTTTGTTATATATAGCTTCAATTATGATACAGTATGTTCCCTCCAGAACAATTCTTCCTAGGACTTTTAACATGAATGTATGTTGAATTTTGTCAAAGAGTTTTTCTGCATCTATTGAGATGACCATGTGATTTTTGTCTTTAAGTCAATTTATATGTTTTATTATAGTTATTGAGTTATGTATATTGAACCATCCCTGCATCTCTGGAATAAAGCCAAGTTAATCATGATGGATGATCTTTTCTATGTGTGTCTGTATAGGGTTTGCGAGTATTTTGTTGAGTATCTTTACATCTATGTTCATTAAAGATATGAGCCTATAGCTTTCTTTTTTGGTTAGATCTTTACCTGGTTTTTGGTATTGGAGTGATACTGGGTTCATAGGAGGAGTTTGGGAGTTCTCCCTCTGTTTCTGTTTTTAAAAATTATTTAAGAAGTATTGATTGTAAACCTTTGAATGTCTGGTAGAATTCTGCTGTGAGTCCATCTGGTCCTGGGCATTTTTAGTGCGGAGTTTTTGTATTACTCTTTTGATTTCCTCATTTGTTATGGATTTCTTTATGCTGTTGGTCTCATCTTGGTTTAGCTTTAGTGGTGTTCATGACTTTAAAAATCCATCAATTTCTTTTGATTTTCAAATTTAGTGGAATATAGATTTTTAAAGTACTCCCTTATAATGTTCTGAGTGTTTTGTGTCTGTTGTGGTTTCCCCTTTTGTTTCTGATTTTGTTAATTTGGATTTTCTTTTCTTTTGGTAAACCGGGCAAAGGGTCTGTTTATCTTTTTTAACCTTTCAAAGAAACAGTTCTTAGATTTTTTTTTTTGTATTGTTTTCTTTGTTTCTAGTTCATTAATTTCTGCTCTGGTTTTTATGTATTCTCATCTACTAGGTTTGGGTTTGGTTTGCTCTTGCCTTTCCAGAGTCTTGAGTTGTACTACTAAGTCCTTTACATGTGCTCTTTCTGATTTTTTTATGTAGGTACTAAGATCTATAAGCTTCCCTCTTGGAACTGCTTTTAAGGTGTCCCAGAGGTGTTGCTGTGTTGAATTCTCATTTTCATTTAATTCCAGGAATACTTTTATTTTGTTCTTAATTTCTTCTTTGACCGATTCATGATCCAGGAGTGTGCCGTTTAATCTCTCTGAGTTTTTGTAGTTACTAGAGCTTCTTTTGCTGTTGCTCATAAGCTTTATTGCATTGTGGTCTGATAGAATGTGTGGAATTATTTCAACTTTTTGCATTTGTTGAGATTTGTTTTGTCCCAGAATGTGACCAATTTTAGAAAAACTTCCATGAGCTTCTGAATAGAAAGTTTATTTTTTGGTGCTTGGGTCGAATATTCTGTAGCTGTCTGCTAGGTTCATTTCATAAAAGCTGTCATTTAATTCACATGTCTCTCTGTTTATTCTTTGTCCAGTTGACCTGTCTATTGAAGATAGTGGGGCATTGAAGTCACCTTCTGTTACTGATTTGGGGTTCATCTGTGTCTTTCAGTCATTATTGAAAGGTGTGTATTGGATACTGCCATTTTAATTTCTCTGTGTTTGTGACCCTTTTATGTTTCCATTATTATACTTTCTTTTGTTTTCTCCCTCTAGCCTCTTGGGTATACTCATTACTATCTTCAGTCCTTCATATTGCTTCATGTATTCTCTGTGGGGCTAGTTTGGTGGACATGAATTTTTTTTTCAGCCTATTCGTGTCATGAAAATTTTTCTGTTCCCTTTCAACCATGATAGATAGTTTTTAAAGATAAGGTATTTGGGATTGGCATCCATGGTCATTTAGAGCTGGGAATACTGTGGTCCAAGTTCTTTTGACTTTCATAGTCTGCATTGAAATTCATCTGTAATTCTGATGGGTTTTTCTTTACATGTGACTTTTCTCTGGCAGCTTTCAGTACCCTCTCTTTGTTCTGCACATTTAATGTTTTTACTGTGATGTGCTGTGGGGAGTTTCTGCTCTGGTCATGTCTGATTGCTGTTCTATGTGCTTCTTGAATACATATATGCGTACATATGTCTATCCTTAATTCAGGGAAATTTTCTTCCACAATCCTGTTGAGAATCTGTTCAATGCCATTGGCTTGAGATTCTTCTCCTTCCTGTACATCTATAACTCACAGATCTGGTCTTTTCATATTGTCCCTTTTCCTGTACATTCCATTCCTGTTTTTTTTTTTTTTTTTTGAAATACTCTTTGCTTACGGAGTCCAGATATTCAACTTTGTCATCCAGGCTTGATATTCTGTTTTCTGTTTCATTCATTCTGCTTGTGAGACTTTCTCCTGTTGTTTCCAATTTGCTTGTTGAGGTTTTCAATGCTGTGTTCATTTCCATTTGGGTTTTCTTCACTATTTTTATCTCTTTGTGAATTCACTTTTCAAGTCATGAATTGTTTTTGATATTTCTTTGAGCCGCCTACTTGCATATGCTTGAGCTTCTGTCACAAGTTTATGCCTCTCCTCTTTGATTTCTTTGAGTTGTTTGTGTTTTCTTTAAGTTCTTTGATATGTGTATGATTGTTCATTTAAATTGTGCATCTCAGCGGTCCTGAGGGTAGTTCTTACTGCAGGGCACTTCTGTAGGACTCGTGGGTTTTGTTGGGGACATATTTTCTTGGTTTTTCATATTATTTGTGTTTTCATGCTGCTGTTTGGGCATAAGGATTTTGTTGATTATGTGTCCAGTAGGAACATCTATTCTCCTTTCATTGAATTGAATTTTGGTTCTGTTTATATTATTTATGTTGCTTGGTTGCAGAGTCCTAGGTGGGCAGGTCTGTCCGGTGTCCAGCAGATCAGGAGTTAGGGAAGATCAGGGTGGAGACCACCTGAGGAGGAATTTAGTAATCTGTGCTAAAGGGTTTAGCTAGTTTGGGTTAGGAAGCTAGTCCAGAAATCTGAGGCAGAGGAATTGGAGCCAGCCTGAGTTCAAGGCTGGCTGGGAACAGGGTGGGCGTGGTTGAGAGGAGAGGAATCTGCATTGCCATCTTTTTCTCTGCACTTTCCAGTAGCCTATTACTGCCCTTGTGAATTTCCAAATCACTTCTTCAGTCTCTCTTCGGAATAACTTTTATCTTTCTCTTATTCTGACTCTATTCCCTTACCTGGTCACAGAGACAGGAGCTAGTCTGTCATCCTAGAACACCAGCTCTCTTCTTGTATCTGAGGGTCCAGAACCAGTATTTTAAATTCTGATAGTAACATTAAAAAGATGAGATTTATTTTATTTATTGGTTTTGAGACAGGGTCTCTCTATGTAGTCCTGGCTCACCTAAAACTTCCTACATAGACCAGGGTAGCCTCAGAATCTCAGCAGTCTGCCTGCTTCTGCCACCCTAGTACTGGAATTAAAGGTATGTGCCACCACACCTGGACAAAGATGAGATTTATAGGGCAAAGCAGATGAATCCTAAACGATCTTTCCTGGATATTTAAAAGAGTCAGTTAAGGTATGTTTCTTCTTGTTCTTCAGGAAATTGAGCCTGACATCTGTATTTATAGACTCTTAGAAGATACAATTGTAAAATGTACATAGTAAAAATAAACAAATAATAAATAAAGTATATAAGATATAGTGCAAAACCTTTCAGTCTCAAAAATGAATATTTTATAGTTTTTTGTGAGCTTTTACAGTGTAGTCTGGGGTCACAAATATCAAATTATAAAAGAAAAGAACAAATAATACATTTAAGTTACAGTTACATATCCACTTTATATACTCACTCAAATATTCATGCCATTTTCAGACTTTTTGGGAACTGGCCAGAATATTTTTACCAAGAGAAATGTAGAAAGTACTATAAAACAAATATGAATATCCCCGTTTTAACTTGTATTACAATATACTTTATTCATCCATACAATTTTACATTTCAAGATATTTCCTATGATCACTAAATAAATATATTTTCACAGATATATATGTGGATTTGGGGTCAAGCACTCGCTTAGCATGAGTAAGGCCTGGGTTCCTTAAATAGGAACACAGACAGACAGACACACAGACACACAGACACACACACACTCATATACATACACACAAAAACTCAGTTTGCTCCAAACTTTCTGACAAGGTTGCAGTCAAGTCAGACCCCCAGGTACCACTCCATATGCTGCATCACCTCCTTTTTTCTAAAGAGTAAAAGTTGTAATAATCCTTTCAAAATTGCTTCACACTGTTCTTTCCGTAGAAAAGTGCTGTGGAGTTATTACCCCCACCTGTTCTTCTGAACAAGAAGTAATGGCTTTCAGCCAAATTATTTAAAAACCTAAAATTTTTGATCGTCTCCTCACTGTTGGCATCTGGCCAGCAGCATTTTCCCTTTTGCTCTATCAGAGCCCAGTCTTCCACCAGCTTTGAAAAGGCATTTAAATCCGTTTTTGAGACCAAAATAGTCCTTTTCTAAAACAGCAGCCAAGTTTTCCTTGAAATTCAAAGAACTTAAGAAAAAATATCTCTTCAAACAAGGAACTCTTGGCTGAATGTGAAGTGTTTGGGCTTTTTGTTTGCTTGTTTTATTTTAATGTATTGTGGCTGTACCTTCACACAAAATGCACTCACACTTGGTGTGTTTAGTTTCTCCAAAGGGCAAGGCTTGACAGTGGTTTCTCTCTCTCCTGGTTTTGGATCTTAGACACCAAGAACTTTCAGTAAGATTTGGGAATGCTTGAAAGGTTGGGAATCATAGATTTCACCTTTGAAAGGTTTGTAGCTAACCACTTTGGCATGCATTACTGCATCTAGCCACATGGGGATTGAGGGCTGATCTAGCCCCAGGAGGATGGCTTCCTAGTTGTCCCTGTCTTTAAGAATCTCTGTCACTTTCACTTTTTCCTGAGGGTCCTTTTCTGTCTGTTCTCTGACTCCTGGGAGGATTTTCACAATTACCCTCTAGCCTCATTAACTGTGGTAAGCCTAGTGTAGCTGATTGAAGCAACCTTTTCTCTGTCTCTAGTGTATTATTTGGTTGGTAAATAAACTTCCCAGGCTAATTTAGTGTGACAGCTTTTGCTCAGTAGCCTGTCCCACTTAGAGAACTGCTCTTGGATTGTCTTCTCTGCTTTCTGACTGCCAGCAATCCTCAGAAGAAGCTGTCATTTATTTACCTTTAATGCTGGGATGATTGAAAAAAACATCTCACTAATTGTTTACCAAAAGAGTGCTTCATATCTTCAAAGCCCTGTTATTTCCTTTGTTTTATTTCTTCTTTTCTTCTCAGTTTTTCTCCCTTCCTTTCTTTTCATTGCCCTAAAAATTTCTCCTTGTTTTCTAAATTTCTTGCATTTTGTTTTGGTGCATTTCCATTGCTCTAGCAAATTGGGCTACAAATGTGGTTGGAACTTTTATGATTCCTATAATCTTAATTTTAATTTTCTTATATCTTTTCCTAGCATGTATCTCATATCTGTATTTTTTCATCTTCATTTCAACTCTGCAGAAATTTCTTCTTTGGTAACACGTATCATTTGGTCCACCCTTATAACAATACTAATATATATTAATATATTATTACTTTCCTGGGTCTTACTGTTTTCCAAAAATTCTACTGAAATTTATGAAGTTCCAGTTGTAAGACTTTTTGAAGACTTCATGAGATAAGGAAGTTCCTCTGAGATCTAGCTTAGGTGTAGTAGCTGCTTTTGTGGTGCACAAATGGTTCTCAAGTCTCTACCACCAAGACCATGGTGCTCAGAGCTTCTCTCTGACCAGGGGTTATGTTGTTATAGAATCTCTTTTGTCTCTACCATTTCTAAAAGTTTTGAAGATGCCACATTTAAACTAAGACTTGAATGAAAGTGAAGGGAAATGTACTCTGGGCAGGAAGAACTATAAAGACACTGGGTTGGGTCTGAACTTGGAAGCTTTCAAGGTAAAACAACTAGACCATGAGATTAAAGTACAAGAATTTCCAAGGGTGAAGGAATGTAGGATGAGGCTGGAGGAACAGATGAGATTCTACTATCACAGGGTTTTGCAAAAGTGGAAAGAGTATTTCTAGAAACCTGGTGAGCTGAATCAGTCAGCAAAGGATTTGATGTAAACTTGAAGGCCTGGGTTCAATCCCCAGAACCCAGGTAAAAGTGAGGTGTGGCAGTTTAAGCAGGGGGCAGGTGGGGACAAGAGGATCCCTGAGGCTTATTGGCCAATGAGTATAGCCACTTGGTGAGCTCCAGGTTCAATGGAGAAGCAATTGAGGAAGACATTCAGTTTTGGCCTCTATCCTCCACACATATTTACATGCATGTGCAGCCACACAAACAGATGAACGTGTTCATATACAATTGCAAAAAATATATTTCTGCTCTTAAGAATAGAAGGAAGTCACTGGAGAACATTAAGCATGAGCAATTCTATTTGATCTGTTTTAGTAGCAATTCATGCCAAGTTGTAAGGAATATGGGTGCTTGGTGGAGCATGACATCACAGCATCGCTGCCTTTGTGACAGGGGAGCTCTAAGGTTAGAGGGTAGGCAGTGAAGCAGGAAGAAAGTGATAGACTGGAGATACATATTGCACCTAGAGCTTGCAGAGCTCATTTTTGGGTTGATTACAGGCACGAGGAGCAGATACCTTCTAACTTTTTGCGTTGAGCAATGGTAGAGTGACTCACTAAGACTGGGAGGGCTCCTGTGAATACTGGAGAAATGGAGGTGTTTTAAGCATTCGAGATATGTGTTTATTAAAGCAGATGTGCTGAGCAGGAGTTAAGTGCACATAAATAAATATCAGAAGAGAAGTGAGACAATTTTGGAATTCCCGATCTACATGAATTTATTCAAGATCATGAGTATGAGCTCATCCCCTGTGTTGTAACGGCAGGTGGACAGAGTAAGAAGCTGCCTTAGTATTGATGTATTGGCTCAGCAAGCCATCCTCTGTCCCTACAGGGAAGACTGCAGCAAATTGGAAAATCAAAAGCTATATAACAAGTGGGAAGCTATTAATGTCAGAGCAGCAAGAGAAGAATGGTTTCAAGGAAGAGGGAGGAGCTGACTGGTCCAGTGGTCCATGTGTACTCTTTCTGGCACCAGTGCCCAGGGAATGGGAATGAAACATTTCCCATCAAATAGTTACCAGCTACTTCAATGAATGAGGCTATTTTCTCCTTCCCAGAGGATCTTCTGTGTTTCCTGTGGGACCACTGATGAGCTACTTCTCCAAAAGAATTTTTGTTTCAAAGACCTTTAGTCAGAAGTAAACCTACAATCAGGGCCAGCAGCCTTTTTTTAAAAATTATTTTTATTTTATCTGTATGAGTATATTGCCTGCATGATATAAGTGCACCCATGCTGTGCAATGTCTGCGAAAGTCAGAAGAAGGCATCACATTCCCTGGAGTTACAGATGGTTGGTAACCACCATGTGGATGTTGGGAATCAAACCCAGGTCCTCTGCTAGAGGAGTGAGTGTTCTTAACCACTGAGCCATCTCCCCAGCTCCAGTGTAAGCTGTCTTTGAAGATGTCCTCTACTTGTCCCCCATCTACAATATCTTTCTAGGTTTTGCAGCATGGCTTTGACACCCATTGAATGGTTGCTTCAGTCCACATGCGTGTTCAATTTTGGACAACTCAAAGCATCTGTCTGTGGGTGAAGAGATTAGGAGTAATCTGTTTTGAGGACTTGGTAATGTATAAACAGTTTTTTTCTGGATTTCTGCATTCTTTTCTGAAGCTACCAGCTGTGTTAAATTTGGTTCTTGGTGTTTGTTGTTGTTGTTTGTGTGTTATTATTACCAAAACCTACTTGCCTGAGTTTAAAATTCCAAACCAGGAAGTCTTAACATTCCCTGTAGGAAATGATGAGTTAAAGGGAGCTAAATACAATGTCTATTTACCTCATTCATGTTTATAATTAGGAAAAAGACCTCACTATGCCAGCTTGCAGAGGAACTGAGAGATAGTTCATTGTTGAAAGTGGATAGGTCATACCATGGACCACTAGTTCTGGATGAATACTCTCTGTCTACAGAATTGCCAGATACATTTTTTTATCTTCCTCTTTCTAAACTTTCTCCTTAAATTATGGTTTGAGTCAGCATCCTACTTGTTGCCATGATTCATTCTACTCTGATGGCAATGCAGAAAGCAGGCTATGATTTCAACTTAACTTCATTGCCTCTGACACATAAACAGTTCTGTGCTTATGCATTTTGTTGTAATGCTGTTATGTCTTCATTATATTTTTCTCCCAACATTCTTATTTTACTTCTCTCTTGTTCTCTTTTAGAAGTGTGTTTTTCCTAGGAGTGTGTCTGTGTATATGTGTGTGTTCAGGAAAAAGTGAAATAGATATTGATTGGGTTGAAATGTTACTTTTTCCCACAAGGGAATGATGTCTGACCATCAAACATAGCTACAGAATTCCAATCTGCACAGGATATAGCATTCTTCACGTCCCTTAATTGCAGATCCAGAGGAAAGCTATGATGGTATCATAATAAACACATACCTTGGAGAAAATAGAGAGATGATGACCTTTGAACATATGAGCCATTTTGTGTAATAAATGCAAGGAACACCACTTCATAGAGGATAGGACATTGTTCCAGTTTCCTGAGGAATCAGACAATGAATTACTCCTCCAAAAGAGTTCTGCTTGAAAAAGATCATTGGGCAGAAGTAATCCTACAGTCAGAGACTGCTGTCTTTGAATTTGGCCCTTGTGTCCCCCATCTAAAACATCCTTCTAGGTTTTGCAAAGGGACACATGACTGTCATACACTGAATACAAAGTCCATATTTAGGAAAAGCAGAGCAAGAATGCTTATGTGTCTCTAACATGGTCTTCTACATATAGTTGGAAAAATAAAACACCTCTCTGTGTAAAGTCTCACTAAACTTCTTGGCATTTTGCAACTATCTTCTCTGCTCTTCACAGCTGGGGCTGAGACCTTGTATATCACATTTACTTATCTCTTTATTAATTTATTTTTGTGTGAGGCTCCTGCTTGGTTCTTCAGTGGAACAAAGCAGAGTGAGAAAGAAAGAACTGACTTCTTCTAGCTTTGCTTTTCAATATTGTTCACACCTCCTCCACCCAGGATAATCCTTGACATTGAACAAGGCAATTTATGTGACTTTGCAGTTTTATCCAAGCTCTCAGAAGCACTGTAGCCATTGGAACTGCCGATTCTAGTTGCCAGTTTCCCCTCCTCACAGAAGTGGTTCCCACTTCTTCATGTTTTTGGCTTTGGAGCTCCTAAGGTCCAGTAAGTCCAACTGTCCCTGTCCCTCAGGGATGAAGCTATTCCCTCCTTACCTTCTCGTCCTCTGTGACAACTCTGTCTCAAGACAGTGCCTTGGCACTCTTCTGAAATGTGGTCAACAGTAGTCTGTGAAGTTGAAGTTGAATGAAGTTGAAATATCCTTCTTTTCTACCTCCCTCCTTGATATTGTTTCTAGCTAGATAATTTATACTCCCAGGCACTTTGTAAAATTTGTCTGACTTTGAATTCTTTCTGTGTCTCTAGAATGTCCACATTTTCCTTACAATTTTCAGATTTTGGAGAAGTTCCAACCTCTTCTGACAAGCTACACCCTAAAAGTAAGTGATATTTTGAGGCTGAGTATCTAAATTAAGATAAGTACTTTGTTTATGCTTATGAAATGTACATTGTATACACTTTGGAAATTCAGATTCTTTCAAAGAACTTGGTAGATTTTATAAAGCATGTGCAACTTTTCATCATGAACTCTGATGTGTTTGAATTAAGAGCCAGCCATTTTTCTAAGCTGCTGTCCTTAGGCAATGGATTTTAGCTGGGTTTACTGCTATTTTGGTAAATCATAAAAGACACACTCAGGGCACTCCTTTTATTGATCCTTTTTAGGGACCACATTGAATTCACTGAATAATTCTCATTATTGATCAGATACCCACTGATATCCTGAAAAATGTCTCCATTCTGCATTAGTCAGTTTTCCATTATTATCACCAGATACCCAATACAATTTATTAAGAGAAAATGTTAATTTTGGGTCTTGGTTCTGGAGATTCTAGTACAAATTCACAGAACTTTGTGCCTTTGGATCTCTGGTGATATCAGGATTACACGACATAACAGACTGCTTATTCCATGAGCCTGCCTGGGACTGGAATTCTCATAGTCACCCTCGAGGGCATGCACCCAGGATGCAGGACCTCCTTCCTATTCACAGCGCCTCCCATCAGCACCATCCTGGTAACTCTGTCTTTACAAATGGACCTTTGAGTCACTATCCACATTTAAATAATGCAAGCAAGACATGCCCTATGTCCCCAAAGGAGAGGGGTACAGGTAGTTTTGCGAGGACAACAGTGTACCGTGCAGTGTCTGGAGTCAAGACAAGAATAAAGGGATGAGGTATCTATCGATCTTTTGTCAACTCATTTGAATTCTGGATGCATTTTATGTAAATGTTTACTGTGTGGTTTCTGAAAGAGTTTGGATGACTGGATATTTTAGATTCACAAATAAGTTAGGAATCTTGCATTTGTCAAGTTTATATGAGGAACTCTCAAATTGGGTTGTGTAGGTGTACACGTGTGCTACCAGCTTAACTTGATTTCAAGCTATTTAAAGCATGATAAAGAGGTGGGTTTATACATATTTTAAGCATGTTTTTTTAAGAACAGCAGTTCATTGTAAAACTCAGTGAAAACTACAGAGATTTCCCACATGTCTTCTGCCCGCCCGACCTGTGTACCCCTCCAGGACCGACAGTGATATTCTTAATGCTGTCCTTGGTGATTTTTGCCATGCTAACAGGTTTACAGTTGTATAGTTGGGTATTTCAATGTGTAATTCCCTAATTGAACTCTTGTTTTTCACATGCTTATTTACCACTTGCATACAGTATATTTTAGATAAGGATCTTTATCAAACATGTGCTTAACAAATACTTTTGCTTAGGTTACAGTTTGTCTTCTCATTCTCTTGGTGTTTAATTAATAAGATGTGTGGTACATGCATATGTATGTGGGTGTGGGGGGGAGGGTGCACTCATCTGTGTATGTGTATCTATGTTTGTATGAGAGAGGGAGAGAGAAAAAGAGAGAGAGAGAGTTTTATGGAGGATAACTTCATTGAGTCAGTTCTCTCCTTCCATCGTTACACAGGTTTGGGGGATTGAACTCAGAACTCTTACCCACTGAGTCATCTTGCTGGCCCAATGTTAAGATGTTTTAAAGTATTCTATAAATGTATGCATATAGTTTTAAGTATAAAAATAAATGTTTGCACACATTCTTTTTAGGTTTTTTAAAAAGTTTTATTTTACATGTGTGTACACATGTGCCACAGTATACATATGCAAGAATTGCAGGAGTTAGTTCTCTCTTTCTATGATGTAGGTCCTGGGAATTAAACTCAGGTCACCAGGCTTCTTAGCAAGTGCCTTTACCAGCTGGCACCAGCCTTGTAAACTCCTCTATTTGTGGAGCTAACGATAACCCTTGCCATTGACATGAGCCCGTTTCCTCCTTTATAAGAAGGGGATGATTATGAATGGTGGGAAACAGAGTAAATATATGTGTGATGAGTTTAGATTGATGCCTGATTCATACTGCAAAACGTGCATACTGTGAAAATGCTTTGAAAATGAACAAATTAAGATGCAAAGTAAGAAGGGAAGTCATGACTTTATCCCAAAGTTTCTGACTTGTTTGTCATCTCAAGAAGAATCAGAGGAGAAATTGTTCTTAGGAGCAAAGGGCCTCTGTGCTTCCAGAATAATAGTTTTCATAATCTGGAAGTCACTTGTTTGAGTTTATAACATCCCCTCCCCTGCATCTAAGTAACACTGTTAGCCCAGTTTCAGATATTTTCTAAGAGACTTACTTTAAAGATTTGAAATAATTAAAGAACTTTTGAAAATCGATTATTTCAAGGACTTCATTCATCATCTCCTAAAACTTCCATATGGGAACTATTGAGTCACAGAGACTAGTTGACATTTCCTGAGATGTGAAATCAGCCCAGGCCTCCATGAATTAGAGTGGGTTCTTTCTGCTTAATAGCCATGCTTCTTCCCTTTCATCCTCCTGTATTTTTCAGTTCATTTTTTACCTGCGTGGTGTATATGAAATATCACTAGTACACAGAAAGGTGCTTAATACTCCCACAACACTTAGAAAGAAAGCTCCCAAAAGTTACCACCCAGGTCAAGAGGTAGAACATACACACTGTTCATGGCAGAACTGATCCTGTCAATCAACTTGAAATTAAGTGAATACTAGAGGGAGGGGACACCATATACTGCACTAGATAAGTGGGCCAAGCAACTAAGCACACTTAGTCAGGCTGTCGTCAGTAGACTGACTGAAGAGAACATGGCTTTACTTCAGGCAACCCTGCAGAGATGCTTTTAAAGAACCAGGAATGGTAAGATTAGTGTCAGTTCATGTTTTTGGAAAATTACTGTTATGGCAAAAGTTCTTTGTTGATTCACTGATTTGTGTTTTGTTACTCTATTTATCCCAAGAAAAACAGCTTTAATCTCTGGAAGAATACCAAAGTGCCATGGGCTTTATGCTGTGCTGAAAATTTTCCCTGAACATATGACATTATAGTAATTTATCAGAGATGACATGGCCAGAGGAAAGATTGTTTTGTTATGATTTTGAATATAGCAACATGCAAATTTTTATTAAATTTAAACACATATTACCTGTCATTCCTGTTACAAATAACCTGCAGTAACTCCAAAGACATGCTTTTTGAATCTTTCCTTTCTTCATGTCTAAATGACTTTCTTGCTGCAGTTTTTAAAATGTCAGTCCTTTGAAAATCTGTCCCTATAACTCTACCTTCAGTGTAGTAAAGACGAAATTCCCTAAGTACAGAGGCAGGGTGTTATTTAAATTTAAAGCAGAAGAATAAATAATAAAGAAAGTAGAAGGTACGATGTGTTCCCTCAGATCACCAACCGCACTCCTTCCCCGCCCCCACTCAGAGGAGTCACTGTCCAGATTGTCCATGGTTGGCCAATCACCATTCATTTGCTTTCTGTCGCTTTACCTCTGTGTGGGCATTTCTATTCAACATAATACTTTAGCCCATTTTAGAGCTGTTTGGCCTATGACTACAGTACAAACAACTGTGTATATTTAAAGTTTATAGCTGAATAAATTTGACATATATATGTACCATACAACCAGCACCACACTCAAGACAGAGTACAAACCCATCATCCCCCATCTATGGCTGTTTCATTTCCTCTGTCAAGCCCCTCCATGCTTCTCCACGTTCCTTCTTTCAACAGTCTCTCTAGATGATCATTGATCTGTTTCCTGTCACAGTTATCATTTTCTAGAATTTTTTGTAAATGAGTTGAATGGCATATACTTTTTCCTGGCTTCAGTCAGTCTAGAAGACATGGAGTAGTATCTTCTTAGGGCTTTATTTAATTAGTAATCATTTTTGGTTATGTGTGTGTATTTATGGGAATGTGCACATACAAGTTCAGGCACCCGCTGAGTCCAGAGAAGCATGTTGGATTCCCTAGAACTGCCCAACATGAGTTCTGGGAACCAAATACTTTAAATGTTGAACCGTCTCTGTAGTCCATCTTCTTAGGGTTTTAATCTGGCATGTGTTTATCTGTATATATTTGTCAAAAATGCTCTTTACACTTTTAGTTTAGTGTTCTTCATATATTCTTCTTAAACCTGATAGGATTAGGAATTGAAAGAGCAACAGGTGAAATGGAACAGCAACCATCCTCAACAACCTGATTGACCTTTATTTTCAATGAGAGGTGACTGTGACTGCTCTGGCCAATAGGAGTCTGCAGTAGCCATACTGACCAAAGTGCAGAGGTGCTTAAGTACTTTTGTGTATGTAAATAGAGTCTTGGAGTCTTGTTAGGGATGTTTGCTTAAAGCCTAGAGCCCAAATATTTTCAGTGAGAGTCTTGAAAGGGCTTGTTTGCAGAGTGGAGATTATGTTATGGTTGGGATTTATGTGGGGGTCTCAGATGGGCTTGTTTGCAGAGCAAGAATTGCTATATGGTTTGAGGTTTATGGAAGTCTCCCTTTAAAGCCTAAGTCATATATCTATTTTTTTCTTCACCTCAGAAGCTTGCATTCCTACTTTTTGATGGTGCCTTTTAAAAACAAAGATTTTAATTGTCATTACATCAATTTTTGTTTTCTGTTAATTCTGTGTTTGTGTGCCCTATTAAATTGAAACCTTTTCCAAAATCATTGTTCTTAAAGTTTACAAGTACTATATTGTACTATTCTGGGCATTTTATACTTGTAGCTAACTCTTTGATTTAGATCTATAAATACATACTGAGTTTTGTATATGCTTTGAGTAAAAGACAATGCCTATATTTAAAAAATTATTTGTATATTACAGGTATGAGTGTTTTCCCTGCATATATGTAGGTGCACCCATGTATCCAATGCCTGCAGATGCCAGAAAGGGCATCAGATTCCCCTAAAACTGGAGTTATGGATGGTTTTAGCTACCATGTAGGTGCTGGGAACCAAACCTGGGTCCTCTGCAAGAGCAGCCAGTGTGTGCTTGTAACCCCGAAGATATCTCTCCAGCCTCAAGGCTCAACACAATTATTTCTGGAACACATTAGGTCTTTGTTGGATTGCCTTAGCACTTTAGTCAAAAATAATTTAAGATAATATTTCTAATTTAGTATTTTTTATTCTGTTCCATATATGTTCATTTTATGCAAATAGTATTTAACCAATTTTACATTAAGATTTGAAGTCAGAAGTTTTAAGTCCTCTAAAATTCTCCAAAATTTTCTGGATGGTTTACATTTCCATGCAAATTTTAGAACAAAGTCATCAATTTCAAAAATATTCCAATTTTGATTGGAATTAGATTGATTGTCCAGATCAATTAATGAGGAATGATTTTTTAACAATACTTATTATTCTAATCTATAAACATGGCATCTTTATTACATGCATTAATGTTCTCAGTTATAGCCTTTGAACCCTAATGTTATTTGGCATTTTAAAATTTTTATAGGTTTATTTTGCTTGGGATTCCTTAAGCATTTGGATCTTATGTTCATAGTTTGAGCCTATCCATGGTCATTATTCCTTCAAGTATTCAGCCCACCACCACCTTGTCTTTTCTTTGAAATTTGAATTTCAAGTGAGATTATACTATTCCAAAGGCCACTGCTACTTGGCTTGCCTTTCCTTTTCTCCCTTCGTGTTGAGGGTCTGTTCGGCTATGTCTCGAGTTTCCCGTTTCCAGTCTAGCCCATCTTTTATTAGCATCTCTGCAGTAATCGAGCTGGAGCCTAACAATTTTTCCTTTGTCAGGTGTCAGTCTGTCAGCAGAGTGCTAACTATGGGGGAGAAGAGGGTGGGAATATTCTCTCCTTTTGATTCTGCTGTGGTTTTCTGGAAATATTTCACTTAGTTCACTAGAATTCATTTGACTTCGACATCACATGGCTCTGATAGGGCTCAGTGGCCAGCAGACATTAGGACTTTCCCATCCTCCACTTCCCCTGGCATCCCTTAAATATCTTTTTGTAGAATCTTGTGAATAGTTTTGCCTAATGTCTCCTTGGGGAGCTTCTAGAATGGCTCCACTCATTTCTCCAGAGAGAGGCTTCCTAAGAATTATAACACTTCCTTGGGTGGCTTTCCTCAGAACCCCTCAGTGAACTGTTTTCTAATCCTAAATGCTTCTAAGAATTTTATGCCTGTCACTTCCTATAAAGTGGATATACTTGGAAGTCTTTATGCTATGTGAGATAAGCCAGCAGAGAAAAACAAATACTCTTTCTTACTAATTGGTGAAAAATTTTTTTAAAAGTTCACAGAATCAGAATAAAAAGATGGTTACCAGTGATGTAGGGAGGAAAGGAAAGACAGTCTAAAAGCTACAAAGTTTCCATTAAACTGGAGGAAGAAGTCAGTGGTCTATCAATAGGGCAAAGTGATCATAATTAGCAATATACTATACATTTCAAAATTGCAAAAGTAACAGAACCTGGAGAGATAGCTCAATTGTTAAAAGCTCTGGCTGTTCTTGCAGAGGACCCACATGGTAACTAAAAATTGTAACTCTAGTTCCAGGGATTCCAGGGTTCTGACCTCCTTGGGCACTGTACACATGTGGTGCACTTACATACATGCAGGCAAAACACTCATACACAAAATAATAAATAGTTAACATAATAGATTTTTAGCCTTACCACGTATAAATAGATTAAGTGATGAGCATTTGTTTGATTTTTTTTCTATGTACAATATATACAAGGATGTAAACATCACAGTGTACTTCAAAAATATGCACAATTACTGTTAAGTTTTTATTAAAACTGAGTTCTGGTCGTATCATAACCAATTTATTTCTAGCAGAAGTGTTGATCCAAATAATGTAGACTTTTATGAGATATTTGATAGACAACCATCTTTCCCCCAACATGGAAATTTGCTGAACTTTGAGAGTAGGAGAATAGAACACAGACTCATCCTATGGAAACACTGCTGTTCTAACAGCCATCATGTTTTTAGCTCTCTGTCTGGTTCAAACTCACTCCGGTTCATTAGCCATCAGATATAGATGGCTCATGATGGGTTTGTTGCAATTACCATTTCACACCGTCTCTTACTACATTTCTGCACACATTCTGAATACCAGTCACCCTGACTTCTATCTGTTTCCCTGAGCGTACCATATTCTTTCCATCTGGACTTTGCACATGCTATTCCAGCCATCAGATTAATTCTTACTCCTTTTTCGAGATGCAGTTTGAACACAACCTTTGAAAACCGCTGTCTGTACTTATGTGTTTGCCTTGATGCCTCCATAAACTATGTTGTCATATGTATTATCATGTTTTACTAGTCCACTGATTAAAACATCATTCATTCAGGAACTATTTAGTCTATTGCTCTCCTTGCCCAGACAATGAAGAAGACACAGTGATGCTGAAAGTAACAATTACTCTACTGTGTATTCTGACTGACTTCTCTATCATCCTCAGCCTGTCATAAGGTTGTTAGCTCTTTTAGGACCTGATTCAGAATTTGCACATATTGTGTAACAAAGAAATAAAAATAAATAAATCTTTTGAATGAATTAATGAATGAGCTCCAAAACAGAAAAGGAATCAGGAAATCTCAACAGAGAATTCGGGTACTGAGATATGATCAAACAGGACAATTTTTTAAAGTCTATTGCCCTAGTAAGTTTTTTTGGGGACTGCACTTTTTTGTGTTTTTCTCTGTTTCAATTTTGTATGATTTGATGTATACTACATATTTTATTTTATTCTTTGTGTGTATATAGGTTTGCATGCTCATGTGTATGTAAATACAAGTTTGTGTGAGTGAGCATGCACTTTTGTGCATATGCTTGTGAAAGCCAAAGATCATCCTTGGATGTCATTGTTCAGGTGCTGTCTACCTGGTTTTTGGATATGACTCTCACTGGCCTGGAGCTCATCAAGTAGACTAGGCTGACTGGCTTGTGAGTCTCAGAGGCCCTCCTGTCCCTGCCTCCTCAGAGGCAGGATTACAAATACAGTATTTTGTATAATTTAAAAATATAATGAAAACAAAGATAAAATAATTCAAGGTTATCCCAGATTTACGACAAATCTACAGCTGCACACTGCAAGCCCGGACTCCACATCACTTATTAGCTGCTTGGGATCAATGCACTCTGACAAATCAGAGCTTGGAGGGTTCATTGTATTAAAAATGTCTTCAGGAACTTTGGCTGACTCCTTTAGAGTTGATGCACAAGTCACTTTAAGGAGGAAGGATAAAAAACTGGTTACTCACAACCTTCCTTTCTTCATAACTCCCAGAGCCTTGCAAATCCATTTCTCTCCAGCACACATCAAATCTGCATTTTTATTGCTCAACTTTCAAAACCTGACACTCCTTTCCCACGCTTTGAATAGTCTCATTCAGCATCACCCGAACAATGGCATGCTGTCTTTCAGCTGCTGGTATATTTTTAGAGCACAGGACTTGCTTTTCCTGTGTGTTTATGGGCTTTGCTTCGCTGTTTCTTGGAATTCTGAGGTAGAAGCCACCGTTCCCTATTAGTATCTTTCTGATGGAAGAGAAGAAAATCCAGCAACCCAGGGAGAGATAGTACTGAGTGCTGACATGGGTGAATGGCATCGTGTATGAACGTGGTTCACTGGCAGGGGTATAGGTTCAAATCCAAAGGAGACCTCAGTGCCATATGGCTTATGTGCTTACCTAGACAGACTTCTTAAAATTCAGTTCTCACACCTGTAAGTTAAGGGGTATAATATTAATGCCTCTGGGGAACAGCCTGAGGTTCATTTATGCCCAGCACATCCATGAAGCATAATAAATATGTTTCCCTTTTCTTGTCAAATAAATGAAGAAAAAGTCCTTAAAGAGTAAGTGCATACTTTGGTGATTGCTTAATCTCACTCTATTGACTTCCTGTATTATTAGATTTATTTTCTATGTGTATAAATTACTTCTGTAAATCATTTAAGTTTTAATAAAAAAATAAATTTTGTCCTGGAAGTCTGGAATAAATATTAGGCTAAACACATTGACTACTGAAACAACAAATACGCCCAAAGTAGCAATTCAGGACACTGAGAGACACTTCCCGATGACTAGGCAATCTTAAGAAAGGGAATGAATTGGCTTTTAGGGAGGAAGCAGTAATCTCCAACCTGCCTAGCACTGTGCTGAATGTAGAGCCCACGTGTCAGTGTCAACCTGACACACCTGGAAAGAGAGACCCTTAACTGGAGCATTTCCTCAAGTGGATTGGCCTGTGGGCATGTCTGTGAGGCATTTTCTAGATTGTTGATTGCTGTGGGAGTGCCCAGCCCAATGTAAATAGCACCACACCTGGGTAGGTGGTCCTTGGTTGTCTAACACAGCAGGCTGAGCACAGGCCAGGGGAGAAGGAGTAAGCAGTATTTCTCCATGGTCTATGCTTTAGTTCCTGCCGCCAGGTTCCTGCCTTGAGTTCCTGCCTGACTTCCCTCAAAGACCGACTGTGCCTTAGAAGTATAAGGTAAAATAAACCCTTTCCTCCCCAAGATGGTTTTGGTTAGTGTTTTATCACAGCAGTAGAGAAACAAACTAAAACAGCCATGTTGTGTGGCTATATGACACTCTGTGAACGCCATGAC
Source organism: Eospalax fontanierii (assembly GCA_035773235.1). Taxonomy (NCBI): domain Eukaryota; kingdom Metazoa; phylum Chordata; class Mammalia; order Rodentia; family Spalacidae; genus Eospalax; species Eospalax fontanierii. Next base: position 81,937,166 of record CM069524.1, read on the forward strand.
TGGATAAACAGAATCCTAAATGGACTTTCCAGTTAATAAAAGATACAGAATCATGACAAAAACTATTTTAGTTCTTTCTGTTTCATGTAATTGGATCCTGGTCTATGAGCTAGGTTATTTTTTGTTTTGTGTTTTTGAGAGAGGGTCTCCCTGTTACATGAGCTGGCCAAGCACTCACTATGCAGACCAGACTGGCCTTGATCTCATAAAGATCCGCCTGTTTCTCCTTCCTAAGTTCTGGGATTAAAGGCATGTGCCATCACACCTAGTGCTCAGTTAGACATTTAGGAAGGTTTATAACCTTGCTAATTATGATAGGATAATAATTGGTGGGACTTGAATTCTGACCTGTTCTGTGGTGTGATAGGTTTCATTCTAGTTAAATAGGCAACTGTGTCAGAAGTCAGGTGGTTCTTATGGCTAACCTTGGCTGTTGAAGAAGAGATTTAAAGGAAAGCAGGAGGTGGCAGAGGCTTGTTGTGAACTAGTCTTGGAGAACTGTGTCATCCACAGCTAAGATATTTTCTGATTTCTCACTACACTTTCCATAGCTTTGCTATATGGCTTTAAAAACAAACACCCAGTGGAAGTCTCTACAGATGAAAATAATTATTACATAATTATTCATTGGCAAGTAATACAGAAAATATTTTCCTTATCACATATTCTAACGTGAGTGAAATTCTAGTAGTCTGCCCAGGTTTGGAAATTTTACTCAAGCGGACCAACAGAATTTGAGTTAAGGTTCTATATTCCTATATCTTAGTAATCCTGTAGTGGGAGAGGCTTCTAGACCCCTTGCTGTGTTCAGAACTTGCTAGAGATCATGTCAGGATCTCATTCCCATGGCAATGGATGCTAACCTGGGTAGATTCTTATAGTTCTTGTAAGGGTAAAGATCTTAACAATTTTAGCCAACACATATAGCTACAATATTTTTATTTTATTTTAATAGGTTCTCATTTCTAATATTCATTACATTGAATAAAAAAATCACTAGTTCAATGAAAATCACTTTGCTTCTAGTATGCTAATTAGTTAAGTGCCATTTGTTTATTGTGATACCAGTGATAGCATGACTTACAGAAGCTGCCCAGGGAGTGTGGTCCTTCAGGAACCATGCCAACTGACTTCCCTAAAATTTGAGCTGGCACAAATATGGTGTGTCACTAATTACTCTGATCTGCTTCAAAGCGGACTGAGGACTTTATAGCAGTATTCCATATTTCTAGTATAAACATCCTTAGGGGAGTGTCTCTGTTTTTCTGCTTCTATTTTGGGTAAAGTAATTTTCTTTCCTTCATATAGTTTTTGGTTCTTCATATGAAAAGCAAATTTTGGGTTGTTCTTTGAGATGTCTGGTATTGAAATTAGAGAGACAAAAAACAAATCACTTGGGTAATAACCTCATCCACTAAGAATCTTTATGGTACTGGAAATTCTAAATTTTATTTAATTATTTTTATTTTATGTATATGAGTACACCCATGTCATGTAGTGTTCAGGGAGGCCAGAAGATGACATTGATCCCCTGGAACTAGAATCCTAGACAGTTGTTGGCTACCATATGAGTGTTGGAAACTGAACCCAGGTCCTTTGCAAGAGCAGCTAGTACTCTTAATTGCTGAGGCATCTCTCTAGCCTTGATACTGGGAATTCTATTTGGTACTTTAGAAATATTGTTTAATCCTTATAGCTGTCTGGTGATTATGGCTTGCAACAAAGTAAATTAGAAATTAAATTGTTTACCCAGGGTCACACTATGGCTGTGGCATTACTCAAAGTCTAGCATTGTGTCTTTAATCAATGTGCTAAATACTGATCTGGTGGTAAATTAAAAAAAAAAAACAAAGAAACACATGCTGCTTTTTGAAGTCAGTACATAATTTGGTTAACATTTTAATCAATGTTCAGAAACAACTATAAAAGAATAAGGTAGTATATCCGATTTGCTTCAGTATAGCTAAAATCACATGAAGTGGGGGTAGGCACATATATGGTGTGCACATACATACCTTCTATTTTGAACACCCTGATTTTCAGTTGCAACATATTTATAATGTTTCATAAAAAAAATCACAGTAACTGGAATACATTCTGTGATATAGAATAGGAACTTCCAGGTTAGTATCACTTGGGAGTTTTGGTTTTATGATCTAGAAACCTTGCCCAGGACTGAACTATTTTATTTCTACCATTGGTTGAAGATTCTTTATTCTCCAGAGAGGTAGAGAACTGTACTCTTGTGTTTGCTTGAAACACAGGCATTAAGAACTCTAGGAACTTGTCAGGTTGTTTTGATGATAACTCTTAGGTAACCAGCTGTGGTGGTTTGAATGAGAACGTCCCCCATAGGCTCAAGTATTTCAGCACTTGGCCCTTGGTCGGAGGTACTGTCAGGGAAGGTTGTTGGATCTCCAGGAGGTGTAGTCCTGCTGTAGAAAGCATATTGGACGAAGAGTTTATGGCCTTACCCCCACCGTTGCAGTTCTCTCTGCTTTGTGTCTGCCTGTGAAGACGCGTGCTCTACTGCTGCCACGCCTGTCTCCTGCCGTACCTCCTCACCATGACTCTTGACCCTCTGCTACCATAAGCCAAATAAACGCTTCCTTCTATAAGTTTCCTTGGCCATGATATTTTATTACAGTGGCAGAAAAGCTACATCATCACATCTTGGTACTAAGAAAGGAAAATCTTTCTATGAAAAAAGATTTCAGTTAGGATCGAATCTTAGATATTAAATAAATCTAAGAACATAAGCCAATCTCCATTCTGTAAGTTTGCAAAGATATTTTGTTCTTGTTTTCATAAAGTCCAATCAATGATTGGCAAAAATGACTCCTTGAAGTTGAGAGATGCACACTGATGGAGAGCTGTGCTGTACTATGGAGTTTCAAAGTCATCTATGTCACTGAAATCTGAAAGTTGAAATCTGAAAATAACATAACAATGTTTTTCTGACTCATGTTTGAAAATGGAATATATATTTTTAACCTGAATTTTAGACACATTAGAGATTGGGAATATAGTCTCTTTCTGGGCAGAAGCTTCAAAGAAAATCTCCATCTGTAAACAGAGAGCATTACTATAAAGACCATTGCCCCTGGTGAAGTCAAATGCACTAATAAACAAACTGAAGACTGCATAAAAAATCCATCTATAAGTGGTAGCAATAAAATATGATAGTTTATTTTCATCATTCTAAAATTAATATGCAAGGAGATACTTTCTGGAATTAAAAACCAGGAAGACTCATTCACTTACAATTGTATGTAAAATATGGTTAATATATTAAGTATTACAGGAAAATTGGCCTGTTATCATTGAGTTATAATTTTGATTTTAAATTAGTCCCATTAGAAGAAGTATTATTTATCAATTGAGAGTTTTTGCTTTGGAGTCAGCCACAGTGTAGGAACTAATGTTTCAGTATAGGGATATGTAAAATGGTGTATTCTTGAAAAATACCTCAAAGTCTACTCAAAAGACAATGGTCATTAAATTCTATATCTCAGGAAAGACCATAAGAGTTTTTGTATATTTACCTCAAATCGTCAAACCAACAGCCAGGATGATAAAGACAATACGCTGAAGATCCTAACGAGGGGTGCTGAGCATAAAGTGAGTCTCATCACAGATAAGCATGCACAGCTGACCTTGAACTAGCTCCTTGGCTGTGCTTTCTGAATATACACCCAAAGCTAAAACTGTTATTTAACCAATAGTATTGGAAATAGAGCTATTAATAGAAAAACAACTTTGGCATTTCCTTGATACTTGTCTTAGAGCATTGGGTGATGTAGATCTTTGTGACACTATGGTTGTGGTATACATAAGCATGTGTCTGCACTTTCTATGTGCACATGCACATTTTCTTTGCTGTGTCTGTGTGGCATTCTGAGTTGCTAGACAAAATTCTTCAGGATTAAGCTGCCAGATGCTCAAGAGAAACATCTGCTCCTCAGACCACAGGAGACAATGAAAGAAAACTAGAATTAATTTTATTTGATAAAGTAGATCCATCAAGCATGTAAAGATCATCCATTCTGTTGAAAGCATTATGTCATAACATAAGGAAAAACAATGAAAGACTAACATTGCCTCTTATGCTTTATGGCTCTGTGTCTCGTTTTGGAGGTGTGGTAGATATTTGGACAAAGCATTACCTTTACAATGGGGGGCAAGTGGTGGCTATGGAGAGGGGCGACCGGGGCAAATCTCATTTACATGTAAGTCTTGCTCTCCTTTGCTCGTGTGGGACTGAAGGTGTAAAGTCAGGTACCTCTATTCAGTGATCACAGTGACAGCAGACAGCCAGAGCAACATGGCTGAGAGAGACAGGTAAGAGAGTCACAGAAAACGTTGTACTTAGGTTGACATTCATGGTAGTCTGTGTTGTACAGAGAGGAAGGAAAGTGGAGTGTCAGAGACAAAATTCATAAAACCTCTAAGTTTTAAATACTAAGGAGTGAATATTCTTTAGGTCAGTAGAGCTACCTGAAAATAGTGGGTCAAAGATTTCCAGGTGTGCTATTTCTGCAGCTCGTTACTAGATGGCTCCTCAGGGTCTATCCACCCTCAGTAGCCTGTCTCCTCTTGCCTCTCTTGTTATTTTGCCCCTACACCCCTGAAACCTGTCAGGCTCAACCACAGTCTCACCTCCAACGCCTATGTGGGCTCTATTTGCATTTCTGCTTTTCCTGCCTCTTGCCATATTCCAGTCCACCTGACCTTGCTGTGACCTTGGAACTAGGAGAAGTGGAGTAATGCGTTTTTGTGCTTCTGATTCAAGAAATGAGTAGTATCCTAGGGTACTGGATTGCTACTTTAACACCAGGAAAGGGCAGATAGCCCATGTCTTCATATTTCAGTTTCTTGTCCAAATCACAGTAGCTTGTGCCTCTGGCCTGCGAGGTTCCTCACAACTCTCCTACTTCCCAAGATGCTAGCAGGCCTTTCCTTCCTTCCTTCCTTCCTTCCTTCCTTCCTTCCTTCCTTCCTTCCTTCCTTCCTTCCTTCATTTTTGAAATAAAAACTTAATCCTAGGTTCTAAGTGCTTATCTCCAAGCCTTAAATCTTCTTCATCATTTTCCCCTGAGGAACCCATCATACAAAAAATAAAATAATTCTAATGGTTTGCCTTCTGGGTTTATATCCCCAGAATCCTAGAGATCATTAAGAGCGAACTACCACCTAACTCCCTTTTCTCCTTCTCCATTCTTCCATTTTCTTACATTCTTAGCACATACAGATAGCAATGTTTTCCCTGTTTTAATCAATGAAAACTCTAAAACTAACACATTAAGTTAAATGTATTCAGTTTTATTCACTGGGAATTGTATGTTCCTGTATGTTTTTCCCAAACATAATGACGTGAAAAAGGAAAAGTGATATCTTCTATAGTATCACATAGAAGGATCTTCCTCAGTAGTGAACACACCAAGACTTCTTTTGTCTTGTCCCAAAGTTTGGGACCTATTGATCCTCTTCCTCAAAGACATGAACTTCTGTTAACGAATGTCTCAATTTTTAGAACCTTGTGCCTCTTGTATAAAACTCTAAGGACTGTCTTTGACAGTGTCAGGGGACCGGGTGGTCCCACTTACTGGAGACCAGAGTGGATCAGACATCAGTGTTCTCCACACGTTTATCCATATTTGGAATTCAGAGGCTGCTCTCAGATGCACGCTCAGTTATCTCCACAGCAGTCAGCTAAGGTGATCAGAAGTGACTGTGGAAGACAGGTTTCCTCCTGAGGTCCACAGATAAGGCTTGGGTGCATGGATGAGAAGCAAGCAAACAGATGGACCTGGATCAAAGACAAGTTGCTTCAGAATTAATGATTATATTCAGAACCAATGTTAGGAGTAACATCCCACCCAAATGCCTCTTGAGTGTAGTCTGCAAGCTCTTGCAGACGACAGAAACCAGCCTGCAGCCTGACTTGAGGACTCAAATGTTTTCTATTGCAATAGTTTTCAAATTTTAACATTCATCTGAATCAAATGGAAAGGTGTTTGTAATGTATAATAATATTGCCATCCATTCAAATTCTAATTTGTAAAATCCTGGTAGATTTAGGACTACAGAGTTTCAACATAGGGCTTTGGGTATATCTGTTCAAAACTAACACCATACAAAGCACTGTGAGATGATCCTGGTGGAGTCGGGCTAGGGCAACATGATGATGAACCAGAGTGAAGGAAATCTTTTATTTTCTTCAACATTGTCAGCAGTTAGACCTGAGTGTAGAATTCTCTTCATCTGTGTTATATATGCAAGGCATGCATTCTTTAGATCATAACTAGAAGGAATATTCTAAAAGAGACATATAATTTACACATCTGTCTTTCATTTGCACCTGCTGAAGAAATGGCATGTTTGTGCATGCAACTGCCAAATTCAGCATGGAAATCACTAATTGAAAATGTGCAATGTAGAGCAAGATATAGCCATAATAAAGCAGAAGAGGTCACCAGGCAGACTTTTTATTTCCTCTTATTTCCTGCTTTTCTGCTAGCAGAAGAAGAGACAGTATCATTCCAGGTATATGTGGTTGCCATAGGGACAGAACTTGTGATTTACTGGGGAACATTGCCACAAATAGCAATAAAACAGCAATTCAGAGAGGTCAGAGGCACACGGTCACTGAAGCTGCAATCAAACCAGACAGCTGCTTGATTCATTCAGTAAGAATTTCACAGTTGCCACTGTAAGGCAAGTGGAAGAATGGTGAAATCAAGCCAAGGAGCCCTCTCCTGCTTTCACCTCTCCAAATGACCTGAGATACTTTGCCCAGAGCTTTCAAGCTGCCATATTAAGGACTTGGGTAATTGAAGAGTTAAATCACTCATATACATGAAATAAAAATGAAATGAGTAAATCTTTTCTAAAAAGTAAAAAAATTAGGCAAATATGCTATTTTTAATTGTCTCAAAAGTAGAAATTTAGAAGCATTGTGATATTCTAAAATTTGATGTCTTATGATTTAACATAAAGCAAAGAAGATTGCTTAGGTGAGTTTGTGAGTCAATGTCAGTCCTCCTAAGTGATACAATTATTACATAAGAGATAGATATGATTGGTGTGAATATATGTACATACAGATATGTAGAAAAGTGTGCATAGGCACATGGCTTTTCTTTCCGGTGGAGCGGGTGCCTAGCAATGGCCTCTCCCTTACCTCCTCCATACTATGATTATCTTTGGAACACAGTACTGTGGAATGAAAACTGCTCATTTTGCAATCAGGTTGATGTGGAAGTCCATGTCCTCTTCATAATCAGCAGAGATGCCTGTTTCCTGGTCTCTTACCTGAATCTTCTATATATCATATTTCCTACTACTGCTATTAACACTTTCTGTTACAATTTTTATTTGCTGCTAGGATCTGACAGAAAGTTGTGGTACTATGAAAGTGTTAGGTTACACTTTATCTAGATTCTCTCTTTAATTAGTAAGCATTTAATAAAAGCCTTTGTATCTTTTCCCAAGAGGTGGAATTTGGAACATGTAAACTAGCACCAGCTTTGATTTCTGTCCAAAAGGAATGTAAAGTTTAGTGAGACTTCAAAAACAAACTATTAACAGATGAAAGAGTAGACTACACAGAAATCTGAAAGCAGCGTTGCCTTTTATAGGAATGTGTTGGAGTGACTCAGTGTCGGCTGAGTGCCTTTGAAAGGACGTAGCAGAATCCACACTTTGGAATGTACGGTCCTCCGTCCTCGCATCTACCAGGGCATGGAGGACTCTCAATTGCACATTTCATCTTTTCATGAAGAAACCACTGTTTGGTACACATTTCTCTTTTTCCTTTACCAAGAAAGCTAAAGGAAAACAATAACAAGAAAACCTCTGGAGCTCAAGGAAAACAATAACAAGAAAACCCACAAAGAAGCAAACAAAACAAACCAAAGGCAATTTTCCCTAGTGCTGGAGGTAAAAGTGGCCATTTTAAACTTGTTAGAAAGCTCTACGCCAGTCTTTAGTGCACCCTGCTCTTAATTAGCATTTTTCTTACTCTCTGAAGCATCTTTATATTTATTTGTTTGCTGTCAGCATAGGAGTGAGATGTGAATTAATCAGCCATGACGCTGCACTGTGATGCACAGTCGGTACCGGGCTCCTGGTCCTGCAGAACGCCATTGCCGTTTTTCTTTTTAGTCCCTGGTCTCCGTTGCAGTGACTGTCGGCGTTTGTCCCACCTCTCCTCACTTCAGTGCTTTAACATGCATCCTAGGAAACATTTAATTGAGGTTTTGTGCATTTCATATAATAGATCTTAATCAAATTTAGACCCCTCTCCCATCTGTGTTACCCTGTAGCCTCCCCCACCAGATCTCAGGTATTCTGCAATGCATGTTAAGTCCTATCCAGTCAAACATCTGTACTGAGAATGTCCCTCAGGGCAAGTTCATTCACTGGAGTCTAGTCAGCCTATCTAGAGTCAGTCTCTTAAACTAGATCTACTCTCCTTGCCCATCAGTAATCAGTTACCAATAGTTTCTAGACTAGGGTTGGGACCTGCTGCCCATTTTCCCCAGTTCTATGAGGGACTTTTGTCTGAGTGAGTTGGCATGGGTCTTGTGCCTGCCGTCACTATTGCTGCAAGTTCATTTAAGCAACTTTTCAGTGGTCTGAAAGTCTCTGTTTCCTTGTGTTTATGCACCAACCCTGACTCTTACAGTCTCTTGGCCCTCTTTTCTACAATGGTCCCTGGGCCGTAGCTGGGTTAGATTTAATAGGATGTTGCACATAGAAGGCCACAACTAGTTAAATTTTAAAGAATAAGAGACTGCAGAATGCAGAATTCGTGCTTGGGTAGGACTCCTGTATTAAGCATCTAGAAGACGTTTTAAGATAACTTTATAGTCATGAAGAATATATAAGTTGATTTTACAAGATGTTAATTGTAGTGGTTTAGAATGAAAACCTGGACTGCCTGCCTGGGTGGTGCCTTCACCTCACCATACACGAGGCATCTATCCCAGGGGCTTATTTTCTGTGCCTTAGAATCTTCATCTGGATAGTGAGGGTTGCGATAGTTTCCATCTCACTGGGTGCTTTGGAGAGTTACATTGCATTTGGAATACTGAGAGAGCAATGTCTACGGCATAGTAAGTACAGTGTAAATATTATTATCTGATATATTTAATTTAGACAAGTCATGTTGAGTTATAACACTTTTTCACAAAAGTTTTATACAGCTATTTATAAGCTCTGTCCATTTTCTTCATTGGGCGTGGCTTCAGAAGTTCTGCATTATTCTACAGCATGTATCCCTTGCGTTTGACCTACACACTCCTCACTTACAGGACACCCAGGTGGCCTCTGCCCTCCTGAACCGTACAGGAGGTTATGTGAATATGGAAGACTTTGCAAGGCTGTACTCACAGTAGTGAGGCTGCTGAGCCACTGGGCGTAGAAGTATGTTCTTTTGTCAAAAACTGCTATCATGTTCTCTGCATGTCTTCCTATGTATGTTTTGCTTGGGACTCTGCTCATCTGCAACAGTATCCTATGATGTTTTTAAAAATAAAATCAATATATTGGCATACATTTATTATGCATTGTGATGAGTTTCATGAAGATGTTTCCATATAAGTACCCTATTTATCTCCTCATTCTCCTACCACTGTTCTTCATTCCCATACCCTCACTTCTGCTTGTGTTTGTGTGTGTGTGTGTGTGTGTGTAAAATATAAGATCTTCAAATTACAGAAAACATGCTAGTCTTTCTGATCTGGCACTTTGACTTTTGCCAGTTTGTTAAGAAAACAGGTCTCTCACTGTGGTTTTCATCTACCACTGCTCTGATGGTAGGCAAGTCAATCTCTTTTTAATATATCAGTCAATTAAGTTTTTTCTATTGATATGTGAGCTTTTTATTTTTACTCTTTAGTTAATGTATTTTTTCTTGGGCTGGTCTCAAGCTTGCTATAAACTTCTGATCCTCCACCTTCTGCTCCTCCACACCCAATTTGGGGATCAAACCCAGGACTTTGTGCATTCTGGAAAACTGCTGTTCAGTTTTAGTTACTATAGATGTCTTCTCTCAGTCTTCTCAGTGAGCTATGTTAAGGAATATCAATTATCTTTCTTTTGTTGGTTAATTTTTTATCGTCACATATATAATCTTTTTTCTCCATATATATTTTTCCTCTTAATTCTATAATATAAATTATAATTGCTTTCTAATACTAATTTATCTTCTCATTCTTGGGTAAATCTACTTGATCATGATAGGTTTCTTTTACCATACATTGAAGTCAATTACAAATTTATTTCAAAGTTTTAAAATCATAATTGAAGTGGCTCTATAATTATTCAGTTGAAATTCCAGTAGGTAGTAATTCAAGTCTTATAATGAGTTGAACATTTTAATTCATATTTTACTTTGCTCTAGTGTTTTTTAGTCCGGGAAAAGGATTACTTGTATCTTTTAAGGTTGGTTGAATTTATCTGTATGGCTGGATGTGAGGATCCTGGGAGCTATCGGGGACTTTAGAAAGATTTCAATTCTGTTGTCTTTTAAGATGTATAATGCTTTGGTGTGCTTACCTTTCTCTCTTCAGACACTTATTAATTTCTACTTTCATCCTTTGCCTTTCTTTGAAGAGCTAACAAAAGGCTAGTTCCCATTCCCTGTTTCTGCAGAGGAAAGTATAACTTGACCCCCCCATTTGAAAATATAAACATGTGAATCTTACTGTAACTGTTTTCCTCAAACTTTTACACGCAGATATTTATTACATAATTCTAAGGAGTCTCTTATGTCCCCGTTACTTGCTTCCTCTCTAAGAATAGGGTTGTTTGCTAAGATGGTCCCTAGTTACAAGATATATGCTTCTTACTGGGTATCTTTTGTAATTTCTGATTTTGCTACAATAATATTGCATCAGAAAATCCAATCTATGTTACCATTTCTTTGGATAGTATGTATTTCTTGTGGCTATTACACTGTCAGTTTTTACAATAACTCCACTGTGACTATGAAGGAATATATATGTAGATACTTACATTTATACTATTTAATATGTATACAATTTGCCTTAGAAATTAGAGATATTTTAAAACATCTACTTATGTTTGGCTTCTTGATCTATCACTTGCTCAAGAGCATACTTAAAATCTGTGGTTCTACTTTTTGTTTCTCGGGTTCATATATACCACAGCACAATACATTAAAAAGTTCCCTGTCCCACTCTCTCATATCCTTGTTTTCTGCTTCTCAGAAGCAACCAACTCACTTTTTGTGTGATTTCATTAATATTTTCATACTGTTATCTTTTCTATTTAAATATCTATATGCTTGTGTTTATAGTTATACACATACAACTTGTATGTTTGTAAATTTTCTGTACTTTAAAATTTTATATTCATATAAATACTCAGCATTGCCTATTCATTGCCTATTACAGAAGATGCAGATTTAATTGTACCTAATTTAATCTGTCCCTTCTCCCGCACTGTACAGTTAGGTTTTCAACAGCTGAGCTATGTAGAATGCTGTAAACACATGTCACAGTCTATTTTTTGTCATGTTTAGCAGTTGTCTCAGTTCTCACTTGGGATTTATATTAGATGTAAAGCTCTTCTCAAAATTATTAAACATGGCAGATATCTGCTAGTTTTAAGTTTTCATAAAATTGGAGATTTGACTGTGTTCTAGGCTTCTTATATATGTACTTAAAAACCTACTTTCTAATATTCCTTTCTTATTTTTTCTGTAAGCTGTTTTCTGTTTCTCTTGTCTTCCTTCCTTCTGGCTTCTACCCTTATTTTATACAGCACTCTGTCAGCTCTTTGACAGGGAATCTATAAAAGGAAGATTTGTAAGACATTGCTTGGATGAAAATATCTTATTTCCTTTCACACCTGATTGATAGATTTCATGAGGCATAATTCTTCATCTCAGACCAGTAGAATGTTGAAACTGGAGGTGCTGTCTTCAGGCATCCAGGGTGGGTTTTATACTATCCGTCTGGGAGTGCTCCCCCTTTTCTGCAGTAAGAAGGGCAGGGGCAAGGGCAAATCTGTGCAGTCCCATGTGTGTTACCTGCTGGTGTATTGTTTAGGCCTTAGACATCCTTGGGTAGACCCTACTGTCTCCCTGTCTCCTGGGGCTTTCATATCAGGCTTACTAAACTCAGTTTTTGCTGCATAGCATTGCAGAATGATCCAAGCCAAGACAGTATTAATAGAGAAAAGTGAGCCCTCAGGAAGGATACTCCTGACTCTTCATGGTCCATGCCACCAGAACCCAGGCACTTTGCTTTCTGGGACCCATCAGTGACATCCCAATTCTGAGGACTCACTGGATCGGTATGACATAGCAACTATGACAATTGCTATTTAATCAGGATCTTCAAGAGCTTTTTTTTTTTTTTAATTATGAAGGTGAACTTGTTCAAATATATGAAAAGCAGATTTATTAGTTCCACAAAAATAAAGCAATATTGCAATACATTCTCTATGCAAATCGTTTTTCAACACTTTATCCTGTCAGGAAGTGGCATATCCACTCACCTACTTGCAAGGCTGAAATCTAAAAGATTTTCTACCTTTCTTCTCCTTTATCTACTTATTTAATCACCAACCCCTAAAGACATTTTCTTCAAAATACACCCTAAACTTGGCCATGTTTCTTTGTAAGATTTATTTTTATTATTTTTAATTATGTCTGTATATGTGCACATGTGAGTGCAGGTGCCCCCAGAGGTCAGGGTATCTGATCCCCTAGAACTGGAGTTAAAGGCAATAATATGTTGGGTGTTGGGAATGGAACTTGAATCCTCTGCAAGCGCAGTTCATGCTCTTAATTGATAAACCATGTCTCCATCCCCTACTTTTGTTTATGTTCCCTACTGGTAATATAGTCCAGCGCGCGCGCTCTCTCTCTCTCTCTCTCTCTCTCTCTCTCTCTCTCTCTCATTCCTACAGTCCTGCATGATCCCTGTTCTTTTGCTCTTTTGTTCTCTAAATGGCGAACCAATTTAACACGTGAGGTGCTTCTTTCTCTGTGGTGAATGTGGCGCAGGATAACAGGGCTCTGGGTCTCTCTGTCTCTAATGCCACTCTCTGTCTTTCACCAAGGTTGGGTTCCTCATACATCCTCAGTTCTTCATACGTCTGTTTTTTGTATGTGAAGTGCTCTTGCCTTTACTCTAATAGCTATTGCTCATGCTTTGAGCATCAGTGTGACTAATACTTCAGAGAGGTTTTTCCTGATAACTCATTCTAAGGTGAGCCCTCTCTAATTTCTACATGGAGTCATTTCCTGTTCCATTACTAAAACAGATTATATTGGCATTTTTTGTTTACTTAGTATCATCACTCAGATAGACTGTAAACATCATAAGATAGGGTTCCTGTTTGTTTTGTTGAGGTTCCTACTTGAGGAAATTGCCAAGACATAGTTGAGCCTTAGTAGCTACATTTGAACTCTATAACAAGGGTTACAATGAGCAGTGCACTGCTCTTTAGATTTTGCTGAAGAAGCTGTGACCTGGGCATGTGATACCTGTATATGAAGCATTTTAATCATCTGTAAAGAATGAAATGATGACATTTGAAGGAAAACAGATTGAGGTCACTATATCAAGTGAAATGAGCAAACTCAGAAGGAAAAATGTACATATTTGTTTGTACATATTCACACACAACACAGGACATGAAAACTGAAAGGGGAGTATGACAATCGAGGAAGAGAGGATAGTGGAATATATATGTAATAGAACTAAGTGAGAGGAGCCAGGGGACAAGCAAGAGCTAAGAAGAGGGATTGTCAAATAACAAACCAGAATACTATGGCTGTATAAAAACGTTACAAGGGGCTGGAGAGATGGCTCAACGGTCAAGAGCACTGGGTGCTCTTGAAGAGAACCTGGGTTCATTTCCCAACACCCACTCCAGTTCCATGAGATCCAGCACCCTTTTCTGACCTCCACACAGGATGACATGGGTGTACTTACATGCAGGAAATGCACTCATACACAAAAAAGATAAATAATAATAAATAAAATAAATATCACAGTGATATCCACTTGTTTGCATGATAACTGAAAAATTAATAAAACTCAACTGAGCAATCATCTTAACTAAAAAAGAGGTGATAGTGGGTAAAGTCAGATACTAATCTGGTACCCCAAATATGGAGTGGATTACTCATTCCCTGAGAATCTACTAGGCATGGGCCTGCAGGCTAGCACAGGTAGTTTAAAAGTACAGTTCGCACTAACACAGGTAGCTCCATGTCTCAAGAAAAGCTATTTATTTTTCATGCAAGCAGAGCAGTTTAAGTACTCCCATAAAGCTAAGCATCAGGCCAGTGGATATGGTAGGTTCAGCTAGGATTTGGGGGCAAAGATGACAGCTAAGTATTGAAGCAAGTGAAGGATTTGGGCAGGCAGTTTCAGTCTTCCCTGTCTTTCAAATGATGTGAGCAACATTGTGGAATGGATCAAGTCTCTGGTCAGATGGATTTTAACAGGATTTTCTATTCTGTGAGGGTTTTGGTATTACAGACAAAAATGAATGCTGCATAAAGACTGCATGCACATTAAAGATATTTAATACAGGAGTGAAAAAGGTTACTGGTGTTAACTGAATTTTCATTTGGTGATTAGCCTACAAGTAACTTAAAACTCATCTGAATCGCAATTTCTCTTCAGTGGGACACTATGAATTTAGGTAATAAAGCATCCTTAACCCTGTGCATTTTAAAGCAAATATAGTCTCTAAAATGAAAAGTCTAGAAATCATGTAGTTTTTCTACTAATACATTTGCATTTATGTGCATGTAGTCTCTTCCTAGTTAGGATGCAATTTGACTTAGTTTAAACATAATTCTTATTTTCTATTATGATCATACTTAGATTATAACTATATACAGCACAGCTAATTGCTTCTGGGCATTTTAATGTGCAAGGGGATTTCACTCCCCTCTCTCAAGGCAATGTGCTGCGGTAAATAGCCAGCCAGAGTTCTATGCATGCACGTCACACAGTGGTTTGTAAATGTTACAGCCTTTATTGAAAGGTGAACTGATGAGAACAAAGGGACCACCGAGGACTTAGGAACTTAGAGGGATCCGATTTTCTCTTGCATAACCTCCTTTCGTTACAAAACCTTTACTGGAGTGAAATTTACAGTGGCTAATAAAAGAAGTCACCAAGGATCTGGAATTGCCTGCAGGACGGCAGATTTGTTTGTACAGTTTCTTTTCCTGCTGTACAGAACTCTCAGACACCAGTCCCATTCTTTCCATTATGAGGCTCTCCTGGCCTCATGTACCTGTGAACATGCGATAAAGTTAGGGTAGTACACAGAGTAAAGACCCAGGAAAGGTCCTGCACGGAGCTCTCTTACTATCCAGACCATGGCAGCCACTTTCTCTGTAGATGGCAGAAGTATCTTAAATCTAGAAGTGACTTTAAATGGATGGCATTGAGAAATTACCCCCTCAGATGAAACTACAGATCGTAGAGGTTTGAATTACCAGGAGAGATTTCCTTAGACTGTGATTCCAGGTACTGTGACTTTAGAAAGAATTTGTGGCAGATGAGCTGTGGGTCCCAGAACTAGGCAGTAGAAATCTTGACCATCACCAGCTGCTGAAGTCCAAATCCTCTCCTCAGTACAGTAGCCAAGTGTTGAAGATTCATTACATTTAATAACTACAGTCAGAGCAGAAAATTATGATTACATCCTGGATAGTGACTAAGTAGGGGATGGAAGGACAACAAGGATTAGGGACTACGTTTCCAAGACAATAGGATAGGACCAGAAGGACTTTGAAGTGAAGCCTGGCAGAGGGGAGAAGCAGGCTTTACTTCAAAGTCCCACAGATGCTGTGTTGATAGATCCCTCTTAAAAGTGAGCCCCAAAGTTAAAGATGGCATGTTGGCTTCAGAATCTTAAGAGAAGGAGCCTAAGCATGCAACATTAGAAAGATCTTTGATAGAAATCCTCATAAATCTCTTAAATTAGAACACTCCTCACCATTTATAATATACAGTGATCAAAAGAAAACCTCCCATTTTGTCTGGAAAGAATCCTGGATTACTAAACTCTTATCTTTGGTAAGTGGAAATCCATCTAATTGGGGTAATTCTAGAAATTTCTTCCAGGTCTGTTCCCAGGTGCCAGTTCTGAAGAGAAGGGACTTGGAATTTTGTGAATGCTACAGGAGTGAAATAGTCGGTGGGATATTGAAAGGGAGGCCAGCAAGGATTTTTTATCTCAAGTTCTCAACTAGGCATAAAGTATTGGGAAATGCATGCAAGTTGGAGAGGACAGAAATAGTTCTTGCCTTAGATACCTGGAAATGTTTCCTGTGCTTGATTCTTGCTCTCAACTATTTTCAGCACTTTTCATGACAACTTCTTGATCTTGAACTTGAGTTTGGCACACAAACACTTTTGCCTTCATTCATGACTACTCTTTCATGCCCATTATCCTGTCTTTCCTCTGGTCTGACTGGGTGAGCCACTCTTGCACCAGAGACGCACTCAAAGAAACTGACTGGTGTGGAGATCTCAAGGACTGTGATTGGTGCCATTGGGGTAATGCATTATCCTTGCCATTTGGAGTTTAGGATGCTCTTGAGTACATTAAAACAGATGTGTTTCATCATTATGAAATCTTGCCAAATTCCAAGACATGGGTTCCAAAAATGTCTTTGGAAATGAGCCTGAGAAATCTTGTGTTAAAACATTGTTTTAATGTTTATTCAGTTTGACTTACATGGACATGTTCTCCTATGTCCACAGTTTTGTGCTATTTCTGCTCTATCCAGTCTGCCACCATCCCTTCTGTAGGCTTAGTTTACAGTGGCCAGATTCATACCATTTACTATTGGCTGACAGTTTATCTTGTAAGAACTTTATTCCCAGTTTCCTGTCTCTGATATCAACTGTTACTGATCTCAGTGCCTTTCATTGACAAAACCTCAAAAATTAGTTGGTGGGCAACATAGATAAAAGTAGATTTTTCTTGAATTTGCTACTGTTGATCTTTCTCTCCTCAGTTCTGTCGTCACTGCCTGAACTATACGAGATCTCTAGCTTGTGTCCTTGCCTGGGGGTTCATCTCTCTTCTATGTTTCTTTTTTATATTTATTTAATTTTTTATAAATATATTGCCAGCTTGTAAGTACCCATGGAGGTCATAAGAGAGTGTCAGATGCCCTGGAAGTAGAGTTAGAGACTATTTCTAATTCACTGTGTGGGTGTTGGGATCGAACTGTGTTCTCTGCAAGAGTAGCCAATGCTCTTAACTGCTGAGCTATCTCTCCAGTTACCCTTGCTTATTTCTTATACTATGATTCTAGATAACAAAATGCAGATCATATAGTTGTTTACCTAAATAAAAGTCCCTGTAATTCAGAGAATAAAATTCATGCATCTTATTACAGTTCTCTACTCACCGTACAGATTTGGTTCAACCTGGTTTCTGTCTCCTGATATTTCTTGTCTGCCCAACTTAGAAGGCACACAGTTGGTGGTTCCCAGAATGCATGGTGCATTTTTACGCATTAATGGTTGGACCCAGGCTGCTCTTCCAGCAGGAATATTTCTTCTCCACTTCTTTTGAGTAAATTGGTCTACTACTCTACTACTCTGCCTAAATCTCATCTCCTCCATAAAGGTGGTAATTCTCCTTCAAGTAAATAAGCTAATTGGGTTTTCCCCTCAACATCCTGGCATGTTCTAGTATCATGATTTACCCATACTCTGTTTTGCCATGCAGTGAGTTCCTGAAAAAATAGTGATAGTCTCATATTCACCCTTCCTCCCCACCCCCAAAGTCTCTTAACTAGCTTGAGAGTTAAGGGTGAGATCCACCTAAAGACAGGAAATCAATTTGTTTCTGTTTCTTCCTTGATAGAAACTGTTCATGGAAAATTGTTCAGAGAAGTTGGCCTGTCTGAGGTAAAACCATCTATGTAGAACAGAGCCATCTTCTACATAGAAGGCCTTGACCTGACCACCTGTCATTCTCTTTTGTCCAAAGGCATGATGGTCCAGTCAATGGAGAAATAGACTAGAAACTTCTGGATGGTGAAACAAAATGTCACTAGTCACTGACTCTCATATGACCTTATCCAAGCCACACTGATTGAACCTCCTCATCTGGAATGAGGAGATGGTAACATAAACCACATGGTTAACTTCACAGTTTTAAATTTACCTTTCTGTTATGTGATGTAGCTGGCAAATGGGAGATTCTTATCTCTTTTGGGATGAAATATTAGACAAATGCTGTTGGAAAAATTAGAAAGGAAGAACCAGAGTTTAGGAAAACATGAAGAAGCAGCCCCTTAACTAAAGAAATAAAGCAAGAGAAGAGGTTTAGACTATCAAGGGTTATGAGAAAGCCACCACTCATCAAATCATGATCATAAAACCAAAAGGAAATGTTTCTCCACCAAACATGGGGGAGCTACTGTGTTCATAGGAGCAGTGGAGTCTCACATCAATGTATTTGAATGTGGCTCTCCTTTTTCCCCTGCAAACTAAGTATCATTAGGAGGTAGTAAAGTGAAACCATAAAGTGATTCCAGTGAGCATTAAAGAAATCATTTCCTAAAATGAAAATTTTCTCCATATTTGATATCTGCCACAGATTTTCCCGCAAACAGGATAACATAGCAACTGGCCATTATGTTCATATGAAGATGAGTTATACCAGATCTGGTCCTGGGAGTCGGTTTTGATAAACAGCAAGGCAGAGGAAAGAGAAAGAAGGTAACCAAAAATTAGTAAATAAGACAAAAGAATGTGGAAATCACCCCCCTCCCACTTCCCTATATACCAAGGCTCTGAGAACATACAGAAGAGGGTGGAAAGAATTTAAAATCTGGGCGTTGCAGAGGAGTGCTGTGAAATGCTGTCTTCTGGACATGACATGGCTGCTTCACACACGAATTCATAGCAACTGTATTTACGTACACAAGACATCCACAGCATCAGGTCAGTTAGAAAGTTCTGTAAGGAGTAGGGTGTGGTGGCTCACGCCTTTAATCCCAGCACTTGAGAGACAGAGGCTGGTTCAAACTCTCTGAGTTTGAGGTCAGCCACTACACAGTGAGTTCCAGGACAGCTGGGGCTCCAGGGAAATTCTGTCTCAAAAAGACAAAAAAAAAAGTACACGATTAGGTGAGGGGTGACCAAGGCCCTACTCCTACTGAAAGAGCTATTGACAGTTGATGATTGCTGGGGAAAAGAATCACTTTTCTGTGGGGGTGTGGCCACGAGTAGGTTGTCCATGTTCCAGTGGATGGCTCTACATGGATGTGCATGTAGGGGCACTACTTGGACTATGAGATTTAAATGATTGATAGATAGATAGATAGATAGATAGGGAGGAAGGAAGGAAGGAAGGAAGGAAGGAAGGAAGGAAGGAAGGAAGGAAGGAAGGAAGGACAGATCTGGGGAAAGGAACAGGAAGGAAGGGTTCTAGGGCTTCAGAGTTGCTTCCTATCTATGTTTGAGGTTTCTATGTTTAATGTTTCTAATTTGTTTGAGGTCGCTGAAGAATGTTAAAAAGAGTCATACCAACCCAGACCAGTTTCTGAGCAGATAAAAATTGTTGGGAGCTTTAAAAATACTAGATTTTACATCTTGAAGAAAATGATGAATGTAAAAAGTTCATGGTTTCCACAGCAAATTCAACTTGTCATCCATGCTAGGTCTAAATACATGTATTTTAATTACTGTAAATGTTTTCAATTATGTATAATATATTAAGGACTGAAAAATCACATTAATGTAATAATGTTATTAGCATGAGTTTGCAAAGAAATTTTTGTGAAGTCCAGTGGTTCTCAAAGTAGGTAATGTTCAGCTACAAAGTACAATGAAAATCCTTTATATAAAATACTCTCATTAAAAGCATTGTTTAATCTCTGTGGGCTCTTAGCTTTTAGGCTATAACAATAATTCTGTCATCAAAGGGAAAGATACCTATAACTTCCTGTATGATGAGTGACTTATCTATGTTTGGGGCGACTTAGAGGGGAACAGTCCAGAGCATTAACACTGAGGTGAATTCCTGCCCTTCATGCTGTCTCTATCTGCTTTCAAAATGAAGAAGATTGATTGTGGATTTCCCAGGGTCAAGGGGGTTTCTAATCTGTTTCTTTTAAATACATAATATGAGAAACTTGATGTAGTTAGTGAATAGTTGTTACATGAAGCCACAGCTGTTCTGAGTGAGACCATAATACTTTTACAGTCAATCATCAATAAACACCTGAAGGGATGTTTGCAAAACGAATTTTATCTGTTAAACCAATTCCTGGGCAAAGAAGATGGGCAGAAATATATTTCCACTCACTGAGTGATCATGACCACAAGGAAGTGAAAAAAAATCAAATCATGGAAACCACATCTTCACTTTCTGTTAGGTCATGTGAATGCATATTAGGTGTGCAGACTAGCACAGGCTAGAGGTATAACCAGAAAACTTGCTTAGGGGATGTTGAAATATGTCAATTTCATGGAGTTTCTATAAATATACACTGGATTTCTTTTTAATTATGCTGCACCTGTTTAGAGATACACAATTTCCAACTAGGTAACTGGATTTTCAGCCCTTTTTCATGTCTATAAATAAAGTGTTACATGCAATTACATCGAAAAATCTGCAGTGCTAAAGCAAGCCACAGCCCACAGGTTACGGCACTTCAGCATATGGAGAATGTGTGCTGCTTATGGGGTGAAGATAACTAAGTTAAAAAGAATGCATACCCTTGAACTGGATAATGGGCTGATTATATTTAGAGTGTATCACATCCCACAATCATCTGGTAGGAAAGACAACATAGTTTGAACTTCATCTCCTGGACAGTAATGTGACTGGAAGGAATTACAAGGAGGAGAAAGGAATACATTCATCCAGGATCTGGACCCACAATGTTAATGAGAGTTTTGAAAAGAAAGCTCTATTTTTGTCCTACTTTCAGACTTGACACTTTTCCTCTCCGTCTGGGTGAGGTGATTTGGGATGAAGAATGATAAGGTACACATCCTTGGTATAAAGTTCACTTTCTTTAGGCATCAGCCTCTATCACTGGAGGCCATTTTCAATGCCTCCTTTCTTTAGTTACAGTCTGATTATCCGGTTAGTCTCACAGCTGCTGAGTGATAAGAGGTGCATGATCCTAAAATCTGTTAGACATCACCTATGTACACCACAGAGCTGGAAGTAGAAAACTTTAAATATGTTGCTTTAGGCGGAGCATACTGCCAACAAACTCTGTTAACCCAGTTCCTCCTTCCTTTTCATCTATGTGTTGTTTTCCAAGGTGGCCTTTCCATTTTAGCTGAGGTTTCCCCACACACTTCCTGCCATTGCTAGAATTCATCACCCTGCCGGCCCTGCCCTACATTACCGGCTGCAGTCTCTTCTTACTTTAAGACACACCCTCACTGGCACCATCTCTGTTTAGATTTTCTCATTCAATTAAGTCCATTGGGTCTCAGTGGGCATCATGTGTATTTTGTCCAAAGCCCCTTAGTTTAGATGAATTATTTTTTAACTCCATGCCAGAACGAGCATTTTTCTTTGTGAAAAAAAGTTTAAATCATTCAACTGATGTGGTTTGTTAGTTCTTAGGATGCAACAAATATTCCAACCAAAGAGAAGGGTTCCTATCAAATGGATGTGTTTTCTGGATAACTATTTTGGTGTTCTTACTAGTGTTCATGCTTTCTGCTGCTTCTGTAACCCTTCTTGGGTCTGTCTTCTGGACTGTCCACTGAAAGTTTGGAGAAAATGTAAGAAAGATTCTTTCCAGCTATTAAAATTTATATTTAGCCAGGGAAGAGAAAGCTTAGACAAATCGTGTAATAAATGTCTGACCTGCTTGATGCTAGCTCTAAATTAACAGTGATATGTACTTAGAGAAGAGATGACCCAGTGTGTCCTGAGACCCTTCATACAAAACAGTCAGCTTGTGTTCAACTGTGTACTACTTAGGAGTTGAAACATGATATAAATGCACCATGAAGATAATTTATATCATTTATTTTAAGTATGCATTTTGATGTTTTTTACTTATGAAAATAGTGACCAAATGTTGATATTTTTATAATGTGAGACTTCTATCCCTCATCCAATATTTTTTTATTTGTGAATAACAAATTTTAGAACAATTTTCTATCTGGGTCTTGTTCCAAAAATACTGTTTTGTGTACAATTTTAAATGTCCTTTTCCTAAGCATTTATGACTGCTGTTTTCTGTCTTTCCCAGAAAGCATGAATCATTATTAATTCAGCCTTAGAGCAGACAAAGAATGAGACATGCTATAAGATGGAAATTCTTTTGGTCTGCTTCTTTCTCTAAGAAATAAGTGCTAGGTGAGTGGGGTATCAAGAAATATGCATCAACATTATCAATAGGAAGCCTTTTAATGAGCTGAAGTGTATGACATTTGGAAAGTCTATTATCTGTATGCAGATACTTACATGCAGCTATATGTCAGCCATTTGTCTTCTAATTAAGCAAAACTTAATTGAGTTCCAGTTTATGTCAGAAACTTCCATAGCTATCACCTCATTTAATTTATCATGGACACAACCTAAACTTATGTCTACTTTTATATTTTGAATTAAATTCTTTTACCAGATACATTTTCCCCACATCTTTTCTATCATCCCATTTTATCTTTCCATTCACTTCATAGTGTGTGTCCCAGAGCAGACATCTATTTTTAGTGGTAATTTTTCCATGAATGGTCCTTTGGGTACGCCATTGTCAATCCTTTAGTCACCTAAGTTTCCTTTGTGTTAACTTCTAGATGTTTAATAGTTTGGCATTTTAAATGATCACTTTGCATGTGATTGCTTTTGAGTTAATTTGAGGTATGATGTAAGGTCTGTATCCACATCTATTTTTCTACATGTGGCTGCTTATTTGTTCAGTATGATCTGTTGAAAGACAGACTTCCCTTTGTCTCTTGAGTTGTCTTTGCTCCTTTGTCAGAAATAAGTTCTGTTTTGTATTTTATGGTTTTGTTTCCGGGCTCTCTATTCTGATACGTGTGTGTGTGTGTGTCTGTGTGTGTGTGTGTGTTGTCTATTATGACTCACTTTGATACATGAAGAAATCCCAAGGATGTTAAATAATTATTTCAGTATTGTAGTTACTGAGTTGTAGACTAGGAATTTGTACCCGAGTTCTTTGAAGTCATATCTACCATCAGTCCACTGTACTAATGCTCCTTCTTTTCTAGTACAGAATAGAAAAAGTATAACTGTCACACAATAGTGAAACCAATGTGCTTTCCTTACATTGCTTCTTTGACAATATTGTCCATAGCAAACTGGCCACATGGGTCAGTCTCCTGAGTAAGTGGCACTGGGCAGACAATACATTACTGACAATAAGAGCCATCTACCTGTATCTACCTGTGCAATCTTGGAATCATCTAATTTGATGTTGATTGCTTTGTTGAAATACACACAGGTGCAAATTAAAATCCAAATCGCTTCCCAGTCTATGCTGGGTGATTTCAGGTAACACTGTGCCTGCTGGCTGATGACAGGAGCTGCTAATGATGCAGCTGAGAAGGGTTGCATGCTGCTCCTACAACTGCCTTCCAGAGAGGAAATTTCAGGGGAGAAGATATAAACAATTTTGCTAGGTAAACACTTGCAGAGCCCTGGCTTTGCTACGGTACACATGGTAAAGAAGGGACAGTTTATTTTTGCTTTTACTTACATTTTATTAAAAATATTATTTACAGTTTATTAAGAAATAACTAACAGTTTTTAATGAGGTTAACATTCTGCATGACAAAATATTTTGTTCATACAGTCATTAGACAGGCTGGGCATGGAGACTGTGCTGGGTAGTGGTTTTTTGTCAACTTGACACACCTGGGTTGAGGGAGCCTCGATTGGGGAATTTCCTCCAATGGAGTGGTCTGTGGCCATGTCTGTGGAGTGTTTTCTTGATTGCTGAGTGATGTGGGAGGGCCCAGCCCACAGTGGATGGTGCCACTCTGGGCAGATGGTCCTGAATTGCATAAGAAAGCAAGCTGAGCACAGACCAAGGGAGCAAGCCAGTAAGTAGTGTTCCTCCAGAATGAATGCTTCTGTTCCTGCCTCAGGGTTCCGGCCTTGAGTTTCTACTTTGGGCTCCCTGATTAACTGTGTGTAACCCAGGAGATGTAAGCTAAATAAACCCTTTCCTCTCCAAGTTGGTATTGGTCAGAGTGTTTTCTCCCAGCAATTGAAGGCAAACTATAAAAGAGGATGGTATGTTCCTTCCTTTCATGTGGAAGACTTTGCCCATCAGTCCACATGAAAGGAGTTCAAGACAAAGTCATCTTCTATGGCATTTCACTCAAGTCTTTAGCAGGACTCTGAGTAATGAACAAACTTCAAGACATCATAATATTATGTACGGTAGTTGTACCTCCTCCTACACAGGTATTGTGATGACTTTGAGTTATGGCATCAGGATGAACAGTCATCTGATTAAGATCTTTTCCACATTCAGATCCTACAGTGTAGGTTACAGAGAATGTTCCAGATATTGAGTACTGGAGATATAGACCATGTCTTAAGTTTCAATGATAAATATATCTTTCCCTCTTTAGTTAACCAAGTCTAACTCTCTCACACATATGCCCAGAGGTTTGTTTCCTTTAATATCACAAATCCATACCTTGTCAACTCAGAAACCCTAGTCTTCCACCTCTTCTCTCCATAAGTTCATAGCTATCTCATAACAAGTGCAGTCAATTCAACTTCAAAGGTCTCCATAGTCTTTAATGTCCAAGGTTTCTTTTGAGACACAGGTAGTCTATCAACTGAGAACCTCTAGAAAATCAAAACACAATTTACATACTTCTAATAAATGATGTCATAGAACAAACATTCCCATTTCAAGTGGGATGAATGCGGGTACAGCAACAACAGATTGTACCAAATCAAACTGAAATTCAGCAGGGTCAACACCAAATCCTACAATTCTGTGTGTGACATTCCTGTCAGCAGTGCGTAAGGGTTCCAGCCCACCTCACCAGCATCTGTTCTTTTTTTTTAGAATTCTAGCCACTCTGTGATAAGATGAAATTTGTATTTCTCTGAAGATTAAGGATGTTGAACATTCTTTTCATGTTTATTGACCATTTTTATCTTTTGAGAACTTTGTGTGCAAATAATTAGAGTTGTTTGGGAATTTGGTGTGAAGTGTTCTGAGTTCCTGATTTCTATTTCAGCACGTTTGTTTTTGGTGTGTAGAAATGTTGATGATGGTTGTGTGTTAATTTTGCATCTCGCTACTTTGCCAAACCTGCTTTTTAGTTCTAAGAATTTTCTGGTGGGGTATTTTGGGTCTCTTAAGCACAAGATCGCATTCTCTGACCATTCCAGTTTGCCTTTCTGTTGCTGTGATAAAACACTCTGACCAAAAGCAACTTGGAGAGGACAGAGTTTCAAGTTAGAGTCCATCGCCCAGGGCAGCCAGGACAGAGTCCAGACGCAGCTGAAGCAGAAACTGTGGAGGAACTTTGCCTCCCAGCTTGGTCACTGAATCATACTCAGATAGCCTTCTAATATAACCCTGGAACATCTGCCTAGGGATGACGCCACCCACAGTGAGCTGAGCCCTCCCACATCAAACCTCAATGAAGACACATATGACCACAGGGCAGTCTGTTCAAGGCAATTCTTCATCTGAGGACCCTTCTGCCTGACTGATTTTAGGTTGTCTGAAGTTGACAATAAAAAGTAACTAATGCAATGACAAAAATGAAGATTTGACTCTTTTCCCGTTAAAATCCCTTCCATTACTTTCTTTTAGTGCTAAGACTTAGAGAGTGGAGAAGTAAACAGCCTTATATTTTTTCCAACTTTTAGTGGAAATGCTTTGAGTTTTTCATGACAACATAGATTTCACTATAGGTTTACTATGTATAACCTTCACTATGTTGAGGTCTGTTTCTTCCATGCCTGGTTACTTAGGTGTTTTTGTCATAACATGGTGTTGGACTCTACTGAGAGGGTCTTATGATTTCTGTTCTGAAATTCAGGGCAAATTATGTTAATATTACATTTGTGGATCTGTGTCTGATGAACCGTTCTTATGTCTCTGGAGTGAACATGAGGAAATGGTGAATAATCTTTTAGACATATAGTTGAATCTGAAAATTTTTAATTTGAAAATATTTCATTGAGAATTTCTATATTCATATTCATTAGGGAGGTTGACTTCTTATTTTGATTTTTGTTGTGTTTTTATCTGGTTTGGGTATTTGTATAATACAAATTTCATAAAATGAAATTTTCTTCCCTTTTTACTTAATAGCATAGTTTCAGGTGTTTTGATGTTAATTCAAAACCCTGGTAGAATTTATCTGTGCCTGAACTGTCTTTTAGTTGGAAAACTCTTTATTAATGTTCAATCTCTTTGCTTATTATAGACCTATTTAAATTACTTATATACTGTTTAGATGTAAACAGATCTAGACATACATATCTAGAAATTAATTAATTTCTTATAGATTTTCTGATTTATTAGAATATAGATTTAAAAATATTCCCCAACAATCTAATAATTATTTTATAAGGCCTTACTTTTCATCTCTAATTTTATTAATTTTGCTCATGTCTTTCTTTTAATTAGTTTGGCTATGAATTTCAGTTTTATTTTTCTAAAACAATACTTATTTTATGTGTATGAATGTTTTGCCTGCATGTGTTTAAGTGCACCCATGTTGTGCAGTGCCTGTGGAGGATAGATGAAGGTGCTGAATTTCCTGGAGCTGGAATTATGGATGGTTGTTAGCCACCACGTGGGTGTAGGGGTTCAAACCAGATCTTGTGCAAGAACAGTTAGTGTCCTTAATCACTGAGCCATCTCTCCAGCCCCCTCAGTTTTATCTTTTTAAGAACCAACTCTGTTGGTTCTTTGTATTTTCCTTTGTTTCCATTTCATTAGTTTTGTGTTGATCTTTATTATTTCTTTCCATCTACTGATTTGAAGTTTGGCTTGTTTCTATTTTTTCAAGCCTGAAGGTACATTGTTAAATTGCTTAACTTATAACTGCAAATTTTCCCCTTCTAATTGCTTTAATTGTGTTCCATAATTTGTGGTATGTTGTGTTTTCATTTTCATTCAGTTCTAAGATGCTTTTTCCTGTGATCTACCTGTTAAGATGCTTGCTTGACTCTTTCCCTGGCTTATTCACTGCAGATTCCAGCAGTCTGTTCACAAAAGTTCATCTGTCTTCTCCCAGTGTCTTCTGAAATGTATAGTCTTTAACATGTTTGTAAATTAAAGGCCCTCTTATTGAGAGGAAATTATTCTTCAGGTGTGGCTTTAATGATTCACTTTTGTATCATGTAAACTTAATAATTATTCCCTTTTCCTCACAGGGATGGTTTTTCCAGTAGACCATCTGTATTAGTTGCTTTTCTGTTGCTATGATAAAATGCTATGACCAAGACACCTTAAAGAGTTTATTGAGCTTATGGTTCCAGAGGAATAAGAGTCCATCAAGGCAAGGAAGCAGCAGAAAGCTGAGCACTGACATCTTCAAGCAAGCACAGAAATAGACATACTTGAAATGGGCAGGAATTCTGAGCTCTCAAAGCCTGCTCCCAGTGACTGACTTCCCCCAGCAAGACCACACCTCCAGGGACTCCATGATTTTCTCAAAACAGCATCACCAACTGACTGAATGTTCAAATACTTGAGTCTATGGAGGAGCTAATGCAAACCACCACACCATCAAAGGCTTTAGAAATTTCGTCTAAGCATCCAAATGCTTTGCAACTTCTGTATTTTACATACAGAATAAAACAGAATAAAAACTCTTTCATATATATTAACAGTGCTAATTTGGGATGTTAAAATATATGGAAATAAATTCTTTTCTATTAGGACTAATATCTGCAAATTAAATCCATTTTTGAACTTTATAGAAAAATAAACAGATTTTGTTGATATTTAAAGAGAGCTTACAGGTCCTTACATCCAATGTGTTATATTCATAAATTATTAATGAGTGCTATGAGCATACAGGGCCTGCCAGAGTTCCCAGGACACATAGCTGGCAGAGGCATAATTACATGCAGTTTTGTGTTTTCTTTTGCCTTGACACTGGGTCCTTTACACTTCATGTTTATTTTAAGAAAGTGGAAATAATATATGATTATGAGAAATCTCAGTTTTGAAGGCCTTATTTCCTGTTGAACTTTACTAGGACTTCTTTAGGCCCCAAACTGAAAGCTGGGTGAGTGCTAGGACACGAGGACCCATAAAGCTAAGTCCAAATGTGTGCACCCCAGTGACAATGAGAAGCTCAGGGTGGACCTACCTGTCCAGATTTGAATCATCATACTACTGCGTCTCTGGCAGTGAGTGGGCTACTGCATCAAATAAAGATTGGACAGATTTCTAACCTTTCTGTGCAGCAGCATTGAAGTTTGAAATGTGACTAATTCTTGGCTAACAGGATGACTATGAAAAGTTCCCTGAAAAAAGTCCACATAAATGTTTAAGATGCTGCAGACTGACTGTTTACAACCCCCATGATAATGGAGAATTGGAATTTTTATATCAAGTGTCCCTTAATGACCACTGATCACCTTCATCTACATCTGCGCTAATATCCTTTCAACTCTAAGGAAATGTAATAACGGAGTAGACAACTAGCTTCCACTAAACTCAAAGCTAAGAATAGCTTAGTAAATTTAGAGCAGAGATTTCCTAACATCAGTGTAACTTGCCAACCTGATGCCTCTACCAATATATCTGGTAAATCCATTGATTTGTAACATTCTTTCACTCTGTGACTATAAACTATGTAACTGCTTTCACAATGGAACAGGTCATTTGGCATAACCTACAGAGTCCATATTCCAGGGCAGAGGTTACGCATATTTCACCCAAATTGACTACTTTTCTCTTTGAAAAAAGAAGCCCAAATTCTAATTAGCTAGAGATTTACTTCTATACTCACTGTAGTAGTATAGGTTATTAAAAACAACTGCAGCAGACTACTGTAACTAAGGATGCATCGATGCTGGGCGGAGTTCCTTAGAGTTTAGAGTATGTAAATATGGTGTAAAGCTTATTTCAAATGTAAATTCTTGGGCATCATCACGATGTTTTGTTCAGATGTTAGAGGAGACTTACAGCTTTGCATTCATTCGTGGAAAGCAAGTATCTCTAGATCAACTGATCAAAGGTTGGGCCTCCGTATGTTTCTTTAGATGAACTGAAGACTTAGAAAGCAGTGACTTTGTGTTGGTTTATTTTCTTAGTATTTCTAACTTTCCTTTTGAGATTTCTATCTCTTTTCCATTATGGATGCTGTATTTGTTCATTTTTAGTCGAATTTTACCAGTTCATTCCCTTTATATTTATTCATGTAGATACATAAACAATGTTCCCAAAGGAGTAGAACCAAATTCCTTCACCTTTCAGTCTGGCTTCAGGTAAATAGACATATTTTCTATAAGTGTCCTGTTTTATGTGTACTAATGATTACAAGAATCAGACTGTAATTTCAAAATAGATGTTGAATTTTAACTTCTTTAATAAATAAGTTTTCCCTTTTTCCATTACTCCTCCTTCCTGTCTTCCTCCCATCATGAGGGATTAAACCCATGCCAGTCAAGCACTCTGTTACCGTCTTACATCCCCAGCCCATGACCTTTCTTTAATAAAGCAGTAGCCCTATTAGAAATAAATGACAAGCAGAATTTATCAATGATTTCTCCTTGTGAAGGTGCCCATCCTAGATAGATGGCATAGGCATCTGAGCCAATCAGCTGAAGGAAATATTGTGTTTTCCACAATAGAGTTAAAACCGCATTTGTTCCTGACTTCCAAATACCGAATGGTATTTGGTTACTAAGCAGTAAGAGTAACCATATTAGGAATTAAGAACTTTGGCCTGACTTAAAAAAACATGAATATAGACTAGCTGTGGTGCTGAGAAAGAGTGTTTCGTTATGAGGATTAAAGAGATAAAACACCTTTTACTTATATTCTCTTAACTGGAATGCTTTTGCTTCGGGTCTATGTTTTAGCCTTTTCTAAAGATACAGAACAAGTAGGAGAATTTTTGTGTTCTGTTGCTTACATTCTTTTATTATCCTGCTTTTCTCCATTAATACAAGACATTGCTCATAGGGTTATGGGCTAAGAAGCCTCAAGATCTTTAGTTGACAGGCAAGAGGCCTAGGATAGCCAGTGGCTAGTTATTGTCCAAGTATAATAGGGTTAAGAACCAGGAGAGCCAAGATTAGAAGCTTCCATCTATATAAGTATAAAGGCAGAGCACTAATGTCCAAGCCTGAAGACTAGTAGGCGAAGAATGAATTATTACTTACTCAACCTTTTACTTTATTCAAGTCTTTAGTGGATTAGACTAGGGCCTGTCACACTTATCACAATTAAGAAATTTATTTCTATGGATTTAACATACAAATATTAATTTCTTATAAACACACTCTCCACCCTCACAGACATGTACAGAATAATGTCTAAGCAGATATCTGGGCAACCTGTGGGTCTGTCAAACTGACATATAACATTAACCATGAGAGTTGCTTTTAAATTTTTTCCTGTGGAGTTTGTGCAGCGAGACAGTTCATAGTTTAGATTTCATTTGGGGAGAAATAACACTACCCTTCAGTTCTGCTTCCCTTCACTCTCAAAATTTCTTTAGTGTGCTTAGCTAGAATGGTTAGGCCCAGGGAAATAAGATGAGCTTGACCACCAGTATGACCTATTTCTAGGTAGAAATAGCCCTTGTGGTTGAATTGCAGTGTATCGAATCTCTTCAGGGGACAGCACTGGGACTTGAGGACAAACTCCACAGTAACTAAGGCCATCCTCCAAGAATGCTGTTGTAATCATGCTCATTCTAGTCTGCCTGTGCCTGGGGGGTTATCACAGTATTAGGAAGCATGATTCTACCAAGTAGAAAGTGAGACCCCTTTGTTTAATCATGGGTAAATATCAGATCCAAGGCAAGTCAGTTTATTTAGGAAAAGACAATACAAAGGCCTTTGAAGAGAGTAAACTCTATATTTGAACTGTGTACTTGCTGAATGGGATTAGCAAATTCAACAGCTCTTAGAACCAATATTTCTTTGTAAAACCAATAGTAATAATTTTTATTTGTTTAGGTCAGTCTTACACAGACCTATAATAAGTGCCTAGAACATGTTTATAAAATAATTAGTTTCTCTTTCTTCTCTAAAGCTTTTTATCTACTTTCATAGGGATTAAATTTGAAATGCTGGGAAAATAAAGCTTTTCATGTGTCTAATAACTTCCAATTATGATACATTTTAATATGTAAATTAAAATAAAATAGATATAATCTATTCTTATACAGTATTTAGTCTATTGAGTCAGGTACATATAGTTGTGTCATTTATTTATAAATAGAGATTTATTATTCATTGTTTTCATATCTTATCTCATTCAATCTTTGTAAAAACTCTGAGTTAGAGGGTGCTGTTTCCTTTTAATAAAAAGAGAAAAAAACAAAGAATTGAAGATTGAGAGATCGTTCAACAGTTAAGAGCACTGGCTGCTCTTAACCTGGGTTTGATCCCTAGCACCCAAATGGCAGCTAACAGCCATCTGAAACCCCAATTCTAGGGGATCAGACACCATCTTCTAGTCTCTGCAGGCATTACACACACATGGGTACACTTACATACTTGCAGGCAAAACAATCATTCAAATAAAAAAAAATTTTTTTTTTCAAAGAAAAAAGGAAGACTATGGTTCAAAGAAATTAAGCAATTTGGGCAAGATTTTCGAGCTGATAATCCCAGAGTAGGAACAGGAATTCAACGCTTTCAAGTCGTCATGCCCTGACTCTGTAGTTACCACCTTTCAAGTGAAAAGTTTCTTGGGAATTGTTTTCCTCTTGACTGAAGACCATGGAATTAGCTCTGTATACAGGGATGTACTGTCAACAGTATAAGAATGCTTGGCTGCTTAAGATTAATAATTGCAGTCACAGAACATTTTTTAGACTGTCTTTGAAAGGCATGTTTTTGTAGACTGTGACACCTTCTGTATCAAGCTATTCATAAATTGTGTGGCCTTGTAATATCATCTCAAATAAGACAGGAACAACAGGCATACTTCTTGATAATAAGATCAATGCATATGATCTAGAAGTATTTTAGAAGGCACAGCAATGCTGCATAAGGTTCTAATTTTTAATTATTTTTTTCTAATGTGGGAAGCAATGATAATGTGAAAGCAATTAATAGTTGGTTTCTAATACATTTTGTGATTATCTCTGTTGGGCAAGAATAGTATCAGTCATTAATAGTCTGTTTTCCCCAGGCGTTTACAAATCAATGGCTGGAGAAGGGAATTGGATTCTGAACTTGATGATTCCAAAAGCAACTTGTTAATCTAACTGATCACAAATAGACCCAACAAATCCAAGGATTTATTGTGTAAGCCTTGCTTCCAGAATAAGAAGTGTGCATAGCAGTAAAGCTCTATGTTTCCTTAATGCCCTTTGGAATCATTTTTTCTTTTTTTTTTTTTTTTTTTCTTTTATGTTCCTGGAAAGAAGGTTTCAGTTTATATTCCAGGCTGATCTGAAACTCACTAGGAAATTCAGGATGGCTTTATACTTGAAGTAATCCTCCTGTCTCTGCTTCCTAAGTGCTAAGACTACCAGATGTGAGCTAGAATAATTTAATTGACTGAAGTAACTGGCAAACCAGCTGGTATTGTGCTGTGCTGTTTCTCAATTCTACATAAAGTGTCAACAATTTCAAGTGAATTATATAACTTAAGGCTTAAGGGCAGGAGGATTTTCCTAAAATAAGTATTTTTATTTTTGCATGATCTACTTGTACGTTTATTTTTTCAATTCAAGATGTTCTTTGCTATCTAGAATTTGGATGAAAGTGATATAATTCATTGCTGGCAGAGCTCTGGGTAAACAATCATAGTGTGTTCCTCAGAGAAACAAGCTAATAATACATATTTATTACTAAAAAATTAAGCATTAAATTTAGGCTTCTTATTAGGTGGTGAGAATATTAGAGGAATAATACAGAATTTCTGCTTAAGGAGCTCCAAGTCTGCTAGGGAACGAACTTGTATAGCAGACATGAATAGAGGGCAGAAAACTTTGAAGAGTCTGGAGTTGGGCTTTTGACCTTGGGGTTATAAACCCCGGCTCCGTGAACCGTAGGGAGTGCAGTAACAGGATCTGTGGCCAGATCATCAAAACCCGTCTCTAACATTTCTGTTGTTTTTGTTTTTTCTTATTTATTTATTAATTTTATTGAATCTTTGTGGAGTTAATTATCTTTATACGCCCTTCCCTACCTGCACGTCCCCTGTACACTCTCGTAGGCTTAAAAGCTTCTTTTTTTTCTAGACATTTGGTGACATGGCATGAGTTCAGAGCTTTGTGTAGCTAGACCCTAAAAGGTGATCTGAGACCATGGAAATCTCAAAACAGAACAGAGACAAAAATACAGAAAAAGTCTTTATAGGTTTGGTTTCTGGATCTATGCATCTTACCCACTGCTATGGTCTGGTTACTTGAACCAAATAATATTCTTTTCTTGCTCAGCCAAAGTGTGGTTTTTGGTATTAGCAAACTGAATAATATATAGATCATAAGTGTTTTAGCAGAAGTATGAATTATAAAGATGCAATAATTCTACTTTTATAAAATTATAAATACAGTTGTTCATTATATATTCTGTACTTAAGAATTTTCCTAATCATTAAAATGTATTTTTAACCTCAGATTAGAAACTTACCAAGCTATCTAGTCATTCATGGCTATGAAAAGAAGGTTGAAAGACTTGATTCTCCCAACATACACATTTCCAAATGAAGTTGTACAAAGTGATATTCTGCCTTCTGCCGTTACCTTTACACTATAAATAAGTGTTCTTTCCATGGTCCATGTAAGTAACATACTTTTGTTGTTGATGGTGCTGGTAGTTGTTAGGAGACTTTTCTATTTTGTGTAGCTGCCCCAAGTATAATACAAAAGTGAAATTATTCCTAAAAACCCAGTACACTGGGATGTGAATTACAGAGAAATGTTAGATAAGCTTCATGCAGACATGAACTGTATAGTGCTGTTGTCTATGAATTAAAAATTAGTCATATATATTAACTGAAGTATCCTTAATCAGAAACATAGGCAAAAATGAGACTAAGTATTGATGAGATGATAAAATGTGACCATAGTTTTGCAGCAGTTTAACAATTTCTCTAGGAGCAATGAATGAGAATTTGTTAGCCTGGTGTGAGTGGCCACTTTGGAATGCTTGCTTGCTACATATATATCACTAGAATAGGCTGTGGTCACCTCCTGTGTGGTTAGTGTCAGTTTGATAGAATGTAGAATCCCCTGGGGGAAGGGTTTCTGCATATGCCCGTGGGGGATTATCTTGAAGTGGGAAGCCCCACCACTGTGGGTGGTGTCATTCCCTGGATGTGATCCTGGACTCAATATAATGGAGAAAGTGCCCTAAGCACTAGCATTTATCCCTCAGTCCTAATTAGGGATGGGGTGTTACCTGTGGCTTCAGGTTCCTTCTACCTTAACTTCCCTGCATTAGGGACTCTGTTTAGGAACTGTGAGTAAAAATAAACCTTTTCTTCTTTAAGTTACTTTTGTCAGAGCTAAGGGAAAAGTAACTAAGTCATATCCATTTGCAAAATTAATAACATTTGCCAAGTTGTTCATAGAAGCACTATTTATATTAGTGAATAGCTTGAGGACAGCTATATGTCCAAAATGACATATGATATAGGTAGCTATTATAAATGACAATTTTGTAGATATTAATATATTGATATTATATTTATATATGTATATATAACAGATCACATTGATATACTTATAACAAAATTAATGAAAAAAGAATTCACTGGCATAAAAGGAGCTAGAATTATTTATATCTTCATCAACACTCTTCAGCTTGGCATGTAATGGTTCCTACAAAGTCACTACTATGAGGACCAGTGAACATGGAGATATCTGCTATGGTTTGGACAATATTGTACCCTAAGTTTCAGATATTGAGAAATTAGACCTCAATGAAATGTTGGGAGGTGGAATCTTCAAGAAGCAGAGACACATGAGAGGTTACCAGATCAATTCCAGGTATAGGAATTTTGAGACCTCACTGTTTTCTGTCTTAATATGGGGATATATATGATCTCAGATCCTCAAATGGCCATTCCTACCGCATGCTATGGACACCTCACCAGAGCTGTCACTTTGCTGTCTAAATTTTTCAGCTTATAAAGCTGTGACCTAAATAAGCCTCTTTTCCTTATAAAATTGGCTTGTCTTAGTGTTCACTATGGTAGTGAAAAATGGACTAAGTTGGTGTCTATTGGTGCGACCTTGAATTCCATATAATTGGTCAACTTCATGGAGGAGGAAACATGAATAGCCAATAAACATATGAAATATTATTTCAGATTCACTGGCAATGATGGAATGCAAATTGAAGTCATGATAATGGTTATTTCACACCAATAAAATTGAGAAAAATTATTCTGAGCTTACTCGATGCTAGAGAGAATGTTAAGGAATTACAATTATCACATCTTTCTAGGAGAAGAAAATTGCAATTATTTTTGAAAAGTAATGTGGCAATATTTGCAAAAGTTGGAGATGCTCATATTAAATCAACTCAGCAATTCCTCTTCATAGATATATATCCTTAAAACTGGTACTTAAAGTCATGGAGACAGATCCAAGAACATTCACAGAACTTTTAGTGACCATAAAATACAGAAACAACCTTTGTATTCACTTAGAGGAGAATGTATGCATGGAAACACTAGATTCAGGAGATGAGATAGGGCATAAAGATGGAAATAAATGGCACACATAATAAATGTGACTGAATCTCAAAAATATGGTTTTTAGCAAAATCATATTGTATAAGATCACATACTACATTTAGACATCTATGTAAAGGTTATATATGCATAGAAGAAGTCAAGGCAAACATGTGAATGAAAATGACCACACCACCTTGAATGTCTGGCTGTTTCTTTGGTGAAACAGAGCACAAAGGAAAAAGATGGGAAACACGGAGTCTCACGTTGGCTTGTGATTTTTTTTTTTAAGAGAATGATCTGAAGCCAATGTTGGGAATATCAGTGAAGTCAAATCACAGAGGACAGGTGTTTGTGGCATTTCTCTAAACGGTTCAACAATTTAACAACTTCAAAACAATTGCACATAGAATATCTCCAGTGTAGATTCAGATTGGAAGATTGTACTCAGATGCCTAAGTTGCTAAGGGGATCCATGACTGGAAAGGGAAGTGAAGCTATATGGAAGAAAGTGGGTCTTACACAGGAAGAGCCCAACTGTGTGACTGGAACTCTAGAACTACAGCAAACATGAGGAAACGGCCAAGAAAGGGACTTAAACTTCCAGGTTTTTATCAGCTGTGCAGAGTCCCACAAAGTTACCGAGTATGTTCACTGTATTCTTTCTTTTTCTCATAAGTTAAAGAGCTCCATTCAAATTTTGAGGAAAAATGCAATCCATAGGCAAGTATTATTTTTATATTGTATAGAAATTTAGAAAGATTCATGGACTCATATAAAACATAATACAAATGTATCAAAGTTACAGAATTTTAATAGGATTTATTTTAAAATCTGCTTATCTTCTAACTTACTTGAGTTAAATATATAATAAAATAACTGATGTCAAAACAGGAGAGATTGCTTAAATGTGAACTCTAGCACTGTGTATAACTATTTTGTCTTTTAATTTTATTGATGCTGGAGGAGAAGACAGCAATGAATTTTATGCTTCATAAGCAGGAGATTTTAAGAAAGTTTACAGAGAAGGAATAATGTGCCTACAGTCTCAAATAACTAGTTATTCTCTGTTTTAAAACTTACAGCTTGGTTGAAGTTCAGGGTTTCGATTGATATGATTCCATCCCCATGGAACCCCAAACCATCCCCATAAGGTACATTAGAATATGATATATTCTACAAGTGAATTTACAGCTGGAGTATTTGGAAATTTAATAATTATTTATGGGTAAATATATGAACAACTTGAAGAAATGCACACATTAGTTTAGAACACTGTTACAATAAAATCACAGTGATAACACACCTTAATATAGCAGGAATGGTGTGTAAGGTGTCAATGATCAGAGAGCAGAGCCATACACCATTCAGATCACAAACCTTCCTGTTACTTAATAAGAAGTTGGTAAATTTAATGAACACCACGTAATTGTTAAAAGCACATATTTATACAGGTGGCATATCTGGAAATACAAATTTTCCATATAACCAAAATGAGAAATCTTACTTTTATTCTATGTGTTTATATTTCACTTATACAGAATAAATATTTTTATATTTCATTAATTGTTCTGTGAGTTTGGTAAATTTAATTGTGGGTTCAGGTCACTACACATGTGAGTGTGTTCCAGGGCTATTAGCAGTATCAGTGTCCCAGACTCCTCATATCCTCCTTCCCCAATGTTCAGGGAGTCCTTCCATAAAATAAAGCCTTTTCCAAAGTAGTACCAGAAAATATGGACAGCCAGTTTAGTTAGGAAATAACCCGCTATTTAGAGAAAAAATATTGCAATTAATTATTATAAACATTTGTTAGACTACATCCCTCATGAAAAGAATATCACAAATGAGTCCACCAAATCTTTTAATCTTTAATTCTTATCATATTACAATATTTCATAACATAGACAACCAAGAAGACCTTCCAAATCCCTTTTACAAATTCAGTGTTGCAATAGTACAACAACCTTATAAAGAGTTCAGTAGATGAAATAATATGCTGTGGATCACTCTAATGCTAATAATGGAATATCTAAGTACATCGTTGTTAAATATATCATATGCAAACATAGTAAAATACACACAGAAATGTGAGTTAGGAATATTTATGTTTTATCAAAACTATTATGACGATAATACTAAGGTAACAGAATGTGAATTTAACTCAGATGTTCCAGATTATTTGCTTAGGTTTGAATAAAGTAGTAAACTTTTGTTAGTTTTCCTTTCATGTGATTATTTTTATTTCTATTCTCTGTCTTGAGTGGGTAAGGCATAAAATTTTGCAGGTTTCTTGTTTATTTTCTTTCTTTAGTT
The DNA here is from genome assembly GCA_035773235.1 of Eospalax fontanierii. NCBI lineage: Eukaryota > Metazoa > Chordata > Mammalia > Rodentia > Spalacidae > Eospalax > Eospalax fontanierii. The sequence continues at coordinate 81,975,327 of CM069524.1, forward strand.
TTATGTAAACTTGTTATGAATATTTAAAATTTTAAGTTTGAGAATAAACATTTTAGTGAAACTGTATTTACTCAGTATTTGAATTTTCTAGTCAATTGCAATAAGCCTGACTTTATCTATGTTTTGGATGTCCTTCTTGATGTATATGAGTTGAAAAGAAAAAGTGTCCAGGAGAGGCAAGCTGTAAATCTTAGCAACTGTGTGGAAGAGGAGCACAGGGAAGCCAGAACACCATGCAGGTTGAGCTAAGCCAGCATAGAGGTCAGACACAAGGCAGACAAGCAGTCCCATGACACAGTGAGGGGCTTTACAGAAACTGTAAAAGTCTGTTGTACTAGAGAAAGCATACTTTAACTCTAGCCAACACCCCAAAGAAAACAACAAAAGAAAAATAAATACACCTTTCTGAGAAGGCAGACCCGGCTGAACCTCATGACAGCTTATAAGACTGTGATGCTGGAATTCTGGCAAGGAAATGCAAATTATCTCATTAAAGGACTAATTATTCCTCCTCTCTCAGGCATAGCTCAAGGTGGACTCACCTTCTTGAGGGGGTGGTTCCTTGACCACTTGGGCAATTTGCTAAAAAAAGATTAACTCTTTTTAAAAAAAATTTTTTTCATTGAGTTTTTGTGCATTTCATATAATGGTTCTTAGTCAAATTTAGCCCCTCTCCCACACCCACCCTCCATAATCCCCCCCCCCCCACCGGATTTCATGCATTCTGTCATATTTGTTAAGTCCTTCCCTGATCTTAGGCCCAGAGGTGTCAAATCCAGAGTTATTCTCAGTTAATAAGGCAAAGACGCAGAACGAAACATCAAATGTTGTTGCTATTGTTTTGGCAACTTTCCAAAGCTTTTGTTCCTGGTTTTAGCTTCAGAAGTTCTAGAAATGGCTTTAGTTAGTTCTTTTATTTGAATTGATTCTCCTAAGAAACTTACTGAACTAGGAAAGGCTTAATATCCTGTACTTAGAACTATATAATACATTCTTATAAAACTATAGCTTATTTAGTACTCCATTAACAAGCAAATCATTTATACAACCAAGTATCTAATGTGGAACTTCCTAGGCTAGGAATTTTATTCAGTTTTCTTGTTAATATACATATTTAAAAAATAGTTCTAATTTCAGAAAGGTAGTTTCCATATTAATCTGAAATTTGTCTTTAAGTAAGTTCTACTGGCTAACTGTGGCCCACTTTGCAGAGCCACAGAGAATGAGGCAAGGCCTGCTCACATTGTGTCTTATTAATTTGAAAACAACTTATTAAAAATTTTAGTTTCTGATTCTGTTATTCAGATTTCAAGTATTCACGAGCCTCCTGAGGTTTGAGAATTGACATGTGTGGTTTTTATGATCCCATCCAAATTAATAATTAAAAGACATTGAAGGTAATAGGGAAGACTTCTCTAGCAAGGAATCAGATTCCATTCCAGACTCTGCTGGAATTAATAAAAACTGAGCTTTTATTAATGAGCCTTCACTAGTCCTGCACCAAAGTCCATCTCATTTCCCTATGATACCAGCCTACATTTAAATGTCCTATTTAAGTGTCCTATTTAAAACCTTTTCTGAATTCCAAATACTTTAACTCTATAACATTCTCTTACTAGCTTAGAAACCTGTTTTAAAATTAAACAAGCTAAGTCTGGAATGACTTGTGAACACATGAATGAATTTGTTGCCACCTCTTTTCCTAGTTAATAATAGACTTGGTAGAGCTGGCCATGAGTCAGAAACAGTGATCCTGATAGTCCCATGGTAGGGCCTGTCGTGATACCAAGTGTAAGTAGCATTAGCTAAGTTGGAGGCACATGGCTATCCCCTTTTCAGATAGTGACTGGAGTGCTGTCTATTTTTCTACCTAGACTTCTTATGGCCATAACAAGTCTTCCTGGACTAGTAGGGCTTCTAAGACCACAGCTATGGCCTCTGCTTATTACCTGTGTGTAATATATACATACCATCCCAACCTTAAAGCAAAAGGTTTTTGTTAGTTTTCCTTTTATAGTACTGATCTTTGGGCCTTTTGACTGCAGATGGACAGTTCTGGGCCCTGAATGCTATTGCCTGCATTTGTGAGTGCAGCTACTGAGTTAGTTTTTGTTTCCCTGTACTCCCCTAGTGTTGTCATCCTCATCTATTCAGTGGGACAAATAATACTGTACCTGGGAAACTATGATGACTTGGAATGTGCTTGAGGACATTTGGAAAAGTCTTTGGCTTTTTGTAAGCTTTACATCATTATTGATTATTTTAATTGTATTGGGAAATGTATGTCTCCCCCTCTCATTATGAAGTGATGGATAATTGAAGGCTATAGTTCTGTATTGGTTAATTGAAGTTGTCTTGTACTCACATTATAAAAAATATTTCCAGATATAGGCGGTTTATGCTTTTCAGAAACTAGAGAACTAGAGAAAAATGTTAGTCAATAGAAATCTGCTCCAGTAGGTATTGCTCAATCATACCATAATGGCATGTATTTGTAAAACCTTTGTCCATCTAAAAGTAGAAAGCTTTCAGACAATATGACATAATGACTTTGAGAAGTTGCTAGGCTACCAGTACTATGTTGTTGTTTCTGTTTTGCAAAACATTCCAGGTAACTTGCTTATGTTCACATAGAAAAATGCTAGTGAAACAAGGAGAAATTCATCACATGTGTCTCTGAAACCCCGCCTACAGATTTGGACCCCTAAACACCTGGCTTTAGAGCAGCCTTCATAACAAGCACCCTCTGTTTAATATAATTTAATTAAAATCGTTTTGCAATGTGAATTTTGACAATATGACATCATAAATTCAATCTGAAATATGCCTCCGCCTCAGCTTGATTCAGTAAGTCTAATAATCACTGGGCTCAAACCCAATATAACTGACAAGTGTGAGGAAGAAGCAAGAGACATTTTGCAGTTTCAGCATACTTGATTTTCAATTCAGTTTCACAAATGCCATGGGCCAAGTACTATGATACATACAACTAAAGTGCTCCTTAGGAACTTGCGTTAAAGTGAAGTACTCAAATAGAAAATTCAGGGGCCTATGTGAGACCTGTGTAATGGCACTTGCTACCAAAACCTGACAACCTGAGTTCAATCCCTGGGATGCACTTAGTGGAAGGAGAGAACCGTCTCTTGCAAACTGTCCTCTGACTGTCACATGTGAGCCTTGATACCTACATTCCACCATCTGTCTATGAAAGAAACAGCTCTCACATCAAAGGAATGAAAGATATGAGTTTTCTCAAGTCATGTGTGAGTGACTATGGCCCAGGAACACAGATTTAGGTTTCCTCAAATACTGTATATTCTGGATAGTCCCAGTTGTACAGGGACCTTCAATCAAGGAAGTTTCTTCATTGGTTTGGCCTGTGGTCATGTCTGTGGGGGAATTTTCTTGATTGTTGAGTAATATAAGAGTGCCCAGTCCACTGTGTGTGGTGCGACCCTTGGGTCAGGTGGTCCTGTATTGTATAAAGAAGCAGGTTAAGCAGGGGCCAAGGAAACAGACCAGTAAGAAGCTGTCCTCATGGTGTGTGCTTCAGGTTTCTACCCAGAGTTTCTGCTTTGTTGACCCTCAGTGCTGAAGTTGATCAGCCTTTCAGGAAGTTCAATCCAAGACACAGGATTTTTCTGGGAACTTTTGTTCGCATACCCCATCCACAAAAAAATAAATGTTAAAAAATTAAGGGCCCCAGTGTGGTGATGCATGCCTTTACTCCCCAGCACTGGGGAGGCAGAGACAGATTGCGGCAAGACTGGTCTGTGTAGTAAGATGGGGATACAGGGAAACCTTGTCTCAAAAAAATGAAAATAGGGAATGCAAATGAAATAGTGAACTAGATTATGATGAGTAGATATGAATTCATAAATATATAGCAATGTTGCAAAGAAAGTGTATCAGATCATAAATTAAGGAGACATTATTTTTAATGTAATTTTTTAATTCTTTGAGAGTTTTATACATGCACACCAAGTATTTTGATCACATTCCCAGTCTTTGTCCTCCTCTCTCTTCCCAGATCCACCTTCCCTCGCCCAACCTCTCCCAACTTCATACCCCCATTTTTTAAATGATCCACAGAATCCAGTTATTGCTGCCCATATATGCACAAGTGTAGGACTAGTCATTGGAACATGACTGACCTACTGGAAACCATACCCCTAATTAAAACTGACTCGCCTTCCCTAGCAGCTAACAGCTGTCAGTTGTCCTCAGGGAGGGGCTGGATCTTTTCAGTACATCCCTCATCCGTTCTGGAATTTGAATGGCTTGATCTCATGCAAGGTCTTGTGCAAGTAACCACAGCTGCTGTGAGCTCATGAGTGCATTGATCCTGTTAGGGCCAGAAGACACTGCTTTGTCTCAGTCCTCTCCAGACCTCTGGTTCTTAAAAACTTTCTGCCTTCTCTTCCACAGTATCTTCTGAGTCTTGGTGGAGGAGGTATGATATAGATGTCCCACTTATGGCTGAGTACTCCATAGACATTTATTTTCTGTGCTTTGCCCAGTTGTGAGTTTTTGCATTAACTACTGTCTACTTCACAAAGAAGTTTATCCAGTGGAGGTCTAAGAGCTGTACTAATCCATGGGCATAGAGATTCATAGTTAGAGGGCAGTTTGATGCTATGTCAGTTTAGAAAATAATAGTAGTAGGTTTACCTTTAGTACCTATAAATCCACCAGCCATGATTCCTGCTCAGATATATATCAGGCATGTGTTGTTGAAGGCATTTTCTCCACTAAAACACTTAAATTTTTATTTAGTTACTCATTTATTTTTATATTTTCTTTGTCTACATTTCTTTTATTTTTATTAAATGTTTGAAAATCTAGTACAATCCATTTTGATGATATTTAGACCCTCTCCCCTATCTGAAATCTACCCCTTAGTTCCACCCCACCAGATTTTGTGCATTCTGTCTTATATGTTAAGGCTTATTGAGTCATATTTGTGTCCCAAAAAGTCCCTCAGGGAGAGTCCATCAACTGAAACCTGCTAAAGCTATTTATACCCAGTCACTTTAAGACAGGAAACTCTCTCTCTGCCAATAGTCATTGGTTGCCAATAGTTCCTCAGCTAAGGTTGGGGCTTTTTACCCATTTCTGTATTTCTATGTTGAGTTTTTGTCTGGATTGAGTTTACATGGGTCTTTTGCATACTGTCACCATTGTTGTAATTCATATGAGCAATTTCCTAGTCACCCAGAGAACAGTTTCCTTGGGAAACTACCCCTGGCTTTGTCATCTTTATGCCCCCTCTTCTGCAAGGTTCCCTGAGCCTTGAGTGGCAGAGGTTTGATACAGGTGTCCTATCCTACACAAGCACACTGTAATCGCTTGTTCTCTGGCATTCTGTATTAATCACTATCTGTTGCAAGAAGAAGCTTTGCTGGTGATGGTTGAGAGATGTATTAATATTCTTTCTTCCCCCTGTTCCACTATGTTCCCTGAACCTTCAGTGTAGAGGTCACATTGTAGATGTGTCACTTTCAGGTAGGTATCTCAAAACACTTTTCTGCACATGATCAGTTGTAGAACTTGATAGTATTATCCATCTGCTGCAAAAAACTTTTCTGACAAACAATGAGTGCTACATTGTACATAAGGGTAGAGTACAGTGAATTACACTACACTGGTCAGGATATGAGACAAAGGTAGGCTTTTCTCTAGGATCTATGACCTCTCCTACCATATGTATATGTTTGTTTATAGTAACACACACGAGTTCCCTCCCTCTAGGCAGATCTTAGGTCCAATTAGATGGGTGTTGATTACCCCCAACTTAGGAGTGCCACTATTTATGCAACAGTTAGCTAGATGGGCAAGCATTATTTTATTGATTAGCCTTTACAGCTGGGTGGGGCCATTGATTGATTTTTATCCCTTGGCAGATTGTATAGTACCCTCTGGTACCATGAGAACTAGTCTACAGGGATGAGGTTTCCAGGTCAGTTCCAGCTCCATTGCTCCAAATTTGGTGTCTAAAGTATGTGTGTCTTCAACAATAGGGTCTTACCTTCAAGTTATGGGAGGCAATCAAGGGCTGTAGCAATAACCTGAGTTATTTAGGGAGGCACTGTGTTTTTTGTTATATACAGCCTTCTGCTGTATACATGTATGTTGTGTGTGTGTGTGTGTATGTGTGTGTGTAATTGTCAATAGGCTTTTGTAGCTAATAACTTTCCCTCCAGTTTAGTTTTTCACACTACCTAAGTGATATTTGTATTTTCCCCTCTATGTATAACCCCCCCTTCTCCCTCCACTGTTAAAACACATTTTCTCCATTTCCTCTTGACAGCACACGTCTCTTTATCCTTCACTCTAGAGCTCCTTCTTCCCTTTCTCCCCATAGTTCCTTTCCATTTTCTTGGCTCCTCTGGTTACAGCAGGATGTATACTCGTGTTTAATGATTTTTACCTAAGATCCACAAATGAGAGAGATATTTATTGAGTGCTTTTCTGATTCGGTTGATATAAAAGCTTCTAGTTACATTAATATACCTGCAAATGTCATGATTTCATCTTTCTTTACCGCTGATTAGAACTCCATTGTGTAAATGTACCACATTTAGGTTGTTTCCCATTCTTAATTATTGTGAAAAAAGCAGCAACAACCATGGCTGTACAAGTAGTTCTGCAATAGGATGGGTCCTTTGGGTATATGCCAAGGAATGGGATAACTAGATAATTTGATAGATTTAAATTTTTAAAGAATTTTCCACACTAATTTCCTTGGTGACTGCACCAGTTTGTGATTCCAGCATCAGTGAATGAGCGTTCCCCTTCCCCTCATTTCTGTCAACATTTTCTGTCACTTGTTTCTCTTGATCTCAGTTATTCTGACTGAGGTAAGATGAAATCTTAAAGTAGTTTTTAATTGCACTTCCCTAATTACTAAGGATCTTGAACAATTTCTGAGGTCTTTCTTGGTTATTTGTAGTTCTTCCTTAGAGAGCTCTTTGTTCAGCCTATGTTTAGCTGCATCATGTGTTTTCTTGATTCTTTGTATATTCTGGATATTAATCCCTTGTCTTTGTATAGCTGGTGTTTTTCTCCCACTCTGAGGATTCCTTCTTCACTCGATTGGTTGTTTCCTTTGCTATACAGAAAGATTTTAGTTTAATGAGGTTCCATTTGTAAATTGTTGACCTTAATTCCTGAACAATTGATGTTCAATTTAGAAAGTCATTTCATGCACCTATACCTTGTAGGTTACTGACGTTGTTTTCTTCTAACAGTTCCAGTGTTTTCAAGTTTCACATTGACATCTTTGTCACATTTGGAGCTGACTTTTATGCTGGATGATAGGTATGCATCTAATTTCATTTTCTACAGGTGGAAATTCAGTTTTACTAGCACAGTTTGTTGAATATACTGTCTTTGCTCTAGTGTGTGCATGTGTGTGTTCTTTTGGCATTTTTGTCAAGTTTCAGGTGAATGAAATTACATGCACTCGTGTTTGGAACTCTTAATTTATTCCATTGGTCTTCATATCTGTTTTTATGCCAATACCATGCTGTTTTTATGAATATAGCTCTGTAATATAGTGTGAGATCTGGTGTGGTAATCACTCCAGCATTGTTTTTTGTACTGAGGAATGTTTTGGCTATCTTTGCCATTGTATAATTCCATGTGAACTTTAGAATTTTTTCAGACTTCTGTAAAGAATGTCATGGGTATGTTGATTAGCATTTCATAGAATCTATACATTGGTTTTGGTAGGATGGCCGCTTTCACAATATTAATTCTGCCTGCCTGTGCGCATGGTAGGTGCTCCCATCTCCTGCTGTCTTCCTCTATCTCTTTCTTTAAAATTTAAAAATTTTCATTGTAGAGATCTTAAACGTTTTTGATTAGGTTTATTCCTGATATTGTTTTGAGGCTATTGTGAATGGGAGGGTTTCGTTGAATGCTCTGATTACTTGTTATTGGTATATAGAAAGGCTACTTATTTTTTAAGTTGATTTTATAATCTGTCACTCAACTGAAAGTATTAATAATTTCTAGCATTTTGGGGATCTCTTTTGTGTAATACCATATCATCTTCAAAGAGTGATAATTTGACCTCTTTTTTCCAATGATCACTCCTTTAATTTCCTTCACTTGTCTTATTGTTCTAGCAAGATTTTTAATCACTATATTAAAGAGGTGTGGAGATAGTGGACAGCCTTGTCTGGTTCCTGATTTTAATGGGACTGCTTCCAGTTTTTCTCTACTTAGAATGATGTTGGCTCTGGGTTTGTTGTATATAACCTTAATTATATTGAAGTTTGTTCCCTCCAGTCCAGTTGCCTCTAGGACTTTTAACATAAATGCATATTGAATTCTGAAAAAGCTCTTTTACACATCAATTGAGATGACTATGTAATTTTTGTCCTTAAGTGCATTTATATGATTTATTATGTTCATTGGCTTATGTATAAGCCATTCCTTCATCTCCAGAAAAAAGCCAACTAGATCATTGTGGGTTATCTTTTTTATGTGTGTCTATATGTCATTTGCTAGTATTTTATTGAGAATTTTTGCATCTTTCTTCATTAGGGGTATGAACCTATCATTTTGTTTTGTTGTGTGTACTTGGTTTTGGAAGTAGAATGATGCTTACTTCATAGAAGTTGTTTGGGAGTTCTCTTTTTGTTTCTATCTTTTTAAATAAATTTAAGTAGTATTAGTTGTATATCTTCTTATAAGATCTGGTAAAATTCTGCTGTGTATCCATCTGGACTTGTGCTTTTTTTTTAGTTGGGAGGTGTTGTATTACTGTTTTGATTTTCTTATTTGTTATGGGTCTGTTGACTTCTTCCTCATTTAAATATTGTGGTTCCATTGAATTTAGAAATTCATCCAATTTTTTATATTTTCAAATTTAATAGAGTATAAGTTTTTAATGTATTCCCTTTTAACATTCAGGATCAATTTCATGTTTGTTGTGATATGTCCTGCTTCATCTCTCATTTTTTGGATTTGGATTTAGTTAGTTGGCCTAAGGGTCTTTTTAACTTGTTTATGTATTTCATTATTTTCATTTTATGTGTATGACTATATTGCTTGTATGTGTGTAAGTGCACTCATGTCATGCAGTACCTGTGGAAGTCAGAAGAAGGTGTTGAATCCTTTAGAACTGGAGTTATTGACAGTTGTGAGCTGCCATGTAGATGCTGGGAATCAAACCTGTGTCCTCTGTAAGAGGTCAGTGCTCTTAACCCCTGAGCCATCTGTTCAGCCCTTTTGTTTTTATTTTCAAAGGACAAATTGTTAGATTCATTGATTTTTTTTGTATTGTTCTCTTTATTCCTGTTTTGTTGAGTTTGGCTCTACTTTTTATGATTTTTTTTTCTGTTGGATATGGGTTTGGTTTATTCTTGCCTTTCTAGATTCTTGAATTGTACCATTAATTCATTCATTTGTTCTCTTTCTGATTTTTTCAATAAAAGTTCCATATTTGTTTTCAATATACATGTTTATTGAAGTTTTTTTGCATTTCACATAATTCATCTCAATCATATTTAGACCCCTCCTCTCTCTGTGCCTGTTCCATTGGTACTTATGGCTGCCAACTCTTAAGATTGCTTTTAATATGTCCCACAGATTTTTTAAATATTGTATTATCATTTTCATTTAGTTCCAGGAATATATTATCTGTTTCTTGATTTCTTTTTTGACCCATTCATTATTCAGGAGTGTGTTGTTTAATCTTCATGAGTTTGTGTAGTTAATAGAACATTTTTTGTTGATTCTAAGCTTTATTGCATTGTAGTCTGATAAAATAAATGGAATTTTTTGAGGTTTGTTTTGCACCCTAGTATATCATCAATTTGAGAGAAATTTCTTTGGGCTGCTGAGTAGAATATATCTTGTTTAATGTTTGGGAAGAAGATGTCTGTTAAGTCCACTTCATGTCTTATATCTTTTAATTCAGTTATTTCGATTCATTCTTTTTCCAGTTGAACTGTGTATTGGAGAGAGTGGGATACTGAAGTTACCTACTGTTACTAAGTTGGGGATAATCTGTGTCTTTCAGTCTAGTTCTGCTGTTTTTATGAAATTGGGTGCATCAAAAGTTTGGTGCATCTGTTCATGATTGTAATATCTGGTTGATCATTCCTTTGATCAGAATGAAATGACCTTTTTATATTCTAATTTTAATTTGAAGGTTGTTTTGTCTAATATTAGAATTGAAATGCTCCTTTGTTTATTAGTGCCATTTGCTAGGAATTTTTTTTCACCCTAAGGTGGTGCCTATCTTTGGAGATGAATTTCTTGCCAACAACAGAAAGATGGATTTTGTTTCTTAATCCATTCCACTAACCTTTGATGGGGGAGTTGAGGCCACTGAAGTTACTATTGAAAGATATGCATTGTTTGCAGTAATTTTACTTTTTGTTTGTGTTTTGGGTTTTATGTTACATTTCTGTAATTATGCCTTCATTTATTTTGTCTCTGTAGCCTCTTGAGCATGGCCCTTTCTTTTTCACCCTTTGTACTGCTTCATCTGTTCTCTGATATGCTGGTTTGGTGGACTTGAATTATTTTATCTTATTTGTATCATGGAAGAGATCCCTCCTCTGACTGATGAAGATAGTTTTGCTGGACAAAATATTCTGGGCATCTTTGACCATTTAGAACTTGGGATATTTGTCTCCTGGCTCTTCTAGCTCTGACAGTTTACACTCAAAAAAGTCAGCTGTAATTTTGATGGATTTTCCTCTGTATATATCTTGATTTTCTCTTGCAGCTTTCAGTATTCTCTCTTTGTTTGGTTCATTTAGTATTTTACCTATGATATATTGTGGGAAGTTTTTGTTCTGGTCCTGTTTGTTTGGTATTCTGTGTCCTTTTTGTATCTGTATAGGTATGTTTATCCCTAATTTACAGATGCTTTCTTCTATAATTCTATTAAAGATCGGGTCAATGCCATTAGCCTGAGATTCTTCTTCCATTATGCGTATGATGCATAGACTTGTTCTTTTCATGGGGTCCCACATTTCCTACATATTTTATTCCTATGCTTTTATTCCAGCATTTTTCTTATTCTTTGCTTGAACAGACCCACTCTTCAACCTTGTCCTCCAGTCATGAGATTCTGTTTTCCATTTCATTCATTCTGCTTGTGGGACTTTCTCTTGTCACATTAAGTTGGTTTATTCAGTTGTTCAATTCCATCTTCATTTAAACCTGAATTTTCTTCAATATTTTTATCTTTCCTGAATTCACTTTTCAAGTCCTGAATTTTCATTTAGCTGTATATTTGTATCTTCTTTAGCCTTATTCAGAAGTTTATCACTATCCTTTTATGTTCTTTGAGTTGTTTTTTTGTTATTAAAAGTCACTGAATTTTTTTTATTATGTTTAGTATTGTTCTTTTAAATTCTGTGTCCTTGGATTCCTCCAGGTTATTCTCATCATAGAACACTTCTATAGAGCTCGTCTGATTTGGTGGGGACATATTATCTTGGGTTTTAATATTATTTCTATTTTTCTGTTGTGATCTGGGCATGTGGATTTCTTTTGTTGGTGGTCTGTCTGATAAATTCTAGCCTGCATTCATAACCTTGAAGTTCGGTTCTGTTTTTATTATTGATGTAGCTTGGTTGCTTCCTGTTAGGTGTGAATAATTAGTTGGTCTGTCCTTCAGGTTCTCACTTTTGATATTTTATTTGGATGGAGCAGGTGGTTCCAGGATGGCAAGCCAGGAACTCTCCAGTAGGGGAGAGGGGCCCAGGCCCAAGACTGGAGGATGGGAATCTAGTAGGCCTGTTTTGATTAAGTAGAGATGATGTGAGCCCTGGACAGGTGTGAGTGTGACAAAGTCAGAGGTCATTGACCCACTGGGCGTGATCTATGTAACTCAGCCTGCTAGCTGGTGCTCTCTGGCAGTGATAACAGGAAGGGGCCCATTTCTAAGGAGGGTCTACAAAGACAGGAAGGCCCTGGGCAGCTTCTAAGTAGCTAAGCAGAGATGTGAGCCCTGGTCCAGCATGAATGGGGCTGGTCACAAAGCCAGGAGGATGGTGACTCAGCGCACTGGGTCCAGGTAGCTCCCCTCATTAGTCTGGAACTCTCAGTCAGCAGCATTGGGAAGAAGCCTAGGCCCAAGTGGAGCTGACCAAATAGGATAAGGCACTATTTTTGACTGGGATTAAGAAAAATCTTCTAGGAGAGATTATTTGAACAAGAATGGACAGAGTATAAATGACCAAGGTTTGGCAAAAGGAAAGTGAACGGTGTAGAGGAAGTGAAAGGGGACTTTGCCAGCTTTGATTGGCAGAGAATAAATGACCAACCATATCTCATCTTCCTCTTCTTTTATACTAGCCAAATTCTTCTGAATCTATGAGAAAACAGAAAAGAGAAATGGAAGAGGAGAGGCACAAAGGATGAAACTTTTGTAGTTTTTCTTCAGATTTCTTTCACAGGAGCACATATAAATAACAGATATTTTAAAAACCTGCACAATAGTTCCATGGAGCTGTCATTTTAGAAACTAAGGCTGTATAACATTCTTTATTTTCTTGTATAATTAAGAGCATGGGAGCAATAAGCTTTGTATTTGTCATCTCACTGATGAGGTGGTTGAATTCAGGTGAATTCTACTAACTGCACCCTACTGGTGGATCTGTGGTCAACGTAAGTGTATAATCACCGATCAAGAGTATTTTCAGGTCATTTTCCTATTACCTGGGTTGGGAAGGGATGATGAAAGACTCATTGAATAAATAAGGATTTTAAGGCGATCTAGAAATTATTTCTAACAGAACATTCAATGTCGAAAAGATTTATACTTCAGTTACTCAGTCTATATTATTTTCCAAAATATGGCAGGGTTCTCCTGTAGGAGAGAAGCTGCTGTTACAGTTCACTCGACTAATAGCCAGTTTCAAATGCAGGCATGTTATCAAAGCCTTTGTACAAAATGGTGCACACATCAATGGGTATCCGTAAGCAAAGAAAGAACGAATGACCTGCAACTCATACCTTATCCCAGGCACAAAAGTTGATTCCTCGAAGGAGTGCTAAATGTAAAAAAGAATGTATTTAGAATCTGTAGCACAAAATTTGTCTGAAATTGGACCAGGCAAAAAGTATTTAAATTAAGATGTAAAAATGCAACCAATTTATTAAAGAAGCATCTAATGTACTTTATCTGAAATAAAGATATATACCTATTAGCTTCAATACTATTGCTCTAGATAACACAGTTTCTTTTTACTTCAGTGTTTGGAAGGTCCAACTTAAGGACAGAGAAAGGGCAGAGTAGCTAATGTTAGTTCAATTAAGCTGCAAAGAATTGGACAGAAGGGATTGAAGCACATCAGTTCTTACACAAAGCTTTTGACGATAGGAGACATGAGTGAAATTTGTGGTGATAGAAATGCTTTCTCTTGATTGTGGTTATGGTTGCACAATTGTAGCATGGTCAAAACTCATAGCCGAGTATATTAAAGAGTGACTTCCACTGTGTTTAAATTATACTCCATCAAAAATAATTTTAAGGGGGATGAAAGGGTTTATTTCATTTTACAGATCAAAGTCTGTCGTTGAGGGTAGCCAAGGCAGTAATCTGGAGACAGAAACTGAAGCAGAGGCCACAGAGCAGTGTTGCTCAATGATCTGCTTCCTTTGGATTAGTAAGGCGCCATTCTTTTGTTTTTATTGATTCTTTGATACTTTCATACAATTCATTTTGATCATATTCAGGCCCCATCACCGACCTCCATCCAGATCTTACTAATCCCCACTTCATACCTCCTGTTACTCTTTTTAAAGCCTATTGAGTCTAATTTGCTTCCTGAAATTCTATTGGTTGTGAGTCCATTCCCTGGTATCATACCTTTAAAGAACTGGCTTTCCTTCTCCCAGAAGTTATTGAATGCCAGTAAACCCTCAGCTATGACTGGGGCTTGTTGCCCACCTCCCCTTGCCATGCTGTTTTTGTCTGTTTTAGGATTGCATAGGTAGTGTGCATGCTGTCATAATTGCTGTCAGTTCATATGTACAACAACCCTGGTATCTGAAAAACACTTTTATAGTTGTCTACCACCTTTGGCTCATACGATCTTTCTGCCCCCTTTCCCTTAGTGATCCTCGAACCTTGGAAGGAGAGAGAATGACATAGGCATTCCACTTAGGGTTGAGCACTCCACAGTCTCTGATTCTCTGCATGTTCCACCAGATATGAGTTTCTGTATTAATCACCATCTGCTGCAAGAAGAAGGTTCTTTGATGAGAACTGAGATATGCAATAATCAATGGTTATAATAATAAGTCATCAGGAGTTGATTTAATTTTAATAGTATGTCCATTTAGCATAAATAATAGAAGTATGTCCTCTTATATAACCTTTGACTTGTCTAGTCACAGGTTCTTGGCCCTGATAGCAGTGCCAGATATAGATTTCCATCTTGTGAATCTGTCTATAAGTCTAATCAGAAAGTGGTTGGTTAGTCCCATAATATTCATGCCACTCTTGTGCTAGTGAACCCATCTTGCCCAGCTAGTCATTTTTGTAGTTCCCAGGGTTCAAAGATGGGTAACGTTGATGATTAATTTTTTACATAGGACTTTCAAGTACTATGAAAGTGAACTAGTAGAGATGAAGCTTTGAGGTCCCTACCAGCTTGATTTCTCCATGTTTATTCTATAACTCACATATGTAGTCTCTTCAGCAATAGAATCATAACATAAAGTTCTAGATGATAACTAAGAAACAGTGGGAATAGCCAGTATTGTTTAAGGGTTTATGGGACTCCCCTATTCAAAAACTCAATTCTTAGAATTGGGATTTTGTTTGCTAGCCATGTTTGGTAGGGCATTGTTCATTCATTATAGGGTAACTCAATTTCAACTCTTTTAGATTATATATGTATATATTTTAGGAAGCTTTTACAGTAGTAGGTTTCCATAGGACTAAGATTAATTATATCTCCCCATAATCCATCTTCTACCCTTTCATCCCACAAGACATTTTACCCACCCTATTACATTATTCTCCTTTCTTCATTTACATAACTCTATTCTCTCTTCTCCCATATAGTCCCCTCACCCTGGTCCCTTACTAGTTTCCTGATATCTGTGGACTTCCAATTTAAACATATGTTTCTAAAGATTCAGAGCTAGAAGCATCCACTTATAAGAGAAAATATGTGACATTTGTCTTTCTGGGTTTGGGTTACCTCACTAAGGATAATTGATTCCAGTTCAATCTATTTACCTGCTAGTTTCATTTTTCTTAATAGCTGAATAATATTCCATTGTGTAAATGTATGCAACTTTCATTACCCATTCATTAGTTTATGGACATCTGGGCTGTTTTCATTTCTTGTCTACTGTGAATAGAATAGCAATGAATGTGTATGAATATGAAACTCTATAATCAGATATAGAGTTCTTTGGGAATATGATGTGGTTGGATCATGTGGTATGTCTATTTGGAGATTTTTGAGGAACCTTCAAATTGATTTCCATAGTGGTTACACAGTAAATAGGCGTTCCTCAATCCCCACATCCTTGGCACCATTTGTCATTGTTTGTTCTTGGATCTTCGCCATGCTGACTGTGGGAAACTGAAATCCCAAAGTACATTTTATTTGCATTTCCCTGGTGGCCAAAGATGTTGAAAGTTTTAAAAAAACAGCATGTCAGCCATTTTCATTTCATCTTTTGAGAACTTTCTGTTTAGCTCCTTGCTCCAATTAAAAAATTGTTATGTTAAGAATTTCATCCATGAGTATTGTTTTTGCATTATTTCCATTCCTTCCAGCCTCCCACCAATTCTTCCTGTGTTCTGCTCCATTTCTTATTCTCTTCTTTGTTTATTGTTATGTATATATACCCTTATAAATATGCATTCATGTATATGCTAATCATATATATGCATATATTATTCATTGAGTCCATTTAGTGGTGCTCTTGTGTACCTGTGTTTAGGACTACTCATTTGGGACTTGATCAACTCTGAGGACTGAGTCCCTAGAGAAACTGAATGAGATATAGAGATCTAGTTTCATTCTTGTACATGTAACTACCAGTTTGACCATTTGTTGAATGAGATTTCTTTCCTCCATTGTGTATGTTTTGTCCCTTTGTCAAAGAACTGGTGGTTCTAAGTATGTGGACTTCAATCTGGATCCTCGATTCTATTCCATTGATCATTGTGTGTATTTTTATGACACTATCATGCTGCTTTTACTACTTTAGCTCTATAGTATAAACTGAAGTCAGGGGGTCTGACCCCTTCAGCACTTCTCCTGTTGTTCAGGTTTGTTTTGGCTTTCCTGGAGGGTTATTTTTTTTTGCATTGGCATATGAAATTTGACATCATTTTTTTCAATTTCTGTGAAATTGTGACTTTAATGGGGATTGTACTGAATCTGTAGATTGATTTTGGTAGGATAGTTATTTTCACAATATTAATCCTGCTCATCCATGAGCATGGGAGGATCTTTCCATCTTCCAATATCTTCTTCAATTTCTTTCTTCAGATTCATTGTATTACTTTTATTTCTATTTAATTAATTTCAGCTTTGATTTTGATTATCTCTTCCCATCTTCTAACTGGGTGTTATTTCTTTTCATTTTTTTAAGACCTCAAGGTATATTGTTAAACTGATAATGTGAAAGCTCTCCGGTCTTTGAAGTAAGCACTTAGTGCTAGAAACTTTCCTTTTAGGACTACAATTCATTGTGTCTCATAGATTTTCATATGTTGTGTTTTAATTTTCATTCAATTCTAGGAATTTTAAAATTTCTTTTTTGATTTCTCCCATGACCCTATTTTCACTACGGTGTGTGTGTTCATTTCTACGAGTGTGTGCACCTTTTTCCTTTTTATTTTTGTTGATATTCACCTTTATTCCTTTGTGGTCAGATAGAATAGGAGGATATTACTTAAGCTTTCCTAAACTTATTGAACCTTGTTTTGTGTCCTAATATGTGATTGATTTTGGAGAAAATTCATAGACTCCTGAGAATAAAATGTATTTTTTAGTGTTTGGATGGAACATTCTGTAAGTGTCTGTTAAGTTTATTTGATTTATGATGTCATTTAACTCAAGGGTCTCTCTGCTTAGTTTTTGTCTGCATGACATGTCTATTGGATGACTGTGGTGTGTTGAGCTTGCTCAGTATCACTATTTTGGAGTTGATCAGTTTTAGATCTAATAGTGTTTCTTTTATGAAATAGGGTGCCCATCTGTATGTTGCATTTTTGTTTAGGATATTAACACCCTTTGGTGGATTTTTTTCCCGTAAGGGTATGAAATGTCCTCCCCTGTCACTTTTGACAAATTTTAGCTTGAAGTGTATTTTATCAGATATTAGAATAACTTTCCAATGAAAGTTTGAGGGTTATTCTAATGACCCTGCCTGTATGTGATTTGGTCTTTCTCCCTTGTAGCTTTCAGTATCCTGCTTGTTCTGCACATTAAGTATTTTGATCATTATGTGATGTGGGGAGCTTCCTCTCTGATTCTGTCTATTTGGTGTTGTATTTGCCACTACACCTGATTAGAACATCTCTTTCCTTAGATCTGGGAAATTTTCTTCTATTATTTGGTTGAAAATTTTCTATGCTTGAACCTGTGGTTCTGCTTCCTCTTCTATACCTATCATTTGTAAGTTTAGTCTTTCTAGAGTGTTCCAGATTTCCTGTGCGTTCAATTTCTGGAATGCTTTAGACTTAATATTATCTTTGAGTGACCCAATTCCTTCATACCTTGTCTTTAAAATGTGGCATTTTCTCTTCCACTTGATCCATTCTATTGTTGAGGTTTTCTACTGAGTCTTTAACTTCATTGATTGAGTTTCTAATATTTTAAAGTATTTTATTGAGTTTTTGTACATCTCATACTATAGTTCTTAATCAAATTTAGATCCCCCTCCCCCATCCGTGACCCCTCACCCCCCGCCACTGGACCTCATGTATTCCACTATACCTGGTAAGTCCTATTGGGTTAAGCATTTGTACCCAAATGTCTTTGATGCAAGTTCATCCACCAGAGTCTAGTCCACCTATCTAGAGATCTTAAGAAAGGTCTACTCTAAGTCACTCAGCCGTAATCAGTCTCCAGTAGTTCCCAGGCTAGGTGCGGGGGCTGCTCCTTTTCCTCGCTCTTTTCCTGGTTAGGTGGAATGAATGTTGTACTCACACCACCATTGCTGCAAGTTTCCAGAGGCCTGAAAGTATCTATTTCCTTATATGTTCAAGGACCAACCTTGGCTCTTACAATCTTTCTGTCCCTTCTTTTGCAATGGTCCCTGAGCCGTGGGTGGGTAAGTTTTAATATAGGAGTCCTATCCAGAGGCACACACTCTGAAATCTTTTATTCTCTAAAATTAGCCAGCTGTGGCCTTTTGTGTGCATTGCACTCTGTTGTACAAGGAAGCTTTGCTGATGAGAGTTAAATGATACACTAATACCCGCCCCCCCTCCACATGATCAATGAGCGTTCCACTGTAGATATGTCACCTAGGGCTGGGCATCTTTCAGACACAGATTCTCTGTGTATGATCGATCAGTTGTGGAACTCTGAGTAGCCTCCTCATATTGCAAAAGAAGCTTCTTTGATGACTGTTTTACTGTATACTTGTCTGTAAATATAAGGATCCATGTTTAAAATATGGTAAGAAGTTTCATTTGTCTAGACATTTGTCGGACATACTATGACCTCTCCAGCCATGTATACTGGTATATAATTACAGAGTCACTCATGAGTTCCCTCCCAGTGAGAGATACCAATTGATCACCCCCCAGAAAGCAGTGCCACTACTGCACCAATAGAGGTAGTTTGCTGTGCCAGTCACTATGGTTATTCAGTGGATGTCATTTGCCCAGCCATTAAAGTCAACAATCAACAGTGGGACCTCATTAAGCTACAGAGATTCTGTGCAGCAAAAGAAAAAAAACACAAGGAAGTAAAGACAAAAACCAATAAGTTGGAGAAAATCCTCACCTGCTACACATTCAGCAGAGAAATACTATCCAGAATATATAAAGAACTTAAAAAAATAAGGAAAAAAAACAAATGACCCAATGAAAAGATGGGGTATAGATCTGAACAGAGACTTGTCAAACAAAGAAATAAAAATGGCTAAGAAACACCTTAAAAGGTGCTCAACATTCTTGATGAGTGGTGACCGGGATACTTGACTGTAAATGTAAGCTTACATATTTTGCATTTAGTAAGAAGTTATGTTAGTTTAGGAATGTGATAGCTTGGGAATCTCTCTAAGATTGATGATGTATATTTGGCTATGATTACAATACCATAGATGAGTTTCCTCACATTGAGTGGGTATAAGACCAATTAGGAAGCTATTGATTGATCCTAAGATAAAAGTGCCTCTACTGCACCAGTGTTGAATGCTGTGCCAATCATGGATGTAGATATTTGGTCATGAAGCTGGTGTTGGGCCATCGATTGATGTTCTCTCCCTTGGTTGATTGTAAGTGCTCTCCAGAACTATGAGTGCTAGCCTTCGGGAGAAGTGACTTCCAGATCAGTTCCAGCTCCATTGCTCAGAATCCATTCTCCGAAGTATGTCCCGTCTTCAGCAATAGGGTCTTCCCTTTAAGTTCTGGGAGGTAATCAGGGGCTGTGGCAAGAGCCTCTATAATTTTGGGAGTCTCTTGTACCACCATGGCTAACAACTCAAAGTAACTCTTTCTTGTTATATATAGCCTTCATCTATGCACATGAACTCATGTAGAGATATTGTATGTGGAATTTGTCATTAGGTTGTTAGACTAATGTGACTCCCTCTGATATTTTATACTGGTTAGGCATTCTCTCTCTCTCTCTCTTTCTCTCTCTCTCCACCCCCCGTCTAACCTTTACTTATGCCTTCCACATTTAGAATGTCCCCAATTTTCCCAATCTCTCCCTTGATAATACCAGTCTCCTAAGGCCCCACCACTCCTGAGCTCCTTCTTTCTCTTTATCTCATATTTCCTTGCATAACACTCACTCCCCCTTCCATTTAAATACCCCCCTTTTTACATAGAAATAGAAATACCTTCTATTTATTTCTCCCTTAGTAACACCTACTATTCTTTTTTCCTGCAGTTACATCAGGATATATATTCACATAGAAGGGTATGATGCTAGGATCCACAAATGAGGGATTGAACATACATCTTTTGGTTTTCTGTGTCTGTGTTACTTCACTTAGCATAATAGTCTCTAGTTCCATCCGTTTACCTGCAAATGTCAGGATTTCATCTTTCTTTACTGCCAAGTGGAATTCCATTGTGTAAATGTACATGATCCACTAGTCAGCTGAGAGATGCTTAGGTTGCTTCCATTCCTTAGCTTTGAAAAGAGCAGCAGCAAACATGAATGTACAAGTATCTCTGCCATAGGATGAGTCCTCTGGGTATATGCCAAGGAGTGGTATAACCAGGTCAAACGGTAGGTTCATTTTTAGTTTTTTAAGAATTCTCCACACTGCTTTGTAGAGGGGGGCGGTGCACAAGTTTACAATGCCACCAGCCGTGAATGAGCGTTCCTCCTTCCCCACATCCTCTCCAGTATTTAGTATCATTTGTCCTCTTGATCTTGGCCAGTCTAGAGAAATGCAGATCAGTTTCAAATTTTAAGGTTTAGTTTAGTTTGGCTTCTCTTCAGAAATTCTATTTATTCATTCTGTTTTTCATATCTTGGATTGTTTTCTTTATTTTGTTCAGCTGTTTGCATTTTCACAGTTGTCATTCTGAAATTTATGCACATTCTCTTGAAGTTCCTTGAACACATAGTCATCACTATTTTGAAATAATTATACATCAACTAAGTTACTCTTCTTGGTGGACATTTCAGTTCTTGTACTAATTTCTGGAGAAGACATGTTGACTTGGTTATGTTTCTGCATTGAGACCCTAGATACCTGAAGCTATGGCACCGAGGGATGGGGTTCACACTTTAGGCTCAGAACAGGACACTAGGGCTGACTATTTTCAGTGGGTTCTGTTTCTTCAGGAGCCATGCAGGTGGTTCTGGCAGTGACTCTGAAGGAGGGGGTTCAATAAAAATGAGTTTTTTTTGAGATAGGGTTTTTCTGTGGCCTCAGTTCACCTGGAACTCTACTGTGTAGACCAAGTTGGCCTGATCTCACATAGATCCACAGGCCTCTGCCTCCTGAGTGCTGGGATTAAAGCCATTCACCACCTCACCAAACATAAAAATGATTTTTAAAGCTAAAAGGAATTGTATATTTAGTGGGAATTCAGATTTTGACTTTTGATCCATACTTCGGTGTTTGTTTAGATTGCATTATCCATTTCCTAGGAATTATTTCTATTTTATCCCTATGCATCTAAAAATAATCTTTTCTATCTTTTCAAAAACTGAAAAATGGAAAGTCAATTCCACTGTGGTTCAGAGTCTCTAGTTAGGTATAAAATTCCTTCTCTTTCTTTTTCTGTAGGATTTTCATAAAGTTGTATACATACCTGATAGTGCAAGCTTCAGATAATTTTCACTGATAGGAAAGGGTCAAAGTTAGCTTAATGATAAAAACTAATATTCTTGGAATTGTGAAAGTTTAAGATATTAGTATTATTCTGAGTTTTAGGAATATTAGAATGTATTCAGCGATCTGGTATTAATCTAGAATTCTGCCAAGAAATACAGCACACGGCCATGCTAGAGAGGACAGAGACTCAGCCCTTGCTACATGGTGCCATCCTGCCATTCTTATCAAAACAATAATAGATAAAAGTAACTTTTCAAGTCTTAGTGCATAGAGTAATGTGTGATTATTCTTCATGAGCCAATGTTTTATAACTCCTGGACAACTATTAGCCCCTTACTTTTCTCCTGAAGAATTATAACCCATGTTATACACATACCAGATGTTTCCCCCCTTTATTTCCTCCCTTAACTAAGGTATTTAATATTCATCATTTATGAAATATTCTTTTGACCACTCTAAATTATAGGGCTTGTACAGAATTTCCCTAAGCCTTATCAGATATGGTTTGACTTCAAGAGCTCACATATATGTGCCTGTGTAAATTAAATGGGGAGAAAGACTTTTAGAGAATGGATCTCCCTATTTACTTTCAGTTTTTAAAACAGTGAAATCAGGCATAAGGGAGAGTTTGAGTTGACTCTGGTCTATGCCAGCATTGGCCTTGACTGACACTGTTTGCATGCAAATGTGGACATTTATCTATGATTTGAATGTTGGATGCTGGAACATTCTCTGTGCTCACTGGAATGTCAGGCAGTGATCAGGTTGCTGTCTGTCCCAGGGATGCATTAATGCTTGAATCTGTGCTGCTGTCCTGGGAGCAATGTTTCCTCCTTCAGATCCTAAAGGAGCCAATGAAAGAGGGAAAATGGCTGGTCTAAATGATACATTTCCAGAGCGACTGGTTTCGAGGTAATCAAAATTGTGAACTACTATAAAGTGACTGGTTTGTCTGCCTCCTTGTGGGCCTCTGTGGTCCTTTCCTTCCCTGTGACTGCTAAGTTCAATAGGAGCAGCAGGCTGGGGAATCAGAACATGGCATTTTTGCCTCATTATCACTAATAACAAGTGTTCCAGGTTTCATTTACTTCCCAAATGTGAGTACTGAATTCAAAACTGTTTGTTGTGGTAGAGGAAGAATTCCCTTTTTTGCTATGTTAATATGCCAAGGCTAAACAGATATTAAAGAAAGAAGAATTATAATTCCTATTGAATCCATGTGATGTGATTTTTCTGAGCATTGTCATTATATTCAACAGATTGAATTTCATATCAACAAAATTGTCTTGGAATTCCATTTCTAGGGCTAACACAATAAAGAGACAAAAAACTAAAGGAGGATTATTGTTTAGAGGATAGAGGAAAATGGCAGGAAAAGCAACATTGCACTTACCATTGACCAAGGTGTTTGACATATTACATACACAATACTTAGCATGGTTAATTAGCCCAGAATATTCTGTGTACCCTAACATTTTTACCAGTTTTTCAAAATACCCTATGGCATAATCAGATGGCCATTATTTTTTACATCTATTAAATCAGGAGTAGACATAGAATAATGAAACTTAAAAGATCATCCTGCTCAATCTTCTAACTTTTTATATAAATGAAATCAAGAATTAGAAAAATCATAGAACTTTTCTCCCAAAGTGATGGGACTGTATCTTTTGATTCCTAGGAAATGTGGTACCACAATTGCCCACAGTCTCTTGACAAGAATAAAGCCAATTTGATATGGAGAGTCTGGTAATTTTAACTTATCATTTGAGAGCATTGCCAGGACAACAGAAGCTTGTGAAAGGAGGCAAGACATTAAAAATGATTCAAGTCCTCTAATTGAGGCAAACAGCTTGCCTTATGAGTCACAGGATTTGATGTTTGGGGGTTGATAATGTTCAATGCTTAATGTTTCCTAAGAAAATTCAGTGCTATGGACACTTTTGCTTAATTAGCTGTTATTTATTAGGATTACTTTTGCTTAACTAATTAGCCTTTATTAGGAAGAGTTGGATTGATGAGAAATCCTAGGTACTTTGCTTTAGAAAGTAACTGAAATTAATTTGAATTTGCATTGAATTATGAGTTCCATAAAAATTATGTCATCCATGTTGTGTTGATCTTTCTTCCTCCTCCTTTTCTCAACTTGTCCTTCTTCTCTTTCTTAATCTCTTTAAAAAAACATTAGTTTTATTTTATGTGTATTGCCTGCATTGCACCCATGTCATGCAGTGTCCATGGAGGTCAGAAGAAGGCATCAAATTCTCCTGGAACTGAAGTTACAGATGGTTGTTAGCTGCCATGTGGGTGCTGTGAATTGAACCCGGTCCTCTGCAAAAGCAGCCAGTGCTCTTAACTGCTGAGCCATCTCTCTAGGCCCTCTTTCCCATTCTTATCTTCCTATTCTTATCAAACCAAACATGAGAAAGATGAAAGGAAGAATGGGCTCATGTTCCTGTTCTCAGTCTCCACTGGAGCACATGGGGACTTGTCCTCAGTTGAAGATTTTGTGGAGAAGTCTGGTGCTTAGGACTGATGGTTATACATAGACCCCTGAAGGAACTCACCAAGTTTGCTTGAATATCTGTGAGATTATTCAGCCATTCATCAAACATAATGAAAAATGGTAAGAATCTCCAATTCTTACCAGTTCTACTACAGCATCAATATTTTTCACCAGGGCTTATGCAAAGGAGAGTGTCTAAGAAGCAGGACAGAAATCTACTTTGAGGGTGAGCCTTTCTCTTCACCCTGCATCTGTATACAGTGGTGTTGGTTGCCTGAATTAATCTTTCTGTAGTTAAATTGTGTTGACCAAGGATGCATGCCTATGTCCCACCCATTAGAGAGATTCTTTCTTTAACAGGTTTGTGTGATATTGCAAGTTTAATAGAAATTGAATTCCTTGAGAAAACATTCAAGCAGCAGTATTCACATCTCTTGGGAGAGTCTACAGATTTAGTGACTGTGGTGTTTTGAATGATAACATCTGTGATAGGCTCCAAGTGTCTTGGTTAGTGACACTATGGAGTTTAGGAATTGTGGCCTTGGTGGGAGAGGCATGTCACTGAGGGCAGGTTTTGAGAATATATAACCTTGTACACTTCAGTTTGTTTCTCTCTGCTTCTTGAATGTGAGCTCTCAGCTTTCTGCTCTAGCTACCTCTGCTCTCACGACTCTGTGCCGTGATAGACTCTTATTCCTCTGGAACCATAAGCTCAAATGAAATCTGTCTTCTGTTAGTGGCCTTGATTGTGGTGGTTTATCACAGCAATGGAAAAGTAACTAATACAGTGCTTTATAAGCTATGAATAAAACTATGCCTAATTCTACCCAAAGCAAGTAGGGCAAAGGGTATGGAGTCAAGGTGGGAACTCTTTTAAACTTTACAAATGTTGAGAACTAAGAAGAAACCTAAAGAAAAGGAGGTAGAGGATTCATGTATTGTTATTAATCTTTGTAAGCATCTATTATCTGGATACTAAAGTCTCTCTGTGTAGATTCTCAAGTCTCCGTGTTGCAGACTAAATGATTGGGACACCTACTTCACGTTCTGAAGTTCTAATACACCTTGTCAAACTACGTGTCTGTCTTGTCAAAAGTCATAGACACCAAATTGGTGTATGAACCTTCCACAATAAAGGTTTTTGCCAACAGCAAAATACAACCTGGGATGCTCAGAGACAAGCTTATTTCATGGACTATATATTTCTGTGTGGGTCCTCATCTCTGATACATCTCACATATTCTGTTGCAACAGACTGTAGCCAAGAATAATAAGTTTCTTGATCATTTCAATCCTTTTTGAATGTTGGACTTCTCAAGAAACTATTGGTTTGAATCCAATTTAAAAGAAAAAAGCCCCCATTAAGAAAATATATATCTCTACTAAAGATAACTCTAAGACAGAAGATGATCTGTGATAGGAGGAAAAAAAGCATGTGTTCATGCCCAGAATAAATATGTTATATTCACATGAGAGCTTTCCAAATGTAATATTTTCAGACTTCTATAGAAACAGAGAATAATGGCTTGCTGATTGGGAATAGGATCAAGATTCTGGGTCAAATGTTTACTTATTCGGTCACATGAACCCAAACAAATTGTGTGTGTGTGTGTGTGTGTGTGTGTGTGTAATTTGTATAGTGAGGTGGGTGGTGTGTGCATGTGTATGTGTGTGTGTGGTGTGTGTGTGTGTGTGTGTGTGTGTATATGAGGCAGGTGAGTAGAAAATTAGTAAATCCTGTTCTCAGACCTATAATTAAAACATAATGCTGAAATTACTGGTGCAGGGAAAATGTGAGACATAGGAAAAAGATGTTGATAACTTGAAATGTTTACTTTGAATTATGATTGTTTTTAGAATATTTGCTTTCCAGTGATGTCCCTTTCAGAGACATAAAGCTAATTTCACTCACATGAGCACATGGGCATATGGGTAGAATATATTAAGCTGGGATTGACCAGTTGTGTTATATACTTGACAAGAGCCTGCTTGTAAAGAATATATCTTGATTTGGTATCTCCTTCTGCCTATCTATTGAATTCATGTCCTCTAAATTTCCCAGTTTCCTACATGAAAATCTTGCTTCTCTATCATTAATGTGCCTGGGTCAAAGAGTACCAAAGCCATGCATGAAAGCCACACAAGAACAGAGAAATGGGACACAGCATCCCTTCAGATACCCCACGACTGCCTTCTCAGTCACTAGCAGTGTCCTCCCCAGGTTTATTGCCCCTGATATCCAGCAGTATGATGATTCCATCTGAAGAAAGAGCTTAAGATTCTGTCTCAGTTGCGCTTGCTCACTTAAAAGTGACTCAGAAGCAGAATACAAAGCCCACCACTGGAGGAGCAGTTGAAGTCAGTGAGGGCCATTGTGAGTCAGTTGAAAGCATGTTATAGCCCTTAAATGTTTGTGATGAAGGTGGACACTGTAAGTCCCTGAAAACCATCGTTAGTCAAGATTTATATTCGGAGGGCCACATAATCTGTAGGTTCTAGCCTGGAGAAAAGCATCAGTAAGACAAGTCAGGTACTATGCAAGAAATGATGGGATAAATGAGACCAATGGTCTGAGCTCTGAGCACAGGGTTTGTAATTTTAGAGATGCACAGTTGGTCCATTTTAGTTCATCTTAATTCAGTACTGACCCCCAACAGTTGCTTGCCTCTGTGAGTCAGTTTTCTCATATTCTAAAAGGACATTTTAAAATGTACATCAGACAGCTCAACAATTGCTGGGAAAATTAGAGAAGTATACCTTAAGCTAAGGTTTCAAACCTGCATGTTGAACCTACCTCTTGAGGTTGCTGCAGCTGCTTCTTCACCTGCTTGTGATGAGCGCCTTCATCACTAGCCTCTCACACTGCTATCTGGGCCAGCAGTAGGGATGCTTTGAAAAGCTTTACACTCATATTACTGAAGGAAATCTCATGGGCATGTGTCTGGTTTTAAAGAAGAATACATAGATGGGAAATTACTTTCAGAATGTTACGAAGGTTGTTTATTACATGCTGGTAGTCATGCTTGTTGGATGTACTTGAGATGTTTTATAAAGCTGCTTTTAAATACACTGTTGGAAAGCTGCAGTACATGGTGGTTTTTGCTTCGATTCAGTCTCTTCTGAAAATTCCAAAGTCCTCACTGTTCAAAAGTTTGAGAATTCTAAGGATTCGTGTTGTGGATTATAAGAACTGATGTGATGGGGAATCTTCGCCTTAAAATAAGAAAGAGAAAAATTCTACCTGGATCTGTCTCAGCTTCTCTGTGATGCTTGCAAAAACTTCTAGGCATTCTGGGCCGTTCTTTCCAATAAACTGAGATGCTCTGTGTTCAAATGCAGCTAGGACCTCTGCAAATGGCATCAGTTCTCTTCCAAGGTGTCTTAGGCAAAGGAGGCTGCAAGGGGCTGTCTCTAGAAGTGGATCCTGCCAAACAGTATGATTTTTGTCAGAGGCATTTGTAAACTTCTTAAGACTGATGTAATACTTGCAGTATCCAGGCTGGAAGAATTTGGGTGCCAGCATGGAACCAAAGTTGGAGTTTAGTAATCCTGGGGCGTGGAGGGGGTATCTCTATAATATTATTGTTCTCCACAGGAAAGATCCTACTATTCACACAAGGGTTTCTCTGGGAACTGAAGTGGGATCTAAAGTGTCAAAAACTACAACTTTGTCTTTATAAATTTTTACAAGCTTAAATTGCCCCTTGATGTCTAAAGTAGGCATTTTGCTTCTTGGTCTGGTCTGATCTGTTAGTGGGAGGCACTAGGCAGTAAGGGAGCCAGTGCCCCAAGGACAATATTTGGGGCAAATGCTTGTACCTGGATCAGCATGCCTTTCTTTAGGTTTGGGAAGTTTTCTTCTATGATTTTATTGAAAATAATCTCCATGCCTTCTAGGTGGCATCAATTTATCATTGACCTTTCAACTTATCATTGACATTTACTGGACATCCAGTTCCTCCTCTTTGTCCCAACATTGTTTTCTACAGGCTCCAGTCTATTGCTGAGGCTTCACTGAGGTTTTTATTTGGCTTACTGAGTTTACATTCCTAGCATCATTTGGTTTTATTCAGTAATTCTGTGCTTTACTGGTTTCTATTTTCATGTCTTTACTTCCTCGTTTTACTCATCTCTTAATTTTTGTTCTCTCGGAGTATCTTCTTTGAGTTGTTTGGACTTAGAATCATTCTTATAAATTCTTTGTCTAGGATTCTTCCAGGTCATTCTCATTGGGGGCCATTAGTGTGGGATTAGTAGCTTTTGGAGAGGACATGCTCTGGTGGTTGTTCATATTTCTTTGGAGCACTTTGTTGGTTGAGTCTTTTCTTTCTTTTTGTGCCAATCACATTTCCACTTTCAGTGGAGTGTATGCAGAGTTTGGGAGAGGGCTAAGTTGGAAGATGGTTGAGACGTGTTCTTTTGTGGGACTGATATTAAGGGCTGCAGGATCCATTCTTAGTCATTTGTGAGAATAAGTATACTTCTCATTGTTACTCTCCTCTGCAACCTTCTAGGTGGCTTTCCATCCCTGGATGACCTACCTTGAGTCAGCTCTGGTCTGACCTTTACTTCATGTTTGCTTGTTTTCACTAACTATACAATGTATTTCTTTCTTTGTGTGTGTGCATGTATATTATATACATGTATACAGGTGTGCTGATTTGTGCATTTATGTAGAGAGGCCAGATGTTGATGTCAGGTGTCTTCCTCAATTGTTACATTTTGAGACAGCATCTCTCATTGAAGCCAGAAATTTCTGGCTGCCCAACAAGGCCCAGGGATCCTCCTGTCTCTGCCTCCATGGCATGGTGGTGAGGTAACAGGTTCATGCTGCCATGCCAAGCTTTTCATATGGATGCTGGAGATCTGAATTCAGGTCATAGTGCTTTCACAGAAGCACTTTACACACTGAGTTGTATTTTCAGCTCTTCATTAAATATTTTGATTGTAAAAACATGGTGATAATTTATACATATATATATATTCAGTATGTAATGAACAAATTGGGGTATTTAACATTTGCATTTCTTCAAATATTTAAATTTTATTAACACAACCATACATACTTATGAGGTGCAGTGTAATATGCAAATACATGTGTATAGTATGTACTGGTCAGATTATGGTAATCCGTCTCATTATTACTCTGTGTTTGGAAACTTCAAATTCCTTTAGTAACTAAAATATGTTAATTATAGTCACTCATTATGCCTTAGAACACTCTAACTTATTTCTGCATAGCTGCTTTGTTACCTATTATCTAACCTCTTGTCTGTTTTCTCTATCCTTCACAGCCCTTAGGAGCAGTATTATAATTTATGAACATATTTAACAACCACATGAGTACACAGTGATTGTATTTCTTTGAATTTTTTCACTTAATGCCTTTTGGCATTAATAAATATTTTACTGCAGATGTTATCCTTTCTAAGTATTTTATTTAGTATTTTTATTTTTATGTGTTTAAGTATATTGCTTGTGTATGTGTAAGTGCACTCTAATTGTGCAAGGCTCACCGAGGTCAGAAGAGAGTGTCAGAATCCCTGGAACTGAAGTTACAAATGGTTGTTAGCAGCCATCTGGTTCCTCTGCAAGAGCAGATAGTGCTCTTAACCACTGAGCCATCTCTCCAGCCCCTTGTAGATATTACTCTTTTCATTCTTAAGTAATAATAATCCTTCAGGTATTTATACTTTTCTTCTCCATTCATCTTGATGGGCAGATAAGATTCCATATCTTAGCTCTTGTGAAGAGTCCAGAATAAAATATGTGAGTTGCTGTCATATGTGTTCCTCTGGACACATACCCAGGAGTCATATCATGGGATCATATAGATTTTCTCTTAGTTTTTCTGAGAACACTTGACACTGTTTTCCATGGTGGCCTCACTAATTTCCTTCCCATGAACAGTGTATAAGGAAGAGCTCCCTTTTCTCCACATCCTTACCAACATTTTTGATTTTTCTATATTTTCCTCAATAACTGTGTTAGTTAGGGTTAGACGGTATTTCATTATAGTTTTGATTTTCATTACTCTGATGGCTAAGATGTTGAGCATTTTTTCATAAATATGCTAACTGCTGGAATTTCTTTTGAGAAGTATCTATTCAGCTTTATTAATATTCTTTGCCCATTTTAAATGATATTATTCAGTTTTCATTATTGAATTTTTGTTGTCATTGCATATTATGGCTATTAATCCTTTGTCAGATGAATAGTTTGCCATTTTAATCACATTTTGAGATTGTCTCTTTATTCTGTTGATTCCTTCACTACATGAAGCCTTAGCTTGCTATAATGGCGTTTATAAGTTCCTTGCCTTTGCTATGACTTCTCCAAGATTCAAATACAGACAGGAAGTCATGGTGAAGGACCAAGACAGTTTCTACCTGACTGAGCAATTTTGGGTTCAGTGGTCCCAGTGGCTGATTCTACTTATGAGACCTGGAGACTGGGTATGGCTCACCCTTTGTCACCGTGAAGATCTCCTCCCATGAATTAACTGGATGCTTCTCAGCATGGGGTAATCAGCAGTGTTCCACTTGCAGCAATGCAGACTCAGTATATAATATAGCCTCTTTTTGATAAAATCCCTTTAAGTGATTCTCTTGGGGCATTTCTCTTATGAGTTCCCATGAGCAACTTGCTTTCATAATTCATGGAAGAAATCACGGCAGACTCACCTGGATCTCCCTTCAGGCTGCCACACCCTGAGTTTTTTCAGAATGCCTCAGTGTCCGCTGTCTGAGGAATTCATCGGAGTAGTAGTACTCTCCAGGCATGCAGTTAGAAGGAAGCAGCATTTCCCCTCATGAAAGAGGTGATGACTCACAATTTAACAATAGCTGGTACCCAAGAAATCTCTCCACCAGTCTCCTGTCTGTTCTTTCTTTTTCTATTCCTGGTCAGGCTGAGGAACTTAGAGTCAGGGAGCAGGATTCCCCATCTAGCTTAGGGCCCTGAAATTTATTTGATTGGCATCACAGTAGAAGCTAATGCAGGCAGAGTCCCATTCAGTATTTTCATTATACTTAATAATATACATTGTACAAGTCCAAAAGAGCTTTATGACTACAGGGGAGGGAAATATTAAGAAAAGGTCAATTTCGTATAAGAATGGGTGTGGCAGAAAATGCTCTATGATAAACTAACTTGATTTTCTATGTTTATGAGGTTTCTGGATAAATTCACTACATCAACCTTTATCTTGTGCTGAGAGCAAGAACGCTCTTTTTCATTAATTGCTCTCTTATAATAATAGTTTCAGTATCTGTAGACAAAAGGAGGATCCTATCTGGCATGCTAAGAAATACAGTCCCTCATCCCTAGTTGAGGAGGTCTACAGAAAAGAACTTTTGGGGATCCATTCATAGCTTAAGCTGTACACAAGCTTGTTCTATGGCTTCAGTCATGTCAGTGACTTGAAACTGACTGCCTGAGATCTGAACACTCTGTCTTACCCTATCACAAATGACTACATGTTTACTATGAGTGCAGTGAAGCTCAAACCCAAGTCATTTCATTGTTAGTTTCTATACCAGCATGAAGTGGATACACACTTGTGCCTTCCTTTTGCGAACTCTGCACCCTCTTGAAACAGATGACACACATGAACTCCACAGTTCCCTAAGAGTAGGCGATTATTTCGCCCACAGTCAGTCTTAATTCACAGTAGGACATGAATGCTACAGAACTCTGACTCAAACATCCAAACTCTTATATTAGTAAACTCTTAAATTCTCTAACATATGAACAATAGGTTGATGGTGACTTTATATTCCTCTCCAGAGATTGATTGTTATTGTATACCTTTATAGACATTTTCTAAAATTATAATATTCAGTCAAATTACTTTTCTAGAAGAAATGGACAATCAACTTCAAACATAAATTCAGATTTTGTTCTGGAAATGGAAAATGCTTGTAGCTTCAAATTGGCAGATTCTTTGTTTGTTTAGGCTTCCTGGAGGAAAGTGTAATTCTTCATTGTAAAACTGATGAGATAGTTTTGTCTTTTTCCTCCCATTCCAACTACATTTTAGCCTACTAATATTTTTTGAACATTTACCAGTAAGGTTTGGCTGAAATAAAGGCACAGACTCTGAAACTGTTCTTGGTTTCACAACAAAACAAATAGCTACTTTAATGCAAAGGCAGTCCTAGCACCACTTACAAAAACACACATGTTAATAGGTTATTGGGTACAAGTACTGGGTGTCCTTGAACAACTTCTACTGTGAGATGTTAACATGAATACAGTAAAATATCTGCATAAACTGACTATGTATAATTTGAAATTAAAGTGATATGACTGTTTTCAGAAAATGTAAAAAAATAAACCACCCTGTCCGCATTAGTCACTTCTTTTTATTGCTGTTGCAAAATACCTGACAGTAACTTTAAGGACAAAAAGTTTATTTTGGCTTATAATATTACAGAAAGATTCTAATATTCTTCTGTTTCTGCACATATCAGTCATTCCTATGGATTAAACTTTTAGAAGAGGCAACTGGCAAAACAATACATATGTTAATTAGAAGGCTATTTCCTGACTTAATGGAGCCCACACGTCTGCACCTTAAAAGCTTTGCCTCCTCATTATACTTTAGAAATTTAGATACTGGCTTAGTCAAGGATGGAGGAATGTTGACTACACACTCTCTGGAAGACATTGGGAAGCCATAGACACCCAAAGGCAAATAACTGTTCCACAGTGGGATCTGAATGTATAATTGACAAAGCTATTGACTACATTTCTCTGAGAGTTTGTCCAATAGAAAAAAAAAAATATATATATATATATATATTTAGCTTATTAATTTAATCACACAGTTTTTATTTATTTAAATTGAACATTAACAATTTTCTCAACAAATGAAAACTTAATGCAATGCTGAACTGTCAAAAATTTTAAAAAGGTGACATGCAAAATAATCCTTAAAACACACTGGCCATCATTTTCAAAGGCTTTTTTCTCTGCTTTTTTTTGGTTTTACTTTGGGTCAGAAAAGCATTATGGGATTTATCTGAAGGGATTAAATTTGGCACCCTCAAATAGTCTCATAACTCAGAGAAACAGTTTATTTCATTTTTAGTCATGACATGTGATAATGTTCTTACACATGAGAAGACTGTATTTTTAGTTAATGTCTGATTCAAAGAAGCTGAGTATCTGGTCAAGTTTTATGTAAATACAACTTAATCTCACGTTAATAATTTCCTGTGTTAGGTAGTAGGGTTTGGTGGGGGTTTCCTCATCAATTAGTATATACCTGTTTTTTTAGTTAAATCGTTGTGTATTTCATACAGAGCATCTCAATCAGTCTTAGTCATCTTTATACTACCTTCCTCACCACATACTGTCCTAGCCCCTGCAGCTGGAATCCATATATTCTGTCATCTGTGCTAAGGACTATAGTGTCAAGTTAGTGTCCCCAACTGTTCCTCAGTGCAGATTCATCCACTGAGGTCTAGTCACTTTAGGAGATTAGCTCATCCTTGCCCAACAGTAATCAGTTGCCAATACTTCTTCAGCAGAGATTGGGGTCTGCTGCCCATTTCCCCAGTTCCATGCTTGGATTTTATCTCCTTAGGATATATCATTTTACAAATCAATAATGTAAATATAGGTAGAAGGCAGTTCAGATGTTATTTTTGTTTTGTAAGTTCTTAATTGAATTTTTTGGTATTTCATACAGAACACTCCACTCTCTATACACTCTTCTCTACTAGAGTCTTCTCACAGTCCTCCCCAACCCGAATTCATACACTCTGTTATTTGTGCCAAGGACCTTCACGTCAAGTGAGTGTACCCAAATATCCCTCAGTGAAGTTCATCCACTGAGGTCTAGTCAGTCTATCCAGAGTCTCTTCCCTACCCATCAGTAATCAGCTGCCAATAATTCTTCAACTAAGACTGAAGTCTGCTGCTCCTTTCCACAGTTCTGTGCTGTCTGCCTGAGCTTGTGTGGGTCTTGTGCAGGTGACACCATTATTGTAGGTTCATATGACAAGGTCCCAGGAACCTGTAAGACTCTGTTTCCATATGATCCTGCACCTCCTTCCTGCCTCTTAAAATCTTTCCACCCCTCAGCCACAATGGTCCCTGCACCCTGGATAGATGGAGTTTAATAACAGGAGTCCTGTTCAGGGACCTACACTTTTCAGACTCTTATTGTCTGCCCTCTGGCCATGTGTGACCATTTGTGCTCCTGGATCTCTGTTGCATGAGGGAACTTAATTGATGAGAATTGATAAATACAATTAATGGTCTCTTTTATCCCTTGTTCTATATTCTATGAGCCTTGGTATAGAAGATTGCACTGTAGATGTGGCATTCAGGCTTGGGCAATTCACAAACGTTGTGTGTGACCAGTTGTAGAACTCTGTAATAATCTCTGTTTGTTGTAAAAGAAGCCTCTTTGATGAGTGGTGACTGGATTACTTGTTTGTAAATGTAAGGATCCATATTTTGTACATAGTAAGAAATTATATTCGTCTAGGGATGTGACAACCTTGGGATTGTGTCTAAAATCTATGACCCCTCTAGCCATGTGTATTCGGCTATATTTACAGTACCATACATGAAATTCTTCCCATTGAGTGGGATTTAAGTCTAATTAGGTAGCTGTTGGTTACCTCCAAGATAAAGGTTGACACGATTATCCCAATAGAGTTTGCTTTGTCAGTCACTGATATGGTTATTAGGCCTTAAAGCTGGGGTTGGACCATCAATTGATACTCTCCCTTAGCAGCTTGCATAGTGTTCTCCAAAGCTTTGAGATCAAGCCTTCAGGGGAAGTGGCTTCCAGGTCAGTTCCAGCTCCATTACTCCAAATCCAGTCTTCAAAGTATGTCCTGTCTTCATCAACATGGTCTTACCTTGCAGTTCTGAGAAGCAATCAAGGCCTGTGGCAATAGATTGGGTAATTTTGGAAGTCTCTTATCCATCCTGGCCAGCAACTCAAAGGAAGGTTTCTCCTGTCTTGCACTGTTTCTTGTTATGTAACCTTCAGCTATGCACATGGACTCATATAGAACTACTGTATGTGTAATAATTCAGCAGATTTTTGGGCTAATTAGGATTTCCTCTGGTTTTTATACTAGCTAGGCATTATTTATCTATCCTTGCTCTCTCTCTGTCTGACCCTCCCTATACACCCTCCCTTGATAATAGCTGTCTCCTGTGGCCCACCTCTCTTGAGCTCCTTCTTTTCCTTTATCCCCGTAGTTCCTCCTATAAGCCTCCCTCTCCCCCTCCTTTTTAAATGCCCGTTTTACTCATTTCTCCCTTAGTAACACCTGTCTCCATCTGTTCTCTCTCAGGGTCCTTCTTTTCCTTGGTTACTTTCCATTTTTGGTTTTGATTTCACTTGTATCAGAAAGTTAGATTTGGCAAACTTTTTATTTTCTGAAAGTTCTGATCAAAGCAATTTTCCTTAAACAATTTATTCTTTGTTATGTAAACAGCATTTTCTACTCATGTCTGGCATTAAGTAACTAACCCTCCCTTTCTCCTTCCCTCCTTCCATCTCCCTTCCCTCCCTCCCTCCCTTCCCTCCCTCCCTTCCCTCCCTCCCTCCCTCCCCTCCCTCCCTCCCTCCCTTCCCTCCCTCCCTCCCTTCCTTCCTTCCTTCCTTCCTTCCTTCAAGATAAGGTCTCCCTGTAGCCACAGCAGGCCTGGAACTTGCTATGTAGATCTGGATGGTCTTGATCTCAAAGAGATTCCCCCGCCCCCGCCCAGTTCTGGGATTAAAGGTGTGTGCCACCATGTACAGCTCTAACTTCCTTTGACTGAATACTACCCACCTTAACCAAACAACACTGACCTGCTCTTTCTGTGTCCCGGAATCTGCCCTTGCCCTAACTCTGCGCAGTCCCGCTCAGGCAGGCTCGTTGTCCCTCCTTCTCTTAGCCAGTACTTGGCCTTATTCTTAGTGCTCTGTTTTCATCAGGAGTGATGTCACTGACTTGCTCTCTGAAGCCGACACAGCTGTAATTTTAAACCTTTCTCTGTCTCTGGTGCCTCAGAATGCTTCCTTTTGACACTGAAGACACAAGCTTCCAATCGCTAGAAGGCCTCCATGAGTTCCTTTTCAGAGTCCCAGTCTCTGAGCATTACAACTTTTCATCTCCCTTCCCTTCTGGCTTTCTGTAGGAAAGTAGGACTCTCCTATGCCGACTCAACCCTCTCACTGGCATTTGTACATTCTGCTAGTAAAATAGCAGGTAGCAAGTTGGGGTCAGAACTGCAATCCTTTTACATAGATTGTGAGCAAAAGTCAAAAATAAGGACTGGATCCCCCCACGATGTGGAATGGGCTAACTATTCGTATTCGTGTTATGTGTTAAGATGGAGAGGTCCAGCACAGGGAAATGTCTGGAGTGAGAAATGTTTCATTTGTAACACAGTAGGTTTAGGGTATCTACTAGCTTTGTAAGCAGATTTATCAAGTGCAATGTCAGCCACACTGGCAGAAGCCATAAATTCAGGTGTGTTATAGGGGACACGTGTGTTTACATTCACGGACCTGGATGCACAGATAGGGAAGGGAAAGCAGAAGATGGAAGGACACTTCTATTCAGTTTGAGCTGAATGTAGCTCTAATCATAGTCGCAAAGGCAAGAAGCAAATGCCCTGGGTGTGGAGCTTGCCCCGCACTCCCCAGGAGCTGAGGTGACACACATCTGCTATGTGATAGCTCTATGTTTCACCGCTTGGAAGTCAAGTTGACCTTCAGCCAACGAAACAATGAAAACCAGTTCCCAGTAGTTTATAATGTGCTGTAAGTTCAAAGATCCTGCAAGTGTACCTTGTGGTAACTTACTTATCTCTGTTGCTTACTAAAAATGATTAGCTTTGTGGTCTGCCCCCAATTTAATCTCATGGGTGGGGCCTGATTGTTGATGCTACACCTGAATGTAAGCTCTGATTACTCTGTGTTGTTAATTTCCACAGTCTCAGCACATGGATCGTATTAGATAAAGGACTCATTTGTTGGATGGGAAAACTCTTAGGCCCATGTTGTACATTTTAACTATTTGATTGTTTGTGGACATTACTGTCATCGGTCATCTTGGTTTGACTGGCTTCTTGGCTTCTTATTTTATGATTCTTTTAGATGTTGATTAGATAATCCTATAGTACTGACCATACCATAGACCTTTGTTTAGGTACTTGGGAAAATAGCCATGGAGGTCAGACCAGTCATCTGTTGTCATGTAATTTATCTTCTATAAGGGAAGCATTAGCATAACTCATGTTCATGGATGCTAAGGATAACCCTAGAGAGTACGTTAGGCTCTGCCAACAGAGAGGTATAAAGACTGCTGGCTGGAAAATGTTGTTAAGAGAGGCAGGTGTGGTTGGGGCTAGGGGAAGGCTCAGCATCTTGCAACAGGGACGACTCTGCTGCCCTTTGTTCCAGCCAGAACCTGAATCAGTCATTAGGTAAGATATATAAAATTCCATGCGCCTATTTATAAGTACTTTAATCAGTTTTCTTAGTTAACATTATTAATGTTAAATATCTAATGATTAGAAATAGTACCAGAGTTGGCCCCAGGCAAAGCTGGACAAGGCAAAGTTCTTGATCCCATAGCAAATTTTGTGCTGAAGGTATTTTGTTTCAATGGATTCTAATGTCAAACTTTACCAATTTGAGACACCCCATTTTTTTTCTTAAATTCTCCTACTCAGTATCAGTTATAGTTTTATTTGTTAGTGCTCAGAGAAAAAATTAATTCTTGCAAATATGTTTTCAGGTAAATCATCAACCATCAGATAACTTATATGCATCTCAGCAGTAAACATCCGAAAGTAATTTGGTCACTCTGGTGTCTGTAATCTGCCATGGAGACTGTTAACTTCTTTCATAGATAGTATCAACCTCAACCAGCTCCAAGAACTGCCAGAAAACATTTAAAATTTCCATTTCAGTTTTCCTTCTTCCTCATATTTCTCCTTTGGTTGTGTTCCATTTTTCTCTGTCTCCAAGTCAGCATCCCCATGATAAACTTTTGATTTAATGAAATATATCAGACATTTTGAATATCAGCATTCAACTTTCCCCATCTTAGCCATTTCCCTGATCTGGGGGGGATGTAAAGATGACATTATGTAAATGAGCACTCCTTAGCAGAGGGGCTGAGGGAAGTGTGGCAGAGAGAGGAACAGTGCAGAGATGTGCTAGACAGGAATCAGGCCAAGAATATCCACACTTCTTACACTGAGAAAGTTCCTAGGGATTATTTTCTTCTTTCCTACCAAGATAAAAAATAATTGGAATGTCTGCTCCTTAATCTTCCTTTACATTTTTCTTCTATCCTACTTCCTACTCTAAAAAAATGGATTTTTTAAAAATGGCAGTTTGTTTTTAGATTTTTTTCTAAGTGTGTCTATCTCCCTTTAAGAGAATCTCATGATAAAATAACAGCAGTGTTGTTCACAGTGATGTTTTAAATTCTATGGAGTGAGTCTTCCTTGACACTTGCTTAGGATTAGCACGTTAAATATGGAATCTAGTGGTGGTTGGATGGAACAGCAGTGGAGCCCTGACTGTGTCCTTCATTCTGAGGTTTCAGTGATGCAACAGCCATGGAGAATAACATAAAACTTTGAGCCTGACTTATTGATGATTAGTGAAAACTTCTTTTAAATCCTTTTAGGATTCTACTAGAACTGACATAGAGTATGATAATTTCAAAGTTCTAATGCTTATGCAAGCCATGTAAATTCTCAACTACTGTTACATCATATATATATATATATATATATATATATATATATATATGTATACACACATACATACATATATATGACTTAAACTTTCCCAGCCTAACAAATATTTGTATAGGACTCCTACTTGCTTAGCAGTAGACTAGAACCTGGATGTTATGAGGTTGATCATAACAGAGACAAGTCCCTGTGCTAATGGAGCATGACAGTAGTGGGAGAGACTTAAAGAGCTCACTTGGAACTGCATATGTAGAAATGATGTACGTGTACAGTGATCTAAGATCTTATGCTCGTCCTCTAAGGGTCCCAATCCCAAGGTGTGATTGAGTGTTTCGTTTGTAGGATGTTTAGTAAATGCTGTGAAATCTTTGGGAGATAGGACTTCAGTCGGAGGCTTACCTCACTGGTGGTGGAGGTATCGCTCAAACAACTCCTTCAGTAATTCTTGTAAGAAGGTTGTTAATAGAAGTGACAAGCCTGGTCCAAACATCCCCTGTCTTTCTGCTTTTGATTCGTACATGGTAACTCTCACATGCAACATGCAGCGATGTGTCTGGCATGTCATCCTCCACTGCCCTCACTGGCTCCGATTCTATAGTACAACTCAGAGGAAAAGTCACAACTGCATATTCTATAAATATGATAAAGTAAATGATCATCTACTGATAATTTATCATTTATATAAGTACATATTATTAAATATTGGCTTTAAATGTCAGAAAAAAGAGGAAAATAATGAAATAAAGACAAAAGCTAGAAATTTGACAAAACTCAGGAAATGTTAACATTCATCTGAAGCTGTGTATTTGAAGAAAAATAAATCTAACACAAGGGTAGAGTTATGACTATACATATCTATCACTAGAAACTCTAAAAATGCTGGTTTTGAAGGCAATGTCTGGTCTCTTTTACAGAAATGAAAACTTAATTTTAGTGTAGAGATGACCTAGTGTGTGTTCTCTCTTTCTCCTCTATCCCTCCTCTCCCCCGCCACCATCTCTCTGCAAGTGTGTATGCATTTATATATACACACATATAGACATTTCTCTATTTTCTCTCAGATATGATTTGTTCTGTAGTAGCCACCATTCATTTTATACCTAGGTAATATCTAAGATGTCAAGCTTTTATATGTATTTATATTTGTATTTATATGTACATATATGATTTAAAAACCCTTATTGATAATGTACATACACCAAAAACATACACCTGGAACATAGACCTCATGTTAATATGTGAAATTTTATGTAAGTAACTCTATTGTTAATTTAAAGAAATAAGCAATCAATGTTTTATTACAGAAAATGAGAAATGGTTCATCAGCAACAACTGTATCACAAATCCTTTACCTTGATAGATGTCAAAGAAATGTCTGTACATTTGTCTTATAAGCTATAGCAAAGTTATTTGCATGACCTCCATTGCCCAGTTAGAATTTTACAACTATTCACAGCAGAGATACCACAGAATTTTCTTACTTTAAGAATGTTTCACACCTCTGTTTTCTCTCCTACGTCATTTCTTTGGAATGTCCTACCTTCCTTTTACACCTGCTAATATTATCTTAGACTTTAAGATTTAGTTCAAGCTGTGCTTTTTCTGGAAATTGTTTTCACTGAAAATCCTTGTTCTCAGGACACAGTAATTGCCTTTCACTGGGTGCCTGATTTTGCACCTCAGTCTGTAGTGAGCTAAGAAAAAAGAAAACAAGGCATGCATTTGAAAACTCTGAAATCATGATGAAAAGGCAGTGTGTGAGGGACTAGGTATCCCAATGGTGAGTGGTTAGAAGCTTGCATGTGGAGCATGTATGCTCCCTACTCAGGTCTCATAGAAAAACGCTTGGCCTATCTGTGATGTGAAACACTTCACTGATCACTCACCAGCTGTAGTTTAAAGTCTGTATTTCCAAAGGTGGTGTGGTATATTTTATTTTTGTCTATGATCACTTGCCGTCTGCCCTGAGATAGAACTAGACTTCCCGTCTAACTACATTGTCAGCAATCCCCCAGTGGTGATTTGCTGTGGAAAAACAACATGCCTCACTAGGTCAATAGCTATGTAGGCTGTATTAGTTCTTTACTGTATCATAAGAATAGCAATGCCTCAGATGGGAAAACCCATTCTACCTGGATCCTGGAATACAGAAGGGGCCTGGAGCTGAGCTCTAGTGGACCCAGACTGGTATGGAATATGAGTAATGGAAATTTATTAATTCAAGCTAGTGCTATTTGGATCTTGTTTGCTATTTAAGACCTCATGGATCTTAAAACCCTCAATCATCCACTCTCTTCCTACCCTGCACCCTTATGTGCAATTTGCCTTCAATTTATGTCCAAACATAGCACCTTCTGTAGCTGCCACCACACCTTATGATGTTTCCACCTAACCCTGTGATGTTTCTCGCCACCATAACTTTACATATTAGACCGTCCTGCTAGAATATCCCTTCTCTTTTTATCCTCCTTCTCAGTCCAAGTGTTTTGGATTTCCCACTTCTCTTATTCCCCATCTTGAATGCTACAAGATTACAACTTCTTACAAGGCACACAATAAATATCAGTAACAAGTATGTTTTGTTTCAGTTTCTTCAGTAAGGAATTATGCCTTAATCATCTGTATATACCAGGCATTTGCATAATACCCGACACAAAATAGGTGCTCACTGAATCCTTTATTGAATAGCTGTTACTGGCTTTTCTTCTAAAATAAAATATGGGCTATTGAAACATGAAATATAAAAGAAGCTCCCAGTCCAACTAAGCGATTGCTGGACATGGATGAAGGCATACTTAGAAGTCCCTTTGGGAGACATGGTTTGATAGATGGCTTTACATGCTGAGAGCAGTGAGGTTTTTCTAGGTATTCTGCTCACTTGGATCCTCTTGAAGGTAGCTTTTCCTGACCCTCCCACTATTGATGGTTTCCCCTTCAATCTCTTTGTGTATCTAGCATTTACTATATGCTATATCATAATTTTTAGTTTTCTCCTTTGTCTCCCCTTGTATAAACAGTGAGGAAATGGCTTATGATTTTGAAGATATCCACTGTCATTAGAGTCTTGAGTAGAGAACCATATATGCAAATAGTATATTACATAAAAATTCAAAAATATTTCTGCTAAATCTTCAAGACTTAGCACAGAGAATATCTTTACTCTGAAGACCTTTCTGATGCCCTTTGGACTCAATGTATCTACTCAACTTTTTATGTTAATATGTAAAGTGAAATTAGAATCAGATGAAATGTCTTCATACTGAAACTCACTTCCTTCAAATGGTGTGACTTGGAAATTTAATCTCTCTAGGCTTCAGAACCCTTACAAATAAAGTGAGGGTAACAACAGAACCGATGGGTTAAAACAGGTCATTGAGAAGATGCATGTAAAGCCATTAGCACATTGTCCAGTATCTAATAAATACACTGCAACTGGCATTATCATTTTATTTTGACAATGATAGTAAAATAATTTCTCCTTACTAGTTTTAGGACAGAAAATGACATTCATATTGATAGAAAAAGAAATAATGGATATCTTGTGCTAGGGATATGATTACAATGACAGAAAGTTAGAACTGGTTTTCTTTTATTTAGAAAATAATTGTTGGGGACTTACTGTATGGTAGGTATTATGCTTGGTAATGAGTGTGCAAATACAGCCGCCTATAGTCACTGCCTTTAAGTTAGGAGCAAATGGAGAGAAAAGGAGAGATGCATTTATACTTTAAAGTGATGCTTAGATGCAGTGATGGAGATGTATGTAGGAATTTGTAGGCAAATATTGGATGAAAACCTAACACTGCCTACTGATAGGATAGGATATTTGAAGATGTAGTTTGCAAAATTTGAAAAAGTAGAAAAGGTTTAACTCAGTGAAGTACAGCACAACCACCATAGCTGCACTCAGATAGAAAATAAGTTCAGAGGAAGACTTAGGGGAACACATGCAGTTCACTTGCTGAGGAAGGGAGAGTTCTGGGGCACACAGCCAGTTCACTTAAACAGAAAGAAGACAGGCCAAAGAGATATCTTAGTGGGCAGTGACTGCTACTGAAGCATGAGGACCTGAGTTTGGATTTTCAGCACCAGGTAAAATCCAGGCATGGAAGCACATGCTTATAACCCCAGTACTGTGGAGATAGACAGATTCCATCATCTGGTAGACCAGCCAATCTAACCAAAATGGCAATCTCCAGATCCAGTGAGAGACTGTTGGGGTTTAAATGGGAAATGTGTAACAAAGGATTATGTGCTTGAACACTTAGACCCCAGCTGGCAGTGCTTTAGTAGGTAGAACCTTGGTTGAGGGATTGGCCTTAAAGCTCTACAGCCTGATGCTACTTCCTGTTCCCTCTCTGCTTCCTGAGTGTGGATGCACTGTGACCAGCCAGTTCTTGCACTGGGTATCCTGCCTTACCTGCTTACTGTCATGTCTTGTCCACTGCTCTTGTTTGGTTTCTATTGCTGTGTGAAAAAAAAATGATAAAAAACAACTTGGGGAGGAAACGGTTTATTTTATCTTATACTTTAAAGACAGAATCCATCCTTAAGGAAAATCAGGCAGAAACTCAGGACAGGAACCTGGAGCCAGGAACTGAAGCACAGACCACAGAGGAATGCTGCTTAGTGGCTTGAGCCTACTGTTTCTATTTAGCCTGCGTTCTTTAAAAATATTTTTTATTTGCCTTCATTTTATATGAATAAGCATTTTGTCTGTATGTTTGTCATACAGTGCCTATAGAATTCAGAAGAGAGCATTTCTGTTTATTCCTCCCGTCTGATCTCCCTCCTCCCCTCTCAGTCCCTTTACCCACATTATCCCCACCCTCCCCCATTCACACCCATCTCCCTCCATTCCTCCTCACCTAA
Organism: Eospalax fontanierii; assembly: GCA_035773235.1. Taxonomy (NCBI): domain Eukaryota; kingdom Metazoa; phylum Chordata; class Mammalia; order Rodentia; family Spalacidae; genus Eospalax; species Eospalax fontanierii. The sequence goes on from CM069524.1 coordinate 82,018,921, forward strand.
CTTCCCTCGCCCCCACACTGTGACCCCTGTATGTCCCTCCCTCCTCTCCTTCCTTCCAAATACTCCCACTTTCCTGATCTCCCCCCTGGAAACATCTGCGTCCTACTATTCCCCTTTTTGGGTTCTTTATTTCCTTTACTTTCATGTATTTTTTCTCTTTTCCTGGCTCCTGGTGTTACATCAGGATCTATACTCACATATAAGGGATTGGTGCTACAATCTGCAAATGAGAGAGAACATATATCTCTTGCTATTCTGTGTCTGTGCTACTTCATTTAGAGTATTGGACTTAAAACCCTCTCAATGGGAGTGAACTCATGGGCAGCACTATAGACTCAGCCAAATATATGAGGTAGGAGGGGCAATAGATCCTAGAGATAACCTTGCTTCTGTTATATCTCTAGAGAAATGAAATTTCTTACCATATGCTAAATATGGACTCTTGTATTTACAGACAAACATATAGTATACCATTCATTACAGAAGCTTCTTTTTGCAACAGATGGAGGCTACTACTGACTTTCACAACAGGTCAGACACAGAGAATATACAACTGAACATTGGCAAGTCCTAGGTGACACATCTACAGTTGAACCTCTATACCTGAGACTCATGGAACACAGCAGAATGAGGAGAAAGATAAAATTAAAGCATCCCTGAACTCTGATCAGTGAATTTTCCTCAAACAACATACTGCTATGCATACAGAAGACCATAATTGGCCATGTTTTATAGAATGAGAGACTGAAGAATGTATATTCTTGGGTAGGACTCCTGTATTGATCCTCACCCATCTATGGCTCAGGAATTATTGCAGAAAAGGGGGCAAAGCACGTAAGAGCCAGGTCTGATTCATGAACTTAGAGAAGCAGAGTATTTCAGGTTATTAGAAGCTTGCATGTGTGAAAATGTGGCAGTGATGACATTGAGCCCATGACCTAAACCAACTCAAATTAGACAAGGGCCCAGAATGGGGTGATAGAAATTGGTGGTGGCCCAGCAGTAGACTGAGAGCTATCGGGAGACTGACTACTATAGGAAGAGGAAGAGTATGCCTTACTTACAGCCTCTACATAACCTGACCAGACTTTGGGGGATGAATTTACACTAAAAGACATCTGGGCACTAATGCTTGATGGGATAGAACTTAACATGTATGACGGAATACATGAGGTCTAGTAGGGGTGTGCGGTAGGATGGGGATGGGTGAGGGGTCTAAATTTGAAAAAAAATTAAAAAGTAATAAATTCAAACAATTTCTTTTCTAAAAAATTTTAATTTAACTCATTTTTAAAAAGTTGTATCACTGTATTTCATGCAAACATCTCAATTAGTATTAATAATCGTTATACCTCCTTCCCCACTGCAGCCCCCAGAGCTTCCAACTTGAATCCATGCATTATTTCATCTGCATTAAGGTCTATTTTCAAGTTAGTGTCTTCAAATGACCTCAGTGCAGATTCATTCAGCCTACCAAGATCCCCTCCCTTTAGGAAGACTAGTTCATGCAGCATTAATCAGTTGCCAATACTTAAGCAAAGGTTGGGGTCTACAACCAATTTCTCCAGTTCCATACTAGGTTTTTGTCTTACTGAGCTTGCATGGCTCTTGAGCATGCCAGTATGATCACTGTAGGTTCATATGAGCAGGGCTCTAGGTGCTTATGGATTCTATTTCCATATCATGCACCTTCTCACTGGCTCTTACAGTCTTTCCACCCCCTCTTCCACAATGGTCCCTGACCTCTACATTAGTGAAACTTAATGTAGGCGTCCTATCCAGGACCCACACTCTGCAGACTATTAATCTCAATGCTTTAGTCATTTGTGACCTTTTGTGTTACAGGCTCTTTGTTGCAGGTGGGAGCTTCATTAATGAGAGTTGAGAGATTCATTAGTGTCTTCTTTACCCCTTGTTCTATATTGTGTGAGCCTTGGGTGTAGAGGCTGCATTGTAGATGTGCTGCCTAGGCATGGTCAGTTCACAGACAATGTCTGTGTGTGATTAGTTGTGGTACTCTGTAGTAGTCTCTGGTGCAAAAAAAGTTTCTCTGATGAGCGGTGACTGTAAATATAGGATACCTATTTTGCATTTAGTAAGAAATTTCATTAGCCTAAGGTTGAAGCCTTGGGAATTTCTGTAAGATCTATGACCTCTTCAGCCATGTGTATTTGGCTATGTTTACAGTACCACACATGTGTTTCCTCTCATTGAGTGGTCTCTAAGACCAATTAAGTAGCCTTTGATTGGCCCCAAGATAAAAGTGCCACTACCTCACCAGTATTGAATGCAGTCCTAGTTATCAGTGTGGTTATTTGGTCATTAATCTGGTGTTGGGCCATTGATTGATGTTCTCCCTTGGCTACTTGTATAGTGCTATCTAGACATATGAGTGCTAGCCTTCAGGGGAAGTGGCTTCTAGGTCAGTTTGAGTTTCATTGCTACAAATCCAGTCTCTGAAGTACGTCCTTTCTTCAGCAATAAGGTCTCACCTTTAAGTTCTGGGAGGCAATCAAAGGCTGTGGTAAGAGCCTGTGTAATTTTGGGAGTCTCTTGGACCACTTTGGTCAATAACTCAAAGGAAGGTTTCTCCTGTCTTGCTCTGTTTCTTGTTATATAACCTTCAGCTATGCACATGGACTCATGTAGAGATAGTATATGTGTAATTTGTCATTAGGTTGTTAGACCAATATGATTCTACTTGGTGTTTTATACTAGCTAGGCACTATTTATGTCTAGTCTCTGTTTCTCTCACTGTCTAGCCTTCCCTCCATAACATCTGCTTTTGAAGAATCTAGGATTTTGATAACGTGCCAGGCAGAGGGCCCCAATTCAAATAAGAAGCAATTTGGGCATTGCATTTCTAATGAGCTTTTCTGATGGGTGTCATTTCACAATTGATGGCATGGCTTCTTTCTGGGAAGTCTCTGACCCCACCGGGAGAAAAACAGTCTTGAGAGTTGGAGCTTGTGACTTCAGAGCATTAACCAGCACACCTTTCCCCTTGCTCATTTTATTTAGTATCCTTTGCTATGATGAACCACAGCAGTGAATACAATTTTGTTACTCTAAATTCTGGCATCTTTCCACACTTGAGGAGACCTTGAGGGTGTGAGGGTGTAACTCAAAGTTTTTCCATTCAGACTCTTGGGCATTTCCCCCTGATTTTAGCTTCCCTGTGTAGGGGAATCAGAAGTCTGTCTGTCTCTCTGTCTCTCTCTGATACAGATCCACTGACTCTAAATCTTTTCATTGTCCTCAGAACTCTGGAATTGGGAGACAGACCTTGATGTGTGTGTTTTCTTCTACTCTGCTGGTCTCCATCAGTCCTACAATCTAGGAAGTCCTGCCATTTCTACGTGGGAAATTTATACAAATTCTGTTTTGACACATTCTTCCCACTGTTTCTGTTCTCTACCTAAATCTCCTTGGTTGGGACTGTAAGTCTCTTAATCTGTGAACATTCCTGCCTTTTCCCCTCTGTTCTATGTCCCTGTCTAATTCAAACACTTTAAAAGTTCAAAGTCTCTTTAAAATGTCAGTGAACTATGGGCTCCTGTAGAATCCAAAACAAATTACATACTGTCATTTTTCATGAGGAAAGAACCAGGGCACATCACTTAAACAAAATCAAAGTCAAACAGCATAGAAGTGTGGGATTCACTCACAATCTTCTAGACTCTAAAGTGCTTGGGCAGCTCTGCCTCTCTAGTCTTAGGCCGCCTCCACACCCACTTGCCGCTGCCCTAAGTGGTTGTCTCATAGTCCTGGCATCTCCATGTTATGGTGTCTACTGCAAATGAAGATATACATTCAGCAATGTCCTGGTACACATGTTACCAGGACAAGCGTCATATCTTCTATATGACCCCATCAATCCTAGAGGTCTTTACTGCAACTGAGACTGCATCTTCACCAGTGGCCTCTTCTTGTCTAACATGGTGACAAGCCTTAGCTTCTCTCCATGATCCCTTTATTCTTTCAAAACCAGTACCATCAGGAAGAATCTTACACATTGCCAAATTTTACTGCGTGTTTGAGATTCAGCCTTGGCCACCTCTGGACTAAAACTTCCTTGTGCTGATCCTGAGGAAATATTTTTCAGAAGATTTCACCTCAACAATGATGATTTTTCAGTCCCAGCTAACTAGCATTAGTCTTTTCCAGTAAAGCACAGAAGATTTCACTTAAGATTCTTATTTCAGATATATCACATGAATGACCCTGATAGTCATTGTTTCCCTCTTATATTTCACAAACCTACCATCCATCTACATCTCGTTCATCAGTATCTTTCAAGTTCCTATGGAACAGCTCAGTAAGCTCTAATCATTTGTGGTTTAAATAAGTGTCCCCAGAGAATTTGAAAACTTGGTCTTCAGTTCATAGTGATGTTTGGGGAGAGTGATGGGATCTTTGGAAGATGTGGTCTTGCTGGAGGTACATGCCACTGGGATGGGTTTGGAGAATGTATAGCTATGCCTGCTTCCACTCTGGCACTCTCTGCTTCCTGTGCCTCCTTGTAGATGTGAACACGTTACTGTCTGCTCCAGTTGTCTCTGCCATGTCTTACTCTGATTGACTCACCCCTGGAACTGGAAACCCAATAAACTCTTCATTTTATAAGTTGCCTTGTCATGGTGTTTTACCACAGCAACAGGAAAGTAGGTAATATCATACTCAGTGCTACAGCCCAAACTCCAAAAATTTCCACAATCCTCTCCAAAACAAGATTAGGCCTTTTATAGCAATACCCTACTCTGGGTACCAATTTCTATCGTAGTTTGGCTTCTGTTGCTATGAGAAACACCATTGCCAAAACTAACTAGGGAGAAAAGGGTTTATTCCTTCTTATACTTCCAAGGCACTGTTATTCCTTCAGGAAGATTATGCAGGAACCTGGAGAGATAGGAACTGAAATACAGACCACAGAAGAACACTTCTTACTGTCTTGCTTCTCCTACTTGTGTTCAGCCTGCCTTCTTACACAACCCAGGGTGACCTGCCTAGTGGTGGCATCATACACTTTGAGCTAGGCCCTCCTGCATCACCTTATAATCAACAAAATACTTTGGAAACATGCACACTGGTCAATCTGAAAGAGGAAATTACCCAGTTGAGGTTCCTTTCTCCTAGGTGTGTTGCAAACTGAAGCTATCTAGCACATCCATTGTGATGGACTGTATCCTCTGAAACTGTAACCCGAGATAAATCCCTTCTTCCTTACATTCTTTTTGTCAAGGTATTTTATCATGTCAACAAGAAAGTAACCAAAACAGACACTATCTTAAAAAATAAGTTGGAAAAACAATTGATAAAAGACACTGGATATTAACCTCTGGCTTCTGCACATGCATACATGAGCACATGCATATTCACACACAGAATAAAAGAAAAATAGGAAGGTTAATCGAGGCACAATATGTATAAAGAGGCCAAATCAAAGATTTTGTTGGCTTAACCATTGAAACTTTTTGCTTCAAACCTGAGGCAAAATGTAAAATGTGAAAGTGGAATCATTGTGTTATAGGCAAGCTGTTCTAGAAGCCTGGATAAAGTGATAAAGTAAGAAAATAAATGAAGATCATTGTTTAGATATGAAATGAGATACTGAATTATGGACTAACAATAGGAGACAACTTAAAATGAGGGGACAGATTTGAGACATGAAGATGAGACCAAACTGACCAAACAATGATGGGATACAAGATGAAAAAGATGGAGAAATTATAAATTACTTTAAATATGTACTTTGAAGCACTAGGTAAGTGATGGTTATTCTGAAGTAGAGCAAATTGGAAGAGAACAGGATGAGATGAGGGTGTGTGAGTGGAGTTTAAGGTATAATGAATTTGAGATTTCAGTATGACAGACAATAAATACTCTCATATAATATCTTTAATCTCTGTGGTGATTTTAAGTTGAAAATATATCTTTTGGAACCCACCCACAGATACATAATAATTTAAATCTGAGAAGCTACACAGGATTAGTAAGGATGTAGCAGTGTTTCATACCATCAAAAAACTATTAGCAAAGGAGTACTTGGAGGAGGCACAAAAATCAAATATGGGAAAAACAAGAGACATCCTCCAGGAAGATGAGAAAGGAATAGGGATGCATGAACTAGAGGCATCCAAGGATGACAGCATTTCAAGATGTGAACATACATCATACGTGTGTCATCAAAGTCCAGAAAGAATGGACTAAAACATGGTCATCAAGATATTCCTTGTAGTGGTTCATTAGGAGACATGGTAGACTGTTGTGTTACAATAGCAATGTCTGCTTGTGTCTTTGTGCCATTTGTTTAGAATATTTTTGTCTATCCTCTCACTCTAAGGTGGTACCTATCCTTGGAAGTAAGATGAGTTTCTTGTAGATACCAAAGAGATGAGTTTTCTTTTTTTCTGGAGGCATCTTATTTTAGTTTTTATTTAAAGTGTGTTTTATTGAATGTTTGTAGATTTCTTACAATATATGTTTATTAGTTACTTTTCTGTTGCTGTGATAGAAACAAATATAAATAAATATAAAGGGAACTTATAAATAAAGAGTTTATTTAGCTTACAGTTCCAAAGGCACAAGAGTCCATCATATAAGGAGGCATGATGGTGGAGGTGGCCAGAGCAGATGCAGCAGATAAGTGCGCACACCTTCAAGCAGGCACAGGAAGCAGAGAGTAACTGGAGATCGAGTGAGGCTTAAGAACTCTCTAAGCCCGTCCCCAGTGACCTGCTTCCTTCAGCAAGGCCATACATTCTAAGACCTCCAAAACATTGCCACCAACTTGGGACAAAATGTCCAAATTCTTGGAGTCTCTGGAGGACACTCTTATTCAAATCACCACAACATCTTTTTAAAAATAAAATATATCCTTTATTTTTTCATGGCTGAAAACCATATCTGAATATAACCAGCCATTATCTCTAGGTTTGATAGGACAGTACCTTTATTTAATTGAATTTTTTTTCTTAATTTATTCAACTAGTCTGTGTCTTTTGACTGGGGAGGTGAGGTCATTTACAGTTAGATTTGTTATTGAAAGCTGTGTGTTAGTTACTGCCACTTTATTTCATGATTGTGTTCTTAGTCTTATGTTGTCTTTATGTATTTTCATCAGTTTTCTATCTGTAACCTCTTCATTGTGATCATTTCTTTCTTCAGTCCTTTGTATTGCTTTGAGTATTCTCTGTGCGACTGGTTCAGTGGAAATTAATTCTTTCTCCTTTGACTGTGTTAGACAGTTTTGCTGAGTAAAGTATTCTAGGTTAGCATCTATGGTGATTTAGAACTGGGAATACTTTAGGCTGTTCTGTCACTTTATAGCTTACATTGAAAAGTCAGCTGGAATTCTGATGGATTTCTTCATGTGTAACTTGTTTTTCTCTTGCAGGCTTCCATATCCTCTCTTTGTTCTAGACATTTAGTGTTTTATGTTGTATCATGGGGAGTTTTTGTTCTTGTCCTTCTCTGCTTGGTGTTCTGTGTGCTTCTGTAGCTATATAGAGATGTCTTTCCTTAATTTAGGGAAGCTGTCTTCTATAATACTGTTGAAGATCTAGACAATGCAATTGACCTGCAATTCTCTTTCTTTTATGTCTATGATGCATAATTTGTTATTTTCATGATGTCCCACATTTCTTGCATATTACATTCACTTTTGAAAATTTTTTTTCATATTCTTTGCTTAAGGGGTCCAGTTGTACAGCTTTGTCATCCAGTCTTGATACTCTGTTTTCCATTTCATTCATTCCTCTTGTGAGACTTTTGCCTGCCACTTCAAATTGGCTTATTGAATTTTTCAGTTCCATCTGTATTTCAGATTGAGTCTTCTTCAGTATTTCCAGCTCTTTTTTGAATTCACTTTCCAAGTCGTGAATTGTCTTTTTCATTTCATTCAGTCATATATTCATATTTTCTTGAACTTCACTCAGGACTTTATTCCTATTCTCTCTGAGTTCTTTGTGTGTTCTTTAAAGTCATTGAATTATTTGATCAAGTTTATGATTATTCTTTTAAATTCTACATCCTGTGTCTCCTGTTGGTAGTTCTCATTGTAGTGCACTTCTGTAGGACTGGTGGGTTTTGGTAGGGACATATTCTCTTGGTTTTTCATATTATTTGTTTTTGTGTTATGATCCATGCATATGGGTTTCTTTTGCTTGTTGTGTGTCTGTTTTGAAATTCTAGACTTTGTTTAGTATAAGTTTGGTTCTGTTTGTATTGTTGATGTAACTTGATTGATTTCTAATCACTTAAGAATAGTTAGTTGGTCTGTGCTTCAGATTCTCACTTTTGATTTTTTCTTTAGCAGTACAGGATGTTTCCATATTGCTAGCTAAGTGCTCTTTAGTAGTGAAGTCATGGTTCAGTTTGAGACTGTGGAGATTTAAGGTTCTGGAAGGCTAGTTCAGAGCTCTCACTGGGAAGGAGCAGAAGAGACTCTGGACAAGGTGAGAATGGGTACAGGCCTGTGAGCATCTAGTTAAACAGAGTAGACACGAGCCCTGGAGCAGTTGGAGCGTATCTGGTCTGGGTGCAGGGGGTTCAAGGCACCGTGGCAGGTGTCTGACTTACCAGGCTAGTATGGAGGTCTTAGACAGAGGAGCTGGTGTGGTGGTAATTCTATTTTATATATTTTTAGGGACCTCCGAACTGATTTCCATCATGACTGAATAGATTACACTCCCTCCAGCAATGAATGAGGGTTCCTCTTTCTCCACATCCTTTCTCCTATTTGTCATCAGACTTACTGATGATAGCTGTCTGACTAATATGAGGTAGAAATTAAAAGTAGTTTTAGTTTCTGTTTTGGTGATTACTAGGGGTGTTACACACTTGTAAAAATAGTTATCTGTCATTTATGTTTCTTTTGTTTTTTGAAAATTGTCTAATCAATTTATTTCCTTGGTATTTAATTTCTGCAGTTCTTTGTAAATTTTAGATAATAGTCCTTGTTTGAAGTGTAGCTGGGAAAGTTTTTCTCCCATGATGTTGTCTGTCTGTGGGCTCTGCTGGTAGTTTCCTTTGCTATTCAGAATCAATGAATTTCATGTAGTTCTAGCTATTGATACTTGCCTGTGCTATTGGAGTTCTGTTTAGAAAGTTCTTGCCTAACCCAAAATAATCTTCTTGTTGTTGCAGAACTTCAGGTCTATAATTCATTTTTGAATTGATTTTTGTACAAGGTGAAAGATATTAATATAATGTTATTCTTTTACAAGCTGATAAGCTGATACCCAGTTTTGCCATAGAACCAAGAGAACAGGTTTTTTTGTTGTTGTTTTGTTTATCCCAATGCTTGCTTTTGCCTCCTTAGTCAATACTTACGTTGTTACAGCTTTGCTGGATTATTTCAGGGTTGTCTGTTCTATTCTGTTGCTCTACTCATCTGTTTTCTTGCCAGGCCTCTATCACCATAACTTTGTAGTTCAGATTTAGTGATATGTCCATGTTCTTATTCCTCAGGACTGCTTCCCTTATTCGCAATGTTTTGTTGTTCCAGTTGAGTTCTTGATTTCTTTCCTAGAACTGTGAAATATAATATGGCAATCTGATAGGTGTTGCATTAAATCTGTTGATAAATTTTGGTAATATAGCTATTTTTACAGTATTAATTCTGTCATTCAGACGTAGGAAAGGTCTTTCCATTGTCTAGTGTCTTCGTTGATTTCCTTTCAGTGTTTTCAGTATTTATTATACAGGTCATTCCTAGTTTAGGTGCATTCCTGGGTAATTATTTTTTAGTTATTGTGAATGGTTTGTTTTTCCTATTTTTTTTTCTCTGAGAGCATTTTGTTATGTGGGTGTTGTTTTCATGTTGATTTAATGTGTTTATTTATTAGATCTAAGAATTTTCCAGTAGTTTCTATAGAATTTTTAAGCATAAATTATATAATCTGCAAATACCAATATTTGACTCCTTCCTTTGCTATTTTTATTCCTTTCATGTCTTTCTCTTGTCAAATTACTATAACTAAGACTTCAAGCACTAAACAAAATAAGAGAGGGAAGAGTGAGCTTCCTTGTTTTGTTCCCGATTTCAGAGGAAATTCCCTCCATTTTTCTCTGTTAATATAATACTGGCTATAGGTTTGTGGTATGTAGACTATTATTCAAAGAATGCTCCAATAGTCCTAATTCCCCAAAACATTTATCATGAAGAATGCTGTGCATTGTCCAATGCCTTTAAGTATCAATTGAGATGATTATGTACCCCTGTCTTTTAATTTGTTAGGATGGTATATTGCATTAATTTTATGTTAAACCATAAATAAAATAGATTGGTATCTATGTTCATTTAGAGCTGGTAATACTTTGGTCCAGGTTCTTCTGGCTTTCACAGTTTGCAGTGAAAACTCAGCTGTGATTCTGATGGATTTTCCATTATATGTGACTTGTTTTCTTTTGCAGCTTTCAGAATTCTCTCTTTGTCCTTGATCTTGGCATGTGGGTTTCTGTCATTGTTTATGAGTTTGATGTGAGGCGCGAGCCTTTCTTTCTTCAGTTTAAGTCTGATTCTGTTTGTACACTTGATGTGACTTAGTTCTGTTCTTCTTGGGTGTAAAAAGCTGGTTGGTCAAGACTTCAGGTTCTCTCTTTTGATTTTTATATTGGAGGAACTAGGTGGCTCTAGTCTAGCTGCTCCAGGGTTTCCTCAGATGTAATGTTAGTGAGATCAGATGCTTTCAAGGTCTCTCTTAAGGTCTGCATCCCTCCAGCCAACAGGCACAGCACAATTTGGGAAAATTCTAGGTAGAGCCTGAATCAGGCTTTCTCGGGCAGTCTGCATAGTTCTGGATCCCAGTGAAGAAGACTGCTCACAGAAATGCAAGGCAGGTTGGAGGAGAGGACAGTCAGGGTAGACTGGAGGTCACAGGAATTCAAAGGCAATTTGGGGTGAGGGCAGCCTGTGAAGACTCTAACAAACTAGACTGAAAAATTGAGCTGGTCTAAGTACAGAATTCAGGATACAGTTGGTGGGTCTGGACTAAAAGATTAGTCTTGGGATCTGGGATGCTAAGAGCCCAAGTAGCCCTGTGCCCATGTCTAGAAGAAGAACAGGAAGTGGGAAGGAAAGAGCCTGGAGCAGAGTTTTATAATTTTACAAGTATGAAAATTACATAAGTTGTCTCAGATCTCTCATTTAGCCAAGAACAAACTCAAGATTGGATAACATATATTTGTTTCTTTACTAAGATTTATTGCATACTGCTGTATTGGCTTTATTCCTTTTGAAGATACATGTCTACAGATAGGCAAAGTGAATGCATTTGCTGCAGGAGAGACTGTCCTTTATTCGTTTTTGTTCTTAGCAGTTCATAACCAGAATACTGAAAAATTGTAGGAATGTCTCAACTCTACCTCCAGAATTCTCCAGGGCCTTAAAAAATAATGCTTAATCATGCTTTGTCAAACACTTCTAAAGCCACAATTAGCCTTTCCTTTCATTTCTACTCTAGTTAAAAAACAAACAAACAAACAATAAAACGGGGGTTTAAAGTTAAATTTTAGAGGGTACATTTTCAGAAAAAATGGATTAGAAAATTAAGAAGTTATCTGTCAATAGATCTGAGCTTCTTAGAAGGAAATTGGGCTTGTAGGCAAAGTTCTTTGGGCTTTAAATTTAGAAAATTTAATAATGAGAATCATCAAGTTTGAGAATCATCATCTTCCTTTTGCAAGTGGAGTGTTGAGAGCAATGAATCTGAAAAATGCTCCAAGAAGCACATAGCAGCATGGGATTATAAATGAAGATGCTTGAAGACACTTTCAGCATTTATTGAAGAATGTGTTCAGCTTTCCTTCTCAGAAAGATTGGAGTAATACTGGGAAACTGCACAGAGTCTAGTTAGATTTGGTTTGAAATTCAGTGCCAAATTAAAATAAATGTTTCCTACCATTGCCTAATCTGTTTTATTCCCCCCTTCTTTGACAGTGAACTTGCCACCATTCATAGGAGTAGGTCTGCCTTCCCTGCCTAAAGGGCAGGCTAGTGTTTTGTAATTTTTTTATGTGTGACATACTAACATTTGAACTCAGGCCCTTGAATATGCAATCCATACAGAAATAACACTGAATTCCATCCCTTGCCCTTGGCTTTTTGAGACAGGATTTCTGTCTGCATAGCTCAGGCAGGTCTTGAACTGTCCTTCCTGCCTTATCCTCCTAAATGCTGGGATTGCAGGGCATCCCCCTACACTTGGATCAGTCATTTTCCTTAGGAATAGACATACAATTAAACATAGAGAAGTGAGGTCACATTTCAATAGGAAAGTAAAAACAAGGAGATGCAGTGATTCTACGATGGGATTCAGAGGGCTAGAAGCTACAAACCGAAGAGAAGATGGTCGCTTCTTTTTACGTTCAGTTCTGAGCTTGGTTTTTAGATGGTATTTTTGATTACTTGAATTTAAAAGTATAATTATTGAAGCGACTATGCATTTAATACATGCTAAGATTCTAAAAAGAGTAAAAGAAAAAATATGAGAAGATGGAATAGGGCACAAGCAAATTTGAATTTGATATCTCCCTTCTAGGGCTGGCTCTTAAACATCTCTAAATAACTTCTCTCTGATCCTTAAAGATCTTATTTGGGAAACAAGTAAATTAAACTTAGGTACTTCACTCCTGTTCCAAAGTGCATGCCTCCACACTGTCCTCCAGGTTTCTTTCCTTATTTCCTTAGAATCTAGCCTACTACTGGAGCTTGGATGTTGCTTTCCTAGTCTCCCTTCTGTGTTTTCAAAGTTGTTTGAGTTTCTATAGTCTCCCATTTAAATACCCTGCCAACAATATAGGTTTATGGTTTTATTTGTCCAAGTACTTTACCTGTAGAAGAAACAGGTTCTGTTTAATTTAAATAATCCCTCACCTTTAGTGGTGCTAGTTTTTGAACCCAGACGCCAGAGCAGCGATCACATTGAGACAGGATCTCTCTACAGAGTGTAGGTAATCTTTGAACAGAACGCAGGAGGATAAACTACTAGATTTTAGAAAGAACACTTTTTTCAACTCTCTCTCAGGAAATATCAACTGATTGATTGAACTTATGCCCCATGGTTAAGGTATTTAAAAGGAAGAGATCATTAATTACAGTTCCATCAAGATTGAATGTAATGCAAAATAGTGCATATTCTCAAAGGAGTGCTATTTTCAGAATATGGTTAGCTGAGCAAGGAAAACCAGAGATCTCTGCAGTGGTTCAAGGATGGGGGCCTGTTTTCTTTCATTTTTTGTGGAGTGAATCCGTCATTTCCATCTCTTATGTGCATGGGGATTAGGCTATGGATTCTGTGTCACAGGGATATGCTCTTAAAATGTGTTACTTATCACATAATCCCTTGTAAAGTACATGCGGCAAAATACAACGCATCAGTCTAATGGCTTGGCTTGTCTGTGGCGATGTGATTTCACAAGCTAATGAGCAGTTTACTCTGCTGTGCAAGTCCCTTATCACCCACCAGAATTTTTCGCACATGAATGAATCTTCACACTTCTTTCAACAGCACAGTCAACTGAATAACTCTAAGGCCTTGGCTACGATTCCATAAATCATTCAAAGCAAATCAATCTTAGCCTTAATTTATCTTCTCATTTTTGAAATTCTTTATATAAACTCATAGTGTTTACATCTTGAAAGCAAACCTACCCACTGATGGGCTCAGAACACAGAAAGAAATGTTATTAATCTGCTTACATTCATACATTCACTATGACACAGGATGTTATCAATGGGAGCACTAAACATTTTTATGACAATTTGCATGAGAAAAGTCATGAGCAGAACAGAATGTAGCAATTGCCCATATTTTAATGCTGCTATAGAAAATTATCAACATTTTGCCACCATGGAAACAATAGCTTTCATATTAGTTCATTTCTTTGGCTCCTCATAAATAGAAAGAGCAACATGATTGACCTAAAAAAGCCAGGAACTTTTTACCTATGCCACTGCTAGGAATTTGTTAGGCCCCAAAGCTCCAAAGCCCTGTCTCTTGTATTCCTTTTGGAACTTGAGGAGTCACTGGGCCTATGCATGTAAATAGTGGTTTTATTTATTATTTATTTATTTATTTATTCATTCTTATTAAGAGCCAGATTCCAGGGTAGGAATTTTTGAAGTTATTAAGAAATACTGATGTCTTTAGTTTGGGCCATCTTGAAGGTTTGATTTTTAAACTCCTAGCTCTAGTGCAATCCATCCCTGCAATGATGTGGAAATCAAAAATGGGAATTATAGCCAATCTTTCTTTTGTTCATAATTCTATGGCTCAGAGAAATAGTCGCCTCTTGTTGGTTTTATGAAGAATAGAATATAATTTCCCTTTGCCTGCTTAGGGGGCAATCATTCAGCATTGTTAAGGTGAATTTTACCCATGAGCATAATACTAAAATAGAATCTGGCTTTTATATGCAGTTCTCTTCCTATTAATCCTGTTCCCAGAAGATTTCATCATTCTATAGTGTTAGCTTGGTTTCCATAGCGGTAAACAGGACTCCATTCCAGGGTGCACTTTCTAAGTAGGAGTCGTATGACAGGATTCCATTTGTTTCGAACAGTGAAGATATATTTAAATCCACAGGCACCACTCTCCTAGGCATATCTAACCAGGAGCTGCCCTGGGGTAGAAGGGATGAAACCTTTGTTTGGAATAAGATAAAATGTGTCTATTGTTTATTGACACACTGGCCAGGCTTACATATGTGGAAGAATGCTGTTCCCACCATGGCATGGCATCTCTGTAACAGGAGAGAATCTGCATGTATTGTCAATGGTAAATGTGAGCCTGTAATTAGAAGACTGCAGACACAAGGCAGTAATTGGCTGATTCAGATGGAGCGCACCACACCTGGCCTCCATGTCTAATGAAGACAACCTCCCCTTCATTATGTGTCAGCACTTGCGACCCTGATGAATCAATCTTATACTCCAGGAAAGCTGGCACAGATAGAATGATCTCATCCCAGACAGCTACTCTTTCCATTTATCACAAGCATCATTGACTGAGAGCTATGCTGTGGGACTTCAGTCCTACATCAGTGGCATTTCTCCAGTTAGCTTCCTTGCCTCCCCATTCTTACTGTCTTTTTACAGTCACATTTGTATCTTCTTATCCTCCTTTCTTTTCATATGAACAAACATTGCTAATGTGATCTGTGCTTAGCTTGGCCTTGGCCATAAGGCCAGTGACCTTGTCAAGGTTTCTAAGATGTTACTTCTCCAATACATAGTGGAGCCTGGTACAGGGGCTGGCATATGCTAAGTGCCCAATAAATGTTTAGTGACTGATGGTACAGTCAGTTTAGTGAAAACATTAACCAGTTTCCCTTTATTGGGTCTTTCTTCCAGTCACTACAAAGGACTTATACATTTTCATTATGTAGAAAAAGAAACGGAGTTGAATTTTTAATAGAGTCAGAAAACTTTTGGCAGATGAAAATTGTACCAAATATTTGTGTAATGGTTACATATCTCAACATTTTATAAATAGAATTAATCAAAATAAGTGTATATGCAAGATGGGTTGAATAATTTATGGATACACACATACAATATATAGACAATTATAATTAATGTTCCTGGTGGGGGAAGACTGTTTAGCTGGTACTAAGTTACATTCAAATAGGAGAAATAAGTCATGGTGTTACATTGCACAGTAAATTGATTATAAATATAAGACATAGAGTATCCACTTCAGAAGAACTGGGGAGGGAGATTGCTGAATGCTTGCATCCTAGAGAAACAATTTTTTGAATTGATATACGTGTGTGTGTGTGAAAGAGAGAGAGAGAGAGAGAGACTGTTGTATGTTTATGTTTCCTGATTTAGATGTTATGCAGCATATACCCTGTAAATAAGGATAATTTTTATGTAATGAAAAAATAAAATATTTTTTCCGTAATTTAAGACACAAACATGAAAATATGCTAAGCAAAAGAAAACTGAACAAAAATGGTCATAGTGAGCAATGCCCAAAATAGGAAGATGCAGTGGCCCTGGGAGATGCAGTGTGATCCTGGGGTCCTGGGAGATGCAGTGTGATCCTGGGGTCCTGGGAGATGCAGTGTGGTCCTGGGAGATGCAGTGATCCTGAGAGATGCAGTGTGGTCCTGGGAGATGCAGTGGTCCTGAGAGATGCAGTGTGGTCCTGGGAGATGCAGTGGTCCTGGGAGGTGCAGTCATCCTGGGAGGTGCAGTGGTCCTGGGAGGTGCAGTGGTCCTGGGAGATGCAGTGGTCCTGGGAGATGCAGTGGTCCTGGGAGATGCAGTGGTCCTGGGAGATGCAGTCGTCCTGGGAGGTGCAGTGGTCCTGGGAGATGCAGTGGTCCTGGGAGATGCAGTGGTCCTGGGAGGTGCAGTCATCCTGGGAGATGCAGTGTGGTCCTGAGAGATTCAGTGTGGTCCTGGGAGATGCAGTGGTCCTGGGAGATGCAGTGGTCCTGGGAGATGCAGTCATCCTGGGAGATGCAGTGGTTCTTGGAGATGCAGTGGTCCTGGGAGATGCAGTGGTCCTGAGAGATGCAGTGGTCCTGGGAGATGCAGTGGTCCTGGGAGATGCAGTGGTCCTGGGAGATGCAGTGTGGTCCTGGGAGATGCAGTGGTCCTGAGAGATGCAGTGGTCCTGAGAGATGCAGTGTGGTCCTGAGAGATGCAGTGTGATCCTGGGGTCCTGGGAGATGCAGTGTGGTCCTGGGAGATGCAGTCATCCTGGGAGGTGCAGTGGTCCTGTAGATGCAGTGGTCCTGGGAGATGCAGTGGGCCTGGGAGATGCAGTGGGCCTGGGAGATGCAGTGGTCCTGGGAGATGCAGTGTGGTCCTGAGAGAGTCAGTGTGGTCCTGAGAGATGCAGTGGTCCTGGGAGATGCAGTGTGGTCCTGGGAGATGCAGTGGTCCTGGGAGATGCAGTGTGGTCCTGGGAGATGCAGTGGTCCTGGGAGATGCAGTGTGGTCCTGGGAGATGCAGTGGTCCTGGGAGATGCAGTGTGGTCCTGGGAGATGCAGTGGTCCTGGGAGATGCAGTCATCCTGGGAGGTGCAGTGGTCCTGAGAGATGCAGTGGTCCTGGGAGATGCAGTGGACCTGGGAGATGCAGTCATCCTGGGAGATGCAGTGGTCCTGAGAGATGCAGTGGTCCTGAGAGATGCAGTGTGATCCTGAGAGATGCAGTGTGGTCCTGAGAGATGCAGTGTGGTCCTGGGAGATGCAGTGGTCCTGGGAGGTGCAGTCATCCTGGGAGGTGCAGTGGTCCTGGGAGATGCAGTGGTCCTGAGAGATGCAGTGGTCCTGAGAGATGCAGTGGTCCTGGGAGATGCAGTGGTCCTGGGAGAGGGAAGATGGTGAGGACTGGTGATCTCTAGGATCACTGTGCTGCTATCTTATACACTTTCAAATACTAAAAATTGGAAGATGCAGTGGACCCGGAAGAGTGAAGAAGGTTAAGAGTGGCAGCCTTGGGGATCAGTGTGCTATCTTACACTTTTTCTAATTTCCAGTATTTACAGCCTTTCTAATGTTATGTATGTGTAGATTATGCATACATAATAGTATATATATGCATATATGCTGCATATATTCCCTCTACATATATAAACATACATATGTCTTTTACATTTTAATGATACAGGGAACTCCAATGGAACACAAAGATTATTTTTAAATTGTAATATCACTTAGATTTATAAAATATAGATCACATGTGTGCTAAACTCTCACATAACTATAGACTGTATAAAATGTACAAATGCAAATAAAGTTTAACAACCAACTAAATTGAAGATGTTGGCTTAGTGTAGTATAAAATACTGAAATATAATTGAATATTTCAGTAATCAGTAAGGATTTCAATATGATCAATTTATTTATTTTACCTGCAATAAATTTTAGTTTTAAATAGTATTTATCACATATATAAAACATGCATACATGGTATAAAAACTGTATAATATTACATATAGTTTTCATAGCACATATTTTATATATTAATTTATGCATATAATATAGAATATACATATGTAAGTAGGTTTTGGAGGATCATCAAACCTCATACATAACCAACACTATGCTAATAAGTAAACCTCAAATGCACATTCTAATGATGCATCACTTGATAACTTTTAAAGCTGCTGAATACATTAAGATAAATAAGATCCACATTGCAACAAAAATTTAAGGTATACATTCACAATTCAATATTTTTGGAATAAAAAAGAACATTTTAAATTTATTTTTATAGCTACTATTATTGGTAATTAACACACTTTAGAAGTTGATTAGTATGTTAGTTAATTCAGGTTAATTAGAAGAAACACTGGGTAGTTTATAAACAACAGAGATTCTTTTTCACACTTGTGAAGGTTGGAAGTTCCAGATCAAGACAGCAGTGCTTTGGTCTGGGGAACACCTGCCTCCGTATTTTTGAGTCTGTGTCTTCCTTTGGTAGAAGGATTGAGAGCTCTCTTACTCGGAGGAACACCTAATGCCAACAGCTTGGGGGTTAGGATTTCAACTATGAATTCAGGGAGGACTACACAAACACTCAGATGAACAAACCACTAAGCTCACACAGAATACATCAGCTCAAAACACCGGCATGGAACTAGCTCGTGTGGTACTGGTCCTTCTGAGTGTTTTATTTACCTTCACTAATGTCAAGTAAAGCTCGCTCTGTCCCATTAAAAAAAAATCTTCAGCTACTTTAAATAAATGGAATCTTTGTTGTTATTTTTGTCATATTTGTTTTATTTCATGGATCTTTTAAGAATAGCTTGATGAATATACTTAGCACTCAGTTCGGACATTTAAAAACTTCTTAGAATTTTCTTCTCCCCTCCAGAACCAGCCATTATGGTGATGTTTATTGTGTAAATTAAATTTACCTGCCCTGTTCAGGGTGTGGAAATCAGGTAATTTTATTTATTAGTTTTTCCTTTTCATTGCTAAGTAGCATTCCAATACTTAATTACTTAAACTAATTACCTTAAGTATTTTGAATAAATAGATTTATGTAAGAAAAGTCTTGTACAAACCTTGTAATGGAAATGGATGTCTTTCTTTATGTGAATGTCAAGGATTAGAAATGCCAGGTCAGAGTGTAGCAGCATATTTATCTTTATAAGAAATTCTAATTTGTTTTTTTAAAAAATCACTGTAACATTTGCATTCCAACCACCAAATACGAGCATTGTATTTGTCCTACATCATTTCCAAAGTTTGATATTGTCAATCTTTTAAAATTTTAGCCAATCTAATATGTACAAATAGGCATCTCATGAGTTTTTATTTTGTATATACATTATATTTAATAACAGACTATCTTATTGTATATATTACCTTTTCCCATATTTTGAACAATGTCTACTTCATCTTTCTAATGGTTTATTCGATAAATTTCCTTTTAAATTATTGCTTTGTAGAAGTTGCCTATACATCTTTGAGGCTAGAGAAATGGCTCAGACATTGCAGTACCTGCTACACCAGCATGAGGACCTCAGGTCAGACACCTGACACCCACATAAGTACTGGGTGCACATATTTGTAACTCTAGCATGGAAGTTGAGGTGGCAAGGATGGTACGGGAGATCAGTCCCTGAGGCTCATTATCAGGCAGCCTTGCCAAACTTGTGAGTCCAGGTTCAGTGAGACTATGAGGAGGTCAGGGGAGAGTGATTGAGGAAGACCCCTAATGTCAGTCTCCCACCTCCATGATCACAGAGGTATACGTGTTTGTACACCTTCACCCCACAGGGAGAAGTTGCTTATAATTTCTAAATATGAGCCTTGTATCATATACAGATATCTTTCTACAAGTTAGCAGCCTGACCCTATCAGATTTTCAGATATGTTTAAGACCAGGAATGTAGATTACCCGCTGCATCATTGGCTTGTTTTACGGTTAACATGTTTTGGATCCCAAACTATCTTTCCTACATGAAAGTTGTAGCTTTTCCTTTTTCCTTTAGAATTTTAATGCTTTAAGCTTTTATATTTATGGTCTATGGGCAGTCCTGAGATAGTTTTTATAGGCATGAGGAAGGCATCAAGGCTTATTTTTTTCCGAGTGGATATCCTGTTTTTCTTACACTACTTGTTAAGAAAAGATTATCCTTTTAATATTATAACATCCTGGTGCTTCCTCAGACTAAAAATTATATGCCTATTTCAAGACTGACTCTTCAACTTCATTGATTTCTTTACTTTTTTCAATATCATATTTAATCAACTACTACAGTGTTTTAATGAGTCCTCAAATCCGGTGGCCTGTCCCAATTTTTTTGTTCTTTAAACCTGTCTTAGCTATTTTAAATCATTTGTGTTAATAGGATCTTTTAAAACAGTGTTTCAGTCTGAATCTATGCACCAATTTGAGGAGAATTAAATTGTTTAACAATGTTGATTTTCTGATTCTCTGTGTATGCTATATCTATTATTTAAGATATTCTTTGTGTTTTACAGAATTTCATTTTCTTCTTCTGCCACTTAAAACCTCTTCTGCTCTCATGGATCCTATTCAAATTTCATGACCTGCATATGTAGACACACATACCCACATATGCTCTCACAAATTAAAACCTAAGCACTGTATGTGAGAGAAAACATGTACTACTTGTCTTTCTGAATCTACAGTATTTCACTAAGCATTCTGCTATTCAACTCCATTCATTTTTGAATCTTTCATGATTTTATTTTTATTTATGTTTGAATAAAATTCCATTGTGCATATGCACCACATTTTCTTTACTCTGTGTGGATGGATAACTAGGCTGATTCAGTTCCCTGACTGTTGTGAATCCTGCAGCAGACATGGATTTGCAAGTATCTCTGTGGTGTGTTGACGTAGAACCCTTCAGGTATGTACCCAAGACTGGCACAGTTGGGCCATGTGAAAGTTCCATTTTCAGTAATTTTTAGAAGTCATCGGACTGATTTTCATAGTAGCTGCGGAGGCTTACATTCCCATCAGCAGTAAGTAATGGCTCCTCTTTCCCCTCATTTTCTTCGGTATTTACTGAAGTTTTTCATGGTGATAGACATTCTAACTGAGAGGAGACAGCATCTCAAAGCAGTTTTCATTTTTGTTTCAAGTACTTAATGGCCACCTGTGCTTATTCTTTAAGAACTGTCTATCAACTTCATTAGCCCATTTATTGACTGAAATATTTGCCTTTTTGTGTTTACAATTTGAAGTTCTTCATGTATGTTAATTCTCTGATTTTCTCTCTTCTGTATACTCTTCACTTTGCTGGTCTTTTCCATGGCTGTGCAGAACATTCTTATTTCATGTATCCCATTTGCCAGTTCTTAGCATTGAATCCTGTGCTACTAAATTCTTTTTCATCAGATTCCTGGTCCATGCTGATATCCTGCAGTGTTTTCCCTGAGTTTATTCTCTTACATGGGAATATCCGATTTTTCCAGGACCATTTGTTAAAGAGACTTTTACTACTGTATTTCTGACACTTTTGATATAAAAAAATTAGGTGCATGGAACTGAGTAGGTTTGTTTCTGGGTCTCTGTCCTATCCCATGGATCTGCAGGTCTATTTGAATGCCATTATCATCCTCAGCAGTGTTCTTTCTGCTTAAAATTGCTTTTGCTCTTTGGAGTCACTTGTGTTTAAAAATCAATTTTAGGATAATTTTCCTAGTTTGTGAAGAAGGTCATTGGAATTTTGATCAGAATTATGTTGAATTTTAAAACTAAGTAATATAGCCATTTTGGCAATATTATTTTGCCATTCCATAAGCATTGGAGGTGTTTCTAGTGTCTTCTTGAATTTCTTTCTTTAATATTCCTAAAGTTTTTATTGCAGAGATATTTTACATCCTTGATTATGCTTGTTACTAGGTATTTTATTTTTTGAAACATTGGTGAATGGGAAAATTTTCCTAATTTTTTCTCATTAAATTTGTTGTTGTATATAGGAAAAGAGACTGATAATATTTCTATTGATTTTGTGTCCTAATATCTTGTTGAAAGTACTTGTCACTTATACAAGGTTTCTGGTGGAATCTTTAGGGTCTTTTAAATTATGGGATTATTTCACCTGCTTCTACCTCTCTGTAATTTTTTTCCACTTGCAGTTTTGTTGCTTTAAGACTCTGAGAACTGTTTCTGATTTCTAATAAATCAGAAAAGTTGGGAACAGTTGTTTCATTCTAGATTTTAGAAGGAATGTTCAGAATATTCTTTACCATTTCAAATAATGTTGGCTATAGGTTTGTCATATATATAGTGTTTATTATGATGAGATATGCCTTTATTTTCCTAGTTTCTTAGGGGTGTTATCAACTTGAATTCTGACAAAAGCCTTTTCTGTATCTGATACCCTTAAGTAATCTTATCTCATATTACATTCACTGATGTGCATATGTTAATCTAAAATTATATCCCTGTGATACCATGTTGTACCCAGTGTACAGTCTTAATGTGTTATTGAATTTGACTTGATACTACTTAGTTGAGTATTTTTTGCCTGTTACCTTCCATTTTGGTTGTGTTCTTAGTAATTTTGTTATCATAGACATACTGCCTTCATGGAGTAACTCTGGTAGAGCTTCTTCCTGTTATGCTTTGTGGAACAGTTTGAGAAGTATTAGTGTTGATTTTTAGATTAAAAGCTTGATAGAGTTCAGCAATGAATCCATCTTGAATTAGGCTTTTCTTGGTGGAGAGAATTTAATCACGAATTCAATCTGATTTCTTATTTTGGTTCTATTTACATTGTTCATATCATCTCTTTAATTTTCAGGTTGTATGTATTTAGGAATATACCTATTTCAAGGATTGTCTAGCATTTTTGGAATTCAAATTTTCAAAATTTTCTATTCTGCAGTACATCTTAATTTGATTTCTGTATACAAATACCTAATGTTCAGCAGACTTTGTTTCCCCACTGTGTTTTAAAAATTTTTTTTAAATGTAAAAATAAATTTACCTCAAATTCGTTAATTTCTGTTTTCTTTTCTATTGATTCTTAATCTGCTAGTCAAGACGCCGTGGAGTGGCATAAATGAATGCTGTAGTTACCATTTGTTACAAATTGGCAACAGTAAAAGGTTTCTTAACATGTAACAACCACAAACTTAGTTTACTATTCAGTATATAAAGAATCTGAGGCAGTTTGTGTAGTGACCGCTCTGTAGCGCGGGTTCTGAATACAGAACACACGCACTCTGCCTTGTGCGCGTGCATCACGGCATGCAGAGCCCCTGAATGCTGCCTGAAATATGTGGGTCTGGATTTGAGAGTAGCTCAGGTTGCAAATCGCCGTGTTTTCACTTTGCAAAGTGTTTTGCTCTTGTGGATACAAAATTGTTTAATTATGTAAAATGAAGAGTTTCAGTTTTTCCTGTCATCATTCCTTAGCTTATAAGCAGAAAATCAGTACATGTTTTAACATTTGATTTTAAAAATTGCTGTTTGAATTACTCACTGGAGTTTCATAAAAATCATTAAATGGATTATGGCTTGATACTATAACAGTATTCCTAACTATTTCTAAAATGGCCCTAAGCCCACTTCTTTCATTTTATACTGAATATTTAAACAAAGTGGCAGTCTCAGTACCAGTGATTACAAAATCAAAATATCCATCAGCTCTGAAAAAAATGTTGAATATGTAGTCTGACACTATCAAATATTCAACCTATTTGATTCTTTATGTAAAATTAAAGAAGCACTCTATCTCATTAATATGTGACATCATTGCCCTGCTTTGTTCTTAGGGTAATTCCAGGCTCTTAAAATGTGTCTGGAGACATTCCTTTCTCTTATATTTAGTGAAAGCCTTTTTGAGCTTTGATACTTAATTTTTCTTTCTATCATTGGATGCTTGGGAGCCTGGCCTGTTCATTATTGGGGTTTTTGTGGCTACTTATTCAATTTGTTTACTTGTTGTTAGTCTATTTCAGTCTTTTCTTCATGAGTCAGTTTTAATAGGTTGTATGTCTCTAGGAATCTTCATTTCTTCTCAATTAACCAGTTTGTTAGCTTTTAATATTTGACAGTGCTCTCTCAGTTTTATCAGTATTCCTCTGGCAACATTTTCATGTGTTTTCTCTCTCATTTATAGTTTTATTGATTTTAGTCTTCTCTCCTTTTTCCTTGCTTAGATTAATATTTCATTTGAATTTCTTTTTTAAAAATAAATTGCCTTCATTTTTCTACTGTTTTCCTTTATTTATGTGCCCTTATTTTTGTTGGTTTGTGTTGTGGTGACTGGGTTCTCTCTCTCTCTCTCTCCTCTCTCTCCTCTGTCTCTCCTCTCTCTCTCCAGTTTGTTTCTTTTACTAGTTCCCTTGAGCTTATTTGAAATATCTTTTTATGTAAATTGAGGTGTTTCTTGCTGTAACCTTTACCTTAGTTCTGCTTTTGCAGTAGCCCATTAGTTTTGGTATGTTTTTGTTGTGTTTTGTCCAAGGTATTTCCAAATTTCCCTTCTGATTTCTTCTTAGACCTGCCAATTGTTCCCAGTTGTCACTGCCTGATTTCTTCTTAGACCTGCCAATTGTTCCGAGTTGTACTATCTGACGGCCACGTGACCCTGAAGCTTCCAGTTTTTCTTTCTGCTACTTATTCCAAGATTAATTACATTTTGGTAAAAGATATTTGATATGATTTCAGTTTTCTTAATTTTCTCAATGATTATTTTGTATCCTAATGTTTGTTATCTATCCTGAAGAATATTCTGTGTGCTAGAGAGAGTGGGGGGGGAGAGAGAGAGAGAGAGAGAGAGAGAAGAATCAGCCAAGGACATAAGAGAAGAGAACATAGGAACAGTAGTTACTAATAACAACTAGTTATTAGCAGTTGAGAGTACATAGGCAAAGAGAGAAAGAGGTACTGAGAAAAGGTCTTTTAAAAATCTAGGCACTTATAGATTATAATCACTTATGTTTAAAAAAAAATGGTAGTTGACATAAGAAAGTGCACCCTTGATGCACTGTGTACGGGTGCTGCAGCTGACATCTTCACCGGGTTGGCTATGACTTACAGTGGGGTCTTGACAACACGCTGCTGCAATAACAAACAGGAATCTCTGCTGCTGAGTTCACTGAATGAGCAAACAGGACACAGCAGCGCTGGTAGACTGGGATGTTGGAAAGAGGAGGGTGGGAGGTGCGGGGCTGAGGCAGCCACATGCCCATACGGAGATGGAGAACTGAGAAGGGGGTTTCAAATTAGAACTGTTCTGTGTGACATGCAGGGGCAGTTCATAAAGTATCAGAGATTTTGAGTTCGGTAGATCCAGTTCAAAATCCCAACTTTGTCTATGGCTAAGCGATACTTAATTTTCTAGAACTCCACACTGGTCTATAAGGTAGATGTAGCCTCTGTCATGTTGATGTAAAAGTTAATATTTATACTTGTTAGTGACCAGTCTTTTTTTCTCCTTTTCCAGAAGACCACATTTTAATCAAAGTAATTGTTTTGCTTAAAAACTTTGGAAGACATCGGACCTTTTCCCCTACACCACATGTTCCCACAGCTTCAAAATAAAGTGGCAAGCAGAGCTGACACTGTTGAGTCACAGCACCAGCCAGGGCCTGACAGAAAGTAGACTTTAATGAAGGACTAGCTACAGAGGTGTGAGCAAGATTGAGGGGAACAACAAATGTTCAAGTCACCAGAGATGGGCAAACCCAGGAAACCATTACTAATGCTGAGTTTGGTGGGGTGGAGGGAGCAAAGAGTATCTCTACAGCCTAGTGAGAGCCAGAGTCCTGGAGGAAGGCTGCCAACAGGAGAGACATGCACAAGCTAAGGCAGAGTTTAAGTAGAGGGGAGACAACCTAAACTTTTTCTTCTCCCATCCTTTCATTTCGTCTCCTAGCAATAACTCTTTGTGTGTGTGTGTGAATGAAACAAGAAGCCACAAGAAAGAGACTCTGCAGATATTGGGGAGAATCCGCTTTGGTTGTGTTGCGGGGAGACTCTATCAACAGCGGCAGCAAACAGGCAGATAACCCATATTCAAATTCAAAATCTTGGCACTGTGGCGTACCAAGAACGGGCGACTCACTCCAGTGAAGGCAGCTCAAGTACTTCACTGTGAAAGTCTCATTCTTAGTTTTGAGTGCCATGAATCTTGAGAAGCTAGTCTCACAGAAGGTTCTAGCTCTTCTGACCAATCCAAGGAGGGCATTGGCTGCAATGAGTCCTTTCTATAAGAAACACCATCTGTCACCAGTGACTCATCCTAAATGAATGATGCAGTTCCTACTAACCCTTTCAAAATAGTTCTTTACCAATTTCCACATTCTCTACAGACATGGAATCTTTTCTGTGTGTGAAATAATTCTTGTCTTTGAGACAAAGTTTTCATTTCTGGGTGTCGACACCTTTGTATTTGCTGCTGAAATTCCCTAGTTACTTCCTGTTCACCCTTCACATCTGCTTTTGGTATCTCTTCTTCCAGATGGAGGAGACGTTTCTCTTGTAACATCCCCAAGCACCCAACCTCCCTGCTTACCACTTAGCATACAATTTTACTTTGTCTGTTTTTTTCCAGTATCCATGTCTGGTGTTTTGTATTGGCAGGGAAGGGAGACTCTGCAGGTCTGCAGAGTGTGAGCCACTTAGCTATTAATCCTTATGCAGATACTAATGCACAAAGACAGACAAACATAAGACATAACACAACTGTGCTTTCTTGATGGAAGTGTACATGAACAATCCTGTGTGATGCCCTTGGGATTTTGGGCATGTTATGACCCTTTTTGGTTCTAACCATTAAAATTAACAAGGTTATTCATGGGCTTTTAGATATTTTAACATACTAATAATGAAAATTCATCCTCTATGGAAAACAAGAAAGATGGCTACTGATTTATTTTGAGAGGAGAAAGACAAGATCATATTTTCACAGAATAACTTGGTAGCAAGTAGATGTCACAGTGTATGTGTTAAATGGTACTTTTCTGTCAACCACTGAGATTTGGTTACTGTGAAAAGAGTAGTTGTGGTTTCCACACCACCTTTGAGTGTTCTGACATTGAAATACTGAGTTTAGAGAACACCTGCCTTTTCATGTGTTTACAAAAATAAAAGCCTTTAGATCACTCTGATTTCCTGTACAATTACCATATAGTTTTGAAGATTGGGTGAATATAAAAGAGCTACAGAGGGACAGGAGGCCACATAGGAAGTCAAGGATTGTAGGAATCGTTATGTCATTCTAAATGAAGAGCAAGATTGTCAGTTAGGCTTGTGTGTGAGTATTTAAAAGGCACAAATCTCTTCTGAGATGGGTGTCCTTGAGCCAGCCACTTAATTTCCTGGTGAAATGGAAATTATAATTCAGAAATGGTATCAGTATTAGATAGTAAGTATAAAGGACATAGTATTTAGTACAATTAACAAATGGCTACTGAAATTATTATACGTATAGATTCTAGCATTGAAGTCATAAAAAGTAAACATTATCCTGCTAATTCTATTTATTCAAACAACATGCCCTAGGCAGAAGAGATGACTCACTGGATAAAGGTGCTTGCTATACAAGTCTGGCAACCTGAGTTCAATCCCTGGAGTTCATATAAGGGAAGGAAAGAATCAGAATTGATTCCACAAGATGTCCTCTGACCTCCACATGCATGTCCACATATGTAACATACTCCTAATGTTCATTTAATCCATTATTAAGGTTTATATACTGATTTCTTCTACAAATACTAAGGTTTTTATCATGAAGATTGCAATCATATTTTCAAAGTTTCACTAAATGAATGACCTCTTTCAGTTCTATTCCAGTATATCAAGAAAAAAAAAAGTCTCTAAAGGCCTCATATACTGAAGCTGTCATTTGGACCAATGTATTTTGGGGGATTGGGTAAATATATCAGCACTGAATTTATTACTTTCAAATGCTGAAAATACTCTTCTCATTTCCCATTGACTTTAGGAGTCAACTATCAATAGCCTGATGAACTAATGAGTTAATCAGCCTCGTTCTTTGGATATGTGTCATTCATGTGTGGCAATCTAGATACCTAGATTTCCTCTAAGTGTTCAGCTTCCAGTCTCAAGCTATTTCGACAAGACCTTAATTATATTGTAATTTTACCTTCTTTTGCTTAGGAGAAATTTTGGAAAAAGAGTTCTGAATAAATTAATGAAGTAACAGCTAAGAAAACGTCTTTGGATATAATTAGTGAGAGCTCATTATGCAAGGGAAGTGCTGGCAGCAGTAGCAGCAGCCAGTGGGACCCATCAGTGGATAAACAGTGCCTCTGTCTTTGGGATGTGTTGATGCTAGCCATCGATGCACAGCACACCATCCTGTTTGGTCTAGCAGGTACTACTGCATTTCATTACCATGGACAGAAACCAGGTTTCACAGTACAGATGAAAAAGCAACTTGCAAATGGAATAAATACCGAAGGACCACTCTATGTGGAATAAGGCAGAGTCTGTTCTTCAGGGAGCTTATTTTTCTAAATGGAAATAAACAACAAACAGGATAATATAATACAGCGAATGAGGTGACTATCAAAAGAAAAAGAGCTGAGATATAATTAATGTTTACTGTGTGCCAGGTATTATTCCAAACAACCTCCATGGCCCGTCTCAGGTACTCTTGTGACAATCCTTGGGTAATTCTTATTTTACAAACTAGGGAAAAGGTCACAAAGAAGTGAGATAACTTCTCAGGTTTACTTGGTTAGTAAGTGATCAGTCAAACATTTAAACCTATGCAGACAAGATCTTTAATTCATGCTATTAATTAGCATCTTAAAGTGGGACAGCAAAAATATCAAGAGATTGGGAGAATGGAAAAATTATTTCCATTTTTGTCTCAGACTTCATGTGTAAAGATGGTATAAATAAGGGATAAGCACATGCCTACTGCATATGAATGTCCTGATACTAACCAAGATAATGCCTACTAAGTATTTCACATTGAGCTGATCTTTATCCCTGAGCTACATGAGATTGCATATAGCAGGTTTACCCTAGTGGGAGCATCTGCCCACTCAGCCCAGTCAGAGCCCCTCCCTGAGCACTGTATGTGCTGGAACTCAGCTGGACATGCATCAGATGCCAGGGATAGTAGAGGGAGTCCACACTGTCCTAGGCAGGTGTCCAGGCAAGCACTCTGCAGGATTAACTGTTGTTGTTGTGCCAAGTCCAGTCCACCTTGAAAGTAGGTTGTAGACATCAAAATCTGAAATATGGTTCCTGTGAGTCTTAGGAGCTTTCTCACTTCTTAGTTGAAGGATTTCAGGAAGTTTACAGATATCAGTGAGATTTTATATCAAATTAAATTGCTCCAGTCACACATTCTCAAATGAACAAACTAAGCAATCGTCTTAAAGCTCTTTTAGAGCAAAGTAAGATATAAATAAAAATGAATAGATGGATTTGTTTTTCCTTAGAGAACAATTACCATTAAATATAGAGCAAAATACTGGAAGATGGACAGATGCTAATGATATCAAATGGCTCAAATCTTCAGACTCAGCATTGTTCCAAGAAGGGTGCTGCTCTTCCACTATGATGAATGGAAACTGCTACCCTGGGGGCAAAGGAATCAAAGCCCCCTTAAACTATCATATTAGAGACAAAATCCAGCACTGAGGGTTAAAATAAAACAGTGGAGAAGAAGAAATTGTAAAAGTATGACATGAGTGATTATTTTGAGAACGCAAAAGAAAATTAAAATTCTTTAACAGAAAAACCTACTGGAAGAGACCAGATGTTTAAGAAAACAAAAGAATAAATATATAACATCACTGTAAACACTCCACCAGCTGGCGTCCTGCAATTACCCCAAAGTATATCCCTTTCTCAAAGCTGGGAATGTGTAATCTGTTCACACCATGATCCCTAAATCTGTCATTTGCAGTTAATGGTATTTTTAGTCTCTTATTATCAAAGTAAAAATGCAGAGTCAGCTTTCAAATCTGACAGTTTACCCATATGTGAGCACCACACTGACTTTCTTCAAAATGAAGAAGCTTATTAGGACTGGATTGTCTATCAAAATGTTATCACACACAGGTTCATTGTCTCATCTAAAAGAAGTAATAACAAGGTAATTTCAAAATCAGCATTTTAGTTAGCATAATTGCTCTACAGGGTTGAAAAACAGCCTTCCCCAAATATCTGGATGCTAATCCCTGGAACCTATAAATGTATCACCTTCTTGAAAGGACTTTGCAAATGTAATTAAAATAAGTATCTTGAGATAGGGTGTTTTTCCAAGATTATTCACTTGAGCCCAATGTGACCAAAGGGTTCTGATCAGAGGAAGGCAGAATGGTCAGGGAGGGAAAGTAATGTGAGATTTAGACAGAGGCCAGAGAGAACCTGAAAGTGCTGTAATACTGGAATTGAAGACAGAGGAGGGGAACCCGTCTATCAAGTTGGGAAGTCTCCAAAAGGCAGGGGAGGCAAGAAGTGGATTCTTGCCCAGAGCCTTTGGTGACACTTTGATGTCAGCACAGTGAGCCTGATTACAGAACCGGGAGAGAATAAATTTGTGTCATTCGAAGACACGATTTTGTAAAAATTTACCATGGCAACCAGAAATGTCAACCCAAATGTGGTGCTACTATTATTGCTTAGTGACCCTAGAAAGGGGCTAGTTAGCCTATCCTAGTGTTAAATTTACATATATTCTTGTCTCTGTCTCTAGTTTTCTATAAACTGAAGGATAATAAAGGCTTGGTGGGAAGAGTATAGATTCCCTCCCTTTGGTCAAACTAAAAAAATTCAGTTTCCTTCACTAATTTCTTTGGAATATAAGGAAACTGAGGTAGTGAGTTTATGAATTTTTGTGCCTACAGTAGCATGACATGAAGTCTGGTTTATCATTTATTTCCATGCAAAGCTCATATTTCTTGTATCCTATGTCAAAAACATTTTACCTCAGGCTTGTAGACTTGTCTTCTGAATGTTTTTTAGATTGTCTAATATATTAGAGACTATGATCCACTTTGGAGTAAAGGTTTTGTATATGGTATAAAGTAAGGCTTTAGATGATAAATAAAGGTTCATTTCTGGATTCTCAGCTTTTATATTTTTATTTATACCCATTTGTATACCAGCACCATACTGTTTTAATTCCATAGCTTTAGAGTACATTGTGAAATTGGAAAATAAAAGTCCTCCAACTTTATTATTTTTTGAAAAGAAGTTTGTTTTTATTGCTGCTCTGGGTCTTTTGCATTTGCATAATTAAAAAAAATTTCTCAGCATATGCTGATATTCTTATAGGTTTTTGGTTGACTCAATTTAGGGAGATTTTTTTTCCCTTAAACCTGGCTTGAACAACAATTAAGTAGATATATATTTAATTAATTATCTAATGAATACTTGTTTCCCTTGAGGATTATTGCTGCTAGGATGGGGAGGTGAGATCTTTTCCTGGAAGGAAGTTTCACCTGTCAGTTACTGACTCATTGTACTTCAGTTATATGCCAACTTGGCAGCACAAGTTCGTTCTGCCTTTTGCTGTTCCAGCTGGTTCCTTTCCCGCATCCACTCAGCATTGTTCAGCCTTGCGATGGCTCTGTTCCCACTCAGCCAATCTCCCCTTTGGCCTCATGCCCCATTCACTTTCAGATTCTTCCCCAAAATGATGGTGTTCTAAGTACTGTGATACAAGTCTCTCTCTTAGAATGTGAGCATTTGCCTCTACCTTGTCCACTGCAGAAGACAAATGAGGCAACCCTGGAATTTGGGTTTCAGAAGATGTCCTTTCTGTTTACGATCATGCCACATATAAACTGTGTGGATTACAGGCTGCTTATTAACCCTGTTCGCTAGCTCCTCATCCCTTCAATGGAGAGCTCTAGAACTGTTTCTTAAATATTAACTGCCTATCTTCTTTGCTTGGGAGCCAAATTAGAGAACATATAAGAAAATTAAAGCCAGTAATAGCTATTAATATAAGATAGTATATATTCATTTAGCATTTAAAACCTAGGTATATTTTCCTCAACTAGATTATGTAAAAATATTTTGTGGCATCTGACATAAGGTGCATAGAAGGAGCTTCATAACATACTTCATTTGAAATAATAATCTGTGAGGTAGCTAGAAATAATAACTAGACTCATGGAAAGATTATGTAAATTGTTTCTACATCGGTCTGAGTGTGTATGTGGCAGAGAGAAAGAAAAATTGTTACATTCAGTTAATACTTGAGTATTCAGTAAGCAAATGTGGGTACAGTGGGTCTTGAAAATAATCATACCAAAGCCAAAGTTTGTTGTTTCTGTACACTTGACTTCTGACACTTTTTTTGAAAGCATTCTTAAGCCAAAGAAAAATGTCCTTAACAAAGATTCTCTTGTTTGCTGGGAGAACGTAAAGATCACACATAGTTAGGCATAATCCTATAAGATCATTTTTGTATGAAGATTTCTAGTTTGAGAATAAAAGACAATCACAGACATCTCTATCCAAAAGAATTCAACTGAGTAGACTTGATGTAAAAGAAATCTGAGAGGAAGGTGCCTTTCCCCCAGATGCAGAAGTGACCCTGACTGCTTTACTCAGGACTCCCTCCCGTAGATCCCACAAGTCCTGGAAGGACAGCAGGCTTTCCCTGATTTGTTCCTATGCTAGCAGGCAAGCTTCTATCCTGACTGTAAGTGCCAAAGGAGGTAGAAGACAATAAGCAAACAAAGTTTTCCAGACAGCTAGTCAGTTACTAATATGAGCTCACAGCAATGGTAACAGCATATACAAATCCCATGCAAGTTCAAACCAGAAAACAGTCCAGAATAGACATGAAGAAGTGGGCAAGAAGCTCCAACCTCACCCAGGGAAATTTAGGGAACTGATGGCTAATGGGAAGGACAGAGACAGTCTCTTTTAGGCATGGGACCTAAGCTAACCAGTCTTCAGCAGATGGACCCACACTGAAGGACATTTAGGGACAGAAATTAGACTGGATAAGCCTGATTATATATAATAGAGTGCATTAAATTGGGTGGGAGTGGTAACAGGAGGTGCAACCAGAGGATGGGATATAAATACCATCACATCATATTGTACGAAGTTTGCAAACACTCAATTAAAATACTAATAAAATAGAGTGATAAGCAGTAGCAGGTGTATAATTCTGTTTTAATCAAAGAACCACAATGTAATACTAGCAAGTTGTCTGCTTTTATTTGGTTCTAATTTTATTCAAAGCCTTAAAGATGGCCATAGTTTTCATTCCATGTGCCTTTCCAGTCAACTCTCACATGTATGATATGCGTATAGGAGCTGTCCAAAGAAACCAGTTGTGCTTGGAGAGCAATAGAGAGGGACATGAGCATCAGATGCCCTGACCACTGCTGGCCATTAGACGATGGGTCAGAGTGACTCAGTGCATATAGAGGCAAATACAAACCTGAGGACAGGGTACTCATTTATACCTCCGTGGGACATAGTCTACAGCTGGGGAATCTGAAATGCAAACTAAGAACAGAACAGTAGAAGGAAAGCAGAATTTAAATGTGTCTGGACGACTGAGGAAAGTTACACAAAGATGTCACTTCACTCAAACCTGAAAGATGGATGACAGTTTGGTAAACAGAGAGGGAAAGTCAAGCCAGTCCAGCTGAGGAAATCAATGACAACGAATAGCAAAAACATATCTGTCTCTGATTCTAAAAGAGTAGTTCAGCCATTTGGTGGGAAGACATGGAGGGATGAGACTGGAGCACACTGTTCCGGATAACTTGGACTTTGCCATATGTAGCACTTTCAGTGTGTCCTGCAGCAAGGAAGCCATCAAGCATTCAGCCCTCCTCTCCCTCATCCTTGCCTTCCTGCTCCCCTCTTACTCCTGCTGCCATTCCTGAGAGGAGGTCCACGGGAACAGCAGAATGGCATGGTGTACTTTCTGTCTGCCATGCATTATTTTGAGCACTGAACATATATTCACTGTAACTCTTACAATAGCTCTAGAATTAGGTGATATTGATATCATCTTCAATGTATACATGAAACAACTGAGGCACAGAAAGAGAAAGGAGCCTACCTACCACCACACAAAAATATGGCATGGCACTCGGTACTACAAGGCACATATTCAGAGTCCATGGTCATGCTTATTCATACCCTGAGCTATATTGTATGAAAGTATGAAATAATTTATTGTTAAGACATACCAGCTAGTTAGATATTAGTTCAATGTCTATGAAAGCTCTGGATTTTGGCTCTGAGAGATTCCCTCCAAGACTCTTCCTAGCCAAGAAACAAGAGAGGAAAACACCCTAATCTTCCACTGTCCCTATACCTACCACTGTGAAGGAGTGCTTTCTTCATCTGTCACAGCAGGTTTTATTCTGTGCATACAGCAAGAAGGATACCATTTAGAATACACAGAGCCAGAGCCCTGAGGAAGAAGCTACACACAGCAGCATGGAATTAAATCACCAATAGTTCCTTCAGTTCCTACACCAGGGACTTCTTTTGAAATATAGCATTCAAATTCATAAAAAGTGTTCTAACATGGCAGTGTAGGGAGTATGAGCTGTGGGTGGCAAGAACGTAGGGGATGAACATGTGCACATACATACATGCAGGCAAAACACTCATACATATAAAATAAAAAAATAATTTTTCAGAAAGAATCAGACAAAGGAAAATATTAAGGAAATGTTTGCAACAGCTAAGTTGTGAAATAATAAAAAGAAAACAAAGCATTGGTAGAGGCTGGAGTGTGAAGACCTAGGTAGGGTTGTAAATGTTGTGCGGAAAGCTATAGAGAGGCATGGGGAGCATGCAGGGACTGGACAGCTGGCTGTAGAGTAAAGGCCATATTTAAAATGCCAAGAATCCTCTGTTGTGTAAACATGTTGAGAAGACACTCTGCCTCACGTTTCTAAATGATTTTCCTAATGCTACTGTGATAATTTCCCACAAATTTAATAGCTTAAAGCAGCATAGACTTAGTAAGTTAGTACTTAATGTTGGAAGTCTTAAGTGAGTTTTACTGGGCTGAAAATTGGGAGATTGTAGAGTAGAATCTGGGCCCCTGCCTTTTCCTGATTGGCTCCTAGCCCTATATTTCATCAACCTCTACTCTTGTTGTATTATTTTCCCTGACTCTGACCTTCCTCCTTCTTTCATGTTGGAACTCTGGTAATTATAGTAGCTCAACAGACAAAAATATCCACATCTCAAATGTTTGGTCACATCTTTGAAGTTCCCTTTCCCAAGTAAGCAACATTATGATGTGGACACTAAAAAGTCACTCTTTTGACTATTACAATGTGGATCCTCCTAGTGTTCATCTTTGTGTCAGCATCTGTTACATAAAAGAGGTCAAGAATGATTTGTGGTGCCTAATGATAATGCAAATAGATGAATGTTAAAGTGGTCCGATAATATAAGATGAATTGTACAGTATTATACAATGTGAAAGGTGTGTGGAAAGGGGCCACTTGCCACATATGGATTAGAGAAGACAGATGTGAACTGAGGCATCTACCAGAGCTGTGAATAGCAATAAGGGAACCCAGAATTTTTATTTATTTTCATTCTTTGTCTTAGAACCTTTGGTATCCAAAGTGTACAGCTTACAAGTAACAAATGAAAGAATCCCTAAAAGGTGTCATTATCACTTCACAGACACTCAGAACTCAGGCCATTATCTTCATCTCATTCTTCAGGGCTTTTGGATGGATTGCATTCTGTACTCGGTCACTCTTTCAGCCATTTGCTCAGCTACACACAAGTTTCATGCAGTTATCCCCATATGGTCACCTCTGTCTGCAGAACTAGGAAAATTTAAAATGTACCTTTACACTATTACATTTAGTTATTGTGTGCAGTGGCACATGTGTGAAGGTCAGAGGACAACTTTGTGGAGGGGATCAAACACAGATTATAAGTCTTGGTGGCAAGCATCTTAGAGGTCTTCAAATATACCTTACAGGCATCATCCCTGAATATGTTTGATAATTAGTTGGTATATTAGCTTACTTTTAAATAACTTGCATGTTCTGGGTCCTGTTAGAACATGTCATTTACAAGACCAAACTAGTTCCTGTTGACAAAGTAGAATGAACTTGCATTCTAGTGGAGGTGGACAGAAAACAGACAAGAACTGTTGGGCATAATACAAGGTTGGCCTAGCCAGGCCACCTGCTAGGAGAAATAGAGGAATGGCTCCTGTGGGCTTGGCGTTCTGCTCTGGCTAGTTGTGAGACCAGCACCTGGAAAGAACCTGCCTATCTGGGGACAAACTTACTATTGGCTGTATTTGGGGCCCCACCCCATAAGATCATTGGCTATCCAGGCCTATAAGAGCTTGTGCACTATTCAATAAATGAGTTGGCAGTGACACACGCTTGGCCTGCTTCCCGTCTATCTCCCAGAGTCTGTGTCTTGACTCTGCATCTACTCCCCCCAACCCCTTGGGTTGGCCCCCCTCGGTCCCCTCGGGCTGGCCCCCCTGAGTGCAGCAACCCCGATAAAGAACCATGTTTAGCAACTTCAAATGGCAACTGAGAAGAGGCTGTGTTCCCCAGAGTGTTAATAACGGCATCTTCAAGTAAGAAATATGATTTGAACCCTCACTAATATGGCACTCAGGATCTTGTGCTTCTGTGTTTCTTAATTCAGC
This sequence comes from Eospalax fontanierii, assembly GCA_035773235.1. Taxonomy (NCBI): domain Eukaryota; kingdom Metazoa; phylum Chordata; class Mammalia; order Rodentia; family Spalacidae; genus Eospalax; species Eospalax fontanierii. Next base: position 82,055,502 of record CM069524.1, read on the forward strand.
TGCTTCAGTCTTAAGCAATAGATTAGAGTGGTGGACATTCATCCATCAATCACTTCCTTATTGACAGGGCATATAACATGCAGAGACTCTGCAGGAATTCAGTAATTCACCTTTTGAGGCAGTGTTTACAAATTCAGACATTGTTGCTGAGGTAGGAGAATTTATGGCTACACTGTCTTCTCTCTAACTCTGGGATGTTGAACCATCAAGTGACATATTCTGATTTACAGTGTAAATTTCTGTAGGTCACGTCTCTTCTATATTCTCACTATGGTCTGTTCTAACCTGAACAGTTTCCTGCCAAACTTTTCTGGGAATCTTGATAAAATGATTCATCATCAAATGGAATCTCCAGATAATTGAATTGAATTTCCTCCTCTCCATTTCAGTTATGAAAAGGAAAAATTCTTCACATTTTTATTCCATGACCCTTGGTCTTAACTCAAAATAATATAAATAGCCTGTAAACCTGACTCTTCCTAAAATTCTTTTTTAAAAACCATTTTGTTATTTGATTTATTCAGAATATATGGGTCTAATATTGGTTTACTTGGTAAACAGGGAAGGAGGAATAAAAACAAGAAAGGAAAAGTAGGAAGAGAGAAGAAAAGAGAAAAGCATCTTACCTCTGTATACCTAAGAAACATCTTTGTCACGTTGTAGTGCATAGCTGTGTGTATCCAGCGATGGGCTTAGTTTCTCGGACCAAAGGACCAAGTATTATTATTGAACTATCCCACAGTCATGTGACAGCAGGTAGAAACCAACTCAGCAGCATAGACCACCTCCAAACACCACCTCCAAAAGTCCACAAATGTTTTCAACCTCTTGCTTCCTCACTTCTGAAAAACACAAAACTAAATAAACCCCAAGTCTTTTTTATGGAAAAGAGCAAATTCACTCTAATGGAAAACTCCCCAGAGGAGAAATGTACATCTGTACCTTTAATAAACTAGCAATATTTTAAAACCCTAAGTTCTACCGTGATGCCTCTTTCAGGAAGCATCTAAAATCAAACTCTCTTAGAAGCAGGGAGCAGAATAGTGGTTACCAAGGACTGCGGGGCAGGGGAAAATAGGGAGATACAGGCCATAGGGTGCCAAGTCTCAAATACTCAAGATGACTGAGTCCTAGAGACCTACTGTACAATATAATGCCATAGATAATATCATGCTAGAAAGTCAGATTATTTTGTTATAAACTTTTTACTTTAAAAAATGTAACTAATGAACTGTAGAGATGTCACCTCGGCCTCGGCATCCCTCAGACATTTATTCTCTGTATGTGAGCAGTTGTAGAATTCTGCTGTAGCCTCCATCTGTTGCACAAAGAAGCTTCTTTGAAGACTGGTATACCATATACTTCTACCTGTCTGTAAATATAAGGGTCCACATTTACTATATGGTAAGAAACTTCCTTTGTCTAGAGATATGACAGAAGATCTATGACCTCTCCAGCCATGGCCGTGTTTGGCTGTTTACAATGCCACCTATGGGTTCACTGCCACTGAGAGGGCTTTAGGTCCAATTAGGTAGCTGTTGATCACCCAGATAAAAGTGCTACTGCTGCACCAATAGGTAGTGTGCTGTGCCAGTCGTGGTTATTACACGTTAAGGATCATTGATTGAATTTGTACCTTAGCAGCTTGCATAGTATCCTCTAAAATTATGAGAACTAAACTTCAAGTAGAAGGCTTCAATGTCAGTTCCTGCTCCATTGCTCCAACTCCCGTGTTCAAGCTATAGGGTCTCTTCTTTCAGTTCTGGAAGATATCCAAAAGCTCTGGCATAGCCTGTGTTATTTTGGGGAGTTTCTTGTATCACTCTTACCAACCACTCAAAGGGGGGTCTCTCCTGTCTGGCACTGTGTTCCTTGTTATACAGCCCCCAAGTGTATGTATGCACTAATGTCCAGACATCATATGTGCATTTCCCAGGGAGTTCTGGGGGCAACACATTTCCCTTTGGCTTCCCTAGTCCCCCAAGATCTGTTCATTTCTATTCTCTCTCTGTTCCCCATCGGACCTCTCTCTTCATCAGTTTCTGATAAGTGTGTATTATCTATAGGTTTCCAAAATGCTTTTATCAGGTTTGTTTATCATGTTTATCTTTCATGTCTTTGTCATATTTTACTTTGTCTATTCATCCGATTTCTCAGTCTTGTTAACAATGAAACATAGTAATTAATTTTTGAGATCAAGCTAATTTGCATCCTGAGATTAAACTCTCTTTGATCAGAATGGAGTATCTTGTTGTTTCTAGATTCAGCTTGCTCATAAGGAGTTTTGTGTTTGTGTTCAGGAGGAGTGTAGGTCTGTAATTTTCTCTCCTGAAAATACTTTGTCCAGTTGTGGTGCCAGAGCAATGCTGAGCTAATGGAGTACCCAGGAAAGTATTATCTCACATTCAGATTCCTAGAACATGAGACCCTCAAGCCTATAAAGGAAAGCATCCATTTCTTCTAATTTGCTGAATTTATTGGCAAAAATTTATATAAGTATTTTATTTTCTTAATATACTTTCATATATCTGGAGGCTACAGGATAATATTTTGGTTTTACTGTCTCATCTTTATCCTTCTATATTTTCTTTTTCCTCTGATTTTAAAAATATTTCTTTATCTCTGGTTTTTAGTGACTTGATTATTATATATCTAAATATGTTCTTTTACATTTTTTGCTTTCTATTTAAAATTTACTTCTGCTTTTGATATTTATCATTCTTAGTTGTCTACACTTATTGTATATGCAGCTTAATTATCCTTCATTAATTTTTAAAACAGATTTATTTCCTTTTGTTTTGCTTATAGGTATGTAAGTGCACCATGTGTGTGCAGTGCCTGCAGAGGCCAGAAGAGGGCATATGATCCTCTGGAACTGGATCTACAAAATGGTTATCAGCCTCCATGTGGATGCTGGGAACCAAACTTTGGACCTGTGGTGGATTAGTAAGTGCTCATAATTGGTGGCCATCTCTGCAGGCCTGCAGGCCCTCCATTATTTTTGAAGAATTTTTAGCTATTACTTCTTTAAGTAGTAAAAGACTGACCTCTGTTGAACCATCAGGGCTTTAATTGCTTGTTTACAGAATTTTTCCGTGTTTTCCCATTGTTCTTGGATACTCTATTTTGCTTACCCTTTTCCATGTGGATAAATTTTTTCAGTAGATATAATTCCTATTCAATGAATCTTCCTCAGTCATGTATAGGTCCAGAATATTTGTGTATCTCTGTTTTCACCAACCTTCCTTCCATCCCCAGTAGTCTCAGTGATATTTCCAGATAGATTTGTTCTTCATAGTCCACTTGAAAAAATGAACATAAGTTCACTAATAAACATTTTATAGTAAACTATACCTTTTAGCTTGGTTATGAAACAGGTTTCCATACGGCTTTTTGCACCCCCAATGCATCCCTCCTGTCCACTTGTCTCTCCTATCCCCTACCCACTCCCTTCGTAACTCTTTCGACCCCCATATTCACCCTCTGTACTTTTATGTTACCTACATCCCATTATCCTTATGCTTCTGATGCATTCTCCTCCCAACAGCCTCTTTTCAGGTTTCTGCCTTCTGCAAGAATATATGGAATGCACGAAATTAGAGATTCAGCTAGGAACCACCTATGAGTGAGACTACATGGCTGTTTTTTCTGTGTCTGGATTACCTCACTAGGTATACCTTTTCTAGTTTCATCCACTTACCTACATATTTAATAATTTCATTTTTATTTAACATGGAATAGAATCCCACTGTGTGTATGTGACACTTTGCATTTTCCATTTATCAGCTATGGACATGTAGGTTGATTTCACGTTATGTCTTGTGAACAGAGTGGTAATAAACATAGGTGAGCAAGCGTCTCTAGAGTAGGGTATCTGTGAAGACTGTCATGGGGGTTTTGATTGAGACTGAATTGAATCTGAAGATTGCCATTGGTAGAATGGAAATTTTCATGATATTAATTCTTCCAATCCATGACCACGTAAAGTCTTTCCATTTTCTTGTATCTTCCTTGATTTCTTTCTTCAGAGTTTTAGAGTTTTCGATGTAGATGTCCTTTATCTCCTTGGTTAGGTTTACTTTGTGGATTTGTTTCTATTTTCTTTTGTTTTGGTTTTTGAGACTATTTGAATGGAAAAGTTTTCCCCCAATTTCTTTCTCAGTATGTTTGCCACAGGTATATAGAAAAACTAGTGGTTTTATATGTTAATTTTCAAATCTACCACATGACTGAAAATATTGATCAGTTGTAAGAGTAGTTTTCTGGAGAAGCCTTAAGGGTCTCTCATGTAAAGCAGTACACAGTACGTCAGATACAAATAGGGATACTTAACTTCTTTTTCTATTCATATCCGTTTAATTCCCTCTCTTGCCCTGTGGATAAATATATTTATTATGTTGGTGTATATTCTCCTGAAACCTATTTACTCTAGGGCTTGTTTCATTAAGGTATGCTGAATGTTGTCAAAGGCCTTTCTGCATCTAGTGAGACAATCATGTAATTTTTGTCTTTAAGACCATTTGATGATTTATTGCTTTATCAATTTGTAGGATAAATCCAACTTGATCGTGGTGAATGATTTTTTTTATGAGTGCCTGAATTCAGTTTTCAAATGTTTTGCATATGTTCATAAAGGATATTGATCCACGGTTCTTTTTCTTTGATGAGTTTTCTTTTAGTTTTGGTATTAGAGTGATACTGGCTTCACTTGGAAGTGTTCATTCCATTTCTTTTTCTTAGAATAATTTGCAAAGAACTGGTTGTAGTTATTATTTAAAGATATGGTAGAATTTCACTGTAAATTCATCTAGAATTGGGCTTTTTTTAGTCTGGAGAATTTTTATTAGTGCTTTAATTTTCTTGCTTATTGTAAATATGCTTACATTTCTGGTCTCATATTATAAGTCATACATATCTAGAAGCTGTCTACTTCAATTAGAGTTTTCAACATAGCGAAATATAGTTTTTAAAGTATTTCCTTCTTTCCTATATTTATATATTTTGTTATGTCTTCCTTTTCTCTAATTTTATTAATTTGTATCTTCTTTTCTTTTAGTTAATTTGGCCAAGGGTTTGTCAAGCTTATCAAGCCAGTTCTTTGTTTATTTTTTTCCAAACTCTTGAGGTGCATCGTTAAGTCATGAATTTGAGTTCTTTCTGGCTTTTTGAATATAGGCACTTGGAGATATAAATTTCCTTCTTAGAACTGCTTTTGGTTTATCCCAGAGGTTTTGGTATGTTGTGTTTTCATTTTTACTTAATTTCAAGAAATTATTTGTTTCCTTCTTGATTGCTTTATGATCTGTTTTTCATTTACTACTGTGTTGTTTAATCTCCATGAGTTTGTGTTTTTTTCTGGGGTTTATTTTTTTATTAATTTCAATCTTTATTCCATTTTAGTCTGACAGAATACATGGAGTTATTTAAAGTTTTTAGGATTTGCTTTGTGTCACAATGTGTGGTCTCCTTTACAGTAACTTTCATAGTCTGCCTAGAAGAGTGTGTAGTATATAGTGTATTATATAAATATTTGTTCATTCCATTCGGTCTGTTAGTTCATCCAACTGTGTTTTTTTTTCTTCTTGACCTGAATGACCAGTGGACATGTTGGTGAATGTGAGATATTGAAATTACTAACTACATCTTTGCAATTGACATGTGGCTTAATGCATAGTAGTGTTTGTTTTATAGAACTGAATGCACTGAGTTTGGTGCATGTGTGTTTAGAATTGTAATGCCTTCTTGGTGAATTGTTCTCTTGATCAGAATGAAGTGACCTTCTTTGCTTCTTCTTATGTGTTTTGGCTTAAAGTCTATATTTTCAGATATGAGATCAGTGATACCTGTATATTTCTAGGCTTCATTTGATGGGGATACTTTTCTACATCTTTTCATTCTAAGGTAGTGTCCACTTTTAAAGGTATGTTTCTTGTAGACAACAAAAGGTTAGATTTTGTTTTCTGATTCAGTAGGATAGTCTGTGACTCTTGATTGGGAAATTGAAACCAATACTATCATTTTGCTGGGAAATTGAAACCAATACTATCATTTTGATGCTTTTGGTTTTATTCCTACCTTGTTTGTAACTACTATTGTAACATCATTTACTGCTTTCCTCCAATAACTTTTTGGTTGTTATAGCCTTTTATTCCATCCAAAGTATTCCTTGCAATATTCTTGGCTGGTCTGGTGGTCATAAATTCGTGTAGCCCATTTTTATCAGTAGAATGTCTTTCTTCAGTTGTGACAGAATTTTTAGGAAAACGAAGGTGACATTGAGCAAGTGTTGCTGTGGTTACTGTTAAATGGAAGTCATTTAACCACATAACAAATAACTGAAGGTACACCAGGACCTGTAGCCAACAGCAGAGAATATCTCTGCAATCATTCTCAGTGTCTATTTGGGGGAAAAAACCACAAGCACTAACATTTCTGAAATCTCTTATACAAATAGTTTTACTTTACATAAGAATTTCAAGTCTCTAAGAATGAGGTGGTGACTGGATTACTTGACTGGAACTGTCTATAAACATCACATGGGTTGGCCGGAAGAATTATTTTTCTTCTTTGAAAGTGTGTTATTCTTCACCTATTCAGTTTTGTGTATCCTTACCAGTAGCTTTCTTTTCCTAATCATCCCCGCCCCTACCCAATTAATGCCTTCAACTTTCTTATTGTCACTTGTCAGTTTACTTGATAACTGGAGAGGAAGCAATGGCCACTGGGAAGGTATTCGCTCGTCAAGTAGAGGGATGTATGGCTTACCTGCTACAGGCAACCAGAGACGCTGTCTTACTCTGTGTGACTTCTATCAGTGGATAAGTGGAACTAAGATATACATAAAGGAGTGGACCACGTAAATTTTAAGCATCATTTCATGTAAATTGTGCTTTGAGGGGAATAGTTACAATGCAGGCAGAAACGCTTGTAACATAATTGATGCATTATTAGTATGAGTTGAATTTGAAACTGAACCAAATAATCAATTTAGCCCTTTACCCCTTAGAGTTTGGCTCATTTCAAGGGTAGTAAATGAAAGCACAAAGGAAATTACTTAGTAGATGAAGTCAAGTCTTAATTTAACATAAACCTTTGTGTGTTCAAAGTTTTGGCTTCTGTGATGGTGTATTTTCACCAGCTCATCTGTGTACATTAACTGATTTCTCTGTAAGTTATTCTTTCCAGGAACTGTTGTTCTCAACATTTATTGATGACACTAGGCACTCAGAAGATCAGATGGGAGAATCTTGGAAGAAATATGTCATCAGGTACTGAGCAATTAGTCATGTCTTTAGTGAGCTATACTTTGGATGCTTTTGTGCTTTGTCAAGGCCTCAAAGAAACTTGGAAGTGCTATATAGTCATAGAATCTATTGAACATGGGATTTTTAGTGAAAAACCCAGTGCCTGTTCATTGTTTGTTGAACTACCAGGAAGAAAATTCAACTATACACCTTTCAAATTTTTTTTAATAACGTATGCATGAAAAATATTCTCTTAAATTTCTGTAAATGGGGGCTCTAAAATGACAATACTTTTATTTCTAGAACCAGGCAAAATATCTGGTACACACTAGGACCTAACAGAATGAAAGTAAAATTTCTGCATAAGGTGCCTTTCTACTTGACAAAGGCAACTTCCTATGGTAATGGTAACTCTTCGACTCAGACCATGAGTGGTAATTGATGATGGCAATCATCCTGGGGACAGCTAACTGTACCCTCACCTGTCTACAGATGCCTCCTCACTCTTCCTGTAGACACTGCCCAGACCTCAGGCTTATGGATCCAAGGACTTGCCTGATCTATCTCTCACTCTGTATTTTGGGATCCTTCAGGATCTTCCTCAACAAATCTGTCTTTCTTACTTTATTCAGATGAGCTGTCACACAGTTTGGAATATTGTTCAGCTCTCTTGTTCTTTGCTTGCAAAATAAAAGCAGCTTTCCTAAATTAAACAACTTACAATAATTTGCACTCTAATACTTTTAATGGGTGATAGTGGTTTATAAGGCTCTGGAGTCAGAGGACCAGGTTCAAATACCAGCACATCCTCACTACCTGTGTAATCAAAATAAGATGCTCAACTCCTTTGGTTTCAATTTAATTTCCTTATCTGTGAAATATATATTTATTTGCCACAGAGGACTACATGGGAATGTGAGAAATCATTTATTCATGTACTTGCTTTGGTTCTTTCAAGTAAACACATGGTAAAGAAGTGTGTTGTGCCCCATCTTAAAGCTTTGGGAGTAGGCCCAGTCTAGCTACTGGAGACCCCCTAACTAGGTGCCATTACCTTGCTTTCATACCAGCCCTGCTTGTGCTGCTTCAGAGCTAACATCTACCCTGCTAAGGTAGGGGTGTCTGATCACTTGTTACCCCATCTTCCTACTTTGAGAATAGGCTCATTCTCACTACCTGAGAGCTCCTGACTAGCCTGGAAAGTTAGATAGATCCGGCCCTCTGGGTTGCCATTGCCTTGATTTGGGACCCTGATTAGCTAGTCAGGACCCACCCATGACACTTTGGTATAAAAACTGACATGTAAAATTAGTAGAACAAAATAGAAGACCTAAACTTAAGTGCATGCATTTTCAGCCACCTAATATTTGAGAAAGGTGCCAAGAACACACACTGGAGGAAAGGCAGCATCTTCAAGTAACAATGCATGGCAAACTGGATTTCCACATGTAGAAGAATGAAATTAGACCCAATGTATCATCTACTACAGTCAACTCCAAGTGGATAAAAGACCTCAATGTGAAACCTAAAGTACTGAACCCGTTAGAAGAAAACATAGGCAGTACTCTATAAGATATAAGTGCAGGAAAGGGCTTTCTAAATCAAACTTCAGTCACTCAGGAATTAAGGTCATCGATTGAAAAATGGGACCTAATTAAACTAAAAAGCTTCTGTACAGCAAAGTAAATTACCAATTAAGTGAAGAGGAAGCCCACAGAGTGGGAAAATACCTTCACCAACTCTACATCTGACCAGGGATTAATATCCAGAATATACAAAGAAGTGAAACTAGAAATCAAGAAAGCAAATGACCCAATTAAAAAATGGAGCCGAACAGAGAGCTCTCAAAACATGAAATAGGAATGGCTAAGAATCACCTTACAAAGAGTTCAACATCCTTGGTAATTAGGAAAATGCAAGTCAAAGCCACTTTAAGATTTCACCTCAGCCCAGTCAGACTGCCTAAGATCAAGAAAACACACGACAGCAAATACTGGCAGGGATGCTGGAAAAGGGAGAGCTCATCCACTAGGACTGAAGACTAGCACAAGTACTGTGGAAAGAAGTCTGGCCAACTCTTAGAAAACAAAACTCAAGTCTACTGCATGATCCAGTTATGTGACTCCTTGGCGTATACCCAAAGAAACCCATCCCTCTGCAGAGACATTTGCACATCCATGTTAGTTGCTGCTATTTTAACAATAGGTAAAAAAAATGGAAACAACCTAAATGTCCCTAAACTGATAAATGGAAAAGGAACATGTGGTGTATTCACACAATGCGGAGATCAATGGTAAAGAAACATGAAATCATGAAATTTTCAGGTAACTGGATGGAACTAGAAACTTATACACTGTGAAAATAACACTCATTTAGAAAAATAATCAACGGATGTTTGCTATCATTTGTGGATCTTAGCTCAAAAATCCTTAGATGTGAGTATATATCCTGTTGTAACTACAGAGGACAGGAAAATGTAAAGGAATTGTGGCGGTAAACCTGAGGAAGGGGGTCTGAAGAGGGGGGACAACTGGAAATAGGGACCTGTTATCCTGGGGTGAAATAGGGCAAGTTGTACAGGGGAGAAAGAAGAGAGATAAACTAAACTTAGGTAACTTGAAAAGCTAGAAGTAAATGTATTAGTTCAAAAGCCTTGACAAATACATGTACAATAAATATGTATAGCTAAAAGCTATACAACAAAAAACACAGTGCCTCCTTCAAGTCATTGATGAGGGTAGCCCAAGGAACTTCCAAAATAACACAGGTTATTGTTACTTGATTGCCTCCCAGAACTTGAAGGTAAGACCCTATTGCTGAAGACACACATACTTCAGACATAGGACTTGAAGTGATTGAACTAGAGCTGATCTAGAAGCCTCCTCCCTGGAGAAAGCTCCCATAGTATCAAGATATATACAAGACATATAAGATAATATGCAAACTGCCAAGGGACAAAAACAGTTTTTGATTCCATCCAGCTGTGACGTCTACAAACAATGACCAGCTCAGCATATCTCTACAGGTGCAGTAGTAGAATTTCTACCTTGGAGTAATCAACACCTGTGTAATTGAACTTAAGGCCCATTCAGTAGGAGGGAATTCATATGTACTACTATAAACACAGCCAAATATACATGACTGGAGAGGTCATAGATGGTAGAGAAAAACCTACTTTTGTCACACTCCTAGATCAACATAATTTCTTACTATATTCTAAATACATATCCTTAAATGTATAGACAGGTACACCTATCACTACTCATCCAAGAAGCTTCTTTTTGCAATAGATGGTGACTATTACAAAGTTCTACAGCTGCTAAAAATCCGAGAATAAGTATCTGTGAGATGTGCAGCCCTAAGTGACACACCTATCATGCAAACTCTGTACCTAAAGCTCAGGATATATAATGCAACAAAGAGCAGAAAGAATATTAATGCATCTTTCAACCCTCACCAGCAAAGCTGCCTTATGCAATAGATGGTGATTAACTCAGAAAGTCGCAACTGGCCAAAGTGCAGAAAATAAGAGAATGCAGAGAACTTTTCCCTGAATGTGACATTTGTATCAAATATTTGCCACCCAAGGCTCAGGGACCTTTGTGGAAGAGTAGGTGGAAAGACTGTAAAAGAAAGACTGAGGTGGTTTATGATCACAAGGAATTAGAGTTTTCCAGACCACTAGGAAATTGCTCACATGAACTTTCAATGGTAATTCTTCTCAAAACTATTTCCAATTTTTTGGAAGAAAACTCAAATGCTTTCTAGTGTTTTCCCTCCACTAAATGATCTGCTTTCACTTACTCCATGCCTGCATAGTTTTGTTCCCAAGTCTTTGCCTTCCTGCCTCTGCTCCAGGCACCCGTGTCCCCTCATTATACACTGTGCAGGTCAGACATCTCACCTTAGTGTTGATGATCTCTGAGTTCTAATACTTTACGCCTGATGGGTTACATGAAGAGCTGCCTCATTGCTGCATGTTTTCTGAAATACCCACTTCTCCGTGGTGTCTTCCCAGGCCATTTTCTTTAATTAACTAGTCCACTGGCAATGAGGACTTTCTGTTTCTACCTTATTGGGCTTTTCCTGCCTTGTCCAGACATTCACCACTTTCTAAGTATAAATAGCTTACTTTAGTATTTTGTTCTTGGCAAAAAGAGGCAAAGGTCTGCTTTGCTCATGATGCCTTCCAAGCGTCTGGAAAGGGAAATGGTAAAAACTGGGGCAACAAAAATATTAGTTGGATAAACTAATGAACTTGAATTTTGGGTTTTTTTTAGCACATATTTCATGTTTGATTTTAGTTTGGGCATTTCTCATGCTTAATCTTATTTTATATTGTGGCTTCGAAAACTAAAATGTTGTAATTTATAGTGTCCAAAATCTTACATTAGGTAATTCTGAACTAGTAACCTTCATTTGAAAATATCAGAAAAGCATTCTTCTAAAGAAAATATGCACAATTAAGTGAGAAGTTCTAGATTGGAAGTAATTTTCAAGGAAAGAGAAGATTATTTTAAAAGTAATAAAGTTTTCTTTTCAAGGAAGAAAATCACAGAAGATCCCCATGTCTAAGATTACACATGAATACATAGATGGACCTCAAGGCATTTTGCAATTTTCTTCCCTTAAATAATTTTATTTATAATAAGTGCCAAAAAACTGACTCAAGCATAGGATGATTCATAAAAAATTGACCTACAGAGCACTTACATTGTAAAGGATATTCCTGATGACTGTGTAACATGGTGCTTACAGTTCTTCAGGTCAAGGAACTGAACAAGTTTCTTAAAACTAAAAATAGAAAAAAAACCCAGCATGGAACCAGGGAAATGGGTAACAGACTCCAACTTTTGCTTTAGAAATATTGGCAATTGATTACTGTGGAGTGAGGATGGACTGGTCTTAAAGCGAAGGATGCTAGTTAGGCTGACTGGACCTTAGTGGAGAACCTATACTGAGGCCATTTGGGGACACTAACTTGACACGGTAGACCTTATCACTGATGAAAGATTGCATGGATTCCAGTTGGGGGGGCCTATGGGGAGATGTTGGTGATGAAAGGTATATAAAGATGTCAGATTGATTGAGATGTTATATATGAAATGCACAATGATTGAATTTTAAAATTTAAAAAAATTAAAAAGCAAAGGCTAAACAAACTCAAACACAACCCACAGATGTGTACATTACCACCTTACACAGTGTAGACCTTCCATGAAGATTAACGAACCAGGAAATCTTAGTCCTGAGCAGGACCTTGGAGGGTCTGAGAGTTGCTGATAAACACTTCCCAAGACAGGGAGCTGTTTCCTTTGCAAATGGCCCATTCCACTGCTGTGGTTGTGATCATTTAGGCATTTGTCCTTCATCTTTGGTTGTGGGAAACCTCTGGCAATACAGAGCAGAATACTTTTTTGCTTCCGCAGGGAAAAAAAGAAGAGTCAAGTAATAAAGATGTTTAACACATGAACCTAACTTGAGGAGCTATACATTTTTGTGCAGTATGTTGATTCGGATCTTTGAACTGAATATTCTGATGGGTCACTTGCTACCAGTGTGAATTAGTTAACATTTTTGGCCTCAAGTCCTGTATCTTTGAAATGCAGACAATAATAACATCCATTTTTCAAGGATGGTTCCAGAGTTACATAAGATAAAATACTCATTAACTGTTAGTTGTTATTTCTGCACAGTGTTTATTTGACCCTTATCAAACTCCCATGAGTGATGATTTATTACCACTGTTTTATTTATTGGATTTTTGAGAATTTTATTCAATACATTTTGGTAGCATGTGGGTCTCCTCCTTCATCTACAACTCCTACTACCCTTGTCCAATTTCATATACTCAATTATATATACAGTTATAAGGCCTATTGAGTAAAACAGCCAAGAGTCCCATCCTTGAAAGAGACTGTTTCTCTCCCTCTTACCAACCATGGTTTCTAAAGGTTCCTTAGGCTAGGTTGGCATGTCTTACTTCCTCATATCCATACTTGACTTTATTTTGACTTGAGCTTTCATGGTACTTGTGACCATTGCTGTGAGTTCATATGAGTAACTAACTGCACAGCTGCCTGGAAAACTATGCTTCTTTATAGTCATCCACCACCTCCAGCACTTATAATCTTTAAGCCCTTTCTTCTGAAGTGATCCCCTAGCCTTGGAAACTCCCCTGCATCTCTCAATGCCCTGGTAGCTCAGGCAGATTTTTGTGTGTCGTTTAATCTTCACTCCAGTGACATCTTATAATAATTCATATAAACAGCAAGTCAAATCATAGGCCAAGAGTACCTTTAACGTTTTTCCAAATATAAAACAAGCCTGTTGTTGGTGACATATACCTGACATCCTATCACTTAGGTGGCTAGGCAAGAGGATCACAAATTCAAAGACACCCATTTCTAAATAAATAAATATACAATAAAACAAATAGTTTTTTTTTAACAAGCAATCCATGTTTCAGACATCTCATTTCCCTTAAATTGTTACTAATGATTGACTGCTATAAGGACCACATGCAGGAGAGTCTTTCTTGAAAAAGAAGCTCATTAGATTGTTCCTGTTATCATCAAATACATTTGGCAGTTAATGTCTGATTGCAATGCTGTAGCCTTTCAAGGATGAGGAACTAGGGATGTACTGTATTCAATGCAATCTATGGGAGTTTGTCCATTGATAGCCATTTCCCAACTTTTAAATGTTAGGTTATTCAAACTCCTCTCTGGAAACTTTGCCAGAGCATGCCTTGATCAAATTTCTAGTTCGTTTATCTATGTGTGTGTGTGTGCATGTGTGTGTGTATATGCATGTGTGTGTATGTATGTGTGTATGCATGCATGTATGTATGTGTGTATGCATGTATGTGTGTATGTATGTATGTGCATGTGTGTATATGTGTATGTATGTGTGCACGTGTGTGTATGTATGTATGTGTGTGTATGTGTGTATATGTGTGTGTGCGCGTATGTGTGTGTATGTGTGTCTGTATGTGTGTGTATGTGTGTATGTATGTATGTGCGTATATGTATGTATGTGTGTGCATGTGTCTGTATGTGTGTGTATGTGTGTGTGTATGTATGGTGTATGTATGTGTGTGTGTGTTACAACATGGGGTTGAAATGAAGATTCCTGAAAATGCAAGGCAAGTGCTTCCATACAGAGTATACACCTCAAACCCAAGATCACTTTTAGTTTTGACTTTGAGATAGGTCCTAACTAAATCCTCAAAGTGACCTTGAAACCTGTATTTAACCCAGGCAGGTTTTGAACTTGAGATCCTTTCCTCAGTCTCCTGAGTAGTTAGGATGACAAGCTGGTGCCATCACACCCAGCTTTAGTCTGTTTTTCTTCTGAGTATTTACATGCCAAGAAATTTGACAACTCAGGGATGTTAACAATTTTGCTAACAACTTTGCATCTGTGTGCGATTCTCCAGCACCAGAAGCTTCTGTCAGAGGCATCATTCATTCATTCAACAGATAATTACTGATTTTTGAGCATTTGCTGCCGCGAGACATTTGAGTAAAGCAGTACAGGAGGATGAAAGACCCTGTTCTCATGAAACTAATTCTTAGATGAAGTCTTCTAACACAATTCTGTGCTCTCAGGCCTAGATGAAACCTTCTGAAATAAACTTGTAAAAACATACACGTTCTCAGTCAGTGGAGATATTCCCCCTCAGTGTGTCTGATAATGTCTGGAGATTGTTTTCAGTGTTGTCTTTGGAAAGGAAACTGTGAAGTGTGACAATAACATTTAAAAGTTAGCAGCCAAAAATGCTGCTAAATATCCTACAATATATAGGCCAGTGTCTCCACAAGGAATTATTTGACTTAAGGTTCTCTAACGTGAGGTTGGAGTGATTCTATTATTATAAACTAGGCAGACTTCCCATTTGATAAGTTAAGCTTGTATAATCATAATGACGTTGGTTAGGTAGTGATGCTAGAACTATTCAAAGCCAAGTTCAAATAAGGAAAAGAAGGATTTCCCTATCTGAACCCGAGAAATATGTCTGAACAGATACATTGACTTTTTTCATTTTCTCTCATAATACAGAAAATACAAAGCAAATACATAAAAGTGGCTTTTCTACCTTTATGAAATCTTTACAATCCTTTGCTTTCAAAAGATAAAGTGATGATGCTTTCAGTTATGCTGCACAAACTGTCTTGTTGAAAGCAAGAATAGGCCACTCAAGCTGAGACCACACAATTCAGCTTTTACTAAGCACTGAGTGGGGAGGGTGGCCTCGCCTGGTTTTGATTCAGCCATTATTCACCAACATAGCTTTCCCTGATGTGCTCCATCTTCTATGACCATTCACACCCTCAAATTGATGTTTTAAAGGTTACTTGTCATTTACAGAGATAAAAATACTCACGCTGAAAATTCTAATCACATAGGACATCACGACTGGGATGATTGCCCTTCTGTACAAACAATATGAACCACGTTTTTAAAATTTGGAAAACATTTGGCTGTGTTTGTCATGAGCATGGAATAATAATGTTACTTGGCTGCTCATGGTTCAGATAAATTGTCTATAGATGTATTTTCTTAAAATATAAGCCAAAACATGTTATTTCATTTTCAAAGCAAATACACAACGAAGCTTGTATTCTCTACCTCCACTCCCCGCCCCCGTGATTGTCTCTCATCCTTTTAAAATGTCCGTGTATCTTAGTCTGGCAATTATGATCTAATGTGGTTTCAAGAAGTAGTGGATAGATGTCTGCCTCATGTGGCCCATATACTAAGAACTCACACATGCCGGCTGAGTTAGTCCCGATGAAGCTCTGTTGGCTCTGAGGAATGAGAATTGAAGCATAGAGGGTAGGTGTTTGTTTCAAGTGACATCAAGGAATTTCAGGCAAGATTTGACTCATGTATCCTCCCTGAGTGCTAAGTACATGCATTTTTGGTTTAGATCCTGGAGGCAGTTGTCTGGTTGTTGATCCAGAAGCTTAAATCAGAAAGAAGTCCAATGCTAGTGAGATGGTTCAGTGAGTAAAGATGCTTGCTGCAATGCCTAACTCCCTGAATTCAATCCATAGAATTTGCATGGTGAGAGTTGGATCCCAAAACTTGTCCTCTAACCTCTACAAATATTCCATGACACATGCATACACACACATACACACACATGTGTGCACACAACACACACATAGATACAAAACAAATAGACAAATTTTAAAAAGAAAGAACAATGAAGAAATAAAAAAAATGTAGCCTAAATCAGTGACCGCCCTCCAAAATACAGAAAAATATTTGAATTTAATTGTACTGTGGTGGTGAGCGACGTAAACAATACCACCTTATTTGTGGTGATCTGGGTAAGCAGGCATTTAGCGTACCTGTGCTTTGTGCTCAGTAATGTTAAACTTACCTTGTTACACCTAATGGCCACCTGAATATGGATTTTATAAACTGCTCATAAGTTGTTTGCATTTTGTTTGTTATTTTCACCTATTGCAGAGTCTTAGGAAGATCTGTGCTATCAAGTTATGTGTGTGGAGCTTTTGTCAGTACTGACCCTTGATGCCTGAAATGTCTGCAGAAAGATTTCATTTCTGATACTGGAAATTTGTGTCTTCTCTCTTTTATAAGTCATCATACAAATTTACTGACCTTTTTCAAAGAAGCAAGGCCTTTGCTTAATTTATTTTTCTCACTGATTTAAAAATTTTTAATCTTCATAATTTTGTTTGGTTGGCTTGGGGTATGTTTTTTTTTTCTTATGATCTTGAGGCAAATTTTTAGATTACTGATGTGAGAATTTTATTCTATAAATGTTCTTTGCAGTACTATGTGTCCCAAATTCTTAATATAGCATGTTTGCATTTCAGGTTAGTTCATTTTCTTTAATCTCCTTTGAGAATTCCTCTTTGATCTGTGGGTTATGCAAAAGCACTGGGATTAGTTTCCCTGTGTTCAGAGATTTTTCCCTCTTAATTTTGTTGCTTATTTATAGTACACTGTGGTCAGGGAACACATTTAAGATTATATTCTTCTATATTTTTTAGGATGTCTTTGATAGTTTGATGCATTTGATATCTTGGTAAATGATTTCTATGTAACCAAAGAAAATGTATATATATTCTGATGTTGAATGAATTTTTCTGCATTATTGATTGATCATATTAGTTGATAGTAATGATTTTTCTGTATCTGTGTTGTTTTCTGTTTTGTGGTTCTATTACTTTTGTTCATTTATACTTTCAGTTTTATTTCTCATATTTTGCGGCTTTGTTTTTGGGGGATTAAACTCCTCATCATATAATAATCCTCCTATTCCTTTGTTTTGAATTCTACCTTCTCAGGCATTAATAGTGCTTCCAACTTCCCTTTGCTTTATTTAATATCTGATATATCATTTTCTATGCTTTATATTTAAATTTACTTGCATTATTATATTTAAATTGAGCATCACAGATGACACAGTGGCCTTTCCTCTCAATAAGCTAATCTCTGTCTTTTAATTAGGACATTTAAACCATTTATATTTAATGTAATGATTGATATTCCTGGCTCTTAAAATATTTCTGCCTCCTCTTCCACAATGATGCCTGAGCCTTCGGAGGCAGAGGTTTGAAATAGGTATTTTATTCAGGGGTAAGGTACTGTCTTTTTATCATTTGTTGATTCAAAAATTTCCCTTAACAGTAACATTCTCACAGTTCTGGTGACGAATTCTCTTATTTCTTTTAATTGGAGACTGTCTTAATGTCCTCATTCTTGAAGAATATTTTCATTAGATATATATAGATTTCTGGGTTGATACGTTCTTTTCTTTCATTCCTAGGGAAATCTTATTGCTACAGAAGTTCATCTGCTACATCTTCTCTAGAACTGAATATTAATCCAATTTTTAAAAGGTTTTATTTTTCAAATAGATATTTGTAATTTAAAGAAAAATTTACATCTTAAACAATGAGGTTTCTGTTTGTTTGTTTGCATGCTTGTTGCAGATTGGGAATTGAACCTAGGGACTTTTGTATGCTAGGGAATCATATGCAAGTACTCTAACATTAAGCCTTATCTCCAGGTTTCTATTTTTTATTTTGAAACCAAATCTCACCAAGCTGCTCAAACAGGACTTGAACTTACCCCTTCTGCCTCAGCCTCCGAAATAGCTGGAATTAATGCTATGCAGCACCAGGCCCAGCCACATCTTAAAAGTATTTAATCTTTCAGTCCATAAATATGATTTTTATTTTTATTTATTTAGATATTGCTTAAGGTTTAAATTTCTCTCCACTGTGTTTTATACTTTTCTATATAAATATCTATACATTTAATTCCCTTCCATGCTAAGGATTGAACCTAGGGACTTATACATATTAGGGAAACACATTCTAGGCAAGCTTTCGCCCACCAAGCGAACCCTGGCCTTGGAGTATTTTATATTCTAAGTGGGCATTCTGTTCTAGGATTCCTACTTTAAAACTTTTAAAATATATTTAATTCAGCCCCGATTTGATCGGTTTCAGCTCTTGCATGACCACTATATCAATTTCCTAATCTCTTCATTTAGCAAAATCTGAGCAGAAAGAGATTGTACTGCAGTTGTTGTTTGATTAACCTTTGAACTCCACCGTTATGAGATTCTGGGGTTGAAGCACTATTGAATCCACCATCAATTTCCTCTAAGCACCTTCTTTTCGCTCCTCTCCTGAGCAAACTTTTGGCCTATATTTCCTTTAGCCATCCTCAAGATTTCTATCTAGTCTACCATATCATGTAAGATTTGAAGCTGGTGTTTCTCTCTTCCTTGGAGTGATACCTACTGCAGGCTGGTTCTTCCACCTGCTCAAGCCCATACCAGTAAGTCACTGTGATGTGGAAGTGAGTAGAGGCTTGTGCTTGCAAAGGCATCTTCCTCCTCTGGCATTTCACCCCTCCAGGATTTTCTTGAAGCGAATCCTTTGTGATAACTCAAAAATTAATTATTGAGCTTTTGCAATCTGTTTTTATCATAGAAGAAAAGATGGTTTTCATTTTTAAACATCCTTACTGAAAGTTAATGAAAGCATTGTTCATTTGTGCAAGTAAACACTGTGCTTAAGTTACAATAGGGCAATATTCCCCCTATTGGTGGGGTTTTATAAACTGATAAAATCTAATTCTTGATAAATTTATATATTATATATAGTATACATAATTTTATATATACCCTTATTTTATTTATATATAATTTATAAACTAGTTTTAAGAAGTTTTATTGAATTTTTTCAAACTTCATACAATATTTTGATCCTATTTAAACCCCCCTCTGCTTTCTGCACCCTATTTGTTACCCCCCAGATTTCATGTCCTCTATCATATATCATATATATATATATATATATGTTCCTGTTGAACGAAATTGGTGTCCCGAAATGCACTTCATTGTGCATGCTGTCACGATACTGTGAATTCATATGAGTAACTGACTATCTTTTTGGAAAATTTTGTTTCTTTGTGTCATCTACCATCTCTGGCTCCTACAACCTTTTGACTCCCTCTTCTGACCGTCAAAAATTTCTAAAATGTGCATACCGTTTGGCATATTTTTCTTCTCTATCTATAAAAAAGGACCAGAGTAATAATCATAATTATAGGCAATTATTTATGTCCAAACTGGCAATCATAATTGTGTTTGAGATAATGAAATACTGGAACTCCCCCAAATCTTCAACAAAAGAGAAATTATTAAGTAAATTATGTAGAAGCCATATAATTAAATATTATTTGGCTATTCAATCTGTTTTGCTAAGAGTTTTAAATGGTATGGTAAATAATTATGATACATGTTAATATTGAATGAATAAGTAGAAAGACAGGAACCTTCACATTTAGTTTAATCTCAAAGATGTCAAAATACATATCCACAGAATCTATACAAATATATCAAATGCTATCTTTAGCAGTAGTTTATGCTCTGTTCTAGGACAGCTGTGAGGTGAAAGTAAATGTTAGAAACTGGTATTGGAACTTTCTAGAGGCAAAAGTGAACAGGCAAAGGTTAAGTTTGGGAAAGAAGAGACATGAAATCCTAGAAAGAAGAGAGTAAAGCAAAATGAGAGTTTCCATGGAAACCTAACACAGTGAGAGATGCAACAATGCAAATAGTCTTTTCCATGAGACGAGCTCATTAAGGAATGCCTTCATGAAGGAGCATTTGTAGTATAGACTGAGTAAATATTGACATGTGGTGAACAAAGCAAGTACTGAAGAACATGCTACATTCTCTGTCCAGTTTGTACAAGGAATCTAAAGCAAGAAAAGAGTTTTAAGCACTTTGTTCTGAGTAGCTCACTTAAATTTCAAGACGTTGTATGTTCTAACTTAGTGCTATAGCCTGTGCAGGTGGGGATGTAACACAGAGGGACATTAGGTTCTCAAATGATGGAATGCAAATGGCTGAACACAAATGGCTGAGAACTGTCTGTTTAAATATTAAACATCTTTAGTCATCAGGAAAATGCCAATAAGAACCACTTTGAGATTTCATTTTACCTAGGTCAAAATGGCTAAGATCCAAAACACAAGTGATGACAAATGCTAGTGAGGATATGTGGAAAGCAAAATGTTGATGCACTTCTGGAGGAGTGTACACTGGTGCAGCCGCTATGGAGATCAGTGTGGAGGTTCCTGAACATCTGAAAACAGATGTAAGAAGCGACTCAGACCTACCGCTCAGGCGTGTATCTGAAGGACTCCCTTCCTACTACAGAGATCACCTGTATCTGAAGGACTCCATTCCTACTACAGAGATCACGTGTATCTAAAGGACTCCATATTCTACTACAGAGATCACGTGTATCTAAAGGACTCCATATCCTACTACAGAGATCACTTTCACCCATGTTCATCGCTGCTCTGCTCACGATAGCCAGGAAATGTAAACAACCTAGAAGTGCGTCAACTGATGAATGAATAATCAAAGTGTTCAGTACAATGAAATAATATTCAACTGTTAAGAAAAACAAAATTATGGAATTCACAGATTCGTGGATTGAGCAGGAAACAATCATCTTAAGTGAGGTAACCGAGACACAGAAAGACAAATGTCTTGTGTTCTGTCTCATGAGTGGATGGTAGCCTTACATTTTTAGATATGTTTCAATTGGACAATCCTTAGAGGTCAGTAAATACATAAGAAATAATGGAAGAAAGCGTTCATGGGAGGGGAGATAGAATTTAGTGATTTAAATGGGGACAGGTGATAATGGGATAGGAGATGTTAAGTGGGGTGGGGACTGGGACGATACCGCAGAAGGAGGAGAGGGGGAAGGGACAACTACTAGCACTAAAGACCTTTTAAAAACTCATATGGAAACCTACTACTTCAGAAGTTTCTGAAAATATATACATATGCCATCTAAGTGAGTTTAAATGTAGTTACCATATAATAGATGTTTATTAACCTTGCAAGATACCATAGACTAGCAAATAAAAAGACGAATATCAGGAATGGGCTTCCTATTTTGAGCTGTTGACCAGAGAGCTGTCATTGACTCTACATTTGCATCCAGTAGGTTAAGTTTTTCTGGGAACTACAGTCACTCAATACAAAAGAATACGACGGATCTTTTTCTTCATCTGAAATCTAATCTATTCTGTTAAAGCATACAATGAAAATTACATTTATCCAGTTAATAATGTTGTGAATAATAACATGATAATTGACAAGGGGGTGATTAAAGAGTTTAAATTGTGGGCACTAATCTAAATTTCAAAGACCTGAAATCTATCTACTTCCATCTACCCATGTGATTTTCAGCAGATCATGTACTCTCTAATCTATGAAATTGGAACACAAGTGGCTATCTTCTAAAGTTAAAGTGAAGATTAAATGGCACACAGTGGAAGTGTGCTGATACTGACAATTTTGTTATTCTTAGTTACGGTTTGGGAGGTAGCTCAGTTGCTGGAATGTTTTCCTACCATGTACAAAGTCCTGGGACTGGTCCAAAGCACCTTATATACTGGGCATGATGGTCCAAGCCTCTAATTTCAGCATTTGGGAGGTGTAAGCAAGAAGATAAGAGATCCACTGTCATATTTCATGACTTGAATGTCAATCTGAGCTATATGAGACCCTATCTCAAACCAAAAGCCCCATACATTTTAGTTTTCTCAGCATACATTTTTAATGTTTTAAATTTTAATAGGCATGGTTTTTGTACATATTTATAAAGTAAATGCAATAACATATGTGTATATGTTTTATACATACATACATATATATATATGTGTGTGTGTGTGTGTGTGTGTGTGTGTAAGGTATTCATCTCAAGGAAGCATCAGTTTCCACTTTCTTGTCTTCCTGAATCATGTGTGTCACTAGTTTTCCTTTCTGTGGGATGATTCTTTAAGATATACTAGCATGATATGGCCTGAACTTGTATATGAACACACACACACACACACACACACCTGAACTGATGGAAAACATCCTGTCTAATACATAACAATCCAAGAAAACATCTTATTAGTGCAAAAGCTGTAGGTAGAAAAGAAAATGAATTCTTTATTTGAGAATTCAAAAGCAGAGAAGCTGTATATCCTCCAGTCAGCAACCTCCCACACTCCATTTTCCTTTGCAAGCTTATTCATACCTTTTGGTCTCAGTGCAAAACTTTTGGCCAATCTATGCTAGAAGATTAGCAGAAATAAGAAGTCATTTTTTTCCTGATGGCCCAGTTAGAATCTTTTGTCTTTGATTAAAAAGTAATTTCACATATCTTTACTTACATAACTTATTATTTGTGAAGTTATATGGTGATGTAAAATGAAAACAACGATTTTAGATATGAAATTTAATCTACCAAATATATTCATTCTTCAGCTTCTATTTATTAGAGTCTGTGCTCAGTGCTGTGAAGAATATCATTAAACAATAAAGCATGATTTCTCCCAACAAGAAAACAGAAATCAGCCCAAAAGATGTTAAATGGGCCAGTAGTGTAAGTGAAAATAAGTTCAACCATTCATAAAGCCGAGACTAAATAAAACACTTACAAACTAAATGAATAAACAGACTTTTCTCTGTCCAGAACTTTAGCGATTCTATATTCTCTTATGCTATGATCTGTGCATGGAATGTCCCACAGGGACTCAACGTGTCTGACGCTTGGTTCCCAGCATGGCACTGTTTGTAAAAGGTGTACAGAATCATCAGGAGATGAGGCCTCTCTGGAGGAATTAAGTCACTCAGAAGCAGGTCATGAGAGTTGCAAGTCAGTTCTTTCAGCCACCGTGTTTCTACTTCCTGGCAGGTGTCATGTAACAAGAAGCTGCCGTAAGATCCCACCACCACAGACAGGGCTGCCATCACCATACCTTCCCTGCCATGATGGACTGCAGTCTCTCAGATCATGGTCCACTGTAAATCCTCTCTCTATTATGGTTGCTTCTTTGAATATGTTTTATCACAGCAAGGAGAAAAGAATCTAATACACTCTATAAGAAAGAGCTCAGGATACCCACAGTCGACCATCCTAATGACTCTAATGTAAATATTGAAATATTGTGCAGGCAGAGAACTAAACCATCATCCTAAGTTTTCTATGTGAAGTGTATGATAGGTAATCAAACTGGAAACGCTCAGTGCTAAACTTGTAGCTATTCTAAGAAATGAAACAACTAATGGAGAAATGTAGGAAAAGTAGCATAAATATTTGCACTTGAGAACTAGAATTTATCTCTCATAAGAACATGTGACTATTATGGGGCATGCAATGATACAGTGAGTCACAGCTACAACTAACATCTGTTAATTGTATCAAGGATTTATAAGCATTGAATTATTTGGCACTCGTAAAAGCATAATGAATATGACTATTCAGCTGAGCAAACTAAGTCCAGGAAGCAGTAAAGTTGTAGTGCACACCTAGATTGGTAGACTCCAGATCTCACACTTTGCATCATCAACCTCTATTCTCTTAACAGAAGTTTAGCTCTGAAGGTTGTTATATATTGCTTTCCAGATTGGTTGCTATGATCTTATTTTACTACCATACTTAGAGATTTTAAATAGAAATTAACTATTCCAACCAAGGCTCTCTTCCACACTGTTAGGGGCTGAATTTATATCTACTGATTGAATTAAGCCATTCTATATATTATAATTAGATTTCTCCAAGATAACAGGATCTTACCAAGGTGGAATAGGTAATGCTGATAAAAGTCACTCACTTGCTGAACAGTGTCAACCTACCCCCTTCTTTTGTACCAGCTCCAAAACAATAGATCTGTGACCCAGCAGGAATTTCAGTGTAGCTGATTTCCAGGATGGTGGCCATCCACTGACTATAATGCAGTACCCTGTGATTATCAGGAACATTGAAATACATTTCCTCAGACCAGAGGCTTTTGTTTCCATGTGAAGCTTTTAATTTCAGGACTACTAAAACATGACTTATAATAAAATACCATTTCACTTTTTTAAAAATTTTCTCAAAGACAAAAATTTCTTCCCCTGCCTTGCAGTGCATTCATACTACCCAAAGCTACTTTTCTGTGTATTACAGAGCCCCTGCTGATGTAGTCCTATATCTGACTATGAAAGGTTTGTCAAATCTCCAACCTTATTAAGATCTTCTATAAATTGTACCTAAACTCATTTCTAACTTTTTCTTCAACAATATCTCTTGCAGCTCAAAATTGTGCTATTTTCCAAACATTTCACTTATTTCAGGTATCAAAGTTTCTATTTTAATCTTTCTGTCAATATAGAATAATCTATAATTCTAGTTTAATAATTCTATTATCTACAGACTCAATATTTGGGTCTTACAGAATTGCTTTGTGTTTTTAGTGAGTGCTGTAGCATGGTGTGAATGCTTTGGTTTGATGTGTATCATAGTCAAGAACGTTTGACTCTCTCTCCTTTTCCCCACTCCATATGTGCTTTACTGTGTGACAGTGCTTTCTTCATTCCATTATCTTATTGCCTGTTATAGAACCATTAGTGAATGGAGACTATTCATTAGTTAATTGATTTTAACCAATTGGTGATCACTGTTTTTATTCTCAAGATTCTTGCATTCTGAGTTTCTGACTCAGCTCTGACATTAAATTTGATTTCTAGCTGATCTTATTTAAATGGGAGATCTCTTTTCTAGAGGAATAGCATGTAAAATACAGCGTTTAAGACTGCCTTTTCTACCTTCCAAATAATTTCTAGCCAGTGTTAGGAACTTTTTATGATTTATAGAAAAGATACTTACAGGGCAAAATAAATATCCCAAAGGCACTATTTTACGGTGAGAAATATCATGTCATAAGAAGAAAATATTTTTTAAAGATCTTAGCAGACATCTTGATATTTAGACCATTTAAGGAAAATATAATCAGGAGGTCATGAGACAGGTCAGTGACTCATGTATATTTAACAGGAATCTCATTAATTCTAACAGCACCAAGAAATGCTGTCATACTTGAGGCATACCCGTGGAAATGGTCTATAATATCTGAATGTGAACTGTCAGAGAGCGTTAATTGTAAATCATATATTTGAACATTAATTCTAGTGATTCCAGTTAGGAACTATTAGAGGAGCCAACCAAGGTACTTGGTAAGTGAAATCTTGCTCTTGGTAAATTGGTGTGTTTCTAGGTAATTAGTAAATACATATTGGCAAACCTGAAATAATATTTTAGATTATGATATGTTTGTAGTCCTAGCAGTAACTTTAGACATGATCTTAACTTTCCAAAGGCCTTGATCCAGAGGTCAGGTTATAGGAAAGGGGAAAAAGAATAATAATTTTCGTACAATTGCTATGACATCCATGGTGGTACCAGGGACTTTGTCCTCTTTTCTGTTTGCTTTAGATGACCGAATATTCAGTGGTGGCTCAAGTAGAGCGTACAGTGCCATATGTGGCATCCATAGTGTTGATTTTAGAATGACTTCCTCTTTCATCTTTCATTTACTGTATTTCCACCTTAATTTCAGAATCCTTTCCTCAGGGGGACTCAGATTTCTGAGATTCAACCCTTTCAAGTTTTATCTCACATGTCTCCAGGAGGCTTTTATTATTTGGCAAAGTGTTGGAGGTGAGGGGTGTTATGACCGGTATTGGGCTCACCATTCATGTTAGAAATTTTTTGGCTGGTCAAATTATTTCTTATTAATTCTCTCCTCCATAGATCTCCTTCGAAAGAAGATAATGGCAGGGAAGAGGACACAGTTCTGATAGAGGCTTTGATAAATGAGTGAAACATAGTGAATGAGGAAGGTAGTTTAAAAATTAGAGCAATTATTACCCAAATTATATCTTCATGTTCTCATGGTTTGAGGATTACCTATAAAAACCTTGACTTTAGTCTTTCTGATATTCAGAATCAAACAATGGATCCCATCATTGTAACACTGCCATACACCTAGTTGAAAACAGTCTGTATGTTTTATTTAATGACAACTACAACTGAAAGTCTTTGAATAAACTTTCAAAGTGCTTTGTGACAGCAAATGATAATCATGGAATGCTCAAAATAACAAATGGCGATAATAAAGCAATTTTCTTCACAGTAATAAGGAGAAATAAGTGGCAGTTAACATTAAGGTAGAGCTGAGAAGCCATCCTGGTTATTACTATTACTATGTTTATAAGGAAGATACCATTGCTTACATCTGTCACTTGTTGGATGTTGATGACTGTTCTGATTATGCTGATTATGCTCCCTTGGTTGCAAGTATAAAGCCAAACTAACTTAAGCTGAAAATTTGCTGGGAATCCCAAATAACTCTACTGAGAGTCACTTTCCTGAGTTCTCTGGGAAGTAAGAAGGTCCTCTGAAGCACCAAGGTATAAATAATAATGTTCCCAATTAGAGTTCCTGCTGGCTCCTTTCAAGTATCTCCTCCTACTTTCTTCTTGAACAATCTTAAATCCCAGTTATTCTACTTGCTAGGTATTTTAACTTTATAGGTTACTTGAAGGATAATAATGGATACAATAGGGGTCAATTCAATAAAGAGTCTGTAGTTCATGTACTTTTAAATGTCATCTTCTTACAAAATGGCTACTTTCCCTTGGAAGATTTGATTTATTATATATTAAGGCTTATTTGGACAAGGTTCAGTCACCTCTTTGTCTCCTCCTTGGTAATAGTGCTAACTGTGGAACAAAGAAATGATGTCTTCTCTAGTGATCCTTGACTCTTGGAAGGTAAAAGTTTAATATAGGTGTCCTATTCAGGGATAAGCACTCTGCAGCCTCTAGTTCTTTGCATGTTGGTCAGATTGGGGGTTTCTGTGTTAATTACCATCTGCTGCATAAGAAAGCTTCTCTGGTGAGAGCTGAGAGATGCATAAATCTATGGGTCTAACAATAAGTCATTAGGTTTCAGTTTCATACTATACATGTTTATCAGAGTAGCAGTAGGAGGATCTCCCCTCTGCCAAGTGGTTTGTCTAGTTACAGATTCCTAGGCCTGATATCAGTATCAGATATGGGGGTCTATCTTGCAAAGTAGACCTTAAATCCAGTTAGAAAGTGGTTGGTTACTCCATAATATTTGTGCCACTGTATTGCCAGTGGCTATATAATGTCAGGTCAGTTGTTGAGGCTCACAGGACTCACAGATGTTTAATTTTCTCTTCCAGGAGCATCCATTGGTTTCAAGCAGGGCCAGCTTGGTGTTTTCTTGTTTGTTCTATAACTGATATGTGTAGTATCTTCAGCAGTAGGGTCTAAATGTGAAGTTCTTGTGGATAACCAAGAGCAGGCCAATGTATTGTATGACTGTCTATGAAACCTCTGGACAACAACTTAAAAGTGGAGTCCATTCTTGGCAATAGGCTTTTACTTTGCTCGCCTATGTTGTCTAAGAGGAGAAATGTCTCCCTTTTTATAAGGTAACTCAATGTTTCTTCTCAGCAGCCATGGAAATTTCTGCAAAATTGATCACGTTGTAGGACACAAAGCAAATCTCCACAAATTTAGGAAAGTAGAACTATCCTCCTGTATCCTGTCTGACTACAGAGAGATAAAGCTAGGTATCAACAGCCATAGAAAAGTACAGAAATGCATGGCAACTAAACAACACACTACTAAATGATGATTGAATCAAGGGAAAAATCAAGAAGAAGAATTAAAATTCCTAGAACTTAATGACAACGGAAGCATGACATAGAAAAATCTATGGGACACAATTTTCCTAAGATGAAAATTTATAGCATTAAGTGCATATACCAAAAAAATTGAAAAATCTCTAATTTTTTAATATAGGCATGCAAGGCTGTGAACTTTTCTCTGAGGACTCCTTTATTGTATTCCATAGATTCTGGCATCTTGCCTTCATTTTCATCTAATTCTAGGAATTTTAAAAATTCGCTTCTTGATTTCTTCAGTAACCCAATCATTATTCGATAGTACATTGTTTAATCTCTATGAGTTTATGTGTTTTCTATAGTTTATCTTGCTGTTGACTTCCAGATTTATTCCATTGTCATCAGATAGGTTACAAGTAATCTGTGTCTTTTTTTTTGGGGGAAATTAGATGATTAATATCCAGAGTTACTATTGAAAGCGGAGAATTATTTCCTGTCATTTTGTTGATTTTATGGTGCTTATTGTTTTTCCAATCTTCATTTGCCTAACTGCTACTATGCTGTCTTTTATTTTTTTCCCTATAGCCTCTTGGATGTGTCCAAGGTTCTCTGTCATCTGAACTATTCCTTCCAGTATCATTTGTAGAGCTAACTTAGTGACCATAAGTGCTTTAAGCCTTCTTTTATCATGGAAAACTTTTCTTTGTCATTCATGTATTACAGTATTGCTTGGGATAGTAGTGTATGTTTGTAGCTGTAGTCTTTTATAACTTGAAATACATCATTCCAAGTGCTTCTAGCTTTTGAAATTACTCTTGGAAATAGCTGTCATTCTAATTACTCTGCCTTTCATGGGACTTGATGTTTCTTTTAGATTTCAATACATTTTGTTTTACATTAACAGTCACTATCCAGGGTGGACCCACTATGAAGACAGAGGTGATATTCGATTACAAAACAGTCAACCCTCAAATGCCAATCATTTTATAGAGTCAAGGGACACTGATAGCTCTGGATGTACTAATATATTTGTTGTTGTGGATATTTTTGGAAAGAAACAAAAGCATGATCAAGAGAGAGTAAGAGGAACATAAATAGTAGGGGAAGCCTTAGGGGCAAAAAGAGAAGGAAGACATGGGAGTTTTGGCTAAAAGGAGACACAAAAGAAAGAAGTAAATATCTGTTACCAAGTAGCAAGGAACAGTCCCTTTTTTCAGGGGCTGAGACTCAAACTCTGCAAACAAGGCCAGTCTATGTTCTTTGGGTGAATAAAAAGATAAAGGAAAATGTCTGGGGGAGAGGATTAAATATGTCAAGGACAGAGCAGGACCAAATTGGTCTGCTAAATTAGCATGAGATATTTTCAAAGGAAGGAATAGGTGTAGGAGAGAGAGAGAGCTGGGTAGAGATGCTGGTGCATTCCATCAGAAGTGTCCTGTTCCCAGCTTCGAAGAGCTACTTGCTGATGAGAATTTTTCTTTGAGGTAAGGTTCTCTTATATGTGTTTTACAGGTAATTTACTGCCACAATTGCTTTCCCTTAATTAAAAATGAGAACTTGAAATAATTAATCTTAGAAAAAGTAAACATCAGTTGAAAATATAGTTGGTGAATATGAGTTCTCATTGTGAATGCATCTGGACTCCTTTGAAACAAGCTGAGCATTTAAAAGGAAAGAAAAACATATGACTCACAGACTCAAAGTTACCCATAATTTAATTTGTATTCAAAACACTTGCATTTTGAGATATTAAAGTCCTCAATCAAAATTCATAAATATCTGGGAGCTGAGGAAATAGTTCAGTGGATAAAGTGCTTACTAAATAATCAGGAAGGCCTAAATCCAAATCCCCAGAACCTAGGTCAAGTTGGCCACAGTAGCAGACATCTTTAATTCCCATGCTTATACAAGATGGAAAATGAAGACAGGAGAATTCCCACAATCTCAAGAGCCACCTAGCTTGGTGTATGTAGAGGTGAACAGCAAAGATACAGTGTCTCAAACAAGGGGGGGGCTGAGGGTCCATACCCCAGCTTGTCCTCTGACCCCCACATCTTTACTGTGGCATTTGTGTACACACACTCATCCACAGAAACATATACAGATACACACATACATGTGTTCATCACGCATGTGTTCATATACATACATGTATATTTAAAAGTTTTCAAATGTTATTAGTGGTAGATATATGTTGTACATCTTAACATTTTTCTGAGTTTAAAAATCTCATTATTTCTTGCATTGACACTTATAATTGAATGAATTGATTAAATATAACATGAAATATCTATACATTTTATAATGACTAAATCTAGTTAGTTAACATTGCCTCATTACCATTCATATGCTGAGAGCAATTAATATCCATTTTCTTAGCATGTTTCAAGTATTAGAACTACCTTTCCTACTCTGGAACTTCTCTTACTGCATTGGTCCTTGCAGCCAACAGGGTTAGGGACCTGAAACAGCCTGGCTGCATGACCTGCCACCTCCACAACCTGCCCCAATGATCTGCTCCACAAAATCAGCAGAGTAAGAGACCCAAAATCCTCCATCTCTGCCCTCACTGCTTCAGCAAGCATCACAGTTCTCACTGCCCTGCTCCACAGTGGCCGTCAAGGTCAGAAACCTGAAGCACCCACCACGAGCCACTGCCACCTTGGTAACCATTCTGATGCATCACTCCATACTGTCAACAGGATGGTCCCATTGCAAAAACACAAGCAATACAAATATAACAAGACACTGTGCCCTCCACTCCCTCCAAAATCAACATCTCTACAAAACTGGACCCCACAGAGAAAAGAATTTTGACAACATTTAAGACATAGAATTCTAAAGAGCAGTAATAAAGAGACTTTCTAAATCAGACATCAGTTGCTCAGGAATCAAGGTCAGCAAGTGGAAACTCATTAAACTATAACACTTCTGTACAGCTAAAGAAACAACCAAGGAAGGAAAGATAAAACCCACACAGTGGGAGAAAGTCTTCAAGAGCAACACATCTCACAGAGGCTTGGCATCCAGAATATATAAAGAACTAAAAAAAATAGAGAATTAAGAAAATAAGTGACCCATTTAAAAGATGA
Organism: Eospalax fontanierii; assembly: GCA_035773235.1. Classification (NCBI taxonomy): domain Eukaryota; kingdom Metazoa; phylum Chordata; class Mammalia; order Rodentia; family Spalacidae; genus Eospalax; species Eospalax fontanierii. The sequence goes on from CM069524.1 coordinate 82,086,892, forward strand.
GCTAAGGATCTTAGCAGAGAGTTCTCAAAAGAAGAAATAAAGATGTCTTAGAAACATCTTAAAAAGTGTTCAAAATCATTAATAATATGTAAGTATGTATCCTGTTTTAACTGCAGGAACCAGGAAAATGTAAAGGAACCAGGAAGCTAAAGGGAAAGAAGGAACCTGAGAGAAAAGAGTAGTAAGAGACAGGGGTTACTGAGGGAGAACTAGATAAAATGGGGATATTTGAATGGGAGGGGACGGGAGGGTTACACAAGGAAACGTGAATAAAGAGAAAGAAGGAGCTCAAGAGAGGTGTTTCTATAGGAGAGTGGTATTATCAAGGAAGACAATGGGAAAATGGGGACAATGGGGACACTTTAAATGGGGAAGTCATCGAGTGAAGGTTAGAGAGGGAGGGAGGGAGAGAGAGAGAGAGGGAAAGAGAGAGAGAGACAAAGAGAGAAAGAGAGAGAAATGCCTAGCTAATGTACAACACCAGAGGGAATCATATTAGTTTAACAACATAAGGACAATTTCCACATACAATAACTCTACTTACGTTTATGTGTGTAGCTGAAGGCTACATAGCAAGAAATAGTGCCAGACAGGAGAAACCTTCCTTTGAGTTGTTGTCCAAGAGACCACCAAAATTACACAGGCTATTGCCAAAGCCCTCAATAGCCTCCCAGAACTTGAAGATAAGACTCTATTGATGAAGACAGGACATACTTTGGAGACTAGATTTTGAGCAATAGAGCTGGAACTGACCTGGAAACAACTCCCTTGAAAGCTTACTCTCATGCAAGCTGTTAATGGAGAACATCAGTTAATGGCTTAACATGAATTTCATGACAAAACAATCACATCAATAAGTGGTATAGCATTCAACACTGGTGCAGTAGTGACACTTTTATCTTGGAGTCAATCAACAGCTACTTAATTGAACTTTGAGCCCACTCAATGAGAGGAAACTCATGTATGGTACTGTAATTATAGCCAAATATGCAGAGCTGAAGAGGTCATAGATCTTAGAGAAATCCCCAAGGCTGTCGCATCCCTACACTAATATAATTTCTTACTAAGTGCAAAATGTGTATCCTTACATTTATAGTCAAGTATCCCTGTCACCACTCATCAAAGAAGCTTCTTTTACACCAGATGGAGACTACACTACAGAGTATCACAACTGGTTACACACAGACCTTGTCTGTGAAATTTTCCCAAACCTAAGTGGCACATCTATAATGCAACCTCTACACCTAAGACTCATGCAACATAAAACAAGGGGTAAAGAGGACACTAATGAATCTCTCAACTCTCATTAATGAAGCTCCCTCATGCAACAAAGGGCCAGATACACAAAAGGTTACAAATGGCCAAATATGAGTCTGCAGAGTGTGGGTTCCTGGACAAGACTCCTATTAAGTTTCATTTACCCAGGGATCAGGGACCATTGTGGAAGAGGGGGCAGAAAGATTGTAAGGGCTAGAGAAGTATATGACCACTTGCAAATTGAATCCTACAAGCTCCTGGGACCCTGCTCTTATGAATCTACAGATTGATGTCATTGTGCTCAATATCCACGCAAAGTCAAGCAGACAAAATCCCAACATGAAACTGTGGAATTGTACAGCAGACCCCAAAGTTTGCTGAAGAAATATTGGCAGTTGATTACCATGGGGTGAGGAAGAACTAATATTCTTAAAGCGAAGGACTCTGGGTAGGCTGACTAGACCTCAGTGGATGAACTTACCCTGAGGAATGTCTAGGGACACGAACTTGACACAATAGGTCTTAACATAGATGACAGAATGTACGGATTCCAGTTGGGGGACCATAGGTGAATGCTGGTGTGGAAGGGGGTGTAAAGGTGATCAAGATCGATTGAGATGTTCTGTATGAAATACACAAAGATAATGAAAACAAAATATTAAAAAGATTCATATCAAACAACTAAACAAACCACAAAGCTTTTCCCAAGACTTCCCTATAAAATTTAATGTGTTCCACTATTATGAATAGATACTACCTTAGGATAAAAGGGTAGAAAGGCGTTTTCCAAGAAAATGGAACCAAAACTAAGCCTGTATAGCACATAAAATAAATTTCAGACTAAAACTAATAAGAAGGAATAATGAAGGTTACATCATACTTATTAAGAGAATAGTCCATTGAGAAGATTTCATAACTCTAAACATCTATGCACCAAAGATAGGTCCACTCAGCTTCATAAAATGAACACTAATAGAGCAAAAACCATAGGTCCACACAAACAAAATCATACTGGTGGCTTCAGTACTCCATTCTCACCAATAGACGGGTTATCTGAACAAAGACAGAGAAGCATTGACACTAAGTGTTACTATAAACAAAATGAACCTAGCCAACATCTACAGAACATTCTATCCAAATACTGGATGGCACAATTTTTCTTAGCATTCTGTGGAATTTTCTCAAAAACAGATCACTTATTAGCACACAAATAAGCCTTAAGAAATATGGATAAACTAACATAGTATCCTGTATTCTGACCACAAATCAATAAAGCTAGATATCACCAAGAGAAACTGTAGAAAGTATACAAACTCATGGCTGTAAAACAGTACATACACGCTGAGTAATGAGTGAGTCACTAAAAAAATTGAAAAGAAAGCTAAAAGATTCTTAGAGTTGAATGTAAAAGAAAACAAAATCATTGGGATACACATCTTAAAGTCCATTTATATGATTTATTACATTTATTGACTCACGTATATTGAACCATCTCACATCTCTGGAATAAAGCTGACTCGATCATGGTGGATATCTTTTTGATGTATATCTCTCTGTATGCAGTTTGCAAGTTTTTGCTGAGAATCTTTGTATCTATAGTCATTAAGGATATGAGCCCGTAGTTTTCTTTTTTGTTGTGTATTTATCTTGTTTTGGTATTTGAGTGATATTGTCCTCATAGGAGTTTGGGAGTTCTCTTTCTGTTTCTATCTTTTTGAATAATTTAAGAAGATTGGTTGCAGATCTTATTTGAAATGCCTTAAAGCTAGAGTTGGACTATTAATTGATGCTCTCCCTTAGGAATTTGTATAGTATTCTCCATAACTATGAGAGTTAGTCATGAGAGAAGTGACTTCCAGGTCAGTTCCACTCCATTGTTCCAAGTCCTGTGTCTGAAGTATGTCCAACCTCAGCAATAGGGTCTTACCTTCAAGTTCTAGGAGGTAATCAAGGGCTGTAGCAATAGCTTGTGTAATTTGGGGAGTCTCTTGGACTACTCTGGCCAACAGCTCAAAGGGAGGTTTCTCCTGTCTGGCACTGTTTCTTGTTATATATCCTTCAAATATGCATATTGTCTTATGCAGAGATATTGTATGTGTAATTTTCTGTAGCATTTTGAATAAAAAACAGAAGGGAAATATATTATTTTACTTTATTTTTTTCTAGAAGGAGTTTATTGGATTTACAGTTCCAAAGGGAAATGTTTTAATGGTGGGGGGAGACATGGTGACCAGAATAGAAAGGAGAATGCTTACTTCTCCAATGAGGCACAGGAAGCAGGGAGAAGCAGAATGAATGTTTCGCCCTCATGTATGTAAGTGCACCATGTGTGTATAATTCCTGCAGATCCTGGGAGAAGGCATCAGAACTCCCTGGAACTGGAATTACAGATGGTTTTTAGCCACCATGTGGGTTCTAGGAAAAGGTAGCCTTAACTGTTGAGCCTTTTATCCAGTCCCATTAACTTATATTCAAATAAACTGAAAGATCTAAAAGAAATGGGTGAATTTCTGGATATATATGACTTTCTAAATCCCTGTTAAAACTAATTAAGCATATCTATGACTAGCAATGAGATTAAAGCAGTAATAAAAATATCTCCCAATTAAAATAAGTCCAGGAGTTCATGGAGTTTCGCAGAATTCTGTTATACCTTCAAAGAATAACTAACTCTGCTACTTCTTAAATTATGTAATACAATGGAAAACAACAGACTTCTCCCACATTCTTTTATAAAGACAGTATTATTCTGATACCAAAACCAGTCAAACAGACAACAATAACAAAGTATAAATAAATCTCCTTGATAAGCATAGATGTGAAACTATTCAATAAAGCACTTGAAAACTGAATTCAGTGTCACATAAAAAGATCATTCATCATGGCCAAGTCTGTTTCATTACACAGATGTAAGAATAGTTCAATATGTATAGATCAATAGATGTAATTCATCACATGAATGAGTGAAAACCAAAAACACATGATTATTTCAATAGATGCACAAAAGACCTTTTACAATTATGTAATATCCCTTTGTGATAAAAGTGATGGGGAAAATAGGAATTAAGGGAGCACATCTCAACATAATAAAGTCATATAGGACAAATCTATAGCCATCATGGTACTAAATGGAGAAAAACTCAAGACATTTCAGCAAAGATCAGTACAAGACAAGGGTGTCCGCTCTCTACATTTCGTTTCCCTTTATAAATATCTTTTTTGATTCTTTAAGGATTTCACACACTGAATTTTGATCATAATCATACCTCTGTCACCATAGACACTCAGATCCATCTCACCTCCCCACCTCCCCTCACTTCATGTTCTCTGTTATTTTTTAGACCTACTGAGTCTACTCCTGTTCCTCAAATATTCTTGGGTTTGAATCCATTCCTCATTGTCTGGTCAGCCTACAAGATGTCACACCGTTAAAAAAAAGACTCTCCCTTTTCCAGCATCTGTCAATTGACAAAAGATCCTGAGCTCGGACTGGAGTTTCTAATCCACCTCTCCCACCCATGCTGGGATTTTATCTGACTTGGGCTAGCACAGGTCTTTGCATCCTGTCACAAGTGCTGTGTGTTCATTCATATGTGCAACTGCCTGTTGTGTCTGGAAAACATTGATTTGTTGTTGTATCAACCATGGCCCCTGACTCTTAAAATCTCTCCCTAACCACTATGCTCTTCTGTAATGCTCCCTGAGCCTTGGGAAGAGATGGTGTGATATACATGCCAAACTTAAGACTGAGTATTTAACAGTCTCTTTTTCTCTGCATGTTGACTAGTTGTGGGTCTCCATGTTAAGTGCCATCTGCTACATAAAGAAGCTTCTCAGGGGAGAGTTAAGAGATATACTAATCCACAGGTATAACAATAAATCATTAGGAGTAGATTTAATGCTCTGTTCATTTAACAGAATAGTAGTAGGTTTTCCCCTATGGCCTGTGACCTGTCTAGCCATAGATCTTCACCTCATTGACAATGCCAGGTATGGGTTCCATCTGTTAAGTGGGTCTAATAGAAGTATAAAGTGGTTGGTTACTCCCATAACATTCATGCCACAATTGTGCCAGTGGGTAGATCTTGTCAAGCCATCCTTATTATAATTTGCAAGATTCACAGCAAGGTCAGATTGATGATTACTTTTCTTTCCCAATAACATGCAGAGCTCCTTCCAGCACTTTGAAAGCAAGGCAGTGGAGATGAAAGTTCAAGGTCAGGACCAGGTTGATTTCCCAGTTGTTTGTTCTACAACTCATATATGTAGTGTATTCATCAATAGGGTCTTTTCATTAAGTTCTGTAGGGTAACCAGGAGTAATGACAATACCACTATTGTTCGACAGTCATGGAACCCCCTCATCAGTGCTCTAAAAGAGAAGTCTATTGTTGGCATTGGGCTTTTAATTTGCTAGCCTGTTTTATCTTGTAGGGACATTTCCCCATCTTTGTAGGGTTACCTCTTAAAATCTCCATGTATATTGTAAGAGGCTTCTACAGTAGTAGGTTTCCATATGATATTTTCAAAGGCCTTTGGTGTTATTTATCTCCCCCTATAATCTTTCTACCCCACCTGACTTAACCCTTCATGTTCCATTGTTCCCCTTTCTCATTTATATAACTGTATTCTATCTTCCCTCCCATGAAGCTCATCCCCACCTATAGCCCCTTACTAGTGTTCTTACCTGTGCCAATGTTCAATTTGAAACACACATATTTAAAGATTCAAAGCTAGCGTTCATACATGAGAGAAAGAGGCCCTAAAGGCTTCAGTAAAAATATGTTAGAGCTAATAAACACTTTTAACAAAGGGACAGTATAGAAAATTAATACATGACCATCAGTAGCCAGCATATAACCCAATGATAAACACAGAAAAAAAATTGTAGACACAATCTCATCCACAATAACCTCAAAAGTACCTGGAAATAAACTTATGGAAAAGAAATATTTCTACATTGAAGATATTAAGTCACTAATGAAGTAGATGAAGACACTAGAAGATGAAAGATCATCAATTTTCATGAATTAGAAGAATTAATATTGTAAAAATGACCATCCTACCAAAAGCAATCTAGACATGTAATCCTAATTGAAAAATTCTAGAAATGTTCTTCAAAGAAATGGAAAACAAATCTTAAAATTTCTATGGAAACACACAAGATCAAAGATTGCCAAAACTATCTTAAACAAGACTATTCCTCATTTCAAGTTATACTACAGAGCCACTGTAATAAAAACAACATGGTACTAGCACAAAACAGATATATAAATCACTGGAGTAGAATAGAGGACCCAGATATGAAAGATATGAATCCATAGAACTACACCCACCTGATTTTTGACAACGGTTCAAATTACACACTGGATAAAATGCAGCATCTTCAACAAGTGGAAAACTGGATACCACATGTAGAAGAATGCGGGTCATCGGGGGAATCTTCAGGGGTGGGGAATAGCAGTTCCTAAGTAGAACAAATGGAGGGAGACTATCATGGGCAGAAACAGTTAAATGGAGAGAAGTTTATGTGTATGGGAGATAAAGGGCAGGGGAGGAAGGCTAGCTAAAAGAGAAGGGAATATGAAATAGTCATATGAAACCTATCTTCTAATTCGATTAAATAATTACAGAAATAACAGCCTAAAGGGAGACATCCAGAAATCCTAGATATTGTTGCTCCTGAAAACCACAGTAGATTAAACAGAATCCCAGTGCCCACAGTGGAAGAGGGGTTGCTGACCAGGGAGAACCCAGAGACACTCCCCCAACAAACAATAAGGCTTTTGATTTTCTGCTTGATTGCCCATCAGAATTACATGATGAGACCTTATTGCCCAAAATATCACACACCATGTCTTCATTGTCGAGATGAATCAAGCTGGACTGAGCTGGAAACCCCCTCCCTACCAGATAGCTTTCAAAGTGCCATACATGCTATGGAGGCTGTTGAGGAGAGTAAAGGCATTAACAGGCTAACCCAGCAGTGAACTTTACAGACTACAGCATCAACTTGACAGGCAAGATATGCTCACATGAGCAATAATGACATGACTATTATGGTGGTAACTGACCATTCTCACTGGTTGGCTTTGAGGCCCACTCTCCAGAAATCATCCCATGCCTGGTGCTATAAGCCTGGTCAAAAATTAATTCCTTGGGAAGTCATAGGCCCTATAAAAAAGCTACAGATGTTTAGCTAAATAGACACAATTCCAAATTGCCTCCTAAATATCTATGTCTATACCCTCAGACAAAGGTTACCCTCGACCCCAATCAGAGAAGCTTCTATTTGAAGTGAATGGCAGTGAATACAGACTCATAATTGCCAAAGATGCTGATACGTGGCAAATAAGAATTTATCCTCATCTGCCACTATCCCTCTAAGGATCAGGGAACATTGTAGAAGAAGGAATGGAAAACGTATGAAAGCTAGAAGTTAGGGAGAATGGTAGTGAAAGACCATCCTCTAGACACGACATAATCATGTAATCACATATTCACAGAAACTGAGATTATTTGAATAAAGACTGTATGAGATAGGCCCCCTCGACAGTTAGTCATAGATGCAGGAGGCACTCGTAGAACCCTATCCCTTGGTGGACTCTGGGAAAAGAGGAGTACTGTCTTCATTTGAGTATCCACTGGCATACTCATCAGGTTCAAATGGATAGTTCCGATCCCAAGGCCATATGGAGGTCCCTGGCTAGACTCAAAGAGACATAAGACCTGAATATGGAAAATAGATGAGTAGAGAAATGAGTAGATGGGGGGATGTGAGGGATCAGAGCAGCAGCAGTCAGATGCATTATATATGTAGTATATTGTCAAGGAACAAATTTCATTTTAAAACATGCTTTCATTTAATTTCCCATCTTCTGTTTGGAAATTACAAGAACTCTAAGGTAAGTTTAGTATTCAAGTTCTTAGTTTGGTGAGACCCTTGTTAATGACAGGCAGCCTCAGTTCCTTCTTAATTTATGTGGATTCTGTATGACTTTCTACTTCTGTGTTGAGTGCCTGAACTCCAGGACTCTGAGTTGAAGGTGACCACATGTATATTAGTGTTTTAACTAATTCTGGATGAGGTCATGACCTACGGCTTGACAAGCAGATTGTGGAAACATTTCTTCCATCTATATACAGATATTTTTGTTATTTTTTTCTCCTGAGCACTTTACTGCCTTAATAGGAGAATGTCAAGTTCATATGAAGTCATTCCCTTCTGACATAAGGAGAAAGCAGAAATATGCAGGGGAAAACTGTCTTAGTGTTAGAATGAGGAGCCTGCATTAGGACCTGTTCCAAGTTGACATATTGTAGACTGACTGATATTATTTTGTTAACTATATCTGGAAAGTCATACTTCCTTCCAAATGTGCACACACCATTCATGGCTCATTATGTAATTCAAAATGACTTGCATTTCTACCTAAATCTAGATTAGTGTGCCTGTTTTTCAAGTAAGGAAGCTAGAGCTCAGTGACAGATGTCAGGGATGTGCCAAAGTTAAGATCACTACCCAGTTAGCATTTTCTAAATGTTTGTGAATGTCTGACATATTATTATGAATTTGATAGTCCTTACATGAGAAGAAAAGGTCATTTCTATCTTGCAAGTATGTGAATATTTGTTCTAGATATATTTTATAGCAGTACTGAAGATATGTAATCAAGAGATAGGCCCAATACCATCATTTTGTGTAGTTATAGATTGAGGAAATTCACTGCCAACAGAAGTCAGGTGTCTTACCCAGTGTTTTTCCAAACCTTTCAGTTATGAGAATCTCTTTTAAAACTGAAATAAATTAAGATTTACCCTGAAAATTGTGATTTAATTTCAGTTACCATTTCTTATGTTTAAGAATGATATATTCATTTCCAAAGATAAGTATTTAGGATATATTTATTGTATTACATACATACTTACATACTTATTACATATATACTTACTCATTATTAAATATCATGATAGGTTTGATGCTGAGTAAACAATCTTTGTTCTTGAAAGAGTCACAGACTTGGGGTTGGAGAGATGGCTCAGTGGTCAAGAGCATTGACTGCTCTTGCAGAAGACCTAGGTTCAAATACCAGCACCCATATGATGACTAGTAATCATCCATAACGCTGGTTCCAGGGGATCTGACTCCCGTTACTGGCCTATTTGGCCGTTGTATGATATGTGTGCACTTACATACAGACAGACAATACACTCACACACATAAAATAGTCAAAAAAGAAAGATTTGCAGACTTAAAATGACTTAATGCAATGAATTTGCACTTTAGTAATCACAACGGCATAGATATGTATATCTGTTTATATTTAAAAGACAGGTGCATAGATTGATTTTTTTAATCTGTCTAAAAAGCATGATTTGTGTATACTGTACGTGCAGCCTTGTATGAACTGGTGTCCTTTACACGTGCTATGGGCACATTCTTGCATTAACTGGTGCCCCATCCCTATTTCTACTAGACAACTGTAAGCAACCAACTCAGAACCGTTGCCTTAGCTTCCCCTCGCTCCCGGGAAGGGGAAAACTACCTCTTTCTCAGAGCCAGTGTAGCAGAGTGCCGAGAAAAGTAGACATCAGATCTTGAACTTTTTCCCTGGTGTTCAGCAGCTGTATGGCTTTGGAGTTGTTATTTAGCATCCCTGTGCCTACATTTGTCATTAAAAACTAGAAATAATGCAATCTATGACATAATTTTAAAAAGTAGACAAGTTAACTCATGCTTTGCACTTAGAAATTATGATTATTACACATTGATATTATTATTGCCAATATACCAATCTATTGTCACTGTGGGTACCACCTGTGTGTCCACTTTGGGTTCAGCACAGGCCACAGAAAACATCCTCCCAGTTGGCTATGCATGAGGAGTGTCAAGATTTGTTCAATATGTTTAAAACCTCTCTTTGGAAAACATCTAAACTCTATTATTTGAGAAGGTATAGTTGATTTAGGGCTATTCATTGTTGTCCAGATGGCATCTCATCCTGGTTTAATACTTTATTGACTAGGAATGTGTGTAGCCATGCTGCTTGGGAAGACTTCTTGGACATCTCATATTGATGTCTGATACCAAGGAAGCAATACAGGTTTTGTTTTCTTCTCTACAGAGGAGCTGCCTGGTAACACCAGACCATTGATCCATTTACTGTATTTGGCTCCCTGGAAATGGTAAAACCATGCTACAAAGTATTCTTAAAGAGTTGAAAAAAGACAATATTGTTCTTAAAAGACAGAGGCATGGAGCATGAGGTAACTTTTGACATCTGTCTAATTAAACTCTGCAGACTGGCCACCTGTGTACACTCATTTCTCACTTGTTACCTTTAGTTTTAAGTATTGTGCACTTAAATATGTTCCATTCTTATTTTTCACTCTCTGCTCTGTCAAACTCCAGAAGGTAAGATGTGGGACTTTTGAATAGTCTAAATATTTTAAACAGCTTAAAATCCATCTCCAGATGAATGAATGAATATTAGTAAGGAAATAGTCTTATTACTGCCAAAGTTGGGTGATTAGTAAAGACTGGAAACAAGGATAATTTGTAGTTTATAGGTAGAAGCATTGCTCCAAGAAAATACTGATTTTCTTTCTGATGTAATCATTTATAGGGAATAGCTTTGCCATTGTCCTTTTAAATTAAAGTGTAGTATAATGCAAAAAGCATGCCTTTGGATTGTAGTCATCTGAAGTTTGTTAGGTCTGACACATACCATCCTCTTGGCCTCAAATAAGTTTCACAAATTACTTGACTCAGCTGTATAAACAGGATGACAGCCTCCCTTATTGGCTGGCATGAAAAGTAAGTAAAATAAATATAAAATAAGTAAAACGCAGTGAAACCTTATCCCATAAATACTACTTTCTGTCTTCAAACTTGTGACTGACACCCAAGTTCATACTTAATCATGATAAGGCCTTCTCTCAGCCTCAGTGTCTGACACAGTATCAACAGGTATGCATTCCTTTGAGAGCACTGTAGTAGGTGGGCTATTCCTTAACTAATGACTTTGCCAAAAAACCTTCTATGGATGACAAGTGGATTTCTCTTGATTTTCCATCTGTTTTTAAGTTCCTCAAAAATATTGCTATGTAGGCAAATGCAGATGGTAAAGCAAGGGAAGAAATCCAATAAAAATACACAATCCATTGCAAACAATTGTGAATTTTCATAACATTCTCTGCTCCTTTCTGGATGAAGTTTTTACCACCCTCATGAGGCTTAGCTCCTGGACTCTTCACTGTACAATGAAACTGTGAAGGAAAAAGTGTATGTCAATCCCAAGGAGAATCTGAAAGAGCACATTATGCTTTAGTGTCAGCATTAATCTTCTTCCATGAGACCTTTAATATTTGTTCTAGTTTGCCTTCAATTTCTGTGATGTAAACACTGACCCAAACCAAACCAACTTTGGGAAGAAACGTTTATTTGGCTTACAGCACAGTTCATCATCAAGAGAAACCAAGGCAGGAACCCAGGGCAAGAAGCTGAAGCACAGATCATAGAGGGATGCTGCTTACTGGCTTGCTCTTCTGGCCTGTGCTTAGCCTGTTTTCCTATACAATAAAGAACCACCTGCCCAGGGATGGCACCACCCACAGTGGGATGGGCCCTCCCACATCACTCAACAATCAAGAAAATGCTCCAAAGACATGGCCACAGGCCAATGTAATGTAAGCAGTTCTTCAACTGAGAGTCCCTTTACCCAGGTGTGTCAAGTTGCCAACTAAAATTATCAAGTACAGTGTTCCAGATCATGACCCTCCACCAGAAGTCATACTGAGTAGATGACAACTTACAGCAGCATCTAGCAGCCGAGTAATAGAGATAATAGCATAGAAAGAAATGGGCTTTTCTTTGGGGAGTCACTGAAATGCTCAAGTTGTTTGCTAGTCTAACATAGAGTTCTTCCTATCCTATTGTGATGGTTTATCCTCAAGTACATAAATTAGACTTGTCTTAAGTCCTACAATGTACATCAACTTTCATGGACAGAACGCTTCTCGAACCCAGCCTATTCCAATGGCCCACATCTTGCTTTCCCTCTAGTTTGACAGAGTGTAGAGTTTCCAGTGCCCTGCTGGTAGTTTTGTAATTTTTATATTTAAAACTGAGAGTTGAAATAAAATACGTAGAAAGGACTCCATTCATCAAAAAATTCACACGGTACAAGGTCTACTTGACAGGTGCTGCCTCTTGATACTGAATCACTTCCCTCCTGTGGTCCCTGTGGTGCAAGGGGGCTCTTGAAGATTATTTGAATATCATGCTTAGTTTAAATGTCATTTGACTAGGACTTAATTGTCTCACTCTCTATGAATAGCTGTGGGGGAGTTAACCAAGTCAACTTATCTCTAGATCTTAGATTTTCTTATATAAGAGGGATATTATTATAACACAAGCACAAAATTGTTTTGAGTAAATAAATTAATCTATGTGGAAGAACTTTCATAAACTATAATATGGAAGTGTATTTGTGGCATTTAGCTTCCTTGGGCATGGTTCCTTCATGTGTTCCAGCACATAAACCAATTTCCCTTAAACAAGAATACTTGAATGAGCAGAGTGTATAAAGTGGTCTTGTCAGAAGGCCTCTATAGTAATAGGAAGAACAGTCATCTATCAAGATGGCCCCTGGAGAGAGCCTGAGTTAAGTAAAGTAGAATGATTTTTGCAACTCTATTCACACAGTAGAAATTCTTTCCCATTATATTTATAAAGGCACACACATGCAAGCAAGAAAATATACATGTATTTACATACAAATACACACACTCAAATATGTATGCACATACATACACATAATTCACCTGTGCATACACATCCAGGTGCATATTTTCATTTAAATATGCACATATAAACACATAGAATTCAGCCAGATTGTCAGGGGTGGGAGAAAGTGGATCACAGTTTGGAGCTTCCTTAAAGAGAAGAGATGAGGATAAGGATAAAGAGAATCTGTTTGAGTGTTTTTCTCACTACTACAAATAAAAGGTGATTAAAGCTAGCATTATGTTTATGACTCTGCAGTGGTAATTGGGGGAATCTGATCTTCTAACATTTTTACCATTGCTTTTTGTCAGTGGTTTTGGTGACAAAAATTTGGAGCCCTTTGTACTGACAGCATTTTGTACTCAGGGTACACTGTAGGGAGCAGTAGTCTTGCAGTATTTGAGGGGCATAGCAGTGTGCTTGGGAAAGAATAAGACTTTGACTAACAGAAGCTGTACACTGGGTGAATCATCTTCTTACAGACCAGTGTTGTTAAAAGTCAGAATAGAGGGACTAGCAATTCTTTCTCCTGTGCAAACAAGCAAACTATACACCAAGTCTTGTATTGGAAAGATTTATTTTTCTCTACTGAAATTGCTCTTGTTTTGTCAGTAGGCCAGCTTAATACTTCAGTAGTCTTGACTGCCGTACAAACCACTGTCAGATAGACTTCATCCTTAGTAGAATCAGATGTGACAATTTCCCTCTTTGTTACTTCTTACAAAAATCTCCCCTCCCCAGTCCCTCTAACACAAACCACACATATACTTCTGGATAATACCAGAGTAAATTCCCAAGGCAACTGATTGGTGATGGGTAGTGAGTGCTAGAGCCACATGTCCTACCCACACTTCAGATCAGAAATGTTGTGGGGTGGAGGCTAAAGCATGGTCTCTCCCAAACTGTAAGCCCAAGGAAGAGGTCAGATGCCATTTGGGTAACTTAATTCTACTATCCTTGTTTTCTCCTGAGACATAAAAACCCAATCTTCCATATGAAATTTAGGGCTTTTTTTTGTTTCTATGAATAGTTATGTTGGAATTTTGATGAAAATTGCACTGAATCTGTTGATTGCTTTTGATAGGATGGATATTTTCACAATGTTGATCCTACCAATCTATGAGCATTAAAGGTTTTCTTTCTATCTTTTAGTATCTTATTCAATTTCTCTTTCCAGTGTCTCAAAGGTTTTACTGTGCAAGACTTCTACTTATTTGGATAGATTTATTTCAAAATATTACTTTTCATTATTGTATTGGTTTTAAGAACTTCATACAATGTATGTAGTTCTCTTTGGACTCCCTCCCTAGCTGCACCCCTCTTAGAGCTCCTCACCAAATTTCTTGTACTCTGTCATAGTGAGTCAAGTTTGTGTCCCTGAATGTCCTTCAGTGTGTGTGTCCTCTGGAGCTGTTTAACCCATCTAACGTCACAGAGGTAAAGAAAACAAACTTCCCCTTTCCAGTAGTTATCAGTTGCCAATAGATCCTCAGCTGAGGTTGGGGCCTCTTCCCCGCTATCCTTCTTCTCTTCTGGAATTTTTGTCTGGTTTGTGTTTGTGTGGGTCTTATGTATGTTGTTAACATTGATGTGAGTTCACATGGGTAACTTCCCAGATGTCCGGAAAACTCTGTTTCCTTATGGACATTCTCTATCTCTGACTCTTACAATCTTTCCCCCACTTTTCTGCCATGGTCCCTGAGTTTTGGTTGGCAGAGGTTTGATATAAGTTTCCACTCTGCAATATCTTGTTCTCTGTACTTTGGCCCGTTGTGGCTTTCTAGGTTGATCAGCATCTGTTGCATGAGGAAGTTTCACTGGTGAAGGTTGAGAGATGCATCAGTGTTGTTACTGGAATACTTTAAGGGGTTTCTTTCTTAGTATGATTGTCATACTTCTACATAAGAAGGCTACTGATTATTGTGTATGATTTTCTATTCTGCCACTTTGCTAAATGTGTTTATCAGCTGTAGGAGTATTTTAGTGGATACCCAAACAATAGCCAAACAATCCGGAAGAAAAAACGGATGGAGTTCTTATCACACCAGAATTCAAGTTATACTCATGAGCCGTATCAAAACAGCAAGGTACTTACATGAAAACAGACACCTTTATTAACAAAATTGAATTGACAACCCAGATATAAGCCACATACCCACAACCATTGGATATTTGACAAATGGTCAAAATATGCATCATCAGAGAAAATGCAAAATGATTACCAAATGGTGCTAGTCAAACAGGACAGTGACAAGTAGAAGAATCAAACTAGAGTCTTATCTCGCACCCTGCATAAAACTAAACAACAAATGCACCAAGAACTCAACATAAAACCTGATACCCTAAATCTGATAGAAGAGAGATTAGGGAATATGCTTGAACTTTTTTGGCACAGAGAGGAGTTAATAAACAGGACCCTATAAAAATGCAGTCATTAAGACCGGCCAATGATAATTGGGACCTCATGAAACCAAAATGCCTCTGTATAGCAAAAGACACCATCATTAAGGTAAGCAGGAAACTGGCAGAATAACAGCTATACATCTGACAGAATAAACAAGAACTCAAAAAACATTTTAAAAAATTAAGGAAACAAACAGTCCAAGTAAAAACTGAGGCATGAAGCTACATACCTACCCAACAAAAGATGAAATACATATGGCTGAGAGATATTCTTAAATGTTCAACATCCAAGCTGGGCATGGTGGTGCACATCTGGAATCCCACCCTTCAGGACACAGAGGTAGATCTGTGAGATCAAAACCAGTCTCATCTGCATAGAGAGTGTTAGGCTGGCTGGGGCTACAGGGAGATCCTGCCTGAACTGCTGCCCCACCCTCACCCCTCAAATATGTTGAACATCCTTAGCTAGCAGGGAAATGTTAATTGAAACTACACTGAGATTTCATTTTACCCCAAGCAGAATGGCTAAGATTTTAAAAGTGACAATAAATGATGGTTTGGGTATTGGGAAAAGGGAACCAGGCAGGCATCAAACTCACAGAGATCTTTCCTACTGGCCCCATCCCTACTGGCCAGCTTTCGTAGTTCTGGAAGGTACTTTGCACATGACCAGAGGAGAAAAGTAATCATCAGTGTTACCCAGCTATGAGTCCTGCAAGATACAAAAATGATTGGTCTAGCAAGACATGCCCACTGATGCAATGGTGACAGGAATATCATGGAAGTAACCAATCACTTCCTAATTAGGTTTAAAACCCTCTCCAGAAGATAAAACCCATACTTGTTACTATCACTGGGGTCAAGAATCTGTGGTTAAATAGGTCAAAGGCTCTAAGTGAGAGCCTACTACTATTATTCTGCTAAAAGGACATAGTATTATGACTTAACGATTATATTCATAGATTAGTGCATCTCTCAGCACTCATCAGAGAAGCTTCTT
The DNA here is from genome assembly GCA_035773235.1 of Eospalax fontanierii. Lineage (NCBI taxonomy): Eukaryota > Metazoa > Chordata > Mammalia > Rodentia > Spalacidae > Eospalax > Eospalax fontanierii. The sequence continues at coordinate 82,103,339 of CM069524.1, forward strand.
TTGGCAGTCCCAAAAGACCCAGCACCAGACAAGGTGCAGAGAATAAGAGACTGCAGAATACTCATCCCCACATGAGACACCTGTAGCACAGTCTCTTCTTCTAGACTCATGGATCATTGGAGAGGGAACAGAAAGAGTGTAAGAATCTGACATAGAAAATAACTGCAGGGAAACTATTTTCCAGACCTAACGATCACTGCACATACATGTGACTCAGAGCAATTTGTGACAGCCTGCCCGAGATCTGCTCAACAAACATGAGCCAGACAAAATCTCAGCCTGGAGAAGGAAGGTGAGTGAGTGTATATCCGACCCCTAGCTGAAGAACTATAGGCAGTTAGTAGTTGCTGGGAGAAGGAACGTTTCCATTAAGAATACGGCTCCTAGTAGACTGACTCTCCTCCAGTGGACAGGCCAGACACCCAGGAATATATGGACAGCACAAATTGGACCTGAATGGGTTTAATTGTTTTGTTAAAGACACAAAGTTGGCTGGGTAGGGAGGTGGGGCATGGGAGGAGTTGATGGGCAAATGTATATGATCAAAATACACTGTACAAAACTTTCAAGTAATGAAAAAAGAAAAAAATATTAGAAGATTCTTTAAATCACAAACAAGTGTCTCATCATCCTTAGCCTATACAGACATTTAATCTAGTCAGTACACGTTCTTCCTAGAGATTTCTGGCATGCTGATACATAAAGTACCCAGAGGCAACAAAAATATCTTCAGATAGCTAGATCTTATGACTTCTTTGGACCAGAGAATCCAATAAGCACATTATCCTTTATTTGATGAATTTCAAAGCCATACACTTCAAAATTCTCAACCAGAAGAATGATAAACATTACATTATGAAAAAAGTAAATCATTATTGTCAGCTACTTAAATCATCAAATTCTCTCCCAAACTTTATTCTCAGAGTCACAGTTATCTAACTTTTTTTCATTTTAATGAATTAAATATTTTTAGTAGTTAAGTACACTTTAGGTTTAAAAGACGACTTGAATTGCAAAAAAGAAAACCATAAGGGTAGAAAATGAACAAAGGAAATTGTAATTTAGAATTTAATTTCTTGAACACAGAGCCCAAATCAACCAACTCTATTTTAATTTTCTTCTTTAACATTTGTAACTGTTTTGTTTTCACTAACAGAAATATTTGTTTAAATGTACTCTTGGCATTTTCTCCATTTACTTTCTTCTTCTTTTATTTTGACTTTTAGAAATAGAACAGTGAACCTGGAGAAATAGCTCAGTAGTTAAGAGCAATCGCTGCCTTGTAGAAGACCTGGGTTTGATTCCCAGAACCTACATGGCAGTTAACACCATCTGTGATTCCTGTTCATGGGGATCCAATGGCCTCTTCTGATCTCTGTGGGCATTGCATGACAAGTGTGCATTTGCATACATGTAGGCAATACACTCATACACATAAACAAGTAAGTAAATGTATAAACAAACAAATTAATTAATTAATTAAATATATTATAAAAAAGAGATAGGGCATTTAGGAAAGTACTAAGACTAACATTAAATGTACATGTAGTAAGCATCTCTATATGCACAGTTTGAATAGCACTATGTTGTTTGGCTTTTTAAATGAATAAAATGAGTCTAAATGCCCTTTATCTGTCAAATTCGCCTTCCTAGAGGCAGCTGCTATGGTAAATTTAGTTTGAATCTTTGCAAAATCATTGGTGTTTTTTTTTTTACATTTATATAGATATCCACACACAATATGGTGATTTTAATGTATTATGTAAATTTCTGCATAAATGTGAAATTATGTATGCTTCTTGGCAACCTGCTTTTTTTTTCATCTGAAGTGATACTTTCCAAATCTATGCATTACTAGTATATCATGGGTTTATGTCCTCTGCCATTTGGATATTGCATATTTTATGCATCTGCTTTTGTGAGCAGTCATTTAAGTTGTTTCCAGTTTTTATGGTTATGAGTAATGTTTGCTTTGAATACTCCTTCATAATTTTCTTTGTGCATATGAGAAAATTTCTTTCAGAAGATGTACCCCAAAGTGATACTGGTGAAGGATTGGGTACACATTCTCAGTTTCACTTAGTACAACTATGTTTCACTAATGTTATACCAAGTATATTCCTGCCAATACTGTATGCTATTGTCCCCATGGTTACTAGCAAAGAGCATACTTTTATTTATTCCAATGAAGTGGATGTGACATGATATCGTAATGTTTTGAATTTCTTGATTACAAATTAAGCTGAGAATCTTTTCAGATATTTATTAGTAATTATGTTTCCCTCTCTGAATTACATATCACTTAATTGTAAGAAAGCATACTCTATCTTATGACTATATTTTGTAGCATAAATTAAGGATATTACATTGTCCGCAAACATTCTAATCAGGGTGTAGGGTTACATTCTTTGGAACCAGTGTATCTTTGTAAGTGTTCTGTTTCATCTCAGTAAATTTAAAAGGACGGATAGAGCCTGTGACAATTTAAAGAACGCCTGTTTTCATCTTGTCACTGTGCTTTTGGTTCAGCTGTGGTCTTGGGACAATAACATTTTCTGTCTTGTTTCTCTTATATTAAAGGAGATTACTTAGTATCATACACTAATATGATTTTGAGAATTTTATTCTTATGTCATCATGAGTCTTTCCTTTATACTTTTAAGTATTTGTTCATCTTCATTTTTTTTTAAATGTGGAATGCTTCATGAATTTGTGTGCCATCTTTGCACAGGGGCTGTGCTAATCTTCTCTGCATAATTCCAGTTTTAGTATATGTGCTGCTGAAGCGAGCACTATATTTTAAAATATTGTATGAATTTTGAGAGTTTCACACAAAGCCTTTTGATCACATTCAGATACCCTCCCTTACCTGCATCCCTGTAGGGTCCCCTGCCTGATTTTATGCCCTCTATTGTTTTTAAGGCCTATGGAGTAGAATTTGTGGACCAAAATGCCCTTCAGTGCGTATCCATCCCCCGGAGCATGATCGACCAACCCAGCATCACACCCTTACGGAAAACTGGCTCTTGCTCTCCCAGAAGCTGTCAGCTGCCAATAATTCCTCAGCTAGTGCTGGGGCTTCTCATCCCTCCTTCCTCATACTAGGGGTTGTCTGACTTGAGTTTAGTTTACTTAGGTCTTATTATAATTGTTGTGAATTCCTATGACTAACTTCCCTGCTGTCTGGAAAACAATTTCCTCGTAGTCATCTACCACCTCTTGTTCTTACATTCTTTATGGCTGATCCCGTCCTCAATGATCTCTGAGGGTTTGTTACATATGTCTCACTAAGGGCTAAGTACTCTAAATTTTCTTATTCTGTACACATTGACCAGTTGTTGGTCTCTGTACTAATTGCCATCTTGCTGCAAGGAAACGCTTCCCTACTGAATGTTGAGTGATGCATTGATATATGGATATAAACTGTAATCATTATGAGTCAATTTAATAGTATATTCATTTAGCAAAATAATAGTATTAGTCTCTCTCCTATTGCCTATGACTATTTAGCCTTAGGTTCCTAGGCCTGATATCTAGGCCAGATATGAGAAATCAAGCTGGAATTGACTTCAAAGCTTCATCTCTACTAGCTATTTTCCATAGCACTGAAAAATGCTATGCATGCTGCCAGAAGAGAAAAAGAATCATCAGCCTTGTGTACCTGTGAACCTTGCTAGCTGCAATAACAGCTGGCCTAGCAAGATACATCGACTGGTATAATAATGGCATTAATATTATGTGAGTTACCAACCACTCTATGCTAGGACTTAAGGCTTACTTCATAAGCAGGATTCTTTCCTTTTAAAATTTATTCTCAAAGCATCACAATGGTCTAAGTTGTAGTTATACATTTCTTTCTTGTGTATGTGTGTGTGTTTATGTATGTGCACACATGGAAAAATCAGAGAAAGCAGAGGACACCTTGTAGGGTTTGATTCTTTCCTTTTACCTTGTAGATTTCCAGAGATTGAACTGAGAGCACTAGGTCAGTGGTAAGCACCCTTACCCAATGATCCATCTCACCATCCTCTAAATTGTTTTTATTTTAAGAAATTAAGAATATTTGGATGCTGGAAAGATGGTTCATTGGGTAAGAGTACTGGCCGCTCTTGCAGAGGATCCAGGTTTCATTCTCAGCACCCACACAATGGCTAACAACTGTCCCTAATTCCAGTTCCATGGAACCCGGCGCCCTCTTCTGATCTCCATAGGTATTGCCTGACATGGGTGTACTACACACATGCAGACAATACACTCATACACATAAAACAAATAAAAATAAGATATTTAATAATAATGTAATTTTTATTTACCCTTTCCTTTTATATGTACTCCTCTGAATTAAAAAAAATATTTTATCATTTATTTTATGTGTATTGCTTGCATGTGTGTAAGTGCACCCGTTTCTTGCAATGCTGGGGGAGATAAGAAGAAGGTGTTAGATGCCCTTGGAGCTGGAGTTAGATGGTCTTTAAATGACAATTATATGTTGAAAACTCCCAAATTAATATGCTAAATTATGTACATTTACATACTTATTTACTTTCTTGGTATATGGGTACCTAAGTGGAAGCTCAAATTTAGCATATGTGGAAACCCTGAAATTCTTCTCCATCCTATGTATCCTGTCCTATTTTCCATCTCGCTAAAGGACAGTACAATTCATCTTTTCGCTGAGCTTAAAAATGTAAATAAGTTTCTCCTCAGCCCTTGCCATAGTGCACATCGGCTCTTCTGGCTTTATGTTCTGGATGCCTCCAGACTTTGTTACTCTCATCCAAATCCATGCTAACCTGTTACTGTCCAACATCCCCTTCTTGCCCACTCCTATTCAATTCACACAGAGACTAGAATGATCCTTTAAAGGCACAAGCAAGTCCCCATTACCTTCCTATCTAAAACCCATCTATGTCATCCCTTAAAACTCAAAAGCAATCCCAAATTCTCTAATAAAATCTTTAGGATGCTAAGTGTTACCAACATCCTTGACTTCTACTCACAGTGTGGCTTATTCTAATCAAAGAGGCGGTCTGACTCCTCAGACCTTCCAAGTTCATTTTCCTTCAGGACAGTTGTTATTTTCTAACCTGCTTGTCTGTCATATCTTGCAAGTCTTCACTTAGGTTTCTGCCTAAAAGCTATGATTTCATTGAGATGTTTCCTTATCACTTAATCAAAATTACAACCTGATCACCACTCTTCTTCCCCTGGTATAATTTGCCAGTTGTTTCCTCATAGCCTTATATCTGACATTTATATAGAATTACATGTTGTCTCTTATTTTCTATTTCCACTTTGAAGGAATAAACTTGACTTGAATTATTCATTGCTATATTCACAACACCAAAGTGCCCGGCACCTTTAGGAATGCATACAATTCGGTGAAGCTTTGACTGTGGTGGTTTTAAAACATGACTGTAAAGTCTTTGATGCACCTTCTTTTGAGAGTATGGCTATGTACACGCCACTCTTCATGGACCAGTGAAGTATAGTCAAAGTGTTGCCATGCCAGTTTCTGAACCCATGCCTTACGAAACTAGAGTTCTATAGCTCTTGCCTTTAGGAGTACTTGTAGATCTTAGCTACCATTCATTGGGAAGACAGTCAATATAGAGAAACCTTGTGTAGTTTTCTCTCCAGTGGTCTACTGGGGTCCCAGTCAATGAGGTCCCAAATGTGAGTGACCTCATCACTGAGCAACTATTACCCGTCAATTTGCTTTAACTGATGCTTCATGAAACAGAGATAAATCACTCCTTTCAAATGCGCTCCCAGTTATAGATTTGGAAGAAAAATAACTTTTCTTGTTCTAAAGCATGTGATTTTATGATACAGCAGGAAATAACTGGACTAATAAATAAAGGGCTAACAATAATATTCACTGGTATTTCATTCCCATGTTTGTTTTAGATCCATTAGTCTATATATTCTTTTATTTTTAAGATGGAATGGTTGTATCTGACAAATGCTGCAAACCATACCTGTGAAAAAATTCGGAGAAATGAAAAAAATCCCACCCACTTATCTGTCTTGGGATCAGAGAGGGGCCAGAGTTATAAAAACTCGTGTGACTAAATTTCTGGGAATAAGGGAACCAAAGAAATGTAAGCTAATATTTTTTGAGTTGCTTGTCCTTTTGAAGCATTCTGTGACTCTTGCTCTGAAGTGCAAAACAGAATCTGACAGAGGCGCTGCTTTGAAAATGAAAAGGGATCATCAGAGGTGCTGGCAAATTCTTATAGCCAAATAAATAAAAGTTGGAAGTCAAAATAGCCAGAACACAGGAGCCAACTTAGGGTGAGAAGGGCAAATAAGTGACTCTGATACTTTGTGATGCTCCTGAAAGTAGTGCTGAATTCCTAAGCCATGGAGAGCAAGAAGCAAAGAAGAAGCCAAGGTCAAAGCAAGACACATGATCCAGCTGTTCTAGAAATGGGCAACTGATCAACAATGACATGTGATCCAGCTGTTCCAGAAATGGGCAACTGATCAGCAATGACATGTGATCCAACTGTTCCAGAAATGGGCAACTGATCAGCAATGACATGTGATCCAACTGTTCCAGAAATGGGCAACTGATCAGCAATGATGAGACTCTAGGGGGAGTGCGAGGGAATAGTTCATTGTGCTGGTCATTCCAAATTTACTTTGTAGAGAGCAAATTGGAAGATAGCACAGATGGGTCAGAATTCACCTCCATCTTGGCATCTGTATGCAAGCTGAACATCCTAGCATTTGAGACAGTAATGAACAGTTGGGAGGGTCACAGTAGGATGAGTCTAGCAAAAGCAGCTACTGTGTGGAACATAAAACAGTGTGCCACAGCAGTGATTTTCCTGCAGTACGAGGCACTTGTTGACTGTGATACATATGCAGACACTGGGTACTACCCAAAATGATCATGACTTATAAATACTGGGATAATGTCCAGAGATAACTTCATAAATAGTTTCCAGGCCTTTCTTTGAGAAACGCAAAGGTAGAATAAGGTGTTCCTTAGGTAGAAGGAGCACTTAGGCTATAAAAGAATAAGATCCCAATAAAAACTATTATAATAATGAATGTGTAATAAAAGAATTCATGAAGTGGTCACTCACTTTGCTCACCATGGGTGATGCAGCAGGCGAGCACTGTGCAGAGTGCCTTTAAACTCACCTGTGGCATGCCTCTTTTGAAAAACATTGCAGTGCAAATGATGAGTATTCAGAATTATAGAATTATAAGTAAAAACTTGCATTTCTTCTAATTAATTTCAAAATGGAGGTGATTTTAAGCTGGCTATTTTTGATACTAATTTTTTTCTGGTATTCAATAAAATTGTCCAAAAGACATAGTTTGGTATGACACTGGTTGATACCGTTGGTACATTCAGCATGTAAAGTGAGGTGCAAAGTAAAATAAAAAGAGAGTAACTCCTGGGACCGGAGAGCATGTTCAGCAGTTGAGAGCATATCCAGCTCTTTCAGAGGACCTGAGTTTGGGTCCCAGGGCCTGTCTAGCAGTTCACAATCACCTGTATCTCCAGTTCCATAGGATAAGATGCCCTCTACTCATGTGCACGTACCCACACACAGACACAGAGGCATACACATAATTTGTAAACTATATTTTTTAGGAAAGAGTGACTTATGGGAAATTTTTTCAGGAAACCAGAAGTCTTCCAGTTACTATCAATGATACGCTGTTCTGAAGTGTTTGTTTACCTGGTACTGCTCCCTGGTACAGCTTGGGTTTGTTGGCTCTTCTGGCATGCTGTCTTTACGGAGCTAGGCAGGGTCAGCAGGGGCTTTCTTTGATGACCTGAGAATGCACAGAAGGCAAGTGTAGAAAAGGTGTCTCAAGGAATTGAGAACATTGACAAAGAACTGTGTGTTTTCTTCCAGCTATATTTAACGCAGGGAGTTAGAGATGGGGGTGTAGCTTTTGGAGGTGAACAGTTAGGTAAGCAGGCTTCAGCAAGCAAATGAGAACATCAATGAACATTCTTAATTATTTGAGAAATGTAAATGTACTCTTTAAAATTAGGATAAGGAAGATTGAAGCTAAATTTAGCCGTGATTAATGAGTACAGTGGAAAATTAAGTGAAAAGTTATCAGACTATAAGTATTTTATATTTTAACTCTTATTTCAATTTAACACTTATTTTGAATGATAAAATATTTGTTTTGGAGGATTATTCCTGCTTTTTTTAAAATTCATAATAATGGGATGAGCATTAATAATGGTATAAAGATGGTGTAAGCATTCATCTCCAAACACAACTTAGAGAGATGGTGCCGAAAATGTGAGTGGGGCTATTGACCAAGTAGACTCAGCCTAGGGAGGTAGATCAATGGTAGGGACTCACCTAGTGTGTGTAAGATCCTGACTTTAAACCTCAGCACCGGGGAAAAATAAATAAAAACCTCTTTAAAGGCTGAAGAATGAATTCTCAACCCAATCGTCTCATTACAAGTGACATGGACTTAATGGTCAAGATACAGAAGAGACAGGATTGGTACAGGAAGTAACCTAATGCTAGCCGGTGTATGGCCCTGGGCAGTGATGGAAATGCACCTTTATAATCGTAGTATCCTGTAAATTGTGGGATGGAAATAAAGATGGTCCTCTGATTGGCAATGTCTTTTGTTTAGTAAGTACAGAAGTCAGAGAAAGAGAAATCAGCAGATGGGCAAGACATTCAATGTCTAGGAAGTGTATGTTAGAGAAGCAGCAGAATGGATGTCTTCCCAGAATGGATGGCACATGATGCATGCTTGAGAGCTAAGTCAGGCCAAAGTGAATGATTTCACAGTAAATCCTGGCATGGTTCCTACTTGTGGCCCTGGATTGTATAAAGCTGATGTCTTCCACATAAGACAAATTTTCTAACTCAGCTAAGAGAGAAAAAGACTTAAAATTGAGAGACAAATTAATGAGTTTCCAAGTGCTTCTTTACAAGAGTCTCAGTTCTGTTTTGGTCCTGTGGAAGATTCTGCTCTTAGGCAGACTTTAACCGATACATACCAGCCAACAATTCAATTACTAACCATTATAAGGGTCAAAATAATAACACTGAGTGCTTTGCATAAGAGAATGAAGAATCCAGAATAGGATTCTATTAACCATTAAGGGAAGAAGGAGACATTGTCTTCTAAGAGAGAAAATCAGAGAAGGAACTGTATAGCAGCATCCTGAAGCGGTGACAGGAGGCTCTACTTAGATTGCTGGTCTCTTGTTTCTATCTGAAAAAGAGCTTCAGTCAATATCAGGGCACCAAAAATGAAGTTTAAGGAAGCCCCAAGTAGACTAAACCAGTTGTATCTCACAAATGACCTTAATCATGATTTGCAAATATAATCAAACCTTAGACTATTCCTTGTAAATGTCCATATTAAAGAAAAACAACTAAACTATCACCTACTAAAGTTAACCAAACAGCTTATCATTACCTCACTAGGAACTTTCTAGAAGAACTAACGAAATAAGGCAACCTTACAATGGGAATGCATCAGATATCTTCTTTGAACTACTTTCACATACACACTAAAATCTACCCTTTCGTTTTTCTTCAGTGGAGTGCTTGAAACTTTCCATCGTCTTAATTCATTAATTATTATTTGCTCAAATAACTTCTTTATAATTCTAATGTGCATTGACATACCTAACACTTGGAAAACATATTCCTTAGGTTATGAGGTCCTGTCTAGAAGAAACCATCACATAGACTGTAAGAGACAATTGTAGAACTAAGCTGGTCCTTTGTCACATGGTCCTTTTTAAACTTTGTTTATTTTCCACATAGAAATGTGTGCCTCTTGTCCTCACTTATATAGTGAGTTATATGGTGCTCATTAGGTGCTTATTAACTGAAGTTATTCCTTGAAAGGGTATGTAGAGAAGCTTCTGTGAGTTGCAAGTAGACTTTGCGATATCCATCAACGTTTGTTTGCCCCGGCATACAACAATGCTGTAGCATCTCCACAGCCAAATATTCATCACATCACTCTTCCAGAGCAGATGTCATCTGCATCTTCACCAAGTTTCTCCTGGCCACCAGGATACCATTTTCCATCTGGATCCCTGGCAATAGGCCAACAGCTTCATGTCATGGGTCCACTGCTATTACCATGGCAGAGTGCTGGCACCTCTCCTCTTTAATTCCTGAAAGTAGCATTAGGAACCCTGAGCTCACAGTCTGCTGCTTGTTGGGGTGACTGATTTTATTCTGATCCCCTTTCACTACTGTTTCTGTTCATCATTTCTATTCCAACTGCTACCTTGATGTAGCACAGCAAATGCAATTCTTCTTCCCTTATTTCTACATCAAATTCCTAGAGAGAAAAAGTCACTATTAAGAATACTCAGACATGGATGTACTTGTTTAGACTAAACAAGTATGCCTTCTCATACGGTGAAGGAGATAACACCTCTTCCCATCAAGACCTTGATAACCCATCTCCCACTTGGGGTCAGGATGGAGGGAGGATTCTTGCATTACATTAGTCTTTCCAAAGAGACACCTCCACAGATTTTCTTTCCTTCACTCTGACAAGTAACTGATCTAGTTGAGAATTCAAGGTGGTTTATTATGATTACAGCTTTGGAAATTCTAGGCCACTGTTATCTTTCTTAAAACTAATTTTAACACCCTGTTACATATGCAATGATAATAATATGACATTATCTAATATTCACTGCATCTATATTAAGGATATTGCTAATAAGATGTACTTTATATTGGAAGTGGCAAGAGCCTATGCCTTGAGACATTTCTTTCTAGTATTATAAAAAAAAACTCTGCTTTTCTGTAACACGCAGTTTGATTTCATCTTAAAACAGTAAATTATGTTGCTGATCATATTATCCTTTCTGTATGAAACTGAGAGTCTAATTTGTACCTTGCTGATAGCAAGCATATAGTACGCTGCACCCAAATCATGTTCTTTTCATTCCTGCCTTACTTTGAATTTTGTATTTGAATTCTGAAAGGCAATATGGTGTAATAAGAGCTAAATCTTTGGAGCAGGGCACATATGGTTTTTGTATTCTGCCTTTATGACTTTATGAACTTTCCATCTCCTCTCTAAGCTACATTTTCCCTATCTGAAATTCATGACCAAGAAAGTACTTGTTCTTTACTATTATTATAAAGCAATTTTCTTTAAGATCGTGATGCTACATCAGTTAACCAGTCTCCAGTGGATGGAAGCACACTGAAGGATATTTGGGGACACTAATTTGACCTTATAGTCCTTAATATGTATGGCAGAATACCTGAAATCTGGCAGGGGGGCTATAACAGGGGTGCAGATAAGGGAGAGGATCTAAATCTGATCCAAATATATTGCACTAAATTCACAAAAACGCAATTAAAAATAAAGCAAACAGCATAGTGAATGTACATAGTTGTTGGTAAAAAAAATGAGAACTACCATTTTATCATATATGTTTATTTTATCTTTCTATTTTTTTGTAAGTTATCCTAAATATTTCTGGCCATAAACGCTGTGAATAAGTAAAGCAAAGAAAGTCTTTGCATTTCAGAAGCACTGTGTCATGTAGATTGCATCAACATGTTATGTTCCCCTGTTGACAAATCAGATATTGCGTCCTTCCTTAGTCACAGAATTTCATGAAGAACACGTAGTTTTCCCAGGTTTGCACAGTTTGTAATCAAGATGCAATCCCGTATCCTCTGAATCCAAGCCAGTGAGAATTTTATCAGATCATCCATTGTCACTGTGAGTCACACTACTTGTATTCTTTGTTGCTAGTCTTCTGCAACTACATGAATCAGGCATTTACAAAAACATTTCCCATTTTACATGAACACTGGTATTAATTGCCAATTGTTTGCCTTCTGTGTACAAGCTGAATCACAAAGTATGTTTTAACTTCCATTTAAAAACATTATTATTATTATTATTATTATTATTACTATTGTTTTTTGAGACAGGGTCTTACTATGTAGCATTAGCTGGCCTTGAACTCACAGAAGTCTACCTGTTTCTGCCTCCCTAGTGCTGGGATTAAAGATGTATCACCACAACCTACTTTTTGCACTTAACTTTCAAACCATCTGTCAAATCTATTTCCTTTTACCCTGGAGGAAGCCTCAACTTTATTATCTATCTATCTATCTATCTATCTATCTATCAATCATCTATCTATCTATCTGTCTGTCTATCTATCCTTTCTTTCTGAGGTTTAATTCTTTTTTAAAAAATTATTGAATTTTTGTGTATTTCATACAGAGCATCTCAATCAGTCTTAATCATCTTTACACCCCTTCCCCACTGGCACCCTTCCTTAGACCCCCAACTGGAATTCACACATTTTGTCATTTGTGCTAAGGCCCATTGTATCAAGTTGGTGTCCCCAGACTTTCCTCAGTGCAAGTTCTTCCACTAGTCCAGTCAGCCTATCTAGAGCCCCTTGCTTTAGGAAGATCAGCTCTTCCTCATGCAGCAGTAATCAGTTGCCAATATTTCTTCAACTGAGATTGGGGTTTGCTGCCTATTTCCCCAGTTCTCTACTGGGTTTTTATCTGCCTGTGTTTGCATGGGTCCCGTACATGCTGTCACCATTGCTGCAGGTTCATATGAACAGGACCCCAGGAGCTTGTAGGATCCTATTTCCATATGGTCATGCACCTCCTCCCTGGCTCTTATAATCTTTCCACTTCCTGTTTCACAATGCTCCCTGAGTCCTAGGTGGGTGAAATTTAATATAGGAGTCTTGTCCAAGGACCAGCATTCTGCAGACTCTTAATCTCTATGCTTTGGTAATTTTTTAAATCTTTTTTATGGCCCTCTATTGTATAAGGGAGCTTTATTAATGAGAATTAAGATATTCATTAATGTCTTCTTTACCCAGGAGCCTTAGGTGTAAAAGTTTCATTGTAGATGTGCCAATTGGGCAATTCACAGACAATGTCTGTGTGTGACCAGTTGTGGTACTCTGAGGTGCTCTCTGGTGCAAAAAAAGCTTCTTTGGTGAGTGATGACTAGGGTGTTTACCTGTAAATACAATGATATCTATGTAGCACATAGTAAGAAATTAAATTAGCTTAGGGATGTGACAGTCTTGGGGTTTTCTCTAAGATTTTTGAGATCTCCAGCCATATATATTTGGCTATTTACAGTACTACGTATGGGTTTCTCCCACTGAGTGGGCTTTTAGTCCAGTTTTATAGCTGTTGATTGCCCCAAGATAAGTGTGCTGATACTACACCAAGGTCATGTTCTGTGCCGGTCATTAATGTGGTTATTTGGTCTTGAAGCTGGTGTTGGACCATTGATTGGTATTGTCCCTTAGCACCTTGCTTAGTGCTCTCGAAAGCTATGAGAGGAAGCCTCACCTTTATAGAAAGTTCTTTCTTTCTAACTATAAGCCTGTCATCCCGGTCCTTTTTTACTTTGGTCTGTGGTCTTTCGCCTGGTATGGAATCCTAGCCCTTATCCTGCAGCCTGTGAGCATTTCCCTCCATCTGTTGCGTCTCCCACATCTACATTCAGAAATAAATCCTTTAAGAATTGTTCCCTACTAATGCTGTCTCTAGTTGCTCTCTCTCTCTCTCCAGACTCCCACGGTTCTTGAGGTTTATATTCCCTTCTTTAGCATATTATTATGGATGTGTTGACACTGTGAGATTTGTGCCTTAGACAAGATTTTGAGTTCTTTGTTCACTTTTCTGTCATCCTTTGTTGCCTCTTCCTTACTACCAACAAATTTTCCTCACAGCTGGGCCTGGGAAGATGGTTCAGCAGTTAAGAGCATTTGGTGCTCATCCAGAGGATTTGAGCTCGGTTCCCAGCACTCACAGTGAGCATCTCACAACTGCCTGCAACCCCAGTTCCAGAGGAATCAATGCCCTCATCTGGACTCTGTGGGTATCAGAACACATAAGACATACACTCACATAGGTACACATACACATACAAAAATCTTTCTAAAATATTTCCTCACAGTCAAACACAGGAGTATGCAGTTAATTGGCACTTAACAGACATTAATTTGTTATTAATTCCCATATGAGCTTTTCTTTGGAAAAAGCCAAAGTCTGCCATTCTTTCTATTACTTAGCTAATAAAATGAAACAAACTCAGACAATACTGCTGGTGATACATCTGTAAAGGTTTGTTTTTAATATGAAATATTATTTCAAATAATAATCTAGATTCTATTATTACTATCTGCTTAATGAGTTATTCTAATATGATAATAGAAATTCCAGAATAGGTTTTGAATGAAAGAGTAATGAAATGTTTTGATATCAAGAAAAGATGGTCCTACCCAGTCTCCTTTTGGGATGGATTTTGGTGTAAACTGATAAATTGTGTATTCTTCCATATGATAAATTTAGGATTATACTTAATCTATTTTTTCAGAATTTGCCTCTGGTATCTACAGAGTTAGAGGGCACTTTGAAGCCCTCCTTATTAAATAACTACCAAAACTTATGATTCAAGTCAATATTAAGCTCACAAAAAATAGAAAACCTCAATTGGGAACTGGTAATCATAAAAACTGGAAACCATCAAAGCTTATGTTATCAAGAATTACTGTAAAAGTGTCTCAACCTCAAATTTACAAGGTGAGATGGGCTTCCAGCTTGGAGAAACTATCTGGTTCGCTATCACACACACACACACACACACACACACACACACACACACTGCACACACTATAGTTTTCAGAGAGTACTCAAGTCATGCAAGTATGTCCAAACATTAATTAGGTCTCTTACTCTCAGTATTAGAATTAAAAGGTCTAAATGTACTACAGCTGCTCGTTTGTATTCATAACTGAAACCCTGAAGGATCTGAGTTCATGCACGAATTCTCCTCTTACTGTGTCCCAGCTCGCTGCTACTCCTCCCCGTTCTTCCTACTCCTCCCCCGTTCCTCCTACTCCTCCCCCGTTCCTGCTACTCCTCCCCCGTTCCTCCTACTCCTCCCCTGTTCCTGCTACTCCTCCCTTGTTCCTCCTGCTCCTCCCCGTTCTGCTTCCTTTTTCTCTTTCATCATCATCATCACCAAATGTCTAGTTTGCAGTGACCTGTAGTGTCCCAGTCACTGTGTTTCACCCTATATCAAAATGTGATTCAGTGTTGCATGAAGCACACAGAGTTCTTTATGAATTTCTATAGTATTTTTGTAGTCAAAGGTCTCTGAAGGAAGTAGTTACAGTAGACAAATGTAATTCTCACTTGTACTTTTTGCTTCATAAATATGCAAATAGACAAACTAAATGTATTAATAAGCAACCAAAACAGTTTATGTTTAGAAGTGTCAACACTTGGAATCTTTTTACTTCTGATTTTCTTACTTCTGATTTCAAAAGTGTAACTACTAGTTTATCAAGGAGTCACAGTTCATCATATTGAGTTGTATCTTTGTTTTGCACTTTAACTCTTGTGATACCTAACTTTATGTGACAACTTGGCTTACTATGACCTGGTCACATTCTAGTCCAGATGTTGCTGTGAAGGTGCTTTGTGAATGTGGCACCCACACACCCCCACACCCACCCACTCACCCACATCCACCCACTCACCCATCCCCACACACACTTTAAATATTACACATACATTTTTGATATATGTATTATATTAAATGTGTACACATGCGTAATATTTGTCTTGAGAACCCTGACCAGCACACTTCTTAGTGTGCTACTGAATCTGAAACTTAATTCATCTGCTCCAAGTAGATACCTTAAGGGTATCTTGTCTAGAGATGAAAACTTTTTCTGGCAATTTTCAATTGTGTGTACAGAGGGCTTAATTTTGAGACCTTGTTATGTGTATTTCAAGTATTGATTCAAATATGTTTGTTCTACACACCACAGACCTAGCCAGTCTTCTTCTAAGTTTAGAGGTTTGGGATGACAGAAGGTAGAATCTTTTATATACATACCTGCTTATTTATGTCTTTGAATTTTAATCTTCCTTCATACCCCAAGACCTTCATCTTGCTCGGTAACAAAAAAATGGAAGCTCATGAGTAATAAAGATTCATTCAAGAACTACCCTCCACTTGGAGTGCAGAAGGGTGGTTTGGAAATGTGCAGCCTGTGTTGGAGGTTGACCCACATTAATGCTGCCTGTGGTTCCCCTGGAGTTGTACAGATAAAACACAGGCACATTCAACCTGGCCTTGACTCTTCCACTTCTGAAAATGGTCTCTGGAGGGTCAGCAGAACATCTACAAACTAACAAAGGACCCACCCTCAGCATTTCTCATGGTCAGATAGTTCTTCACTAGGCTCAGCAGCAGCTAGGGACACTTCAGCGCTCCTGTTTCTCTGCCAGTCTCTATGCTCACAAGTTTAGACCTGAGAGTCAATGGATCCCTCCTTCAGTTATTATCAGCAAGAGGCCAGAGGAGCCCATGGTCTCTTGAAACAGTGGACTCTAGTAGGTCAGGTTTTATACCTGTAGAAATGGCCAAGCAAGAAAAGGACTCTAAATTCCAAAACTCCATAAGACCCATGTCAATGGGTCCTTCCCATAAAGGAAGAAAAGCAACAGCAGCAGAGTGTTTCCCTCCTGAATATCTGCAATGTGAGCACCTCTGTGCAAGCTCCTTAATCACATTGTCTGGGTCCAACACACTCTCCCTGGAGTTCCCTTCAGGTTTCAGTCAGTCAGCAGTGTATGTACAAGCAGTGCTTTGAACAGTTATTAAGAACACAGAAAATACATGTCCATTTCCCTGTTCAATCATCTTAAGCCATTATTTTTTATATTTTATTATTACTTTTGAGTTTTTGTGCATGAGTGTATTGCCCACATGCACGTAAGTGCACCCATGGTGTACAATGACTGTGGAGGTCAGAAGAGGGCAACAGATTCCCCTGGAACTGGAGCACAGATGGCTGTTAGCTGAACCATGGTTGCTGGGATTGAAACCCAGGTCTTCTGCAAGAGGAGCCAGTACTCTTACCCACTGAGCCATCATTATTAGTCATTTCCTGGGTTTCTCCACACACACCGCTGCCATTCTTCTAGATACTAAACTCCTTCATAGCTTTCCTGTTCACCCATTACCTTCCATCCCCTGCTGCCTCTGCTTCTCTAAGCATCTTAACTATCTTATTTGCTGCAAGCCAGTTTCCATTGTTTCACTGAAGACTCATTGAAGCTTTTATTCAGCTCAGAGTCAGGTGATGCACTGGAATGCACTGCTACAAACACACCTTCAACCTATACTGAGACCTATTTAATAATGACTTTGATAAATCTTAAATAGTCTTCAATCAAAGTGGTCGCTGCTACTGCCAAGAATGAGAAATGTCCCTGTAACTCTAATGTTGGTGAGATGTGTTATGGCAAACAGAACAAAGGCAGGTACGAGGACATGAGTGAGCCTGGCCAGCATAGAACCTGCAGGTGTAGTATCAAGCCAAAGTTCTCGGCTTTCACTGGTAATTCTGGTCTAAAAATGGAAAAGAAGTTTGGGGAGCAGAAAGCACATTATCCAGTTTAGCTGTCTACATTGATCTTACTCACCAGGTAATTGCCTGGCACCTGTGCTGTGCTTTAGTGGGCATCACCTCAGACAGCAGTTTCTGGATGATTACTCTGAGGTCTGTTTTTATGTGTCTCTGATGTGAAGACAGCCAGCTATACTGCAATTAAAGCTTCAAGTCATGACCAGTAAACAAATAAGACAGGTACAGTAGGATGAAAAAAGGGAACTCCATAGAAGATGAGAATATCCTTGTGGAAGAAAGAAAATGCCATGCTATATATTCTTCTTTCTTCCATAAGAATATATTGCTGTAGCAACACATTAAATCTCCTTTGTTACATCTTTAGTCAAAGTGGCATAACTTGTATCAACTACTGAAACCCGCAGGAAGTATTAACAACAATGCTGCACTTAACAAGATAACATAAAAAACAAATCCATCTCCTAAATATACCCTGTGCAGCATCTGTTTCCAGAAATTGCTCATTGCCTTTTCAAGTCTGTTCTCATTCTTACTGATCTCACCATAGGAGATGAAAAACTCAAATACCATCTCCTCTGTCAGGATAGGGAGACCATCTGCCTGGTATGCTTCGGAGGGAATTTCAGTAAGAGAGCTGGTTTCTTCTCTCTTTGACAGTCTGTCTTTATCAACCTTGTTTGCTTCTCTGAGGAATTAACTTAACTGGGCCCCTCCAAAGAAGATCAAAAGAGATGTGGAATTTTGAAATATCTGTGAATCTTCCAGACTATCTCTATCATTCTTTTCTGTGCATATTACTATGGTTGGAAGAGACATTTGATTGTATTTCAGTTTTCTTAAAATTGTTGACTTGTTTTGGACTAACCCTTGATTCATTGTGCAGAATAGTCCGTGTATACTTGAGTAGGCTATTATACATGCACTTGAATATTCTGTTGCTATTGAAAGGAACATTCTGTATGATAGACCAGTATTGGAGCCAACCTAAACATTGATTAACTGATGAATATATGATGATATACCATCATTTGTGAGACATAAATGGAACAGAAGAGCCTCATGTTAAGTGAAATAAGCCAAGCACAGAAAGAGAAATTCTGCTTGATCTTTCATATGTATAATTTTTTAAAAAGCCAAATTCATATAAACAGGGAATAGAATGGTAATTACCAGAGAATGAGTGTGGGCTGGAAATATGTTGATTAAAAGAATAGAATATCAGTCAGACTAGAGAGATGAGTTCTAGATTATATGGGGCCAAAGAATGTGGAGAGCTTCCAGAAGGAACCAACTCTGCCAGCAGCATGGTTTTAGCCCACTTGGACCAACTTTAGACCTAAGACTTTCACAACTATAAAATAAATTCACTTTGTTTTAAGCTACTAAGCTTATGATTGTTGCAGAGTTAATGGGAAATAAATCTAACTTAGGCAGTCTGGAGCAATTGACTGTCCAGGTAGACCTTGATTGGTGGAGCTTGTCCATCTCCATCTCACCCAGCCCACCCAGTTCTCTGTTTTTACTTGTGATCAGTCAAAACTCTGTAGGCAAGAGGTGCATTGTGGAACTAGGATACTAAATCTTATGATGAATTCAAACATCCTGTTTAAACCTGCTTTCAGACTTGGCCTTTGGAGTTCCCAAGAACCAAAAACTCTTCTTTTGATGCTGTTCCCTGGCGTCCCCTCTTCAGATGCCCAGTCCCCACTGATGAGGACACTTTCCATGTGTTGCAAAGCACCTTAGATGTGCTCTACTCTGTTCATTCAAAATTGTACATGCCATGCTGTTTTTCCTAATGAAACTAGTTTTTAAGAAGACAATGTACAATATGTCTCTGACTCTGTTCAAGATGACCAGTATAGATGAAAAATGTATTTATTTTGTTGGAACTTCATTTGTTCATGATGGTGGTATTGATTACAACCCATTTTGTTTCTTGAAAGATTTAAAGCAACTTAAATATATTATAATTATTAAAAATACACTTTAGTTCTTTCCAATTTGTAGAGTCCACACACATACATATTATTCTCTCAACTCTTTTAAATTGACATTGAAAAAAGCCATTAGACAAAAACAATCTGAGCTTCTGATAAGCTTATGTGGTTTCCCAAAGTTTTACAGAAAACACCTGGGGGAATCTATACTAGAATGCAGCTCTCCACACCAGTAAAATTCAAAGTCTGGTTTCCTCTCAGTCCTATATTTGAAATTGTATGTGACTCTTTCTGTGAAGTTTGGTGCTGAGGGTGGAATTTAAGAATAAAGGCTGATAGAATCCCTGTTCTCCACAGCATAGAATATGTTAACACTACAAGACAACTTCCTCCCTTGTAAGAGTCTCAGAGTTCCTTGTGACAGAACACAAGACTTGATGCATACAGAACTAATCCCTTCAGGTAGGTAACAAATGGGTGACACAATTGTGGGT
This sequence comes from Eospalax fontanierii, assembly GCA_035773235.1. NCBI lineage: Eukaryota > Metazoa > Chordata > Mammalia > Rodentia > Spalacidae > Eospalax > Eospalax fontanierii. The sequence goes on from CM069524.1 coordinate 82,123,216, forward strand.
TTTGTAACTATAGCAGAGTAACAAAGACTTGAGTAAAAATAAACAGAGCAAAAAATCTAGGTCAAATCCTCAAAACACCATGTATATAAAAATAAAAAGTGCTAAAATAAAGACATACATTTCAGAACACAAACTGTAACTACTGTTGGAGTATCTTCTTGTGTAATTCAAGTCTAATGTATGTGGTATTTTAAAGACTGTAAATGTTTGAAAAGTCAACTCTAGGACTTAATGCCTGTGTGAGGGGACTCTGACTGGGAACTTCCTCCTTGTCCTTCCCCTACCTCCAACAGCACAGGAAATAGCTTCAGTTGTCAGCATGGGAATGAGGGCAGAAAGTCAGGAGGCAGATACCCCGACCATGTCTGCACATGTGGCCATTGGTTTGGGGATGGACATATGATCCAACATGGTCCAATGAACTTTTTCCTTTTCTGTAAGCCCATTGGAAAAGGATGCTCATTTTAAGTTACTGCTATACAATAGGGAAGCAGCCACATCACAACTTTCCGTAGGCTGGAGGAGCTGTTGTTGACGATAAAGGAAAATAAGATTAGGTATGCAGAAGGCTGAGTGAAGAACTGGGAAAATCCTCATGTTATGAGGCCAAGTTCCGGTTCCTGCAATAATTCCTTTGAACCTCTGCATTGCTTTTCTCATTGTTGTGACAGAATACCTGAGAAAAACAACTTTAAAAGAAGGGCTTGTTTTGTGTCTATAGTCAGGAAACAGTGATGAATGTTCATACTTAGCTTGCTTTCTCCATTTTTATTCAGTATAGGACCTGGGTCCATGGGAAGTACTGCCTAGATTCAGAGCAAGTCTCTTCCTTACCAGCTAAACTTTTCTGGAAATGCCCCCATAGACAGAAGTTTGTTTCCATGGCAATTCTAAATCCTGTCGAGTTGACAGTGATGAGAATCTATCCTATCGTAACTTCTGAACTGCTCCAAAACAATAAATTGTATTTTTCCTTAATGTGATTTGTCCTGAGAGTGAATAACCTGTGCACACTGGAACACAGAAAATAGCAAACTCCCTTCTCTATTATATAATCAATATCAGACTCTTGTCAAAAAGACTGGGGAACTCCAGCAGTGCTTTGGATATCAGACTGCTCTTGTAAGCTACAGAAGCTTTTGATTTGGTAGGAGAATAAAACTATTCTATACTGAGGAGGCTGTAGCCAGATGTGATGTTAGGAATGAGAGAAATGGAGACAAGCATACAGGAGATGAGGAAATGACAGCCATTTAAATTCAGCAAAACCTGAAGTCTCCTGGACACTGGAGAGATCAGTCCGTTATAATACAAAATTCACTAAGGACAAATTCCATTTCCAAAGTATTAGAAGTTCTAATATCTGTACAAAACGTGCTGGACTTGAGATATAGGATGACCTGTCTATAGAGATGATGCTTAAGCTCATACCTGAATGACAAGCAGGTGACAGCGAGTTAAAACCTTCAGGAAAGAGTATTCCCAGGAGAGGAAATGTCTGCAGCAAAGGTGCTAGCATTGTAGCTCTTACATGTGAAAAAGGAAAGGCTGGGGATACAGCTCAGTATGCTTGCCTAGAAAGCACAAGGCCCTAGATTCAATCCCTAGTATAAAATGAATGGGATAAAAAGAAGCTTCTCACAGCTACAAGGCAGTATAGTATAACAGACATTTATTTATTTTTAAATATATTTTAAATTTGTGTTTCCAAATGCCCTTCAGTGTGGATCCATCCACTGCAGCTTAGTTAACCTACATAGCACGACAGAGAAAACTAGACTCAGCAAGCATATACAATAAGCATATATATATTCATATATTAGAGTGTAAAAATCCGTCTGTTGGGGATATTAAGGGGGGGCTCAGAGAGGGGAAGGGGTCTAATTATGTTCAAAATATTGTATTAATTTCACAAACTTCAATTAATAATGAAACAATTATATATTTAAAAGTAAAAATATATTTTTAAGTTAGCAGAGAAATTAATGGGTTTCATTATGACCTTTTCACACTATATGTAATTATGTTTTCTACTCACTTGCCCTCACCACCCTCCCTCATCTCCCCCACTCCTCCCCCACCACCCTCCCTCATCTCCCCCGCTCCTCCCCGCCTCATCTCCCCCACTCCCCCTCACCACCCTCCCTCATCTCCCCCGCTCCTCCCCCCCACCACCCTCTCTCATCTCCCCCGCTCCTCCCCGCCTCATCTCCCCCCTTCCCCCCCGCCCCTCACCTTCCCCCCTCCCTCACCTCCCCTGCTCCTCCCCCTCACCACCCTCCCTCATCTCCCCGCTCCTCTTGCTCATTCACTGTTGTGATGGTTTGATTGTTGCTTTGACAAGATACAGAATCATTTGCTGTACCAACTAGGCCTGTCTGTGAGGGAGTTGCTAGGTTGGATTAACTGAGATGGGAAGATCGTCCTAAATGCAGACAGCATCATTCTATGGGCCAGTGTCTTAGGCTGAATAAAAGGGAGAAAGCAAGTGAAAACCCAGCATTCCTCTCTCTCTGCATCTTCACTAGGGATGTAATGTTTTATGACTGCCTCAAATTCCTGCCCTCTCATCATCTCACCCTCTGCATCACAATCCACTGGATGCTCCAACTGTGAGCCCCAATCCTTTATGTTGCTTTTGTCATGGATTTTGTCTCAGCAGCATGACAATTAATTAGTATACTTTGCCAGCCCCACAGAGTCCCTCATTATGCTTTCTTGACACATATATTCTATCACTTTCCTCCCTCCCATTTTCATTAAACTATTTTCCTCCTCCTCAAAGTCCCCTTTCTATGTCCATCACATGCACACAAGCATACACAAATATGAATTTAAATCTGGATTCTGCATAGGAAAAAATGTGGTATTTGTCTTTTGAGTTTGGTTTATTTCATTTAACATAATGATCATCAGTTGTGTCCAGGGTTCTTTAAATACTGTAATTTTGTTTTGTTTTACAGTTGAATATCCCATTGCATATATGAAGCCCATACTTTTTAATCCATTAATTTGTTGTTAGATATTTTGACTGTTGGTGAGTAGTGAAGCAATCAACATGCATGTGCAGATAGCTTTGTGGTATGCTGGCTTATCGTGGTATAGCTGGGTCAGATGATAATTCTGCTTTTAGTTTTTCTTTGTTTGTTTTTAAGAAACTCTCCCTGGCCTCCATAGTGGCTGCACTGCTTTACATTCCCATCGGCAGCATATGAAGCTGTCTCTTTTCCCATATCTTTGCCAGATTTTGGTGTCTGTTTTCTTGATGATGGCCATTCCGACTGGGGTAAGATAGAATCTCAAAGCAGTTTTAATTTGCATATTCCTGTTAGTTAAGGATGATCATTGGAATTTATCCTTTATAAAGTGTTAGTCTAAATCCAATTTATGCTTTTCTACATGGCTATACAGCTCCCAATATTTGTTAGCTAGTTCTATTTTTAGTGGATAATTGCCTATTCAGTTCATTAGCCAATTTATGGATTACATGATTTTCTGGTGTCTAACTTTTACAGATATTTTTATGCTTTAGAAATCCATCACCTGTCTAATGTATAGTTGAAATGTAGTTGTATTTACTGGCTTTCCCTTTGCTCTGCCTTACTTTCTTTAGTCAACTACAGCATCAGGACGTTTCTAAGTAGATCATGTAAAGAGAATGTGAGTTTTTCACTAATTAGAGATGACAGGAAATGTTCTAAAGTACTCAAGAGAATTAACTGGAAAACAAGAAATATCCTAAAGCCATAAAAGAAAAACTTAGAAAAGCTGATTACATTAGAACTTTTAAATATGTTCATGGCAAGATCACTATAAAAAATCAAAAGAAAAATAGGCAAACAGAAAAAAATATATTTATAATCCTCTTATAATACCCTGAAATACCATATTGAAGCTGTTTTGCTAAATTCAACAGAGGATTTAATGGAAAAAAATCTCCCAAAAGAATGGTGCTCTTGCCCACAGTTTGTATAGCTGTGAGCAATGACCTCTTTAAGCCCAAGTGTTGTCAACTATAAAACATAACAGATGAGTCACATCAAGGGTAAAAGGCAAGTCCTCGGAGAGTGATTATATAATTTATCTGCCAAGTAGGTGTTTATTCTTTAAAACTATTCTACAAATCCTAAATCACACTGTCATTTCCTGACTGGAAATCAGAAGTTCTGCCAGGCAGTAGTTATTTCACAGGTGCCTGGCACGCAGTGTTTGTCCTGTATGTTTAGTCAGTTCATTCAATGTTGAGATGGAAGTGTTCACATATTGATGCCCTCTATAATGAAAGGGCTTCTAGAAGGATGCTATGGCACAAAGAATACTGAATCACGACCCCCCCTTCCTTTATTTAGTCACTTATTTACATGTATTCTTACATGTCCTAAATTAGAATTTGAGGAAATTTGTTGTAGAAACACAATAACACAATAAAATATAAATGAATAAGAAAACAGTTCCCAGGGCAAAGACAAATTTTAAAAGTAGGTCATAGTAGTTAAGAAACTTAAAAACAAATACACAATAAGGGATTATGTGCTTGGCATAATTTGTAATTTTTTTAGAGCTTTCCTGGAACCCCAGACACCCCGACTTCCAAAAAACAAAAGAGAGCAACGAACAGTTACATAGATCTCTACCTAAAGTGAAAGATAAAATTGTAGGCTTTCCTCAGAAGGGTAAGAATGGCTTGAACTATAAAATAGACTCAGTTCTTCCTAAGACAGGAGCTGGGGGACATGAGCAGATTAGTTTTTAGCTAATGATCATTGATAATGATGTATGCTCATTTCAGATCAAGACTTTCTGTGGGTTACTTCCTGTCTTCTCCCATTGCCATCAAGACAACTCTCACTTTCTTAGGTTTGGTTCTGCTGTAAGCCGACTCTCAGCTGGATGTATATGAAATTCTTGGAATAAATCTCCATGCAATGAAGGCAAACTCAGGATCGGGAAGAGGAACAGGTTGTGTTGGAAAGCAGGCCGAATGTAGCTTTGACTGCCCCAGAGGCAGTTCAAGAGGATAAACATTCCATCAGTGCTAGCTCATGTTTGGTCAAAGAGGGTGCTCTGTCCATTTGGTTGATCACTAGCAGTGTGTCACTCAGTCTAAGAAGGGATCATAAGTGAAGATGCTCTCTAGAGTTGCAATTCCTAAGAATGGGGAGGGATAACCTCTGAGGCACCAGTTCCTTTGAAGGGTCATTGCATATATCAGGTAACCGCAAATGTCAAGATTAAACATGTCCAGATCCATCAGAGAACCTCTACCCTCTGCTTTATTCCAGTAAAGCATGGGGATGCTCGAGTTTAACTGAAAGAGCACCAGTAATGTGTCCATTCTCTGTCTCCCCTCTCCCATTTTCCATCCCTCTTTCCCCTTCTCTCCCTCTCTGTCCTGTCCCCTCTCCTCTGTCTCTCATACACACACATACATACACATGATGTCAGGATCTTTAGATATGCTCAATATGTAAAAAGCAAATAAATTTTACAGAGCCTATGTGCTAGATTAAATTGAGAGCTACTGGTACTTAACTGAGCTGTGAGGCTGATAAAACCTATCTCCATGGCCGAAACCTTTACTCTGTCTCTTTCCATCTTTCTGCTATCAGCCCGTCCCTAACTTACTCCATAAGCCAAATGTACAACTTTATGCTCCTCACATTCGCTACCGTTTCAGAACCTTCGTTTATTATCTCCTTAACTATCAGCACTAGTGATAAAAGTTATAATGGTTCCTTTTTCAGTTAAACTGCACTTTCCATCTCACAAGTGAAGGTTATAAAACTACAATGTGAAATTTTACACACGTGTAAGGAAGGTGGAGAAAATGGATGCATATTTGAGAACTGGTAGGTTATGAAGAAGGTACATATAGCTTGTCTTGGAAGAGCAAGCTCCTCTCTACTCTGTGTCTCCCTGTGTCCCTCTGATGCCAGGTAATACCGAACAAGGAATTAAAATATGCCACACCATAATAACATGTATGCACATTCTACTCACTCAGTGACATCTGCTAAGACCCTTTTCTAAATCTCTGGAAATGATCTCCAGGGACCTGGGAAGACGCTCATATAAGTTCTCCAATGACCTTTCTGCGCTTGTCTGCTCAGAGTTCCTCATCGTAGGTATCTATTGGTTAGGAGTCTCTCTGAAGCAGGACTCATGGCTATTGCTCTAGTCATGCCAAGAACTTGGGCATTCATGGCAAGGATGCTCTCCAAGTGTCTCAAGTGAAGCAGTCACCCAGAATCCTCTCTTATTTGGAGCTGACACTCCATTAGAATGATAGTAAGACCTGCTCATTCTATGATTCGGTTCTCCGGCAAATATACTGTTACCTTCATGTTCAGAAAAATTCCTAGAGAAGCAGTGTTTTGTGGGGATCTCCACAGATACACAGTGCAGTCAGTCTCTCTGTAGTTGTCAGTTTGAGTTCTTCAGTCTGGGTCAGCTGGACTTGGCTGTGCTGGGATTGGATGGCCACCTGCTCTCTATGAGAGACAATGAGCTCCTTCTTCATTCATTGTCAGCCCGGAAAGGTACTTTCCTCTTGCTTCACTCCAGATCTGCCTTCCAGTAATAGCTCTTCTAGTCTCTGTCCAAAACATCTAAATCCCAGTTGAGTTTAGATGTCTATTATATATATGAAGGAATTTAATAAACAAGATAGTAGTCATAACATTGTAAGTATAATAACAATTAATGTTAATTGAGGCAAAGTGCTGCTTCAGCATTTTATGACTTGAATCCCATCAAACTTCCTAAAATATCTTTTTTTTTTTTTAAAGCAAAAATGAAACTATGGCTGGGAAATTGTTTGGAGAATTAAGGCATAAGTTCAAGTTTAAAGGTCTAGAAATTTACTGAGCCTGAATATGAACCCTCAGATTTGGTGTTCACAATCACCACCCTCTGCAGGACCATAGAGAGGGACTGAATTTCAAGGCAGCAAGCCCTACTTGGCAAATTTCAGCACTCGTTTGTTCTGTTTCTGGGCAGCATGTAAATACCTTTGTTTACCCTTCAGATTTCATACTGTTTTAAAGAAAATTAGGAAAAGGCCCGAGGAGCAAGGGTACCAAGGAATATTTCCTAGAAAGGAGTTCAATTCTGGAAAGTTTACTATGTATGTAGGTGTCAGCAGGGCTCTCCTGGAGTCTGAATTTCGCTTATTTTCAAAGTCTCTTGAGTTTCCAAGAGAGCCCATAGAAAGGACAGAAAACTAAGTAAAGACAAGTATTATGTTTTATTTCTCCAGAAAGCAGCAGAAAAGAAAAAGAAATTAGAGTGGATAACAAAAAGAGGGTAAGTGCCCAAAAGCTCCTTATCAAGCCCACAGTAATCCCTGAACTTGTACACAGACAAGGAATTTGTAATGCTCACAAACCAAATTCACCAAATTCCATATGTTCTTTTCAATTCCCATGTTACATCTTATGTGACATTTCCACAGTATTTTTAGCCTCTTTTTTTACTGTCTTTCCCTTACAATTCCCTTATAATCACAGTATTAGTTAACCTATGTTGCAGCAACAAATACCCCCTCCCCAATCAATGGCTTACCAAATCAATATTTATTTTTTGTTTCCATTGTAGGAGAGTTTCGTGTTAGCTATAGCTTTGGCAGGACTCCATGTCCGTTCTTGTTTTGGAACCAATGATGAAGGACTAGACACTGTCTGGCCCATGCTGTTCTCCTAGTGGATGACAGGAACAAAAGGAGCAGAGCCATTCTGTGCATGCTAATTAAAGCTTTTGCTCAGATGTGGCATGTGGCATGTCTGATAACAATCTGTTGGCCTGAACAAGGGGGCATGCTTCATCACTGGGCATAGGGGAGGGAAGGCATGATTGCAGTGGACAGGGAATAAATAAATAGTGAGAAAATTACAGGATTTACACCAATTGGGTTTCTTCCAATTTCTCTGGCTGTGCCTATTTAGTCACACAGCCTGGCTCCTGTCTGACCCTCAAAATGCTGTACACCCCAGAGTTCTGTCCTTGCTACAAACTCCTGACTCTTCTTTCTTCTTTCCTTTATAAATTTAGGGATCACAACTGCTTCATTTTAATCTGTATTTCCAGGTCTCACTATTCCAGGCTATTACTCTGTCGTAAATGATTCCACTCTTAACTCTGATCATTTAAAAATGTATACACTCTTCTCACCCCAACCCCAAAACCCAACATAGTCCTAGTTATCTTGTTCTGCCTTCTGGGTTTCTTAACTTCTCATATTGAAGCTATGTTCCACTCAGTCTCAGTAATCTACTTCCATTGCTCTATCTTGGAAATTTTCTGTATGGTAACAGCAAACCCTTCAATAATCCACCAGAAGTTTTTTGCTATCCAAAACCCATGTTATTTGGTGGGCTTACACATCTCTCTTAAACAGTACTCCTCAAGGATACCTAAATTTTTATCTATTACTCTTACCACACAATTCACTATTCCTTGCCCCGTGATATCCTCAATTCTTTACCTCCCCAGTAAAGTTGCTTGGTAGAAACATAGGGTTATGAACTTTATATCCAAGACCATCCCTTCATTGGTCCCTAGCAGCTGTCTGAAGCTCTTGCTGTTTTTCCTGGGTCTCTTCCCTTGCTCACCTTTCTGGACTTCCGATTCAAAAGTTTTCTCTGCTCAGCTGTCCAGTAACTCCTTCTCACTGTCATGAGTTGACCTTCTTTTTCAGTGTGAAAATGTAATTATTTAAAGCACCGGCTCAAGAACCACCTGCCTATCTGTGCTTCAACCCAGGCATGTGCCATACACTCTGATAGAATTGGCACCATTCACTGCCCCTGTTCAAGGCCCACTCTTCTCAAAGTGATCGACATCTGGTCTGCTCTGTCCAGTCAGGACCATCCTCTTCATCAGCGGCCCTTGCGCTCTCAGTTTATCATCGCCGCTTCTCTGCAGTGTTGCTTTCATGGGCATTTAAATGTCGTGGACCCTCCTTATCCAAAGTCCTTCCCTAGTCCCATGGCCTTGTGTGACACCATCTTTCCTAGAAAATAAACTCACTAGAGGGTCTCCTTGCTCACTTCTTCCATCATCAGTTGAACTCATGACAAGCACTTTTATTCTCACCACATCTCTTTCAGTTACTAAGACTTTCATCTTGCAAAATCCAATGGGGATTAAAATTTTTCATGTCACTGGACCAATCAGCAGTACGTATGATACCTTTCCCATTTGGGTGGGGAGTTGAGACAGGGTCTACTGTGGCATCAGTTCACCTAGAACTTGCCCTGGATCTCACAGGGATCTACCTGCTCTGCCTCCTGAGTGCTGGGATTAAAGGTGTGCATTACCAAGCCAGGTATCCTTCCTCCTTTTGAGGTGCATTCTTCTCTTGGCTTCAGGGAGCATCATTTCCTTTTTTATTTCTACCTGATAGATGCTTCTTTCTCAGTGTCCTTTGTGGATTTTTCATAATCTTTCTGATACATAAATTTGTGGTTAGTCCCCTAACCCGTCTTTAAATCACTGCTACTTAGCTTCAACTGTCTCATGTGATTGTTTCCAATTTCATAGTTTGAAATAAAACCTTTAAACATCAGTAATCTTCAACCCCACATGACCTGACTCCCCATAACCTTCCAGACTATAAACCCTTCTTCCCCTAGATCTTAGGATCCAGTTATTCTTCAAGGCATGTTTTCAATATTCCATGAACATAAATGCTATGTCCCTGCCTCAGGACTGTTGGACATTCTCTTTTCTCAGTCTTAAGGGGTCTTTTCCAATGAAATGGCAAATGCTCCCACCTCTTTGTATCTTATAATCAAATACAGTCTACTTAAGATGCTTTCTATAAATAATCAGTGCAAATAGCTGTGTATTCCTTATAATCTAACCCTCAGTAACCTTATTCTGGTTTATATTTTTTCTTTTGCATTAATCAATATCTGACCTATGTATCCATTACTGGCTTAACTATTAATTAGTAAATCCTTGTAGTTCTGCAAGAGCAGGAGATCTAACTCCTTAGTAACTTCAGTGTCCCCAGAACTCAGAGTGGTACAAGATATATAAATACTTGTTAAATAAATGAAGAAGGCATAGTTTCTATTTTTTCTCCTATGTAGTCTTAAGTAGATTATTTTCTCAATTAACTTTATTTAAAGTGAAACATTAAAGACATAAAATTTTACCTAATAATGGGTTGAATGTTATTTTGATACATATACATTGCATAATGTTTAAATCAGGTTAAATGTATGTTCTTAAACATTTATCATTTTGATAATAAAAAACTTCCAAATATTTTCTTCTACATTAAAGAATTATTTTTTATTTTTGTGTATGAATATCTTGATTGCATGTAAGTACTCATGTTGAGCAATGCCCAATGGAGGCCAGAAGAGGGCGTTGAATCCCCTGGGATTGGTACTATAGATGACTGTTAGCTACTGTGTGGGTACTCGGAAGTGAACCTGGGTCCTCTTGAAAAGTAGCCAGTGCTCTTAACCGCTGAGCCATCTCTACAGCCCCTTCTAGGTTTATGAAATGTACAGCTCATCACTGTTACATACAGTAAATAGAACTTCTTGTTTTTATTTAGCTGTAGTTTAGTGCCTCTAATCAGCCTCCCCTTCTCCAACCCCCGTTCTTCCCTTCCTCCTCCTCCTCCTCTCCTTAGTCTCTGGTAACCATGTTTTACTCGCACCTTCTATCTCAGCAACAAGTTTATGCCCTGCATATGAGTGAGATCAGATAGTAACTTCCAATGCCTGACACATTTCAATAAATGTATTGAGTTCTAGTTCTAGCCATGTTGCTGCAAGTGACAGAATGTCATTCTTTCTGTGGTTGAATAGTAAGTACTCCATTGCCTTGTCCTTTATCCATGCACTAGTTGATGAATTTATTGATTGCCATTTCTTGGCTCTCAGATATAGAGCAATGAACAGGGAGGGAGTGCAGCTGTCTTTTGTCCATAAGGATTTCCTTTCCTTTCAAAACATTTCAGAGTGGGATTGCTGGATCCTACAGTGATTCTCTTTTTAATTTTTAAGGGCCTTCCTTACTGTTCTACATATTCCTGTAACAACTGAACTGATTTACTTTCCCAGTAACCACACAATTACTCTTTCTCCCCCAGTCCCGCTGGTATTGTTGTCTTTATATTGTTGTTAATAGTCACTTCTTTTTTAGTTCTCTGACAGTTTCATACATTTTTGTACTGAATTTTGGCCATCTTCTTGCCTTCCCCTTGCTTGTCTTCTATCTCCTGCTAAAACTCCTTTTCTTCCCAATGAGTACCCTTCCTACCTTCATGTCTTCTGTCTGTGTGGAATCCACTGAGTGTAAGTTCCTCTCAGGAGCATCAGTGGGAGTGTATTACTAGAGCATAGGCAACTTATCAGCAGCTCCCCTACTGAAGAAGATGCCAGCCCTCTCCCAGCAATTAATTGTCAATAAACCCTCAAGGAGAGAATGGCTTCATGGACCACTCTTCCATATATGATGCAATGTTGATGGGTCCAATCTTGTACATGTCCTGTGCAGATGACAGCAGTTGTAGTGAGTTCATAAGTCAGTGGCTGTGTCATTTTTAGAAGGCATCTTTCTGCTACACACCTCCTCATACTCTAGCTCTTACATTCTTTTCATTCTATGATGCCCTGAGCCTCAGAAGGGGTAATATAGATATCCCATTTTCAGTTGAGCACTCCATCACCACTTATGCTCAGCAATAAGCTCATTATGTTTTTCTACATTAACTTCCATCTACTCCAATAGAAGCTTCTCTGATGAAGGATGAGAGCCAAAGTAGTCTATAAGTATTAGCAAGAATATTCGGAATTGACATCCTACCTTTTGGCAAATAATAGTAATTGTTCTTCCACTAGCATCTGTAACTTCTCCAGCCATTAGCTCTTGACCATGTTGATAGAACCAGGCTTGCATTCTCTCCTGTGGCAGAAGCTTCAAATGCAATCAGAAAATGATTGGCTGCCACCATAATTGTCATGCCATATCTGCACCAGAATCCACATCTTGCTTTGGGGTTATTGTAGTTCATGGATTCACAGCTAGGTAAGGCTTTTGATGGCTCAGTAGTTTGCATACCACCTTCTGGCACTGAGAAAGCTAGCCAGTAGAAAGGAAGCTTTCACCGCAGCCCATGCATCTCTGTGTGTTCCACTTCAGCTCCATGCAGCTGTGTGTGTGCTGTAGCTCTTCTTGCTGTTTATTGCTAGTTTTATTCCACTGCAATCAAAGGAAATACAAGAAATTAGCTCTACTTTCTGGTATTCTATTGAAATGTGCTTTGCATCTTAAAATATGTGTTTTGCTGTTGTTTGTTTGAGAAAGTTACAGGGGCTGCTAAGAATAATGTGTATTATATATTTAGTGAGTGAAATATTCTATGGATGCCTGTTAAATTCACATAGTCTGCAGTGTCATTTAATTCTGATGTTTCTTCAGGGACTTTTTCTTTGAATTTATTGGCAACCTATTCATTGGTTAATATTGATGTGTTCAAGTTATGAATTATTATCGTGTTGAGGTTAATCTTGCCTTTATATGCAGTGATGCTGTTTGTTTTATGAAATCGATGAGCCAGTGTTCATTGCATATGTTCAGAAATGACAATATCCTGTTGATCAATACGAAGGTATCTTTCTTTTCTAATGTTTGTTTGATGTCTAACTGAAAATGTTAATTTATATCATTATAGCAACACCTATGTTATTTTAAACTACATTTGTGTAGAGTATGGTTTTCTGTCCTTTTACCTGAAAGTTGGTTTTGTCTTTGCCAGTGAGGTGCATTTCTTGTGGACAAGTAATCAGTATATGGATGGGCTCTGTTTCAGTTTTCTTCATTCAGTCTGCTGTTTTGATCATAAGATTGAGACCATTAACACAGTAACTCCCCGCAGTAGATTAGCAAATGAGGAAGAGACCAAACATTACCAAAACAACAAAATGATAGCAATTAGTACACACCCCTCAATATAACCCTGAATGTCAATGGTCTCATATGCTTATCCTCTCTTCCTATGTGTCACTTTCTGGTGGCCTCATGAATGTGTTCAGTTCTGCCTTTAGTATGTAGAATAAATTCCTTCAACTATTCTGTAATGCTTGCTTAGTGGCCATAAATTCCTTTACTTGTGGTATATTATGGGAGGTTTTTATTTTTCTGCATTTATGATTAATATCTTTCCTTGATATAATAATATGGGTAGCACTTACTGTGTTTCAGAGCTTAAAATAACATCCTCCTATGATCTCCTGGTTTGGGAACTCTGTTGGGAACTCTGCTACTATTTTGAAGGGTTTGCCTTCATATGTGACTTGGTTCTTCTCTCTTGTGCCTTTCAAAAGTTGTTCTTTGTTCTATACATTTACATTTTAACATGTGGAGGTTTTTCTCCAGGCTCTTTGTTGTTTGTTTCAGTTTGACATTCTAAGTGGCTTATGAATTTTTATGGCCCTCTCTTTCACTATATTTGGGGAATTTTCCACTATAATTTTACTGGATATGTATTCTGTTCCATCAACTTATACTTCTGTGTCTGTGAGTCGTAAGTTTCATCTTTTAATGGTGTGTCATGTGTCTCACATTTTCTGATCATAATCTTTCATTTCTTTACTGTCTGAATGTTCTAATCATCCGTCTTGTCTTCAAGCTCTGGTATTTTGTCTTGATATATTATTCTGTCACTGAAGATTTCTACTGAGCTTTTATTTGGCTTATTGAGTTTTCATTAGCAAAATTTCAATTTGATATTTTCAGTATTTCTATCCATTTATTGGATTTCTCTTTCCTCCAGGTTAGAGATTCTTTTTCTAATCTATTTAGGTGCTATATCACATTACACTTATATCACTAAGCTATTCACTTGCATCCTCTTTCAGTTCATTCAGGAGTTTCTGTCATCTTTGATTTATTGAACATTATTATAATCATTCTTTTGAATTCATCCTTTTCACTTCAGTAACCTAACAATATAATATGTGACATTTTCTAGGCCTGCCTGTGATTGGATCCCACATGATCTTGTGCCTCAACTTATTTTATCAGAACTAGCCAATGGTACCTTCTTTAAAATAAATGTCCTGAGAACGCTAAACAAGGATGAGGAACATTTTAAATAATAAGTCCATGTAGGTTCATTGGAAATATTAAATACTGAACTGAAATTCCTTTATATTGAAAGGAAATAACTGATTAAAACCAGACTGACTCACTTGATTTGCAGAATTCAAACATGCAAATACTGAGCTCAGAGAAAGCTTGCGTATATCTTAAGAAGAAACGGTTGGGTCTCACAGATCACCTAGACATCTTCGATCCAATGCCTCTCTGTAAAGTTCTAAGCACAGAACTCATCATTCCCATAAAAGCAAATACTAAATGGCTAATTATCCAGAAAAATATTGTAATAACCTCATCCCTGGTCTCTGTCAGCACTGCCTATTTTGTCTCGAAGTATAATTTCTTCTTGGTTTCTCACTAGAGATTTATGGTTAACCTTTAGCAATCCCTCCACTTCCTCCAACTGGGAATAGTCTACAAACTATCCAATAATGTAACCACTAATAATCTGTGAATATTTAAGTTAAAATCAATTAAAACTTTTAAAGTAAAATTTAGTTCTTCAGTTGAAATAGTCTAATTTTGAGTGCTCAGTCACCACATGTGACCAGTGTGTATTGTACATAACAGCATAGGATACTATAAAACTTTCTGTCATCAAGAAAGGAGGGGGATAGGAGAGGAACAGAAGAGAGCAACCAGAATGCATAGTACATGGATAAAACTGTCAAAGAACTAGCTTAATAAAACATTACTGAAAATAAAATGCTAATGGCCAGAACTCCTCCTGACTTCCAAGATCCCCCCTTTTAGAGTTCCCAGGGCTTTTTGATACATCCATTCTTTAGTGTCTTAGGTCATCCTTCCCCTTCGCTCACATTTCTATTCCAGGTCTAGCTCCTGAAGTCATCAGACTTAATGCAGTCAGCATTACAATCTTATGTCATTACAATCTCCTTCAGTCATAACTAATATCCCTGAATATCTTCTTTCATATTTAGGTGTGAACAAATGTATTCTCTGTATTTACATTAAGACTAGTAATGAGCCTACAGTAAGGTTACCAGAGGACAGTTAATAAGCACTACGAACGAGAGGGAATATGTGACAAGGGAGGAAAGGCAAAGCATAGGCATCACGAGAAACAGAAGGCATGAGTAATTTCCGGGGACACTACATGGGTAACAGACCTTGAGGAGCGAGAGAGGACAGTCAGGGAAGCAGAACAGACAGGTCCATGAGATAGTCTGTCCTTGTAAACCTGTGAGAGTGATGAGGTCTGGCCCAGGAGAGGTAAACATTTTGATTATGCTTGCCTTATTCACAGTCCATTGTCTGTGCTAAGTCAGGACAGCCCCTAGTTTATGATTGTGTAATGTGAGGAGATGAACAGAACAGTCGACAGAGATGTTTCTTGGACAAAGGCAGGGGGAGCAGTTTCAGCCAGGTTTGCTCCTTACCAGTACACGACAAACTTCTTCCTGAACTAGAGGTAGTGCTACTGAGTGATGTTCAGAACTACTTAGAAAGAAAGCTGTGATAGTGTGGCAGCTTCTCTTGGGCCACTCGGGACATTAGCAGCCTTGATAGGAGAGGGGTTGCTGGCTATGCTAGTTACTTTTCTTCTTATCACACAAACCTGACAAAAAACAGTTTAAGCTGTTGTGGCTTCTAAAATATAGGGATTCAGGTGTTGTGGAAGGGAAGGCAGAGCTGTCGTGGGAAGGCAGGGCAGCAGGAGCATGCTCACACCTGGGCAGACCAGGAAACAGAACTCAAGCCAGGACCAGGGCCAGGTTATAGTCAATAAGGACCACCTCTACCAACCCATTTCCCCTGTAAGCCCCAACATCCTAAAGATTCCACAACCTCCCCAGACAAGGGGACCAAGCATTTAGCCACATGAGCCCATGGAGAATATTTTACACTTAAATTTAACATTGGCACTGAGGACAGAACAGAGGTGCCAATGAACGAGATTTGCTTATTATCAAGAAACAAGATCTAAGTGAAGAAATGAATTTTGGGGCATCATGGATGATGTAGTGGGGAGGATTTCAGCTTCTAATTTTCTGAAATCCTTCCACAAACTCTTCTCCTGAGCCCTAAATTATCCTCTCCCTCTCAAATTCCCCGAAAGAAAGAGACCTGAAAAGTTACATTGAACACTGAAATCATTCTACTAGTGGGTTTTCTAAAAACTAACTAAATGATAATTTCAAAATGTTGACAGAGACTACAAAATGCCAGCAGGCTTTCAGTTCAAGCACCACGTTTCAATACAGCTAACATTTCCTGTCAAATCAATAGATTAAATTCCACAAATGGAATTCAAACTGTTAAAAACGTGTGGCTACATCTCTGCATGAAATAAATTGGAAATGCCTTTCCACATCATGCCCCAGCCAGTCCCGCTCTGGACTAGTATCTCTCATCTGGATGGAATTTCTTTCTTGACTCCTATAGATACAAAAGGAGAAGGAACAAAAAAATGTCAGGCCTTAACCTTCAATGCTTTGTAAGGCACAGTTCTGTCATTTCAGAAACCTGGCAAGAAACTATTGATTTCCCCAACAGCTAGCAAGATCAGCTAATTCCTTGAAGCAATTAATGACTTTGTTATTTGGTGTTTCTCAGGGGCTCCTGCACTGGAGTGTGCAATGCCCTTCCCAGTGGTAAAGTATTGCATTGAGGCCAAAACACAGGAGGAAAGTGAAGCATTAGCTTGGGCTAGAGACATTCATATGTGTCTGGACTGGTTTAAGAGGACGGAGGGGCAGCTTTTGTCATTCTACGCCTGGGTCACTATCTGAACTCAAGGTGAGCATGGCTGAATCGCTTCTCAAAGTATATGAACAAGGATAAAACCATAAACTTTCATAGTTGATGCATTTACTCTGGTAGAAAGGTTGATTAGCTTCTATGAGATATATTTCCATGGGTTATTAGTGATATCTAGGGGGTCAGTAGGTATAATTTATTCCCAATGATCTTAGGTAAGTTACCTGAAGTTATACAGTTTTATGGAGTGGAACTAGTTGCAAAATCAGGTTCCACATTCTCAGTTTCCATGTTCATGGAAACTAGACTGGTCCTCATTGTAAAACCGTTAGGAACATATTCTCCATGAGCAAACCTCAAAGCAGAATGAAACACTCTCATTTGTAGCATCCACAGAAATTGAGATGATAATGTTAAGTGAAATAATTTAGGAAGAGAAAGACATGTGTCACATAACTTTATTCATGTAAACCATAAAAAAGTTGATAGATGGGTGGTTACCAAAGTCTTGGGAGAGTAGAGGAGAGTGGGATTGGAGAAGATTGGTTAATGAGTACTCAGTATACTTAGATGGGAGTAAGAACTTTTTAGGTTTACTGTAGATAATGATAATTTTCCATGTTTTACGTGTATATATTTATAAGGAAAGATTTAGAATTTTCAGACATAAATGTTAAACATTCAAGATTGATATGCTCACCCTGAACACTACACAGTATACACATATATGAAAACACCACATGGTACTCTATAAAATGCATAATATTATGCTTTATGCATTGATTAAAATAAATTTAAATTGTTAATGAAAGCCCCTGATGATTTTAAAAATCCTGATAAATTTTAATGCATAAAAATCCTACTCAGAATTATTCTATATGCTTCTAAATATCTGACTTGATACAGACGTTTCTCAGAAATTATGTAAAGATAGGCAGAGGCAGCATCCAGAACACCACACTGTACCAGATGGCAGGTGTCCATTGCAGCCCTGGCCTTCAGCCATGCTGCTTCCTAATTCACAGGATTCCTAGTCAGGATCACAGATGTTCTAGATATTCAGGAATTTGACCTAGAAGACATCTGAGCATTTCACTCTATAATGGCATAAAAGTAAAAGGATGAATTGTGTCCCTACAGTACCTTAAGGCTACCAGTTCACAAGAGAGCTGGATATTCGTTTTTCCTGTGGGATACACCTGCCTGCTTTACTTTCATCACTCATGATGACCACAGGAGAAGCAAAAGGAAAGAACCTGTTGCAAGCTAACAATAATGTGTAACTCAAATTCCACAAACAGAAAATCTTCCCTTCGAAAAGGCATTCTCTCTTCAGGTTTGTTGAGATGAGAACCCAAACTAGTCATATGTCCACTGTATGCTGGGCACTTTAGACATTTCTTGCATATATACAGCACTTGTGGAAGCTTCTGCCGTGTGATCTGCTGTACACATAAGAGAACTCAGCTCAGACCATGGGAGAAAGCAGCTTAGGTCACCTAGTCAGTTGGTAGAGCAAATCATTTTAGGTTTAAGTTTCTACTGAGTTATAATGTCATGACCAAATGCATAACTCCATTTATTTAAATGCATACCTAATGTATTTTTACACTTATGGCTTTTCACTCAAGAGAGAATCTCCACACTACAGAAAGTTGCTTTTGACCCTTCATTTTTATGAAGCAGAGCTGGGGGTTAATAAAAATCTTTTTATCCCTTGCCCTTTATTAATTCATACTTTGCCTCAGAAGCAATCTTCTTCCTGTCTGAATTAAGCTTAAACTCTAAATGATGCAGTAACTAGGTCTAAGATGAGGTTTGCTTTGAGTTTCACAGTCTAAACCTTCACCACTAAAAGTGAGACAGTTACACAGTTAGACACTTCTATGGTTTCAGTATAACATGTCTGTTACTTTTATGGTTGTTAGGGGATTCTAGACCTTGTCAAGTTCACAATCAGTATTAACCATTGCACCCTCACGCCCATATTTTAAGCTTGGTTCCCAGCTGGATGCTGGTACCATTTTGGAATATTGTGGAATGAACTGATGTAATGACATCACCAGGAGAAAGTCCTCCTGTGTGATCCCTGGTCCATCTTGCCGTGTTCTCTGCTTCCATGAAGTAAAGAGCTCTCTTCCACGGCATGTCCCTGCCACCATAATATTTTGCCCAAGCAAACCAGGAGATGAAATCACAGACTGAAGCTGTGGAACTGTGAGCCAAAATAAATCCTTTCTTCTTTGAGGTTCTCCTCTGGCTTTGGGTCACAGTCATACAAAAGTAACTAGTGCAGACTCTTTGAGTGGAGTTGTGCAAGTGTGCTAGTCCTGCCAGGATTCTTTTACTCAGTGTAGTGTCTGCAAGGCTGAATGAAGCACACGACTACGGGAAGGCTTTGGTCTCATTGCTCTCTGTGTCTATTATATATCCATTCCATAATTTAGCACTCTGCTATGGATATACATATGATTTTTCTCGCCTAATTTTTTAGTTTGTGCTTTTAGCTGGTCTCATTATCCTTCAATTCAAAACAAACTAAAAACTGTTTTTGATATTAGTCCAGAACCAATTAATTTTATAAGATTTTAATTTCCCCATTTCTGTTATGAATAAATAAATAGCTTTCCTTGGTGTTTCAGGAGACAATGGTGTGAAGTGCTATTTTTAATCCTACTGCATAGAAAATATTTTAATATCATCCTTGCCTATTTTTTCACATTTTAAAATAAAAATGTAAATTATTATACAGTAAAATTCCACTTTTGAGCTGCTGAATTCAGTGGTTGCTAATTCTCTTCTATGGCATCATGTAATCCATCACCACCATAGTGATGGAAACTTTTTTATTAATTCTTAAATTCTTTAGCTTGTCTGAGCACTGATTTTTCTTGGTCTTAGAGTTTTGCCTTTCCAAGAAAGCCATAGAAGTTGAGCTATGAGTCTCCCATGGATATTGCTCTCCCCACTTACCAAAATGCATCTGAGAATTAGCCATGTCAATAGTTCATCCCTTTTCATTGCTAGGTAATAGTCAATCTGCGAAAGTACATGACATATTTTTAGCTCTCTTTACTAGTTTAGGGATATTTGTTTCCAGTTTGAGAGAAGTGTGTGTGTGTGTGTGTGTGTGTGTGTGTGTGTGTGCACATGCATGCATGCATAGGGGTACATATTTGCATTTGTGTTGGAGGGCAGACGTCAGCCTCAGGTGTTGTTCCTCAGCAACCAACTGCTTCATTTATTGAGACAGCATCTCTCGCTGGGATTTGGGCACATTATATGGCAGGACTGGCTGGCCAGTAAGTCCACCTCTCCAGCACTGGGATTAAGTGTGCACTGCCACACTCTGAGGATAGAACACAGGTCTTCATAGCAAGCACATTACTAACTGAGCTATCTCTCCAAGTCCCAGTGGGAAAATCATAATCCAAAACCTCATACAGTGGTTTTTGCAATAAGTTTTCAGGTGTCTAGGGTAAATGTTTCGAGTGTGATTATTTGGCCAAATATTAAGCCTGGTTCCATTTGTAGCCTGCTAGACTGCTTTTGATAGTGGCTCAATTATTCCATATTCTTACCAACAATGCATGAGAGCTTTAGTTGTAGCATTCTTGCCAGAATTTTATACTATCACATTTATTTGTAAATGGAGAAATTCCAATAGGCATGTAGAAGTATATGATTGTAGTTTTAATCTGCATTTACTTAGGAGTGATGTTGAATATTTTATATGTTGGTTATCCATTAATGTCTCTTGTTTGTAAGTTCTCCTCTGGCATAGTAAGTTAACTATATGCTAAGACCTTTCATCCATTTTTTAATTGGGTTATTTTCTTACTGTTTAATTTTTAAGTGCATTTTTATATTGCTTAATTTTTAGAACCATATCTATATGCTGGATGCAAGTTCTTTTTCAGATACTATGAGTTTCGAATATTGTCCCTATTTGTCTTTTTATAGGTCTTTCTGCCTTTCATAAACCAAAAGTTTAAATTTTTATAAATTTCAAGATATAGATACTTCCTATTATTAATTTTCCTTTTAGTTTTACAACAAAAACTGTTGACCCAAATAAAAATTTTAATGAACAAAAAGACATTACTACTAGTATCAAAGAAATACAAAAGACTATAAGAGACTTCTATGAAATTATATGTCAGTAAATTGTATAGTCTAGAAGAAAAAGATAATTCCAGAAAACATAAATGATTATGCAGAAAATCCAAATTAATTTATAAAAATGTAATTTTCACACTATTATTAAAGAAATAATATAGGATACAGATTAATATAGAAAAATTAATATATTTTCTATATACAGATAACTAACAATATACAAAAATTAGACAATGAAAAATTAGAGTTTGAAATTAATACCATAATACAACTTGCATTAGTATAAAAAGAGAAATATTTTGTTATACACCTGTTAGCATAGATTTTGGGTCAGTATGCATAAATGACAGAACTGGACAAAGGAAATAAAATAAAATTCCAACAACTAAGTTGTAGTTCATATTCATGAATATTAAGATTTAATATTATATAAGTTCTTCCCAAAGTGAGCTACAGATTCAACACAGTTCCAACCAGAATCTCAGACTGCTCTTTTACAAATACTGACAGACTAATTCTAAAGTTCCATACAGGAAAAAAAGATTTGGAAATTCAATGTAATCTAGAAGAACAGAATCACAGGACTGACATGATACAACTTTAGAACTTAGTATAATGCTACAGCTGTCAAGACACAGAGTACTGGGAAAAGAGAGATTAAAGGGACAGAATGGCAAGTTAGAAATAGACATATCTGCATACAGTCAGCTGACCCTTAACAAAGGAGCAATGGTAAGTCAACAGAGAAAGTGTTGTTGTAAACAAATGGGGCTAGGTCAGCCAGACACATTATGAAAAAGAAAAAGACCCAACTGTGAACTCTGCACATTTCAGGGATAATAACTACACCTACACATAAAACTATAAAATTTCCAGAAGGTAAAGTACATCAACCTTGGGGCAAGTGATGGCATTTTACATAGATCACCAGAAGCATGACCCACAAAGTAAAATGCACATAAATAATACTTCATTAAATCTAAATTCTGTCATGTGAAAGATAACATTTGTCTCCACTGCTAGAGAAAAATATTGGCAAAACATATATGAGGTAAAGTGTTAACATATAATTTTTAAACAAGAAGAAAACAAGCACCCAGTTAGAACTTGAACAAAAGACCTGATCAGACATGTTTTTGTTGAAATTTTATCAGGCTTTGTTATTTGCAAAAGGGTTATTAGATTTATTGGTCTGAAGGGAAACTAGCGACTTAAATTTTGAAGGTAAAGTTAAAATCATCATGTTTGTGGACATTAAAATTTTAAGTAATCTCTTCTTTGGTTGTTTTTTCTAGAGAAGAAAGGAAGGAAATGCCTAGAAGGTTGCCATGGTGAGTACCAGCAGTCTTTATCCTGTAATGAACAGGCAAATATCTCTGGGGTCAGGGACTGGTGTCTAGCAGAGGATACAAGTATCAAAGCTGCCAAGCTCGGATGATGTGAATCCAAAGCACTCAGCATTATTTTTTTTAATAAATTTAAATTTTGGATCCCTATTTAAAATCTTTTTATACATGGTCTTATTTCAAGTTGCTTCAAATCTTTCTATGAAAGGAAGAACGATTTAAAATATGAATCATTTTCTCCTTAGACTAGGTGGTAGACTGTGACAAGATAGGGAATAGCAAGGAGGCTTAAAAAATTTACTTTGAGACAAAGTTTGATGAAAGCAGAGGTTTGGGCACCTGTGTCTGGAGGCCAGTGCCTCTGGAAAGAGCTGGGCTTAGGAGAGTGCCCTCGGCAAGTGTCAGTTCAGTTGTGGTGGTTGAAGTTGGGAGAGGAGGTGAGCTCATCTGATTACAACATCCCAGAACAGGAGAGGCCCAAGAGCAGCTGTGTCTCAAGAACACAGAACGCCGTTCTGAGGAATGTTTAAAGGAGAGAAAAGCTGAAGGTACTTTTCCACATCCAAAGAATCATTACCGAAGGCGAACAGAAGTTCCTGACCTGGGGAATCAGACATGTTCTGCTTTATATAGCATCCTCAGGGCAGAATGAAATCATGTCATCAAGAGTCCTTTGTAAATTGTAAAATGTTCCATAAATGAAGCATTTTCATCACTCCAAAAAGTTTTTAAGTTATCTTGAAAGATTATATGTATCAATCAGTATATGCTTTATATAGTAGTAATAATCTGTTAGAGATGATAGCATTGTACCACACTTGTATTGAATTCATCTTCATCAGCCCATCAGAAATATTACACTGATAGTTTTATATTTATCTTGCTTTTGCTTTCTTAATAGTTTCCACTACTTAGGCTTATTTTCCTAAAGAAAAAAGTTGTTTTTTATCATTTGAAAATTTCTTACACACATGCAAGCATTTTGATTGAATCCACCACCATCCCCCTCTATCATCCCCCTCCACCGTCCCCCTCCACCGTCCCCCTCCACCATCCCCCTCCACTATCCCCCTCCACCATCCCCCTCCCTCTCAATTTCTCCGCTCACCCCCACTACTGTTCCTTCCAAATTCTGTGTGCTTTTTGTTAAGCCCACCAAGTCCAAATAGTGCAAACTATATGTATGTGGTGGAGGAAAAATTACTAGAGCATGGGTGTCCTGTTCTGTTTGTTTGGAACCCCACATAATTTGTGTGTCCTAAATACTCTTGGGTATGGGTCCACCATAAGGAGCATGCTCAAACTACCCAGGGTCACACCCTGAAAGAAAACTGACTCTTCCCCTCCAAGAAGCTAGTAGTTGCCAGTACCTCTTAAGCTAGGGTGGCAGCTTTGTACCAGCCTGTGTCCTCCACAGGGATTTTGTCTGGCTTGAGTCTGTGCAAGTCTTTTAAAAATATTTTTAATTTATTATTTTTATTTTATATGTATGAGTATATTGGTTGCAGATAGATAGATAGATAGATGTCCACCTGTGTAATACAATGACTGCAGAGTTCAGAAGATGGCATTGGAGCCCCT
The DNA here is from genome assembly GCA_035773235.1 of Eospalax fontanierii. Lineage (NCBI taxonomy): Eukaryota > Metazoa > Chordata > Mammalia > Rodentia > Spalacidae > Eospalax > Eospalax fontanierii. The sequence goes on from CM069524.1 coordinate 82,147,104, forward strand.
GGAATTGGAGTTATGCATGGTTGTTAGCTACCATGTGGTGCTAGGAATCAAACCTGGATACTCTTGCAAGAGTAGTTAGTACTGTAGGCCTTTTGCAACCACTGTGGATTTGTTTTTGTGCAACTTCCTTTTTGTGTCTGGAAAACACTGTTGCATTATAGTCAACCAAGGTCTCTGGGTCTTACAACCTCCCCCAACCTCACACCTTTACTACAACTCCCCCTGAGACTGACAAGGAAGGGTATGATATAGATATCCTATTTAAGGCTGAAGACTCTGCAGTATACTCTTCTCTGAAACTTTACCAGTTGTGAGTATGTATATCTACTGTAAAAAGCAGCTTCTCTGTTAAAGTTTGAAAGATGCAGTACTCTATAGGTATAATAATGTCAGTAGGATGTGGTATAATACTATGTCAATTTAGCAGTATAACAGTAGTAGGATCTCCCCTACGGTCTACTACCTGTCTAACCAATGACTCTTGTCCTGATAACTCTGTCAAGTATGGGTTCCATCTTGTGATGTGAGCCTTAAATCTAATCAAGAAGTATTTTGTTGCTCCAATAACATTCATGTCACTATTTCACCAGTTGGCATATCTTGCCAGGCCAGTCATTATTGTGCTCACAGGGTTCATCTGAGTAAGACATCATCAAACGTAGTGTGCATAACACTTAGAGCACTGTGAAAGCTAACCAGTAGGAATAAAGCTTCTATGTCAGTACCAGGTTGGGTTCTCCAAGTTCTATGATTCAAATATATAGTATCTTCAGCAATAGGATCCTGCCATCAAGTTCTGTAGGGTAATCAATAGTGATGACCACAGCCAGTATCAAGGGTATATGGGATCCCGCCCCTCCCCCAGCCAACAGTTCCAGAAGAAAGAACCCATTCTGGCACTGGTCTCTTCATTTACTACCATGGGGTGGCTGGTAGGAACATTATCTCCCTTGTAACTCTATTTAATCTTTTTAAAATATATATGTATATTTTAGTAAGCTTCTATAGTAGTAGGTTTATATATGACTTTTCAAAAGGCTTTTAGTGTTAGTTCTCTCTCCCTACATCCACTACTCTGCCGTGCACTTCCATCACCCCATTCATTTATCCTTTGTTCTTCTATTATCCCCCAACGCTTATTTCACTGCATTGCTGCCTTTAGGTGCATGGGTGTTGGCCTTTCTGCTGATGGATGGATACTCTCTCAGGGCACACATCCCTCAAGAAAACTGACTCTCCCTCTCCAGTAACTATCAACTGCCAATCGCTCTTTAGATAGTGACAGGATTTCATGAGCCCCTTCTCCACTCACGCTGGGATTTTGACTGGCTTGATTTTGTGAAAGTCTTGTGCATTCACTTCCAGCTGCTGTGACTTCACATATTCAACAACATTGTCATGTGTGGCAAACAGTCACATTTCAGATGTCCACTACCTCTCGCTCTCATAAGCCCTCTTCTCCCTCTTCCACAATGATCCCTGAGCCTTGGAGATAAATGGTATGATAGAGATGTGCCATTTAAAGCTGAACACAGTCATTTGTTCCCTGTATGTTGAGTGGTTGTTTATATTAAAGTCCATCAACTGCAAAAAGAAAGAAAAGCTTCTCTGAGAAGTATTGAAAAATGCGCTAATCTATGGGTCTAAAGGTAAGAACCTAGGGACCAGTTTATTATGTCCATGGTACAGAATAACAGTACAGGACTATGACTTAGCCATCCACAGGTTTTTGGCCCAGTTAATGATACCAGACATGAGTTCATCTTGTGGAACAGGCTTTAAATTTAATCAGAAAGTGGTTGGTTACTCCCATAATTTGTATGTCATTATTGCATCGTTAGGAGTATCTTTCCAGGCCAGCTGTTATTTTAGTGCTCAAGTTTCACAGCTGAGTAAGGCTGATGATGAATTTCTTCTCCCAGTGGTATACAAAGAAACATTCTGGAACTATTAAAGCTAGTCAATAGGTTGGGATCAGCTTGATTTCTCCATATCCTATGACTCAAGTTATGTGGTATCTTCAGCAATAAGGCCTTACCATCAAGTTCTGGAGGTGGGGTAACCAAAAGCAATGGCAGTAGCCTGTAATGTTCTGAGGGTCTATGGGACACCACCAGCTAGCAACACAAAAGAGATAATCAGTGCTTAGCCTGAAGCTTTTTATTGAGAGCCAATAGTTTCTGAGGGGAGGAATTATCCACTCATTACAGGATGAATTCCATTTAAATAGCTTTTATATCTGTATGCATTTTAGGGAGCTTCTGTAGTAAGTTTCTCTATGACTTTTCAAACTCTTTAGTGCAAATTATCCTTCCCTGCCCATCCATTTTAACACCCTATTTATTGTTGCCTTAGTGCTTGTCCTGGTATGGTTTATTTATAATCTGTGAACTCTTGACTATTTATTCAGACTGAAGCATTATACTGGATTAGTGATCATAAATTCCTTTAATCTGTCTATATCATGGCGTTTTTTTCTCTTTCAATTTTAAGGGATAGTTTTGCTGGGTATAATAGTCTGGGCTGACAGTTGTGCTCTTTCAGAACCAAAACTGAAACTTTAAAGGTTTCTTTTGACCCCCCCAATGTTATTCTCATAGGCCTGTCTTTATAAGTGACTTGCTCTTTTTCTCTTGCAAATTTCAGTATTTTTTCTTCATTCTGTATTTTAATACTTTAGCAATATATGGTAGAGTTTCTTTTCTAGTTCTGCCTATTTTGACTTCTATAGATCTGTTGTACCTGGGTGAGACTCTTTCTCTAGAGTTGGAAATTTTCTCCTGTGGTTTTACTAAAAATATCCCCTATGACTTATACCTTATACTATGATATTCTTCTTCTGTATCTCTAACCTGAGGCTTAGGCCTTTTCATAGTGTCCCAAAGTTCTCCTACGTTCTAGTCATATATTTTTAAAGTGTTTTCATTGACTTTTGCTGAGAGGTCTAAGTCCCCTATTGTGTCTTAAAACTCTGATTCTGTTTTGCACTTGATCCGTTCTGCTTGTGAGGCTTTCTATTGTAGTTTTTATGTGGCTTATTGCATCTTTCATTTCCAGCAACATTTTACTTCAACTTTTCTACACTAACTCTATTACTTTATTGAATCCAATTTTCATATCTTGTTTTGACTTCATTGAGTACAGTTAAAGTTATTCTACTTAATTATTTCTCTGGAAGTTGTTGAAGTTTTGGAGTCCATTATTATGGGATTATTGACTTTTGGAAGAGACATGTTATCTTTGGTTTTTGTACTGTATATTTTTGTAGTGAAATTTGCACACTTGGAGTTAGTTGTTTGAGTGGGAGGGTGGATCAGGGACTGATGGTCTTGGCACTACTCTACCTGTCAGTGCCAGAAACTGGAGGAACAGTGGTAATGTGGTCAGGGAATTTAGGATCAGGGACCCCTTAGCATTCTAGGTCTCCTTATCCAAGCCTCTTATCTGACTGTGGCAGGAGCTGGGAAGATCTGAAACTGTGGGCATAGTATTTGGAGCCTAGTGAGGACCTTATGTGTCTGCAGTGGGAGCTGGACAGACCTAGAAGTGGGGGCTGAGTATTCAAGACCCATATATAGATATATAGATATGTATATATAGATATGGCAAATTAAAATGTTTAAAGTCATTCAATAGTTTAATAGTATACAAGCTATTCAATAATGTAATAACTGACAATCATATATATATATGATATGCAACACAATTCATATACATGAATATCATGTAACACATCTATCACATTACACTCATTTTGGTGTGGTCAAAACATTCCAGCTCATCTCTTTGCAATAGACATCTTTTTAAATATAGTATGGTGATAATATTTAATGAAGTATAGACAACTTCTTCAGAACTTAACTGAAATTTTGGACTTTGTAATGTCTACCCAACACCCTCAACTTGTGGCTACTTCCATTTCACTCTCTGCAGCTATAAATGTGATTTTTAGAACCCACATATCAAACCATGTAGCATCCTTTGCTTATCTTTTTATACTGTCTTATTTTACTTGGTAAGATATTCTCGCCATTCATCCATGTTGTCGTAAATACTTCTTTAAGATTTTGTTTCTATCTATACACATCCATCTTTATATCTGCCTTTAAACATTTCCCTTATCCATTCATCAGCTGATAGACACAAGTGGATTCTATGTCTTAGCATTTATACATTAGTCTGCAATTGGCACAGGAGTATAGAGTTATCTCTATTTATTTTGGATATTAACACCTTATCAGGTAAATGATTTACAACTTTTTTAAATGTTTTGAGTTTTATACATTTTATACAACAATTCTTAATCAAATTTAGACACCTCTCCCCCCCCAAATCTCATATAATTCCACCATACATGTTGGGACCTATCCAGTCAGGCATTTGTGCCCAGATGTCCTTCCTCCTATATCATCCCTCTACTTTCTGGCTTTTTATTCTGATATAATCCCATTTTTCTACATTTACATACAGAATCAATACTCAAAGAATCGTTGCCTAAACCAAAATCAAGCAGCTTTCCTCTGTTTCCTTGCATTCTTCTCTGCCACACTTTTAGCTCTTTCATTTCAATATTTATTAATCAATTTTCATTGAGTTTTGTATATGAAATTTCACTCATTTGTATGTGCAATTGAGATGTGTGATTTCATACCTTTACTGGACATTAGTTGAGTGCAAATATAGAGATTTGTTCCTGGATTCAGTGCTGTCCTATCTGTGTGTCTTCATGTTGATTATTCCACTTTAGTATTTTTTGAAATCAGGTGTGTGACATGTCCACTTCTGGCTATGTTATTCTTGCTTAGGAATCCTTTGACTAATCAAATTCTTTAGATGCTGACTGTACATACTTGGGTTTCATATACACATTATTCCTGAAAAACATCATTGAAATTTTGATAAGAATCTTGTTTCATTGATTTATTACTTTTGTTGGTGTATGCATTTAAAAACTTCACTTTATTCGTTTTTTTTGAACACTTTTTTTCACTGACTTGTTTCTCCCTCAGATTTCTGGGTTAAATTTCTGACTAAGTGGTTTGGATGCTAGTATTTTAATTTTTTGATAGTTCAGTCTAGTATATGGAAATGTTAGTGATGTTTGATGCTGAAATTTACTAAATGTTCTTATTGTTTCTAATAAAAAAAAACCTTGATGGTGCAATATGCATCATCCATGGACAACTTTTCATTCTTTACTAAACAAATAACTCACATTGTTCTAGCTAGGTCTTCTAGTATATAAGAATAAAAATCATAATAGCAGACATTCTTAACTTATTCCTGGTCATACAGGAAAAATTTTCTGCATTTCTTTGCATATTTGGTGACATGTTGAAGTTTTCTGTACATAGGTTTAAGAGATTGAAGGATAGTCTTTTTATGTATAGTTTGAGTCATAAAAATATGTTGAATTGTGTCAAATGTTTTTGACTATTATAATCATACAATACATGCTTTGATTCTAAGGTAAATTTTGAAATGGGTGATTTAAAGTGAATTGTTTTCCTGTTGCATATTTCTAAGTCTTGAAGTTGGGTTGAGATCATGTGATATCTTCATTTAATGGATTGTGAACAGGCTGAAGCAAACTGTGCAAATGGTTCCCCTCCATCTCTAGTTTTTCCCTTCTACAGTGACCTCGATGAGTATATACGCCTTTTGGCATGACTACAAAATGGTGAGGACTCCATTTGCTTAGATCTCAAGAGAATATGTTAAGATCTGTCTCTGCCCCACCCCCATGAGGTAAGTCACACGAATAAGAAATACACTGCATTTCTTTTGAGCCAGCAATATTTAGTTAGTCAAAATAGGATAGGTTATTTTGTGATAATACAAAGGACTATTTAATCATGATAGCTAAATGTAAGCAAGAGACATATGCAAATAAGGGGAGGGATGTGGTTAACAAATCCTTTTATTATCCCCTGGGATACAACGTAATATTCTCAAAGATAAAATGCCTAAACTAAACATAGCATTTTCCAGGTTAACTCAGCCTTCTGTGATAATCTGTTCTGTTCAAATGGTCGTTCTTTCTGCTCCCAATTTCAAGATGAACTGTATTTAGCTTCACACATCTGTACGGCTTTCCACTAGACCCTGTGGTGATATCTACCAGAGTGTCCCACTCCCACTTGGCCTTGTACTAGGTAAGTATTCTGAAGACTGTGGCTCAGTTGGTAGACTCTCTTCTTTCTACATCATTTATTTTTTAATTTTATGCATATAAGTGTATTGCTTGTATATGTGTAAGTGCACCCATACTGTGCAGTGTCCATGGAGGTCAGACGAGGATGTCAGATCCCCTGGAACTGGAGTTGCAGACAGTTATTAACCATCATGTGGGTGTTGGGAACTGAACCCAGGTCCTCTGCAAGAGCAGTGCTCTGAGCAACTCTCCAGCACCTACATCTTCTTTTTCATATCGCTTTAAAATAGTAGATAACATGGGCTGTTTCATGGACAAACAAAGAGGATTTGGTAGGAAGTGCCCAACTGTGGTAGGGCCCGCTTCCTCACACGGGATACCACGGTGTGACCAAGAGGGAGCACAGTCTTGTTCTGAGGTTCTCAGAACTTTCTCTTTTTCTCTTGAAAGGGCTCCTCTTATACTATTGAACAGCATATCAAGCATGGTATGGCAGTCTTTGATAATAGTATTACAAAGGAAGAAATTATTTTTCTGACCATGCTGACTCAGAGAAGCATAAAAAGCCACAGATGTCATCAACCTATGTCTTCATGTACTTGCAACATTTGTGGGGGAGATGTTTTTAACATCATTACTGTCAGATCTCAAGTACACATACATTAAGTCAGTGGCATAACAGAGTTGCGAATAGGGAACATAGTATAAGATTAAATTACATTGAAATTACAAATTCATGTAGGACTGATATTGTTTTTCTTAGAAGTACATAGTTCTAAATGTTCTCAAAACATTTGATTCTCAAAACATTTGATTAATGTTGTTTACAAGGCCATCTAAAATTTCAATTTGTAAAGGCTTGTTACATATTTCCACTAAAGTCATTCCAACACCCAACAGATTACACTTTGCCAACTCCTATCCTATGGTGTTTTATTTTGCTTTGAGATTTGCAGGATTTAAGGAAGTCCTATTTACTTGGCATGCCTGTCTAGAGTCTATGGAATATATACTATTTTTGGTTTATCTATAGAGAAAATTCCCTTTACTCACTAGCAGCATGTCCAACCTTAGGACATTGTAAATGACATCCATCCTGCACAACTGAGCACACACAAAAATTCATAATGCTGTAAAGAAGCTTGCGATTTTGTTTGGGGTGTAGTCATGGGTGTCATCGGCTGCATATGGCTTAAAAGCTGCTAGCTGGACTTGCCTGCAAGAGTTTTATTGTTTCTGGATCATGTCACTGCACAAATAGAATAGTGGCTCACACATTCCTCCTTATCAACATAGATAATCCTGGTAGAAACCTAGCTAAGGTCCAGGAGGTGGAAGTTGCAGGTACCTGCCTTTAGGGGAACAAGATACTGCCTTCCCACTCTGGCAACATTGTCTAACTTGGTATTATTTTCCTCTCAGGGAAACACTTTCTGTTTCTGTCTGTTTGATGGATCATATCTTCTAATCTTTTAAACTTTGTTTTGCAGAACTTCTCCATAGTTATACAACTGGAGTTGTATTTTATCATTGGAGGGAGAAATAAGGAAATGCTCTCTTCCTCCAGCAAGTTTGATTCTCTTTTTGTGAATTTCTATCTCTTTTGGAAATAGATTAAAACCAGAACATTGCATTTTCTAGCAAATATCCACGTTATATAGACACTTTCTAATTTATCTGCTACTCAGACCTAGGCAGTATTTGTAAACACAGGTACAGGACACATGTATGTATTTCAGACTACCAAACTTTTGAACTTCTTAGCACTTTAGTATGATTTTCCAAAATTTGCAAGAAGCACTTCCCTCCAATGATAATATAAAACCATGGAATCTAAGGTTGTATTTTAGAGCCATCTATTTAAATATTTAAATGATCCTTTATTCATAAGGCCTTACTTTTCCTTCCCAAGACAGTTGGCATGATGCAGCAGCAATTAAAAGGCGCTCATAGTCATAATCATAGCACTTATTATGTTTTTTGGCAGCTCTGCACCAGCCTTCCTTAACAAACCTCTAGAGATCAAGTTCTGCCTCAGGAACATAGTGTCTGTCCTCAGCAGAGGTTCCAGCCACACCTAGGGATCATCTCCAGTGAGTCAGTGCCACCCAGCAAGCAAGGAGGCTGCAGTGTTCTGAGCTGCTTTTTCTGTTCACAGGACTTCTTCATTCTTTGATATCTGTAAAGTGAAGTGTAGCAGATTTAAGATTCCAAAATGCTTTCTGCTCTCCATGCCCTGCAGTGTGGATGATGGCTCTTTCATAAGTGAAAAACAGCTGGTTTCTAAAAAGAGTTTAGTTTTCAATCAGAAGGGTCTAAGCTACTTCCTCCTTTCCCCTCATGTGTAGGGACTTGACTTTATGATTGGGAAGGACTGGACACTCCAACACCACAAGCATCCTTCGGTTTCCCACAGAAGATAGTCACACACTATACAACTGAGTTTCCCATCATCTGAACTGAAATCCCAGCCTTCTGGGAAATATCCCCTTGATTTTACAGCTTAGTCATAGGCTTTGAGTAACCAAACATTCCAATTGTTGGGACTCTCCTAGTTTAGGCCATGGAAGTACCACATCCTAGGAAATCCCAGATTCTGGGGCAAACCAGGACAGCCCAAGTTTCAGTGTCAGTATCTCCATTAATCATTGAGGCTTTGGCAAGCTCTTGTCACTGTATGTGAAGTTCTTGAAGGAAGAAAATATATAAGCCTTTAAAAATTAGTTATTGAAAGAACAAAACAGAGCTTGAATAAGTGAAAAAAATAGAGCTAATTAGTTTGATAAGACTATAGCATTGAGAAGTTAATTATTTTTCTTCCCTAAGTTTTACTTACATGAATGCATCAGACCTAATCAAATGTCTGGATTGAATGCTTGACTATCATTGCTGGAGCTGATGCTATAACCACTACAGGTGATAAAAAGTAAACAGTCCCACAGGATTACAATGCTGAAATGAGTCAAGTGGCCAGGGATGGTGGTCAGAGCCACTACACGCAGACCTACAGGATGTTTTCCAAAGCAGGGTAAGTGCTATGGCTTTAGTGTGTTACCCCAAGTTCACAGCTGGGGCCTAAAGCAAAGAGCTAGGTGATGGGGTTACTGCCCTCATGAACAGATTAGTGCCACTGTCTCTGGGGTGACCCCTGTTTACTCTGCCATCTTGTCTTTTTCTTTCCCCATGGGATGACACCATGAAATGATGGCCACTACATTCCAGCCTCTGAGACTGTGAACCAGTAAATTTCTATTCATTATAAATTTATCAATCTCTGGTTAACATATTAACATAACAAGACATTGGGGTAGTGTTTTTGGCCCATTTTCTAAACTACGAAATGAGGCTACTTGGTGCAAAGATCTCCAGTGGACATTCAGTGTATTACTTTCTGTTTTTATTCAGCTGAGTTATGGGGCATCCATCAGATCCTTCTGGTAAGAGCTCAGGTGAGGATGGTAGGGGAAAAAATTCTACCTGCTACTGCAGGCAGTAGGATGATCTGTCTGGTGCAAGAGTCTTGAGTCCTGATGGCCTTTGTTAGAACCCCACCACTTCTGCTTTGTAACTCTGTGACCTTGGGCCGGTTGCCTAGCGTTACTTATCCTGCATTGTCTCAACTGTGAAACTGCCATAATAACAGGGTTATTTAGCATTTGGCACATGCAAAGGTTTCCATAAATGGTTGGTGTGGCTTTATTATTATTAGAATCTGTGGTATGTAGGAGCTGTAATTTGGCTATTTATTAAGGACTTTGGTAGTAAGTACTGTAACTAGGATACACACAAAATGCTAGGAAGAGTTTAGGAGAGATAGTATTCCAACCTAAGAAAATGTTTTAGCCAATTCAGACATACATTGGAGCTTAGATTATAGAACTAAGCATAAACATGAGACCTCTGAATATGGACTGATGAACATGTCTCCATCTTCATGAATGAGTAGTCCTTTAAAGTTGGGATGCTTATACCTTTGCATGCTCAACTCATTATATATTAATCGCTAAATATTGGTAAAGTATATTAACCACCATCAGTATTATTTACTAACATGTCAAGATCAAATATGTTTGAGTGTGTCACCCCTGTTTGATGTGAGGGACTCAGGGCCTAAGGGGGGGAAGTTTGATCAACTTTCCATTTCTTCTAAGTTATTTTATCATAATCTGTCATTATACAAACAGATATAGAGAACTTCTTTAATTGCCCCATGTGAATTTAATAAGGATAATGAATTCTAATTTTCAGAAATTCACATGTAATTGATTTCAAAATAATTCCTGTTACAGATTAAATAGATTCTTACAAATCTGAAGATAATTTTATTTCAAAAACTTCTATTAGTCTGACAAAAGCCTCTGAGACATAGAAGTAAGTCCAGAGATTACAGAGTTCTTTGCAAATGAGGGTGACTTGGGATCATTTTTCCAAACAGAGTAGTGTTCCTAAGAGCATGCCATCACATCTCAGCACTCTGAAAGCTTGTCAGCACCTAAAGTCTTCACACCATAATGGACCTGGAGTGACACAAGCCTGAGCAGCTCTTCTCCAGTGCCCTTTGCCCTTGGAAGCCTACAGTGATGACATGGTAAATGACCAAAGCACTCAATATCCTCCAACTTCTACCAGGGAAAGTTACCCACATTTTGTGCCCCTCCCCAAAATGCCAAGCAGCCCCCCAGAGGCTCCAACCTCCTGAAGTGTTGTGATTATAGGCCTGCACCACTATCTGGCTCTAACTTTTATTCTTTAAATATCTTCATTTGGGGGTACTAACTTTCTAAACCAGGTCATTTATTCTTCTATAAGTTTGGTGGGAAAGTATTAACTTTTTTTAAAAATAGATACAAATCTATCATTAAAATTTATGATAAATCTGAAAAGCTAAAAATATATATCCTTCTTTCAGGCTACACCCAGATCCATGGAGTTAGTTCTGTTTACGCTTCGAAACACGAGTGGGCTGTTTAAGCACTAACGTGATGGCATTTTCCAATCAGCCAAACACAAATACAAGCTCTGTGACTTTATATTCTGAATTTTCATACATTTCCCTTGCCTTGCCAGCATACAGACATACACAAAAGCAAATTCTAGCTGGAACAAATGCAAGACTCATTCCGCCTTTCTCTCCAGCCCCAGGCTCCATTCGCTTGCATTCTCTTATGTCCTTATGCTGTACTCTCCCTGGAGGCTTCACACAAATATATGGAACAGCTGGTGATACTCTAAGATTCTTTTCAAGGGAAAATGCAGAAAGTGATGACAACCATCAAAATGCTGTCAGCTTTCCCAGACATTACCCTCAAGGGAAAAATTCACACCAGAGAAATGAGCACATTTTCATGCCACACAGAGATGGCTTCTAAAAAGCATGGTGCTCTCCAAAATCTGTCCTCCATGTTACCATGACCTCCAGTCACCCAGACTCTCAAATGAGCAAGCCCAGAGATTAATGTCTAAGCAAGAGGACTTTTGACTTTTCAGGGCTCATAAGCACTTCACAAGCTACAGACTAATAGTGTTCAAGGTGACTGGCTTTCAGTAGAGGACCGTGTAGAGGCCACAAACTCATAGGCCCAGACTTTTATCTTTACTGTCCTTGCCAGTGGAGTCTTAGAATCCAAATAAATTTCACAGGAATGAGTAACTAAAGAAAGAAATGGGTTGCTCAAAGTTCCAGGCTAGAAACTTTGGAGCCCAGGAAAGGCATAATGAAATTATTTTATAACTACATAATGTTTAGAATCCCAGCTCTATCAGCTGTTTTCTCTTAGGTAAGTTATCTTAACAGTACATGCTTCTGTTTCCCCATGCATAAATTAGTGTGACATTCACCTCAGGGTTGTTATAAGGCCTACATTATACATAGCAAGTATACAATGAGTAATCAAGTGATTTTTCACAAGTAGACTTCTGAATAATTCAATATTATTTAACAGTAAGAGAGCATTTCTGCCTTGCCTTTGTTACAGAGTTCAGGGTAAGAATAAAGGAAGGAAAAACTAGAACTCTTACCTGTATGGTCATAATAAGTCATACAAACTAAAACAGAGCACACCCGAGGAATTCCTTGGCTTTCCTTGCCTTTACCATATAGTTACTATATGGAGTTGATAAATTCTGTTAACCTGTTATATCAGCCTCAGATTATGACTATAATTTTTGTTAACTCATACTTTATAAACACTGAATTATTATTATATAACATACTCTTATGGATTAATATTTTTCTTCTCTGCTAAGCAGAGAGAAATGCAGCAAAAATAAAAACTTGCAGGTGATCCAAGTCAAGAATAAGTATCACTTCACTTACCACAGGAAAGACAAAAGCATACTTCCAATGACAACTTACAAGTTAGAGTTCTTACTCTGCTATGTCTAAAGTAACTATTGTTATCTTGCACCCTTGGAAAATAGATCCCAGACAAACTGTGAGCATGTCTCTGGGCCCAAAGGAAAAGAATTTCACTATGGTTCAGTTTTGGGTTGCTAAATATTTGGGAAGTAGGTGTGTTGCCATCTTTGCTGTGAATTTTCCACCCTTACATAGTCTGCCTTTCTATTCCCCAAATATTGCCAACAACCTGCTCCTGAAACCCTCTGTTTTCTGAACCCTAAATTACTTTGCTTGCCATGAATGTTTTATCTTTGCTTTCTTTCAGCATTTGTTTTCATTCTTCTCACTCTAAACTTATGTCCTTGGGAACCCCCACATTTCTTCTAAGTCATAATCACCTCAACCTCACATGGCTGAAGATGTATATGTCATTTTTCTTCCATTCCCCTAACTTAAATAAACAGCCACTCTTTCCCAATATCCATTTGTCTTGAAGGCATGCAGTTTTAGATTTTAATTCAGCCAATTCAAAGATTGCCCCCATTTACTGAGATGCACTACATTTCACAGAGGTTGTAGAATTGATTTCTCTTTCTGAACACTCCCTAGGACTGTTCACCAGTCCTCACTAACAGTCCATACACTTTGCTGTCCTCCTGCACAGGGGCTGGGACCCTCTAGGATACTTTATTTATGGTTAGCATCTTCTTAAATTACACTTGAAAAAAAAAAGTAATTTTTTTTAAAACCCTTAGGACAATTGTACCAGAGAAGTAAGAAACGAAGAGTTGAATACAGTGGGAGCTCTAGCTTTCTGCCTTGGTGAGTTTCTCAACCATGTGCAATGAGGAAGAAAAACCAGCAACCAGGCAGAGGCTGGTGGTCTCCATCATCAAGGGAGTCTGGACCAGCTAAGAAGGTAGGAGACATAACAGATGTACCCTGAATCTGCCCAGGGTCCACTTTGAGTATTCATCAGACAAAGGGCTAATGTATTGTGTGAGGAAACTCTGGACCCATGATTAAACAAAAAATGACAATAACTAACAGTGTCTAGAAATCACCGTGGGAAAGGAATATTTCTTGCTGTAACCACTTGGAATAAAAAAAGTCTTATCCCTGAGACTTTTAACTAGTATAGTGCTGATAATAAGAGTGTATTAGTGAGTAAATTAACCTCAGATGAAGCTCTAATCTTGTCTAATAAAGTCTAAACTCAATACCCAGAGATTAAAGTTTCCAAAATAACTTAATCACATCAAGAACAATGATCAAAAATATTTCTAGGAATAAAAGAAACTCAACCCCAAACAAGACAAAACTCATCTAATCTGCCTCTCATTAAATTAAAATTTTCCAGGCTTACAAAAAGTTTAAAGAATGCAACTCATTTGAGGATTAAAAGAAATCTGTCAGAAAATTACCCAGACATGATACAGCTGATAGCATCGATAGGTTGAAAATATTAAGCTCAGTACATTCAAGAAGCTAGAGGAAAGGTTGAGCATGTAAAGTAATAACTTGGAAGTGAGTTAAGAGACCAAAATTAAAGATATAAAAATGATAAGACTGAGAGCAATATAAATTATCCCAAAAGGTAAAGATAAAAATGCAGAGAATTAGTAAACCCAATTTAATACATGCAATTGTAATCCCTAGAGGATGGCTAAGGGAGGAGTGGGAGAAAAAGAATATTTAAATAAAAGTGGCCACCACTACCCCATCCCATCCTCAGATGCACACTGTGGTTACTGCCCCAGCACCATGGGCCACCTTGCACTGCTATCATGGCTGTGTGAAGACCGAAGAAGCTCCTGCCATGGCGTCTGCCCATGCATTGCCTGGGTCCACAATGTGAGGGCAGATGCTTTAAGCCTTTCGTCACTGCCAGGGATACCAGTCTCGAGACCGTGGAAATAGCAAGTCTAGTAACAATGGTGCAGAAGGAAACACTCAGGGCCACCACTCCCATGACAGGAGTGACGATTTCACACCCCTTAGTGCACAACACCTGGCTGAGACACTCGTGTAACCTCTCTTGTATGACCTGCAGAGGGATTGAGTCTCTTCCACTCCATCACAGGAGGTACTATTACAAGTCCTTAATCATACCCAGAGAAGCTATAGCAGAGGACACTCTGGTACCACTGGAAACAAAGCCAGCAGGGGAGAAAACAAACAAACAAAAACCAGCACCTCAAGACATGCTACAGAAGAAATGGGCTTACCAATAAGATCTGCTATTAAAGGTGGGAGACATGCCTTAGACACCAGGGGCATCAATTTCACTACCGATGCACAATAATGTAGGAAAGGGGATATGATACTTCCAAAGAACACAGTAACTCTAGCAAGAGATCACAAAACGAATACGGATCGAAGGCCTGTTAAATAGTTTTAAATAATGGCTGTAAAATTGCCGCGGACCGTCCCTCTAGGAGACTGGATACCGAGGGAAAACAGGGGTGAAGGCTCTAGGAGAACTCAGGATTCGGCGAATGGCAGACAGACACAACTCAGGTTGAGGCTTGAATCTGCTGCTGTTTACTAAAATCTCATCTGAAGTTTTATATGGTTACAAAAGGAAATTGGCAGGGTTACAAGTTCAAGCAAAAGGGGGCAACAAGTTTAATCATTACAAACTTGGGTCATCTTATATTCTGAGGTTTCTCAATATCCTTCTTGTGGTTACAGCCAAGTGAAGTTATTGAACTTATGGCAAAGCTCTTAATACAAAGTTTCAAAGAAATTAGTCTGAAACTTTTAACCTCAACCCTGCGGTGGCTAAATAATATTATAATGCCCGTGTGAAAGTACAGTTTCATCTCAAGCTGATCCATAAAAGCCCCCATTCCTTTTCCGGGGCTTTCCTATGATCTCATAAGACTTGTATAAAGGCCTGAATTACTGGGGGCGAGCCCTGAGTCTCTTCTATGGAAATGGTTGATTCATTGGCTTCATTTTCTGTTTTAGTGATTGTTAAAGATTTACAAGAAAGCAAGATAACAAAGAATATAAGCAAGGAGATGAGGGAAGTGATCCATGGCAGGGTACATCGTTATATCGTATCCGTTCCAGGTAACAGGAGATGAGCTGATTACCAAGGAACCGCCGGGGGGCTAAGCTCCGAGAAGCACACGTCCCTCTTTCCACTGCTTCCACCACCGAACCAATATGGCTACACAGCGGCTTTTGCTGTGGATACAGCATAAAATAGCTCAGTGTGATTAATAAAATAAAAATAAGCATATAAATGAAATTAGAAAGATAATTCAGGATATCAATGAGAAATCAGGAAGTCAAACCAAAAAAAATGACAGAGGAAAGCTCAGAAACTCTAGAATCTAGATCAGGAAAAAAAACTGATCTCTCAACTTGAAGATGTTGTTTTTTTTTTTTAATATCCCAATACCCAAAGAAGAAAATATAAAAAGAATAAACGGAGCATTCAAGACTTGTGGGACATGATTAATGGAACAAATATCCCAGTTTTTGAATACTCAAAGGAAATGAAGGAGGAAAGTCAAAGGCATAGAAAACCCATTCAACATAATAATAGCATGAATGTTCCTTCATCTTCAGAAAGATATGGCTACCCAGGTACAGGGGCTTAAAGGGACCCCCAATAGACATGACTAGGAAAGATGTACACCATAGCATGTTATAGCAAAAGTGTAAAATAGCACAATAAAGAAAGAATACTAAAATCCACAACAGAAAAGTACCCATACATATTTACTATCAACCCCACTAGATTAGTAGCAGATTTCTCATCAGGAAACCTACAGGTCAGGGAAGAATGGAATAATGTATTCTGAGTCCTGAAAAAGAATTAACTCCCAACTCAAATATTTATACACAATAGTTATCCTGTAGAATTAGAGAAATAATGACCTTCCAAGATAATCCAAGAAATGAGGGAATTCATGGTCCTCAGACCAGCTTTACAAAAACTGCTTAAGAATGGCCTATATCCAAAATGAAATAAAGTCCACAGCCATCACTCAGCATGTGAAAGTATAAACCCCATTAGAAGAAGAGATGCATAAGAAAAGATTAAAATGTATCTCTATGTAAAGCATCAAACCACAAGCATAAAAGTGAGGGAGAAGAGCAAAGAATATCCAAAATAAGTAGAAGAAAAATACCAGTGTAGCAGGAATAAGATGTTCATACACGTCCAGAGTAACGTGAATGTAAATGGGCAAAATTCTCCAAGTAAATGGTACAGACTAGCAAAGTAAGGAAAAACAGAACTGATAATATGTTGATACCAATTAGATAAATGGAGATCAATATTGCTAATAATATATGTTGTATAGTTATTTCCTCCAAATTGTAACATTCTCTCCTCAAGGGCATGAAATTTAGGAAGCAAAAAAGCTTAGACTCTGGACCTTCAGAAAGCTACAAGATGCAGGAGACCCTTCCCTGAGGTTATATAAACAGCAAACAACTGCTGGATAAGAGAAGGCTTCTAATGTAGCTGCAAGTCCTGCAGGGGCATCAGGGATACCATGCTTGTCATCGCCCATGCTTGGGTGGGCTTTGCGGTGATGCAGTAGCCTTTGAGTTACCGCGGTCTTTCACATTACTTCTCTGGCCTCATGCTATAAATGAAAGGCATGACTTTCTCTCCATTTCCCCTCTTCCTGGAGGCTACAGAATTTCAGGTTGCCTATGCTGTTTTTTCGTTGTTGTTATCTTTTTTTTTTTTTTTTTCAAAATCCAATATAACTTTCCTTGAGCTTCCTCCTGAATCTGATGAAAAATTTATTTAATAATGAGACAAAGAACCCAAAAAGGGAATATCTATTTCAGTGGAAAACTGGGTAAATAACCACAGTCAGAAAAGATGGAGACTTGACCTCTGTCTCTAAATTTGTATAATAAACACAAAATGGATCAAAGACCTGAGAATTCACTACTAGAAGAAAACATAGGAAAAAGAGTTCAAGACATTAATTAGAGAAATGACATTCTTTTACACTAAAAGATTATTATTTCTAGATACAAATACAAAAACAAAAATTCTTTATTTTTGTCAAATGCTAAAAATGGCATTATATCAGACTAAAGAGACAATCTATAGAAAAGGAGAGAGTATTTGACAACTGTTGTTCTAATAGAGGTTTAACATCCAGAATGTATGAGGTACTTAGAAAATAGCAATAAAAAGATAATGCAATAAAAATGGGCAAATGACTCAAGAGATACTCATCAAAGAAGAAATACAAAAGAGTAAGAAATATGAAAACATCACCAGTCATCAAGAAATTCATCTCAAAACAATAATGAAGATTCCTAAAAATGAGAGAGTATGGGGCGAACAGCACTTCCTACATCCTCATGAATCTGGAAGAAAACTTCCAGTCTGTGCCTTAAAACAGAGACAAGATGTAGGGAAAGGAGCAGGAAGATCTCCATAAAGAGCAGGTTGTGAGAATCTAGATAAAATGAGAAAACATATTGAATATTGGATATGTAAAGAAAATAACACTGTAACTTAGATCTCAAAACAAAGTTGGTTGGGAAAGATGAGAATCCATCATCCCCTAAACCCAGTTTCCCAAAGGAAAATGTGAAACTTCCAGAAATTTAGACAGATAAAGAAAGATTTGATTTGGAAGACAGCCCAACAAATCCTGTGAAGGAGACAATGAGAAGTCATCCATTGCCACTGTTCTGTGACGCTGCCTTGGGGAAAGGAATGCACAGATGTTTAAATAATCTCTGAAATCAAATTGCTCATCTCGGAAGAGAACAGAATATTGTGCAATGATCTCTGTCTGGAAACTCCAAAGCCTCTGCTCTACCAGCCACTAGAACAGGAGATTTAGAGAACCACAGAACCACATGATGACTCCTCAAGAGTTGAACTGAACTGGAATCTAATGAAGCAAACACACTCAGGCTAAAGACTGAGCACTGGCCTGACTCGCAAAGGTAAACACAAGCAGGCGTGGGTCCTGGGACACTGAACTTTAAGGAAGCATGCTAGACTACCCAGAATGCTCAGAAAAACAGGAGTTGGTCAAGTGGCAAGTATTCTTGAGGGAGGAATGAGTCTTGCTGACGCCAGAACAGAAATTCGAACTCCTAGGCATGCTAGTCTGTATCAACTGAGACAATGCAATCAAACCTGTAATCTGTTCTGCCTGCTTTGAATTGGAGACAAGCTGGCTGCTTTACCACTTGCAAAGTTAAAACCCTAAGTCCTGGGTGAAGTTGAGATGGGAGACAGGAAAATCACTGGGTTCACTTGCTAGCCAGGCTAGCCAATCAATAAGTCCAGGTTCAGTAAGAAAGCCTGTCTGAAAATAGAAGGTAGAGAGTGACAGAGGAAGATACCCAGCATCAATCTCTGGCCTCTACATGCATACTTGCAACTTAGATCACAAGTAAACAACTTAATGATGCAGCTGCAGTTCCTAGAAAAACAAAGACAAGTGTCATCCAAAATCAAAAGATAGTAGGAGCTCACGAGAGGTGGGGCCTGAGGAGACTGGTATAATCAAGGGGAAAATGGGGACACTTTAAATGGGGAAGGCGTGGAGGGGAAGAAAGAGAGAGAGTGAGCTAATGTAAATCATGTTAGTCTAACAACCTAATGTCAGATTCCACATACAATATCTCTAAATGAGCCCATGAACATAGCTGAAGATTACATAACAAGAAACAGTGACAGACAGGTGAAACCTTCCTTTGAGTTGTTGTCCAGAGTGGTCCATGAGACTCCCAAAATTACATAGGCTATTGCCACTGCCCTCGATTACCTCCTAGAAAATGAAGGTAAGACCCTATTGCTGAAGATAGGACATACTTCAGAAATTAAATTTGGAGCAGTGGAGCTGGAACTTAACTGTAAGCCACTTCCCCTGAAGGCTAGGATTCATAGCTGTGAAGAGCACTGTGCAAATAGCCAAGGAAGAACATCAATCTATGGCCCAACACCAGGTTCATGACCAAATAACTACATCGATGACTGGCACAGCATCTGACACTGGTACAACAGTGGGGCCAATCAACAGCTACCTAATTGGTCTGAGAGCCCATCTCAATGGGAGGAAACTCGTGTGTGGTAATGTAATCATAGCCAAATACACATGACTGAAGTGATAATAGATCTTAGAGGAATCCCCAAGATTGTCACTAAGCTAATGTAACTTCTTACTAAATGCAAAATATGTAGCTTTATGTTTACAGTCAAATATCACAGTCACCACTCATCGAAGAAGATCCTTTTGCACCAGACAGAGACTATTACAGAGTACCACAGCTGGTCACACACATTTTCTGTGACTTGCCCATGCCTAAGCAGCACAACTACAGTGCAGCCTCTACACCTAAGGCTCACTTAATATAGAACAAGAGGTGAAAAAGTCACTAATGAATCTCTCAACTCTTTATTAATGAAGCTCCTTCATGCAACAAAGGGTCACAAATGACTAAAGAATGAAGATTAGGAATCTGCAGAGTGTGGGTCCCTGGACAAGACTTTTATATTAAGTTTCTCTTGCCCCAGGCTCAGAGACCGTTGTGGAAAGTGGGGCAGAAAGATTATAAGATCCAGGGAGGAAGTGCCTGACCATATAGAAACAGAATCCTACCAACTCCTGGGACTCTGCTCATATGAACCTACAGCAATAGCTTTGGCATGCTTAAGACCCATGCAGACTCAGGCAAAACTGTAGCGTGGTCCTGGGGAAATGAATAACAGACCCCAACCTTTGCTGAAGAAATACTGGCAACTGATTACTGTTGTGTGGGGATGAGCTAGTCTTCCTAAAGCAAGGGACTCAGGGTAAGCTGACTAGACCTCACTGGATGAACCTGCACTGAGATCATTAGGGACACTAACCTGACACAATAGACCTTAACACAGATGAGAGAATGTATGGATTCCAGTTGGGGGGTACGGGAGTTGCCAGTGGGGAGATGGCTGTAAAGATGTTTAAGACTGATTGAGATGTTCTGTAGGAAACATACAATGATTCAACAAAAAATGTAGCACCCACATTCCATGTGCAAAGTAATTGCATATACTTATTCCTGTATTTTCAGTTTCAAATTTAGATTTTATAGAAATCAAATGATTTTCAAACAGATTCTCACAATAATAGCAAAAGAACCTTCTTTAATATTCCTTCTAGAACACCATACCTAGGATATGTATATGTTACCTCTAATTTTCAGCCTCCTCCTTAGGATCAATAGCTGTTACTTGGACAGCCTTTATTTTGGCATTTCTCTATCTCAGCTGACACTTGTAAGTGAAAGAGATAATCATAATTTCCAAAGGACATTTGATAAGATATAATTTAGTACTGGGTTGAAGTATTACTTCCTGTTACTAGCTTCCACTGTGTCTCTCTCTCTCTCAGAGATACACTGCAGATACACTTTCAGTAGTCAATTAGAGATAAAAAGACAGAGATTATGAATTAAAAGATAGACATTAGTATAGGTTACAGTAAAATGCAGAAGATCATAAATCTTCATTCCAATAAATTGGTATGTCTAGAAGAGATGGATAAATTTCTAAACATTCCAATAAATTGGTATATCTAGAAAAGATGGATAAATTTCTAACCATACATGAGCAAAGATTAAACCCAGGGTCCATAAAAACATAAACTGATCTGCGACATACAATGAGAATGAAGCAGTAATAATATGCCTCCCACCTGCAAAAGCCCAGGCCTGATAGATTCACTACTGAATTCTATGAGACCTTTAAAGAAGAACTAACAACAGTAGTACTACTCAAACAACTGAATAAAATAGAAATGGAAAGCTTGTAAGCAGATCCATTTTATGAAGCCAGTATTAATTTTACTTAAAAAAAAACAGATAAAGACACAAGAAACAAAAATTAAAGACCAGTCTCCCTGATGGACATGGATTCAGAAATTCTCAATAAAAATTCGCAAAGCAAATTTAATAACCATTAAAAAGATTATTCACCATAACTAAACTGGCTCCATTTCAAATATGAGGATGATTCAACATATGCAAATCAAAAATATAATACAGCCAATGAATCAAGGACAGAAGTCATCTGAATATATGTAGAAAGGACATCTACTTCATTATAAAAAGGCTGAAGAAATGAAAAATCAAGAACATGTCACCACAGTATAACAGTTATTTATAACAAACCCATTGCAGGCACACACAGCATACTAGATAGAAGAAAAACACAAAGCACTTTCATTATAAAAGAAAGTGAATCAAGGCTCCACTTTCTCTAGTCATCCAATATAGTAATTGCAGACTTAGTGTAGGAATGAGTTCTGGACAAACGACTTTTACCTAACCTTGTAACCAAAAAGTTAATCTTATATTTTGAGATCATTTAACACTATCTTAACTTGTTTATGATGTAACAAGCTTACTAGGCCTTAGGCTCCTCTTTTAACCTACATCAATAGCTTTAATCCCTCATGACCCGCCCTTGGCCTTGACCCAGAATTTAGTGTGTATGTGTTGTGAATAACAATAGTGCTATAAGGAGTGGATACTCATTGGCAGCAATGAGAATTGTCCCATTTATTGTAAATAACATGTGGTATTAGATTGATTGCATCTGTTTTGGCTTGTGTGTGCTGTTCCAAATAAGTAAGGGTCAGAAAGAAAAAAGTCCTTCTCTGATCAGATAGAGGTCCACTTTTTCTTTATCATTCCATGATATATGTACTTTTCTGATGAAGAGAGAAAAAGGCCTTTGTTAAGATAGCACAGGTCCAGAGAAATCATAGCTTGGACCACTCTTGGGTTGAAATGGATGCTAAGAGTCAGACTGTCTTTATTCAGCATCGCTGTAATGTGGCATCATATAACTGCACTATAGATGAGAGAAAGAACATGATAGAAAATAAGCAAGTCACATGATGCCATTTTATAAGAGATCCTATAGATTCCACCAGAAAAAAATAAAAACGGATAGACTTTCAACAAAGTAGAATAATACAAAGACCACAAACAAAAATCAATAGCTTCCTCTATACCATGCTGAAAGAGAAATCACAAAACAATCCCATTCACAATAGCCTGGAAAAAAGTCTTTGGAGTAAGCCTATTCAAGGACATGAAAGACCCTTAAAATGACAATTTTAATACACAGAAAAAAGAAATTGAAAAAGACACAGAAACGGAAAGACCTCCCGAGCACATGGATCGGAAGGTTAATATGATGGGAATGGCTATCTTGCCAAAAACAATCTACAAAGTCAAAGCAATTCCCTTCAGTTTCCAGTGATATTCTTTACAGAACTAGAAAAGACAATCTTAAAATTCATATAAAACACAAAGGACTTGAAATAGAAAAGGCAATTGTCCTAGTTTCATTTCCTGTTGCTATGATAAAATGCCTTGGCAAAAGCAACTTAAAAGTAGATTTTATTTGCCTTATAATTCCAAATTATATTCCACCATTGCAGGTCAAGGTGTGTGAAACATGAAGCAGCTGGTTCCATCCACAGTCAAGACCAGAGGGAGAAGGAATGGATACATGCTGTGCTTAGACTCAGTACTCTCTGTCCTTTACATTCAGTCCAGGGTCCAGCCTGGTTCTGCTAAAATTCAGGGTGAATCTCCCCATCGCAGTTAACCCAAGCAAGAAAATCCTTCTCACACATGCCCACAGATCAACACAATCTAGACTATACGTAGTTGAGACTGTCTTCCCAGGTGATTCTACACTGTGTCAAGTTGACAGTTAAAACTAGTCATCACAGAATTCTTGAGCAAAATGAACATTGCGGAGATCTCAGTGATTAGAAGAGTCATGACAGAATGATACTGCACAGAATGAGACATACAAAGTAATGGAATAGAGAAGAGGAACCAGATATTACCCACACAGTTGCCTCCACTTGATTTTTGTCCAAATTGCTAAACATGTATATCGGAGTAAAAGATAGCCTCTTCAATAAATAGTGCTGGAAACTGAACATCCACAAGTAGAAGAAAAAATTATCACTCTTACCCTGAAGAGAGATAAAAGTAGTTTAAGACAGGGAGCTGGAAAGTTGGCTCAGCAGTTAAGAGCACTGGCTGCTCTTGAAGAAGACCCAGATTTCATTCCCAGCACCCACATGGTAGCTAAAAGTAACTGCAGTTCCAGGGGATCTAATACCCTCCCTCCTGTGACCTACATGGGCATTGCACGCATGGGTAGACTTACATACATGCAGGTAAAAACATTCGTACAATAAATAAAATATTTGAAAAGAATAAAAGTAGTTTACTCTTACCCTGTATAAAACTGATTTAAATGGATCAAAGGCCTTAATGTAAGACCTGACCTCTAAAACTATCGCATGAATACACAAGGAAAACCCTTCAAGATATCAGCATAGGCAAGGATATTCTGAAAGTGATTCCAATAGCTCAGGAAACAAAACTAAGAACTGACAAATGGGATTACATGAAATTCAAAAGCTTCTGCAAAAAAAAAAAAACAATCAAATGAAAAGACAGCCTTCAGCATGGGAGAAAACCTTTTCTAGTTATGCATCTGACATAGGGTAATATCTAGAATACATAGGACTTTAAAAGACTGTACACCAAGAAACGAGAGAATCCAATCAACAAGTTGACTAATGAGATAAGTAGTTCTCAGAAGATGAATTACAGGTGTCAAGAAAGTACTAAATAAAGTGCTCAATATCTTTGGCTATCAGAAAAAAGCAAATGAAAACAATATTGATATTCCATCTCATCCCAGTCAGAAAGACTACTAAGAAAACAAATAATAGATACTGGAAAAGATACAGGGGAAAGAGATACTATACATCAGTCATGCCTCTGTGGACTCAGTATCTGCTTTTTATAGCACTTTACACAGTAGCCAGGTTGCAGAATCAGCTTACCTACCCATCAACAGATGAATGAATAAATAACAATCAGTATATAAAAACAGTGCATTTCCATTCAGCCATAATGAATAAAATTACACCATTTTCAGAGAAATGGAATCAACTGGAAATCATCTTATTTAGTGAAATAAGTCTAATTCAGAAAGACAGATATATTTTTACAAATATATAAATTATAGATTTAAATAGATAGATAATAAAGTCATATTAAGCATATAGGACTTGAAATAGAAGCATGATTCTCTGGGGGATTAATGAGAAACTGGAAGAGGGGAAAACAGGATGGAGGAGTCAATATGAGTATACTGACATATTTGTATGAAGGTGTTTATGAACCATACCTATGTGTCATTAATATGTGCCAATAAAATAAAAACAACAATAAAGAATAGTCTCCTATATATAACATTTGAGGTCCACTCAAGCAAGAAGTAAAGTTTTGATTTTATAATTTCTGTTACACTCTGAGTTTCAGAAAGGTAATTCAGTTTATAAAAATTCAGTAATCCTTATAACCATGAAAAGGAAATGTTCATGAAACTACTGACTTAATGACTCTTAGTTTTTCTAATATGAAGTCAGTAAAAGAAAAATATATATCTTATTCAAATGAACAAAATTATGGCATACTATCTCAGCCCAGTTAGAATGGCTATTATATTAAAAGTATGCAGGACAGAATACAGGATAAAATGAATCATTGTACACAGTTGGTGGGAGTACATATTGCAGCTATTATGCAGAACAGTACAGAAGTTCTTCCAAAAAGTAAAAATAAATCTGTTACCCTTTCATGAGTATTTACCTAAATGAACTGGAATCAATTTCTCAAAGGGATGCCTGCCTCTCTCTTGTTCACTATTCATAATAGCTAACATATGAAAGAAGCTAGCTTGTGGAATAAAGAAAAAGGCTACATGTACATAATGGAATATTATTTGGCTTTAAAGAAAGAGGAAATCTGTCATTTGCTGCAAAAGTGGAACTGGAGAACGTTCAGTGAACTACAGTATGCCCATATATTTTCTCTTATAGCCAAAAAATAGTTGATCTGACTGTAGAACCGTGATTAATGGGAAACTGATATGATAGAAGGTTGGATTTAATCAGGATTCATGGGTCTGTAAGGATGGAGACATCTCAGTAGCCATTACTTAATTTACAATGAATACATGTTAATATAACTTAAATTTACACTATTAAAATCAAACTGCTGAAACAGAAACAAAATAAGTCAAACCAATTCTATGACTAGTGTAAACGTCTTTCAAAAATTAATGTTGAATAAAATAAAATAAAATTAAAACTTTCTCACAGAAGCATAAAGACTTATTATCACTAGCAGACCACACTAGCAGATGTATTTAAAACAAAGTACTTCAGGCAGGGGCAGTATGGCACTGGGAAGGAATCCGGCTTTTCTATAAGGAATGATGAGCACAAGTCATTCCATAGTATTTATAAACACTTTTTCTCCATTATTGAATCTTTCTGGAAGACAATTGGTTAATGTAAATAATGATATATCTTGGGTCTTACAGTGTATGTAGAAGCAACTTGATAAGCTACTTTGAAGGCACTTTGAAGTACAAACACAGTAGACATTAGTTTCCGGATATTGTTAATGTACAATAACAAAACTCTAATAAACAATAATTAAAAGCTTACATATTCCTTTCCTAGACCTGCTGTAACAAGTAGGCAAAATTAGGTGGTTTAAAACAAAATACACCTAGGAAGACAGAACACCAATTGAGGAATTTGGTGGCCATGTCTATAAGGCATCTTCTTGATTGCTACTTGATACAGGAGGGCACATCCCACTGTGTGTAGTGCCATCCATGGGCAGGTGGACCTGGACTATGTAAGAGGGGTGTCTGGTCAGGCCAGTGTAGCAAGCCAGTAAGTAGCATTCCTCCATGGTCTCTGCCTCTCTGCCTACCTCCAGGTCCCTACCCTTTAAGTTCCTGCCTTGGCTTCACTCAGTGATGGACTGTGATCAGGACACATAAACCAAATAATCCCTTTCCTCTTAAAGTTGCTTTGGAATGTTTTATCACAGCAACAGAGAAACAAACTGAACCCCCAGCCACCTATGGTTTTCCTTGAACTGCAGTTGCATAGCCTTGTTCTCCCCCTCCTTGTCTGTCATGGTTGACAGTGGTTGTCAACTTGACACACCTGGAACTGGAGTATTTCTTCTATTCCATTGATCTATGGGCATGTCTTTGAGGAAATTTCTTGATTGCTGATTGATGTGGGAGAGCCTAGCCCATTGTGAGTGATGCAACCCCAAGGCAAATGGTCTTGGTTTATATAAGAAAGCAGGCTGAACACGACCCAGAAGAGCAAGCCAGTAAGCAGCATTGCCCCATAGTCCATGCTTTATTTCATGCCTCCAGGTTCCTGTCTGCCCTCCTGCCCTGGCTTCCCTTGATGGAAGACTATATGATAAGCTGAATACACCCTTCCCTCCTCTTTTTGGTTTTCATTAGTGTTCGCACAGCAGCGGGAAGCGAACTAGAACATCGTCATAGAGCATTCTCTTCTGTGTTCACATGGCAGTCTACTTATGAGGACATCAATCATGGTTTATAAGTCCACCTTACATGAGTACAACTTTAATTTCATTATATCTGCAACGTCACCATTTCATACTAGATGTCCACTCTTGGACATTAGGAATCAGGATTTCAACATTTTAGTGGGAAGTATATAATTCAGCTTATGACAGTTTGTATTCCTTAAAAATATTTCCTTCTTTTTCTGAATCCTGATGTCTTTTGAGCATATATACAAAGCAATTAAATGTGTAAAGGGATATAAACTAACTCAAATTGAGAGTTATTTAATGGAATTTTTTCCCTTTCAGCATACATATTGATATTAACATTGATTGCTCCATCTACTCCACGATCCTCTGGATAATTTTTGATAAAAATATCAACTTCACAGAAGCTGCATCGCCCACAGAACTTCTCCACTTTCAGAAACAATAGACAATTAAACTTTCAGGCTCAAATGTAATGATTTATGTAGTGATAAATTATTAACATGTTATACTAAAGATGAGGAACGTCAAGATTTAGGTATGTCACACATTTCAATCAAGGCCTCTCACTTACAGTTCCCCCTACAAAGGGCCTAGACAGCAAGTATGGTAAGTCTTTTCACAGAATGCTAATTGTGCATCTCCCTAGCTAAGAAAAAGAGTACGTAGTTTTCAAATAAAATTTAGTAGCAACGTCTCTGATAAGGACTACCTGCTCAAGCCATAAAATAGAGGAGAGATAAGGAATAGAGCCTAAAACATACCACTGTGGTATCAGTAACTGTATGAAAGAATGCAAGTAAAAAAGCAAGCTTGACACTCAGGAGGATTTTTCAGTTCTCAAAATTGTTCAAACTGTTTAAGGAGGCGCTTTGGAAGAAAGGAAATACTGATGAAATGAGATCACAAGGTCAAATGATAATGATTGAGTAGAAGACAAGTTTAGAATCAAAATTAAGTGTTAATACTATCCAATACTCATAAAAATAGTTGAATTGCACATTGTATGATTTCAATAAAATTTAGATATTATGTTATATAATAACATTATATTATAATAATGCAGAGTATGCACATAAAATATTTAGTAAAGGTTAAATAAATTTTAAGTATAACAACATATACTATGTATATTAAGTATTTAACAAATACTTTGTTTAAGGTATACATAGAAGTCTATAGATGTAGAATATTAAGAGATTTGTCCATGTATAAACACATGCTGCAGAGACTAATCCCAGTGATATACAAAATAGCTCATTAGCTTTGCAGCATACAGTGAATACCTATTGTTTTATTTAAATCCAAGAATATCTTTGCTTTCCTTTGGTGCTAGCATAATATTTTTCTTCATCTATGTGATTCAAGTTTGACTTGTGCTTCCTTAAGCTCAGGAAAAGACCTGACATAGACATTGTTAAGCAGAAAAGTATATATTTGGGGGAAGTGAATGGGATCAAATTAGATGAATTAGATCTGTCTCCTAAGTTATGAGAATTATTGTCAAAAAGAACTGTTCCAGTGTTGGACAGCTACACTAGCAGAATAGAATAGTGGAATTTACCATAGTCCTCTCCTGGGAGAGACGAACACAACAATGTAGTGACATGCAAGAAAAATAAAAATAGAAACATCCTCAACCATGTTTCAAGCACTACCAAAGAGATAGTAATGATCAATAGGTGTTCTAAGATCACTCAATATTCTCAGTTTCTAATGTTAAGTTGAAGCCATATATCATTTACGATCAACACAAATGAGTTATGTGATTTATATGTCAATGACTGAGGAGCAGGTATGGATTTTCCATGTTATCTTACTTCACTGGTCACAGCAATACTGGGAAACACAGGATAAAATGGTGGCAGAAGACATGACAACATCTAACAGAATACATGTAACTTTTACCTAATGACCCGTAGTGAGCATGAGAAACAAGATTATAGCCTTAACTCCTACCTCAGTGATAAAGACAAAGTAACCACAGAACAAAGACGTTAACAACATATGACAAAGAAAAAAGAGGATATGTAATTGTTGCCCGAGTAAGATTAAGATTAATAGAGATGATGAGGAATTATAAAAGCATTCCAGAGCCCAGAATAGAACAAATACACTTCCAATAAAATGCTGGGGAAAGGTTTCAAAAGTTTAGTAGTAAAAATTATTTATGATTTATGATAAATAACTTCTGAAAAGATTTAAAATAAACATAAATTGAAAGCATGACTTGGAAGGGAAACTCAGCAACACAGAAAAAAAGAAACATATAGAAGAAAATAAAGAATATGAATGAAAATACCATCAACATGGAAGAAAGCTTTAGCAAGAGAATGGAGATTTTGAAAAAAAATGGAAATTAAAAACCTATGAAATCTAATAAAGGCAGAACAGAAATCATCCCCAATAGACAAGAGCAAGCACAAGAGATGCTATCAGGAACAGAGAGCAATGCTGAAGAAATGCTTTATTCAGGGATCAGTTTTAAAATGTAGTGGTTGGAGAGATGGCTCAGTGGTTAAGAGCACTGATTGTTCTTGCAGAGAACATAGGTTTGGTTCCAGTACCCACATGGTGGCTAACAATTGTCCATAACTCCAGTTTCAGGGGATATGTAGCCCCCTCTTCTGGCCTACACAGGCATTGCACGTATGTGCCGCTTTTACATACATGCAGGTAAAACACTCTCACACATAAAATAAAAATAAATGTTTTAAGTTCTAAAGAAAAAATGTAAAGTGACCTAAAAAGCTAAATACATCAGAATAGTATCGAGTCTTTCATCAGCAACCCTCTTTGATTAATAAAGGAAAATATCAACAAACCATTCGTCAACCTAATCAAAACAAAGCAAAGACTCAAATTAATTTGACTAGAGATTTAAAATAAACAGAGAGTGAAAAGGGATATCAATGAAATACAGAGAATTATAAGGAAAACATACTCTAAAATACTGGAAAATCTCGAATAAATGGATAAATTTCTAGGCATATATGACCTACCAAAATTAAATCAGAGATATAAACAATTAAATACATTCATAACAAGCAATTAGATTGAAGCAGTAATAAATGTCTCTACCCAAAGAAAATCCCAATCTAGACAGATTTACTGCCAATTCTCTAGCAATTCTTTAAGGAAGAGCAAACATGAGGGCTTCTCATACTGCTCTAGAAAGGGAAGGAGCAAGAAGTAACGCTCAGCTCATTTTATGAAGCATTCATTACCTTAACACCCAAACTGAGTATAGATAAAACCACAAAAAGAAAAGCCCAGTATCTTTAATGAAATTCTTGTAAATCAAATGCAAGAATATAATTAAGAACATAAATCATGACCAAATTTATTTCATGCCAAGAAGCAAGAAGGATTCTACATATGCACACAATAATCAATAAACATAACATATAAACAGACAAGTTAAAAAATCATGATAATCTGAATAGATTCAGACATAACTTTTGATAAAGCTCATTTCTTCATTATAAAAGTCAAAAAATAGGAACAGAAGGAACATTCCTCAACTTAATAAAGGCTATACAACACAAATGTGTTGCCAACATCTTACTAAATGGGGGAAAGCAAAGTACTTCCTCTAAAATCAGGAATGAGAAAAGGTTTGTACAAACTCTTCCTGCTCTTATTTAAGACAGCGCATGAAGTCTTGGACAGAGCAATAATACAAGAGAAATAAAGGGATACAAATGGAAAAGGGGGAAGTCAACCTGTCCCTATTGGTAAATGCATGTCCTTTCCCTCTGATGTTAAAGACTACACCAGAAAAATATTTAATCTGATAAACATTTTCATCAAACTGACAAGACAGAACATCAATGTTCTATTAATAGCTTTTCCATATACCATTAACAGACTTGCTGAGATCTGACACCTTCTTCTAGCCTACACAGGCATCTGCATGTTTGTGATATACATAAGCACACATAGGTACACACACAGATACACACAAACACACACACTTAACAATACTTCCAAAATTTAATAAAAAAGCAAAGGTTTCAAAGATTAGATTTTAGAGGCTGGCAAGATGGTTCAGCAGTTAAGAGCAGCTGGCTGCTCTTGTACATGACACAGAATCAATTCCCAGCACCCACATGGCAGTTAACAACCAGCTAACTACAGTTCTATGGGATCTGATGCCCTCTTCTCACCTCTGTGGGCATTGCACGACATGGTTGCACCTAGCTACATGCAAGGAATACACTCACACACTTAATAAAAAGTTTTAAAATATTAGATTCTAAACAATAAAATAAAAATCTAAAGTATCATGTAAATGTTATGAAATAAGTGAATCTCAAATAAATTAGAAACAGCAAGTACATTACTGAGAATGAATTATTGATAAAGAGTAGAATCTTGCAGTCATCTGATTAAAACTGAATGCATATGTAAAAAGACAAAGATAATGAAACTAAAAGAAAGCCTTAGGTGCTAAAAATTTAGAAACTAAGAGCTATACTAAAAATAATTATTCTGAGTATTTGTGAATTTAAAAGTTAATTACTGAACATGGGAATTGGTACAGTTATTACTGATTTTTATCTTTGAACTTTACTGCACTATGCGAATTGATTACCATGATTGGGTGTCATTTTTCTTAATTGGTGGAGTGATTTTTCCCATAAATGCACTAGTTTGGGAAAATTATTAGCAATTGGTGTAATATTTGGGAAAATACCTCATTTTTGCTCTCATTTAATTCAATAATTAATATTAAAGTTTGTGGGTTTTTGTAAATGAACCCTGGCTAGCTTTCCTTCATGAACCTTGAAGAGAAACCAGGCTAATCCATGGAAAGATGTGACATTAATATAAAGCATGAGTCTTAAAAGCAAAATCTGGAAATGAGATATATAGGTCCCTTATAAAATATAGACAAAATAGGGATCTACAATGTCACATATGCAGGACCCTATATGTACTCAGGAAAACCGAAATGTCCGAAGTAGGTTATGACGTCTTTCCCATCTTGAGTTCTTGCAAAAAGGAGGAAGTGGAGGCTAGGCAGAGAAGACCACTGGAGTCTTGAGCTTAACCAACATGTAAAACCCCTAACAAAGACTGGGGGTTCATTGGTCTAAGGCTTTTAAGCCAATCTCAGCTCACTCATTCTTGGACTGCTAAGATAATTGAGCAGTCGTTGACTGCATGAATACCAGAGAATGCAGATTTACTCTAACAAAATGAGCAATAGAAACAGTAAAAATACAGACATTAAAAGAACATACTCTAAGGTGGGGAGAGGAGAATGTGGTTTCTAGGGGCACCACATGATATTATTAACTGCCTGGGTTTTTACAACCAAACATGGGACATACAGTGAAGCAAGAAAATATGTCCCATTCAAATGAAAAAGCAGCAAAATACTGAGTGATGTAACCCAGATCCAGAAAAACACAAATGCCTCATATCCTCTCTGATTGGAGGATTCAAATATGAGGGAACCATGGAGGCCAAGAAGTAGAAAGGACCATGGGGGAGAGTGGAAGAAGGAACTTGAGAGAAAAGGATAGTAGAACACAGGTGCTATGAAGAGGAAAATGAGAAAAACTGGGGGACTTTGATTGGGGTGGGAGGAAGGAGAATAATTGTGTGTGTGTGTGTGTGTGTGTGTGTGTGTGTGTGTGTGTAAGAATAATAATCAAAGAAGAGGTAAAGCAGTTGGAAAGGAGTGGACATGATACAGAAAGCAGGAGGGGGTGAGGAAAAGTTGGAAATGATGTAAATACAGAACTCCTATATAAAATTCTCAAAAACCTGGAACAATTTCAAAGGACAGTCTGAGGAAGCACTTACTAGACTTACTAGACAAATCTTTAAACCAGCTCTTATATCCAATGAATTAAAGGGAAGAA
This sequence comes from Eospalax fontanierii, assembly GCA_035773235.1. NCBI lineage: Eukaryota > Metazoa > Chordata > Mammalia > Rodentia > Spalacidae > Eospalax > Eospalax fontanierii. The sequence continues at coordinate 82,179,907 of CM069524.1, forward strand.
ATAGCTAAATAATTCAAGGAAAGTATCAGGCTATAAGCAGTATCAATAGAAAAATACCCTTCCTTGGATTAGTGCATCTGTCACTCTAATCAGAAAAGCTTCTTTTTGCAGTACATGATGACGCATACAGAGACCCACAACTGGTTCAAGTGAAGATAAGAGGCTATGGAGTGTTCCGCTCCAAATGGGGCATCAATATCATACTCCCTTCCCCCAAGGCTCAAGGATCATTGGGGAAGAAGAATCAGAAGGATTGTCATGAGCAGTAGACATCAAGAGTAAAACATTATTAATTCAATACTACAACAGGGCCTCAGCATACGTGAACTCACAGAAGCTATGATTGCATGCACAAGACCTGCATAAGAAAAGCCCAGCTTGGATGAGGGATTAACTCATGAATCCTCCTTCAGTTGACACACTACTGGAAATTGATGACTGGTGGGGGAGGGAAGGTCAGATTTCCTCCAAAGCGCAGCCCCTGAAAGGTTATTCATTATTCATCAGATAATCCTAAATTCATGAGGACTGGCACCATTAAGTGGACTCAGTAGGTTTAAAGAAAGAGAGAGCACACAAAGTTAGGTAGGAAAAGCTGGACTAAGAGAGGAATCGGAGAGGAGGGAATGAGGTGGATTTGAATAAAAAGTTCATTACATGAATGTATGAAATTCTCAAAAAATAAATATAAAAACCAAATAGTTCTGAAGTAAATAAAAATAAGATCCAGATCTAGAAATAGTCAAATTTGAAAGCCAAACACAAAGAGGATATCTTTCAACTTTTGCCATTTTAGAAGATACATATAATCTTGAATAGCACAGTAAGCATATAAATGTGCTTTTGTTATATCTCAGAAATTATATTATTGGACAATGGAAGAAATGTCTATTATAAAATAGCAAAGGGTTTGGCAGAATTATTTTTGTCTACTGATAGGAAGTGATGAATGTGGACATCTCATTGAAAGAACCAAGCAAAATGCTTTTTGTCCTTACTGCTCATACAAAGATGTGAGAGGAAAGAGATCATCTGGGGAATGCGTTGTCAGGTAATCAGGAACCAATATTTGATGCTGTGGGAAATTTAAACCTATCCAGAAAATGTACATTGGAAACAAGAATAGGGTGTGAATGAATGGCCATTTGCTAAAAAACTTAAGGGTGTGACTTATGAATCCAAAAGTAGGCCAGAAGGAGAGATCTGCTTACCTAGGAAGACTCCTGAATGGCGTAAGCAGCGTTCAAGTGTCTTAAGGTTGTACATTGGCAGAAATACTTCTGGTCTGGAATGAAAGAAGCAAAATGAAAGAATAATTACTCTGAAGGAAGAGCCAGAATTACAGAGACCTATCCAGCAGAGTTTCCTTGGTGGAAGTTTATAGTACAGGGTGCCATCCCTGCCATTAAAGAGGACAGAACCCTTAGAGGCTCATTTTCAGATCTTGACATCCCTTCATTTGCCATCATAGGTTCCAGACTTGTTTGCTACATGATGCTTGTTCCTCCCATTATTCTCCTTTCCAGATGGCATTCTTATTCCAACTGCCTGTACCACATACATCCAAAGCAGAGTTTTAGTTATTTTTCTCAGTTTCACACATTCACCAATGGAGAGGAATTTTGCCCCAAGAATAAATCCTATCATGAAGATAGGATTTGACTCCTTTGAGCCATTTAGATGAGAGTTGGAACTTCGAGTTGAGGCTATCTAGGTGATGTAATGATGTAATGAATACTCTTGGCAGTGTTATTTATTTATTTATTTATTTGGGGTTTTTTTTGGAGAGTATCTTTTTTTCTTAGGATGTAATACAAATTTTGGTAAGCTATGGGACTAGAGAGATGGCTCAGGGGTTAAGAACACTGGCTGCTCTTGAGAAGACCTGGTTTCAATTCCTAGCACCTACATGGCAGCTAGCAACCATCCAAAACTCCAGTTCCAGGTAACTTTATTTATAATAGCTAGGACATGGAATCATACTACATACTCATCAACCAGTGAATGGAGTGAATATGCTACATGCAGACAGTGGAATTTTATTCAGCTATAAAGAAAAATGAAACTTGGAGATAAATGGATGAAACTGGCAGAAGCTATGTTGAGTAAGGTATCCCAGACCAAGAAAGAAAAATGCAGTATATTCTCTCTCCTGTTGGGATCCTACCAGCCAGTAGTTTTGAGTGTTACACATGGAATACCTCCAGAATCTGGGAAACTAGAAAGGGGACAATTAGGGGTCATTGGCTTAAGGGATAGGAGATGGAAGCCCATAGATAAAATTAGGGTAGAGAAGAGAATACTGGGGACAGAGATTCAAATAGAGACGCATGGAGAGATGGGGTAGGAGAGGGATAATCAAAACAAAGAGGGCATGGAAAACCCACCCAGAAACAAACCTAGCTAGTAACCCAATTTAAAAGAAACATAAAAGAGTTTGAAGGTGAAACCTAGCAAGCCTGACAATGATGGTCCTAGACATAATGGATTACTAAAGAGGAAATTCAGTACCAGATGTGAGATATTTCCAAGGGAGTTCTTGGTCAGGGAGGCCCCCTGAACCCTACAACATCAGAGGTTTCTGCCATTCATCTCAGTTACCCATCAAAGCTAGTTGATAAGGCTCTATTGCCAAAGACATCACATACTTTGGAAGGAAGATACAGGTAAATCAACTTGGACATGAGCTAGAACCAATAATCTTGGCTTCTGGAGGAGTAAAGTCATTGATGCCTTTATCCAGCTGTGAACTTTCTGGCTACAATGCCTATCTGCCATACAAGACATGCTCATTGGTGAAATAATATTGCAACTGTTTGGTGGGTAGCCAACTGCTTCCTGAATGGATTTGAGGCCTGCTCCATGAAAAGTGAATCCATACCTTATACTTTAAACTTGGGCCCAAACCCATGACTGAGGAAGTCTTGGGCCCTTAGAGGGGACCTACTATTGCTGCTTAGCTACACTGAAAGAGCTAACTGACTTCTAAAATCTTTCTTTTTATACACAGGCTACTCTCAGCCTAATCAGAAAAGCTTCTTTTGTGGTGAATGTAGGTGGACATAGAGACCTGTGGCTGCACAGGATGCTGAGAATAAAAACAGTTAAGGGCTCAGCTCTGAACAAATCATGTCTACTGCTCTCTAAGGCTCAGGGAAGAAGATGGGGAGAAGGGCTGCATAATGGCATCTTCTAAGCATGGCATGGCCATGACATTCATGAACTCACAGCAGCTGCACCTGCTATCACTAGACTTGTGCAAGTTCAGCCCACTCAATAGTCAGATATGAATGGGGATGGAGCTCACAGAACCCCACTACTTGGTGCTGAACTTTTGGCAACTAATAGACTCTGAGAGATGGAGAGGCATAGTGTCCAGATTTGTAGCCACTGGCAAGTCCACTAATCTCTAATTGATACTTCCAAACCCAAGATCACACAAATGGCCCCATGTAAACTCCATGGGACATAAAACAAAAAAGTTATGAATGTGAGAAGGAGATCTGTGTGGCAAGAGTGGGAGGGAAATAAGAAAGGCTTGGGGGAGAGTGACCAGAATATATTATACACATAGGATATTGTCAAAGAACAAGATCTATTAATAAAAATGCCATAAAGCTATAAAAGAATAACTCACAGAATGAGAGAGAATATTTACAAATCATGTAATTAATGAGGAATTTATATTATCTATACATATACATATGTATACATATTTATCATACAAGTTAATGGTAAAAAGACAACATGATTTCACATTTAAGAAGATAAATTGAATAGATGTTTCTCCAAAGAAGTATTGCCCAAAATTCCATGACACCTTAAGAATGCTCGAGATCATTAGTCATTAAGGATATGCAAATCAATGTAATGACAAGAAAGCCACTGGGGAAGAAATAGAAGCAGAGTCACTGGGAAAACTGGCACCCTTGCACACTGAGGGCTGAGGCAGTAAAGTATTGCAGACACTTCAGGAAGACAATCTGGTTATTGCACAAGAAGTTACAGACACTGTTACCACAGGACACAGTCATTCCCAGCATGCAATCAGCCCCTCAGTATGTGCTCAAGAGAATTAAAAACATGTTCACACAAAAATGTGTATCAGTGTGTCTGGGGAGATGGCTCAGTGATGTGCAAGCTACGTAGGACCAGGGTTTGGATTCCTAGCACCCAGATAAATGCTGGGTGGGTACAGCAGCCCATCTATAATTCCAACATACAGGAGACAAGGAACCAACAGAGTAAACTGGCTAGACTAGATACATCAACCAGGTCTGAGCTAAGTGCCCTAATACACAAGACAGAGAATACTTGAGGAAGATACCAGTGTCAACTTCTAGCTTCTACATATGCACACATGGGCCTCTGAAAACAGCATGTCTACATACATTCATACCACATAAAAATAAATGGATAAACAAAGCGTGGCATATCCTTATAGTGGATTAGTATTTGACAACAAAAGGAACAAATCTGCTCCTGAGAACTTAGCAGTCAGGTTAATAGTGTAAGTTTTCCTACAATCAATGAAAGCCACTGTTCACCCTATCAAATGATGAAATAACGAGGCACTCTGAACAGCACAGTATTGTTAAAGCTAGGTTCTGCCCAATAGCATGTTAGAGCAAAGGCTCTGGGGAAATGCAGTACCACTCCTGAGTAACACTAGAGAATGTTACTTAGTGACCTGAAGGTATTTCTTGACCCTGCCAAGCTTCAGTCATTCATTTGTAAGTTATGGGTTAAAACTATAAAACTCATAGAGCTGATGTTAGGATTTGATAAAACCTGCAGCAATCATAATGAATACCTCAAACAGTGCTTTGTACATCTTTTTGTTTTGATATTATTATATGCGGATATTATGATTAAATATAAGATCCTGAAAATAGTTTGACATCAAGATGAGGATGTCAGAAACTTGTCACCACTCTTTCATGCAGGACACAATCCTCAAATTTTAAAAAGATTGTGATGAGAAAAGCTATAAATAAATCCTGTGAAATTAAATATGGTCTGATTATATTTTCTGTGAATAAATAGCATTATGTCTTTTACATTGAAAATGCAATAGAGAATGTCATTCTAGCATGCTTTGTTTTTAGTAAGTAATGCTAAATATTGGGTCAATCAGTCATGCCTAGGGAAGACAGCTGATTCACCTTGGCAGCCAGGCTAGGACCAAGTTCGCTCTGCAGGAAACACAGAGAATTCAAACACTGTATTTAGGTGCCCCGAGTTTCTTACGGAATCTCACATCAATGCCTATTGGTAATGCTATAGAAGAGTTTGGCAAAGACAATTTGTCTTCCATCTCTACCAAATCTTTATTTTATAAACAGAAGAACTGTGCTTGTGGCCTATGTAGAATTCCTCTCATATTATCGTAGAGTACCCAGACTGTCTATCATGTTGTACCTAGAATGCCTGAGCCTAGAGTTTCTCAGGAATGACTCACAGAACCTAACAGTAATAAATTCCATCTTAACATTGACCTTAAATTTATATTTATTAGGTTATCTTGAGTATATCTTAGTCACATTATTCATTCCCAGAAACTTCACAGGTTTTGTTGTTTTCAAGTACATACTTTGTTTTTAAATTAAATACATAAGTTGATGGTCTTAAAGATTGTTTCCAATTTCTGACTATTATGAAAAGGGCAGCAATGGACGTGGATTAACAGATATTCTGTAGTAGGGTATAGAGTCTTGGTTGTATGCTCATGAGTAGTATGGCATTGCTCTTTCTAGACATCATAGGCAAATAGAAAAAAATCTTAATGCCAGGAATGGACTCCCTCTCTAGGAGATGTTGACCAGGGGTCCCACAGAACCTCCAACAATTCTGACCATGGCTCCTATTCTTGGTTACCCACCAGAATTGGATGGTAAAATCTTACTGCTGAAGACACTACATACATGAGCTATAGAGCAAACAAGAAGAACCCAAGCTGGTGCTGACTTCAGAGCCTCATATCCACTGGCTAGCATTCATAGTGCTGGAAGGTGCTATACAGAAGGAAAAAATAATCATCAACATTACCTAGCTGGGAATCCTGTGAACTATAATAACAACTGGCCTGACAATATATGCTCACCAATAGTGACATAAGTATTATAGGAATCATCAACCACTCTCTAACAGGATTAGGTCCAAGTCCTAGGATGAAGCGCATACCTGACATCGATGTCAGGCTTAAGAACCTGAGGCTAGAAAGGTTGCAGGGCACACAGGAAAACCTGATATTAGTTTTCTATAAAATAGTTATTGTATTAAAATGACTCTCAATGACTTAATGTTATACTTGTAGATTAATGCATCTTACAACTCTCACCAGAGAAGTTTCCTTATAAAACAGATGGTGATTAACACAAACCCACAATTAGCCAATATACAGAGAATAAGAGGCTGCATAGTGCTTCTCCCTGAATAGTTATACCTATATCAAACTTCTGCCTCCCAAGGCTCAGGGATCATTTTTGAAAGAGAGGGAAGAAAGAGGTAGCAGACAACTACAAAGAAAACTGACTTCTTCAGACAGCTGGTCAGTTACTTATAGGAACACACAGCAATGGTGATAACATGAACAAATCCCATGTAAGCTCAAGCAAGGGAAAAAAAAACAGTTATAGACATGATGAAGTGGGTAAGAAGCTCCAACTCCACCTAAAATACACTGTAACAGATGACTGCTGAGAGCGGCAGAGATAGTCTCTTTTAAATGCGGGACTCAGTAGGTTAACCGGACTCCAATAAATGAATGTTCAATGAAGGATATTTGGAGAAACAAATTAGACTCCACATGCTTTGTGTGTATATATAATAAAGTACATTAAACTGAGCAGCGGATGGTAAGGGGGATGCACAGAGGGGAATCAAATAGATACTATCAAATTACATTGTATGAAAAATTGCAAAAATTCAATAAAAATAAATACATAAATAAAGTTATATACATACACAAAAACTCCAGACAGGGGAGAGAACAATTCTGGGAATCTTGGACAAAAACTTGTCCAAGTAAAAACAAACATAATTGAAAATTCATAAACTAAGAGAGTTCTTAATGGCCATCATTAGGAACCAATGCCCTCAGAACAACAGAGGCCACAGGCTTGTATAGCTCATTCCAAGGGACCTAACCACTAAACACTCACTGAAACTGTTATGACTTGACTCTGAAATGTGTTTTAAAGACGTTCTCTTAGTGGAGGTGCTACTTTGGGAAGTCATGGAAACTTTGGAGGGCAGAGCCTAGCAAGAAAAAGTAAGTTCCTGGGGATGGAACTTTGAAGTTATTCCTGTCCTTGGTTCCACCAATGATCTTTGCTTCCTTGTGTACTATGGTGGTGATGTGGACATCTGCTGCCATGTTCTCCCATTACTACACCCTCCCTGCCATGAAGGACAAAAGAGAGCAAAATAACTACTTTCCCCCATTAGTTGTTTCTGTCTGGTATATGGTCATAGCACAACAAAAGTAACAAAATACCTTGAGTCAATTTGTAACTATTCAAACATTCCCTTCAAGCCAGTCAAGCTCCATCAGATTCCACCAGGGATGTAGAAAGAAGAGATGATGCTTTTCATCTGGCACCAGTGGCTACCCACCATCTAAGACTGCATGCACTGAGTGTACCCTCCAGAGGGAAACTGGAAGGCTTTAAGTAAAAAAAGATGAGGGCAAAGGATAGATAACACCCCCTAAATGTCAAGTATCTGTCATTTTTTCTGGCAGTAATAACAATCCCCTGTATCAGATTTTATAACTTTATAAAATGACAGAAACAGCTTCATTAATCACTTCTGAAAACCTACCAGAAGCCTGTCTTTGTGACTGCTTCGCAAATGAGGCCACAGGTACTCTGGTGGGTTAGTGTCATTATCACAGTCATTGACATGTTTAATCATGACATACATTATGCAAGTAACATGCCAAATAGTAATTGAATAAAGGAATAAATAGCAATTTTCTGTGAAGAAAACATGAACACATCTCCTACATATAACTTTGCAAATAAAAGGATTATTTTCAAACATGAATCTCTCAGCTTTATTTTAAAACACAGGAAACAAGCCATGAATTAAAGTGACTCACACTGGGGTCTAGAGAGATGGCTCAACAGTTAAGAGCACTGGCTGCTCTTGAAGAAGATCTGAGTTTGAATCCCAGCCACCTACATGGTGACTAACAACCATCTATAACTCCAGTTCCAGGGAATTCAATGCCCTCTTCTAGTCTCCACAGGCACTACATGACATGGGTGCATTTACATGCATGCAGGCATAGAACTCATACACATAAAATAAAAATAAATTGAAAAAAAATAATTTACATGATTCACATAAGGCACAACAAGCAAGACCAAAGTTCTAGTTTACTGAAACTCAGTATCTTGCTCTTAGCACCCTGTTTCCTTTTCTAGGTCCCTATATTTGACTATCCTTATCCCACAAAGGGAGAGGAGAATCAGATGCATTCTGTGCTCTAGGAACGGAAAGTCTTCGTAAATTGTACATCACCCCGGCCATGAAGGATCCATAGGAGCTTCTAATCTTTTCCAGAGAACTCGATTCCTGCACCTCCTCCCTGCTTCTGCCTTTCTGGAAACTCTCCTCCCTGCATGCCAGCAACCCTGGAGAGCCCTCTTTCCCACACAATTCCCTTCTCTCATTGTCTTCTTACACACAAACACACCAAATCCATAATTAGACAGTCCCTAAAAGACCTGTTTCCAAACTGAAGCTATAATACCAATAGAGAATAGAAGGTCCCAACTTAAAGAGGTAATTGTCCATAAACTTCCTCTGATGATAATGTGAGACATGTTCCTTCATTGAAGTGTATCCCAGCAGCATCCATCTATGGTTCAGGGTGATTCATTCTATGCAACTATTTGTAGTTAAGTACAGTTCAAATAAGTACTTTATAGTCAAGCTACTTTTATCAATTAATGTATTCTCAATTGCAAGTATTAGACCCTACAACTCAATGTGCCTTAATCTGAAGAAATGTGTTATATCTAGTTGAACAGTGATACGTGTTTAACAGTTGGTTCTACAGAGAATTAGTAGTATTTGTCATTTCCATTATGAATATATATATGTATATATATACATATATATACGTATATATATACACGTATATATATACATATATATACGTATATATATACACGTATATATATACATATATATACGTATATATATACACGTATATATATACATATATATATATGACTACCATAAACAATTACAAGCCACTAACAGTTACTGAATAGAATTGAGAAGCATGTACACAAATCAGTTCTCACCATAAGAGCTGACTCTAGCATATCATGGGGCTGGAGAGATGGTTCTTGGAGAGGACCTGGGTTCAATCCCCAGCACCTTCACTAACAAACATTCTTAACTCTAGTTGAGAGGATCTGATATCCTCTTCTGACTTATATATGTGTTACATGACATGGGTGCACTTATATACATGCAAACAATTAGAAAATCATAAATAAAATATTTTTAAACAGAAAAGAAACAAAATCCATCTATTTGTCACAGACAAGAAACTCACCTTACCTCTGAGAAAAGGCACAACTTTAAAGGATGGAAAAATATATTCCAAGCAAATGACACCAAGGAACAAGCAGGAGGTGCTATGATTATATCTGACAATATTTTCTTCAGTTAAATTAATCAAAAGATAAAGAAGGTCACTACATTCTGATCAAGGGTACAATCAACCAATAAGACACAACAACCATGAACATATGTACCAAACCCCGATGTACCCAGTTTCATAAAAACAGTTCTATATTACTTCAAGATGCAGATTATCCACAGATAAGTAGGTTACTTCAATACCCAGGTTTTTTCCAATATGCAGGACATCTGACCAAAGAATACCCAGAGAAAAATCTGAATTAAATCATATCATAAAACAAATTGACCTAATAGATCCAAAAATATTCTAACCAAGCACCACAAATACACATTCTACATGCAATTCCAGTCACCTGATAGTTGACAAAGGTGCAAATAACATATACTGGAAGAAAGACAAGATATTCAACAAACAATAATGGCAAAACTGAATCTTTACATATAGAAGAATGAAGTTAGACCCTTATTTAGTACCCTGTACACAAGTCAACTCCAAATGGATCAAAAACCTTAATATGGAATCTGAAAAGCTAAAACCTGTAGAAGAAAATATAGACAGTACCCTACAAGATATAGGTGTAGGAAAGGACTTCCTAACTGGACATAATTTGTCCAGGAATTAAGGTCAACAATTGACAGGTGGGACTTCATTAAACTAAGAAACTTCTGTACAGCAAAGTAGTGAAGAGGAAGTCTCAGAGATGGAGAAAATTTTCACCAGCTACAAATATGACAGAGGATTAATATCCAAAATATACAAATAACTCAAAAAATAAAGAATCAAGAAAGTAAATGACCCAATTTAAAAATAAGCTATAGCTATGAACAGAGAGATCTCAAAATAAGAAATAAAAATGGCTAGGAAATACCTTAAAAGGTGTTCAATACTCTTAGTTATTAGGGAAATGCCAATCAAAATTACTGTAAGATTTCATCTTACCCCAGTCATAATGACTAAGTTCAAGAGAACAAATGACAACAAATGCTGGTGAAGATGTGGGGGGAAGGGAACCCACTGCTGGTGGGATTGCAAACCGGTGCAACCACTGTGGAAGTCAATACGGAGAGGGCTTAAAAGTCTAAAAAGAATTCTAGCATATGGTCTGGTTATACAACCCCTTGGCATATATCCAGAGGACTCATCCTACTGCAGAGATACATGGAGAGGACCTGGGTTCAATCCCCAGCACCTTCACTAACAACCATTCTTAACTCTAGTTGGGAGGATCTAATATCCTCTTCTGACTTGCGTATGTATTACATGACATGGGTGCTGCTCTTTTCACAATGGCTAAGAAATGGAAACAATCAGGGGCCAAAGAGATAGCTTGGCAGTTAAGAGCACTGGCTGCTCTTGCAGAGGACACAGGTTTGAATCCCAGTACCCATATGGTGCCTAATAACTGTCTGTAATTCCAGGGGATTCAATGCCCTCTTCTGACCTCCATGGGCATTACACGATATGGATACACTTACATACATGCAGGCAATACACTCATACACATAAAATAAAAAATTTAAAAAAAAAGTAATATAATGAACTGGAAACAATCTAAGTGTCCCTCAACTGATGAATGAATACTCTAAATGTGGTACATTTACATGGTGGAATTGAACTCACTGGCAAAGAAAAATGAAATCCTGAACTCTGCAGGTAAATGAATGGAACTAAAACCTGCTACACTAAGTGAGGTAGCACAGACTCAGAACAAGTGATGTATGTTCTCTCTCATTGGTGGATCTTAGCTTCAATTCCTTAGACACAGGTATGTATCCTGATGTAACCATAGGAACCTGGAAAATGGAAAGGAACTATGGGAAGAAAGGGGAAGAAGTAGCCCTAGACAGGGGGATAGGAGGAGGCAGGTGTTGTAAAGGGTGAAATGAGAACAAGAGGTGGGTATTTAGCTGGGGAGAGAAGAGGAAGTATTACACAGAGGAACAACAATAGGAGTAAAGGGGAGGAATGAGCTAGAGAGATGGGGCTACGAGGAGACAGGTGTTATGGATGGGGAAATGAGGAAATGCACACATTTTAACTGGGGAGTGATAAGGGAGGTTCATAAACTGGGAGAGAGAGGAGAGGTAGATAATGTTTTGGTGTTGTGAAAAAAAGAAACAGAGGGAAATGCATTCATTCAAAGTCCTAAACCCTGCTAAATATATAGCTGAGGCCATATAACAAGAATCCCAGTGCCAGATAGGAGAAACCTCCCTTAAAGTTGACCAGAAAAGTCCAAAAGACTTCCAAAATAACCCAGGCTATTACCACAGCCCTTAATTACCTCCCAGTACTTGAATGTAAAATCCAATTGCAGAAGACAGGTCCTACTTTGGACACAGGACTTGGAACAATGGAGTTGGAATTGACCTGGAAGCCTCCCTGAAAACTAGCTCTTATAATATATAGGGTACTATGCAAACTATAAATGGAGAAAATCAATCAATGGTCTAAATTAGCTGTAAAGCCTAATACCACAACAATTATTGACACAGCAAACTTTTATCTTGAGGGTAATCAACAGTGATCTAATTAGACTTAAGGCCCACTCAATGGGAGGGAACTCATGTGTGGTACTGAAAACATAGGCAAATATGCATGGCTGTAAAGGTCATAGATCCTAGAGAAAAACCTGTCACACCCCTAAACAAACACAGTTTCTTACTATATGCTAAATATGTATCCTTATATTTACAGACAAGTACACCTCTCACCACTCATTAAAGAAGGTTATTTTTACAACAGATGGAGACTATTACAGTTTCACAACTGATCAAACACAGAGTATAAATGTCTATGAGATGCCCAGCCCTAAGTGACATATCTACAACTCGATCTCTACACTTAAGGCTCATGGAACCTATTGGAACAGATACTAGAGAGAATGTTAATGCATTTCTCAACTATAACCAGAAAAGGTTCCTCATGTAACAGGTACTGATTAATACAGAAAGCTACAACTGGCCAAACTGGAGAGAATAGGAGACTGTAGAGTGTGGGTCTCCAAAGAAAACGCCTAATTAAATTCTGCTATCCAGGACTCAGCGACCATTGTAGAAGAGAAGGCAGAAAGGCTGTAAGAGCCAGGGTTGGTGATGGACCAAAAGGAAACAGAAAGATAGCATGTACAAAACCCACACAAAACCAAATGAGAGATAGCATGTACAAACCCACAGAAAACCAAACGAGACAAAAAGCTAGCACAGAAGCGGGAAATTGGTAAGAAGCCCAACCTTAACTGAGGAACTATTGGCAATCACTGCTCAGTGCTGGATGAGGATGAGTTGGTCTTTTTTAAGGGAATGACACTAATCTGATTAGGCTCCTGTGTATAGACTCAAAAGGACAAGATACATGAGATCTGGGGGGGCGGGCTTTGTTATGTAGATAGGGGAGGGGGCCTAAATATAACAAAGATGCATTATATAAAATACACACAAATTCAATACATTTTTAAGAAAAGAATATTAGGACAATCATTTTTTAAAACAGTTTTTATAACCTCTGATTATAAACTAGAAAGATATGCTTTTTTAGGAGGCAGTCTGATAACTGAATACCTAAATTAGGAAGAAGGAAGAACCCTTTCTAATATTCACTAAGCTGATCATTTCCTGTTCATTAAGTAAAATTACTACTTGAAGGTTCTAATATATAGAACTCCGAGGAGAACTATGGATTAAGTCTCTAAGGACCCCACCTCTAGTCATAGCCCTGTCACCAGGTCACCAGCCCTCAGACAGGTCACTTAACATTTAGCTTTCTTATTTGTGAACAAAATTACTTTTATAAGAGTCCTTAAGTTGCTTTGCAGTCAAAAGGACAATAGTTCAAATTAGTAATAATGCTCCAAATAAAGATGATCACTCTCCAGGCAACCTTGGCTAAGGCAATTAACTTGTGTGATCTGAATTCTTTTTTGCACAAGCATGCCCAACACAAAGAGGTGCTCCTATATCTTCAGACAAATTATGTAAGACTGAGTGGAAAAGGAAACATTCGCTGAACAAAAGCAATAACCAGTTAGTAAAATAAAGACACAACCCTCTGTGCTGATGACGGATGATGCTGTCATATGTCTCCAAAGAGGTCTGAGTCAGGCAAGCAGCAATCAGGAAGAGCAGAAAGCAATGAGGCAAGCCTAATCTTCTATAAACTCTGTCGCCAGATCAGCCATACCAGGGATACTGCGGGCAACTGTGCATATCACTCCGTGTTCTCTTTAATGATCTGCCCTGGTTCTTCTGCAGACCTCAAGATTCTTTATCTCCATCTCCAGCACTAAATCTGAGTTGCTACTTTTTCCTGTCTCCTCCTCATCAGTCCTGGAGTGGAATTACACCAAAGCATCTCTGCTCCATCTTCCTAACGCAGGGATCAAAAAGAAATGGAATTCTGTGGGTACTTTCCCTAAAACAGCACTGTTACCTGTCATTTCCGCCCCCGCTTTGGAGGAGATGCCCTGCTTCCTCCCTGCCTGTTTCTGTCCTGTGTGTGTGCTATAGTGCTCCTCCACAGATGGATCTGCCCTGAGAATTCTTCAGACAATGTCAGTGGGGAGTAAGTAAAAAGAACACTTAATAATTGTACACTGAAGTCTCCCACTGAGGTTTGCTGGGTGTAGCCATGTAGAATGTTTATGTTCTTCCTTCATTTCTTGTAAGAATAGTGAAAACAGGCAAACAGAATACTCAGGGAATGGGGCTATTAATAAACTGAATGTTGTGATAGATATAAATTAAACCGGGAAATTTAATTTCAACACTTGAGAAAAACATCCTTTAATTTGCTGATCTATACTCTTGTCTTTGAAAGTGCAGCAAAGGAAATTGAATGTTCTTTCCTTACAGAAACTCCCGCTTGGTCCCTGGGGACTCTTCTAACTCTTTCAGTCTATATGGTTTTCTGTGACAAATCCCAGAGATGTAGAAAAGGCTTTATGAATTCTATTTTACTTTTGGGATTCCTCTTGGAATACTTATTTGTACTAAAATCTCTTCTGTGATTGCTCTGTAAGGAATTCCAACTAATGAAGATTTTTACTGTGTGCCAGATTGCTCCAAACTGCAAATAGAGACTTTTGATTTAAGGAGAACAACTTGGTCGACCTTCTACTTCTTTCTCAGTCCTCATCAGTGATTATTAAACAGAATTGCTTCAATATGGCTCTTCCATTCTCTTTTAGAATCAAATCAATTCTGTGCAATTCTAAGGATGCTTGCTTGTTTAACTTATCTCTGTGCTTCCAGAAACTTACTTTCTTGATTTAGGATGAGTAAATAAAATTCAAGATGAGGTGTATGTCCTTGCTGTTCAATTAAAGTCACAGGGATGAAAGAGCCTGTTCTGGGGTGGATATCTTATGTTAGTGTCTGTCAACTGCAAATAGCTTAGAAATGTTACCTCCCCAGTGGAGACATTTAATTTACAATATAACTTCCATTTTGATGGTAGTGTTTGTGCTGCTTTTACAATCCAAACACCTAAGAAGATAAACTGATGAGTCATAAGTTTGAATTGAAGCCACAAGCAGTATGAGTACTATTTGTTCCTCTCCTCCTTTGGTCTGCCTCAATTCTAAGAAGCTCGTTCCATTTTAATTCCTCTAGTTCTCTTACTCAACCTCTGAAAACTAGCATCCACCCCTTGTGATTTCAAATCTCATCTACAAGTAGAACAGCCCAGCAGCCCCCTACAGCACTGAGGATACAGTTTACACATGTGCATGGGGGCACATGTTCCTGTGCATCTTTCCTGAAGACTGACTGGTTTCTAATATTCACTTATGTGCATTAACTACCCTTTGAAATTCTACATAAATTATGTTTTATAGATGAAGAATGAGCATCAGGAAATTTTGTATTTCCTGCCTAAAGACCTAGAAGGTACAAGCTTATATTCAAACCCAAATGACTCATTTATTTCTGACAGCTACTAATTAATTCTGTGAAACTGCTCACGAGGTGAGCCCCCACCTAAGGTGCAGGGAATGCAAGCTACAGCCTGGGAGAGCTGAGGACAAACACTGTGGGCCTGACCTAGCTGTATGGTTGATTTTATATGTGCATGTTGCCCCTAAAGTCACTTTCTTCTTGACTGTCACTGACAGGAAATTCCAGTTATTTCTTCAACGTAAACTTTTAGTTATGCAGCACAAAAATAATTTCTACTGAAAGTATCACAATAAACTTAAAAAGACTCTATGTGTACCAAAACATGTCAATGCTTTTTAAATTCTTGGTTAGGGGTCATAATAGGAAAAGGTTGATGATGATAAGATCATGAGGACACTAACAGGCCTGTCCAACCTTTGGTCCTGGCCTCCTGCACCCAAGAACGCTATGAACCAAACCCTATACAAAATCATAAACTTATCCAAAACAAGAGATTTTTGTGATTTGGGGGGAGTAACACTATTGTGTGATTCTCAAACATGAACTTATAGACATGTTTCCATGTCAAAAGATTGAACATATATGCTAGAGTATAAAACAAACTCCCAAGAGGGATCCAGAAATGAAATCTTTACAATACTCAGTGCCAGAAAAAGGAAAGAACAGCAAGCAAATGCTACCACACATTTGACTTTATAAATTAAATTTGAATGTTACACCAGCAGCCCTGCCCACAAATGCACCCATTTAAGATTCTTCATCTCAGTTATTTTAATGTGACGGAGACATGCTGATGTGTCTTTTAAATATAAAAAGTAACTATCTCTTCATTTAGATTATAGTTATTTTGAGCTTCATGTGATCAACATCCTTGATAGATGTTCAGAAATGATTTACCATAGTCCTCCTCCAGATGTTCAAAAACCATTGAATAAAACTTCTTGGAACATTTAAAAATATTTACAGTCATATGTAAATAATTGTCCTGTTGATTGTTTGAACTATAAAATCTAATTCCTCAGTTCTTGCCAACAAGAAGTGGGTGAGTGCAGACAGCTGTGACTATGAAAGGAAATGCGCAGAGAACTTATTAGTATGTTGCCAGTCTCGAATTGTCATTGCCACATCATCATTGTCATCATAGAAACAAGCAATTAGAAACTTTCCTGGTCAGCTATGTATTCTTTTATATCAATGACAAATAATTACTGAACAGTTAGTAGTGAGAATCAATGCCCAATTAGCTATTGTCAGCTTCATAAACTTTTTCTAAATAAAATTGGGTAAGGCATTATTTGAGCTAAAGAACTCATAACAGAAGCCATCTGTGAACCAATCACCTTTCTTGCAGAGTGCTAGAGGAGAGAATATGGACTGACATTGGTAAAGTAAATCAGAGACTTTATAAGACAGAGCTATGGCTTCAGTGCAAAGCCACTGTGACACTGGCTGAACCACAGACAGTAGTCATATCTCCTATTAAATGGTTGAGACAGAGGGATCAAAGGACCCTCTGAAGCAAAGTAAGACTCATCTGGTTTTGCCCAACACACAGTATTAAGCAACAGATTTTACCATCCCAGCTTAATGAAAGATACTATCGATGCCAGAGGAAAGAGGGAGAAAAGCTTGATGGGATCCCAGGAACACAAGATTTATTATCTTTATGAGTCTCCAGGTATAGAAAAGATGACCCCAGCAGAGGCCTGCAGCATTCCTCTTTGACAGAGGAAAAGGAAAACCAGAATCAACAGGATTCTGGGAAAAGATACTGAAGATTTTGAGCTTGCTAGAAAGCTTTACTAAGAATCAGAACTCCTTCCCTGCAGCTCCTGACATTGTCTAAGGACAGTCTAGACACTCCCAAAAAGCAGAAAGAAAGCACCCCCAAAAGGAGATCATGTTATTTTGCCCCCACTGAAGACAACACACAATTAGAACACAAGAGAACATAGGCTTTGGGGTCAGGAAATTCTTAGTCATTTTATCCAGTCCAAGAAATAAGAAAAGATTTGCTTAAGGTCAATTACTCCTAGGAGACAGAGAGACAAAGAGTGTCCAAAACACCTCTCCGTGCAGTTTTCTATTGCAGTGCTCTCTCCTCCAGAAAGAACATCAGCCTGGCTCCCCTTGAGGCAAGTGGGTGACACTCAGGGGTCAGCTCAGGTTAAAGATTTTAATGGTTATGTGCACTGCAGGAGTCAATCTTGAGGTAAAGCGTGGATGAGAATTTGCTATGAAATTGGCTTCAGAGGTTGTTTCAAATGTGCATTAGTCATAGGGTCAGGCTTCTTCCAGGGGGGCAGTGTGATTCCAAGGTTCCTACAGTGTCCTGTAGGAGTCCTATGTCATATGTGCCTTCACAGCTCGTTCCTGAATGGACAGTAACACCAGTTGAAATCTCAAGCCCTGGCTCACTGGGGGCTCCTTGTTCCTTGCTTGGGGCTCAGTAGCAGCCTCGGAGACTGAAGATGTTGGTTGTACACTAAAGACAGGGGACTCTGAAAAATTTGAATGTTCAGATTCCCACGCCCACCCTCCAACCCCACCCCTGGTGCCACATGCACGGGATCCAACTCTTTGGCTGTGAGGTCCAGATTCAGTATTTTTAAAATCTTTGCAAGTGATTCTACATGCAGAAGTTCAAATTACAGTGAAATGAGCCATTTCAGCTTCGAAAGGCATCTGTTGAGATGACACTGAAGGAAAAAGCTATCATTTTAGGTTTTGTTGTTGCTGCTGTTTGTATTTTACTGAAAAAGCCTGTCTTGATGAAAAAAAAAAAAGTTTGTCAGGAATCATGTTTTTATTTTAGTGAGGGCGAGGATATGTCCAGTGCTTCTGGGTCTAAATAAATGAGCAGAGGTACATTCAAGCCAACTGGGATTTTTAAGGATGGTTCTGAAAGCTTAAAAAGTTATTTGCTCTTCATTGGCTTCACTTGCTTATGTGTAACGTGAAGTTAATAAGACAATGAGGAAGAAACAAAATGAGATGCAGAGACAGACTACGTGAAGGGTTAACAGAGCTCAGTGCAACTAACTCCCTCTAATGTCACTAATTAGGCTTGTAACCTTGGATAAATTCTTAAGTTTATATATCCTATTAAATAAACTGGAGAAAAGCATAATGCCTACTTTACATGATTTTTCAAGATTAAGCTAGATAATCCATATGAAGAATTTAGAATATTGTCAGCGACTTAATGAGTGCCAGGCAAGCATCATTTGCACAAACTCGGGGATCTAATAAGCATAAGTAATTAGTAATTGCTGTTATTAGCATTATATAAATCTGTTTGCCCAGGTTTTAAGATAAAATACTCTGATAATTTTCAAGAAGGATTCCATTTACTTTAAGACACTGAGTTCTCAGTGGGAAATACTAAGGTAATGAGCATCAAACCAGAGCATGAGTGACACATACTGTGGCCTTTGAGTTCTAGGAAAACAATCCTAATACAGTTTACTGTAGACTTGCCAAGTGATGGTTGAGAAGTTTTTTTTTTGTTTTTTTTTTTTTGCTAAACGCCCTCGGATTTAAACCCATCATATCTGTGAACCAAATTGACAGTGAGGGGATTCTACTGTAAAGGCACAGTTTTGTGACAGCTGATGGCAGAATCTGGCAGAGGCACTTAGCAATATTTTAATGGGAGACTTCATGAAACAGGGAGCTGGCCTATAGCAGCTTTTGAAACTTGTTAGGCTTAGGCAAATAGGATTTCCTTTTGTAATTTCAGTATGCCTATGAGGAATGCGCTGGTAAGAAGTTACTGAGTCACTGATTTGAACATTTCCTTTAGTTTGAACCTAATTTCACAATGAATTTCAGTGAGGGTGAGGATAATTCCCAGAGCGTGTTGAGATGTGCTATTAAACTGAGTTTGACACTTTTCTCCTTATGCTGCTATCAATGTTTTGCTTTATATATGTTAATGATATTAGTGGCACACCTAATTGTTTTACTCTTCTTGAGAAATTCAGTCTCCTGTCAGTCATGATAAATGTCACTTCTACTACAAGACCCTACAAGACCTTTTTTTGTCTTTTTTGAGTCTCAGGCCACCCTCAGCTGGCCTGAGACTCGTTTTGTAGACCAGGATGGCCTAGATATCACAGAGATCTGCCTGCCTCTGCCTCCCAAGTGCTAGGATTAAAGTTGTGTGCCACTATTCTCTGCCTAGGATTTGTCTCTGTCTTAAAATATATTTCATCTGATAATGAGCAGATATACTTGCTCTTTTGCGTTCATTTTTCTCCACTTTTTTCACCATTCCTTTTGACCTAGAAACATAACATGGGCTTTAGATATATCTTCTTTAAACAGAATATATCTAGATTCCTTTTTAACCTAGTCATGTGGACAAGTTTAATTTGCATGTTTTTCGACATCATTAAAAATAAAAATGCACCAACATTTAATATCCATATAGTATATAATTTAATTTTCCCAAGTTCTAGACTTTTTGTATTTTCCTGAGCATTTCATACGAGTATTGTATGTGTAGTTCCCACCCTCACAGCCACCCTCAACTCCTCCCATGTCTCTCACTCAGCTTAACATTTTTCATAATGATTTACTCCAGGTTTTTTTTAAGAGTTAAATTTCTGTTCTTTTTTATTGTTTTATGTATGAGTATATTGCCTGCATATATGTAAGTTCACCTGTGTCATACAATGCCCAAGGAGGTCAGAAGAAGTCGCTGGATCCCTGGAACTTGAGTTACAGATAGTTGTTAGCTGCCTTGTGGGTTTTGGGAACCAAACCTAGGTCCTCGGAAAGAGCAGCCAGTGCTCTTAACCTCTGAGCCATTTCTCTAGTCCCAGGTGCAGTTTCTTTATAAAACAGTTTGCATTTCCCCAGATATTGAGTACTGAATTACCATATTATGATTCAGAAATTTTGCTCCTCAATATATACTCAAATAGACTGAAAACAGGTGTTCAAATAAAAAAATGTACACAAAGGCTCAGTGCCACACTATACAAAATAACTAATAAATTGAATGTCCATCAACTAATGAATGGATAAATACAGTGCAAAATATCCTTGACTGAAGTATTTCCATTTAACACATTAAATGAATTAAATACTGTGAGGTACAGAGTCCAACATGAATGAACGTTAAAGACGTTGTGGAAAACGAAAGAAGGTAGACATAGGAAAAGGTCACATGTCACATGGCTCTATGCCCTTGGTGAAATATCCAGAACAGACAAAGCAGTAGAGCCGGAAGGCAAATAAGGACTGTCAAGGCTGGTGGATGACAGGCAATAGAGGGTGGCTCCTTGAGAGGCACGGGGCACATAGCCTCTTCTTGACAGAATATACCTGTTATAATTAGACTCGATTGTTGTACAACACTGAAACTAATAAAAGATGCTAAAGTACAAAAGGGTTTTGTGAAAAGTAACTGACAATTGGAATATAGATTTGTTTTGAATTTTGTGTACTGTTATGTTGGGGGATGTGACTGCTCTGTGCCAACACTGTACAGTTACTGCAGTTCTGTAATAAGCTTTAGAAACATGAAAAAGAAGACCTCCAACTTTGTTTTTTTCTAAGCTTGTTTTGGTTACTCAGAATTTCTTGTGAATTTACGTGAATTTTAGAATTAGTTTTCCTAGTCATGTGTTATGGCACACACCCTTATTCCCAGCACTCCAGAGGTAGAAGGCAGGAGAAGCTCCGTGAGGGCTCCGTGAGGTCAAAGCCAGCCTGGTCTACATGGAGCTCTGTGAGATCAAAGCCAGCCTGGTCTACATGGGATTACAAGGAGACACTGTCTCAAAATACAGAATACAAAAATAAGCAAGCAAAAAGAATTTGCTTTTCAATTTGGGATAGAACCATGTGGTTGAGTAAGAATTACAATGAATCTATGGGAAGCTTGGGAAACATGAGCATCTTAAGAATGGTAAAAATTCTAATGTGTGAACACATTATTTTTCCCTTTATTTTACCTTTTTTATAAGCGTCCTTCAGCGCTGTTTTATAACTTTCTGTATATACAATTTGCAGACACAGTTTTACTTTTCCTTTCAAATTTTAATGCCTTTCATGTCTTTTTCATGTCTAACTGCTCTAGCTAGAATTTCCAATACAATGCTAAACAGAAGTATCCTTGTTTTGTTCCTGACAAGGAGAAAAATATTAATCTTTTGCTGTTAAGTACGCTAGCTGTAGGTTTTCATGGATACCTTTCATCACTCCGAGAAGGTCTCTCCTATATGTTGAGTAGTTTGTAATCACAGTAAGTTGTTGAGTTTGTTATATACTTTTCCTGCATCAAATGAAATGATCATGGGTTTCCTTTAGTACATTTAATGGTAGATTACACTAATTTGTTTTCATTTGTCACATTTTAAAGAGAATTCCTCTGAGCCACAGCTTGAAATCCTTTTAATATGCTACTGCACTTTGTTGCATCTGTGCTCACAAAGCATCGTGTCGTTGTCTCTGGTTTTCTTGACTTTACCTAGTTGGGTACATCAGTGCTGGTTTTCTGTCCCAGGCTTGAGCTTGACCTTAACTCTGGTTTTTGTTTATACCTACTTTTTTTTTTTTTTTTGTCTTTTTGAGACAGGATCTCCCTGTAGCCTCAGTTGGCTGGAACTCATTATATAGACCAGGCTGGCCTCGATTTTACAGAGATCTGATGCCTCTGCCTCCTGAGTGCTGGGATTAAAGATGTGCACCACCAGCCAGCTTTGTTCTCACCTCCTTCAGACTCAGACAGAGGGTCTTACAATGCAGGGCTTCACTTTTGCCACACTACCAGCCACATTACATCTATACCTGAATAAAGAGACAGCCTGATCATCATTTAAGGCCAAGACTGGGCCCTGACTGTGAGAACTCCCACACCACCACTCCTTCAGATGTCTCCCGGAACTGTGCTTTCCAGACAGGCTTCACTCATACTTTGACTGAAGAAGTTTTTACTTCTCCAATGGGGGAAGGAAAAGCTAGGATTCATTTTATTAGAGAATCTTGCCCTTGGATACCTAGGACTAGAATATCTCACACAGTTTAAAGCAGATTTCTCCATTCTTCTCATTATTTCCAAAGAGAATAGCACTGCTTTCAGCACTTTAATGTTAATTAAGCACACCCACATTCACTCACTGTCTTGGGTGGAGGGCACAGTGGGATCCTAAAGGACTAAGGTGCCCAGGTCACAAGAGGAACACACAGCTCAGTGAGCTTCTTTACATGACCAACACTAACCTTTTTGGTGAAAGTCATTTGTCCAGATGATGTCCATACTGTGAAAGCCATTACTACGCATCTCCAGTATTAATCAGCCTTCCTCAATCCTTGTTTTATGGGGACTAGATTTCTTCTCCACTTCAAATAGCTGGGACCCTGACCAGCACAGCTCACGTGATTCAGAGAACAATAGCCCAGCAGCCTCCATCACTCTCACTATCTGCCTTTCTATTTCAGTACTGTTTAACCAAAATATATGTAATATATTTATATAGCCATATGTTTCTGTGTTCCATTTTTATATTTATCTCTCATTGCCATGTTTTTGTAGCTAAGGTATAATTGAGATGCAAACTCAGACATGGTATTTCCTAAAATACACAAGAAAGCCAAAATAAAGTTCCTAAAGCATGTGCCATACATATGGTTAATGTAGCTGTTGCCTTGGTATTCATTCATTTAAATATAAGTTATGGGAAATCCAGGTCTACTCTGTCATATCTAGCTTAGCTAAGACTTCTACATCCTAGGTAGCTGCCATATGGTGCATTTGTTCTTCTTTTCACTATTTCAAAATTAAACACACCCCACAGTTGCTGACTTTAAAACCCCTAGAATAACCAATACGAAAGTCTGATGAATAAGTTATTTTCATGTGTGTGTTTTTCTTAAACTAGCCAATCCACACCTTATGAAGAAAATCTTATGTAATAATGTTTATGTGAATTAATATAAGCATTATATATATATATACATACACACACACATATGTATCTCCACTACCTCTCTCTCTCCCTTTTTCCCCTCTTTTGTTCATGTTGTTTCACTAATTGCATCTCACCTGATACACACACAGAGCTGAAACTGACTGACTTTACACTGGCCTGTTCTGGCCTAGAAATTGTCTGTCTTGGTTTATGGCCACTCCCAAGAAAGAGAAAAAAGCATAACATTACAAATAATAATGCATTATCACTACACTATAGGTGAGTACACACAGACATATATAGTTAGATTAGATTAGATTAGATAGATAGATAGATAAAAATAGGGAATAGATCGATGGATAGAAGATAGAGGATAGATGACAGTTTAGACGTTCATCTAGTTTATATGGAAATTTAACATATGATGAAGATGACATTTCAAAACCCAGCATGTCTTAGTTAATAAATTATATTGGAAGTATGAGGTATTCATTTGGTAGAAAAATAAGTTAGATCATTTTGTTTCTTCTACCAGATGATGTCCCTTTATTATCAATAAATGGGAGGGAGAAAACTTCAGCCATTATGTAACTATAGCTTGTCCCAATGTCCATTTTCATCACTAACTTTTTGATCGATACTTCAGAAAGTATCTTGATTATGATATATTTACCTTTTAATCCATAAAAGTTATACCTATGACAGCATTCATCACACACTTATAATTACTCAGATATAAACTGGAACTCTTCCAAATGCTTACTCACAAAGTGATTGAGTACAGTATGCAGATAGTTCTATAAAACATGAAGTTTATCTTCCTGTACTTACAGTAAAAGTTGTCTATACATATTCTAAATTAATTACATACTGCTCATAATATAAAATATAAAAATAGAAATATTAAAACTACAAAGAGAAAATTTATAACATTCAAGTATAAGTAACATGTATTTGAGGTTGACAGTTCAGGTGAGAAAATCTGGACCTTATTGTAATTCTTTAAATGAGCTAATATTCAGGAGTTTTGCCATTATCTTCTTATCTACTATACTGTAACATTCTTATATATTAAGTCAGAGAAAACTATTTGAAAATCCTTTATGTTTCTGTTCAGTTAATAATCATTGTATAAAGCCATGTAACAAATAGACCTCATATTGATTCCTTTATCTGTTGTAAGCATCATAAGCTATTTTCCCTGCAGCTCTTTCATTAGCATTGTTCCCTTGACAATGCAGTTCATATGTTGACTTCAAAAGTAATTGTACACTGATCAGATCAGAGTGTAATTTTGGATTTACATTTCCATAAATCTTTACACCCACTGTGAAACTTACTGTTTCAATTAAAACCATATCAAACCGAATTATATTGAAGAGTGCTAGTAACAAGGTCTCTAATTTACATGACAAACACACTCAAAGAACTCCATCTCTTTCCTTATTGCCAACAACAATGGATGAAATTTAAGTACCGCCCATAAAGTCCTACACAAATATGAAAATAAAAAACCTCTTCAAAATTGCTGCTGTACTCTGGCTGTTTACTCATTTACATATATATATATATATGTATATATATATATATATATATATATATATATATAAATTTTTCTGCATTGTTCTTCAGTTTTTCTCTCCCTTAATGACTTCCTTTATTCGATTATTCTGCCTTTTATGCACATTCCATTTCAAGTCCATGCACTTTAATCTTTGCATCTTCCCTCTCCTTTAGCTGTTCTCAGCCTGATTCTAACTGGAGTAGAGTAGCTGGCATTTTCTCCCAGGTCCTGAACACCGTCACTATATCCTTTCTCCTTCCCTGCTCCAAGCAGCCTGAGCCATGCAGCTTCAACAACAGTAAACAAGCATTTAAATCTCAGAATCACTGCGATACAATTGTAGTTTAGAAGCGTTGTTCCCATGACCTGTAGAATATGTTTAAAACTGCCTCCACTCCCCTCTTAGCTTCATTATGAAAGAAGCCAAGAAACCACTCCTCATTTTCATATCATTTTTTCTATTTCAAGCTTGGTGAAGCTTGGGAAACAAAGGTAAAAACAGCAATATTCCAAGTTCCAAGGACAGAACTACAAACAAGTACATTGCAATGTTGTGCTTAGTGCAAAAATGGAAGCATAGAAATCACACACAGTGCATGCGCGCACACACACACACACAGTGCACGCATGCACACACTCACACCCCACGGCATATATGCATGGCAGTGCTAGCTAGCACTGTAGGACAGAATGGGAGGATTTGGAAAAACTGTTTGGTTCTCATCTGAAAGCAATAAACATGAATTAATTTCAATAGAAAAGGAATGTAATGTATGATGATGAATAAGAAAGATGTTTGGAAACCAGAGTGAGACTCAGAAATTTTACAGAAACAAAGGGAGTCCTCTGGCCACTCAATAAGTGGACTAGTAGGACATGGAAATTAATACTTTCCTGATCAAAGAGTAAAAGTGGAAACTAAAAGAGAAACCAAAATACTTTGATACAAAAATAAAAATGGAAGTAAGAGGTAACAAGACACACAGGACTCAGAAACAGCTGTGGGAAAGATAGCAACAAATGCCTGCCTCACAAAACCCAAAATCCCAACAACTTAACCTTATGACTTAAGGGACTAGAACAAGAAGAAGCTAAGAAAAGATCAGCAGAAGGGAGGACATAATGAAAATCAGAGGTATAGCAACAAATCAAGGCAAAATCAAGGCCACATGTGAAGAGCCCATAGCTAACACTGATGGCAGCTGTGGGTGCAGGAGCAGGTTCATTCTCTCCATTTAAAGAATAAGAGGCAGGAAAGAAGTATTACCAGAAATCTTGGGACATCTAGGTGGAGTCACCATATGATGCTAGGAAAATCCGGGTCTCTTCTAAAGGTTCTCAGTTTCACTGATGAAAAGATAAAAACATACTCAAACCAGGACAATTTATTAGAATTTCAAAGAGAAAGCCCAGGGAAGGTAAGATGTAAATCTCACAGCTTCCTGGAAGCATAGAAAAGATAAGCCAGCCTGGTGGACAGCTACCTGGTGGCAGGAGGAACAGTCACCTGGTGGTGAGAAGGTGTCTGAGGAGAGGAGCTTTCCAAAAAGAGCAAGGAAGCCCAAAGAATTTAAACCACAGAGTTCAAAGACATATTTAGGCTCCGGTCAGCATCCCCAAAAAAATAGAGAGGAAGCCCAACTGAATCAGTTCTTAAGGGAAGAGACAAGGGCGTGTCTCCACCTAGAGGTAAAGTCCACTCTTCATGCCACATCATGATTAATAGTGAAGACCAGAAAGATTTTCCTGCTATGAGCAAGGCAAGGATGTCCACTCTCACCATTTCTATCTGATGCAGCCCTGGAAATGTTAGCCGGAGCTCAAAGAAAAATAAAAAGGCACCCCAATAGGAAAGAAGAGTAAAATTGCACGAGTTTGCTGGTGACATGGCTTCGAGTATGAAAATCCCCCCAGTCTCCACCAAAAAGAGGTTAGACCTGAAAAACAAAGTCAAGTTGCAGGGTGCAAAGTCAGTGCACAGAAAGCAGTGTCATTGCTTCCAAACAGAAACCGAGGAAACTTTCAGAAACCACAACCATTAGCACATCGTAGAACATATAAAATAGGCAAACTTTAACAGAAAGGGAAAGATCTCTATAGTAGCAGCAATAAAACATGAGTAAAATAATTATAGATTGCAAATAAAAGGGTACCCAGAATTCATAGCTCAAAAGATTATTATTGAAAATATCTATTCAAACCCCTAGTAATCTACAAAAGATTCATTCATAACAGAAAAAAAAATTCTTAAATTCATATGCTACCATAGAAACCATTCCTAAGGGAAAACGATGATCAAAACTGGAGACAGCCCTGACTTCAACGCCTATTAGAATTCCTTGGTTGGACATACTATAGACAGAGGACTTGGAGGAATGGAACTGGAACTGACCTGGAAACCTCTTCCCTTTAGACTACCTCTCATAGTTTTAGAGGATACTATGCAAGCTGCTAAGGGGAAAAAATATCAATCAGTGGTCCAATCCAAGCTTTAGTCTAATAACTACAACAATGACTCCCACAGCAAACTAACGTGGTGCAGTAGTGGCACTTTAAAAATTTTAATTTAATTAATCACCGTGTATTTCATACAGAACATTTCAAGCAATCTTAATCATCTTTACACCCCTTCCCCACCAGCACCCCCCACAGCCTCCAACTGGAATCCATACATTATTTCATCTGTGTTAAGATCTATTGTATTAAGTTAGTGTCCCCGAATGTTCCTCAGTGCAAGTTCATTCACTATTTAAGACTAGCTCATCCTCACCCAACAGTAATTGGTTGCCAATATTTCTTCAGCTTAGTGGAACTTTTATTTTGGAGGTAATCAATAGCCTCCAATTTAACTTAAAGCTAACTGGGAGGAAACTCACATATGAGGGGGCGGAGAGAAAACCCTACCTCTGTCACATCCCCAGATTTCTTAATGTATGCTGAATATAGATCTTCATATTTACAAATTTGTATACAATTCACCACATATCAAGAAGCTTTTTAGTTTTTGCAACAGATGGAGAATATTACAGAGTTCCACAACTGCTCACATATAGAGAATAAGTGAGATACTCAGCCTTAAGTAACACACCTACAGTGGAACCTCTACACCTACACTCATGGAACAAAGTGGAACACAGAGTAGAGAGAATACTAGTCTTTTCTCTCTCTCTCTCTCTCTCTCTCTCTCTCTCTCTCTCTCTCTCTCTCTCCTCTCTCAACGCTCACCAGCAAGGTTTCCTCATGCAACAAAGTAGTATGATACACACATATGGTCACAACTGAACAAAAAGAATAAGAGACAGCAGAGTATGTATCCCTGGATAGAATTTCTATATTAAACCTTACCCACCCATGGCTCAAGGATCAAGGAAGAGGACACAGAAAGATTGTAAGAGCCAGGGTTGACGTACAATAAAAGGAAACAGAGTCTTCTAGGCTTCTGAGAACTTACTCATATGAACTTACAGCAATAGTGATAACATGCCCCAGACCCATGCAAACTCAACTAATAAAACCCCAGCATAGAACCAAGGAAATGGGCAGGAAGCCCCAACTTTAGCCAAGGAAGTATTGGCACCTGATTACTGAGGGCTAAAGGAGAATTCATATTCTTTAAGAGAGTGAATCTAGATAGGTTGTCTAGAATACAGTGGATATATTCACACCAACGGACATCAATATATACAAATTTGACTCAATAGGCCTTAACATACATGACGGAATACATAAAACCTGGTGGGGTGTCCTAGTTTGCCTTCAAGTGCTGGGACAAAACACTGACCAATACAAACCTGGGGAGGAAAGGGGTTATTTGGCTCACATCTCTTGGGTCACACAGTTCATCAGGGAGTCCAAACTAGGAACTCAGGGCAGGAACCTGAAGGCAGTTGCTGGAACACAGGCCACGGAAGAAGACTACTCTCTGGCTTGCTCTCCTGGCCCTTGCTCAGCCTGCTTTCTTATATAATATACAACAACCTGCCCAGGAATGGCACCACCCACAGTGGGCTGGGCCCTTCCACAACACTCAGTAATCAAGAAAATACCCCACAGACATGGCCACAGGTCAATCCAATTGAGGCAATTCCCCAATTGAGGCTCACTCAACCCAAATGTGTCAAGTTGACACTAAAGTATCCAGGACACGGGGGTTACTATAGAGAGGCACAGATAGGGGACGGAGTCTAAATATGGTTAAGATGTATTTTATGAAATGTACAAAATTCAATTAAAAACCCATCACAAAGGTATAGTCATGAAAACAGTATGACACAGGCATAAGACAAGAATAGACAGCCTGGAAATGATCTTACATGATTATGGTCTTTAAACACTGTTGAAAAAACAATATTAACAAACAAAAAAAATGAAATTGGACTCATCCCCATACAACAATCAACTCAAAATCATTTAAAATTTCATTTTAATACCCCAAATTCAGAAACTGCTCTAACAAAATATACCAGAAGTGCTCTAAAACTTTGGTCTCAGCAAAGATTTGGGTTATGATGCTAAAAACATGGGTGACAAAGCAAAAATAAATCTTTTTAATTTTTTATGTATATGAGTGGATTGCTTGCATGCACCCATGCCATGTAACGGCCTGAAGAGGTCAGGAGGATCCCCTGGAAATGTAAAAGCTGTTAGCTGCCGTATGAGTGCTGAGAATTGAACCCAGGACCTCTGCAAGAGCAGCCAGTACTCTTAACTGCTGAGCATCTCTCCAGCCCCAAACAGAATCATTTCTACACATCAAAGATAATGAGTAACGGAAGGAAAAGGTGTGAGAGAGAATATTTTCCAATTATACATTTGAGGAGAAATTATATACAGAACACAATCAATCCATAGGACAGAAACAATACAAGTCATAAGCAAAGAACCTAAGGAGATATTTCCCTAAAGAATTCTTTAAGTTGAAAATGGGTATGAATGAATGTACAACATTGCCAATTATCAGACAAAAGCAAATAAATAACAATAATCTATCATCTAACACTTGTTAGAATGACTGTTACCAAAAGAGGAAATGATAAAGACATGGCGTAGAGAAAACGAAACCTCACATTGCACACTATGACTAGGAATCTGAGAAACCTCAGTCAGGATGGAAAATAGTACTTCCTCAGAAAACTGGAAATTGAATCAACATGATTCAGAAATCCCACTTCTGGGCATATATCCAAAAAAATTTCAGTCAGCATATTTTAGAGATACAGTCTTAGTTGACTGTACTGGCTAAAGGGAGATAAGAACTCTGACAGGCCGAGAGATAGGGAGGGATGCCATACATATATACAAGATTCCAGACTTTCAACTTCTCCACCTGAGACAAAAGCCCGGAGGCCAGGCCCCTCTTTTGACTGACTAGTCTAGACCAGTTTAGATAAATCCAAGGCCAGCTTTGGATTATGGGCCTATCGACCATCTATTTTTTGTTTAAGTTGAAGAACCCCAAATCAGGGGAGGGGGATCTGCCTGCCCTATAGCATCAAGAATGATTGACAGACTCAGTTCTACAGACTGTCCCAGCTACTTTCTATTGCTGTGGTGAAATGCTGACCAAAATCAACTTGGGTAGAAAAGAGTTTATTTCACCTTCAGTTTTCACTTCATCATGGAGAGAGGACGGAGCAGGAACTCAAGGCAGGAACTTGGAGCACAGACCTCAGAGGTATGCTGCTTACTGGCTTACTCCTCTAAGCCTAAGCTAAGTCTGATTTCTTGTACAACTCATGTCACTTACAAATCAACCCACGTCACTTACAAATCAAGAAAATGCCCCTTATACATGGTCACAGGCCAGCCCAATGCAATCAGTCTTTCAATTGAGGTTCCCTCTACCCAGCTGTGTTGTCAAGTTGACAACTAAGCTATCCAACAAAAACGGTTTATTTGGCTTATATATCCTAATCACAGTCCATCATTGAGGAAAGCCAGGACATGTACTCAAGGCAGGAACTTAGAGGTAGGAGTTAAAGCAGACATCACAGAAGAGTACTGTTTACTGGCTTGCTTCTCTGGCCTGTGCTCAGCTTGTTTTCTTATAAAACCCAGGACCACTTGCTCAGGGGTGACTTTACCCACCTTGAGCTTGTGCTCAACAATCAAGAAAAGTCCTCACAGACATGCACACAGGTCAATCCAATAAAGGAAATTCCCCAGTTGAGGTTCCCTCTTGTCAGGTGTGTCAAACTGACAGCTGAAGCTATCTCATACAGGGGCTTTTGGGATTTCAGTTTCTGAATTTCCTCTCTCCTTCGAATAGTCATTTTCTCTGTGTGAGTATACGTGTATGTTTCTTTGCTTTAAATAAAGTTTGTTTTCTTCCATGTCTGAGATTCTTCCTATTTTTTTAATTGACAGATTAAGTGAAACCAATCAAGACCCCTAGAAAGTAACACTACCATTATTCATAATAGCTAAGATATGAAAACAATGTAGGCATTCATAATGAAAAGAGTGGATAAAGACAGTGTCACATCATGTGTGTGTGTGTGTGTGTGTGTGTGTGTGTGACAGACTGATACTCAACATATCTGAGAGAGAGAGAGAAAGAGAGAGAGAGAAGGAGAGAGAGAGAGAAATCCTGTCATTTTGGATGGATAAACTTTGAGGACATTATGTTAAATGAAATAATCCAAGTATAGAAAAACAGTTCTACACATGATCTCATATATGGAATCAAAAATTGACCTCACAGAAGTAGAGAGCAGAGGACCAGCAAGATGGCTTAGTGGGTAGGGGTGCTTTCTTCCAGATCTGATAACCTGAGTTCAATCTCCAGAACCCACACAGTAGGAGAGAATCAACTCGACACGCTGTTCTATGACTTCCACATACATGCCACAATACACCCACACCCACACATAGACAGCAACATGCAAAAATTTTTTAAATGAAAATTTTACAAAAAATTAAATTTGAGAGTAAATATGGTTACCAGGAGTTGTGAGGGAATGAAATGAGAAAAGAGGAGATGCTGATCAATGCACAAAGTTTCAGTGACTTTAATGGTCCACTGCACAATACTGACTACAGTAAATAATACATCATATATTTCAAAACTATTAAAGAACAGATTTTCAATATTTAATCCATACAAAAGATGGCTATTTCAGATGACAGAGTTGCTAATTAGCCTTATTTAATAGTATGACATTAGAAACACATATTAAAATATTATATTCTATCCCATAAATATGTACAATCATAATTTATCAATTTTAAGAAAGAAGCTTAAAATATCTATGTGTAATATAGAATATTCCAAATGATATGTTGGAAATGAATCAAGGGAATTTCAGAAAAAAAATCACTTTAGGCTAGATAGCTTAAACAAGAGACATTAATCATAGTTCTGGAGACTGGAATTGAGACCAGTGCCAGAAAGTGAACTTATAGCACTGAATGTTAGAAATGAAGATCTAAAATCAATAACCTAGCTTTCCACTTTAAAACACCAAAAGGGAGAGACAAATTAAATTCATATAGGTGAAGTAAGAAATGCAAATTAGAAATGTTTGGAATTGCAATGAGAACACAGTGAGAAATCAATAAGAATAATAGATGGTTCTTAGGAAAGATCAATAAAATCAATAAATGCTCACCAAACCAGCAACTAAAAAGAGAGAAATGATACAAACTCCCAGGATAATAAGGGAAGGGGGACTGTCACCACTGACCCTGTGGCTATAAAAAAGGACAGTAAAGGTATATTTCATTACTTTGATAAAAACATATCAGTTTATTAAAAACCACAATACATTAAGATTGATTCCAATAAAAGCTGTTCAGTCTCATATCTATTAAAGATACACAGTCAAAAACTAGTAACAGCAAGGTACAGGGACCAAATACTTTCACTGGTAAACTGTAATAACTTGTAAATAAGAAAAGGTACCAATTCTATACAATTTCTTGAAAAAAAACTGGAGAAAACACTTCTTAACTTGCCCTGAGAGACCAGTACTGCCCAAACACCAAAAACAAAGTTATGGCACGAAAGGAAGGGTACAATTCAGGATTTTTCATGAACATGGATATAAAAATCCTCAAGTGAAATCCAACAATATATAATAAGATTTATACATCATGACCAAGCTGTGTTTTTCCCAAGTATACCAGGTTGGTTCCAAGCTGTGTCAAGGAGTTTTTCCCTCTTAACTGCATCATCCGCTCCTGCAGGGGGAGGAGGGCTCATGATACTCAGGAAGAAAATGAAACTTACTAAAGCATCGCGATATGAAAAAGTAGAAACCTTAACACTGCTAAAATGTGTAATGCAATCAATATAATTTAAAGGATTATAGCAATAAGTTTAGAGTGGATGGACAATTAATTGAGGAAAATACTGTGTTCAGTATTCAGTTCATAAAAAGAAACCCCACAATATTTGATTAGAGAAATTACAGCTCCTGAGAGGAGGGTGGACTTCGAAGACTTGTTCCTTCAACATCCAGAGAACTAACCAACTGAAATAGTAGTGCTCCCTTCCTTCTGGGTGTTTCATTGTGAAGCAGTAGGTAGTGCTCCCTTCTTTCTGGGTGCTTCATTGTGAAGCAGTAGGTAGTGCTCCTTTCCTTTTGGGTATTTCATTGTGAAACAGTAGATAGTGCTCCCTTCCTTCTGGGTGCTTCATTGTGAAGCAGTAGGTAGTGCTCCCTTCTTTCTGGGTGCTTCATTGTGAAGCAGTAGGTAGTGCTCCCTTCTTTCTGGGTGCTTCATTGCGAAGCAGTAGGTAGTGCTCCCTTCTTTCTGGGTGCTTCATTGTGAAGCAGTAGGAACATATTTACTTTGCTCATCACAATGTATTTTATGTTATCAACAATCTTCCAAATATATTTTCTGTGAAATATCACATACCAGTATATCATATGCATTGATAAATAATTTACTGTTTGAAACAAAACAATAAAACTAAGAAGTACCCCTACCGAGCTTATACATGAAGTCTCAGAACTGCAGATTCATCTCTGCCTTGGAAAGCTGTTAGAATTTCTCTGGCCTGGGGAGGAGGATAGGAAAATTTAGGAGATTCTTGAGGGACATCTCATGGGGTATATGTGAACTTCTATGTTCCAGGAAGCCCTCTGGTCTGGCAATATGGGAATGTCTTCAGGTCTTTGATTCAAAACCAACACTGAGCTGGATAAAGCAGGTATTGCCATATGAAACTAAAAACAATCTCAATGAAGGGAAATAAGTAATTCAGAATACAATAATCCAAATGTGTCACTAAATGAATTCATGATATTTTTTTTCTCACAGTGTAATTCGGGGGCATAGAATTTGAGTGGTTTTTTAATGAATTATACATATTTTAATGTTTATTTTTGCTGAATTTTTGTGTATTTCATATAAAATATCTTGATCATCTTTGTACCCACTCCTCTATCTACCCGCCTACTTCCCCCACAGGATTTCATGCATTCTGTCATGTATGAAATGTAGCGAGTCAAATTTGTGAGCCCATATTTATAGTTACCCTGTGAATGCGTGCAATTGCTGCATGTAATAACAGCCACAATTTATCTTTGATTGACATAATGCAAAACAGTCTAAGGAAAGTGAGTGGACTGAAATAACATCACAAGAAAGAGCTAAAGTTTGTCATTTTTTGGTAATCATGATGAAATTAACATATGTGGTAGGCAAGGGATACTGCTCTATTGTTGTGGGGCTATGAAACCCATCCCCTCTGGCTTGACTTTGAAGCATTTATAGTCCTCCACCCTCCTATGGAATATTTTATCAGGCTGCTTGTGTCATTATTACATTTTGCCATGAACTGGCATTTACAAAAGATCAGGAGCAGAGATGTCCAGGGCTTATGAAGCTAAAAGAAACAACAGTTAAATATCTCCATAGCCTGTCTTGAGAAAGGTAGCCATATAATAAATAATGTAACTGAAACAATCACTGGAGAAGGGGATTTTAAATTGACATTGTGAGGTATTCCATGGGTTTCTTTCAGAAAAGAAACTTTACTGAAGATCTCAAGTTCTTCTTCTTCTTTTTTTTTTTTTTGCAACACAAGGAAAATTCTTTTAATTACTGAAATATGAGTGAGCAAAAGTGGTCCATAGCCAGCCTCATACTGTTCATTCATTTTAGTAAGTGCCAGTTTTCTACAGGAGACAAGATGGGTAGATATAAAAGAGTTAGAAGAAAACCTATGGAATTAAAGGCTGCTGTGAGAGATGCCGTCATTGAATGCTGTTGCCGGATACTATAATACCCAGGGAAGGGAGATGGCTGAGCTGAGCAAAAGCCAAGGAAGTGAAGCTTTAATCCCTACAGAATGTGCAAAAGAGGCTGTGGAGGTGGCTCCATTGGTAAGTGCTTGTCCTATAAGCATGAGGACCTGAGTGTGAGTCCCAGAACCTATGTAAATATGCCAGGCACTGGGATATAGTTTTAATACCAGCACTGAGGAGGTGGGCACAGGAAGATCTCTGGGGTTCCCACTATCCATGTTACCAAATTGGTAGGCCCCAAGTCCCATGGAGAGACGCTGTCTCATAAAACAAAGTGGGAAGCTTCCCATATCCAAAATTGTTCTCTAGTCAGCACATATGGACACATGCATATACATGCACACACATACACAGTCACATACACACATGCATGCATATACACATATACAACTGAATACATACCACACATGGTGCAAATGCACTAGCACACATATACACACACAAACACACACACACACACACACACACAAAGCAAAGAATATGTATGATGTGAATAAATGTGTGGTTGAAAAAGAGTTTACTACAGATTACGAAAACAACTCAAATCTCTAAGAATATCAAAGCAGTTTTTTAAATAAAATGAATTCTTAAATTAAGTCAAAATTTAGGCTGATAATAATGAAAGTTATATATAAGTTTTATTTTGGCTTAACTCTTAATATTCTCACTAGCCACCCCCGTAGGGTCCTTAGGGAATGGCCACCCAATCTTTGATTCGGTATGTTTAGCATCGCTGAACAATTCCAGCGATTAGAAGATCATCCCCCGCATCAAATCCGTACCTAGCCCTGTAATTGCCCCTAGTCAGTCTTACTCAGTTCTCCAGAAATAAGTGTTGGCAAAACTACCAATGTGCCCTTCAGATTCAGTCATACAGATATCTAATTCTGCACCTACCATCCTCACTGCAACTGTGGGAAATTACTAATGAGGAGAGCGTGGTAATAGCTGACCTTCAAGCTATTAGAAAGAACACAGTCATCCTTAAAAGTAGCTTCTCAGGGAAACAAACTGAAAGAGTCGGAGATTAATGTTTGATGACACAACCATATGCCAGCCATTTGATAGGAAGTTATTCTGAGAGAAACTGAAAGAAACTACTAGCATTCCCATAGAAGAACTTAAGGAAAATATTAATCATGCTGCTAAGAACTCAGACAAGTCAGGAGCATTTTTGCTCCTTTTTCCTCTACATTTATAGACAAGGCTTAGAAATGGCAAAATGTTCCACATATAGAGAAAATGAGTAAACTTCTAACCTTTCAGCTCTCAGTGAATAGTTTCCCTGGATGAATGAACTCTACAGCTGTTCTAAATCTTTTCATGTGAGTAATTTTGACCTTTATTTCTCATGAACTGTCTGTTGACAGCTACCCAGACTGTTCACAAGTACCGTTTCCCCCTTTCTGCAACCATCCCTCCAGTGGACGTGCTCATGTACTGGTAAGAGGGCAGCAAGAAGACATGCTGACAGTGGTTAGCAGAAGGAAAGGAAAGGAACGGAGGCCACGTGCCTGACACCAAGGTGTGGTGTAGCTATGAGTGTTGTCACTTCTGATATCGTCAGGGACCCTGTTCATCACTTGTCAAGGTTGATGAGGGTCTCCATGTGCTTGTTATTGTCATTGCTGCCATTTCACCCACTGTGAAATATCGTGCATAGAAGAAAACTATTTAGTTAACGCAAATCTAGACATTGGACTAAGGTGGTCTTCTCTCTATTGACCTCAGAACCTAAGATTATTTCCACAGACAAGGTTGGTTTCTAAATGCCACTTTGTTGGATACACTTCTTCAGGTGCCATCTCAGAAATGAAAGGAGAGTAAACAAATATCTACTTTGAGGAGCATTTCAGTGTGTACAAACCATATTATTAATGTAGGGTGACCCGCTGCTCTGATTGGTTAGTGTAACACCTAGCATTTCACACTGCCTGCACATCCTGCCCTTAGTCCATGCAGTCACAGTATACTCGCTTTTCAAATCCCAGGCCTATTCTCCCCGACGTTTCCCGTGTTCATTCTCTCCAGGCACTCACAGTTCGCACTCTGTAGCTTATTGGTCAATTGAACCAATGCATGTTCCTTTTACTTGTTTTGTAGAATTTAGTCTTGCTTTCATGAAAGGAGTTGTTTTTTTTCCAATGTGTTGTATATTACCAAGTATTTTTAATAGCAATTTAAAAACTACTTGATTGCACAATTTATAGGCATCAATTAGAGAATAATTTCTTGCCTGTTTTTGATATCATCAGCTAGGAACCTAGAGAATTAGAAACCAGATTCATGACAATCACAATGCTGTGGTCATTTATAGAGCTACTGAAGATCAGACAAAACTATCAATCAAAATACAATTCCCTTCTCCCCAAGTTTCCACTGAAATTTTATCATTTCATTTCAGGAAAAGATACGTTTATCTTTTTTTCCTAAGGGCCTGGCTGCATGTACAGCAGGACCCAATGTTAGATGCCTGGGAGAAAGAGACTCATTCACAAGGAAAGAAAAAGAGAAATACCAGATGAAATCTCAGAACTAGGATGTGCACTCATTGGAAAGTGATCTAAGATATTGGTTAAGGATTAATACACTCTCCAAAGGCCTCATTTTGTGCGTACATTTTCTAAATAACATTCCCAATTCCTCTGGCATTACCTGTGCTCTCAAATATTTGAGTGATAATTACCTATATCCATTTATCTTCTCCAGAAAGTTTTCCTAATGATTCCTCCCATTGTCCTTCCTCAATGCTTCCAAATTATCTCAAGTGGCCAAGTTTTATTAATGAATTGTCATGGTACTCAGTGCATTCTCTCAATGATCTGCAGCCCTTCTCTGTGGGTTAAAGAGGTGATGGAGTCATCCCTGCTTTTTTATATGAGGTCAGGATGGTTCAAGAGTCAAAGGGGTTTGCTGAGGTTCTTACAGTCAGTGCATGCAGGAATTACTGCGGGATGCCTGAATCCCTGGCTCCTGATACCTACCATGATTCTCCAATTCAAAAGACTAATCCTGGAAACAAAACAAGTGACCAATAAGTTATATTTAATGAATGGGTAACTTCCCTACAAGAAGGATTCATTTTGTAAAATGTAACTGAAATAACAATGTTGTGAAGATATCTGTCTTCATATTACATTTAAAATATCAGTATGGTGCAAAGACTAACTTCCTCATAATCTCTGTGATGATGTTTCAAAAATGAAAATGTCAGTCTCACTTTCTTTAAGGTGAAGAAAATCATAACTTACTTTTCTACCACATTCATTTTGTGGCTTATCATAGCTCCCTTTAGAACATTCCTTCTATGCCTTGCCTTCATGAAATACAATTGAAGATTTATCTAGTCTAATAATTTCTCCATGTCTTGACCTCATTCTCAAACAAAAGGAATAACAACATATTTTCAACAATGAAAATTTTGCTGCAAGCATTTTGTTATCTAAGCATTTCTTTCCTCCCATCAAAATTCATACATCAGAGCCAGGCCTGGTGGCTCACATCTTAATCTCAGCACTTGGGAGGCAGAGGCAGCAGATCTCTGTGAGACTGAGGCCAGCCCAGTCTATATAATGAGTCCAGGCCAGATGGGGCTGCAGGGAGATTCTGTCTCAAGAAGACAAAAAAAAATCATACAGTGATAAAACTATCACCTGTTTTCAATTGTACACATGCACACATACACACAGAAACACACATGCACACATATGCATACATATCACATACACACACATTTACACATGCATGTATCTATGCACACATTCTCAAATGCACACAGGTACACACAAATGTACACACACTGGCACACATATGCACACAAACACGTGCACATACACACGCACATATATGCCCACACTCTACAACCTTGAGATGCATATTTCTAACTGTAGAATGTCATCAGACATAAAAGTAGAAAGTGAATTATCATGTATGTAGATGAGCCCAGAGACTCATAATCATAGGTCCAATTGTAGAGCATAGGTCAGTGACACTTGATCATGCAATCTCATGTTGGACTATTAAGTTGCTTTCTTGATTAGAAGATCAACAGCCGCTCCCCAGAAGTTCCTTTTAAACTTCAATACTTACTGTTTGCCTCTATTGCACTTGAACTCAGAGAGGAGTTTCGTTTGCCTTTTGTGAATTACTGTGTCTTTCAATTTGGTGAACAATGGCTTACTATCAATAATATAAGAGCATACTACCTTTACTACAGATGAACCAAAAACATTATTTTCAAGGACTTTTGTGACCACAGAATACTATGACTACAAGCACTTGTTTCACTATGGATGCCAGTGCAGCTGTGCAGTGAGACTATGGGTTTACTCCCATAAGGCTATGGAGCCCCTAAAGCCCTCCATGCAGATGGTGTCAGCTCAGATCGGAATGGCAGTCAAGGTGTCTGTTGTGTCTTTACCGTCTGTGCAGTGCTCTGTTTACTAGGCTTAACGGACTAAGTAGGGAGTCTCTGTTACCTGATATTATAGCGATTAAGATCCTGTACATGCCACCATCACCCATAGCTCAGCTTCATGTCAGAACTTTCTGAAAGGTCCAGTTAGTACAGTGTTAGAATATCGGCAGCATCAAAACTTTATTATATTTGAACTTGAGAGACTGAGGCAGGAGGAGGCAAATTCCAAGCCAGCCTGGGCTACCTAATGAGGCATGTTGCAAAATAAGATAAAATATTAAAACAAAACTTGAATTTAGAAGGCAGAAGGCCTGGTACATTTTACATGATTACAAATCAATGAGCTCATGAAATGAATTTGGACAATAAGCATCACGTATATTTTATCATATGGAGACTGCTACTGACAATCTCCTCAGACAACAAATAGCAAGAAGATGCCACACACTGTGATGAATATTTCACAACCCCAACTCTCATCAATCTCTGAAGAAATATTATTACTACTACCTTCTAACTAAACTGAAACCTCAAGAGGTTAACCAGTGTGCACTACTACAGATTCAACACCTCAGTACTTAGACAGAGCACCAATCCATGAGAAGACGGTGAAAGCTGCCCCCACTCCAAACATCACTCACAAACCACAAGGCCCTAAGCCAGGAGCATGGCTTCTGTCTCTCATATATTCCTCC
Organism: Eospalax fontanierii; assembly: GCA_035773235.1. NCBI lineage: Eukaryota > Metazoa > Chordata > Mammalia > Rodentia > Spalacidae > Eospalax > Eospalax fontanierii. The sequence goes on from CM069524.1 coordinate 82,220,325, forward strand.
ACTAGCTATGACCATGTTTTCATTGTTTCTGCCCTGCACGGTTCAAAAGATTCCTAAGTAATCTCTTACTGACATCACATCCTCCGATGCAGTTCATGCACACTTTCTTACAGTAACACCATTGTATCTAAAACCATGGTTTGAAAAGCACAAAATTACAACATTAGAAACATGAAATATATTAGAATGCTGGAAACATAATACAATTCGTAAAGGTACAACATTTTTTCCTATGTCTGCAAGTAAAACTGCCCATTTTATTTGTCTTTTTAAAACTGGTTAGGACAGTATATGTCAATTGTTAACCCTTAAGTTCCTTACTTCTCAAAAATGAGAGCAAAATGACCACTGCGTGGCTTAGAAGATGATGGTCATCTAGTACATGTACTATGATTCTCATCAAAGTCATGTTTAAATATTTACCAAGATTTAGTGCTAAATATATATTTTTGTCTTCCAGCAAATTGAGAACTAGTTTATTAAAAGTGTTGAATAATTAAAGATGTAGCAAATGTCAAACACAAATCTTAATTGGTTCTTACTTTTACTAATCAAATATTTTCCCAGAGGATAAAACATATTCTTAATACTTATAATACTCTGCTATAAGTACCATCCCAAAAATTCTATTTAAAAATCAAAATAGTTGCAGAAAGATATATTTTTTAAAGGGCCAAAGTTTGAACTGTGAGCAGTGAAGCAGTGATGTTTAAAATCTCAGGCTTCCAAACAAGCAATTCAAATAGGTTATTTATCTCTATTGTTAGGTGTTGGTTACTAATCAGCTTTCTTTCAGAAAGAAATAATATCTATAACACTGCCATCTTTTCATGGAACTATAATAACCCATAAAGTACTTGTCAATAAAGATGTTCCTGGACATACATTGAGATCACATCAGAATAAACCCACTGAGAGTATAGAACATCCTAAGGTTATAACTAAGAGGCATACACTCTGTCTAACCTACTGAACACACTAACCAGCATAGCATCCCAGCACCCCATGGAAAATGGATTGCGTCCCCTGTAGTCATGGGGCAGTGCAGGAGCTGCACTTCATAGCTGCTGCCCAACACCATGAACCGGCATCATAGCACATATCACTAGCCCAGGCAAAGATCCAAACCCAAAGTACAGTTTCTTCTGCATGTGTATCACCTTGGCATCGTAGTGGTACTGAAAAGTCATAAGCTAAAAACCACTGTAAGTCAGCAACTCTCTGAATTTGGACTTTTGAAAAGACAGCAATTTTAACAATGAGAGTCATTGTCTCTCAAGTCCAATTTCACTTGCAAAAAATGAATCATGCTTCTTCCTTAAAGCAAACCTGGCTGTCTTAACCCTTGTAGATTTAAAATCACAGGCCTCATAAAATATAAAAGTACAACAGTCTAAAGATGAACACTAGAAACCCAAAGTAAACTGCTATTTGTCATCTGAACAGAAAAGAGTTTGGAGACTTCCAAACACTAAGATAATTACAAAATAACTGAAGGGAGGAAGAACAGAGAAGATAACTTAGTACTAGGAAATCTACAGAGGTGTGACTTTGATAAGGAAATGATTACGACGTATTTAGACTCTTCTTCTCTGAGACAGCAAAGCACGTCATTGGAACTAGTCAAAGGAACTGGAGTTAAAAGCACATAGCTGGCTTTGTGACCCAAAAGTATGAACTTCTTTAAAGTCTGTTTAGATCTTACTCATAATCCTGTTAAAAATACCAGTCTTGTGATGATGCTAAACTTTCCTGGGAAACTTTCACAGGGAATTGTTTGCCTGAGTTTTTCTTAGGTGGCCTACTTCTAACTGCTAAGAGGATAGCTCTGTGTCACAGCCGTTCCCTCCATACAGTGCACTTCTTGTCCTCAGTTTAGCAGAACAGAACAGAGTTCATTTCTCTGTTAGTAATGTGACTGTGTGGTAGTCAGGCATTCGCATTACTGTGACAAAAACAAACAACAACAACAACTGAGTTAAACAGTTTCAAAGGAGGAAGGATTTATTTTGGTTCATGGTTTCATTCCACAGTCAACTTGCTCCACTGCTGTGGTCCAGGGGTAAAGCAGACCATCACAGTGGCAAGACATTTAGTGGATAAAATGCTCACATCACAATGGCAGGGAAGGAGGGATGACAGAGGGAAGCAAGCACCTTTCAAAGGCATGGTCCAATGACCTACCTCCTCCACCAGGCCCCACCTCCTAACCTTTCTATCACCTTCCAGTAATGTCATGAAAGTATGAATCCACCACTAGATTAATCCAATCATGAAATAAGAGCCTTCATGATCCAATCACTCCCCAAAAGCCCATTGTCTGGCAGCCAATCCCTTAGTACGCAAGACTATGGGGGACATTTCATAGGCAATCAGAGCACACTGTGAGTTTCCATTCTTTATCTGTAAAACAGAAAGAATGATTTTATGCAGCAATGTTGTGACATTTAAATGAAGCATTATAAATACAACATGCCACATACTAAGGATCCATATTAAATGCTAGTATTCTGTTGCCAATGGGCCTTGAGTTTAGTAAGGATAGTCCTTCAAGGGTAAGAGCTTCCTTCAAGATAAGAGCTACAAATTCATCTCTCTGATGAATGCTTGTATCCTGGCAGGAGGCTCTGAGGATTTTTCAAGACACAGGAATACATTTACAAAAGTGGAATTTTGGCACTTATTCAACCCATATTTATTGAGTGTGTTTCTTTTGCCAGTACTGAAAACACAAAGATAAATAACATAGCACCTATGAAATTTGACAAACCTCTTTCCTATTTCTTAAAGGATAGCCATGGGGAAGCACAAGGCTAGAGGGATAAACCTGTGGCAGGAAAAGATCATCCTCTTAGAAGAAGGTGAGAGAGAGAAAAGGAACATCCTTCCCTCCAGAGACTGCTTAGCTGTACTTCAACCCATCCTGACCTTTTTCGAACATTATGATCTTTGGTACTCCTGAGGTCTTTGACACAACAGAATTGTTATTTCCCTCTTATTTACATAGAGAGAACCAACACTGATGGTGTGTTACAAAGACAAGGTACTCTGAAAAGAAGAGAAATTTATTTCTGCAGTTGGGAGAGTCCAGAAAGTCCAAGATCAAAATGCAACCTTGGTTGTAAGGTGGGTCCTCATTCCTGCATTCTCCAGAGAGGAAGAGTGCTGCGCCCTCTACAGGCAGGAGGAGGAAGAAGGAAAAGCTACTCCCAGAAACCCTTTCCTTCTCATCATTAATCCAGGCTTGAGAACTGTGTCTGCCTCCCAGCACTGTACCCTGTAGTTTAAGTTTTCAACAGATGAATTTGGGGTGCTATATTCAGGCCATAGCAAGCAGTACTGTTGCCTTCAAGAAAAGAAATATACCAGTCAAGAAAGGTGGTTGCTAGCTCCATAAAAATAGTTTAGGTGTGAGAAAAAAAAATGTCAATGAGAGGGCAAAGGGGATGGCTCAATGGATAAAGCACTTGCCATCCTAGCATGAGGACTCAAGTGTGAACTCCCAGCTCCCAGAACCCACGTAAAAATCTGGATGCAGAAACACCTGTCAGCAATCCTAGTGCTCCTACAGCGAGGTGGAAGGTAAAGACAGAAGAATCCGGAAACACACACTCCCTAGCCAGCCTGGCATATGCTGCAGTGAACAAGAAGAGGATGGAAAGACGAGGACCTGCAGCCACAGCTGGCTTAACCTTCACACATTTGTTGTTGCAGGTGCATGTGCACATCTACACTTACACACACAGAGGAATGTTTTTTAAAAAGTGAGGGAATATCTGTATTTCTCATTACTCATCCCAGCTCATTAAGATGGGAAAGGAAGTGGGTTCTGGTGAGAAATAAAATAGGAAATATTGGCTGAAGTGTGTGTGTTCCACTCGAAGACACGGAAAGAACACGGGCAACCGCAGCCACCGTACCCCTTCAGCTACCGGTGAAGTTTCCCACCAGTCCTAGAAGTCAGCACACACTCACTTAACACAACACAAATATTTGTTATCTTCTAGCCCTGAAGATCAAACGTCAAAAATCAGTCTCTGCCAGAACCAAAGTGTCAGCAAAATGCACCCTTTTAAGTTCTAAAGAAGACTCCCTTCTCTCACCATTCCCGACTTCTAGCCACCCACCCACGCTCCTTATTTGTTGATTTCCCCTTTGTCCATCTTCAAAACTAGCATCTGTCCTCTTTCAAGTCTTTCAAACCTTCTTTGTCTCCTCCATCTGATCGCTACCTCTGACTCACATCTATTTCTTTTTCATGGGTCTGCGCATTAGTGTTTATGTGTTTATTTATGTGCAGGTACATATGTGTGCATACTTGTGGAGGCCTGAAATCACTGGATATCGTCTTCAGTTGTTCTTCACCTATTTTTTTCAGACAGGATCTCTTGTTCAGCCTGGAGTTCACTGATGCTGCTAGAATGACTGAGCAGCAAGCCCCTGTGTGTCTCTTGAGCATTGGAATTATAGGCACATGCTACCATGCCCAGCTTCTTTACATACATGGATGCTAGCAGGCAAATTCAGGACTTCTTGTTTGTGCAGCATCATAGTTTCTGTCAAACTTGACAGAGACCTAAATATATCTGGCATCCTAGTTTACTTTCTGTTGCTGCAATAAAACACAGACTAAAAACCAACACGGGGAGGAAAGAACTTGCTTCATCTTACACGTCCAAATGACAGTCCATCTTTGAGGGGAGTCAGGCAGGACCTGAAGCAAAGACCATGGCGGAATGCTACTTACTGACCTGCTTCCCCTTGATTTCTCAGCTACCTTTTTTATACAGCCCAGGCCTACTTACCCAGCGATGGTACCACCCACAGTGGGCTATGCCCTCCTACATCAATTAGTAATCAATTAGAAAATGCATTACAGACATGCCCACAGGCCAGTTTGATGGAGACAGTTACTCAACTGATGTCCCCTCTTCTTGTGATTACTCTACCCACCTAGTAATTGAAGATAATTTGCCCTCTTTTAAGATTATCAAATCCTTAGTTATTACATAGACATAGGCCTCTTTCATATGCGAGATCACAGTCACAGGTTTGAGGCACTGGAATGTGAACACCATGGTGGAAGGGATCATTCTTTTACTACATCCACGTTTGAAGAACAGCATATGAACATTAACATCAGTATAAAAATAAACAGCATGTTGAACAGAACTAGGATTTCAGCTTTGCCTACTTATCATCACATGAACACGCTGGCCTTTTTACCTGTAAGTTTCCTCAAAATAAACTACCTTTTAGCACCAGTAACAAAGAAAAAGGAAGACGTATTTCATGAGATGACACAGGAACCTATTACTCATTTGAGAACCCTCTATCCCTTAGCTTACCTTAATTCTCAACATATTTTCTACTGAATGATGACTTGTCTTGATTATGTCATCAGTAAGTGTTTGGTCTTCATGGCACTGCTTATGAAGGACCCACAATTTTGAGTTCAGATTGTCCCTATCTAGTCTTTTCTTGCTTTGTTACAAAATACCTGACAAAAGGCACTCAAGGAGAGAGAGGTTTACTTTAGCTCATTGCTTCAGAGGGTAGAGTTCATCTCTGCTAGGAAAGCGTGGTGGGAACACGCAGCTGCAACCCTTCCCATCTCGGTGGTACATTAGGAAGCAGAGAGATGTAGCCCAGAGCCAGAGGCAGACATGACCTTCAGATGCCCACTCCTAATGACTCACATCTATCAGCTATATCCCATGTTCATCAGCTTCATAAAATAGTGCCCCCAGCTGGGCACTAGATGTTCTACCATATGAGCCTTTGGGGATGATTCAGACTCAAATCATGACATTCTACCTTTGGTGCTACTTGGCCATGAGCTAGTAGCAGTTCAATTCTCTATCTCGCCACTCAACGAAAACCCACGGAAGGAGCCATCACTGCTGCGCCACGCCGTGTCTGTTTTACATAAACAATAACATTGTTTTTCTTATACATAAATATCTTATTGGAAATACTGTGGGAAACAAATGCGCATAGGTTTCCCAGCTCTCAGGAATCTGTCCCTGGTTGACTGTATTATGGAAAAACGATGGACCTGGATCTCTGGCTCATAAGTACACAAAAGCATCCATAGACGGCTTTCGGTAAATTTCCTGTTATCTTGACCTTGCACCAAAGGTAGGAAACATGGAGGCAATGTATATTATTTGTTCATACCTTCAGCTCTGAGAATTGTTGGTGGATGGGTCTTATTTCTTCCCTGAAATTTCACTTTTCTCATACTGAAATTCCATCTGTTGCTTTGGTTTCCAGGTATCTCATCCACTTAAGCTTCAGAAGAATGAAGGACCCTCCTTGGTCATCAAGTACAAGAAACTCAGTAACCCAGGTGAGGAAGCCAACAGGAGCCAACCATCAGCAAGGGTAGTTGGGAGCCAATGAATACGTGCTTCTTGTTTTCATCCATTGTACACAATGGTGAGGCTTATTTTTGATTGTCCTATGGATGGTCTCAGAGTGAAGTAATAACACTTCTGCTCTCAGATAATCAATTGTGTAATATATTTGTGTTTTGACTTTGACTCTATTTTATTCTCCCTAGTCTATTGATTCCACACCTTTCCTAATAAAATACCCTCAACAACCCTTCCTCTCAGTCTCAGATAACCTGGGCTAAGATTCTGAAGATGAGATCACCTCCTTGGCAGACAGTAATTATAACTCCACTGCTAGTGGTGAGCTGGTGACAACCTCTGGTATGCTGTAGCATCACCCTTGTGAAACTCTGACCTGAGGAGTACCTGGAGAAAGGCAAAGGGGGAAAGACACGTTGGTTTTGTGCCAGGCATGACACCTGAGTAGTGTGAGGGCAGTGGTAGCTTTAAGAACTGTAGCTTTGATGTTTTAAAAATACTTTTGAAGCTTTGAAAAAGGAAAATGAGAAGCCTGAATCAGGCAACTAGTAAGTGAAATCACTCCAAGAAATCTAGAACTTTTCCATGACATGATCTAAAAGGTTCCCATGTCTTTCAGCAGCAGGATCAGCAAAGGCCCCATTTCATTTCTAAGTATTAGAGTAAAGCAGAGAAGAAAATTCATGGGCTCAATATGTCTCATACGTAAAATTAGAGAAAGGGACGTTAAAGGTGGGAGGGGACACCTGAATAGACAAAGCTGAACATCTTTACTGCTAAACCACGATCCCTTGTCTGAGGAATATGCTAAGACCTCACTGAGGCAGGTACCTTGCATGACCACAGGTGTCCATTTCAATATTCAATTTCTTCTCATTTTATCACCTCCAAACCAATTGTTAGATTGGCTCTGAGCATAACCAGAAAAGGACTGCCTGTCTCTCCTCAACATGTAGGGAGAGTTCAAGCTTGCAAAGACAGAAGGAGACGTTGCAGGGTTTGAACGTGGTAGGCAGAATACAGAGAATGGTGAGTGACTGGGAAGGACACACCCATAACTAAGATTTAAAAGTTATAGCCAGAATACTAGGGATGCTTGGAATGAGTGAAGTGGAATTCCTGAAGCTACCAATGCAAAATAGTGAAGCCAGGTTGTAAGGACCATTGGAACAAGAATGCTGCTGAGGAAGACTTACATGAAACTGAAAGGGTCCATCCTGGCACTGCCCAGCACATAAAGAACTGACTGCTGAGCGAGGTATCGGCATGCCTGAGAAGCTCAGAGGGATCAGCCGGCTGCACACTGGGTTGACAGGAGACTACACTAGAAATCAACAACTTGTTTTCAATGAGAATAACAAGAGTTTGGGATGGTGTAGGTATTTAGCCATCATAGGCAAGGTAGGTTTTAAACCACATGGTTACTAATCTATAGTAGCAGCCAGGAGCCTAGACTAACAGAGATCTCTGATGACTATTTACACATCATGGTGTTTCTAGCAGTCAATAAATGAACAAAAAAAAATTGGATTTTCAAAAGCTGACAATTAGATACCTAAAAACCACCATAGTGAAAATCTCTGGCATTCCCTCAGTTCACATTTTGAAGCAGTTATCAGATCGAAAGCCTATTTATCAATGTAGGCTGGATTTCATTGAAGAAACCCATCACGTACTTTTCACTATGCTGCTTTTACTGTAAAAATAGACCATTTCGGCAAGTGCAATGTTGTATAAGTTTCTGTACTAGTAAGCTGTCACATGATTCTGACAGATATTGCAGGTGGAGAAAGTCAGACTAGTAAGAATCAAATTTGATTAAGCCAAGCTACTGCCTGTAGGGTAGAAGTTTCTCATGTAATCAACATAAAACTATGTGCCTGCCTAATATGTTCAAAGAACAGACTATAGGAATGGCACAAGCGTAGACCCTGGCATTAAGAAACTAATGTGGCAGATATGAAAGTTGCTAAGTGTATCCATTCTGAATACACACAATGCAGACCTGTTGTCAGACACTGGCTGGCCCCTCGGGGGAGGGCCAGGAGGTGCCGAGTCAAAGACACAGACCCTGGGAGAAAGTGGAACCAACAATCTCATCTATTTTAAGAAGGGACTAGGCTTTTATGCTTTTGCCAGGCTTAGGGGAGGTTTTTATCTGGTCATCTGACGTACGTCATCCTGGTAGGTCCTGAACGTCTCCAATGATCTGACGTTCATCACTCCCAATGGTCCGGGATGGCTGCTAGAGCCTGAGAACTGCCCCAGGTTAGGTCTCAGGAAGCGTTCACTGCACATGCATGCTCAATATGGGTTCTAGCCGGTTTAGGCCCGCAGGCCGGGAGCCTGGCTGGCCTGGCCTGAATCATCCTACAAAGATCCATTCTGAATATACACAATGCATATACAAGATCCCATTCCCCACTCTGTGTGGTAGACTTATTTATTTCTTTTAATTATTTTTTTAAATTACTTTTAAAATATTTTTACTGATTGGAGTAATACAACATACAACATATATAGTAATATACAAATACAACATATTTAGTAGCATTTAGATCCTCTTCCCCTTCTCCAAACCCACATTACTACCCTCCTAATTCAAGCTCTCTATTATTATCTGTCTTTTTTATATTTTTTGTAAATCACTTAATGGATTTTTGTGTATTTCACACAAAACATCTTTATCAGTCTTAATCATCTTTATACCTCATTCTCCATTGGTACCCGGCCATAGCCCCCACACTGGAATTCCTATACTTTCTCATTTATATTAAGGCCTACTGTGTCAAGTTAGTGTTCCCAGACATCCCTCAGAGTAAGTTCATACTGGGGTCAAGTCAGCCTGTGTAGAATTTCTCCCTTTAAGAAGATCAGTTCTTCCTCACCTAGCAGTAATCAGCTACCAATTAAGTTTGGGGCCTGGTACCCATTTCAACAGTTCTGTGCTGGATATTTGCTTGAGTTTGCATGGTCTTGTGGATGCTGTTAACATTGCTGCAGGTTTATACAAGCAGGGTCCCAGGAGCCTTTAGGGCTCTATTTACATAAGATCATGCACCTCTTCCCTGACATTCTTTCCACCGCTTCTGCAATGGTCCATGAACCCTGGGTGAGAGTAGTTTAATATAGGAGTCCTGTCCAAAGGCCTATACTCTGCAGATTCTTACTCTCTACACTTTGGCCATTTGTGACCTTTTGTGTTCCTGGCCCTCTGTTGCATGAAAGAGCTTCATTCTTGAGAACTAAGAAAAGCATTACATTCTCTTTATCAATTCTTCTATGTTCTGTCTGTCTTAGATATAGAGGTTTCATTGTAGATGTACCACTCAGGCTTGGGAAATTCATAGACAATGTCTGTGTGTGACCAGTTGTGGAACTCTGTAATAGTCTCTGTCTGTTGCAAAAGGAGCTTCTTTGATGAGTGGTGATTGGGATACTTGTTTATAAATATAAGGATCCACATTTTGCACTTACTAAGTAATTACACTCTCTAGGGATGTAACAGCCTTGGGGTTTTCTCTAAGATCTATGAATTCTACAGCTATGTGTTTTGGGCTATGTTTAGAATACACGTATGAGTTTCCTCCCATTCAGTAGACTTTAAGTCCAATTAGGTAGCTGCTGATTACTCCCAAGATAAAGGTACTACTACATCACTAATGTCTTTTGGTCATTGATGTAGTTATTAGGCCTTGAAGCTGGGGTTGAACCATCAATTGATGTTCTCCTTAGTGCTTTTGTAATGCTTTCCAAAGCTAAGAGAGCTAGTCTTCAGGGGAGGGTCAGTTCCAGCTCCATTTTTCTAAATCCTGTGTCCAAAGCATGTCCCACATCCAGCAATAGGGTCTTATCTTCAAGTTCTATTTGTCTTCAAGACTATTTGTCTTTTTTTTTTAAGGTCTATTGAGTCTGTGATTCCAAAATGCTCTTGGATGTAGGTCTATCCCTTGGAGTCTGGTCAACTTACCAGGTGAAACAATAAGGAAATCTGAGTCTTCTTCTCCCAGCAGCTCTCAATTGCCAATAGACCCTCAGCTAGGACTGAGGTTTCTTGTTAACTTCTCTCGTCTGTGTTGGGTTTTACCTGGCTTGTGTTTGCACAGGTCTTGTATACATTGTCACGAGTGCCATGGATACACATTGTTAACTATGCTGTGGTGTCCAAAAACACTGTCAATATTTTAACTTATCTATTTTAATCATTTTTAAAATAACATTTTTCTGATTCTTTGATAATGTCGTATAATATAGTCTGAACATATTCAGGTCCCCTTCTTCAGGACCCCACCCCGATGCTCTCAGATCCACCCACACATCCTTACATCTCTCTACTCATATACTTTATTATTTTTTAAGGTTTATCAATTCTAATTTTTATTCCTCAAAGGCTGTAAAGTCCCTAAAAGATTCTTCCCAACCCCAGTCAACATACTAGACCAAACATACTGTTATATACAAGGAGTTATAAAAATTGCCAGGAGTGGTAGTAAATGCTTTAATCCCAGCACTCAGGAGCCAGAGGCAGATGGACCTCTGTGAGATCCAGGCCAGCCTGGTCTATGCAGGCTAGCTGGAACTACAGTTCAAAAAAAATAAAAACAAAAACAAGATGTAATCATTAAGGTCATAAGAGTGGTGAGTCCTATCATATCCCAACAATATCCCTAGTAAGTTTAAAGATTTGATACCTAAATGGTCAGTCAATGGCAGAGAGTGGAAAGCCATAAACTTAACCAAGCAGAAGCTTACAGTGTATTTTAGAAACATATTAATGTACACTTTGGGGTTGGGGAAAGGGTAAAGACCTAACAAGTTCATTCTTCTCAATTCCCTTCAATAAGGAAGATGAAAAACTAGACTTTTACACAAAAGGAAAAGGGGAAAATTCTGTACATATACTTCCTAACTCAGGGACATGCTAATTCTCCTGCTTTCTGTAAGAACTAACTCTATAGGGACATGCTATTTCTAATTTTTGACCAAGCATTACACAAGCTGACCCTTCCATCATTCATTTTGACATACAAGCTAAATGGTAGGCTTTTTCATATATATATCATACTTTGTCATACTTCTTTGGTTATTTAGTGGGTTACTCAGAAAACTGTTAATTTTGTCTAAAGTCTGTTCTTCAGCACTGAGCTTCAGATAACCCTGGTATGCAGGTTAAGGGACCCAGTTGTGTGTGGTGATGCTGTTTGTAGCCTCTGATAAGACCTAACAAAAATCATAGTATCATAGTATAGATCTCAAGCATTAATTAGTCTGAGGAAGTGTTTTCTATGGAAGTGTGGATCTTTGTATTTAAATTTCATGCTTAACAGATAGCATCCAATGTAGGTAAACATCTCTATAATTGTTTAAACAGTATGACTCATCCTGTAAAGGTCTGCCAGTCTCTCCTCAGTCACCCCAGTGCTTATACAATGACACATGAGTGCAGCGTCCTGATGATGCAACATTAGTGAGCATGGCACAGGCTCCCTCCCAAAAAGGCTGACATCATTTTTTCCTCTGCTACTTAGCAGGCCAGCATCTATGCTGATACCATTCCTATAGCACTGTCCTTTGAAGATGTTAAGCAGCTGCATAGTTTTATATTGATTACATGAGAGGCTTCTACCCTACAAGAAGTGACTCATCTTAATCAAATTTGATGTTTTCTTGTCTGACACTCCCCACCTGAAATATCTGTCAGAACTATGTGACAGTTTACTTGTACAGAAATTTATACATTTTACTTGCAGAAATGGCCTATTTTACATGAGAAGAGGTATAGCAAAAAGTGTGTGATGGTTAATTTTCATTGTGAACCTGACTGAATTTTAAAACACAGAAACACTACTGTCTCTGGGGCGTTCCAAAGAAGTTTGGGTGAGGACGAAAGACTCACCCTAAACGTCAGCTCAGTGCCCACACAGAAACAAGAAACAGCCCAAGAGAGCTTGATGAACAGCACATTCATCTCTGCTTCTGGACTGTGGATGCAATGTGACCAACCACCACACTCTCCTTTGCAGCTAGAGCCACTTTCACAGTCATCCCTTCCCCACCATGATGGGCTGTACCCCAAAACTGGGAGCCGAAATAAACTTCCTGTCCTTCACTTGCTTTTATTCAATATTTTGTCATAGCAATAAAAAACTATCTATACCTGTCTATAGTATCCAAACAAAATCTGCCACCCAATAGAATAGAGAAAAAATGACCTATTGGTAACTTGGCTAAAAGCAGGGACGATAACTGTAGGTTTATGGTGCCATTTTCCAGCACAAAGTGCACGCACCAAACAACCTGGGACTATATCCCCAGTATTTACAATGTATCCAGAAACAAAAGCTTGGTATGTAGGTTTGAATCCAGCTTAGCATCATTTTAATGACCTGTTTCAAGAAAGTTTGCTCCTTGTGTTCACAAACACACCCTTGTAGTTTAGAGGGCCAGGCTCCAAGTGGGGAAACACTTTCGTCAGTGAACGGAGTGATGATTTCATTATACTGAAAGGTACGAGCATGTCAAGGAATCCTCAGGTAAAGAAGGGCTTACTACAGCGTCAAAGTTAGTAATCCTTAATTACTATGAAAGATGAAAATGCTCCTCCACAGTATGGGCAGGAAGAGCACGTCCAGAACCCAGAGTAGTCAATGGGGTATATATTCCTGTTCAAATGGCAAGTTACTATTGGGTTCCTTAAGGTAAAGATTTGGGTGATCCCACCAGATAAACAACCTGGGAGAGCTGAAGTGACATATAGGGATAAGGGAGATTCAGAAGAGAGGGTATAATAGGGAGGTGACAAATACTTCGACTGTTGGGACAGCTGTAAATGAAGGGACTGGAGCTGGTTTTATTGTTATTATTTCATTTCATACTTTTTATTGAATTTCTGTGTATTTCACAGCACATTTCAACCCCTTCCTCACTGGCACCTTTGGCAGCACCCCTCCCGATCCCCCAGAATTCACACACTTTGTCATTTGTGCTGATGCCTATTGTGTTAAGTTAGTGCTCCTGAACAATCGCCAGCACTGCTTCATCCACTGAGGTCTAGTCACCCTATGCAAAGACCCTTGCTTTAAGAAGATTAGCTCTTCCTCACTCAACAATAATCAGCTGCCAACATTTCTTCAGCTAATATTGGGGTCTGCTGCCCGTTTCCACAGTTCTGTGCTGGGTTTTTGTCTGCTTCAGTTTACATGTGATTTGAGCATGCTAACATCATTGCTGTAGGTTCAAAATAGCAGGGTCCCAAAAGCTTGTAATATTCTATTTCCATATGATCACACATCTCCTCACTGGTTCTTACAGTGTTTCCACCCTGTCTTCCACAAAGGTCCCTGAGTTCTGGTTGAGCAAAGCTTAATATAAGAGTCCCACGTTCTGCAGACTCCTGATCTCCATGCTTTGACTATTTGTTACCTTTTGTGTTCCTGGCCATCTGTTGCATGAGGGAGCTTCAATGTGAGTTGACGGATTCGTTAGTGTCCTCTTTACCCCTTGTTCTATGTTGCATGAGTCTTAGGTGTAGTGTTTTCAATGTAGATGTGCAGCTTTGGCTTGGGGAATTCAGACAATATCTGTGTGTGACCAGTTGTAATACTCTGTAGTAGTCTCTGTTGCAAAAGAAGCTTCTTTAATGACTGGAATACTTGACGATAAATATAAGGATACATATTTTGCACTTAGTAAGAAGTTCTGTTAGTCTAGAGATGTGACAGCCTTGGGGATTTCTCTAAGATCTATGACCTCTCAGTCATGTGTGTTTGGCTATGCTCATATGTACCACACACGAGTTTCCTTCCATTGAGTGGACTTTGAGATCAATTAAGTAGCTGCTGATTGTCCCCAAGATAAAAGTGCCACTACTGCACAAGTGTCTTATGTTCTGTCAGGCACTGATGTGGTTATTTGGTCATGAAGCTGGTGTTGGGCCATGGATTGCTGTTCTCCCTGAACATCTTTTGTAGTGCTCTCTAGAGATATGCGAGTTACCCTTCAGGGGAAGTGCTTCCAGGTCAGTTTCAGTTCCATGTCTCCAAATCCCGTTTCTGAAGTATGTCCTGTCTTGAACAATAGAGTCTTATCTTCAAGTTCTTGGAGGCAGTCAAGGGCTGTAGCTTGTGTAATTTGGGGAGTCTCTTGGACCACCTTGGCCAACAACTCAAAGGAAGGTTTCTCCTGTCTGGCACTGTTTCTTTTTATGTAGCCTTCAGCTATGCACATGGACTCATGTGGAGATATTGTATGTGTAATTTATTATTATGTTGTTGTTACATTCGTATGATTCCCTCTGGAGTTTTATATTAGCTAGGCATTATTTATCTTGTCTCTCTCTGTCTCTCTCTCTCTCCCTTTTAGCCCTCCCTCCAAGTCTTTCCCATTAAAGTGTCCGCATGTCCCCATTTCTCTCTAGACAACACCAGTCTCCTGTGGTTCCACCTCTCTTGAATTCTTTCCCTTTATCCCCACAGTTCCTTGTATAACCCGCCCTCCCCACTCCCATTTAAATTCCTTCTTTTATCTATTTCTCCTTTGGTAACAGCAGTCTCCTACTATTCTTCTCGCTCAGGTCCCTCTTTCTCTGTCTCCATGGTTCCTTTCCATGTTATTTTACTTGCTTCTTGTGTAGAAATTGACTGGCACTCATCGTGAAAGGTGTGCATTGGATTGTGCCCAGTGAGAGGTGTGATCGAAATAGTAGAAGGGACTCTACTACATGTCCTGGTGCAAAGTCTCACAAGTCATGGTACCAACCGACTTCAGGAATGGCTAGGAAGACATTCTTCCTGTTTTACTATTTATGGCCTCATAATTCCATTTACTTCTCAAATCTACTCTATGCATGCAAATCTTTGGTTAAGATACTTCTATCCCCAGATAAAGCTCACATACAGCCCATACATAAGTCATGCCATGAGACAACACAGCTCCCAAATCTTTAAGCTTTCCGTATCACTCAGCAAAACACAACCCAAAGACTTATACCTGACTTAAAGTCCTCAACATTACCTAGTTCCTGTGCTTCATTTTTAATTTTTTGCTTCTTCTCTCTTTTAGTGACTGTGTTTCTAACTCACACAGTCATCTTGCATGATTTGTTTACTTTTCTTTTTTACGCATTATTTTTCATTTTTTTCTCTCTTAAATGTTTTTACTGATTCTAGAATTTTATCAAATGTATTTATTTTTAATTGACAAATAAAAGTATATATGGTACATGATGTAGGTTATACCTATTAAATTGCTCAGAAAAGCTAGTTAACAAATGTATTTTCCCCATCATCATTTATCTGTGGTGGGAGCATTTCAAATCTGTTCTCTCAGTAACTGTAAGATAGACAATACATGATTACCAGGGGTCACCATGTTGTATAATAGACTTCTCGAACATATACGTCCTCTCTGACTGAAAGTTGTGTGCTTCTACGTTCAGGTCCCTGACTGCTGTCCACAGTAGCCACCATTCCACTCTGCTTCTGGGATTTTCACACTTCAGATTCCACATGTGACTGAGCTCATGCTGTAGTCACCTTCCTGTGCATGGCAGATTTCACTTAATACAATACCCTCCAGGCTCATCCACATTGTTATAATGACAGATTTCCTTTCTTATGCTAAAGCTGAATGGTATTCCACTCTGGTTATTTGCCACACTTTATCCATACATCCACTAATGGACAGACTCATATCCAACCATTTGTTCCCCAAGTATTGGTGCTATGTTTGGATGCCATGGTCATATTAGGAGGCAATTCCTAGCTGGTGGAAATAGGTCAGCAGGGACAGGCTTTTGAAGGTTATACAAAGGCCCTGCTTCCTGCTTGCTTTGCTTCCGAATGTGCAAAATAAACAGCCTTTGGCACACACTCCCACTGCCATGAACTCTGCTATTCTGCCATGCCTTCCTTGTGGTGATGAAGTAACTGTGAGGCAGAACAAATCTTGCCTCCCCTGAGTCACCCGTGTTGAGCAATTTGGTCAGCTCAATACAAAAGTGACCCCTTTTGAACGGATACTTACAGGGACTTAGCGTCATCCCCCATCTTAGCTAATGTAACTAGTAGTGCAACGAATGCAAGTGAATAATCTTTTTGATATGCTCTAAAAGTATTTCACTGAGAATTTTTGTGTCTATGTTCACCAGAGTGATTGGCTTATAATTTTCTCTTTTATTGTTGGATCTTTGTCTGGTTTGGGTATCAAGGTCAGGCTGGCTTTGTAAAAAGAATTTGAATATATATATATATATATATATATTTCCTTTCCTATTTTGTTGAATTGTTTGAGAAGTATTCGTTTTAGTTCTTCTTTTAAGGTCTGGCAGAATTTTACACCGAATTCATCTGATCCTTTTTTTTTTTTAAGTGGGAAAAGTTTTAGTTACTACTTCCATCTCATTAGATATTTTGAGACTATTTAAATTATTTACTTCATCTCATATTTACTTTGTTAAGTCATATATTTCTAGAAATTGTTGCATTTATTTTCAATTTCCCAGTTGGGTGGAATATAGACTTTACAAAGCATGTCCTTATGAATCTCTGAATTTCTTCAATGTCTCCTTTAATGTTTTCTTTTTTATCTTTGTTTTGCTTGTTCTGGTCTATCTCTCTTTCTTTTGGTTAAACTGGATAAAGGTTTATCAATCTTGGTAATCTTTGCAAAGAATCAAGTTCATCTCATTGATTCTTTATATTGCTTTTTAAATTTATATCTTGTTAATTTCAGCCCTGATTTTGTTTATCTCTTCCTGTCTACTCTTTTTCAATGTTGCTTGTTCTTGGTTTTCCAAAGTCTTCCGCTGCATTATTAAGTTATTATTTAACTTGAATTTTTGTCCAAGTAATAAAAATTCTCCTAGTGTTTGCTAAAAGTTCATAGGGAAATTGAAAGAGTAAAACTGGACCAACATTTATTTAACACAAGCTAATTTAAATCAGAGTAGGAATGAGACTTTAGGGGGCTGCAGTGTAGTCCAGTGGTCACTCTCAGTTCCTGCATGGAACCACCTGGGTTTGATCCCTGCAGCATAAGAAACAGTAGTCCCAGAGTCAGGGTGATGTTTACTAATTGTCATGTAGCATGATCCGAAGTTGGAATCTTCTCTATGGCTTTGAGAACTTCTATGCTCCTTTATTGCTTGGTGTCAGCTTCTGTCATTTTATCCTTTGTACTGCTAGTGCCAGGAATTTCCTTTGGTTATTTCAGGTAGAATGAAGGTTTTTCAATGTTGTACTCTGGGACATCATCATTTTAATTTCAGCAACTTGCCTCATTGTTTTCTTTCATCAGGTTCACCCCTCATCCTACCTAGAGATTCTGTACCATAAATTAAATTTACTTTTCTTTTCTTGAAAGCAATGACAATTGGGCACTGGAAAAATGCACATGTAAGTAAAACCCAGTTCCGGTTTTAAAGACACTCAAATACAAAACCCAATGTGTAAAGTAAATAATTTTGCCATGAGATGCAGGTTTCTCTGGAGGTTCTGTTGGCAGTGCAGGAATTGGAGAACAAACTGTTTCTAAGAGAAAATATAAGCATGGCTCCCTGAGTGACAGAGGAAGACAGTACAGGAGACACTATCTCACCAGAGGGCATGGCGTTACAGTGTTCTGGACATCATGCTTCTGAGGGGCAGGACACTAATGATAGCAGAGTAGGCAGACGTTTCAGGGGAGTCCCACACTCATGGGTGCACTTACACACATGCGGACAATACACTCGGACACAGACAATAAAAACAATAAATGAAATATTTAAAGAGCCATTCCCTGATGACCTTCCTTAGATCATGTTTTATGAGAGTAGAGTAGCTCCTTTATTTCGTTCCCCATGTGGATGCTTTCTGTTTCTGTTTTCTGGTCTAGCTGATATGACTAGAACCTCCAGAGCAGTGTTGAATGAAAATGCAAAGAGAAGATATTCTTTCTTTTTCTTAGTCTTTTAAAATATTTTATTTTTTAATTTTATGTGTACGTGTGTAATGCCTGCATGTATGTAGGTTAACCTGCATTGTGCAATACCAGTAGCGGTCAGAAGAGGGAGTTGGATTCTTCTGGAACTAGAGTTACAGACGGTTGTTAGCCGCCATGTGGGTGCTGAGAATTGAATCCCGGTCCTCTGCAAGAGAAACCAGTGCTCTTAACCCCTGGGCCATCTCTCCAGCCACACTTCTTAGTATTAAAGCAAAAACAACAACAGCAAATTAACTGATTTCTCTAGTGATATTAAGCTAGATTTCTTACAGATAGATTAGGGCAAGGAAGTTCCCTTCTAGCTCACTATTTATTTGTTATGAAGGAATGTGAAATTTTGACAAAATATTTTTACATGCCTATTGACATGAACATATGACTTTTCTCCTTTTTTATAATGATAAAATATTTAACAATTGATTTTCAGACATTAAACCAACTTGGTATTATTTGGTTAACTTCCATTTCATCATGATGTATAACCCTTCTATGGTGTTGGGTTCATTTTGCTAGTACCTTGGCATATTGAAAGATTCAGTCAGGCATTAAACAGAACCCTCAATATTGTCTTTTATTAGTATGGATTTGAAGCAGGTTTTGAAGTTGGGAATTCATCCCTCCTTTCTTTTCCTCTTTCATGATTGTTTTGCCTGTTTTGGTTGCATAGGTTTTCAGTATTTTGAGTTTTTTAATCATAAGAGATGCTGTTCTCTTTTCCTGGCTTGTGCAGGGTTTTTGGGTTTTTGAAGTTCTAGGCTGTCCATAGTTTCTAAGTAGTGGTCAGAGTCAAGAAAGGCAAGGAAAGCTCATGGGCACCTGCTGCTTTGTTCATTGCTAGCTCTTGTGCCCAGCTTATTTACACATTCTATTGTATACCACTATTCAAATCTTTGTTATAAATTAACATTTAAGTTTTGAGAAGATAAATGGTCTTGGGAATATTGCAGTCAATATTGCAAGGTTTTGTAGTTTTCAAGGATCTTAAACTAAAATAAAAAATAAACAAATATATGTTATGTCAGAGGAGATAAGTGATTAGAAACAAAGAATATGTAAGAAGAAAAGATCTGAAAGGGCTCGAGGACCATATTATTTATGACCATGAAGCACATAGTCATGAGGTAGCATGTGAGTAGAGATCTGTGGGGAATGAAGGAGCAAGTCATGTGAGCATCTGGGGAAGTGCTCCAGACAGAGAAAATAAATACTAAGTTCAAACCCTGATGCAGAAGCATGCATGATGTGCTTAAGGATTAAAAAAAAATAAACCAAGAGGATGGTTGAAGCAGCAAAATAAATTTTCATTAATTAAAACTGTGTCCAGCTGTGCTCAACTGAAAACATATTTACAGTATTTAATAAACAGGACTCTTAATTGTCACCATGTGAAAGGCTGGCATGGAAGCTCCATGATATCCTTAGGAAATCAGTTTATTTCTACTTTTTCTTCCTATTCATTTTGCACTAACTCTTCAGTGCACATATTGTCTCATGTTCAGGATGAATAATCCACTCCCATTTTCCCTCCAACCTTTCAAGTTGGAAGAAGGATGAAGCTCTGAAAATTATTTGGCAACAAAATTGATTCCTGTGAAGGTGGGGTTATTTTTTTATTCCTTCTGGGAAGTTATTCATCAAATCCTTCTTACTGACCACAGTTGAGGCATATGAATACTTCTACATGTATAGACTGCTATGCATGATCAGGTGATCAATGGAGGACTTTTGTTTTGGAAATTGTTTATCCTGCTAGCTCTGAGACTCTCAGAGAATAGATATTACATGGGGAGCTAAAAGTCTCTATCCCATTGTTTCTCAGATGCCAAATATGAAACTCATATATATATATGTATATATATATATATATAGTTTCCATATGATGTTTAATATATACAGTTTTCATACACACATATATGATAGCTCCATCATACAGAAATCATCATATATGAAATCAATATACTTAGTATATCTGATTCAGGAGGAGAGATCATCTCATTAGATGCAGACAAAATTTTAACCTACTCATGTTAAAAGTCCAGGAGAATCTAAGTATTTAGGGGACATATCTCAACATAACAAAGGCAAAATATAGCAAGCCCACAGCAACATCATGCTAAATGGAAAAAAAGCCAAAGAAGTCCCACCAAAATCAGGATACAAGACACTCTCTCCCCTCCTGCTCAATGTAGTGCTTAATGCCAGCCAGAGCAATAAAACAAGTGAAGGACATAAAAGAAACACAAAATTGGAAAGGAAGAAGTCAAAGTATTTTTATTTACAGATAATATGATTCTGTACCTAGAAGTTCCTAAAAGTCCCACCAAAAAACACCTACAGCTGTGAAACTCATTTATTAAACTAGCAAGTTATAAAATTAACACAAAACATCAGTAGCCTTCCTACACACCAACAAAAAAGTACTGAAAAAAAATCACAGAAACAAAACCATTTGCAATAGCCAAGAAAAAAAAATCTTATATATTCAACCAAGGAGGTGAAATCCTTATACACTGAAATTTTTAAGTGAAAAAAGAAACATAACACATGAAATCATGAAGCTATGGGATGAGTTCAGATAGGGAAGGGAGTCTAGGTATGATTAAGATGTGTGGGGTTCATATAAATTATTAAATAAAATAAAATAAATTGAAGATAATACCAGAAGATAGAAAGACATAACATGCTTACGGACTGGCAGGATTAACACTATACACATGGCCAACTCATCAGAAGCAATCTACAGCTTCAACACAATCCTTATAAATATTCTGATATGATTCCTAACAGAAAAGTGAAAATAATAATCTTAAATTTCTTTTGGAAACACAAAACATGCAGGTGAGTAAAAATAATCCTAAACAATAAAAGGAAATCTGCTGGAGGTTTTGACACCCTGATTTCAAGTTATACTACATAGTTATAATAATAAAAACTGGATGATTTTGACATAAAAACACACACATGGATCAATGGAGTAGAACTGAGGACCGAATATCAGCCCACACCACTTCAGCCTCTTGATTTTTGACAAAGAGGGCAACAATACCATTGGAGAAAAGGCAGCATCTTCAACAAATGTTGAGGGTAAAACTGGAGAGCTACACGTAAAAGAATGAACCTCAGTCCTATATCTCACATTGCATAAAACTTAACTTCAAGTGGATCAAAGAAGTCAAATAAAATCTGATACCCTGAATCTGAGAGAGGAGAAAGCCAGGAAGATACTGGAACTTGCCATGGGAGAAAACCTTCTAGTAGCACTGACATTAAGACCAGCAACTGATAAATGGGACCTCATAAACTAAAATGCTTCTGTATAGCATAGGACATCATAATGCCAGCGAAGAAGAAGCCTACAGACAGGAAAGCACCTTTATCAGCTATGTATCTAATAGATGGGTTTTATTACATACAAAGAAATCAAAAAGATAAACATCAGAAAACAAATAAATCAATTTAAAAACGGGGCATTAGAACTAAACGGAGAGTTCTCAAAAGAAGAAATACAAATACCTGAGAAAATTTGGTTAATGTTCAACATCTTTAACTATCAGGCAAATGCAAACTAAAAGTACTTTGAGACTGCATCTTACTCTGGTCAAAATGGCTAAGATCAAAACACAAATGATGACAAATGCTGGTGTGGATGTGGGAAAAGAAGAATGCTTATTTAGTGCTGGTGGAAGTACAACCACTTTGGGACTATACCCAAAAGATTCTATATCCTATTATAGAGATATTCAAATATACATGTTCATAGCTGCTTTGTTCACAATAGATTTAAAACTGAACTAACATAGATGTCCATCAGCTGATGGGTAATGGAACAGCACATTTACAAATGCAATATTATTCAGTTACTAAGAGAAAAATGAAGTTCTGAAATTCACAGGTAAATGGCTGGAGCTGGAAACTGTAGGAATGCTGTAAACTATGGATGGAATCTGATTCATGACTTTTATTCAACCTCCTACCAGAAAGCTACTGTTTATAATGCAAATAAACTCACAGAGCTGTTGTACTTGTGACCTGAGCACGTAACCCTGATCTCTCAGGACCCCACTTTTCTCTCCATCCAAGACAGGGAATGAACGTAGGTATGCTGGATATTGGCATATTAACGCACTGGAAACAACATATTCATATTTTGTATCCTCATTGAAGACTGAAATTAATCGAAGAGTATGCTTGACATGTGTGACATTTTAGACCTATGGATCAAAAATCAAGATTCTCTAATCAGATAAAGGTAGATCCAAGCTTATAGTTCCCTAGTTCATGCTGGAGAAGATGACTAAAAGTATGGGTGAGGCCTGGCCCAGGAGCAAAGTTCTGTGAGAATTCTGAAGGAAGAAACTCAGAGATCCTTCTAAAAATTCCACTATTAGCTTTTAAAACTAATACTAAGAAAATGTCATAAGAAATATTTATTCTGAATGAGGTAACCCAGACACAGAAAGACAAATCTCATTTTTGGATGTTAGCTTTGAAACCTTAAATATGTAAGCTTCTTTTGGAATACCCATAGATTCAAGAAATTAGTAAAGGGCATGGCATGTGGGTTTCAAGGGAGAAGAGATAGAACTCAACGGCATGAAGAAGTAAATGGAATAATGGAACAGGAAGTATTAAATGGGGCGGGGATGAGAAGGCTAGATAGAGGAGGGAATATGGGGTGGATAACCTACACTAACTACCTTGTGAAAAAGACATGAATATCTACTACTGCAGAAACTTTGTAGATCATGTAAAATATAAACATACACATATACAAAAATAATTTAAATGGAGTTATTCTATAATGAAGTAACATTTCCCCTACTAGACAACATAGGAAAAGAAATAAAAAGCCCAGTGACAGGAAATGAGTTGTCTTTTTTGGAGCTATTGGACAGTGAGAGTCCATAGACTCCAAGCGCTACAGGCTATTGCTCTTGTTTTTGTTTACCCTCCAGAACCTGATGGTAAGATCCTATTGCTGAAGATACTACATGTTTGAATTATAGGACATAGAGGAATCAAGTTGGTGCTGACCTGGGAACCTCATCCTTACTAGCTAGCTTTCATAGTGCTAGAAGGTACTGTGCACAGTGCTGGAAGAGAAGTAATCATCAGTCTTACCTAGCTGTGACCCCTGTGTTCTACAGTAGCCACTTGCCTAGCAAGACATGTCCATTGGTGCCATGGTGGCAGGAATGCCATGGGGTTAATGAGCCATTTTCTCATTGGATTTAAGACCTGCTGCACAAGATAGAACCCATACGTGACACCATTATCAGCTTCAAGAATCGTCTGCTAGACAGAATGCAAGATGTATGGAAGAACCTATTACTATTATCTTGCTAAGTGGACATACTATTAAACCAACTCCTAATGACATATCAGTACACCTACAGATTAATGCACCTCCCAACTCTCTTCAGAAAAGCTTCTTTCTGCAACAGTTGACAATTAACACAGAGAACCACAACTGGTCAAGGGACAGAGAATAAGAGACTGCAGAATTCTCAGTCTTAATGGAACCTCTGTATCACAACCTCTCCTCTCAGAGCCTGAGAATCATTGCAGAAGAATGGCTGAAAGAATGTAAGAACCAGGCGCAGTGGACAACTACAAGGAAACCATGCTTCCTGGACAAAGCAGAGCAGTTGCACATATACATTCACATCCAGTATGACAATACACACAAGTGCTTCTTAAGCACAAGCCAGACAAGACCCCAGCATGGAAAGGGGAGGTGGGCGCAGAGTCCCAACCTAACTGAGGTACTATCGGCAATTAGCAGCTGGTGGGAGAGGGAGGGTCAGTTTTCTTTCAGGGGTGTATGCCCTGGTGAGTCGGCCAGTGCTCCTATGGATGGCCACACACCCAAGAGTATATGAGCAGCAGAAACTGAATTCAACAGGATTAAAATAAAAAGAGGACACCAAATTACATGGAGAAGGAAGAAGAGGTGAATCAGGGAGGAGTTGGGCAGAGGGTCAATACAATCAAAATACATTTTATGAAGTTCTCAGTTGATTTTTTTTAATGACAAAAATAATTTTTAAAAAATGAAACATGGGGGCTGGAGAGATGGCTCAGTGGCTAAGAACACTGTCTGCTCTTGTGGGAGACCCTGGTTCAATTCCCATCATCCACATGGAGGTAACAACTGTCTGTAACTCCAGTTTAAGGTGAAATCTGAAGCCCTCTTCTGACCTTTGTGGGCATTGCATTTACATACATTCAAGCAATAGACTCATACACATAAAATAAAAACAGAAGTCATTCTTAGAAAGTTTTAAGTCTGAATTCAGCCTTTCCTCCCTATGTATAAGTTCCACTGATGCTGTTAAAATAGTTCTATATGTAAACATTCTTTATAAGGCTATGTGGATTCCAAACATTTTTGGAGCCTATGTCTTTTCCCAAACGTAGCTCAGTACTGGACCCCTGGAACCTTCCATTGATTTAGTAAACTGAAGCTTTATTGAATTTTATTATAATTTTATTAATTATACACAAATAGCAGGAAAATTGTAAAGGGTAGAAGTGAGTAAAATGATTTGATTTAAAAATAAGTTTTTAATTTAGTTTGAGATTATTAAATTTTCTGGGAACCTAATATTGCAAAATTATCATTGAATGATACTATTGAATAAACACACCAAAATATTTATGTGTCAGTTTTGGAAGAAGTGAATGAGCTAATTCTACAGTGAAATTTACAAATGAGTTTGAAATCATGCTAGCTCTATTTGTAGACTATGGTGTTGGTCTAAGAAACATAGAAACAAGCCCTAATAGTGGACTCACCCCATGGTGAAGTGATAAAGTCATATCTGACTCAGTGAATTCAACTCTTCACTTCCTAATTTCATGACTTATACTCAGAGTTGACAGCATCAATAGTTTGTCAAGGATGAATTAGGTCCCAAGAGAGAAAGTTGGAAAAGATCTCAAATAACTGAATATTCAAAGAGCCACTCACCCCACCATCTTCAAGAGGAAAGTAAGGGGCATATTTCTGGCAAATGAAGAAGCCTTACTACTGTCTGAGATTTGAACCAAGGTCTCATTTGAACCTGATGTCTGTGTATCCCAACATATTAATTTTTTTCTGCCATAGAATACATAATCTTCCTCAATTTTTTTGAGCAGAAGAAAGTGTTCAACCAGAAAATATCTTAGAATTCTCAATTGTGGTGATATTTCTCAGTTTCTTAAATTTTATTTTGGAAAGTTTCACCATATGGAAGTAGACTGAATAGTAAAACAAATTCTAGCTTCTAGAATTTTCAACATTTTGCTAGTCTTGGTCAGTTACCTTAGGGGTCAGCCAGTATTTTATATAAAGGTTTAGACAGTTATTTCCAACTTAACAGACCATCTGGACCCTGTCAAAAATTAATAAATGGTACTGTCATTGTATGAACTCAATCATCAGCAATATATAAACAAATTAGTGTGGCTGTGTTCCAACACCACTTTAGTTACAAAACACTCTCTCTCACCACCCACAGGCAATCCTTCTTCTGACTCTATCTTCAGATACATTTGCCTGTTCTTGACTGTCATGACAATGTGAAGTTTGGCCTCATTTGCTAGCATAAATTTGGGATTATCCAGTATTGCTCTGTGTGTCAGTAGTTCATCCCTTCTAGTGCTGAGTTGTACTGCAATACATGAAAATAATGTGCTCTTTTTTTTTTGCATTCTTCTATTGATAGACATTTGGGATGTTTCCAAGGTTTTTATTATTACACATAAAACTGAATTTGAAGTTACTGTACAAATGTTTTCATAAGATTTAATTGTCAGGGAATGAGACCGAGGCAGCTGCAGCAGTGAAGGTTACTGGAGTCACTGTACCATATTCCATTCTGCCAGGGATGTACAGGTCACCCAGTTGCCCACACATAACCTTGCAAAACCTCGGTATTATCAGTCTTTTTAAACTTTAGCATTTTTAGTGGTTTAGTGATGCTTCACTGTAATACACATGAAGAGTCTTGTTGTTGTTGTTTTTTTTCCCTTCAAGTATTGACCAAACAGTATTTGACTTTGTTGAAGTATCTAAGAGATCTGTGCTTTTAGTTGGGTTGAATTCTAATTACTGACTTGATTGTATATTTGAGATATTATCTCTTATCAGATATATTTATTACAAATATCATTTTATCAAGGTCCAATGACATTACAAATATCATTTCCCTTTCTCAAAAGCAGAATTTTGTTCTTCAGAGCATTTCAGATTTTCAGAAAAGATGCATAGAAAGTGCAGAGTTTCCTATACTTCTCACACAGCTTTTCCTAGTAGCACCTTCTATTGGGATGATCCATTTTGTCGGTGTACCAGCCAGCATTGATACCTGATTCTTACCTAAAGGCCATGGTTTAATTAGCACTTGTCTTATGTTTTACAATTCTCTGGGATTGGACAAAAATATAACGTATACCCATCATCATTGGTTTTGATAAAAACATTGTCACATATCCATCGTGCTGAGCAATTTTTTTAAATCCACTAATGTCCAAAGCTCTCTCTTACTGCTCCCCTCCCCCAAGACCTGGCAATCCCTGATCTTGTCATTGTCTATAGTTTCGCCTTCTCTAGACTATCAAACACCTGGAACCATGTGGCCTATAGTTTGTTAGGTGAGCTTTCTTCATTGAAACACATGTATCAAGAATCTCCACATCTTTTCATATCCCAAAACCTTACCTCTTTTGGTTGCTAAGTAACAGGCCATTGAATGTACATACCCCAGTGTGTGGTAACCAGTCACATGAGGAAGAGCATTTCAGTAGTTTCTAAATTCCCATTCTGAACCAGGTCTTCTTGGCTATGATCTTCCCAAATCCTTCTCAGCTCCCCTAAACTCCTGAAAAGAAACAAGAAGATAGCAGACACGGGAGTTATATGTATCCTTTCCACATAAGAACCAGGCTCTGGTAAAATACACTTTGGTCTATGCAGTTTTCCTTAGGAACAGGCCTTTTAAAGGAGAATTGAACCATCTGGCTATATTTCAGTGTGGCTCACCTGCTGCAGAAGGAGGAGACAGTTTTGCTCTGCTCACAGTGGTAACCTTAGAATTAAAAACTCAAAAGTTTTCAGGGACTTAAACCTATCATCAGTTTTTAATCTGTTTTAATAATAAATTAATCTAGCCTTGATCACTAGCAACATTCCATTATCTTGTAAGCAATATTCTTCTCCAACCATCATTCAGTAGCCCTGTAAATATTCCCAGTTGCTGACTCCTCCAGTGGCTTTGCAGATGCTGTGATTCTCTGTATCTGCCTGGCTGTCCATCATAGG
Organism: Eospalax fontanierii; assembly: GCA_035773235.1. Lineage (NCBI taxonomy): Eukaryota > Metazoa > Chordata > Mammalia > Rodentia > Spalacidae > Eospalax > Eospalax fontanierii. The sequence goes on from CM069524.1 coordinate 82,247,991, forward strand.
GAACAGCAGTTTACTCTGTAGCTGGTTTTCTGACGGCACTAGGAAGAGTTGCTGCATTCTCAGTTTGGCTAATTCTTGTGAGAACGGGCATGGCACTCTGCAGGTTTTTCACAAGTTGGACTAGAAACTAAATTACATCTTATTTTTTATCAAATTTTAAACATTTATTTATTCATTGTGTGTGTTTGTATATGTGGGCTCATATGTGCATACATATGCAAAGGAGCAAGTGTGAAAGTCAGAGGACAACTTGCAGGCCTCGATTCTTTCTTTCTACCATGTCAATTCCAGGGATCAAATTCAGGTCATTAGGTGTGGTAGCAAGTGCCTTTACCTACTGAGGCAATCTGTTGGTCCCTAACAGTTTCTTTTGAAAAACAAAAATGAAGTCTTGATTAGTTTTAACTCATGGTTCTTTTTTGTCTTTTTGGTTAGAGCTTTTGGAGGTCTTTAAAAGAAACACTTTCCTATTTTCAGTTTGTTACAGTTGTTTTCTGTGTCGATGGTCTCTAGCATAATACCAGATAGTTTTCTACCTTTACAAAGATGCTAAGGCAGTAAACATTCAGAAGAAACAGATTTTCCTTTTTGATCCTTTCTTGGGCTAGTAGTAATAAGCAACGTAACACTGCATCACCAGGTTAGACTGTGTCAGCCAGCCTCAGACCCTAGCAAGTGTCACAATAGCAGCCACACAGAGCAGATAGCCTATAAATGCCAACTGGTGATGCTGAGCAGCTTGTGTGCACCTAATGCATTTTCACATACTGTTTTCAATTTACAGTGGATTCATCACAATAAAAACCTATGATAAGTGAAAGAATGTTTGTATTTTCTTCCCAAAATACTGTATTTTCCATTTTATGTATAGATCTATAATATATTTCATGATAATTTTGAATCACTTATGGTATGCATAAAATTTCAATCATTTTCTATACCGATACTCAGTTGCTTTTGATTCATTTAGTTTGGAGCAAGGTCTTGAGGCAAGAATCAGTTCCATATAGGCAATAAGTGGGGAAAACCCATATTAAGATGTCAGGGTAGCTGTGTAACTGTTAGACTAAAGAGAGCATGGTTTAACTAACAGACAGCAAATTCTCAGCCAAGGTGGGAGCCCAGCAATGCCTGCAATGCCAGTGACTAGCAGTGCTTGTCAGGCCTCGGGGTTGGCAGATGAATCAAAGATGGACAGAGGGGTGGCTTCGACATGGAAGCATTTCCCTAACTGGGTGAACAATGTGAACATCTCCCCAGTTAGGCCAGGGAGGCATGCACAGAGTGTGTGAGTCTGCATTTGCTCAGTCCTCAGTATGCCCAGAGAACTAACTGATCTTAGTAAAAACTGCCTGAGTCTTTACCCAGTCTGCCTCAAGTCCTATGAAAAGACCCTAGGCAAGCAGGTCAGTGGTTTTTTCCCTCCCTTCGGACCCTTCCCACTCTTGGAAGTTTCCTTCACTTTTCCTTGGTTTCTCCCTTTTCCTTAATAAATCCTCTTTTGCTTTGCTCACTCCTCATCTGCACATTTATTCCTCACTGACATGAGACAATCAAGAGCCACTGTCTCAGACTGACTTTTGGTAACTTTATTGTCTGGCACGCTTGTCCTTGGGTAAAGCCCATATGGGCCCAGAGAGCCCCTTGGCTCTCTCAGAAATCTTTGTCCATCTCATGTCTGAAACTTATTAGACAGTTGTGGATAACACTGAACTTCCAGTGCTTCTGCTTCCACTGCCCAAGTGCTAAGATTTCCACACCACTAGTGTTTGTGACACTCCAGCATGCACAACCACGCCTGCATTCCACACCACTAGTGTTGGTGACACTTGTTGAAAAGCTTGTTCTTTCTTCACCAAATTACATTGATGATTTTACAAAATATGTGATCATATTTAGACTCCATTGTGTTACATCTATCTATCCTTATTCCAAATCACACTCATAATAACTTTAGAGTAAATCTAAGAACCAAGTCATGTAAAACGCTCCAACTCTTTTGTTTTGATTGGTTTTTGTTTTGTTCTGTTTCATTTTAGAGTTTTATATAGTCCAAGCTGGCTTTAAATCAGCCATGTAGCCAAGGATGGGCTTGAACTTCTAGTTGTCCTGCTTTCATGTCCCGGATCCTGGAATTAGATGTATGTGCCATCAGGCCTGAGAATCAGAGTGGCATTTCTTTTGTGCACAGACAGTAGGATCAATTGAGAATTTCTGTGAATTTTATTTTGCATTTGTGATAGGAATTTCACTAAATCTATAGATTAAACGGAGAAACTATTTCTTCCAACCTGAGCACAATGTCTCCTTTTGCTAATATAAATATTCTACTATTTTTAACAACAAAGTTTTTATAGTTTTCAATAAAGTTTTAGGTTTACTCATACATATTTGAAGATTTTTGAAGTAGTTGTCATTTTCTCAAATCATTTTTGCTAGTAAATACAAACATAATTACTTTTATGCTGGCTCTATATTCTGAAACATTTCGGATTTTGAGACAGGGTCTCACTGCATAGCACTGCCTGGCCTGGAGCTCACTGTGTAGAAATCCACCTGCCCATGCCTTCTAAGTGCTTGTGTCACTCTGTCTGCATCTGAGAGGGTTTTGAGGTCTCTGGTTATAACTAAATTTCTGTGGGGATTTTCTTGTTTGTTTTATATTTTCTGTAGTGTGACCATGACATGCAGATAGGCAGACAGGGGTAACATTCCTTCTATTTGGTGTTTATTTAGCTTTTGGGAATTTGGTTGTTTAATTTTCAGTAACTTTGGAAACCTTCCAGTTCCTATTCCTTCAAGAGATCTATAACCTCCATTTTCTTTATTGTTCTGCCATTTTTATTGGGCATTTTCTTCTTTTCTAGTGCTTTTCTTCCCAGTGGTTCATCTAGTATAATTTACTTCAGTCTGTTTGCATTTCACTTAGTTTTCTTCTGTCCTATTTATTCTGCTTTAAAAATCACATGATGTCTTTTCCATTTTGGAAATTAGTGTTCCAGTTGGATTTTCATGGCTGTTCTTTGGTGTCTGTTTCTGTGTTGGTGATCCTTCTGTCTGGAGCCATTCTTCCTTAGTTTGTCTACAGATATGGCCCCACCCCCATTACCTTAGCCTCATATTAAAGTTTTACATTCTTGTTCTTTGTCAAGCCTAATAATTTCATTGCTTATCAGATTGTGTGTGCACATATATGTGCATGTGTGTGTATCTATATACATATATATCACATATAAAATGCATGCACAATTATATATAATGTCTGGGATATTATACATATATGCATGCATACAGACAGTACAGATTTGGAAAAGATTGTTGCATTGTTTTGTTTTCACTTCCTACCTATATCTGGTGGCTAAAATTAGAAAAAATACTGGATTTCCATAAATGGTGACTTGATCCAGGACTGAGCTTCAGTTTTAAGAGGGTAAATGCTAATGGCTGGGAGATGGCTCTGTAAGTAAGAAAAAGCCTTTGCTGTGTAAACTCAAACTTTCAGCACCCATGTAAATGTCCGGTGTGTGTGCCTGTAACCCCAGTGCTATAGGGTGCACAAACAGGAGGATCACCTGGGTTTGGGAGCAGCCAGCCTATCTCCGGGTTCAGTGATAAACCTTGCCTCCAGGGAATAAGGTAAAGAATGATGGAGCAGGACACCCTACGTTCTCCTCTCTGGACATGTGTAGTGTAGGGATACATAAGCCCCTGCGCATGTGCCTATGCCACACACATAAACCACAAAAGACGAAATGAAAACCAGAGTGTGAGTTCAACCCTCCATCCTCCAGTGTGCAACCACGGAAATGCTGGCACCTGCTCCTGCAGAGCCTCCCCGTCACTTTCCTTTCCACTCTGGTCCCTGCATTCTCTTTACTGCTGTTCCGTCCAACCTCTTCTGTTCGTCAGGGACCCTTTTTATTTTAAGGGCCTTATCATTTCAAAATCTCTTCTCACTAGAAATTCCTTACCAATGCTTTATGCTGTCCATCTCTCTTTGTCCTATAGAAACACACAATTTATATTATCCTGATTTTTCCTGGCGCTACAAATGGCAGAAAGTACAGTCGCAGTCTTTCCACAACCAGAATCATATCGTTAGAACCCATACAGTTCAGCTGCTGCCGTGAAGAGCCTCATAGACCCAACTGCACCCAACCCCTGGAGTCTCCCTCTCCTCAAAGGTGTGAAGAGCTGACCGTCTGCCACGGGCCCGTAGCCTCCATCTCCTCACGCCTTCACAAGGAATCGCGTCTCATCTCTTTCTACCGCGCTACCCAGGAGCTTGGGGCACTCTTACTGTGGTTGCTGCTCACATATTAACTAAGCATGCTTCCTCACAGTGTGGGACATACCTTTCCCTCAGAAGCCTTTAAGAGTAGACACTGCTCTCTGTAGGGTGGGACATGAGTCTCTTAGCTCAGACCTCCAGCATGCTGTGCTGCACATCTGGCTGCAGACATTAAGAAAGCTCTTGCTTGGAGGACAGACAATTCAACTAACTCGGTGCCTCTCTTTCTCCAACTCTCCCTCCTCTCCATCCCTAAACATCTAGCATACATTTTTCATATTATTATAATTCCAAGAATTAGGTTGTTTAACTCAAATTCTTCAAATTCATCTTTAATTAATCAATATTAGTTTAGTAACATAACCTATCAGCCATTATATAACCTAAAATAACTATAATTAATGCAATTTTATGCCTGCTTTATATTTAACTTTTCCTAGTCATCTAAAAATATCCTCTTCCTGATGGTTTGTTGAAATTTATATATCAAAAAAATCTATAGATGGTATATTTGTTGTAGTGAGAATGTTTTATTCCTTGGTCATTATTTTATAAAACTTACCTTGACCCATTAACCCTGGTAACTAATTAGACAGTAGCGATGTCTTTCGTAGTAGTGAGGGAGCTATGGATGGTAGAGAGAGGAGGGGAGGGTCATGTAATCACTCCATCCTGTCCTCCCTCAGCTGCAAGTGATCTTGGGAGATAGAGTGGATGAGAAACAGAAAGCTAACTGAAAAGGGGATTCCATGGTCCAGCTTCCAAGAGATCACCATCCATAATAGGGTGGATCTTTGTGGAGGGCGCCTGTGCTCCCATAAGTAACCCTTCACCCATGTTCTATAAGCAAACCAAACAAACTCATTTGTTCACCAAGCTGGACTTTGGTGGAATTGTTATTTGAATCTGTCATTAGTGCTCTACCTGGGGTGAATAGACATCTGCTCACATGACCCTGGGGAAAATTATGCAATAATGTATTTTAATGATTCTTAAGATTTAAAGTTTGAATATTCACTCTATTTTCCCTTTTCATTTTACTTTTACACAATGCTAATTTGTTGATGAATTAGGTTGTTTAAACAACCATCCAAATTCTGGATTTGAGTAATTCCTCCAAATTGTTATTTAAATTTATCCCATAATTATTATAAACCATGGGCCCTGAAGAAAGGCTTGGCTAATCGCAGGTTACTTTTTTAGTACAAACATTTCCCACTTGCATCTTAATGGGAGGTACAGAATACCTCTGTATGATTCTAAAATTGATTAATATGTTCTAGTAATGGAGGTTGGATCTCTTCATGCTAAAGCTCCCCTAGACCTCACATTACATGATCAATTCATGATTGTTGTCTCTGTGTATTATTTTATTAACAGTTACCAAGGAGTGACTTTCTCCACTATTTACTTCTAATATATTAACTAGAATTCTCTAAAGAACACCTTTCACTGCTCCCATGAACACTCCACAATATGTTTTCTTCAACAAGACCTGCATAATGACATCAGCTGACATGCCAGTGTGGATGAGAGAAATTTCACAGAGTTTTACCTCTAGAAGAGGTGCTACAGGCAACCAATGGATACTGAGGGAGGGACAATCAGATTTCTCCAGGGACTATCTCCCTGAAAGGTTATTCAATCCCAAGTGGTCAGCCTTAAACGCATGTACACATGAGCACCACTAAATGTACTCAGTGCATTATGTATGTATATACACACAAAGATATATATAATGAAATAATCAAAGAAGAGAATAAGAAACTGAGAGGGAATGGGAGGGGCTGTGGATTTGGAGGAGGAGGGGTAGAAATGATGTAAGCAGTACTCATGTATAAAATTCTCAAAACATGAAAAAGAATATCCTTCATTAAGCACACTTATTTCTTCTATAAATGATATACACATATCTAAAATGACCATATTATGGGATTTTTGTCTAATAAGCACAATAGAATTTATGGGATGAAACTGAACATAAGCTTGAATAAATTTTTAGTTAATACAATATAAGTAAATAAAACATTAAATACATTACACAAGTTAAAATATTTATAAGTTCCTAAGAAAGAATCATTATAGTAACTAATGAACTTTATCCTAATAGTAAATCTGAAATTTGCTTGACAGAAGTGTGTGTTAGATTTTGATTTAGGAAGAAGTTAGTAAAAGGAACCTCATTTTTAGGATAAAGTGTAATAAGACCTGAAGCTCCTGGTCCTGTTGTTTCTCTACATCAGGCTAAATTGGAAATCTGGATTTTCTTGCTTTACCAGGTTTTTTCCCCCTTTCACAAAGTCTCAGCTTTTACAAGGCCATAAGACCAAAGGCATCCACCTCTACATGAATTTCACAGATCAAAGCATGTGCTTCAGTCCCAGCGAAGGAAGATAACTGTTATGTGTTCAGATCTGTTGTTTCTTTGTTCTCAGAGCATTGTGTTTTAAGGTACACATTGTAGATTCCTATAGGTCTGTGGTGGCTCCTGGTAACACATGCTTTTGGGTGATTCAAAGCTCTTTATTATTTTCAGCTTTTCTTTAACACACACAGGTTTTCTTTCAAATTTACTATTGGGATTCTTTTAGTCAGATAACTTACTTCTTCGTATTTTACATTCTGCATTATAGTTTCTGAACTCAGGAGAATATAATAAGCACTTGAAACACATGAGTAATCAAGTAAGAGCTCAAACTTGGTGTGTTTTTGTGTGTTCCTCCATAAGCATCAGGCTCTCCCAGCATGCAATGGCTACATGTGATACAGTGTGATAATCCAGAGCACAACAACATTCACCTGGCACAAGTTTCTGCATTTTCCTCTTTGAATTTGATGATCTTCCCAGTCTGTTTAGACTGCTGTAAGAAAACTGTCATTAGTGAGGGTACTTTTGATCAATAGCAATTTCTCATAGTTTTAGGGACTGAGAAGTTCAAGTTCAGTGTCCAAGGAGGGCCTGCTTTCCAGTCCCTCTCACTGTCCTCCCAGGGTAGAAGGCAGGTCTTTGCAGAGCAGGCTTTCATAGGGACAGTAAACCCATGGATGAAGACTCTGCCCTTGGAATGTGAACACTCCCCAAAGACCCAGTCTCCTCATGTGGTCACCTGGAAGGGGTAGGATTTCAACATACAGATTCTGGATCAAAGATATATGCATTCATGGAACTATCTTTTCTAGAGAGTCACTTATACCTACCACTTTGGCTATAGACCATTATAACAGTGATCCCCAGGGAACTGGAATTTCGTGCTGGGTGAAGGAAAGCAATTGAGTCTAATGCCCCCCAGAAAAGGACTTTGTTATGCAGGACAAACTTTAACATCGTTCTGACAACTTGCTAGATTGTCTTGCAGGAAAGACTGAGGCCAAGACAAGGACATGGTAATGATAGGTAAAACTACACCTTGACCAGGACTGCTTAGATTTGCATAACTTGTGTCAGTTTTCGTGTAATATAACACTATTAATATTGTAAAATGTTTTCCTTTCGGGCATAAGACATCTCAGAATAATTTTCCACATTTTCTACCTCGGGTATGAGTAGTTCAGAGTTCAGATCCCTCACAACTACATAAATTCCAGATAGGTTTGGCAGATCACCTGTAATCTAGCACAAGAAATATAGAGGAAGGGGATCTCTGGAGCAAACTGTTTAGCTAAAATAGTGAAATCAGTGAGCTCTGGGTTAAAAGGACAGAACCTGTCTCAATATTTGTCTCTATCATTTCCATATGTACACACATGGAGCATATACCTAAACACACATGTGTGCCTTCACACATTTGAGCATGTGCACACACACACACACACACACACATATATCAAATCTTTCTTCTTTAATCCTCAGGTTACCTTGTACCTTTGGAAAGGGTAAAAGACCTGATCTTTGATGAGTGGTCACCAAACAAAGTTGAGGATGGAAGCACACACTTACCTCAGGGAGATTAATATTTATATGCAGAAAGGGGAGACCCACACGTGGTTTGCCATTCAGCTCCTCTCCAGCCTCTGAGCAACCTAAAAGGCTAATACAACTCTCTCTAGCAACCTTCCCAGGAAGCTACCTGGCCAGAGACTTCACAGTAAAAGTAATTAGGTGAAGCATGTAGTTCAGAGCTTTCAAAAAGATTTTTGCTAATCAAGTCCTCAATATAAAAAGATAGCCAAGATTAGCAGACACCTAAACAAAGTCCCCAGCATGAAAGGAGCCCAAGGAATCATGTAGCTGTCATGCATCTAACAGAGATTCATCTGTGAGAAAATAATTTCCTAACAACTATCACTAATAACCTCATAGGAAAGAGATGAAAAGGATGGGATGTCATAAAAAGAACATCCACGATCAAAAGAGAGAGCTTATAAATTGAAGATATTAGAGAAGTTAAAAATTACAGGGAAGATTTAGAAGATGGACTTAAAGGAGTTTCTATGGAATTAGACAAAGACATAGAAAAGAGAAGAAAAGGCAGGAATAGTCAAATATGATTAAGAGGCTCACTGTCTCAACCAAGTAGATCCAGTCATAGAACAGAAACAGTGGGAAGAGTGTATCCAAACAGAATTTGTGTAAATTTCCCATGTAGAAATGGCAGGATTTCCAGATTGTAGGACTTGTGGAGACCAGCAGAGTAGATGAAAGCAAACACACACCAAGGTCTGTTTCCCAATTCCAGAGTGCTGAGGACAACGAAAAGATTTAGAGTCAGTGCATCTGTATAGGGGAGGCGGGTACTGACTTCTAACTCTTCTATGCAGGGAGGGTAAAAGCAGGGGGAAATAACCAACAGTCTCAATGGAAAAACTGAGTTACACCCTCACACCCTCAAGGCACCCCAGGTGTGGAAAGATGCCAGAATTTAGAGTGGCATAACTGTATTCCCTACTGTGGCTCATCATAGCAAAGGACACAAGACAAAATGAGCAAGGGGAAAGGTGTTCTGGGTAATGCTCTGAGGTCGCAGGCTCCAACTCCCAAGAATGTTTCTCTCCCAGTGGGGTCACAGGTGACAGGCCCGACTCCCCGGAAAGAAGCTCTGCCATCAAATGTGAAATGCCACCCACCAGAAAAAGCCCAAACTAGTTGCTTCTTTTTTGAACTGGGGGCCTCTGCCTGTCACGTATCAAAATTCTAGATTCTTAAAAAGCAGATGTTATACACAAACCACACTCTCTGTGTACACACGACTATGCACTGTATGGTACTCTTACCATTCTGGGAACGTTTATTCCAGTGCAGGGAACTGTTTATGATTCTGCTTGGCAACAGCAGTCACTGCAGCTCCATGTCCTCACTAATGAGCTGGAGGCCTGTGTGCTAGCTGGGGTAGGAAAAGCTCAGTTAGCTCCTGTCTTACTTTAATAATAAAGCTCAAGAAACAGAGTCTGTAGTTTTCATTTGTCAACAAAACTCTTGCATTTAAAAAATACAAGTAGTTCTTCCATTCATCTTCTAAAAACACTTAAAAAATAATTTATGCTCAGAAATGGAAAATGTGGTGTTTCACTTTCAATAAAATTTTCAGATACCTATTGACTGGTATATATCTTCAAAATATTGATTAAATATGTGGTTGAAGAATGATAAGGAATATTGATATCTATGTATGAAAATGCCAAAATGAAACCCATCACTTTGCACACTAACTTTAAAATTTTAACTTTAAAGTAAACTTGGGGGATTGTTCAGTGGATAAGAGTGTGTGTTCTGCAAGCATGAGGACCTGAGTTTAGATCCTCCCCCTAAAAACAAATCTTGTCAAGGCCGTGCATGCACCTGTAGTCCCAGTGCTATTGGGAAATAGACAAGATAGTCTAGCTCCAGGTTCCATGAGAGACCCTGTCTCAAGGGAATAAAAAAGAGAGTAATAGATCAAAATATCTAATGCCCTGCCCTAGCCTCTGTGTATATGTGCACCCACATATACACATGCATGCACATCGTACATGTGCATCACACATAGAAGCACATACAGGAAGGAAGGAAGGAAGGAAGGAAAGGAAGGAAGGAAGGAAGGAAGGAAGGAAGGAAGGGAAATTTAAGATAAAAATTAGGAGGACCAGGTATTGAGATTCACTACTACATAATCTGAGCACTCGGCGGTGGGGGGGCGGGGGGGGAGGCAAAAGCAGGAGAATCAAGAGTTCAAGGTCAGCCTCAGCTACATAGTTAGAGGCAATTTTGGTCTACATGAGAACCTGCAATTAATTAATTAAAAAAAATAGAAACTAAAGGAAAGAAAACCAGCCCATGAGTCAACTTGGACTTTTCCATCAACAACCTAATGATTTTTGTTTCCAGTTTTTTGACTAGTTCATTTTCTTCATCTGAAGAACAAAAATAACATGGAAATAATAGTATTTGCTGTAATTACAGTTCACATCTCTTGAAGACCTTTCTCTTTAGAGTCAACCTTTATACACTTTCGTTTGGTCCTCAGAAATATTGGGTTCAGCAAAGTAATTATTACCATGCATGTTACTTTAAAAAATAATGTGTGACCAGTGTCAGGGGTGGGCTGCATTTTAAATTCAATTAGGAAGTTGTTGGTTTCTCCCATATTATTAATGCCACTAATGCACCAGTGGGCATATTTTGCTAGGTCAGTTATTGTTATAGCTCATGGGATTCACAGCTGAGTAGCATCCATAGAACCTTCCAGAATGGTGAAAACTAGCCAACAGAGACGAATCTTTGAAGTCAGTAGCAGTTTGATTTCTCCTGTTTTTTTCTCCATCTCATAATGCAGTATTTTCAGCAATAGGGTCTTACTGCCAAGTTCTGGTGGGTAACCAAGACCAAGGCCAATGGCCAGTATTGTTTGCAGATGTATGGACTCCTGGCCAACAGTTTCAAAAGGAGTCTGTTCCTGTCATTAAGCTTTTAATTTGCTAGCCAACAGTGTCTAGTATGGGTAATGCCTTCCTGTTATAAGGCAACTTCTCTAAATCTCTCTTTATAATGTATATGTACGTACGTTAAGAAGCCATATAGCGGCAGGTTTACCACCTTCCTACTCCAGGATTCTCCTTTTGCCCTTTATAGCACTGCTTTCTAGCTCCCCTTCCACGAAGACTCCCCCACTTAACCCCATGACCATTTATTAGTTTCTTGACTTCTCTGGATTTTCCATTTGAAACATGCCTAGGATCCTGTGGCTAGACAGGTCACAGGAAATAGGGAAAAGCCTAATACTAATATTCTAAAAAATGGATATAGTATTAAACTAACTCCTGATGAGTCAGTTTACCCGTAGATTAACACATCTCTCAGCTGTCACCAGAGAAGCTTCCTTCAGCAGATGTCAATTAACAAAAACCCACAACTGGACAACATGCAGAGAATAAGACACTTTGGTATCCTTTACTTCCACCTCCAAAGCTCAGGAATCATTGCAGAAGAAGGGGCAGACAAGAGCTAGAGCTGGTGGATGACCAGGGAGAAACAAAGCTTTCCAGGCAGCTGGGCAGTCGCTCATGAGCTCGCAGCAATGGTGACACCATGCGTAAGTACCAGGGATACTCAAGCCAAGCAAAATCCCAGCATGAATGTAGGGTGGTGAATACTAGCTGAGGAAGTATTGTTAGGATGAGGCTCATCGTAGGTTTACCAGGCTCCAGTAGATGAACCCATATGTGAAATCATATGGGAGGTAAGAGGCACAGATAGGGGAGGGGTCTAAATTTGATCAAAATATAGCATATGAAATTCACAAGAATTCAATTAAATGAAAAACACCTGAAGTTGAGAATGGGACGGGTTGGGGGGTAAATAGGAGAGAGTTGGAAGAAGGAAATGCGGGAAGGTGGATATGATCGTATTTCATTGTACGTATTTGTGAAAGTATAAAGAATAAAAAATATATAGTAAAACAGTGTGTTATTGAAACTGTCAATCTTGGTCATGTTCATCCCACTGGTTAACAAAGAAGCTAGAGGAGGAATCCCAGTCTTCACAGGGTGATTGCAGGCTCTTTTCATTGTCTTTTGCTTCTGCCTCCTGCAACTTCACTACAGCATTTGACTCTCAGTTGATGTCATAAAAGCACAAAGGGAGGAAAAAAATCCTTTTTGCAGCACTATTCTAATGGAGTGATTTACCATTGCACTAATCAGTAAGCCAAATGGGATGGCTTGCCCTATCTACCTCACAGAGATGTAAAATGTAATTAAGCATTTTTTTCATCTACCATGCTCAAGGGCTCCTAGGAAATTTAAAGAGAGCTTGCTTCCAAAATGCAGATAAAGGCAATGTGTAAGAACTACTCTATGGTAAGTGCAGCCCAAAGGCTGAAAATTTCATCTAGCTTTTCTGCTTCCTCCTCCTCTTTGCTGCCAAAAGTCTCCCCACACCATTCAGCAACATCTCATAGGCCCTTTCTCCTTCAGATGCCTGGGAGGTTGCCAGCAGAGCCGCAGGTGGGGAGAAGGAGGTGTCAAGTATATTCTGTTATCTGAAGGTTTTGACGCATGTGACTTGAGGCTGCTGGAGAGAGGGTGGGTAAGGAGAAGGGCACCACACATCCCGACCAAAGAGAGTTCCAGCAGGAACATGGAAGAACTGATCTAGCCTGGCCGTCTCCACATAATGTTCTGCAGGTGTCTGTCTGGAACCTGATGAACCACTCAGTTGATGAGCTTGAAATCTATGTAATTTGACATCAAGCCCTGCAGTTTGGGCCTGTAGGCTACAATACATCCAGACCATTTCCTAGGGAATGGAAGAGAGCGAAGAAGCCACAGTCACTACAAAATAATGAACAGGACATGAACAAACAGACCATGCCAAGTTGTTGGAGGGGATGAGACCAGATACCAAGTTGATAAACTGGTTGAGGATAGCCTGAATGATGCAGACAGAATAGACATTTCAGAACCAACTCTTTCAAAAGAGCCTAAACACTAATAGGAAAAGCAAAACTTCCTTATAAGAAAATTAAAGAGCTGCATTCATCACAGCAGCCAGTGAAGGAGAAGCGCTCTAGAAGACACAGGTTTGTGGACGCTCTGGTTCTCATCAGTTCAACAGCAGGAAGAGGAGAGGGAGGGCAGGAATCCCACAGATCCTTCTTTGTTCCTAATCTGTCAGGAAGAGCATTAAAACTGGGAATATAATTTAAATGATGCCCACACTCTAAAAGCAACATGAAGACATATAACTCATCTGTATTCAGACCACTGCACAGCTCAGAATGGTCTCGGTCCAAGATTATCTAGAGATTTGATTAAACCGAATGTTAACTTTACACATGAATGCTTATGCAGAGCACAGTAAAACCACATGCCATAGATGTATCTAGCCTTGATTCAGGTCTTGGAACATTGCTTGGATAATGTACCATGGTTTACAGTGTGTAGCAGTGATCATGTTCATTGAACCACCTCTGACCCTGTTAAATATGGATACCTCCATCCTCAGTTCTCACAGCTACCAAAACAATCTCCCAAAAACAAATGTTTGAAGTAGTGTTTATTAATCACACTGATGTCTGAGATATGGTAGGTTTGGGGTTCTACTTTAGTAACATGCTCCAAATTACATCCTAAGGTCTGTGGGATTTTTATCTGAAGAATTCATTCATTTAACCAGAGAAGAGTTACTGTGCTCTTCCCATTTGCCAAACCTTGCTCTACACAGAGAGCAAAATATATGACCTCTGCCCTTAAAAAGGCACTGACACCTTAATGTTTCCCAGGGTGTGAGGAGAATATCCTGAAGAGTTTGGCAGCCAGCACACAAATGATAGTCAAAACTATGTGGGAAGCCTATAAAACATGACACACACACTGGAGATCTGACATGGACTGGGGAACCCATGACAGTAATAGATTCCCCAGATGGTTATAACCATATTTTAAGAAACACTATGCTGCAGAATTGGGGTGAGGAATATATGATTTGTTCCACATGCTTAAGCTTAGGGCAGTATAATGAACCATGTCTATGGTTTAAGTTCATAAAAGAGTAGATATTTTATATTTGCACATTTCCTCCTTATCATTTGAACCATCAATCTCTATGAGTTGTCGTTACAAACAGATGTACTAACTAACTCCTATATTCAGCAAGTAAAGCTGATCATCTTCTATGTGTCTGGCTCCTTAATGTGCACCAAACACTGGAAAGTCCTGTGTCTTCCCTCAGGAGGTTTGAAGGTGAGCAAGGCATAACCCTATTAACAGTGCAATTCCTTCAGTACTTACAGTCATGCCCAACAGCAATTTGAGAGCACAGGGGCAATGGAGGAAATGGTTATTTATGTCTGGGGAATCAACAATCTTCACAAAGAAAGTGAAGAATCCTGCCAGGCAGAGAAATATAGGGTGAGTCTACATGTCATACATCATGTGGAGCAATTTGTATAGATATAGATATTCATTAATATGATCTGAGATAATAATGTTATAATAGTGTACAAGAGGAAATTTCCACCAAAGACATTCCAAGACTTGTTCCAGGTCCCATGCACTGTGAGTGGCTAATGTGAGTGCCCCACCCAGGTCATAAGACTCTGGTGACTGCAAGCTAGAATGCTTTGCTCTGTCTTATGAAAGACAAAGGGAACTCCACGAAGAAGAGCTCAAAGATATGAGAGACTACCATGTTCATTGATGAGAAGTAGACACATGGGTCTAGAGCAGAATGCATTTGGGAAGGAGAGGTAAGACCAGAATCACAGGTCTGGCCTTGGTTCTACAACACACATAAAACCTGTTCTCAAAACCTTATGCTCTTCAAAGTTCCACAACTAGAAAAAAGCAGAAAATAAGCGAATGTGAGGTTCTCGTCCCTAAGTGATGCAATGCAACCTAAAATTCAGGGAACATTGTAGAAGATGGAAAGGAAAGCTTGTAAGAAGCAGAGGGAAAAGACACCTGCTGCTGCTTAATGCATTTTCAACAGGAAATGCAAGCTGAACCAATGAAATCTCTGCAATATGGTAGTGCAACCAGACTTGCATAATAGCAAAGAAAGTTGCCATGCCAAGGTGGATGAAGTAAATTCATGGGGTCCCACCTCAAAAGGAAGAGCTACAAGCGATCAATGGGTACTGAAGGAGAAAGAATCAGTTTTCTCCATGGAACTTATGCCCTGAGAGGTTATATAATCCCAAGTGGGCAGACCTGAACACAAGTAGAGATGAGCATCACTAAATGGACTTAGCACATTATATACATATACATATATATACATATAATATATATACATATAATATATATACATATTATATATATATATATATATATGAATGAAACAGAATTGTAGCTGACTTTTCAGTGCAAACCATAAAAGCCAGAAGAGCGTGGAGCAAAGGATTCCAAGTCCTAGATGATGATAAATGCCCAGAGTACATTGCACAGCAAAACTGTGTATCATAGTTGAAGGAGAAAGAAAAATCATGCATCACACAAATAGACTGAAAGAATTCTGTGTCCACCAAACCATCCCAACAGAGAATACCCAAGCAATAATACCCAAGCAATACAAAGGATTGAAGAAAGGAATTAGCACACTCAAGAGTCTACAGAAAGAAAAAAAAAACTGAAGTATAATTACAAAAACACAAAATAGGACTAAGAACAAAACCAGAAAATAAAATGACAACAACCAATATGCATCTTTCAACGATAACTTTAAAAATTAATGGCCTCAACTCCCCATTCAAAAGCCACAGGCTAGTTGAATGGATTAGAAAACAAAATGCATGTTTTCATTGTTTATAAGAAACTCATCTTACCTTCAAGGACAGGCACTATTTTAGGGTGAAAGGGAAGAAAAAAATATTGTAAGGAAACGGGACTAGGAAACAAGCAAATCTCAATATATTATATCTGACAAAATGTACTTCAAACTAAAATTAACCAGAAGAGATAAAGAAGGTCACTTCATTCTGCTCAAGGGAACAATTGACCAAGAAGACAACACAATCATGACTGTATATACCAAACTCTGATGTAGCGATTTTCATAGAAAGAGTACTTCTGAACTTTAAGGCACAGATTAAACCCAACTCAGTAACCCTGTTTCCTCCAATAGGCAAGTCATCTTGACAAAGAATAAACAGAAACTTGTAAATCAAATTATCTCATACGATAAGTAAACCTAACAGATATCTACTGAATATCTCATTTAAGCAACAAAGAATACACATTCTTCTCAGCAGCTCATGGAAGTTTCTCCAAAATAGACCACATACTGAGATACAAAATAAATCTCAGCAAATACTAAAAATTGACATGATTCCATGTATTCTATTGGACCACAATGAAATAAAGCTTAAAATTAACATCAAGAGTAGTTCTAGCAACCACATAAATTCATGGAGCTTAAACAACAGATTCTTGAATAATAAATGGGTCAAAGTAGAAATCAAGAAAGAAATAAAAGTATTGCCAGAACCATATGAAAATAATAACACAACACAACAAAACCCCTGGGACACAGTAGAAGCAGTCCTAAGAGGACAGTTTATAGCTCAAGTGCCTGCAACACAAAATCAGAAAGAACACAGATGAATGACTTGGTGGTATGCCACAAGAATCTGGAAGAACAAGAACAAACCAGCAGAGAAGAAAAAAATAAAAATCAGAGCAGAAAACAATGAATTGGAAACAAAGAAAACAATACAAAGAATGAGTGAATCTAAGAGCTTCTTCTTTAAAAAGATAAACAAGATAGACAGACTCTTAGCCTAGCTAGCCAAAGGAAAAGCAAATCCAATCAACACAAAGAATGATGGTGGTCAATCTTCATTATTCATAGGGAACCTAATTATGAATTCATCTACTTAATGAACTTGGTCACCCCGAAACCAATGTTCTCAGCACTTCCACAGTCATTTATGGACATATTCATGTGCAAACTCGAAGTCCATGTTCCCAGCTAATGCCATGCTCTGTCTTGTTTCAGTTCCCATATGCAAAACAAAGGCACTTACTGTAGTCTATGTAGTTGTAGATGTTTTATATGTGTGTGTTTTTTCTTTGTCGTTCACTGTTTCATTTTTCTTCTAAGCATAGTGTTTAAAGTGCCATGCAGTATTCTCCAGAAGAAAGAGACTTTGAAGTCTGTACCTTTTTTTAATGAAGAAAATACACATGTTAAATAAGTTTTGTTCAGACAGGAATTATGGTGCTATTAGCTATGAGTTCAAGGTTAATCAATGAATAAGGTACCTTTAAACAGAAGCACACACGTTTGTTTTATATTGGTGGGCGGACAATAATGTTAAATCCAGGAGTTTGCATTTCCTCTGCAGACAATGGCTAAATACTTGCTACTTCCATGTTGATTCATAGTGACTTTACAGAGCTGCCACAAATGACAAAAACTGAGTGCCTTTCAATTTTAGGAGTGAAATGACAATGAAAATCATTTAAGACACTCTGAAGTCTAGCTTTTAAAAACTAAAACAGTGCTAAGCAACAAACAAAGTATAAGCTACAGGCTAAAACATTTTTAATCACTGACAATAATTAGCACAAGTATTCAAGTTATTGTTACATAATTTATGATTTTTTTTACAGATTTATTTTTTACAGTTTGTGGAAGCAAACACAGAGCTTTTCACTTGCTTGGCCAGTGTGTGACATCGCTGAGTCATTCCAGCTATTTATTACTTTTATTTGAAATGAGAATTATATATAAGGTAATGGCTGCTTTAGGCCATTTCCACACTGTCTCCCTTTGTTCTTATTCCTCTCAGCCTCCCCCATCATTTGCTCCTCCTGCTGATCTCCTCCTAAATAGTTCTGCCCTCTACTTTTCTGTCACTTCTGTTCTGCTCCTCCCTCCTTTTGTCCCCTTCCATCCTCCCTTAAGCTCTCATCTTCCTTTCTCATGGACCTCATTCCTGTTTCATCATACACACACACACACACATTTCGATCTAGAGCCATTGATATACTGAGTACTTGCTCAGATGTCATGCTAAATACTTTTCACATACATATTTACTGTCTTAATTTTTATGCCATTCTATGAGAGCTAGAGACACAGCTCACTTGTCTTCTCAGGATTATACAGCTAATTAAGTCACAGAATGTATAACTGAGGCTAACAGCAAAGTATAGATGACTGCTGAATCCCTCTTACATCATAGCTACAGATTTTAAAACGCCAGCATGTTTCTAAGTCCTTGTTTCATCACTGCATGTTCCTCTGATAAGAGTCATATTGAATAAGTAAGCTTTTTCTTGGGTTGCGGTTCATGTTTTATCTTTTTTTCATGCTGGTCATTTGGGTCTTTGATTTAGATGTCTGTGTTCTTTAGATAGTGAAAGTGGTTATTTACACCCGAATTTCTTCAATTCTAGAGATTCAGGTCTTTTGGTAAATAGTTAGAAATAAACAACTTTCAGCCTTTCTGTTATGCGTTTTGCAAGTTCTTATAAATAAAATGACCTGTTGTAGTTTGAGTGTGAAATGTCCCTCACAGCTCAGTGATTGAAGAGTTGGTTCCCAGCTGGTAGCACTGTTTCGGAAGGTTGAGAAATCTTTAGGAGAAGGAGCCTGGCCAAAGGAAGTGGGTCACTGGGAGCTGGCCTTGAGGTTTTATGGCTACTCCACTCCCTGTTCATTCTGTGCTTCCGAACTGATGCAATGGCTTCCTGGTCCTGTGGCCATGCCTTCCCCAGAAAAGAGAATGTGTTCCCTTGAATTTTAAGCCAGAATAAATCATTTTTTTTTCTTAAATTACTTCGTATCAGTTATTTTGCCACAGCAATATGAAAAGCAACTAACAAATACAAATTCCTTCTAACCTGAAATTCCTGAACTTGCTTCACAGTGATGCTTAGTACAGAATGAATGATTTATGGGTGTGAAGTAAGCTTGAGAGCAGATGATCAGTGCGGTCAGTACATCAAGCCTTTCCCTGTATAAAGGAAGATCAAATGCCAAGATGGTGATGTCCCAGGAAGTCTAGGACAATTTAGAACAACTGTACCTCACACAGACCCTTTGAGGACACTCCCAGAGTCAGAATTGAACAGAAGATGAAGCCTGCTATGTATAATAAGATCTTCTGATGTTAGAGACATATATTTTTAGTCAACTCACTAAAATAATTTTTTCACTTCTAATTATAGTGCTTGAGACCATACAAATGCTGTGGATGTGTAACTAATTTGTAAAAATCTAGCTTCTGTAAGGAAACGAAAAACACCTCAGGCTAGTCCACCATTCCAGATCTTGATAACATAAAACCTAACTGATATTATCAGTACAACAGGTTTGTTTAGGGAACCATACTGTTAAATTTCATGAGTACAGTTTCCCTGTCACATCTAGAAGACGTCTCACAGCAGGCATTCTGGTCCTTGGACTCTTCCAAACATTCTGCCTCCTCTTCCATGATTTTCCTGCGTGAGCTACTAGCAAACCATCAGTTTTCTCCAGGGATGAGCTGTCTGTGCTCTCTGATAGATTAACCAATCCCAAGTAGTTAGTCCTGAACATACATCACACATACATGCAAGCAACACTAAATGAACTCAGTAGGGTATGTGTGTGTGTGTGTATGTGTGTGTGTGTGTGTGTGTGTGTGTGTGTGACAATAACAAAGAAGAGAGGATGATGAATTTTGAGAGGAAGTAGAAGAGACATGGAGGAGTGGAGCGGGAAGGGAGAGGTAGAAATTTCATAAATACAGTACCCGTGTATTAAATTCTCAACAAAGAAAAAAAATGAAAAGTTACCAGCTAAGTCTGAAGATATGTTTAAGATGGTCTTTAAACAATGCACTCCACAGAATTAATTTATGAAATTTGCATATCTCAACAAGATAGGAATGACATCCTAATAGGGAATTTAAAATCACTGACCAAAATCCAGCATCCAATGCTATTCATTTGGAAGAACTCCATCGAAATATTGATTTGAAATTTCAAGCAAATTTTAATTCCTCCTTCCAAATCTGTGACCCAGTAGTAGTCACAGACCTCGAAAGATGAGAAGAAATTTTATCTGTGCTAATAATTCACTAATGTCGAAAATGTTGCACTGAAATTTCAAAACGTACAAAATAAATAAGGTCACCAAAAAAAAGCCAACCAGCCACCAAAGCCCCACAAAATGACATATCCCAAATTATTTTTACCTTATCTCATTGATTTCATTCTTGTATTTACTAGTATGATTCAGCCAAAATGCTTGCATTTTGCCTTATGATTTGAGTTCATGGGCTCTGGAGGTCAAGTGCATTGTTTTTCAAACCTCTAGAACATGAATAACAATATATTGATCCATCATCAGCCCTTCCCTGGGAGTTTCACGTGAGACAAATCTCAGCACAGTGTCGGCTCTCCCATGGCCCAGTGCCTCCACATCGTTACCTCTGAGAGCTTAGAGCTACCTCTCCAGCTGTGTTAGGCCTGTTTGACTTACAGCAGCAGCAGCAAGCTTGTGCTTCCTGATGAGGGAACTTTCTTCAAACAATGGATTACAAATGTGTGTTTCTTCCAAATCAGACTTAAGTTTTGCTAAGGACAAAGTTACTGAAAACTTTTTGTAATCAATTGAAAATTACTTTTGAAAATGAGAAAACTCTAAATTCTGAACATAAAACTTAAGTTGTGACCTCCATAGTATTTAGACCGCTAGAAAGTTCAAGTTTCAGTCAGGTTGATCAAATATACCCAGTAAAATGTAAGCAAATGACCCTTTGTCTCTGTTGATAAGTCTGGAAATGGCCCTTTTGCCCGAATTGCCGTCATCATGGCAGCCACGGTTACCAGACACTGCAGTTGCATCTTCCTTGAAGACCAATTCTAAACAACATTGTCAGCCTGTAAAATGTTCATCAACTTTTCTTTTGTTCTTTATTCTTATCACAGCTTTGCTTGCACATCACAGAATACGAGACTTTCTTTCACATTTATACATTCTCCATCCTCATTTTATTAAAACTGTCATTTCTATAGAGTCTGATTTCTTTTTGTTATGACTCAATTTCTTTTGAGACTCTGAGCCTGCCATTCCTGTTCATTTGAATGCTCAAGCTGTATTGTTTAAGTGTGGCTTTTATTTAAATAGGAAAACATTATGCAATAAAATAAAACATTATACATAAATTAAGATCACCTGCCAGTTACCATGTGATGTAGGGACTACCTTCACCTTGCCCTGTTCCCTGCTCCCCTCTAAGCTTCTTCACATGCTGGAGCCTTTCCTGTCTGGCAGCCCTGTTCTTCAGTTCCTCCCATATAATCCCATACCTCCAGATCATAACCTGGAGAAAACTTTCTTGTAATTCACTTCTCAGTAATTCAAGGACATTTCCCCCAAAGCACTTTCCTTAACTCTGCAAATTTGCCCAACCGACCATGTCCTAGTCCCCAAGCACATGTCTATCAAGACACCCTCCCCAGACTTGCATTTTCTTTCCCAAGGTGATCACCATTTAACATGGTTTGGCACAGTCATTCACTTGCTCACTTTCTATGTAGCCCAACTCCATTGTAGTACATGTAGTTTCATGAAGCCTCAAATCTATTGCTGATGTAGAATGAGCCAGAGGAAGCTCCTTGGTAAGATATTGCCCTGCAAAAACCTCATGGTGGGTGGACAGCTCATCATTCACTGTAATATGATTATGTATTAAATTTTAAAGAAATAGTTACATTTGTTTAGGCAATAGATACAGTATTGGAAACTTGCATGTAAATGCTTTAATTTTGCAAATCACAGTATTTTTAATTTCATTAAATGACAATTTTCATCATTTAAGAAAATAAAATCCAACTTATAAATCACTTTTTCCTTCACTCATGGTTTCCTTACGATTAATAACACCTACTCATCATAGTCTTCTTAGAAAATATAAACATAAATACAAAAAGAAAATAATGGACTCATATCACAGATAATATTTTACCAATCGTTCATCTGGTCCTTATGCACATAATGTATATACATATTATGGAAGAAGAACTCTGTCGTGTTTACAATTAAGAATACTTATTTTTCTGATGCCATGTTACAGCCCAGGGTGCCATAAACTCAAAATCATCTTGCCTTTGTTTCCCACAGAATCCTGCCTTCTAATTTAACATTCCACTATATTTTTCTGCATTGTAAAAACATTCCTAAATTAAAACATAATAGATAAGTGTTATTCCTTCCTAAGTACACAATAATTTCTTTGACTAAGTCTTAGTTATTGAACATCTACCTTCTGATGTCTTAATTACTATAAATAAATGTGAAGAATGTGGTCATCTACAGGAGCACCTCCAATTGTTTTACCAATTTACCAAAGTCCAAATGTTTTACCAAATGGGCTTGAATACACAAAACTAATAGTAGAGTAATAGAACTCTAGATCAAGAAGCAACAAACACCAAAAAGAAATGTTAATTCTCAGTCGAGTCATTTAAAAAAAATACAACTTCCCCTCCTCAAGACATATTAATTCAGTAAAATCAGCTGTTCTCACTTGGAATGCAGAGCAGACAGGATCCAAGGCATTTCAGACGAAGGATCATCTCATGATAGGCATCAGTTCCACTTTCATACTTTGTCCTAGCAAAATTATATACTGTATAGCAATGTGTTAGGCAGAAATTCACCATGTGCACAGTAGTAGTCCCATCACCCAGTGAAATCACAATCATGGTAGCTCATGTGGCAACACATTATTTGCACCTGCAGTATGTTGGTGTAAATAACCACTGTGCTGACTGTCACATGAAATGCAGCATGGAAGTTTCTGCACAGAACAAGCTATTTGATGATAAAAATGGAATATGCTACTAGTTTCTGTATTAACCATCCAATAGTATTCATTGCTACCTCAGACTTACAAAACAAAAGGAAACTCTAAACAACCTTTGGTTCTCTAAAATTCTTGTTATCATAGGAGATTGCAGCTCCATGTATGTCATCACTACTTAGACCTTCAGAGAGTTAAGATGTGGATGTAGAAGGCAGTGTTATCAATGATCATGATCCTGAGTGGGCCTAGACTGTGCTACCATACTTGTTTGTGTCTTAGTTCTTATCTACAAGGTTTTTAAAATATAAAAACTTTAAATTATAAATACAAAGCAGGCATGGTGCTATATCCCTGTAATTTCAGCATTTGAGTGCCTGAGGCAAGAGGATATCATGTTCAGAGTCATATTCTGCTACATAATGAGTGCCAGATCATCCAGCACTACAGAGTAGACACTATCTCAAAGAAAAGAAAAACTCACAAGCAAGCAAAACAAAACAATTACACATAACAAACCTTACAAAACAAAGAAAAATGTATCACACAGCTATACAATGTATTTTGTTTTAAGCTGTAATTATGAGAGAAAAAAATTTAAGATTACAGTTTGTAAGAACACCACAATAAGTTAAAATTACTTTTATTGAACAAAGAAAAGTATTTTAATTTTCATATATTTTAATTTATAATTTGTATGTGCATGAGTGTGCTGCCTGCATGTATATCAGTGTAACCATGTCTTGCAATGCCAACAGAGATCAGAAGAGAAGAGAGCATCAGATTCCCTTGGAACTGGAATTATGGATGTCAGCTGTCATGTGGGTACTGAGAATCGAACCTGAGTCCCCTGCAAGAGCAGTAAGTGCTCTTAACCACTGAGCCATCTCTCTAGCTCCAAAAAAGTATTTTTTAAATATATTCAACATAGCCTACATCAGGAGGGTGCACAACCAGGCACAGTAATTCCTGCCTTCTCATTCACTCACTAAGAACTCAGTGATGCTCCTAGAACAACTCCCCGTACTGTGAACTCCTATCATGACAGATAAAAGATGCATGAGTATTTTCAATCATTTAAACTGCATGTTTGCCTTCCTTTTTCTATCCTTAGCCATCCATGTACTTAACATGAGGCTGTCTCTGGCTTCAGTTTTCTCTACAGTGGTAGGTTGTCTGGGTTTGTAGCCTAAGAAAGATACAGGTATGAAGTAAGCTATCCCAAGTAGGCCTGGGTAAGTTCCTCTGTGATGCTCACACAGTGATGAAATTGCCTCAGAATAGATCCTTGCTGTGAAGTGATACCTGGCTCCTAGATTCAGAAGGAGATTTGGTAGTAAGAAATGAAAGGCCTAGGAAAAATCAGTCATAGATGATTAGGGGAGAGAAGGGATTGAGGATACACAGCATACTGGTTAGCTGGGAGACAGACTGGTATCAAAATCAATGAATTTCTCTCATGGGTGTATTTCTTCTACAGGTCTAATTTTGAGTATTTTCATACATATGAAGACATATTTTCTAATGAAAGGTAGAGATAATCCTCACTTCACAGGTTCCATGTAAGGATTAAATGCATTAAACTTCATCATTACTTAGCACATGTCATTTGCTCAATAAATATTAGTTCTCTTCTCCTATGAAGAATCAAAAGCAATAGGGTCTATTAATCCCAGGAGTGGGAGAGTAAAGGCAGGAAGATTTCTATGAGATCTATGTCAACATGGTCTACATAGGGAGTTGCAGGTCAACTGGGGCTCCAAGGAGACCCTGTCTCAAAAAGACCCTCCAAAATTCAAAGAAAGGCAACAAGTTATCATCTGATGGCTATAATGATAACTAAAATCCCAAGCCATCCTCAAACAGATGCGTGTGCAAGAAAGTAAAGAAAGATCAATGTTTACAGTATAAATCATTATAAATTCTCAAGAAAGAAAATGCTAATGATGAAAAGGGTCATATAGAAAAATCTAAGGATTGAAAAACACTAATGTGCAGAAGTTGAAATCACAGGGGAAGGCAGTACAGGCAGGCAAAGCTCCTGGGTGAGTGAGACACTCCTCCACAACTCCACAGACAGACTCAAACATTACCTTTGAGAACAGGCATTGAAGTTAGGCCTGGTGGAGAGCTAGAAGGTAAAGCAAATACTTGCCAGAGTACTTGATATAATGGACCTCAAACCTGCTGGACACCTTACTCATCAGTCTCAAGAACAGAGAAGCACACAGTCACTGAACATTGATTAAGATGCAAACAGATGCCAGTAAAGAAAATCTTATTAACATGACTTAAAACATAAACATACATTTGTCTATTCAACAGGAAATCCAGAGGGTATGCTAAGATGCCTCAGCAGGAATAACTGTTTGCTACACAAGCCTGATGACCTGAGTTTGCACGTACACACACACACACACACTCACTCATCCATTTCATATATACAATTATATATTTTAATATATTTTTATATAAATTTTTATATATATTTTATATATTTTTTAAAAATTCCAGAAGTAATTCAGAAGTCATTGGTTCAGAAACTCTTTGATGGTATCATGGTTCCAGTTGATTTCTAACTTTTCAGAAAGCACTGTTTTACACTAAAACTGTCCTCTATCTGCATAGTCACAAATGCCTAGCCACAGCTCCAAATGTTATATAACAAGCTTAAACAGGAACCAGAAAGAATGAAAGAAAAGGGTTTTCTAGTGATAGTCCTCCCTCTTACTCCACCCTCTTAGAGAAAATCCCAGACTTAGCTTTTCAGTGGTTTCAACAGTGGCCTCATATCCAATCCAAGAGTGACCACCGGTCCAGACTGTCCTGCTCTTAGTCCATTCATGGTCCCTTCTGGGGAGTCAGGTACAGAGAAACAGAAACAAAACTTTTAGTCCTCCTGATATGAAAGCAGATGATTCTGGGTGTTAACGACACCACTGGAGGTGTGAGTCGGCCTCAAGGGATTTGAGGACTCAGTGTCATCCCTGCCACCTTCTCAGCACTCTCGGTGATAAAGCTCATAGTTCACACACAGGAAATAAAATAGCACACAAACCATGGCATGAATATGAATATGGTCTTTCTCCCTCTGAAGCTCATGTTGGAGCTTAATCCCCATGTAAGGTACCGAGAGGGTGGAGATTCAGCCTGACTATGGTGTTTAGAGGTGGACCTTGGAGAAGCAATTAGGAATTGGTGGGGTGAAGCTCCACGACTGAATAGCAGGAACAACGTAGAGAGAGAGAGGGGGGCCTGAAAACAATGCATGCCTATCACACTCCTAGTCTCTGCCCCGTGATGCCATGTCACCCAGACTCTCTGCCAACAAGACACTCACCAGATACAGCTCCTTTACCTTGGATCAGAACTGTGAATAGAAAGAACTTCTGCAGGGTGCCTGCAGGATTGTGTCATTAGCAACAGAAAATGAACTAACTTCACTCACCAGGATGTATGCGTGTATGGGTGCTGAAGACGATGTGAAAGTGCTTTTTAACCCAGTGCAAGAGAGGTACAGTTGTGACTGCTGAATGGCAGCAAAGCATCTGCTTCCAACTTATGCCACCCATAAAAGAAGGGAAGGTTCATTGGTGATGAAAGGCACTACATGACGCCATTATTAGCATTACAACTTTTAGGAAAGTTGGCAGATAAAATAGTATTATTGATCACAAATACTAAGTAGCAAATTGGATGGCCTGGACTTTTAAAAACATAGTGTGTCTGCCTTGAAGGTTGACACTGAAAACTGTTGGCAGCCTGTCTGACACAGTGGAAGCCCCTTTAAATGCCCTGTGAGAGACAGCAAAGTCTTGACTGGAGCCCAGCAGGAACATAATTTGTCAAAATTTCACCAGGAGCAATTTTCAATGTATTAGAACTCTGAGTATTATATGCTTGAGTTACCCTCAGAACAAAACCCTATGTATGAATAAACTGATACATACACAAGGGAGACAAACCAGATATTTGTGTTGCCTGTTCACTCCCAGAAGTCTGCTAAGAATGGCAAGAAGGTGACCACCTCTGTTTCCTGAAAACCAACCCAGCAACTTGGCAGTGGTACCAGGGGAAACAACAGCCGGAAGAGTGATGTAACCATCTGACTCTGATGGGACTGTGAGTTGAAAAAGCATCTGTCCCTATGCCTGGGAATCATTGATTTATCTGTCATACTATCATGGCCTTGTGGAAATTGGTCTGTGAATTACTTATACACTGGACAGGGAATCCAAGATTTTCAAGTCAGGATAGGTGGGTAATGATTGAAGGTTAGAATGCCAGGGCCTCCTTTCTACAATGTACAGCAAGGAACATAGTTGGGATCCCAGGACCTTTGCCCTGTACCAGGGGTAACGAGCAGATGAGGAAAAGGCCCTGGAGTCTAGACCAGACGGATAATCTTGGTGCCTCAAGTTTCTCCAATTTTCTTCCTCCTATATAACTGTATATGGTTTCCCAACTAAATGTCACAACATGTGAGTAACTGGACATCATCACCTTTCTCGTCGGTCATTGTGTTTGTCTACAGTCACAGATCTCCTTTCCTGAATATACCTTTAGGACAGCCTCTTCTACAGATGCTACCATAAAGAAGGCATACAATAACTGCTGCTGCTGAATTAGCTGTTATGTATGTCACATGGATGATAGACATAGTAGGTAGAAAAAATGAGTGACTATGCTATAAAAGAGTACAAGAGAGCAATAAAGAGGGAGATGAAGAAAGAGGGACAAACACAGAAAGCCAAGTCAGCAAATGCCCAGAGTCTGCAGAAGCTCCATGAAGTTCAAAAACTGAGCAGTGAGGAGGAGGCTGAGAGGTATGATGGCCCAGGCAGAGGTCAGGCATATTAACAGATTTGCATTTTAACATATGGTAAGCAATGACTTGTAAGTTCATAGAACTACGCATCTGGGATTGTGTGGGGAAGACAGCTAGGTGATAAGGTGCTTCATGCTGAAGGGCTGAAGAAAAGGGACACAGGGTAAAGAAAACAGGAGGCGATACAGGAAGGAGAATCACAAGGAGAAAGATGTTCCCGTGCTCCGTCACAGAATGACGAATCAGGATAAATCAACATGCTGTAATAATAGAGTGAGCTTGCATCACTCTGTTCCTCCTGATGGGCCTGAGAGAGCTAAAAGCTGGCACCTGCATTTTGCACAGAGAAATTATTTCAGCTGAGAAATAAGACTCCATAGTCTCCTGGTTCCATTTCGCGGGCCCTATCCTATTCATTACATTTACTTAACAGAATGTTGAAATCCGTGGTATCATGGTAACACTTCCAAATTCTGAGCATGACCAGAAATTAATGACATATTAAGTTCAATCCAGTATTTCCACATGTACATAAGCAAAGGCAGCATGAAGCAAAATCCACTCTATGACACTTTGATACTTTCTATTGTGTTTCATTTCGTTTAAGAAAAAAGTGAGGGTTACTATTAATTTTACCACTACCAGATACTGAAGAATTGGTTGTCCTCTCAGCCAGCTAGTTTAGAGACAATTAAACTAAAGAAAGGAAGGGCTTGCTGAGATCACCCTGTAGGAGTCATTCATCCAAGCACACAGCCAACACTGATAGAATTTTCCCTGTGATCTGTTCAAGTTCATCAGACCCAACAACTTCATGAGAGTTCTTTGGCCTCATCTCACAAGCAGATGAACCAAAGCACAGGAAGATCAAGTACCCAGCTCATCCATTATACAGCCAATGAGGAAATTATACATGTGCGGGTCAAAAACTGCTTTGCTTGGCTATCGTAAGTTTTTGGTGAATGACTCTCTTACTCAGACTGAAATGATGAGGCTCTTCTCAGTTTTATTCTCTCAAAACTTTTATTACTTCAAAGTCATACTTTGTGATCTGGCTGAGGAATGAGCCAACTAAAATATAAGAACTCTGTATTGATTTGGGGAATACAAAGATGTTCCAGGGATTGCTAAATGTCAGAAATATCCAAATAATTCCAAATTCATCAGTACCTCTGATTACATTGGTTTGAGGACATAATATGTGAATTTTACTCAGGAAGAAGGGAACAAATGTCTGCCCATGCCAAGCTAGGGCATGGACAACAGACCAAAGAAATGATCCCACCCAAGTCTAGCTTGGTGAGCCAGTGACCATGGATGGCTCAAGGAGATCTACATCACCAAAAACCCCACCAGGCACAGGTAATGACTCACGAAAGCTATATCTCCAGAGTTCCCTACACAGCCTGCAGACAGCTCTTCCAATCTGAGACTTCTGTCTCCAGCAGAGTTTACACTTGTATAACCTTTGGGAGGAGACTTATAAGTCCTGTAATTTTCAGAAACTTTCTGAGTCTTATAAGTTTCATCTACTTCCTAAGCCTCATGGTCTCCTCTGCCTTCTTCTAGTTAGGAGGAAGTAGCTACACTTTACAGTTAATTCCTCTTTTTCCAGCAGAATCTGGATAGCCTCTTAACATGCAGAAAATTGCAAGCGCTGTACTAGTAGAGAAGGTCATTGGCACCAATTAACTTGGGAAGCAAGGATAATTTTTGTGAGCAGTAAAAAGTCTCCCACATTGATAGATTACTACCAAAGAATTTTTTTAATATTTTATTTATTTCTATTTTATGTGTACAAGTGTATTGCTTGAATATAGGTAGGTGCACCCATGTCATACAGTACCCACAGAGGTCAGAAGAGGGTGTTGGATCCCCTGGAACTGGAGTTATGAGTGGTTATAAGCCTCCATGTGGATACTAGGAATCAAACCCTCTGCAAGCCAGTCTTAACTACTGAGCCATCTCTCCAGTGCCAGATTAACCAAGTAATTTTAATACATGTTTTAAGTATATACATTTTCATGTTGAAATTCTACTATTTCATTATCTCTAATTCTTCCTCTCTAGTTCCCCAATAAGTTAATTGCTATGTTCATGTGCTCAATGGAAAATAAACATTTTTACAGGGTCTGGCCAGTTAAAATCAAGCCTATGTCTTGAATGACAATATCAGAGTTCACACGGTATTCAGAAAGGGTAACCAGGGAAGAACTGAATTTACTGAAATTACTTAAAGCATATCTTAAATGATTTAAGAATGTAATTCAGCATATGGTTTTTAATGAGATCTCCTTGACAGCAGATCAATCTTTAAGAAAAAAAAAAAACCTTGGCTTTCCTCCAAAATAATAGACATGTATAAGACAACATGAAAAGACTCCAGAAAACAGAGAAATATTTTGAAAGCCTGGCACAAATTAATTACAATTTTGCCTGTTCTTTTAACTTGAATTTCCCTGTAGTCACTTAGATAATCCAGGCAATGACTGATTGTTCTTACTTGCTGCTGCTTCTGAAGAATGGGGACACTCCAGGAAGGGAGTCCTGAAATTCCCTCATTTGAATAAGTTGAGTAAGTGGTAAACTCCTGCACTGCCAGTCTAAGAAATGGCCTCATCAACATGAAGACTAAAGCCAAGGAAAGTTGGTTGAAAAAACCTTTAGATCAGAATGGGTTGTTTTCAGACATACTCTGACCCTGGTTCACAGTTAGTGACCTGTGTAGCTTAGAAGACAGTATTCTCTATTGGAGCCCCAATTTCCTGGTCTAAAATGTCAGAAGATCTGGTCAGAAGGTTTTGCTCCAGCTATGATGGCAGGACTCCATGTCTGCTGCTCCTTAAATTCTTTTGACCTCTTCTTTCCAAAATACTGACTGACTCAGGAACCTGGATGTGAAATTAATAGTTTCTTTCAAGTTTTACAGTTCCTTGTTCATTCAAAATGGGAAGCTGTAATCATCTGATTACCAGAGATCCTAGTAGCTGAAACCAGGCTTCTTTGGTTTCTCCGAGAAAGACAGATTTTAATAAAACGTTCTCAACTGTTGAACTGTCAGGATGTGCTGAGAAGCCCCAGGCTGTCCACAGATGGATCCCCTAGGATCTGCAACTCTGCTACTAGCTTCTTCATCTAACTGATCTATCTTGACACACTTACTCTGTCTTCCAGACCCTTTTGCCTTCCTTTCATGCCCACCCTGGATTTCTACTTCTTTTCAGCCATTAGTTGTGTGTCTTTTCCCAATGGAGCTTTTCTCAGGAATCACTCTCTTTAATTCACTTGGCAGAAGTGTCCCCCGATTCACATGCCTCCTCCAAGAACAATACAGTGCACCCCAGTGAGGGAGGCACCAAAAGCTACTTGATGAACATCTGTCCATGATAATTTTTGCATTGATAGGCATCTTAAAGTAAACACATGCATGCATACAGAAGAAACAAAACCTGTAACTGATCAAAACTTAAAAGGAAATGGTATGAACATAGGAAACATCAGGTAAAAGAATGATGTTCTCAGACTTGGTAAACCTTTATTTACAAGTGATGTAGCTCAGAATTATACTGAAAAAACAAAGGCATTTGTTACTATGTGAATGATGCTGTCCTTTAGGTTCATTCATACAGTAACAAGACAGAAACACTAATGCCACGTGGTCTCATCTCCATGCAAAGTGGGGAACAGAATGGACTGCAGCATCAGGAAGGGGAGAAAGGACTGAGCATGTGTTGTTCAAAGCTTCCAACATTTCAGTTGGATAGGAAGAATAAGTTCGAGTTCTATCATACTGTTGGGGGTCCCAGCACACAGGAGAAGCCCGAGGGGGACTGAAGGATCTGGGAAGGGGGTGTGTGGGCACAGAGACAACACACAGACTCTGGGAGTTGAGTGTAAAGCCAACAGTGGTGGTCTGCTGCAAACTCATATATTCAAGAAAGAGCAGAGTGTCTTATAGGTCTTGTTAGCCAATAGCCTTATGGGCTGGCGTCCTGACCACAGCCAATCACAGTTTGTTCCTAGGTGGATCAGGTTCTCTCCAGGTGCTGGGCAGAAACTGGCTTCACAACCAACTGGAGGAGCACCACGCCCATGAGAGCCATTCCTCCATTCCTCCTGGCAGGTGGCCTAGCTAGGCCCACCCTGCACTATGCCCAACATCATACAACATAGTTACTAACAATATGCTGTGTGCTTGAAAATTCCTAAGAAAGTATGTTTTAATATTTTCATGACAAAAATTGTTATAGGCAATAATGCATGAGTTAAATAGCTTAAGTTAACTGTCACACAATATAAGCATATTTCAGAACATATTGTACATGATAAATATATACAACTTTTGTCAATTTAAAGTAAAGAAGTAAATTAAAGGAATAAAATTCTGAAAAAGAAAAAAATGCAAAAAATAAATTCTAATGACATGGTAGAGACATAGAACTGTATTGTGGATAAATGTATAGTCTTAGATATATGTGTATGTATACAAATGAATAGGTATAGCTACATATATATCTACATCATAGGTGCATCTACCTTACATACATTTTTTTCTCTATATATGTCCACATCTATTAGAGTTTCTCATATTGAAACAGAACAGTTTTGTCCTTGGTTTCCTTCCAAGGAACTGTCAAAGACTCTTGAAATAATGAGGGAAAATCCCAACTAAAAGACATGATATTATTATGGCAAGATGATTTATTACACTGTGAAATTGTCCTTTTCCTGACTGTGAATTTATCTCCCCCATTATTTCACTTTCTTGCCTCAGGAACTGTGACTCCCCAGTAGGGACAGAGAATGGATGTGACTTTGAGAAGAAGCAAGGCTGGAAGGAGAGGTTCTTTGGACCTGAGAAACAGACAACTCTGAGGTCCCTGGGGCCTTACAAAGTGCTGAAAAACCTGAAGAGCCACAGTTTCATGGTCCACCTCTAGGTGCATACCTTGATACATCCCTGAAACCCAAGTGTGGCAGGATCAACTGTTTCTGAGGACAGAAAAAAGCCTCCATGCATGGACCAGGGCAGATGAAGTTCAGAGGGGAATCCTCTCACTTTGAATATCTAAAATATGGGCATCCTAGTGAACAAGGAAACTAAGAACACAGAACATCCCAACAATGAGAGAAATAGAGATACCTCAGCTCTTTCTAACTTCCAGAATTTGAATGAGAACAGGGTAGATTGCCTCTAGTAAATGAGTTTGTGGCCCATTTCTAGAAAACAAGATAGATCCAAATAAATGCAGGGCTTTTTTTTTTCCTAACCAGATAGAAGAAAGTTCTATTCCATCCAGACCTTTCCAGAAGAGGCAGTGGGTAGAGACAGAATCTGACTGTCTAGGTGGCACTCTGTACTTCCCAACTCCTACCCCACACCGCCTCACACCCTCCACCCAACTTCCCTACATATCTACATGCATCCCCACCAACTGGCCTATAACAGAAACTACATGCTTTGATGAGGCCCCGAGCCTCTGCTTTCTCATTTATAAAACGGGATGAATGATCAAAATTACTTCAAAATCAATCTTTATAGTTTTAAGCTTGTAATCTTGCTATTATAAATAGGTTCACCTTATTGATCAGTTAGAATCAAAAAGTTAAAAAAAAGAGGTTAAACCTGACATATAATAAAATAATGAATGCATTTGACTCTGAAATGATTCACTCTCTCATCCAGTTTTATAAACCCCCTTCAGCTTCCCTTTGATATTTTCCCCTCTCCCCATTAAACATGCGTGTATATTGGTTGTGAGGAGAGCCTGAGAAAGAATGCTTAAAACACAGACACACCGTGGTTCCCTTTGACAGCAATGCCTGTCCTGAGGGTGGCTGATTGAGCCTCTTTCATGTCTTTTTCATGTTGACTATTCCACGTAATTTTATTTCTCTATAATAAAATGAAGTGCCAGTGACAAATCACAGCTTTAAGAATTCTGACTGAAGAGATCAAAGACTAGTTTTAAACAAAAAAAAACTCCAATAACCTTTATAACAGGTGGGTAATAACCACGCTCAACCTTAGTAGAGGTGAAAGTAGCTAGATATGATTCACATCAGCGGTGTGAGGAAAACCAACGCCAGCAGGGTACTGATGCAGGATTGGAGCTATGCCTTTCCGTGCACAGGTCAAGATGCAACCAAGCCAAGTGCCTGAGCTGATGCTCCTTAAAGCAAAGAGCCAGACGAAGACAGGAACGCTGACTCACCCAGCGGGTTCAGCAGCTCTCAACCATCGTCATTCATTTCCTCTGATGGCCAACATTTCCTCTCACAACATGAACATATTCTCAGGATGCCTCAAGGATCATGAATTTTGTGAGTAACAGATCTGAGGGTCTGACACAATGCAGACGATGAGCTCCAGGCAGTGCTCAATGACCAGTCAGTTCTGATACCACGTACTCTCATGCCCCTCCTCCTGGGACTGTTCTTTTGACAGCATATTTTTTAAACTTCATTGTGTGTGTGTGTGTGTGTGTGTGTGTGTGCGCGCGCGTGCACACGCCACAGCATGTGTGTGTAAATCAGATGATAACTTCCTTGAGTTGATTCTCTTCCATCTTTATTTGGGTTCCAGCAATAGAACTCAGATTTCCAGGCTTGTGCCTGGATGTCCACTGAGCCATCCTGCTGACCCTGATGGTGTATGTAAGAGTTAAGCACAACAAGCATATTTGGAATTTTTAAATATACGTATAATTTAACAAGCAAGAATTAAGTTAACCCCGTATGCTGTTCACCACCTCCTCACTCACACTTCGGACAACAGCCCAGACTGTGTCTCAGAATCAGTGCTTCCTCTTCGTTTCTGGCCTCTCTGCTTACCGCCGGCCCCCTGCCTCCACACCACTTCTCCTCTCACCCATGCACAATATGGTTTCAAAAGGGTTTCTCTTGACATTTAGCTTACGTTGTGGGATATGCACGGTCTCCTTTCCCACTTGACAAATGAGTGGCTGTAGCCTCCCTGGCTCCTGGAGACCTGGATACCTCTTCCTCCTCGCTGTGCTCCAGCTCCAGGGGCTCCTTATGCTTGTGTCTTCACTCTGAATCTCTACTTCTTTCTTAAGCTGACACAAATTTTCAATCAAGCAAAGCAGAGAAAAAAGACTCTGAGGTTAGGAAACTCAGACTTGAAACTTATCTTCACCCTTTGTTTGGGGTTAAATCATGAAACATCTCTAAATTCTGACTCTTCATCTATAAAATAGCAAAACAATAATGATGACGATGATATGATAATAATAATAACATTTGCTATTCCTCTTGTTGTACAAAATAAATGTATGCAAAAATCATATCTTTATTTCCAGGACTAGGAAGACAGAGGCAGGTGATCTCTGTGAAATTAAGGCCAGTCTGGTCTAAATAGAAAGTTCCAGACCAAGTGGGGCTACATGGAGACCCTGTCTTAGAAACAAAACAAAATATAATACAAAAGTGTAATAATATGCACATCCTTCATTATTTTCCCTAAATATAGAACTTAATAAAGGGTTTTATAATGAATGTCATCTGTACTTTAATAGAGAGACGTGCAGAGTATGAAAGAAAAAAAAAGCAAGCTTCTCAAAACATTTTCAGGATGCTGGAGAGGGCACTGTTGGGTGATGTAGAGGGCACTGCTGGATGATGTGTCCCCTTTTCCTTATTTCTTTGTTATCAGCACATACACAGGGGGCCAGTCTTTCTCTTACCTCCACAAATAATCTCATTTCTGGTAATTGTTTGTGTAGCAATAGTGATTGCATACAGAAAGCTACTACTACAGTGCATGTATAAAACAGGCCAGCTCTTGCTTGCTTCTGTGAGGCAAATCATAAAGCTTTGATGGCTGCCAATGTGAAAATACTAAGGTTAGTTTTAACACTTCCCCAAGACGTGGTGCCTGAGGTGCTTAATGGGATTTAAACTGGAAGTTGGCTCCAGCCATCTGTTAAAACAACCACAAAAATCCGCAACTGCTTCCCAAGAGCCACCAATAATATTAGCATCATTCCTCTTTGCTACTTGAAAAACTGAGTGAGTGTAGTTCCTAAATTCACAGTTGGGGAAAAGAGCAGATGTGCTGTATCAGCTCAGGCAAAGTCCGTTGAGAAAGGAGGAGGGTTAACCTATATATATCTAAGAAAATTCCCCAAGATCCCAAAGGATTATGAATTCTCAATCCAAGTTTTAAGTGTTTTATAGACTTGCCAATGTCTTACCATTGGACTGAATCTTAATAATATAAGTACCTATATACTTTATATAAACATGCAAGCACACACTTGACTTAGGGTCATTCTTGTACCCTTAGTTGAAGTGCTGAAACATGACTTTTGGCCACTGGCACACTAATTCTCTTGTCTTGCCTTATTCTCTTTTTCATGTGAAGATCCTGCTGCCCAGGAGCTGAGGGAGGGAGACAGGAATCACTATCTGACCATCAGAGTTAGGAAAGTGACAGATGGGAACAAGGAAGTACCTGAGGAGTAGCCAGAATTGGGGAAATGGTGAAGACAAAGCCTTGATACACCCAACATAATAGCTCTGGGTGAGCGTGAGCAGATCAGAGAATATTGGTGCAAGTATTCTCAGATGTCCAAATGTTTGTCCAAATTCTACTAATCTGATTAAGTCCACTAACATCCACTTGGCTTAATTATACATTGAATGATTAATCATTCAATGAATGATTAATAAAATGAAAAATAAAATCATTCATTGAATGATTAATAAGATGAAGAGATAGCCTACTGGTTAAGAGCACTGGCTGCCTTGCAGAGGATCCAGGTTCTGTTCCCAACACTGTCATGGCAGCTAATGATGGTCTGACAGTAACTCCAGTTCCAGGGGATCTGATGCCCTCTTCTGGGCTCTGCAGGCATTGCACACTTGAGTGCACCTTCATTCATGCAAACAAAATATTCATGCATGTAAAAAAATTAATTTCAAAAAAAGCAAGCATTGCTGAACATCACTGATATATTATGAGAACTGTGTCATTAGATGATTTTTCAGTGTGTGAATGTGATGAAGAATACTGATACAAGTCTGGATAATGTGTAGCTCAACCCTCAACATGCCTCTTGATGTGTCAAGAGAAGCAATAAAGATACAATACATGGACCTCCTTCTGTGTAACACAGCATATCACCTTAGAACAAACATTTTTTCTTGAAGGATTATACTCTAAAGTAATAATAAAAATAGAACATAGTAAATAAAGCAGGAACACAGTCATTTATTGCCTTATCAAATAATGTGCACTGTGCATGGTTATATATGCTGTACTTTTCTACAACTGGCAACACAGATTTGCTTAAACCACAAACACATAAATAATGCCTTGTGCTACAGGGGATAATGTCTCCCCTGTCACTAGGTGATAGGACACTTTCATTTCATTTTAGTATTATAGGAATACCTGTGGTATATGATGGCTATCCCTCACTAAAATACCTTTAGACTACGTGATTGGATAGGCATGGTTAATCTATATATCCTAATTTTCAAACTGCTTGCTCAAACCCAACTTCAGTCAAATAGCTATTCAATTAATATTGAAATGAACAGAAATTAGGCATCAAGAAGAGTCATGATGCTCAAAATGGCCACCTGGATCTTTAGTGCCTTAACCCGGCATCCAGGACATCCACTGTCTGCATCTTCCCACTCTGGGCCACCTTCTCCAACTTCTTCCTGGTCTTAAATCTGTTCCACTAATCTTCCTGACTAGAACTAGGAAGTTTTCTCCTTTTATACATGACGTTTTCCTTCATGCAGTAATGTATATGCACTTTGGGGCAAAGTGATAAGCAGACATCTCAGTCACTGAGGCTATGATCAGTCTCAAAAGCCTTGGGGATTAATAGAGGAAGCACTTGGTAATTTTGCCAGTCTCCTAGGTAAGAACTGGGTCAACAGCCTTTTGATAGTGTTATTTCCTTGACTGTCTTTAGAGAGACTGTGGAATTCAAAGTTATTTGACTACGATGTCACATGAAGCTACATTTTCACAAGAGTAGACCATTAAAAAGGGTGAAAAATATCTGAACAGAGTTTACCAGCGTAACAGCTGAACACATTGAAAATAGGACAGAACAAGTTAGAGAAATGAAATCCAGCCAATGGTGTTCAAAGGTTGGGTGAAGCACTGGGAAGCAGCCTGCAGGCTGGGCTTCAAGGCAATCTGGAGGCAAAGGCTCTTTAGATTTACTTCAGAAATCTTGAGAGATAAGAGGGTTGGGAACTTCTTGTTTTGATGGCAACCAGGATAGTTCTACCATCACCTGCTTTATACACAGGGATTCACAGAAAACTGTTGTTAACTGGGCCCTTCATTTAGACATAAAGACTAAGACCCTATCTTTTTTTCAATCCTACCTCCAGGTAGTATTTAAATAAATCTAAACACAAACAGGGGAAGTGTATTCAAAAGAATTATAATTTCATTTTAAGTAACCATCAAAATGATTTCACTACTTGATTTGGTTTCATACAAGACATTAATTTTTAAGTATCTTATCCATTCCATTTAAATTAAATTCTATTAGAAATTTCATTATAATAAGACAATTCTTGGGAGAGGTTTTGTATACAGCACAATCTTTAGGGCAGAACCCTTAGTTGCTGTACTCAGACCAAATTTTCCATGTGGAAAAAAATAATCAGAGGGATTTCCATACCAGGTTTAAAACTATATATTACAGAGACACAGTAATAAAGACAGCATGGTACTAATAAAAAAAAAAACAGATGTGTAGATCAGTGGCAAAAACAGAGCACCCAACACGAGTGCTCTTAATTAAAGTCACCTGATATTTGACAAAGATGCCAAAAACATACACTGAAGGAAAGAAAGCATCTTTGACAAATGGTGGTCGGAATACTGGATCTCCACATGTAGAAAAGTGAAATTAGACCCATATCTATCTCCCGTCACAAAAATCAACTCCAAATGAATTCATGACTTCAATGTGAAGCTTGGAACAGTGAAACAATTAGAAGAAAACAAAGGCAGAACCCTACTAGGCATACCTACAGGGAAGTACTTTCTATAATGCTCTCAATTGAGTGAAGAGGGAAGCCTGCAGAGTTGGAAAGAATATGTTCCAGTTATACATCTGATAGAAGATAATATCCAGAATATATATAAAGAAATCAAAAATAATAATAAAAACAAATGACCTAATTTAAAAAATGGGCTAAAGAGCTGAACACAGAGTTCTCAAAACAAAAAATAAAAAAGGTGAAGAAATACCATTTAAAGTGTTCAACATCCTTAGTAATCAGGGAAATTCAAACCAAAACTACATTTCAGAATGGCTACAGTCATGAAAACAACTAATAACTAATCCCGATAAGGATGTGGGGAAAGGTTAATCCGTATGCATTGCTGGTGGTATTGTAAACTGTTGAAATTGCTACCAAAATCATTGTGGAGAATTCTCAAAAAAGTCCAAAAATAGATCTACCATTTGATTCAGCTACACCACTCCTTAGCATATACCCAAAAGACTTGATAAACTGCTACAGAGACCCTTGATCCATCGTGTTTGTTGCTGTTTTACACAGTAGCTAGGAAATGAAGACAACCTAAATGTTCTCCACGGATGTGTGGATAATGAAAATATGGTATATTTACACAGTGGGGTTCTATTCAGCTGTAACAAAAGGTGAAATCATGAAGTCTGCAGGTAAATGGACAGAACTGGAAACTGTTATCATGAGTGAGTGAGGTAAACCTGACTGAAAAATAAGCAACACATGTTATCCTTCATTAGTAGATCCGAGCTACAAATGTTCAGATGTAAATATATATCCTGAAGTAACCACAGGAGAAAGGAAAGTAGAAAAGAACTCCAGCATAGTATGGGGAAGAAGGAGCTCAGAGAGGCGGAAGGCAGGGAACGAGCATTATGAAGAGGATACGGGAAGGGCTGTGTAGAACAGAGAGGGAGATAATGCCTGCGTGGTGTGAAGAACCACAGGGAAATGTTTTCATAAGTCATCTGAAAAGTATACATACGTATGTGCACACATGTGTGTAGTTAAAGGCTATATAACAAAAATCCCAGTGTCAGGCAAGGGAAACAGCCCTTTGAATTTTTGGTCAGGGTAATCCAAGAGACTCTCAAAATAATATAGGCCTTGATTGCTTCCCAAAACTTGAAGGTAAGACCCTAGTGCTGAAAACACTACATATTTTGGATAGAAGACTTGGAACAACCTGAGTGGGAATTGACCTGGAAGCCTCCTCCCTGAAAACCAGTGTTCATGGTATCAGAAGGTGCTACACAAATTACCTAGGGGAAAAAAATGAATCAATTACCCTACCCAGCTGTTAAACCTATAAACCACAACACTGACCAGCGAGCACAGTGACCAGCGAGCACAGGCATTATCTCTTTTGAGGTAATAGTGACCCTTTTACCTTGGGGACTTAACAGCTGTCTAATTGGATTTAAGGCCCACTCACTAGGAGGGAATCGATGTGTGGAACTGTAAACATAGCCAACTACACATGGCTGGAGAGGTCATAGACCCTAGAGAAAAACCTACTACTGTCAGTATTTTCAGAAAATACTTTTATAAACAGACATAATCTGAACTAATGAATTTTAATTAACCCCAGCAAAATCACATGCCCTTTTGTCTTATGACATTGGCCTCTGATCTCCTTTCCTAGGCAACATCAATTTAGTACTCCACCCAAAAAGATAATGAATTAATTAATTAATGTGGGTATGTTCGAGAATTAATATATCAAAATCTAAAGGTGGCACCCTATCTCCACTGCACACATTGGAGGTTGGGAAAGATGATTAACCTCAAATGAATAAGATATTCTAGGACTAGGGATGAAAATTCCCCAATGGTCTGTTTATATTAGGGTGGAGCCCAGCTTATATCTCCCCATTTGGAGTGGGAAAAACCTATTTTCAATAAAATTATGGGTGGGCACATACTCAGGACAGAGTTCCAGGACAAGCATTCCAAGAAGCAATTCAATCAGCACAGTTTCAGGAGACAGTTCCAAGAGAAATCTGGGGGAACTAGTTTCCTCTGAGTTTAGGCCCATTCTTAAAAACTAAATTTCAGGAATGGTGAGGTGGTTCAGTGGTTAAGAGCACTGGCTATTCTTGCAGAAGATCATGGTTCAATCTGAGCATCCACGTGACAGCTAACAACCACCTGTAACTCTAGTTCCAAGGGATCAAATGCTCTCTTCTGTCTTCCATGGGCAATATATGACACAGGTGCACTTTTACACTCATGCACACACAAAAACATTAATTAATTAACTTAAAAATCTTAATTTAAGAGTTAGGCTTTTATCTGTTCAGGTAATCATAATGTCAGCATAACACCACAACTTTCCTAGACCAATGTAATTTCTTCCTGTATGCTAAATATGTATACTTATATTCATAGACAAGTGTAGCTCTGACTAATCATCAAAAAAACTTCTTTTACAACAGATGGACACTATTACAGAGTTCCATAACTGGTCAAAATGCAGACAGTAAGTGACTGTGAGGTGCCTAGTCCTGTGATACATCGAAAAGCAACCTATATAACTAAGATTTGGGGAACATTGAGAAGAGGGGGCAGAAAAAATATAAAGTCCAGATGGACAAGAAACCTGCTACTACCGCATTCTAGACATGATAGGG
The DNA here is from genome assembly GCA_035773235.1 of Eospalax fontanierii. NCBI lineage: Eukaryota > Metazoa > Chordata > Mammalia > Rodentia > Spalacidae > Eospalax > Eospalax fontanierii. The sequence continues at coordinate 82,289,493 of CM069524.1, forward strand.
AAGCTGCACCCATGACATCTCACAGTACAGTGAGCTAAGATCTGCATAGTGACATCTCACAGTACAGTGAGCTAAGATCTGCATAGTGACATCTCACAGTACAGTGAGCTAAGATCTGCATAGTGACATCTCATAGTACAGTAAGCTAAGAAGATCTGCATAATGACAAAACCAGTTGACATGCTAGGGGAAATTTCACAGGGTCCCACCTCAAGATGAAGAGCTACAAGCAATCAATGGATGCTGGTGAAGGGGATCAGTTTTCTCTTGGAACTAGCTCCCTAATTGATAAGCTAATCCCAAGGGGTCAGCTCTAAACACAGGTACACATGAGTACCACTAAACGGACTCAGGACATTACATATATATGTATATATGCATATTTTAAAGTGCATGTAAATATATGTGACAATAATTGAGGAAGAGGACAAGAAATTGAGAGGGAGCAGAGAAGAATGGGAAGAAAACTTGGAAGTTAAAAACGATGCAAATACAATACTCATGTATGAAATTCTAAAACAATAATCCCTTTTTAAAAACTTTTAAAAATTGAATCATTGTGCATTTCATACAGAATATCTCAGTCAGTCTTAACATCTTTTATGCCCCTCCCCCACTGCACCGCCCCACAGGCCCCAACTGTAATCCATACATTCTTTGATCTGTTTTAATGTCTATTGTGTCAAATTAGTGTCCTCAAATGTTCCTCAGTGCAAGTTCATCCACTGAGGTCTAGTCAATCTATCCAGAGTCCCTCACTTTAAGAAGATTAGTTTATCCTCACCCAACAGTAATCAGGTGTCAATATTTCTTCACTAAAAATTGGAATCTGCTGTCCATTCCTCCAGTTCCATGTTAAGTTTTCATCTGCTTGAGCTTTCATCGGTCTTGAACATACCAACACGATTTCTGTAGGTTCAAATGAGCAAGGTCTGAGGAATTTGTAGGATTCTATTTCCATATAGACACACACGTCCTTGATGGCTCTTACAATCTTTCTGCCCCCTCTTCTGCAATGATCCCTGAGCCCTGGGTGAGTGAAACTTAATATAGGAGTCCTGTCCAGGGACTCACATTCTGCAGACTCCTAATCTCCATGCTTTGGTCATTTGTGACCTTTTGTGTTACTAGCCTTCTATTGCATGAGGGAGCTTCATTAACAAGAGTTAAGAGATTCCTTAGTGTCCTCTTTATCCCTTGTTCTATGTTGTATGGGCCTTAGGTATAGAGTTTGCATTGTAGGTGTGCCGCTTAGGCTTGGGTAATTCACAGACAATGTCTGTGTGTGACCAGTTGTGGTACTCTGTAGTAGTCTCTCTGTTGCAAAAGAAGATTCTTTGATGAGTGGTAACTGGGATTCTTGATTGTAAATATAAGGATACATATTTTGCATTTAGCCTAAGGATGTGACAGCCTTAGGGATTTCTCTAAGATATATGACCTCTTCAGCCATGTGTATTTGGCTATGATTACAGTACCACATATGAGTTTCCCCCCATTGAATGGGCTTTAAGATAAATTAGACAGTCAACCATTGACTGCCCCCAAGATAAAAATGCCACTACTGTACAAGTGTCAAATGTTGTACCAGTCTGTAAAATGTGACTATTTGGTCATGAAGCAGGTGTTGGGCCATTGATTGATGCTCTCCCTTGCCTGATTACACAGTGCTCTTCAGAGCTATGAGAGCTGGCCTTCAGGGGAAGTGGCTTCCAGGTCAGCTTCAGTTCCAGTGCTCCAAATCCTGTGTCTTAAGTATGTCCTGTCTTTAGCAATAGTTTTGGGAGGCAGTCAAGTTCTGTGGCAATAGCCTGGGTAATTTTGGGAATCGCTTGGACTACCTTGGCCAAAAACTCAAAGGAAAGTTTCTCTTGAATGGCACTGTTTCTTGTTATGGAGCCTTCAGCTATATACATGGGTTCACGTAGAGATATTGTATGTGGAATTTGTCATTAGGTTGTTTGACTAATATGACTCCCTCTGGTGATTTACACTAGCTAGGCATTATTTATCTCTCGGCCCCTGCTCTCTAACCCTCCCTCCGTGCCTTCCCTGTTTAAAGTGCCCCAATTACCCTTTGTCTCCCTTGATAATACCAGTCTCCCATGGCCCCACCTCTCCTGAGCCCATTCTTTTCCTTTATCCCCATAGTTCTTTGTATAATCCTCTGTCTCTGCCTGTTTGCTATACTTTTGTTACAGGCCTATACATTTTGAGATGTGTTCTCTTTAATAAGTAGCATGATATTTTTAACAATGATTTAAGTCCATTTCATTAAAAAGCAATTTAAAATTAAAGTCTGCCTGAAGGTTAGAGCAAGTACATTTTAAGATCTATTCTAGCCCTCTGTCTTCCTAAGCCTTTTGTATTTTACTAGTACTTTAGAGTTCTAAAGTCTAAATATTGAAACTAAAATTGTCTTAATTATGAAAAGGCTTATTATAAACAAAATTAAGATCGACTAATCTGAAAGATAAAAGGCTTTAAAATTTGTCCAACATCCTCACCTCTATCACAATCAAAGATCCATTACTCTTACTAAGAGAGATTTACCACTGCCTTACTTCCATATTTCTTGGTTTTTATTTGCTAATGTTATAGAGGGTGCAAGAAAAGCCATGCTGGGTCCAGGGAGATGGCTCAGGTGGGTAAAGGGCTTGCAGTTCAAGCAGAGGATCTGAATTAGAATCCCCAGCACCCACATAAAAAGATGATCTTGACAATGCATGTTCATAATCTTGATGGTCAAGGACTGAAGAAGACACCTGACATCAACCATTAACCTCTGGCCTCCAAAATCACTCAATACATATGTGCACTAACACACACACACACACACACACACACACACACACACACACACACATTGAAGGTATCTTGTTTTATATAGTAACCTAAAGCTGGTGAAAACCTAGGTTAAAGAAAAATAAATCAGAAACTCAACTCATTTCTTGTACCATATACTGGAATTAACAGTTGAACCAAGCACAGATGCCATTCTAAAGCAATAACACTATCAGAAGAAAACAGAGGAGAAAGAGTTTTACTGTGGTTTAGGAATGTTTTAGCTATAATACCAACAGTACATTGAACAAATGAAAATATGATAAATTGGACTTCATCAAAATTTTAAACTTCTGTATGCTCCAAGAATGTTCAAGAATTAGAAAATAAACTCTGTCCCAGGAGCGAACATTGGAAATTCACACAACTGTGAAATGACATGCATACAGAATATGTAAAAAACAAAACCTAGTAACAAATAAATCCCAATTATAAAATGAAACTATTTGCATTGACACTTCACACAAAACAACATATCAACACCAAAAAGCATATGTTCTTCTCTAGGATCCATGACCTCTACAGCTATGTGTATTTGGTTAGGTCTACAGTATCACACATGAGTTCCCTCCCATTGAATGAGCTTTAAATCCTTTTGGATAGCTTTTGATTACCACCAATATAAAATTGCCCCTATTGCTACATCTGACACATCCCTAGACAAATGCAATTTTTTAATGTATGCTAAATATGGATTCTTAAATTTACAGACAAGCATACCTCTTATCATTCATCCAAGAAGCTTCTTTTTTTGCAACAGATAGAGACTATTACTGAGTTCCATAACTGGTCCAAACAGAGAATAAGTGTCTGAGAGATGCCCGGCCCTAAGTGACATATCTACAGTGGAACCTCTACACCTAAGGTTCACAGAACATAGAGGAACAAACGGTAGAGAGAATATTAATGCATCTCTCAACTCTCACCAGAGAAACTTTCTCTTGCAACAGTGGGCGATTAACACAGAAAGCCCTTACTGGCCAGAATAAGAGACTGCAGAGTGTGTGTCCCTGGATAGGACTCCTGTATTAAATCTCTGCTACCCAGGGCTCAGGGACCATTTTAGAAAAAAGGTGCAGAAAGACTGTAAGAGCCAGGGATGGTAGATGACCACAAAGAAATAGTTTTCTCCAGGATTCTGGGAACCTGCTCATATGAACTTAGAGCAATGGTGACAGCATGCACAAGACCCATGCACACTCAAACCAGACAAAAGACTAGAACTGGGAAAATGGATGAGAAGCCCCAGCCTTAGCTGGGGAACTATGGACAACTGATCACTGCTGGTTGAGGGACAGTTGATCTTCTTTAATGGAGTGATGCTAGATAGGATGACCAGGCTTCAGTGAGTGAGTTCACAATGGTAGACATCTAAGTATACAAATTTGACTCTATAAGCCTTAACATATATGAGATGCTGTAGGGGATTCTATGGGGAGCTCAAATAGGGGAAAGGCTCTAAATATAATTAAGATGTGTTGTGTGAAATGCACAAAAAAATCGATAAAAATATACATTGAAAGAAAATTTAAAAGCATGTTTAGCCATTACAGAAATCCAATGCAAACTGCAAAGAAGGAAACCAACCTTCCACCCACTCCCCAAAGAGAACACGCAGTACATGATTCTATTAATATAAACCCTAGGAATTTCAAGATAATTCATAATGTGAGAAAGATCAGTAGACACCCTCAATGTGGGGGAAGAGGGAACACAAAAGTCAAGCGGGAGGGAGGACAGGAGGGCAGAGTGAAGTTTAGAGGAGCGATGTTTACGTACCCCTGTATATCTATCTATCTATCTATCTAGACATTTCAAACCGCATACCTTAACACATGTAGATGATTTTAAGTTCACTAACACTAAATAGCTTTTAAAAAGCAAAATGCAACTGGGTATGCTGGCACACACCTTTAATACCAGCACTCAGGAGGCAGAGGCAGGCAGATCGCTGAGATGGAGACCTGGTCTACAGAGTGGGTTCCAGGCCATCTGTAGCTACAAGGAAACCATGGCTCAAAAAAGAGGTGGGAGGGCAAGATGCAAAAGTGAGGTAGTATCTTCTTACTACCTGTTTCACAAGATATATAGTCTAGGATGCTTAACATTTAGAGTAAGATGAAAGAACACTAGCCAACTTAAAATAGGTAGAAGGTACCCGACAGGGTGGGGTAGCTGGCTACGTCTAGCATTTTCATCTCAATTACCTATGTTGTCAACTATAAAATCTTCCAATAGAACTTTGAAAAAGATACATTTCTTCCTGCTTGACTCCCAGTCATCATATTGTCATGGTGACAAAAGTAAATGAATGCAAAGGGGATCTAAGACATCACTGTCCTGCAGTTGAGGACTGTTCACTGTGTGGGCACAGAGGCACATAAATACGTGTAAATTTCCTTTTCCAGGTATTGGGGGTCCCAGCACTCAGGGCCAGCCTGAGGGGGACCGAAGGATCTCCGCCGTGGGGAAGGGGGTGAGTAGGTACAGAGTCAACACACAGACTCCAGGAGTTGAGTAGAAAGCCAGCAGTGGTGGTCTGCTGCAAACTCATTTATTCAAGAAAGAACAGAGTATCTTGTAGGTCTTGTTAGCCAATAGCTTTATGGGCTGGGGTCCTGACTATAGCCAATTGCAGTTTGTTCCCAGGTGGATCAGGTTCCCTCCAGGTGCTGGGCAGAAACTGGCTTCACAACCAACTGGTGGAGCACCACACCCACGAGAACCATTCCTCCATTCCTCCTGGCAGGTGGCCTAGCTAGGCCCACCCTGCATTATGCCCAACATCCAGGCTCTACATGGAAAATACAGGATCTTTTTCCATGGCGATGTCAGGAGAAGGATGAACTTTATTAGGTGAGCTATATACATAATTCTTCAGCCATGACCTTTTGCACCTTTTAGACTAAGAGGACAGGTGTTTCTGTGATGTCTACCAAAACCCAATATCCCCTGTAAGCACAGAAAGTCTGGGGGGCCAGCCAGTGTCTTACTGCCTGCTCCTACTAGTGTCCTTTATCAGCATAGTGGATGCAGCACAGTGTCTGTACAACCAGGATCCTATTTTCCCTTTGTTCCTTTTGTTTAAAATGGTGATATTATTCTTTCCATTGGCTTTTAGATTGTATTTCATACTTCTGTAAGACTAGACAGTTAATTTCTAGTTATGATGATGAATCAGGCTACAATGAGCAGAGTATTTTAAATTCTTCACAGATGATATTGCCAAAGATTCACTCACATCTTCCTGCAACTTCAGCTTTGGAGCAAAGATCACCTGGGTGGGAGCTTGTTGGCGCCCACTCAGTATTTCTTAATCCTTGTGAACTGTGTCATTATGGCTGAAGCTTCCCGTACCTTTCACAAAAATGAAACACAACTCTATTTTCCCAAATTGACTACTCTATTTTTTAACATCTCTTTATAGTCTCTTTTAAATACCTTTATCTAGAGGCTCTTTCAGAAGAGTTTTGCTTCTAGACTTTTAAACTTTTTGAAAATTCTAATACTGAAAGCATTTTACTTTAAATGAAAGTATTAATTCTTCCCTTTATTTCAAGCTATGAGCAATATGTTCTTTCATATTCTGAAATTCAGGTATGAAATATGGCCTAGAAAGGCATATCATCTATCAAAATGCCTTTTTCCTAATCTTGAAGTATAGGGACTGAAGTTTCCAGAAAACAGTCACACCTATGCTAAGGATTCTACAACCATCAATGATTAGAGTATTTATGATTATATGCAGAGAGTGGCAGTCTTACAGGTCAAGAGCCAAATCATCTTAGGGTCCTTATTAGCTTCTTTCATAACCATTCATGATCTACCTATACCTATCCAAAGGCATACCATTTGAGGCTTATAGCAGAAGACTCCCTGCTTGGTGTGACCTGCCTACATGAATTTCTACCAAAGTATTTGAAAAGTGCCTCGAGTTGTCACTTTCTTTTGTTCTATAACTCTGAAAATTTCATGAAATGGTTACCATGTTGTAATGTGGTGTTTGGGGCAAACTGGTCTGTGTTCCCAGGCCATGGTCAACTCATATTTGTCTCTAGAACAAATTACTTCTTATTTCCTTTGAGGTGAGAGCTGTGTTTCTGTATCAACAGAAGCCATCTGTCAAAAACTGACTAAATACATCTTAAAAGCTACAGGGAAGTTGCTCTGGGTTTTGGTTTTTGGTTTTAATTTTTATTTTTTTGCTTCTGTACGGTTTTCTTAATTAACTTAGATTGCTCTTTAGTGAAACTCACACAGTTTTCTCTCATCAGGCTTGTAACAAATGAAAGTAAAAGAGGATCAGTCAGCAATACAAACAGCATGAAGCGAACACCCATGACTATGTATGCAGTACCACTCTGGCTGCTGAAACCCAGGATATATGAGTCTTGACTGTAAAGAGCTCTAAACAGTAGAGAGGCTACATAGAAAAAATAAGTGAAGGGGTATACATAGGAACAAAAACTAAGATTTATGATGCAACTAAAGTCACAAACACTCTTTAAATTTATACCATAATTTCAGGTTGAGTGACCTTGTAATTTACCTAATACAGCCACATCTCAGTTTCTCCCTAAGCAAAACAAGATGATGATGATGATGATGACAGCGACAACAATGACAATGACAACGGTGATGATGATGATGATGATGATGATGATGTGCTTTCTAGTATTGATCAATAAAGTAATGATTAATTAAATAAAAGTATTTATAAATGCTTAGGATGGCTTTAGAATGTCTCTGGGATCCAGGTAACATGCATTTCAGGTAGGGAAGTCATTTATTGCTTGGAAAGGATGGGAATGCATTCTTCAACCTCGGTCATGAAATGGGTAAGCTGAGAACACGTCTCCTCATCCTTCAGAATTATGAATAAAGCAGAAAACACAGACTAAGTCTTGTGACCTAGGAAAGTTTTGTTTCCAGCTGAAGCTAAAGTCTCCTCTAGGAGATTTCAAGGCAATGGCTAAATCTACTACAGATAATTATAGGTAGATAATTGTACTAGGTGCATCTCCCAATTTTATCTCAAAAATTTTCAGGTATGCTGGGAAAAGTTGGGCTGGAAATGGGGGGCGGGGTGTCTAGGGTACTAACATTTAGGAAACCTGTAACATGGTATATATGTTCGACTGCCCCAACAAAGCTGTCTACTGCATCATGACTAGCACTCAAACATCTGGAACAGCTTGCTGCATTTGCCTTCATGTAAAATAACCCTTCTGGCACTTCTAGATAAGTGAGTCAAAGGAGATCTCAGTCACATTAAGTGAAACCTCTGTGATGCAAATGCCCTCCCTCAGTCCCACCACTTTGCTTGCTCTCCTAGAGCATTTTCTATCATCTCATCTTGTTCTTCACACCTCCTTCCCCTCACAGCTTCCCCAGAGACCCACATCCTGCAGCCTCCACCCCAGCTGGCTGCCTGCCACTCACAGCACCTGTGGGCCACTTGCTCCCTGGCTCCCTCTTACCTGCTGCCTGTGCCATCACCCACAAGAAGACAATGCTCAAAATACTCAGCAACAGTGCGGCTGGCACTTGGAGTCACTATCTGTACAAAAGCAGAACAACTTTAGAGCCCCTCAAGGTTGGAGGTCACTTTCACTTGTATTCGAATGGACTTTAAAATACCTCATGGACATCACCTGGAGACCAATGTAATGGATGTTGATTTTTTTCAGTAAGGTGGGAGTTAAATGAATACTATTTTGCATGGTTAGCTTTAAGACAGTCTTCCACTACATGTGGCGGAGGGGGACAGACACTGGAAAGGGAAAGCTCAGTCGTTAGCACACTAGGAACCGTTATCTATGGGGTAAAGAAACACCACCATGAGCACACTGCTTATGACTAATTGCTTTCACAAGACTTGTCCAGCCATCTCCAATATTTACACAGCATAAATAATATATGCTATATAAGGTTGCAGAGAGTTCTTGAAAACAGAGTGTTCTATGAAATGTTAAATAAGATTCTCTCTCACAGGCATTATGAATACCATATTGGTAGTGTGTCCATCTGATGTCAAAAATATTCATTATTAGGCAGCATAGATGCATGCCATCTACTTTCCTACATTCATTGTGTGTTCTTTTTATCACATATAGCATCTTGGAAGCATTAAAGAGATGCGAACACACTCTGGGCTTCTGTCTGGTAATACTTTCACTGGACTCTCATTCAAAATCTCATGCTTAACATATGAAAAAAAATGCAACTCTGAACTTCACCCACTAAAGGCCATAGTCTATCTCAGTGGACATAAACTCAAACTTCTTGTACTTCTAGTCCAACATCGCACCGGCCTCTCTGTTCCTTTCTTCACATCCTACAAACAGTCCATCACGGGAACTACTGGCAACCAATAACTTCCTGGAGGAGGACAATCATACTCATTTAAGGATGAGACTCTTGATAAGTTGAACTGTAAATGATGATCCCATACCAAAAGGCATTTGGGGACACAAACCAAACTCTATAGGCCTTAACATATATATTATTATTATTTATTAATCTTGTGCTACTGCAATGGTGATCAATGTCTCCAGCCTGTACATACAATTTCAATATTGCACCCTCGTTCCTTAAAAGTGCATTTCCCAGAAAGCATCTTGAAAGAACCTCTTAAAGAGTAAGTCAGACCAAACTCTGCCTTTGTTCAAAGCTCCACAATGCTTCCAATATCGTATGTATTCATTTTCCATGGAGGCCATGACAAAAGATTGCACAGACTAGGTGGCTTAAACAATGGAAATTTATTGCCTCACTGCTCTAGAGGCTGAAAGTCTAATATCAAGATGTCTGCAGGTTCTCTTCCATGGGCTGTAATGGAAGCTGTTGCGTGCCTCTCCACTTACAGGCACTCACTGGCATCCGTTGTGTTACAGAAGCATCACCAATCAACAGTGACCTCAACTTCATACTCCCTAGTCCCCTTTCCCTGGGAACCACCCTACTCCAGCACGATTTCATATTATGACCTCTGCAGTGACCCTATTTCTAAATGAGGTCACATCCCAAGTGAGGAATGTGTTAGGAATTGAACTATGAATTTAGAGGGAGAATTCAGTGTATGTTAATTGGCCTACGAGAAATGACTTCAAGGCCCCTTCCTCTCCAAATCCTCCTTTAAGGCCTTCTCACTGCCCCAGACCCCATGCTCTTTTATTGGGACTCTGTCCTGTCCCTGGGAGCATTCTTTCTTCAGTATCTTTAACTTTTTCAGGTCTCTGCTTCAATGTCACCTGGACAATGAACTCTATACAAAAAAAAAAAATTAACCTGAAACCTAAATTCTCCAACCCTGTCCCAATACCCTTTCCCTGCTTCTCCTTCCCACTATACCTACTATGTTCTGATATATAACTTACTACTTCTTAGGTTTATAGCTGTCTCCCCCGCCCCCCAGAATGAAAACTTTGTCTCATTCAAGTCATTCCAATTTGCACACACTGGAATCATGTTATGTCTCAAAACATATCTACCAATATTCATTGGTAAAAAATCAAGTATCAATTCAATACTCTTCTGAGTTCTTAACTAAACTTCTCAGGAAAAAAAAAGCCTACATTAAATATTCTCTATGTTTGATTAACTGATTAGAACATCAAGGATTGTGAGGAACTAGAATGTTGTAGGTAGAGTCAAGTTGTCTTGTGTTATCTTATCCCCCTAAACAGCCGTTTGTTATTTGCCTTTGTGTGTAACCTAACATCCTTGTATTGGGTAAATTCTTCTGGAGTATATGAATAGACTCCTATCTTCCCCCAGTTAAAAAATCAGCAATGTCATCAGACAATATCTGAGTTTAGTAACTGCAATGTATTCTCTCTTTGCTCTAAATCATCTACTTTCTGGATGCTTCCACCAATGTATCTGAAGTGTCTTGATATGTAATTTTCTTTGTTCTATTACTAAAAATCTTTATGAAACTGTTGCCACATTGGAACATGGTATTTCAAATAATGTGAGTCTCTGTTCCTATACCATAGTCATTCATACTTGGCTCCAGAACAAATTGTTTTTTCCTTTGAGGCTAGAGCTCTGGGTTTTGTATACGACTGATGAAGAAAATGTCAGAGACTGATCAGTGCTTTTTTCATGAGAAATTCTGAAGAAATAGTCTTAAAATAGAGAAGTCCAAGGAGAAGTCCCTGAAGACAACTACACTTGGAATGTGTGAGTGTGGTATGAGTTGGGGGAAACAGCCCTGTGCCCAAGATATGACTGTAAGAAACAAGTCCCACAATTCCCACACAAGATGAACCAATCAAGTAGTTTGGACTGAAAACTGGATTTTGAATTAACCATTTTAACTCCGTAGACAACCAAATCCCCATTTAACTATCAAGCTTCAGCTTCTTTTGGACCATGTAGACATGCAAAACCTTAAGGGTGAGGTGTTTTCATTAAAAGTGTGAACGAACTCTTCCTACAATAGGCTACAATGCTCAGAAATAAAAAAAATAATTGCACTTCAAGATCTGAGAGCCCTTGCTGTAGGAAGCTATGTGCATGTGATGGCATTTTATTTTAAGCAAAATGTTCTTCAAAGGGAAAAATAAAGAAATCTGGTTGGGAAAATGAAAAAATAACTTTACAAAGACATTCTTCATGTCAGTATATTAAGAATGCACTATACCCTAGACTCTACCATTTTCAGTCGATAGTTCCATCAGCATCCACATCTCCAGGGCAATTCTCTTGGATGCACTGGTGTCTTCTGCATTCTTGCCTGTTCCCTTGTGACCAGCTGTAGCTGTTCCTGAAATGACTTTGTAGATTTCTGAGGCAGATATTCCTGAAGCCTGGCTGCTGGCTGTTATGTTCCTAAGTTTCAGGAGCTATCTCAGGATGATTATAATGAATCCTTTTGCTAAATTTCTGTTAGCCAAATATATCTATGTTCAACATGTTTCCTATGGTCCCTATGGCCTGGCTTTCAATTCCTTGATGTAACTTTCCAGTATATGACATCAACACTTTGCTGAACAATAAGAAAAAGTCTTTTAAAAATATCCTTTTGGGGACCAGTGGGATAGCTCAGCCAGTAAAGGCTCTTATGACCTGAGTTCAGTTCCTGGGACCCATGTGACAAAAGGGGAGAACCAACTTCTACAAGTTCTTCACACACATGAACAGGCCCCCATTCCACACAAATAAAGAAATTTTTCTGAATATCCTTTTATTGTTGTTGATGACAATAAATATTTGCAGGTGTCCATGCAGGTGGCTTCTACTATCAAAGTGTAGTAAGCCAGAAAGTCAGCAAAACACAGTAGCATGTAGGCAGTATTTTTTCTTTGTTCAAAATTGTCACATATAATGTAAGGCTTTAAAATTTCAAATAGTATCTGTCATTTAAGTTAAATAAATGCTTAGTCACTCTCCCTCAATAGAGGCATTTATAGAGTAGCCAATATTATAAATATGAATTTATTCAGGTCACCAAGTCTTGCGCTACATTGATTTCTTTAGCTCATTCATGTGGCATCTGTGAAAATTGCTCCTATCACTCTCCTTATGTATTAGTGCATAGCTTCAACCCTGTAATTTTTAAAACATATAATTCAAATCCTGCCATTAATGGTCACCTAAAATAGACCATTTTTTTCCTTCTGAAATCAGTCAGCTTCCCCCTTCACCCACTCTGACTAAGAATACTCAAATGGCTTTGAAGACTAGGAAAAAGGAGGTGTGAAAAAGGTAAATAATTACAACGGCACTTTTATCTCTGCAGAGTAATGACACAGAGTAGTTTTCAAAGCCTCTGACAAATATACGTTGTTGTAGTGTTTCATCCTCAGAAGAAGCAGAGCTACATAAAGATACAGCACAGCAAGTCCCTTATATTCTGGCATGCCACTAATAACCACTCACAGACCTGTGTGCCGTCGAACTGCCCTGCAGTGTCCAAACAGCCTTTGCCTATTTCCTATTGACAGTGGAGATGGTAAACTAAGGAAGCATTATTTATCAGGTGGAGAGTTATAAAAAAGGTATGATGAGGTGGAAGTCACAGAGAGAGAGCAGAGAAACATGCTCACTGCCAACAATTTTTTTTTTATTTCAAGGTAACTTGCCCCTGGACTCATTGGTAACATATATTTATTAATCACAATCTACAACAATAAGAATCACAAACATTCTAACTTGTTCTCAATCTGCTCGATATCATAAAGAAATATGGATGTTCTACGTTTGGCAGAATCATGTACAGACCACCCCTCCTCCTCGCCAGCCTAGTCCCTGGGTCTCAAAGGCACTGACTTTGCCCACAGAGCCCCAGGTGAGAGGATGATTTATTTCATAGGTAAGGAAAGTCAAACTTGAAAGGCTGAAGAATTTGCCTAAAGCTTTATAATACAAAGTATTGATTGTGGCTATATCTAGTCATTCTGATTTGCATGAACAGATACTTTTCCTGAGACACAGGATTTCAATCCTGGGCAAACCAAGTTGGTGACTGTGATGAGTTAACTGTCAATTTGACACAATCTAGAATCACCTGCAAAAAGAGTCTTAATTAGGAACTGTTAAGATTAGGGTGACCCTTGGGTATGCCAGTGAGGAATGTTTTTAATTGTGTTAATTGAGGTGGGAAGACCCACCTTCAATATGAGTAGCACTATGTCATGGGCTGGGCCCTAAACAGTAAAAAAGAGAGAGCTGAACACTAACCAACAGGCAGGCTCCATCCTCCCTCTGCCCTCCACTATGGACATGACTATCCCCTTTAAGTTCCTGGTGCCTTGATTTCCATGCAATGATGGACATAACCTGGAACTGAGTTAAAATACATCCTCTCTCCCCTAAGTTGCTTTTGCCAGGGGAATTTATCTCAGCCACAGAAATGGAACCAGGACAGCAGCTCTCTACCCTTAATCCACTCCAAGTTCTCTTCTGGTGAACCTGAAGTTGTGTTTCTCTTTATAATTTATCATTTATTTCAAACTACAGAACTTTCAAACCCCTACTAATGCATTAAAGTTTCCTGGAAGCAATTCACAGTAGAATCAAATTGCTGAGTGACTAATTACATACAATTCTAGTTGTAATCAACAAATCTGACAGATTTGATTGACTGTTTTTACTATTATTATTATTATAAATTATTTTAGCTATATTTATATTGCACTGTAAATCCAATGAGACATTTCCTGAGACAGCAGCATATCGATGGCAGTGCTTTAAGTGTAACCTGAATTTCATGTGAGGTTTGTCATATTGATTACAGTGCTGAGACTTTTTCCTTTGTATCGGAGATCCCTAATATTTTCAGTCATTTTCTATTTTCAGAGTTCTTTTCTGTCTCATTTTCAAAGAGAGTCATTTCATCTAATCATCTATTTGATCTATTTTCTAATATCTTCTAAATGTTTCATTAGCAATTTCCTGTAGTTTCTGAGTTCTTCTAAGAGGAAGGAGAACAAGATGACCAAAAATGTTAGCCCTAATTTAGGACATAGATTCAAGTTCTAGTGTACTTTTATTTCTGTGTGATGTTGAAAAGCCTCATATCATTTTCCGTACTTCACATTTTTCATCTTTAAAATGCAAATGATCAGGGAACTACTTTACAGAGTGGTTCTCAGGAGTCAATTATTTTATATACTAGAAATTTTAATTCAGTTCCCTGAACTTGGTAAATGCTTAATGTATACTAGCCAATACTATTTTATAGTTGAACAGTGAGCTTTATATTTCTAAGGTTCTTACTAAAATTTGCTTTGTTTTGGTTTGGTTTTTGGTCAAGGTTTCTCTGTAGCCCCAGTTGGCCCAGAATTATTAATATATAGAGCAAGGTGGTCTTTGGCTCAGAGAGATCAACCTGCCTCTGCCTTCTGAGGGCTGGCATTGAGGACACCTGCTATCACATGCAGTATAACTCTAACTTTTTAATTAATTATAAATGCATGCATTTTCTATAATTTTATATATGTGTATATATGTAGTGTATCAGTTATACTATGTAATGTAGTATAATTATACTATAATATACTACATTATTTGAAAATAATGACACTGACTTAGTAGGTTTGGCATTTATTTTAAGGAAATATAAGATCTGTTACACAATATATAATGTGACATAAGTGATGGTCTGGGGTGCTCACAAGAATGCACTAGAATCTAGAATGCATTCAGATCTAGAATTCTAAGGAAAATTTGGGGCTAGTGGGTAGTTACTTGACAGTTGCCATGGTCTAGATACACTTTATACAATTAGAAGAGAAGACATGAGAGAGGATCATTGTAAAGCCAGAAGACCATGGACCCTAAAAGAGATGAGGAAGACGATCAGAAAGACAGGAGACGGGATATGGTAGGAACCCCTCAGAAGAAAAAGGAATGCAGCACTCTCTGTGCCTAAGTGTGCTCCCTGTCAAGAGCACTGTCATGGAGCACTCAGTCAGGATCTGTGCCTAAGTGTGCTCCCTGTCAAGAGCACTGTCATGGAGCACTCAGTCAGGATCTGTGCCTAAGTGTGCTCCCTGTCAAGAGCACTGTCATGGAGCACTCAGTCAGGATCTGTGCCTAAGTGTGCTCCCTGTCAAGAGCACTGTCATGGAGCACTCAGTCAGGATCTGTGCCTAAGTGTGCTCCCTGTCAAGAGCACTGTCATGGAGCACTCAGTCAGGATATGTGCCTAAGTGTGCTCCCTGTCAAGAGCACTGTCATGGAGCACTCAGTCAGGATATGTGCCTAAGTGTGCTCCCTGTCAAGAGCACTGTCATGGAGCACTCAGTCAGGATATGTGCCTAAGTGTGCTCCCTGTCAAGAGCACTGTCATGGAGCACTCAGTCAGGATATGTGTGTGATTATATATGGGAGATGAGGACATTGAACTATAAAGGGAAACTAACAGAGGGTATAAAAGGCTGGGTCTTTCTTTGTTCAAAGCTCTGGGGGGTTTTTTCTTTGTTTTGGAGGTTTCTTTTTTCTTTTTCCTTTTTTGGCTATGAACCCACAGAGCCAGGTGCTAGCATTAATAAACTGCTTCCTGGAGAAAAGAAATGTTAGTATCTCCTCTCTATGAACACAGCACTAGCAACAAGAGATAACTCTGTTCAGTAGTGAATATTAAGTTCTATACACAGTTCTCTAAGTCAAGGATTCAGGCATTCAACCTGAGGATACCAACAGTGTTATTTGATGAAAATAGCAATATTGGAAACTTTCCAAAGCTAAAAGGAAGACAGCTTGTGACATAGAACACAAACACTGGGGAAATGTGACCCTATCATCCTCCCATGGGTGGACAGCTTTGGCAGATCTCTAAAGCAGGATAAACAGAGTTGAGACACTGTGGGACATGTCCGGACAAACCGAGAGTACAAAGTGGCAGCCATTGTCCCAAAATAGAAGAGTGATTGAAAGTGAGTGTCTGGCCCTGGAGATCCAAGAATGAAATAATCAGAAGTTCTGGTGTATGAAAGGTGAGGAATAATTGCAGAATTGCCTAGAGCATGGTTTATTTTCTGCAAGTAATTTCTGTGTGACAGCTGTCATTTGTGAAGCTGATTTGGAAGGGATCATATGAATTCCCAGAAGGTTCTAAGACTGAAAGAATGAAGATGAGGACTTGGAGATTTTAAATTTGGGGAATGCTCAAGTTCAAATGAATCAGGGAGGCCATCGAGTTAAGAGTCCATTAGCTTGTTAATTCATTAATTAATTTTACCATGCAAAAAATTATTTATTAGTATCATGGATCATGGTGAATAACTTTCTGACATTCTGGTAACTTTGTCTATAGGGTGCAGAGTACATATGCAACTTCTTTTGTTTATTTTTTATTTAAAAATGTTTTATTATTGTTTTCTTTAGGAAGCAACATGATTACATTGGAAGATTTTGTGCAGGTTGGAGAATGTGGAAAGGGAGAGCATGGCAAACCCACCTTATAGGAACAACGACAAATTTCACATTATTATTGAAGCTTAGTAGTACAGTTGTGTCAGTAAACACTATGCAAAAATTATATTAGACATAAAGAATTTTGAACTTATATTCTAAGATCTTATTGCATATTTTTAGTTTGAGAATTGTATCAGTTCAGTTATTACAGATGAAGGATTGTGTGGATTCCAGTTTACGGGGTAGCACCATTGGGGGAGGGGGTATAAAGATGACCAAGACTGATTCAAATGTTCTGTATGAAATGCACAATGATTCAATAAAAATATTTGCTTTGTTTTTAATGAAGATAAGATGTTTACTTTTTTCCAGAAACTATTTCCATTCTTGACTTGCGATATAGCCATCCTTTCTAGTCTGCCTGGGACAGATACTTTTCCAGAGATACAAGGCTTCCAATCCTGAGCAAACCAAAATGGTGGCTAATTTTAATTGTCAACTTGACACAATCTAGAATCATTTGGGAAAGAGCCTCAATGAGGCACTGTCTAGATTAGGTCGACCTGAGGGTGTGGCTGTGAAGGATGTTCTTAACTGTGTTAATTAAAGTGGTAAAAGCCACCCTGAATTTGGCAGCACATTTTAATATAGGTTTTCTTTGCTCTCAAAAAAATTATTCAGCATTGAACCCATTCACCTTTGACATACTTCTATCTTCCTTCATCATCCTTTTAAATACCATGGGCTCACTAATGAGACATCAATCCATCAATCAAGAATCATGTTCCAAATTCTGAGAGGCAATCAAGGGCTATGGCAATAGCCTGTATAATTTTGAGAGTCTCTTGAACTACTCTGATTGATAACTCAGAAGGTTTTCCACGTCTGCCACTATGGTTTTTGTTATATAGCCTTTAGCTATAATATACACATGCCCTCACATTTATAAAAGTATTTTTCAGTAGGCTTATTAAATATTATATTTAGATTCTATTGCTGAAAACACAACATATGTTGGACACAGGACTTAGAGAAATTGAGCTGGAACTGTCCTGGAAGCCTCTTCCCTGAAGACTAGCTCTCTTAGTATCAGAAGATACTATGCAAGTTGCCAAGGGAGAAAACCAATCAGTATCTTACTCAGCTATAATGACTATGAACCCCAACTATTACTGTCCCAGAAATCTATCTCTATTGGTATAGTAGTGACACATTTATTTGGGGGTTAATCAACATCTGTCTAATTGAATATAAGGCCGGCTCAATAGGAGGGAAAACGTGTGCTACTGTAAACACACAGTCAAGCATACATGGTTGGAGAGGACACATACCCTAGAGAAAAACCTACTTATGTCATTTTCTTAGACCAAAGTAAAATTATTTGGGGGAAAGTATGCTATGTGGACATCTGTGTACCTCTAAGTCTCATTGCTTTCTTTAGTTATTTTAAACAAGATTTTGATATATGGGTCAAGCTAGCCTTGAATCCATGATCTTCTGGCTCTAGTCTTCCAAGTGCTGAGGTTACAAGTGTAACCACTTACCAAGTTTGCTGTTTATCTTGTCTTAGCCTTTCTGTCCTCATAAACATCACCATCCCTCTCTTCCCCTCTTAAATAAAGTAGGCCATGAAATGTATAGGAAACATGTCAAAGAGACTCTACTGCCTGGGCTCCTCTGCACCACCCAGAGTAGATGAATCCCTTTCATTTTTGAATATTGCCCTCTACCTCCAGTTATGGTGTTTGGGCTGACTGATATTTATAGTAGAGTCTAGCTGTTCTGTGGCAGTTGCTATGACTTATTTTTTTAATTTTAATTTTTTAAGGTAGGGTCTTATTGTGCAATTCGTGCTGGTCTAGACCTTATTACACTGGCCAGGCTAGCCTGGAACTTCTGTTCCTCCAGACTCTATCTCCCCAAAGATAGAATTACAGGTACGTACTATCATAATCATCTCTGAATTACTTCTTTAAAAAAAAGAAATTCATTGGATTTCTGTGTATTTCATACACAACATCTTAATCATCTTTATACCCCTCTTCTTCATCAGCACCCTCCCATAGTTCCCCATTGGATTTCATGCATTCTGTCATTTATGTTAAGGCCTATTGAGTCTAGTTAGAGTTCCCTGATGACCCTCAGTGCAAGTTCATCCACTGGGTTCTAATCAGCCTATGTATAGTCACTCCCTTAAAGAAGATCAGCTCTCCCTCACCCAGTAGTAATCAGCTACCCAGTATGTCCTTGTCTAGGACTGGGGCCTACTGCCCATTTCCACAGTTCTATACTGGGTTTTTGTCTACTCGAGTTTGCATAGGTCTTGTGCATTCTGTCATCATTGCTGTAAATTCATATGAGCTAAGTTCCAAGAGCCTATAAGATTCAACTTCCATATGGTCATGTACCTCCTCCTCTCCTGGCTCTTACATCTTTCTGCCCCCTCTTCCTCAATAATCCCTGAGTCCTAGGATCATTGCCCTCTGTTATATGAGGGAGCTTCATTGATGAGAGTTGAGAGATTCATTAGTATTTTCTCTTCCCTTTGTTCTTTTGTGTTCCATGAGTATTGGGTCTTTAGGTTCCAAGTTAGATGTATTACTTAGGGTTGGGCATTTCATAGACATTTAATCTGTGTGTGAATAGTTGTGGAACTCTCTATAATAGTCTACATCTGTTGTAAAAAAGCTTCTTTGATGAATGCTGAGGGGCAGTTACCTTAGGATACATACTCACATGTAAGGATTTGGTGCTCGGATCCACACATAAGGGAGAACCTACACCATTTGTTTTTCTGAATCTGTATTACTTCACTTAGCAGAACAGTTTCTCATTCCATCCATTTACTTGCGTATTCTAAATATGTACCCTTATATTTACAGACAAGTGACCTCTCACCACTTACCAAAGAAGCTTCTTTTTGCAACAGATGGATATTATTACAAAGTTCCACAACTGATAAAATACAGAGAGTAAGTAATTGTGAGGTGCCCATCCTCAGATGATACATCTACCATCCAACCTGTATACCTATGGCTTAGGGACATTGTGAAAAGGGGGAGGAAAAAATGTATAAGCAGGAGGAATACAACAATCTGCTGTTAGATGATGCATTCTAGACAAAATAGGAAATCGGCACCAATGACATCTCCGCCACAGTCTAACAAGATCTGCATAATGACAAAAAACAGTTGACACGCCAAGGTGAGTGATGGGTAATGTCACAGGGTCCCACTCAAGATGAAGAGCTACAGGTAATCAATGGATCAGTTTTCTCCATGTACTAGCTCCCTAACAGGTTATTTAATCCCAAATGGGCAATCCTAATCAGAGGCACACACAACCACCACTACCTCGACTCAGTATTTCATAGATAGATAGATGATAGATAGACAGATATGCATATTTAAATGAATGTATATGTGTATATGGTACAATAATAACCAAAGAAGAGGACAAGAAAGTGAGAGAAGTGTGGGGATACGGGAGGAGTTTGGGGAGACCAGGAGGGATGGAAACAGTGTAACGGCAATACTCATGCAGGAAACTCTCAAAAGAAAAAATTAAAAATTAAAAAGAAATCATTTCCCAGTTACCCAATGCAAGCTCAGAGTGAATTTCATTTTCCTTGAATGTCCAAGTGGCTAGTGCTCCTGTCAACATCCACCATCTCTATTCCCAACCAAAAATAAGTATTCAAATGGAGGGCATCAAATGGGTGAATTGGGGTTCAGGAAAATAATTAAAATCCAAGCATCATTGACCAATAAAATAATACAAGAAAAAGGCTGAAAAGTGACATTATTGTACACAATCGACCTCCCACTGGCTATCCTACTGAGAACAATTTTCTTTCCATCACCAAGTATAACTTTGTTCCAAAATATTAACATTTAGTAGGAATTAAGAATGATAAATACACAAAATTCATCATGCTAATAACTATCTATAAAACAACAGGAATTAATTTAGTAATTTAGTGTACTGTCATCCACATAAAAGCAGACCTAAGTTCAGATGCCAGCACACATGTGAAAAGCCAGGTGTGACGGAATAGATCTATACTTCTAGGACTCAGGTAGTGGAGACAGGAGGCCTCCTGGAGCTCAGTAACCAGCTATTGCCAAAATCGTAAGCTCTGAGTTTGGTGAAAGACCCTGTTTCAAAACACAAGGTGGAAAGTAATAGACATCAACCTCTGATCAGCCAGGGAGATATCAGCAGGTCTGAAGGTCTCTGAGGATGGATCTTTCCTCAAAACCAGTAGATTGTAAAATCAGGAACTGAAACTGCAGGATTCTCATTACTGCTCCAGAGACTGGCATCTCAGTCAGATCTCTGGTTCTGGGTAAACACATAACATTCTGAACAGCCAAAAGACCATAAAATGACCAGGACTTTTTAGTAAATAATGAAGACAAATCACTGTCCCCTCCCTTAAGAGTTAATCCAAATGGGCCTGTCAATCATGGGTAGAAAATGAGCCTGAGGACAGCTATGTGCTGCAGAGACTTTAGAATTAGTGCAAAGCCTACATAAAAACATAGGTTGGCAGAGTGTTCTCTCTTGCTCTGGCCACTCAGCGTCCTTAGAGTGTTTCCTTCACAATGGTCTCTCGTTATTGCCCACTCTCCTTTGCACGGGAGGTGCTCTTCTTTGAGTAAACTCTGCCTATTGTCTATACTGTATTCTGTCCTTGAATTCTTCAACTGAGATTCCAGTCACAGTCTCATTTTCAAGGCATCAACTTCTAAATTTATCTAGATTTAGTTCTTTATTTTCACACACTTATATTTTAAGGACCAGATTCATATATATATATAATCTGTCAGTATCAGTTTCTTATTCCTCTATCCCAATACAGTACAATATCATTAGATTACTGCTTTGATTCCTTTGTCGATTCTTCCACACAAACTCTTAGAATACTACAACTCAAAGCCAGAATTTTACATTTGCTAGACAAGTGCGCTACACTTGAGCCGAAAGCCCAGCTTGCCTTCATTCACTCTTAACAAAACAGATCTGTATTTTTATCAGCTATAGACATAACTTTACCCTCACCTCTTCCTTCTGATCCTTCTTTTCTCCTTCTCTACCTTTATCGAGTTTGAAAATATGTATATTTTGTTCTGAAGCTAAAAAGTATTTTACGCATTTTCTATAAGTAATTGCAATATTGAAAGACTGATAAATAGCTGAGTATATATCTCAGTGGGTTGTGTGTTTGCCTGGTGTACACAAGGCCATTGAGTTCAATCTTCAATACTGCATGAAAAGCAATAGACAGGATGTCTATTACTATGACTGAAGAAATATTACTTCAGAAACAAGCTATGTTCCTTCATAGTGTCAAAGCTCATAGTTCCATGCCACCTTAAGAAGACACTACATACAAGAAATCAAGCTGATACTCATCTGAAAGTTTCATCTCTATTGGCTAGTTTTCATAGTGCTGGAAGGTGCCAATGCAAGCTACTTGCAGAGAAAGGTAACCATTAGCCTTACCCTGTTGGGACCCTTGTGGGCTACCATAATGGCTGGCCTGGCAAGATATGCCCATTGGTACAACAGTGGCACAAATATCAAGGGAGTAATAAAACACTTTCTGACTGGATTTAAGGCCCACTGCACAAGACCAAGGCCATATGTGGCACAGGTATCAGGGTCAAGAACCTGTGGCTAGACACAGGCTTTAGGGGAGAACCTACTGCTCCTATTCTATTAAATGGATATAATATTAAACTAACTCCTGATGACTTATTTTTACATCCATAGATAAGCGTACCTCTCATCTCTCACCTCTCACCAGAGAAGCTTCTTCTTACAACAAATGGCACTTAACACGTAGACCCACAATTAGTCAACATGCAGAGTAAGAGATGGCAGAGTGCTCTGGCCTAAATGGGACACCTGTATCACAATCTCATCTCCAAAGGCTCAAGGATCATTGTGGAAGATGGGGAGAAAGATTGTAAGAACCAGAGGGGGTAGATGATCACAAAGAAAACATGCTGTCTACTACCACAGGGTAGTTGCACATATGAACTCAAGGCACTTGTAACTGCATGCACAAGAGCCATGCAAGCCCAAGCCAGGCAAAAAACCAGCATGGACTGGCAGAGATGGGCAAGAAGCCCCCAGCCCTAGATGAAGAACTACTAACAATTGACAGCTGCTGGGAGAGGGAGAGCCAGTTCTCTTCAAGGATTATATGCCCGATAGGTTGTCCAAGCTCCAGGGGGTAGACCCACACCCAGTTAGGGAACACAAGTTGACTTGATCGGCCTTTAAAACAGTACTAATAAAGGACATGGAGTTAGGAGGGGTAGACAGTGGGGGTGAAGATAGAGAGGAATATGAAAATGATCAAAGTATATCATATGGAATTCTCGAAGAATCAATTAAAAAAAAACTGCAGAAAGACTACAGAAAGGAATCACATTTTAATTTTCTACCAAGACCCTAATCATTCTGCATTTTATCTTGCTAGCTGAAGAATGTATATGTGCTAGGATTAAAGGTATGTACCATCACACCCAGTTTATATGTCTATTTTTAAATTATTTTATGAATAAGACTAAAATCCCACAAAAGGAAACCTCAATCACCACACCTATTTAGAACACACAAGCCCTTGCTATGTGGCCGCTGTGTTTACATTTTGTCCTTACTTATCTTCACAATAACCTTGTTGGCAAGATACATATTCCCACTTTATCAAAAGGAAACGGAGTCTTGGAGTCCAAAGATACTTGGAGTCTTCTGATTCCACATTCATAGTTCTCAGATAAATTTCTGTGTCTACTTTTTAATTACTTTATGAATAAGACTAAAAATCCCACAAAAGGAAACTTCAATTTCCTGGTAACAATCAATAGTTTTTGTACCTGGAAATTCTAATTTGTGTATGTATGTCTGTCTGTCTATATGTATTTAAAGAAATATTTCATGAGATAGGGATTAGACCATGAAGGAAGATGAGCAAAGCTACAATGAAGGATATTCCTTCAATTCTTCTCAACTATCCTAAGCAGCAGGAGATATTTTAACTAGTCAAGGAAGTCAACTGACAAGTGTTGAGAAATCTAGGGAGAGGCTGGTCAGTGACTCTGACTGTGTTCGCCAGTTGTTCCTTACTGAATGAAATTTTACCCTCTTACAAGCTTAATATAGGGTCACCATCTATTCCAAAGATTTTAATTAAACAGATGGCTTCCTGATCTTGGAGAAAGACATTCCTGGACTACAAAGCTGGCAAGGAAAGGAGACAGGATTTATATTTCAGAGGAACAGAGAAAGAATTAGAAGCTACACGTTTCTCATTTAGATGATCTAAGGAAAGAAAAGGTCAAGGGCCTGGAGTGATAACAAAACCTGCCTGAAGTTTTGTGGGTGGAGCTGTCTTTAAAAGATCTGTGGATCTGCGTGGTATGGGTATGTATTTTTACCATGCCCCTAAAATATTCTGTCTTCTAAATTCCTCATTTCACTCTTTTAAACCCAGTGTTTTGCAATTCTAATACGGACCTGTTACACAATGACCAACATCTAGCAAGCACACACTGGATGGATTAATGCAGGAATCAGGTTGGGATGGATGGAATTTTTCACACAATGATTCTGGTTGCCATTGTCTTTTCCTGTGGCACTTCATAGGTACCTCAGACCCTCCCCTGTGTACTAAGGAAATGAACTCAATGTGCTCTCAGAACCACTGAACAATTCAAAACTCCCACCATACCCTGGGAATTAATGAAGATGAACTTGACCATGGACTCCCCCAAACTGCAGCAACTAGAAAATCATTTGAGTTCAGAAGTGCAATGCAAATCCTTCTGGGAGGAATAGTCTTGTCTGAAAAGCAATGAAATGAGTTACATGACTCCCCAGTGCAAAAGGGATGCCACCTGCGTACTTAGTTTGGTTAGGTTTCTTCCGTGAGTGACTTTACAGGTCACTTTCCTCCACGCCATCCTGCACTCCAGCCTTGCTGAACAATGTGCTGTCCTTCAAGTACACCCTACTAGCTGGGGCATATGTTCATACAGTATTTTTCAGAAAGAGTAATAACCTGTTTCTCACTGCTTCAATTTTATGTTCACTATGTTTATAGCAGTGCCAGGACTTTTGAAAAGAAGGGCACTTCTTGGATTTAGAAATATAATTTTATTTGAAATATGAGACCAGTTTGTCAACTGTCATCATTCTTGAAGTACAAAGTGGCTCAGTGGGTAAAGGCCCTCCCTGCCAACTGTACAACATGAGTTTGAACCTCAGGTCCCACAAGGTGGAAGGAGAAAACCAACTCCCTTAAGTTGGTGTCTGACCTCCAAGTGCACACACAATGGCACATACATACTTACATGCATACACACCTGCACACATGTAAATAAATGTAAATTATTTAAATTTTTTAAAGAAGTGTGAAGTTTCCCCCCACCCTAAATTTAACCATACTTGTTAAAGATTTTACAAGGCTGATTAACTAATTAGAATTTCATGATTTTAGGGAGTTAGAATGTTGAAGATTCATATCCCAATTATCTTCGGGTATCTATAACCTGCTTAAGACTCATTCATTGCCCACCTCTGTGTCTGGCCCAACATCCTTTCCACTATCAAGTAAACCCTTTGAAATGTATGAAAAGACCACTAGATTCCAGCAACCCAAAAGCCAATAATATCATCACATACCATCTGGTACCTATAGTAGGCATACTTTTGCTGCAGACACCTACCTGGTATTCCCAACAATATCTTTGACAAATTCTTGATTTATAACTTCCCTTTGTTCTGTAACTACGAAAGGTTCAGAGGACTGCATCCACAATGAAATATATTATTGGAGGCAACTGGAACCCATGTTCCTGGACCATGTTCCTATCTGTCTCTGAATCAGTTGTCTCTTAATTTCTTTGAGGTTGAGAGCTGTGTTTTCACATCAACAGAACTATATCTTTGGGGCCAGAAACTGGGGCAGAAAATTACAATCCCAGGTCTCACTTTAACTACAGAGTTTGCAGGGCCTAAGAGAATGACTTCTACCTGAGGAACCAAGAAAGGAGAGCCCTTGAGATGTTGCAGATTTTGAGGATTAGAGATCCTTAACTTCAGATAGGAATAGGTATCAGGCAAGAGAGGATCTCTGGCAGGTGTGGAGAGATGATTAGTGGCCTGGAGTGTTGAGAATGGCCATGAAACCCAAGGTACCTCCCCGTGAAGATGGCAGGAGTCTGGCCTGCTCTGCTCCGGGCTACACTACACCATCACCCCCCAACCTCTACCCCTGTAACATTTACCCCAGGCTTCGATTCCCCGTAGATAATAAATGCCTGTTTCCCCGTCTATGTTAGAGAGTTCTTCTAAATCACATGATCCTACTACTGCATAGAAAGAAAACTCCTTCCCCGGGGCCTTCCCAGCACCTGGGTCCCACAATCAGAGCAGTGTGCAATGGCTTCCTGGGAGCCACTCAGGACAGGAGTGGGAAGAGACGCACAGGCAGGGATGAGTCTGTGTCAGGATCAAAGGACCAGCCACTTTCCTCAACACCTTGCATCCTGTTTGTCCTCCACTGGCATCCAGTCCTGTTGTCCCACGTTCCACTTGCTTCTCTAATCTAAGAGGAGCCAACGGTCCAGGTCAATCTTCTGGCCACAGAGCTCTAAAAACTGTAAGTCTCTATGGCAATTGGTTCAAGGCTACTTGGTCTGAACCTCTTTCATCAGATACTGAGTCTCCTCTCTCAACTTGGGGTTGCTGAGCATTTTTCAGGGAGTAAAGGGGACCTGCTTATACCCTTTAATGTCAAACTCTTCCTCTGGCTGATCCAACTGCATAACTTAGTCCAGCAATGTCAAACGCACTTCCTCTGTGCAAACTTCTCTTTTCACCAGACAGAGCACCACTGCATTCAATGCTCTGTCAGTAAATATGGCTATGTAATCAGAGTTTAAGTTCAGAGCTTTACTACCTACTACATACACAGAAAGTATTAAACCCTCCCTCCCAATTTCTTCATAGTAATTTTATAAGAAAGGGCATTCAGTAGCTCCGCGTGTGTCCCTACATGGTCCCTTTTCTTGACTGCCCTCACCTTCCACTGCTGTGATGACTCTTTACACGTGGGAATCACCAAATGCCTAAATGGCCGCTTCTTGAGGGAAAGGGAGTGTAGGTTTTCTATTGTTTACTGCCCAGAATTGCTGGCTGAGCTGAACAGAGTTTTCCTACAATTAGTTAGATTTCCTCTTATCGACCCTCTTGAAATCAAATCTAATCAGAGGTATTTAGATGTCGGGGAGAGAGGAAGTTCTTGAGGCATTTCATTCTAGGAGACAACATAGGGTCTTCTGAAGAGAAGCAAGAAGTGTCCCACATTGATAACACCTGTTTCTATAGCGTCTTCTCAGTTCCCTCTGAGATATAGTATCCTCAGGACATAAGTAATTCAAGCTCCTCCACAAGGCTAAAGCTATGAACAATGCTCTTGGATATCTAGAGAGATAACTGCACTTCTGATAGGCCTTGGCGTCACCTGATCACTGAGTGCAAACTGGAATGGACAGTGGAGGAAGAGGGCTAGAGTGGTCCAGATGGAAGCCGTGAATCCAAAGGCAGGGGTCCAGTCCTGCCTATCACATATAGAGAAGTCTGCAATGCTCAGTGAACTAAGTCCCACCAGGGGTTTATGCTGAAAGCCGTCTCTCAGCAAGGCACAGTTCTAAGCACTTTACCTATATTCACTCACTCATTTTGCATAAAATTGTATTTCCATATTGCACAATAAAATAGGATCCAAAAGAGTCATATCATTTGAAGTAAATAACAAAACCTGATCCACACACCAACCTCTGTAACTTGGAAGCCCTGCCTCTGGCTGATTGCACAGGCAAGCCCCGCACCTCTGGCTGATTCCATAGGCAAGCCTGGTGCTGACAGGTTCTAACAGCAGACCAGCTCTCACAAATATCCCAGATGGAGAGCAGGCTAGCAGTCCACTCTCTGTGTAAAGGCAGGGACAGCTCCCATGGTCTACAACTGTAGTTGGGCGTCGCCTCCACCTTTGTTGAGATCTGTACGGTGACAGAGTTCATTCATTTAGACATGATCTAATCACGAGCTTTTTGCTTGAAAGTTCAGCTTTTGGTATACTCAGAAACATGTCACTGAGTCCTCTGTGTCCAGATTATTTGCCTTCATTAAATTACTTATGTGCTACTCCAGGAAGTGTCAGTATTCATACTTTGACCTGGAAAAAGGCAAAATGGCTACCTCAATAATGTGACACCACGGACACAGGTTTGCAACTTGACCTAGAACACGGACTGAGATGGAAAGTCCATGACCCGTGTGTATTCAAACACTGTTCGGCATGGAAAGCAAAGGACGAAAGTGAATCAAATGACATGTGGTGCCATCCTGTGTCCCCTTAGAGACTCAAGGGCTGTTTAGTCCCATCCTTGAAAGAACATAAACAGCTGTGCATTTGGCAGCATGACTTTGATGTCCAAATTTGACCAAGAACTATTTGTTTACATATGCAAAGTGAAACAGAACTGATGCAAGCATCCTCACAGTTCAGGCCAAATGTTTTCTGTGGGAATATTTTACTGGTCATTCCCAAGTGGGACTAATACTATTCTAATGATCAGCTCACCGTTTAATATACATGCAGCTTTAAAGTTAAAGGTCAAGCCCACACTTTCCAGTGCAATAAATTAATATGCCTCTTAAAGCTAGCTTCCTCTCTTACCCTCTTAAGATGAAAGGGGACCTTGGTGCCTTATGAAATGGCCTTGCTTTTGGCTACTACACTAGACTCACACATGCCTGAAAAGATCATACAGGATTTCAAAATAGAACCTAATTTTCACTTCTCGTCACCGAATACCCACTTGAATTCTAAATAAAATAAGGATCATTAATATAAATAGAAAGGTCAAATCCTGTCTCAAACCATCCACTGCCCCTCACCCCCAGATTTTATATGAATTCTGTGGGCAACTAATTATTCCTTACTAGTTGATGGAATATATTTTTGATATGGTCTATATTTGGGGTTTAGAGGACAGAGGGCCATAGCTTTTTCTTTCAGGATAGTTGGAGAGATAGAACTGTCCAAGTGGCAATGATCTTTTGAAAAGTTGTTGAAAATATGTGTGTACATAACTTAATCTCAATTGACAAGATCACATATGAGAGCAGGAGTTAACAAAGACTATGCCAATAATCTTCAAACAGCTCACTGCTGTTCCTTTGGGAGGTCATTCTTCACATGCTTTATTAAGAGAACATTCTAGAATCATGAATTTATATTTTTATAGTACTCTTCAGTTTACTGGGCACCTGAACATGCACGATCTCATTTTATCTTTTTGGGTATGCATGTGTTACACATGATATGTATGCATGTTTGTGTGTGGGAAGAGCATGTGTATGGGGTTATAAGCACTTCTGTGTGTAGAAACCAGAAGTCAACATTGGTGTCTTCCTTGATCTTTCTTCACCTTATATATTAGGCAGGGTCTCTGACCTGAACCCAGAGTTCTCCAATTTGGCTAGTCTAGCTAGCCATCTTGTTCTAGGGATTCCCTTGTCTCCACCTCTCAAGTGCTGAGATCACAGGTATGCCATCACACCTGCACAGCAGTGCTGTGGGTGTGGGGATCTGAACCCTGGCCCTCAGGTTTGTACAACAAGTGCTTTAGTCATGGAGCCACCTTCTCAGCCCCCCACTTTACCTTCTTAACATTTCTCTGATACAGGCAGAGAACACAGTCTACCTTTCATAGTAGAGAAACTGAGGTTTGGAGGAATTAGGTATCTTGTCCGAATTTTTTTTTTAATTAATAAGGGCAGACCTAGAACCAAGCCCACAGAATTCCAAGTTCAGTAATAGCTTAATTCTGCACCCACCTTACAAAATGCCAGAGAGAGGATGATTCATATTGACCTTGCACATCTAGACTTTCCCATGTCTTTTAAAGTTAAGAATTTGGAAACATTGATGCCTATTCATTTTCTTATGGAAAAGGCCTTAAGAAATTAATATCATGTTTAATTACTAGAAATTAACTCATTCTTTTATTTCCTCTGTAATGGTAAGAAATAAGTTTCCCAGAAGATCTTACTGTAAAGAGCAAGGTGAGGAGCTGATAGGTGATATTCAAACCATGACTGCAGCTTCCTCTAGCAGACTGCCATTTCCATCCTGTGCCCAAATGCAGATCATGTGCTTTTATCTGACTGGTCTATTTCCCTACTTAACTGACCTTGAGCAATTATGTAACAGTACAAGTCTCTAATTCAGTGTACTGTTCTGTGCCACTTTGTATTATTAAAAGCTATCGGAAAAATTAAAAGCTGCTGGTACCCTACAGAAAAGAATCTTAATGTTCTATTTAAAGACCTTGTTTTGTTTTCCTGTGATGAGGAATAAAAGAAAATTAACCATACTGTGTCTTTTATGCAACATCATTATTTTTATGAAATATATTCAGCACATTTTTGTGGTAGACAGAGAAGCAAAATCATAAGCACACATTGTAAAGTGATAGACATACAACAGGTGTGCCAGATAACACAATAGACATCAGTGTGGACAAGTTGAGTTACTTTTAAAATTTCTATCTAAAATGGCATAAAAGAGGAAACTGAGTT
This sequence comes from Eospalax fontanierii, assembly GCA_035773235.1. Classification (NCBI taxonomy): domain Eukaryota; kingdom Metazoa; phylum Chordata; class Mammalia; order Rodentia; family Spalacidae; genus Eospalax; species Eospalax fontanierii. The sequence goes on from CM069524.1 coordinate 82,319,871, forward strand.
GCATTCATAAGTACCGGTATGTTATAAATATTATATAATCTGTCATAGTCTGCCTTCAATTGCTGTGACAAAACACTCTGACCAATATCAACTTGGGGAGGAAAGGGTTTATTTGGCTCACATCTTCCGGGTCACAATTCATTACAAAGGGAGCCCACGGTAGGAACTCAGAGTAGGAACCTAGAAGCACAAGTCATGGAGCTCATTTGTTTGCTCCCCTGGCCCATAATCAGCCTGCTTCCTAATACAATACAGAACAACCTGCCCAGGGGTGACACCTCCCACACTGAGTTGGGCCCTCCCACATCACTCAACAATCAAGAAAATACCCCACAGACATAGCCACAAGTCAATCCAATGGAGCCAATTCCCCAACTGAAGCTCCCTCAACCCAAGTGTGTCAAGTTGACCACTAAAGCTATCCAGTGTATAATCTTTAAAGAGGTTTCCTTTCAAGGATTTATACAGAAGTGCATATGAAAATACATTTTAACCTGAAAGAAAAATTCTAAACAATCTCAGCAAAAGAGAGTATTATTAAAAACTGTGAATGTGCTTTTGGAGGAAAAATAGTTAAAATTTCTAGAAGCAATTTTGTAAGGTCCATGAAACAGATTTTTAATCAAAGCAACCACAAAGCAGGTTCAGCAGAGCTCCTTAGCTTTGCTTTTGATGATGCCATGGTGCACATCAGCAGCATTGAGCAAATGGCCTTCTTCCTTGCCTAAAGTCGCCTGCTTCCCTATAGCAGACACCACTGAACTGCCAGGTCCTCCTGAATTTTAAACCCTTTGCCAAACATTCATCTTTCCTGGGTTCTTCTTCTTTAAGCAGTTCCAATCTGAAAAGATTTTTATTCTTCACAGGTTTATTTGGCATCTGGTGGCTTAAACAATCTCACGCCTAAAGCAAGGCTTCTTCCCTTTCTGTCCCCTACCCACCACATCTACGTAAAATTACCATACCCATGGCACAGCTAGAGCATACTAAAATTAGAACCACAAATTTAAGATGATATGCATATGTAAAGAACTAATGTCTATGGATCTGGGAGATGGCTTCATATGTAAAGTGTTTGCTACATAAGCATGAGGATCAGATTTGGATCCCCAGAACCCAAATCAAAGCCAAGTGTGACGGCATCTGCCTGTAACCCCAGTGTGGGGTAGAGAGGGAGGACACAGGAGGATTTTTGGAGACTCGCTGACCAGTGACTCCCAGGTTCAGTGAGAGACACAGTCTCATAAAAATAAGTGGAGAGCAATAGGGGAAGACATCTAAGCTCAACCTTTGGTCTACACACACACACACACACACACACACACACACACACTTACAAATTAAAGAATTAACACCAAAAGAGTAACAGTAAATTGGGAAGTGTACTAACAGCCCATCTTCCTTTCAGCAGATTAATTTAGGTCTTGGTAGGGTCTGGGCCCACTTGTTTAGAGTTTCAGCTCTGCTTTCTTCTTGTGACAAGTCATATCTAGAGCAGAAGATGAAGCAGGGTCAGCTCTCAGGAAAACAGGAAGAATGACTTGTAGGCCACAGATGATTAGTTACAGGAGGGTGCAGAGGTGCGCACCGTACACACTGTTTCATCACTCGAAAGGAGTTTTTCTTCCGGTTTGATTTATTTGTTTCACACAGGTTCTCACTGCGTAGCCCAGTCCTGCCTGGCATGTGTTATCTAATTAGCAAGGTCATCTCAAACTCACAATTCTCCAGCCTCAGTCTCTGAAGTGATGGAATTTCAGGTATGTACTACTATGCCTGACTTCACAGGGAGGTTCAAGGCAACATATATTGTTAATATGAGGAAGGCTTATTAATGGTTTCTCTGAGTTAAAATAAAGCAGTCAAAAATAGCATAGAAAAATCAAACTTCAGATTTTCTTCCTTCAATGTCCAAATATAATCATACTGGTACTTCTATCTCCACAGACAAGAAAAAAGAATACTGTTAAGAATAAAAACAAAGCAAGAATACAGCACAGTGTACTTGGATGTCAAGCCCCTTTGCAAGCTTCAAATATATAATCTGTGCAGGTAGAAAGCCTGTACAATGGTACACACGAGCAAATCTACAACATGGTGAGCAAGAAACAAAGAAGTATAAAAAATTACTTTGCATGAGAAAAAACCAAAGCAAATAAAACGGTACAAGATCTGAGATTTCTGAAGAGGAAGCCAAGCGTACTGGGAGTCATACTGGTTATGAACTGATTAAAATCCATGATAAAGGCCTCTGTGGTGGAGCACACCTTAATCCCGGCAGAGGCAGAGGCAGATCTCTGTCAGTTCAAGATTAACCTGGTTTACATAGTGAGCTCCAGGTCACCAGTGCTACACAGTGAGCAGGAGACAGTAAGACAAGAGGCACAGAGGGGAGGGGATCTAAGTACCATCATATTATATTGCTCCCAGAACTAGAAGATAAGACCCTACTGCTGAAGACAGGACATAATTCTTGGGATAGGGATCTCAGAGCAATGGAACAGGAACTGACCTAGAAGCTTTCTACCTGAATTTTAGCTCCCACAATGCTAGATGATAACATGCAAACTACTGAGGGGGAAAATCTATCAATGGTCCAACCCAACCCTAAATTCTAATCACAAGAACAACCAGCCCAGTCCAGTACCTCTATTAGTGCAGTAGTAGTACTGTCATCTAGGGGTTGATCAACAGCTCTCTCAGTGGGTGGAACTCCTGGGTGGTACTGTAGACTCAGCCAGATACAGGGGGTTGGAGGGGCAAAGATCCTAGAGAGAACCCTAATTCTGTCATATCTCTAGAGAAATGAAGTTTCTTACCATACGCTAATAAGAATCCTTATATTTATAGACAAGCATATCGTACACCACTCATCAAAGAAGCTTCTTTTTGCAACATATAGAGGCTACAGCAGAATTCCACAACTGCTCAGACACAGAGAATACATGACTGAGAGATGCCAAGTCCTAGGTGACATATCTACAGTTGAACCTCTACACCTAAAGCTCATGGAACACACAGAATGAGGAGAACAGAGAAAACTAAAACACCCCTCAACTCTCACCAGTGACATTTCCTCAGACAACATAGCGTTATCCACATAGAAGGCCACAACTGGCCATATGTTATAGAATAAAGACTCCAGAATGTGTATGCCTGAGTAAGACTCCTATATTGAAATTTATCCACCTATGAATCAGAGATGATTGCAGAAGAGGTGGTGGAAAGATTGTAAGAGCCAAGGCTGGTTCATCCGAATCAGGGAAGCAGAGTCTTTCAGGCAACTGGAAGCTTGTACGTGTCAAATTGTGGCAAAAATGACACTGAGCACAGGACCCACACCAACTCAAATTAGACAGGGGCCCAGAGTGGAGTGATAGAAATTGGTGGCGGGCCAAACCTAAACTGAGAACAGTTGGAGATTAATTACTACTGGGAGATGGAGACTATGCCTTACTTATGATTTCTAGATAGCCTGACCAGACTCCAGTAGATGAATTTGCACTAAAGGACATCTGGGCACTAATGCTTGAGTGGGTGGGACTAACATGTATGATGAAATCCATGAAGCCCAGGGGTCCTTGCATGGGGTGGGGGGTGAGTTGGGAGAGAGGATCTAAATTTGATTAAGAACTGCTGTGTGAAATGTATAAAACTCAATAAAGACTCAAAAGAAAAAGAATCTTTTAATCTATTTTATTTTTATGTGTATAAGTGTTTTGTCTATATGTATATAAAAGTACACCACATGTATGCAATTCTCACAGAACCCAGAGAGGGCATTGGACCCCTGGAACTAGAGTTACAGATGGTTGTTAGGTGACTCTTCTCAATAGGTTAAGTGAAGACTGTGAAAAATAAAGTGATAGATACACACACAGCTTGACCTCAGATTTTTCTACCATTGCACTTCTTAGCACATGTTTATTTTCCAGAATGCTATATAAAAATATAAAGACAAAAAGAGAGCATCTTAATACTCTCAGTCTTATCAGAAGAGCACAGAATCCTTGATCACTGGCTTTTTAGAGAAGGGGTTCTATGGCTAAAACTCAGGATAGACTTGTAAACCTGTTAGAATCTGTAAAGATGAGGTGTTAACTTATATTAATATATGTCAAAAAATAAAGGAAAAAAAGATATTATTGACAATGATTATTGAAGGAAAAATAGAACTTTTTCATTTTATTTTGCATGTAACAAGCAGTATTTAACATGTGTTGCTTGGAAATTGTTCTAAATGTAATTTGATTGGTATATATATTTCAAACATACATAATAGTGCTTCCTCTGCCAAAACTGAGATTAAATGATCATGGCGTGAATGATGTCCAGTAAGCTAATTAGAACCAAATAAACTGTCTGAGAGATAAAGAAAACAATGTTGATGAGATGGTGTGGACATCGTGCAGAATAAAAGCTTCCAATATTATTTAGAAAAATCTAGGAGCCATAAAGAAGCAGTTCCTGTTTATAAAGAAAAATAAGTATAGAATGGTTAAAAAAAAAAAAAACAAGGGGGAAATAGATGAGTGAAGAAATAGGATGAGTAAACACCATTTCTGAAAAGCCAAAGAGAAAACTGGATGAGTCACTGAAGGGGTGCAGGACCAACGACAAGTTTCATTTGATTTAAACAACAGAGCCAAGAAGCAGCTAAATATGCACAAAGAGATTTTGAGGAAGAAAAGTGTTACAGGTGATGCGAGCAGGAAGGTCCACTGCAGTGTGTCAGTGACTGCAGGAGGAGAGAAAGGTGACATAGCCAAGGAGCTCACAGGTCTGAGCGTCTGGAGGTGACAGGATGAAGGCTTCTCTGTGGATGACTTGCACTGCCTTCAATGATATGAGACAGGGTCATGAGCAAAAAGAGTAGGAAGAGCTAGGTGGAAACTTGAGGAGAGCACCAGTGTGAAATTATCATCATAAAGGATGGGAAAGGGAACTCCCCAGGGAGCTGAGCTGTCTTACAGTCATGAGAACTGCATATGAGCAACTACAGAGCTCCAGTGCACGGGTGACTGTCTCATGCATGACTCTTGTTAATGCAGCGAAGCATCCGTTTCATGTCTCCATTGTACTCAATCCTCATCCACTTTTGTTACCCTGCTATGAGTGTGAGCTTGTTAATGTGAGGAATCTGTGTGGTCAAGTCCTCCTGGGCACTAGGAACCTAGCTTAAAGAGCTAGAAGTGACAAACAAGACCTGGATAGCAAAAGGAAACCTTGAACTCTAAAGCCAACTCCCAAAAGATTTACTGGATTCCCTTTCCTGAAGTCATTTGTTTGCATTACAAAAGCAACATAGCAATACACCTAAGGACCTAACTGTTTCTACTTGGAAGAAGCTTATATTCTGTAGGGCAAAAATTTGATTTCAATCCCCCTTTTTCTCTCTCTTTCTTTCCATGTCCTTCTCTTTCCCCATTTTTTTTTTTTTTTTTTTTTTTTTGTGGAAATGAGAGAAAGCAGATATCGAAACTCTGAATTCATAATTTTAGAGTTTTGGAGCTCTTCTCTCATGGTATCTGTTCTCATCACGGGGCCTCCATTGTTGACTGAGGCCAGAGACTTCCACAAGATGTTTTCAAAATAGATTATTAGTGTTTTCATGATCCAGAATCCTAATGTTAACACAGAGAGAGAGAGAGAGAGAGAGACTGGAGTCTCTTAAATTCAAGATTCTAGAATTTTAGAACTCCTGAGGGTCAAGATCTGAATAGAAATTAGTGAAAGATATGGAAACAAAGTGCCTATCTTGGTCAGTTTTTGCTCCAGAAATGAACAGATTGGGTGGTTTAACCAATGAACATTTATTTCCCAAAGTTCTAGAAATGGGGAAGTCCAAGATCAAAGCAGATCCAGTAATTGGGAGAGGCCAGTTTTCTCATTTATAAATGGCCACTGAGTCTTGACAGTCAGTGGTGGGTGATTTTGTTTTCATCTTTAGTTTCTGATTTTCTAGGGAGCATATTACTGATCTAAATTTATATTTAGTTTATTTTAAATATTAAACCCCAGAAATTTTAACATCAAGGACTGTGTTTGCCATTGATGTGATAGAAGTAGGATGCTGGGTGTCAGGGGTGTTGTTTATTTCTGGGACATTTTCCCAGTGGAACATGATATTGCATGAACATCTTCCCATTGTGCTTAAATTACTGCATGGCACCTTAACGGTCAGACAAAGCTGTGTCCTTCACTGCGTAAAGTAGTAGACAGAAACAGTTCTACAATATTCTCAGAAAAAAACAACCTTTGTCTCATGAAGCTTTCCTTTCCGATTAGAAAGCGCTAAATAAACAAATAAATATGCTAACGATTGTAAAACAAGACTCCTTCTTTCCAGAAATGAAGTATTACCAAGGGTTTGCTGCCTCTGACTTTCTCTATAATCCTTGGTGCCTTTTTTCTCTTTCCTCTATCTTCATGAAAAATGTTATGGACATCTTTGCTTTAGCAGCCTCTTACCTCATTAAGTAAAGTTCATATGAGAAAAATAAACTGATTGGTAAAAGCTGTTAAATTAAAGTTACTGAAGATTAATTATACCCGTATATTCGCTGAAAGATCTATTATGAATTGCAGGTAAATCTCTCAGTGTAGCGGTCCCTAGGAGGAAATTCTTGAGGACTATGCTCAAATGCAATCAATTAGAAAACTATTCATATCAATTATATTTTGAAACTTTTTGTTCATAGAATGTGAGTTTAAGATGAGCTTTGGTCATCTAAGTCAACTGTGCACTACAATGTTATACTATTATCACAGATGGATGTAGAGCCTGAGCAAGTCTAGGAGTTGCAGTCTCATACATCCACTTCCTGCTCATTGTGCTCTGCTCTCCCACAGCACCTTAGAACTGCGAGGGAAGATGGAATTGCTGGCTCCAAGACGGTAAGCAATCATGAAATCTGAAATTGATAAACTTTATCAGATAGCTATCAAACATATCAGTATGGAAGCACCACTAACTATTAAATTTAATATTCATTTATAAATCATTTCAGGTTACACTCTCTAAGTTAGTTTAATTTTAACATTCCAATAATTTCAAAGTATACACAATGACTGCAGAGAAATGAGAGCTAATTAATCACAGTGTAAATGACTTATTAGAACTATATGATTTCAAAAGCAAGTGACAAATATCTTAAATATATAAGCAATCCATATTTATATTAGTTATTTGCATTTTAAATGAAAGAGGAATCAACAAAATGGTAAGAACCTATAAAGATTTTGTAACTGCCCATTAAGATTACAAACTAAAACCTCCTTAAGACTCATCTAAGGAGATACATGATAAAATCAAAGTTCTACACCCAGTTGAGCCCCAGGAACCTAATGCTCCTGATTGGAGACTTTCCACAATTACCCCATCTTTCATTTCCAACTTGCAACCTGACTCCTTGTCAGGCAGGCTGACATTTGCCTTCCTTTCTTGACTGTCAGCTGTGTGCACTCCCATGACTATTATAGTAGCCCAAGTGCAGACCTACTCTACAGGGCAACATTAGTCTAATCTTTATCAACAACAAAAACCACTAGGAAAATAATGACAGGAAATATAGCAAAATAAAAACACCGCCAGCATTCCCGGAGAATGAATGGCTACAGAAACATCCATTTCAATGTTCCCTTCTTCCAGCTTGAATTGCCCGAGTCATGAAGGGGAGTCAGCTGCCTTAACTGCTGAGCCAGGTAAACACGGGGGGGGGGGGGTGTCACAGCACAGTAAACACATCCGGGGAACCAAGGCATTCAGGGCACAAGACCCTGAAGTGAGAAAGTGTCACTCCTCCAGCCACTTAACAGTGGAAGATGAAAATGTCTTCTGAAAGAGCAAGCCAAGGAGCACTGACATTTTCCTCTATTGGTACATTTTGGTTAGTCATTTTTCTATAAATGATCCTAGCACTAGCTGTGCCTTAAATGGTCTTCAAGTGACAGAGTCTCTTTAAATACTACTAAGATGTGACTTAGAGGCCAAGGATTACAGAATTCAATAAATATTAATGAATTCTCACACTAAAAATTATTGCTATGGAATATTCAGCATATCCGAGGTTTTTTTTTATCATTTTTTATAGGAGATGAAATTCTAGACACAGCCAACACACATCTGATACCAGTATTGGAAAGGATAAAACATTTATCATTGTAAAACTGCTCATAAAAAAAACAACTCCTTTGTTAAATTAAAATCAACTTCATTGAAATCAAATGTACTCATTTTAGGACTTGCTACTAAAATAAAACCCTGGACAAGATTTTTAATATTAGATTTTTTCATTGTATCTGTCCTTTGCTAAAAATAAATGGAGCAGAGTACTGAGAGACAACTTTGGCAATAGAAATTCACATCATTTCTGATACTTCGGAATGAAACATTGATAAAAATAAACACTGGCCACATGCCTGGGCCATATAAAGATTGGACCCGGCTCTGTATAATGCTGGAACATTCACCATGCTCATGCAGTTTTGCTATAGATTAGCAAATCTTAGGGATATTTATATTGGACAGTTTTCATAAGCATAAACTCACAAAAAGAAAAGGCAAAAATAACAACATTTTGGAAACTGAAAGCCTATGGGCAAGTGACAACTCCTGAGAAGAAAAGAAAGAATCAAGCCTTGGACTGATGATGTACCGGTAATGTAAAGAACACCTGAATTACCCACAGGTTCAAACAGCCAAGAAAAGGGCCCTGGGCTGTCAGGGGGTTGGGGTGAGAAATTTGATTTAAACACATATGAAGCACATTGCGTTCTCCTGTTGTGGACTCACCTCATGCTCCTGGGTTGTTGTCGCTCCCTCAGAACAGCAGAAGGATGAAGTTCATTCTCCACAGAGAAAGACAGGTGGTTCCAGGACTTAGAAGAACACAGGAAAAACAGAAGGTGGGGCCACCTCACTGCCAAGCGCGGCGGGTGTTGACTGTTGAGAACTGCAAGGGTAATTCTAATTGACTCCTGCACTGGTTAGCTTTTAGTTCAACTTAATACAAACCAGAGTCACCTGGGAAGACGGACGCTCTGTGTGGGGGTCACCTGGAATCAGACTGACCTGTGGCCATGTCTATGGGGTATATTCTTTTTTAATGTATATTTTTATTGAATTTCTACGCATTTCATAAAACAGCTTAATCATCTTTATAACCCCTCTTCCATCCACAGTCCCCACGCTCTTTCCCCACCAGATTTCATGCATGCAGTCATATAGGGTCATACAAGAACCATGGGTGTAAAGGGGAGGAAGAAGTTCAAGAGAGGGGGAGTCACAGGAGACAAGTATCATCAAGGGTGGAATGAGGGATGTGGGATACTTCAACTGTGTGGCATTTCCATTGATTGCTAGTTGATGTGGGAGGGCCCAGCCTACAGCCCACTGTGGACTGCATATCCCAGGCAGGTACCTGGGCTCTCTACCTCAGAGGGGCCAGTGAGGGAGTGAGGGAGCCGCAAGCAGCATTCCTCCAGGGTTTCTGCTTTGGTTGTTTGAGCTCTGTTCTGACTTCCCACAGTGATGGGTTGTGACCTAGAAATGTAACTAATTAAACCCTTTCCTCTCCACGGTACTTTTAGTCAGAGTGTTTGTTATAGCAACAGAATCAAACTAGAAGAGCTCCCAAAACAAATGCAGCCTTCTTACTCTCCAGGAACAAGTAGGAAAACAGGGGAATTAGATCAATCTAATAGAAAATATCCAAAGACACCAACGTCCACGCCCGGTGCTTCCGCAGTCAGAGCCGCAGGAAAGCTCTCACCCTGCTCTGAACTCTGATTCACTGTTTCTAACCTCAGTTCTTACAAAAGCAGAGAAAGCCCACCTGACATCTCTGGACAGACTCCAGGACAGACGCCTAAAGAAACAGGAAAAGACAGCTTAGCAGAAAGACTGGCTAAGGAGACAGAAAGCTCAAAAGAAAATAGCATTCCTAGGGGTGGGGAGACGGCTCAGTCAGTAAAGTACTTGCCAAGCAAGCACGAGGACCTGAGTTCAGATTCCCAGAATCCATGGAAAAAGCCAGACATGATGGGGCATACCTATAATCCTAGTCGTGGGCACACGGAGATGGGGGGCACGGAATCCCGGGAGCTCACCAGCCAGAGAGTCTTGCCCCATTGGTGAGTTCCAGGTTCAGTTAAGGTCATGTCAAACATTTAAAGTGGAGAGCAAAAGAGGAAGATGCCTGATGTACACATCTGTCCTCCATATGCATGGGCACACACACACACACACACACACACACACCCCTGCACCCATGCATACAAAAAATTAATATCCTAAGAGAAATAAAAGAAAAATATTTTACTTGAGAAACAAGAATATTGTGACCTAATAAGGAACATTACAGATGCAGTTCTCACATATTTTGGTACAGGAACCCTTAATACTCCTAAAACAATCTTGAGAATCCCCAAGAGCTTTTGTTTATTTTTGGCTGTTCCTATCAACGTTATTTCATTCTAGAAGTTAAAAGAGAAGCTGTTAAATATTTACTGATTATTTGATATATTATGAAAAATATTTAACATGTAACATGAATAATGTATTGTTATAAAAAAACTAATGTTTTCAAAACAAAAAATTAGTAACACTAGTGTCTTTGTTTTACATTTTTTTCCCCAAATCTCTTAAGTAGCAGACTTAATAAAAGCAAGCATGATCCTCATGTCTGTTTCTGCTTTCTGTCTGTTGCATCACATGCCAGACCATCTCTGGGAAACTCCTAAGAGAAGGAGATTCAAAAAGAGAAAACAATTCTAATTGGATTTAAGGTTCACTTCATAAAATGGAACCCATATCCATCATGAATATCGGGCCTAGAAATCTGCGGCTAGACAGGCCACAGGCCATAGGGTTTAATAGTATTATTCTATTAAATAGGTAATGTAGTAAACTGAGTCTGAATGACTTATACCCATTGATTAATGCATCTCTCAACTCTCACCTGAGAAACTTCTTTACGCAGCAGTTGTCAATTAAAAGAAACCCACAACTGATCAATGTGCAAAGAGTAAGACATTGAAGAGTTATGTCCCTGAATTGGATATCTATATCTAACTTCTGCCTCCCAGCACTCCCTGGGATCATTGTAGAGGAGGGACTGGGAAGACAGTAAGAGCCAGAGGTTGTGGATGACCACAAGGAAAGAGAGTTTTCCAGACAGCTAGTCAGTTACTTATGTGAACTCACATCAACAGTGGTGACAACATGCACAAGTCCCGTGTAAGTTCAAACCCGAAAAAATTCCAGCACGGATGCTGGGAGGTGGGTAAGAAACCCCAATCCTATCTGAAGAACTATTGGCAACTGATGGCTTCAGACAGTCTGGTTTAAGGGTAAGACTCTGGGTGCATTGACCAGGCTCCAGTGATGAACCCAAATTGAAGAGTGAGGGTATTTGAGAATACAAATGTGACATTCTGACTCTCTCTCATTCCCTCTCTCTCTCTCTCTACATATATATATATATATATATATATTATTGTATACATATTATATATGTATGTGCCTATACATGTATATTATAGTGCCTATGTTAAATATTGCATATACTGCATATATATTAGAGTACATGAAATTTGGCAAGAGGCACTAAGAGGGGTACAGATAGGGAGGGGATCAAAATATACTGTATGAAATTTGAAAAATTCAATAAAAAAGAGATAGCAGTCTCAGACCTATTGTAACTTTTCAATCCATTTACTCTTTGAAAATCAGTAAGTAGCACTCAGGAATGAAAAGCAAAGAACTGAAATAAAGAACTTAGAAAAAAGATATGAAAAAAATTAGTAAAAAGAAAAAACAGTCGAGGGATAAAGTAATTTTAAATTTTTTGGTAGAATCATTGTACATCTCACACAGAACATCTCAATCAGTCTTAACCATCTTTACAGCCCCATCCCCACTGGTACCTGCTCACAGCCCCATAACTGGAATCCATACATTCTTTCATCTGTGTTAAGTTCTATTGTGTCAAGTTACTGTCCCCAAATGACCTCGGTGCTGGTTCATCCTCTGAGGTCTAGTCAGCCTACCCAGAGTCCCTCACTTTAAGAAGACTAGCTCATCTTCAACCATAGTAATCAGCTGCCAATATTTCTTAAGCAAAGGTTGGAGTGTGCTACCCATTTCCCCAGCGCTGTGCTGGGGTTTTGTCTGCTTGAGTTTGCATGGGTCTTGAGCATGCCAACAACCATTGCTGTAGTTTCATGTGAGTGGGGTGCCAGGAGCTTGTAGGATTCTATTTCATATAGTTACAAACCTCCTCACTGGCTCTTATAATCTTTCCACCCCCCTCTTCTACAATGGTCCTTGAGCCCTGGGTGAGTGAAACTTAATATGTGTCCTGTTCAAGGACCCATACTCTGCAGACTCCTAATCTCCATGCTTTGGTCAATTGTGACCTTTTATTTACCAACTCACTGTTGCATGAGGGAGCTTCATTAATGAGAGTTGAGAGATCCATTAGTATCCTCTTTACCAAACCTTGATCTATGTTGCATAGGCCTTAGGTATAGAGGTTACATTGTGGATGTGCCACTTAGGCATGGGAAATTCACAGACAATGTCTATGTGTGAACAGTTGTGATACTCTGTATAGTCTCCATCTGGTTCAAAAGACACTTCTTTGATGAGTGGTGACTGGGATATTTGACTATTAATATAAGGATACATATATTGCACATAGTAAGAAGCTACATTAGCCTTGGGATGTGACAGTCTTGGGGAGTTCTCTAAGATCTATGACCTCTTCAGTCATGTGTATTTGGCTATGATTACAGTACCACATGAGTTTCCCGACATTGAGTGGACTCTATGACCAATTAAGTAGCTGTTGATTGCCCCCAAGATAAAAGTGCCACTACTGCAGCAGTGTTGAATGATGTGCCAGTCATCGATGTGGTTATTTGGTCGTCAAGCAGGTGTTGGGCCATCAATTAATGTTCTCCCCTAACATCTTTTGTAGTACTCTCCAGAGCTATAAGATGTAGCCTCCAGGGGAAGTGGCTTCCAGGTCAGTTCTGGCTCCATTACTCCAAATCCTGTGTCTGAAGTATATCCTGTCTTCAGCAATAGTGCTTTACCTTCAAGTTCTGGGAAGCAATGAAGGACTGTGGCAATAGCCTGTGTAATTTGGGAAGTCTCCTGGACTACCCTGGTCAACAATTCAAAGGGAGGTTTCTCCTGTCTGGCATTGTTTCTTTTTATGTAGTCTTCAGCTATGTAGGTGGAATTTTTCATTAGGCTATTAGACTAAAATTATTCCTACAATAGAGAGATAAAGTAATTTTTAAAAAGCAAGATCATAAAATACTAACGTAAGAAATTTCAGAATGGGATAAAGAAAATGATAGTGCTGTAGGAATAAGGAGAGCTTTTCAGGAGGTATGAAATGAGTACCAGACGGAAGCCTCATCAAATGCTTAAATGAATGAAATGAGACTTGTACAAATATCACAAAATGTGCTCAAACAAGTCCTTAAATCACATACAAAAGCAGCCAAGAAAATATCAATTACAAAAGACCTAGGATACAGAAAAACAGAAGATCCAATGTAGAAGAGAGGCAGAAATATCCAGAAGTTGAAGGAAGGTAACCATGACACACATCTGTGTTTCATGTGTTAAAACAAGCCAGAAGGTACCAAGTGCAACCTCTCTAAAAAGATGAACCTTGTGTAAATGCAAGTACAGAGACAAATTCTAGGTAATTGCTAGAAAACTTGGAATCAAATCAATGCTGAATAAATAGAATGTTCAGCAAATAAAACATGGGCTTGCAAAGGGTATACAAAAAAAAAAAAAAAAAACAAAACAGAATTGTGTTTGTAGCTCACAAACACAGCATAAAATTGCCCTTCCATAGTCCTAATGAAAGAAAAGCTAACAACAACAACAAAATATCAATACTGAGACAAGTGAGAGGAAGTCAGAGAAGAGAAAGAAATGTAGCTAATTTCTCAACTTCCACCTTGATAATTCAATAGATAATATTTAAAACAGATTTTTCAAGTAATAATACAGACATAGTGTTTGCAGACATGAAAACAGAGTCTAAAACTTTACCAGTTTTTCAAAGTGGATGCCTCTGTGGAAGAGGCAATAATGTTTCTTTTCACCTGTTGTGGATATTTAGTTGATCATTTAAACATGTATAAATTTAATTATAATACACTTGTTTGAAATGATAAACACACTTTAAAAGCAAAATAAACAAAATGAATCAAGAGTGAGGTCAAAAGATGCAAGAAATCTATCGTTTTCTCATCTTAATTAGCTCTTCTAACTCACTTGAACTTTTCAGAAGATTAAATGCATTTCCTACCAAATGATGCTAATGTCCTTGGACACTTTGTTCCTTAGAGAAGTTTAGAAATCCAAGATAAAACCAATATCCCTGAGCCATCTGAACTAAGACAATATGTTTGCTGGCAATCTAATTTCTTCAATCTCCATTCCTAGAGAATTGCAATCTAAGCTAATCATTTGCAGAGGGAATCTTGTCAACACTATGCATTGTAGACTTACTGTTGCAAAGATCAAATGTATACAAAACTAAATGTTGCTCATATATGCAGTCTTCCTAAAGTCAAATCCAAGGATATTTTCATCAAATGAGACTAGACGATAGTTTAGCATCACTTCTGTGTATCTTGAGTTCCAGTACGTGGGATATGGGATTTTCTAGTAAATGGAAGATAATGATTATGAAACATGATAGGAATTCTATACAAATTACATGGTCATTGAGATAATTCTCTATTTTATTCCTTTAATACTCAAGTCATCAAATGGTAATGATGATCAATATCAATTTTAACACAGCTGAGAATCAGAATGTATTCAGCAAATATTTATCAAGTATCTCTTTTGTCCTAGGACCTTGGATCTCCTGAAAATGTGATATTTCTACTATACAAATAGATATATGCTTAAACTATTTCTATATACTAGCCATAACTCTGTAAGGAATTGTTTGAGTTCTTCACATTAAATTCCACTGTGCCTTGTTTGTGTCAATCGTCCATGCTCTTCTAGAGGAAATCTGGAGGCTGTTCACCACCTGGGAAGAAATAGCCATCGAATTTCCCAGGGACAGCAGCAGAGTTGACAGGCCTGAGCGGCATTCCTTTATCTCACACAATGCATGCACAGCTGCTGTAGAGGAGCAGGCTGTTAAGCTGGACTGAAATAGAAACTGGAGGATAAAGCGTAAGGGACCAGCTACAAGGGCAGTCTGAGATTCATTTCTGCTTTCTGTCATTGGGAACAAGACATGATGGGTCCGCAGCCACATAGAGCCAGCCAAGAGTGGTAACAAACAAGGAACAGGAAAATGTCCATTTATAACAGTAGGCAGGACAAGACCTGATGGATCTACTCTTATACAAGGAGGACAAATGGTAAGAAAATCAAAGCACCAGATGGGTCTGAAATGAAAGACCTAGCTTTAAGGATTAGGTTTTGTTCACAAAATAGAAATATTAATATCTATTTTTAAATATTAATATCTACTTTTCAGGGTTGTTAGATAAGTAATAAGTCATATAAATCCCTAGAGCACTGGACTGGACTGTTGCCATATTAGGAACAGAGATCACATATAGATATGTCTCAGTTCTCCTGCAGAAAGTGTCCTACATTGACTTGAAACACAGTGAATCCAGATGGCTACATTCTTTACACTGGAATTGAGCAGAGAGCCTCATATAGTGATACCCTCACCAGGGTAGGTAGGGGAATTTCTTGCCAGTTCCTCTAGTTTCCATGAAATCAGACTAGTGAGTAACACTCTGACATGCCCCACAGATGCCCACCTCCTATTCACTGAAACGTGAATGTCGTGATCACACAGCAATGCAGACTTGGCTGCTGTGCTTAGATTTGAGATCTTAAGATAGTATCCTAGTCAACTCTCTGGCCAAGTCTAACAACCATTAATAGACAAGAACAGAGGGTTCAATCAGAGATCTGACAATGGCAGAGGTTAGAGCGATTCTACAGCAGGGTAAGAGCTGAGAGCCAACGATTGAGGAAACATCATAAGATGAAATGACAAGAAATAGGATCTCCCTTAGAGACTTCAGCAAGAATGCATCCCTGCCAACACCTTGCCTTTAGCTCAGTGACACATACTTTTAGATTGCTGAACCACATAATATGATTATGGTACTTAAGCCACAAAATTAGTGACAAATCATCCCAGCAGAAATTAGAACCAATACACTGAATTCTGAATACTTCTAGTCTGTTCCATCTTCCTCTAGTTTCAGAGAGACACTAGATATTGCTGCTTAAGCCAGGCCATGTCCCATCCCCCTTACCCTGGACGGAGCGTTCACTTGAAGCACAGGCTCCCCTCTAAACCTCCATTTTAGCACTTTTTAAATGTGAAGAGTGGGTGGAATGTGACTGCAGTCTTTTAGTACTACCTATGTCTGGATGAGTAAGCCCAGTTCTGAAGACACATTTACAAAACCTGCCACAACATAGTAAAGCCATAGTCCCAAGTCTAGCTCTTATCAGAAATAAAGTTGATGTTTTAGTCTTCATCTGCCTCCTTTGTCTCCCAAAGGATTCAGAAGTGAGGAATAGAAAGAAGAAAATCTAGTCTCAGTCAATGAAGGCAACATACATGATAGTAAAGAAGGAGCCAGTCCCTAAAAGGAGATGGGAAAGAAAGCTAGCACTTGTGGAAAGGCAAATTGCTGCTGCAGGAGGGGCAGAGTATTCCCCATTGAAGCAGACATTACAAAGCTAACCCAGAGTGGTGACGGTGAAAGCCCCGGATATATACCTGGTCTCTGTTGGGCCTGGTTGTAGACAAAAGCCAGAGACCACAGGTGAGGTTGTTGGTAGATTTGCCGTAAGGCAATTAGAAAGAGCAGAGATGCTCTTGGAGATACAAGTTCATGAAAAGACCAGAGCACTAGGCCACCACAGCAGATTAAGGCATGTCCACATTCTATCTCCAAAAAAGGACTGACTTAGAAGCCAGACAAAACACTACAGGAACAGGAGCTGGCCTGCTCAGTCTTCCAAAGAAGGGAAGGTAGTTGTCCTTACATCTCCCAGTAAATCTCACAAGCTGGCACACTGATGATTCTATCACTAAAATCTATTTCAGGCCACAAGGAGGATCATTCAAGGCAAAAAGAAACTTGCAGAGCAGTTCTTTGGGGGTCGAATGTGGTTGATTTTTCCTACACAGACATGAATTTCATTTGACTCCCATCCAGATGATGTAAATTGAGGATATTTATCATTCTCCTATAGGCCTAGAGCTAATAAAAGTTCTGCATTTTCATTTCCAATTTTTTTTTAGTCAGAAGAAAGAAGAGCATATTGACAAGAACATTAGGAACATATTGATGATAATTATCAATCATTCCACAAAATCAGAAAGGCAAGTTCCTCCCTGTGGTTTGGTGGCTAAAGAGGGTAGGTCTGATGAGCCTAGCCATTATCATGGCAGATTAACAGCTAAGCCTGAGTACTCAATCCTAGGAGTAGCCCCTTGAGAGCTTTGGCCCCTGCAGTGAAGGTCTACAGACCCACTGAAATTTCATTTCCCCAGAAAGCAGACAGCAGGGAACCCTAAGGAACGCGTGCTTCCTGCCGCTTTGCCTCTGCTGACGCTCAGCCTTCAGAACCTTTCCGAGCCTAATTCACGCCAGAAAATGTATCATGGACTGCTGCAAATAGTTCGTCCTGGAGGAAGAATTGAGAGTCCATGGGTGGAGATCGTGAAGACTGCCTTCAGAGGCCACAGAGGAAGCTAGTGGAGAAGGAGGTTGAAGGGCAGCAAGAGGAAGAGGTCTACCCAGGAGGGAAGGGAGGAGAGGAACACTTCCTCCGTTTCTGTTTCCAAAATCTCAATTCTTCTGTTCACAAATATTGTATGTTTTGAAGCCATATCTAGACAGACATCATGATACTGTGCACAGCGTCTTCCAAAGTAACCCACATTTACAGTTTGATTTGGGATATAACAAGAAAGATCTTACTTTAGAAGAAGTGTGATTACAGACTAATTCCCAGATCTCAGACGAGTAGAGAAGATTCTAAGTACATGTTTCTTTAAACTAATTTTAAATTGAAGTTGGAGTAATGTGTCCTGAGAAACTAAAGATTAAGGAGGCTTTTTAATCATTCCATGAAGTTAAATGGCAAATGAGACTCAGGATACAATTCCTTCTCCCTAGAGTCAAGTGTCCTGGGGTTCAGATTTCAGAATATTGATGAACCCAGACTCTTCTCATAGAAAACTCTGATACATTTTAATCCTACAAAAATGTACCACATTATTAAGTTCCTCATTCATTTTAATGTATTTATCTACACACTGAACACGTACAATATTCTAGGCACTGAACTGGATTTAGAAACACACACACACACACACACACACACACACACACACGTGCGCTCAAATATGCACAAGCTCTTACATAAGAGAAATTTACAGTTTATTTTTCATGATTCTAGAGGATGGGAAGATCTACAAGGCGGCAGCAGAGTTCCTGTCTAGTGACTGCCCACTTCGTACTTCATAGATGATTGTCACCGTAACCTCACATGGTAGGGAGAGAGAGAGCTGTCTGAGACTTTCTTTAAGGAGCTAAATCCATTCCTGAGAGCTCCATTCTGATAATCTAATCATCCCTCAAGCTCCCACTTTCATTTGCCATTTGATTGGACCTTAAGTTTCAACATGTGTTTTGGGGAAATATGAGTATTCAGTCTTCAGCACCTGAGGAAAGCACACATGCAATAAAGCTATACAGCTACTGGACAGTGTCTGTATCAGGGACCTTTATCATAAGGCACACAAGGTACTTTCTCTGGGGTTTCAACTGCTCCTTACAGGAAGAGACACGCTGAAATAAGACTGTGCTTTCAAAACCTTCAGCAATTTGTAATTACAATTGCTTCCAACCATAGATATTGTTCTGATAATGAATTCATATTATAGATTTCAAAAGGACTAAATAATGATTCAATTTAAAAAATACATTACAGATCTTTTGAAAATAGTACTCAAGGTTTGGGGGGCCTTCTTCTTACAACAAAATGAAGTGAAACTATGCCAGCAAGAGGGAATGCTTCCAAACCCTTTCCCGCCTCCCTTAAATTCTCAGGGATTAGTCTTCTCCAAACAGAACTGCTGCAGAGGCCAGAAACCTGCTTGCTTTCATTTCATTTCCAGCAAAAAGCCCGGGAGCCCAATGAGTCACCAAGCACCTCAGGCAAGTTTTATTTATCTACACAGCACTTTATAAATATGATTTTATATCCCAACTTAAAATTTAGGGAATTTTAAAGAAATCTAGATAGGTCCTTTTTCTTTAAATAAATAAATAAATAAATAAATAAATAAATGGAAAATATGGCCCTGGGCAGTAGAATTTACCCACTGGCTTGATCTCTCTCTCTATCTCTCTCTCTCTCTCTCTCTCTCTCTCTCTGTGTGTGTGTGTTTGTGTGTGTGTATGTGTGTGTGTCTTGGTAGGAATGAGGAGCACTGAGAATTGAAACTAAGGCCTTCTGTATGTCATGAAAGAACTCTACCACTGAACTACCTCCCCAGACCTTTTCCTCATTTTTGACACAGAGGCTCGCTCAGACAGATTTGAACTTGACATCCTTCTGCCTCAGCCTCTAGAGTAGCTGGACAAGGATTGCAGGACAAACCACCAGGCCCAGCTGGCTTATCCTTATTCCACTTTTAGTTCAGGACGTTAGTCCGTCCCTGTCAGCCCCTTACATTGTTTTTGTTTTAATTCTTCATAGCCAAAAGATGATATTAAAGTCTTCTCTGATAAATGAAATATAGACCGTAATTTTAAAATGTATCCTACAAGTCTTGGTTCCAAAAAGCCTAAGAAAATCAGAAAAACCAGAGGGTTTTCTGCTGCCACTCATTATAAATCAACCCCAGGATATGTGGGATAAAAGCCCTTACTTTTAGAATAGACTGAGGAAGGGATTCTATGTCAAAATGAACTCCCATTTTGACAGAACCTGGAGGCAGGAGTTGGAGCACAGCATAGAAGACACAGCTCTTTGGCTTGCCTCTCTTCTCAGGCCCAGGTTCAGCTTGCTCTTTTATACAACAGAGGATCACCTGCCCAGGAACACCCACCGTGGGCTGGGTCCTCCCACATCACTCACAGATGTGGCCATAGGCCAATCCAAAAGGGGAGGTTGAGGTTCCCTCTACCCAGGTGTGTCAAGTTGACAACTGACACTATCCAACACACCCAGACTACACCTTGAGAAGGAAAGGGTTTATTTCATCTTATACTTCCAAGTCACAGTACATCACTGAAGGGAGGCAGGATTGCGGAGGCAGGAATCATGAGGAATGTCACTTTCTGCTTCATTTTCTGGCTTACTCAAGGGCTCGTGTTCAGCTAGATTTCTTATGCAGCCCAGGCCCTCCTACATGGTGCCACTGGGTGAGCTGGGGCCTCCCACATCAGTCGTCTATTAGGACAATGCCTCAATGATGTTCTAGTAGAAGGATATAGACAGCAACCCCTCCAAACAAAAACACAAAAAAGAGCCTAGTTCAGATAGTAAGTGTAACGCAGGAAGGAAATCTCCACAGAAGGACAGGATGGGAATTTAAGTGAGGGAGAAGTGATATTTTAGCTGTGATAGGGAAAATTTCTTCAGAGAATGATCTAAGACTGAAGTGGTGAGAAAAGGATCCCACAAGAAGATTCAGTGAGCCACAAACAGTTATGGACTATAAAGATTCAGAGGATGGATGGGGATGTGGTTAAGTCCTCAGCCAGAAACATGAAGTGGAGATGGTAACTCAAATTCCCACAGGTGGGAATTTGACAGCTCAAAGAAGGAAAACTAAGATGAGGATCCCGGCAAAGAGACAGCAAGGCCAGGTCCTGATAGCCCCAGGGCAAAGATGGAAGGACACTGGGTTTATCATAGTTCCCTTGGGCCCACAATCTTTATTTGTACCTTTTCTAAATTTCCTCAGAAGCCTCAGAGGAAATGAGTAGAACCGAATACCATTCAGCAGCATTTACTCCATGTCTGAGCCACGTGTGGGTCTTGACACTCTCTGCACAGTACCTTCTAACATTCCCATCAGCACAAGCAACTCTATGACCAAAGTTCAGAACAAGTCTGAATTCAATGCCAAGCAATATACCAAGTGCCGACAGGGCATGAGGTATGAAATGCCCAGACATGCAATGCAAGAAATGTAGTCTTTGAAGACATTTTCCTAATCCTGTCTGGTTGCTTTAAAATATATGCGTCTTGTCACCATCTTAATGTAGTAGGCAACACATTGGTCTTATAAAATATATGTGTCCTAGGAAATCTCCATGAATTGAAAATTGAAAAAAAAAAAAAATAGACCTGATGCTAAACAAAGTCTGTGGTGCTTTGAATGAAGAATGCCTCCCACAGGCTCCAAATATTTGGAGACTTGTCCCTAATTAGTGGAGCTGTTTGCAGAGGTTTTGGAGGTGTGGTCTTACTGAAGGACACACGTCACCAGGCATAGGTTTTGAGAGCATATAGCATTGCCTACTTCCGGTTTCACTCTCTGCTTCTTGTTCCTACTTGAAGATGTGCATGTTTAGCTTTCTATGCAAGCAGCCTCCTGCCATGCCTCCCACCATGAATTCATGCCTCTGGAACTTTAAATCCAATAAACCTTTTCTTCTGTAAGTTGCCATGATCATGGTGGTTTATCACAGCAACAGAAAATAAAACAGATTCAGTCAACAATTGGACTTTAAAACCTATGGTATATGGCTCAGAATTGGCTCAGACTCTGTGGAAATATTTATAAAGCTAAGTATCAATCACACATGCTAGAGCAACTACATATAACAAAAATATTTATCAATAATATGATTATGCTTCTCACTAATATTAAGTTTAATCTGGTCCAAGTGATTGATGTGAAACTAGCAAAATGGCTTGAAAGTAAAACCAAATGAACAGTGAGTCATCCCAAGAATATTAAATTATATAATTCAAATTTTGATGATTAAAAATAGTGAAAATATTTAATAACTTCCTTCAGTGAAAGGAATTATTTATGTTGGCACAATGCATTAATTAAATAGAAAAGGATGACTAAGAACTTGAAAATTGAATATTAGTGTGAAAACTCCCAGATGGCAGGAAATTCACAAATTATCTCATTATTACTTCTCAATATTTAGTAAACATCCTGTTTATCAAACGGTACCATTTACAGTTCCAAGCACACAGACTTAGGTAAGTGATCTGGCATAGTTTACAGAGTTAGAAAAAAAATTTTTTAACTGTTGAATTTGTCTTAGAACAGTCTTCCCACCTCCCTTCCATACTAATTTCCAATGTAATTTGACTTGCTCCAAAGCTATTAAGGATGAGACACAGAGTTATAAGCAATAACATAACCAAACTTTGGCTTCCTGTCTGGGTTGTCAAGTCATAAATTAACTGGATTTTATACGAGTCCCAAATCCATCAGAGTTCTTTGTCTCTCAACCTTAGACATTCATTAGTATCAGAATGATCATTAGGCTTAATCCTCTGGGGGCAGATGCCATCCTGCCCTGGGGCTTCACACAGAATTCCTATGCCTGAAGTGGTTTGGAATGTAAAGGCTGAAGTGCACAGGAAACAAGTGAAAAGTGCTGAGGACTTAACACCAACTTCAGTAGCACTCTCCTGGGAAACTGGCCTAGTAGTACTCATCTCTATCTCACTGGGATGGAGAATTCTGGAAAATGTGCTTCATCTGTTTTCTCAGGTGCCCATGCAGATTGGGTTCTAGGCTCTGAATGATGGCTGCATCACATCCCCAGTTTACCAGCTACTACTGTGCCTTCACAGCTCCTTGCACTCAGGGCTCCCTCGGGCTCCTAAATAAACTACTTGCACCCAATTTTTTCCTTAAGGTTTGTTTTTACGAGACCCAGACTAAGATATCCTAGATTGGGGTATCTGCCTATCAGATACTCAGATGGATCTTCTCAATACCAGTTGGTAAGACGAAATCGTGATTAAGGGTGCTGCTACAGCCCATCACTGTTATCATCAACACCAACCTCCTCACAATCGGTCTCCCTTTGATCTTATTCCTGCTTTACCCAGAATTTGGATTATCCAAGTTCCTTCCTCACCCCTAGGCACTCTCTGCTGATTCCCAGGGTGCACCTTGAATGCTTCCTGGATTGTTTGTACCACAGTTATCTCCATCAGAGCGGAACTTCCAGTGACCTACTCTGGTCACCTACTCCACCACTTGGAAGGATGGCAGGGAAGTGCCCGTTTCTGACTGTCCCTCTAGTCGCTGCCTCTGCAAAGCCAAGCTGCCTTTACAATCAGAGAGTGGAGTCTTCAAAATGCCTTCACTCTTCAGGTTCCTCCTCTGAACTCTGAGCCCGCCTCTACTGGCATCATTTTTGGCTCATCAATACAAACTATTTATTTGTGATTTCCTGGGGTTACCTTTACACTTGATTTCCTTGAAAACAGAACTCAGTTTTAACATTTGTTTCTCAAAAGACCAGTCCTGAGGGCTTAGCCTTTCTTTCCCATCTCTCTCTCAGAAGAAAGCCTCCATCAGAGGGGTCCAGAGTTGCTTAGCCTCACAGACTGTGAGTTGGTGGTAAGTCTCCTGATGTTCAGATGCACTTCATTCTGCCCCTCACCAAGGAAGCCTCTGTCACTGGGAACAGCCTCAACAAAGATTATTTCCACAGACAGAAGAGATAATACAAGTTTCCCCCTGGACTATGATATCCTAGATTGAGATATTTGCATATTAGAAAAGAAATGTATTTATTCAAACGATTTTTTTCTGTACCACTTAGTAAAAGGTGTTCTCTGATCATCCCTAAGCACATTCTTTTAGAAAGTATGTGGCAAGTGTATATTTGGTGTCTTTATGATATCTTTAATTCTATTTTGGTTTAAAGGTACCAACATTATCCACCATAATCTTTGTGAGCTTTTCCATAGCAAAAATGAAATCTAGATTGTATCTTTCTCCAGAGACGTGTAAATCTGCCTGCACTGCCCAAGTGGACTCAGCCTTTTAGCTTGTTTTTCTTCTGTTTTTGCTTCATTTTCATAAAGCAAGAGCAGAGATGGGCTCCCATGTCCTTCTGGTCAACTTCCTAAATATAGAAAGAATTACCAGTTACCTTCCATCCAGCTTTTCCCCAAGACTCCCTGGGTTTCAAATTGTTATCACTGCAAAGGAGTCATGGAAGAAGCAATCATCCAATGCTGCGTCCTCAGCACAGTCTTCTGGTCTTAGCACTCACAATGCAAGATGCCCACTTATCCCCAGCATACATAAAGCGGCAGCGATGGCCCGCTTCCTCTCCAGATGGAGGTAACCCCACAGCTGTGTGTTCCACGATTCTTTCCCGCGAAGTGTACACATGACACAGAGCGTGGCATCCCATTTTCATGCTGCTGCCACTCTACACTTTTTTCAGTCTGTTCTGAAGCTGTTCTGGTAAAACCTCATAAGACAAAATGGAATCATTTTTTCCTTCCCGAGAGCTCTGCAGCTCTCCTTGGACCACAGGCCTCCCTGAGGACAGGGCTCAGGCCAGGCTTCTTTGCCTACAGCTTCCTCTATTCTGCTTCAAGTTTTGTGCACCAAGCTCCTGGTGTGGTGGCTGTTTCTGTGTTTTTGTTCTGCCCCCACACTGTCCCTGGCTTGGTTCACATTCCCCTTTGAATTTCATCTGTGATCTTTCTGTGGAAGTTCTCAACTTCTCTGACAAAAGTTGCCAAATCATTCAGGAAGGAAAATAAAGACAACATTATAATTTGCATCTCTAAGTTCTACTTTTCATAACTTTGGTGGAACATTTGGTGACTACAAAAGAGGGAGACCAGAGGAAAGCTAAGGGTGTGGAGTTGATACGGGCTTTAGTGGTGTCTCGTGCCTGCAGCACTTACCAGCTGTTAAGAAGTTGCTATCTGTGATCTCGTACAGACGTCTTACCTTCTCTATTTCTATTTACCTACCTTTAAAATGAGGACCAGTAGCATTCATCTATCTTGTAGTATAGACTAACTGTAAGACTTCAATTATTTTTTAAATCACAATAATTATCCACACAAATTTGAACTATTTTTTAATTGCTCAATCGAATACGGAGGATATTTTGATGAAAAAAAAAACGTGTTTATATTGAGGAATTGTCTGCATGTCTTTTTGACCACGGGCCTAAACAGCATCCTCAGTCCTTTTTCAGACCCAACCAGCTCCATGTTCAAATCCTCAACTCTTTCTGCTCACACTTTTGTTTAGTTTGTTAAATCTGCTCAAGTCCCACTGTCAGTGCTGTTAGGCTTTCTGGGTGCATGATGCTCCACTAAACAGAACAACACTAATATGGTGGACCAAAGTACTTGTCAAATAACACCTCTTCCTTACTGAGGTTCTGACAGAACTGTCAACCAAAAATATAATGAAGAAGTAGAAAAAGATGCACCCAGTAGCATCTTTATTCTGATGAAGATGGTACAAAAGAGGGTAGTTTGTATTTGAAAAACAAATGGGATTCTTACAACAAACCCCTAAAGAATACCAATGTCCCTCCAGGTTATAATTACAGACCTTCCAAGATTTTGTTGCTGAGCCCACCATGTAGATAAGGACAAATAAATACATGTTAGGCAGACTTTCTCCCAAGAGATGAATAAAGGAAAAATTTGGAGGGTAGTTTCTGAGTTGACAGCTCTGAAATACCCAATGGATTGTCTGTCACATTGTGTCTAGAGAATGTGAACAAGGAGCAGAGGTAGGCAAAGGCTGCATGCATGGAAAGAAACACCTGGAACGGGAAGAAGGCCTGCTCTCTAAGTGAGTCAATGGCCATTGAGCCTCAGGGCTGTCCAGGAGCCAGGTGAACGGAGTCTAAATGCAATGCACACCGTATCAGCAGAACCCCATCTTACTCTTTCTTGCCCTGAATTTCTCAATGAAAGTAACTCTGGAAGCCCCAGTTTGCATGCAAAATAACTCAACTTCCTCCAAACCTGTAATTGTGTGATGGCCTTCAATAGGCAAAGAAATCCTTCAAAAGGGAAAAATATAGGTTGTGTTGCTAGAAGATGGTTCTTGGTGCCACAGACAGACACCAATGATGGGAGAAAGGATCAACGTTGCCCACAGCTACTTCCCCAGTCTTTCTCAGTTTCATCAAAATACAAGGTAACACTTGACACTGCTCAACGACAAAGGAGGGAGAGGTGCTGTTAAGAACAGTCACCCTAGTTTCAAGGTGTGATGATGCATACCTGCATTCCCAGCACTTGGGAAATGGAGAGAGGAAGACCAGAAATCTAGGTCATCCTCAGCTGCTTAGTAAGTTCAAGGTCAGCCTGGGCTACATAAGGCCCTGTCTCTAAATAAGTAAGCAAGTAAATAAACAAACAAACAAACAGTGGCCCTAGATTTATGTTGGATTGGGACCATAATCTCAAGTATGACTTTTTCTGATTTTGTTTGTTTCATTTAACTCACAATATTTAATACTCAAATCTACTCTCTTTTTTGTGTTTCCCTGACTTGTCCTACAAATGTTGTGGGGAGGAATTCTCTCTTTCCTTAACATACCCAGGCAATCCCCTGCAGGGCTAGCTTTTATGGCACTGAAGCATGCTATGCAGGCCACAGAAGGAGAAAAGCCTTAAGTGGTATGACCCAGAGACAAACCTTGCATGCTTCACTGGTACAATAGGGGCATGAAGATCGTGGAAGTGACCAGCCACTTCGGGACTGAATGTGAAGCCAGCTCCACTGGAAAAAATTCATGTCTAGCACTGAAAACCTGGTAAAAAGCCCATAACTTAGAAAGTCACAGGCCCTAGGGGAAACTCGCTACTGTTGTTTCATTAAAGAAATGTTGAACAACCAGCTTCTAAATGTTCATGTTGATATGCAGAGATTGGTGCTGCCTTCGATCTTGGCCAGAAAAACTTCTCTCTGTGTACTGTACTTAATTTGGAGATTCATAACTGATCAGAGCACTGTGAATTAGTGTCCAGTGAGTGCTTGACCCTAAATGGGTCCTCACGCTTGCTCACTCTCCCAAGACTCAAGGAACATCACAAAAAAGGAGACAGAAAGAAAACAAGAATGAGAGGATGGGGGAAAGTGCTGTGAAATGCTGTCTTCTGGACATGATGTGGTCATTGCACTCATGAACTCACTTCGGCTCTGGTTACCTGCCCAGGAACTGCACAAGATCAAGCCAACAAGATCAATCAACCTTCTAACAGGCAACATCAATCGGCCTCAGTGGGTTACCAAAAAAAAAAAAAAAAAAAAAAAACCGAGAGAGAGAGAGAGAGAGAGGAGAGAGAGAGAGAGATATGAAGTGGGAAAGGAGATTGGGAGGGATCCTGAGAGTTAGGGATAGATATGAACAAGATACATTGTTTACATCTATGAAATTATCAAAGAATAAATAAAGATTATTCTATTAAAAATATCTTTCCCTTGGGACTGGAAAGATGACTCAGTGGTTAAGAGCACTGGCTGCTTCTGCAGAGGACCTGGGATTGGCTCTCAACACACACAGAGTGGCTAACAACCATCTGCAACTCCAATTACAGAGGATCCAACACCCTCTTCTGACCTCTGTGGGCATTGCAAGACATTGCACTTAGATACATGAGAGTGATACCCTTATAGAAATGCCCTTCGGGTCATGTACATCGGCTGTGAAGCCTAGCTACTTTCCTTTTGCTTTCTCCCTCACCCCTCATATACTCTATCTTCTCTGTTTGGGGATGTTCTGCTAAAGACAAGTGGAAAATAAGAATAAGAACTAGATTATTCTTCTGAACTTCCATACAGACGCCATCTTCTAATATAAACACAGAACTTGAGGAAGAAAGGTCCCTTGCTAAGTGCAGAGACCAAGCAATATGAGAAGATAATAATGTAGGAGACCTGATCGATTTTCAAGGAAGAGGGAGATACTTTGCAATGTTTTTTCCAGCCATGAAGTCCAGACTAGTAGGAAAATAAGTATTTTTACAAGTTTTTTTCAGATAGCTGTATATAACATGAGTGCATCCACAGCATGAAACTTTACACTCGCTGTCTCTTCTCTGGTACTTGCAGACTAAAGCATTTCTTCAAACAATTGTCAACAGAAACAAGTGGGAAGCGTCAACATCTGACAGCAGTCCTAATAGCAGAGCCTCCCTGAGGCATTACAGCTACTTGGGAACTCTAGAGTCAGCTAAAGGCTTACAGCTTCCAGGTCAAGGCTTGAGTGGTGAATTGTACATTTCTGTAGGTTAATTCCAGCTACATACTAGCAGCAGTTGCCCATACTATACCCGACGCCCAGCCCCATGGCAGATAGCAATAAATGCATTCCTGGAGAATAGGAATAGCTCTAGGAACCAGGGAGAGCAAAATAGACCTTATCCTTTAAATATGGAGATGAGTATACTGATTGATGCTTACTGTTACTGGTCACAGGGTACAAAGAGGAAGGTGGTTATCGCTTCTAAATCACCCTATTGTCTGTGCCTCTGACTATAGTAATTTCCAGGAGATATGAAGGAACTGAACCTTATCGCATGTCATTTTTCTCTTTTCTTTTCCTGTTAGGAGTGTGACATGTTTCAGCTATGCTAAAGCATTTATTGTGTTTTAAGATCCAAACCATCTACTTCCCTAGAGTACACTTACCAGTTCTCAAACCAGATATTACATTTGAACAGAAATAAAAATAGACTGGAGAATATAGCCCACTTCAGCCATAAACAAGCTATTGTTTTTTAATCTACTATTTTTTATGTACAGGCACATGTGTAAAATATGTTTCAAGATGAAAACAGAACTCTATGAGGACATAAAGATGCATCTCAGTCCTCCAAACATGGGGTCTCCTCACAGGCCTGTAGTGATGCCAGGGTGCCCAGGCAGCACATTTGACTAATACACTGCCAGATAAAATACAAAATACAGTTACATAATTATTTTAGCATGATCATGTTCCAAATACTGCGCAGAATACATACGCAAAGTTATTCATCAATACTCTGAAATTCAGATGGAATTAACGATGCCCCGTACTTTCTAGTGCTGAAGATGGAAAGGCCAGCACTGGACCTTTGCCACTCACTGGCATGACATAGCTCATGCTAGCCAAGTCTTGGTTTTATTTTATTTTTTTTCATCTCTAGTTCAGAGAAAATTTTGTGAAAGAGAATGTCAGGTCACCAATATGATTCCTTAAGAAACAAGCCCATGCGTTCAGCATCCAGTCATCATGATCAGCTCCTGCTTACTCAGGCTTTTCTATGTAGATGTCAATGTTGCAAACTGCGTGCCCCCATCTCTGTGAAAAGGGCATTATGATTACCCTGATATTACTGATCATGGAGGCAGATAAAGCAAAATGGAACCATGTCCAAATCCCAGGCAGTAACAGTGAATCCAGAGTTGAATCTAGTCTGTCTGAGTCGTAAGCAGAACTAGGCCTCATGCTTCCTTAGCTATTTTTTCAGTGCTTTATCTTTGAATCTAAGTCAACATAATTTGAATCCAATATCTCTTCAAACACTTAGGAACATATCTCAGATATTCTAAATTTTCTTCAAAACCATATGAATCTCTGTTAAAAATATTTTATTAAATCTGGTTTTGTTTTGGTTCATATTTTTTGAAACAGGGTCTTGACATGTAGTGAAGTCTGACCCCAAACTCATTATTCCCTAGCTTCAGTCTCCCAAGTGCTAGGATTACATACCAAGTTTAAATCTGTCTTTACTTATTTTATTGGTCATATCATAACATGAATGATAAGCATAAAGTCAATACTTTTTCTGTACCTTTAAACTATTTATTTCATATTTTAAATCATATGAAATGATAGATTCTACTGCTGAGTCTCCCAGGTTTGATAAACTGGTCCAACTTCTGGTGAGCTCGAGATTACGTAAAATTCACCTGCAGCAAATCCCTCTAATCTCATTCCCGTGAAGAATCATTTTTGCACCTCTTTAATGGTGCTTCCTCAAATCTTATCCCTTTTTGGTTTTTAAAACTTCCCCATACAAGCATGTGCTTGAACCCACGACCCCTAGATGTTGAAGCTATTTTGGAAGGTTATATAATCTTTAGGAGGTGCAGCCTTGCTAGGAGAAGTGGGTCACTGGAGATGGACCTTAGGGTTTCTTCTTTTGTTATGAATATAAGACATGACTACAGTTTTTGCATTATGCCACTCTTCCCAGTCCCTGTTCAAACTCCTCACATGTCTCCCAATCCCCTATAAATTTCTTGTCCTCTTCTTTTATTATTATTGTTACATATACATACGTACAGATAGATACACATACACAGACACACACCTCCCTGAGTCCATTTAGTGGTGCTTCTGTATATCTGTGATTAGTGATGAACAAGAGATTAGATAACCTACTAGAGAGCTAGTCTCCAGAGAAAACTGATTCTCCCTCCCTCAGCACCTATTAATTGCCTATTGCTCATCTTGAGGTAAGATCTTATGAAATTTGCTTTGGTATATCAACTGGTTTTGTTAGTATATGAAGAAGATCTTCTTTAACTACTATACTATACAGATTTCATGAGTGTACCTTCTCAATTCAGGCCTTGAATGCCTTAAGTAGCAGCAGGTGTCTTATCCCTCTGGCTCTTACATTCTTTCCACTCTCTCTTATGGACACCAGGACTCTGCAGTGTTCTCAAGATAAGAAGGATGCTATTTTTTACCAGGACATTACATCTACAGGAACTCACACACAACTGAACTGCCTCCACTCTGATGGGTTATAAAGGCAACAACACTTCAACATTTTCTTACTGCTTCATCTCTTAGAACACAGAAATGAGTCCCAGGATTCCTTCTTTCCTAATTTTTGGACAAGCTTATTGGTCTGAATTTTCCTTCTTAATTAGGTCGTGTTATTTGCCAAGTGAAAAATCTTCATGCCATATTAGTTTCCCAGAAATATGTAAATTCCAATATTGATCTAGGTTAGGCTCAGACTGAAATCCTGATATCTTTATAGAATTTTTTCCTATCAAAGGAATATATTGATCACCTATGAAGCCATTTAACTTTGACATGTTACAAAAAATACTGTGAATTCTGTGAAGCCACAGAAATTTCTAGTCTATTTAACTGTTCTGTCATTATAAATTTGACAACATAAAAATCTAAGTTTCCTTATGAAAACTATATATCAATAAATCCAAGAGAAAAATGATAAATGTGATAAGAGATCCAGGTGCATGTAACAGAAAAATAATTTCCTTAATGCACGAGTAGTTTTTATATACTGATAAAAGAGATGAAGAACAAGTAGAAAATGGACAAACAGAAGAATCATCATAACCAGGCTGTGTGTAAGGACATGTTTATCTCACTTATCACCAAAGGAAGGAACATTAAAACACATGCTTTGCCTAGAAGTCTGGAGACGATCCGGAAGAGTCAGGATATTTCACAGGGGTAAAGGGAGGAGGAGATAAGCAGCCTGCTGCACTGTTATAGGGAGAACAAGGTATTATATTTATCTGAGGACACCTTGATGATACTGATTGAATAACCTCAATCTTTATACTGTAATAAGAAATTGCAGGAATTTACCCAACAGACGTTCTTATAAATACAGATTTAAAAATTTTATAGAAGCAAGGCATGGTGGCACGCTCCTGCAATCCCAGCTCTTAAAAAATGACAGCAGATGGGCAGGTAAATCAGAAGTCCAAGGCCACCTATATCTAATAGTGAATTTGAGGCCAGCATTGGCTACATGAAACCCTGTGTCAGTAAGCCAGAGAGAGAGAGAGAGAATAAATGTATATAATTGCATACTTGCCTTTAAAAATGAAATGTGTGTGTTCATATAGAAAATATCCCTATTGTCTACATCTGTACCACCCTGAAGGCCCCTGAACTCATCTGATATCAGAATCTAATGAGGGCAGGGGCTGGTTAGAGGTTGGATGGCAAAACACATCACTGTTAAAGTGATTTATTGCAATGTATACATCAAATAAGGTTGTTGGTATAAAATAAAATGTTATATGTATATATGAAAATAGAAATATGCCCCTAATGTACGGTTAAACGAGGGACTGTATCACAGGCCATTTACCAGTTTGGGGAGTGGCAACAAAGGGCTGGGAATGAATGTAGTATCAGGAAACTTCAATGTTTCCCATTATTCGTTTTGCCTTATGTAAATTTCCACAATGAATATGTATTACTTTTACAATAAAAAAGGCTTCTTCTTTAAAAAGAAAGCAATGAAAGAAAAAGTTGGCTCAGCTGAAGTAGTTCTTTTATGTAACAAGTCACCTCAAATGTGTGTCATGTGTTTGAAGACTGGAAGAACTCACTTCCACGCGGTTGGGTATTTGCCTGTTTCTCTGATTTTCTTGTTGCCAAGTTCCCTGCTCCCCAGTATATGGCCTTGGACTCCCTTCTCCACAGTGCAAATTTCCATCTCTCCTACCCATAACCTTGTCTGTTTCATGCATTTTACTTCTGTCCCTTATCCCTACAATAGTCACAGGTGACCTTGGCTCTCTCCTGCCCAGCTTGGTGCCATTGGATGGTCTGCTGAGCAACCTTGCTCCATCCAAGGCTTTGGGGGCATATTGGTGAGCTCCAAAAGTAGACAGCAGCATTCTTTAGAAAACAAAGTAAAATATAATAATCTCCAGAAACATTTAATTTAACAACAGAGCATTCAGATATTTTTACATAAAAGAGCATTTTTTATAACAAAATAATTGCTAGGTAAAAGCATCAAGTCATTCAACAATTGTTTTTAAAATACATTTTCCTGATTTCAAAAAATTGCTGAAAACATATAAATAAGTTTAATTGGGGCAGTAACTTGTATATTTTATAAGGCAGTTTTAAGTTCACAATAAATTTGAAAAGAAGGCACAGAAATCTGCCATTTTTGCCCATCCCTACACAGGCTCAGCCTTCCTCATTATCATCTTCCATCAGAGTGGCTCAGGTGTTAGAATCTGTGAACCTACACCGAACCCTAACACATCGTTTACACTAGATCTGCTCTGTGTTGTAAAGCCTTTGGGTCTGGACAAAAGTGTAAAGAAATGTATCTGTTACAACTGTACCACACCAAGTATTCTTTCTTCCCTTAAAAAACCTCTCTGCTCTGCTGGTCATCTCTCTTCCCGAATCACTGGCAACTATCCCCTTTTGCATGGTTTTGCCTTTTCCTAGAATGTTGTCTGGTTACATCCTGTTGTTTCCTGAAGGAGTTTTGGTGTCTACGAAGTTTTAGCGATAATGAACTGGAAGACGGCTGTGCCTCGGCAGTTCTGAATAAAGCTGCGATAAAACAGCCTGTACGCGTTGTCATGGAGATGTCAGTGTCCAGTTCCTTTGCATAAACATGATAGCTGGATCAAATGATGAAGGTGTGTTTAGTTTCATAAGAAACTTTTCAGTTTCTTAAGAAACCACCCTGTCTGCCTGAGTAGCGGACTGAGCGATGAGGAGGGTTCCTGCTGCCCAGGATGTTGGCTTGTGGTGCTGTCAGCATTACGGAGGCGTGACAGGACTGCAAGTGAGTCTCCTCGTATCTCGTTGTTGACGGTTCCAATTTACATGGACCTGTTGACTTACTACGTAGTGCATCTTTTCATCCGTTCATTTGATGTCTGCATGTCTTTTTTCATGAAGTGACTGTTAAGTTGTTTTTTTTCTTTCTTTCTTTCTTTTCTTTTCTTTTTTTTTTTTTTTTTTTGAGACAGGGTTTCCTGAGTAGGTCAGGTTGGTCCAAATGCACAATCCTCTTGTCTCAGCCTCCTGAATGCCTTTGGAGTCTATTTTAAAAATTAATTCAGTCATTTGTTGAATTCTAATTACTTATATTTTGTACACAAATAAAACACGTGTTATTAAAAATAGGCTCATATATGTTTGTATGTATAATTATTTTATTATACTTGCTTTCTGTATTTATAGTATATTTTCTTTATAATGAATTTCATATATTGCATTTTTGTCAGTAAATAGCCACATTACCATTGCAATCACTATTTAACAATGTTTCATTTTTTATATTTATTTATTTTTATTTTATGGGTATGACTTTGTGCCTATATCTAAGTGTGCCTGCAATACCCACAGAGGCCAGAAGCAGGTATTAATTCTCTTAGAAATGGAGTTACTAACAGTTGTTAGCCGTCATGTGGGTGCTGGGACCTGAACTCAAGTCCTCTTCAAGAGTAGCTCATGCTCTTAACCATGAACCATCTTTCTAATGCCAATCTTTCATTATTTGGTGTATACATTCATTCGTCAAACATTCAGGAGTATGTGCTGGGTTCTGAGGCTATGACAGAAAATAAGAGTACTCCCTTTCTGGCGAGTTTCTGTTTTAAAAAGAGAATAACTCCTAATAATATGGTACAGGCACAAGTGGGAATAGGAATAGGAAGCAAAAGCAGCTGTTGACGTGATGTTGTTGCGGGGGGCCAGGATTTTACACAGGAGCACAGCGGAGACTTTGAGCTGGGTTCATAGATAAAGAGAGAGTGAGGTAGCTGGAGACACAGATGTGAGGGGGCAAGTCCTTAAACCTCTCTTTAGAGATCTCATTCATTTCAAGTCCTTTAAAGATTCTACAGGGAGCCTCTTGCTTTCCTCCAGCATTTTTGGAGGCAGGTTTAATTTGTGCATTCAACTCTCTGATTCAAATCAGCAACACATCTACTCTGAGCTAGGGGTTTCCACATTCTTGTGAACGCTAAAATCTTAGCCCATTACTGCCATTGCTTCCATGGGGTCATTTTCTAGTGTGGAAAGAAGACATCAAGACTTTTTAAAAATCTGCAATGCACATTGCCAGTTCCCTGTCAGGAAGGGTTGAGCATTTTGAAGCATTCTGCATGATGTTTACACCCGCAACCCCAGTATATGTGAAGGCAGCAATCTATCCCCATGGTAATCTCATATGAGAAACAGGGCACTTGCAGCTTTCTATTGTCTCCCTTTAATGGATAACTGTTTGCTTATTCATCTCTCTTTTTATGTTTCTTTCTCATGTTTATGTTTCTCTGCACATTCTTAGATACATTTTATTTTATTTCAGGCTTTAATATCCTATAGAAGAAAGTTGGATCTTTTTGGTGTTTTGGTGATTTCTTTCATTGGAATATATTCTACCTATGATCTATGTATGTAATATATCAGACTTAAAAGTCTACATTTTCTGAAAATGCTGCAGTCTAGATTTCTTTATTTTCATTTGTGACAGAGTGTCTTTTTCTCTTTGCTTATAGTTTCTCTAAAGGCCCTCTGTTTTAAGTATGCCTCTTTTTAATAGAATACAGTTGCATGGTGGTTTGGGATCTGATCTGATATATAAATTATTAAATTTTATGTCACAATTATTATTGTGCCATGCTCAACTGATCTTATTTCGGACACTTCATATTTTTAACATTCTGATTCTTTTATTTTCTGCTTTCTTTTCTCTACTAATCAGAAAATGATTTTCATCTTTTTTATTTCTGGTTATTTTTTATGAGTCATTGTGTTGTGTTTTGTGAAATGGTTCTTTGATACATAGCCTAGACTGACCTCAGACTTGCCATCTTCCAGCACCACCATCTAGAGTGCTGAGAACATAGCTGTGCACCTTTAAAATCGTATTTTCAAGACTAAAAAACTAGCCCAGCATAGTGGTGCACACCTTTAATCCTAATATTCAGAAGGTAGAAGTCAGTGGACCTCTGTGGGATCCAGGCCAGTTTGGTCTACATAGTGAGTTCTAGACCAGCTGAGGCTACAGAGAGACCCTGTCCCAAAATAATTAATTCACTAATTAATAATATATAACCAAGTTTAATATAAGTAGAAATATTTTTCTTCTTTATGCAACATTCAGAAATATATCCACCAAGGGGATGGAGAGATGTCTCAGTAGGTAACAGCACTTGCTTTGGATCACAGCACCCAGGTAAAAAATGAAACACTAGGGAGTGGCCATGTCCATGCACCTGTAACTCCAGTTCTTGAGGGGCAGAGGCAGGAATACCACTGAGGCTTGCTGGTTACCAGCTTGTCTGTAGTCTAGTGAGAGACCCTGAATAATAAGAATAACGCAGAGGATTGGAGAGATGGCTCAGCAGTCAAGAGCACTGAATGCTTTTGCAAAGGACCCAGGTTTGATTTCCAGTACCCACGTGGTATCTAACAGTGTCTGTGGCTTAACTCCAGTTCCAGGGGATCTGATACCTTCTTCTGATCTCCACGGGCACTGCGCAACACAGGTGCACTTAAACACAAGCGGGCAATACACTCATATATATACAATAAGCATAATAAATAATTTTTTAAAGAATAAAACATAATTATGAAGCAGGATACACAATGCCTTCCTCTGGCTTCCACATGAGCACACATGTGAGCATATACCACACAAAAATATTATATATAAATATATATTTACATATACATATGTGTGTATGTATGTGAAGTCTGGGTAGAGCTCAAAACTAGAGCACTTGCCTGGCATGGGCTAGCTTCATAGCATATGGGACAGCGCTTTGCTCCATATCAACAGTTTTTTTTTAAAAAGGGATATACATGTAAATTCTGCTCCCAACTCTCATTTTGTCCTATATTTCCTCCATTTAAATTTGTTTTCTTCTCATTAAAATTTTGAATTTTCATATTTTGATATCTTCATTATTTATCTGGTACATTCCAGACATTTTAAATGCTGTTAATGTTGCCATCTTTTCTTCAGGCCATACTTAGAATATTTATTCATAATCATATTTAAAAGTATCTACATATCTCTGATATTGTGACTTTTTGGTTTGTAATTCTTCAAATAGCTGCCCAGTTGATTAAATGAAAACCTTAATTTCTTTCTGCAGATAGATGCAAGTAAGGAATACTACTGAGCCCTATGTGTCTGGGATAGTTATCACTATCACCGAAGCGAAAGCTACCTTAGTTTCACATGCAGTTAGAAGATGTAGGTTTCAAAACCACTCTTCAAACACTTTAGTTCCTGCTTTCCTCTACTGACCTGGTGGGTTGTATTTCAAGTCTGAGACCAGACTCTATTTTTCCTTTCATTGGTAATCTCCCCACCACACACACCCACATTTTAATTCTACTAGCTGAATTCAAGTTAACTTTGTTTGTTAACTTTGGTACAGAGTGGGCTTGTCTGGCCCACTGGTTCAGGATATTCATTGAATTGCTGTGTGTTTTGCCCCTGAAAACATCCAGTGAGCTGATTTCCACTCCATGCATGTCATCTGAGACACCAGCTCTCTGTGCTGTGCCTTCGCTGTCTTACACATCTATAATACTGATTCCAACCATTCCATCTTGCTGTCACTTTTATTTCCTTGAAGACAGAGTCTTTGTATCTCTCAAAATGCATGTGTGAAATCCTTAACTCTCTGTGTGAGGGCTTTGAGGATGGGGCCTTCAGGTTAAGATGAGATCATGAAGCTGTGCCCCTATGATGGGATTAGCATCTTCACAAGAACACAAAGAGAAGCCTGATCATGTTAGGATAAAACAAGAAAATGGCCATCTGTCCCAGAGGAAGACCATTACCAGGAACCCAGTCTACAGCTACCCCTTAATCCTGGACATCCTAGACTCTAGAACTCTCAGAAATAAATATCTGCTTTTAAGTCATCCAGTCTATTACAACAGAGACTCAAAATCATAGGTATCCATCTCACAGAATTTTATTAAATACACTTTACAGCATCTAACATTATTTTTCCTTTTGCTAATTACATGTTCTAGTTTTCTATTTCCTTGGATCTTGTTCTGACCAAAAACTCCTTAATGAGTTGTTTTTGTCTATTTTCATTTCCCAAAGAAATCCTATTTGCTTTTCTTTATTTGAAGGCATTAGGCAGATATAATTTAAAATTTAGTTTCTGCTTTATGATATTTCAGATAGGTTCTTCCTCTGTCAAGATTGCAATTATTATCTCATTCCTTTTAATACAAAACCTGTTCTAAAATATATTCCATTTCCACCCTTAATAAAGCAGTTAGTCTTTGCTCACAAATTACATGACTGTATTTACAAAGAGACACCTCAAAACTTACATGGACATATTTTGAATATTGAAGTGTTGGATAATCTAGTTTGAGTAGATTTAGCTATTCAGGAAACTAAAGACAGCGGCAAGTGAATTAGACTGAGGGGTTGAGTTTCTGTGTGCTTTTTCTCCATTTTCACTAATACATCTGTATGTGTATATCTGATCATCTGTTTGGTGATTGCCATACTTCAGCCATGGAGCTGTTGCATCTAGCCTCCTTGCTGATGCCTCTCTGTCCATATGGAGAATGACATTTTCACTATACACACCAAAGGAAGCATTCTGCCTACAAATTTCCCATTGGCCACAGCAGAGACTGTTTTTCAGCTTCTGAAAGGACCCCTGAAAGTCTTTATTTATGAGGCTAACATTGGCTTAAAATGGTCCTGGTATTCCTTGTCACCCAGATCAGAGCCAGGTTTTTGGGTTTCGTTTCTTCGTTCCTAATTTTCACGTCAGTCCTACAACCTTCCCGCCTTTACCTAAAGACCTCATCTTTTACTTTCCCGCCTTCTGTACGGGCCAGAAAGGCCTCCTATATAAACTCCTGCCTTGGTTTCAATGACTGAACTCCTGGGAATCCCTTCCACTGCACTTGAGGCCACCTGAGGACCCGTTCAATCATCCTCCATTCTCTGAGACAGCTAGAACAGCAGTGCTGGAGATGGAGGCCCACCCACAACCTGTCAGGATTTTCCTTGGATGTCAGGAGTCTCTCAAGAAGAATGAGACTGAGCAGTGTTTCCTGAATCAAAGGGAACGGGAATAGACCAGTCTGTTCTTAAGAGAAGAATTAAGGAGAACACAGAAGGCAGGAGTGTCAAAGCTAGTGTGTCATCATGTCTGAGAGGCAGAACTAGGGATGAGACTCTTAAACGGAATTCACATGGAGAGGCAGAGCAGTAAAACGGCAAAACAAAAAATCGAAAAAAAGCCACCAAGTCCTTTGAAGTTTGAAATGTTGAGAATTTCCAAATTAACTTTCCTGAAAGTCCCTGACTACACTGTGTCAGAGGCCCAAGTTTCAGGCTTTATTTCAACTGTTTTAAACTAGCAAATTATAACTGGTCATTCTTATGAAATATAATTCTCTCAGAGAACAATGTAGTAGGCATAATATTGTTCCAGAGTAACAAGAGCTCTTCTTTCACTTCTTGTGAGAAACATTTATTTTATGTTGCTGTGTATGTTTTATGCCCAGCTCACTTTCTCCTATTTATCCTGTCTATGACCCCAGCCCATGGGATGGTGCTGCCCACATTCAGGATGGGTCTTCTCACCTAAATCTTTCTGGAAACACCCTCATAGACACACCTAGAAGTACGTTTCCAGGGTGATTGTAAGTCTCATCAAGTTGCCCCCAAGATTAACCATCTCAGGAGTCTCATCCTGCCTAATAAGATCCAGGTCTACACTTGCGCTTGCTGTTCAGTATCATGAAAACTGTCAATGTTATTATTAAGGTCAGAGTTTGAAATAATCTCAGCATGGTAAATCCGACATTTATTTTTCCATCTTGAATAAAAGTGGTTTCTAGTAGAACCAAATTTCACATTTCAGTGTGTGAGTCTCAGAGCGATGAATGTGGTGACCCTGAAGAACACTGAAAGGCCTGCAGAGTTTTCAGTTCGTACTGACTTATTAAATAAAGCTGACAGTTTAAAGGGAGTCTATTGTTTGGGGGGACTCCAAATCCAGCTAGTTTCTAACCTAATATAGAAGGCACTGACTCTTGGTGATGTAAACTGTCCCCAATACATACATTCCTGCCATGATGTGCTGGTAACTGCCAGGCTTACCAGAAGCCAAGCCACCAGGGCCCAGCTGATACCAGATTTTGAACCTCAAGCTATGAGCTAAGCAGACTTTTTATAGTAAGCTTCCTCAGGTATATCATTATGGTGACATAAAGCTGACCACTAACAGGAGTCTCATTCCAAGCCTTGGGTCCACTTTAGTACTGCACTCCCAGGCTCTCATGGAAAGAAGAAAGCTCTTCCAGCAAATACATTAGAGGAAAACTAGGCCTGAAAACCTAATCAGGTAAAAACCTGGTCATTCCTTACTGTCACCTTAACTCTCTGGATGAAGCTTGGTCAGTGAGCATAGAATAGGATCGCTGTATAAAATTCTCTCCCCTCAGGAATCATTGCAGAAGAAGAGCCAGAGGTGGGGGATGAAGATAAGGAAGCCATGTTGTCTGGACACAAGAGGGCAGTTAAACCTATGAACCCACAGCGCTTGTGAGAGCATGCACAGCACAAAGCCAAGTCAGACAAAAACCCAGCATGGGTGCAGGAGGTAGGCGAGAAGCCCGCCCGAGGCCTAGCTGAGGATCTATTTGATAATGACAGCTGCTGGGAGAAGGAGAGTCCGTTTTCTTTAAGGGTGTGATCCCCAGTAGGTTGACCAGACTCCAGCGAATGGCTCCAACATTCAAGAGAATTTTGGGAACACAACCTAGTCTCAGTTGGCTTAAAAAAAATAGTAACAGAGAACATAAAGGTGGGGAGGTGGGAGGTGGGGGGTGGAAGAGGTGGAGGTGAGGGATGGGGTCTGAATATGATCAAAAGACATTGTATGAAATGTCTTAGAGAACAAATGAAAATATATTTTAGAAAGATATTTCCCCTCCCTTTCTGATTTTCTGCTTTTGCTAGTGGAAAAACATTAAATTTTATCATATTTAATTTCAAAAAATTATTTCCTCTCTGTACTACAAAGTCTTTTTGTCTGTTTTATACTTTTATTTAGAATTTTTATTGAATTGCTGTGTTTTTCATAAAGAGTATGTCACTCAATCTTAATCGTCTTTACACCCGCTTCCCCACCAACACCCTCTTTGCCCCCAGCTGGAATCCATACATTCTTTTATTCTGTTATCCATGTTAAGGGCTACTGTGTCAACTTAGTGTCCCCAAATGCTCTTCAGTGTAGGTTCATCCACTGAGGTCTATTCAGTCTATCTAGAGTCTCTCGCTTTAAGAAGACAAGCTCATCCTCACCCATCAGTAATCAGTTGCCAATATTTCTTTAGCAAAGATTGGGGGAGAGCACTAATGTCCAGTCTTACCTTCCATTTGTAAATCTCACAGAAGCCAGGATCAAGTAATCACTACATCAACTGAATACTGACTATCTGATTTGATACCAGGGCAGACAAAACATCAAATGATTTGGAGAAATAATGAAGTGTAAAACCCCGAAACACTAATATGCTAATGGAAAAAAGGAAGGCATGCATCATCCCAGTGGTTATAAGCAGAGAACAAAGGAGAAGCATGAGTAAGATGAGGACAGAAAACACGTGCTTATAGAACTTACATAAACAAGGAACACAAATGTACTAAAAGGGGGAAATTTGTTATCTTTAACAGCAAGGTTTGAATTTGAAATTTATCTTTGTTTTCCCCTTTAATCACACGCACTTTAATAGCCCCACAGGAACCTGTGTGTGAGCATGCATGCAAAACAGGCAAATACGGGGGTGAATAGGTTTTTCTGGTGCAATTTGTTTGCTTGCTAAGAAAGCCGTGTGACACAACAGTGAGGTCTGAATATCATGTGTGAAGGCATCATTCTAGCGCCCAGCCATCCTTCAAACATCGCATCAACAGCTCCATTCAGCACTTTGCTGACCTTTAAGTCATCTTCATCTCTTGAGTTTTGGAAAGGAAGTCTCTGCCGCACAATAAATGATCCCTGTCCCAGTGTAAGATGCGTTTCATGCTCAGAGGATAAGGATAAATCCCATTAGAACACAGCCACACAGTGTCTGAAATTCACACCATAAAAGCTCAGTGCTTATTGTGATAAATCAGAAGAGACCAAAGCCCTCTTTAATGTTATGTCTGAACTAGGCTAATTCCATGAAATGCTACATTGACTTAGGTTCAGTTGGGTTTTTTTTTCAGTCCTAGTAAAACTTTAAAAACTGCTTTTAATCTGTTTATAGTTGATGGGGCACATTATGGTAATCCAATACATGTATGCAATATATATTAATCAAATCAGGATAGTAAGCATTTCCATCTTTTCAAAGAAATAATCATTTGTGTGTTGTAAAAATCCTATTTCTTAGGAGAGTCCGGGGGTCTAGAACAGGACTTCTAGCTTGCCTCCACATGCTTTTATTCTTTTTCCATACTGAGGGGCGGCATCTAGCTGAGGGACTTCTTGAGGAAAGCTCTTCCAGGGAACTGAGAATGCCTCTTCATAGTGCAGCGATTGGTCCATCAGGGCCGACTTGCTGCTCGGCTGTGGCTTTCACCAAAGCCAATTACATACCGAAGCATGTACAATAAGAGTTATAAGAGGTTGAAAAACCCACAGACAATGATTAAGTACTTTTAGAAAGGGCAGATTGTACTTGAGGCTTCAGAGCATCAAGAAAGAGGCCAGTTATCCCCCACATATACTCATTCAACAAATACTTATTGAGCATCTTCTGTGTACCATGCACTATGCCTCTCAGCATGTCAACCAAACAAGGCTTCTGTCTTCAGGAACCTTGGCGGAAAAGACAAATAACTACAAATACATAGAGCACTGTAGTGTTGGTGCCAACAACACATGAATAAGGTTTAAATCATACAAAGTGACGGACTAGGAGTGAGCCCATTAATATATCAGAGGCCTCCCCAAGGATGTGACATTCAAGCAAAGATTTAAATACTTGCCTACACTTTGTGTGAAATCAGATGATATTATCCTGGAAGTATTCACAAGCTTTCAGCAGCATTCTATTTTCAGTGGAGTGGTGAACTCCTATGCTCCCTGCATCATCCTGCCATGGATGCAACCCATCCCTTTGTCCAGTGTGTCCACACGGCACATACCGCCTGCTTTACTCCCTCGGCAGCCATCTTGGTTATCAGACTGTCATAGTATCACTGTGTTTGTGTGCTTGTCACTCTTATTTTATTTAACAATAGTCTCAAAACTCCAACAGTAGGAATCTTGGCAATATTATGACAATACCCTCCTGTCATAGAATAAATGTTCTATTTTGTCATTTGCTGTTATATAAATCTCCATGACTAAATTACAATTTCAA
Organism: Eospalax fontanierii; assembly: GCA_035773235.1. NCBI lineage: Eukaryota > Metazoa > Chordata > Mammalia > Rodentia > Spalacidae > Eospalax > Eospalax fontanierii. The sequence continues at coordinate 82,363,080 of CM069524.1, forward strand.
GTATCATAAGTGTGTACATGTAGTATATAGAGGATTTGGCACAATCTTGGTTTCAACCCAAGATCAAGATCAAAGGTATAGGAATATATCTCTGTAGACACAGGAAGACTGTTGTTATGTGAAACTCAGTCTTGCTAAGGAGTTACAGGTAAAGGGAAGATCAAGCATAACGACTCAGAAATGCAAAGGACTATTATACTCACGTGTGGTTGAAACCAAAGGAGGAAAAATGTATTGGGGGACATGGATCAGATAATACAGGCCTCGTGAGATATGAAAACACAGAGATACAAAAATCTGGAGGAGTTCTGAGCCTGAAGGGAGGTTTAAAAAGAATGTTCCAGCTGTGCTGTGGAGAATAGATCTGAGAGGAGAAAGAGAAGAAGCAGGGGACTGTTTGCTGGCCATGGCATGGCCATGGTGGGAACTTGTAGTGGCCTAGGTGAGGAAGCTAGAATAGAATAGACTTTTCACTCTCTACCATGTTCAGTTCAAAGTGTCTATTAAGAAACTAAGCTATAAAAACCTACTTTGGTTACAGCCCTAGACCAACATAATTTCTTACTGTATTTTAAATAGGTATCCTTATATTATAGACATGTGTACCTCGAGCCACTCATTCAAAAAATTACTTTTTAAAACAGTTGGAGACTATTACAAAGTTCCACAACTGGTCAAACAGATAATAAGTGTCTGTGAAGTGCTCAGTGCTAAGTGACACATCCACTGGGCAACCTCTACATGTACTCAGGGAACCTAGTGGAACAGGAGGCAGAAAGAATATCAATGCATCTCTCACTCTCATCAGTGAAGCTTCCTCATGCCACAGATGGTGATTAATACAGAAAGCCACAACTGGCCAAAATGTTGAGAATAAGAGACTGAAGAGAAGTTATCCCTGAATAGGACGCCTATATCAAGTCTCTACTGCCCAAGGCTCAGAGACCATTGCAGAAAGAGGGGAGGGCAGAAAGATAATAAAAGTCAGTGGTAGTTGATGACCACAAGGAAACAGTATTTTCCAGACATCTGGGAAATTACTCAGATGAACTTACAGCAATGGTGACAGAATGCACAAGACCTATGCAAGCTCAGATCAGACAAAATTCCAGCACAGAAGCAGGAAAGTGGGTAAGAAATCCCATCCTTAGCTGAGGAACTATTGGCAACTGATAACTACTGGGAGAGGGAGAATTGGTTTCCTTTAAGTGTGTGATGCTAAATAGGTTAACCAGGCTTCAGTGGATGGACACATACCAAAGGACATTTGGGAACACAAACTTGACTCAATAGACTATTAAAAAATATATGGCAGAGTGCATGAGAAACAGCAGGAGTGTGTAAGAGGGACACAGACAGGGCTGAGGGGTCTAAACATGATCGAAATATATTGTATGAAATTTGCAAACATTCAAATTTTTTAAAAGAAACTAATCAAGAATTAATTAGGTCTATAAGACTGGCAATCAGAACTATGAACAGAATTAAAGAGACCCACCCAGAAGACAGCAACATGAGGGAGTGTTTAAAATATGGGACTACTTGAGACGACAAAGGAAAAGAATCTGAATAGGGAGAGAAGATTAAAGAATACTCCAGCAACTGCGTACCAGGAAGAGAGAGGGCCAAAGAAGGAAGCCCAGGAGTAGCAGCAACCAGCTCAAGAGATGACCTCTAGACATCATGGAAGAGACAGCTTTAATCAGTATAGCCATCCATGAACAGGAAAGTCAGCTGAGCAGCAGCAGCAGCAGGGTTGATCACGGCCGAGTACCAGCCCAAACTGTTAAGCCCAATGGTGGACTGAATGAGGCATGTCCCCCAAAGGTTCCAAGTATTTGCATATCTTCAGTTGGTGGTGCCCTCTTGGGAGGTTCAGAAAAGGACTGAGCCTTGCTGGAGGAGTCAGGTCACTGGAGGTGGGTTTTGAGAGTTCAAAGCCCCAACCTCATTTCCAGTTTCGTGCTCTCTGCTTCCTATGCATGCTTCAGTGAAGATGTGAGCTCTCAACCGCCTGCTGTCATACCTACCCACTGTGTTGGACTCTCACCCCTCTGGAACCACGAGTTCAGACAGATATGCTCTTCCTCCTCTAAATTGCTTTGGCCGTGGTGTTCTGTCCCAGCCGCAGAGAAGAAACCATCACAGTGTCTATACACTGCTGCTCAGAAGATCCCCAGGGCTTATTCGCTTTGCTGAACTGAAACTTGGTGCCTCCTGATTGCCAGGCCCCCGATTTCTACCTTTTGCACAGTCCTTGACTGGCTCTCATCCACTCTGAGTCCATGAATTTTGCATGTGTTAGGCATGTTTTACAGATGGAATCATGAGGTATTTTTCTGCCACTGTCTTCCTTCCCTAGACATATGTCCTCAAGTTCCATCCTTTTATAGTCTATGGAAAAATCTCCTTTTTTGGAGGCTGACCGACTACATTTTTTCATGTCCAATTATGTAGATTATTTCCATTGTCTTTCAGATGTTACTGAATGTCAATTAAAATGTTCATTTAAAACATTAATTTAACATTCACATGCATCTCATTTTAATTTCACTTAGGAAGGAATAAGACTTTGTGATGGGCTACTGCAAGGTGAAATATAGTTAAAAATAGTGAACTGCACAACGTAAAAAGCCAAAGGGAGTGTGCTGAAAGCCCTCACCTAGAGGAAATGAGAACTATTTAAAGGGATACTTGACTTGGCTTAAACCTTACATAATATGTACATACACACTCAGAAACACCAAGTTCCTAATAAATAGGTACATGTTTTATGTTGCAATTTATGATATAAAAAGCATTTGAGTTTTAAAAAGTCAAAGTTGCTAATGAACATATGAAATTTCAAATAAGATTTTGATTAAATCTAAATCTGTTTTTTTTTTCAATTAATTCCATTTACCATTTACTCATAACTACTGAAAAAGGTTTAGAGTCCCTATCAAATGACACTCCCCAAAATGCGGAAATGTGCAGACATCGAACATGATGCTAACAGCATCTAAAGGAAACTGAAATAAATCCAGGACATCCCGACAAACGCCAGAGCAGCAGCATGCCAGTCGCTGATAAAATTTGTAAACATAAAAAGAAAATGGGAACTCAAATGCAGTGAGCACACCCAATATTCTGAGCAGTGAATCCACAGAACTGAAAAAGCAAAGCATGTTGAAAGCAAATGTCTCCAATATCAGAATTTAGACACTAATTACTTAAAAACTCAAAAGCTTCAGCTGAGTAATTGTCAGAGAAAAATCACAGAAAATTATTAAAGATTAGAATAAAAGTCATGTTAACACAAATATTTAAGATAAATTGAATTTTATTTCAAAGTATCTAAAATCATTTTACATTGTTATGTGAATTAAAAGTTATTTAGCTTCAAGTTCAAATTCAAATTCAAAAGTATTAAAGTTATAAAAGAATTAGGGGGAAAGTCCCATATTTTAGTCATCAATAAAATGACAGTAGCTGCTAAGTATTCCTAAGAGAATAACTTTAGAGAGGTCAAGTTCATCTATTGAAGTCATGTCACACAAATCATAAGTGACTATGGAGCCAACAGATTGGCTTCTGGGGTCGAGGTCATCCCCTGTCGTTTGTTGCTGGAGAAGGAAGGATCCAGAGGTGTAGGGTAGGCAAAGAGCATAGTGGCTCAGAGACCACTGCTTAGAGAAGATTTCAGGACTCAGCCTTAAGAGAGTCATTTACAGATAGTACAACCATAAGCATATCTAATCACTGTGCACCTAAACTTCCTGTTCGTAAGGTGAATAACAAGATTAATAATAAAAATATAATAATAATCTTGCAGAGTTGTGGGAAGTAAATGAAACAATGGGTTTAAAACAAATAGTATTTGGCATACAGGAAATTAATAAGGTGATTTAAGTTATTATTATAGATATGAGAGAGCCCAGTTCTGAGCTACTTTGAAAGCCATAATTAATACGAAAAGTGAGGGGTAGAATTTGTTCAACATACAGTATATATTCTTATGAAAAATTTTTAAAGAGTATGAGTTTCATCCAGGAGGAAACAGTTTGGATTATTCCGAACAGCAAATTGTGAGACAGGGAAAATTAATCAGTCAGTTGCATTAATCTGACGGTAGTAAAAATAATCTGAGTCCATGCCTTATCTTACCTATTAGATCCTAAGGTTCCTGTGCACACAGTTTAATCTTTTTTATCTCTTTGTTGTTTAGCCCTTAGTTTCTAGCACAGAGTTGGAGTTAAAGGTATTCCACAGTAGAATTAAAATTATTTAAAGAAAGGGTTTAAGGGATTCTGTGACAACAGAACTGTAAAGCATAGGAACAAATACACTTTTTTAAGTTTGAAAATACATGATTAAAAGAATGTCCAAGAGAGGAAAATCAGAAGGAGCTAGAAGCAAGAAAATAAGCCTTAGACATTTTGAATTTGAGATGCTGGTGATGTGTTTACATGCACGTTTCTAGGAGATGGTCGCGAACGTGGAGCTGAGCTTGGAAGGTAAGTGGAGGCTACGAATAACAGTTTTGGAATCCTCTATCTAGAGGTGTGAGCTGAGTGATGGGAGAAGAGGAAGTGACAGGAAGCAAACTCGGGAATAAACAAGGTGGGAAAAAGGGGCCCGAGCTGAGATGAGGAAAATGCCCTTAGAGGTTTGCGAGTGGGTTGTGGAAGGATCGAGGCAGACTGCACGAGGTACAGGGGTTCACTTCAGAAACCCAACGGGACAGTACGTAACCAACGACCCCCCCCACACACACACACATAACCAATTCTGGAACACAGCACGTCAGATAGACAAGCCTGCTCTTGTCACATTGCTACAAACTTTATTAACAGCAGCTCCACTTTCCCTTCCTCAGCAAATACTAAGGAATCACTGAAGTTCTGAGATAAAGTACTCGAAAAACTTAATTAGAGCCGAGGTGAAAACTGTCATTTTTATAAGGCAACAATAATATTTTATCTCAGAGATCTTTTTCTCCACTAAGCAGAAATTTGCTTTGTTAAGGTTTATTAGCCTAAGCCACCATTTTGTGTAGTTCATTTTAGGTTTTTAGTAATTATTTAATTTGGACTTGACTGAAGTTTTCTTCTGAGATGAGTGACACAATGGTTAGAATGTTAACTGCCATGTCCAAGGGATGAAATCTCAGAGGGATAATGAACCTGCAGGAAGGTGGCTCTTAATTCAAAAGCACCCATGTTCACGGAAACTAAGTCAGTCACACACTCTCACAGGTATGGCATGCTTCATCTTATATGAGGAAGCCAGAAAAAAAAGAGAGATGAACTGAAAGGGGGACTACTAACTAGAGATGAGGAAGAGGAAGAAGAAAAGAGTGAGGAGATAGAAGCCATAGAGCTGTGACAATGCCCAAATCACATCACGTGCATGTATGGAGATATCATACTGAGACCCCTTTGTCCGTTTAATTTGCTGGTTAGTTTTGTCAACTGGATGCAAACTAGAGACAGGTGGGTATAGGGAGCCTCAATTAGGGAAGTGACTGTCCTGTGAACATTTCCAAGGGGCATATTCTTGGTTGCTAATTGATGTAGGATAGCTCAGAGCACTCCTGGGTAGGTGAGCCTGGAGTGGAGAAGAAAGGTGTGAGTAAGCCAAGGGGAGCAAGCCAGTAAGCAAAACTCCTCTGTGGTCTCTGCTTTAGTTCTTGCCTCTAGATTCCTGCCTTGGCTTCCCACAATTATAACTGTGAGCTGTAAGCCCAATAAACCTTGGTTTTAGTCAGTGTTTCATTACCACAACAGAAACCAAACTAGAACAATTTAAAAAATTAAACAAAATCCAAAAGCATAAGGAAAATCAATCTTTTTTCTCTCATTTTCAGACTTCCCAACAATTGTTCAATAAGCTCTGTGGAAGAATTGTGGGACACATAGTTTATAACCTTTGCAGAGAGTCTTCAGAAGGTATGTGAGAAGCTGGGTCTCACAAAGGTGGGGATTTCATGAAGATCTCATTTAGCAATTCATTTTCCTGGATTTCACAAAATCTAAATTCCTTTCATTAAGACTTGAGATTCCCTTTGTAATGAACTCCTGTGACATTTTCGGATGTTTACAATGTCTGACATTCACCAAGCCTCTACTTCACAGATATTTTTGCAAATAGATGTAGGTGATAATGGTGTTGTGTCCAAGAAGGTGCTAGAAAAGAGAGTTATGTCTTGATATCTCAGTTCAGTACAGCAATGTTCTCATGTAATGACAATTTTGCTTCTTCTGAAACTTAACAATGGAGACTTTAATTCTAAATATTGAGTCCACAAACCCACTAGACGAAGATTTGTCAGGCTTGATCTTTTTACCTTCTTCCACAGACACTAGGCATTACAGTATATGACATATCTAAAATGTACTTCATGGTAAACAGCAGGGACTACTTCCATATGTTCCTGTATTCAGAATAAGCATGTGTTTTATTATTGGTCATGAGAGTAACTAATGTTTATTGATTGACCACTGTGGCATAACAATGCTTTACTGGCCTTAATTCAGTTTTTTATTTACTCACATAATCCTTCAGATGGACATGTTACCCCCATTTAACACATGTCAGAAGTCAAGAAACTTTCAGGAAGTCTCAAAGCTAGTAAAAGTAAATTATAATAATAAAAGATTTACAAGTAGACTTACTGCAATGTGTAAGAAAAGTTAAAAGGCTTAGATGCAATGAAATATGTAAAACACTAGATCCTTTGGGGACTGGTCTAGTAATTGGGCTACTTGAGCAAAAATAAGGATAGATAACTATAATAAACAAAGACATAAATAAGGATAGCTGGGCTGGGGAGGTGGCTCAGTGAGTAAGGGCTCTGGCTGTGCACACATGAGAACCTAAGTTCAGAACCCCAGCAGTCATGTAAAAAGCTGGGTGTGACTCTTCTGGAGTAACCCCAGAACTGGAAGTGGCAGAAACCAACGGATCACCCTTCCAGCCTAGACTGTACACTGTCAGTTCCAAGTTCAGTCAGAGACTCTGTCTCAGGAGAACAAGGCAGTTGGATGAAAGAGAAGGACACCATGTCTTCCTCCGGCCACTATACACCACCCCTCATGCATACACCGCCCCCCTCCACACACACATACACACACAATCAATAAACGCTCACAGCATTTACAATTAGACATTCCAGTGTGAGCAGTCTGAACCTCAGCAAGCCCGAGACAAGCATTTCAGACACATACAGAAATTAGTGAGTGCAAGGAAAGATTTCCGAGAGAAAACTGTCCAAACCACAATGCCACCAGTCCGGAGGCCTGCCATCTATTAAACCTGCTTCCAACACATTCTACGTGTACCAAAAAGGCTAAGAACTTAAATTCATGTGTAGATTAGCTTTGATTCTATATAGAATTCACCAAAGAAGGGAAGAATTCCTGATAACCTTCTGAGACTAGAGGTTAATCAGAGAGTCCTTAGAAGCAAATGTCACCTGGAAAGTAGAAATCAATGACTTAGTTGCAATGCTCCATTGATGCAGAGAAACATGTATCTGACACTGTGATCTTGGCTGTTTCAGCTGCCTATCATCTCCCAGAAGGCTGTGTGACCATTATTTTTAACAGTGAATATAAGCAAATGAAAGCAAAAATCATTAGTGACCAGGTATAGCTGCTCTTAAAATGCCATGAGGTCCCACAAAATAGCTCAGTAAGGGTAACTGCTGTTAAGCCTAATGACCTGAATTCTATCCTTAGGACCCACATGAGAGAAAGAGAGAACTGACTCCTGAAAGTCAAACTCTGTTATACACACACACACACACACACACACACACACACACAATACGTGCTTAAAATTTTTAAGTCTTATGAGAAACTCACATTATAATATGACAGAATTCATTCACAAGCTGAGTTTAAACAAATATTCTGAGTATCAGTTTCAATGCTTTAACTGTGTCCTTTGTAAAGTCAGTGCAAACAAATCCCCTTTCCCTTAAAATTCACCAATAAAAGGTCTTCAATAAATAGCACAGGCATTAGGTAATAATTTTAACACAATATTCCTTACATTCTTTTAAATTTCCAAGTACAATAATTTTTAGTGCTCATAGCCTACTTATCAAGTCTACTCAACCACCAGTATAAATATAACCTTAAAACAAACAAATAAGTAGGCAAAAACCTAACAAAAAACTTCCTAATTGGACTGAATACTTCTACAAGAAGGAACCCATACCTGATACTAGAAATGTGGCCAAGAGTGCATGACTGGGGAAGTCATACGCCCTAAGGGAGAACTTACTACTAGTATTTTGTTAAAGAGACATAGTATCAAACTGACCTCCACTTATTCTTAAACCTCCTAGATTTTAAGATGGAAGGGGAAGGGGAGGAGGAGGAGGAGGAGGAGGAGGAGGAGGAGGAGGAGGAGGAGGAGGAGGGGGAAGGGGAGGAGGAGGAGGAGGAGGAGGAAGAGAAGGAAGAGGAGGAGGAAGAGGAGAAGGAGGAGAAGGAGGAGGAGGAGGAAGAGGAGGAGAATGAGGAGGAGGAGGAGGAGGAAGAGGAGGAGGAGGAAGAGGAGGAGGAGGAGGAGGAGGAAGAAGAGGAAGAGGAGGAGAAGTTGGGTGGCAAAACAGAGACTCCCAACTGGTCAAAGTACAGAGAATATGTGAGTGTGGAGTGCTCAGACCTAACTGGAGCATCTGTATCACAAGTCCCCTCCCCCCAGTGCTCAGGGAACATCTCAGAGGAGAGATGGGAAACAGAGCCAGAGGTGAGGGAGAACTGCTGCAAAATAGTGTCGTCTAGACAAGACAATTGCACTCATGAATTCAGAGCAGCAGTAGCTGCCTGCATAAGAGCTGTTCAGGATCAAGTCAGCCAACTTTCCAACATGGATGGGGTGGGGCGCTTGAGGCCTTAACCTATCTGGGCTGCTAAAGGAAGGAGAGTTCATTTTCTTGAGCAGTATGACCCATGGCAGGTTACCCATGCTCCAGTGGTTGGGTCCACATACACGTAGATGAGGGAAGTACTAAATGGATACAGTGTATTACAATATGGAGGAGGAGGAGGAGGAGGAGGAAGAGAGAAGGAAGGAGGAGATAAAAGTGAGGGGAGAAGGAGGCAGGAGAAGGAGGAGGGGAGGAGGAAGAGGAGGGAAGGAGGGGAAGGAGGAGGAGGAGGAGAGAAGGAAGGAGGAAATAAGAGTGAGGGGAGGAGGAGGCAGGAGAAGGAGGAGGGGAGGAGGAAGAAGAGGGAAGGAGGAGGAGGAGGAGGAGGAGGAGAGGACAAGAGGAGGAGGAAGAGAGGAGAAGAGGACAAGAGGAGGAGGAGGAGGAGGAGGAGAGGAGAAGAAGAAGAAATAATGAATTGTGCAGAGATGTGGAGGAGCTGGGGGGTCATCAGGGATGATGGGATCTAAATATATACACTGAACTAATGAATAAAATTACCAAAGAATTTTTTAAATGCTACTTTCTGGAATCTTCTCAAGGGATCATTTAGGTGATCACTCAGTAACTACCTCTAAAGCTGGTAGTTTACAAGGATGGACTATTTCATCCTTACAGGAAATGCCACACTCTGAAAACTTCTTTTCTAGCTATATTTAAATCTTAGTTTCACATCTCTAAGTTAAATACCAAAGTGTAAATATCCTTTTCTTTGAGAACGAAATGAGGGTTCATATGTACATCCAGCACACATCAAACATTTGACACATGCTGTCTGTTTTTACAATTATTACAGCTTAATTCTGTCCCCATTAATTGTTGTAAACGCCAAGCAATTTAGTCCTAGCAATACGGTGGTATTTTTAAATATTTTCTTTAAATCCTATCTATTTGCTCCTTAAGCAAAATGCTCAAATACAGAACAAATTATAATGGAATTACAATCTGACAAATGTACTGAAAACTGAAAAGACACTTAGCACATCTAATCCACTGAATACAATAACCTAGCCTACTGAAATCTGCTCAGTGCTCACAATACACACCTAACCCACTGAACACCATAGCTTAGCCTAGTCTAACTGAAGGACATTCAGAATGCTTATGTTAGTTTGCCATTGTGAAAGGCACCCAACACAAAGCATACTTTTAATAAAATATTGAATTTCTCATGAAACATATTGCCACATGAATCGTGAAAAACAGAATGGTTGCCCAATATTGTACAGTTAGTGCACGTTAAAACACAGCCTCTATTGAATGTTCATTAGTGCCATGCCATCCCAAAGTCTAAAATTCTTAACTCAAACCATTGTAACTTGCAGACAAGCTGAATATGTATAATACCACATATTCATCAACGAATGGATTTGTGATCACTATGATTTTCAAGACAAAGTATATCTTAAAAGGTGTGAAAGTAAATAATCAAAAAATTAAGGTAAATAATCAGGACAGAGAAAAAATTAATAATATTTTATTATATAAAAAAATGACTCAGGAGATTCTGAATAAGTATTTTTGAGCTTAAATAATATAAGGTATCAGGCTATAAGTCCTTTGGGGGCTCATTGGATGTAAGGTCTTGTTACTATCAATGAAAGTGCTAACATATCTACAACTCACATATTTGATATATGTATCATGTATTCAAATTCCTAACACAAAGGCTCCAGAAGAGCTTTCATTGCATGAGTGAAATGATGCAGAAGATGAACCGATGACATCAATATCATTTTAGATCTGAACATTAGCCTTCTGCCTTTCTGTAGTCCAGGTCCTCCTGAACATCAGTCTTCTGCCTTTCTGTAGACCAGGTCCTCCTGAACATCAGCCTTCTGCCTTTCTGCAGTCCAGATCCTCCCGAACATCAGCCTTCTGCCTTTCTGCAGTCCAGGTCCTCCCGAACATCAGCCTTCTGCCTTTCTGCAGTCCAGGTCCTCCCGAACATCAGTCTTCTGCCTTTCTGTAGACCAGGTCCTCCTGAACATCAGCTTTCTGCCTTTCTGTAGTCCAGGTCCTCCCGAACATCAGTCTTCTGCCTTTCTGTAGACCAGGTCTTATTTTTTCTCACCTATGTACATCAGCCTGGTAAATACCCTTCCTTTTGCCTCAGTGTAATATTCATTCTCTCTTTCTCTCTCCCTCTTCCTCTTCCTCCTCCCCATCCCTCTCCCTCTTTCTCACTTTCAGTGTCATCTTAACTGATTGCATAGAAAAAAAATGATGGGCTTCTTGTTTAAAATGGGCCTTTGAACTCTCATTTTAAACCTCAGCTTCCTCTCTAAATTCCTCTAAAACTCAAACAAAGTTTTTTGTTTTTTTGTTTTTTGTTTTTTTTTTTTTGGTAAGAATACAAATCATCAAGGGCAAAGAGGGATTACTGTCAGTGAAAATTCACAAGCTGGAAACCAGAGGGACCGTGACTGTAAAATCTGAAACCTGATTTGAAAAGAGTCCGCATAACCTGAAAGTTCCCAACATGTTCTGGAATTAAAATCAATTTGATCTATAAAATGAGGTTTCAGGAAACAGAAAAATTTGTTTTAAAGAGTACAGATACTGTCTTCAATATCAGTAAAAGGAAGTTTGCTCTCACAAAGGGTAATAATGAGGAATTCTAAGTAGAACCAGACAGTCAGGAACAAGGCTACCAAAATGACACATTGAATAAAAAATCTCTTTATTGAATGGTAAGAACCCATCCTCTTTCTCCAATTCAGATCCCAGAAAAGAACCAACTAGGCAAGTACCATCCAGACAGGCCACCCCCCTCCCCCATCCCGCTTTTTAGAAAAATATAAATAACCAAAGTACTTTTAGGAAAGGCCTAAAAGTACTAACAGGAGAATGCCATTCAAGAAATGTTAGAAGAAATCACTCCACAAATGTGCCCACAGTGCTTAGAATCAGGATTTCTAAGAGTGATGATCTTGGGAACACCACACATGAGAAAGGCCCATGACAGCATACAGAAATTTGATATCTGTTCCAGTGAGGGACAACAAGAAAGTGGAGGAGGAGGAGAGGAGGAGGAGGAGGAGGAGGAGGAGGGGAGGAGGGGGAGGAGGAGGAGGAGGAGGAGGGGAGGAGGAGGAGGAGAGGGGGAGGAGGAGGAGCAGGGGAGGAGGAGGAGGAGTAGGAGGAGGAGGGGAGGAGGAGAGGAGGAGGAGGGGAGGAGGAGGAGGAGGGGAGGAGGGGAGGAGGAGGAGGAGAGGGGGACGAGGAGGAGCAGGGGAGGAGGAGGAGGAGTAGGAGGAGGAGGGGAGGAGGAGAGGAGGAGGAGGGGAGGAGGAGGAGGAGGGGAGGAGGAGGAGGAGTAGGAGGAGGAGGGGAGGAGGAGAGGAGGAGGGGAGGAGGAGGAGGAGGAGGGGAGGAGGAGTTGGAGGAGGAGGGGAGGAGGAAGAGGAGGAGTAGGAGGAGGAGGGGAGGAGGAGGAGTAGGAGGAGGAGGAGGAGAGGAGGAGGAGTAGGAGGAGGAGGGGAGGAGGAAGAGGAGGAGGAGGAGGAGGAGGAGGAGGAGGAGGAGGAGGAGCTGCTGCCACTGCCGCCACAGGGCATGGTGGCTCGTTTTTAATTCTAGCACTTGGAAGGCAAAGCCAGATGCATCTCTGAATCTCTGAGTTTCAGGTCAGCCTGGTCTATATACCAAGTTTCAGGCCAGTTGTTGCTACATAATAAGACCTTCTCAAAAAAATTAAAATTAAATTAAAAAGGGAGGGGGAGGGAGAGGGAGAGGGAAGGAGGAAGGAGGGACAGAGGGATAGACGGACAGAGGAGGCAAGTGTCCAAGGCAGGAATGGCAGCACGAGGAGAGCGCAGGACAAGATCTGTACAAGAGGCCTAAAGAGGAGCCAGCCCTGGTTAGGGAGCTCCAGCAATGAAGTCATCAACATAAGGTTAGCCGATGACACTCAGCAAGGGAACCAGCAAAAGTAAAAAAGATGAGGTCGTTGAATGCCCAAAGGGGAATCTTACATTTCTAGCAGAGAATTTTTGGATTGAACTTAGAATAAATGCCTAACAAATAAATAAACTAAAACAATCACTTCCATTAAAAATATACTTTAAAGAAAAGTAATTAGAAGAATAATCTGTGGTTTGGTTGGGGAAAATGTCACAGTCATAATGTAAGAACTGACTACAGACCAAACAAAGTCTCTATTTGGGAGAACAGAAAAATAATATTCTATTTTTGTGTAGACTGAGGCACAAAAAGAGAATCATTTCTTTATATCCCACATAAGGAATTTAAGGAAAAAAAAACAAAATAAGTTTTCTTTAGAATCAACAGTTTTGCCAATATGAGCATAAATAGCAAAGGAATAACTAAGTTAGTTGTAAGTGTTTGTAAGTGTTTACATTTAGTAAACAGAAGTGTAGGAAGACGGGAAATCAGAACTCTATTTTCTACAATTTACCTCATGGAAACTTTGAGATTCGTAAAATTGTGGCTATTTACCCCCTCAGTCAAAATAAAAGTTTAAATGAAGTGTTTCAAATTTTTTCTATCTATAAACTATCCTGTTATCCAAATTTTGAAATGAGGTTTTTTTTTAAGGCTTTTTTTTCTTTTTTTAAATTTAAAATGCTCATGTGGTCTTTAGTTTATTTTCTTGCTTTGTGGTTTGGGTTTAGAGAATAGAGTGAGCTGTCTCTATTTCAGAGAACAAATTCTCCATGGACTCTGTATCCCTGCCCACATGTCTCCTGTACCCACTAGAACCACCCACACCTCTACCACAGCAACTCCACTTCTTCATGATTACCCCTTTCTATGTCTCACACCTACTAGTGGACCATGAATTGTTTCAAGGTGCAGAATATATTGTATTTGTCTTTGTATGTCTAGTGTCTGGCTCAGTGTCCAGAAACAAAATAGAAGATAATCAGTATAAGTTCATTATCTTGGAGAAAATGCGGAGAGCGGAAAAAGAGAGGAAAAGAAAGAAGAAGAAGAAAAGGGAAGGTAGACAGAAATGGAAGGAAGGAAGGAAGGAAGGAAGGAAGGAAGGAAGGAAGGAAGGAAGGAAGGAAGGAAACAGAGGGAGGGAGGGAGGGAGGGAGGGAGGGAGGGAGGGAGGGAGGGAGGGAGGAAGGAAGGATTAATTGGGGAAAGTGGTATATTTATAAGCAATTATCTGGACAGTCAATGTGATTTGTAGTATAAAAATTATTTCTGGCAATTCCAAAATTTAGTCTATGAAGAGAAGGTGGTAGAAGAGGTGATGGGCCGCCAGAAGGGCACAGGGGAAGCAGACAGGGAGTCCCACAGCCGGCGGTCAGCAGTGCTTCACAAAGCAGGCCATTGTCTACGTCGATGATGCTGAGATCAGATTGGAAGATAAATAATACAGGCTTGGCATACTAAGATGGATGGTGTTCCAGACAAGAGCCATTTCCTGAGAGAGGCACATAGAAAAACATCATTGGGCTGAAATGTGTAAAATATAAACTGAGACAGAAGGGTTAACTCCGGAGGGGAGCTGCTGTGAGGAAAGCAGCTGCAAAAGCAAAATGAGCAGTTAGTAAAAATATGAATAAAATAGTTCAAAGGCATAATTACATACTGATAGCAATGATCCAGCAGAGAGAGAGACTGGTGGTGAAATAGGAAGCAGAGCAATGAATCCTGAGAGAAAGAGAGCGGGCCTGAGGGCATCAAAACGGCCTAAATCTGGGGAGCAAACACTCCCTTTGCAGAGAGAAGGTATGTTCCATGATATCAGTGGAGGGGTTGGAAAGATTGTATTTGGAAGATAAAATAACTCTTACCCAATTGCAACTGTATTTTGGTAAAATGTACAGTATTTATAGACAGCGAAGGAAAATATTTTTCTTCTTAAAGGAATAAATTTGAGTTGTATAGTCAGGAAAAAAATCCCACACAGTTATTTTAGGATAAAAATGCGTACTTGTTGGTAGAAAAATACATAGCTACAATGCCAAGCTATGGTACATGCCTCCAAGGAATGTTAAAAGATGCTGTGTGTAAAGAAGGAAATATATAATTCTACTCTAGGATAGAAATACTGGTAAATGGTTACCCAGGTAACTATTGTATATTGTAATACTTGAGCTCCAGGCAACAGTTCATAGAGAATAATTCATCTCAGAACATTTAATGATGGTCATTTTCAATGTGTCAAGATACAACAAATCATATATATATATATATATATATTAGGATTTACATACTTTATTTTCCTTAATTCTCATAGACTTATGAATTAGTATGTGCTTTTATTTTAAAATAATAACACTGGGCCTTTCAAGATGACTCAGTGGGTAAAATTGTTTACCGCCAAGCCTAAAGACCTCAGTTTTATACCTGGGACTAACGTCATGGAAGGAGAGAACACGCACACACACACACACACACACATACACACACACCACACTGTACACACACAAATAATAAATTAACATGATGAAAAATAAATTCAAAAATAAGAAAACTGATGATGCAAATGTTAATTCAACCCACATTACACAGCCATCGAACCTCTGGAGGTGGGGTAGAGGAACTGATCTCTAACCCAGTCTTTCCTGTGACTCTGTTTAACTTCTATGACTTCAGAAAAAAATCCTATTAAAAAATATTCACTTTAATACTTCAATTTAAAAAAAATTCAACTATTTTAAGCTTTTTTTCTGGCTTACTCATAATCAATCATTCATAACTTAGCCAAGAATGATGCATGCTAAATTCATCCTCTATTTGAAAATGCATTCTAGTAAACTCTGAGTAGACACCCTGACCAAGGGCAATGTATTCCTTATCTTTCCCATCACTGTCACCAAAAACTTGACAAAAAGCAGTTAATGGGAAGAAGGATTTATAGTGGCTCATGTCTTGAGGAAGCAGTCTGCGGTGTACAGAATCATGGCGGAATGCATGGCAGTAGAAGCGTGCACCTAGGCCTCCTTGTACCTCTGCCAAACCAAGCAGCAGAGAAAGCGGAATTCCGGGTTCAGTCAGCCTTATCTCTTGTGATGGTCTGAATGAGCAACGTCCCCCACTCGCTCGGATATGTGAATGCTTGTTCCCTAGTTAATGATGCTGTTTGGGGAGGTTTACGTAGAGGCTTGTGAGAGGACAGACATCTCTGGGGTGGACTCTCAGAGGTCATTGCCTCTCCCCTCTCCCAGTTCACTCGTTCTGCTTCCTGTGTGGATGGAGTTTTGACCTCTCAGCTTCCTGCTCCGGCCACCTGTTGCTGTGCCTCCCTCTCCATTGTGCACTCTCCCTCTGGAACTTTAAGCCAAAATAAACTCTTTCTTCCCTAAGTTGCCTTGGTCATGGAGTTTATCACAGCAACAGAACAGGAACCAAGGAACCATTCCTTATGCATTGTTTTGTGTACATGTGTGCTTTTGCATCTGAGAACAAATACTGATTTATATTTTTTGTAAATTTTGAATTTTGGTGTATTTCACACAGAACATCTTAATGGACTTTGTATCCCTTCCCCACTGGCACTGTCCCATAACCCCACCCACTGGAATCCTGTTATTTGTGCTAAGGCTTGTTGTGTCAAGTTAGTGTCCCCAGATATCCCTCAGTGCAAGTTCATCCACTGAGGTCTAGTCCGACTATCCAGAGCCCCTCCCTTTAAAAAGATCAGGTCTTCCTCACCCAGCAGTAATCAGCTACCAATAATTCTTTGACTAGGATTGGGGCCTGCTGGCCATTCCCACAGCTCTGTGCTAGGTTTTTGTCTGCTTGAGTTTGCATGGGTCTTGTGCATGCTGACAGCATTGCTGTAGATTCAAATGAGCAGAGTCACAGGCGCTTGTAGGACTCTATTTCCATGTCATCATGTACCCCCTCCCTGGCTCCTGCACTCTTTCTACCTCCTTTTCCATTCTTTATGTTTTTTTCAGTATGAATCTTCAGACCCTGGGATAGTACCGTTCATAGTCAGGGTGGCTCTCATTACAGTTAATCCTCTCTGTAAAGGACATCACAAAAACACCCAGAGCTATGTCTCCTAGGTGATTCTGAGCCCAGTTAAGTTGACAATGAAGGTTAACTCTCATCAGTCCATGTCACTAAACGTATAACATTTAAACCATAATATTCTATCCCTGGTCCTCAGAAGTTCAGAGTCATCTCATAATACAAAATGCAACTAATCCATCTAAAAGTCTCAGCAATTCTAACACTTCAAAAACCAAAAACCTAAATTTAAAGTCCAATTTTTCTTTGCATGATGCAAAGGTATGAATTCCTACCAAAAAAATGTTATAAACATCCAACATACAATCTCACAGAGTGAATACTCCTATTTCAAAGGGTAAACCTGGATGCATCCAGAGATTGGACCAAAGCACCAATGAAAGCCAGCAAGGAAAACATCAAGTCCTGTAATGCCATATCTACTATCTGTGGCTCCTGATGGCATCAACTGGGCTGCTTAGGTGGTGTCTTTCTTCTTCTTCTCCCACATTCAACACAAGTTGTCCCCCTCTTTGGCTCGTTATGCACAATGCCTGCAGTTTCCTCTGTGATGTACAACAGTAATAGAATTTCCAACATCCTGGGGACTGCAGTGAAACTTAGGCTTTCTCTTTACACTTTCATGCATGTCCTTCCTGGGCTTCTGTGCAGGAAATCTGCCCCATTGCACCTTGCTAGGTCTCAGTGTCTTTCTAGAACTTGGATGTACGCTTCCATGACCCCATAACTCTTGATTTTTTCTGGATTCATCTGTGAGGTGACCATAGTTTCTGGAATATGTTTCCTTAAGAATGAACTTAGAAGCAAAATCTAGATTGACTAGTGCAGATAATGACTAAGCTTCTTTCCCAGTATGTTATGCCTGTCACTATATAAAATAATACAAGTAAGCTATAGGGCTGGGCTAGATTAAAGAAAAAAACTATTCATTCTTCTGTTGACAGATACTATCAGCTTCATTCAGTTTTCCATGAAAAAACTTTATTTCATCTCCCAGATAGGCCAGCAACTGCCAGTAAAAAAATTGTGTCTTCTTGGGGCAAACCATTAATGCAAATGACTATGGTGAGTTGAAGACCTAGAAAGACTGAAAGATTGGTGTTATGTGTACAACACTTTAAGAAGGGAAATCTGACTGCAAGGCTGAGGGGAGGAGGAATGTCCTTGAATCCATCATCACAGTTAAGAAAATACAGGACACATAGCCACCCTGCTATGTGCAATTTATATAGAAGGAATCACCAAGAGCAAAATACATAGGTTTACAAACAGAATAACTACAAAAGCCTTGTAATCAAAATGGAATCTAATTAATGAGAAAACATGCCAGAATTCTAGGCAAGAAGCATCAATGTTTTAAATTATAAATTATCTCAACTGAAAACTATAAACTCGTAGCAACCCTGAATAAAAAATTGCACATGGATTATTCATGAACTTGGCAAATTATTACTAGAATGCACATGAAAATGAAAATAGGCAAAAAAGCTAAATACGTTTTTAAAGAATCCTTTGTGTAATGTTAGTATAGTGAAGCTATATGAATTATTAAATCTCAAAACAGTCTATAAATCTACCCCAAGTAAAATGCCATACTGGAACCAGAATAATCTTACAGAACAGCACAAAATACAGGCATCATGTACAAATGTGAATTCAGTTCAAGAAAAAAGAGATATTGAAATATAAGGACTACATAAATATTATAACGAAACAAGTTGTAGGCTATCAACTTGGACAGCATGGAGTTATTAGACCGCTTCCTAATATTATGAACACAAATAAATCTCTGATATGTTATAAGTGAAAGACTTAAGTGTTCCTTATAGAAGGAAACTCTTAACAGTATTGTACCAAGAAGAGCCTTCCTATTGAGACTGAAAGCCTAGAAAACCTACAAGAGGAAAGGTTTGGCCTCACCATGATTTATACCTGTGTATCAAAGAAAACGATTTCAAAAGAGAAAGACAAATAGCAAGTAGGAAACAAAAACAAGATCATTCTTCAGGAGAGACCGTCCTGTGCCAGTCACGGTGGACTCTCTTCTAATGAACAAATCCATTTTTTCTATTTTTGTTAATTCTTTGAGGGTTTCATACAATGCGTTTAGATAACATTCCCCACCTCCCAGTTCCTCTCAGACCTACCCTACCTCCCTGCTCATCTACCTTTCTGTTCTACTTTTTCCCCATCAAGTACAATTTTTGTTTCACAAATACTCTTCAGTAATACCAGCCCTGGGACAGCGTCAACCTAACAGGGGCCACATGCTTAAAAAACTGACTTTTCCTCTCCCAGCACCTATCATGTGCCAATAGCTCTTAGCTAGGGGTGGGACTTCATGCTTGGGTTTTTATGGCTAGTACTTGAGTTGGTCCTAAGACTACAGTCACAATTGCTGTGAATTTGTATGTACAAATCCCTAAGAAGGGAAGACATTGTTTTACTGTTCTTTTGTACCCTCTCTGCACTGATATTGTTTCCAGAAACAATTAAACCATTTGGTGTCTGACTCTGTACACAGAGGCCTGGCCAGAGACTGAGATTATACAACATTTCTACCTTTTAAAATATAAATGAGGGCCTGTAAGATGGCTCAGTGGGTGTGCCTGTTGCCAAGCCTGGCAACCCGAGCTTGATCCTAGGACCCACATGGTAGAAGAAGATAACCCACTTCTACAAGCTGCCCTCTGACCAGCACAATCATGCCATGGTACATGTATGCACACACACACTAAAAAAGTAAATGTTCAACAAAATTTTAAATAAATATACATACAAATCAAATAACTACTGTGTATTAATAGTCTCAATTTAAAGATGAGATAATGAAACAGCAGCCTGCAACCTCCCGACTCTCACATCCTCTGAGCCCATGTGAGCAATTCACCATTCTATTCTGAAGCATAAAATCTAGCATTCTAGGAGAAAAGCTATTTACTTCCCATTTAAACGTGGTTGGTGGAAACCAGTATTAGTACAAATAACTAAGCTTGGATGCAGATCTGGATGTTTGTCTCGGGCATGTCTGTAACTGATGGTCAGGTAGTAGTTGGTAGGCAATAGTCCCCATCTGTCGGGTCTCATTTTTCTTTCAGAAGTTGCATGATAAGTTTGGCTCCACATGTGATTTTCAACTTTGACTACATGTTGGGCACTCTTGAGGTATGTTGATATAATACAAGGTCTGAACCTAGCCTTATCAACTAAAATCACATGGTCAGGGGAGGAGGTAAAAGCAGTGATGTCTTAGACTCTCCAGAGGATACTAACATGAAGCAGGGCTGAGACTCTAGATACAATGAGTGTAGGGAAGTTAATGATGTTTCATCCAAAGCTATGGCTTCCTTTTCTTTACACTTACTTTATAAAATTGGCAGTTATATATTCTCTCTCTTTGCTTGTAGAGATGCACTAATCAATCTTTTCCTAGCATCTTACAGCCCAGGAATATCCTCCTCAATGACCAAGTAGCCATTCCCTTGAAATGTAAATTATCAGAAGATAGGGCCTTCTCTTCCCAGATTCTGTGGGAAGGCTGGAGTCCCATTTCTATAAGCACCAACTAGCAAGCGCAGATGGCCTAAGTCATATTTCAGCCTCAAATGCTTATACTTTGACTGGTTCTAATACTAGCGGGATTTGAAGTTTTGCTTCTCTTCTCTGTGCCCATATCTACCATCCAAGAGTGGTATTATTTCTTCTTTTATCGTAAAAAGTGGTCTGAATTTTACCTGAGCAGGCAAGGAGATAAAAGGAGATTTGAATTTATGTGGAGATTGGGTTTATATAAGGCCTATGATTACCCCCCACTTCATACTGGCACAAGTCTAGATATTGCCTTGGCCCCAAATCAAATCTATAGTGAAAATAAAAGCATTCTCATTAACATTCCAGAGGGCATCAAGATGCAGTGTGTTACTAACACAGTAAAAGCACTAATTTTCTGTTTTTAATATTTTATTTATTTTTTATTTTATGTTTATGAGTTGTATTGCCTGACAGGTGGGTGCTGGGAACTGAATCTGGGCCCTCTGTAAGAGCAACCATTGCTCTTAACTGCTGAACATCTCTCCAGTCCCTAAAGCAGTGATTTTCAAATGTGTGCACACATTAGAATCACTGGAAACTTTGTAAGAACGCTGATGCCTAGGGCCTAGTGGTCAATCAGAGCATAAGGACTTTAAAGTTCCTCAAGTGACACTAACACAGCCACTGTTAACGACCACTACCTTAGAACACAGGATCAAATTTGGAGTCATTTATGCTTTATGTAAGGGCTCGGTGATGTGCAGTATAAAACAAGTTCCAAGAAGAATAATCAGGAATGCATATGTAAGAGCAGTGGACCACATACAAAAACTGCAAGCCGTGGAGGAGGACCCCAAAAGGAGGTTGCAATGATATAAAGAAAAAGATCATAGTCTTTGTTAAAAAGAATGACATACTAAAATAAAATGTTGCAAAGTTGTCTGAACTTAGAAGAGGCAGAAATAGAAGAGGACGATGGATAGCTGAGGGCCCATGGCATCGGGCACTTTCCCCCCATTCTGTCACTGCCTAACTTCTCAGGGAGGCAGGTGTTATCGGGGGGCCATTGTTACCTCGATTTCACATAGGGGAACCTGCGTCGGGGAGACTCTAAATGATTTCAACAAGGTTACCCAGCGCCCATGCTTGTACTAAAACTTCAGATCTGTCCAGAAATCTATTTTGTCCAGATTATTAATGGAATCCTAAAAACAGACTTCGAATTCATCAACGTGATGACTACTTCCCACTCAGGATGTAGACACGCTCCCTTACCACATGCTTGCACTTAGCTCATTAGACACGCTCCCTTACCACGTGCTTGCTCATTGCTGGCTTTCTACTTCTCAGGGTCAGGATGAAGCTAGGAAACATACCCACTTGATTAATAAGACTATTCACCTTCACACTAACTCACTTTTAAAGAGATTTAATTCTACTCGAGAGAAAAAATATACTAGACTTTCTTCATGCAGTATACAGGTGCTACGTTTATAACTTCGTTTCCCGTGATCACACCAGGGAGGTTGAAATTTTTCTTATCATTTGCAGATCTGGCTTACTAACACACTTAGCCAGGGAAGTGTGACACATCCCCAGAACTATGCCTTACTTTGTCTTCCTCCTTGCTCTGAAACTGCCCATCCAGCTAGGCAAAAATGATTTTGTCAACCTGAACTTGAAGACTGTTTCCATCATCCACTAGCCTTGGATTTATGCCATTTTGTTCTAATAATTTAGTACCAAAAGCTTCCAAGGGCTCCTTTGTACTTTCTATCACTACACATTTCCTAAGTCCATATGCTTGCCTGACTTACAGTCACATTCTTAAAATTAATTTGAGGCCTAAACCCTTTGGTCACCATCCATCTTATTTGTAAATGTCACTTCTCAGCAGCTCTTTTCCCTGGCGACTATAAATACAAATTCCATTCTTAGTTTGCTCATCTCCTTTGATGAGTCACAATTTATTCTGGTCCTCTCTTCCTCTTATCTTTTTTTCTGCAAACTGTGAACCTACAATCTGAGTTGTTCTGCCCCATGCCTAATCTGTCTGATTTTCCTATATAATATTGGTTCAGCTCATGGCTTGATACCACAACAAATGGCATTTGGATACCCTTTCATTCTTCTTCAGAGAAACAGAAGCCATTTACCTTTCCCAACTCAGATACATAGGCACTTTCACCTGCTTGGGGCTTTTTATTCACCAAATAGCTGAATGTTCCCAAATTCACTCCCCAGTCATCGGATTCCTTTGTCAGACTGTATTTCCACTGTGCCTTTCAATACCTGACAGATTCACAATTACAAGTAAGACAGAGAAGAGCAGGGACAATACACAGACCTCCTCCCACAGCACTGTCTGTTTGATTAGTTGGCACTTAGAAAAAGGCTCCAGTTTGCAGGCTTTCAAAGTCCCCGTGCTAAAAGCAAGGAACAACTGGACAAAGAGATAATTTCTCTTCTAGAAGAAACTCTAGGCATCAAGCCAGGGGAAAATGCCATCATTTTTAATAGGTTAACCCAACATGGAAAGGCAAAGGCTAAGAGAGGTGAGCAAATCAACAGAATCCACTGGAAATCAGGCCATCCCAGAATTCACCTTCAACTGGCCTGGCAAGAAGCAAGAGTCTGAGCAATAAGTAAACTTCAGGCACGCTCGAGCCACATTGCTCACTGAATCCTCAGCATCCTGTTTATCAAATAAAGCCCCCGAGATATATCCAGTTCTACAAATCCCATCCTCTGTGTTTCGTATGGTGGGAGATAGACTGATGTTCCTGGGGACCTTTAACAGCACGAGAAGAAAACACATCAATGAGGTCAAACGGGAAAATTAATTCAGAGGTGTGACCGTGCAACAGAGAACACTGGGACGCCCTGAATCTGCACTTACACCAGATCAAACAGGAAAGGACTCTGATTCCAAGTTCCCTGTGGAGGCCAACAATGGCAATTTTCTTGAGTGAGACCGTGTGCAGAGGTGACACACACACATACATACAAACATTCAATTCATATGTCAGTTTGCAAACTAATGTGCACAACCCATTTTCTAACCCAAATAAAATACTCCTTAAGTTTTCAGTGCAAGATGTTGCTTAGGTAGGGATGAATAGTCAAGTCTAACCCTTATCATCAGCATCTGTGGCCACTGCAGCTCTGGAGACTGACCATCATCAGAAAGCTTCAGAGACTCATTACTGAGAACATTAAGCTCACAGCTACTTTACTCTCAGTAGAAAGGTGCTGCCCACTGGGACAGCTACAGTGTAAAATATAAACCAGCGCAAAGTACAGGACAATTACTTTTGCTGTGCGCAAAAGCTGACTAAATTGTGTTAGACATAGTTAATAATAGCATAGTTCTGTGGATATAGAGCAACATATTGGCACATGGAAATTCTTTGAATCATCAGATTGAAGTGATTATTTCAGAAGCCTGTTCAGAACATTTCATTCTCATCTGATAAAGAAAAAGTAATTTATTGCTAAGTGATCTAAAATCAAATCTTTATTGGATAGTTCTTCTGAAGATAGAACTATGTGTTGTTTTGTATGGTCTCCATAAATCTTTATATGTCTATATCAAGCTGCTCCAAAAGCCAGGAGACCTCCCAAAACTAGCAGGTCACGCTCCCAGCAAAGGTGATAGTGGACCATCAGATGTGCCCTTCATCTCTATTGATCGCAGCACATGGTGTATTTCAGTCGTGGCTGAAACTATGAGAGGATTGGGAGTGTGATATTATAAAAACAAGGCCTCTGCTTTTTGTTATGAGTGTCAAATCTCTAATGAGACTGATGTTTTCCCAGCTCATTTTCCCTGGTACTCAGTTAGTAACACCATCAATCAAATGTCAAGAGCCTTCAGGTTGGTATTTGTCATCCTTATAGTAATGGAGGAACATAAAGGAATGTTTAGTGATGAATTCATTGTCCAAGTTGGCCATTAACCAAAGACACCTTGTAGGAGAGAGAGACAGAGAGAGAGAGAGAGAGAGAGAGAGAGAGAGAGAGAGAGAGAGAGGTATCCAGTATATATTATATCACCAACAATTTCTGAAGCAGGGGCAATTAGCAAAGGGGCAGACAATGAAAACCAAATCAAGACCTGCTGTTACCTTCACTTTCTCTTTCCCGAGGAATTCATATAATTCTAACCCTTCTAAATTAAACCCCGGCAGACCTGGTGGCACAGACCTTCATGCTAGCACTTAGGAAGGCAGACGCAGGTGGATCTCAATAAGATTGAGGCCAGCCTGGTCTATGCAGTGAGTTCTAGGCAAGCTGAGGCTACAGAAGATCCTGTCTCACCGCCCCCCACCAACATATACACACTTACACACAAAATCTGTGAGTAGAGAGTACTATAGTTGTAGTAAATGATACCGAGAAATCCCGTGTGCCTTTACTCAGCTTCCTTGATGGCAATGCATTGTCATAACTTCAGTAACTACAGGCCAGCATTTTACACAGAATGTTAGAATTAACAGAACACACTAGCCCTGTGTAGGTCTTGTGTTTTCTTTTGCATTTTCAGTTGGTAATAGGACTGTTTATTAAGTTTTCCAATTTTATCACAGGTATTGGCCTGTGTATCCACTAGCACAGGGAAAATACGGTACAGCCGCATCCAGAGGGACCGCTTGTGCTGTTCTTTTACACCCAGACTCAGCTAAGTCCTACCTTTTCCACCACTGGCCTGTCCTCCATTTTGATAACCGCCACTTCAAGAATACTATACAGTAGAAACATACAGCATGTCACCTTTTGGTATGAGCTACTTAATGCAGTATAATTCCCTTGAGATTGACCCCAGCTGCTTTGTGTGTAAAGAGTTTCTTCCATTTCATTGCTTTGGGATAAATACCTAAGAGAAAATTTTCTAGGTTCTGTAATGGCAGCCTTCCTAAGCCACATTACAATTCTCAACAAATAATCAACCTGACTCTAATATTTAGTTTGAAAATTCAAGAGTGGACCAGAAATATGACAGGTTCTTCCTTCGGATCTCTCACAGAGCGGTGCTCCTGAGCCAGGCCTCACCCACACTTTTATTTGAAGAGCTTCTCCAGCATGAATTGGGGAACTACAAGTTTGGAGTCACCCGTATCAGAGACATTTGCCTTTAGATCCTAGGCCTAAAATATCAGACACACAAGGTCAAGCATAATCCTTGATTCTCAGTACTTCCAAAGAGAATATGAATATGAACACACATGCTAAATCAAACACAGCCACGAACATTCACTATCTTGGGTGGAAGGCAAAGTGGGATCCTGAGGCGTCAGGGGCTTCGGTCACAAGAACACATGGCTCAGTCAGCTTGTTTGCATTTTTAAAAAGTAGCTTTTTGGCAAGGTTGAGTAAAGTTCATTAGTCCAGATTCTGTTTATATTGTCAGTCATTACTATATGCAATAATTAAATGTTTGGTTTCAGAAGAAACGTTTGAGCTGTTTTCCAGACCAGTTGTATTGCTTTACATTCTATGAGGATGTGCGAGTGATGTGTCTCACCACTGACCAGCATTTGTGCCGACACAATTGTTCCCTTTTGTCACTAGTAGTAGGCGCTTAGTGAGGGCTCACTCATTCTAACTTGTATTTTCCAAAGGTATAATGACACTGAACTTTGTTTCAGGATTATTATCTACATGTGTATCTCCTCTTCAATTAAATGCTGTTCATGTTTTCTGTTCGTTTTTCTAATTAAACTGCAAATTTTCAAATTTCATTTGGCATGATTATATATCCCCTGAATTTGAGAATTCATATGCACAGGATTCTATTTTCAGCAACATCTTTGGAAGTATTGCACATCTGGGAAAGCTACAGCTGGTTTTAATTTTGAAAAACGTGTCTTATGGTTTTCAAGAAACTAGCAAACATCTGGCCAGATCTCTCACTTTTGCCAGCAAGGTTGCAACAGGAGCCTGACAGTGTCCATGGCTTGTCCACAGTGGATAAAGAAATATTTGAACTATGTCTCCTATCCATGGAGAAATAGCCTACCTTTCTCCACCTGAGTGAGGACTTCACCTGCAAAGTTGGGTAAATTTGTTATCCTTTATCTCTAAGAAAGTTAAAACCCAAAAGACTAATTAGAAGGATCATCGGTCATTTATCCTATATGCATACTGACCCTACCCAACCACTCAGTGTTATGGTAGTGGTTGCCCTGTTGTGGCCCATCTTTATTCTGCCCCACAGCATAATGCTCATCATTGAAATGGTACAGAATAAATGTTCCTTAGCAGAGCTTCAGTTCTTCTGTGAAAATAATGTTCATTCACTCCATCATCAATATCTTTAGTGTAACTAAGGATTTGTTACACAGTAAAGTTGAGAAATAAAATGAGAGAAGGGTGGAAGAGGCTTTGAAGAGGGATTGGTCCTTTCCCCTGTATAATGGTACTCTATCCACAGGTACCAAAGGAAAGGAATTCATAATTTGAAACTGTGCAGTGTTGGATGTCTGAAGGATGAACCTCGGGACATCTAGAGAACAGAGGGAAACGACCCACCTATCATTGCATCTTCTTTCAGTATATGACTCACCATTTGGCAGATAGAATTAAAGACAAACCAGTCTCCTTCGTAACACTGCTCAAAGTAACAAGTCCTCGGATGCTAAATTTCTACTTCAGTTGTTTTTAACACTATATTTCATGTTCATTCTTTGGTTGATTACACATCAGAAGATTATACCCTTGGGTTGTGACCACCAGATCAGCACATTGCCTGCTTCGTTAGTTTTCAATTGCTGCACAAATCATCACCACAAATGTAACAGCTTACAACAACACACATTATCACCTGTTCAGTTTCCTCAGTTCAAGAATTCAGACAAGAATTAGCTAGATCCTCTGATCAGGGTTTCCCAATCAATTATCAACTGGACTATATGTTCTAATGGACTTTAGGCTCCTCATCCAGGTTCATGTGGTTGTCAGAAAAGTTCAGCTCTTATGTCCTTAGGACTGAGGTTTCTGGAAGCCAGCCGCAGTTTTCTGCCATCTGGTTCTCCCCATATAGGCAGTCACAGCACGGCTGTTTACTTTTTCAAAGTCAGAAAAGAGAATTGACCTCCAGTCTACTGATATAGCACATTATGTAATGTCACTATCACTGCAGTGATCTCTCACCCCTTTGTCCTATTCTGATAGATAAAATGAAGTCACAGATTCTATGTGCACTATGGGAAATGGATTACAAGAAGCCATGGCTCACAGGAGGCCTTTGCTTGAGTCTATCAAAGACTGATCCTTAATTATGAATCCAAATTCCTCCATTTGCTTAAAAACACCTTTTCTTTTGAATATTCCCCCAAAGGAATCGAGAGTTCAGAGTGAAAGGACCAATAAGTATTTTAAGGTATAACTGCTCAGCTCTTTGCTAGAGATCCAAGTTTTGCAAAAGGTAATTGTTGGGGAATGGAAAGATGACTCAGAGGTTAAAAGCATGTACTGCTTTTGCAGAGGACCTAATTTCCATTCCCAGGACCCACATGGCAGCTTACGATCTGTAACTCCAGCCCTTGGAGGTTCTGAGGCCTCTGACCTCTGAGGGCACCTGCACTCATAGGTACATATTCACACATAAACACATACATACACATAATTTTTTAAAAATTAAGAAGTAATGGTGAGACATAATTAAGACACTAACATCAATGCTGAAGGTCTTACAGGACACACAGGCATGGAGGTGTCTCATCTGAGTCAACATCAAGAATTGAGGGACAAAAGAAGAGTTTTTCACAGATCGCTAGAGGAGAACGGCTGAGGAGAATGGCTTGCTGCAGCTCACTGCTTATTGTTGTGGGGAAACAAGCACTAAAGAATTTCATTTTCCAAGTACAATAGAATTTATTCAACGCAGAGATATTTCTGGTCCATTCTCTAAGAGCCTCCCTTCAGTCTCTTCAATGTCTTTTTTCTCCTGCTCAAACACAAACCTCTTCTTCCTTCTCCACTCTCCCTCTATCTGGCAGGTCTGACCTTCGCAATGAGCTAAGTGAAAAGTCTTATTGCATGGAGGATAGAAAAGAAAGGTGCTCTGCCAGAGCCCCTGAGCTAACAGCCCTCCCCTTCCACCTAAGAAGGAAAAGGAAACTGAGCAAATCATCCAGGAATAACTCTTTCTAAGAAATTTCCCATGTCCTCTCATTTGTTTAAAAAGTATCTAGAGTTCATTCATGAAAGTTCTAATTTCAACGTTTTCAGCCTCCAGGTCTCGCCATTGTGTCCTTCAAGTGATACGGCCTGGCAATGTCTCCCATCTACACATGCTCACTAGGCTTTGCCTCTTTTGCTTCCCCATCCTCTCCTCCCTTCTTTGAGTGACATGATATTTCTATTTGTTTTGAAGTTTAACTTAACTATATAACAGTCTGTTCTCGCTATAGCTTCCGTTCCTGGCCTACAATCTTACACTGTCATCATAGGCTGTGTATGCTCAAGGTCGAGAGTAAGTATATTCATCCTGTGAGTTAATGAGCCCACAACAGAAACTGGAGCTACACCAGAAGAGATTAGCATTTCCTTTACTGGAGTTCTATAAATCACAAAAATGCCCTCAATTACTTATTACTGAATTTGGAAATAAATACATATTTGACTTTCCCACCATTATACTGTGAGCTACGTCAGGCAGAGAAAATGATGGGGGAAATGAAGTTAATTGTTCCAAACAGTGGGATAGAATTTCTGGGAAATATATAAATACCAAGATGTCAATGACACTTAGAATAAGGAACTTAAATGCTAGAAGTTCATTGTTATCCTTTCTCCTTTGAAATAGATATTCTCCTCCATACCACCTATATTCTTTCATGTTTCTTTCCTGTTCATTCCCTGCCATCTGATCATCCATGATGGTTTTTCCCATTTTCATATATTTTTTTTAGGGCTGGCGAGATGGTGTGGCCCTTGAAGGCTAAGACTAACAGCCAAGCAGAACTGAAGCAGAATTAGTGCACAGTATATTGCATAGCCATTATACTGTCTGCTTTTTACTGCTGTGTATATCCTTCTGTCAACTAGTAAAGGCATATTCACAACATCCCAAAGTGTTTTCTTATGCCCCTCTCCAATGAATTCCCGCCTCAACTCCATTCACCACTTTCTAATTTCTATCAGCATAGATTAGATTTGGGGATCTTTTTCTACCCTTGGATTTCATTATTTATGATTGTCATAAATGGGAATGTTGGATCTATTTTTGCTTAACATAATTCCTCAAGAGCCATCTATGTTAGTGCGCTTCAGTAACTCATTCTTTCTCATTACTGAGTAGTATTCCATTGTGTGAGGTCACACCTCATTTTCCATCCTCCCACAGCCTGCAGTCGTGGAGGGTTTTCATTTGGAGTTGTTATGAACAAAGCTGCTAGAAGCATTCTCACAAGTAAGCACGCATATTTCTTCTCTTCGGTAAATAGCTGAGATTAGAATTGCTGGGTTCACTGATACAGTGCATCTTAGGTTTTATGTACCACCAGGTACTCCTCATTTCATTTTTATAAATATTTGGTCTTTTCTATCAGCCATTCTCACCGACAAATAGAATGGCTCCTTATAGCGGTTTGATTTTTCATTCCCTAGTAATTTATGTTTTGTATTTTTCTGTGCTTAAGTTATGTGTGTACCACACTTGGCAAGTGTCCAGATAATTTATCCATTTTTTAAAATTGCACTAAGCATCTTTTTGGATATTTTTTAATAGCTCATTATAAAATCTTTGTTAAACCCTTTTGTTAGATATGCTGCAGAATTGTTTTGTTTGAAATTTTTCTATTAATTTTAATAATCATATCTGTAAGTTGGGGGATGGAAGAGTTATTTTCAGTGTGTGCGTGTGTGCGTGTGTGCGTGTGCATGTATGTGTTCTTAGTTTATATGTCTCTTTATCACTTCCTTTCTCCACTTTCCTCCTCTTTGGTTATGGGATCTTTGGCACCTCCTTGGGAAGCAGCATCTGTCTAGACGGTGGATGCCACATGGTGGGACTGGGACAATATGGCATCCCACGGCTGCTGAAAGAAGTCCTGTGCATAAAGTCATGGAGAACAAGTCCCTGCAGAGTCATGGTAAAGAGTGGGGCTGACAGAAGTCTTCCTGGACGTGGACACTCCCACAGTCCAGGCCACAGTAACCCCCGTTACATGAAGAAAGGGTTAGCCAGAGGAACTTCTCCATTTCTAACAGTGTCCCTTATGACAGAAAACAAGGAAAAACAGTGCCACGGTGCTCTGTTTTTAACTCTGATAATTTCTCCTTGCCTCAAAGTTGCAAAGCTGTTTCCCTAAACTTTCTTCTACAAGCTCCATGATTACACATGCAAACACTCACATTTAGGCTCACCTTAGATTATTTTTATGTATAGGGCAAAATGGAAGATGATGTCTTCCTTCATACAGGTTGTCCAGTTGCTAAAATTTATTGAATGTGTTTTCCCCATTGAATTAACCTGATAAATATTACTAACCTCATCATTTTTATTAACCTGGGTTGCAAATCAGTTCTCTGCATATGTGTAGATCTACATCTGAGCTTCTTGTTTCAATCCATCCATGTATCTGTCTATCCTTAGGCTAGTCTCCACTGTCTTAATTACCATCACTGAATACAAGTTGTAAAATCAGTTGGTATAAGTTCTCACACTTAGTTCCATTGGGGCTTCTTTATTGATACTTTACTGTTGTCTATACTGGGACTGGAGAGAGGGCTCAGTGGTTAAGAGCACTGTCTACTTTTCTAGAGGATTCAAGTTTGGTTCTCAGCATCTACATGGTGACTAACAGCCCTCTGTAGCTCCAGATGTGGGGAATCCGATGCCCTCTTCTGGTTTTGTGAGCATTGTACAACACTGGTGCACTTACACACATGCAAGCAAAATGCTCACACACATAAACATAAGTTTACAACACCGTCTTCTACAGTCATTTGTCAGCTCTTGTGGGGCCTTGGGGACGTGACCACTAAGTGACCTCTGCGTAGGAATCATGCTCTACTCACCTCGCAACCTTTGTATTTCTTCTTAGGAAGAACCAAGATATTTTACCAGTTAAATGCAATGCCAGTTCTAGTGTTTGGGGTTGTTTCGTTTTGCTTTGAAATTCATTTGTGTTGTTTAAGAATAGGCCCCTTCTCAGACTGAGGAACTTTTCTTCAATTCTTAGTGCACTCAGGAGCATTGACTTTTTCAGATGCTTTAACTGCATCGATCCAGATGATTTTATTACTTTCTCCTTTTTTTTTTTTAATGCAGTACTTAGACTGATTTGTTTTTTTAATGTAGAAATCAACCTTGTTTCCTGGAATCAATCCCACTTGATCATGATTTATTACCCTTTTAAAGTATTACTGGATTTAATTTGTTAATATTTTGTTAAAGATTTTTGTGTCTGTAGTCATAAAGGATACCATTTTCTTATTTTGTTTCGATTTTGACAGATTTTAATATCCACACTTTACTTGCCTTTAAAATTATTGGAGGACTTTTCCTTTCTATTTTATTTTCCCATTAGGACATCTTATGAATAATTTGATGCAATTCATAAGTGAAGCAGCTGGACTAAGGGCTTTTCTCTGTGGAACAGTTATTAATTACATGTTGCATTTATTTAATGATAAAAGGATATTTCATTTTTCCTATTTCTTCTTTTGACAGTTCTGGCAAGAAATGTTTTTAAAGAATTTTTCCTTTCTGTCTGCATTGACAAATTTATTGTTAGCAAAATTGTTCAGAACACTCTCCTCTGTCAGTTGCATCAGGATAGGTAGTAACTATTCTTTCTTGATGTTTTGATTTTTCTCCTTATTCATCATTAATCTTCAAAAGTTCAGGTTTTAAATTTGTGGAATTTTATATACTATTCACCAACTTTTTTATTATTTCTGTTCTATTTTTTTTTCATTTCTTTAACTTTATTTAGGTTTAAATTTTTAATCCTATTAAAATTTCTTAACTGGAAGTTTAGGCCATTGACTTGGGCTCTCATATGGCACAAACGTGAAGTTATAAATGGCTTTCTGAGATTCCTTTTGTTTCATCTTTCAAATTAGTTCCATATATTACAGTGTGTTTATGCAAGGTACATAGTTAGCCTTTGAATGTTATCCTTTTGTAAGCTCTTACATTATGTATAAAATTGTATGATTCCATTCCCCCTCTTGTCTTGTGGGCTGCTGGTCTCGTCCTCATGCTATAAGCCCCAGATGCGTTGATTCTGTTGCTGTTTATACCTAATCAATACTTTAAAAAAAAAATTAACAGCGTGTATGAGTGAAGTTATAAGAGGCATTCCTTTACAGTGCCCTGGCATTTGTGTCTTTCCTAGTGTGCCTTGTTCCTTCCTGCAGATAGGGGTTCCACTGGTCTTTAAGTGTCATCCTCTTCAGAGTGGGATGATTTCTTCTGAATTCCTCACAGTCCAGCTCTGCAGGAGGTGGACCTGACCCCTCAGCTTTCCACTCTCTGAATTCTCTACTGAACTGCCAGATTTGAATGTGATTTTCACTGAATACAATACTCCAGACTGACAAGAGTGTTTTTCGATGGTGATTGCAGGGTGTTTGTTTGATTGATTTTAGTACATGAAAGATGCAGTGTCTGCCCTCTGGTCTCCATTTCTCCCTGGAGAGAAGCCAATAG
Source organism: Eospalax fontanierii (assembly GCA_035773235.1). NCBI lineage: Eukaryota > Metazoa > Chordata > Mammalia > Rodentia > Spalacidae > Eospalax > Eospalax fontanierii. The sequence continues at coordinate 82,396,160 of CM069524.1, forward strand.
CAGTTGCTCCCATGTATGCCAACTTTCCTCAGAGCTGATCTCAGGTGCTGTGTGCATCTTTGACTTCCTGACGCTTGTCTAGGATGTGCTGTGCCGCGAGCTTTGTCTCATTCTGCGGCGCTCATGACATCCCAGTACCGCAGGGTACAGTTTTCACCTCTCTATCTCAGACCCCACGTTTAAACTGCTCAGTGGGTTCTGAAGCTAGAGGAAGATTACTAATGAAGGAGGATTAGTTCAGAGAGTGGCGATTCAGGAAGCACGTACCACTGGGGCGGGGCGTAGGAGGTGGTAGTTCAGAGGGGTGGGCGGTAATTCGGGGAGGGGTGCTGGCAGTGACACCTCTTTCCGAATCTATGCCTAGCCTCATTCTGATGTGTTGCTCCAGCCCACACAGCCCTCACAGAGTTGTGAAAACTAGCTTGGGCTTTCTTATCCCAGGGATGGCGTCCCTCCTCGCCTTCCCTCGGAGTTGATAAGAACTGGAGCGCCTATGGATCATTTCTCTCACATGAAGATTTTGCCACTTTCTAGAGTTTGATTCACTTTGGGGGTCCTTGGTTCAAGGGCAGTTTTCAAATTATAAGTATGTAGTTTACCCAGTCTTGAGGTGGAGGTTGCTTTTGGAATAAGGGAAAAACCTCTTTTAACTTTCTTCATCTAAAGTGGAAGGTTTAGATGAAGGTTTCTTTAATAATGACTGTCCTACAAGTGCCTTGAAAGGCCCAAGGGAAGGAAAACAAGAGCGATTACCGGCATTTTTATCAAACTAGTAACACATGAAAACAGACCATTTAAGTGACTAGAGTTTCTAAGATGCCATATTAAACTAAAAATACTGTCTACCTCAAAGGGCAGCAGTTTTTCTAACAAACACCATTCCTTGCTAAGCAATAGCATGCTCATAAATCCTCCACTCTGGAGGCTGACACAGGAGAATTCAGAGTTCAAGGACAATCTGAACTATATAAAAAAACTGTCTCAAAAAAGATATCATTCCAGGACTAGAGAGAGAGCTCAGCTGTCAAGAGTGCTTGCGACTCTTCCAGAGGACCAGAGCGTGGTTCCGGCCCCCAATGCTGGTGTCTCACAATGGCCTGGAACACCAACCCCAGGTTCTGACATCTCTGGCCTCTGGGGGTACCTGCACACAAACGCACATACCCACACACATGTGTATAATTTAAAATAAAAAATATTCTCTACACATTGAAATAAAATGTGAACAAATGTGTGTCCCTAGAACACTACAAACTGATCTATTGAAAAAACACTATCTTTAACTGTGATTCTAAATTTTCACTGAGAAGCTTAGGAGTAAAGGAGCCAGGAGAGTGAGTTCTGTCCCTGCCTAAGCATCCTGGCTCCTCTGTTTTTTAGCAGGGTGACTTTGATAATTTGCTTAACTGTGCTTCCATTTATTTCTCTATAATCAATCACAGCTATTGCTCAAGTTTATATATGTAGGACTTTCAAAAATGTTTCTGACACCCCCTAAGCAATCTATGAATCCTACTGTTATGTTAGCAATGATTTATTAGTTCCCATTGTCCCTGACCACATTCAGACATATAGGCAGGTGGGAAGGATGGCACAGACTGTGACAGGTTGTTCACTGTCGGAGGGGGCAAACTTGAAAGGCCTAACTTGCTCAGTTGATGAGCACCACATTCTGTAAAGCAGCTGGTTTCTCCTCACTCATGTTGCCTAAGGACTGCTTTCCACCTTCTCATCTGGAACAGGGACTAAAGAGAGGAGGGTTTGGAGAGCCCCTCCTGGGACCCGTCTCAGCATGTCTGAGACTGTAACTCATGAGCACTGTACCCATTATCCGGCATTGGTGGTTTAGTTTGATCTTCCTGGAAGAAACAAAAGTCACAGGGCAAAGAACAGAAATGCTTCCCTCACTGTCCTCTCTCTGTTCTCACTCAATTTAAGCTGACGACTAAAGTCAAGAAAAGTCTTCTAGAAGGATATGTTTTCTTTGGAGCCTAAAAGACAATGTCACCTTAGACTTGAAAGGCATCCATCTAAGCAGGAATAATGTCTGATATTAGTATTCTACCTTTTTTTTCCCAAACACTTGGGCACAATCTGACAGAGTCCCCAGAGAATAAGCTAGGGGAAACTGAAAAGCAGTTCCTGGGAGTAATGGGCACTATAAACAATAGGAAAAAAACCATGGTCATACCCAGGGTGGCAGCAGCCATAACAGAAAACTAGTCTGGAAAAACCCGCTCCCGTAGGCATTGCCAACCAACAGGGCAGAAGCAAGACACTTCCTCAAAAGAACTTCTGCTGCTGTGGTGACTGCATCTGGAAACTGTCTGTAAGCCACAGTTGGGAAACTCAGACCAAATGTCATGAGACTGTCTGCTGAATCTCAACAAGCAAAACAGTACAAGATTGGGGAAACAGCACTGAATTATAGCCATATACAATCAGCAAGGCAGCTGGGGGGAGCTTTCACACAGACTAAAAGCAGCATGCAAGGGCTGCCCAGGCGCAGTCTCCAAGAAACTCCTAGAGGTGTCACCAGATGTGAGGTTCAACCTATGAAGCCCCGCCCGCAGATGGGAACAGCACTGGCAATCCAATCATCTAAAGTAAGGCTCCTGGGAAGAGAACAGACTGTCATTACAGAGGACCCCCACAGGGAGACTCCAGACAGTCCAGATATCAGGCACTTTCATTTCCAGTTACTTGAAAGCCATTTAAGACAAGGTTTGCTGAACATAGCTTCTGTAACAAGAGACAATTCTTAAGAACCTACTATTTCCTAAAGAAAAAAAATAAATAACAGCTTCTAAAGAGTTGAACTTTGTTCAAAAGAGCCAAGCGAGGATCCAGAATTCACAAAGAATCCACCCTCACAACTTCCCACCATACTTGACCTGGGGCCCTCAAGACTAATCATTTTTACATTCACCTCTGCTTATTTCCCTCATCTAATGAAGCTTCCAGTTCATTTCTTAACCATCCAGATATTATGTCCACAGTTTTCTGGAGGCAGTGAGATAACACCAGCATTGCCTGGCACTCCTGAGCCCCTTCAGAAAGGCATGTGTGTATTTCCATTTGATTGCAGATGCATCTCAATGCCTAGAACACCAGCTGTGCCATAGAATGCATGCCAATACTTGTTGAATAACTGAATAAATGAGTTTTCCCACTTCTAGTGGATGCCTTCACTTTATTCTTCTTCCTGATTTCCTCTAATGGATGGGCAGAGGAACAAAGGACATGCCTCAGATGGGAGTCTCATTCTGTTTCATCTTCCATAATTTGAAAGATTCTTACTTATAATCACTAAGGATCTTTAGATCACTTTTGATCCTAATGCAAAGGAATGATCAAGGCCTGGCCTGTGCATAAGTTGGTGATGGTCAGGTTTTTCTATATCAAAACTTTAATTTCACTTCCTTAGATGAAATCACTCTAGCAGAGTGAAACATTGTAACACAAGTCACTTGTGCCTCTGTGTAGGAAATTCTAAAGAAAAGTGAAAAATCACTTGATAGAAATCTCTAAAACTGAGGACAACAGTTTTTTAGGAACTTGGTCTGAGTTACAATCACACCAATTGGCAAATAGCCAGTTGGATAGATGAAAAGTGCTCTCAGATTATATTCATAGGATAACAGCAAAGAATGTCATATCCTGTAAGCGATTTCCTCCCTTTTTCTATGCTATTATTTCTATAGTCCTGGAAAAGGGAAACACTGAATTTTAGGGCTATAACTCCATCAGGGACTAGATACTGTCTTCTTAATTTCATTAGGGATAGCTAGTGCTGGGTTAATCACAGAGAACTCTTGGACTCGTTTGTCTCTTAAATGGTGAGACTTTCGGTATGTTTGTCATTCACGGACTCAATACAATATCCTGGTCCTGAAGCAACCACACCAAGTCCAGGCCGGAACTTCAAGCTAGGCACGCTGAGGAAACAGAACCTCCCCAGGAAACAGGAGTTTTTGTGATTTAGGCTAAGTTTAGCTCACAAGAATATCAGAATTTTATGTGTGCTTTTAACATTCACATTTGGGGATGTTCCATATTTTTGGTATTGGATTATTGGAGAGTCTTTGTAAACTTTATTACAGGACCACCTTAGTGTTTTCATTCCATTTCATCACAGATCTTTGGTAAGCTGTGTTGAACAAGGCAGTCTTATTGTGTGTAAGAAGAAGAGGAACATATTTTCAGTTTTGACTGTTGTAATGGTTTGAGTGAGAAATGTCCCCATAGGCTTACGTAGTTGAACACTCAGTCCTTGTTAGTGCTGCTCCCTGGGGAGGTTACAGAACCTTTAAGAGGTGGAGATTTGCTGGAGGAAATACGTCACTGCGGAAAGGATTTGAGTGTTTAGAGCCTGGTCCTACTTTCTCTCTGTTTCCTGGATGTGGAGCTAGTTCTCACCTTCCACCTTGGTAAAGCAGAGTCTCTCGTTGTTTCTGTTGCTGTGCTATGTACTCCAGGCTAGCTGGCCTGTGGGCTTCCTGACATTTCCCATCTCACCAAAGGAATTCTGGGATTATGGATGCATGCCACAGCATCTGGCCTTTTATGTGGGTTCCAGGGATTGAACCCAAGGTACTGGGCTTGCACTGCTAACATTTTTACCTTCTGAGCCATCTCCCCAGCTATCCTCTTTTCTTTCTTCTATTTCCTGCTTCGTCTGAACTTTTAGTTGCTCCCCACACTGCTCCAAATTGTCTAGCTTTCACCTCTTTTCTTTCCATTCATGTCTCTGTCTAGAATATTCATCTGTTTATTTATTACATGTTTGAATTTTTTTTTCATCCTTCAAGACTAACATAATAGCCCATCCAAAATAAGCCCTGTTACCTCAGGGACAATTTTTGTTTATGGCTACATCCTTCATGGCTCAAGTTGTTCCTGGCAAGGATTAAATCCTAGGTGAGCTCAGAATGGTTGAAAGAAGATGGGCATTAAGATACAAAATAGTTCTTGCTTAGAGAGGATTCAGTCATTAATTCTAAATTAATTCATTTTCTTGCCTTCAAGGCACTCAAGGAATTGATATATGTTAAGCAACAGTAGAAATTTACCACCTGCTTTCATAAAATACAGTGTGTGTGTGCATATACGTGTGTGTGTGTATGTGTGTGTTTCATATTCTCAAATAAACTGTAACTTTGAGCAAGGACAGTCTTTAGAATACATTACACATTGTAGGGAATGTATATTTACAGATGAATAAATGAATTCATAAATTGCTTTAAAAGGCTCTGAAATTCCAGTAAGTTTCTAATTCAGTTCATGCAGTGTCAGACATAAGCAGCTCCTTCTCTAGCCACCGTCCTAGCATCAACACTAGACTCAGTCCTAAAACTCTCAGTGAAATGAAAGTATTTTAACTCACCAATTGAAAAAGAACTTGCTTGGTATGAACACTAGACTCATTACAAATGTTATAAATAAAACAACTAAGTAAAATGGTCACCGATTCCATGAAGAGGAAGGAAGAACAGATAAACAGCATTCTAATTGACTAAAGGAGATGCAGCATGAGCTTCCAACACAAGAGAATGAAGAAGGTAAATAATCAATTAGGGCATATTATGATTTTCTCCATTATAATTCTCCATTATAATTTTGAATGATAAATTTGGAAAGGTCAATGATTGAGAAGTGAAAAAAAATAGCAATTCACCCTATGACTGATAAGCAGTCAGCAAATAGATGGTTCTAGCACAGATGCTCAGGCAATAAGGAGTCCAGTGCTTTATGTGCCCATAGAAATGTGCTGATAAAAACCTGTCTGTGACAGTAAAAGTCACGGAAGACATGAGATGACAAATCTAAGAACCTCTGTTGTCAGACTCATCCATCTTGAGCAGGACCAGCCTAGAGCAGAGAGCTTTGTTGGGGTTTCTGTCATTAGACAGCGTCTCTGTCTGTCTTCTTACTCCAGTATCTCCAGGACACTTATCCCTAGACCGGTACTATATCAAAAGATCAGCAAGCAGAGAGAGGGCTGACTTCAGTCTGAATATTCACAGTCTCAGAGAAGGGAGGTATTTTGAATCCCTGTTGGGAAAACCTGATTAGAATTTAAAAGTTTGAAAATTACCACAGATTCACACAGTGTAGTGATAACTGCTTAGACCATAGGATAAGAGATTCCCATCCTAGTACCAGACCATAGCATTAAAACCATCTTTAGAAGATTTTCAAAATCATCTTTCCCTCCAACCTCAAATGTGTGTCAAACACTCTTTCCACACAGGGATGAGGGATATGCATAGAACTGTTACTAAGCAAGCGTGAGAAAAAGGGAGAGACTGAGGCAGGGTAAGTGAGAATTCAAGGGATGAACTTTTGGTCAGTCAGTGCAAAATGGCAGTTATACAAGCACACACACCATGCAGACCCAGAGGCTCAGGACCCTGAACCAGTCCCTGTCACTGTTACTAGTACACAGTGGGGCCAGTGCGGGATTCCAGATGCAAACCCCGAGTCTGAAACTGAAACATAATAATGCAAAGGCAAATTCAAACAACTGACAAGCATGGCCTCTGCTGATGAACACGACCAACACCACTGCCAGTGCTCAGTGCCGAAACATGTAGCTTGTGACACATCTAGCAAACCTCACCTTTATGCTGAGCTTCACTGGTGTCCACGTGCCAACTCTTGCTCATGTTTTGAAGTATTGTACCATACCAAGGCACTTGTCCCTGGGCCAGAATGTCCTGATTACTATCAAACAATTACATAGTGGCCCACCAGTCAGGTGACAAGGCCTATTAAAAACTCTAGTATTTTCCCAAACGTGATCTATCCAGGTCTCAATTACTAATGAAATGTATACTTTAGATGATTTTTAAATTGTAGAATCCATATTAATTGCACTTATTAATTCAGAAAAAAAAGCCATATGGAGTTTTTAGGCAAAAACCTCAGAAAAATTAGCTAAACTTAATAATGTAGCATGTAACCCCTGAGATGAAGACAGTTTTCCAGGATTTTTGTATGTGTGTTAATCGGGACTCTCTGGAGGAACCAATAGAATGAATATATTTGAAGGCGTTACTTGATATGGTCTGGATAGGCTAACAATGGCTGTCTTCACAATGGAAAGGCTGAGGACACAGAAGCTGCTCAGTCCACAGAGCAGATGCCTCAGCAGTCTCCAGTCCAGTACAGAAAGTCCGGAGGATCCTGGAAAACCGCTGTTCTTCAGATTATGCTGGAAGGCCAAAGAAGCTGGGCTCCAGTGTTGGCAGAGGTCAGCAGCAGCAGCAGAGGTAACAGGGTGGGTGAGCTCTTCAGTGGGGTGGGTGAGCTCACTGCCACTGTGGGGTTTCTTTTCATTTTCCCCACATGGATACCACACACATGAGTTCTCATTTTTTATATCAGATGTGTCTCTCCCCATATTCTAGGTCAAACATGGAGAACTTCTTCACCCATCTAAAGTCAAATACTTTCAAATTGATTTTTATAAAGAAAAAATATTATGCTGGAGCAAGAGTATTAACTCACTTATACTACAATGCTAATTATTTAAAGCTTGAAATGTCATGAGAAGATTTAGAGAATAAGTGAACAGATAACTAGTATCTGCCTTACCTATCTCTACAGTTTACTAATCATGAAGAGTTTAATGCTAGTCCTTAATTCTGAAACCAGAAAGAAAATATCCAGCATCTCTGTCTTCTTATTAGAATGAGATCATTTATAATGTGTAATATTTTATATATAAATACATAAGGACAATTTAACTTAAAAGACACTCTAGCTGCATATCTAAACCTACCACAGAGAGTTTTGTTTTCTTACTAGAGGAAAGCAATTTAAGACATTAGCATAAATAATTATTTTCTGGATAGGACTCCTAACAGAAGAAACAAAAGCAAACTTTGACAACTAGAAGTATATCAAACTAAAAAGTCTCTACCCAGAGGAAACAATTTACAGCATGAGAAGACAACATTCAGAATGGGAGAAAATCCAAAGTATTAATCTGATAGAGGATTAATAACTAAGATATATAAAGAACTGAAACACACTTTTGTTTCAATATTTTAAATGGACAAATAATCAGAATACACATTTTCACATGGAAAAAATGATCAATAATTATGTGAAAAAACTTTTCAACAGCATTAGTCATTAGGTAAATGTAAATCGGTCCTACAATGAGGAGCCATCTGACCCTAGTCAGAATGGATAATACCCAAATAAAAACAGTAACAACAAACTGATAGCAAATGCTGACACAGGTGTGGAGCAAAAGGAACCCATATACTGTCAGTTTGTTCACAACTCCTATAAATAGCAATATGAATCTACCTCAAAAATCCAAAAGCAGAACTGCTTGATCCAGCATACAGCCAAAGGAAAAGAAATCAGCATACAAAAGTCAAATTTGCACACTTGTTTATAAGACACGGAATCAGTCCAGGTGCCCATCAACAGGGGAATAAAGAAAATCCAGTACATGTTGCAGCTTCTTTTCTGTTACTGTGTTAAAATACCCTGTCAAATCCACTTAGGGACGGTTTGTTTTAGTCCACAGTCCATCCTGTCAAGGAAATCACAGCAGCAGGAGCTCGAAGCAACTTTTCACATCAGGTCCACGGTAAAAAGAGAGAGCACCCTGGTGCCAGCCACTGTGGACAGATCCCCTACTTCCTTTAACACAGGCAAGGTAACCTCCCACAGATATGCCCGAGGCCCATCTTCCAGATGATTCCAGACTGTCCAGTTGACCATTAATGCCAGTAACCACAGAATACATACATAATGGAGCATTATTCAGTCATAAAAAATGAATGAGATCCTACCAGCTGCAAGAAAATGAACAGAACTAGATAATATTAAACAAAATATGCCATGCACCGAGAGACAAGTGCTGTATATTCTTTCAAATGTGGAAAAGCTAAAACTGTCTACCTGAAAACATCACAGTGATTTATCAGCAACTGGGAAGGACATTAGGAGCAGATGGTGGGAGAACGAGGACAGAAGGTGGTCGGAAGTGATCAATGAATGAGTGCCACATGCATGTACGGAAACACTCCTGATGAGTGCTGCATGCATGTACGGAAACACTCCTGATGAGTGCTGTATGCATGTACGGAAACACTCCTGATGAATCCCAGAAATATATGTGATTAATATGCTGACTTTAGAATTTCAGTTTTTAAAAAGAACTGTTTTCTCTTCTGTGTTCCTGAAACAGCTCTCTAGATATTTGTGGAACACCCTGTGATTTGAAGCTAATATGTCCCTGTTTACATATAATCCAGCGTCACCTTTTTTGGTGGATCTAAAGTAACCATCATATACAAAATTGTGTACTTTCACTCTTCTGCATTTGGGGTAGAGCATGCAACTTGGGAATGAGAGGATTTTTGTTTGTCGTTGTTGTTGTGTGCAGGAAGTCTGGAAGAAGGCTTCAGATGCTGAAAAAAAAGGAGTAAAGGAAAATATGTAGATACAGGACACTGCTAAACTGCCACCCTGACACATACACAATAGCTGCCCACTGAAATCCGTGGCAAGCTCATTACTCCAGTAGCAAATTGAATCCATTTAGAAGGTGACTGAAGTACTAAGTCACCACAATACAAAAGTGGGTTGAAAACGTGGTCTCCCTGACTTGCTTAGACTCTTGGGTGTGATGTTTAAGCACAATGGCATTATGAAAGTATGAAAGGGGATATCTCACCCCTATAAATAATATCTGCTATTCATGCGTGGGCAAAAGAGATTAGCAGAGTTGTTTGAATTATGCTCTGGATATCTGGAGATATACAATTTTATTTTCACTTTTAAGGATGTGAAGCTTAACCACTGAGCATACCTAAGCAACGGTTAGCACCCGCAGCAGGGAGTTTAAACTCTGGGAACTGAAAGACCGGAAGGAGGGACCAGGAAAGAGCGAAGGCTTCCGTCACGCTGCGTGTGCTGCTAAAGAAAACTGAGGGTGGGATGTGAGGAGCTCAGAGTAAATGTGTCCCCTTCTAGAAGAGGACCATGGGTTAGTTTGCTCTGGGTGCCACCATACACTGAGCAACTTCAGCGAAGGAAATTCACTCCTCACAGTGCTGGGGGCTACACGCTGAGACTAAGCTGTTGGCATATTGGTTTCTTGATGCTCCATCCTGTGCTGGTAAATGACCGTCTTCCCTGTGCCCTCCTCCTGCAAGGACAGCAGCCGCTTGGATTGGGGTCCATTCCAGTGACCTCACTTAAACTCAGTTGCTTCTTTATGAGCCTTTGCCTGTCCCCTCACACTATGAAGAAATATTTGCGCTTTAACATTTAACCCTTTGAGTTTCCTATTCATATGACTTCTATATCATGAACATGAATAAAATATTATGAGTTTTCTTCCTGTTTAGAAGAAACTCATCCATTCTGAAGAACAGGGATTAGTCAACATATGACTTCAAGAAAATATAATTCTGTCTGGAACAAGTGGCCAATTTCTGCCTAAAGTTTAAATCTTTAAGAAGAGAATAAAGTAGCGAGGAGACCTGTGCCTCTTTTAGCTGTACCCCAAAATGTTGACCATGAGAGCCTCAAATAAGATGGCAGTCATGCTAATGGGCATGGGAATAGTAAAGGGAAACTAAAGAGAAGATGAGAAGTGAAAACATGAAATTCACTAAGCAATGTGAGAAGTAATAAAAGACAATGCCAACATGTAAGCACAACTCATTCGTCACCAACCTTGATGGCCAACACTGCTTCTATTTTTCCATTTTAAATATCTAATTAAATTGTCGCTTTAAAATATGGAACAACAATTTCTCTGTTGTTGGATGTCTGCTTATTAGTGGATATGCTTTTTTCAGAGCTATGAATATTATTTGGAGGATAACTCTTTTCCCCTCAGAATGGGCTCTCTCTCTTATTCAGTGAAATGTTAAATTACTCACAAAAACTTACTAATTAAACTGGCTGTAACTGCCACTATTGAATTGTGATGGCCAACATACTTGGCCCAAAAGCGACTGTTAACGCCTCATTCATAAAGGACACGCAAATTAATTTTATAGCTTCCCTTTCAAAATCATAGTGCCTTTCCCTCTGCTGCCCATCTGTCAGTCCTTGCCTGAACAGGCTCCCTCTCTCTGATGCAGTACAGTTCTCTTTACTGCTTCCAGAATTAATGGAAGCCATGGGAGGAAAGACACACAGCCTCACCCTAACTAGCTGGGCTTTAAAGGTGTCCCACTGCCATAGGTTTTAAATTCCTATGTCCCCAAAGATGATGTCAGAATTTAAACGTAGTTTATTTACCACCTTTAAGAGCAGTGTTTCTATGTTTCCACTTTAAATATTAAATTAATATTTAATGCCACTTAAAGCTATGAAGCAATTGTCTCCCTATTGCTAGAAATTTGATTATTAATTGATTTGCCTTGATACTGTGTTCAGTGTAGAGAAGATACCTCTTTTCCCTGAAGATGGTCTCTAATTCAGTGAAAGACGTGAATCATTGATGGCCTCACTACAGTCTCCTCCTTCATCTCCTCTTTTGCTGTTTTCCTCTGCCAGATGTACACACGGGCATTTATGTGTACACACATCTATACACACATGCACATACCTATGAGCCAAGTTGACCCAATGCCTGGCTGTGACCATTTCGCTTAGTACCCTACCCAATCAAAACTTTTTTTTCCATCTGAAATTGTAATCCTTCCCTAACCTCAGCCTACTAGGTTAGCCCTAATGCATAAAACCACTTGTCATAAGTCCTCTAAAAACTGGATCCTGCACTCAGTAATTTGGAATATTGAAGTATTCCCTCCCATCTACCAAGATGATCTGTCTAGAAGATTATATATTTTCAAATGTCCAAACCAAGGTGTATTGGTTTGGAAGCGAATCCTTCTGAATACTCTCTTAGGAAGTAGCTCATACTCCGCATAAACCCAATTTCCTCCTTGTGAGCCCTTCTTCCTTAAGTATGTAGATCCAGAGTTAAGTCCATATATATTACTTAACTAATTCATCCTGGAAACTGGACACAGTAAGTTTCACTAGTAAAGGGAAAACTTGACTCCCCATATATCTACAGTTCTAGCCTTTTTTCTAAAAACTGCTACAAGATAGTATTATGGATGGTCAGAAAACAACTGCAGAAAAACTATTTAAAAATTAAACAACATTAATAACTCTGAAAAGGGAACAATTCTAAAATTTGTGAATAATCCATAGATTCAACATCTTTAAGTGAATAATTTAACACACTTCAGCCAACGGGAGAAGAGAAACCTTAAATACATCCCATTAAGGAGTGATGGAGACCTGCTGTACTCCTGTTACATGACATCCCCAGTCCCTTCTCTAGAATCGTCTGGAACTGTAAAGCTCCCTAGGTGCAGAACAGTCCTCAACGCCAGCTGTTACGAAGTGTCCCCATGAAATTTGGAATATTATTTTAATTAATCTTTTAAATAAATTTTAGGTGATGAGTCAAACTTGGCTGTTTTCTTCTTGAGAAGATGCTGTCGTCTCAGAAAGAATTAATGCATTGACCAGTGTTTAGTCAGAAATGACAAGGCCCCATTCTGGTTAGCTTAAGCAGGAAGAGACTTTGTGAAAGATTGGCTCTTGTCACTGACAGAGTCCCTTTGAAACCCAAATTTACTTAATGTACAGCCAGACACTGTAGTTTATTTGCCACAGAACAACTAAACTAAGGGGGTAGACTAGCAGTCTCCGCTAGCTTAGTCCTGGCCTCACTGAGGTACGTAACTGAGAAGCCCTTTCGCAACACCCTGTGCACTCAGACACCTCCAGCACTACACGTGTTCCTTGGTCACAGCCATGAGTGGCTTATGTCTGTCATCTGTTTCATTGATTTGGCAAAGCCTAAGGTACTTGCCTGTGTTAAAAGTTGAGACTAAATTAATCCTTAGGTTTGAATACTGTCCACTACTGGGGGTCCAGTGTAAGTTTCATGCCTATAAAATGAGACCAGCACAGTATGCTGTTTTTGAAGATTAACAAAAATATGTGAAAATGTTTGAAAAGTGTTTAATGCATGTGAAATGAAAGTTATAAAATATTTTTTTCAATTTCTGTGGAAGAGGAAAACAATATAAAAACCCTGAGATTTGTGCTGAATCAGCAACCTACAGAACCAGAGACGGTCCATTACCGTAACTACCAAACATCTCTCCTTATCTTCCTTCTCCTAAATGAAGGTTCAGTACAGTAATACAGAACACACGAACGGAATGCAGCTCTGCATTACATGAATGGAAACACCCTGACTCCCTCTCACAAAAGAGACATCCACGACCTATCACTGAGCCCCAAAACTTCTGCAGTTCAGACACAATTGTACCTCACATCCTATAAACTATCAGTAAGTTATGTGTAGTGACAGGCTGCCTAACTACAGGGTTACCTTCTAAGAAATTCATTTGGTGGCTTCATCATTATCAGAACATCGTACCACATACTTACACAAACATCAATAGGCTACAGCAGTGTGATACACAGTATAGCAATGTCTGAACAAAAACAGTCTGACTCTTAGCATCCATTAAAACCATGAGTGGGGCCAAATATGTTCTGAGAACTCCTTTATTCTGATTTCTCTTAGAACACATGCCCTAAACAAAGGACTTGCTCTCTTTGTTGGAACTATATATCCAGTACAAAATGAGGAAGCAATTAAGAACCTCATCTTCTCAGGGAAGGATTTTCTTTTTTTTCTGACCCCTACTAATCTAGAACAATATGTACAACCACAGCAAATGTTATTAATTGAATCATATTGATTGCTTGCAACACAATGCTTGCTTTCAATGAATATTCATTGCTTGCAGGGCTTGATCGTCTCATGTCTCACTTCTCTCTCTCTCTCTCTCTCTCTGTCTCTCTCTCTCTCTCTCACACACACACACACATTATTCTGGGTCAAGGGCAAGGAAGGGTCAGGAGGGATTAAAGTATTATGTTTAGGTTACAAAGAGAGCCCAAGGTCTAGTGAGTTTCTTTACATTATAAAGAAGCTGAGATAGTGACAGATTATTGTAAAATGTAAGATTAACTTCAGTTACAAAGTTACATAAAAGTCATTCCCACAGTAGGCAATTTAACTTGATGAGACAGTCATACATGCAGTCCATCACTAATTAAAGTGTCATTACATGGCACAAAATGTGATTGCGTGGCACATGACTATACTCCTTCAATACAGAAGCAAGGGGAAAGAATAAAGGAATTACAAGGCTCTGGGCTTGTGGCTTCCTTCCCTTGAGCTCAGGAGCCCAGCTGTAGCAGCCAATCCAGCAGTCAGTATTTAGTCTGCATCCAAACACTAGGGTGGGAGAAGGCTCCATGTCCACTCAAGCTGTCTTCGTACGTATGTCAGTTCAGATGGCCTTGGAAGACAATAACCATTTCAATATATCTGACAGTCATATGCTAAGGGATTTTCCTTATCAACAATCTCAGACTCCCCCTTTCTGAAACTGCACTTCTGGTACAAATTACTAAATTAATCCCTAGGTTTGAATATGTGCTCTTCCATTCTACAGTTCTGTGGATTTGGTGCAAATTTCTCACCAATATAATGTGACCAACACAGTGTGGCTTTCTGAGGATGAGAGAGAGAGAGAGAGAGAAAGAGAGGGGGGGTCTGAAAATATCTACTTGGTCTTTAAAACATGTGAAATGCAAGTTGTCAAATAGGTTACCATCGAAATAAAATTATTATGGGTATAGAAGCTCGGGAAAGCGAGAGTAGCAAAGGAATGCGCAGTGCCGTGCGACCCAAGGAGCCCAGAAGCAGGGATGAAACGTGACGATCCAGGGGGAGTGGATCTGAAAGCCCCGCCAGGAAGAACACAGTCACTGGGGGAATCCAAGAGTACCAAGCCTCAGTCACCCCAGCAGTCCTCAGAGAACCCAGCTCACAATATTGTGACATCGACTAAGAGCCAGCACTCAAACACTGTGCCACAGGGGAATTAGGCCGACCCTTAGCAGTGTTTCCTCATCAGCAATTTATGGGCATTTCAGCAAAAGTATGTGATAATTATGAGAGGTTACATACGTAACATGCAACATCCAGCCTGTAGGGCACACTCAATAAATAGCACTCATAGCATAAGAATCATGCTAAATTCTTTATACATTTCATTTCATAAAATCCCAGTACAGTTCCTTAGAATGGTCTATTATTATAGTGCCCATTTTAAAGAAGAGGAAACTGAGGCTTAAAAAAAGTAAGTAACTTGCTCAAGTTCTACACTAGTAAGTGATAAACGCAATTTGCACACAGAAGTGATCTTACATCTAGAACTTGTACTTAGTTATTAATACCTATGTCCTCCATAGGAAATAGACTGGATTATCTTGATCCCACTCCCAAGCATAGTTGACATATTAAAAATATCACATTATATTAATGCTCTCTAAACATTTAAAAAATGTTGTCATGATTAGACATAATGTAAATATTTCTAGGACAAGAAGGAAAACCTCTCTTACCTGGGGGAAAAAGTCATTAATCCAAAATGCCTAATTACTTAGAAAGACTAAGAAATACACAAGAAAAGGAAACAAGATAATTACAAGACATAACATGACTGCAGCAGAGTCTCAGAAGGGAGAGGCAGAGACTTCAAAGCAGAGTAAAATTCAGAGTCAGGCCTTTCTAAATCCAGAGATTAACAAAGGCTAGACATGAGAGTGTCTGGAGCTTATGACTTTAAGAATCACTTTAAGAAGTAGCAGAGAGGCTGCTTAGAGACCCAGAGGGAGAACAAGCCAGAATGGAATATCTCATAGCAAGTTAAACCATCCCAAGGATATGGTGCTCAGTCCAGAGCCAGGCTTCCATGGAAGCTTTTCCTGCCTTGAGGACAGAGAGGCAGACTCATAATGCAGCTCTTGGGATGAAGGCTTGAGAAATCTGGCTCTCAACTGCAGGTCTCCAACCAATTAGCAATGCAATACTGGACGCCTAGCTGTTCATCTTTGCTTTGTTAGCCTCCGAAGGTGATGGTTCTAGTAAGAAGAAGGTGGGCCATCTTCCAGGCCAGAGCAATCAGCCCAATGTAAGGCATAAGGCAGTGGTCATAGCATAATCAAACTGATTCTGGCCCTTTAAACCAGGCAGGGGAAACCGGCAAAGTGCTTGAGGAAGATGACCTTCTCATGGTTTCTGCCTAGAATTAATTTGAAGACTGTAAGGCTATAAATCAATTTTAAATAGGTTATGAATAGTCAGATGGAGGAAAAAAATCAAATGTTCTTGTATGAAAGTTTACTCTATTTTTTATCAAAGGGCAGACACTAAGAATAGGGAAGGAGAAAAGGCCCTGGAGGGAGGACAAAAAGAAAGTTCATTTGCCAAAGGTATTGTTCTCATGGGGAAAATAGCTGTCCACATGTATTCCCCCATGATCGTCTTGAGCATAGTCCTCCGCTGTTCTCAGCAATATTTTCCACCTCTGACCTTGAGGCCTTGAGCCTCTGACCCAGAAACCCTGCTGAGGAGTAAGCACTGAATATGGGATCAGCAAGTTTACTTCCATCCCTGGGGCTGCCACATAGCAACAGAGCATGGCAGACACAGAGGAGCTGCCCAGGCCTTGTCCAGAAAGGCCTTACCAGCCAGAAAGGCTGATGGGACTACTGTCAGCAGACAGTCATCAGCTACCAGCTGCAGACATGGAACCCACACTATGCTCTTGCTCTGAGTAACTGATTCCATGTTACCTTGAGATTAAAAAAGAAAAGTCTCCTCTCATGGCCTAAAAGTCCTTATAGGATATATCATCTAACTGTCCCTCTAACCTTCTACACAATGGCACTGTCCCTCACCTTTATCAAGGTGCCACTCAATCCTGCCTCTGCCCGGTGACCTTGGCATATCAAAGCTGCTTCCACTGAACATCTTTGTGAGTTCTCTCCTTCGCAGCTATTCATCCTGCTGCCCTCAACTCAAGCACATCTCCTTGGGGACCTTTTCTTGCCCTTCTTAACCAGGTCATCTCCTTTCACTATAAACCTCCAGCTCCTGTATCCCATCTGGGGGCAGGGAGTGGTTATAATAGTCATATTATATTATTTGATGATTTTCTGATTCATCCATCCACCAGGCTCTACTCTCTGAGACCACAGAAGGAGCTCGATTTTATAATCATTTTCCCAGCACCTATGTCATAAGATTGAGGCCCATAAAAAAGCATTAAGTAAAAGCTGAGTTAATCAATGAATTAAAACATTAATTGTTTCTAGACAAAATTGGAGCGCAGTTGTTTTGGTGGTAGGTATCAATATTACACTGTCTTGTTAATCCTAAACCTCTCTTGTGGATGGATTGCTCTGTCCCTCCAAAAGTTAAGTTACATCATAACTCCCAGTGAAGTGCTGTTAGAGGGTCCTTTAGGAGTTCTTAGGTCGTGAAGTCATGAAGGTGTCGTCACAGGTAACATTAGTGTCTATAGGGAGAGAGACCAGAATTGTTCTTTCTCCTCCTCTCTCTCCCATTAAAGACACAGGAAGGGATGCCATGTTGGATTAGGGTCTATTCTAATGACCAATAACTTTGAATTACCCCTAAAGAATTCTATTTCTAAAAAAGGTCATATTCTGAAGTAGAAGGGGTTAAGACTTCAATATATTTTGGAGGGAGGACATGATCCAACAGGAAATAAAAAAATCTACTAAAGGAAAGAGGAAACTGGAAAAGTTAGCTATATTGCAAGAAAAATAGTATGAAGTGGGGCTGAACAGATGTCTCAGCAGTTAAAAGCACTTGTTGCTCCTGCAGAGGACCAGAGTTCAGTTCCAAGCACCCAGGTCAGCAGCTGACAACTGCCTATAATGCTAGCTCCAATGGATCTGATGCCCACTTTTGGTCTCCACAGGCATCTATATGCATGTGTACATACTAACATGTAGACACACACATACACATAAATAAAAATGTAAAGTCCTTTAAAAATAGAAGAGTAGCGAGTTCACAGGGACAAAAGAAAGCAGTTGCATCTCACACTTTAGGAATAAAGGTAAGAAATGCCTTGAATAACAAGTGCCAATTAAAACTGTGCACTGCAGTGTAAGAATTAAATTGTCGGCTTCATTCATACTTAGAAATCATCGCATAGCTTTGGAAGGTATTCAGAAATTTGTGCCAGAGGAAAATTGGCTGTACAAAAAAGACTAAATAAATGGTTCTGACACTGAGGCCTAATAGATTAATTGTGAAACTGTGGACCTAAGTGAGACGGGGACAGGAGTAAGAAATAGAGCTGTACTGCAAACCTCATAGACGAGTCCATAAAAGAACTGTGGGTACGGACACTGGCGTGTAGTCAGTGGGCTAAAATATATTTAAAGTTGGCTAAGTTCTAAGATCACTGCTAGACTGACCCGACAGCAAAGACGATGACTCTATAGGTAAGATGTGAGCTGAGAAAGCTACTCAGAGGACAAGAGATTATATTGTCCAATGTCTTCTCTGTCAGTGATCAAAAAGAGAAAAAACTGGGAGTTTCCAAGAGGGTGAAGCCAAGGGTGACAGAGATCTCCAGAATGGGATCCCTCCAGGAAGTTTACTTACTAAGAGCCTTTATCTCCAAATACACCCAGAGGCAAAGGTACAGGTTACCCCATGCTGACCTTTGGGATCAAGAACTTGATGCATTGACTAAATGGGATTTTGGGTTTGTGATCCTCTGGAAGGAGTAAGTGTAGTTTACATGTGGCTGGAGGGACAAACCAAATATTTAAGGAACAGATGAGCAGAAGGCAGTACTTCCTAGTAGTTAGTGGTTACTTTGGCTGGTATCCAGCTATCAGTTTCTTCCATGTGATTAAAAAGCCAGATTTCTTGGCTCACATTTGTGGGGGTAGGGGATGTTCCCAGTGAGTGTGGGTGGGGTCATTTTCAGGCCACAGCATTGAACTGCTTGTGTAAAACATTCTTGAGCCCTTTCTCCATATCTCCTGCTATGATGATCACAAAAGCCTGTATCTAGGAGATGCTCATGACCTGAAGTTCCTAACTTAGAAAATCACAGAACAGTACTCCGAAAACAATCTAAAATGTACATGTAGTTTAGGTAACATAATAATATTTTTGTTTTGTTTTCAGAGATCTTACTCTTCACACATGACTCAGAGTTGAAGCTATGTATCTACCAAAAATTTAACATGTAAGTATTTATAGGGACTCTCGCAATCACTGTTTAAGATTAGGAGTAACCAAGATAGTCTTCAGCAGGTGAATGGATAAGCAAAATGTGGAACCTGCAGACCACTGACACCATGAAACACACATCTTCATAGTAGCAGATGGAAGAAGACACTCTAAAAGGAGTAACTGCTGTATGATTGTGACTGTGTGACATTCTAGGAAAGGTAGGACACATTCAAGATTGATTTACAAGAGCTGGGGACAGAACAAAGAATAAATCAAGCCCAGGAAATTTTAGATCAGTCCAACAACTCTGTATAAGGCTATAATGATGGTTATATGGGACAAGATGTTTGGCAAAACCCACAGACCATGTAGCACAGAGTTAAACCTAATATAAACATTAAACTTCAGCTAATAATGCATACCAATATTGGTTCTTCAAAAGAGAGATTTGAGAGCTATTACTAATATATAATCCACTCTGTCATGAGGGATACAGCATATATAAATCATTCTATTGACAAAATAATCTCACAACAAGGCAGAGAGAATCATAATACATGTGCTATAGTTTAGAACTTAAATATTTCCCAAAGGTTCCAGTGTTAAAGCCTTTGATGCCAGCCCATGATTCTTTGGGATGGCAATAGAATCTTTATGAGTGGGACCCAGTAGGAGAAAAATGGGTTGTGGGAATGCACCCTTGAACTCTTCCTCGTCAGTTGTCTCCAGTACTTTGTCACAGTGACAGCAGGCTAATTAACATAGCATGTAGATGTAGGATAGGCGGAGTTCACATGCACAGCATCTGATTTCTACTTCAGAAATGATAGCACCTCAAAGCATTGCGTGAGTGGAAAAGCAGCATTAAAATGAAGTGTAAAAAATTCTATATTTTACATTAGGTTTAACTCTTACAGTCACTGAAAATTATTATTATTATTAGGTATTATAACTCTGATTAAGAAAAAAATAATATTTCTACAGAACTGAAACTTTATACCTTTTGAGTAACATCATTTACAATTATATGACATGAGTATATAATGACATGAAAATATAATACATATTCTTGCCATTATAGTTAATAATACCATAAATCGTAAATGCTTTCAGCACAAATGTTTTAAAAAGTTACTACAAGGGGTGATGGTGATGTTAATTTACTTGACTCTGTAATCGTTTCATGCTGTACACATACCAAAATATTTTATTATGCTGGTCGTGATGGCACCTGCCTTTAATCGCAGCACAGGAATGAGGAAAATAGAAAGGAACCATAGGAGTCAAGGGGAAGAAGGAGCTCAAGAAAAGGTAATAGTCTCAGATGTTCACAAGGGGAAAATGGGGATGCTTTAACTGCGGAAGGAGTAGAGAGGGCTGTATAGGGAAGAGAGGAAGATAAATAATGTTTAGATGCATGAATAACAAAAGGGAAATGTATTCATTCTAAAGCCTATTAAAAATACACATACAATATATAATATGACTCAGAATCTTTAAAGATGAAAACCCAGCATCTCAAGTTTACCATGCTGC
This sequence comes from Eospalax fontanierii, assembly GCA_035773235.1. Classification (NCBI taxonomy): domain Eukaryota; kingdom Metazoa; phylum Chordata; class Mammalia; order Rodentia; family Spalacidae; genus Eospalax; species Eospalax fontanierii. The sequence goes on from CM069524.1 coordinate 82,416,858, forward strand.
CCAGGTTGAAGACTCTCTGAGCTAGGATCAGTAAAGCATTACAAAGCCTTCATTTAAAACATAAGCTCCCTCCAGTGTGATTGGATGTGTGACTACATGTTCTCTAACATAAATTCTGTGTGCAGAATAACTGAACTGAACTCCTTAGTCCTTTAAACAGGCTCAGAGTAGGGCTTAGTAGGACACTGAAAGCAAAGCAGAAAGAGAGATCATAAAAGACTTCCCAGTTTTTCTAATGAAAAATCAAGCTAAGTCTGAGCCTGAATGTCCCCTTCTGCTATCGCTCTTTCGTGGGGCAGTGAAGCAACATGGGGTGATGAGCCTTCGCACTTAAGAAACTGGTGGGAAAATGTACCAAATTACAAGATCTGTAGGTTCTCCTTTGGGCATAACTCTGCACCGTAGAGGAAGTAAGGAGAGACAGAATATTGTACAATGTAATCCAAGCAGAACTATTCATCAGCTTCTTCTGAAGGGCAAACATTATTATTCATTGTCTCCTGGAAATGATTTCACTCCATGATCGCATGGCTCTGATTTTCTGAGTCTGTCAATTGACTGTGATTAGATATGGTATGTTCTGTATCCACAGAGCCCATGAATAACCACAAACCAAAGATTGGTGAGCCAAAACAACAATTTACGAGTTCATTATATTTTGTTTCACAAAACCAACTGGTGTCTCACTGAGATTTATTCAACTCACACTGACCTTTCTCTCTATGATACTTAAATTTATCCACAAGACCAATTAATAGTTCTCTAAGAAGTATGTGTCTATTACTTTTTCTCCTCAAGTTATTCAGTGTAGGTTTTCTGGGAACAGAGACCATTCTTAAATGAGATTACAGTTGTAAAAACACTTGGTGACTTTAAACAGAATATGATAACTGTCAGGATTAACCCTGTCACTTGTGTTATCTTATATAACAGCAGAGGAAAGAGAACTAGGTAGGCTACACTTAATGAACAAATACATTTCTCTCAAAAGACTGTCTGGATATTAAAGCTAATTTCATATTTATTAAATCAAATCCGTAAACTATGTATTGGTTTTGACTTTAATTAGGCTTTCCATTTAGGATCACAAAGGAAAAAAATGAAAGGTTATAGAAATGCAATTATTTCAGTGCCAAGGGGAAGAAATTAAAGTATTTTATGACAAACAGACTAACAGAATTCTAAGTCAACTTTTAGGTGTTACTGATTTTGTTTCAACTCTCTAGTGAAATGTTTATTTTTATTTTGTAATTGTGTGTGTGTGTGTGTGTGTGTGTGTGTGTGCATGTCTGCAGGTACTGGTCGAGGCCAGAGGGGCACAGCACGTACCCTGGAGCTGGAGCTGCAATCTGCTGTGGATGCTGGGAACTGAACTCTGATCCTCTAAAAGAACAGCAAATGCTTTAGACAGATGAGCCATCTATGCAAGCCCTCAAAGTCAGCTCTTCTCAGCTGTAAACTGCAAAACTTATTTAACCTAAAACAGTATCACCCTGACAATAATTTCCATGTCTGAGGATGTACAGTAAATAGATACTCCCTGGATGATGAATTCCTAGGGGAGCCCAAACACAGTTACACTACATGGAAAGCAGACACACAGTAGGAGGCTCCCATTCCTATTCCACAAAGGGTGTCCTTGATCAGAAAGCCTTCTAAGGATAAATATGCTTACATGTTAAACCATCAAATAAAACTGAAAGTACAGAAAATGTCTCATGGACATCCTACAGTACATAAGTGCTGTTGAACCACAGCAGAAGTGTGTGGGGGCGTGGTGAGGGAAGCAGGCATGGAGGCAGGATCTAGGGGATGGAAACATGTCCTACAAGATCTGCCATGGGGATAGTTGCACAAAACGTTCAATGAAAAGAAAATTGATGAACACGCAGTTTCAGTAACCAAAATAAGGGAGTGAGTGTCTGGGAGAGCCTCTCACATGATACTTGTCTTAATGAATGTGCTTAACCAATATTATTTATTTTATTTTTATGTGTAAGTATATGTGCTCCAGGAGTACATGTATACCACGTGTCACAGAGGCCAGAAGAAGCCATGGGATCCCCTAGAATGGGAGTTACAGGCACTTGTGAGCCACCATGTGGGTGCTAGGAACTGAACTCCAGTCCTCTGCAAAAGCAGCAAGTGTTCTTAACCATTGAGCCGTCTCACTAGCCCCTTGCCTTTTTCAAAATGAAAATCTTATTGTATACAGAATCAGAGAGCTTAAATTGTTGCAAAATTCCATAAAGGGTCCCTCTGCCCTATGGCCCCAAAGCACACTCATAAAAGAACTGGTTGAAGATCTTTAGATGGATCAATGATGGGTATTAGCAGATTACACCCTGCAGACAATGGTAAGAAAGAGTCTCCAAGGAGAGTCCTCTCTCAAATGGACCTGCAAATGGGTTTCTCTGCAAAAACTTATGATGCCCTCCTCCATAGGGCATGCTGTTATGTCAGGCACACATGTATGTTGAGCTGCAAATGTGAAGATGTATCCATTACATTCCTCTAATTTCTATGCACCACACTGGCAGCCTCTTGTCCCAGAGGGAACGTGTCTCCCACTCTGCTGGAAGCGCTGTCAGTGGGAAGCTTTAAGCACCTGTCCACACCTCACTTCTCTTTTGTTCCTCCATCTTCTCTATGCACAGCATGACTCCTTTTTAAAAGCTTAAGTAAAGCCCAGCAATAAATGAGTGCTTGTGGTCAAATATAAGCCAGAATTCGCAGAGAACAAATTATGTTCCTCACACTGCTGCAGTTCCTAAAATGAGAAGCCACAGAAGTCATTCATCAGCAAAAACTGCATATCAGCCAAAAGAACATTTTCCCACATGATTGCTTTATATTTTCCTGTTAAAATAAAATACTGATATTTTGTAGCATTTGGTAGAAGGTGAGGGGTCCCACCTATAAATGCTTGCAACCTTTAACACAAGCAAAAATGCCAACAAAATTTGGGCCAAGATCTGAATGGCAAAAAGGAGCCCATGATTAGAAATGCCAAGAGCAAAGTATGTCAGACGGAAGCAGCAGTTTGGGCACTGGTCTGCAGGAAGAATGAAGGTGACATCCCTTGGGAATGGTGGCAGGGAGCCTAGATGACAAGAACCATAAAAGATGAAGTCATAGAGGAAGACAGATCCACAGGACCTAGCAGAGACCAAACTTCATCCTAAGGAGATTAGAGCCATTAGAGAATTATAACCAGAGAAATATGGTCTGGTAGAAGTATCCAAAAGGCCACCCCTAGTGTTTCAGAGAGAATGATATATGAGGTCTGGGGTGGGAACAGAAACCAAAGCCTGCCATAGGCAGGAGGTGAAGGTAGTTTAGGTTGCAAGAGGAGCAGAGGCTGTAAGAGACTGAAGGTTCAGCGAAGGATGTGAAGACACTGACTTGGATGCGTTGGTGACTTAGATGAGAAGATGGGGTGGGAAAGTCCAAATAAGAACAAATCCCAGGCTTTGGGTGCTGGCAGAAGAATCAGCACTCCATTAAATGTGGATATCTAGAGTAGGTATCCAAAACTGAGAAGGTAAGTGCTCTTAAAATTCAGTTTAGAAGTTGACCATGTTGATGCACACCTTTAATCCCAGCACTCTGGAGGCAGAGGCAGGTGGATCTCTGTGAGAGTCCAAGCTAGCTGGGGCTATAGGGAAACCCTGTCTCAAAAAGACAAAAAAAAAATCAGTTTAGAATACTGTACTTAATTTGAAAAATAAACCCGAGTTTGAGGATATTTACATTGATACAAATATGTATGGGAACATAACAGAACTTTAGTCAGACTTACGCTTACTAGAACCACATCGTGATACAAATGTTAAGAAATGGCCATTATAGCCAGCCTATGCAATAGAATTACCATATTTAAACGAAGCAGAAGGCTGCTAGGAAGTTTCCTTGTAGAGAATTCTTTCACTCTGAGTATCTCATTTATTAAATATTGACTGCTAAACTGGAAATCTCCATATGATGGTGAACATGTGCAGAACAGTTGGAGGAATTAGGAACACTAATCATAAGTGTGTGATTAAGGACGAATACAATAGCAACCTAAATTTCCAGCCTCCTAGGCTTCCCTTTGAGTTTCAGACCCACTAGCCTCACAATGGCTTGAACAGAAATTTCCTTAAATATGAGTATTTATAGATTCTATTAGCTTTGCTATTCCTACTTCACTGTGTCTTTTAACATAATGTATATTCAAATAAGCATATCTAACATATAACTCAGCAATATAAGCATGTGTGTGTTATCACAAAGCCTTCAGAACCATAATTTTAATAAGTGTGTTACATTCTGTATATGAAATACATAACACTTACATAAACAGTATCCTTGCAATATTAAATTATTCCTAATTATCTTGAGATCTCTGAATAATCAGAATGACTACCACCATCCAATATCCACCATACACATGTCACTATTTGGATTCATCTCCTCTAAGAAAAAGACTAGAGATAAAATTTTGCAGTTAGAACTAATATGCAGCTAAGACACACTAGAAAGGTCATGTTGTTTACTTATAACATGTTGTATCCAGGACAGTTACTAAACAGCCATTCCTTGTTGCTCCAAAATGTCCCCATTTCCCCCTCATCATTATCTCTCTTAGAACTACCTTGAAATTTCCAGAATTCCAGAACAGAAGGGCTAGCTAAAGGCAGCATTGAAGGGATCTGAGGCCATGACTGGGTCCTGTTGGTCAACAGCCATGCTTTCTCTATCTGTGGTTAATGACTTTAGTATCTCAGAGTCAGAGGAATTTACACAAATGACATTTCTATAAGTCAGCTCATTTGGACATCTCATCTACCTTGTGTCAATGAATTGAGATTGGCATTATAACATATCAGGAGTTTCATCCAACTTGGTTTCATCCAACTCATTCTCTTCCAGTGATTCTAGAGCCAGAATTCTAGACCTCATGGGGCCATCCACATACTTCCCAGCCTTTGTCACCTCTGTGTTGCTACATCTTCTCCTGGATGCTGGCAGGAATGATCTTCTCTATTTGTCACTCCACTTCCTGTCTCTACTTAGTCAATCTTAGTTCTTATGGACAGCCTGCCTTTCTTCTATCTAAGTGAGGGAAAAGAAACATTTCTTTGATTTTTCATTAAGACAAAGTCTGTGTATTTACTATTGTCCTAGAGACAGTAGGGCTTTGGACACTCATAAAAACAATACTGCCAGGACAGCTGAGAAACTGGGCAATTCTGAACTTCATGAATAACCTATATTTTGCTCTAGCTGAAATAATTACTTGAAGGTATCTAATTTTGGCAAAAGAAAAAATAATCACATTGTGTACTTAGTGGAGAAAAATACATGTAGGCAATTTATGCTGAACACGGTTTTCAAAAACAGTGTTCAGTCAAAGCAATCAATCAGACCAGGTTACTGCATGATGTGACATTCACCATTCATGTGGTTATTGCAATACACACTCCAAATCTAGTGTACATCCAGGTCAGTTTTGAAGCTGTCCCCACAGCTCATCCCCTGTCCTTAAAGCTATACCAATTAGTTTTGTGGGTCACTCTTAAAGAAGCAAAAAAGCATGCCAGAATCATGTCATTAAAAGAACTTTGGATCTAGTTCAGAATACCCACGGACCTGATCCTCAGAGAAGGCATGTGGATGGAAGAAACCTAAGGTGCTATGGGAAAGATGCTCAAGTAGAATTACCATTAAATCAAAGCTCAAAACTTGTCTTACCAATACACTCAACTTCAGACAGTAAGTATAGAATCGGGTTTAGTGAAACTAGCATCACCAAGGAACAAACCTCATCTCATCTGAACTCTCCAAGTTAATATTGAAAGAAGAAAAAAACATTCTTCTGTGCACACGTGCTGAGATAATCTACATGGCAACTAAAATATGCAACCAATGGGAACTCTGAAATCTAGTGGGCAAGGAGAGACAGGAAGCCCAAAAGTTATGCTAAGTTATAGCTAGAATAGCAGAAAAATGAATTCATGCTACTTGGGGAAACACCCATGAAGTACGATAGACATGTGTTGGTCCTTAAAAGGTAAGGAGGACGGGCGGAGAGAAAAGATGCAAACTAGGCTCTAGATAATGTTGTGAATAAAGAAATGTGAAGGGGAATCTTCAGGAATCCTAAGTGGCTCTTCCTTGTTACTTTGAAAAGAGTATCCAGGGTTATGACAGCCTATTTAGGACTGAATGTTCACTCTGAGAGTTTGGAGATAATGAAAAGTCAACAGAGTAGCAACTGAAAGAAGAGCTTGAAAAATAAAAGTGCAGCTTATATAAGTAGTGCATCTGTAAAGTTTCTGGATAATACTCCTAGCAGTCTAAGTAATGGGTGGCATGACTTCTCTAGTCTCTAGGAATTAAACCGTCCAGATAGTCATTGTGTTTTGGTCACCAGACAGGTGGCGCAATGTTAAGAAAACACAAGAAAAGACGACAGAGTTTCTTCTTGGACTGCCTCTTACCTAGTTTGCCTTAAATTACTTACAACATGGCTGAAGTTCTTGATGCCTGAGAACCTGGCTGCAATCACATACACATTCAAACTATAAATCCTCTAAAATTTGATGTGGTGTGTGTGTGTGTGTGTGTGTGTGTGTGTGTGTGTGTATCTAATAAACGGTGTTAGGAAAAGCAATCTGCCGTGAGCCATGTACTCCTCTACACCTTTACTGAGCATACTCAATTAGAAAATTTGAGTGTCCCCAAATCAAGTTCCATGGACATTCATACAGGCTATTAATTAGGTCCACAAAGCAGGCCACACAGTAGAACAAGGTCCCCATAGGAAGAAGAAAACCTTGAAGGATAATATGTTTACTACTGGCTACAAAAGGTGCTGTGTCCTTGGTCCTATATTCCTCTTGTCCACAACTTACTTCATGTGCAGCCCTTGTCTGGACCTGTCATGCTCCCTAGTAGAGCACAGAGGCTAGAAAACCAGCATTTTTACGATGAGAGCACTTGAGAAATTATGCTCCGAGAAGACAGTTGTCAGCAACCAGGCCAATTCACTTCAGTCCCAGGCTTTCAGCCATGCAAAAGACCTGGTTGAGATAGAATTATGCTCCTTTGTCAAGCTTCCTATCTTACACTTCTGATTCAGTCACTGTGCTGAATCAACCTAGAGAGACTTTCACAAGGTTGATGAGAGGAGATGCCTCTGAAGAGCCAAATTTCTCCATGAAAGCTGCCAGCACTCTTCTGGAAGCAGCAGCATACTTTCGTACAAACACCTGCTCTGTTGGTATCTTCACTGCTTGGCTCCATCCTTCTACCCTAACTTGAGTCTTTCAATGTGATGGAAGACTAGAACTAGATCCAAGATCTCCCTGTCCCCATAATGTTTAACACTACGGAAGGCAACTCAAGGTGCCTACCTATTCCTGGCAAAGACACTACACTGATACTCTAATAGCGTTCCATTACCTACCACTGATGTCTAACCATCACTGATAGTTACTCTGGCATCAACTCCATTGTAGTAGCATTGAAGACTAAGCTGTACCATATGTTTGGATATCCAAGCTATTTTCAGTAAGACAAATGACAAAATTACATCTTTCTCATGGAAAAATATAAACAATGGGAAAATAGACATAATATCCCATGGATGCTAGCATCAACAAGAGACATAATGGTATTTAAGTATTTGACTGAAAAACAGATTACAAGGTAGAACATGCTGTTAGATTGTGTACTAACAGCCTACTCAGGAAATGCAGCTGCTCTGTGCAAGGAAAGAGACTCTCTACAGTTATTGCGTGGAGGAAATCAGAACAAAAGAGGCAGAGAGTAAACTGAGATATCAGCTCTGTACATTTGTGATTCCGACATTCTGACAATACCCAACCTGTCCTCTTGTATTTTCTCTCATTGATTTATGTCTGGAAAGCCTGACAAGTTCCACATGAGAGTTGCAATCAGATAAGATGGCATGGGAAATTCCAACCTATCATTTGAACGTCACCTAGTATCACTTATTGAGTATGAAAGATCATAAATCACAGGAATAAGCTAGTTAGGGAATCTGTAGACTCTGTGGTCCCCACAGTGGCCCAATAAAGCAGTCATAGGATATCCTGAGTTACTCCATGACCTATTTCTGAGTCCCTGATAACTTATGCTTGGAAAATGGAGACGTAACCATTAGATTAGAGCAAGTTATATGACTATGCAAAGAGAAAATAACCTAGTAGCTAAGTGATGGTGGTTGGGCTCAGGAACTTAGAAACACTAAGAGATTATATTCACTATTGTCACATTAGTGTGACAATACCTGACAAAAACAGCTACAGGGAGAAAAAGTGGGCTGTCTGTGGTTTCAGAGGCATTTCAGTTCATCATGTTAGAAGGCATGGCAATGCAGCTCCATCTACAGTGGTAAGAAACTGTGGAAGAGCTGTTCATATGGTAGGGATCTAGGAAGCAGGAAAGGTAGACCATAGCCAGGGGTAGAAAAACCTTCATAGTTCCACCCCGGGTGACCCACTTCTGCCCACCAGGCCCCACCCCCTACAGGATCCAGAGCCTTCAGAATAGCACCACAGGCTGGGGAGCAAGTATTCAAAACATAAGCGGAGGCGGGGGCGGGGGAGTGGCGAGGCATTAAGGATTCCAAGCATAATCTAGATGTCCAGAGGAAATGTTGATGCATCTCTTTTCCTCTAGTTGGCCCCTAGCTTGGCAGAATCATCACATGGCTTCCCCGAGTCAAGTGGCAGCTGTGCTGGTAAACTGACTCACTCCTCCTTACGCTCTATGACGACAACGCAGTGGACCTGCCTTCACCCGCATATGCAGACCCACAGGAACTCACAATCTTGAATAAGTGTGGCTAAGAGTTCATCTGTGTCCTGTGCTATCTCAGAAATGTGTGTTACACCATGTATAGCAATTAAGTCTCTGTCTACTTGGTGGCATTCTATGAGACCTCTCCAGAACCATGTAAGATAATCATAACCTAAATAAAGTTTATTGACGATTTTGTAACTAAAACATCATTGCCATCTGAGTTAAAGGTTTACTTGTGCAGGATAGTGGGATGTAGAATATGGCCCTAGGATGGAGGTGGGACTTCGACCAGCTTGCTTTTCATTGCAATTACTAGTACTAACATCACTCCGTGATCTACAATTCTTTTGTGGAGAAACCAGGTAAAGAGGGACATTTATCAGGAATATACTGACACCTGGCTTAATATCTGTATGTTCCCTAGTATCAGAGTCCAGAGAGATAATAACCAAGAACTCTTAACATTAGTAGAGTTAATGAGACAGAACAGACCCCCGACATCAGTGGGCTAACATAAACTACCTTGAATGTGTCCAAATACACAATAGACAAGCATTAAACTTCTTTGTGACTGACTATGGAAGACTTTGTATGGCTATCTTCACATCATGTTATATTTGCATTAATACCATCAGTCAGAACAGTCTACCATATCCTAGGAAGAGAAGTTAAAAGACTACCTGACATAAGATTTACTAGTACTCCCTGGATCCAGTTCTGCAGGCTGAGTCAAGGAAGCTGGAACACATGGCCAAGGCTGGTACTGCAGACTGATTTCATCATGCTGATTAGAATTCTACATCCCAAGTATTTTACAAAAGAGCTTGAATGAATTGATCCTAACCCCTGTCTCTGTTATCTAATTGGAGTTATTCAGCAATGTGAACTGTAAGTTTAGCTCTGACTGTGTACTATAGGGCCTAAACAGACTCTTGAAAGAAGCAGTCCATGATGGGCCTTGCATATCCCTGTGCATATTTGTGAGTTTGCCAAAGCTTGACTGCCTCTTAGCATTAACTAGTCACAGGCCGATAAAAGTCAAGGACATTTCCAAGGGACAGCACTGTGACTATAGAGGAGGAGCTGAAGTCTCTGAAAGATCAAGGCCACCCTGGTTCATAATGTGATTTCCAGATAGGCACGCAAGCTGTAACAGATGTCCCACAAGAAGCAGATGGGTAACATAAAGAAGAGCTCCCCAGGAGAAGAGGCAGAGCAAGAAAATAAAAATATCCTTGACCAAGATGTTGATGCCATTGCAGGCATCACTTTTGTGGCCTTCCAGCCATTATCTGATATCCTATAAACAAAGCACAGACGTGGAAGTCCACAGATCTAACACTCAAGAAGACAGTGCCGCATCCACACAGCCCGCGTTCACTGAGCTTGATCTCTCCTTCAACCGTGACTGAAATATACACAACCAAGACAAGCAGTGGACACTGTGACAGATCACAATGGGGTGAGTCACTATATGGTTGACTTCTACTGCTGCAACTTCGTAAAGACAGAGAGAAAGGCAAATTAAAGTTTCATATGGGACAGAAGGATGGTTTTAAATTTTAAATCGTCTTTTTCAAAGAATCAAGAATGATGAGAGCCAAGAGGTTTTTAAGGAAAGGACTACATGCTACTCTGATACTGAGCATAATGTTAACTCGTGTTTAATATTTTCATTGATTCTTTGAGATTTTCATGCAATGCATTCTAATTGTATTCAGACGCCTTCCCCATCTCCCTTTATACCCTCCCCGACTTCACATCATTATTTTTTAAAGGTCTGTTGAGACTAATTTGTGTACCCCAAATGCTCTTGGGTATGGGTTCATCCCTTGCAGTCTGGTCAATATACTAGGTGTCCCATCCTTAATAAAAATGACTCTCCCTCTCTTGATAGCTATTAATTGCCTACAGATCCTCAGCTAGGGCTGGGATGTCTTGCCCACCTCCCACAGCCATACAGGGTTTTTATCTGGCTTAGACTTGCACAGGTTTTGTGCATACTGTCATAATTGCTATGGGTTCCTATGTGGAACTGCCCTGTTCTAGTATTAATCTAGCGCTTATGGCTCTCACAATTTCTCATCCCCCTCTTCCACAATGATCCCAGAACCTTGAAAGGGGAATGTAATGCAGATATTCTATCTAGGGCTGAGTGCTCTGTAGTTTTCTTCTCTGTGCACTGATCAATTGTGAGTCTATGTTAATCATCATCTGCTGCAAGAAGAAACTTCTATATGCATGCTACCAGAAAAGAAAAGTAATCATCAAACTTACCAGCTGTGAACTCTGCAAACTATAATAACAGCTGGCCTGGCAAGATATGCCCACTGGTGCTGTAGTGTCACAAATACCGTGGGGTAACCAACTACCTTCTGATTGGATTTCAGGCTTGCTTCTCGAGATGGAGGCCATACTTGGCACAGTAATCAGGGACAAGAACCTGTGGCTAGATAGACCCCAGATCATAGGGGAGAACTTACTACTTTTAGTCTGCTGAATGGACAGAGTATCAAGCTGATTCCTAATGACATATTCTGGTACGTTATTTGAAAACCAATGTTATTGAGCATTTAGACATTAGTCATAATTTTGATTAAATTCCCTTAGTTTACTTATAGTTACAAATTTAGTACATTTAATTCTTTTGAATACATCAAGCATCTTAATAGTAATACATTTATAAGTATAATGATTATGAAGTTTATGCATTTACATAAAGCTAATTATCAAATTTTTAAAATGTGAAGATCTTCTGTTTATTTTGCCCTGATTTTGAAGTACTGCTAGAGTTCCTATTTGGGGAATTCTTTTTTAAATATTTTATTTATTACTTTTACTTTATATGTATGAATGTGTTGCCTGCATGTATGTAAGTGTACTTGTGTTAGGCGATGCCTAAGGAGGTCAGAAGAGGGCATCAGATGTCCTAGAACTAGAGTTATGGAAGGTTGTCAGCCACTATGTGAGTGCTAGGAACAGAACCTGGTCCTCTGCAAGAGCAACCAGTGCTTTTAACCACTCAGCCATCTCACCAGCCCCTACTTTAGGACTTCTCATATCTTACCAAACACACATGTAAAACAAATTTCACACAAAAGTTAAGATTGTACATTCCCAGTTCTTGGCCAAGTGACCCTGGGTTGAGACTCTGGATGTGATTCTGTTGCTTAGGGAATTCAAACAAGTGACATTGAGAATTGTACAATGACTCCCTTTAAAAAAAATTTTATTTGTTATTTTTGTTTTATGTGTATGAGTGTACTGCCTGCATACTATGTAAGTGTCCCTACATCATACAATGCCCATGGAGGTCAGAAGAGGGAATCAGATCCCCTGAAACTGCAATTACAAATGGTTGTTAGTAGACATGTGGGTGCTAGGAATTGAACCCGGGTCCTCTACAAGAGCCTCCAGTGTTCTTAACCTCTGAGCCATCTCGCCAATACCCAGTGACTCCCTTTATGAAATAAATGTTTTAAGTTTCAAGGTTTTGAAATCTGTTGTCTTTCTGAAAAAGATGTATTTTTTAACGTTTTGGGTATCCTAATCTCTAATCCATTGACATTTCACTATGATATATGGGCCTAGTCTTCTGACATTTCAAAGTATATATTTCTTAACAAATGTGGTTTTTTAAGTAATATTTATCTATGGTCTAATATCTATCCTAATAGCTAACCTCCTTAGAGGATTAATTTGTTTCATTGGAAGCAAAATTTTTGAGGTTTGATATCGTGACCAACATATTTCATTAATTTTTTCTTCCAGTTTACTATCTTATTTCTTATGACAGCAAATGCTTAGTATCTTTTGTCCTTGGCAGAGTTCCTACTTTGTGCAGGATTTTCTCCTGCTTACCCAGACAGAAGTGTATATTTTCTTTTAAAAAATGTCTATTGTATAATAATGATAAATGTCACATGCAATAACACCCCTATTGTAAAAATCAGTAAAAACTTAATATCCAGCTACACTTATATTTATTTTGTATGCTTATAATAATAAATACCTTGATACACAATTTTAGCTGCTCTTATCTGGGATATTACAATGAGTTCATGGCCTTTTACACAGATTCATTTCCTAATGTCTTGTCAATACGTGGTACTCAGAAGAAGCCAGCTTACATGCACTGATTTGCACTTTCTTGCTGCCTCTTACATCTTTGAAATCATTCTTGCCTTCTGTTAACAGTTTAAATGACAAATGAAAATCCTAATTTGGCCCTCCCATAAGACAAGCAACTGAATACCCCCAGGAGGCAAGCACTCCTTTACGTAGAAAACAAAATTGGAAAACAAATAAAACTCCATGCCTCTGGTCTTGTATGGAAAACTGCTGCATTTGCTTCATTTAAAAAAGTACAGAGGACCAGATGTTTGGATGATCTACTAGCCAGAAAAGGAAGCATTTCATGAAGTAACTCAGCCAGTTTTATTAGAATCCATAGACCCTGGTGTCTCAGAAATCAGTCCTACCTAAAAGAAATCCCTAAGGTTGTATATATTATAAAAATATTACAAAACCATCTGTTTGCTCAAACAAGTTCCATGAATGATTCAACCATATGCCACTTTCAGTATACAGTCTTTAAAATTCTTTAAGTTATTTATTGTATGTTTACATGAACACACATATATCATGGCACATGTATGTAAGTCATACAACTTGTGGTAGTTAGTTTTCTCCTTCCATCATATGGGCTCTGAGGATTAAACTCGGGTCATCGGGCTTATTGGCAAGTGCCTTTCTATACCCACCGAGCCATCTCACCAGCCTCAATATATAATCTTGAACAAAGTAGCATTTTGCATAGGGAAGATAAAAGTAGCATTTTTAAAATCTTCACTCTTGACATTTAAAGAAAAGCAGAAAGAGAGCTAGAAGAACAAAGTTAGGACAGATAATCAACATCAATAAACTTCAGAGATCTTATCCTCATGCACACCCAAATGTGGACAAACCTCTAGTAGATATAAGCATGCATAACATCTGTACCAGAGAAAGCACAGTGAGGCATCCAGAGAACACTAAACGAGTTCAAAGGAAGTTACTGGAAATTTCCCAGGGACACTGTGAAGACAGGAGCTGGCAGTGGGTAGTGTTCTGACAATGTGTAGTATTTCGCCTGTTCTGTAGTAGGGCCCTGCGGTGGGCTCTAAAAAAGAATAGAGGAGTCTGTGCTCCAAGGACTCTCAAAACTACTCTGCACAGCTTGCTTCCTAGATGAAGCCTGATTCAGGTCAGAATGTCAGGGAGGATATTCCAACTGATAGGACAAAGACAGCATACTAAAAAGGAAAGAGAATATCCATATATATTTGGATAACTGGGCATGAGAACAGAGCCAGGAAATCTTTAAAGTAGATACCATACAAAACTACAAAAGGAAACAATGGTTTTAGAATGCAAAGAAAAGTTATTTTAACCCTCCTCCCTTTAAGAATAATTTCATATTAAAAAGAACAGAAATTAAGTCAGTCCATACTGTTAATGTTTGGTTTGCTTTGGTTTGGTTTGGCTTGTTTCCATAGGGTCTCCTTAGTCCTGGCCCACCTGGGACTCACTAATATACACTAGACTTGCTTTGATCTCACAGAGATCCACCTGCTTCCAAGGGCTGAGATTAAAGGCATGCTCCATCACACCCAAAGTCTAAGTTAATGGTTTTTAAAGAGGAAAAGTGAGCGATCTGCCTAATCAGAGTCAAGATCAACAAGACCAGAAAGCAGATTTTGAGAATTTTCCAAGTGAACTGGGGGAATATTCACTACCTGGATGAAAAGTGAGCCAATAGATTGTGAAACTACATTAACAAATGTTCCATTCATACAGTGCCTTACACAGTCATATAACTTAAAATTGATGCCAGCATTTAGAATCTGCCATGAAAGGCTCAGAAATTATTCTTCCCATTTTATCATGGAGAAAAAAAAATTAAAGCTTATAAACCATGAGACTTTGTGATCAAATTGTTTGCACTGCTAGAATGAGAGTGTGCCAGAAAACCGTAACAGGAAAACATAGTATTTGAGAATGAGTTAAGCACATTATCAAAACACGGTAGGAAAAAGTCATGGAAGGGAAACATCCATCAGAATGAGAGCTCAAAATGAGCTTGGAAACAGTGAGTGTGGGCAGATACTAGAAAGCTGGCCAGTCGTCACACAGGTGCTCTACTTCCCACACAGACCCTGCCACACAACACACAGAACAATCAGTTCTTAAGGAAATTCTGCTGACTGAAAATACCACTGTCTAAATGATTTTAAAAGCTTTCATTGTTTAATACGGATGGACATGGTTTTAAATATGTAGAACCTCATTATTCCTGAGGCATAGCACTAGAATTCTAGAAACATACAAGAAATAATGAAAAGCATGCTTATCTGGGCCGTGGAACAGTAAGCAAATGTCTCTGTGACCCCTGTGTCCACACATGCAGAGAGAAATCTAATTTTAGCATTTACTATTTAATTTATCTTCATTTTTCCTGTGCTTAATGCAGACTACATGGGGCATGTTGTTAAAATTTTATGGAAAGTAACATAACTCTATAATTTGTGATTCCCTGAGTTTCTTCTTAAAATGCAGCCAGAAATTGCTACAGGTGCAGAATTTAGTCGCTTGAAAACTATGCAGGAGGAGAGCCCAATTCATCAGGTGAAGACCTAAAGGACTCACCTACTGTTAGTCCTTGACTGAAGAAAGCATCACTCAAAATCAAAACAAGGGTTCGGCCTCAGGAACGTCTCCTCCAAGATGCACAAGAAGGTTTGAGAGTTGTTGGGATTTTTTTGGTTGTTTGGTATTGGTTTTTGTTTTGTTGTTTTAAGAGTTGAATATCCACTAAATAATCAAATCTGTATGGCTTCTTTTCTGATCTGGAACATCCTTCCCATGGAAAATAGCTGATGCACGATTATAAGAAACACTGTAGAAATCAGAGCTAACGGTGGTCAGCAGGCCAAACCCGCAGCTCGCCATGATTAATGCCTTTGATGTTTTGATCAAATTTACTCATAAGAAACACTACATTGTAGGAACTGTGAAAAGAAACTCAACACAAATTCACAACCTTTGCATGAAATTTAGTAGCAGGTGAAGCATAAGGATGAATCCTGAATCACACAGCGATTTATACAATTAAAAAATTAATAAACTGTCATCATGGCATACCGTACATTTTAAAGTAGACTATGCATCACGTTCTTCATAATCTCATTTGGTTTGGCAGGAAGATCTCTCAACAGTAACACCCGCTTCTAGCACAGGGGCTTTACTACCACAGGGTACCCCAGGAGGAACTATCAACTCTGGCCTCTTAAGAGTGAGAGATAGTGCCAGCAAGACTTTATAAATCCCCTCCCTTCGCCCATTCTGCATGTTTTAGAAGGGTTGTATGAATGAAGGAATTTTAAGCATTTGTGAAAGAAAATACATCACAAAATGCAGGACATTGAGTGGCTGCTCATTAGTTTTGTTTACCCTAAAATATAATCTCCCCCTTAAAAATTCGTGACAGGTTCAAGCATTTTTCAATCTCAAAAACAGTTCTAAGTTTCACCAGCTCTTCATTTGTTTCTTTATTAGTTCGATGTCTCTTCTATGTTGCTGATAATATACTATTTAAAAACTAGGTGTCTATCATTACTATATATATTTTTTAATGAATATATTACAAAATGAATGAAAAAAAGGAATAACCGGCATAAATGTGGAGAATGTGGCCAAAAAAGATCCTTGCTGTTTCAGTGTGGGGATCCTCCACTCAAAATCATAGCAATTATTTCCTTCTTTACGAATCCATAATAATTCAGCATGTCCCTTGAACAGCCACAGCTCTCTGAGACTTAGAAATCCCATGTCTTGGCCAAAGGAAGTACCTCCTGACCTCAGATGTGGCCTCTGTCAACACTTTAAGCATCTTTTAACATTTTAACTTTTTTTTCTTCAAATACCATCTTACCACGTGAGAGGGATTTTATTCTGACAACAACTTTGTTGGTATTTTCCTCATATTGACCAGTTTTTAATTATCTGACACAAACCGAATATCCAAATTTCAAAGCCTGACAGCAGTTCCCGGTAGCAAGAACAGCACAGGCTAAGGGTCCCATCACTAGCTCATCAGATGCCAGCTACAAAGGGGACGACTGTACTCTTCTACTCAGCTAGCTACAAATGGTAAGGCTCCTAGAACGTCTTCCCACCAGACAGGAGAACAACTCTCAGAACTCGGGCCAGTGATTCACTTAACATTTCTGCTTTATTATACAACTTTTGGAAAACAGAGACATGGAGTGATGTGTGGAGTTCAGAGCTTCTCCATCCTTCCCAAGGGGGTCCCTTATAACCTCAACATGTTCCCCAACTCAGAAGCCTCCCAAACCTATCGACCTAGTTAGCTTTCTGTTCCCATGACAAAACACTGTCCAAAACCAACTTGGGAGGAAAAAGTTTATTTCTTCTTACTCTTCCAAGTGACGGCTGTCACGGAGTCAAGCCAAGGCTGGAACTCAAGGCAGGGACCTGGAGGTCAGAACTGAAGCACAGTGGGCTGGGCACTCTCACATCACTGAACAATTAAGAAAATCCTTCACAGACATGTCCACAATTCCCCAATTAAGGTTCCGTCTTCCTAGGTATGTCAAGTTGACACTGAAGCTACCCAGCCAGCACACCATATTTTGGAGTTCATATGGAGGTATCATTGTAGAGGCATTGATGACTGCACTCAGTACCATCCGTTATCGGCTCCCTGGAGGTCAGGGTATGGTGCTTTAATCCAAGCTTCTAATCACTGTTCTGAACAGAGAAATGTTTCATCGACATGGCAAAACCCTACCCCATCGGTGTTGTTGGGGAATTTTACCTCTTGTCTCCCACGTTTTCAGACTCAGGACTTTCACAATCACATCCTATAGACTTGGAGACACCAGAAGGCCCCTGCAGTTCCAGCTCATGTTTGTCACTAACCTAAGGAGTGAAGGATCCAGTCCCTGTCTTGAACATTCTCTTCCTTGAAACCCTGGAAGGAATTCAGGGATCACAATTTCTGACTGGAATAACTTACTAATAATAAACTTACTCCCTCTTCTTACAGATAACTGCTACTGGTGCCAGGGACCCATGACCTTTCCTCCCGTGGTGATGGAGGAACTCAGGCCAACATAACACTGATGGATGGGAAGGCCTGGGACAGGGCTGGCCCTTTAGCTCATCCCATAAGGGAGGCAGGCTTGTTGTCTTCATCTCTGCTGAGTCCTCAGTGTGAGCAGGCAGCAAACTGCAGAGATGCTGAGTACATTCCCATAGACATGGCTCTGTTTTGCCTTTCTTCTGTTCTGGCTTGCTTTCCTGAAACTGATTACACACATCTTGTTCATCTGAGGAGTTTGCCACAACATCATATTGGCAAATTCCCTTCCTGAACATGGCACAGTATTTTTGTGCTTTAGTTTTTGGCCCCAGGGCTGCAAGTCTCATCTGAAAGGAAGAATGCTCCTTCTAGCAGCTGAAACTAGAGGCCCTTTAAACATCTTGGATACAGTTTTTCTCTGGAGGGTGTGCCATTAGGAATTAGAATCACCAGTCCGCCTTCTCAACATGGGACAGGTATCCTTGAGTCCATCAGACTCACCCTGATGATATATTCTAAAGACTTGCAATAGATTTTCTTCTCACCTCCTAAAAAAGAAATACCTTGTGTTTCTTTGTAGCATAGTCTGGCCACTGTGCAAGATTCCAGATCATGAAGAATGGACTTTACACAGTACTATTTGCTACAAGAACGTTCTCCAACCTCACCTGTTCTGTCCCAATATAAGTGGTCAGCAGCACCTATATCAACATAGTATAATTTTATTTTTTAAATAAATATGTTTAATTCTTTGAGAATTTCAGACATTGTATTTTGATCATACTCACTTTCAAATCCTCCCATAACTCCTGACAAATCGACCCTAATCTCCCCACCACTATAATCTCAAGTCCTTTTTTTTAATTTAATAACCCATCAATCTGTGCTGTCTATATACTTCTGGGTATGAAGCTACCCACTGGAGCATGGTTGACCGACCAGGAGCCACATCCCTAAGAAAACTGACTCTCCTAACCTAGAAGCCATCATGCCCGTAGCTCCCCGGTTAGGGCGGGGCTCATGAACCCTTTCCCTCTCATGCCAGAATGTCTACTAGATTTTGCAAGCAACCATCGCTGTTGAAAGTGCATGAGGGCAGCAGTCCTGTCACATCCAGAAGACAGTTTTGTCCTGGTGCTCCTCTACCTCTGGCTCTGGCTCTTACAATCTCTCTGTCCCCTCTTCTGTGACGGTCCCTGAGCCATGAGGATGATACAGATGACCCATCTGCGGCTGAGCACGTCACTGACTCTTATTCTCTGCCTTTGGATCACTTGTGACTTTCTGCATTAACCACCATCCACTGCACAATGGTGTCTCTCCCCTAATGGGGTCTCTCTCCTCTCTCTTTCTCTCTCTCTCCTCTCTCTCTCTCTCTCCCTCTCCGCCCCCCCTCTCTCTCGTCAGTGCACATGTGCCTTGGTGGAAATCAGAGGACAGCCTGTGGAAACCAGTTCTCCCTTTCCTCCTCCATGTAGGCACCAGGATCACCTCGGTCAAGTCTTGGCAGTAAGCACCCTAACCCACTGAGCCATCTCACTAGCCCTCTAGTCAAGCTTTCATATCCCCTTTTCCATAACAAAATCTAAAAAAATGCTTCCAATTTGGCCAGATTCCCAGGGCTCTCAAAAGAACAGGAAATCATGGATGACCCTTCCCCTGACCTACCTCATCCTAATCACCACTAAGCCCACTTCCCCAAGGAACTCCATCCCTGCTCCCACATCCAGAGGACTCTAACTGCCTCTTCCCCTCAGCCTGTATTCCTTCTGTGAAGAAGTCAGTGGAAAACTGGGCACTATTGAAGCCCATGTCTCTTTTCCCATTTCCGTCCTTACCCAGATAGAAGCCAAAGCCAGCTCTTTTACCCAAGACCCGTGAATGAATTCATAAACATATGAATCCAACCCTGTTTTATCTTTCTCCTGTTTGTTCAACACTTTTCACTAAAATCCTCCAAATTCTTCCCTCACAGCTCCAACCTAACACTCAAGAACACCAGCCCCAAACTTAAGACCATGTATCCTTGACCCATTTCACCACGCTGACATTATGGATGCTCTCCTGAGTGGTTGTAAAGATTAAATTATGAAATGTCTCTTCCCTGTTTGCCACAGGGACTAGATGGCATCTATGACTCTGACTCTCTAGATAAGCACTCCCAGAGTTCTTCCCCAAGTCTCTCTCCCTCCAAACTCCCAGGACTGTATGACTCTCCCCATGGTAATCCAAACTAGACACTCCTAGATCCATTCCAGGACTCTAACAACAATCCATCTCACCACATGGCTCATATGACCCCTCACTCCGAGTAGACACTCCCCGATCACTTCCTTGAGCTGACCAGAAAACAACCCCTCTAACACAGCCTGGACCCCTTGTCTCCCATGAACCAAACCCAGACAGATACTCCAGGAGCCCATTCTCAAGGCTCCCTATCTCCACGCCTCCCCTGACCCCATCCAGGAAGACACTCCTCAAGCCCTTCTCCTGCCAGGCTAGACTCCCAGAGCTCATCCCCTACCCCCACCAACCACCCCACCCTCCATGCCATCCAGAGACTAAGTGTCCTGCAACCTCTACCCCAGGGACAGTCCTTGAGCTGTGAGGGGAAGAGGCTGTTAGAGCCCTCTGGATGTGGGAGCAGGGATGGAGTTCCTTGGGGAAGTGGGCTTCGTGGTGATCAAGATGAGGTAGGTCAGGGGAAGGGTCATCCAAACAATCCAAAATATGAAAATAGAACTTAATAAAGAGGGGCTAGAGAGATTACTGCATGGTTAAGAGAAATGGCTGTTCCTACAGAAGACCCAGGTTTGAATCCAAGCACACACGATGACTAACAATAATCTGTAACTCCAGTTCAAAGGGATCCAACGCCCTCTTCTGTTTCCCGCAGGCACTGCATGACATGGGTGCACTTATATACACACAGGCATAACACCAGCACAAATAAAATAATTTTTTAATTAACAAGAATTAGAAAAGGCGAACTGAGATAAAACTTGAAAGGGAAAGCTCAGTCAGTGAAGTAAAACCTCAGTGGAAAATCTCACCAATGAAATGGATTGAGGCGAAGAGATAATATAAAGGAAGATTTTTTTTTCTTTCCCCTTCAGCTATAATAGACATTTCTTTCTGGGTAAAGTTTTCTAGGTTGGCATCAATGGTCACTTAGAACGTGGAGTTCAGGCTCTTCTGGCTTTCATAGTTTGCATTGCAAAGTCAGGTATAATTCTGATGGGTTTTCCTTTATATGTGACTTGCTGTTTTTCTTTTGCAGCTTTCCGAACTCTCTCTTTGTTCTGCACGCTTATTGTTTTTACCATGATATGCCTTGAGGAGTTTCTTTTCTGGTCCTGTCTATTTGGTGTTCTATGTGCTTCTTATATTTTATAGGAATGTCTGCCCTTAATTTTGGGAAATTTTCTCCTACAATCTGGTTGAAGATCTGGTGAACATCACTATCCTGAGATTCTTCTTCCTCTGTGTCTATGATGTGTAAATTTGGTCTTTACGTGTGTCCCACATTCCATTCCTTTTTTTTAATTTTTCATAATCTTTGCTTGAGTGCTCCAGTTCTTCAAATTTATTCTCCAGTCTTGATATTCTGTTTTCCATTTCATTCATTCTGTTGGTGGGGCTTTCTCCTGTCATTTCAAATTAGCTGAGTTTTTCACTTCCTTCTTCATTTCAGCCTGAGTTTTCTTTAATATTTCTCTCTTTTGTAAATCCATTCAGAAGTTTATCCCCATCTTCTTTTAGTTCTTTGATTTGTTTGTGTGTTCTTTAAATTCACTGAATTCTTTGATCACGCTATGATTGTTCCTTGAAACTCTGTGTCCTGGCTTATCTCTATGGGTTCTCTCTGTAGAACTCTTCTATGCAAATGGTGATGTTTGGCAGGGACATATTATTTGGGTTTTTCATATTATTAGTTTTTTCATTGTGATGTTGGTATGTGGATTTCTTTTGTTGTTTGTGATTCTGATGTAATTCTTAATTTAGTGGTCTGAGTTCCTCAATAGAATATAGACAAATATATTGGATTAGAGAATGGGATCAATATTTTTACTGCCTCCAAGAAATACACTTTACCATCAAAGACAGATACCGCCTTAGGATAAAAGAATGGAAAAGGATATTTTAAGCAAATGGAACCAAGAAACAGGAAGGTGTGGGCATTCTAATTTCTGAAAACTACAGATTGATCCCAACACAGTATTAGTGGATGACTTCAGTACCCCGCTTTCACCATTGGACAGTTCATCAGAACAAATCTTAAGAAACTCTGGAATTATGACATCATAAATTAAACAGACCTAGAGAAACTCTAGAATTATGACATAATAAATCAAATGGGACCTAATAGCCATTTATACAATATTCCATCCAAATACTAAAGAATACAATTTCTTCTCAGCAGTCCATGGAACTTTCTCCAAAACTGGCCACATACTTATTAGGCACAGAGATAGTCTCAACAAATATAGAAAAGTTAAAAGTTAACATCCTGCATTCTGTCTGATGATAAACATATAAAGCTGAATATCAACACCAACAGAAACTACAGAACATACACAAAGTCATGAAAACCAAACAACACACTGCCAAATTAAAATTGGGTAAAGGGAGAAATCAAGAAGGAAGACTAAAAATTCCTAGAATTGAATGGAAATGAAAACAGCATACCAAAGAACATGGAACACAATGAAGACAATCCTAAAAGGAAAGTTTATAGCACAAGTGTCTACATCAGAAACTTAAGCAGGTGTGATGGCATAAACCTTTAATCCCAGCATTTTGGAGGCAAAGGTAAACAGATCTCTGTGAGACTGAGGTCAGCCTGTTCTACGTAGAAAGTTCCAGACCTGCTGGGGCTATAAGAAGAGTTGGTCTCAAAAAAGGCAACAGTACAAAAACAAAGGAAATTAGAGGCATCTCATCTGAATAGCTTAAAGATGATGTACTTGAAGGTCTTGGAAAATAAAAAAAAATCCTCAAAAACAATATATGGGAAGACATAGACAAAATAGGAGCTGAAACTAATGAAATAGAAACAAGAAAACACAAAGAATCAATTAAATGAAGAGTTGGTTCTCTGAAAAGATTAACAAAATTGTTAAATCTTTAGCCAAATTAAACAAAAGAAAAAGAGAGAAGACCAAGATTAATAAAATTGAAGAAGAACAAGGAAAGATTATAATAGTCATTAAAGAAATCCAGAGAATCCTAAGAACATACTTTAAAAATCCATGTTCCACTAAACTGGAAAATCTGAAAGAAATGGATGAATTTCTAGTTTCCTAGCCTGCTGAGGTTAAATCAAGATTAAGTAAGTAGACTCATAATAATAAAACATAATTCTATCAGAAATTAAAAGTTTCTAAACAAATAAACAAAAAGCACAGGACCAAATAGATTTGGTACAGACTTTTGCCAGTCCTTCACAGGAGAATTAATACAAACATTCCTCAGATTATTCCCTAAAATAGGACAGGAAGACACTTCCAAACTCTTTTTATAAAGTCAATATTACAGTGAAAGCAAAGCCAAAGAAACACTTGACAGAAAAGAATATTATAGACCAAGCTCTCTGATGAGTATAGATGCAAAAATTCTCAACAAAATACTTGCAAACCAAATTTAAAAGCATATCAAAAAAATCATCCAAAATGATCAAGTTGGTTTTATCTCAGAGATGCAGGAATGGTTCAGCATAAATCCAATCTACTACACAAATATATTCAAGAACAAAAATCAAATTATCACCTCATTATATACGAGAATGGCTTTTGACAAAATCTAACATCACTTCATGGTGAAAGCCATGGAGAATGTAGGGCTACAGTGCTCATATATTAACATAATGAAGGCAATATACAACAGTCTCACAGCCAACACCATGCTAAATGGAAAAGCACTCAAATCATGATCCAAGCAAAGATGTCCACTCTCCCCATCATGTTCCACATTCCACTGGCAGTTTTAGCCAGATCAATGAGACAAGCGAAGCAGACCCGTGAAAGGAAGAAGTCAAAACGTCGTCATCGGCAGGTGACATGAAGTACTGAGGAAGTAAAGGACTTGTATAGTAAAAACTTTAAGACGTTGAAGAAAGAAATTCAAGAAGGTATCAAAAGATGGGAAGACCTCCCAATCTCATGGATCAGGATAGACATTGTGAAAATGGCCATCCTGCCAAAGGCAATCTACAGATTCAATACAACCCCCATCAAATATTCAGGGCAATTTTTTACAGAAATTGAAAAACTAACCTCAAATTTCATATGGAAATACAAAAAACTCAGAATAGTCAGTCCTGAACAATAAAAGAACAGCTGGAGACATCATCATCATCCCTGATTACACATGCTCCTACAGAGTTATAGTAATAAAACCAGCATGGTATTGGAACAAAAACAGACACATTGAGCGACTGAATAGAACTGATGACCCAGAGTTAAGTCTGCACATCTATGGACACGTCATAATTAACAAAGGGGCCAAAAATACACATTGGAAAAAAAGATAGCATCTTCAACAAATGATGCTAGTCAAACTGGTTTTAGCTATATGTAGAAAAATGAAACCTTATCTCTCACCTAACACAAAACTCAATTCTAAATGCATCAAGTACCTCAACAAAAGACCTTATAACCTGGGTATGATAGAGGAGAAAGTAGAGAATACACTGGACCATTTAGGTACAAGAAAAGGCTTTCTGAACATGACCGTGATAGTGCAGGAGTCAAGACCAACAATTAAGAATGGGACCACATGAAACTACTACTGTACTGTTCTGTACAGTAAAGAACACCATCATTTGAATGAAGAGGCAGCCTACAGAATGATAAAAAATACTAGTTTTACTAGTTATACATCTAACACATAGTTAGTAACTAGAATACACAAAGAATTCAAAATAGTAAACCTCAAAAGAAAAAAAAAACACAACCCAATTAAAAACTGGGGTAAGAAACTAAACAGAGTTCTCAAAAGATAAAATGCAAATGGCTGAGAATATTTTTTTAATGTTCAACATCCTTAGCCATCAGGGAAATGGAATTTAAAATGACTTTGAGGCTTCTTACTCCAGTCCTAAGGGCTAAGTTCCCCAAAACAAGCAATGATAAATGCTGGCATGATGTGGGGAACGAGGACTACTGTTCACTTCTGCAGGGAGTGCAAACTGGGGCTGCCACTGTGGAAGCCAGTGTGAAGGTTCCTCAAAAAGCTAGAAATAGATCTGCTACATGATCCAGCCATTCCAATCTTGAGCAATACCGAAAGGACTCTGTACCCTACCACCAAAACAACTGCTCTATTTCATCCACGTTCACACTGCTCTATTCACCACAGCCAGGAAATGGAGGCAGCCTGGATTTCTAGCAGCTGTTGGATGGTGAAAATATGCTACACTTAAACAGTGGAATATCATCCAACCATTAAGAACCATTAAGAAAAACGAAGTTATGGAATTTTCAGATAAGTGGATGGAATTGGAAACAATGATTTGGAGTGAGGTAACTCAGACCCAGAAAGATAAATGTCACATGTGTGGTCTCTTTCATGTGTGACTGATAGCTTTGAATCTCTAAATATGTATGTTTTGTTTGGAAAACCCAAAGAGGTCAGGAAACTAGTAAGGGACCATGATGGGTGGGGGACTTTCTTGGAAGTGAAAATAAAATGCTGTGATATAAAGAAGGAAGAGAGAACAATAGAACACAAAGGGTTAAATGGGGTGGGGGATGCAATGGTGTGGTTGAGGGAGGACAGGGAGGGAGAACAAACACTAAAGCCATTTGATAGGGCCATATAGAACTACTATTGTACAAGCTTCCTAACATGCATATACATATACATGTACATATACATGTACATGTACAAAATAGTTTAAATGGAGTTATCCTATAACAGAGGGACAATGCTCCTATCAGTAACCACAGATTACCAAATAAAAAATATGATGGCAGGAATGGGTGCTCGATCTCCTTTGGAGTTGTTGACCAGGGGAGTCCCAGAAACCCTCAGACAATACTAGCTATTGATATTGGTCTTCCTTACCAAACAGAATTTGACAGACCCTTTTGCTGAAAACACTACATATACATGGACACGGAGAAATCAAGCTGGTACTGACCTCAAAGTTTTATCCCTGCTGGCTAGCTTTCATAGTGCTAAAAGATGCTATGTGTGCTGCTAGAAGAGAAAAGTACTCGATCTTCTGGAGCTGTGAACTCTAAGAGCTATAACAATGATTGCCGTAGTGCAGTAGTAGCACAGACATTACAAAAGTCTTGAACCACCTTCTGATTGGATTTAAGGCTCATGTCACAAGATGGAGCCCATATCTGATACTGGACAAGACCCTGTGGCTAGACAGGTCACAGGCCATAGTGGTTAACATACTACTATCATTCTACTAAACTGATTTAGTGTTAAAACAGCTCCTATCCTAATGACTTAGCATTATACCCATAGACCAGTGCATCTCTAAACACTCATCAGAAAAGCTTCTTTTTGCAGTGAATAGTGATTAACATAGACACCAACAACTGGTCAAAATGCAGAGGATAAGAGACTGAAGAGTCCTCACCGCTAATGAGATCTCTCTATCAAACCTTTCTCCCATAGGCTCAGGGAGCAGAAACTGGAAGAGCCAAGGCTGGCAGATAACTAAAGGCAAACAGTGTTTGTTTTCCAGACACAAGGAAGTTACGTACATGAATGAATCCACAATGCTGTGACAACATACACAAGCCCAAACCAGACAAAACCCCAGCATGGAAGGCTGAGGTGGGAATGAGGCCCCACCCCTAGCTGACAGCTGCTGGGAGAGAGAGAATCTGTTTTCTTTAAAGGTATGAACTTGGAGAGATTGACCACACTCCAAAGGATGGACCCACACCACAGAGAATTTGAGGAACACAAATTGTGCTTACAGGCTTTAAGAAAAGAGGAAATAAAGGAAGAGGTAGGGAAGCAGGCTAGACCTGAAAAGAGAGGGGAAGGGAGCTGAACCTGCTCAAACTGCACTGTTTGAAGTTATTAAGGAATCAGTAAATTTTATTTCAATTACAGAACTTATATGACAGTATTAAGCTATCCTTTTTACAATAAAAACCTGAGTTCCAATTCTGTTTCTTCTAGTCTTCCAGTCTTTCTTTTTCTTCCCTTTCTTCCTTCTCACTCTCAGCCCCTTGAGGAGATGATCATGGGAACGCACACGGTTTTTCAGTGACAGCTGGTGAAAGCAGCATTGTAGAAACAGTTCTTTGGAGGTATCAACAAGAACTCCAGAAAAATTGCCTCTTATCAGCTCTCAGAAGATGTGAAGTCTTAGGCAGAGGTCACACACCCTCGGGGCTTTGTACATGTGTAACCATACTTCAAGGTACAATGTGAAACTGCAAATTTCACTTGAAATCAGGACCATGTCTGTCTTCCAATTCTCTTTTTCCTTTTGAGGTTCCTGAGAAAGCTGTATTCCATGAATCAAAGAAAGGGAATCACTAGAATAACATCCAGGCCTGACTAGGTCTTGCAGACTAGGTCTTTGGCCAAGACATACTTCTAATTGGTTTGTGTGGCCTGGAGACAATGTGAAAGACTGTGCTTCTGTTTACCCAGGACTAATAACAGCAACCTTTTCCAGGATAAATGGGAAATACTGTGCTCCTGTACCCAAGTGAGTCAGCTAGGACTGTCAACTTTCTATTATTGATGTCTTATCCTTGTGTATCATCTTCTTGGCTGACACCTTGAGAGAGACAGCTTCACTGTGGAGTGTGTTTGCGCTTCCGGGTCTGATAATGAGCCTGTTACTCTACCACTGTAGCCTTCTCAAACGGTCACTGAAGAAGACATAGGCGATGAAGTTTGAATTCTAGAACTAATAACCAAAAAGCACAAAACAAAGTAATAATGAGCAGAAAAACTGTAAAGCAATAAATAACTAGCCTATAATCCAGAAAGTAAGCCTTCGATGCTTAAGTGCCCAGTAGAACACTGTAGGTAGAGACATCACAGTGGCTAAGACAGAAGAAAGGAACTGGCAACCCTCGCATTTCTTACCCATTCTAGGTTTCCACAGCAAGGAAAAGTTCAGGATTTTTCTTTGATCTCCTGGTGTCTTTCCAAACCCCGCTCAACGGTCTTCATCCAGTAAGCATTGTGCTCACCATCTAAAACAGAGTTGGCAAACTACAGTCCCCAAGCCAGCCACCTCTTTTTCGAAACAAATTCCCATTCGTTTACATTATGCTAACGCCTGCTTTCAAGTTAATACAATAGAGTTGAATAATTTCATCAGAAACCATATAACTTACCAACAGACCCTTTATGAAATAAAGCCAGCCTATGATTTGTATTCTAAACTAAAGTTTTTAATTCTAGGCAAGATGGAGTAAACATACTTCTTGCTATCCATCACTGCCACTAAATTTAATTATAAAAATGGACAGAATATTTGGGAAACTAGCAGACGATTCTTAAAAATAATGGCAGGTGACTGGGGATAAAGACCACAATTCTTTGTTTGTTTGTTTGTTTGCTTGCTTGCTTGTGTCAGGGCCCTGCTATGTAGCCCATGCCAACCTCGAACTCCCAGTGATCTCCCTGCATCAGCCTGAGTTGGAGAGTACTTGTAGCACCATGCCTGGCAAGACCACAATTCAAAGTACCAGAGTCTAGTTTAACGTTTTCTTCCTTCTTTTCAGAACATATTAATTCCACAAGTAGGTACTACTGCAGAAGTCCAAGGTAGAGCAAGGGTATCAAATGTTTCTGACCAAGGACTAAAAGGGAAGATACGGGGACTACAAGATCCTAGGAAGTTGTAGGACACTGAGGAAACAATGGAGATAGAGAAGCTTATAGAAGCAACCCCGTAAATCTGTTTATTAACTTTTGGATTTACCTATAAGCTAGGCATATAGATAAGATCATAACTAGTATTTAAAAGCTCTTGGAAACTGTACTGCTCTATTCTTATGTGTGAAAATCTACTGAAAATGCATTAAATACTTAAATCTAAGGCAAAGAAGTCTCTAGTTCCTATAAGAACACATAAGGGGAATGTTTAATGATATTCACCTTGACAGTGATTTCATGACTATGACGTCAAAAGCACAGATGTTAAAAACAGGTGAATGGGGCTCTAGTACACCAAAACACTTCTGCATAGCAAAAGAAAATAGTAATAGAATTAAAAAGTAGAACAAAGAGAGAAAACACTTGTAGACTAAGCATCTAATAAAGGGTTAATGATCAAAATACATCAGGAACTACTAAGACTCTAAAGCAAGAAGACTAATTACTATATTATTTCAAGGACTAAGGACTTGAATAGACATTTCCCTAAAGAGATTATTTAAAAGATCCAAAAGTGCACGCATCGGGGAAATGTGAATTCAAACCACAATGGATATCATCTCACTGCTGTCCAAACAGGAAGTTATAAAAACAATCAAAAAGCAAACACAAGTGGCAAGGATGTAAGTGGAACACACTGTTGAGGGGAATGTAAAATGGAGCAGCCTCCATGGGAAGTGATAAGACGATTCCTCAAAAAAAAAAATCCAAGAACAGAGCTGCCATGTGATCCAGCAAGCCTGCTTCTGGATATTTACTCAAAAGAACTAAAATTAGGATCTCATGGAAATATCAGCCTACCATGTTGTTGCAACATTATTCATAATAACCAAGATATGGAAACAGCCTAAATGTCCATGAGTTTGTAAATTATAAACTTTTAATATGGTCAGCGTTTAAGTAAATGTTTTCAACATGTGACAACATAAATGAACCTTAAGGATGGCAAGTGAAATAGAACAAACCAATCACTGAAAGACAAAAATTTCATTATTCCATTTGTATGGGATATATTCAAAAGCTAAATTCATAGAATCAAAGAATTAACTGCTGATAACTGGGGGCTGGAGAGGTGTAGAACAGGAGTTCCTATTCAAGGAGAATCAAGTTTCAGGTAATCAAATAGATCTGCCACACCTCACTGCCTATACTCAACAATAATGTATTACACCCTTAAAATTTATCGAGATAGATTTCATGTTTAGTGTTTTCAGCACAATAAAGTAAAATTTAACAGCATAGAGAATTGACCTAAAAAGAGACTTCCACTCACTTTCCAGACTGGCCACGAGTTGATGCACAGATAGAATGGATTCAAAAACACTTCAGAGCTTTGGAAACTGAGCACACATTGGAACCACTGAACACTGAAAGCTTTTTTAAACTTGTAGGCCACCATAGACATGATGCTAAAACAAAATAAAGAACACTCGCTGTTGGATTTAAACAAGACCCCAGGTCTCACAATGTAAGCCTTGGGTGTTTGTGTGCGTGTGTGCGTGTGTGCATGCGTGCGTGCGTGTGTGCGTGCGCGTGCGTGTGTGTGAGTGTGTGTTTTGGTGTGTCTGTTGTTGTTGCTGGTGCTGGTGGTGCTGGTGGTGGTGGTTCTAGGGATTGAACCTAGGACCCTCGTGCATGCTAGGCAAGTTCTCTATCATTGTGCTACATCCTTAGACTAGCATAAAGTTTTAAATATCTCAGATTTAATCCAAAATTACTTGCCATTCAAAGAACCAGGGATTTCTCCATTCACCTGGGGAAAGTCTACCTACAGATGTTGGCACTAAGATTAAACAGGCATTAGAAGTGTCTGACAAAGACTTTAAAGTATCTATTATTAAAGTGTTCTACCATCTGTCTACACTCTTCAAACAAGTAAAAGAAAGAGAAGACTTAGTAAACAAGTAAAATGCATAAAGCAGAGCAAAATGGAAACTTTGCAACCTAAAAGTACTCTTGGTTTAGGCTGTTATAACAACCACAGCAGGCTGCATGGCTTAAAGAAGAAATGTTTATTTCTTATACTTCTAGAGACTAGACTGCCCATAGCTGGGGAACTAGCAGAACCTGTGTCTGGAGAGAGCAACTTCCTGGCTCGTGGACGGCGGTCTTCCAGTGCATCTTCACAAGGAGAGCAAGATTTTGTCTCCTTTTTTCATCAACATGCTCATGAGAGCACACACTCAATGGCTTCCCAAAGCCCCCACCTCCAAATGTCACAGCATTGGGATTATACTTCTGCACATCATCTTTTAGGTGACACAAACATCCAGTCCATAGCAAGTATAATAATGAAAACGAAAAGAAACTCAAGGCAAAGTCCTCATGTTGGAATCGTTTCAGAGGCACTATGACAAAATTTTTACATACTGCTACTCAAATTGTGTAATTTTATAATTCCTTGGCATCAGATTACACATTTTCTAGCAATCCATTATTATCCTTTAAAAATACCTTGAGGACAGGCATATTAATTGCAAAAACTTCACTGCGTGATTATGTATTAGGTGTGTGTCTTTGCTTATTTTAAACAAAATTAATTTCACCAAACTCAGCCCTTTACCATATATAACCAAGCTTTCTGAAATATAGCTCTTAAATATTTTCTACATGAACTGGGACATTTTGTGTCAGTCAGGAAAACTATATCAAAGACAACCAAAAAGGTATAAGAGCAAATAAAAAAGAGTAAGTACGGGGCTGAAAACATGGCTCAGCACTTGTTGCTCTTGCAGAGGACCTGGGTTCAGTTCCTACCACCCATATGGCAGATAACAACCACCAGTAACTCCAGTTCCAGGGGATCTGTTGTCTAAGATATACTTACAGACATGTAGGCAAAACACTTATACACAAAAATAAAAATAAATAATTTTTAAAGAATAAATATGAATGACTGAAACAATATTTTAAAATTCATGAATTCCTAAAGCTAGCTGTAAAAGAGAGAACAAGGAAAAAACTTATTGGACACCCTTGAAAGTAACCAGATAATAAATTTCTTATTTGGAAAGTTGGCGATTAGAAACTTAGGACAAAATTAAGTAGCTACCCTTTCCTTCTAAGTAGTTTAACATAGTCCCAAATAATGGTGAAAATCTTTTTTTTAATCAAATTATGTTAGCTAAACCATGTGGAAAGAAAAGAAGATTTAGAAACCACTACAGTGGAACCCTTAGTGAAATACTTGATTCAGGCACCAACTATCAGTGGGCTATGCCTATTTGTTTAGAAGGTAATGGGAAGGTTTACAGTGGAAGAATCTGACTTTCAACATCCAAAGGATTAAAACAACAGCACATGGCAGTCATCACCTATTAAGTGTTCTCACCAGAATAAAAACAAATATCTAATGGGAATCTTGATTTGCAAGAAATACAGAACATAGAAAAACAATTATACAATATCACAGGAAGCAAGCAAACCATTCTAAAATTAGTACCTTTTACAGGTTTCTGTCCAAAACACTTCAGTACACTCAAACGTTAAAAGGAAAGAGAAATGGAGATGAAGCCAGTTTCACATTTGCTTTTTCATACTTCAGAAAACATTAAGCAAACACAGCAAAATCTTGACAACTCAAGATTTCTTCACATTTTGTGTATGTCTGTGTGTGAGTTTATGCACCTGTGTACAGGCCCTCAGATGCCAGAAGGTGTCAGATCTCCTGGAGCTGCAGTTAGAGGCCATTGTGAGCCCATGGGTGCTGAGAACTGAACTCAGGTCCTCTGCAAGAGCAGTACAATGTGCTCTTAACAGTTGAGCCACCTCTACAGCTCCAACTCTTGACAACTCCTAAATACTGATGTTGAACACAGGAATATGTTTTATGATTCTCTCTATGACTGCATCACTCTTAATAGAGACTAGCATGTAGTCTGCTCTCATACTTTAAGATTTACACATTTTATCCTGTTACCAATGTGGTAATTTAGAAAGTATTACCACTACAAATATAATAAAAATATTCTAAAGTCTGTCAGCTAAGTTCTGAAGGTAATTCTGTAAAAGGAGTAACAAAAGGTGTGGGTGTATTTACAGTTGCTCTCAAACATTATTGTCTTTTATTGTGAATATTTTGGGGGAGGGTAATTCTTTAGAAGCACAGAATCTAAAATGTTTTCTTTAGAATGTCACCACCATTTTTATAGTCTTAACTGTCATATTGTTCACTATAAAATAAAATTTTCACATCTCTTAAAATTGAACCTCAGCTCCTTCATTAATAAAGAAGGGGGAGAACGTCTGCTAGAAGGAAGGACATCAATATCATAAGCATCCTTTCTATCCAGAAATAGACCTTTTCATTGTTTAGAACTGCTTTGTATAGGACTCTGCTCCACTAATGATCTAGTCTGTGTCAGAACAGAACCATCACCTTACATCCCTAACAAAAACTTGAGGCCAGGCTGAAAGATTTGCACACAAGTTTAATATATTTTAAAAATTAGAAAACAAGAAGACACACACTGAGAATAGCATTCCAGAGACTCAATGCAGCTGCAGGGGCAGTAGTCTCTGTTGGGAGTCTATCACAAATATGAAGCTATGAACACCAACCCTAGACTCACTGAGTCAGCACATACCAGGCCCAGACCCAGAACCCATGTTTTCACCAGCCTTGTGGTGATTCTTTTGGGGGGCAGACGACTTAAAAGCACTAAAGCTGATAATCTTCAGATTCTGATTCATTTAGTTTATGACAATTTTCCCATACTTAGTTCAACATTAGGATCGTGAAAATCCAGATTCTACAAACAAGTAAATAAATCAGTTTTTAAAGCTCTCAGATGATGGCAACGGGCGGTCACACATACCATCTAGAACACTGTGTGCACCAGGCAGCAGTATTTTGAGAGAACTCCCCAGGCAACACTCAGCCTCAGCCTGGGCTGAGAACCAGGGCTCATTATGGCTTACACACAAGATTCCTCACATTCGTCTTCAGCCAGAGATCTTCTAAGACATCTGTGGTCTGCCTCCATGTGCTGTGCATTAATTTTCCCCTGTTCACCAGGAATTCCCACAAGCATGTCTTAAAATTATAAGATCCAAGAAAGGAAGAACGAAAGGGGTCAGAAATTCTCTCGTTTCCCATTTACCATGTGCCTTCCCAGCTCTGACTTCCTGGGTGATGATTCACCTCTCCCACAGGTCTACCTTATCAAGAGTGTCACTCAACTCCTCTCCATAAGGAGAAGCCTTACCAAAGACCTCAGCAGACGATCATGCCAGATCCCACCACAACACAGACACTTCTACATCTGAATGTCAGGTACCAACTTGGAAAATTGGTAAAAATATTTCGTTTTATCTACAGACAGAAAAAAAAGAATGCAAATGTATCCAGTAGCAGAGAATTCAGGTCAGGCATACACCATCTGCACTTGGAAACTCTGCTTTGGCTTAATACTGGATGAATAAGAGCATATGGTTATGAAAGACTTTAGATATAAACTTCTAAGAAGTTTTTGAGGCCTTAGATTCTAAAGAAGAAATCCTCAACTACTAAGAAAGAGGTGTCATCACACTGAGTTTGTGTTCTGGACTCTGAAAGATTCCTGAGGGGTTAAAAACACCGGCTGTTCTTTCAAAGGACCCAGGTTCAATTCCCAAAACCCACATGGCAGCTAGAAAACACACTTAACTCCAGTTCCAGGGATCAGAGGCCCTCTTCTGACCTCTGATTGCATTGCATGACACGGGTACACTTACATACATGCAGGCATACACTCATACTCAAATAAAAATAAAGAAATTCTAAAAATCAAAAGAGCTTGCGTTCAGGATTTTATACATGTTTATTTATCCAGAGACACATCACTTACTAACTATAAAAGTTTTAAGCAGATACTGGTCTTTTTGAACTTTTATAATTTTGTGTGTGAGTTGAGAATGGCAATAACAGCCAAGACAGACATTCCTGAGGAAATTCCTGAGCACAATATTTATGGTCAACATGGGTGGTTGCTATCACTGATTCTAGAATAACTCCTGTCATCCATGCCTCTGAGACCTTCTTCATACCATTTCCTCTTTCTGGAATGCCGTCCACCATGTTAACCTGGTTTGTTCATTTATCTAGTATTTTTATTGAATACCTGTTGTAAACTAACTTTTTTAGGCATTGAGGATAAAATAATGAGCAAAACAGATCATTCATAGCCTCATGGAAAGACAACTCATTGATAAGTGTTTTGATAGAGAAGAATAGAACAAAATAAAAGTGCGTAAGAGAGGTCCTCTTGTCTTAGTGAGACAACATCAAACTCATGAAATGTGTACTCACTAGTTGGGTGACCTCAGACATGCTGCTTCAGCGTCTTTGTTCTGTTTCTCTAGCACCTAACAAGTAGTGGTATCATGAGAATTAAATGCTGTGTGAACCAGATTGTACCTGGGTCATGGTAAGGACTTAGAAAAGCCCTACCCTTGTGAAAACCCTCAGTAGTGTTTGTTTCTTCAAAGTTTATCCTAACTATCAGTGTGGAGCTCTGGTGAGTCAGGAAAGCATAGGGAATAACTTAGAAACCTGGGACTCCACTTGGTTTGGACTACACACATCTCTCTTATATGAATGCACTTGCCAACCTAGGACACATACACACGCACACGACTCCAAACAACAAACAAGTTTCTCCTCCCCTAACAATCATCAAGAACTCCCCATTTGTGGATAGTGTCTACTCAAATATGTTCAAAGATATACCTGGGTCCTAGAGAGAGGGGGTTAATCTGGCCTGAACTGGTCTGAAGTCCATGTACAATAAAGTACACTATGTTCTCTGAGTGAACGTTTAAGGAGAATTCCCTAGTTACTATCTTATGTCTATGCATAACTGGCATGCATATACTTAAAAGCAAATGCATCATGGGAAGGAACATGTACAATATAAAAAAAAGTTATACTAACTAAAACCTGTCAATCAAAATAGAGAGCCACCTAAGTTACTCTCTTTAGTAACCAGCCCCTTTGTCCCCGAGGCTCCATTAAAAGAAGCCCCCAGCAATAACCAGAAGCTTCGAGCACTCTCTCTCATTCAGGTGGCCGCTGTTTATTTGCAGCACATCTGATTTGAACTGTCACTCTGTTTCTGCTCTATTTCTGAATAAATGACCCTAGCCACTTTGTAATCTGTGTGTGCCTCTTTTTCAATGCTTTGAATAAGCTGCCAAGAATCTGGAAATACCTAATTCAGACAGCAACCACCAGTAACACTAGTAGATTCAATGTTAATGGAATAAATAATATGTACATATGCTAAACTTGCCTCTAGTTTTACTAAAATATACTTAGTATGATGGTGTTTTCTCTTCTAGCTTAAGTTCTTCATTTGACCTCTATACCATAATAGCTGATATTCTCTACTGGCATTCTCTCTAGGAGCCTGGAAAGAAAAGTATTTTAGTTGAGAAAATGGACCATCTTTGTTCTTGAATAACCTTTCTAATTAAGGCCTTGCTTGCTCATTCATTTTACCTCTTTCCACAATAAGTCATATTGTCTTGGGGCTGGAGAGATGGCTCAGCAGTTAAGAGCAGTGGCTGCTCTGGCAGAGGACCTGGGTTCTATTCCCAGCATCCATGTGGCAGCTAACAACCATCCATGACTCCAGTTCCAGGGGGTCTGACGCACTCTTCTTACCTCCACAGGCATTGCATGATATGGGTGCACTTACACACATGCGGATACTACATTCATGCACATAAATAAAAATAATTAGAAGTATTTTTAAAAATAAGTCATGTTGCCTTTTAACTCTGCCCCTGTGTATATGCACAGCTTCCACTACACCCAGCCATCAGGTGATGAGATTATTTCCAACAAGTCATCTCTGATGACATACTCTTCCTAACAATGATAGGAATAAATAATATCTATTGTTTACCAAATTTTTACTATGTGCCAGGCACCATGCAGTCCTTTTGAGTATTATCTTCTTTAATTCTTTTAACACTGAAGCCTAAAAAGACTCAGTGATAGATCTCAATTTCTGCCTCATAGCTCTATAATTTCATAGCTTGGATTTTTCAGCCTTTCAGGCTGTTAGTTAACTTTCTGTTCCTATAAGATTTCTGGGATTGTAAACTTATAAAGAGGAAAGATTTACTTTGGCTCACAGTTTTGGGGTTTTCAGTCCATAACTGATTAGCCTCATTGATCCTGGCTTGCAGCAACATAATGATTCATGGTAGGAATGATGAATGATAAAAGAAGCCCATTCACTTCAGAGAAGCGAAAAGAAGAAGACAAGGCTGGGGGTCTAACATCTACTTCAAGGATATACCTGCAATGACCAGAGGCTTTGCACTAAATTCCTCCTCTTAAATATTCCCTCAAGCTCCAGTAGCACCACAGACTGGCAATCAAGACTTTTGCTTGTGCCTTTGGGATTTATAGACCAAAATATAGTCTGTCCATCTGTGTTTCTGGTTATGGATAGAACAGCTCTGAGAATTTCCCATTCTGTGTTCCCTTTTTCTTAGAACTATATTTACATATATTTTATAACTCTTGCTTGTAACTAAATTTCTTGCAGAATTTCCTACTCTGAAAGGGTCCCAGACTGTCTCTGAGAATCTTCATGTTTAGTCTGTCGGTTCTGATTTCTAAGAATGTTAAATCCAAGGTTCTTGCTGTAGAGTGGTAAGATATGATCTAGTCAAATCTCACTAAACCAAAGTTAAATCTTCATTTTTACTGCCAAACACATAAGCCTAGAATACCCAGAAATCAGCTTTACCCAAGTCATGGTGACTCTGGAATATCACTTCTAAGTCAGATGGGACTGGTGAAAATACATTATTCAGAGCATTAAAACTGTTAACAATATGCTATTAGGATTGAATAGTCAAGATAGAAAGCCAGATGATATAGTTATATAGGAATTGTCATACTGACAACATCTTACAGACTCCTTGTGAATCTTTATGTGACTCAACCTCAACAGGCCTGGGAAATAGGGAGCTTTCAGGGAAAAGGTACCTGACAGGCGTGCCTTAGTTAAATCATGATCCCTGTCACTTTACCCCAGATAAAATACAATTCTCTAAAGAGACAGCTAGCACGGGGCTTGTAGCAAGCAACCATAGGAACCTCCGGAGAGGCTGTGTATATTCAGAAACCATGTCAAAGGTGGCCATGGTTGCACATACCTGCAACCCCAGCATTGGGGAAGCCAAGGCAGGAAAACGACAAGTTGGAGGCCAGTCTGAGCTACTGGGGAAGACTCCATCTACTCTTCCAAGAACAGAATTAAGTCATCTCGGCATAAACACAACCAGAAACAAAAAAGAAAGTTGTAAGACTGCCATAATTTAGACATTAGAAAATACATGTTGTCTCAAATACACAAAGCATCCATGTCTCTGGCATTAAGCCAAACAGCACTTGAAACAGTTCTTTGGCAATGTCAAGTGTTCCCTTTAAGGTTTCATGAAGGAGAAAGGTACTCATCAATGGGTTCAAAGTCAAGAGAATATTGGAAGACATAAGGAGCACACTTGGAGAAACACCATCAAAACACTCAGAAATTGGGAAGGAAAAATCTTCTGCACTCTATAGATCACAAATGAAGAATAAGGCCAGGGATGCAGCAGAAATGATTCAGGCCTTTGAGGCAAAAACTTTGACAAATAAATCCCACAGAACCCAGTGGCAAACATCAAAGCTGTGACCAACTCAAGTTTCTTTCTGATTCAATTAATGTGGGACCAAGTCTAGATCAATCCTGGGACAGTCCAGAGCACTGCAATGTGGAAACATCTATGTTTCAGTTGTGATGAGAAGGAATACAGCAGGACAGTCACAACAAGGAAATCTACCCAGTGAACTGGCCACTAGTTTTCCTGTAGTAGATGGAGCACGGAAGGTGCCAGTGGGGACTGTGGTGGTAAACCTTGCCTGTCAACTTGACAGAATCTGGAGTCAACTAAGGAATGTGCCTCTGGGCAGATCTTTGAGGGTGTTTCTGGGAGGATCAAGGAGAGAAGTGAATGGCAGCTTCCAGGGGTGGCCCAGGTAGAAAGAGGTCCAAGCAAACAGCAATATTGCTGCCTACCTTGACTTCTTGCTAGTGAGCGTGTCTATCCTTGCTGCTGCTGCTGCTGCTGCTGTCTTCTGCTAACATTAAACTCTAGGCTCTTTGGTCTTTCAACAGAGACTGAGGACTAAAGGCTCAGCAGGAATCTCCCAGGCTTCCAGACTGGTACTGCTGAAGCAGCCAAGTTTATGGAGCAACAGCTACTGGATTCTCAGCTTCTCCAGTGTTCAGATGTTCGTTGTTGGACTATGAGCCCCTATCGTATAAGGCAATCTAGTGAATTCCCTTTTACAATATATATACTTGTGTGTGTTCATGTTGTATGTGTAAATACACATATATGTGCTAACATATATGTTTATATATGTACACATTCTATTGGCTCCATTATAGAGAACTCTGCCTAACATAGAGAGCACCTATTCAAGTCTCCTTTTGCTTCACAGAGTAATGGGTATCTTAGCCCATCCAGGCTTCTGTAACAACATACCACAGGCTAGGTGACTTATAAATAAAAAAAAAGTTTATTTCTCATGGTATCTGGTGAAGGTCTGCTTTCCAGATCATACATAGAACTTACCACTGTGTTCTCACACAGCGGAAGACAGCTTTCTTGGGCAACTTTTAGAAGGACACATTTACATTCATAAAATTGTATCTTCTGACCTATCACCTCTACAAAGCCCTATCTTAATACATCTCTTGGGTTATGATATCAACACCTGAGTTTAAGAAAAGAGCATAACAAAAAGTCAGACACCTCAAGCTACATTGAATTCTGACTGAAGAAAACACAAAGGGCCACCCAGATAGGGTTCTGCTCACTTGTGAGTTCACTTAACAACTTAAGTTGGGTTTGACTTAACAACACTTGCAAATTCCCCATCTCTGGAACTTCCCAGGGTGCTGACTTATCCACAGGGCACCTGCCTGCCTAAGCTGTACCAGAAGAGTAGAACTTAGAGGCAAAGGGATGCTCACCCCCAGGATAAGAAAGAAATCACCTAGGAGTGTGCCTTAGAATAACCATGCTTAACCTTGAAGGAGCTGTGGATGTGGGTGGAAGAGATGAAATTGAACTGTGAATCTTAGTCAAGGGGGAAGTCCAGAAAAAAAATAATCAATGTTGCACAGGTCCTTCTTTAAACCGCTCTCTTGTCACCCACTCTGCTGCAGCAGGCATGTTAAGAAACAACCATTTGTGGGTGCTCAGTGGCTCAGGGCTGAAGGGAACAGCTGAGCTCCTTTGCTTAATTAGAGGATTACAGACAGGTAGGGGGACAGGGTGAGTGGGTGAGAAAGAACAGACGTCTCTAGGAGGAAACTTTGATTAACTGTTGCTGTGCTGGTGTGGCGTAGCTCTCTCCAGTGCTCCCTCCACACTCCCCTTCCCCCAAAAGTACCTTCAGTGAAAAACCACATAAATATGAGATCTAATGGTTATTCTGAGGGGAAGAGGTTGGTGTGAGGAGGAACCAACTCTAGCTGAAAGGAAGCAGCAGGAAGCAGGGCGCAAGCACCCAGCTGGGTCCAGGCTGCGTGAGGATCTGCGGACCAACGTCGATACATCAGGTAGATACAGAATGTGCCCACCTCCTATGTGTAAGGAGGAAATATTAGAATCCAGGACAGAGTGATGCTCAAGCCACAATCCTTAAAACAGCCTTCCCTCTCTCAGGCACCCACGAGCACCTACTGAGACACTGTCTGCAAAGCTCTAGCTGAAAGACTCCCAGATGCCAGAAAGTCTTACCTGGGAAAAGTGAGCTTCCGTCATTTTGGTGGTCACATGCTCTGCTCCCCTCCCTCCTCCCTGCTAGAAAATCCGAGAGCCTGGCCTCAGGCTTGTGCTGCGAAACCCACCTTTTCCACAGAGAATTTTAAGAACCCTGACTCTACCAGATGGGCCCTGATTCCTCTCTTCTCTCTGGTGCTTGGTCTTGAACACTCCTCAGAGCCCTTGTCATGCTGTCTGTCTGTCTGTCTGTCGGTCGGTGGTGTTAAGCAACTCTCCTAATAAGTTCCTAACCCCTAATATTCCACTCACTCTTCTTGAACCCACATCTGAGACCATTTAATGTGCCACCTCTTTGGAGCTCCTGCATATAGCTGGCAGAGACTCTGGCAGAGGAGCCTTCTAAAATCTGCCTACCGTGAAACCTGAGGGGTCTCAAGAGAAAAGCAGCATCCTGGGAGATGTCAGAGCCATTCACCTTCCCACCAGTTGCTGAACAATAGCTACACCCAGCACATAGTGACTTAAAATGGCTACTTATATTACTCTCTGTAATTTTCTGGGTCAAAAATTTGGGAAAGATTTGGCTGGGGGTGCCTTTTAATTTTGGAGCGGAAGGTGACAGAGATTAATACTGGTCTCACTAGTTAGTCTTGACTAGCCTTGAACACATGGGAATCCTTCTGTGTCAGCCTCTTGGATGCTGGAATGTGCCTAACTACATCTGGATAATGGGCATTTCTTGAGTGTTGTGTATGACAGACAAGGTTAGCAGCGCTTGTCTGGTCTGATTCAGTCTGAAATGCTCAAAATGTCCACACTCAGTTCCCCGTGGTTTTTGTGAAGGTGAGTGGAAAGTTGGGTGCAGCTGAGCCCCCTCAGCTTCTCCACCTTGTCTCAGAGCCTCCCTATAGGGTTCTTCCAGAAACATAGTGGACTCTTGAAGGTGGCCCCAGACTGTGTAACAAAGCGTTCAGAGACAATAAGCAGGAGCTGCAGCCCCCTAGTGGCCAGACCCAGAATGGGGCTAGCATCCCTTAACACTGATCAGCCCAAATTCAATGAGACTATGTTTTATCCGACATGGAGAGAAATTCCAAAGACACTTAATTGTTTGCTGTGAAGAAAAAGAAGTAGCTAGATTCACGATACTGAGACTGTCCTAGAGCCCACCCTCACAGACGAGTTCGCATGAAGAGGGGACTGCAGTGCACAATGTCTACAGAAAATGGGAACTCTATTTCAAGGCATGACCTAACAAACTGAGGTGGAGTGTCTTGTCAGTGTTGGAAACAAGCTGGACTATTCTACATTGCAACTGCATAAAAGAGCCTCCCCCCGACCCCCCGTCAGGGGATGGTCACCTTACATGGCTACCAAAGAACCCCGAAAATATAAGTCTCTCCAACTCTAGGGCTTCCGACATAAACTTCTGGAGTCTCAACAATTCTGTATATGGAAAATGAGTCAGAGAACACATTTCCATTCCTGTTCTGGGGTTTCCCCCTTCCTCCTAGGAAAATACAGGACTGAGAAGCAAGTCATCCTGGTGCTCTTCTGTTGCTGAGTAGGCAGAAGGAAAGTTGGTCCTTATGTGCACATTTGCATAAAAGGTAATAAGTAATTTCCAATAATGTCTCCTCCTATCCAATGTTAGTGCTAAAGAGTGTTGTGTTCTCATCAGCAGATTCCCCTTTGTTTTCACAGTGCATTGTAAAGATGAGAGTCGATACACTCACCAAGTAGATACAACCCACATATATAGTCCTACAGACAGTTATTTCACACACATCAAAACAGTGGGACCAAATCCCATGCACACACTGACAGGTGGCATGCCTATGTAGTCTCTTTATTAGATGTGGGTGACAGAGCAATCTGAAGGAAGACACGGGGAACGCGCAGTCAGCACACTTGTCTACCACCTTCCTTTTGGAGACTACACACCCCATTCTATGAAGAAATAAAAAGCTTGTCTGAAAGCCAAATCTTTTCTTTCCTGACCAGCACTCGTGTCACGCGATAGCTCTTTTATCTGTTGTCATTTTGTTATCTATGTAATATAGAGTCGTGATGAGACCCTATCACGCACAATTAATAGAAGCTCAAATCAAACTACCTGAAGCAAAAAGAAATGACTGACTTATATAATCAGAAACTTTAAATGGAACTAGGCATCAAGCATAAGCAGATCCAGAGCCTGAATGTGTCTTTTTTATGTTTCATTGTTTCCTTCTTGATGCCTCAAGGTTATTCTTTAAGAAAAGAATTATTCTATTGCTTAGCATATGTGTTTCAAATCTCACAGGATTCCTAACTCACTCCTAAGTCAGTGCACATCTGGACTAGATAGAGCTGTCAGAGAGGGGGGTTCTCCCCACTTGACCTGCCTGGATTCTATGTTCATCTTATATATCTGCAAGAAAATCAGACCCATCAGAATTCCTTGACTCAAAAGAGATCTGTTCCTTCCCTGACGGAGTGCTTCTGGACAGGACAAGCAACACGGGTCCACCTTACATAACCCATCCGGTGTTGAATTCAGCTAGAAAACATTAATGGAAAGAGATGATAGGAAAAATGATAATACAAACCTGAGCATTTCAAGTGAAGCTATTTCATTCCGCGCCAGGCTTTGCCTGTTGTCCTTCTTTCGCATGGCTATCTCACTCCCTTTCTCATTTGTCACTAGTTATTTCTTCTATGTCCCTCTCAGAGTATCAATCTCACCCAGCTGCAGCTGCACACAGCCCCAGCCCACACCCCCTCCAGCTGCTCGTGCCTTCCATAATCTCCCTCCCAGCAAAACTCAAGAACTCTGTTTATTTGCCTTCTCTTCATTTCCGCCTGCATTCTGTTCTCAATCTATCCTGAGCTTTTAGCCCCCATTTGTTTCAGAAACTTCCATTGACAAGGTCATAGGTAGCATCAACTCTGTCTTCCAGTTTTTTTGGATCATTTCTTAGTCCTCTTGTTCATTGCCCAGGAACATTTGACAAAAGTCAGCCGTCCTAGAGGACTCTTGCCTCTTGAATTGCCCAATACT
This sequence comes from Eospalax fontanierii, assembly GCA_035773235.1. Taxonomy (NCBI): domain Eukaryota; kingdom Metazoa; phylum Chordata; class Mammalia; order Rodentia; family Spalacidae; genus Eospalax; species Eospalax fontanierii. Next base: position 82,460,516 of record CM069524.1, read on the forward strand.
TGTTTCCCTGGGCTTATTCCCACTCAGTGTCTGGATCTCCTGTTTCCTACTAGATGTCTTCCTCTTAATCATGTTATACTTCAGGACATAGCCGTTTTTCCTCCACTCCTTCTTATTTCTTGTACAACTTCTCATCTCCTGGCTTTAGAAACCATTCAATGCTGAAGACTCTCAGACTTTGTACTCCAGTCCCAATCTCATCTCCCAACTGAAAACTCAGACATCCAACTGCTTACTTAATATCTCCATTTTGGTGTCTTAGAAACATCTGAAACTCAACATGTTCAAAATGCAATGTGATATTTGATCTCTACCAAAAGTGTGTTTCTCTGCACACTTTCACATTCCAATAAATGGCAACAAACAGCAATTCTGTTCTAATTGTTCCAGCCAGAAACTTCAGAAATGTCATCAACTCCAGCATCAGTGCTGTGGGTGGAATCTGGAGTCTCCCAGAGGCGGATGTGTTCAAAGCTTGTTGTCAGTCTGTGGCACTTCTGGAAAGTGATGGAACCCTTAGGATGTGGTCCAGTGGAAGAACTTTGTATAACTGAGGAGGCATTTTTGAAGGGGATACTGAGACTCTGGCTTCTCCTCTTCACCACGAGGTGACCCACCACTCTCCACCCACTGCTCTGCTGTGATCTGCTGTGCTGCCACAGGTCCAAGCAGCCATGGACCAGAATTTCAGAAACCAAGAGTCAAAATAACCTTCTCCTCTCTAACAGTTATTTGTCTTGAGTATTCTGTCACAGTGACAGAAAGCTAACTAAGGTACTTCCACTCCACATTCAAGCCATCACTGGGTTCTACTAGGAACCATCTCCAGAATATATCCCCACACCAATGATGTCTTACAACTTTCACCAATAGCAGAGAGTTCACTGGAATCCTTCTCCTACCCCTGCTTCCTCTAGTCAGGCTCCCCACCAGTGGTCAAAGCACTCTTCTAAAGTCCCATGCTACTTAGCTTAGCAAGCTTCACAGCCCTCCTTAAGTGCCTGGCTACCTATTTCTCCAACCTTGTCACACCATTCTGCTTGCTCACCTCCTCCAATCTAGGCAGCTGGACTGTTTGTTACTCTTAATGTACCCCAAGTTGACCCCATATTACACACCTTCGTAATTGATTTTTGCTCTGCCTAAAAAAAATCCCTGCTCCGTTTCTCAGAGTTTCTTTGCCATTGAGATATTAGTTTTAATATTACCTGTTCAGTCAAAAAGGTCTTCCTCAGCTATCCTCTCTCCTCCACATCCATAACAGCTACCCTCTTCCCCTCCACCATTGCTCCTCTAACACTCAGCATCCTCTGACCAAATATTAGATGCTACTTTGTATGTGTTTTTATGATCTATCTTCCCAAATGGGACGGAAACTGCACAGAGCCACTTGACGCCATGCTGCTCCCGTGAGTCTAGCCAGCATCTACAGCCTGGTTAATGGGAGGCTATGAATAAATTGTTAATGAATGAGGACATGCCAGAGGCTGTTTAAGAGAAACTAGAGGAAAAAGAGAGGAAACTGTCAGGGAACTGCAAAGAGGTTACAGAAAATATCCCTCTGTTCAATTAGAGAGCATTTATCAGAGACAGAACATCTCTAACCTAATTATGTTTGCAGGAATCTAACTGATTTTTTAAATAGTGCTAAAAGGCACAGCAAACACTGTGGGGAATGTCAGACTTCTTGACAAGAAAATGACAGTTGAAAGTTTGTCAGGAATGAGCAATGAGCATCTTATGACTGGGCTGGCTACGACTGGTAAATTGCATCTTAAATTAATATTTAAGTAATGCATGTAGAATTTAATGGTTTCCAGTTACCTTTGTAAATTCATGTTAAGTGGCATTTCTTTCTCACTTTTTATGAAAAATTATTGCTATTTATTATTTATAATTTAAATTTTGTCATAATTTTTTGGAAAACATTCTATTTTCTCATTTCCTTTCAGATTTAATTTGTTCATTCACACAGTTTTCTAATTGCCTAAACGTTACCTAACTGCATAGTTAGCATCTTTATCCACAAATGAATCACATTTAGGAATTAATTGCTCTTAAAACTTTTCAGAGCCTATATAATAACCCAGTCCCAGGAAGCCCTGTGCATTAAGCTCCCTGTCACAGGCTCTGCTTCTCCCATCACCGCTGCCCTGGTAACCAGCAGCCATGCTGCTGCCCTCCCTGTAGACAGGCAAGTGGGCAACTCACCCTAAAATGGTCCCCTCGGTCTGCCTTGTGAGATGATTTTCAAACACCTCTAGGAAAAGCATTTCTACTTTGAGAAATATAGTGATGTGCTTTATTCTGGACTCTCTACTAAGTACAAATAAAAGTCCTAGATTGTAATCAATCTATCTACTTATATCTATATCTATCTATATATATATATATATATACATGTATATACACACACATACACACACACAAAGAACGTATGTGTGTATCTTCATACACTATATGTAGATGATGACTCTTAAAGGTGGAAAGAAGGCAGAAAGCTGGCTGAGTGGTCTGGATCTGAGGAAAGTCTCTGGGGTTTCTTCTGGCCAGAGTAGATGCTTCAGAAGAGAGAAACTGGGAAACACCAATAAGAAAGACAAGAAACACCCCTAACAAAAGCTTCTCCCTGGCCAAAGGGCCAGCAGAGGTGCAGCCTAGCTGGGATGGTTAGTGCCATCAACTTGACAGGATCCGGAATTACCTGGGAGACAAGCGTCCAGGTACACCTGTGAGGGATAATCAAGCCTCTCCTTGTGCCTATGGGGAGTTATGTTGATTACGTTAGTTGAACTGGGAAGATTTGCACTAAAACTGGGTCAAAAAAATCCTTTCTCCCTTAAGTTACTTTTTTATTGCATAGTGAGAAAAGTAACTAAGATACTAGGAAAGCAGAAAACTTAGATAATAATCACTGTTTTCCAACCAAACACCAGAAAACTAACTGTGGTTCCATTCAAGAATAAGCTGAGTAGGGAGCCTAGACCACTCCCCTTGCCAGGAAAAATTGGAGGCACCTAAAGTCTCACTCATCAATGCAGTATCCAAGAAAGTCTATAAGGTATCCAGGACATTTACCCTTGCTAAGTGATGGCAAGTCCCTCTAATATCACTGTTAGTGGAGCTCAGACTACTACCCAGTACTGACCAATGGGAGATGTCATAGGGGATCTAACAAACAGTCAGAAATTTACCACAGCTGCAGTGAGATCACATACCCATGACATCACTGGACACACATGACAAGGTATAGTGGCATGCTGCTGCCTTTCCACCCAAGGAAGAGCCAGTCGAGATTTTACAGGGCAGCCATAAATCTCACCTCAGTCAGGTCTACTAGGAGCCTCACCCTCAAAGGTCAGTGGTAGCCCAGTGGAGTGCCCACATAATAGTCACAAGGTCACACACACACACACACACACACACACACACACACACCTACCTCCCACCTCCACAGGAAGAAGTCAGAGAAAGCCAATGACAACAGAAGGCTTAAATAAGATATAGATTCTTAGAATGAAATATACAAATAAATGACAGATTTCTATCAAAAATCATCATATCATACTGTAGGAAGATCTCAAACAGAATGAAAAAACACAGACAACAGGCACCAACACTCAGAGCACAGATCTTAGAATTATGTAACAATGCTTTTAAAGCATCCACGATACATATACCTAAGGAGAAGACATAGAAATGTGAATGAAAAATAAAAAATAGGGGCTGGAGAGATGGCTCAGCAGTTAAGAACACTGGTTGCTCTAACAAAGGACCCCAGTTCAATTCCCAGTACCCACATGGCAGCTAACAACTGTCTGTAACTCCAGTTCCAGGGGATCCAATGCCCTCTTCTGAAGTCCATGGGTATTGCACAACACAGACACACATATATGCAGGCAATATACTCATACACAAAAAACTAAAAATAATAAATATAATGAATAAATCTATTGGCAAAGATATATAAGACATAAAGAACTAAATGGGTATTTTAGAAATGAAAACTACAATAGTGAACATTTTAAATGTAGTGAATGGCCTCAACAGCAGAATGGAGAAGATGAAGAAGGAATCAGTGAACTGGAGGATAGAAATTATTCAGCCTAAAGCATAAGCAGGGCTTCTGGAACCCATGAAGCCATAGCACAAAATCCAATGTTCCTGACCTCTAGAGTTTGGAAAAGAGAGGAGAGAAGACAGATGAAAGAAAGAAAGAAAGAAAGAAAGAAAGAAAGAAAGAAAGAAAGAAAGAAAGAGGAAGGAAGGAAGGAAGGAAGGAAGGAAGGAAGGAAGGAAGGAAGGAAGGAAGGAAGGAAGGAAGGAATGAATCGTGGATAAAATTTTCCAAGTTTGTCAAAGGTAATTTTTGTAATTCAAGACCAAGGGATTTGTAGACAGAATAAACACAAAGGTATCCACAACATACATCATAATAACTCTAACAAAATCAACAGAAAGAAACACAACCTTATCCATAAGGAAAAACAATTAAAATGACAGATTTCTCATTAGAAGTCATTACTGCTAGAAGAAATGACACAGCATCTTACAAAAGCTAAATTTAAGAAGAGAACTATCAACCTAGAATTTTGCATGCAGTGAATGTATACTTGATATCTATAAAAGAGAAACCAGACAAGCTCAGATGAGAGAAAACCCAAGAATGCTTCACCAGAAGACCTGCATAAATGAACTGCAAACTGAAATTTGCTATGTAAATGAATATCATAAATGAAACTGGAAGGCAAGAAGAAAAAAAACAGAAGAGAAAATAAACATAAAAATCAATAAATACACTGCATTAATATAAATTATTTCATATTCTAAGCAGAAATGGAAGGAATTAAATAGAAAAATACAGAAAAATCAATGATACTAAGAGTTGGTTCTTTGAAAAGATGCCTAAAGAATGGTAATGCAATAGACATTCCTTCTCCTCTTGAGTTGTCTTAAGTCATGTTTGATAGAAAGAAAAAATATAAGAGCTTTTGAGGTTCTAAATGTATACAGAGGAAATATTAAGATTTTTTGTATTATAAATCAAGAGGACAAAAGAATATAAAGGAAAGGAAAGTTTCCAGGCTTTGCTGGACCTGATGAAATCATGACATTAGAAGATCGTGACAAAGTGTGTAGATAGAATGCAATGACAACAGCAGCCACTGAAAAAACTATTCAAAGAGTTCATTTTAAGGAGCCCTGAAAATACATAAAAGTGAGAGTGCACAGATTGTTCAAGTGCCCACAGGAGGACAGAAAACAGAAAGCTAGGAGGTAGAAAACAGAAAAGACAAGACAAAAACATAGCAGGCAAGGACCATAAGTCAATAAATACACTGCATTAATACAAATCATTTCATATTCTAAGCAGAAATGGAAGGAATTAAACAGAAAAATAAAGAAAAATCAATGATACAAAGAGATGTTTCTTTGAAAAGATGTCTAAAGAATGGCAAACCTTGCCAGGCATGGTGGCACCTACCTTTAACCTCGGCACTCCAGAGGCAGAGGGAAGGAAAACTTGGTCCACATAGCAAGTCCCAGGCTAGCCAACACTAGGTAGTGAGATCTTGCTTTAAAAAAAGAATGGCAATTTATAAAATTATAAGTAATTATACATAATTATATAATTAATAATTACAAATAATTTTATATGTGTACATCTAATAATTTTATGAAATGTACCACTTCTTTGAAAAATAAGAACTACCACACAGTACCTAATGTGAAATGAATTCTTAATTTCAAACCTCCCCAAAAGGCAATCTTCAACCCCAGATGGTTTCACTGGTGAGCCTTAGAAAATAAATGTTTAAAGAAAACTTAACATCTACTGTCTTTTGCAGGAAAATATCTCCCATTTCATTATAAACATTACCCCAATAGCAACACCAGACAAAAACAACGCTGGAAAAACCTACCTACACAATGCTAATCAAGAACATCAACACAAAAAATTCTTTATAAGTGTTAACAAATAAAACTTATCAATCCTTAAAGAATTACATGCCATTACCAAATCAGATTACTCCGGGCCTATATAGTTAGCTTAATAACCAAAAGTCTTGTGGTATTTCTGTTTGTTTTATGTGTATATGTGAGTGCCTGCGTGTATGTATTTGAAAAAATCTTCAAGAATCCATTCATAAGTCTCCAAAAGTAGAAATAACAGGAAATTTCAATATCTTGATAAATGTATGTACAACATACCTACAGCTAACATTATACTCATTTGACAAATATAAATAAGATGACGATAACTATCCTCCCACTGAAATTCAGCAAAGTACTGTAAATCCTAGCAACTTTAACAAGGCAACAAAACAAACAAAACAAAATTCACATAAAGGAAGAGACAAGAGTATCTCTATGTACAAAATCCATGACAGACTTTCCACAGAATGCACCAAGAAGACGTGAGTTTAGTAAGGTCACATGATAAAGTAAATATATAAAAATCCATTGCATTTTATACATGAGCAATGAAATAAAAATGAAAGAACTCAGAAGTAATCCAAACACATATGCTCAACTTATTACTTGCAAAGATGGAAAAACAAGTCACTGGAGGAACAATAATCTTTCTAACAAATAGTTCTAGAATCCTCAGGATCCACAGACAAATAATGAACCTCTACCCAATACCTACATTCTAGCCCTGCTCAGAATGAATCACAGAAAAATGAAAAATGTAAAACTATAAAAACCCTCAGAAAAAAAAACAACAACAAGATTAAACCCCTGAGGTCTATGGCTACGAAAAATTTTGAAATGTGACATCAGAATCCTATTGCATAAAGGGAAATTTTAAATCATGAATTTCATCAAAATTAAAAACCTTTATTATATAAATAAATCCTACGTAAAATGTGAAAAGACAAGTCACAGACTAGGAGAAAGTATTTGTCACCTACATAAATGTAAAAGGATCAGCATCTAAAATATATAGAAACAACACTCCACAGCCAATAAAAAAATGTTAAATGGGCAGCAGACGTGAACTTTTCACTTAAGATAATATAGTGTGGTACAGAATCATGACAAGTAAGTATCATTTAAGGAAATTGAAGGTACCATGAGATGCCACTACACACCCGTCAAAATGACTGAAATGGAAAGCATCGTCAGCACCAAATGCTGGGTGAGCACAGAGCAGTTGCCTCTCCATAGTGGGGCTAGTGTAGAGCGAGCACAGCACAGCACTGTCCACGAAGGCTGGCAGATTTACTCGCCCACAGTGTTACCAGGTATTCGTAAAGAAGTGAACATTTACATTCATGCAAATGTCTTTGCACCAATATTTATAGAAGCCTTGTATGTAATAACAAAAACGCTGGAAACAAGATTCCTTTACTAGGCAAATTATGTTTTCAAAAATTATGGCATAGCTATATCACAGAATAGAATTCATCAAAAGAATCAATTGTTCATACACACAAGAAGCACGAAGTAGGATGAATCTCCAGAGAATTATGTAAAGTCAAAAAGTCAATTCCTTCAGGGTGGGGCCACTGGTGAAGGTCCATGCTCCAACAAAGAGTCACCTACACCTGCTTATGCAAGCAACCCTAACTAAGCACAGGGGTCAGAAAGAATCATGGAAGGAGTAGAACTAGTTAGGAAGAGGAAAGGACTCGGAGGAGGGAGAGGACTAAGAGAGGGGACTAAGGATGAAGGTGATTGCAATACATTGTATTGATGTATGAAATTAACAAAAAGAAGATAAAACAGAAATTAGCCAAAGTTTCTGGAAGTAATGTGTTTGTGTCCTAGTTGTAAAATGCCATTAAGCAATCTGTGCATGTGTTTAGATGTATACCCTTATATAAAGTGCAGAAAGATATTTAAACAGCACTAGCATTGTTTGGCATAGAAATGGCAGTAATTGTTGGATTTTTCTTCATAAATAAACTTCCACAAAGTTTCGTTTTCTTTTTAATGTAGAATTCCAAATCTTACTCCAGGTAAATGACCTCGTTCTAAATCTCTTGGACAAAATTCAGATATGTGCATTTTTGAAAGATCTTCAGAGATATTTATTGAATCAACTAATGGCCTACAGTCCTTGTCAACACTGTTCTTTAAAAAAAACCTAGTAATATAGAAATTAGAAATATGCCAAGATAAAATAATACTAGTGTTATTGGTAAATAATATTATTCATAGTGTAAAATTAAAGATTGTCCAGAAGGGTGCTGGAGAGATGGCTCAGTGGTTAACAGCATTGACTGCTCTTACAAAGGACTCTGGTTTGGTTCCTAGGACCCATGTGGCAGCTCACGACCATCTCTAACTCCAGTTCCAGAGGATCCACTGCCCTTTTTTGGCCTCAGAAGATGCAGGCACCCATATAGTATATATACAAATATGCAGGTACACCGTACATGCACATTAAATAAAAGTAAGTAAAACTCAGAAAAAAAGATTAGCCAGTCAAAAGCTTTGATGTAGAAGAAAAAAGGAAGTTGTGGTATATTCCCTAATGCAGTGCTATCAAGCAATCCAATTCATGCAACAATAAAGAAGAAACAAAATGTTGAACAAAATAGTCACATAGAAAAAAGTATGTGCCTGTATGATTCTCTTATTCGGAAACTCAACAACAGACAAAAAACATCTTTGCTGCTGTAAGTCAGGACAGTGGCTACCCTCAGAGTTGTGGGGAAACTGATTTAATGCGATATTAAAGAGCTCCTTTGATGCTGGTATTTTTCTGTTTCTCATTCTGGTGCTGATGAGGACAGGTACATTCAGCTTAGGAAAATTAATTGAACTATAGACTCGAGATATATACACCACATAATTAAAAATTAAAGCAAACCTACAACATCCATAGCAAAAACAAACAGGGTTGTTACACAGTTAAAAATTTTTAAACCAAGACGTAACAACATTTAAAGCAATATAGTGAAGGAAAGGGCGATAAACAGAAGAGGAGCAGCAGTAAGTGCTGAGACCCCAGCACCAACACTGAGCCAGACAGAAACCCGGGCGCATCTCCTGATCTCTCTGAGATTCATCTGTCTCAGATGCTCTCTCCCCTGTCCTGCGGAGCTGCTACTAATGTCGTGTGGTGTGAATATAAAGCACATGGCTCTGCTAGCAGCCGTGCCTCTCCCTTCTTTCCATGACTCTAAAACAAGATAGAAACATGTTTCATTTAGAACCAACTGCTGTATTCTCAAACACAGTCAGGGCACATAATGAATGTATCTTCAGATCTCACTGTGGGAAAACATACTACAAAGGAATGGCTGTAGCAGTTCAGAATTAGACTTTTAGACATTTCCAGTTTTATGTGCTTTTCTGGCATGGAAAAGCAAATGATACGTGTGGCGATGAGCTACTAAAACAGCTGCAGCAACTGTATCCACGGCGCACAATGTGACGTCTCCAAGAACACTGGCTGTGACACCATGTTTTCAACAATCTGGAACTGCTCTCCTGACTCAGTGGGACGTCACTAACATATGTGTCCCGGAACTGATGATCAAACCCCAGCAGCCAAATTCAAATGCAACAGGAAAACAAAAAACAAAACAAAACAAAAAGAAAGAAAGAAACTCATATGTAGATATTGAAGAATTTCAAGACGAATGAAGGCGACCCGAATGTGTTCCCATCTCAATACAGCTCCTTATCAGATGCTGCAAGAGAAGCAGATATATTTTCAGTTGTGACACAGTGACTAAGTATTTGCTACAGATAGAACACTGCCCTCACTCTCCAGTTCTCCTGTGGGCTCGAAAAGAGACGGGATTCAGAGACCATTGAGAGAAACATTGAAAGCTGAGACAAATAAGCAAAACTTAAAATGAGCCAGCACTCTTCACACAGAGGAAAGCAGGAGCTGCTTCAACATCTCTGAGTCAAAAGATCAACATCAAAAACATCAACAGTGCATGGTGGAAAGCACTGAGCACAGCAATGATTCCTCCAGTGTTCTTACAGCTCTGCCTGCATTACATTCGTGCCTCCCGAGCAGAGTGATGTCCCCTCACTGCTTCATTCTGGTTTTAGAACAGCACACACAGTTGGGACACAATAACTGTAACTTTTTCTGATTATCATAGCCAAAAGTATCTCTGGAAATAGATTCAAAAAGTAGAGTGGAAGAGAAATGAGTTGTGTATAAATAAAACTTTTATAACCCACAATCTTCCTTTACCGACTTTGGTCACTAGTGATACCGGAATATTGGAGTGTTTCTGAGAGCGGCAGAGCCTTCCTTGGCTCTGTTGTGCTTAGCATGAGAGGCTTTGGTCCCAGAAACTCAACAGCCATCAAAGCCACCTCAAGCCAGAGGCTTTCAGATACTTGCATCACGAACTTGAAGAATGAAATTCACATACCACAGTGGATGAGTTTCAGAAAGGAGTATTTTATTCTAGCGAGCTTAGGAGAGAGAAAGCAGAGCTCCTGTGCATCAGGAGGGGTCCCTGGGAGTGGAATTCCACTGAGTCTCATTACTCAAGAGTTTGTAAGGGTTTAATGGAGGAGGGAGGGGAGGAGGAAGTGAGTTCCTCAGTTCAGCTCTCATTCCAGGTGTCCAGGTCATGTTCTTAGCATGTCTTCCAGGAATAAGCTATTCCTTCGGGGAAAAGGAGATAAGGGAAAAAAGTACAGACCCCTCCCTACTGGCATCTCCAGCCAGTAAGCATAGTATATAGTGGAACCAGAGACATTTTTGGATTAGATAGTTCTGGCATCTCTAGCCTCAGGTAGGGACAAGTTTACTGGCAGATCCAAGGGAATTTCCAGCCCTCAGTCAAGAAAGAAACTGGTCACTTTTGAGGGGATCTTTATCCCAAACTGCCTAGCTAATTTCTACCTCCTGCTCTCATCGCTAGAGTCAACTTCAAATTATTCTAAAAGCCGTGAACCATGATCACCTTCAAAACAGGTACTAACAAAATTTGTAGACAGTTATATGACCCTAAAAGATCACTGTATTATGTGAGAAACTTCTAAACATATGACTGAAGATTCTAGCAAAACATATTGTAACTTTTTACTTACTCTATGAAAATCCAAATTTTTGGCATCTTTCAAAAAGTGATCACTTACCAAGAATGAGGTCAGGCCTGTGTCTAAGAAATAATGAAGGAGAACAGTTTATATACCAAATATTCACTTGCTACCTACTGGGAAGAAAGAAGACAGTTTCTTTATATCCCTAGAGTGACCTTGATGGAACGAAATAGAAATGGAGAAGTGTAAGGTGAGACAATTATTCTAAATCAGGATTCGATAATTACTCTTATGTAGAGGGTTAAATACTACAGGATTTGAGGCCACATGATTGCTGTCAAAATGATTCAGCCTTGCCACTGTGGTGTAAAAGAACTCATGAGCAGGATGTAAGTCAACCTAATGACTGGGTTATAATAAAACTTCATATTACAATCAAGCAGCAAGTCATATGTAGTCTGAGGGCCATCTTACACTGACCCATTTAGAGAGCATAAAGAAACAACCTATTGTATGTGGTACATTAAAACATAGAAGCATATCTGTCCTCAAGGCCACATTGAAAGCCTACAAACTCATGTCTCCTAAGACACTCAGTGCTTATTTATGTCTTCCTAAACACCCTGATTCTTAATCTGTGAACACACATCTCACCTATTTTCATATGCTTCAAAACTGTAATAGCAAAACTTTAAAATAAGAAAAAGATAAATTCTTGACACAAAGCACAACTCTTAGGGGAAGAAAGTCTTGTTTATGTGACTGATTCAAGTATGATTCATTCCAGTGCAATAAAGCTTCTAATATAAATTACATAGACAAGAACATTCTGCTTCTTTCTTCTTTCAACGGTACCATAAAAAAAAACTATGAGTTATTTTGAAATGCGGTCTTCATTTTCTACAACACTGATAGCCAGGGCCCACCATATACAGTAAAGATAAGCCAAATTCAAGTGAGGTCAGACTGTGGTGAAGGAAGAGTCTCAGAGGAGGCCTGAAGCAGCTTATCTCAGACGAAGCTGTCAGCATCCATCTTTCCAGAAAGTAGTAATGTGTGGAAAGGAAGACTGACAACCCCCTTTCTGTAATAGGATAGAGTAGATCTGAGGAGAGCATGAGCTTTCTTCTCCCATTCAAAAAAGTAAAGGTTCCAAAAGTCATGTACCAATAAGTGGGGCTGAGTGACTATGGAACAATTTTCGCATTGATCACTGTCTTTTAGCATCAATGTCTGCTGGCTAGACTAAAGCCATGCACAAACATGAGACACACAGAGAGAGAGAGAGAGAGAGAGAGAGAGAGAGAGAGAGACCAAGAATATTTTTCTCCTTAAAAATTGTTCGTGGAGATTAAGATTTTGACCAAACATATGAGGTAACCACCAAGGTCATAGTGAAGCAGTCCTCTGTATAAATAGAGCTGCAACCATGAGTCTAAATCTCAAGTAGGATTAGAGAGGGGCCTCCTAAGGAGATTTAAGAGGTATACTGGCTCTCAAAGGAAAGAAAAAGTCACAGAAATGCCAACCACACTGGAAGCAGCAAGGATAAACTCTGCCAGTATATACAGTGAGAGACAAATAAGACAGGCTCAGGGAAAGTGAAGAAACGCAATACAACGTATCCTGATTGGTGTATCTAAGAAAGGTGATCAAAGTAATTTTTGCAAATTGAGACTCTGGTAAGATGGCAGAAAAGAAGCTACCTCCATATAAAGTCACAAATAAAGAAAGAGTCAAGATAAAGAATGGATTCAACTTCAAAGACAGAATGGAAGAGCATCCCAAACCACAAGGAGGCACAGAGGATAAGCAGGGAAGAACAGGAAGGTAATGCAGCAAAAGAGAGGGCCTAGCGTATGACCACGGCCACACTGCTCCCCACGGGACCACACTGTCCACTGTGATCTTCACTGCCAAAAAGGCTGAGAATTCCGAACCTCCAGAAGACTGCTTAGCATCTCTGAGCTTCCAGGAGGATGTTTAATGTTGAGTGGGTTTTAAAAGTACAGAGACTGGTCCACCTACACAAATTTCAGGGCTGTGTTTTCCCCCCCTACCAACACTCCTTAGCCACTTGTGGGATACCCCTCATCAGAACATTAGTCACATCAGTGTATACAAGCTGAGGTGTCTCAAAGGCATGTAGTGGTGCATGCCTGAATGCCAGCACTCAGTAGGCGGAAGCAGGCAGGTCTTGAAGTTTGGGGCCAACTTGGTCTTCATAGAGAGTTCCAGGAAAGCCACGGTGACATAGTGAAGCCCCGTCTCAATACAAACACAGAAACAATAGGTATGTGAGGAAGTCTGGCCTCCACAGGTCCCTGGTAATCAAAGGGAAATTACTAAAGTAAAATATCTTAGGTAGACTTCTGACACTCCATCACGGCTTTAGTAGCCACCTGGGTCTCCGGGTTCGACTACCAGCCCCACCTGCCGCACCCCTCGTAGGCTCCCGTTGGGAGCATGCAGAAGGAAGTTGCTCCAGCACCTCATCTCTTTTTCTTCCTTTTCCCCTTTATCATCCCCTTTCTCTTTTGTAAAGTTTTATTTTACGGGTGTGAGTGTTATGCTTGCATATAGGCGAGTACACCAGGTCTTGCAAAGCCCACAGAGGACAGAAGAGGGCATTGGATCTCTCGGAACTGGAGATATTGACAGTTGTGAGCCACTGTGTGGGTGCTGGGAACCAAACGCAGGTCCTCTGCATGAGCAGCCGCTGCTCTTAATCACTGAGCCGTCTCTCCAGCCCCTCCTCCCCTGCTTTTTAAACTACACTTTCAGTAGTATCTTATCTATTTTTTAATTAAAGTTGATTAGTATTTACAAAGCTTGTCTATTTTTAAAGCCATGCTGTGTTTTTTATTCCTGTTCTTACATTTGTCCGATGTTGCTCAGGTGACTTTTTATTATTGAACAATCACATTTTATCTCCCGTTCATCTTCTTCACAGCATTCTTCTCAGGCTCGTCTTTTATTTCTTCTATCTGTCCATGCTTATTTTCTTCATGCACCCTGACGCCTTCCTTCATCTCATCCACTTCCATTTCTACATCTACCTCAATAATTTCTAACTTCATGAGACAGTCAATGTTATTTTTGCTACTTAGCATTTCAAGGTCGTCAGCGGTGTCTTTCTAGTGTGTTTCTATGTCATTTTAGCTTGGTTGCACTGCTGTTAACACTGATTGTTTGCCCTCTCTGAGGAGACAGGGATGTGAGCACTCATAAGTAGGCTGTTCCCTGCAACACCCCTCGGTGCATACTTAGAGGCCTGACTTGTTAACATTAAACAGAGATACTTGCTCATCTGTATTTTAGGATGCACTATTTTTAAAAGTCAGGAAATGGAACTAGTATAAATGTCTATCAGCAGATGGATGGATGAAGAAAATGTGATCCATACATATAATGAATTTTTATACAGAAAATGAAGAGAAAGGAAGTCATGACATTTATAGGAAAAATTATTACAATCAGAAAGTGCTGTTAAATAAAATCAGTCAGACTCAGACAAATGCATACAAAATGGTATGTTTGCATATATGTGTGTGTGTGTGTGTGTGTCATGAATATATAGAAGAGATCATAAGAAGAGACTAATCCATCAAGACAGTTTAGCAATTCTAAATATATATATATATGCTAACCACTTCCATAAAACAAATACTACTGAACAGAAAGGGTAGATCTATCCAGACAAAATAGAGAGCTCACCAATACATAGTTCCACACCCCTGAGGTCTTAGGAAAACAAGAATGACCTGGCCATACACAAGAAAGGTAGATAGAAAACAGTGAATATCACAGAAGAAATTAATAACTGAGACTAAAAAAATAACACAAGGAATCAATTAAAGGAAGCAGTACTTTGAAAAAAAATTAAAAGGTCAACAAACCATTGCCCAAATTAATCAAAAGATACAAAGAAGACTCAAATTAATAAAATTAGAGATAAAGGGAGATGTTACAACTGATGCCAAAGAAATTGGGGGATCATTAAAAATACTTTTAGAACGTATATTCTTTTTAAATTTTGTTTTATTTTTATTTTATGTGTATGAGTGTGATGCCTGCATGTGTGTAAGTACACCTGTGTCATGCAGGGCCTGCAGACGACAGAAGAGGACAGCAAATCCCTTGGTTAGCTACCGAGTGGGTCCTGAGATTCGAACCCAGGCCTTCTGCAAGAGGAGCCAGTGCTCTTAACTGCTGAACTAGCTCTCCAGCCCCAAAAACTTATATTCTTAAAAGATGGAAGAATCTAGAAGATGTAGATAAATTTCTAGATGCATGTGACCTATTGAAATTATATCAGGAGGATATAATCAACTTAAAACCATGTATAAAAAGAATGGCATTGTGGCAGCAAGAAGAGTCTCCTGATGAAGAGAAGCCCAGGAGTGGATGGAGTCCCTGCTGGATTCTACTAGAACTTGAAATAAGATGTAGTACCACTGTTCCTCAAGTGACCCATAAAACAGAAAGGGAGGAAAAGGAACACTCCCAAATGCTCTTTATGAAGTCAGGTTTACCTTTACCCCAATACCAAAACCAAATAAGGACACACACACACACACACACACAAGAAAACATATAAATCAATTAGCCCACTAAATATAAATGCAAAAATCTCAGTAAAATGTTTGCAAACCCAAAAGATGGAAAGACCTCCCATGTTCATGGATTAACAGAAATAATATTGTGAAAGTGGCCATTCTACTGGAGGAAATGTACAGATTTAATACAATCATCATCAAAATTCCAACATGATTCTTCACAGAAATTGAAAAAAGTAATTTTTGAATTCATATGGGAACACAAAAGACCCAGAAAAGCCAAAAAAAAGTCCTGAACAGTAAATAAATAAATAAAAATAAAAATTGCTGGAGTTATCACCATTCATCATGATCCTAGATTTCAAGTTATACCACAGAACTATAGTAATAAAAACAGCATGATCCTGGCATAAAAACAAGTACATGGGGCGGGGGAGGTCTGAAGAGATAGCACAATAGTTAAGAGCATTGATTGCTCCTGCAGAGGACCCCAGTTCAATTCCCGGCATCCACATGGCAGCTAACAACCATCTGTAACTCCAGTGCCAGGGGATCCAATACCTTCTTCTGACCTCCATGGGCATTATACCATATGGGTGCACTTGCACACATGCAGGCAATACACTCATACACATCAAAAAATAAATTAAAAAAGAAAACAGACACAAAAGAATTGAGGACAACATACAAGCTCACACTACAACAACCACCACCTAAGTTTTTAAAAAGAGGCCAGAAATACACATTGGAGAAAAGGCAGCATCTTCGACAAATGGTGCTGGTCAAACTGGATATGTACACATAGAAGAATGAAACTAGATCCTTATCTCTCGCTCTGCACAAAACTCAACTCCAAGTGGATTACGAATCTCAATGTAAAACCTAATGTTCTGAATCTGACAGAGGAGAAAGTAGGAAATACATTTGAACTTACAGGTACAGGAAAGAGCTTCCTGAACAAGACTCCAGTGGTGCAAGTTTCAAAACAGGGGGAGGGCGATCATTAAAACAAGGGTATCTCACAAAACTGAAGAGCTGCTGATGAGAAAAAGACACATCACTTGAGTGAAGAAGCAGAACGGGGAAAAACGTCTTTACAAACTCTGTATCTGACAGCGGATATCTTGAATATACAAACAATTCAAACTGAACATCAAGAAAACAAACAACCCAAATCTTAAAATGGGGCATGGATCTAAACAAAGTTGTCAAAAATAAAAACGGATGAGAAACACTTTTTTCTAATGTTCACTATCCTTAGCCATCAGGGAAATGCTATTTAAAATTACTTTGAGATTTTAGCCTACTCCAGTCATAATGGCTAAGATATAAAAGCAAATGATGATAATGACAGCACCGATGTGGGGAAGGGAGAACCTTATTATATTTACGGGTGTGCAAACTGGTGCAGCCACAAAGGAAACCACTGGGGCGGTGCCTCAAAAAGCTAAAAGTAGACCTATCACATGGGCTTCTCAAAAAAGAAGAACTAGATCTGCCAAATTATTCAGCTAGTCCAGTCTTGGGTATATAGTCAAAAGGCTCTATATCCTACTATGGAGATACTGGCTCAATCATGTACACTGCTACTTTATTTACAAAACACCCAAAAAATGGAAATAGCCTATATAGCCACCAACCAATGAACGGAAAATGAAAATGTGATACATTTACACAATGAATTATTATTCAGCTAGATGGACCCACATCCAAGAGTATTTGAGGAACACAAATTAAACTCCATAGCCCTTAGAATTATTGGAAAGAGAGAGAGAGAAGGTGAAGTGGGATGGAGGACGGTGGCATGGATCAGAAAGTAGACGGGGAGGAGGTTGAATGTGATAAGAATATACTGTATGAAATTCTCAAAGAGTCATAAAGATACTATAAACAAGGAAAAGCAAAATTGTGAGATTGGCAGAGAAGTGTATGGAGCTGAAAAGAACCATTCCTGAGGTAACCCAGACCCAGAAGGACAAACGTGGTTTTCTCTCATTTGTGAATACTCTCAATCTTTGCACATGTGTACTTGGAACACCTGTGGAAGTCAAGAAGCTAGTAGAGGAGAGAGGGCCGAAAAGATGACGTAGCAGCTAAGAGCCTGAATCGCTCTTGCAGAGGAACAGGGTTCGAGTCACAGCACTCAAATGGCAGCTAACAACTGTCCGAAACTCCAGTTCTGGGGTCTGGCGCCCACTTCTGACCTCCATAGGCATTGCACAGCACAGGTGCACTTAAATACATTCAGGCAATACACTCATATATAACATAAAAATAACAAATATTTTAAAAACAAATTAGTAAGAGGCCATGAGTGAGAAGGGTTGGGATTTCAAGGGAAGGAGATAGAATACAGTGGTATAAAGAGAGGAAGGGTCTAATAGAACAGAAAGGATTAAGTGGATTGGAAAATGGGAGGGCACAAGAGAGGAGGGAGTACGGGGAGCGCGAACACTAAAGACCTTTTGAAAATGCCGTATGGAAACACGCTATTGTAGAAGCTCCCTAAAGCATGTACATACGCATATAAAAATTTTAATGGAGTTACTCTATAATGGGGTGACAAGGCCCCTACTAAACACCTCAGGCCAACAAACAAAAATCCCAGGACCAGGAATGGGCTACCTCTTTTGGAATTGTTGGCTGGTTAGGTCCCAGAGATCCACAAACACACAGGCTGTTAGCATCGTTCTTGCTTGCCCCCTGAATTTGATGGTTAGATCCTATTGCTAAAAACTCCATCTGTTGAGTCATAGAACATAGAGAAATGAAGTGAGTACTGACCTGGAAGTGACAATCCTTCGAGCTACTTTCATATTGCTGGAAGATGCAAGCATGCTACCAGAAAGGAAAAGTAATCAATATTACCCAGCTATGAATCCTGAAAGCTACAATAAAAGCTGTTCTGGCAATATGCCCACTGGTGCAATAGTGGCACCAATGTCAGAGGAGTAAACACTTAATGACTTGTGGAGTCTGACTCCACAAAATAGAATACATACTTCACACCATTATTGGAGCCATAAGTCTGTGTCTCAACAGATCATGGGCCTGAGGGGAGAACTACCACTACTATTCTGCTAAAAGGATATAGTATTAAACTCTAATGATTTATCATTATATTCATATCATTGCATCTCTCTACCCTCATCAAAGGAACTTCCTTTTGTAGTAGATGTGATTAATACAGAAGCCCATCACTGATCAAGACACAAAAAATAAGAGACTATGGAATGCCCAGCCCTAAATGGGACATCTGTGGTCACATCTCTTCTTCCTAGAGCTCAGGTATTATTTTGGAAGATGGGTAAAAAGATTGCAAAATTCAAAGGTGGTGGATGACTATAATGAAACTGTGTTTTCCAGACACAACAGGCCAATTGTACATAAGAAATAACATCAGTTGTGGCCACATGCACAAGACCTTGACAGGCCCAAGCCAGAAAAAAAATCCCAGAATGGAAGGAGGGAGGAGGTGAGCACAAAGCCCCAGCCCTAGCTGAGGATCTATTGGCAACTGGTAGCTACTGGAAGAGGAAGAGTCCAGGTCTCCAGTGAATGGCCGTACATCCAAGAGTATACGGGCTGCACAAATTGGACTGCTGGGTTTTTAAAAAATGATGACATGCAGTTGGTGAGGAAGGAATGGGGCAAGACTTGGAAGGAGATGCGTGAGGGGTGGATAAGATCAAAATATGTTGTATGAAACTTTCAAAAACTAATAAAAATTTAAAATACTTGCAAAACTAAATCAAAAGCAATACACATGATCACTTTGGTTTCATTTCAGGCATGCTACAGTTCATCATACATGCATGGTTCAACATACATGAATCAATAAATACAACACAGATAAACAGACATAAATAGACTCAGACATGAAAATCTCATGGCTTTTTCAATAGATACAGGAAAGACCCTTGACAAAGTTTAACATCCATTAATGAAAAAGTCTTGAAGAGCATACCTCAGTATAATAGAGGGTGTATATGGGAAATCTCTAACTAATACTATGCCAAGTGGGGAAAACTGAAAGCATATACTCTAAACTCAGGACTGAGACCAGAACATCCATTCTCTCCACACTTACTAAGTATGGTGCTGTGGTACTGTAAACTCGCCCAGACACTATAGCCGTCAGTATAGTGGCTCTCAAAACACCAAAATAGATCTTCCACATCACCCAGTTGTACCACTCCTGGGTATTTACCTGGAGGACTCCAAATCAACATACCAGAAAGGCATTTGCATATCAGTGTTTATTGCACCATTGTTCACAATAGCTAAGTCGGAGAACCAATCAACAACAGAGGAATGAGTAAAGAAAATGTGATATATGAATACATACATGTGTAATACACCCATACATAATAAAGTTGTGTTCAGCCGTAAAGAGAAGGCAATTATATCATTTTCAAGAAAACTGATGAAACAAGAAACTGTGTGAAGTGAAACAAGCCAAACTCAAAGAAAAATCTATTTTCTTTCATATTTAGAATCTAGTGTTAAATATACATATAGACAGCATCAGAGTGTAACGGGGACTATGCGGGGGTTTGATAAATCCTTCGAAAGGAAGAAATTAAAGATGAATACTGCATGCATGCTTTTATTCACTGATAATATATAAATAAATATAAATATATGAATGACCCCAAAGCAGAAGGAAGCCTATTTGGGGGAAATGAGATCAGCAGAGGGGGAAGAAGACCAAGAGAGGGTAGAGGTGAATGTGAGCAAGGTATCATGAAATATCTATGAAATGTCATAATGAAACGAATTAGTTTGTGTTTTAACTAACATTATGAATAACAAATTAAAAGAAAAGAACATTTTAGAGACATTCAAGAAGAAATCAGCCTATTGACAGAAAGAATTTAAAATGTTTTAAGAAAGCATGACAGATAATAATGTGTTATATTTATATTTTCATTCTGACAATCGTAACTAAATATGCAAAACTAAAATGAGAAGCCCTTTGAGCATCCAGATGAAGTTTTAGATACAGAAAGAAAGTTTTAGATATTCAACACCGGTGGATGGCTAAGTCAACAGCTACAGGGTCCTCAAGGAAAGAAAATGTCACACACGAGGAATTTTAACAGATCAAGTTTTACTCATATATAAAAGCAACAGAGAAATAGCTTGCACTCAGAGAACGTGACTATACGATCCTTTTTTCAAAAAAGGAACCATTGAAGAACATTCTTTGATCAGTCATTAGCCACACATGGCAAGACAGTGTTGAACATCAAGCCAGAGGACAAAGTCTAGAGCAGATGTGGGGGATTCTGTGCACAAATCAGGATTTACATAGAAGTAACAAAGTGGAATGATTCACCCCTTCTTTACAGCTGTTGTTTAAAGCTGGAAAGCCACTTGGTGAAGGTATGCACACACCTAGACTCAAAGGCTGCGAAGACCTTGAAGACAGCTACAGTTCCACACAATCCTCTGTATTACATGCTCACAGCAGAATGGCAATGTAGACTGTTGATGGGAATATAAATTAGCATACCATTTTTGAAAGCTATCTGGTGATCTTTGAAACTTAGCACTTAGCAATATTTTAACCAATTTGTTAAGAAGAGCCAATTAAATGAGTTATAGTACATCCATCAGAAGAATTGTATTAACAACCTGTATATCCTTCAAACATTATTAAGACTGACTTTCTTAATGGCAAATGTTGTGGAGAAAAGCTCATTCTTTATG
The DNA here is from genome assembly GCA_035773235.1 of Eospalax fontanierii. Taxonomy (NCBI): domain Eukaryota; kingdom Metazoa; phylum Chordata; class Mammalia; order Rodentia; family Spalacidae; genus Eospalax; species Eospalax fontanierii. The sequence goes on from CM069524.1 coordinate 82,481,764, forward strand.
AAGAAATCATCAGATTACAAAAATGCGTTCAAAATGAGCACAGATGATGACAGTAAAAGTAGGAAAGCGTGAAATGTGGGGTAAAGATGCCCCTTGTAGACATCAAGGTTTTTAGTATGAACAAATCCTGTTATGTATTTAGACCTTTAAATTTTATATAAAATTAAGAACTTTACATGAATTATCTCTGTTAAAAAGGGAAGAAATTTTAATTTTACAGTGAGACAGATTTTAATAGAATAGCCAACTTTTGTTCACAAAATATAAAGGCATTATATGGGACTAAAGAGATAGCTCAGTCATTAAGAGTATTGACTGTTCTTGCATAAGATATGGGTTCAAATCCCAGCACTTACATGGCAGCTAACAACCATCCATAACTCTAGTTCCAGGCGATTCAATGCCCTCTTCTGACCTCCATGGGCATTGCATGACACAGGGTTCACTTACATATATATATACAAGCAATACACTCATATATTCAAAATAAAAATAATAAAAAATTTTATGTAAAAGTATTATAGTTGCCAACCTAAAAAATTCTTTGTTAGGTGTGAGGAAAATATTAATAATTTGTCTATGGGAAGCCAACTAGCATACAATTTTAGAGGATTGCTTGATGGTCTTTGAGATTTAGCACTCAAAAGACTAACATTTTATTTTACCTATTTGTCACAAAAATTCCAGTTCAATGAACTATGGAGTATTTATCAGTAAAATTATATTTCTAATCTACATTTTAACTGTGCATAGTATATATATCATATGCAGATCATATTTATATGCAAGTACACACATAAACACATGTACAAAGAATTTATCTGGCAGAATATGTCATATAAAATATGGGGTTATGTTTGGGAGAGAGATCCTTCAAAATGTCTTGACTTATACTATGCATTTGTTTTTTCAGTTAAGAATTTATGGACAAAATTTCAGATATAGATAATATCAACAATATATTTTTATTTTATTTTGATTCAAACAATATCAGGATTGGAAAGAACCTATAAAAACAAACTGGTATTCTCTGAATGTGCCTCCTTGGAGGTCTTAAAATGCGTCATCATCTTATTCAACCGCTCTATCCTAAAGATTTACAATCCCTTGGGACCAAAGCGTTCTGACAGAAAGATCCCTAAAATAAGTCACCACGTTACAGTCCTGATTACAAGGGCAATGGCTACCCCCAGAGAACTGGTGAAAACTGGGACTGAACACCTTCCCAGTACAGGACACGAAGGAGCAAGGGCAGTTACAGGACTGAAGATTCATTTTTCTCAAGGGAGAGAAAAGCCTTTAACAGAGACACTGTGTGACAGCGAGAAGCAATAGCAGTAGTGAATGGATCGACTTCATTCTCACCCTTCACAGGTCTGAAGCAGGAATAACCACTTTGGTCTAACATTCTACAGCCTTTCATCAGTGTCAGAAGATGTGGGCATAGTAATGGGCTTCAAAGCAGGGATACTGGAATTCGTATCTTAAGGACAGCTAAGAGACCAAGTGATTAATTTTCACAAATAAAATATGTGACTTTCTTTTTTACTCCAAAATCATGCTGCAGGTCTACTGTAATTTAGATCTTAAATGTCCTTCAAAGGTCCGTGTGTTAAAGGCTTGGTCCCTAGCATGGTACGATGGGGAACTGGGGGAACCTTTAAGAGGTAGGACCTCTTTGGAGAACTGAAGTCACTGATGCTGCCCTTGAAGATGGTCACTAGGCACATGCCCTTGAAGGTGGTATATGGACTCTGGCCTGGCCCCTCCCATCATGAGGTTAAGTTCTTGTCATCACATACTCCTACCATAATGCACTGTGCCACCACAGATCCAAAGAAACCATGTTATAAAACATCTGAAACCATGAACCAAAATAAACCCTTTCTGCTTCTAAGTCTAGGATATTTTTGTCACAGCAGATTAACCCAAGGCCTTAAGAGGCACACTGAAATACAGAAATAAAATGTACCACGTCACTCTGGGGAGAGCATTATTGAGCAAATTTGAGGTGAACAGCAAAACAAGAGTAATTTTCTGTGGCCTTAGGAGAAACTAAATTGAAGTTCCGATTCATTTCAGTGGTTTCCAGGACCCCATCTAAGATATTTATAAAATGCCCTGCAGGCTTAATTGCATGAATCATCAATATTAGGTAGACAGAAAGAACAGTAATTTGGATTTGAAAAGTAACCTCATGAACATAAGAATTTGACTTTTCTGATCCTGGTGTCCTCTCAAGTTAGGCAATGCTTTGTATTCTTACTGACTCACACAAGACTGGTGAACCCACCTGAAAACACAATCAAGGCTGCGAAAATTCAAAACTTCCTTTAACCCACATTACCACTCTCTACAAAGAAAGAAAGGTGCTAACACAAATCAAGACTATACTGCTAAAAGACATGGTCTTCGGGGAAGAAGCAAAGAGGTTCAACATTTCCTTCTGAACAGCCCATCATTATTCTCTACTCAGGAATAGTTCTTCGTGCCCACAGCCTGCTTTTCTCATAGTGCTGCTTTGGAAAAACTGGTCCAAAGGGTTCTACTTGCTTTGAAGTATTTCAGCCATTAGTCTTCACAACAAGGTGGAGCTCAGAGGGAAGGTCCAACAAGTATTTTGGTGAGACTATAGTCAGAAAACAGAATCTTCTATGGACCAGTATGGTTCATTTAAGGCTCTGGTCAGATATCCCTTCCACACATCAAAGGGCACCTAACAGTTGCTATTCAAACAAAAATTAGGATCCTGATTGTATTAGTCAGGGTTGTCTAAAGGAGCAGAACTGATAAAAATATTAGGGAGGATTTATTACATTGTCTTACAGGATAGAGTCTGAATAGTCCAACGACAACTGTACCACACTGGAGAGGCTGAGAATCCAGTAGTTGCTCAGTCCACAGGGCTGGATGCCTTAACAGTCCCAGTCTGGCACTGAAGTCCTAGAGGATTCCTGGAGAACTGCAGTCTTCAGTTATGTTGGAACGCGTAGAAGTTGGTTCTGATATGGGCAAAGGAATGCTACAGCAACAAGACAGATAAACCCACAAAGGAGAGTGAAGACAAGAAGACAGAAGAAAAACTCCCTCTGCAGTGTTCTCTGACACAGATGGGCTGCAACCAGGAGGCACTGTCCTCAGTTAAGGTGGATCTTCTAGCTTCAAATAATCTGATCAAGAAAGTCCTTCACATTTTAGCTCATTGCAGATCCAATCAAGTGGACAGCCAAGATCAGCTATCACCCTGACCAATGTCTTCCTTAAAGAATCAAACAATTAGAGGCAGGCAAATCCTAGCATTTGAGAGGCAGAGGCAAGCTTATCTCTGTGAAATGGAGGCCAGCCTGGTCTACATACTGACTTCTAGGCCAGCTCTGGCTACAAGAAGACTCTGTCTCAAAAAGACCAAAAAATAATAATAATAATAATCGAATAATTGACATCTTCAAATTTTTATGAGAGTAAGTCCTTTTCTAACAGTTCTGTGTGTTTTATATAAGAAAATAATGACAGTCCAAGTGAAAACACATTAATTTCTTCCCAGTCAAGGTCATGTCTGATAGTAAGTTAGGTATTTGGGGAAATATACTCCTACTACTCTTAGGTCACTAACTGACTATTTACCCCCCAGCCTAAGAATGGACTAAATGGTCTTACTGTGACCTGCGATAAATGTGATGTTTCTCAGAAGGTCTGAGGATGACTCATACCCCAGAGCCAGTGTGACTGAGTAAAGACACTTACAGCAAAACACAAATAAGCCAGGCAGTGCCTCCCACTGATAGAGTGAACAGTCTTCATTCCAAGCATGTGTAGACATCTGTATTTGGAGAGTGGTCTATTTTATATACTTCTAATGGAGCTGACTGATCTTGTTTCCCTGATCCTTCCCTACCTGAAGTCAGGTGACCCATAGACAATTTAAGTAGTCCATTACCCTGGCCTCCACAATAGGCTGAGTGGGCATGTGACCTATGTACATCTGGCCAAGATCTTCCCAGCTAGTAATAAATCAGGACTAAATCCTCTTTGCATGATTCCATGTTCTATAGATCCTCTTCACCTACCACATATTTAAAATGGAATCTAAATGCTGCAAAGCTTGCTCCAGACCTTTTGTTTACCTCTGTGACACATTTTGCTGCTTTTCTTTAAAGATATATGTATTGATGTTTTGTTTATTTAATGTGTATGTAAGTATGCATGCAGGAGTTTATGTATACCACATGCTTACAAATGCCTTCAGAGGCCAAAGAGCACTGGATTCCCTGGAATTAGAGTTTTAGGTGGTTGTTAGCTGCCATGTGGGTGCTAGGGACTGAACCATAGTCCTCTGCAAAAGCAGCCAGTGCTCTTAACCACTGAGCTATCTCTCCAGCTTTATGCTTTACTTTTTGAAGAATTATATAATGGTCAAATAATGGCCTTGCAAGATTCCTATGCTTTAATCCCTCAAACCAGTGAATGTGCTACTTTCAAAAGCAAACAGATATTTGCATGTGGAATTAGAGTGAAGGCCCTTGATATGGAGAGAGAATCCTGGATTTTCCAAGGGAACTCAATGCCATCAACAATGCAAGTCTTAAAAGCAGAGAACACCTCACTTCCCAGTGCAGAGGACAGTAAGAAGATGGCCTGAGGACTCCATCTCAGTGGCTAGCTTTAGAGATGGAGAAGGGGAAAACATGCCAAGCAATGATTAGAGAATGAAAAAGGACTTAGGTCTAAGGTCCCCCAGAGCTGATGAAAAAGATAGCAGCTTTGAAGTCATATTGATCTGTGCCCAGGGAGCTCCCTGAGGATTTCCAATCCACAGAATTATAATAAACTTGATTGTAAGCATCTCAGTTTGTAGCAACTTGTAACAGGAATAAAAAAAAATGAATGCACATAATCTTAACTACTATTTATGTTTACTAATAACTCCAAGACATACACTACCTGCCCTGGTGGCTCCTGTGTCTACTGATTCACATATTCAACCACCTCCTGTAAGGTGTTGGTGGCTCGCCCTACTGATTATCAACCAGTTTCCAGTCTCCATTTCCAAATCAATAAAATTCCTGCTCTATAGCTAGATATATAGCCATGTATCCCAAAATAACTCTATATCCAAGTTCTGGCCAAGGAGAATGAACAGAGGTATTGTATGAGGCACCGTTTTTTCCTTCCTATGAGCTGGAATAGACATGATGGCTGGAGCTCAAGCATCCATACTGTCTCATCAAACATTCACATCAGAATGGTACGACACAGATAAGGAAGGAGCCCAGTCCCTGCCGAGTGTGATGATGGTCCTAGAAATTTTGTTTAATTAAAGACGGGAAAACTGTTTCTATTGTTTTATATACTATTATCCTGGGATTTTTTGCCGCATGTCACTAAACTTCATCCAAACTAGGACAATAAAACTAGAATCTCTACGGTAGAATTTCTGAGAGTTTTTCTCCCTAAAATGCAACTCTGCAGTCCTCTCTATTCCATAAATGATACTATTATCTACCTAATTCATCAATCCAAAATCCTAGAAAATGGTCCTTGAGCCCTGTCCCTAATTCCCTCATCTACACAATCTACCATTATACAAAGTCAGGGATCTGGAGCTTCTAGTTCCAAAATGCATCGGCCTCCTTCCTCCATTTCCAGTATTAGAGATGTACTCCCATCGTCTCTCATGTGAGCAATGTGATATCTTTTTGACATTTTCTCTACTTTCATTCTTCCTCACCTTTCTTTTAGATGGCAGAAACAATAAATATTTTGTAACTAAAGAGGAATTGAGTTATTTTACTCCCTAAACTCCTAAGTGGTTTCCCATTGCACTTGAATTAGAACCCAGTCATTTATCATGGTCCAGGGAGGCTGACATGACTGATGATCTTTCAAGCCTCATTTCCCATCTCACTTCCACCAGACCTCCATTCCTATCCCTACCTGGTTCCCAGAACTACCCTCACTCTAACTCTCGGCCAGCTTACCCTCAGGGCAGCCCATCGATGACTTCTTTTGTTGAAAAAGACTGTATCCAGTGTCTTCCTCCTTTGGAACTCACCTCAGATGCAATTTTCACGGCGGATGCTCCCTGACCATATTCCTCAGCCTTAACACTTGGTGACAGTATCCTTTAAACTACCTTCACAGAATGTGTGCATCACATAAAAACATCTATTGGCTGCCTCCCCAAACCTGAATGCCAAACTCAGGAATGGCTAGAAATCTGCCACCATACTTGCCAGCAGTACCCACTCATGCCATCATCTCTCTTGCTCTACCCTTTTCATGTGATCAGTCCTCTTTATCCCACTCAAACACACCAGTGCAACAAGTATCTCCTGCCTCCACTTCAGCATCAACTCCCCGACAGGACAGGTTTGCCTCAAACCAGCAACCTTCTTGTCTCTGCCTCTCAAATTCCGGGATTACAGACGGGTTCTACCAGCCCAAGAATGCTGACTCTCAACATCCTGTCACCTACAACTCTGCTCTCTGTTGGACTCTCTAGGCCTCTTGCATGAGGCTGTCTACATCCCTGCCAGTCTTTCCATCTCTTCCAGTTTTCTCTTGGACTTACTTAGTTGAGCTTTCACTCCAACCACTCCTTTAGAACAAGGCCACAAAGCTGACATGTTTCCTGGTACTAGTAGTACATAGTCAATTCAACAGGAGCATTTGACCTCTTGCACATGCCTTGACTTTGGGGGATAACATTCGCTCTTTGCATTCACCTAGTCAATGAACTTAAATGAGATTTCTGCTCCTCTCTGACTTAAAATATGAGAGGAATCCAGAGCTCGGTCTTCAGACCTTTTCCCTTCCCTGTCTCTGGCCTCTTCTATGATGTCACACAGTGTCATACTCTAAGCACCAGAAATATGTTACCAATGCCATGCTTTTTTCTCTTCTCCAAATTCTATCCTTACCCATGCAGTAACCAACTATTTGGGCAGAATGTTTGCCATCATCATGGGTGGACTCAGCACCTACAACAGTGTTTGGCACAGTAACCCACAATGATCTAATTAATAGGCATTATAAACTGAATATCCACTGAGAAAACAAAAGAGATTTGGGGACGGTTCAGTGACTAAGAGCAATTTTGGCACAAACTAGAGGACTTGAGTTGAGATTCCCAGTACCCACATAAAATCTGGGCAAAGCACATGACCCTGTAGGCTCAGTGTTTGGGTAAGGTGATGGAGGCAGAAACAGGAGAAGCACTGGAGCTTTCTGGGCAGGCAGCCTAGCAAAACTCAGTGAGCTCCAGGTTCATTGAGAGACCCTAACATATGGAAATAAGAGAAGAATGATAGATCAGGATGCCAGATCTCTCCCTCTCTATCTCTCCCTCTCCCTTCCTCCCTCACACTCTCCGTCCTGGTAGCAACATGGATGAATCTCACTGACATACTATGGAGCAAAATGAAACCAGACCCTTCTGGTTTGAGTAGAGGTCAAAAACTGGGTCTAAAGGAACTTTGAGAAGTAATGGGAATGGTAGGTGATTTGGGTGATAGTTCTGTGGGTATGTACATGTACTTTGCAAAATTCACTGAATTCTATTATTAAGATCTTTATATTTTGATGAATGTAAAATATAATTCTATTTTTAAAAGAAAATAAAATTGACCTACAGTGAATATTTTGGAAGAAGGGGAATAAGATAAATATAAACAAATTTCTTTGTTACAAGATCTCACACAGCCTTTAAAATGTTAATGTGCACTGTATATTTTTAAGAGGAGGCTATAAAGATATAATATGGTTCAGATTTATTTACTCACAGTAATTCTCTTCATTCATATTAACATCTATAAAACATTAATGTTTCAGAAATCTAATGACTTTAGCATAGAAAAAAATTTTAAGCAAAGTTTACAGATGCTACTGGAGCAATTTGTTTTGGATCAGCATCTCATTTTAAGCAATCACAGTGTTGAATTGTTCAAAATAAACTAGTCATAAAATGCACCCCTATATGTAAGGCCCAATTATTTGAGAATTCTGCATAAAATAATAAATATGATTTCTGAGTTGTTATCTTTAAACTCCTCGGGCAATAATGAGGTAGCCATTGTCAACTGAGAAACTCCCTGTTTATGTCAAGGGAATGTTCTCTAACAGGCAACAATTCTGTCTGCTCTCTGTAAGATCTGCAGCTCATGCAGAGGTAGTATAAAGCATTAACACACAAGTTGAAAAAGTTAAGTCTTAGACTGTGTTCCCCAGGAAGCCAAATCAGACAGACTTGTGTGTAGGAGTATTTACTGAGGAGATCTCACAGATCAGCACCTGGAGGGGAGCAAGGAAAGCAGGGAGGTGTTTATGATTCATCACAACACAGTCCTCAGAACATCTGTGGGGGTTCTGGAGCCAGGGACTGCCAGCTATCCAGCCTCGGGGTAAAGACAAAAGGGCAAGACCTATGCGCCCCCAGCACACCTCTCATCACATGCTTGCTCCCAGGGGAGCAGTCTGAGCACAATGAGCAACCTCTTTGGCTGAGGATGATTTTTGTGGGGACAGTCGGCTGAGAGTCACCTGCTACTACTTCCCTCAGTGAGTGGACTGAGTGCCAAAGTCCTGAAGGAGCTCTGGACAGCACATCCCAGTGTCCACCACAACAGTTGCCAATATACCCCAGACTCAAACTCTGAAGGAGTGTCTGAACTACAGTTGCACATGTTGGTTGGTTGGATATGATCAAAGTACATTGTATACAGATATGAAAATATCATAATAAAATCCCATCACTACCCAACCTGACTCACATGCTATTAATAGACAGGCTCTGTTTAAGAATCAGTAGCCAAAGACCTAGCTAGGTCTTTGATTTGTCCATAACAAAACAGTGTTAAATACTTCAAATAATCTTTTTTTTTTTCCTTTGAGTTAGGGTATTGATCCTTAGGACCTTGTATATGCCAGGCAAACACTCACCACAGAGTTATATAGGCAACTCTTTTACAAAGACCTTTGGATAGAGGGTCTTATTAATTTACCCAGACTGACCTTGAACCTTGAACTTTCTATCTGAACCTCCTAAATAGTTGGGATTACAGGCCTGTACCCCCAAGCCTTTCAAATAATCTTAGATGACTATTAAGGCGTTTGTTTTGGAGGCTAAACTGTGTAGCAAGAAACTCACTGGCTTGCTTTGCCTTTACTTGAAGCCTGAATATTGGTTCATGAGAAGTGATGGCCGGAACATAAGAAATATCTCTATAACAGAAATCCATGAAATAAAACTTAACATAAGAAAACTGAAAGTAAGTTTTTCAACACTGGTGTATATTTCTAAATCACATTTTCTTATGTGTTCCTTAATAAAATAAAATGAAAAAGAAACTATTCTTGGTTCCCCTTGATTCTCCTTTATAGTATATACTACAATGCAATCAAAACACATGTAGTGAGGGCCTTTCTCGATGAGACACCATGTAGGTGCTAAAGGTAGAGAGAAGCTCTTTGCAGTAGAAATGACAGGCATGTAAACAGCTCGTTATAAATCACCCACACATTCATCTACTCATTCATGTGCATCTAAAATACCAACCATACACTCAACAGCTAAAAGAATACACACACCTCTTGCCTTTATGTAACTGGCATACAATGTGGTTACCATTCAAACGAGAAGCCTGTGGAAGGTGCTGAAGTCTTTGTTTCCACTGGGAAGGAGGGTGGCAGCAAGCTTCATACCAGGAAATGTAAAAACAGCAAAAAGAATAAAAACTAATAAGTGTGCTTATAATATGCCAGGCACATCTATAAACTTGCTTAGCTTTCAAATTAACTGTAGCCATATTACCAGTCCTACTCCTTTTATACAGATGAGGAAGCCAACACACGGACAGTAAGCAGCTTCATCAAGTTCACAAAGGAAGCAAGTGGCAGGCCTGAAGTTCTCAGCTTTGGAGTTGAGCCTTGGAAATGTGGGAGGAGAGCATACAGGAAGGAAGGGTGGTGAGCATCTAGGTCTCAGAAACTGCCACGACAAACATACAAAGTGAGGCTCATGCAGTTCAGTGTGCAGACACAGGCTTGAGGAAAGCAGGGGGACCCAGGAGCCATGAACCCCTAAAAGAAGAGACAGGGAATGTAGGAAAGGGGGTGATGGCACTTTTGCCTACTGTCAAGAATTTTAGTAAAAATAAAATGGCTAATGTATACTGCGAGCAGCCTATAAGCCAAACACAGCCTAAGTATCTGTGCATGTTGTTTGAATCTAGCCTCACGGTGATCCAGTGAGAAGGGACTGCTATCACTCTGGTTGACAGGAACACTGCTTTAAAAGAAGTTGTGTTAACTAGGTCATGAGTTACAGAGCTGGAATTCTAAACTAATGAACTATGACTCTTGCATTCATGCTGTCGGTGCCTGCTGCGCAGTACCCGCTTTGGATATAAAGGAGTGGCAGCCTGGTAACAGGTGGGCAACCTAGAACATAGCATCCTGCCCAGGAAGATCAGAAGAATCCCTCACCTTGGGAAGAGCAAAGGAGATCTGAGAACCTTGGGTCCTGATGGAGCACCTAGATTCTAGTGGCATGTGGAGGGAGAAGGAAGGGACAGCTGAGTAAACCATAGATCACAGCAGCTGAAGAGCTGGTGATCCCATGAGCCTGGAGAATGAATGGCAATAAACCCTAAGAGATAGACTGAGGATGGAGAATGATAGAAAACACTGAGGTCAAGTTCACAGATTGAAGGACCCAGAAGGCTGCTGGACATTTACATGTGGTACTGAGGGAAAATCCACTGTGAAGGTGTGCACTGGGCTGATGACACATTGAAAGCTTGAAGTGGTTGAATTGTCTAGCGGAATTGTAAAACAAGAGAACATGGACAGAAACCCACGTGCTGAGGAAAAAGATCCCTCTCCTCATCTGTAAAAGTAAGGAGCTGCATCTGCCTTTTCTAGAAACCCACTTGGGAGACAGCTGCTTTCTGCACTTAGTGCCATTTCTGGGAAAAAAAAAAAAAAAATCACCTTCTAGCACATGTGAAGTTTTCGATTACTTCTTGGTGGCATATTTCCACTGAAGAAAAATAAGCCAGCTAAATGATGCATATATTTAATAGTGTGTATACTTAAATAAATTTAACTGAATAAAAATAGCACTAACAGTTTATCAGTTATTTCCATGGACTTCCTGACCACTCTGAGCTCATGTTGCTGTTGTCAGTCATCCCTGTCTTGGACACAGCACCACTCGCTTTGGATGGAAGCAATGGATGAGTTCATCTCCCAGGACATGCTGTTTTCTGGCCTTATTTATGTCCTCTCTTCACTCTCTACCCTTCAGCCTAAAAAAAAAAAATCACCATGCAGCCCACCTGCCTTATTAGGAATCTGTATAATAAGTGTTGCTCTGGTTTCTCTTCTTAAAACACAGGAAAACTTCCCAATGTTGACCTGTAGCGAAAAGAGAAAAAGAAGCACAAAAGGGGGAGCCCGTTCGGTCCGCCCTCCTGGGCTGCTGCTACCTTGCAGTTTATGACACAGAGTCGGAGGGAGGTCTGAGGAAGGAGGCAGACAGAAGCCGCTCACTCCCATGGAAACCGGGAGTCCCTGGGTGAAGACAGCCCTTCCTACTTCTCTGTGGCTCTTTTGTGTGACTTTGAGAGGGGCTGGCTTGTGAATGGTTCCTCAATGTGTGCCTGCTGAGGCGAGCATCCAGCTCCCGGAGGGAGGACCCAAGTGAAAGCAGTGTGACAAAGGAATCCAGCACAGATCTCACCGTGCCGGAACTGACTCTTGCATGCAGTTTTTGAAGTCAGCAAAAACAGAAATCAAATTACTATCATCTTATGCCGCTGGAAGCTCAAGGAGAGGGGATTCCACACTGATTCCATCAGCATGCGACAGGCAGCAAGTCACAGGATACTCAAGTGTATCTGCCGGGAGGACCCTGGAGACAAATGTAAGTTCTCTTGCAGCTGTCTTTTATCGCAGTGGGATTTTCTTTCTGGTTGAAGTCATGCTTAACCACGATGTCATCATTGCCATGAGAATTTCTGTTGTGGAAAGTTATCTGCTGCTTTTCCTTCAGAACATGTACTTTTTCCTCCATTTATTAACTAAGCCACATAATGCAAGCTGAAATTCCTGACAGCAGCTGTGGCGGTTTAGCCAGAGCTTGACTGAGAACTGTAACCCAAAGTACATCCAGTTATGACGGGATTCGCACCGCATGTGTTTTTAATTGACTTTCTTTCTGGAAATGGCACACATCCCTCCCTCTCTGTGTGCTGTTTTAACTTTATGATGGCTGAGCTAGTGAAATCAGCATTCCCAGCTGGAGAAAGAGATTCCTAGCACTTACCAAACTTTTCTTCTTTGGCCAGGAATACATTCGTCTCCCCCAAATGCTCAAAACTCTGCTTTTTTGCCTTCGCTTTGGTGAACAATTCCAGCCCTACAGTGGACTCTTACTAACACTGCAAAGGAAAGAAATGTAAAGAGCCATCACACTTCTTTAACTGTTACCATGGGAGAGAAAAGGGCAGCCAGAGATGCCGCACAGGTGAACCGGCACAGCACGCCACAGCGCGGGGACACGAAGACCAGTGGTGAGCTGTGGCAGTAACTCTCTAATCTATCACACTTCCCCTGCTACAACTTCCGGCTTAGACATGGAAATTCTTTGCGAAGACAATACTTCTTTGAGCTCAGTTCCGAACTCCTTAATGCAATTAGATGGTGACTTGAAGCTCTACCATAATGACTTCAACTCTGGGGAGGGTAACACTTCTGATGCAGTTAACTGGACAATTGGCGCTGAAAATCGAACCAACCTTTCCTGCGAAGGGTACCTCCCACCAACATGCCTCTCCATATTTCATCTCCAGGAAAAAAACTGGTCTGCTTTACTGACCACCGTAGTGATTATTCTAACCATTGCTGGAAATATACTCGTCATCATGGCAGTGTCTCTGGAGAAAAAGCTGCAGAATGCCACCAACTATTTCCTGATGTCACTTGCCATAGCTGATATGCTCCTGGGCTTCCTAGTCATGCCCGTGTCCATGTTAACCATCCTGTATGGTGAGTGCCATTAGCCTCCCAGCTGTCCCCTCTGTAGTCACAAAGAGCATGTGCATGCCGCTAACAGAGGACCAGGGCTGAGGGTGGGGAACTGGACAGGGAGCTTTGTTCATTTCCTATCATGATACATGAGCTACTTCAATTTTACTGTTAAAATGGTATTTTGCTGGGAAAAAAAAATCAGATAACCTAATATCTCATCATTGGAGAGGTCTGTCTTTTAAAACCTGTTTTATGTAGAGACATAGTTACAATGTTTTGTACTTTAAAATATATAACTGTGTAGAGAAATGAATACCCATGCTCCAATAGTCTTCAGGCAGTAGCTCATCCACCATTCTGAATCCATGTGATTTTTGCACTTTTCTATTCCAGCCTCAGGACAGAACAGTTTTATCTTTGTCACAGTTTTCAGCGCTTCTAATGGAGTGGCAAAACCTTCACAGTTATCTCAGAACATTTACAGAGAGAGCATTAATGCTAGAGTGGATTTAATGTTAAAATATTCAGTTTCCATTAGAATAAATGAATTACTCCAGTTTTAATTGTCCCTTTGCCCAGAGAAGCCAATTTGGAAGAATGCCTTTCAATTATACTCTCAACTCTTTAAAAATGCATATGCATAAACTCCCCCTGTCTGGTTTGGTAGGAGGGTGGAAAACAAACGGAAAGAGATTAATTTTGCTTTCTTCTCAACAGAGTTAGACACAATCTAATCCCTCAGCAAGTCACAAATACTGGGACGGCTTCATGGGGGAGCAGAGTGCGATGTTTCTTCCAAATTATGAGTAATACAGATTCTTCCCTAACAGAGCAGAGGCTGGAACACTGTGGCGGCTGACACGGGTGCTCAGCAGCCACCCCGACCTTACTGACAGATTTAGGCTGCCTTGAAAAGAGTTTTTTTCTTGTTGTTTTCTGGCCAAGTCCTAGAGGCTAAAGTTTAAAAATTTTCACCTAGGCCTGAAGAGCGAGAAGGAAGAAAGAGGTGAGCCAGAAAGAGCAGGCATGCATTTGGGCAGAACTGCTAAGGTTCGCCCGAGGGCCAGTCCCTGCTTGACCATTCAAATGTCACACCAGAATAATTATATTAATTTCGTCCATCGGTTCTCACACACTGGGGAGGAGTTCTGCTTCCTAAAACCCGGGCCTGCCTTCCTGAGACAAACTCCAGAGGGGTTTCAAGGGGTGACTCTGCAGGAACCCAAAGCTCAGCAGGAAGACTGGGTGAACCGCTGGGCAGGAAGGGCCAGCACTGGCAAAGTAGGAAGTGCAGCAGGTCCCTGGCCTCGGCTCAGGGTGCACGTCTGCCCCCTAGCGACGATTTATGGGTGTGCAACCCGCACTCGCTCCAGTCCAGTCACTACTGGTCCTGTCCTTTACCCAGTCTGCTGGTCGCCCAGTGGTCTTGCTTAAAGAAGTATTCCCATCTCATCCGGTTGGGGAAAATGGGACTAAGACATGGGTGAGGTGGAGAGGGGCTGGCTGCTTACTCTCAGGGAAGACCCCTGCAAAAGCCATTATCTGTTCCCAACAAGCAGAACCGGTTTTACCTCTTAGGGCTGTTAAGGAAATCTCTTGGACCCTTAAGGATAATGCAACTAAAAGGCATGAGACTTTAGTCTGGCATCCTTTCCTTTCTAAATACCCCTGGAAACAGTTCAGTATAGGGAGAACTTTTGCTTAAGAAGGGTTTGCTTAGCTTGAAGTCTGTACTATCAAAGAAAAAATGATCACTAAAATTTCCCTTCCCGTTTGCAGGCTGGTCTAATATCACTCACTGCTCATCCTGTTAGCAAAACTAACCAATAATTATGTAAACATTCGATCCTCTCCAAAATACACACAGTAACAGAACACTTCCTTTATGTCATGAAGACAACTTCTACCTTCCTAATATAGTAGATAACCTACTATATTGTAGTAGTAATGGAATCTGAGAAGATTTAAAACCCTTTGATGTTCAGGGCCCACCTCTAGCCATCCTCTGGAGAGAATGGTTTAATAGGGTGGTTTCAGTTAGGATCATGTCCAAAGCTGACTCTTCCATTTAAGGAGTCAGTGAGATCACTGGGCAAAGCAGGTACTCTCCTGGCAGAGCCCCTGGGCCAGCATCAACAGTATTGCTCAGAAGTTTGAGGAAAATGCACATTTTCCAGTCTGCTCCAGAATTATTGCGTCAGAAACTCCAGAGGGGGGTCCACCTGTTTTAAGGAGCCAACTGAGAGAATCAACTGGTCACCATTTTAAAATCTACTGAGACCCAGCAAGGAGGCAAGATCCTTAATTTTCTTCACCATCTTCAATTTTTTTCACACACCCCAAAGTTGAGTTTAATATCTAAAACATTGTTAGGTGATTATATGTCATAAATAGGGACATATTCAAGATGTAGCTTTTAGGTCATTTAATCACACCTCTTACAGCATCCCTGTGTGAGACTGAACAAGTCTAAGATGACTCAGACTGGAATAACCTTAGTGACCCTAAGCTCCAGAAAAAAATTATGTGGATAAATAATGGCTGTGAGAGGTACTTCAATAAAGGAACTCAAAAACACAGAGCTTTGAATAAGCCATTAAATACAAAAATGATTTTGCTAGGTTGTGGGGGGAGGGGGTAAAAACAACTTAGTTTTCCATGGTGATACAATTCCAGACACCAGAAATGTTCAGTGACTCATACTGTGCTTAAGCATACTTGCTGTTTGTCCAAATATTGGAAATCTCTTTTAGTGCCCTCTGTTACCACCTGTGCCTGTCCCCAACATGTAAACAGTCGTCCCAGGGGATCGCTTGCTCATGCTAAGCTTCTGCACCACAGGGTACCGGTGGCCTTTGCCTAGCAAGCTCTGTGCAGTCTGGATTTACCTGGACGTGCTCTTCTCCACGGCCTCCATCATGCACCTCTGTGCCATTTCACTGGACCGCTATGTCGCCATCCAGAACCCCATCCACCACAGCCGCTTCAACTCCAGAACAAAGGCCTTTCTGAAGATCATTGCTGTTTGGACCATATCCGTAGGTAAGGGGGAGCATCTGTCAGAGTGGTGTTTGAAAGGACAGTTCATGCTTTCCCAGGAAACTTGTTCTGATTTGCTGCACTGAAACCCTGACATTCTGAATCTCATTTCATGTGTTGCCAGATATGCCCCAGCATAGTAATTATCAGAGTTGTTTCAGGAAAGGAAAATCTGTTTTTGTCATTGGCTGACAACATACATTTGTGTTGCTTTGTATAAGTAGGAATAAAAAGACCAACAAAGCCCAAGTCAGGAATGACTGAGATTTCTCTAATTTCCAAGTTCACTATTCTAAATCTTGGGTCTCTCAGAAACTTTGACTTGTGTAATCACTGGACTTGTGATAACTGTAAGATTGCAGGCACTCATACTAGATAACATGGGCCTTGAGGGGGGTCCAGAAGGGGTAAGAAGATGAGGACAGAGAGAACTGGCAACACTTGCTCAAGGACCAGGCATTCCGGCTGCCTGACACTCCGTGGCCTTACTTCCTCCTGCAAAACTGCACACCAAAGGATTCCAATCTACTTCAGGTAGGCCCATTGCACACACTCACCTCTTGATGGTATTGATCTCCTGTCACTGTAATGGGAGTTAAAAGGGCAGCTCTCCGACGGCAAAGTCAATTGTACCTGTCACCTCAGAAGATTTGTGTTCTAATCAAAGGTTCCCTGAGACTTGTTACAAAGTCTCAAAGCTTTTCAGACAGAAGTGGTTATTTTCTAAGACCATAGGGTGGTATCTGTTTCCTTGAGAAACTACAGGATTTGATGACAGGTCAAAATTCAAGAACCTGTGTGAAACTCCTGACAACTTTGTCATAAATATACCTATTGGTAACAGGAAGCATGTTCTGTGCTCATTGCTTCCTTTCCCGCTAAGAATGGGGATAAATGGAGTGCTCTCTCCACTTTACATGGGAAAACTAGGATTCAAAAAGGGAAATGAGATGTGTACACAGCTGGCAAGGGGCACAGTGCACGTGTATCCTTTCTGGTTCTAACGGTAATGATAACAAGTTACATGGGTCCTGAAAAGGTTCAGCACAAATACGTTCTGGAATTTTCTTCTGTTGTGTCTGCTTCTATTATTTTGTTTGGGTTTGAAGTTTTAGTTTGTTCTGTATGTGTTTTAAACTTAGAGACTTCGTTCAACTAGAGTTTTTTATCTTTTTATTGAGGTATAATTGACAAATTAAATTGTTTAATTAGAAGATGTACATTGTTATGACTTAATGTGAAAATATTTTGTAAAATGAATACCATGATCAAATCAGTTAATTCCTCCATCTTACTACGATGCCTTTTGTTTTGTGGTCAGAACACAAAGCAAATAGTATGACTAAATGTAGTCACCGTACTGCTGACTAGATCCCCTGAACTGCCTCCTGCCTCCCTGCCCCCATACCCCCTTCTTCCTATAATGAACGGAGAGGAAATAGTCTAAAGAGGTGCTGGTACGCCTCCCTTCCAGCTATCAGATTATTGAAACAACAGAACCCCCCAAAATCAGACTTTCCCAAGGAGTCCCGTGTTGAGAGAAAGGAAGGCCGAAGTGCGGGAGCCAGTCAGAAAAGGAACTTGCCCCCAAGGAAGAAAGCTTACACGTCTGACAATTCATCAGACCACTGTGCTAGATGGGCCAGAGCCAGAAAATGATAGGTAGGCGCTGGATATACATTCTGCCCTCTATTGAAACATAAACATCATGCACAACCCTCAAGATGGACTTGGGAGCTCAGTGGACATCTTTATTCCTCCCCAGCTGGCCACACTGACTAGATCTTTCTCTGCTTCTCGCTATTACCTGCTCTCTTTAACTGGCATTTTGGCAATGGGTCATCAAAACTAGCTTGTGAGAGCTATCAGGGCCCAGATTTTAACTAAATCCCTGGTAACAATAACTATCATTCTACTGTTTCTATAAATTCAACTTTTTTTCAACTCCATAAGCTAGTGAAATCATGCAGTATAAGCCTTTGACTTATTTTCCTTGCCATTCCACCCCTGACAGAAATGACAAGGTTTGTTTTTAACAGCTACATAATTTTATTTGTGTATTTATTTACATATTTCTTGCTTTTAGTGAATAGTTAACAGCATTTACTCATGTACAATTTATCTCTTCAATTTAGTGATATACTATTTTCTTGATCAACTTTTGAAACTGAACTGAACTTACATTCATAGAATATATATTCACAAGTATTAGATTAGGGTGATTTTGTTCATTTCTTTTTACCAAGTGGTTTTTTTAGCATCATTTACTGAATTTGAGGGAAGTCCATTTTCCCCTATGATCTTTATGTAGTGATCTTTATGAGAGATCTTTATGCATGTGTTTTTGAAAGGCTCCATAGAACTTCTCTGGTGCCTTTTAAAATGGTATATTTTTTCTTAGAACTCTAACTTCTTTGATAATCATCTTTACCTTTACATTTTCTAATCCTTTATGAGTTATTATCTACAAATTTTAAGACATCTTATATTGATTTTTAAGAATGTTCTGGGTATTGGAGAGATGGTATGACTCAACAGTTAAGAGCACTGACTGTTCTTGCAGAATACTGGGTTCAATTTCCCGCACCCACATGGAGGTTAACAACCATCTTTAACATCTTTAACTCTAGTTCCAGGGGATCCAAAGCCCTCTTCTGACCTCTGTGGGCATTGCACAACATGGGTCCACTTACCTACATTCAAGCTTCACATTCATACACATTAAATAAATAAAATTGTTAAAAATATTCTTTTTATTTTATGTTTATGAATGTACTGCCTGCATTTATGTAAGTGCACTAGTGTGATGGCATGTCCATGGAGGTCAAAAGAGGGAGTTGAATTCCCCTGGAACTGGATGGTTGTTATCCAACACTTGAGTACTAGGAATTGAACCAGGATCCTCTGTAAGAGCAGCCAGTGCTCTTAACAGTTCAGTCACCTTTCCAGCCCCTTAATCATCCGCAAATGTGTACTGTAAATCTAATAATTCTTCTTGCCTCAACAGTCAACTCCATTGACATTATGGTTAAACTGACTGTTTTTTGAGAATGGCTCTCCCTGTAGCCCCAGCTCTTCTGGAACTCACTATGTAGACCAGGCTGGCCTCAATCTCGCAGATATTCACCTTCATCTGTCTCTCAAGTGCTGAGATTAAAGGTGTGCACCAGCACGCCCTACTATGGCAGATTTTTTTCTGACTTTCGTTTTTCTGCTATGCCTTACTCTACCCTATTACTTTCAAACTGTGGCTATATTTTAAGTGTGTGCCTGTGAGCGTCAAATCCAGTTTTGTTTGCTTTTCATCAGTCCATCTTTGCCTTTCACTGTTGCATTCTTTCACAGTTAATGTAAGTCAAATGTATTTGGGTTGAAAGCTGCTCTTTTGCCCATTGCACTCTGTTCTGTATTCTAATTTCCCATTCTTGACTTCTGGGCTGATCAAAACTGTTAATTCATCGTTCTCTTTAAGCTTATTCTTTTATGTATATTTCATTGACTTTTGTGCATTTTATAATATACAATAGATTTGATCATATTTAAACCCCTTCCCTGATCTGCACTTCCCACATACCACCCCTCCACTGGATTTCATGCATTCTGTCATGTATGTTAAGGCCTATCCAAACATTTTACCCATATGTCTCTCAATGCAATGTCATCTGCTGGAGTCTAGTCAGCCTATCCAGAGTCACACCCTTAAAGAAGATCCACTCTCCTTCACCCAGCAGTCATCAACTGTCAGGAGTTCCTTGGCTAAGGTTGGGATCTGCTTCCTGTTTCCCAAGTTCTATGCTGGGTTTATATATATATATATATATATATATATATATATATATATATATATATATAATCTCCGGTCCAGGGACACACACTCTGCAATCTCTTAGTCTCTACACCTTGTCCAGCTGTGCCTTCTGTGTTCATTGCACTCTATTGCATGAGGAAGCTTCACTGTTGAGAACTGAGAGATGTATTATTTGAAGACATTTTAACTCCATTTACCCCTGTGGTTTTCATATTTCTTTTCCTGTGTTCTATACATATCTTAATAAAACCCATAAGACATCATTAGTGCCCTCCTATGAATTTGGTATGTTTCCCACACACTAACTTTTCTGTCCCTGTGAATTGCTTACTGAATTCACTTCCACAATTCTGTCTGAGTTTATTTTTCTTGTTCCTGAAGAATTGCCTTTACATGTTTTTGTCACATTTTTGTTTTGGTTTTTGTTTCTTCTCTATTTCTGTTAATCTAGACAGTTTATTTTGCCTTTATTTTAAGCACACTTTTGCTTAGCTTAGTATAGAACTCGAGTTGAGCCTAGTAATCGGGACTTAAGATACTATTGCCAGAAGATTCCAAATTCAAGGCCTACCTGGGCAACTTAATGAGAACTCAAAATAAAACTGAAAAGAGGCTGGGGCTGTACCTCAGAGGCAGAGCACTTGCCTAGCATGTGTGAGGTTTTATTTTTTTCAGCACTTACTCCATGACGTTCCAAAGTCTTTAGATTATTTGACTTTGATTGGTTGTGAAAGCTGAGCTATCAGTGTTCCTCAGAAACCACCGTGTCACCTGGCCATTCATAGAATACTATATTTTGGTTATTTTATTATGATATGCCTAGAGATGTGTAGTTTTGTTTTTACCTTGCACTGGGGTTGTACAGATTCTTCAACTCTTACATTTGAGGTTCAGTATAATCTGTTGTCCCTCTGGAAAATCCTATGACCATTACTACACCTGCCCCATTCTCTCGTCCTCATTCTGGGACTGCAATTCATACATAATAGACCTTTGACCCATGCTTCTTAGGAATCAAATCATTTTCTACATTTTCTTCTTGCTTCAGTCTGAATAGTTATTGACTTTCTTCTGTCATCAGATTCTTTACACAGGACACTATTCAATTAAAAATTTTTTTACTAGGCATATCAACTGAAAGAATTGAGGAGGCTCAAGTAGGAAATCAGGAAGCAAATCCCCAAGTAATTTGGATATCCTGAAAATGGTGATTACTAATTGACAGATGAGAACACAGAGAATTAGTCCAGAAAACTGAAATCTCTGCTAAGGAATCAACTGGGAGTGGGCGGGGGAAGGAGGAGACTAAGAATATAGTAGCTGAAATTAAAACTATGATAGATGGGTTTTGCAGAATCTAGAATCTAGTGGATGACATGTTGGTTTTGGCTTTCACCATAGGGGAAATTCATAAGCTTTAACAGACCTGCTAAAGGGGTATGTGTGCCCTTAATACAATGAGAGACCAAATTTCTTTTAAGCCAGGTTCTTGCAGGAACTGGTTATTTTCTAGTTGAGCCTTATACTTAGACTGTGATTCCTTTGTGGGCCCAGATGGAAATCTGTTGTGTCCTTGACTTTAGAAGCTCTGACTGCAGGTCTCACATCCTGAGCCCATCATATGGCTGTAAGCTCTTTTGGTCTCTGTCTAACCAGTCAGTAAGTGTGTAGGAACAAGGTGGTCCCCATCAGCTGACACGTCTGCACCTCCCTTCTGCCTCCGCAGCACTCACAGTGACCGACTGGAGGCTTGACTTTGACTTTATTTGATGCTGGTAGCACCACACTGCCTCCTTTCTGTTCCAGTCTCTCCAGTGTGGCTTTCTCTTCATTTTAACATACGTTGTTCCTTGGTTTTATCTGCATTTTCACAAGTAACTCATGGATTTGAATTTTTCACAAAATCTCAGTCTCTGCCCCTTAATATTGAACTTCACCTGCCCGTATTTACTGTGGCAACCAACATAATTAGTTTCGTTTCCTCCATTTTATTTTATTTCTGCCGTATGTTTTTCTTTGTATTCCTCTCAGACCACCCTCCCATTTTCATCTTTTTACTAACTTGCAATTAGTTTCTTACTTTCCTTTACCCATCTCACTTACTTTGAATTTCTACTAGACTTTTCTATTCCTGTCCTGATTAAATTTCCATCCCAAATTATTACACTAATATCTCCATTAATGAATCTACAATAAGTAATAATCTCAGTAAATTGTCTTTCCATCTATCCTGAGTTATCAGTTCAGTTTTTTTTCCCCTCCATAATTTTTAGCTAGTCTCATGGTGGACCAGATTTTTAACACAAGTCAAAAAATGTAGAAACTACAAAGAAAAATACAGGCATAGCACATAAAAAAAAAATGTTTGACAAGGCTAAAATCATCATAAGCAAGCTCAAAGAAAAATTTAAATACCGCAGATGAAAAATCAGTCATTTTTAAACAAAGCACACTTAATTTTGATGCCCTTTTAAAATTTTTATTTTTGATACCTGCATGTATGTAAGTGTACCGATGTCATGCAATGCTTGCAGAGGCCAAAAGATGGCAACTGGAGTTATGGTTACCTACCATGTGGGTCCTAGGAACTGAACCCAATCCCTCTGCGAGAGCAGCCAGTGCTTTTAAACACTGAGCCATCTCTCTCCAGTCCATGGTCACAAACAATCCAGCAAGGGAATAAATACATAAACCAGGCAAATGGCCATGAACAGAAATGCTATTTGAAATGGACGGTGTGGCTCACAGATGCTCATGCCCTGGAGCTGTGGAAGCATGACTGACAGCACGGGGGCACACTCTTCACTCACTGGACCAGCAGAGTGCCCAGAGGCACCTCGTACCACTGTGAGCATGGCACCACATCCTACTTTTCAAAGTGTGAGTTCTTTCTTCTTGGTCAATCTGCCAAGGACTATTAAAACTGGGCCTCTGTTCTGCTGGACTATTTTGTAGAAAAACAAAAGTATGTGTATGAGTCTTTAGCACCGCAAATTCTATATTTAATTTTGAGAATTTCATACATGTTGTCTTTGCATTATTTCCATCCCTTCCAATCTCTCACTAGCTCCTTTAATGTCCCCCTAGTCCTTCTCAATGTCTTGTCCTCTTCTTTGATTATTGTCCCATATACATTCATTGATAAAGAGAAATATATATAATGCACTAAGTCCATTCATTGATGCTCCTCGAGTGTTCAGGGCTGCTCACTTTGAGATTGGGTAATTGAAGCTCTTAAAAATATTGAGTTAGGACATTTGAGGAATGTCTACGGGGCAAAATGCAGAAAACAAGTTTGGGGGCAGTATGTGTGATATGAGCTGATTCTGATAGAAAAACAATGATGTATTTATTAGTCATAATGGTGGGGCAACTTACAAAGAGTATGAAATTCCAAGACTGGCAGGATTGTACCTCCTGTGGACATTTCTGTACAGTTTTGTTTGTCACAAATATTGCATACAAAGTGTTCTGAATGACCAAGAATGGGTTATCATTGTAACTCTGATGAATCAGAAAAAACTTCTTGGAGTGGGGACCTCAGTCACCTGCTCATGAATTACCTGGGTTTCCTCACATCAGAGAAATCCCAATATTTCTCGCCTCTTTCCCCTGCCCCTTGCTACCAGCTCGTTAGGTCATTTCCTGCTTACCTAGGCTTCATCTACTTCTATGGCAAATGAGCAGAATCAATCCAGTGTTCCATTCGTGAGCTTCTCTGAATCAAGGGTCACAAGCAGAACTGGGAGACGATTGATGAAGAACGACCCAGGATTCTCTGTGGATTGTATTTTTCCCTTCCCAAACCTAATTCCGTGACCAGTAGAAAGCATGACCTCACTAGAAAATGTAAATGAGCAAACCTTTCCTTCCTTCCGTGGATGGCCCTGCTGATGTTACTTTCCTTGTCATTAAGCAAAGCTGTGCATTACACAGGAAGACGGAAAGCTGCTGTTTGCACATTGTCATGTGCTGACAAGCAAATGTGCCACTTCAGATTCTTTTTCCAGAAATAGTATTGCATTTCAGAAATGTATCCACAACTCCTGGGGTCATTTAAAATGGGTCTAAACAGAAAGATTTACTCCCTCACAGCTAAGAATGACCACGTGTTTTCTGTAATATTACTTTTTTTAATAGAGAGGAAGGAGACTATGTCACATTTATTTGGGGATCTTCAACCTCAGAAGCTGTGACACAGAACTAAAAGCTTAGGTTCCTGGATCCAGCCTCTTCCTTTATTCAAGTCAAAGATCCTCCTTCCCAGGCAGTGCACACAAGGAAGGAAGCTTTGAGAAACAGTGAAGAGCATGTATTTAAATAGCTTTTAATTTGTAATTATTTTTATATGGGATCTTTAACATCTTTTCATATTTATGAGCAAATTTCTGTTTTTCTTCTTAGATGACTGCCCATGATTTGTAGGGTAGAACCTGGTGATTTTAAGCCAAATTATAAAGCCAGACTGCTTGGATTTGAATCCCGGTTCTATCTCTTACTAGCTGGGTGACTATAAACAAGTGATCAAACTACTGTGGCCAGGTTCCTAATTTTTTTTTTAACTGTAGGGACGTAATAACAACATCTACAATATGGGACTATTTTAAGGAATAGTTGGTATATGGTGTATTTATCATATAATAATGAAACAGTGAGAAAGAACATCCCCTAGAAGGTTCCTAGTCTCATTCAGAAAAGAATTTAAGAATGGACCCAAACGAAAGCTTTAGGACAATTTTATTAGAATTTAAAGAAAAATCCTCAAGGCAAGTAAGGTGAGAATCTCAGTAGCTGCCCCTTGGGGAGGAAAACAGAGGGAAGAAGAAAAGAAACCCTTGAAGCCATGGTTTAGAGCCTGCATGGGGGTCAGACACGTGGTAGACTGGCAGCCACATGGCTGGGAGAAGAAAGCTTTAGAGAAAAAGTAAAGAAATACAAGATGCTAGGGCAGCCCAAAGCCTTCGAGAACGCACCTTTAGAAAGGAGCACGAAGAGATGGAGAGATTATGCTTTTCTCAAGAATTCAGAAAAGGGGGCAGATTTACAGAGATCTACATGTCCACGGCCCGGTCCAGAAGCTCTGCATTGCGAAGTGGGATTCCTGGCAGGAAAAGTTCACTATCCCATTAACACACTAGGTATTCCGCCCATCCATTTAGCTTGACTCAAGGTGAGCCTGCCTTCCTAGAGGTGGTCCTGTGACCAGGTTATTGACCAGTGAAACTGGAAATGTGGAACTTTCAACAGATAGACTACAGATTTTATAGTCTATCGCAGTTAATCTTCTGGGGCTATTTGCCATCTAACAAAAAGTATTGTATGTGTTTTTAAGATCATTTCAACTCTTCTCTCTGAGGTTCTTGTTTATTTTTTTTTCTTAACTGAAAAATTTTCAAGATTAGCTCCTTGTCTGTGTTACCACAATTTATCTGGTTTTCTCGTTGCTGCCTGTCGATTCACATTTCTTATGTTGATCTTTCTGCAATGATTTGTTTTCATTTTACATAATCTCCTTTATGAAGATGCTTTTCTCTGATATCTCGTGAATTTTATATCATTATTTTAAATGGCTACAAAGGATTCCCTCACATTGTCTCCATTATGTCTATGATTTTGCTTTCTACATTGATGTCTGCACCAACTCAAATTTAATCTGTGATCCCACTTATCTTTCTTTAGTGACCACCTACTTCCCTCATCATCTGCTTCCTGGTTCTGCAGGACACTTTTGTCATCTACAGTTATAATATCTCAATTTATCTAGTTTATTTAGTTCTATATTTCTAGTTTTATTTTTTTCTACCAGTTAACCTATCTTCCCATGATTGAGGATTTACATTTCTATTGTCTTCGATCCCATCCTTCAATAGTCTCTGATCAGCCTTTTCCAGACACATTTATTTCCTTATTTATGAGTTTTAGCATTTTCTATACAGTTTGAGGAAAAAATTACAAATTTATTCAGAATTATAAAGAATTTACTAAATCAGCCCTTTGACTTTTTGAATAGTGTGTTTGGGTTTTGGATCTGTTCTTTTTTTTCTGTTTTTTTTCCAACCTTGAATTCCTCAAGGTTGAATGAAAGAGAATGAGGAGAACAAACGTAACTATGTAAAACCTTAGCAGGCGGATTGAAAGCACATCCACAAGCTCGTTGAAAGAAGAACAGTAGTGAAATATTTATGGTTTGTTTGTTTGTTTGTTTGAGACAGAGCCTCATTATGTAGCCCAAAACTCAACTATCTCCTGTCCTGGCCTCCTAAAAAGCCTATATTTCTGAAAAGGAACACTTACACATTGGTTGTGGGATGTAAACTTGTCTAGCTACTATGGAAATTAGTATTCAGGTTCCTCAAAAATAAATAGAACTATCATATGATCTAGGTATAACAGTTCTGCAAATACGCTGCAAGAAGTCTGTCAGTATGCCACTGAGGCTCTTGTAGCTCTTGCAGATCTATTCACCATAGCCAGGAAATGGAACCAGCCTGGATGTCCGACATGAATGGACAAGGAACACTTTGTTCGTATGCAAAAATGGAATTTTTATTCACCTGTAAAGAAGAAATTATGACCATCACAGGAAAATGGACGAAACTGGAAATTAAGTGACATAAATCAGAGTTGAACGACAGACAATAGTGCATGCTTTCTCATATCTGGAACCTAGATTTACACTTCTATGTATGTCTGTGCGTATCTGCCTGCGAGTGTGTCATGACATGAGAACGGGAATCGTGAGAAGAAATGAAGAGCTCTTAAGTGGGGAGTGATGGAATGTATGTGACATGGATGCAGAGGAGGAATCCATTTGCAGGGAGGAAGGGGACCAGCAGAAGTGGGACAGCGGACAGGGAGGGCATGAATCAGAACAGGTACAATGGCAGTCGCACACACCCATGAAAATACTATAATAAAACCCACTCATGTCAACTTAATTTTTTAAATGCTGGATAAAAACTTAAAAAATAAATCAAAAAATCCTAAATGTACATCAGCTGATTATTGTATAAAAAGGTAAGCTGTGTACAGTATTATTATTACTGCCCAACCAACTGCCCCTTGTAATATATTTAATGTCCTAGGCTAGCTTTAACTGTCAGCTTGACACAACCTAGAGTTATCTGAGGGGAGAGCCTCAACTGAGGAATATCTACATTGGATAGACCTATGGACATGTCCTTTGAGGGTTATCATGATTACTATCGATGCAGGAAGGCCCAGCCCTCTGTGGATGGTACCACCCCTCATCCAGTGATTCTGGGCTGTATAGAAAAGCTAGCTGAGAATGAGCCTGAGCAAGCCAGAGAGATCATCCAAGATTTCTGCTTCAGGTTCCTTCCCCGACTTCCCTCAGTGATGGAGCATAACCTGAAGTATGAGCTGAATAAAGTCCTTCCTCCCCTGAGTTGCTTCTAGTGGTGGTATTTGTCATAGCAACAGAAACAAACAGGAACCAAGTGTCTAAATACCTGAGCCTATGGGGGACATATCTCATTCAACCCACCAAAACCCTGGCAGCAACAGTATACACTCTGTCTCCCCATTCATGCTCCAGCTCCAGTAAGCTGCTCACTCTTTTCACAGCAATTCATCTTTCATCTGCATCTCTTAGTCTTCTATCTGAAATGCCCTCCCAGCCCCTTACTTAGCTAAGTTTTTGCTTCTATCTATGGTCTAGAAACCCTTCTTAAAGCATCTCTTCTCTCCAGAAATTAGATACTTGCCCTGATTTAGTCCTCCCACACATCTGTTCATCTGGGTTTTCACCTATTCAATTTATGTGATAACAATCTTTTTCCCTGTTAAGTCACAAGTTTCCAGAGAACAAGAAATAGAAAGCAAAACAAACCAAGAAAAAAAAAAAAACCTTCTTGCTCTTAAGCTATATAATAGAAAATACCTACCCAAGCATGCTCTTTTAAAAAATTAATTTCTTGAGTCTGACACAGAAAACACCTTTTAGAGATATTTTATTTCCATGTGCTGTTTCAGAGATATTTTTAGAATATCCCTGTTTCTTTATATTTTAGTAAATAAAGACCTACAGTTACACAAGAAAAGAGTCATTTTATTTTCCTATTTGGTACCAGTCTGTTATAATTATTAACAATGCATAACTAGTGGAAGCTATAACAAAGAGCTATCAGTGGACTCCTTGTCCCTACCACCACCAACAACAACAACAACTGGTGAGCTTTAGTTTGAGATTTTAAGACTTTAAGAAAACATTCAAGAGTCATTTCTTTCTAAGGTGAGCTTTCTCATGCTAGAATCCAAGTAGCATTTAAGGGAAGTTTCTTTATTCAGTTGGTTGGATAAGAAGGAGTAAGGGAAGAGAAGAGGAAACTCATGGCAGGGAGGCAGGCCAGCTGCTGAGAGGAGGTGTCCTGCCTACTGCAGGCCTCAGTGGGCCTCTCACACAGAATCTCACCAGGTGGCTTAGGGGGTCACCACTGACCACATATTCAAATTCAGTTCTGTTCTCCAAATCAGGGCTGGTCACACTCTAGGAAACTGACTTATGTGTATCACATTCCAATACATTGTCTTATTTTAAATGTGGCCTCATAGACATTTTCCTGGCTCCTTTCATCTGCATGGGCACTCCTTCCTGTGCAGGACTCCCCTCAGAGGGCCAAGTTAGAGGGGGGCCACACTGGACAGGGGCTGTGCAAGCAAGCACCCAGAAGGTTTGACACATAATTGCTCTGCTCACAAATGTTTTTCAAAACAAAAATCAACCTTAGCAGAGGGAAGCTGATAAGAAGGTGATAGATAGATGATATATTCATATATTACATATGGAATTGTCTAAAATTACATTTAAAAACTTAAATAAATTTAAATCAAAATACAACTACTCTGCAACAAGCTTACTACCTCATAGTAGTAAGCTGCCTCCAGCAGAAGGTGGAGTTTGTCACAACAATAGAAACCTAAGGAACCCTGGTACCACTGGGGATCAATCACAGAGGCTTTCCTGAACAGGGAGCAGTTTGAAGTGACTCTTGAATGTAGGGCAGAATTCCATCAACAGAAATAGGAATGAAAGACCACCCTCTGAAGATGACAATTCAGGAGAAAATCAGAGAGTTAAGAGCCACACACTTTCTTAGATGATCCTTAAAAGTGGTTAAAACTCCACAACACTGTGATACTCTCTGTGATGGGGGTATCTGTGATTAATTAATCAAATCTAGTTGTCTAGAAACAACAGCTTTTCCCTATATGGGACTGGAAATGACACTCAAGGTTTTCTGCTTACCAGACTCCTCTTTCTCGTTCATCAGACATCTGGTATGTTCACATCCCAGTACAAAGATTAACCCTGCCTCACACCAGTCATGTCTTCAGTTTGGTTATTTTGGGGGAGGCACTTTGGGATCTTGCATGAACAGGGGGAAGTATTTTTATCAGAAATATTTTTAGAATTGAAGAATTCTTGTGGAGAAACATCTATGAAGACTTCATCAGATGAACTTTTTCACCAGTTTACCATAAGATAAACCTTGTTTTTCATTTCCAAATGAGTCAGTTTTCTGACCTTCTCCTGTATTCTCCATCCCTGGTTATGGGTCTCTGTCTTTTGTTTTTACCACAAGGAAATGTGAATTACAGTAACAATACTGCAATATGTGTAGATAAATTATCAAGTTTTCATTTCTCATTAATTATTAGCATCTGACATCAGGAGTCAGGGCCTGTGCTGGGTATCACCAGTTGTCAACTTGGCACACCTGGGAAGAAGGAACCTCTCTTGGGAAATGTCCTTTATTGAGACATTTTCTTGATTGCTGAGTGATGGCATCCTGAGTGGCACCATCCTGGGGCAGGTAGTCCTGATTGTGTAAGAAAACAGGCTGAGGACAGGCCGGAAGAGCAGTGATTGTGTAAGAAAACAGGCTAAGGACAGGCCAGAAGAGCAGCATTCTCCCATGGTCTCTGCTTCAGTTCCTGCCTCCAGGCTCCTGCTCTGCCTTCCCTCTATGAAGGACTGTACTGTGAGTCCATGTCAAGCTCCCCCCCCCACCCCTCCCCTCCCCCGTGGCAAAGCAAACTAGGACAGGGCCTTTGGCTGTGGTGAGAGACAGAGATAAGAACCTTTGCAGTAACAATCACTTGTGCTTGCCTCTCAGCATTTTTAAATTGCATGTGTGTATGTGTACGTGTGCATATGGAGGTCAGAGGACAAGCTTAGGTATTGGTCCCAGCCCTCCACCTGGTGCAAAGGTATCTTGTTTACCACCGTGCATGCCAGACTAGATGACCCATAAGCTTCCAAGGACTCTCCTGTCTCCACCTCCCATCTCATCATAGGAACACAAGGGTTACAGATGTGTGTTACCATGTCCAGCTTTACACAGGCTCTGGGAATCTGAACTCAGGTACTCACACATGTGTGGCAAGCACTTTACTCGCTGAGCCATCTTCCCAGCCATCCTCTTGGCTTTTTAAAGTCCTTTTAAAATGTGAGTTAAGGCCAGGCATGGTGGCGTATGCCTTTAATCTCAGCACTCGGGAGGCAGAAGTAGGCAGAGCTCTGTGAGTAGGCAAGTATGATCTACATAGTGAGTTCCAGGCCAGCTAAGGCTACATAGTAAGACCTTGTCTCAAATAAATTTTTTAAAAATACTAAAATCTGGGTTGTCTTCTATAGTTCCCCAATTTCCACAAAGCAGGTTCATCACGATGCATATTCATATTCCTGCCCCTTTTTAAGATCCCAAATAACTGCTCTAAAGACCTCTGTGAGTGATCATGTTGCTAGGGTACTTCCCTGGGCTTAGTACATGACCAGGTTGATCACACTCAGCTCATACATTTGATACAGAAGCCAAAGGTCTGTCTCTGCCTACTTCTTCTCCAAGAGATTCGCGCATCTGGTTTTGGTAATAGCAATTACAATTTTTTTTAATTTTATGTCTATGGGTGTTTTGTCTGTGTGTATAAGTACACAATATGCATACAATGCCCACGAAGGCCAGAAGACATCCTAGGATACCTTGGAACTAGAGTTACAGATGGCTGTTAGCCACCAAGTAGGTTCTGGGAACAGAACTCAGTTCCTCTGCACGAGCAGACAGTGCTCTTAACCTCTGAGCCCTCGCTCCAGTACCTGAGATTTTATTTCATCTAAAGAAAGATATTCAAACCCATCTGAAGTAGAGGTGATCGCTACTTCAGCCCACTGTGCTAGAAGCACTCTGACTGCCCATCTACTGCTTTATCTGAGGCACAACCTTTGGGTGCTTGGCCAAACCCCTGATGCATCAGACACCTGAGGTTTCTTCACTTAAACAAAGATCTTCTTTTTTGTTTTGTTTTGGTGGCTTACTGAGTACATTGTGAGAAGGCAGTGAGTCTGGCAGCAACTGTAGCATTACCCATCATACAAAGATCCTCTTGATTCTCAACCACTCCTAACTCCCCAAGACAACCCTAACCCAGTCTTCCAGTCATTCTATTTAAGCTTTACACAGTAGAAATGGGCAGTGAGCTGTTATGTGTTAAATAGTGACACAGATAGTAAAATTGCTTCCATCCTCAACTGTTTAATAGGCAGGCTTCTTGGGTTCTCAAACATGACATCTTTGTTGATTGGTTTCTCTTAAAGCTATGTGTCACGTGCCTGAGCTAAACAGGAGGAAATATAAATTCATGCACATATGTATTTAGCCATAAATGGGAGCGAAGTTATGTTGCTGAATGACAAATGAAGACAGAAGGGGAGAGGGACCCAGAACCAAAAGGAGAGAAGGAATGCTTCCCAAGAGGCCCTTGTGGATGTTCCTGATAAGGATGTCATTCCTGCGGCTGGACGTCTTACTGTGCCTCCCTGGGTACAGAGAGGACCTTACTTGGAAAAGAATAACAAATGAATTTGAATGAACATCTCCATGATGGCTTTTCCAGTATTTTCACAGGTTTAACTTCTGTTTCCTTGGAGATAGTTTTGACAACAGTGATTGCAGACAGAAGCTAAGAGTGAAAACTGTACAGCACAAGAGTCTCACATCCTTCTGCAAGGCAAAAGCTGGTGCTTTCCTTCACACTTTCTGGAACTTTAAGCTCAGCAGGAGAGCAGCTTATTAATTCAACAAAGAAATGTTTTCATTATATTAATGAGGTTTCATTGCTGACTGCTTCTGTTTCTCCTGTGGGTGAATGCAATTGCAGGGCAATGTTCACAGGGAGTGCTCCTCGGGGGATGGAGAGCTTTGAGATTCCAGTTATGGTTGTCATCGTTCCTTGCCTTGAGCCCTTTCCTTGATGAATTTGTAGCCACACTTGCTCAGCTGTCTATTATGAAGCATTTTCTTAGGTGTGGATAAGTCATTTTTAAGAATAAAAGACTCAGTAGGAGAATTTAACTGAATAATGAAAACAAATTCTTGCTGAGCCTCCAGAATAGCCCTTCTCAGATAAATCTGTATGGAAAATTGATGCAAAAATAATGGCCACTAACTAAGGAACTTTGCAGCTTTGGATGAAAGCCTTGAGTCTCTGTGAAGCATGACCTTTCTGGAGAGTATGTAGAAATCATTCAAAAATGTGTTTTTTGTAGGGGCCATTCCCAGAGAACCTGATTGAGTAGGGACTAAGGCAAAGATGAGGAGTCACTTGGCCCTGGGAGGCACTCAGACTAACCATTGAGGACTTAGGCAGACTTTTAATGAAGTGCATGGTATTTAAAATCCCAGGCCTTCTGCCCATTGCATATGGGTTTCTTAGGCAAGCTGTTCCATTAGCAGTATACAGAGTGATCAAGTTAACCTTGTCTAGAGATACTAGATGTTACCAGAAATTCGAAGGAGTTCCACCAGAGTTGTCATATACTACTGGAAATTGGGGTCCCAAGGGACCCAATTAGGGTTCTTAGTCTCATTAATAAAAGAATTAAAGAAGAAAGCTTAGTGACAGTTTTATTCAAGTTTAAAAGAAAAACCCGAAGAAAGCAAGCTGTAAATCTTGGCAGCTGCCTGAAGAAGGAAGATGGAGGATTGAAAGCACACTAAATTAGGTGTGGAGATCGGCCATAAGGTGGACAGGTAGCTGCATGGGTCGAGGCAAAGTTGGGCAGGGAGGGGTGCAGCGAAAGGTAAGGAAGCACAAAGCATGAGGAAAAAAAACATGCTTGGGCTCTGGCCAGCATCTGAAACACAGAGAAGAGGAAAGTTGCACTGGGACTCAGGAAGCAGGAAGATCCTCGTGGCAGCCCTGTAGAGACTGGACTGAGAGGGACTGGACTAGGAAATAGGAGTTCTGAGAAGGGAAGAGGCTAATTATTCCTTCTCTCCCTGAAGCAGACGTGCTGATCTCCATTTTTCAGAATTCCATCTCTCGCTACCTGTGGTTTAAAGTCTATACTCAGAAGTCGTTTTCATTCCAGGTTAGCGACAAGGTTAAACTGTTCTCAAGGAACACCACATTTTAAAGACATCAGTGTTCACTAATAACATGTTATAAAAATGAAGAAAAATGACAGAAAACTACCATAATTCCCTGTAGTGCTGGTCTGACATGGTTTTAAAAAGTCACAGATCTGACATGGAATCCCTAGAATGAAACTATATTTTGATAATCCCTTTCAGTATTATGATAATATTTTCTACTGTTAAGTTTCAATACCTAAAGTTGTCAGCAGGCCTCTGAGCAAAGAGAGCAATGGATCCAAGTGAGTTTCAGAGGTGTGCATATTACAACACACAGAAGGACACTGAACTCTCCCCTGATCCCAGCAGTCACAGCTCTTGTCACTCGTTGCCCGACTGGAGAGGTTACTAACACTTTGTGATCATTTCAAAGGTTAGCTCTCGACTGAATGAACTAAATGACAGTCCATTTTGGGATGATTCGCTTGGTTTGGTTTTCTTTTCCTTTTAAAAGAGTTGAAAGCAGAGCAGAAAACTGATTATTTAACAACCTGACCAGGCTCATCAAACTGAAATAACAGAATGGCAATGGGATTAGACCAGGAAAAGACTGAAGGGCTGGAGGGGGTCTTTTCTAACTCAGCCTCCTGTTTCAAGTAAAATTGAATTGAGTAGATAGCAATCATAGATTTGGCAAGGTATTAGGCTTGATCTCCTTTGCTTTGATTTGGTTTGTTGAAGGCAAAAATTGACCCGAATAATTTATGGGCTGGGAACATATTTTTGTGAGGAAAGCATAAGGAATCTGAATCAGGATATAATTATAGAAGCCACATTCAGATGACTGTATTTTGAAACTAGTCTTACCAGTATGAGAAGGAAGGATGGGTCAGTCAGTTTGGCTAGGTAAGCCTGTGGATGGGTTCATGTTTGTGTGTGGTGATGCACATGCATATGCAGGTGCACACAGATGCCATAGGACAACACTTGATGTCACTGCTTAGGAGCCAGCCACCTTGCCATTTATTCAGGGTCTCTTACTGACCTGAGCCCTGTTGATTTGGCCAGAATGGCTAGCGAGTCCCAGGCATGAACTGTTTGTCTTCCCAGCACTGGGATCACAAGTGTGTACCACCATGCCTGGCATATTTACGTGAATCCTGGGGATTAAACTCAGGTCATCACATTTCTGCAGCAAGCATTTTACTATCTCCCCAGCTCAATTTGGTTAGTTTAGTACAAATTAGTAACAATAAACTAGTATCATGTTTAAGTTGTCTTCAAGCATCAAGTTCATCCAGACATGTGTCAATAACACAGCAATGCAAAGTTTAATAACAGATAAGAAATTATAATGATCTGCTGGGCATCGTGGCACACGCATTTAATCCCAGTCCTCCGGAGTCAGATGGATCTCTGTGAGTTCAAGGCCAGCCTGATCTATATAGTGAGTTACAGGACAGCTGAGAGAGAGAGAGAGAGAGAGAGAGAGAGAGAGAATTATACTGACCTAAGGAGCAGAGATCAAGAAGTTCCCTGGGCTATTGTCTGGCTTTATCAGCAAATAGGCTACTGAACCTGAGTTCGTTTCCAACCCCATCATCCTAGTTATATAAACCGAACATTGAAGTCTTGCCAGTTAGAATATTTAGTGACATCTCAAGCAAAACTCAATGTTGAATTTCTGTAATCCGTAACTTCAAACCACTGGCTTCACTCCAATGGCACCACCTTGGTGTAGATGGAATCTTAAGACTAACATTTTAAATAATCAATACAACTCTAAGGAATCTATCTTGAGAACTCCAAGTCATTTGTTTGGGGCATTTAGGTAATTATTAAGCTGCAAAATACCAAGTCGACTTTTTTGCCATTTTCTTTTTATAAAAAACTGAATAATGTAACAGCAGAAGAAATATTTTAATCCTAGTACAGCTATTTCCATTTTAATGTTTTGTCTGTCACATACGACATATCTTAAAGTGGCAATAATATCATCTGCTGGGCTATGTTCTGATCCTTTATGTAACCTTGGGTTGCTAACATCTATTTCTCTGCACAGACTTCATAATGACTCCAATACCTGAGAGCTATTCCCTCATGTTGGTATAGCATGATCTAGAAACTATTCTTTCTGTTCCACTTCTAGTTCGACTATCAAAAGTGAAATAACATATTGTATTTAGAACTATATATTTGGTCTGATTTTTAGCCTGCCTCCTCAGTGTCTACATCTGTCTTTTTAGTTTTACTTGTAATTATCTCGGGCATATTTGATTAGGTGGCAGTAATTTCTTCACCTTTAACAAATTTAGAATTCTCATTTTTAAAAATCACAAAGATACAGATTTATCTATCAAAAACTTTAAATGAGCTTTCTGCCATCTTGGGCTGTGTTCCTGCATTCCCTGTCTGTTCAAGAGCCCAGGGATTGTCAGCCTTGTCCTCTTGTATGGTGGCTTGCTGGTGTGAGAATCATAGTGAGGACATACAGAAAGAGGATCTGTATAATTTGAAGATATATCTGTGGAATTCACCTGGGATGAGTGGCAGCTTCTAGAAACCACTCAGAGGACCCTCTACAGGTCTGTGATGCTGGAGAACTACAGTAACCCGATGTTCTTAGGGAGTTGCATGACAAAATTGTAGTTAATATGCAAGTTGGAGCATGGTTTGGGCCATGGAGTATAGCAGAAGCCTCCACCCAGAGCTTCCCAGGCAGATCAAAAAAATATGACAGAAAATCCAAGAGAGAAAATCCTAGGAAGGTACAGGATGTGTGAACAGATTATACCGGAAGACATACCACAGTCAGAATCAGATATCTCACACAAGTAAGAAATGTTTCAATTACAATTGGCTTTCATTCAATGTCAAAGGCTTCATAGAGTAGACGTACCCTATGGATGACGAGAGCGCAGGAATATGTTCTCCTCCAAGTCACAACTCACAGTACATCAGATAACTTGTGCAGGTGAGAAGCTCTATGAAGGTGCAGAAGGCTGGTATGTTTTCTACTACAACTCACTATTCACTCAGTATCAGTCCACCACACAGGTGAGAAGCCCCATGAATGTATGGATTATGGAGCAAGTCAAAATGCATACAGGTGAGAAGTTCCAGCAATATGCAAAATGTACAAAAGCTCTCTCCTGCAAGGAAAATCTCACTCAACACCAGAGAACTCATAAAAGTGAAACATCCTATGAATATAAACAGTGAAAAATAAAGTCTTCCAGAGCACGTCTGAGCTCACCATGCATCAGAGAACTCATTCAGGAAAGAAACCTTGTCAGTGTACAGAATGCATGAAAGTCTTCTATAGGAAGTCTGACCTCACTGTGCCTTACAGAATTCATACACATGTGAAGTCCTATGAACGTAAACAATGTGGAAAAACCTTTTTGGTGAGTATGATTCTCAGGGTGCATCAAAGAAGTCATCCAGCGAGAAGTCCTGTGAATCTAAACAGTATAGAAAAACTAACTGATACAAGTCACAGCTCACCAAACATCAGATAGTTCACACAGAAAAGAATCTACTGAATGTACCAAAGCCAAGAAAGTTTTCTCCCTCAAATCATATCTTGTTGAACACTGTAAAGAAGTGAGAAGTATTATCAGTGTACAGAATGTAAGAAAGCTTCCTGCAAATCTGGCTATCAAAGAACTTATATAGGGGAAGTTCCTATGAATTTACCTGTAGCAGTAAATATTTCTCCTGCAAGACATAGTCAAGGCAACATCACGTTCTCACAGGAAGATAATGCCTGTAAGAATGCATGAAAGCTTGCTATAGTCAGTCATTCCTAAGCTTTCAGCAGTGAAGCGAGACTGATAAATGTAAAGAATTTAGGAAAACCTTAAATCAGACCTGACTCAGCATTGGTGAACACATAAAAATTAAATGCCAGTGTATAAGATTACTGGGAAACTTTGTCATACGATACTCACTTTACATAGAGAAGGCAGACATGTAAGAAACCATGAAATTTAGGAATGTAGGTAAGTTTTGACATAACTTCAGTTGACATCCTTGTACATGTAGGCAACCAGTCCCGTAAACATAAAAAATACTTGAAAGGTTTCTAATAAAAGCTATGATCACTTCTCTTATGACAAGTCATTTCAGTGAGTAAGGCTAGTAAATTAATGAAAGTCGACCCAGTTTGAAAGAGAAATGAGGCTTTTACTTTACAAATCTCATATAGGTGAGCCATCATGTACAGGAAAGTACAGGAAATCATTTGATGGCATATATTAACACATACTTTCAATCCTAGACTATTTTTATCTTCAAACTAGACATTAACTGAGACTCAGCAGTTAAGGGATAGCCTGAGCAATATAGCAAAATGTCATATACAAAAAATAGCAATTCACTTTTGAAGTATGCCATACCTGACACCTAACCCTCTGTGTAAATCAATAAGAATGTAAAGAGTGCCAAAACCTTTCAGTTTAAACTCAATTGGCATCAGAAACCCAGTGAAGGTGATTAAACAGAAGACTACAGTATATAACTGTGCTGGCTAGTTTTTATGAGCTCAACACAAACTGGAGGTAAATGGCAACCTTAACTGAGGAACTGTCCCCATTATATTGGCCTGTGAGCATGTCTGTGAGGCATTTTCTTGATTTAGGAGGACCAGAACTCTGTGGAAAGTGCCATAGCTAGGCAAGTAAAAAAGGTAGCTGTGTACAAGAATGGAAGCAACTTTCCTTCATGGTTGCTACTTCTCCTCCTGTGTCAGTTCCTACCCTGACTCTCCAACTAAGGATACTGACCTGCAATTGTGAGTCAGGATAAACACTTTCCTTTGCAATATGCTTTAGGTCATAGTGTTTAACACAGCAACAAAATTAAACTAGGACAGAAATTGGTACCAGGAGTAGGGTATTGCTGTGATGGACATGACCATACTGTTTTGAGGAAGGTTTGTGGTAGCATTTGGAAATTTGGGCTCAAAACATCCTCAGTGTTCAGAGTTTAATGGACTGTGGGAACTTGGAAGATAAGGATGTTGACAGAAATGCAAGTGTTGGAGGCCTGGTTTGTTAGGTTTCAGAAGGGAAAAAATGACTCTCGGGCCTATTGTGTGATATATTTGAATTAAGAATCTATGGAAGTGAAACCTTTGTTTTATTGAACAATGAATGCTAGTCAGCAGGAACTAAAAAATCAGCTGTGATTTATCAGAGGTCAGCATCATTGAGGTGATATCTTGTGAAAAGAATTTCCTCAGGATGAATATACAGAAGTTGTGATTCTAGGGGCCAAGACTATACATCAAGCTGTCAGCATAACTTGGCAATTAATGTGCAAGAGTCTCCTCCATGGCACTGATCTGGGCATCATGAAAGGTGCATGATTGAGGGGGTCATGGACAGAGAAGGTGAGGCTTGGAAAAATATGGCAGGCTTTGATTTCCTGCAGAGAGAGGCCGTAAGACACCATTGATGGAGGTGTAGCCTCAGTGGCAGTGGGGATCCCAGGACACTGAAAATGTGAGACTGTAGGATGACCACCAAGGACAGTGGCAGGTGTGTAGAGGAGCTGACCTGAGCCTGTGAGACAAGCTGTGTTTGTGGAACTGACGGCAGAGGCTGAGAGGAGAAGCTGCCCAAGCTCTTTGTGACCCAGAAGATCACAAGTTAGTTCCAGACACGGTACACTTAACTACACTACTGGACTTTGGTTTTGCTTACTCCTCTGGTTCTTATCTTTTGAAATGAAACTCATTTTAGATTTT
Organism: Eospalax fontanierii; assembly: GCA_035773235.1. NCBI lineage: Eukaryota > Metazoa > Chordata > Mammalia > Rodentia > Spalacidae > Eospalax > Eospalax fontanierii. The sequence continues at coordinate 82,520,768 of CM069524.1, forward strand.
ACAGAAGCCAACAGTTAACAGATTTTGAGTTATTGAAGAGACAGACTTTTAAACTGTTGGAATTTTTAAATATTGTGGGGCTTTTAAAATTATAATGTACTTTATACTGAGATATTAACATGAGCTCTTGAACATAAATAAGAAGAGAAAGGGAAAAATGTTTAGATGGAGTTACTCCATAACAAGGGTACCAATGCCCCTAACGAAGACACCTCAAGTTAGCAAACAAAAAACCCAATTCCAGAAATGAGTTACCTCTTTTGGAGTTGTTGCTCAGTGGGGTACCATAGACCCCCAAACATCATTGTTTATTGCCATTGTTCTTGGTTACCCTCTGTAACTTGACAGTAAGACCCTACTGCTGAAGACTCCACATACTTGAATAAAAGAGCATGGAGAAATCAAGCTGGTACTGGCCTCAAAGCTTCATCTCTACCGGCTATATTTCATAGTACTGAAATATGCTATGCGTAACACCAGAGGAGAAAGGAAATCAGTCTTACTCCGCTGTGAATGCTGAAAGCTACAAGAACTACTGACCTGCCAAGATATGCCCACTGCTCAAATAGTGGCACCAATGTTAACCAACCACTTTCTGATTGGATTTAAGGCCCACTTCACCAGGTGGAACACACACCTGGCAATATTACTGGGACCAAGAGCCTGTGGCTACATAAACCATAAGCTTCAGAAAGAGCTAAATAGATATAGTGTTAAACCAACACCTAATGGCCTATTGTCATACCCATAGACTAGTGCATCTCTCAACCCTCGTCACAGAAGCTTCTTCTCACAGTTAGATGATGCTTAACACAGAAACCCATAATTGGTCAACATGCAGAAGATAAGAGATTGCAGCATGCTCAGCCCCAAATGAGACCTCTATATCACACTCTTCCCACAAGACACAGGGATCATCATGGAAGAGGAAGTGGAAAGACTGTAAGAGCCAGGGGCAGTGTGTGACTACAGTGAAGCAGTGTTTTCCAGGCACAGTGGGACAGTTGCACATGTGAACTCACAGTGGTTGTGAGCATGTGTAAGACATGTGCATGTTCAAGCCAGACAAAATCCCAGCAAGGAAAGGAGAGATGAGCATAACTCCATACGTTTTGTGGGTTTGCTTTGTTTTCCTTTTGTTTTTGGAAAGAAGCCATGAAGTTAGGTGAGTAGGGAGATGGGTATGGTTCTGGAGAAGCTGGGGATGGGGGGTAAATATGATCAAGATACATTGCGTGAAATTCTCAAACAATCTTTAAAAATAGGGGGGAGGTATGTATATTCTTAAAAACAAATCTTAGGGTAAAAGATCTAAAACTGACCTTGCTATTTTTAACATATTTTTGTTGAGTTTTTGTGCATTTCATATAACACCTCTTAATCATATTTAGACCCCTCCTTCTCTATCTGCATCCCCATCCTTACAGCCTTCCCACTGCTTTCATTCATTCTGTCATATACGTCAAGGCCTATCAAGTCAAATTTGTGTCCCCAGATGTTCCTTGGTGTGAGTTCATCCAGTAGAGTCTTTTCAGCCCATCTAGTGTCACGCCCTTAAGGAAGACCACCTGTTCCTCACCCAGCAGTGATCAGTTGCCAAAAGTTCCTTGGCCAAGTTTAAGGCCTCCGGCCCATTTCCCCAGTTCTATGCTGGGTTTTTGTCTGAGTTTGTATGGGTTGTGTGCATGCTGCCACCATTATTAGAAGTTCATATGAGCAATGAGCTTGCCATTTTTAACCATTTTTAAATATATCGCTGGATGGCCTTCACGGTCTTCTGCTATCACCAATGTTTCCAGGTCTATCTCACGTAAACAGAAACTCTGTCATCAGTAATCTAGTCCCTCCACCCAAGCTCCTAGATTTCCTTAATCCACTTCCTATTAGTTTGTCTGTTTAGACATTCCATAGAAGTGGAAATGCACAATATTTGCCCTTCTGAATCTGGCTTATTCTGTTTACATTGTGGCATATATCAGAACTTTCCTTGCTTTTAGGCTGAATAAAACTCTATTATGTGCAGGTACCACATTTTAGTTTCCTGATTAATGGGTAGTTTAGCTGTTTCTGCCCTTTGTCTATTGCTGAGTGATATTATAGCGAATATTACCATCCAAGTAACTATCTGGGGTCTTGACTTCAAATCTTGCTGGTTTTTACCCAGGAATGAATTCCTGGATCCTATCATAGATCTAGGTTTAGTTTGTTGAGGAATTGTTGAACTATTTTCCACGGCAACTGCATCATTTTACCTTCCCACTAGCTATGCACAAGAGTCCCCATTTCTCCCAATCCTCATCTTCCCGTTGTCTTTATTCTATCTATTGTACTACATGTGAAGTAGACTGCTCTTGTGGTATTAGTGTGGGTTCCCCTGGTAACTAACGAAGTTGGGTGTCATTTCATATGCTTATTATCTACTGTGCAACTTCTTTGAAAAAAAAAATGTCTGCGTCTTTTGCCATTCTTTAATTGGGTGCTTTGTTTTTATCTTTTGTGGAATTTTAGGTTCTCTTTATATGACCTGGATGTGAAACCTTTATGATTTGCAAATATTTTCCCTCATTCTACAACACTGTCTTTTTGCTTTCTTGGTAATATCCTTTGCTGTAACGTTGTGGTAAGAATCTTAACTGCAGTGGGTCCATCTTTCCTGCTTGTTCTGCTTGTTTGTGACTGCTCACTTTGCTCCTTGCTTTGAATCCCCTTCTCACTCTCCAGCTCCTCTAAAGTAATTTTATTTTCGAAAACTCGGCCAACCATTATGCTGCATATTATTAAATATCAGGGAGCATAAACTGAGGGCTTTCAAAAAACTTTTACTTTTCTACAACTTCATTAAAACATTCATCAGGTTTTGAAGTTTTTCTGTATGGCAATAATAGCCTGAAAAACTCTTTTGCCTCATATTTAAAAATGGGGAGATTGCCATAGCTCGTGAGTGTAGATGCGGCTTATATCACACTTTTATTTTTGTGGTACTGGAGACTGTATCTGTGACTTCACACAGGCTAGATAAATGTTCCATATTGTGCTACACCCCATCTCTGTAACACACAGGCACATTCAAGGAGGAATACCTGCCCTGACTTCCTCAGAAAAGCACCTGAAGTTAAGCAACGCATATGCCACACACAAGATAGAACAGAATGCAGCTAAACACACAGAGTTTCAGCTACACTCCCCATGAGTAGGTTCTTGCAGAGTGAGGCACAATCATCACACATTTGTAGGGTACGATTTCCCTAATTTTGCAGAAAATAAAATCATCAATGATATTTTAGGGGTGCTGAGTGGTATGTGAGTTGCGGTGGCATTTGCCTTCTCGCATATGGAGGATTCTTCCAAATCATCATCCTGTCGGTTGTATTTGTTCTTGCCAGTGCCTTACACCATCCAGGATCTTGTATAAATGTTAAGACTCAACTCGCAGCTGCCCCAAGGCTTTCTTTGCCATCCCTTTTCATCTCTAGACCCATTGCCAGCCCTACCCAGTCTGACTCTCTGGCCCTGCTCTAGCAGTCTGCATATGCAAAGATGCTAAGCTTTCATATTACTCAAATGTTACGTGCTTCCTGGCATCTGACCTTTTAAGAAAAATAACATTCCCATAACTGTAGAATAATGAAAGGAGGAAGAAAGTGTTTATAAATGGAAACAGAACTTCTAAAAGAGACCTAACAAATTCACATTTCTATATTTCCAATTGCCTAAAGAAACCTACTACTTAAGAACTGAATATTTCTTTGCAACAATGCTAGGACAACTAATGCATTATTTTTATTACCCACTTTATAATCTGGATATTTCTTAATTTAATCTATACAAAGAGTTAATCTCAATAATTATGGTTGGAGGTTCAGTATTCTTTTTTAAGTTCCTTAAATTTTTCTTTGGAAGATCTCAAACTGAAATAGGTGTTAGGACTATCGATCAGGACAATGTTCCTGATTGTGTTCTTAAATTATGTTGTAGTAGCAAGCTAACAAGTTAACCTGCTACCCTTCCATGGATGCCAACAGAGATGTTTTGTTGAGTCAGGATAACAGCAGCGTATTGTCAGTTTCTCCCATTGGCCCCACGAGTTCCTTTTCCCACAGCTACAAATATACTTGGTTACAGTAGAGGAAAGGAGCCTGGGCTTAAGGAAACAATCTCTTTTATAATAAGCAATAAGCAAACATGCCCTTTGTTTCAGGTAGAGAGATCTGTCTTTCAAGAGTATTAACTATTCAAACATCCTTGAACAGACTGGTGAAGGATAGCAACTCATAGTCCTACAGAGAATTAGCTCCTTTCAGTTTGATATTACATATTTCTACCCGAATGCCTACCCATTTCATAATTTTGAGATGAATTCCTAATGGACGATGGAGCAAATCAGATTCAAGTTGAAAATAGTTCCCTTCCTGAGACTTTAAGGACACATCAAGGTTATACAACTTCTTCCAAAATGAGGGCCATTGGCACAAGCTTTTAGATGACAACTATTTGGAGCTAGGGATGTAGTTTTATGGTATAGTGTGTACCTAGTATACTCAAAGCCATGGATTCAATTTCTAGTAAAACACACGTGTGTATACACAGACACACATAACACAGAAGTTTAAAAAGTAACAGCTGGGGCTAGAGAAATGGCTCAGCAGTTAAGAGCACCTGGCGCTCTTATAAACGACCTGAGTTTGATTCCTTGTACCCACGTGGTGGCTAACAACCATTTGCAACTCCAGCTCCAGGGGATCTGACTCCCTCTTCTGACCATGGGCATTGCACGACATGGGTGTACTTATATACATGTAGGCAATACACTCATACACATAAATAATATTTTTAAAGTAACAGACATGATATTAAAGTATTTGACATTTTTCACATGATAGACATCTCCAGGGTGACTGCTACTATCTTGCACTGTGTGTCATCAATCATGTTATATTTTCAGCTTTGAGCATACCAGGTGCACACTCTATCATGGAACCACATACACATCTCCAAATTCTTGACATCTACAAACTGGTACCAAGTGGCCAATACCTTGGAAGAGGTTCTATTACTTCTTTTCTATTTTGGACCAAACCTGCATTACTTGGAAAGCTCTGTCCACTTAGGGCTACACTCCTTTTCTTTCCAGACTTTGCTCAAAGGTCCATTCTCAGTGAGGAGGTCTCCTGATTCCCCTGAGAAATTATATTCTCTCCACCAACTTTGGCCATTTTTATTTATCTCTTTGGTGTGTTACTAATATGTTTATACAATATTTATTATGCTTTATTTTCACTTTCCTTAGTGGAAATAAAAGTTCCACGAGGTTGCAGTTCACTGAAGATTCACTAATCCCTAGTACAATACCTAGCCTATCACTGGTCATTAAAACTTGTTACACAAGAAAGCTAAGGTTCAAAGTTACACTTTCATAACTAGCAAGGTAGGATTGGGAGCTTAAATGCTCAAAGGTAGGTCTTCTGACTTCAAGACAATTGTTCTTTCTCCGTGTAGCACTTAATGCCATGCACAGTCTCTCCCTGCCCTAGGACAGAGTTAGGGTACAGCCTCCAGGCAGGTGTCCATTAGCTCTAAGAGCTGAGACTCTTGGAAGGGAAGAACTTTGAAGCCAGGCTGTGGCAGAGGATGGTTTGCTTTATGAGTAAGCATATCAGGAAGCAGATGCTCTATCTCAGGGTGTCTTGAGGGCCTGCCTCCTGGTTAATGACATGGACTCATGGCTCCAAACCCTATAAAAGCAAGCTGTCAGAAGTTTAATCTCTCTAAGTCAGGACTGCCAGTTCTGACTGCCAGTGGTAATAGACACTTTATACAGAATTTTAATCTACAAAGCAATTTATAAAACTCTCACAAATGAATCCTCTTAGGATCCCCAGGATGCGGGCAAGATAAAGATAGAACTTGAAAATAATGAAATCCGTGAAAGAAAAGCTGCAAAAAGTTCTCACGAGATGACTGCAAAAGAGTCTTCTCCCCCAACAAAAAAGCTTAGCTCATCCCTAGTATCCAAATGTTCTTATCTCTGCTAGTCAACCTTTAGGAGCATTTCACCTCCAGCCTCTGCATCTACCAATCAGGGTGAATGCCTGGCAACATTCCACACACACCCAATATCACAGGCACTGTAACAATTTCTCTAAGTAAATGACATCTCAAATTTTTCCCTTGAATCATAATTTTCTGCTGTCTAAGGGAGTAAACATTAGGGATAATACTGTTATGTAATAGTTTGTTGAAAAATATTTTCTTCTTGGGGTTGGAGAGATGAATCAGCAGTTAAGAACACTTGCCACTCTTACAGGAGACCTGAGTTTGGTTCCCAGCACCTATCTAGTAGCTAATAACCCTTTGTAATTCCAGTTCCAGGGGATCCAACACCCCTTTCTGGCCTCTATGGGCACTGCACACATATGGTACACTTACATGCATGTAGGCAAAACACTCAGAGGCCAAAAATACCACAAATGAATCTTTTAAAAGGTAAACATTCTTCAGTCACACTGACCACATTCACTGGTCAACAGACACATATAGTTGCTGGCTGCTGCACTAAACAAAGCAGGTATGTAACACATCCGTCATCTCTGAAGGTTCCAGTGGAAGCCAGGAATAGTGATGCATTTTTATAGTCCCAGCACTTGGGAGGCTGAGGCAGGAAGATCCAGTGTTTGAGGCCAGCCTATGTGTGCTGCATAGCAAGATGGCTCTGTCTTGAGGAACAGAAAAAGAAAGCATGACTGGGCAGGGCTCTGCTAGGTGCAGCTCAGGCGATGAAGGATGAGTTTAGGTCTGATCTCCACCTGGCAGAACCAGAACTTTAGTGTCACAGTCTACAGATGGAAGCCGAGTCCACCTCTTCTGTGCTTGTTTTCTCTCCATGAGCTACAAGCAATTGCTTCATCTTCTGCATTTGGGGTTTGGTATATACTGACCTTGAATCCCCAGCAGCTGGGCCTCTCTTCTCTCCCTACCACTTGTCATCAGCCCTCTTTTTCTCAGCTAACTGACAGTTCCCAGCCACATGATGCTTAAAACCCATAATGCTGTTTATCTAACTCTTTAAGCTATCATAAAATGAATCCACTATATCCAAGTTAAAGTTACAGAACATTATTACATGCAAGGACAAGAGAGGATAGTGAAGGGAAGGAGAATATGGGCTAGCATAACTCAGTGAAGTCTGAGGCAGAACTGAGTGTGACAATGGTGACTAACCCATAGGCAGTAACAGTAAACACATCTGCTGGGGTGGTACTTTAAGAGCATGTGAAACCCATTCATATGGTCAATATAGGGTCATATAAGGGACATTTCAAACAGAAGTATCTTCTAACCGAGAAAATTTCTCCCCAAGGATAGTCAAGGAGGAAAACAACTCTTTTATTGAGCACACATTAAGTCAGAGTGATGCTCACAGGCCATACACAAAGACATTGCAAAGATAGAAATTTCATCCTTTTATAGAACCAGGCAGATGCAACCTATGACACACACATTTCCAAGATAAACTAACTAGTCAGTCCTCAAATCAGAGACTGGCAAGCACCATCTGTCATGTCAAATCAATCTTAAATTTTCCTGGAAATTGAAGGGACCATCTATGTCAATTAAATGGCTCCATATAGAGGAACAAGACATCCTAATGACAAAAGGTAGTTTTGAAACTTTGAGGGAGGCACTCCTAGAAGCTGAACTCCTACCCTCCTGAACTGGGAGCTAGGGACACATCTCCTGTGATGATGACATTTCAAAGAGTGGTTCCCTAGTCCTTGGAAGAATATGTTCAGAAACTGTAAGTCCTGAAAAGGATTTTTAGAAAGATTTATTTGTCTCCAAGGGCAGAGGAGCAATTTACAATCACAGATGTACAAAAGAAAATGCTATCAAAAAAGGCAAGAACGTTGCTTGCCTTGTGTTTAAAGGGGAGGAGCATCTTACTTTTCATTTGTATTTTCCAACGCAGTCTTCACAAAAAGAAATACTCAAAGTTTTGTATGACCATATACAATGTCACTTCCTCTGACTGATGAGAAATTAATCTTCAGTTACTCTACATTGCAGATTACTTCAGAGCTATTTTTTCAAGTGTACATAGTAATTAGAGTTAATTGAAAAGAGTATCAGTAGGTGGAGGTCCTTGGGGTACCTTCTGTGAGGATTGAACTGAAACATTTTTAAATTGGTGACTAAAGTCATTCATAAGAAATGATTAGAAAGTGCCTGAAAATAGTCTAATAATCTTAATATTTCCCAAAAAAGCTTATTTCACACCATTTGTAAAAAAAAAAAATCTGTGGCATTACTGCATCAACATTATAATTACCTGAACAAGAAGTCTGACTCTTAAATTCAGTTTTAGGAGCGGGCCTGCGCTCAGAGACCCTCGTTCCCTAGGTGCATCTTGGAGCCGTCCGTATCTGGAACCCTTTCTCTGAAACTATACCCTCCACCCAGCCCCACCCATAATTTTATTCAAAATAATTTCTCCAGCTTCAACTGGGGAAATAGAAGTTTGGCTCTGATCTTATCTTAACAGACCATCTTGTCTTTTCATGCCTCGTCCTAGAAGATTTCATTCACCCACGTCACACCTTCTTCCCAGTCTTCACTGTGTACAATGGAGATGGGTATGCTGCCTCTCAGCATTTCAGTATGCTAATTCCCAAACATACCGTCATTCATCAACTTTTTGGATGGAGTACAAAATTTAGGTTCCCAGGAAACAAGACCAGGTGCCCAGGTCACAAGGCACATAGGCTAAGAATGTCATAGACACATAGCAGAGATCTCTCTGCTTCGCTGGAACACACCTATCTGAGGTCCCCACCATTGTATTTGAAAAGGGCCTTCATGTATGAATTTATTTTGTTCTGTTACCATAAAAACTTCATGAAACTGTCACCACGTTGGAACCTGGATTTGGGGTAACCTGGATCTGGGTTCCCAGGCCATATGATCACTGATGTTTGGTGTCAGATTAAACTATCTCTTATTCCTTTTGAGCTGAGAGCTGTGCTTTTGCATTAACAAGTGGAAACAGCTGTTAATTATCACCCAGGTTAAGAGTCACCAACTTCTAGTGTTCCTGTTTCAGAGACTCTTCTTTGGGAACTTGTTCTCCAAAGGTATTTTTATCTATCAGAAAATGAATTACACTATTTTTTTCTGTCCACTAAATTTTATTTTTCCTTTGTTTTACTAAACTTGATAGTATAATAATATAGCATAGATTCCCTAATAGCAAATCTACTTGCATAGAGCAGATCCATACTCTTGCAAGTGATTATCTTCATAGTAATCTTGAATTGTGAGACCTATAGAGGTGGCTCTCTGTATTTAAATTGATTTAGATAAAACCTTTTTAAAAGAGCTACTTGTTCTGAGGAATGTGTGACATGTCTAAACAGACCAGTTCAGAATTACATCTACATTTCCTATATGTTCTGCCCCAATTACAGAGGTCAAGTATACTTACAGATGGTGCCGCAGTTTGTCTAATTAAAATAGATCAGCTCTGGCCAGGAACTCAGCCATTATGGTTTGCATACTTAGAGGTTATTTTGAAGTCCACAGCTAGTCTCATACAGGAAATAAGCAGGATCCTAGACTACTGACCCAGAAAGACAGGCAATAGCAAAACAGAGTTCACGTCTGTCTTCTAGATAAAGAAAATGCTTGTCCCTCTGTATGCTCGGTATTTTTCATTACCTGGGGGTCTGGTGTGACAGACAGGCATGAAATACCTAAGCTGACTCCAGCCAGAGGGTCAATGAGCCACAAAGCTTTGACATTAGAGATTGACTAAGCCAGATATGATCCCTCTCTCCAAACAGTAAGACAGGTGAAACATGCCTTCTGCTAACCCCTGTAAGTGCTGTTTTCATCTTCCAGATGCTAATTACTCAATAATCCACTCTGTATAATTTAGTCCCTGTAGGATTTCCATTTAGGCTGAGGAGAGCTAAAAGGATATGAGTTATTATTACCTCTTCCAGATACATTTGTGTTTTAAACAGAGAAGGTAGGAAGATCAAGATGCTCAGCAGATTGAAAGAAATGGATGTGTGATGGGAGAGCTTCGGGAAGGTGGGGGAACACTGCACTAGAGCTCGCCACTCCTGTGCCGTCACGGAACTAAGAACGACCCTGTGTATGCAGCTGCTTCTGCCCAGAGAAAGGAAAGGAGTGAAGTTGTTGTTTCTTGTTGTATCATGTATTTACAAAGGTGATTAGGATTTAACAGTGGTTCAGAGGGTGAGGGAAGGAAACTCTTTACAATCTCAACATAGATCAGCGAGAAAGAAGCAACTAGCCAGTGGGTGCTTATGCAAAACTAAGTAAATTACTCCCTGTGTCCATCAACCCAGGCCTCCAAATGCAAAGACTTGGTCTCAGAATTACATCCGTCTATCCTCGTTTCTTGTTCTGAGTGTTCCTCCCTCATTCCCCTATTAATCTTGGTTGCTTAACATGTACCATTTCAGTTCAGTTTCTTTACTGCTATTATGAAAGAGCGAGGGCCTTTTCAAAGGATAAATTCTTATTTCCTCTTTTAATCAGCCTCCCGTTTCTGCTTACACAAAAACATCTCACAGGTCTGATTTTAAGTAAGCAACATTTTCAGTCTGGTGATTAAAAGATATATATCTGAATTTGCATTTCATTTGTAGAAACTCTGTCTGAGAGCCATTCCTTTTTCATCAAGCTCCCTGTGCTTTTCATTAATTCCTTCCTCACCTTCTCCCGGGGGTCAGCCTGCCTCAATAAGTAGCTCTATTTCACTCGTCTCGTGCCTTCTCTGCAATGTAGCAAAACCATTAGCAAAAAAAAAAGTAACCCATCCGGCTTCATTATTTCAGTAATGGAATCTGTCAGGTCAGCCACTGATGGCTCTTAATGACCACTTTGATGATAAATAAGGGGTAACTGCAGTAATATTCATTTTAGGCAAATAAAATGTATTCTGATTAAGAATCCATTCTGCCCCATTGGAATCCAATTAAGCCAGTTTTAGAAGAATGTTCATTCAGGATGCTCCACTTAAGAATATATTATAGAATCAACACAGTTGAAGTTAGACTTCTTTCAAGAAGACTTATCTTTATTTGGAAGCAATAAATAGAACATTGCCTTCCATTCAAACTAAAATAAAGGTGATTATTCTACAATCCCCCGCCCCATTCCCAAATATCTTTATCTCCTGACTCTAACATAGCCCATGCACACATTACCCACCTATCCATTTATCATATTCCATGCTACAGTTTTGTTTTAATGTAATGAGCTTGCTCATCACTTCTTTATTGTTAGCATTCGGAATTTCTTCTGTTATTCTAATTCTTGTGGAAGTGTCCATGTATAGCATAGCAAGATAAAGTAGGTTCTAATAAAGGACGATAGTCAAACTATGAACATGTACAGTACAGAGACTGACAAGTGGAACAACATTGATCCCACCACCAGAGCAAGAATCTGCTGGACCAAGTGCTCAGCTTTGAGTTGTGGGTTACAGAAAACCTCAAGGACTTCCAGAAGAAGGACATATGGATGGGTAAGGAAGAGTGCAGTGAGGAGGCTCCCATAGCACTGAACAGAAGGCTGTTGATTCAAGAGTCCAGAAGAAGTTGGAATGTTAAGCAGTAGTATGGCCATTAAAATGATACTGCCTGAAAAGAGTCTTGGAAACAGGGATCTTGACTCTTCTCCAGTAGTCAACCAGTGTTTACAGCATGGTGATTTTACAGCAGATGTAATGTTGCTGTTGGTTACGCCCATCATGAAGTTGCACAACTTTACCCCTCAAGGACTTTAACATGCAGTGGGAGAGAAAGACAACAAACAGGAGGACAATACTGTAAGGTGAAATGATGTGAGTAAACAGGGCACGGTGCCACCCTGTGATGATGGGGCCTACTTAGAAAGTGTTCAGGAAAGGCTTTCCTGAAAGGCCATTCGCATCTCTGATGAAACTTGAAAAAGGAGAAATGGGCCATATTACAGCAACCTGAGGACTTGAACAAATGTAACACCTGTTATTTCAGAGAAGCACCTATTTCTGGTTGAGAAAGATGTCCTGCAAATATGAAATAGTACTGGTATTTTGTCAGTTTTCCACATGTTGAATAGTTCTGTTTAAGAAAAGGAAGATGTTTTAGAAATGGTGAGATAATATGTAAGCCTTAGTATTGCTAAAAAAGACTCCACATTCTTCTTTAATACAGAAGAAAGTGATTATGGTGCCTTTCTTTTAAGAACACAAGTGCTACTGTTTTGTGACTAATGACATTTTTTACTAAAATGTAAGACTGGTACGTGTGATCAGTCTGTCCTGTTTTGTATCTTAGCCCTCCCATGCCCCGGCTGTACTGCCCATCTCACCCAGTGGTCAGGAAAGTGCCCTGAGCACCATCTTTGCCATCCTCCGTGTTCGGTGGACTGCTGTACTGACCATTCTGTCACCTGCATATCCCCTGACTTTATCCCTTTCTCTCCATTCCCATGACTTTAGCCTCAGTTTACCGGTTGAGCCTTTGAGGAAAAGCTACTACTATCTCCTCTAAATTGGGCTCGTTTTTCCCCACTTCCACAGCGTACTCATGGCAGTCTCGTTCCAAAATAAATGTTTTCATACCTCTCTCTTCCATGAAGTCTTTGGCTCTTTCTCATTGCCCCGTGCATAAAGAATGGTGTGCACAGCCCCGTCAGGAAAGCCCCGCCTTACGTGTCCTCCGCTCTGCACCAGCTGCAGTCCCTTCCAGCACTTAGTCCCCTCTACTGTCCATACTTTCTCTCCCTAGGGTATGCACGCCCCTTCACCACGTAACCCTTAGCATTCACCCTTTAAGACTCAGCTCAGCACTCACTTTTGGAAGACCAAGAGCTACCTAAGGGAAGGGTCCACTGTGGAGGAATCCCTAGAACTCTCCTTCTCCAGACTTGGGTATACATTTGCCTAGTACCTCCAACATAGGATGTGCAAAGTGGAGGCATTACCTTCCCTCTAAAATTTGTTTCTCCCTTCTCAGGTTCGTAAGTGAAAAACCTGCAGTCTTTTCCCTTACGCCCATTCTCAACAATCACTAAGTCCTGCCAATTCTATCTCCAAATACCTGAGGAACCCCCTGATTTCCTCTGTTCCGTCCCCAGCACTGCTGTCACTGCCCACTTTGTTTACTGTGGTGTCCTCTTTGCTGGTCTAGTCCAAGTTCATCCTTTCCAAAGCCGGGCCATTCACTCCATCATTTCTGTCCTCTGCCTGATATCATTTGGAAGCTGCCATTGCCCTCAGGATAAAGTTAAATTCTCTCTAAATGGTTAGAAAATCTCTTCAAGATGTGGCTCTTGCATCTCACTTGGAGCTCATCTCACTCTGAGCACCCTCACCTCATATTGAATTACTTTCTGTTCTGATTATGCACTGTGCTCTCTCGCCTCTGGGGCATTTAGCCAATTTGTCTGGATAAACTCTTGGTATTTTTGAGGACTATCACTTTCCACAGAAATCTTTCCTATTCTGTTCTCAAATCCAAGCCAAGTGTACCTCCCTGGTTGATAAGAACTGAAAGCTTCCACGTGTCTCCAAATTTGTATATTAGAACATAATCACCAGCATGCCGGTAAGGCTTTGGAGAGGTGATGAAACCCTGAGGGCAGGACTCTCATGAATAGATTAGTTCCTTTAGACAAGGGGCCCCAGAGAGCTGCCTTGGCCCTTCCACTACGTGAGGATGTAGTGAATATAGTTCTGTAATGAGCCTATACCAGTTGCCCAATCTGCTGCTGCCTCCTTGGATTTTCTAGACTTCAGAACTGTAAGAAATCTCTACTATTTGTAAATGAGCTGTCTGCTGTATTTTGATATAGCAGTCTGTTGGGTCTAAGATACTAGTGTTCCTCAGACCTTGCACTGTGGTCATCCTAGTATTTATCATACTGAGATATATGCCTTATACTCACCAGTAAACTCCATGGTGATAGCTGTTTTTGTTGTTTTGGACAAAGGTTGTATTCCTCAGGGACTTAATCACATACTTGACACTTAAAAGAAATTCAATAAATATATGCTCCATGAATCACTTATGGAACTCAATAATGATATCATTCTTAACCTAAGTTGCAGTAAGAAAGTATAATCCAAGTATGAAATCATGCATAATATAATCAAGGATGGTAATTCTTTAACAGCCTCTTCGACCAAAGATTTTGTTCAAGAAGTCTGCTGGGTCTGCCACAGACTAAGATGTATTCAAGCATTTTATCCACTTAAAAGATTCCATAACCCATAAAGCAAAGAACTAAGGCTCACATCCATGTTAAAAGCTCCCTTCCTACTTAAAACCTTTCTGTGCTTTCTACCTCTTGAATTTCTGGAGCCTGAAGTAACACTGTTACATTTTCCCTTCGTACTTACCATTGTTAGAAAAACAGAAGTAATTAGAATTATTGAAGTTTCCTTGGAAAGATAGAACACTGCCTAACAGTTGCATTTATTTCAAGTCTTTTCTAAATGTGTATTAGTTTGATTATACATCTATAAGGGATTAATGTTTTGCTTTTATTTTAATGAGTTTCTGTGGAAAAGATTTCAATTGGGTAGTCTCAGAAGGGATGAGACAGGACTGGCAGGGGCCGAAGAACACCCCAGCCCTATTCTCAACCCACTGCAGGATTGAGTGCTCAGTTTTCTAAAACAAATGTAGAAGAGACAAAATGTGGCAAAAGATTGCTTCAGTCATACCTTTGTCCTGAACTCACAGAGTCTATCATTTCAAGGTTGGATGCTGGGAGACATGCTGCCTGGGAAGGTGGTCTAGATGCAGAGAGGGAGAAACAGAAGACCGACCCTTTGTTCCCATGTCCAGGACTCTTTCAGATCTTTGGCACTTCTCCTTTTGGAGACTCTGCCCACATTCTACCTTGTACATTAATATGCAGTGCTAAATAGAACTTTCTTGGCTATCAGAGCTGACCTATCCAGCAGCTATGCATATTTTACAGAGATTTAAATGTTTAATTCTGAGATTGCTTTTTTATGTTTTGTGTAAATACTTTTCCCCCCTCTATCTTAAATCACCTGCCTGCCAGCCCCCTCATTAGGGAGGGAAGTTTGGGGGGTACTGCCTCCATTCACATGTTTGTTTTCTATGTGGAATGAAGAGCATCCCAAACGCACAAAGGGAAAGGAAAGGTAAAAGTATGTATTCATTCAGGAATATCTTCTGCATCTTCCCATTCTAAACAAAAAGGAAGGGCAAAGCAAGAGGCATGCCTGCCTGCCCACACACACTTTCCCCAGAGATTTGTACAAAGTTTTCCTCACTAAAAGATGTATCAGGTTAAAGTCATGAGAAACTTCCGTTTATGAATGTCAGCATGTTTAGGTGCTATCTTTCTGTATTTTAAATTCAATGTGTCCTTGGATTTGACCAATCTATGGCATCCTTTCTCCTGAAAGGCAGTGAAAGAGGGTTGTACTAACTCTCTAGGGCTGCTGGAGCAAAGTATCCCATCTGACACAATAGAGTAGAATCAAGTAGCAACAGGCTGACTCCCTGTGGGGCTGTGAGGGGGAGTGTTGTCTTAGATTCAGGTGGTATGTTGTTGATCCTTGCTGCCCCAATGCCTTTCAGATTGTCACTCAATCTCTCTTCATTTTCACAAAGCACTCTCTTTGTATGTAGACCTGCCTCTGGGTCTCATAAGATCATCAGTGTTACTAGACTAGGGGTCACCCTAATGATTTTATTTTATCTTGATCATCTGCAAATAATCTACTTCCAAGTAAAATCACCTTCACAGCTATGCTGGAGATTAGGACATTTCAGTAAACACACCAACCCAGAAATGACTAAGGGAATCAATGATCTCCTGGCCACAGGCACTAGGCTGTTGCTGACTTGAATGTGATAAAAATGTTAATTATATCACCATATCCCTCTGTGTAGGAGTCTCTGCTGAGTTTTATTAGTTCTATAGATCATAAAACTCCAAGACTAATTTTAACTGACAAAGAGTTGAAGTCAGATAGGCCAGTCCTGGAATCATATATTCTTCCATATGGGCCCCAAATCACTCTTAAAAGTCCTGGCTGTAGAAATGAGTCCCAGTAGCTTCAACTTAAAACTGGTCAAAACCTCAAATGAACTGCATTGTATGAGCCCAGTTTCTTGTGTCACATAATAGAAGAAAGGTCTAATAAAGTCAAGGATAACAGGGACCCCCGCAGGAATCTGGTCAGGAAGAGGAGCATGAGGTGTGGCTGAGGGATAGACAGGGCTGTGCTGGGGATTCTTTTATTCCTATGTAACTCATTCTCCTGTCAACTCAAGTTAATGTCTCTATCTTGCTCAACTCAAAAGTGCTTCAACTCAGCTAACTTTTATAGGCATCTCCTGAAACCTATCACTACAGTCTACCTTTCCATTTTATTTCATAGAGCCCTCCCAAGAACTCTGGAGAGATGAAGCTTGTTTCATTCTCTAGGAATCACATCCCAGACTTCGCACTTTAATGCCACTGGCCTTCCCGATCTCCCACTCTACAGTAATTCTCCAAAGCAGAATGCTTCTGGGTGGCACAGAGGCCCACAACCTGACTCGGAAGCTTGGTCGGGCTGGTTTCCATTTTCTTCTTTCAGGAGTACAGGTAAAGGAGGGACTCCTCCTCCCATTCTGAAGGTATGCAGATTGGCTCCTCCCAGTTTTAAGATTAGAGAATCAGAGCCAGCGTAAGCATAGAGTCTCTCAAAACCAGAGGCCATTAATCCACATATAGGAACTATATACAGCCCAGAGAGGAGGATGGCTGAGAGAGCCACAAAAAATACATGGCGTCCTGGTGCAGTGTCCACACTGCCTGGTTAGAGGCTACCCTACTGGTGAGCATGGCAGAGGGAACAGTGGTAGCCCAGCATTTTCTGGAACAAGGAAATCACCTGGGGCACTTTGGAATGTGCCAGTGCCCACACCCTCAGCCTCACCTGGGAGTCGAAGTCAGACTCCCCATGGATTCAACCAGGGCATCTGTGTTGTTAAAGTAAGCACATGGTTCTGATGTGTAGTCAACACCCAACCACCATTTGGTCATTGAATTTTCTCTCCTAAGCACAAGGGTGAGTGGACTTTGAGCAGGAGCTGTGACCACACAGAAGTCCTGGAGATAGCCAGGCAGGATATGGGCAAATAACTCCTTTAAGGCCACACTAATGCTAGAGTTATGTTCCCTGTAGGCTACCCAATCTTCCCCTTTAATCAAAATCACCAGGAAGGACACAAGCTAGGCCTGCACTGTAGCCCGTCTCCTGATGTGACTCACATACATCACCTGTGCACCTTATCTACCTAAAACTCACAAGAAAAATTCCCTAGGCATAAGTGAAACACAATTTGTATAAAAAAGACAACAGGCAGACGAACTTTTACCCAACAGGCAGAAGCCACATACTATACAAGCAGCAAATATAGAGCTATAGATAGTTATAGAGATGCACAGACTGCAATACTAGATTCAGAATAGATGTTACCATGAGAATTCACAAGATCTTATAGGCTAGATAAGACTTAAATACATTAAAAAGAGCATGTTCAAAACTGAGGTCATTTACATTGCAAGTCTGTCAGCTTTCTTCAAAATTGACAGTTTCAACAGTATTAATCCAAACCTCAAACTGATTTTTTTTTTACAAACGTGGAAGTTGTTCAGAAATGCTAATGTTAGAATAAAAGCTCATCTGTCCATAGCTTGAATGTTAAAGGCTAAGGAAAGAAAGCAAGGACCTGTTGCCCGGCCTCCTCCTGATCTCGCCCACTGGGTTAAGCACACTGCAGAGGAGGACGCTTTTCTTGTCCTAAGACAATCATCTTGCTTAGGGAAAAGGTGAAAAGATTACATTCATCTAAATGATATCAAAACTCATGAAGTTTGTCCCTTGGACAAGAATTTTGACAGAGAATGCCCCTCCATAAAAAGATTCTAAGCAAAGCCATGAACCCCAGGTAGCCATGGCACAGCCCAGAGAGCTGTACTTTGGCTAAATATCCCCAGGAACCACAAAGGTCATAACCCAGACAAGCCTGGCAATGAACTCTTAACTTCATTGTACAACTGTGACAACAGCCAGAAGCTTAATTGATGCCCTTGCGATCATACTAGACCAACTTACAATGATAGCATTAGAGCTGAGAAGCCCAAAGCGCATCTAGTTGGGGGCTGCATGTAGGGAGGGAACACTGCCTGACCTGCCTCAGGCCCTGTCCTCATGCTCCCTCTGCAGAGGACAGGCTGAACCCTCCTCTCAGTGCGTGGCTGTGACCAAACTCTCCTGCCTCCATCTTACACTCGTGATTACACTGAACCCACCTGGGTAATCCAAGGCATGCACTATTTTTAAGGTCAGCTGACCTAGATGCTTAATTCTCATCTGCAACTTTAATGCCTTCTTACTGTGGAACATAACATAGGCACAGGTTCCAGAAGTCTGATGAGGACATCTTTGGAACACCATTATTCTGCCTACCACAAAAATATATTGGGTACAAAGAGTTAGTGGGCTACTTTCAAAATCTAAAAGTTAGTATATATTAACATTGGAAAGCTGGCAACTTGCGTAGCTGGGTTCTACACCTACCCTGCATACCCACAAAATTGCTGGAAGGATTGTTTCCTGTTATTCTAAACCTATCCCTGTCCCTGTGAAGTGGAGACCTATAGCAGTTTTCTAGACATTTCTGTTTCCATCCTACAAATTCTCCATGTTGCGTGTCCTTCTTGCCTAACGGACTCTTAAGTGCTTCAGTGTTAGTGTGTGAGTACAAGCCAGCACACACACTTCTTCTGGGATGTCAGTGTACCATACCTCCTGTTTTGATGTGTGCATGTGTTTCAACCACAACATGCAATCCATCCAAGAGTTTGTCATTCTTTGCCTGTATTTCCTAATAAACTGTCAGGCTCATTTCATTCTGGCTGTTACTGTCTGTTAATGTATTTTTAAAGTATAAATGGTTTCTGTATACTCAGAAAAGTACTATCCAGAAGAAATGGAACTGTGAAGCTCTAAGACTGATTTGACCAGCAAACACACACACAAAATAGCTGCTGTCTATCTAGGCTCAGTGATACAGAACTTTTACGTTAAAGTGCTGGAAAAAAGCACCCTCTTCTGAACTTAGTCACCTAAGTATAACTGTTTGCATTCATCTTTGAGGGAGCCTCTCCTCCCCTCTGGCATCATCTGTAGGTTAAATTGGAGGAGAAACAGCACAGGCCCAGGGCAGCAATTCACAGAAACTCTTGACAGATATTAAACATTGTAAGAAATAGTGGAGGAAATTGTAATAATAAAAATATGTTGACCTTGGAATTGTGCGTTAAAAGCTTACAGTAAAAGCTAATTGCTCATTCACACTGAGATCCCAGAAGGTTCCTTATCGTCCCTCATTTTTGAATCTCTCCTGTGGGAAGCCATGACCAGCTTTCACCTGGATAATGTCTTAATGGCTCTCAATTTGGGATCTATAGCTCCTGTGGCACAAGTGCAGATAAAAGGAGACCTGTGCTCATAAAAACATCGCACAGAGCTCGGCATGACTTCCAGGCCTCACAGCCTGGTCATTAAAAGCCAGGCCGAAGCTCCTCAAGTCTTCCAAAGTGAGGGGGTTTGACACCTGAGCCTGCACACCTAATGTCTACACTGTGTTGAGACAACAGAGCAAAAACCATAGGCTATGGAACCAGACTGAGCATGGCTTAAAACCCCAGTTCCACCACTCACTGACAGCAGCAAGTTGTTTAACCTCGCTGCCTCTCCAGCCTCTCGCCTGCAAACGGAGAGGCTGCTGCCACACAGGGTTGCTATGAGGAATAAGTGAGTTAATTTGCTTAAAGCACTTAGGATGACCCTGGAACATAGGAAGCTTCACATAAATATTTACTGATAGTAAGGTTTTTAATTTTTAGTTATTCAAAATAATGGGTTTCATTACAGCATCTTTGTATATATGAATATCATCATACTTTGCTTACATTCGCCCCCATTCTTCTGCCTTTCACCCTCTCCTCCTGGTCCCTTCCTCCCCCTAAGTGGTCCCCATTCTGCTTTCATGTGTGTATATAGGATTATAACCACCCCCACCACACAGTTCTTCGGGATGCAGTGATGGGTCATGAAGGCATAAAGAATTATTATTAACCAGGACATTAGGGAAAGGACAGAGCCAACAGAGTGTTCTCAAATTAATATCTTCACATAGCTCAGTCTGTGAGAATTGTTAGCCCTCAAATGACTGGTGTTTGGACAATCTCTTGGCTCTGTCACTAAGATAGTGAGAAAGTCTACTGTTTACTCACCAGTATTTTGATGCATTTCCTTGTTCATTGATTCTGCAAACTTTAATTAAGCATTGTGTGCTAGGCATGACCTTAGGAAGAGTCTCTGCCTCTATGGAACAAACACAGAGAAACATCAACAAAACAAATAAGTAGATCCATGAAGTGGCCGACTGGAGGTAGTGGCAGACGCTAAAGGGGGAAGAAACCAGGAAGTGTGCTGGAGCATGGTGACTTACGTGATCTCATAACAAGTGGTCAAGAAGGGCACCTGCAGAGAAGCGTGTTTAAGTGAATGCACAGTCCTAAGGAGACCGCTATCTAACTGTCAGTAGAGAAAGTGTCCTGGCAGTGAGGCCAGCAAATCCCAAAACCACAAGGAGGCAAACAGTTTATGGGGCTGAAGAGTCAGAAAAGTGCTGGAAAGTGCTGATGAGGACATCTTTGGAACACCATTATTCTGCCTACCACAAAAATATATTGGGTACAAAGAGTATGCAACCTAGGTATCTAAAGAAAGAGTAAGTGGCAGCAGATGAAGAACGGGAGGAAGATGCCATGGAGACCAATGTCCAGAGGAAGAGTTGGGTCACTATTCTGAGTCCAGTAGGGAGCTCTGGAAGGTTTAAGCAGGGGATACACAGTCAGGAGTTGAAGCCAGAACAGTGGGAAACATCGGAAAGGCCTGGAGTGTAGACATGACAGTAGATAGACTCTGCTACAAATACATTGCAGGGTAGAATTGGTGTGGGTTCTTAGCAGTATTAGGATGCTCATAAGGAGTATAATGAGAATTCTTCTACATCTTTCAGCTTAGCATCTATATAGAGAGTGGGGCCATTTTCTATGGTGAAGGAAAAAAGAGGTGAGGTGCCACCCTGAGCCCCACTGTGGCTGTGCAAAGTTAGGGATACCCATTTGAGAGATGCAAGGTGAAAGGCCAAGTAGACGTCTAGATTCTTGTTTGTTATGTATTGTGACAGTGCACTGCTCTTGAGGTTAAAGTTTTGTTTTCCATTTTCTCTCTCTTTTATCATTAGCCCTTTGCTCATGTTTAAATAATATGAAATCTTACATAATTTTCATATGCATCTCAATACTCTTCAGAAATAAACACTCTTAAGCCTTAGGCCCCAAGAGTGTTAGTTATAAAAGGAAAGCAATGAAAAAGCTTAGTAATAGTTCATACATTGTCAAGAGATCTGTGAAAATTCTGTAAAATGGGCCTATAAACATAATGGCATATTTAAGTGAGACAAACTGAGAGAGTATGAGGTCAAGGTCCTAGAACATTTAAGTTACAGAAAAAATTGATTAGACCTAGCTTGCGATCCTACCTCAGTCATGTGTTAACTACAAGACTGACAGAAACCGTAGACTATATTGGCATCATCATTGTCTTCATAAAATAGGAAGAATGCTTCCTGCCTCATCTATTCCTTGTGGGAGCGGGATTTGCTGGCATCTAAGATGACCCACACAGTGCCTGACACTGGATAGTTTTTTCCTACTTACCTATCAGTGTAAATTTGCACAGAGCATTGACCCTAAAAGAAAGCTGCCTCACTAGATGGCCATTAAGCTCTATTGAAGTTCATCAAAAGAAATCTATAAACAATCCTCCTAGGAACAACCAAATAAATCTCCATCAAAGATTTATTTTTTCATCTAAAGCCAATGTATCTTTCTGCAAACCTAAGGGCATTCTTAGACTGGGAAAGACAGAACAAGCACAAGTAGGAATCAGAGCCTGTAAACATCTCTCCGATGTTGGAAAAAACAATTTTCCCTCCAAATCTCCAAACTAACATTTCAAGGTGTGTCTCTTTGAGGAAGGAGGGCATGAACTCTCACAGAGTAGTGGCTTTTCGAATTGCTTACCTCATAACAAATACATCTGGAGAGAAATCCAGACTCCCAAGTGCCGGAGCCCGCCGGCAGAAATCAGACCATACCCAAAGCGGGGAGTGAGGATGAGAAAATGTAGAGATAGAGATAGAGATAGAGATAGAGATAGAGAGAGAGAGAGAGAGAGAGAGAGAGAGAGAGAGAGAGAGAAAATAGGACAGACTCAGGAGAACTGTCAGTCACACTGAAGCAGCTTGCCTTTATTAAGTCGTTCCCCCCCCCCCCATTTATACTGTAAGGTGAGCAAAACAATACTAACACAGGCAATATAACTTAAGACATGATTAGCTTCCTTCAAAGATCTTCATGTGACCTCAGTCTTAGGTGAAAAATAAACTTCTCCTCAGATATAAATTATTTTGCCTAATGAAAACTCCTGCTTGCAACAGCACTTCTGTGCATGAGATTGACTTCTGCCTAACCCAAAACTAGGGCATAGTTCAAGGCAGGCACATGGTCCCCGACACCCAAGTTCATCATGCCAGGCTTCCTGGGGCTGGATGGGAAATGTGGAAGTCTGAGCCAGCCAGACAGTTGAGTGTTCAAAGATAAAACTACAAAGAAACTTCTAGAATCCTAGGAGCTCAAGCATAGATAAGACAGGAGGGAGGGACAGAAGTTTACCTCAAGTTAGACAATGAAACTGCTAGTTAGAGACTTCTTGTGCCCCTGAATAGTGCCCAGAGGCACCGTGAGATGGAGAATTCATCCATCTGTGACACAGTGGTGTTTGCCCAGTCCAAGGGTGTCAACCTGAAGCCAAGATGATTAAAGAGCCCAGTGTTTCTCAGGACTTAGGAACCAAATAAACAGTTCTTGAGAGTTGTGGTAGAAATGGTGCCAGTATATCAGAGCATGGACAATGACCCCAAGAGTGGTCGAGGTAAAAAGCCCAGGAGCATTGCAAGTCAAAAAGAGCTCCAGAAAAATGTAAAGCTCTAAGCCTGCCAAGCTAATAAAAAAATGAAAAAATGTATCTAGCCCACAGACCCATTTTACTTAGTTTGCATGATATGTCATAGTTTTTCTTTTAATTGAATCCGATTGTACGCAGGTATTATCATTTCCCAGGCACCAGTCTCCCAACCATCTTCTACCCTACCACACTGCTCAGGCTTCTTACTGAGTTATCTCTGGCTCCATAAGCTGTTGCGATTACAGCTATCATTAAGTAGTTTATGTTTCCAGATTGATTGATTTATGTGTAATGTGCATACATGTGTTCACATGTGTGTGCATGTATGTACGCACCTGCATGTGTATGTGTGTAGAAGCAAGAGGTCAATGTCAGGTGTCTTCTTTGAACTCTTTTCACTATGTATGTGTGTGTGAGACAGAGACAGAGACAAAGAGAGAGAGTGGTGTTTGTGTGTGGTGTATATGCATGTGGTGTGTATGTGTCTGCAGGCATACATGTCATGCACATATACAGAAGCCAGACAAGTCTATCAGGTATCCTTCTCTATCACACTCTGCCTTATTTCTTTGAGGCAAGGTGTCTCACTGAACTTCAAGCTAGGCTAGTGGCCAGCAAGGCCCAGCGATCCTCCTGTCTATCCTGTATATGGCGCTAGGGTTACAGGGCTGTGTGGTCCTTTTTTTTAAGGTGGTGCCAAGGATTTGAACTGAGGTCCTCATGCTTACACAGAAGTATTATTACCCACTAAACCATCTCCTCAGCCCCTCAACCTTATTTTTTGACAGGAGCTCATTTGATTCAGCTAGGCTGACTGGTCTAGTGAGGTCTAGTGAGCTCCAGGGATTTGCCTGTCCATCCCTACCACCTCCATCCCCATCCTCAGTTCTGAGGTTACAGATGCATGTCACTGTGCTTCCACATCCTTTGAATTGTTCAGTATTGATTTATTAAGCACAGTTTCTGCCACGTCAGCCAACGTCCACTTCCATTCCTTAAACCCAAAGAACCTTGACCGACAAAGCTAACAGTGTAGACCTTTCACTGGGGTTGCCTGGGAGGAGAGCCTCTCACACTAACGCCCATGAACCCTAACACTCATGAAGGAAGCCCAGCTCTTCCAAGGCCCACAGAGGAAGGCCACAGTGGAAATCTGTTTGATCCTTGCTCTAGGAATCAGCAAAGCGGTTGTTCCTCCCCCTCCCGGCCCCGCCCCCCAGGTCATTTCATGTTCAGCACTTCTATTAGGAGCCTTAGTGGACATATTCTTGCTCTGCAAGGTCCCTATCTTGAGTGGTGAATGGTTTGATATTAAAAGACCTGCACGCAGAGGAGCCACGTCATGCAGCCATCCCAAACTAAGCTATAAAGATGATAGCAAATGCTTTTTATTGCTGTTAGAATCAAACAAGAGTGACTGGAGGTTCAGCCACAGCAGGGATTTCGACAGAATGATGAACTCTGAACATTAAGGAGGGCCGTGGAGCATTTTTCTCTTTGGCTGCCGCTAGATAGTACTGCTGTTACCACAAATAGTATGGCAATCCTCATTTCTATTCCTCATGACCATCCTTTAAAGGGGACAGTGTTGAACAGTCCTCATTTTACAGGAGAAAGAAACTCAGAGACATGAAGAGACTTACTTAAAATCACAGGAGATCCAAATTTGGCTTTTCTGACTTAGGCTAATCGTTTTCTCTCCTGCACTGGTGACTTTCCAATGTGCATATATCTGGGGGTCCGAAGGGGTCAGCAGCATTTTCAAGATCAAATGTCATCTGCTGTTCTCCCTCCCGTCCTCTTGTGAGGACGGAGTTCAGTTTTCCAGGTACATGGCTGTGTGATAACACAGGAGGCTGAAGCAGAATCAACTGAATCTACTGTCTTCTGGCAGGCCAGACCAGAGAGTGATTTTTCATCTATGAACAGTGTCTCTTCACTTTTCTGGGAGGACAATGTAGGGCTTTTGTTGTTATTAAAAACATGCTACTAATGGGGCCAGAGCGATGGGAGAAATGACTCACTGCTCTTGCAGAGGACCTGGGTTCGATTTCCAGTACCCACCACTGTCTGTAACTCCAGTTCCAGAGGACCCAGGGCCTTCTGACATCGGAGGGCACTGCACAACACAGGAGCACTTTATACACATTCGGGCAATACACTCATACACATAAAAAAACGAAATTTAAATAAATAAATAAATAATATGCTACTTCTGTTAACATACAATATATTTATTGGTTTCTTTACTTTTACTTTTTAGCATTTTATTATTTTTATTTTATACATGTGAATGTATTGCCTGCATGTGTGTAAATGTACCCATGTCATGCAATGTCCTTGAAGAAGGCTTCAGATTCCCCTGGAACTGGAGTTACAGACAGCTGTTAGCCACCATGTGGGTGCTGGGAATTGGACCTGGGTTCTCTGCAAGAGCAGTCAGTGTTCTTAACTGCTGAGCCATTTTGCCAGCCCTGATTATTACTTTTAGATGAATTGATAAATAACTGTTTTCAAAGTAGCCTTTTGAATTTCTGATACAACAGAGACTCTTACAATCAACTCCCAGAAACAAATCTCCCTGAAGTCTAAAAATTGTCTAAATGTGTAAACAAGTCCTAAGACCTAATGTTTTAGAACTGCTGAGCCGCACTCTACTTCCCTTCAACAACACTAAATGCCAGTTTCCCTGAAAGCATCATTCTTAACAATATGATGCTGGTTCTAAACCTATTTCTGCTTTCTTCTCCATTCTGCACCCACCTGTCCACTCCTGGCCCCATTTTCCTTTGGACCGTTGAGTTGATAAATGACAATGAAAGGTCTTGGATTATGAAGCAGCTGATGATAGTCAAGTATCTTCTTCCTTCTGAATTCCTAAGTACCTCATTCAGTGGAGGATCGATTAAATATTTGACTGATGGACAAATGACCAAAGCTGATTTGCTGACCCAGATTTGCAGACCTACTCAAGCTCACAAAAAATGTGTGTGGGGCTGAGAGTTTAACTCAGTGGGGGTACACTTGCCTAGCAGGGGCAGGGCCCTGGGTTTCAGCTCTGCACAAAAAAGGAAAACAGAAACGGAACAAAGGAAAAATTTGTGTTTGCTGCTGGGCACAGTTGTACAATGAACTGGAGTTTGCCTCGGCCCCAGCAAGGCCAGGTGCACCTCAGCCAGAATACACAGAGATCCCTCCTGGATCCTGCCCTTCGTCCCAAATCCCACCCAGGTGCTATTCACACACAAGATCAGCTCCACAGCTATCCTGTATGACTCCCAGAGAGGTGAACTCATGGCGGATGTCATGCTCCACCATCGTTTTAGCCGTGCTCATCCATGACTTCTGTTTGCCTCTTGATCTTATTTTCCTCTGTTCTCCTCACTTCCTACTGCACTGCTTCCTTAATAAGTCATGTGCGCACATTTCATTTCCCCTGTAAGATCTCAGGCTTCCTGAAGCTTCTCAAACTCCTTTTGTATTACCCACAGAATCTCACCTACCTTGCAATATATTGTAATTGCTTTTATCTAAATAATTGCAACTGCTTTTATCTTAAAAGTTTACAAAATAATCCTGAACCACTGCATCACTATTTCCTCTTCAAAGTCCTGTGTGAAAAGTAAGGCAGGCCTCTCTCTTAATCACCCCTCCCTTAGAGGTGGAGTGTTTAAAATCCAGCAGACTAAGGTCACCCAGATAGTGATGAACAGTCAGAAAACAAACTTGAGTCTTAGGTTTCTAAATTCTGTGTTTTCCCCAACATGATGCTCCAGTTTCCCAATCAACAATTTACCTGAAGCTTTGAGCTAAACCACAGGCCTCATCCCAAGATGAGAACAAACAGGAGCAAACCCATGTCCCCTGAATCCCCTATGGTACTATTTAGATGTAAATCTTTTACGCTGTGATTTCAGCCATTCAAGTAGTCTTCTCTACACCACCTAGTCCTGTGGGAAGCTTTTTCTATTACATAAATGTCCACTTTCCTTCTTTCTACCTTTTCTGACTAATTAACACCCTCATTACTGTATTTCCTGGCAAAAATAATGGGAAATCTTATGAAATTAAAATGTATTATAATTTCCAAACCTGTCTCTTTTTTCTCTCCAGTCCCACAAGCATTTACTAAATCCCTGGTCTGAGCAGAACCTCATTAAATGCTGGATGGCTTGTAATAAGCAAAAGAAAAGGTATTCCTGCTACTAATGAGATTGCCATCTCCTGAGTGTGATGATATGTCTAGAGAAAGATGTTAAGGAAGCATGGACCTGCACAGTCCAAAGGATTAGGTAATGAAGAAAGATAGAGTAAGGAAAATGATTCTTACACCCAAGACACACCCGAGATACACCTTGAAAGAATGTAGGGTGCAGTTGAGAATACAATCTTTACATGCAGCCCTGATGCCACTCCTGAAGAATCATACAAAGGAAAAAGCCTTCTTTCTATACAAATGTAACCACAAGAATGGTTTCCCACCGCTCCCAGATGCCCAAGCCACTCCCTTCCCCAAGCAGAAATCCTGGAACCTCCAACCATGGTTTCTGAAGCATCCAGAGAAGAAAATGACATCAAAATTGGTCCAGAGGGAAAATGAGAAGTGAGTCTGTGCATTCTTTTGTTACTCTGTACAGTGCCCTTTAATGCATACAGGTTTTGTTTCTTTCAATGTATATTTTAAATGATATTTTGTGCATTTCATACAATACACATTAATGATGTGTAAATCCTCTCCCCTATCTGCATTCCCTATCTGCCCACAGGGTTTCATGCATTCTGGCACATATGTTAAGGCCTATCAAGTCTTGGCTGAATAAGCTTCAGTGGATGATGCTCCTGGTTTTAAAGAACAAGCCAGTATGTTATATTCACCACTTTACTCTCAGACCTGCATCTCTGCCTAGTTCTTCTGCCTTTTCACTCATGATAGCCTTTCAGTCCAAAAGCCCATGTAGACCGAACTCTGTCCACTTGAACTTGAGTTAAAAGTCAGCCCTGCCATATATTCTAGGTATACAAAATGGGACACTGCACACTAACCGAAAGGCACTACAATATATCAAGCAGTTCATTTTGAGGAGACGCATGTGAGAGGAGCCGGGTCTGGGGAGCACCTCAAATCACTGTGCAACTAACTGAAAAAGCAAGCTAGGTGTAATGCTGCTCTGAATAGCCCCACAACGATTTCAACAACCCGCAATTATGTCAAAATTTAAGAATGGTGACTATTTCTATGAAGACCAAATTACAAAGACCTATTGTAAGCTGAATAGTTTAGTGAGTGCTTGAGGATCGCAGATATTGCAGTCCTCTGTAACATAATCTGGTGAATGTAACACTTTAGGCCACAGC
Organism: Eospalax fontanierii; assembly: GCA_035773235.1. Classification (NCBI taxonomy): domain Eukaryota; kingdom Metazoa; phylum Chordata; class Mammalia; order Rodentia; family Spalacidae; genus Eospalax; species Eospalax fontanierii. The sequence continues at coordinate 82,549,275 of CM069524.1, forward strand.
AAGAACTGACCTCCTACAGATCTCAGTATATGGGTGCACAGTGCTGAGGCCCAACTTTCCAGATAGCACAACACTTTCTACATGTATGTTGTAGCATAGAGTTGCTAAAAGGGACATCCCATGCAAAACTCATTCTCCAAACATCTATAAAGAAATATTTCCCTAATTAACATGCAGGGAAGATATAACACAGGATAAGGTTCAATAATGTGCAACAAGCATGAACTTTTCCTAAATAAATCTTTGTTTATGAGTCTGTTGCTTAATACTCAACTGGAAAAGGAATGCTTGGTAATGCTGGATAACATAAAAAAACTACACATTTATTAAGAAAGGGTAGGAGACTGGAGAGATTGCTCAACAGTTAAGAGCATGCAGAGGACCAGGGTTCAGTTCCCAGCACCCACATGGCAGCTAGCAACCATCTATAACTTGGGTTCAGGGAGATCCAATGCCAGATGCCTTCTTCTGGCCTCCAAGGGCATTGCATGCACATGTATTTTTACATATATGCAGACAAAACACCCACCCACATAAAAATAAATTCAAAAAAATCTAAAGAAACAGTAGTGTATACAAAATTAATAGAAAGTTTTATTTTTATTACTAATGTGATTTTAGTTAGAAAAATCATAACTGTATACATTTATGAGGTACACTGAGAGGATTTAATACATGTATACAATGTGAGATGATTAAATCAAGATAATTAACATTTCCATCACCTGAAGTTCCTTTATTTCTTATGAGTTCAGCAGCAAAACAAGACTATAATAATTTACTTCAGGACCAGCAAGATGGCTTTGCAGTTGAAGGTTCTTGCCACATAAGCTTGCAACCTAAATTTAATCCCCAGGAACCACATAAAGGTAGAAGAGAACCAATTTCACAAAGTTGTCCTCTGACCACCACACATGCCATGGCATGAATGCACATTCTCTCTCTCTAAAATATTATAATACGGGGCTGGAGAGATGGCTCAGTAGTTAAGAGCACTGGCTATTATTGCAGAAGACCGAACCAGCACCCACATGATGGCTAACAATAATGGCTTCCATAACTCCAGTTCCAACGTATTCTTCTGTCCTCCCTAGGCATTGCACTAACATACATGCAGGCATTACACTCAGACATGTAAAACAAAAATAAATTTTAAAAATTAAAAATTAAATTTATAATACAATTTTAATAATTTATTTTAGTTATATGATTCAGATACTCATGTTTTCAAGGGACGAAAATGGTAGTCAGTCTGAATAGCGAAGTCAGAATTCAACCTACCTTTTAGTGCAAGATAATCATAGTAAAGTACCAAAAGAGAACAGAATGAGAGTCAGCAGAGCCAGCAGTCATCAACCAAGAATCTGTATCAGGGGCTGCCAGCCTCTGCAGTGCACAGTGCTCAGACCTCGGGAGTCACTGACTGGTTTTAATGTTGAATTAGAGTCTTGGCATTCCTATTTCTTAATGTACTTATATGAGAATAGCTGGGAATGAGACCTAAGCAAGGTAACTTTAAAAGCCCTCCAGGTGATTCTAATGTGCAACCAAAGTTGAGGATAATTGCTACTCTTGAAAGAAACAGGGTCAATGGTAAGGATTTGAGTTTGAAACTTCTACTTTCCAGCCTCAAAAAAGAATGTCCCACCAGAGGAAATTTATACTTTAAGCTTAAGAAATGGAAAAAATAATTGAAGTCCAGAGAATCACTGAAGAGATGTGCGCATTTTATGCATATATACATGTATGTATATGTGTATGTATGTGTGTATGTGTGCGTATCTGTATATGTGTGCGTATCTGTATCTGTACTCTGTACAAGCAACATCAACAAAATTCAGTGATACGTAACCATGTTGGAGGGTAGAACTTTTCAGAAAATCTAATGAAACTCTATCTTTCTCATAAATTTTACATTTTTTAAAATGATCACAAACTTCCTGAAACTGACACTAAGGACTTCAGATATAGTCATAGACTTTTATACTACCGTTAAAAAATACATAAGCAGTTTTAAAATATTAGCCATAAAAATTAAGAGAAAGTCAGAGTCAGTTTTGTCCCTAAATTTCTGTGTAATTCAAAGTAAATTACTTAAGCTTGCTAGGACTAGTTTTCAGCTCCATATAGTGAAATTTTTATCAACCCTTGTGGCAGTCTGAATAATGTTTAACCAATTTGTAAAAAAGTCAGTGTAGAGCGAATAAATATTTGTAAAATATCATGAAATGTTGCCATTTATTGGAGCTGGAAGGTTGGTGAGTCCCGGTCCCAGCTTACCTATCTGTCTTCAATTTCTCTTGCCCAGCAGCATGAAGATTATCCTATAGCTTTGGCTTACAGTGCTTGCTGACAAACTCCTAGTAAATCCCTTCTTATGACTTAAAAATTTATCATCAAGTGTTAAAATGCAAAGAAAAGGTAACAGCTTGAGGGAAATTGAAACCTAGGAACCAAAACTTTGCATAAGGGTTCTAAACACTTCTTTCCATCCTTTCAGCCCTCCTCCGTACACTGGAAGACTCCATCCATCCCAGTGTCTTGCTTTCCAAGGGACCTTGCTACCTCATACTTCAAACTTCTTTTTCCAAAGGAAAGTACGTGCCATAGAAGAACCATTAGTCCCAAGATACTAAGGCCTAAAAGTGTAGAATTAAGAAGAGCACCCATCTGTGATGACTGGTGGTTCAGAGTTAAGATCCTTTAGCTCTTGGTAAGATGCTAACTAGAGACACAAACTTTATGTGCAAAGTAAGCAGAAAGCTGTGCTCAAGGAAAGGCACCCACCAAGTCCTTTGTGTTCTTAGTGCCAGTGTTTCCCATTCATTTCATTGTCTGAATTTTAATGCCGAGGAAGAAAAATGTGCACAGGGGATCCAGTACTGTTAGTGAATTTTGATTGCTGTTTTCCACTCCTCAAGAAGAAAAATATATTAAACAAAATGCAGAGTCACGTAGTTCAAGCTACCGTCTGTTTGTTCATAAAGCAAAATGCTCAATATGCAGAAATTTCAAGTGAGAGGAGATGTCAGGTCTCCAAAAGCCGCTATTATCAAACAAAGCAGCCAGAAAATTAATGCTCTGAAGATGGTTATGACTGTAATCTTGGCTATCAGCCAGTGTTCATTTTCTCTTGGTAGAGCATGCTTCTGAACTGCTTATTGTACACAGACAGCGTATCTAAGTAGTCTAGTTCTTTGACATGAAAATTCTCTCACTCTGTATAGAGTACTGCTTTAACTTTCTAACCAATCTTTTTGCAAATCTTATGATCACTTACTCTGAAAGAAATACTGAAAATGATGGAATGTGAATGGTATATGACAGTAGTCGGGTTGATTTTGTTATGTGTGAAGAGGAATGGACCATTTAAAGACATATCCCCTTGATTCTTCCCATCTAAATCAAGGTGTCTTCTCTGAGCACACAAAATCCTAGCTGTGACTGTCTACCACACCCCTCTGAAGGCAGCTCTATTCCAGGTGTTTTAGAGTGGGAATCTCTGTGTCCACGCTACAGAAAACAAAACATCCCAGAGGGGCTGTGTGTAGTGAGTATGTGTTCTCCCAACCAAGGACACAGTTCCCACTTCCAAACGATTGAAGAATTTGGTGTTGTAGGTCATTCTACATCCTGGTTCACTGAAAATGGCTACTTAGATCACAAACTATAGGACAAAAGACTTTCAAAGTAGGGACTTCCTTTGTATTAATCAAGAAAATGAATATCCAAGAGTTTAATAATAAAATCATACACTTTTGGGAAAGTTGATTTTTATTTATATGAATCATGACTAATAGTAATGGCTGTAATCCATCACATTAGATAAGTAATCAACAGTTCTAGCTGCACCAAATTAAAATTGATTGAGACCTTACATGACCCTGGCATAAGCTAATAATTACATCATTATTACACAGCCAATACGGAACAGCCAAAATACTCTTTGTTTATTTTATTTATGAAAATCTATTATATAAATGCTAACATAGTAGCATTTAACTTAGTAAAACTAAGCAAAATAGATTAGAACAAAATAATGTTGAGTTTTTTTCTGAATAATCCACAGAGAAAGCTATTCCCGCCTGTTTGCCATTGCTAGACCATCCTTTGGACCAGGCTCTCCTGGGTACTCTACATATTTGATACATTTTCTGTATTATCCTCACCGCACCCGTAAAGGCAAGCCGGTGCCAGCCTCATGCAGGAGAAAAGAGCATCATTCCACCACAGGAATGAAGTGACCAGCCTAGCAGCGCAGAGCCATAGCCAAGACTCAGATCTAGATCCATCTCAAATGACTGTCCAGTACATCCATCCAGTACATCCATCACCAGGGAGCCTGTGTAAAAAGAGTGTACACAGATGAGCACAGGAAATGCCTCTCACAAATAGTTGTTCAAATATTGTAGGAAAAAGATGCTTAGAAATCAGTGGTTGCCTTTTATGATTAATTTTCTAAAGGAAAAACAAAACTGGGAGGGTATATAGGGTCTCAGTCCACTTAGAGTCACGACTTTTGGCTCAGAGAATGCTCCCAACAGTAGGCCAGGGACAGACCAGAATGAAAGTCATTAACCATAATAAGTGTCCCTGATGTCATTTGTTGCCACCTTCCAAGAAAACTAGAATGGCCTTCCATAAACAAGTGACAAATATCATCATTTAAGCCTACGAAGCCTATGAAGTTAATGGCAAACGGCACTTAGAAAGATTCCTGTTAGGGACGGGGAGATGATTCAGTAGATTAAGACGTGCCTCCAAGCATGAGGACCTGAGTTTGGATCCCAGCACCCTTGTAAAAACCTGGGTATGGCAGCAGGGGCAACAGGAACAAACAGGTTCCAGGTGTTCACTGAAATGGCAAGCTCCAGGTTCAGCAAGAGACCCTGTCTCAAAAAGTAAGGTGGAAAAATGATCAAGGAAGACATTCTGTTGTCATCCTCTGGCCCAAATGGGCAAGTGCACACACATGCAGAGAGAGAGAGACAGAGAGGGAGAGAGAAACAAGGATATAGGGAGAGAGAGATGGAGAGACACAGAGAGACAGAGGGAGAGACAGGGAGACAGAAAGAGATTCTTCTTAAACATTGCACAGACTCTAAATACTATTCCATCTTTCCAGAAAGGGCAGAGTGAGGTGTTTCAAGAATAGGACGGTCACACCCGTGATTAGACAGAGCCAACTTCTCTTCTGACTCTGCCCTCCCCCCCTTTTTTTGATCATGTTTTTTTTGGATTGTGGTTTCGGTTGTGGGTTTTGTTGTGACTGCTGCATTTTTGTTGCACATCCTCACAGGAATTGCTTCCCCATTGGTTGGCAAGGATTAAACAGTGGCCCCCCGTCTCTGGAATGAGCTGCTGTTCCTAGCTGGCCTAAGGGCACATCTTAGTCTATAGAGAGGCTGGAAGCACTACGGGGCTCTCTTACACAGCTCAGGAAACTGAAAATATGGGTGAGGTGGGAGGAAATAGCTTGTCTTGCTCTGTCTCCAGAGTGTAAAAGAAGCAAACCTGAACGAAGTTATACAGTTGTTTCTTCTCCTTTCCCATAATCCTGCTTTAATATCAGAGAAAAATAACATAAAAGAAGTATACCATGATTGCCTTGACCTGACCAGCCTGCCTGGCACCTCCTGAGCTCCAAAAGGGAACAAAATACAACATGGTCACTTTGAACCTCGCTTAAGTAGGGTCCAATCACGATGGGGAGAAATTAGCCAGAGTAGAGCCAACTGTTAAATTCCCTCACTTCTGTCCCTCCTCTGCCTGAGCGCTGCACCTGGGTGATCTTTATAGAGTCCACAAATCTAAGTTCCCCATGTACTGTCATTCTGACCCTAAATCTTGTATTTGCCAATAAAAGACCGACCGCAGCTGCATTGTTGTTGAAACCTACCCTGCTCTGCTACTGAGACTGTATGACTCTTATCAGACAACTGGAAATTAAACCCTCACTCTATATTAAATGATCTTCAGGAACGATTAAGTTTCTCTTTAGGAGTAAAAGCAATATGATAATATTAGGTTTTCTAAATGTGCATGGCTTTTAGACCTCCATAATTAAATATTGACAAGTTGAATCACATGATGTCTGAAATTTGCTTCAAAATAGTGGAAGGGCAGTCACAGGTGAGGAGCATTGGTAAGACAATATTCATTCTGAGTTCACAATTGTTAAAGCTGATGGGAATTTGACTTTGTTCTGAGTCTTCTTTTTTTTTTTTCAAGATGTTTAAATGTATCCAAAATTAAAGCTTTTAAAAAATCAACCCAAATTCAAAATGTTTCTCAAAAATATTTTTAAATATCTTCAATTTTAAATCTGGGCATGGTGGCTAATGCCATAATCCCAGCTCTCAAGACACCAAAGCAAGGGGTTGCTGTTAATCTGAGGCCAGCCTGGGCTAGAATAAGACCTTGTGTCAACATCAACAAAAACTCAGTTTTAGAGTTGAATACTAGGTGGAATAGGAAGATCTAAAACTGCACGTAAAGTATTGCATAAACGGAAGAAGTGTAAATTATGGCCCTGTGCTGGTGAGAACATATATTACTTTTCTTTATTTGCTGTTACTTCATTATATTTTCCAATTTTGCCAGAAGCAAAATACATTATGCTTGTAATTTTACAAAATTATTTTTTATACGTAAGATATTCTCTTAATACAATGTTAGATGGAAGCAGTTACAAAACTGTATATTAAGTAGAACCCAAATTCTATTTCACAGTGTGTATACATAGTACATGCATGCGTAAAATAAACAGCAGTAAATTGTTAATGGTGGTTAATCTATTAATGTCTGGGTAATGGTATTATTAGTTATTTCATTTATTTATTTTTGCTTGCGTGTGTGTGTGTGTATTTTCTCCAATTAATATGTAAAATACTATAATCAAAAAATCAAAAAAAAGTTAGTTCAATTCTACTAGAAGAAATCTATTAAGCTCTTAAACAAAGGTTGATGTGAATTCCTTGACCAGCCAGCATTATGTGGCAATGTATTTGCCTTCGTATATTCAATTCCTTGATCATCATTTCTCATTTTCTGTCCATCTCCAGGTATATCCATGCCAATCCCAGTCTTTGGGCTGCAGGATGATTCCAAGGTCTTTAAGCAGGGGAGTTGCCTGCTCGCTGATGACAACTTTGTCCTGATAGGTTCTTTTGTATCGTTTTTCATCCCTTTAACCATCATGGTGATCACCTACTTCCTCACTATCAAGTCACTCCAGAAAGAAGCCACTTTGTGTGTGAGTGATCTCGGCACAAGAGCCAAATTAACCTCTTTCAGCTTCCTTCCTCAAAGTTCTCTGTCTTCGGAAAAGCTCTTCCAGCGGTCGATTCACAGGGAGCCAGGTTCCCACGCAGGCAGGAGGACGATGCAGTCCATCAGCAATGAGCAAAAAGCCTGCAAGGTGCTCGGCATTGTGTTCTTCTTGTTTGTTGTGATGTGGTGCCCGTTCTTCATCACCAACATCATGGCGGTCATCTGCAAAGAATCCTGCAACGAGGATGTCATCGGAGCCCTGCTCAATGTGTTTGTCTGGATCGGTTATCTCTCCTCAGCTGTCAATCCACTGGTCTACACACTGTTCAATAAGACCTACAGGTCCGCCTTTTCACGCTATATTCAGTGTCAGTACAAGGAAAACAAAAAACCATTGCAGTTAATTTTAGTGAACACCATACCAGCGTTGGCCTACAAGTCTAGTCAGCTCCAGGTGGGTCAAAAAAAGAACTCAAAGAAGGACGCCAAGACAACAGATAATGACTGCTCAATGGTTACGCTAGGAAAACAACATTCAGAAGACACTTGCACAGACAATATCAACACGGTGAATGAAAAGGTTAGCTGTGTGTGATAGGCTGGTTGCTATGACAACTGCCAGAGGGCACTTGAACAAGTTTTCACCTACCTGAGAGGAAAAAAAATAAGGAGACTGGAACAAATTAGGCTACTCTCGTGAATCAACAATATCTATTTGCCTCGTTGTATTCTGTCGATAAAGAGTGGATTAAATGCCACAAAATGTGCATTTCGACAGTGTTCTGACAGCGTTTTAGCTAGGAGCTTTATAATACTTTTAACATTGTCAATGAGGTCTGTAAAATAATTAGCTCTTATTGTACAATTATAATGAGGCATAAATAAATCTGAATTAACTTCTATTATCAAATAGAAACCTTGCTGCTATATTGTTGATGGGTGGCATGAGACTGAATCAGTTACCTATTTGTGTATATAAAAATAGCTATTAATACTGAAAATTTGTTTAATATAATAAATGGCCTCTTAAAGAGAAAATTCTCTTTAAAATTCACCATGACACATTTTGAAAAGAAAAACTAAAGACAGTGTTGGGAAATTTGTATTTCTAATATAATTAACTGAAATCCTTGACAATATTTTTCATTCCTGCTTTTTCATAGATGCACATTTTGAAATATTCACAAGATTGCTGGCATTTTCTGCATTTCAAATTAATTCTCAGATGTGAACAAGATTTTCAGTGTTACTGAGTAACTACTGCTGCTTTCTCTTCTACTTCTTGAGCTTTATTCTGTACTTCAAGTATGGTCTTATTCAATATTTTCTTCTTCTATGTAAAGTATAAAAGGGATAATTTAGCATTTCCAAATACAGTTCTAGAAATCACTTCTCAAAAACAACGTCCTAGAAATAGTTGGTATCTGTAAGGACTGCTCCACCTGTGTCCTTGTGAGAACAGGGAACGAACAGTATGCTGAAGTAATCGTCAAGGTTGAAGAATAAACTCAGGTTTCTTGCTGTTAACAGTAGATTCTTAGGATATTTATGTAGAAATTAAATGACTTTAGTATTGACACTTATCAGGTAAAATTGATGTTTTCGGAGGCTGGGGATGTAGCTCAGTTGGTAGAGTGCTTGCCTACCATGCACGAAGCTCTGGGTTAGATGCCCAGAGCCATATAAACAGGGTACGATGGTGCATGCCTGTGATTTAACACTTGGGGAGTGGAGGTAGGACTATCAGGAGTTCAAAGTCATTCTCAGCTATTTATCAAGTTTGAGGCCATTTTAGGCTGCATGAGAACCTGTCACAAAAGAAAAAGTAAATAAATAAATATAGACTTTTAAAAATTGTTGCTTTCAGATCAACGAATTTATATTATTTATTAAAACAAATCAGCTTAGTTCCACAATGATCTATTGAATGTATACTTATGAGTGGAGTTGTTTCTTAGATATTAGGGATTTTAAAAAATCCTTCCATTTTAAAAAGATGACAATTAAGTGATTATTGTGAAAAACAAAATATGAACAGATTTATTTTGAATATCAGTTCAATGTCTTTCTGGCTTACCTGATTTGAAAAAAGTTTCATACCAGCTCTGAGAATAGTTTCTTCAGAAAATTTTCCTCATTGGTTATGAATAGCTGTCAAGCAAACACAGAAATGGGCAACTATCAATTCAATCAAACATTGGAACTAAATACAGAAATAGAGACCCTGAAACTGGATCCAGTTCATGATTGTGACAGTCATCAGCAAAATTTTTATCCTGTCTCTCTAAAGTGACATTCATTTTACTATTATGGATTCTAGTTTCTCCCAGCAAAAAGCAAAAGTTAATAAATATAATATTTTGTAGAAATGACTACTAAAGAGTAAAAAAGACCTAATAGTAGTTAACATTCCTTGATACTGTAATATTCGAGGTTAAATTGCACATCATAGGAATAGATGTTATATGCATGGTTAAAACACAGAACCGTTTTTATTGAATATGAAGGTCTTTAGCTATAATCCTTCATGAAAAATTACCGATTACAAGATTTAAGAATGTAGAAAGCATCATTGTAATTTGGAAATGCATTAAGGTTATCCTAATTATGTTCTCACAGGCACTTTGAAAGTCGGTCCGAATTTCAAACCTAGAATTTATAATGTCACTAGTGCCAAGGCGGAGTTTGAAAGGAGTTGGTCTTTGATGATTGAACCCACACTGACCAATGAAAATATAAGTGTTAAAAAGTCTCTGCTTTAATGTGTTTTCTTTCATTTCAAATTCTGCACATGTCAATATGTATTAGGGAGAAAATTACATATTCTATCTCATGTACTTAATGTTGACCAGAATGAACATAAATACTGCCTGACAGAGGTTTTTTGACCATACATATATTACCAGTGTATGTGTGGTATTTTTTTCTCTGTATAAGTACCTACTCAAGTGTATATAAGATAAAATGTGTACAGACATTTTCCCATGCACTTTATTCAATATTTATATATTTATACAAAGGAAAAGCAAGTCAACAAAACACTCAGAATATATATATATATACACGCATGTTTGTATCATGTTGATTTAAATGTGAATTCATGTTCTAATATTCCTATGATCTTCCATGACTGCCAAAGGAGGTTACAGTGTAATAGATGTATACCCTTTAAATAAACTGGAAGTTGCTCTAATTTTATGGAAACACTTCAATACAGTTCTATCAGGGTGTTGAAAACAATAGTCCATATATAGTTTATTGGTCTTAAGTTGAATGGTAACTTAAGGCCTTTCTTTAGTTTGGGTATTTTCTGAATACTATGGCTTTTTAAATTCACTCCTCCTACCAGTTTAAAAAAAAAAAACTCAAATGACTTATGGGTCTGGAAGGAAAAGATTCACTTCTAGAGAATACTATTAACGAACTTCACTGTACTTGAAGTTGAATGATAGATTCTTCTAGACTTAAGGAACTAAATGCCATAGTTAAAGAAAAAGCCTATGTAATCTATTTGGCCATAGCGCCATCTCATGGTCGTTTTTTAAAAATGCTCTAGTAGTCACATCGAACTCTTACCTTGCTGCTTTTAGCAAAGGGTGCTTCTTCCATTTGTGCATTGATGAAACATATTTATAAAGTGTTAAGTTATTCTGTGCCATATGTAATAAATACAGTGAAGATTATTTTATGTACTGATTTTAATCTATTCTAAAAGATTTCAAGAATGAATGATTAATTGTAAATAAAGCATACTAAAAACTATAGCGAGTCCGTACCTGTCATTACTAAGAGGAATTTCCCAAAACTTTCCAGGTGATCAGGTTAGGGACTTCAGGCAGAGAACATCCTGATGTTTAGAAAGCAAAAAGTCTGTGATTCTAGACCTCAGCCATGTAGCAGAGCTAGGACCCATCTAGTCAACTATTGAGTGAACCTCTAGCCATCTACAAACGAGAAATGTCCTGTGTTTGAGCACTTGTTGATACTGCCTGAGAACATATAGAAACACTGATGTACCTGTCTATGCACACACACTCCTCTACAGGAACTATAATTACACCAAGGAGATATAGCAGTGTTAAATGGGCTGGAAAGTTACCCTGATCTGTCATTTCACCTCTAAGTATAGGAACAAAGCAGGGCTTCATGGCACATGCCTATAATCCCAACACTCAGGAGGCGGAAGAGAACCAGGGATACCTACAGAGTTCGAGGCCACCCATGGCTACAGGATATTATCATAATCATCTCAAAGACATTTAAAATTAGGGCCTGAAGAGACAGTTCAATGCATAAAAGCTCTGGATGCTCTTGCAGAGGACCTAGGTTCAGTTTCCAGTTCCTATACGGCAGCTAACAACCATTCTTAACTTCTGTTCCAGGGGATCCGATGCCCTTTTCTGGCCTCCACAGTCATTGCACAACGTGGCTGCACTCACATGCAGGCAAAATACCCAAACACATAAAATAAAAATAAATAAATAACTTTTAAATTAAAAATGTAAAAGTGTAGAAATAATTACAAGTAGGTACAGTGTTTTGTTCCAGGTTCTTAGACCTCCATGTATTGATTACATACCATATACCAGATATTAAGCTGGTTGTTCTGATCATTTTACTTAAATGGACTCTTCACGACAATCTTACAAGGTAAGACTATTCTCCTCTTTTGAAGAGAAAAAAAACTGAGATTCAAAACATTTAATGACATGTCCAAAGCCACATGGCTGACCAAAAAAAAAGTGGCAGGTTCAAGCCTGGGTTATCTGATTCCCAACTTCCTCCAGCAAGGGAAGGAGCACGTTTCAGAACCAAAGATTCCAGTTCCCATCTTTGCTCCCACTCCCTGGTATGAGCTTGGATCATCCCTTCAAAACCTGGCATCTTTCTGCAGTTTCTCTACAAGGAACGTAGTAAGATCTGCACTGGCTAGCTAACAGAACAGGCTATATCAGATCTCCCTACGACTCTGCCTGATAATGTGCAACATATTGTGCAAGTGTTAGAAATGTTTTTGTTGTACTTTCTGCTTTTTTTTTTTTTCATTTTTGTGGTACTAGAGCTTAAATCTAGGGTCTTGCACTTGCTAGGCAAGCATTCTGCCACTGAACTATAGTCCCAGTCCTTTTTTAACTTTTCATTTTCAGAGAGGACCTCACTAAGTTGTCCAGGCTGGCCATGTATCCACTTCGTAGCTTAGGAATGCCCTGAACCTGTGATCCCTCTGCCATATTATTACTACAGTTTTCTACTCTGCTCTGGGAGTGATTCTCACTTTAAAAGCACTTTCTAGCTCTGCTACCATGATTCAGAGTCTCTTGGTCTGGCTCCTTAAGTTACCCATCTTATGTCCCATTTCTCCAGTATTACGAGTCGCAACCTGTGCCCCAACTGGCCAAATTTGGCCACCTGTCCTTGATATCCAATTAAAAGAGTCAAATTAATAATGAAAAGCAGAAAAAGGAGATGTATTCAGTGTGGCCACACTGGCAACAAAGAACACGGAGATGCAGTGACCCCTGCAGGACCAAGCACTCTGGTCACACCCATCACTATTTCAGCCCCAGTCTCTCTTACAAGGTCAGAATATCCCTGCAAGGTCCTCAGACAAGTTGTCTTTCTCTCTAGTTGGGTGATACCCTCTCTAACTGTCCACAGGTCTTTTCTTTTCCCAGCAAGAGATTCCTGGGGAAATCTGATTTGGGGGGAGGCAGAGTGGTTGGGGGGAATCCATAATTTCAATAGTTTGATAGCCAAAGAGAAAGGCACAAGCATCTCTGGAATGTTTACCTTCCTGCCAGGCAGGCCACTTACAGGATCCCTGTTCAATAAGGAATTAACACTGATTAAGCATCCTGTATCACGAACACCTTTTAGCTGTCCGCCCTACTGAGTATCATCCAAAAGGTAGAAATCAAAGGCAAATTTTTCGGTATCAAGAAGACAAATGAAAAATTTTTGGACAAAAAAAAAAAAAATATATATATATATATATATATATATATATATATGTATATATACACACACACACACACACTTTCCTGGTATCCTTCAAATGACCTACAGAAAAACAAGCACCTTCAAATAATCCATAACTTACATAAACTTCTGCAATTAAACATTGAGTTTTAATTGAAAATAATGACAATCATGATTACACAGCAGCTGAGGTTATGTCCACTGGGCCTGTACAGGATGGGGCCTACATTTGTCAATCATGGATTGGGGAGGGGCTCACAGGGCCGTGCCCCTCTTACTGAATTATCAGCTACTGGTTGATTCTGGGGGAGGAGCAGCCATTTTTCAGTGCTGTACCTATGGGTTAGCCCACTAGATGTCAATAGACAGTTCCAAACCTATGACCATATAGATGGTCCTGGTTAAAATCAGTGGGTCACAGAACAAAAATATTTGAATGTTAGAAGAGACTTGTTGGGAAGAAGTGAGGAGGTTGATTGACCAAAGTGAGAGGGAGAGAGAATAGGAGACGAGGGTAATCATTGTAACATTAGGAATATTGTTACAATAGAAAGAAAGACCCCTTAAGGGCCTGGGTGGAGACCCCACATTCTAGTTAAGCCAGGTCAGTCACCAGGCCACAGGACCACCACTAATAAAATAGGTTCACCTTAGGATATGTAAAGAGATAGGCAGAATAACTAGTGCAATAAATGAGATGGTTTCCTGCCTGAAATCTTCACTCCCTGGTGCAGCAGCTACAGGCCAGCAGCAGACGCAGTTGTGCAAGTCTGCACACTCTTCTGAATTCTTTTAAAAAACACAACTTCGCTCTTACTTCTCTTTTCTGAGCACGCTTTCCCTAACACTCTGAGATGTCCCAACATTCTGAGTTTCTTTACTCATCCTCTAACCCTCCTCTCCCCGCCACCTGACTACTTGTCTGCCACACACCTCACTCCCCTGCTGGCTTTAACTGGTATGGCTTTTTTCCTTCTTTCTGCCATTCTCCTCCTCTGGGCAGCTACCAAGATATACAGCTAATCTGACTTTAGGGGTTTCCTTTTAAACTTAATAAAAGTGTCCTTAAGCTTGCATTTGAGTCCATTCCTTAATTCTTTTATTAATAGATCAACAACACTGAAAAGGATCCTGATTTTCCCTGTGTGGATATTCCTAAGGTCTTCCTCATATTTTTGGCTAATGGATATTTGTCCCAGTAGATATGCATTGATGTACTATCCCTTGTTTCTTTTCTATTTGTTTATGTCCTAGAAAAACAAATTATTTCTTCTGCCTAGCCTTAATATATACACATCAATCTGAGCTCTGACCTTTCTTTATAATGTAATTTTTATTAAATTTTGTTTTTGACAGTCTCCTACATGAATACAGGGTATTATGATTACCCTCATCTCCTATTCTCTCTCCCTCTCACTTTGGTCAATCAACCTCCTCACTTCTTCCCAACAAGTCTCTTCTAACATTCAAATATTTTTGTTCTGTGACCCACTAATTTTAACCAGGACCATCTATATGGTCATAGGTTTGGAACTGTCTATTGGCATCTAGTGGGCTAACCCATAGGTACAGCACTGAAAAATGACTTCTCCTCTCCCAGAATCAACCAGTAGCTGATAATTTAGTAGGAGGAGCAGGGCCCTGTGAGCCCCTTCCTAATCCATGATTGACAAATGTAGGCCCCATCCTGTACAGGCCCAGTGGACATAACCTCAGCTGCTGTGTAATCATGATTACAATAGCTGTCATGCTCAAAAGAGCATTTCACAGCCCTTCACCCAGTATCCTGGCTCTTATTTCTTTCCTTCCCCTCTTCCATGATGCTCTCTGAGCTGTAGGGAGTATGGTATAAATGTCTTGTTTAGGATTGAACACTGAACTATTACTGTCATCACCAGAGCAGCCATGAGCCTCCACATTCACTGTGTTCGCTACAAAGAGAAGCTTCCCTGATTAAGACTGGTAACAGCATTTGTCTATGGGTATAAACATAAATATTTAGAAGGCAATTCAGGGCCATGTCAGTTTAGCTATACCAGAATAATAAGTTCCCACTTAGGACCTAAGGCTCCCTACCATAAGTTTTTGACTAGATTATAAATACCGGCATACATTTTCTTCTTTGGAGCAGGTCTCAAATTCAATCAAAGATAGGTCAGTTACCCTTTAAGAGTCATACCACTATTGAGCCAGTGGGCACATATTGTCTGGTAGATTGGCATTGTAGTGTATGGTTCATAGCTGATTAACACTGTTGATGCCTTCTCTCTCCCTCAAGCCTGCATAGCACTTCCTGGGACTATGAAAGCTAGCCAACAGAGAGGAAGCTTCCAGATCAGTTCCAGTTTGATTTCTCTGGATCTTGCAACAAAAGCATGGATGTCTTTAGCAATAGGATTTATCAACTAGTTGTGGTGGGTAACCAAGAGGAATAGCAGGAGCCTTGATATTTAACACCAGTGTGTTTATGTGAGCCAGCATAATATAAGGTTTCCTGCCTTGCTAGAGCCTCTTTTCATGTGGCCCAATTGCAACAGAAGAAATAGGACTAGACTTGCTGATCTGGTCTGCTGTTCCTGTCTGACTTTGGGCAAATCTAAACTTCAAGAATAAAAGGCCTAGAGATAATGGTCTCAGCAGGAGTCTGTTAGGGTCTGAGCTTATCTGCATGTTGGAGCGTCATCTTCCAGACACTGATGAACAAAGCAAAGAACATTCTGGTACCCTTAAATTCTATAGGCTAATTTCAAAGAAATGGCAACTAACACTTCTAAATATTTTATTTATTATGTTTATTTTATGTGTATGAGTGTTTTGCTTAAGTGACCACCACAGAGGTCAGAAGAGGATGTCAGACTCCTGAAACAGAAGTTAAAAATGGTTGTTAGTTGTCATGTGGGTGGTGGAAATTGAACCAGGGTCCTCTGGAAGAGCAGCAGATGTTCCTAACTGCTGAACCATGTCTCCAGCTCCAGTGACTAACTTTTATATGGGGATTCTGAGATAACTCATCAGTGATGTAAGAAATCAGTAGGATATAGACCAAGAGTGAGATATAAACACAAATGTATCTTCTCACATTCAGCTCCTCCTTTGGACAGTTTCATAGCTGCTATAAGATACGGGGTTACTTTTTCCAGTAGTTCCCAAGCTTCCCAAAGAACAGTTTCACCTATTATCTGAGCTCAGTTTACTTGAAGGGTTAAAATTTAAAAACCCAAATACATTTAGAACTCATAGTACAGAACATCATTGTTTTTTTTAAATAAGCTAGATTCTTGTTGAACGTGAGCCAAGGTCATTTAGGTCTTTATTTATAATTAAAACCATGTGATCTTGAAATGCTATTTATTTTGTCTCTTAGAGAATAGCACAGCATGTATTTCCTGTCCTATATTCCTTTCTGACATTGAAAAGTAATATATGCCATTATTCATCTTGTCTAAGTCAGAGCAACCCTAAGAGGAGAGCCAAGAGTGCATACAGATTACCAGTGTGGAAACAGTTAGAGACACGGAAAATGGAAAAGTCTCTACGAGCGTGTGGTACTCATAGAAGCTGGGCACACAGCCAACATAGATTTAAGTTGGGTTGAACAGTAAGCGCTGCAAACTCATTTATTCTCTTAACACTTTTGTTAATGAAAGTCCTCTGTGTGTATGCTATACATAAAACATAATTACATATGGGAAGTCTGAGTATTGAAAGTACACTTTTAAAAAATGAATGAGATGTTGTGTGGGGAGATTATCCAATCCCCTTTACAAAGTTTGTGTTTATTTTGTTCAGTACTCCAGTTTTGTCACAAATTAGCCTAATTAATATGTGACTAACTTAACAGACCTGTCCAATGATGCCAGCTCAAAGACTGCATATGACAAAATGGCCCTAGAGGTAATGCCACCACCCTGGGACTGATGTTTTAGCCAACCAAGACACGGCTCAAAAGCAGAGTTATATGGGCCAAAGATAAAAGTCTAAAGATTGTTGTAGAATTCACAAATACATTCTAAAGGTGAAAACATCCTCAGAGTACTAGATAATGATATTTCAAGACTCCACTGTTAAAAGTTCTGCATTCGGAACGGATATTCACAATGAGCTACATGAAGGACAGGGCGGAAAACGAGCAGGGTAAGTCACCATAGAGAAGAAAATTTAAAAAGAAAATGAAGCTAAAAAGCCAGAGATGGGCTGGAGAGATGGATCAGTGGTTAAGATCACTGGCTGCAGAAGACCCAGGTTCAATTCCCAGAACCCACTTGATGGCTAACAACCATCCATAATTCCAGTCACCTGTTAATGTGCATAGTTTCATATTATATGAGTTACAAAAATGGGTTAAATTTAAATTTTCCAAAGATAGTGTATGAAATACAATTCCAGTTCCAGGGGAACTGAGGCCCTCTTCTGTCCTCTGCAAGCACTGTACAACACAGGTGCACTAACATTGCACAACATGGGTGCACTAACATACATGCAAGCAATACACTCATGCACATAAAATAAAAATAATAAAATATTAAGAGAAAAATCTATGCTGGGCAAATCTGCGCTGGGCGTGGTGGTGCTTGCCTTCAACCCCAACCCTTGGGAGATAAGGCAGGTGAATCTCTGCAAGACAGAGGCCAGCCTGGTCCACGTAATGACTTCCAGGCCTCCTGGAATTAAGGAAACTGTCAAAAAATGAATGAGAGAAGGAGAGAGAGAGAGAGAGAGAGAGAGAGAGAGAGAGAGAGAGAGAATTGTGTTAGTTCAAAAGCCTACTGAAAAATACATATACAAAATATATATTAGAGCTTGTGTATAATTGAAGGCTCTATAACAAAAAACACAGTGTCAAGCAGGAGAAACATTCCTTCAAGTTGTTAGTCAGAGTAGTTGGAGAGACTCTTGAAATAATTTAGGCTATTGCCACAGCCCTTGATTGCTGAAGACAGAATATACTTCAGACACAGGACTTGGAGCAATGGAGCTAAAATTGACCTGGAACCCTCCTCCATGAAGACTAGCCCTCATAGTATCAGAAGCTAGTATGCAAGATGCCAAGGTAGAAAAACAATTAACAGTCTTACCCAACTGTAAAGTCTAGTAAACACAACAACTGGCCCAGCAAACTACTTCTGTTGTTGCAGTAGTGGCACTTTCATGTTGGAGTAATTAACAACTGTCATACTGGATTTAAATTTCTTTCAATGGTAAGGACTCATGGATGTCACTGTAAACACAGCTAAATACGCATGGCTGGAGAGCTCATAGATCCTAGAGAAAAATCTACTTTTGTCACATCCCTAGACCAATATAATTTCTTACTCTATTCTAAATATGAATCCTTATATTTACAGACAAATGTATCTCTTACCACTCATCAATAAAGCTTCTTCTTACAACAGATTCTGACTACAGAGCTCAATAATTTATCAAACACAGAGAATAAATGTCTGTGAGATGGCCACCCCTAAATGACACATCTGCAATGCAACCTCTACAGCTAAGGCTCAGGGAACAGGAGGCAGAAAGGCTATTAGTGAATGTCTCAACTCTCACCAGTAAAACTTCCGCATGAAGCAGATGGTGATTAACCCAGAAAACCAAAACTGGCCAAAGTGCAGAGAATAAGAGACTACAGAGTGTGAGTCCCTGGATATCACACCTATATCAAACCTCTGCCACCCAGACTCAAGGACCATTGAGGAAGAGGGGCAGAAAGACTACAAAAGCCAACGGTGGTGGAAGACCCTAAGAAAATAGAGTTTTCCAGACAGCTGTGGAGATACTCATATGAACTTACAACACCGGTAATATAACAGCATACACAAGACCCATGCAAGTGAAAATCAAACAAAAACCCAGCAGAGAAGGCAGGAAATGGGTAAGAAACCCCAACCTTAGCTGAGAAACTATTGGCCACTGGTGACTGCTGGGAAAAGGAGAGTTTTCTTGAAGGGAGTGATGCTAGATATGTTAACCAGTCTCCAGTGGATGGACTCACACCAAGGGACATTTGGGGGCAGAAAGTTGGCCTTAACATACATGATAGAATGTGTGGAAACCAGTAGTGGCAGAAAGACTATGGGGTTCAGATAGGGAAGGAGGTCTAAATATGGTCAAGATGTATTGTATGAAATTTGCAAAAAGAATCTTTTTAAAGAATTGAAAAAAGGATTGTAAATGTTTTGTATCAATAAAGTACTAATACATTTTGAGGAGATACATATGAGTAACCTGATTAGACAATGTGTACATGTAGTAAAACATCACATTACCTATTAATGTACATAATTTCATATTATATGAGTTACAAAAATGATTTAAATTTAAATTTTCCAAAGATACTATATGAAATACAATTTATACATGACCAAATAAGTTAATCTTTCCTTTAGAAATTAATTTATTTAGTGTAGTATATTAGAAGAGGATTTAAGATGGATAATATTCCACAGCAATCAATGTGTGTAAGCCTGGAAAAGTGATGGTGAAAAGTTGGTAAAAGTGAGGGGCTGGAGAGATGGATCAGTGGTTAAGAGCACTGGCTGCTCTTAAAGAAGACCCAAAGTTCCACAACCTCCTCAAACAGCACCAAAAAGTGGGGAACATGTCTTCAAATGCATGAGCCTATGTAGCGATTTCTCACTCAGATCACTACAACATAGTCAATAATTGTCTCTCTGGTGCTCTGTAAATACTATATTTCTATTCCATGTATTAGTGCTGCCTGCTAGAATGTGAATTGATGAGCAATTGTGCAAGTCTAAACACCTTCCTCTACACTGACAACATCACAAAGAGCAAACCTAAAAGGGCATATGCCCAGACCACTCACCCCAGGTGCTATTCTGCCCATGGGGCAGCCTGCTACTATTTTTCTCCAGACATTTAACGCAGGCTGCTCTGACTACAGAGTAATAGGCTGTACTTCCTCTCAGTAGCAAACTTTCAGTGCTTCAGAACTGGTCCACGTTTTATTTCTATTTCTGTTGCTGTGATTAAACTGACTGAAAACAAGTTGAGAAGAATGGGTTTATTTCATCTTACACTTCCAGGTTGTAGTCCATCATTGAGGGAAGTCAAGGCAGGAACTCCAGACAGGAGCTTGAAGAGAGAACTGCTTGATAGTTGACACAGCCTTACCTCTCATCAGGGAACTCATTCACAGCCAAGGAAGCACATCAGGAACCATGGAGGAGGATCTTTGCTTCAGGATTGCTCACTGGCTTGCTCATTCAAAGCTAATGCTTGGCTAGCTTTCTTTTAAAAAATATTTTATTTATTTCTATTTTTATATGTATGAGTATATTGCCTACATGTATGTAAGTGCACCCATGTTGTGAGCCACGGAAGTCAGAAAAGGGCTTCAGATCCCCTGGAACTGGAGTTGTTATAGATGGTTCTTGGCCACCATATGGGCACTGGGAATTGAACTTAGGTCTTCTGCAAGAACAATCAGTGCTCTTAACCACTGAGCCATCTCTCCATCCCCTTAGCTAGCTTTCTCTCTCTTTTTTGTAATTTTTTATTGAATTTGTGTTGATTTCATACAGGACATCTTAATTATCTTTATACCGCCTTCCCCGTTAGCAGCCTTCCATACCCGTCTGCCTGGAATTCATGCAGTCTGTCTTTTGTGTTAAGATCTATCTAGTCAAGTTAGGGTCCCCAGATGCCCCTCAGTGCAAGTTCATTCACTGAGGCCTGGTCAGCCTATCTAATGTCCCTCCTTGTAAGATCAGCTCTTCCTCACCCAGCAGTAATCGGTTGCTAAGAGCTCTTCAGCTAAGATTGGGGCCTGCTGCCCATTTCCGCAGTTCTGTGCTGAGTTTTTGTCCATTTGAGTTTGCATGGATCTTGTGTAGCTAGTTTTCTTAATACAGCTAGGGCCTCCTCCTTAACAATAGTGCTGCCCACAGTGAGATGGGCCCTCCTGGACATCAGGACAACCCCACCCTAGATGTGGCCACAGGCCAATATAACCAAGCAATTCCCAGTGGAGGTTTTCCTTTCAGATGACTCTAGGCTATGTTAATTTGACAATTAAAGCTAACCAGAGAACTTCGAAATAAGATGAAGAACCTACTCAACCAATGGCAAAACCTCAGAAACCATGACACAAAATAAATCTTTCCTCCTTTAAAGTTCTTTATCTCAGGTATTTTGCCAAAGCAACAGAAAGCTGGTATTTCAGACAAACGCTTCTTTAGATTTTGTGAGCCATACAGTGTGGCATAAACATTCAACTCTGCTGTTATAATGAGAAAGCAACCACAGACAATAAGCAAATGATACCACTGTGTTACAATAAAACGTTATTTACAAAAATAAGCTGTGAGCCAGATTTGGTCCACGTCCACAGTGGACTTCACCATCCAGAAGCCTTAGTAGCAACTACAAGTACAACATACACTGCTTCTGTTTTCTCAACTATTCTTATGTCTTTATCGAATGCTGGGCTGCAAGCTCCTTTACTCAGAGAGCCATCTCGCCAGCCTTTGTTTCTGAATGAACACCACTGTTCTCAGGCACTTGTTCTGTTTTCTCCTAGCACAGAAGTGAGAAAACACACCTCATCACTTTTACAGTTGCATAGCTGAGGTTTGGCTGAAGAGTAAAGCTCAACAGAGCCCTATCCTTGGAAAGTAGGCAGTGCTTCCTAATATCCCCAACTTAATGTGCAGGGTGGATTAGATTTTGCTAAAGAAGCATCATTTGATTATCACCATGATTAAGTCTCTCCATAAAGACTCATTCTTGATCCGATAAGACGGAGTCATGTTGTCTCTCCTCTGGCTCAGCTTCTTGCCCAGAGAACATATTTAACATCAAGTTCCTCTCAAATAAAATGGAAATGCATAAATACTATGTCCTTCATACTAATAAGAAGTCGTTTCAAAAATAAATTTCTAATTTGCTCTTTCTACTTCCTGCACAAATCAATAAAAGAATAAATTTTGACTGAAAAAAGTACTAATTTAAATGAGTGTTAGATACGCTATTCAGGGAAACTGAAAGATCTCTACTTCCTTCAGAAAACTTGGAGTTTATTGTCAAGATACAAATGAGAATAAGCAGTCAAAAACATCAAACAGGACTTGCAGAAATTCAGAGATACAACCCACGTCATATCAACTCCAAGGTTGCCTGAGATGCGCACACGAGTTCCTCCACATTCACCAAAGGCCTCTACCATCCATAGCTTCTTTCTCTCCTCTCTCCTACCTTTCTCTCTCTTTCTCTGTCTTCTCTCTCTCTCTCTCAACCTATTCTTCCTTTCTTACCTTTCTCTCATCTCCTTCCTACCATTACTTTAATTTCCTTATAGCTTCTGTAGCCAAAATTCCTTCTGGAGGGGTGTAAATAACATCTGCCCCTTCCTCCCTTGGTCCCAACCACAAACCAACATAAAATTTCATCCCAGCTTCAGTCTGGGAAACGAGTGAGTTTATTTGGCTTATTTACAAAGTAATGAGTGAGTATTTACTTTCAGAAGTGAGAGCCGAACTGGAAAGCCTTCGTCCACACATGGATAGTGGCTTCTCTACCAACACACAAAATGGTGAGAGAGCCTCCTCTAGGCTTCCTTAACTTAGACACCCTTAGCCCCTCCCCCTCATGAAACTGGTTGTTTGGGAGGGCCCCTTGATTCTCCCTGCCCCTCCTTCCTTTCGGGGTGTGGCAGTCAACAAGTTTAGCTGTAATGATCTTAGGCAAGCAAGCACAACCAACCAAGCTTGGGAAGATCATGTCTGTCCATGGTCTGCCCCATCAGAAGACATTCCTATGCACCAGCTCCTTAATTATGTCATGTACTCACTCATGACTTATCCCTATCTGGTGGCCTGTCCTCCTCTACGGTTGCCACTAATCACTTGATCTTCTTGTTATTTCCTTGTGCAGACTTTTGAGGGAGAGATGATCATGGTCTATGTTCTTCTGTATGAACAGAGATTTTCTTCTGAGCCCTGTCCCATTGTAAATCAACCAGATTTTAGCCAGAAACCCTTCTCAATCTGATCATCTGTTGATGGGCTATGTGGGATGTTTCCCAGAAAGGATTCCTTGGTAGGAAAAGTTTCTATAGAAAAAGGCCCAGGGGTGTATACTGTGGGTCTGGATGCTAACCAACAGCTTGTCTGCAAAGAGAATCTATTCACTTACTATTGTGGTCAGGGTAGCCACCTCTTTCAATTAGTACCCCATTTCTTACTTTTCATTTTTCTTCTAAGGGAACTATTTCCAACTTCCCATTCAAACCTACTCTGAAAAACAGAACCTTCACAGTAGTTGACACTTTAAAGGCTATTATCAAGAAGCATGTCAGCCAATTTATTTAATAGTACAATCTGAAAAATACTCATCACTAAAACAAAATCCAGAAGCTCGAATATGAAACCCCAGGAAAACAGGAGATGAATCAAACTCTGTGATGTGTTTTCAATGCTCACCCCAAGAACTGTGATTTGATGACCTTTAGCAAGCAATCACAGTGCTCCGTGATTAAAATAGTCGCATTACAATCTAAAGGAAATTGGACAATTTGGGAAGAAAAATCTTTCAAACCTCAGGAGGGAAGAAAATAATTTAGTAGCTAAATTAGAAACATTTATGTCATCAGTCTGACATAGCCATTAGACCCACTGACGTTATAAAACTTGTATGTTCAAGAAGAAATATACAGGATTACTCCTGTAACTAAAGCCCCAAGTTATGCCTAGGTTATACCTGCCAACAGATGAGAACATGAATTTCAGTCTTTATAATCAGAACTTTAAGAATAAATTAGAGAATGGAACATTGATAAGACTGAGTAATAAGGGGATTGAAGAGATGGTCCAGTGGTTAAGAGCACTGGCTATTCTTTCAGAGGATCCAGGTTCAGTTCCTAGCACCCACAACACTCTAGTTCTAGGGAATCTGATGTTCTCTTCTGGCTTCCACAGGCATTGCAGGTATGTGGTGCCCTTATACATACAAGCAAAACACTCACATACACACAAAATAGATATAAACAAATTAATCAATCAATATAATAAAGTAATAAAATATTTTTCCTGTGCCACAACACAGATTATTTGAATCATTCATATTTCTTAAGCTTATAACAAGAAAAGAATGATATAGTAGAGCTTGGGTTATTTATTTTTAAAAACAGTGACTCAAAATTATAGTAAGGACATTACATAGAGGCTATGCTTTGAGTCTAGTGCTAAAATATTTAGAGACATTAGAGAACAATCAAATTCTGTCTCTACCATTTACTGGCTATGGGTGGCAATTACTCAGACTTTGTAAGCTTCCTCTGCTAAATGAGCATTGTCATGTTTCAAATGTAAAAGGTTCCCAAAACTTGATCCCCAGATATGGTGCTGAATTGAGAGATTGTGGGACCTACTGGGCAGAGGGCACAGCTGGTGGATGTAAGCCACTAGGGGTAAGCTTTGAGGGTTATAGTCTAGTCCTGTTTCTGGTCCAGTTTCTCCTTGCTGATCAGCCATGATGTGAGAAGCAGCAGCCACATGCTTCTGTTGCTTAAGACTGATCTGTTCTCCCATCATGCCTTGCTCATCATGATGAATTAATATTGTGAACTGGAATAAATCTCTCCTCCCTGAAGTTGTTTCTGTCAAGTTTCTTGTCACAGTGACAAAGGTAACTAATACATGGATAATGATATTTTGTGGAGTTGTACAAATTAGAAAACCTTTATGGAGAGCTTCTTGAACAGGAGCTGATTCAAAAAAGACATAATCAGTGGCCACTAACATTACTAGCTACAGAGTAATTTTAGTAGTCATCACTAGTAGCGATTCTGCCAATCAGTAAATCTTGCAGCCCCACGCCTCACATCCCACGGGAAGGAAGATAAAGATGAGAACGAATGGACAAATGTAGTAACAAGCCTGAGGCATAAATATATCTAGATAGATGATAGAAAGATAGATAGGTAGATAGATAGATAAATGATAGATAGATAGATAGATAGATAGATAGATAGATAGATAGATAGATGATAGATAGATAGAGTCTAGTGAGGGTCTTAGACAAATTCACCCTGTCTTTTCTTTCCCCCAGTATATCTGTAGGATGAGCTACCAAGGGAATAAAACAACAAGCAAAATAAATTCCTCAGTCTCCTCACTTGTGAGTGGAACATAAGGCAATCGAACTCAGAGAAGCAGAGGAGAGTAATTAGCCAGGATGGGTAACGGGGGTAAATAAGAGGATGTTTGCCCAAAATTAAAACCTTGAAGTCATAAAATGAATACTATAGAGCAGGTGACAACAGTAACAGTGTGTCCGTTACTTGAAATCTTCTAGAAAAGTATGTCTGAAGTGTTCTCCCACATACATACATACACTTACAAATGTTTGGTAACTGATGTGTTCATTTGATTTTGTTAATCGTTACATGATGTTGCATAGAAAAGCGGTTTTCTCTCTCCTGCGAGGGATGGGCTTCCAAATGTGATTGACAGCCAACTAACCAATGACTTAAGAGGGGGGAGGTTTAGCAGAAGCAGGGAGAGAGGCAGGTGCAGCGCCATTCTCTGCGTGTTCCAGAGGTCCTGGGGGGACATATGAAAATATGGCCCCTGCCATACAACACTTCTGTCTCTCTCTCTCCCCAGGGATGAATCCTTTGTAAGTAACCTGGAATAAATCAGCTTCTCTAAAGGAGCATTCTCTGTCCGCTCAGTCAATTCAAACCTGGGGTTGAGGTGAGGCTGAATGCTGAGCCTCACCATGAGAAATTCATGATACACATGTGTATATCCAGTTCAATCGTCCTGTGATGTACCTTGAATATATACAATTTTCACTTGTCAGTTACACCTCAGTAAAGCCTGAGAAATTTCTGAAAAATGCAGTTTGTCATTCTTCTAAACTATTTCCAATATACTTGGCATCCTAAAGACTCAGAGAAATCTTGCAACATAGAAATGATTGACTTTCAGAACCATAGACCATTGTTTGGTGTCCTTTTGAAGGCATGAACTTACATGGGAGGTATGTGGTCTCTCTGCCTCTTCTTGATTCCAAAGGTCTCAGGGCTCCTTCCCACAGGGGACTGCAAAAGGAGCCTTTATGCCCCACTGGGGCTGTGTCTTGTCAGATGCAGAGAGAATATAGATTAATGCTTCAAACTGGGGTTAGGCAGGGACGATCTAATCCCAGTATTTCACTGAGACTAGAAAAACTCAGGGCAAGTACTTCTACAAGTGAGAAGGACCTGTGCCCTGCTCCATCCAGGACCACAGCTAGGAGTTAGTACAACATCATTCAGGCCACAGATGCATATCAGAGAACAAAAAGCAGATGTATTGGTAAAAGAGCTCCAAGCCCAAGCGTGTCGTGAAAGTGGTAAACCTCCTCACTTTCTCCAGCAGGGCTGTAGGCAGGAGCACCACAAAGCTCTGGGTGGCATTTGGACTCTTGTAAGGGGGGCACCTCCTGGACTCTCTACCCATCTTTAAGATAGAAGAGGAAATCAAGTGCAGACTAATTTTGGTTCAGAAAAAATAGTTTTTTTTTTCCCAAAATGTCATTGTTTAGAGTGTTAAAAGAAGAAACTATTAATACAAGTTACATTTCCTTCAAGTCTGTCCTCTGCTGGTGTAAAAAACTGTCAGTCGTGTTGGTTGGTGAGGCAGGAGGCTCCTTCCACCCAGCTAGCCATTCCTGGAACAGAGCGCATTCTCTACCACTGACTGACATCTGCTGGGCATCCTATGCCAAGCAACCTCAGTCCTCTGGAACTCTTGAGAAAAGAACCAAAAGAGGCGCAGAATAGCCAATTAATCTTCAACAAGTTTGACAGACACATCTGCCCCTTTCTTACTCTATAGAAACCCTCCTCAAGCCCTGAAGCAGAGTCTACAGATATGCAACATTATAGTATTCACAACGTATACATTAGAAGTCCTGTGTACCTAGGGGTTGTTGTGATGATGGGGGCAGAGGGGGAGTGAGGTCTGTTAAATATTGTTACCAGTTAGAATGAGGTAGAAGACTGAAGACTAGGGAAGAAACAGGGACCAAAGAATCACTGAGGTAAGTGGCGGCCATTGTCAAGGTACTGACAAGCAACAAATGGTTAGAGGAGGAATATCACCTGAGTAACCCTTCACTTTGGACCAAATAAAAAGTATCCTACATGTTTCTGAGCCTTCAGAGTAGTAGTTCTCAGTCTTTAGGTTGCATTTACATGGTAGGCTCCAGAGATTCTGATTGGAGTCATCTAAACTTGTTTATGAGACCTCGTGTTTCTGTGACAGATAGTCCTTAGACTCTACCCCCCTTTTCAGTAAACTGAAAACCCAATGGTTTGACTGCAGCCCAGTCAAATCATTCCTTTAACGGATACATATTTAAAATGAACCCAAAAAGCCTGACATAGCAGCACATACCTGAAATCCCAAGAGGCACTCGGAAGGCAGAGACAGGAGGATCACTGCAGGTTAAATAGCAGCAAGCATGTATAGTGATACCCTGCCTCAAAATTAGTTAATAAAATAAGTAAATTTTTAAAAATTCACCCAGCTATTCAAGGGGAGACTAGGAATTAAAGAAAGGGGATTGACAAAGGCACAGTCCCTGCCCTTAGGAAATCCACAGCCTAACTGAATACAAAGACAAGAAAATTCTACAATAGTTCAGTCAGCACTGCACAGGTCTGGGATGTTTTCACGAATGAGAAGATTGAGTTGTCTTATGATCTGAATCTGAACTGTCCCACAGGTCTCCTGTTCTGAGCACCTGGACCTTATTTTGTGGTCCTAATTTGAAGTGTAGGGAGCCTTTAGAAGGTAAGGCTTATGTATCAGAAGTAGGTCACTAGAGGTGGGTTTGTGAAAATTATTTCCTCTTCTGGTTCCAGGTCTGCCCTCTCTGCTTCGTGATCAATGCCATGAAAGGAGTTTCTGACACAGCTCCTACTGAGCTCTCCATCATGACTTTCCAGCAATGATGAACTGAAATCCCAATGAAACTGTAAACAAAAATAAGCTTTCTCTCCCTGAAGTTGTTTATGTCAGGTATTTTGTCACAGATACAAGTAGGGTAACTAATACAGGTTACATGTGAATAAGAGCTAATTCACCATAAAGTGAGCCTGAGTTTAAGAAACAACACTGAGTAAACTTTAAGTCCAACATCAAGTGTGTGTAGGGAGAGAGAGTAAGACAGAGAGAGAGAGAGAGAGAGAGAGAGAGAGAGTAGAATTGTGCAAGGAAGAGCCAGAACAAAGGCAATTCCAAATTTACATGTTAGGAATCTGTCCAACAGGCAGTGTGAGTCATTAAAAGAACTAGTGGAATTTTTAGAATTAGTCAGATTTTTACCTTTGATTACTCAGACACCAGAGGGGATAAGAGTGTTGATAGTAAAAGTGTTGAAGGTGATTGTGGTGCCTTACCTAAAGCGGGAAGTGAGTGCGGAGATGGTTTGGAAATATAAAGAATGCATTGTAGAGGGCAGAACTGTTTTATGAAGCCCTTAAGGAAATATTAGAATACAGGCTCACAATCCTTTGATCACAATTCTAAAATCCTTTATCCTAAACTGCAAAGCCAAAAAAAGGTCAAAGATTAAAGTTGCTGCTTCACCTTGAGCACCAGAACAGAGAGAATAGGGGACCATGGCATGAAGAAGAGGAAGGAACCTTGCCTCTGGTGTGTGTTTAGAATGAGAGACCATCATCATCCAGAATCAAGAAGATGAAGACAAAAGACCAAGGAACATTCAAAGGAGTTCATAATGTTATATTCCTAAATAATAGGAATTTTCAATTCAGATTATTAATTTTTATGCCAGGTATGGTGGCACACACCTTTGATCACAGCACTAGGGAGGTACAGGCAGGCAGATCTCTGTGAGACTGAGACCAGCCTGGTCTGCATAGTAAGTTCCAGGCGGGCTAGAGATAGCGAGAACCTATCAAAAAAAAAATCAGATTATTAACTTTTAAAAATAGCTTTTAAATGGATGCACTATGCATATTTGAACCACCCACTTGTCATGCAATATCATAAAGGTCTTAAAAACTATATAAGTGAAGAGAGAAAATAGTAATGTTCCTAAAGCTCCTGTAGTCAGTCTTCTAAATATCTTCTGCTTTTTTTTGTATGCCTGTGCTTACAGACTCAGCTAAATCTCCATTTTAAATAAGCATTCAGATTGTTTCTCCATATGTGAAGTTTCAAAAGATATACTCACTACCAGAAAAGCCACCATAGACAAGAAGCCTGACAGTCCCAGGTAATGAATGTAGAGGACCATATGTGCTTCCATGACAATGTGACAGAAATCGGAACTTAACTGATCAATAAAATAGAACTACTTATTTCTACTTCTGGGGGAAGAAACAAAGGCATCACTTTCCTTGCATTCCATATGATTCAATCACTGTTTACTATCAGTAAAGTTTCTCACTTCTGAAGAAATGTGCAGTGACCTATAGATCTATCAAGCTTGTTTGCATTGCCATGCCCTGAATGACTAGTTATTTTGTTTTGTTCTTGATTGCATTTTTCTTTATAATCATACATTTATCAGGTGGTTCCATGGTCCTTGCCAATTCTAGGTGCTAAATATTTGTCTCAGTTAACCTGCATCTGCCTAAATGAAGGTCAGTGTGTCTTTAACAAAAGTTGTCAATCTCACCTATAATTATATATATATAATCATATATATACACATATGAATTTCTTAGGCTCATTTACACTTTGGGGACTGCGTGGTGAAACAATGGCTGCCTGCACACTACAGAGGAACAGAACACAGTATTACTCAGTCCAAAAAGCAGGATGCTCCAGCAGTTCCAATCTAGTGCAGAAAGCCTGGAAGTTCTCAAGAGAGTCACTGACACCGAGCCCATGTTGGAAGACCTAAGAAGCTGGGGTCTGATGTCAGTGGAGGGTTGCTGCTGCAGCAGTTCCACAACAGGAGGAAGAGGAAGAGGATAAGGAAGAGTCAGAGAGAAGCAGAAAAACGCAGGCACATGCCTCTCCCCCGGGACTTCCTTGTTTCTGGATAACCTTTTTGAATATGTTGACCACTCTGAGAAGGGCTCTTTCTTATCAGTTAACCGTCTCTAGAAACAACCTCACAGACGTGCCTAGAGGTGTGTTACCTAGAGAATTCTAAATCCTGTCAAGTTGAGAAGACCAACCATCGAAAACTGTTTTTGCTGGAAATAATGGTACATGCCTGAAGTCCCAGCACTCAGGAGACGGAGGCAGGAAGATCATGAGCTCAAGGCCAATCTAGTGTGCATACTGAGACCCCTATTTCAGCATGCACACACACATTTTACTTATAAAATATTCAAATATATCACTTCATAGACAAATGGGAAGGTCCCTTGTTCTCTATGTGTGTGTCTCTGTCTCTCTGTCATCTCTCTGTCTCTGTTTCTCTCTGACTCTCATTCAGCTCAATCATCAAAATATACACCAGATCATCATCATCTCACCTAGAAGACAGAAGTCACCTTCTCAGTCTCCCAAATTCACCATTTAGAAATTCAGAAAGCCTATTAACAGTTCAACAGCCAGACGTGTCCTTAGAAAAGAGTTTTCTGTTCAAGCTACCATGGTTTCCCCCATCTCATGCACAGTGAA
This sequence comes from Eospalax fontanierii, assembly GCA_035773235.1. Lineage (NCBI taxonomy): Eukaryota > Metazoa > Chordata > Mammalia > Rodentia > Spalacidae > Eospalax > Eospalax fontanierii. The sequence goes on from CM069524.1 coordinate 82,580,144, forward strand.
AACACAACAAATTCCTAAATGATCTGCCAAAACCCCATTTGAGCTCCTCCTCCACAGTGTTCTTGGGTTTTTCCAGCCATATCTGGAACCCTGCTAAAAGGTGTCAGGTGGGTGTCTTTGGGTCCTCCGGAATGAGTTCAGCTCCTCTAGTACCTTGGTTTTAGCCAAAGGGACTCACTCCAGATGCTAGATCTCCAGGACTGTAGGAAAATAAAGCCAATAATTTGTTACCTCAGCAGTAAGAAAGTAATGCACAATTCATCCTTCATTTCATAGAAACCACAGGCAAGAACGTCTAGAAAAGTGCTTCCAATTTTGAAATTTCGGTATATATATATCAATGGGTGGTTTATTTATGTATTTACCTGTTCCTGTATTATATGACTAGAAGGCTGGTCTATCCAGTAGATGTGGTGTAAAACAAATAATCAAACAGAGAAAAAGCAAAGAGACAGGAGAAAAAATATTTTATTTTTTTAAGTCCAGAAATCAGCTGGATAGTTGGCTCAGTGGTTAAGAACACTGGCTGCTCTTGGAGAGGACCAGGTTTGGTTCCCAGCACCCATAAGGCATCAAACAGCTGTTTATAACTGTAGTTCCAGGGGATCCAACTCCCTCTTCTGATCTCTGAGGACACTAATGTGGTGCAATTACATATATGCTAGCAAAACACACACATAAAAAATTTTTTTAATTGAAAAAGGTTAAAAGTAAAAGAAACAAAAGTTATAGCAGTTGGAAAAGATAACAGCTCATAGCAATACTAGTTTTCAGCACTCATTTCTTAAATCAATCATCAATTTTCTTCTGAGAGAATAAAAAGCTAGAGTATAAAATATGGCTATTTAAATTAAAGGATAGTGTGTAAATGCCCATTTTCATCTCCATTAGAGGAGCAAAGTGAAAAGTTCTATGGTGCATATTCTCTGCAGTAAAACAGCTTACTCTTGGATCACAGAATTTGATTCAACTATAATGACTGAACTTTTAAATAAAGGTTAGTGGTTTCAAAAATCAAATCAGTACAATTAGGAATCTTCTTCCTTCCTGTGCCCTCATGTACACACTCTGTAGTATATATAACTGATTCACCAGATTTTGCATACATCTTCAATATTCATTACACAAATACAAATTCCTGCTTTTATTTCCACTTTTATATATTAAAATACACAATGTTACATACATTGATCTAACCCTTGTTTTTTAATTTTTGGTTTTGTTTTCTTAAACAGGGTCTCACTTGCAGCCCAGGATGGCCTCAAACTGTGGGCCATATTACAAGCATGTGCCACTACACCCAGCTTTGCACCTTGTTTTCAAAAACCTACATATCCCTCCATATTTGTACACTGAGAATATTCTCATTCTTATGTAAGTTGGCACAGAATCTCATATTGTGATGTATTGTTATTTAATAAAATAGTCTTATCATGATAGATACTTGGATTTTTTTCTTGTTTTTCTGTTTTAAGCAATGCTGCAGTGAATAGTTTATATATAATACTTCATACATTTGAAACCATATCTAAGGGAAAATTTCCACCACTATCATGTCAAAATACTAATGCACTTGCAAGTTTAATAAATATCATCATAAGAAAAATTCCATCAGTACTGGGTCAAAGTATTAATACACCTGTATTTAGAGAAATATCATGTAAATATCACTGTGTGTCCCGCTTTGCCTTTCAACAGTGTGAAAGCATTTGTTTGTCTATGGCTCACCATCAGCATGTTAGTAGGTGGGAAATGATGTCTGTGTGGTTTAAAATCGTGTTGCCCTTTGTAGGAATGAAATTGAGCCTATTTTAAAATATCAAAGGATCACTTGGCTTATTTTCCTTTGAGGACCCATCCTGTGCTCCTATTTTTTCTATAGCTGTTGGTTGATCTCTTCCTGTTTAATCTTTAAGAGCTTTTCATTAGAGAAATCCTTTATGAAAGGATTTAAATATATTTTCCCACCTTCCCCCTTTTTGACTCTACTTCTGCTGTCTACCCTCTATATGATTACGTTGGTAATTATGTTTTAAATGTAGTCAATTCAAAATATATGTGTGCTTATTTTTGTTTTGACTACTAAATTTTGAGTTAGAGTTAGAAAGGACTTTCCCACTTAAAGAATATAAACCACTTTGATAAATTTCTCCTTTCTTTAATTAGAGTTTGATGGTTGTTATTAAATTTCAAATATTGGATGCCATTTGTTTAATATTTTAACTAAGTGTACCTTTGATGGCTACAAATTACTACTGAGAAACTTTATGTTACTACATTATCAATTTTAACTCTAGGCATAAAAAATAAGCTTCTTTGTACTTTTATTTGAAAAAAACACAACTTCTGTAATGACAATAATAATAAACAAATTATGGATGTTGTAAGCATGACTCACTAGGGTTCTTGGAGCAAAGAAAGAAGAGCAAAGAAAATCTGAGGGATTGTTCTAGATTAAAAGACTAATTCCTCCCAGCGGTTATTGGCTTTCTAGAAGGACCTGGTCTCTTTCACTAAAAGAATGAAGCACCAAATGTTACAAGCATGGGTTAAGTCCATAGGGCACTTCTGAGATTTCTCAGTTCTTATAGGTTCTAGACCCAGAATAAAGAATTCGCACACCATTAGTGAAAGAAACGCTATATTAAGAAATGTGGAAAAACATGAAATATTTGTCTTTATGACACTGACTTACTTAGCTTAATATGATGATCTTTAGTTCCAGTCACGTTTTTGAAAATGACATCATCTCATTCTTTTCTGTGACTGAATTAAGGCTCCATTGTGCACATTTTCCTTACCCATTTCTCAGTTGATGAGCACTAGGCTGGTTCCACATTTGGCCACCATGAATAACACAGATGAATGTGTAAATATCCCTGCAGTAATGTTGACTTAGATTACTTCAGGAATACACCCAGGAGTGATACAGCTGAATCATCCGTAGTTCTATTTTTTATACTTTTGAGGAAACTCACACTGATTTCCACAGAGGCTGCAGTAGTTTAGACTCCCACCCACAGTGTATATGTAACGGTACCTCTTTCTCCACATTCTTTCCAACACTCATTGCTATTTTTTATGATAGCCATCTGACAGGCATGAGATAGAATCTCCACGCAGTTTTAGTTTGCATTTTGCAGATGGCTCCAGTTGCAGAACATTTTTTCAGAGGTTTATTGGTATTTGTACTTCATTTGAGAACTGTCCAATTCATTCACCTATTTGTTGATCAGGAAACTGTTTTACTGGTGTTTAATTTTTACAGCTTTATATAGATTCTAGATATTAAGTCTCTGTCACATGTATAGTTGTCAAAGAAGTTGCCTTCATGCTTCTGATCGCTTCCTTTTTGTGCAGATGCTTTTTAATTCCATACATTCCCATTTGTCAGTTCTGAGAATTATTTCCTATACTATTGCTTCCTTTTCAGAAAGTTCTTGCTTATGCCTCTATATTGGAATATTGTGTCTATAATTTCATATTGTAGTTTTGGAGTTTCACATGTTAAATTAAGGCCATTAAGGGGTTGGGCAGATAGTTCAGTGAGTAAAGCACTTGCCAGACAAGGGTGAGAACTCCAGAACCCATGTAAAGCCAGACTTGTGGCACACCTCTCATTTCAGTGCTCCTGTGGCGAGATTGGAGATAAGGACAGGAGAATTTTCAGAAGCCTTCAAGACAGCTAGCCTAGCTTGCATAGCAGTAAACACCAAAGAGACTTGGTCTCAAGAAAGATGGAAGGCCAGGACCAATACCTGAGGTACACACACAAACACACACAAGGGCACACATACATATTCACACAGACATACGCACATATTCACAGACACACACATCGCTGATACATTTTTAACTGATTTTGGTGCAGGGTGAAAGAGGAAGATCAAGTTTCATTCTTCTACATGAGAAAGTCTAGTTTTCTCAGTACATTTTGTTAAATAGGTTGTATTTTCCCTAATGTATGTTTTTGACACCTTTGTTCCAAATTAGGTGGTTGTAGCTGTCTGAGTTTATTTATGGATCCTCTATTTTATTCCATTTGCCTCTGTGTCTGACATTTTGCCAATACTGTTACCAGAGTTAAATCAGAACTTGGACTTAGATACCCATAATAAGCTAGGCTTAGCTACCTGTTCTTATAAGGTCAGTTAAACAGACAATAGTGAAAAGGAGATGGCAAGACACACCTCTAAGAATTTGATTGAAGAAATGAAGCCAATAGAGTCAACCACTTTTCAACCAACCAGTGACTTGAGAGGTGGGGCCTAGGGGGAAAGCCTTGAATGCTGGGTAAGAGATGTAGCCAGTTGCCATCTTGGCAGAGTGTACACAGACTCAAGGGCAGTTCTGATCAAAATGTAGACCTCAATAAGAGATGTCACACCTTCCTCCCAATAAATCCTTTGTAAGTAACCCAGAATAAACTCAGATTTTTCTAATTGAAGAGCAAACTTCACATGCTTAGTCAGTTGGTTGCACCCACAGGGGCGGGGCTGAACACCAGGCCTCATTGCAAGAAAAATTCTTAAGACACAAGCACACATGTACACACAATTAAAAATAAAACAAATCTTTTTAAAAGGAAGTGTGTATAACTAAGCAGTCCTGATCAAAGTGTGTTCTCAACCACTGCCATTGTCTGACCACTGCCATTGTTTTGACTCCAGTCTTCTTCAAATACAGATGGTCTGAATTTATCCTTTCACTAGTTGTATCCGTCTTATTTCTTACATCATCTTATTGCATTGGCTAAGAGATCAAGGACTATATTTAAGAGCAAAGAGTATGAGCACCCTCATCTCATTACCAAAATCCAATTTCTCTATATTTAATACAATGTTAGCTATGGGTTTGCTGTATACAGTCTTTATATGTTGAAGTAACTTCCTTCCTATTCCTAGTTTCTTCAGGACTTTTTCATGAAGGTATGTTGAACATTGCCTTTCTGTAACCACTGATGAGATGACCATCTGATATCTATCCTTAAATACATTTACGTTCTGTGTTATGGTTATTGATTTCTATGTGTTGAATCATTTTTGTATCCCTGGAATGTAATGAACTTGTCATTGTGTATGATCTTCTCACTGTGTTCTTTAATGCAGTTTACAACTGTCTATAATTTTCTTTTTTGTTGTGCCCTTATCTGGTTTAGGGATCAGATTAATGCTATTTATGGATATACTCTATTTTATGGAACAGTTTGAGGAGCAAGATTAACTCATCCTTATCCATGATACCATGCCATAGAATTTGACATCAAATCCATCCTGGGTTTTTCTTTATTGGGAAGCCTTCTATTACTGATTCTTTTTCTAAATGACTCACTGTGAAATGCAGCAATTTAATTATTCTCCAATCCAAATAAGAAACAAACCAGTTTGGTATCACTTCTATTAACTTTTGAAGATTTATAGCAGTTAAAGTATTTTTGCTTCGATGTATGAGGGTTTTAAAAGATCATTTTTTTATAAAATACATGAGCAACCAACTTTAGCATCAATTAAAGTAAAAACTGGAATTCATTTTTAAATTAGTCCAAAGTGGCCTTTAGGAGTTTAGTTGTAGAGTTTTGCACTGATATCAGGACAAACCAAAGCATAGGGTTGGATCTGGTTTTGCTTTGCTTTACTTTTCAGTATCCAATACTCATGGAATAAATTCTAGAATCTTCCATTTGGATGGCAGCGATCTGTTTCAATCCCACCACTGGTCTGCTGCTTGGATTGGATGTTGGAAGATAAGGCACATTTTGACAGACCCATGTTGACTACCTAGGAGTCATCAAAGTAAAAGATTCATCACCTTCTCTTTGGTATTCCTTGCCTAGAAATGTACTTGGTACCAGGAGATACCTCCAATTCTACCAAATCATTTCACAAATTGGAATCCTTGTGACTTATCTGTGACAATTTCTAGTGTAGCTCCAAATTTGTTAGAGTTGTTAGAAAGCTATTCCAAGAGGGGTATGCTCTCTGTCAATTCCTGTTCCCATCTGGTCTCTTTTTATGTGTAGTAAGATTTACCCTTCTCTTGTTCTGGAGTTAGAGAGTTTTCTCTTCTTGTGTGCTTTGGCAATGAAGAAAATATCTCATTATATTCATTCTAATATAGACTATTAGAATCTCTACAGCTCCCATGTCTAAAGTCTTTAGTGTGTCTTCAACTCCAAAATAGTACTTGATGGTGTCCTGGCTAATTTCATCAAAATGTCACCGTACTAATTTCTTCTCTTGAATGGATTTCATTGTGTAGAAGGCCTCAGTAGATAAACTGAGCTTAACTGAATCCATGTTCACCACCATAAGATATATCAATTAATTTTAAAACTTTTGATTGCAGCCTCTCTGTATTAAGTTTGACACCACACAAATGATATATTAATTGATTTGAAAGGTTCAAAGTGCTGGGATTAAAGGCCTGTGCCACCAAGCCCTGCTCAATGTTCACTTTCTTTTCCTTTCCTTCTTCTGTTACAATTGTTCCACAGTAAACAAGCAGACCATTTGGAGGTATTTGTTATAAAGTTTGAGTCCCTGTTAAACAGATAGAATGGCTCCCAGGACTGAAATGGCTCCCAGGTTTATTTGTTACTTAATGCATATCCAAATTCACCTGCTAACATTTGTACCACTCATGGAATTTGGTCTTTGGTAGGAGTGATCAATGATGTCATGCTTATCCCACTGCGCAGACAGCCTCCAAGCTCCTAATGAGATCTTCGATCTTCCAGATCTGCATTTTCCTATGGGCCACACTGAAGTACTCCACCATCGCCTGACCTCCTCCTCCCTAAGGACCCAGTCCTGGGAGGTAGTGGCTGCTCACATAGGATACCAGCTGTCTCGTTGCAGGCAGCTGCATGTCTACTGATTTGTTAAAACTATTTAAATTGTTCATATTTTATGTTTAATTTTCATGAGTCATATACATTGAGGAATGCATCCATTCTAAACATGCCAGGATTTGGGGAAAATAACTTTTCAAAATATCCTCCAATAATCCTCTAGATTTCTTGCTCTTTTCATTTCTTATTAGTTTGGGTTTTTCTTCCTTTTGAGTACGGGTTTGTCAAATTTACTTTTTCAAAGACCAACTATGATTGAGTCTATGTATTGTTCTCTGAATCTCTATTTCACGAATTTCTACCCTTATGTTTATCTCCTGGCATCCACCACTCTGGGATTCAGTTTATTTTTGTTTCACTAAGAACTTAACCTGTATCATTAGACTATTTGAGATTCTCTGCTTTATTTTTAATCTTGGCTTTCTTTTTCACTTATTTCAGTTATTTTATGAGTACATGCAATGTGTGTGTGTGTGTGTGTGTGTGTGTGTGCACATCTGTGAGCTGATGTGTATGCATGTGTAGAGACCAGAGGGTCATGTCAGGTGTCTTTTTCATTTGTGCTCTACCTTACATATTGAGACAGAGTCTCTTACTTAACATAGAGCTTGTCAACTGGCTAGGCAACCAATTGCTCCAGGGATCACCTATCTCTGCCTCCTGAGACCTGGGCTCACGGGCAGGTCGCCACATTCACTTGGCATTTATGTGGACCCTGGGGATCAAAACTATATAGTCTTTTACACTTGGAGATCAAGTGCATCGCCCACTGAGCTATTTTTAATGTAAGCACTCATAACTATAAACTTCCTCTTAGAAGTGCCTTTGCAGTATCCAAGGATTCCAGTAAGCTACGCTTTCACTTTATTTTTTTTCCCAAGTTAACATTTTTTAATTAATTTGTGTAACTAATTTATAGTGATTATACATACTTATGGGGTTCAGTGTGGCATATCAATACATGCTTATAATGTATAGAGATCAAATCAGAAGAACCGGCATCCATTTCTTCAGACCTCTCTAATTTCTTGGTGAAGTTAGCACATTTCTTGAACTCCTAGTATATGCAAGGTGTACATTTATCCATATAAATTTTTCTATCAGAGTCTCCAAAGGAAAAAACAAAGTATCAGTCTCATGCCAGTAAATTTCCAGCATTGTGGAATTCTTTTCATAAATCCTTAAAATCAGAGAATAAGTAGGTTGGACAGTCCTAGCTGACAAGTGAGAAAGAAAATTGTTTTTCTTTTAGAGTACAGTTCCAGATGGTTTAAGTTGTTGGGCTAGACAAGATAAAAACCCAAACATGTGAGTATTTCTTCTGGATTTAGTTTTTCATTGTGAGATGCCTTGTCCCCATGTATTTTCTAGTGCAATTAGCTCATTATTCATGATATTTCTCCAGAGCATTGATGGCCTTCCGATGAGAGGCTTCTTCTGTAGAAATCTTGATGAGTTAATAAGTTGATCATCTACTTTTAAAGTAGCAGACAGTTCATACCAGATAATGTTTAGTCAGCTCACACAAATTTAATATCTTTCTTATTATTCACAATTGCATACATATAATAGACTTTGATCATATTGTCCCTTTATATACTCTTATCCTTTTCCCCCTCTCACTGAACCTCTTCTTCCAGAGTTCCTCTTCTACTTTCATGCTTTTTAGTGGGGGGCACTGCATTTGATTAGGGTTACTCGCATACCCATGGGTGAGAGATTATTTACTAGAGCAAGAGCAACCTAACAGTGACTACATCGCTATACGATTCCTCCTTCTCCCAGTATCAACGGCCAATAGCTCCTTGGCAGGGATGGGAGGAGAAGACAGGAGCCTATCTTCCATCCATAATGGAATTTTGGTAGACCCAGTCCTGGACAGATCCTGTGTGGATAGCTACTGCTTCTGTGAGTTCATGGATACCACAGCCATGTCATTTCCAGAAGATAGTGTTCCATAGCATTCCTTCTCATCCTCTAGCTCTTACAGTCTTCCTCCCCCTCTTCTACAATGTTTTCTGAGTCTTGGAGGGCATTAAATAGCTGTGCATTTAGGGCTCAGTTCCACAGTCATTTATTCTCAATACTTTGACCAGTTATGTTTCTACATAAACCATCACCCAATGTAAGCAGAAGTTTCCCTGGCCAAAGTTGAGAGTAGCAGCAATCTGTGAATATAAATATTTAGTAGACAGCTGACACCATTTCTATTTAACAAAACAGTAGTAGTAGAACTAGGGAAGGCCTATGACCTTCATAACCATAGACTTCAGGTAAGGTTTACAGTACCAGGTATGAAATTCTCCTGTGGAAAGGACTTCAAATCCAATTAGAAAGTTGTTGGTGAATCTCGTGACATTCACGCCACTATAGCACCAATGGGCACATCTTGCCTGAAGGTTGGTATTGCAGGGTTCAAGAATTCTGGGTAAAACTCTTAATGACTCTTCTCCCAACTGCTTTCCAGCATTATGAAGCTAGCCAGCAGGGAGGAAGTTCCCTGGTCAGTTCTAGATTGATGTTCTATGTCCCACAACCAAAGTATGTGGAATCTTTAGTAATAGGACTTACCCAGCTAGTTAAGATGGGAAACCAAGAGTAATGGCAATATTCTGTATTGTTTTAGAGGTTAACAGAACTCTCAAACCAACCTCCCTAAGGAAATATCCCACACTTGGCACTGGAATTTTTGTTTAATAACCTGTGGCTTCTGGGAGCAGCATTATCCACCCATATGAGGTACATCCATTCAAACCCTGTTTTAAAATTACATTTTTAAATTAGCTTATAAAGCCAGGCATGGTGCCATACACCTTTAATCCCAGAGCTCAAGAGGCAGAGGCAGGGCAGATCTCTGTGAGTTCAAGGCGAGCCTGGTCTACAAAGTGAGTTCTGGGCCAGCTGGGGCTACATAGAGACCCTGTCTTTAAAAAGAAAAAAATAATAATCATAAAAGAAAAGAAAATTAGCTTACAAAATAGTAAGTTTCCATATGGCTTTTTCATACAACCCTAGTTTCTGTTAACCCTCCCCCGTCCTGTTGTAAATATTTCATGAAGTAAGCAACTGCATTCTTTACTGACCTTTACGTAAACCTGGGTTAGATGATCTGAAATTTGTAGAACTTCTTTCCATTTTTTTTCCTGTCAAAGAGTCAAGATCTTTTTGATATTTCCAAAGTTAAGATTCCATTAAAGGCAAATATTTCATTCCCCCAAGAACTTAGCTTATGTTCCCTGATTCTGGAAATTACATTCTAGTCATCCTTTCAGCCTGTCTAAAATATTGAGGCACATTGAAGCAAAGGTAACAGCCAAGCCATGCCCTCTGTCCTAGAATGAAATGTTCTCCAAGCCCTGGGGTAGTTACATCCAAGTGGAACTGCCTGTGGCTCATTTCTTCTGTTTCCTACTCTCAACATAATGATGTTTGAATGTCGACATCACACTACTGACTTACAGGTTGTATGGTTGGAGTAAAGAGGTGGTAGATGAGAAAAGGCCAGAATTTGACAGTTATCGGAAGATACTGGCTAAGTTCTGTTCAACTGAGCTTGACTTGATTGAGAGCAATGGTCACCAGCACAAACTTATTATGTCCCATCCAAGTCGCTTCTCTTGAAAACCTCTGTATTCTCAAAGAAATTAGATTTACCCAGTATTTGGGATGGAACCAGATTACTTGGATTTGTATTCAACCTAGCTCCCAAAATTAGAGATAATTTGCATTGATTAGTTTATTACTTAACTATCCCTTTCCTTTTCATCTTTTAAAAACAATTGAAGGAAGATTAATTATGGTAAGACCCAAACATCCCCCTAAAAGACACAGAGATAAGGAGCATGCTGTTTTGTTGAAAAATAAAAAAAACAGATAAATTTGTATTAGATTAGTGCTAAGAAAATAACCAATAGAAGACTGTGTGAGCAGTCATGGTGCTGCTTTTTGCAAACTATATGAAGCTAATGTATATGATGCAGGTTTGGTTTTTTTTTTTTAGCCATTTATATAAGAAAACAGTGCCAAAGCATTGTTCTACAAATGTTGCTGTCAGGACAACAGGAATATAGTGGCAATTGGCAAAGTCCAGATGAAGAGTTTTCTGTTGTCTGTAACATAAAAGAGACATTGCATACAACAAAAATCCATTCCTAGAGATGACGACTGAACAGCTATAGACTCCCATGATTGATGAGTCTCTTTTTTAAAGATTTATCATATTTTATGTGTATGTGTTTGCCAAGTGTACATATGTACACCACATATGTACAGGTATCTGCAGAGTCCAGAAGACATCCAGAAGACGGTGTTCGATCTCCTGGAACTGAAGTTAATGGAGTGGTTGTGAATCACCAAATTTGAGTGCTGGGAACTAAACTCAAGTCTTGTGCATGAACAGTTAGTGTTCTTAACTGCTAGGCCATCACTCCAGCCCAACTGATAGGCTTTTATTGGGACTATGTTAGGAAAAATGTGCTTCAAGTTATACATTATGGAATGCATGTTCCACTAGTGTTCATCTTCTGATTAAAGAAGGATACAGAAGAGGACAGGATATGTGACTAGGGCAGAAAATGGCCAAATGTTCTAGCTGGTATCCTGGACATTTGTATTAGGAGGTTTAAAAAGAAGAAATTTTGATTTAGCATTTCTACTTCTGGGACTATGCATGCAGGAAATTACTGAGAGAGCCAAATTTTATTTTAAGGGTGTATATCACAGAATTTTTTATAATAATAAAAAATTGGAACAAAGTAAAACCTGGAAGAAAATAAAAGCGAAATATATGGAAAATTATCCAACTATCCATCTTAATAATTATTTGGTCTAAAGATACTTTTGTTCAAGTATAGATTGGTGTTAGAAAAGAGATGAAGAAATGTTTATATCATATACTGTGATGAATAAGTTAGCAAATTTTGTAGGAAAGATATTAGATAATCAAAATTCTAAATATGCATAGCTTACAGAGCAATAACTCTAGTTTTAGGAACTATATCCTACAGGACTACTTCCTGGGTATACAAAGACATATATATGTATGTGTATTGTGTGCCCACTGTTGTTTTGTAATGAATAAAATTAATAAGTAGCCTATGTGTCCTTAGTAAGTGTGATCATTTTAAAACACATCCACAAACACTTTGGCACTTTTCCTATCAAGCCTTCTTTCTGTAGCCTAGTCAGTTTGCGGCTTCTGTGACTAATAGAAGCAACAATATACAGCATTTCAAGGCTAGGTTAGGAAAGGTCACACAGCTCCTGCCTCTTTCTCGAGGGACTCCCACATTTACATATTTGAGCCACCACGTAGAAAATCTAAATAGCTTGACATCATCATGCTGCTTGGAAGCTCATCCCTCAAGGACAAGCAGAAACTCTGTCCAGTAGCCAGCATCCACCGATGCTGAGCGAAAATACCTATCAGTGCCTCCATGCCCCCACCATTGTTGAATGGTCTCAGCTATTGGATCTCACAATTGAGCCGTAGACATCATGGATCAGAGATAATTTATCCCTACTTTTGCCTTGTCTAATTTCTACTCCACAGAATGAACAAAACAAGATGGTATTTCACATGACTATACTTTAGAGTAGTTTTTTTGGACATTCTTAGTAACTAGGTCAGTGTAGCATTTGTTAAGTAAAGTATGGCATGTCTATATAATGGCCCAGCACATAACTATTTTAAAGTCTTAAGATGGGGTCATTTTAACATAATTCATATGACTCTAGTGTGAGTGGGAAAGATAAACATTACACTTATGAACTTTCTAGAAAGCAATTTGACAGTAGATTTGAAGAGCAGTAAAAATGTCCAAAAACAACTGACCCAATAATTCCTTTTATAGGAATAGATCTTAAATTTATGAATTTTAAGTTCATGCATAAATCCAAGAATTTCTGCTTGAAAAAGTCAACAGAAATAAACCACATGTGCAAGAGAAAAAGAACACAAACCTTAACAAGAACCCTGTAATAACCATAGACAAGAAGACATTTTTAATGGTATGAAAGCAGGGCGTAGGAATAAAATAGTGCACCTCATTTAAGTTAATAAATTATAAAAATCATTTTTTAAAATGTAATCACATTACAAAGTACAAAGCTCTCATTGCTGCTCACACACACACACACAAGTCAGACACAAAAGGCTTTGCAGTCAAGAGTTTTCAAACTTAAAAACTGAATTATTGGAGGCTGGAGGTATTATAGTATTTACTCAGGAACTAAAGTGTTTGCTGTATGAACATGAGGACTAAACTCAGATCTTCAGCACCCTTGTAAAACACCAGGCATAATGCTGCATACCACTGAGCCCAGTGCTGGGAGAAAGAGACAGGAGGATTCCAGTGCTTCACTGGTCAACAAATTTAACCCATTGATGAATTTTGGATGCAGTGAAAGACCCTATCTCAAAAAATGATGTTGAATGCAATACAGAAGACACTGATAATGATCTCTGGCCTCTACACATGAATGCATGAGGGGAATTAAATTTTCTTTCTCTGAGAAAGAGGGGAGAAAGGAAAGAGAAAATGGGAGGGAGATTTGGGGGTTTTGTCTATTTATTTATTTATTTATTTATTTATTTATTTATTTTTGAGACAGTTTTCCTGTAGCCCGAGCTGTCCTGGAACTTGTCATATAGACCAAGCTGGCCTTAATCTCACAGGATTTGCCTGCCTCTGCGTCATGAGTACTGAGATTAAAGGCGGGCACCAGCACACTTGATGGAGATTTGGTTCTTAAAAGTACACATTAACTTTGAAGGTTACGTGTATATTTTCAAATCAGGCATCTAGGAGTCCAGTACATCATTCTCCATATAGGATGCCTTTTGTAGACTCGAAAAATTAGTCTGCTATATCTTCCCCAAACTCATAATTGAAGCATAAATCCTTGATCTGATGGCTTTTGGAGGTGAAGATTTGGGGTGACGATTACAACGTGAGGACAAGCCCCTCACAAATGGGACTAATGTCCTGTCAGAAGATGAAGGACCAGAGTGCTTGCTCTTCACAATGAAGCTATACCAAGGTGCTCCTCTGCTAAACAGGAAGAAAGCTCTCACCAGGGACAATGTGGCCAGCTCCTTGAGCTTTCCAGCCTTCAGAATAGTAAGGAATGAAATCCTGATATGCCCTACCCCCGTATATAGTATCTTTGTTATGGCAGCTGATACTCGACAATGTCCTTTCTTTATGGCTCATAAATAGATTTAAATTTTTATCACTTCCTTTGTATTCTTGCAATAGCTGAGATTACATCCTACTCTTATCAGCTCAACCTACGACCAGAATATTCTCAGCCACACAACTACAGGTAGTTTTTGGATTATTTCTTTAAGTAGTTAATATTCATTCATTTTCATTATCAGAAATATCAGCCTTACTTTCTGATTTCAATTCATTTTGCTTTCATGCCCCCAAATAAAATATACTCTTAATATTCTTTAAAAAGAAATTTTTTGATCCAGTATAGTTTTATGTCAACCAAAAGAAACTTTAATTCTGATTATTATTGCAACAGATGAACACAAGAACCCTTTAGGAAAGTTAGTCTGTACCTCACAGAAATCAATTTACTAAATGGACACCTTTTAACTTTGTTCAAATGTTTTTCAGTTCTATAGAACTTGTAAATTTGTTTTAGCTGTAAAACTCAGTTTGGAGAAAATTATCGTTTCAGTTATTACATTTAAAGTTAGCATAAAAATGAAATGACCAGGTGTATTGGTACAAAACTGCATTCCCATCACTGGGAGGCAGAGACAGATGGATCTCTGTGAGTTCTAGGTCAGCTTGGTCTATGTAGTAAGTTACAGGCCAGGCAAGGCTGCATAGTGAGATCCTGTCTCTAAATAAATACATAGTAAATAGAGAGGGATAATACGTGCTATAGATAGAGATAACAGATAGATGACGGATGTAGAATGTAGATAGAGATAACAGATAGCTACATAGCTAGATATAGATAATAGGTGGGTAGGTAGGCAGATACATAGATGGGAATTTTTCACTTTAATGCTTTCTCAAAGCATTATTTTCCTTAAATGGTATTTTCAGTCTGGGTCCTACTTGATCATGAGCGTACAGGTTCAGTCTTCAGCTTAGCTATTATGGCAAAATGGACGTGTACCTTGACTACAGACACAGAAAAGCAATGCTCTGCTTGATGGCTCTAACATATTTATGTCAGAGTCTATAGATAACAGCTCACCTACGTGTTCATTCAGCAAGATCAGCTACATAATTTGCAGGGCCCAGAGCAAAATTAAAATGTAGAACCTGTATTCCAGCCTATTGAGCAGGTAGGAGCAAGCACAGGGCGGCCTCCTGACCTAAGATCCCTTTGTCAGAGCACAGGTTGCATGCCCATGAAGACAGCCTCAGATTGTTATCTGTAGTACTTACAATCTGTCAGCCTAATTGCTGGTTTAGAAAAATTAGCTTTTGCAGTGCTTACTTTTCTGAACAAAGTACACCCACTCGCTAAATCTGGGGTAAATCATTAACCAGCAACACACACAATTCACCTTTTGGGGGTAGAATTCCCTCAGAAAACTGGTACAGTTTTTACCGTGTCCCCATCTGAAGTTCCAAACTACCAAGTAAGCAAATTGAAAAGATTGGGTTAAGGGTGGGAATTTGAAATTTTGCCCTGATTTCTAAACTACAGAGTTACACACAAATCCTTTCCATAAGTTAACTGCAGCAAGTGCGCTGCTGTACTGAAGCCTCAGCCTCCACATGCCTTCTAGAAGTGTCCGGGGCAGCTAGGCAGTCCAGCATCACAGGGAAAACGGGCCTGCGGAGAGGTTACTGGGAATGGCGGGAGAGGGAGAGACTGGGCCAGAGGAGGTCACGGAGGGTGGGGCCTCAGACTCCAGGCAAGCTCCCAGGGCCCGCCGGAGGAGAGGAGGGCCTGAAAGGCGGGGCTGCGGGGAAGGGGCGGGGAGGAGGGCGGAGCCGACGGGTAGGGGCGGGGAAACAGGACGTGGTCTAGGGTGGAGGCGAGCCCAGAGAGAGGCGGGGAGGGGGCGGAGGCGGCGGGAGGGGGACGGCGCGACCTCGGGAAGTGGGCGGGCCTGAGGGCGGGCCCTGTGGTGGGCGTGTCCGGAGGGCGGGGCCGCCAGCGGCCATGTTAAAGCTCCGCCCTTTTGTTCTGGTGCGGTCTGTCTACCTGCAGCTGCAGCTCCCTGAGGTGAGACCGGGTGAGGCGGGGGCGTCCCGAGCTGGGGTCTGGGGCAGCCGCGGTGACCCAGAGCCTGTGGTGCGCAGCGCCGAGACCTGCGGCGCGGAGGGCGGCCGGAGCGTGGAGACCGTGGCCCCGGGCCTTCGCCACTTCTCCGGGCCCGAGGCCAGGTCCCTAATCGCATAAGTTGGCGGAACTCGCACAGAGCGTGACCCGGAGCGTCCGGCTCGCCGACTTCGCGGGAAGCTCGGGCTGGTGGCGTGACGGCTGTGCTGGCGCACCGTTCTAGAGAATTCCCACGTTCTCGGGTGCGCATTCAGCCGGGCACCCGGCCTGCGGACGACCTGCCCCGGAGCTGGGGCGGGGCCGAGGTGTGGGGGTGCGGAGGGTTGCTGGAGCTCAGCTAGTAGTTCAGCTTGTACGCTGGTATCAGTAGGTCATTTCTGATGGGACCATCAGAAAGATGGCATTCACTTGTTTTTGAAAATTAATAAAAATTACTAGCACGTTCATGTGGGTGATGTTAGGCCTAAAGACGAGTGATTTATAGGCATCCATTGAGAAGTGTTAAATGCATTAAAACGGGCTTCTGTAATAGGATTGTTTATGTAGTAGGACATACTGGAAAGAAAGTAGGATGGTTTTTCGTTACGTATAATTACAGTGGTGATAGTGGGAATTTGAAAAAAAATAAAGTCCAACTTTGAAACATTTCAAATGGAAATTAGGCTGTGTAAGTGTGGGTCTGGAAAAAGTGGAGGGGGAATAGTTTGGCGAAGACAGAGAGGCTCTGAAGCAGTTAGTGCACTGCCATCTTAATCTGGGGACAACTGACTAGTTTGTGATGAGCCAGTGGAGTGGTGCACCCTAGAAATAAAGGGGGATCAAACCCAAGGCGTCGGAGAAAATAGGAACAAGACACTTACCAGTGAAAGTTGGGTATTGGGACCAGAAGTGTTTGGGATTTGGATTTTTGCAGATATTTCCGACATAGAATAAAATATCTTCAGCGTGGGACCTAAATCAAAGCACAAAGTTGATTTGTTTCTTATACATCTTACATGCAGCTTGAAAGTAATTTTGTGTATTTTAGATCTTAGAGAATCATAGTGTAGAATTTTCCACCAGTGCTGGGGCTCATAAATTTTCACATTGGAGAACATTTCAGACTGGTGGGATTCAGGATGTTCAGCTTGTAGAGAGATACATAGAACATTTTTGAGACGCCTAAGAAGAAATGGGTAAAAACAAAGTAAAGAGAAGAACAATGAAATTTAACAATTTGGCCTTTGGGAAAAATGGGTGCTTTGTGAGAAAAAAAAAAAAAAAAGGTAATTTCCTATTGGCATGATAAGCATCACACACTGACACACTGAGAATCTTTCTTCAAAGACTTGTTGATGTTCATAAACTTTGTAGGAAATTTGGATAATCACATTGGCCTGTGAAATTATTTGTTTTAAGTTTGTGGGGGGAATAAAAGGAATTATTTTGGTTTTGTTTGGTATTTACCCTAGACTATCATACCATTTTCCTCACAAAATCAGTTCTAGAACCTAAATGTGTATGTGTGTGTGTGTGTTTGTGGGTAGCCCTGGTCTGTTCTAGAACTTGAGAAGCGTATCAGGCAAAAGACATATAATATTTACTAGGTAGATTTCCATGTATAACTGGAGTAATAGCCACTTTGGCCTTGTTTCTCAGTTTTTGTCAACCCGGTAAAGTCCCTCATCTTATCTCTTGCCCCCCTTTTCCTGCCCAAGTTCTCTGTACCTTGTAGCCCTGGCCAGTTCTGTCTTCCCCTTACTTTCTTAGTACCTACCACCCACTACTGTTGTCATCTTGCTTGGCAGCTGACTGTATTTCATACTTCCAGATTACACTTTAAAGCTTATCTTTGTTTGGAAACAAAGCAAAAACATTCTTTACAGTACGTTTATGCAAAGTTTTTGTGTGTGTGTTTGTAACTGTAAGATTCTTAATTTCTTTTTAATTCGTCTTTTTCTTCTCACAGAGAAAGGCGTATATTCTATAAAACAGAAATGAGTGGTAAAAAAATTTTTAATTACCTATATTTTCAAGTGCTCAAAATATTTTCTGTTAAAATTTTGGTGCATATTCATCTAATTATATGTGACGTATATATTGATATATATTGAACAATAATATATATTATTCTTCTTTTAAAAAAATATTTTCTACTGCCTTAAGATTTCATGGGATTATTTTAACGACCT
This sequence comes from Eospalax fontanierii, assembly GCA_035773235.1. Taxonomy (NCBI): domain Eukaryota; kingdom Metazoa; phylum Chordata; class Mammalia; order Rodentia; family Spalacidae; genus Eospalax; species Eospalax fontanierii. The sequence continues at coordinate 82,598,429 of CM069524.1, forward strand.
CCGATCTCACCTTTACCCAGGTTATTATATTACTGGTTTCATCTTATTCTGCAGGACTCACCCTTTTCAAACCTGCTTAGTCAAGATTTTCTAGATCATTGTACCTGATAGGTACCATTTCTCAGCCCTGACCTCTTGTCACGTGACCCTGTTGCTTCTGATTTTCTTCTTTACTAGGCAGTAAACTTCCCCAAAGCAGCAAAAGTATATGTTCATTGTCAAAGGTTTTTGACCAAACCCTAATTAAGCCTTATAGCAAATAGATACAGTCATGCATTACTTGGCAGCTCTTACTCGTTGATAACAAGTCCTGAGACGTGTGTTACTAGTAGAGTTCATTATTGTGTGAGCATTTAAATGAATTTACACAAACCTAAATGGTACCTTGGCTCTGAGCATATTGAGCATGTTAATGTGCAAAATATACTGGACACTTCTAACACCGTGGCAACTTGTGTATCTACACATAGAAATAGTACAATAAAATATTATATAAAAGATTTTTTTTCAAAAATAGAATGTCAGTAGAGAATACTTACCAAGCTTGCAGGACTTGGAGTTATTCTGGGTGAGACATTGAGTGAGTACATGTGAACTGAGGATATTACTGTCCATAATTAATAGGCTTTATAAACTATTTACCCTAAATTTATTGTAAAATATCTTCTTCAATAATTAATTGATCCTAGCATGCTCTTTTAATAAACCTTGTAGTTTAAAAAAACCTTTATTTTTTATTTTATGTGTATGAATATTATGCCTGCATGTATGTAAGTGTACCCGTGTTGTGCAATGCCCATGGAAGTCAGAAGAGGGAATCAGATCCCCTGGAACTAGAGTTACAGACAGCTGTTAGCTGCCATGTGTGTGCTGGGATTCGAAGTCTCCTGTAAGAGCAGCCAGTGCTTTTAACCACTGAGCCATCACTCTAGCCCCAAACCTTGTAGTTTTAAAACTCCTTTACATTATATAGTAGGATGAAAATGTTTTTATATCTCTATTTTTAATTCTTTTCAACTTTTTGTAAAAGCTAAAGCATAAACACACACTTTAGCCAGAGCAGTCTGCACAGAATCAGGATCCTCAGTATGACTGTCTTCTACCTCCATGTCGGTCTCTAGGGCAGTAGTAGAGCCATTCTCTCCCATGAAAATAATGCTCCTTGAATGCCCCAGGAAGTGCCAGCATGAGGCCCTTTTTTTTTTTTTGGCTGGAGGGGGTTGCTTAGTTTTCTTTTTCATCCTAAACATAATTAGAAGCAACTAATGTGTGCCATGAGTGATCCTCTCTATTAACAAAAACGTGTTAGTGTTTGGGCCAATGTTTTCATGAGGTTTACAGAAGTCTCTGTTCACCCTGTCTCTGAATGTTCTTCCCCTTCTACAGCTCTGTGTGGTGTGAACTAGGTGATAGGGATTTTCAGTTCTGTTGTACTCTTGTAGGATCACATCAAATGTGCAGTCTGCCCTTGACTAAACCCTCCACATCTGTATTAAGGTGAATTGGGGGACCAAGGGGAAAGGGTTGTGCCATATTCGGAGGTAGACAGTAACCCACCTCAAAAGTAGAAAATATCTCTATTGAAAATATGTTAGTCTATATAACTTGAGTAACCTTTGCTGTGATAAAGTATATTCTGTTTGTAATTCATTTGGTCTTTTCAGATCATCTGCCCTTTGCTGCAAACAAAAAAAGCAAGTAGCAATTGGACAGGTAAATTTAAATTTCATTGTGTGTTACTCCGTTTAAAAAGTAATTTGGGATAAAAGAGTTATTTTTCATATAGAAAAGTGAAAATATCACATATTAAAATCATACTATATGGTTATTATAACTCATAGATTATGTCTTATTTTTTAAGTATTTTATTTATTATTTTTATTTATGTGTACGAATGTGTTGTCTGCATGTATACATGTTGGCATTTGGGCAATGCCTGTGAAGGTCAGAAGAGGGCGTCAGATCCCCAGGAACTGGATAGTTATTAGTCACCATGTGAGTGCTAGGATTTGAAGCTGGGTCTTTTACAAGAGTAGCCAAAGCTCTTAACCTCGGAGCCATCCATCTCTCCAGTCCCATGGCCTGTTTTTTAAAAAGTTCAATGTTTTTCTTGATTTAAAATTGAACTTAGTTTATAAAGCAGACAATAAGGAGAAAAAATGTAAAAGCTATTTTTAAGGCATTCTATCATTTTTTAAAAAATATTTTTACCATGTTTCCTCAGGCTGAATAAAAAATTTTGATTTAAATTAAGAAACAGTTAAAGAGCAAAGGAAATACACATCTTGTGATTTCTTAAAATAGAGAGCACTGTAGAATGCTACAAAAAGCATAAACAATTGTTTTCAGTTTCATATACTATGTAAGAGGATGAAAAAATTATTCATCAATTTGAGAAATACATTATTAGGTATCTCATATGCCCATGATTATGGTTATGTAGATTTCAGAGAGAATTCCTGAAGTAGCACCCACTCAGCACGTGGCAGTATTCTCTCCTGAGACAGAATGCTAACACCTTTCCTGTTGCTGAAACTTTTTATATTCTGGGCAGGACCTATCACCATAGGGATGGGAAGGAAATCTTTCCTTGAGAGGTACACATTAGAATCACTTTGATTCTTCTCTTATTAATAGACACTTATAATTAAAACAAGTTTTCAATTTTTTTCCATTCATTTACTATTAAAAGTTAATAAATAGGTGGTATTTCACATATGTTTAAGATTATCTTTATTGAAAAACTAAAAAGATTTTTTAGACAGAAAAGGACTTAATGGCCAAACTTCAAATTTTCCTGACAACATGCTGTTCTATTAATTCACAACTAACAGAGTTATGTTTACTTGTTGGTTTGTTTTAAAAGGAAAAATATAACAAAAAAAAATGTCATTTTCTCTCAGAAACTCATGAGTAATTTGATGTGGCTTATCATAGAGGGAAATACAATACAGTAAGTGTCCAGTAATCTTCTGAACTGCTGTAGTCAGTAACTTGAGACCTTTTTTTACAGAATTCAAGGTAGTCCACTCTAACAAAACATTTTAGTGATGATATAGAATTTTCCAGAAACAAGCGTGGATACCACGTGTGGGTATAAAACAATGGTGTGTAGATAATTGACCTGAGAATAGTTTTGCTTCAAGGTTTTTGGGAATTAGAAAGAAATTTAGAAATTAATGAGCTTAATCTTTGCCAACAGGAAAATGGCACTGAAACAGGTTTCCAGCAACAAGTGCTTTGGAGGACTGCAGAAAGTGTTTGAACATGACAGGTAACTATGAAGAAGACACAGACAAATTGAGATCTCTCTTACTCAACTTTGTTATGTTTTGTTAGAGTTTTAAACAAAACTTTGACTTACGAACATGCTTTCCCTGTCTCCCCATTTCCCTTTTCTAAATTTGACAATTTCACCAAACTTAGTGGTTGTGGACTGTGCGGTGAAGAGTCCGAACAGACTTCCCTCAAGCTTTGACTTGATGGCTTCTAAAATTTTATGAAAAATGGCCATGTTGGCATTAAAAATTCAGAACATTTTCCTGTAGGTCTTTTAGTGTAAAAGGGGAAGGGCTGCAGAGATGGCAGCTTAAATGCATGTAATTGCCTCTGCCAACTTCCAGAATCTGACCAGCTGGACTTTAAAGGTGTATTTAATACGCCACATGCACACATGGTGTGGGACTGGGGGCAGGTGGAAACTAGGAACAATATTTTAGAAGCAGAAATACAGAAGGCCAGGTGCTTAGTGTAGCAAAGCCCTGAGAACAATTCTAGGAAGAGAAGTGGCACATTTATATAAATCCCTCGGAATCGGAAGTACACCATACCTGAAGAGAAGGGGTGATTGCTTTAAATTTTGTTTTAAAATCAGATCTCAGATCTTAGATTGTCCCAACATTCTATGTAGTCTGACTGCTGCCTCCCCAGTCTGGCCATAGATTGGAGGTTGATTCTTGAGGGAAGGTAGAACTTTTGTACTGGGGAATACCAGACACGGTTTGTGAGAGATAAAATAATGCTGATAGATTAAACAAAAATTGGCAACCTGATTCCCCCCCACACACACACACACTAACTTCTAAAATTTGAGAAGTTGGGCTTATATTCTTTCAGGAAAATTTTCTTCTTGGGACTTCACCTACCCCAAAAGAACAGATTTGTGATGGAGACTTATTAAAAAATAACCTAGGTGGGGCTAGAGAGATGGTTCAGTGGTTAAGAGCAAGGACTGCTCTTGCAGAAGACCCAGATTTGATTCGTAATGCCCACATGGCAGCTATCAACCTTCTGTAACTCCTGTTTCAGGGGAATCCAGCGATGCCCTCTTCTGACCTCTGTGGGCCTTGTACGACATTTGTGTGCTTACATATAGGCAATACACCTAAAATAGAAATAAAATCAAATAGTCTAGTTAGACATCATTCAACAGTGAGGCAGTGATTGATGGACTCATCAGGTACACTGTTCTAAACCACTTTTAGTGTTTCACTTTGAAATATTAGTAGATGACTAAAGATCTCAAAATAACTTGCATAAAGCCTCTAATTTGGAAGATAACATGCTTGGGGAGACAGATGTTGGAGGAGGTAGACTGTAATGTCAAAGGCAGGAGAGAAGGTATTGAACTCGGGCAGTATTGGAGAATGCTATTAAAAATATTCAAGAATAAAGTGGCTAGAAATTTAAAAATTGATAGCAGAAATGACAAAACTCAGCTGATTTGTTTTAGAAAGTAGAAGACAACAGCATATCAGAAAGTTAAGAAAATTAGAAGACCGATCTAAGAAATCTAACAGTAAGTGTTAAGGACTTAAACTAAAACAAAATGGTGTAAATTTAAAGAATAAAGACAATTCTAAGGCTGAGAAGATGGCTTAGTATGTAAAAGCACCTGTGGCCCTTGCTACCAAGCCAGATAACCTGAGTTCTTTGATCCCCAGGACCTGCCTACATGGTGGAAGGAGAGAACTGACTCCCACAAATTATCCTCGTCACATGTGTGCCATGGCATCTACACCACCACATATGTACACAAACACACAATAAATAAAATGTAGTAAGAAGTAATTATAGAATTCTTAAACTGAATGGTTTGTCAGATTGAAGAAGTTTTCTTATACTCACAGCACTGGGAAGCATCAGAGCATTGGGAGCAAAGGAAATTCCCAGACATTCAGAGGAGGAAATGGATTACTATCTTTGAAGATACAGATGGGTTCCCAAGCCATACCAGAGTCAAGAAGACAGCAGTGGCTGGGCATGGTGGCACATGCCTTTAATCCCAGCATTGGGGAAGGCAGAAGCAGGTGGATCTCTACGAGATCCAGGCCAGCCTGTGCATATAATGAGTCCCAGGTTAGCTGGGACTACAAGGAGACCCTTATCTCAATTCCCCCAAACCACCCCCTCAAAAAGAAGACAGCAGTGATGCCTTAAATTCCAGGATGATTCCAGGAATACTTTGATATACAGTCACTTAGCCAAATGAAGACAGTTTTACATATAAAAATATATATCCCACCTAGCTCTTTTCTGGAAAGAACTGGGCCACATGATTCACCAGAACAAGGGACTAGATTAAGAAAGCTGAAAACATGCAATCAGGAAACAGCAGAATGATTTCCAGCTGAGCACAAAAATTCTAGGACAGCAGCAGGTCAAAAAGTTTGGAGGTAACAATAGCCAGTTGGTCTCATGCAGACATTCAAGCTAAATTAAAAATGCACCCCACTCTGAAAGCAGCTGTGCTGAAGAGTGGGCATGGAGCATTGTCATTGTAGGAGGATTATTGGACAGTATTGGTTTAATGTAAAGAAAGGGAAATTGGTAGAACTGCCTATTTCAGAGGGGTCTGTGACCTCACACAGGGGGACAAAAGGTACACACTATCTATGCCCCCATCATACTTGTGGAGCTCATCTCTGGGTGAGATTCTGTGTGGTAACTGAGCAGCATCCTAGGGACAGAAAAGGGCAGAAGCTTCTGAAAGTTACTTGGTACATAAGCATTAGCCGTAAATTTTAACTGTGCTTCGGAACTGAGTTACTCTACAACTGTTTGAGATAGATCTTTTATCTTTTTTTTTAATAGTAAGAACATTTAATATGAGATCTAACCTTTGACAGTTTTTTTTCCCCTTTGCTAATTAATTGGGTCTTTCTTTATTATAAGACATGTTTTCTATTGTTCTTAGAAAAATTTTAAGTGTACAAGAAAGGTCTATTGTGGGGGGTTGTTTTTAAGATCCCATTATATTAGCCCAAGGTAGCTTCAAGAACTCTGAATCTCCTGCCTCAGCATCCCAAGTGTGTTGGGATTATAGGTATGGCCACCACACCTGACCTGAGAAAGATGCAGTTTTGCCAATTGCTGACCAGTAGTCTAGAATTGAATGTGGATCTGAGGTATTGTATCATGAAAGGAATGTTTCAGTTCCCTAATAATTCAAGACTTAACTGATAACAGAAACTAACATGATATTTAAAATAGGGTGGAAAAATTACATCAAACACTTGGGAGAGATGGTAACATACAGAAGACTTCTTATAACATTAATGAGGCCTTTGTGGGAACCTACCTAAAAAGTCAGGACAGCCAAGTAACAACAGCAACAACAAAAGAGTATTACTAACTCAGTGAAGACAAAAAGACTGAAAACAAGAGACATGATTCTAGTGTATTACATGACTTACCTCAGAATATTGCTTATAGCTTTATATTAGATCAACCACAATTATATACTGAAAGGCGGTACACAACTGCAATCCTAGCTCTTGGAAGGCAGGGATACAAAGTGAGTTCCATACCAGCTAGAATGCCAGGACTGTGGAACAAGGCAAAAGATGCAGTGGAAGGGAAGAGAATGTAGAGAGGTGCGGAAAATGAAAGCAGCAAGGTGAAGTAACTAAAATTTGGCCATCATGAGAAATTAGTAGGTAATAACTTAAAAGTCAGGAAGCCTTGATGAATTCTTGTTACTCAGATATGGAAGAAAATACCCAAAGAATAATGAAAAGAGGTAAACTGAGTATATCCAAAGTGTGACAAAAGATTGGGGTGCAAGGGAAAACTTTCTCATATTTTGTAGAAGTGGCTATTATATGTAGTTAAAGTATACTGAAGCAGTGAGTTCCGTCTTTGTGATTTTTGAAGTAAGCTCATAAGAGGTCATTGCTGCCTAAATTACTGTTTGTATGGGGAAACACATAAAAGTTTAATCAAAATTTTCTATTTTCAGTAAGTAATTGTGATAAACTATTAGTGATGAAATAGAAGTTAAGTCCATAGTATATTTTATCCCATAGCAAACATGGAACTTAAGATCCATGGTTTTAGAATTCATTTTTTATAAAAGTTGATATATCTTATTAGAAATCAAGACTTTTTAAACAGAAGTGCTACATTGAGGGACTGGAGAGATGGCTCAGTGGTTAAGAGCACTGACTGCTCTTGCAGAGGACCTGGGTTTGTCTCCCAGCACCCACATGGTGGCTAACGGTAACAGTTACCATGGTAGTCTGTAACTCCAGCTCCAGAGGATCCAGTGCCCTCTTCTGACATGGGTGCACTTACATATGTGTAGACAGTACACTCATACACATAAAAATAAATAAATATCTTTTTAAAAAATAGAAGTGCTGCATTGAAAATTAAGTTTTTAAATTTACTCTGCGTCAAATGCCTGTGCTGCACAGAGTATGAGCTTAGGTTGGGTAACAGATTGGTGGGCCAGTGAGCTCCGTTCCTTCTTTGAGGAGCAAAGCATATTCCTTAAATGCTGGTACTTTGATTGTTAACTCATGTATTTTAGACCCATACTTCATAATCTTCCTTTTTGCTAAGTGATTTTGTTTCTGTCCTGATTGATCTGTGGAATTAATATTTCATTGTAGTCATTATTAAAATTGCAGTGTTGAGCTGAAGTGCAAAATGAAATTCGCTGTCTACCTACCACCAAAAGCAGAGAGTGGGAAGTGTCCCGCACTGTACTGGCTCTCTGGTGAGTATTATACTTTTGAATTTTATAAAGGAATTTTGTCTTACCTTTTTATTTTGACCTATTGGTATACTTTTTGAATCATTAATTTATAAAGAACTTAAGAGGCTGTCATACACTATTTTATTTATCTTGAGAATATCAGATTTAGGGAATTAAATTTTCATTTCCTTTTCATTGGACCAAGTAACATAGCTGAGATTGTTCTGGATTCAGTGTTAAGGAAAACGTATATATGTAATATGTACCTATCTAAGCATATATGGAGCTTGTAAAGACTTTGCCAGTCAAATAAAACAATGTTAGCTGAAATTGGAGCACAATGGTACACTCATTGGAAACCACAGAGCAACTTCCTAGGTAGTATCTGTTTAGTGAGCTCTGCAGAGCTCCTTTGGCCGCAATTTGAAAGGTCCTAAGAACACCAGTGTTTCTTACTTCGTGGTTAATATTCCTGATCGATTATGAAACAGATTGCCAGAGATGGTATGAGTAGTTCTGAACTCCGTACTGACTTCTCTGTCATAAAATAGTGCTGCTTCATCTTTAGAACCAACACAGAGAGTTGTAGGAGCCATATTGTGTCATAAAATTAGTTTATAATGTTAACAGATCTGGCCATGTGTGTTTCATCAAGGAGAATCTACAAATACCCCTCTTTGAAAATGAAAAGAAATATTTTAAAATTAAAAGTTAAGTACAAATTTTATTTTAATATCAAAAAGCATTTCTGTGATTAAATGAAGAATACTGTTACTCAAAATGATTTCTAGAGCTGAAAACAGTTTTTGTAATAAATCTGAATGGACTTATTTTTCTATATTATAAAAAGAGTTTATGAAATAGTCACAGTATAACATGACATAACAGTATTTTTCATCTTCAGGTTTGACTTGCACAGAACAAAATTTCATAACAAAGTCAGGATTTCACCAAGCTGCTGCAGAGCATGGTCTTGTCATCATTGCTCCAGACACCAGCCCCCGTAAGTGCTCTTGTTTAAACAAGGTTTAAATACCTCAATCTTTAAGTCTCATTTATAAGTGGAATAATATCCATTATACAGTTCATCTCCTATTCATGCTATTACCTCTTAATCACTGAAGTGACATCATAACTACAGTATCATACTGTGAGTGAATTGGGAAAATAGGATGAAGGATTCTAGAATACATTAGAGGACATTTTCAGGTCAAGAGAGTGACTTGAACACAGCCATCTGTCTCCTCTTAAAGGTCATAATGATAAAGAGACTTAGAGACCATGTCTGTACGTGGGGAGGGAAAGGATCTCAAAACAGTTCTGAAAGATACGGAGAATGTAAGCCCTTTGTAACAGAGTAAGGATACTTATTTTCAGACTGCATAGGGGGAACTTCAACATAGAAAGCTAGGGTAACTTGCCCCTAGCTCTTGCCCCCTGAATTTTCCACCTTGGAATGTCATTCCCTCTTTCACCTCATTGGCCAGAGCTAGTAGCATGTCCCATTCATGAAAAAAGGAATCAGAAAGCTTAGTCCCACTATGTATATAAAAAATTAGAGGAGAGCTTATAGTATTTTTCTAATCGCTTTAATACATACAGACTTGCATATTTAGCTAAAAGTGTTGGGAGGTTGGGGAGTAGCTTGAGCTAGCCTGGAATTTAGTATGAAGCCAAGGCTCACCCTCATGGGGTCTTCTACCTCAGCTGAGACTTTTGACAGGCTCCACCATGCCCAACTAAAGTAGATTATTAGATATGGGGAATTATATAAAGTAGATGAAAGCATACATTTTTCCCTGCCAGGTGGTTGCAGTATTAAAGGAGAAGATGACAGCTGGGACTTTGGCACTGGTGCTGGGTTTTATGTGAATGCCACTGAAGAGCCCTGGAAAACCAATTACAGAATGTACTCTTATGTAACAGAGGAGGTAATTTGTCTTGTAATTATTAACTGATGACCACTGAGAGTTTGATTTTAGACACAAAGTTCATCCCAGACTTTAGTATTTTAATGTAGGGTATGGTATTGGTGAGTCTATCTTTGGGAAAATTCTGGGATTTACTAATATTATAGTTATATTTGCTATAGTTTAAATCAACAGTAAATGTCAATTGAAGGATTTTTGATGTTGTTGGTAGTGATGGTTTCTTTGTTTAGTTTTGTTTTGTTTTTCTGAGACAGGGTATCACTGTGTAGCCCTGGCTGACCTGGAACTTGCTGTGTAGACCAGGCTTATCTCAAACTCACAATGACCCACCTGTCTCTGCTTCCCAAGCACTGAAACTAAAAGCATGCACCACCATGCCCGGTAAAATTACGGATTTTTATAATTATATTCAAATATTTTATTGTTTTTATTTTATGTGTATGAGTATATTGCCTGCATGTATCTAAGTGCATCAGTGTCATACAGTGCCTACAGAAGTCAGAAGAGGATGTTGGATCCACTGGAAATGGAGTTATAGATGGTTGTTAGCTACCACATAGGTTCTAGGAACTGGATCTAGGCCCTTTGCAAGAACAGACAATGCTCTTAACCACTGATCCATCTCCCCAGGCCCTATACTTATATTTACGTATACCACCCAGGTTACTGAAGAAAATAGTATATGAAACCTTTAATTTAATTCAGAAATATTTACAGTAGTAAGCAAAGGCTTGATTAGAAAGGACAAGTGTAAAAGCATCACTTTTATTGATATTGGTGTATAGCTTATTTAGTCTCCTGGATTATATTATGTTTGTCTTAAAAACTCAGAAATACTGACTGTAGTGGTACATTCTAATCCCAGCTTTCCAGAGCCAGGGTGCAGGGGCAGGCAGATCTCTGAGATTGGGGCCAGCTTGCTCTACATAGTTACTTTCAGTCCAGATGGGGGCTAAAGGGAGACCCTGTCTCATTTTAAAAAAAGAAAAAAGAAACAGTTAAAATTTTAATCACTTAGGCTTCTTGGTGAGTTGTCTTTAGTGTTGGGATCAAGCTCAGAATTTTATGCATACTAGGTAAGAACTTTACCATTGAGGCACATCCTAGCACCCAGGCACCCATCATTTTTATGCCTTAGTCAACAATTAAGTTTTGATATATTCCAGACTTTTAATTTTTTTATTTATTTGATTTTTACATTGATTATGTTATATTGATTTTTTTTCTAGTGACATATAGTCATTGTAGGTTTCATACAGACATTTACATACAAGTGTATGATACACTGGGACAGTGTCCTGCCACTCCTTTATCTTCTCCCTTTCCCTCCTGCTAGTTTCCTTCATTCCTCTACTAGGCATGTCCAGCCCACAGCATATGGGTCACATGCATCCTAGGATAGCTATGAATATGGCCCAGAACAAGATAGTAAACTTACTTAAAACGATATGAGATTTTGTGTGTGCTAGAGAAATCCCGCCCGTAACTCAGTTGTGCGAACTTTGTAGGTGACAACACCATTTTGCGATACCAGTTTGCATGCCCTGATTTGCTCCTTTCATATCATGTATACTGTGTCCTCTTTAAAATGTAGAATCTGCAATGAGAGAAAAAATGAAATACTTGTCTTTCTGAGTCTGACTTAATTTGTTTAATATCTTAATCTCCAGTTTCATCTATTTTCTTAGAAATGATGTAGTTTCATTCTTCACAACTGAATCTTGAATATTCCATTATTGTATATAAAACTCCATATAAATATATGCCACACTTTCATTATTCATTCTTCTATTGATGGACACCACGGTTGTTTTCATAATTTACCTATTGTGAATAGTGTGTTAATACCCATGTACAAGGGTCTGAGATATATTGGCTTAGAGTCTTTAGGGTAGATGCCCAAGGATGATGTAGCTATCATATGGTAGATCGATTTTTACTGTTTTGAAGAAATCATGCTGATTTCCTTTGTGACTATTTGAATATGCACCCTTACTAGCAGTATACAAGGCTTACCTTTTCTGGGGATCCTCACCTGCACTTATGTACTAGGTTCTAAACTGCCATTCTGACTAGGGTGAGATGGAATCTCATTGTAGTTTTACCTTGTATTTTCATGATGGCTAGTGATTTTGAACATTTTCTCAGATTTAAATTTTTTTCTATTTGTTTTTATTTTATGTATATGAGTGTTTTGCCTACAAACATGTAGGTGCACCATGTGTGCAGTGCAAAAGAGGGCATCAGATTCACTGAAACTGGAGTTACAAACAGTTGTTAGCCACTAAGTAGGTGTGGGAACCTAACTGAGGTACTCTACAAGAGCAGCCAGTGCTCTCAACTGCTGAGCCATCTCTCCAGCCCTTTTTCATGTTTATTAGCCATTTGTAGTTCATCTTTTGAGAACTGTCTGTTCACTTTAATAGCCCATTTATTGATTATTGATTAATTTTCTGCTATTTAGCTTTTTGAGTTCCTTTCATATTTTAGAGTAATCTTCTGTCAAATGCATAGTTAATGAAGGTTTTCTCCCATTCTGTAGGCTGTCTGTTCATTCAATTGTTTCTTTTGCTATGGAGAAGCTTTTTAATTTCATGTGACATCATTTGTCAGTTCTTGATATCACCTCTCCAGTGATTGGAGTCCTTTTCAGAATGTCCTTGCCTATTCCTGTATTTTGAACTGTTTTCTCTTTTTTTGCCTCCAATACTTTCAGAGGTTCAAGTCTTACATTAAGATCTTTGATCCACGTGGAATTTATTTTTATACAGAAGGGGTGATAGGAGTTCATTTCATTCTTCCACACATGGATGTCCACTTTCCCAACACTGTTTCTTGAAGAGGCTATCTTTTTTACCAGTGTAAGGTTTTGTCATCTTTGTCAAAGCTCAAGTTGCTGTAGCTATGTGAGTTTGTGTCCGGGTTCCTTATTCTGTTCTGTTGAGCTAGATGTCTGTTTTGTGGCCATATGATGCTGTTTTGTTTTGTTTTTCTTCACTGTGACTCTGTAATGTAAGTTAAAATCAGGTATGGCAATACCTCCAGCATTGTTCTTTGTGTTCAGGATTGCTTTATCTCCTGAGCTTTTGTCTTTATTATTTTTTTTACTTTATGTGTATGAGTGTTTTGTCTCCATATATGTAAGTGCACTCATGTTGTACAGTGCCCTCAGAGGTCCAAAGAGGGTGTCAGATCCCCTGGAACTGGAGTTACGGATGGTTATTAGCTACTGTGTTGATGCTGGAAATTGAATCCAGGTCCTCTGCAAGAGCAGTCAGTTCTCTTAACCACTGAGCCAACTCTCCAGTCCTATCTCCTGAACTTTTTAGCAGTTGCTTTTTGAAACATCTATATCACATGTTATTCAGTGATGTACAAGTAACCAGTGTCTCCTTATCAGTTCAAACTATTGTAAGGCCGAGCTTTGAAGTACTGATTATATAACTGTCTTATATAACTGAGTTCCTCTGAAATATTTTATCATATGTTAAATTCTTTCTAGCTTCCTCAACTCATAAATGCCAATTTTCCAGTGGACCCACAAAGGATGTCTGTTTTTGGTCACTCCATGGGAGGCCATGGAGCTCTGATTTGTGCTTTGAAAAATCCTGGAAAATACAAAGTAAGATAACACTAAGCTTCTATTGATCAAATAGCTTCTCTCCAGTAATTTCAAAGAATGAAATTTTGAAATGTTTTCAGAATTAGGACTTAAACTTTTCTAGGGTTGGGAGTCTCAGAAGGTTGTCAGAGGTATTACATGTGATGAGATGATGCAATATAAAGCTGGAAGCAAAGGACTCTGATGAGAAGTGTTATAAAGTGTAACTTGCTTTTTCATTGTTCTTTTCAGACTGTACTTTGGAATACTTTGTTGCTATACTCCCAGCATTGTTAGTGTTTATTAACAGTATTATGACAATTATCTATTAGTGTCTAAATTTTTATCCAAAACATCTTGGTAAAGTTGAATCTGCTAAGGTAGAAGATTTTAAGAAGATACTTATAGAATTTTATGTTCTTAGTGCCTTGAATGAAAACTGAAATGCGGCTAGACTGAAAAGCATCTCTCAGCTCCTTCCTTTATTAAAAGCATTGTAATTGTTCTTTTCCTTCAGTGAGTCAGGTTTGAATTCCCATGGCTGAATACAATTGGAAAGAAATGTACTTCAGAGTGAGGTCAGCCTAGGATTACTGCTGTCTCTAATATCACAGGGCTCTTTATCATCTTCTTCTTTGCTTTGGAAAGACTTTAATCGTTTCAGATGGGCTACTGAGAAGTGGTATTTCTCATAGCATTACATAGCACCATACTAAAAATAATGGTTTTATTTTCGATTTTTTTTATACAATGAGGCAATGGATTTATTGTCTGAGATAGAAAAGTAAACTTAAATCTTTTATCCTTTATAAGCATGAGTAGACATTGTGGAATATGCACATTGTTAAGAATTCTAAAGCTGAGAGATTCCATGAGTGCGTCACTGAGAAACAACACAGTATGGAACACAAACTTGCGTTAGAATCCAGGCTTTTCAAGGCATTGCTGAGGAGACATATCTCTGATTTAGTGGCAGTTTCATTAAGTAAGGCATGAACTGTTGCAGATTCATTTTCAGTAGAAATTGTGAACATAAACTTTTGTTTATACCTAAACTAAATTCTAATGCATTAGTTCTCGTTAAATACTTCCAATGATTAGCTTTTTAAATAGATTATACAGCAGCTATAGTATGAAGAGGCCATGATTGCAAGATTTCACATTGAAAGTCAGAGTTGAAAGTTGCAAATATTCCTATTTGATTTAGTAAAATGTAACTTGTTTTAAAATTTCCTTTGTCTCCGAAGTCTGTGTCCGCATTTGCTCCAATTTGCAATCCAGTGCTCTCTGCTTGGGGTAAAAAGGCCTTTAATGGATATTTGGGAGCAGATCAAAGTAAATGGCAGGTAAGTGACGGACGACTGGGTGCTCATTCCTCATCCTTCAAGTTTGTTACTTATATATTACATAGTGTGTATATTGGCTACTATAGAGGCAGCTCTGATGCCTGTGGGTTCGGCATCTGTAGAGTGAACCAAAAGAATTTTTCATTTTTATCGTGTTTGTAGTAAACACATGCAGACTTTTTCTTTTATTGACATTGTGCCCTGCTACATCACCTTGACATTGCATTAGGTATTATGGTAATCTAGAGGTAATTTAAGTGTTTGGGAGGATTGTGGAGTTTATATGCAAATACTATGCTTTTTTATGCAAGGGACTTACACGCACTTAAGCAAGGCAGATTTTTATGTCCTTGGGAGGATCCTGGAACCAATTCCAGATACCAAGGGATTACAATAGCCCTAGTTTCTAATTATTTCAAAGATGGAAATTATTCCAGATTTAATTTTTTTCTGCTAGTGATTATTTTTCTAAATTAATTTATCTCTAAATTAAATAATTTAAATAAGAATTTAATAAATAATTTAAATTTAAAATTAAATAATTTTACATTTCTTTTTGGTTTTAGTACAATATGTTCTAGGGGAATATCTTTCTGGGTACTTTCAAGTTTCCAATGTTTCTTCTTCTCACAGGCTTATGATGCGACCTGTCTTGTAAAGTCCTATTCAGGTTCCCAGATAGACATATTAATTGATCAAGGCAAAGATGATGAGTTTCTAATAAATGGACAGTTACTCCCTGATAACTTCATTGCTGCCTGCACAGAAAAGAAAATCCCTGTTGTTTTTCGACTACAAGAGGCAAGTATTAGGAAATGTTGCTCCATCTAAATAGAAAAATTGTAAAAAACAAGATTGTATAGTTTTCCTAACTTTATTTTAGAATATAGATTGTTACCTGTTGTAAGAAAGGTTTTAATTATATTAATATGTTGAAGTGAAAACCCTTCCTATTAAATTTGTGATGCCCAAGGCCAAATTTGATTTAGGTAAGAAAGTTTTTGGCAATGAAAAATGCAGTTTCTACCACTGTGGAAATTGAAGTTTAAGGTTAGAATGGTACTTAATCTCCAGTATCACTAAGTGTATCTTTGTTTACAGATTACAGATATACCACTGTTAAATTGTAAAAAAAAACAACTTTTCCTTTTGTTGTTCCTCATGTGCACATTGTGGCCTCAAGCTGACTATTGCTGTCTCACACATACATATACTGTGTATTACTTGACTTTTATGCTAATGTGTTGTGCTGCTTGGGTTTCTGTGGTTTAAGAATAATTACTGATTTTTCACTTGGCTTGCAAAGTTTCTTTGACTAAAATCATCCTTCTGTCTGCTATTCACCTATTTGTGGTTCTATAGTTTTAAGTAAAAAAATTCTGCTTTTCTTTTTAAAAAATACTCGTAAACTTCAGAACATGATATAAACAAAATCTTCATTTCAGGGTGAGAAATGGACACTGAAAATTATATATGATCATGAGTTTAAAAATGTATATGTTAAAGTTGAAAAGTAATGTGTCAGACATGTTGACTAAAGTATAATTAGGATGGTAAATGTTCAGATAAGTATAGTCACTGTGTAATGTCCACTAGAGTTCACAGTGTTTTCCTAACACTGACTCACCTGCAGTCTTTATACTACCAGTGAAAGATCATTCCTTTCCTGCCTTTTTGTTTTATACCCATGCCACCCTTAGAGAAAATAACTCTCTTCTCTAAGGTCACGCTACTAGTGAATGGTGGAACCAGGACTGTAAACAGGCTCATGGTCATGAATTCTGTGCTATCACCTATCTAGCCTTTTTAGACAACGTGAAGTGCTCCCGAAGAGCGAAGGGATGAGTTACAGCGAGCATGAGGAGAAATGATAACTTGCTACTGCTCCAGTTTACACAGATCTCAGCAATTCCGTGTTTATTATAGGGTAGTTTGAAGATGTGAAATTTATATAAATGTGTATATACATATATATGGGAAATGTGACAGAAACCAGTGTACATATAGATCTTATTATCTGCATATCCATCCCTAAGTCACAAAGTTTTGAATACGTTTATTTGAATATTTACCATCACAATTGCATTTTATATCAATAGCCAACTTGAGAAACCCCAATTTCAAAATTCAGCATTTAACTGCATTAACTATAGCTATAAGTGATGTACCAAATCCTGCTTTTGTTCAAATGACCTTTCTGCTTGGCATTAGTATTTGGGATACTTTGTGTCCCTTGAGGCTGTGCCAGGAAATACTTTTTTTTTTTTTTACAAAGCTTCTGCCTGCCAGCAAGTCTAAAAATCTCAGGAGCTTGTTATAGCAACAGCCTAGAGTTCAAATATGCATGAGATTGTTAGAAAAGGAAAAAAAAAATCAACAAACTAATTTCTAAAATGCCTACATCCTAAGCAGTGAAGAAAATTGGGCTGGCTATCTTATGAGCAGCCAAAACAGAATAGTCAGTTCTAAACAGAATAGTTAATAGTCATACCAGCTTATTAAAATCAGCAGCCTCAATCCTGAACTCAGGCAGGTGTTCTGTTCACTTTCCTTGCAGCAAAGTCAGTAAGAGTAGCTGTATGGATGGAATGATTGCATAGTGTGCTCTCGTCGGTCAGCAGAATGGATAGTGCTGAGTGGCGGCTCCCTAGCACCACTTGCACATTTTCTAGTCAATTTACATTGACCTCAGATTTCCACATGTCTGAGAGGTGATTTTTTTTTAATCACCTGCCTAATCATTTGATTATAAGTATTATATGACCATTTATTTGTGAAATAGGAGTTACAAAATAATTAAGGTAATAAGGTATAATAAATAAATGACCTAAAAAGAAAGACAAATATTACTACAATCGTGTGCATGGTCATTTACCTTTCTTCATTTTTGTGTCTATTTTTATGATGTTAAATGTTCAGAATTTATATTTGATGCTTTGTTGGTTGTCAAAAAAGACTATTTGAGCCTGGTATAGTAGTGCACCCCTTTAATCTCAACACTTGGGAAGCAGAGGCAAGTAGGTTCAAGGCCAGCCTGGTCTGCATAGAGAATTCCAGGTCAGTCAGGGCTACATGGTGAGATCCTATCTCAGAAAAAGTAATCTTAAAAAAGTATTGCTTGATAATTTGAGAAGCAAGGGTTAGTTCATGGGAATCTTTCATAGTTTTTAATCTGGGGGCTTCGTGGAATCTAAATTGAAAAAGGCACTATGTAGCAGAACTCTGACAGCTAGTCTATCTAAAGATCAAATCTTAGTCTGAAAAAACCAGGCCTAATATGTCCTGTCTTTAATGACTGAGTTATGAAATAGGGAGAAAAGTGAAATGCCTTCCTGAGAAAATGTCCAGGAGCTGGATTCCCTTAGAGATGAAGACAGGAGGAGGTCAGCCTTCCTCAAGTCTCAGGACCTTTTTGAAGGTTCAGAGGCTATTTTGACCCCTGCCTTTACCTCTTAGGAAACAGAAAGAACATACCAGAGAGTTCTGGAAAGCAAGGATCTCTGGCCAATGTCTATGTTTAAGACCATTATTTAGCACGTGGACTTCCTGTGCTTTTTAGATAAGAATAGCTTTCAACAGTTTGTACTTTGTAGAGACTTAACCTGAGGGTTCAATCTGAGGTTTTTTAATTGAATCTAGAAAATATGTCAGAATACACTGCCTTTCAGAATAAGTGTCCGTAGGAACACGGAGCACTGCTTCCTGTTTGAGAGTTGAGTGAAGAATGGAAGAATGTGTTTATTTTTACACTCCCAAGAGTCAGGGTTTCCTACCAAGGAATTTCCCATTTAAAGTTTAAAGGAGAAAAGGCCCTTCAAGAGTCACTAAATATAGGCAATTTTAGGAGTTGCTGAACAGAAGAGATCACTCCTTAAAGAGTGTAATGAAAAAAAGCCGATTGATAAGCAGAATGCCAGTAGTTCACATGTTTACTCACTCAGGCCTCTTGGTATTTTTAAAACACCTTCTCTTGGTGCCTTATGACAAGCAGCTGGTACTACTGTAATCACTGAAAACAAATAATTCCCAGCCTTGGTCTTGATCCTGACAGTGCTCCTGTCAGATTCTCTTCCACATTGAAGACAGATTCCTTTTAAGTTACTTGACTCTTCTCAGAACTTTTTTAAATTAATTTTTAATTTTATGTGTATGAGGGTATTGCCTGCACGTATGTACCTGTACCCATGTCATGCAATGCCTGTGGAGGTTAGAAGAGGGTGTCAGATCCCCTGGAACTGGAGTTATGGATGGTTGTTAGCCACATCATGTAGGTACTGGGAATCAAACTCAGGTCTCTACAAGAGCAGCCATTGCTCTTAACCACCAAGCTATCTCTCCAACCCCATTTCCTCTAAGTTTCTATTAACTGTTGTTCCCAGGGGCCTATGTTCCATGTTTCTCTGGAAGAACAAGAACCTTTGCTGATTCGAAAACCTTAGGAATTTCCCTTATTCTTTAAAACCTTAATTAAAGGTTTTATATAGATTTGTTTTTATCTCTTACATGCTCAGAGAAACTCTCATTTTCCCTCATCAGAAATCACACACACACACACACACACACACACACACACACACACATATATTTCTTAGACTTTTATTTCTTCAGTTTATTTTACCTTGTTTTTAAATTGTAATTTGGGTGGTAGTGGTTCCAAAATTATTTGACATTTAACACCCTTAAAAGTTCTTTCTGGGGCTGGAGAGGTGACTCGGTGGTTAAGAGCATTGACTGCTCTTGCAGAAGACATTGGTTCAAATCCCAACATTCAAATGGTGGCTAACAACCATCCTTAACTCTGGTTCCAGAAGATCTGATGCCCTCTCTAAATCCTGATTCTGCTTGTCAGTTGTAACCACATTGTTTTGATTAAATCTTATTTTTAATGTTTCGACTGTGCACAAGCAAATTAAATGACAAGAGAGCTAGATGATCGAATCACAAGAGAGATCATGTAAACATCTGTGTCTTTTGTCTCCTAGGGTTATGATCATGGCTACTACTTCATTGCAACCTTTATCGCCGACCACATCAGGCATCATGCAAAATATCTGAACGCATGAAAAAGTTCAGTTGAGAAAATCTCATCAGGATTATAAAAGTTGAAGTAAACAGAATTACTGAGAAAAAGATGGTGGATTTCATGTCAAAAAAGCATCCCTCCACAGTTGAATCACCTTTCTGAATAAATATGTAAAACTTCCTTCTGATTTGAAAAGTTATTTTCCCAGTATTCACATAGGAAATCTTTAATACTTGACAGTTTTTCAAACTCCTTTGGAAGTCCTTGTTAAAGTAGCCTCAAGTCACAGAGTCTGAATGTAGCCTTTCAAAGCATAGAACATCAACTTGAGAAAGGGGATTTATAGGTAATTCAGCCCAAGAGCTTACAGACTTTAAACTTTGGAGGCCTTGGCTATCTGTCATGTTCATTCTTTTCTCTCCTCTCTAGCAAGCACTTAGTTTTTAGTAGACATTTAGTAGCTGATTATTCAGTGGCTGACTATGAGCAGAAGAAGGAAGCAGGTACCACTGAGCTGAATAAATGCTCCATCATCACACAGTCAGTGAGACAGCTACAAGTAGAAAACAGTCCAGTGAGGTTTGTCTGACCTGTTGAGCTATTGCAAACATTGGATTTAGGTTAGTTATGGCTCTTCAGATTATATAAGACTGTCTGAAAATAACTACGTGAGGAGACCTGTAGATTTTATGTTACTGTAAACAAATATGTTCTTTTAATCACACAAAGAAATTTTACTTGAGCTCATTTCAAAAAGTGACTGGTTTCTATAAATATCAATAGTGTTCTCTCTGAAGAACTTACTACACTCTTCAAAAGGAGGGTGATTGGTTTTAGTCTAGAATTTTCTGTTAATATAAAGGTTACATACACAACATTCAGTAAGAATGACTATTAAATGGCAATTAAGGAAGGCCCGTCTTGTTTAAAATTTGTGCTATTTAGACATTCTATTTTTCCTGTTGCTGTGATAAAATACCCTGAAAAAAGCAATTTAAGGGAGAAAGGATTTATTTTAGCTCACAGTTGAGAGTGTAGTCTATTATGGCAGAGAAGTCGTGGAGGCAGGAGCTTGAGGAGGCAGCTAGCAACAGATGGACTCCTCTGCTCAGCTCCCTTTATCCTTGTTCAGCCCAGGACCTCGGCCCACAGAAAGGTGCCACCCACATTAAGGTGGGTCTTCCATCCTCAGCCTCCACAGTCTCCCAGATATGCCTGGCAGCCAGTCTCCTAAGTGTAGATACACTAGAAATCATTGTAGTTTAGTATCAGTAGAGCGGGTTAAACCCTGGAATGAACTGCAGTGCTGTTCCTTTGTCCGCTAATAAAGTCATTTAATACATGAGTTTCTGGCTTGCTGGTAATTCACCTGTGAGTATATTCTGTAGGTTAGGGTTATAAGCAAAAAGGCAAAACTTGAAGGAGACAAATACTTTGAATTTCTTTTAACTTTATTTGAAAGAAATTGCTTCTGATTTTGGAAGCTTATAAGCAAGGCCCAAATCCCAGGGCAGCAGTCAGGAATGGAAGATCAGAGGGGAGCTCTGGCCTATCTCAAGCTGTCCACAGGGAGATTTTCCTCCATCCTGGGAACACCCAGT
Organism: Eospalax fontanierii; assembly: GCA_035773235.1. Classification (NCBI taxonomy): domain Eukaryota; kingdom Metazoa; phylum Chordata; class Mammalia; order Rodentia; family Spalacidae; genus Eospalax; species Eospalax fontanierii. Next base: position 82,619,912 of record CM069524.1, read on the forward strand.
CTTTCTTCTAATGCCTTCTAATTAATATCATGGACCCACCAGATTTTTCTCTCCTTTATTTGAAGTCAATTAGCAGAGACTTCTTATCTCAGAAGTCCTTCATAGCAAGACATAAGACCAACCAAGGCAGGTAGGCAAATCATTATAGGAAAACAGTTGCTGTTTTTGTTTGTTTTTTCTTGGTAGGGTAAATGCAAAACAAATATTAGGTAAATAATTTCTGAATTGATGTAACTGCAACAAAGGTGAAGGCCTTTTCAAGCATGACACAAGTGAGCATGGAGGACATCTAGGTAGCCAGTCCAGTTGAATTCACTTTTATGTGCTGTGAGTACTAGCCATAGGGACAAAATTTCTTTATGTCTAATGCCTAAATGTAAGATGACACACACCCCCGGGGGGCAGGGCTCAAAGGATCCATTTAAATGACTTAATTGTAAACAAATGATCTTCCGGTGTTAATTTGGAGTGCTTCTAAAAGCCAGCTGAATCAGGTTTTTGTTGTTTTTTTTTTTAAGGCAGGTAAATTTCACACATATCCTGGGTTGTGTGGGATATAAAACATACCTTGTTTCTAAGAAGCAGTGTTGTGCAATAAAGCTACCATTAAAAAGGCAATGAACAAGACCAGAGGTGCAGGCTTGTGATCCCAGCTGCCTCAGAGTTAATGGGCAGGTGGGGCTGAGCAGATCAGCAAGTCCAAGCCCTGCCTGGGCAGCTTAGCAAGACCCTGTCTGAAAGAAAAAGTAAAAAGAAAAGGTGTTGAGGCTACAGCTCGGTAGAGTGCTTTCCCAGCACGCATAAGGCTCTAGAGTCAATCCCCAGTCCACAAACACAAAAATAAGGCAAGCCACAAAGGAGGTAGATATGCTGTTCACTCACAAAAAAAGTACTTTATCAGGCAGGAAATGCAACAACAAAATACAATGAAATGCCATTGTAAATCCACCTGAGTGAAAAGCCATTGCACACCCACCTTAAGGACTATAATGAAGACCGCAGAAAATCGCATGTTGACAACAGTGACCTGCACTGTTCCTGCTGAAGTGGGAGTCTGGGTGGCTGTTAAGGTTGAACATAATTTGCATGGCCCCATGCAACAGTTCTACTCCAAGTATGACCAAAAAACCATGTATCTACAGTCCACATGAAGATGGTCACCACAGCACTATTCATAGTTTCCAAATCTGGAAATGAGTGAATGTCCATCAGCAACAGAAAAGTAAAACTGAAATAATTCATACAGTGAAATAGTCTGCATTAATGGAAGTAGCCACACTACAAGCAGATGTAGCAACAGAGCAGCCTGAAAGAATCCAGACACTTCCATCACATGCACAGCACTTCCTTCTGTTTTATGTGAGGGTCCAGACTAGACAAAATTCATCTATGGCTGTAGGAACCAGGACAACGTAAAGCCATAGCAAAGGAAGGACTGAGCCCAAGTGGAGGGAATGGGAGGGTGACCTGAGAAGTCTGTTGACCCTGAAAGTTCATCAGGCCATGCACAGATGTGTGATATGTGTTGCCATGTGTGTTACACTGAATTACATTAATGAGCCTTAATGTTAAAAGTACATTGAGTAGTTATTCCTTGGAGACCATACACTATTGCACGAAGAATAAAATTCTGATGTTACTACCAAGGATATTTATCTTGGGGGATAAAATTTTCCAGAGGCAGCATCATTCATAGATTCAGTGATGGATCTCAAACCACTTAGAGGTGATGGTAACATACCATGCTGCAATGTGGCTCTAGTGATACCATGATTTCAAAGATGCAAGTAAACTTAGATCAAGTTATTTCATGAAATCTTACTATAGAATAATGAACATTTCTAAATTGGCATATCTAAAGTATTTGTAAGCATATGTAATAAGCTGTGATACACGAACAAAGCATTTTATTTTGTGTGTGTACACACTTATGTGTACATTCCCCAGCATGTGTGAAGATCAGGTGACAACTTGCAAGAGTCGCCTTTCACCATGTGAATTCCAGGGACTGAACTCAGATCAAACTCAGGTTTGGTAGCAAGTTCCTTTACCCACTGAGCCACCTTGCTGACCCTGGACAAGAGTTTAAAGAGTCTATAAACATATTCATAATAGCAAAAATCTATTTTGCATTAGCATCAGGAAAGTTTGGATCTCTTCATGTTCGATGTGATCTTGTATTTAGGCACAGTGTATCATAGATTGTGTTGCTTTGTGGAACTTCTAAACCCAAAATACTTTTAAAATGAAAAGTACAAGGTTTGGGTTGTTTCATTTTGTTTGAGGTTTCTGCTTTTAAAGCCTCACCCCAAATAATCTGAAGAATAAGGGTTTGGGGCAAAAAGGAAATACTACTGGTGTTCCAGTGGCAGGAAGAAGTTGCAGAGGTGGGGAGAGAGGGTCAGCAGCAATGCAGGCAAGAACACGGGCTCTTGATGAAATGTCAGAACAGCAAGAGTTTAAGAGGTGTCTAGAAATAAGATCATTATCTCCAAATCAAATATTTGCCTGCAAATTTAACAAGAAAAATTATCCCATTCACTGTGACAAAAAATGAAAATACATAGGCATAACTCAAGTAAAAAATTGCATAAGAGCACTACTAAAATCTTAGACAAATACAGAGAAATATATAGAATAAAAGGTTGTGCATTATAAAGCTAATAATATACCCAAAATTAACATATAAATGCGATGTAATATTAATCAAAATCTCAATATTGCAAATAGAACCAGAAAAACTAATTATAAAATTGACCCAGAATAATATGCCTAGATAATTTGAGATGAGCAAATTTCTCTACTAACTGTCAAGAAGCATTCTGAGGACGTGACCATTAAAGCAAGGTTGGAATTTGGAAGAATTCAGCAAATCAGAAAGTCTGGTTCAATAGATCAGAACGTTTACATAATTTGTAAATTTCCTCATTATTTAGTAGTCCTGGTCATCTGGGAGAAAATGTCCTTTTGGTCTTTGGAGTAGAAGAAGAATCTATACCTTTGCTGTATTTGATCTAAGCTTAGGATTCCAATCCAAGAACACCAAATTTCCAGTTTCATTTGTATGTCTTCAGGAGGTGTCCGCCTTCTGTCTTTTGTGACACATAATCAGTTTGCTTTCCAGTGATGGCATATATAGAAGCCTAGCACTTACTTTTTGTTGATAGGTGGATATTAATTAGGTAAATAAATTAGCATTTTTATGTCATTGAATTCATTATATTTCAAATATGAAATACTACTTAAAATGAGAAACACGGATGGTAACCAGATAAAGCAAGAGACTTTAACAGTTATCCAATATATAATTTCAGATATTCCCCCTTTCTGTGTGTGTGTGTGTAAATCCCACATGTAGAGTTGTAATATTGAGCACAAGTACTGGGGTGGTAGACTGAAATCAAGTTGCCTTTTTGATCATGGCTAGTTAAACAGGATTATTTTTCTCAGAATAAAGCTTACTCCTGTGGGGTTTCTTCTAAACATTTCAATAAATACACACACTGCCCCCCAGTGTCTCATTTAGGCACAGCACAGTAAACCATGCCCTCTTAAAAATAAATGTTTCCAGAGTAAATAGCAAGAATTCATTTTCCTCTCTATAGACACAGTGACCTGATTTACAAGGGTTTGACTTACAATTTCTTTCAACTTCATAATGTGAAAGCAATTCACATTAGGTAGCAACCATACTTCAAACTGTGACTCTTCTCCCTGGCTGCTGAACATGGTATGGTACTCTCTTGTGATGCTGGACAGCACTAATAATAACTCCATCACGCTACTGTGCTACGAGGTTAGAATACTCACTAAGTGTGACAGTTTTCCATTACCTGAAATGGAATACCTGGCATAACGAAAGAGGAAGGCTTAGTTTGGCTCGTGATTTTGTTATAGGAATTGCCACTCTCAGATTAGGCACCAGAGACTGAGTGGAGGATCAGAAAATTTTATTTGTGTCAGCATGAACTCAGGGGAGTAATCTCCAAAGCCTGCATTCTGAACCAAGGTTTTTTACGATTTCTATAGGCAATACATCGTCATTCCAGACCATCACTGGAGGGTTTAAATTCTTGCCCACGAGACTGATGGCCAGGCACAGGATCACAGGGGTCTCTAGCCTACATGACAAAAGACCAAGACTCAAGTAGTGTCATGTTTACAGAGGCGGTAAAGGCACATGACCTTTCCTTCAGGATGATGCTTTTGCAGGTTGTGTCCCAGCTGACTCTAGGTTCTTCTCTTTCAGTTCAGTCCATGGTCTTACGGGCTTGTGGAGGGGCAGAACATCATGGTGGGAGTATAAGTGGAGGAGGCTGCTCACTTCAGGGCTCTGGGAATCAAAGAGAAAAGAACAGGGGGGACCAGACTCCCAGGATCTCCTTCAAGGACATGCTCCCTGTAACGTCACTTTTTCCCATTCAGATTCTGCCACCGACACAAGCTGAGTACAAGGCCTTCTACACATGGACCTTCAGGGGACATTTCAGATCCAACTGCACCACTGGGCTAGGTGAACAGCCACGTCTTTAGTCTGAACACTTACAGAAGACAGGACTCCAGTGTAAACAAACAAGTTTAAAAATATTAAATATTCAAAAATATTTAAAATATTAAATATTTAAATATTCAGTATTAAAATAATTGCTTGATGAACTGTGGAACACTTCTGCCTAAAATACAGGATAATAATGCAGCCCATATCTTGCTGCATCATGCTGTGAGGCTACTCCAGAGGTTAGAGTGATCTTTTATTTTAAGTATAAATTCTCAAATAATCCTTTGGCTGTTCCAACTTAATTCTCTTACCCTGAGCTGGCTCATGACAAAGAGCTTAGGCTGAAGGATTTACCACAATTTTATTTGTCATAATCTTTCTGCTGTAATCATATCCACCCAGCCCTCAGATCTCAAGCACAGTTTAAGGCAACCCTCCATAGAGCGCTCTCCAAAAGGTTCACATCCGGAGAAGCCTGTGTGCTGGGGAGGAGGGCCATGGCTCATCCCTGTCAGTGCCTGCTCTGCCTCGAACCACACACAGCGGTCCACAAATCCGCAGTGCTTTCCATCAGCCAGGAACGCCTCGGATGCCAGCCCCCAGATCAGGAATTCCAGAGATGACACACTGGGCTTTGGAACAATCTGTGCCCTTTCTCACATGGCAGAATTGCAGATGATCTCCCCCCAGTTTCTTTCTGGCCTCCAAAGTTTCTGTGATATAAACATATGTTTTCTTGGTAAATAAGGAGACACATTCCCAAATTTAAAAGTATAAATCTTTTCACTAATTTAGGAGAGAGAGCTGGTGAGGAAACCGAAGACTTCTTCAGTAAATCTCCCTACCACTTTTTTTCTGCTGTATTTTGCTGTCTTAGCATTTAACCCAGCCCAGCTCAGTATACTAGGGTTGATCACATACATATGCTTCTTTTTGTGTCTCCAAACATTTTATTGTCTGAGACTTTTTTCTTCCAAACTGTTGCAAAATAATTAATCCATGTTAAGTATTTTATACAGTAGTTTCCACCCCAATGGAATTATGATAAAAACACCTTTTCAATTTATAAATAATGACAACAAACAACTTTAATCTTTGAACTCTCATGAAAAATTTATATTTCACAATCCACTCTGAATATCAAGGCTGAAAGAATGACATTTCCTATATCCATATATTTTATAGCTATGCCCAAAAAGAAAAGAAAAGGAAACCAAAAAGCTCGGTGAAGGGCTGTTACCCAAGCAATCAAAAAGAAAATCTGAAAATCTTTAGCATCTTTCAATACAATGGTAACTTCAGTAGTCACTTTGTCATTGGCAAGGATCGCTTGAGTACAGGGTGGTACGTGCCAAGGGCTGATGCAGATGCTGTTGAGAGGACTAGTGTCTCCGCTCTCTGCATCTGGGCATCTCCAGCTCCCACTTCTACATCACCCCACTTGTACAGACCTCTATTAAGCAGATAACAGGGAAGAACAAGCAAAGCTAAGCAAGACAGCTGTTCTCTTGGGGATATAATTATGTCCCTTCTGCATGAAGCACTGACTAGCATAAGAAAAGGGAGGATTTTCATATTCTCTAAACATACAAGCTGAATTCACGGGTCCAGTAACTTTGGGTGTCCAAGGCATCTTCCTTCGGTTGGTGCTTTGTTGACACTTCCTTTCTGTATCTCAGTCCTCAAGTTCTGTTTTTTAAATGCTTCTTTTAGAAATATCTCATTTATTTTAATTGTACGTGTATGAGTGCAGCCTGTGTGTATGTCTGCACACAGTTCTGGTGTGCAACCCTGCTGTATGTATGCCCCATACTCAAGAAGTGCCAGTTTCCAAGGAAACGTCCTACCATCACGACATCCTCTGAGACCCAGACTTAACTGGAATGTTTGTCTGTTAGCTCATTCCCCGTGGAAGATGGAAGATTAGGGATCTTTGCTGTCAGATCTCTGACTCACCCCAGAACTGGACAGCTCCCAGGTGCAGCTTCTGGCCAGGATGCAGTCTCTGAGGCGGTGCCAGCTGTGGCCAAGTTCAAAAGACGGATGGTCCTCATGTCTTGTTTCCTCATCAGCCTCCCCAGTGCTCCTGCCTGTTGGCATTCTTCCTGTCTGCACACCTTTACAAACTTGCCAGTTGCTAGATGGGAAGTGTCTGTGAGTCACCGATATACAGAGACAACTCAGATCGAAGGGGGTGAGGGCAGAGACGTGGCTTCTCGAAGCAGAACATCATAGCCATGAGGAGTTGTTCTAGATTTGGTAGATGCAGACCTCAAACAGAGGCCCTGCAGGCCCTGCTCAGCCAATGGTCCTGGGTCTGAGTGTTGCACATGGGGTGAAATGAAATATATCTGTTACTGCTTCCATTTGGATTATTTTCTTTTGGAACAGGGTTTCCTGTAGCTCCAGCTGGCCTCACACTCCCTGTATAGGAACTTCTGATGTTTTTCCTTCCATCTCCTGTTTTGGATAAGAGGCGTGCACCAGCACACTGTTTTTACACAGTGCTGGGGATTGAACCCAGGGTGTCCAGTGTAGCTGGCAGACACTCCCACAGCTGAGCATCCTCGGCTTCCACGTGTATTCCTTGCAGAGCTGCCCTTTCGCCAACAGAAGGGTGGATGTATAGTGGAAACACTGCCCGAGTCTAGCAGAGGTGGATTCAGACAGCTACTGCACTCTGGGGGTCTGATTCTCCCAAGAGGCAGCTGAGGTGGGAGGAACCAATCAGGTGGTTTTTAAAAGTTGGGCCAAGGAACTAAGGCCTCCTCTGCCTCTAGAGGGAAATCCCACCTCTACCCTCACTCCAACCTTAACATAGCAAGTTTGTTTTTCAGTAACAAGTTTTAGTTTAGGGCAAAAAAGTGTACTATTCTGAGGTGTGTGTAGTTATATAACCCGTCTCCTCTACCCATGAGGCAGCTATACAAAGACCCCCTAGAATTATAAACAGTACTGAACTCTGTGTTTTCACATATATATGATAATTTTTAATGTATGAATTAATTTAGTAAGAGTCTAACAGTAACTACTAAAACAGAACTGTTATTGCAGAATTTTGTAATAAAAGTGAGAGAATGTGGCCTCTCAAACTAGCCAACAATATTATTACTTTTGAGCTGGGACTGATGACAGTTAATGGGAAATCACAAAAAGTAAAACCTTGGATGAGGGAACCACTGGATTGTGTGTGTTTGTGTGTAATATATACATATATACACTGTTCTCCAGATCTTGCACACATACATGTTCTATACACATATTTATATTCATACATATTCACAATATATGACTGTTATGGCCGATTTCAGCAATGAGACTGTATTTTGTGTCATGAGACAACCTTAGCATCAGACCGATAATCCAAAGATGGTTGGTACAAATTCAAAATTTTAATGGCTGTTAAACAATAAGAGGGTTTTGCACTATACATTCTCTCTACTTATGGTACTGTCAGCTGGCCATGCACGTTTATTGCACATACAAACAGTGTATAAGGATTTTGAAGACATCTTAGCTATACAAGAATTGCATTAAAAAAGGTCATTTTACAAAATATTGAGACCATCTGTATTATACAGCCAATTTCAAGAAAATACTGAAAATTAATATCAAAAGAAACATTTTAATTTTGAAAAAAAAAACTCTCCAAAAATGATGATTACTGAGTTTCATGTTGCCAAATATACATGTAAAAATATATTTCAGGACCCTGCATTGCAAATGTCCATGAAGGGGTGGCACTCTAAACTCCTGTTTAGATAATCAACCCATTAATGCTGCATAAGTTGTATAGACTCTGTTCAAAAATCCTTTTATCTTTACATTGTTAGGTTATTTGACAAAACAGGTATTTGGGCAGTACAGAAAAGTATTAAAATATATTTATGTTAAAGTGCACAGTACATTTGATAGGAAATAATTACCAGCTGCCGATCTAAATGTCTGTGTTTGGACCCCCGCGCCCATCTTCCCCTCCACAGGTGGAGGTCAGCCCCGGTGATTGCTAATAGTCTGTATTTAATGCACACATTCCTCTTGATGTCTTTTGTGTTCACCTTAGCATTTTCACATTGTGGCTACAGCTGCTCCAGAAATTGCAAGTGGCTTTGTACAGAGTTCACAGTGCAACCAGCACTTGGGGGCCTTTGCCAGACGAACGACTGGGGTACCGTACCTGCAGTGTAGCGCGCATGCCCGTGATCACCCAGCGTGGACTGGTCTGAAGCCTTCTGTGAACCTCCTCCAAGGACAGGACAGGACGGTTCTATCCTCCGGTCTAGCGCTTCCCCTTGCTCCCTCCTAGGCTGCCTGCAGTCTCTACTTACTTGAGCTTTCTCTGCCGGCTTGGCGATGCATGTAGCCGCCCGCCAGCTGCCGGGTTCCCAGGTTTCACACCAGAAACCATGAATCTTGCAGTATTTTCTGTGCTTTTGAAAAATCTCCAGCCCGATTATAATAATTTCAGAATTATTTTCTCTTTTAAGATTGGCAGTTTTAAGAAGTGCTGGTTTCCTGACCCAAGTCCTTAAGTAATTTTTCATCACCCAGTTGAAGCTTTCTTTCAAAAACCTCTCGGCTAGACAGTAATCTTTCACCATCTCCATTTCTTCATTTTCTCAACATCTACCTTTGGTGCTAGATTCTTTACCCAAAATACAGTGCAAAATTATACTTCAAGACACACGATGCTAAACACGTCCTACTTTGTGTGTTAAAATGTGGATGGTTTGTGCATAGCAAAAGAAGTATAAATCCAAAAAAAAAAAAATCATCGTTCACATTGTATCTTCAAGTTTAATATGTCTTTTTTTCCATCTTAACTATTTACAAAGAACTTTGGGGTGCTCTCTTGATTTCAGTCAGTTCATTATATTGGGGGACAAGAGGGCTGCTGGAATGAAGAAAACTGGATGGAATGCAGAAATATAAATAAGAATGATGTTCCACAAACCAAAAGGTAAATAAGACCTCCCCGGAAGCCAGCTCTTTGTCACAGAAGCACCTGTTTCTTGCCGGATTTTTCTTTTCTGAGTCATATACACCAAGAACTATGGCTACTGAGACTTAGCACTACTGCACGCCAAAGAGGCTGGAAATAACTCAATATTTATAATATTAAAATAAATTGTTTAACCACAAAAAAGCAGTAATAAAATAGTTTCCTAATTTACAATTTGCATCCAAAGGATGAATAACAACTCACTAATAAATAATATTTATATAAATATTTTGTATGTTGAAAATAGCTTTTCAAAAAGGCAATGAATGGTCTCAAGAAACATCTTGAAAATTTTGGTGGTGAAAAACCTGATTGTATCCCCCTCCCCCCACTGAATCTGCAAGAAGTTTGGTTTTAATAAAACAGATGCAACTTGCTGTGGAACGGTTGTGCTTGGCGTTTGGTAATGGCAGTTGGTGAGTGTGGAAGGGATGACGGAGGTTGAAAAGGCAAAGATGTGCTACTTAGTTCTTCACCAGCTCCCTTACTGGCTTAGAGACAAAAATACCTGAACAGCCCTAACCATGGAGGTCAGCTCTGAAAGGATGAAAATCCTCCCTTAGTCTGAAACCTTGTCAATGCAGTTAGTCAGAGAACTGCCAGGCGGTGAGTGGGGGAGGGGGGACAGGTGCCGGGAGCAGAGTCCAGCATCCCTGATCTGGGAAGAGGCTGAGCGCCCCCATAGGAGAGGGCTTTGTCTCATGTGAGCAGAGCTTTTGTGATGGAGACATCGAGCAGGGCTTGAACAGTGATGCCCACTTTGACCAGGCCTTTCTCTTCAAGGATGTGATGTGGTAGACATAGCTTTTCCTGAAAGGAAGAAGAACAGAACATCAGCTTCTAGATGACAGGACTCCACGGGAACCCTCACCACATCCCTGACAGGAGTTAAGCTGAGCACTGTTGGATGCCTGCTTGCTTCCCTTGGTCTGTGTTCCTTCCTCTGTTGCCATCCAGTGCCAGGTCTTTTCTGGGTTTGCAGGAAAAATAATGAATTCTCACAGTTAAAAGTTGTTCCAGAAAGGCTCCTAACCACCCCCAAATCTTCATTAGGTTTAAACATTTAGGAAACTTTTCATTAAATAACTCAGATGCACAGTGTTAAAACTGTACACATAAGAACTTCCAGTCTTCAGCAGCAACATTGCTAGGAGCCTCTCACACATGTTACAGGAGCTCAATTACTTATTTAGACACAACAGGCTGTCATACTGACCATCAACCCTGATTTAATTAATTTTCTGTCCTGTGATCTCTCAGTGTGTGTGTGCTGGGTGACTGGAGTCCTTTCTTTGTGGTTTAATCTTACAAAATATTTGTTTCTTAAAAATTTTATTTCTTTTTATGTGTATTAGTGTTTTGCCTGTATGTAGATATGTGCACCATGTGTGTGCCTGGTGCCCAAGGAGGTCAGAAGATTGTGTTAGATCCCCTGGAGCCGGAGTTAAAGGCAATTGTGAACTGTCTGATACAGGCACTAGGAACTGAACCCAGCCAGGTCCTCTGCAAAGCAGTATAGGCCCTTAGCACCAAGCCATCTCTCCAGCCCCTACATAAGGAATCTTAACCACAGCCCCCAATGATGTCTCTTTTAAGGTTATTTCATAAACTGGTGAAGATACAAATGTTCTGCTACTTTCTCATGTTGTACTTTTCCTCTAGGGAAATGTCTAGCACATATTACTGAAGGAAAATAATGACCCTTGGTCACTTCTTGCATGTACAACCTTTCATGATCCACAAAGCAGTTCATAAAATAACATGAAAAACAATCTCCATGTTTGTCATTTGGCCCTGGTCTGATAATCATAGGAAAGATTCTCTTCCTAGTTTATCTTCTTGTTCAGGGAAAGACCCTAAAATAAACACTTTCTCTTATATACCTCAAGATGGTAGATTCTCCACAGCCAATGGCCAGTTTTTGTTGTTTTTTTCTCCCCCACCTGAGCATGTGTGCCTTTCACCAAAATCTCCAGAATGCCTGCTCGTCCCTAGTAACTTCCATGACATGGGCTCTCTTTTTAGACTCACTATGTAATTGAGTTCATATGGCATTTGTCTTTCTGTGCCTGGTTTATTTAACTTACTACAATGTCCTCTAGGTTTGACAGGCTGTCAGTAATGAGGAGTTTCCTTTGGAAGGCTGAACAGGATTGTTGCCCGGGAGAATTTAAATGGGCTCTATATCAAGTGCAGGTAGTGGAATGTGTTTAGTCAGCATCAAGCCAGGCTCTGGGCCCAGGACTGCTTCCTGCCACACAACTCACTGAGGACCCAGATCATCTTGCCAATGTCTGAACAAAAGACTCTCCACAAATCAACAGAGGCATTCTGGGCTTAAGAAGGTCTTCAAAGATATATGACGACATCTCCAATAACTTGTTTTACCTTCTCAAACAGCCAGTGGCTCCTACACTCTTCTGCACTCCTCTCCAGACTCTACTGCCTAATTGGTGCAGAGAATCTCAGGCTTGGACCCCAGTCATTAGGAAGTGGTCACAGGGCAACCTAAGACAGCCCACTCTAGCTGCCAAGGATCAGAACAGAACGATCTCCTCCACAGCATATGAGGCAAGCACATGAGTTCGAAATGTTTGTCAATCTAATGGCCAAATGTCAGTGTAGAAAAGGACGGAGGTTGCATGTGACTAAGGTTGAGAGTGAGTTACAAGCTTGTTGGGAGAGATGTTGACCCACAGGAATGATGAGGGGACATCTACAGCCAGATGATGGTGTCTACCCCTTCCTGCCACCGTCTGCCATAGGCTTGGAAATCTCTTGAATGTGTCATTCTTTTGCCATGGCTGGTTTCCACAGGACCAGAGACATGCCTTCTTCATCAACCTCCTTCTCCAGTGCCCAAGTTAACCTCTGGCCCACTGGGAAATTAGAAATACTTGATACAGTTCAGCTCCTGGTACCAGGCATTATTTGGTGGTGGTGGTGGTGAATCACATTTCATATTATATGCATTATAAAATCATTTCAAAATTATTAGTCAATTGTTAAAAAGGTTCTAATGCCCCCCCCCAAAAGAGAATATATAATATTTTCTCTGAGAAACAGATTTGGAAGGATTTTCTAAACTACTTAAAGAACTATTAAAATATTTTTAAGTTTTTTATTTTATGTGTATGAGTGTATTGCCTGTCGTGTATGTAAGTGCACCTGTGCTGTGCAATACCTGCAGGGGTCAGAAGAGGGCACTGGATCAACCGGAACTGGAGTTTCAGACAGTTGTTATCTGCCATATTGGCGCTGGGAACCAATCCCAGGTCCTCTGTAAGAACAGCCAGTGCTCTTAATTGCTAAGTCATCTCTCCAGCCCCAAAAGATTTTTTTTAAATGTGTAAGCATTGTAGGCATGCCTGTGTGAGTTTATATGCACCATGCATGTACAGGTGCCAAGAGAGGCTGGAAGAGGGCACTGGATCCCTTGGAACTAGAGTTAAAGGAGGTTTGAGCTGACTAATGTGTGTTCTGGAAACTGAACCCATGTAGGTCCTCCCTCTGTAAGAGCAGTAAGCACTCATAACCACTGAACCATCTCTCCAGCGCCATAAAGAAATATTATTAAATTGCAAAGAAAAGATCAAAACATTTTAAGGCTAAAAATATGGTTTCCATATAGAAAAATGAAAAAAACTCAATGAAAAGATCAACAATAAAATCTTGTAAAAGTATGTTTTTGCATCAAATTACAAAGGGCTTTGTGTGACACAACCATAACAAAGCAGTGAGAAAACAAAAACACGGAGAGATCAATAGGTTAAAAAAATGTATAAAAAGGCCTATAATCAGAGCACCAAGGAAGGACAGGCAGGAGCTTCAGAAATTTGAGGGCTCCGTGGCAGGCACCCTCAGTTCCAGCACTGGGGAGGCAGAAGTAGGAGGATTTCTGTTAAATCAAGGCTACCCTAGTCTACACAGCGAATTCCAGGCCAGCTGGGACTACAGAGAAACCCTTCTCAAAATAAACAATAACAAACAGTTTGAAGTCAGCCTGGGCTATGTGAGACCCTATCAAAAACAAAAACAAAGCCAAAAACATAAATAAAATGTCAAACAGATTCACCTCGGGCTCCTTGTTTCCTTATGTCTGAGCATTAGCACTAACACACCACAGAGCCTAATCTCTGCACAGCACGGCTCTTCAGGTGACTTATAAGAGGCCTGGCCCCTCCGCTAGCATTGGCCAGTGGCACCAGTGAGCACTGGTTCTGCAGAGCTGCAAGCTAGAGGTCATGGGAGAGAAGGGTGGGAGTTCCCAGACACAGACCAAAGTACATACCCAGCCTCCAGCTTCCCGCCAATGGATACTTGGCCACTTCTCAAACTGTGCTAGATGAAGGTCACCTTCTCTCAGACTTATATTCACCTTCCTGATCTCTGTGCTCCTGAGACAAGTACAGAGTTCAAGATGCATCTTTCTACCTGTATAGCTCATCCTAAGGGTGAGGCTGCTCCTCAGCCCATGATGGGGCAATATCCTGATACACTCACTGAAGTTAAAAATGCACCCAACCTACTAAAAGTCATAGTTGGCTCAGTGTCTACTTCACACATGCTGACAACATTTATATTAGCCCACAGTTGGGCAAGATCACCAATGCAGATCTTATTTTATAACTAGGTGTTGGATTAGTGTTGAGTCCGATACTGAAAATAAAAATCAGGATGGCACCATGCTTTAAGGGTTGAAAATAAGGAATGCAATCATTATTACTTAGGGGCCATCATAAATATAAAGCAGAAACACATTCCTCACACCCTTCCTTTCTCTTCTCATTCTGAACCACCAACATGTGACCTTAGATCATGCTGATGGGTTGAAAGTATCTAAGATTAACCCAAAGAAACAGAAACTTTACTGAAAAAACTTGGCAGTCCTGGCTATTCTGTCACAGGACTGGCATGGACACGGGATTTACAACACTAGGTGCTCTTCAGAAGAAGGAACACAGGGAACCTGCTAGACATAGAGTGGCAGGGCTGACCTGTGGACAGAGGCCATTTCCCATCACAATAGTTCTATCATTGCATCTCCCCAAGGTGGGCTCAGAAGTCGGAATGCAGTTGCTGTGGATTTACAATGGGACTAGGAATGGCACCGAAAAGGAAGGGCCTCAAAGGGCGACGAAAGTTAGGTGTGACTTCAGAAAAGCCCCGAATGAAGCAGACTTAAAGTAGAAACGCCTGTGTGTGCTCACGAACTCAGACTGTCCTGTTACAGGTTGCTAGAGGCGTTGTTGAAAACGTGAGAGCACAATCGGCATATCCGTGAGCTTCCTCCAATTTTTAAAGCAGAGGAGAGTCACCAATATTATCCTGCTTTTTAACAACTCTTTGGTCTCCTTCAAAGCACATGCTTTGTGTTGCTTTCTCAGTGTTGGAGTAGATTAGGTTCCCTGGCATCCTCTCATCCACCCATCTTCTGAGCCACAGCAAATAAGGTTAGAAAGGTCAGGCAAGCCACAGAGAGGGAATGCTGTGAAAGCCTACTGAGGTACCCTGTATGCCTGGCACAGTGCTACACTTTTTCCTTGCTTATTTCTTTAGGAAAATCCTGCAAAAGGTAGACCTTAGTATCACCATTTAGCAGAAAAGAAAGTAAGTCTGTATTAAGTTCAAGTCACTTTGTTTATGTTACAGAGCTGGGAAGTCCTGGATCCACAGACAGGCACAGGAGGAGGTTCCCTAGGTCCCTTGACGTCAAGCTGCATCCCTCACATTATGTGGGACCAGAGAATGTTCCGGTCAGTGAAAATCCTTTGTTAGCTCTGCCACTCAGTGCTTTGGATTTTCTTCTTACCGAGGGATAGAGATCTTGTCCTGGGCAAGGAATGTTCTGGAATGTAAGGCTGAATTCTGTCACTGCTGGGTCTCTTCTCCCTGTAATTTCTAATACTGATTACAAGCCATTCTCTAATTCAAGCTAAGGCACAGTCTAAAATGAAATCCTTGACACCAGCTTATTTATATCCCTTGCTTTAGTTTGTTTCTTGAAGGAGAGGTTCTGACACTGAACTGTTTGAAACTTAAAATTGCATGTGCATTATTTTATTTCACGTGGGAAAACTCATTCTAGTTCTGGCCCGAGGGCCACTCTCTTGATGCTTCTCCCTTGGTTCTTAACTTAGCAGCCAGGCAACTCTCTTGTCCCTTCTCTCCCCAGAATGCATTCTCCACATATGCCCATCCGTTCAGTGCTCTGCCACCCTCACTGGCTGTCCCTACATATCTTCCAGTCTTATATAGCATCACATCAGGGGATCTGCATGCCCCCTCCTCCCCGTGCCTGCTTAGGTGTAAGGTTGTCTTTCCATGTTTCACAGAATGCTGTACTTGACCCATCTCGGGTCCTTCTCACTGAATTCCTCTTTATATTTTTATGAATTCACTTGAAAAGGGGTTCAAAAGCTATGACCTGCAAGCTAATCCTGCTCCTGGTCTGTTTTTGTCAATAAAGTTTTATTGGCACACAGACCCGCCCATTGGCTTATATATATATATCCTCTGTGGCAGCATTTATGCTACAAAGGCAAGCTCAGTAGTGGCAACCAAGACCATTAGCTTGAAAAACAAAATACGTGCTATCTAATCCTACCCCCGAAACACTGAAACCTGGTATAGACTATAAGCTTTCTTGATCATGATATCAAGTGCCTCTCATTGATAAAACCCTGCTTACTAGTTGTCTTACTTAGTAGAGCTCTTTCTTACTGGCACTATTTCCAAAGTGCATATAAACCACAAGTCCATAAATAAAAGGAGCTAGTGGAAACTTAATGTCACACATTTTGTTAATTTTAACACTGAATGGAGAGTTGCTGGCAAGCAGAAGGGTTAGAGAAAGAGGTCAGGAAGGACTACTTCAAAAGGAAAATGAATAGTTGCCTCTCTTTATCATGTATTAGAGAGAAAAACTGACAGTCTTTCATAGGAGAAAATGGAGACTTGGTATTCAAAATAAATCACTGAATCCCTGACCACCTCTCAGCATCTAAGCAGACCAGCCATTTGAACTGTAATGGCAGGTATCATGTCAGCATGTAAGCTGGTATTTGGTACCTTGGAGAAGAGCCACCAGAGGTTTAGTATTCTAAACAGAAGTTAATGGCTTGTTGATAAGCAAAGCAATTCACTCCAAGTTTTACCTAAAGGGTTGAATTAATTATCTTCTGTGAGTTACCATATTGAAAAATAGCATCCAATAAATTCCAAGAAGGGCAGCCTATTAGGATATAAATTCATGACATGAAAAATGAAAAGTGCATCCACGGGATCCGCTGGAAATTACAAACGGAGCTGGAGAACTACTGAGTCAGCCTCGCACTGGAGACTAACTCTAATCTGACACGATCGCTTTACTCACTCCGTTTTTACTGATAGTATTTTCTGTGAGATAGCAACCTAGTAAGTGTTCTCTTTTTTCCTTTCCCCCAACATAAAGAAGAGGAAAACCAAACAGCAGTGACCACGGAAGAGAAGCCTCCATGCACGGCATGGCTAGATGGAAATACTGAGAGCTACTCTGGGTACTCATGAATAAATGCATCAATGGGTCAAGAAAAAACTTGGAATAATCACCCAAAAGTGTTTATTAAGCATCTCATGGCTTCGGGTGCTCATCAGACATTGTACAAAGGGGTTTTATTGTTACAGATGGAAAAGTACAAGATAGCACCAAAGGTAGTTCAGTACATCTGTGGTTCATACAGACACAACTGAGGTCCAACAACTTCTGCAAACCCTGTATTCACCAATCAACACAAAGCTGGGAGGGAAAGGCTCAGATAATTCAACATGTTATTGTGTAAAGAATGTTTCCTTTCAAAAAGTCTGACCTGATTTAGCAGCAAGTAATATATTATCTTTAAGTATGGAGATTTTTCAGAATCTCCTCTTCCCTGTATTCATGAAAATGTTCAGAAAAATAGGATCATCTTCTTAGCAGCCATGTCTGAGGACTATCTACAACTCAGCAAACTAGACATTTATCTTGAGGACATTAACTCCACCATCTTCCCCTGTCTCAAAACAGCCTTTGGCAAACAATATAAAATGAAGCAAAGGATGGTGGCTGAACCTTAGAGCAAGGTCTTTTCCTACTATAAAGACACCCCAGGATTCAGCTATTTCTAGGCCTACATAAGAGTCTAACAGCTTTTCCTTTAATTAAAGGTCATCAATTTGCTCCAAAAGCAGAGTTGATGTGCATTTCTTTACATTGACTTAAAAATAAAGCAATCTGCAAGTTACTATTAACTAGAAATCAAAGGCCAAATGGAAATTTTAAGTAAATGGGAAAACTACATATTTTAAAAAATAAGAGCAATCCTAGTGTTAACTTCTACCACAGTAACCTAAGCCCCAGGACCAAAAATGTTCTATGACTCATGGTTACTTCAAACGGAATAATCAAAGCCATCACATTCTGGACCTGTAGTTATTATGTAATGTATCAAGAAAGCAAAACAACCCATTACATTGTACAAAATAGAAGGCCCTTCTGGAAAATGCTTTTCTTAGAGCAGACCTAACAACTAAAAGGCAGTTTAAGCAGATTCGCCAGGTGGCATTCTAAAAGGAAAGCACTTGCTTCCCCAGCACACCCCTGCATAGGCCAGAGAGGGCCTGCTCGGGGCAGAAGTGGGGGATTACTCTCCTGGGCGCCCCTCAGAGCTCCCCTTGCAGCAAACAGAGGAATCAAACTGAACAGCCAGCGAAGCAGCTGCTTTGTAGACCACACTTCCAACTTGGTCCACAGTAGGATCATTAAAGATTTTTATAGATCAAACTGAGCCCAAAAGTTCGTTCTTGTCTCTGCAAGGCAGCCCCTCAACAGCTCAGTTCCTGTCGAGAATTCAGACTGGCATTAAATAGCAAGACTTGCTTATGCTAAATCAGCCTCTTTCTGTCCTGGGCTCCTCCTCTCTCTACCAAGGGCAGTAGAGGCTCATGGGAGAGACCAGGACCCATCACGACACTGGTACTGACACGATGAGGATGAGGGTGCATGAGGTATGTATACACTTTGCCATCACTGTTACTTTTCAGTTAAATGCAAGAAATTACTGAATGGGAACTGCATTCTACAAAGTTGTGCTTCTGGAAAAATCTGGTTTGTAAGCATTCAGCTTCAAAACTCGATAGGTTATTGAAGAGATGACGGGGATGGGAGTTTGCACGGCATAAGCTCCAATGGAGGAAGGAGCTGGAATGGACTGGGTGCCAGAGCAGAGCATTCTGGATGCACATGCAGGTGTTATGCAGACAGAGCATTCCAGCAGTAAGTGATATAGAACAGCACTATAAAGAGAACATGAACAAGACAGAAGCCTATAAGATCCCTGGAGCGGAGGGCAGAAGTTGGTTGTGGGGGTTTCTCCCAGAGTGCCAGCAGAGTGTCAACAGTCTTTCGAATGTGACGAAAATCCAACTGTAGGATGTCATACGGAGAGCAGAGGTCGGCCTATTCCGAGGGCAGCCATTAGAACAGAAAGAGAGTGCATACGATTAAAACTACGCACAAGAAAAGCTGGAAAGAAGCACACAGTTTTGGTTACTAGCATATATCAGGAGTCAACCCTTATTTTAAGTAGGTAAGTCCATTATAAAAGTAGAATATCCTTATGCACATTGGGCAGGATTCCTGCCCACAGTCACAGCCTGGAAGAACAGCATGCTCTGCAAATTCTACACCATTCTAACACTAGAACAGCTTTAATATTCAAGTGGTAGCACATGTTTACCAACAGCAAAGAGCTCTACATTTCAGACATTCAGGAATTAAACTTTGCTAAAGGAAAAGTATCAATTTTAAAATGTAATCTTCGTTTCTTCTAGCTGCTTTGGTTGTAGTTGTCAAGTCAGTGTTTCACCACACAGCCCAGACAGGCTTCAAAGCCAAGAGCCTCCAGACTTCCAAGTGCTGGGATTACAGGTATGAACCTCTGTGCCCAGGATTACCAACTCTTAGTTCATCTCTCTCCCTCATCTATATAAACTGAGTTATTTCTCTCTCTCTCTCTCTCTCTCTCTCTCTCTCTCTCTCTCTCTCTTTCTCTCTCTCTCTCTTACACACACCTAATGGATTTTACTTTTAGGAATATGAATAATTCTAAAAAATTCTAGTTCTAACTATGCCTCTTCATGTGTCAAAAAGTATATTATATTTCACATTTTTGCAGTTATACATTACAATAGGTTTCAGAAGAGGCCTCTGAGATGCACAGTTAGGAAAGCCTAACGTATTAAAGGATTATTATCTAAATTCCCTTGCCACTACTCCAGAATGGTAGAGAAACCTGGCCTTCATGTTTTATCTCTGTGGCAGCCTATAAGCGCAATAATCAGATGTTTGGTATTCTGGGAAGACCTCTCATCCCACAGCTGTCAGGTAGTAGCACGTAGTAGTTTTCTTAGGCACTGAATTCTGAATCAGAATTTTAAGCCAGAGCTTACAATTAACAATGATTATGTTTAACACAACAGCAAGGTAGAAAGTTGTGGTTTTGCTTTGAACTGAAAGGTTGAAAGTATTTGTGACATAATTCACAACTGCAAATTTATTTCCAAGCTAGACAAAGCATATAGATACATTATAAAAATTATTCTCTCTGTCTCTGTCTCTGTCTCTGTCTCTCTCTCTCTCTGTCTCTCTCTCTCACACACACACACACACACAGACTTTGCTGCAATATTAGCCTTTTACTCTAGCTTCCTTGCTAAGCAGACCAATCCCAACTAGAAGGCTATTCTAAGTTCAAGGGCTAGTTCTGCTTATATCCTGAGGTGATCCTGATACCTTCAAGTGAGGAGGAATTTTGGAATATTAAATGGGATGAGGAAAACAAAAATCATTTAAGAAGGCAGAGATATTCTTAACAAATGATATTTTAGTTATTTTTATTTTGATTTCATGTGTATCATTGTATCTCTATGTATGTATACATGTATGCAAATGCCTGTAAAGGCCAGAAGAGGGCACTGGATCCCTCGGACTTGGAGTTACAGGTCGTTGGGAGGTGCCCCACTGGGAACTGAAGTTGTGAAAAAGCAGCACAGATGCTGAGTCAGCACTTCAGTCCCAAGAAACAATGTCAGATGAACAAATCCTATTAAACGGACTGAGCATAAATTCCATCTTGCATGTTTTCTCGGTGGATCTTAAAGAAAAAAGCTACCACTGCTAAAAGTTCCAAGAATTAAAACAGTCACATCTAAACTGGATCTTTTAAAAAAAACTGGAGGATAGATGCTTGTTAAGTACTAATAGATGGGGAAACATCTCTTTCCAAGAGAAAAGGTTTCTACACAATAAGAACTTTTTAGCGTGAACTCCCAGCAGGGTGGACTAATTGTGCACTGGCTCTTCAGGAGCAATGACAGTCACTGTGGGGTGACACCAGTGTGGTCTTTGATGACACAAGGGATAGAAGTGTGGTCAGCAAGTATAAAATATGGAAAAAGAACACCCATTTTCCTAATGATCTGATAATGGCCCATGCCCTGGGGTGGCCAGGCTAAACTGGCCAGTGGCTTTCAGGTGTAACCAGACCTGAAGGGAAAGATTTCATTACTCACTGTCTTGTCTTGGCGACACGCATTGCATGAACAAAACTATCTTGTGATAGCCAATGTCCCACTTCCTAATAATGATGCTCATCTTGTGATAGCCAATGTCCCGCTTCCTAACAATGATGCTCATGATGCTCATCTTGTGATAGCCAATGTCCCGCTTCCTAACAATGATGCTCATGATGCTCATCTTGTGATAGCCAATGTCCCGCTTCCTAACAATGATGCTCAGTTTGGTGCATCACACTATGACAGCAGAAAGGGAGAATTTGGAGGTTTGGGGGTTTTGTGAAACAGAAATGAAGAGCAATTGCAAAGGAGAAGTAAACAGGGCCAGTTACGAGCACCAGAACCCTTGCGTCACTGCAGTAAAGACTCCATCCAGTGTTGTTCTTGTTTGTTTACTAGACAAAGCATCCTTTTAAACCAGACTTTTCTGGAGGAGTGTAATCGAGACTTGTTTCCATGGACATCAGAAGGAAGGCTATGGGCTTTCTTGGAACCCAAACCTCAGCGGGCACTTATTGAGTACTTCAGATGACTATACCATTTGCCTATGGGACATCAGTACAGTTCCAAAGGAAGGAAAAGTGGTGGAGCCATAGATCATCTTTACAGGATGTACGCAGGAGAAGATGGTCCCAGAATCTGCTCTATGACTCTCTGTTTGGGTCAGCTGACGGTGAGAAACTCAGGTTTTGGGATACTCATTCAAAAGACACTCCCAAACCAAGTTACATGGTTGCTCACACTGCTGAAGTGAACTGCCTGTCTTTATATTGGGTTCATTCTTGACACAGGATCAGCTGATAAGACTAAGACTACTGTCTTGTGGCTCTGAGAAATCTGAAACTCAATTTGCATTCCTTTGAATCACGTAAGGATGAAATATTCCAAGTCCAGGGTTCACCTCACTGGGAGACTATTTTGGCTTCCAGTGGTATTGATCTAGACTATTTTGGCTTCCAGTGGTATTGATCTAGACTATTTTGGCTTCCAGTGGTATTGATCTAGACTATTTTGGCTTCCAGTGGTATTGATCTAGACTATTTTGGCTTCCAGTGGTATTGATCTAGACTATTTTGGCTTCCAGTGGTATTGATCTAGAATGTCTGGGATTTAGTAAAACTGGCGAACAGTCCCCAGAAAGATGCAGGAGATGCCCACCAGTGATTTGCCTACCACCTTCATAGAGGTCACACTGCCAAGATCCCTGATTTCTTCTGGAGTCCCCAGTGAATCTTAGGTGGTTTGTTCTGTATCAGAGGACAACATCATCCAAGTATGGCATCAGAGCATCAATACTGAAGACCATGAAGGAAGTGTGGATCCAGAAGGACAGGAGCCTAGGCATTTCTGCACCTGTGAGTTTAGACTCCTCGTTTTCCTCTGAACCCTGAAATTGATTTCATACTGGTTGAGACACAGGTTTTGTTCAGCTAGCCCTCTATAATAGATAGCACCAGTAATGCTATGAGCCCAAACAGTGGGTGCTTTCTAAATCTTAACAACAGGTCTCAATTCAATAAAGCACAGGCATATTTACATTTTCTTCAGAAATTTTCTAGTAACAAACCCAGATCTAAAGTAGCTTCAGAAATGGGACATATTGTGTGTGTTACTTTTCTTCTTAACTTATATCTCCAAGCTTTTCAGGCTGTACAAGTAAAGGCTGAAACAACCAAGCAATAGAGCTAAGAAACTTCAGAAGGTATCTAAGCTGTGAAATATAAATATTTCAAGATGTCATTTTGATTCGGGAATTGGGAGAAGTTCAAGTTATTCAGATTCCTACTGTATGGTCCTCACACAACTCTCTAGGATGCACTGTCCTATGTAGCCCCGTCTCCTCTTGATTTGTACACTTAAGACTACATGCTCCTCCTTCCCCTTACTGTATTTTTTTGCTCATTAATGTATTTCTTGAGTAGTTTTCATATTATTCTTTTCTCTCCTGCAAATGCATTTTGTTGTGTTTTTAAAAAACTTGGGACGACCAAGTTATAAAGATGTATTTTTTTAATTTATTTTTTATTTTCTGTGTAGGAGCATTTTGCCTGCTTGTATGGAAGTACACCATGTGTGATGCAATACTCATGGGCACCAGAAGAGGGCGCTGGATACCCTGACACTGGAGTTTCCATGTAAGCCACCATGTAGGTGCTGGGAACTGAACTTGGGTTTTTGTGCAAGAGCAGCTCTTAACAGCTGAGTTATCTCTCCAGCCCCAAGATGCATGTTTTTACCTGGCAATTATACCACAGTAAACTGTCAAGGTGAGAAGAATGAATTGATAGTTCATATTTATTTTTAAAAATAAATTAATCCTTGATAAGAGTTGCTTCTTTAAGGGGTTAGTCCTTGACCACTATAGTTTGATACAGTCTTTGCTGTGGTTGATGTGTCTCATCATCAGGCTTGTTACTCTCTATGACTAACCTTTGTCAGTACTTACAATGAAATAAGTTGCTTTTCTATACTAAAAAAAGAAAGTTTTCTACTGCGATGTTGTACTTAGCCAGTAACATCTGAGAAAAGCAGATGAGACAGAAGACATAAACACAAATGGAAATGGAATTTTCACAGAGCACGTACATATTAGAAGCAAACCATTTTGCCAGTGGCAGTGGCATATATACTAATGATCCTAGCCCAGGCCTGGGAGGCTGAGGTAGGAGGAGCTAGAGCTTGAGGTCAGTCTGAGATACACAGCAAAACTGTCAACACACAAATAAACAACAAACAAAACAAAATAACAACAAACAACAAAAAACCAAGCAAGCCATTCTATCTCCACCCAGAACACCAGGAGCACACTCAAGCTCCTGGAGATCCCAGGAGCACCACCAGCCATACGGAGTCAGACCACCTTGCAGTTTTTAGACTACTTTTTCAAGTGCGGTGGGCACACTCAGGAGTACACTTTTCAGGGAGGTGTACAACACAGGCCATTGCTTTCATCAAGGAAACAATTCCATCACGGGACAGAATCTAGGCTTAATTAACCGCAGATAAAGCATAGAATCTCAGGCTATGGTGGTTTAAGTTAAATCATGATCGCTTAAAAAAATGAGTGGAACTAAGTCTAGTTAGCTGGCAAGTCACCACAATTACAGTGTGGAATGCTGGTGGCCTGCTATGTCTGCCTGAAAACTGGCCTCTGACTCAGTCCCCTATCATAGAGCCAACAGCCAGCAGCTCCGGCCCTGGGGAGGAGGCTGGCTAACCATGGCGGAAATGCCTAAGGGAAATTGGGGTTTTCTAACCCTTTGTGCTTCCCCCAAATTAGCCTTAATGAGAGAGATTATGAGATAACACTCTTTCATCTCTGAAAATTAAATTGGAAAATACTAAAGCAGGAAATTTACAGAGGCAAAACTTTTTTTTTTTTTACAGAGTATTTGTAATGAGTGAAAAACACAGTGAATTCACTCAGAACTTTTCTGAGGCACATGTGGATGCTATTTCTTATTATAGAGAACAAAGTCTAATCAGCTGAGTCTAATCAGCTCAGAGGCAACAGAAGTTATGTGACTGAAATTGCTACTCAAGATTGACCAGGCTCCCCAAACACTTTGAGTTTCATAACAGAAAATAAGACAAATCTGGCAACAAGACTAGTTTTTACAGAAGATCTGGGTGTCGGTCAAAATTCTTTAAAGAATGTTTCTTGCTGGCATACATTAGCATGTGCACCTCACTGACATGGTGGATTTGGGTCATATTCGCCCTTCAGCTGGTCCCCTTCTTTCCCTAAAGACTCCCTCTACTTTCATTTTTTAATTTTTGTTAACTGGGTTCTACATATGAGAAAAAAAAATCAGTCATTCTAAGTCTGCTTATTTGCCTTAAAATGATTATCTCCAGGCATATTTTTCTAGTAAATGACATAATTTCATTCTTTTCCACTGCTGAATAAAAATGTCATTGTATGTATATTTCACATTTGCTTTATCCGTTTATCTATTACTGGGTACCTAGGCTGACTCTATAGCTATCCAATGTAAAGAGTGCTTCAGTAAACACAGATGTGCAGGAATCTTTGGAGTACCCAAGCTTAGACTCCTTCCCCTACACACCCAGGAGCAGTAGAGCTAGCTAGATCATGGTAAGTAGTTGGTTTTTTTTATTTATTTATTTTTATTTGATATGTGCATGTGTGCATGTACGTAAGTGCAGCACATGTATGCCTGGTGCGGCAGAGGCCAGAAGAGGGCATCAGATTCCCTGTTATGGACAGTTGTTAGCCACCATGTGGGTGCTAGGAACCAAACCTGGGTCTTTTGCAAGAACAATCAGTGTTCTTAACCACTGAGCCGTCTCTCCACATCGCTCTAGCACCAGGTTTTAGGTTTTGAGGAGCTATCATCCTGATTTCCATCGTGTTGAACTAGTTAACATTTCCACCAATAGTGTCGAAAGGTTCCTGTCCTGTGCTCTCACCCAATTTTGTTTATTTTTTTTTTTTTGGCTTGCTTCATGATAACCATTCTAATGTGACAATTTTGATGTGCAATTCTCTGCTGGCTAAGGCACACTGAACATTCTCCCCATGTATTTATTTGCCCTTTGAACTTCTTTGAGAATGGCCTCATCCATTATTTGTCCACGAACTCACTGAATTACTTGTTCTTTTAGTGTTTTTAAAATTGGGGGGCGGGGACTGTTTGTATATTCTGAATATGAACCTCTTTGGCATACACAGTTGGCACACTTTCTTCGTTTTTCCTGTGTTGTGAAGCCTTTTAATCGGATGCTCTCCTATTGGTCAATTCTTCCTATTATTTTTCTGAGCTACTGAAGTCCTATTCAGAGTCTTTACCTATCTCTACAATGTGAAATGTATTCCCCCAATATTTTCAAAATTTCATGAAGACTGGATTATTTCTTAAAAATATATATTTATTTTTATTTTATGGGGATGAGTGTTTTGCCTGCATGTAAGTGCATCTGCGTCATGAAAAGCCCATAGTGGCCAGAAAAAGGTGTCAGATCCCCTGAAACTGGAGCTATGGATGGTTGTTAGCTGCCATGTGGGTGCTGGGAACCAAATCTGGGTCCTCAACCAGAGCAGGCAGTGCTCTTAACCACAGAGTCATCCCACCCCTGCCACCATGGCTTTTTAAGCTACTGTCAGTAGTTTTTTCCTTGATTTTATTATTGCTATATAGAAAGGCTACTGAGTTTTGTATGTTGATTTTGAACCCTGATACTTTGCTGAAGTGCTCATTCGATCTGAGAGTTTTCTGGTGGAGTCTTACTGTTGTCTGGCAATACTGACAGTACTGACAGTATGACTTCCTTATCTGCATCACTTATTTTTTTCCTCTTACCTTATTCCTCTAGCAGAAAAAGTCAAGTTCTATAATAAACAAGAGAAGTGAACTTCTGTCTTGTCCTGATTTTACAGGAACAGCTTTCAGTTGTCCTCATTAGTATAATTCTTATAGACTTGCCACAAATAGTTTTTATCGTGTTAAAAATTATCACTCTAATCCTAGTTTCTTCAGACCTGTAATTATGTGGATGCTGAATTTTGTCAAAGACTATTTCTGCAATTATTGAAATGTCCTCGTCCTTGGATTTATCACTGTGCTCTATTATGCTTACTGCCTGGCATATGCTGAACCATCTCTGCACAAGTTGAAATCTACAAATTGTTGTAATAAACCTGTGGGCTTGCATCTCTGGTTATTCAACATCAGAATTAGAACATAGGAGCTGGAGAGATGGCTCAGCAGTTAAGTGCCCTTGCTACTCTTCCAGAGTACCTGTGTTCAGTTCCCAGCATCCACATGGTAGCTCACAACCATCTGTAACTGCAGCTCCAGGGGATTCCACACTCTCTTCTGGCCCCTGCAGGAACCAGGCACTCATGTGGTACACTTACATGCATGCAGGCAAGACACTCATGCATATTAAATAAAAATAACTACATCTTTGAAAAGAACTATAAATGCAGAATGAAAATGAGTATGTTAACAAGAATCTCACTTCCAACCAAAAAGTGTTGGTTATGATTTAAATTGCTACTAAAGTCATTGATTTGTGGCAAAAGAGACACAAGCTCAAAAAAGACAATAAACTCATTTCCCCTCAAAATGAAAACAAAAGTATAGATTCAATGTAAACACTGCCCTTCAATAACAAAAGTTCTGTCAAGTTACATATGTATAATTTCCTAAACCTTCACAACAGGTGTAAAGTAGAAAGGTTTTACTATTACTTTTAAGCAGAAAACCTAATTATAAAACACATTAGAAGTCCAAATACTAAAAGGTAATAAAAAGGAGAGAACCTCCAACATAATTATACCTATATCAACACAATCATTGTTAGCATAGGAATGTAAACTAGACTGTAATTCTTAACTCCAGTTAGTGTAAAAACTGAGGTCCACCCAGTGGCCTGTCCTTGCGCATTCAGAATGAAAAATGGTGGCCTCTTGTCATCCTGAAGGGACAGCATTGCCTACTAGGCAGGGCAGGCCACTACCTGACAAGGTATCCGCTCCACTGCCAAGTGCATCACTGTCTTAACTCTCTTCTCTATCTTCTGTCTAGAGACAGTAATCAAGGGAAGGCTGTGCAGTGAGAAAACAAAGTACTTTTCTGCTCCAAATTCCCACCCCATCTAAATAGGCGCCTCTGTGGCGAAATACTTTACTCCTAAGGAGTCTACCTCCAAGGCTACTTACTTAAAATAGGTGAAACCATTTCCTCAGTGAGCTAAATAAATATCTATTGTCTAACAATGAAGAAAACTTTTAAATTTTTATTTATTTATTTTTATTTTATGTGTATGAGTGTTATACCTGCATGCATGTAAATGCCCTCATGTTGTGCAATGCCCACAGAGGACAGAAGAGGGCACTGGATCCCCTGGAACTGGAGTTACAGATGGTAGGTAGCCACCATGCTGGTGCTAGGATTCAAACCCCAGTCTTCTGCAAAAGTAGCCAGTGTTCTTAATCACTGCGCCATCTCTCTCCAGCCCTGTTGTCTAGCATTTTTGATGCTTCATCATCAGAAACTTCTCTCAACTTGAGAAACAGTGTGATTCCAAAAATACCCTAAAATTTGGAATGACAGCCAGTAATGAACCTTCTATGTGCAAACAAGAGGTTGGGAAGGACCAAGCTGACTCAGAAGTGACAAAGGAAGCTAAGATTCCATAAACGGCCTCATGAACCCAAGGCCTAACCAGGTTCATATCTTGGGTGATAAAAAGAATCTATCCTGAGGATTTAGCAGCCCACTAAGCACTGTCCTTAAGACCAAGGTGAAGCTTAGGCACAGGTCAGCTGCACAGTTTGAATCCTCAGCATCTGTTTGACACTGCCTATAGTTCTGAATCTAGACCACTGAATCTATTGAGGAAGCCATGTGTGCACAGGAGCCATCCCAGAACGACTCTTTCCTATCCTACTGTAAGAAATGAGCTTAACATTCCATTAGAGGACAGTCTCACCCACACCCTCTACTATTTATTCAATGAGTTGAAGTTCTGCCTCACCACATCCTGCATTGGTACATTTCCTGGGTATTCAAAAATACCACAGTCTGGTTCTGTGGAGCTAGCTGCAAACATCTGGAATTGTACTAAAAAGGGCAAAAAAAAAAAACTATAACAACTGGAACAACTTTTAAATTGTTCCCATTGCATCATTTGACTTTGCATATAATTGTTTAACTTGATCTACTTGGCTCTTGTATCTAACTCTATGAACCTTACAAATTATGTAAACTTTTGCCCTGATTTTAGGGTATAGTTTTAAATGGTGATTTGATCAGAGGGAATGAATGAAGTCTGAGAGCAGAGCTCTCACTTTTAGTCTCTACAGATGTAGCCTAAAAATACACAATTCAAGATCTCCATGGCACACATAAATGTGCGCATGTTTGCATGTGTGTGTGTGGGGGGGTAAGTTATGGTTGGAAAGGAAGGAGAGAGGATCAACTATGTTTACAGCCGAGAAATAAATATTTTGTTATCCAAACAGTTTGATGCAATTGGAGAATGCAATGATGTGAGTCCTCTATATTTCTTGTTGATATTTTTTTAAATGTCTAGTTGTAGATAGTGAATTTCTGCAAGTATTCCTTTGATGCAAGTATCTTTTCAGGATAAATCATCAGCTCTACTGGGCCACAGGTACATGCAAACATCAACCCCTCAAGAAAGGAAAGAAGAAGCCATTTGACCCCACAGTTTCATCACGCCGTCTCCCTGAATGAACTGTTCCCTGTGTGATTTATGAGATGAAAACACTCTGCTTTGAGAAAGCAGGGAGATTTGCTAATTACCTTCCAACGGGGAATTTCTGGTTTTCCACTAGAGGATACCTTTCTTACTTTAAAATTCCCACTGGAGAATTTTAGTTGTTAATACATTTCTTCCAGTAGCAGTGACCATAAGGTAACTGTAATCACCAGTAAAATGCTATTGAATTACCCTTCAGGATACACACACACACACACACACACACACACACATACACACACACACACACTGTAGACTTGCAAAGCAAATCACTATCACTTGCTACTTTAAAAATAATGAAATACAGGCTGAAGAGATGGCTCAGTGGTTAAGAGCACTGGTTGCTCTAGCAGAGAACCTGGGTTCAATTCCCAGCACCCACATGGCGGCTAACAATGGTCTGTAACTCCAGTTCCCAGGGAATCGGATGCTCTCTTCTGACACCTCTGAGCACTACATGTGTGTGTACCTACATACATGTAGGTAATACACTCAAACACATAAAATAAAAATAGTAAACAAAATATTTTTTAAAACAACAAAATATTGGGACACTGGCAAAATTATCATTCACTATTCAGCCTTCTTGGGAACTATGAGCTGCCTATCACTGACGGAGCACTGTGATAGAGGCATAATTCAGAAATTATGATGTTTTGACTTGCACTTTTATGGTACTTCAATTTCCTTTCTCCATTTCATTCAGCTACCAGTCTTCACTCACCAGAAGTGGGTGAGGGCGCTCATGCTTCATGTTGTGCCATTGTGAGTGGAGAAACAGTGATGAGCTAAGGAGTTCATAACCCACTGGGGCTTGTAGCACAGGCCAAGCGGTTTATCATCTGAAACTCGGCATGAGAGTTCTGATTCACACAGGGGAACTCTTACCAGCCCGTGGCAGAATCAAATTATTAGCAAAAGGGTGTAATGACACATTTAGAGTCAAGAGTTTACATGCAATACGGAAACGTACACCAACAACCCAGGCACACAGACCAACACTGCTCAAAGAACTGCTCACAAAGACATTTTGGCCATTATAGAAAAAGTGGATCCTTTTTTTTCAAAAACTGAATTCCTAAGTTTCTTTTCATTGGTGCAGCTCTGACTTAAGAATGCTTGAATAATGTTTTCTTTTTCTTAAACAATGTTAGAATGCCTCCCTAACTTCCTGTAGAGCTAGAGGAAGAGGAGAAAGGGGAGGAGGAGAGGCCGCTAGGGCGTTTGTCAGCGCTAACACTGTGCAGAATTCCATCGATATGTAATTCACATGTTCAGAGTCTCTCACCAGAGTTGTTTTTATTCTTAGTTGCTTTATCTCTGGGTCATAAGAAAGACAGAAATCATAAGAAATGTAATTTCTGTTTAGCTTAATGAGAAAAACTTCTTAATTTATATGAGTACTGCCTACATCCCGAAATCATTTAATGCTAAGAGCAGCAAAATCTCAAAAAGCCCCCGATTCAAACACCTCTTTGAGGATGAACCTGGGAGAGGAACAAGAAACAAACTGTCTAATCAGGCAGGCTACAGAAAGCAGCCAGTGGGGGCCTGGAGCAGACTGAAGGATAAACTGAAAATGTAAATAGTTGACAAACTACAGAGCCACATGCATGCTATCATTCGTGACAATAAGAACAATTATATTTTTAATGAACATTAGTTTGACTTGCATGCTCAAAATGCAACCAGGGGAATTAAAATGAACCAGTCAACAGGCCACACAGGCCTAACAGCCTGGGCGGAGAAAGCCCCTGCTCCAGTCAGCAGCACTTAGCTACTCTATGGAACGGTTTCGAGGCTCCCTTGCAGCCCTAGCAATCTCTGTTCTTAGAGAATCTACCGACTCCTCATTAATTTTAATTAGCCGATTAGTTGTATGTTTGTTTGTTTTTTTAAAGTTTGGATTTCATACTTATTTCAAAATCTCAAAGAAATTATTTTCCCTTTCTCCTCAGAACCAAACATACTGTATACAGCCACTTCAATTCCACAGCAACAGAGGAATTTAAATTCAAATTTACATAACTGATTCAAGGTTATTCTTTGAAAAAGACTGAGACTAACAACAATACAAAATTGTACAGAGCCGCACATCTATTTAATTGTTCAAACAGATACATTAACGTTTTTACAAATAGGGTTATTTGAATTAAGTCTGATTTTACCTCTGGAACTCCAAGCTTTCGGCAGGCTTCCAAAAAGTTTTCCACATTTCTTCTGCATTTGGCCATACTAAGTTTGGGCTAGAAATGTAAATATACAGAAATAAAATTATCAATATAATAAAAAACTACTCAGAAACAGCAATCTAAAGATTAAAAATCTTAATATTCTGGATCACATTCTTGTAGATATTATGTTTCTCTGTGTGTGTGTGTGTGTAGTTACACAAATGTTTATACAGATACATATGTATATAAGGTTAATATGCTGACATATGTATGTGTTCTTTTGCTTATTGTTGTAGGCATGTGTATGTATATACACATACATATACGTACATTGTTTTGATGGGGTCATAACTGTTGAATAACCCACTTTAGTCTAAATATACCATAGATATCATCTTTTCTCAACAACAAATGTATATCTATATGGAAGGTTTAAATTCACCATGCTAATTAAATTATCTCCTCACCAAAACAAGATTTAATCACAAGACAAAGAGGTAAAGAGCACTAAAAACAGTAGTACATGTTCAGAACTTAACCTGAAGCTTTCCACAGCTACAACGACCTTCGCTTCAGATGACTTGAGGGTATGAGATGGATAACAGTCATTTGATTCATACTTGATAATTTTTCCATGGTAATATTCAAACACTTGTCAAATTTTAACATTCCACTATTAATTCCCTTAAAAAGGAAGGCAAGGAGCGAGAGAGATGGCTCTGTGGTTAAGAGTACTGGTTGCTCTTCCAGAGAACCTGGATTAGGTTCCCAGAACCAACATGACAGCTAACAACCATCCACAACTACAGTTCCAGGATCTAGCACCCTCTTCTGGTCTCTGTGGGAACCGCACGATGAGGATGACATGGGTGCACCTACATACATGCTGGCAAAACACTCATATAGAAATAAATTAAAAAAAATTTTTTTAAAGGAAAAAGCAAGAAGTAACACTGGCCCCAGTTCTTCAGTGGAATTTTTTTTAAGCCCTATTCTGTGAACAGAGTGAAGTAAGCATGTAAAGCTAAGCCAACTCTTACTTCATCTCCTGGGAACACAATCCAATCATCAAAACCAAAACCTGTATAGCTTTTATTAAAAAGATGAAAAAGACCCACCCTCTACAAAAGAAAAAGGCCTATTACTATGTCAAACAACTAAGTCTAGAGACTAAACAAATACTGTCCAACTTGGCTAGGGAGGAAGTCCTCTCAACATGGGCCATATAAGACACAGCCACAACTGGGGGTGGTCTTGCCTGTTGCCCGCCCTGAATTTCTTAGGATGGGGATGGCTGTATGAGGCCACATGCCAGGAGAAACCAAGAGAACATGGAGAACAAAGAAGATGTTCTAGATGAAGCAGATGGGGTACCGAGAGGCCCAGCATTCACTTCTGATCCAGCGGGTCCTTTATCTTCCTTCATGTATTTATGGTTCAAGAGGATTTGTTCTGAAACTTCAGCAATGCCCCACATCATTCAAAATACTTAGGTTATCACAGAATTATACAGAAAGGATTCAAGTTATACTAAAATGCCTTCACTTCTTGAGAATTAAGAGGAAGCCTCACTTAAGGCCTCAGATAGGGAAGTATATGTGATAATGGCTAAATTTCAACCTCACCATTGATCAATCAAAAATCACATTAATTATATTTACTGGGATGCCAGTGTTTTGCTTATCAAATTCTCAAGAAATGAAGAAACTCGCCTCTCCCCCAGGAAAATTCTCAGCACATTGACAATGGCCAGTAACTCTATCTACCTTACATTCCTTCAACCTGGCATAAAAAAATGCACATTAGGGGCTAGAGAAGGTGGCTCAGTGGTTAAGAGCACTGGCTGCTCTTATAGAAGACTTATGTTCAAATCCAGCACCCACATGGTTGTCAACAACCATTTGCAACTCTAGTTCCTGGGTATCCAGCACCCTCTGCTATCCTCCACAGGCACTGCACGACATGGGTGCACTTTTATACATGCAGGCATAGCACTCATACACATAAAATAAAAATAAATCAAAAAAATTTTAAATACACAGTAAATTCATGAATGAAAAACCCGAAGACTTAATGATGGGTAGCAATACTGAAAGAACAGGCATTGTCAACAATGACGGGGGATACAACTGTATTGTCTACTCTGTGCCACATGTTCTGTTTAGTGCCAACATCATAAAAGTGGAACCAAAAGACACAAACTTCACAGCCATTCGGCCCAGTGTAGGTAGAAACCTTAATAGGTTCAAAGAAGTTGTAGAATAACACGGCGTAGTTCTTCACGGTAGTGGGTTTGCTATAAGGGAAAAAAATACAGAGAAACCCAGCTCTAAGGAGTCAAGGATAGTTTGCCTCCTGTAAACACTGAGGCAGTGGAAAACTGAGTGGTGGAGCTGTGGAGGGCAGGGTGGCAGGTGTCACGCGTGCGGGTCTATCCCTATAGCAGGGCTGAGTTCATCAAAAACCACTTCAAGGCCAGCAATATAGTTCCACAGGACAAGGTGCCTGCCACCAAGCCTAATGACTTGAGTTCAATTCCCAGACCTATACAGTGAAAGGAGAGAACTGATTCTTACAAGTTGCCCTCTGACCTCCACACACATGCTGTGGCAAGTGCATGGCTATACACACACACACACACACACACACACACACACACACACCCAATAAACAAAGATGTAATAAAAATACTTCAAGAAGCTCACAGAAAAAATTCGGATAAATAGACATTTAGATGCAAACTGTACTTCTAAACAGACCCATGACATAACAGTATAATTGGTAAACTGGACATTTAGGAAGAATGTTAATAACAGAAAATTTGGGCTTTCATAAACTTTAAACACTATTAAATAGTGTGTATAAAAGGATCATAACTAAAAATACAAATGTATTTTATCATTTCATCTTTGGATGGTAGGAAAAGAATTTCTTTTCCTGTTTTCTGCTATTTTCTTCAACTGAGCACTATTTTCCAATTAAGAAAATTTTATTTAAAAAAAGAAAGGGAAGCTGGGCATGGTGGCACACACCTTTAGTTCCAGCACTCAGGGGCAGATGCAGGTAGCTCTCTGTGAATTCAAGGCCAGCCTGCTCTACATAGTGAGTTCCAGCTGGGGGTTGCAGGGAGACCATGTCTCAAAAAAAACAAAATAAAAAACCAATAAAACAACAACAAAACCACAAGGAAAAAATGAAAATATTTCTTTAAACATATAGCAATTTTTTCTAAAAAAGAAAATAACAAAATGTATAGGTTCATGATACTTAGTGTCTTCTGACACCCTGTAAGATGACAGTGCACCTTCCAATTAGAGACTGAGGAATCAGAGGAACCCGGTGACAGTCTGGCACTCTGCTCAGACAACTCTGTGTCAGCTTGAAACCCAACTGTAAAAGATACTAGTGAGGGTCTGGAGAGATGGCTCCTTGGTTAAAACCATATTCTGCCCTCAAAAAGGGCTTGGGTTTAGCATTCACATCAGGCCTTTAACTCTAGTTCCAAGGGCTCTGACTCCCTCTTCTGGCCTCCACAGGCACCTGAACACATGTGTACAGAAACACACGATATACATAATCAAAAAATAAAACCAACTTAACAACAAAAAGATACTGGTGAGTTCTGCAGTGTATTATTGGATCAGAACTCACTGTCCTATGCTAAGGTTGCTAGAGACAGATATCAAAGAGAAGCCACACTGGTCTCCTCCTTATCTTGTTTCTGAGGCAAAATTGGTTCAACTTTGGAAAGGAAAAAAGCAGATTTGATATTCTAGAAAAGGAATTAACAGTTGAAATGGGATCATCAGCTAGTCTTTCTGCTGCCAAGAGAAGAGAAAGTCAGATAAGTGATGCCTTCATGAGGTCGTCTCGGGGGAAATGGGGGGCTTGAACAACTGACCTCCCGACACACTGATTACACAGTCAGAAGTGTACCTGGAGATTAGAGGCTCTGCTCTGAAAATCTGCTCTGTATAAACATGGATGGCAGGAATGGTTCACATTTGCATGTCTAGTCTGTCTAGTACCTCATGTCATCTTCACAAGAAAGGGTCTATTATAGAGAAGAGCAAACCATGCTAAAGACAGGATGCAACTTGCTCCAAGTCTTAAGGCTTTTAGAAGTAAACCTGGAATTTTAATCCAACCTTACATTCTTAGCTCCTGAACTCTACAACTTCCCCTAACAAAGCAAATCTGTGGGTAGAAACACTTCTACTCTTGTTTGTTTAAACCCTATGTGGGCTTCAAAGACAAGCCTATCTATCTCTGATTACTCCCTTCTTAGGGCAGCTCTCTCTGGCCTTTAACAGGCTCTGCAATTTCTAGGGCCAGGCCTGGAGTATAGCTCAGTAGGAGAGAACTTGCTTATCAGACAGTGGCCCTGGATTTGATCGTTGGCAAGAGACAAGAAAGACTAGCTGACTGACTTCTGGTTGACAAGTTATTAATATTTTCCAGAGATGGCATATCTTTATAAGTAGCTTTAAAATCCCCAGTGATAAATAGAGAAAATAGATTTCTACCATTAATCCCAGCACTGGGGAGGTTGAGGCAGGAGGATCATAAGTTCAGGGCTAGCCTGGGGTACATAGTGAATACATAGGGACACCCTATTGAAAAAGAGAGACAATCTACTTAGAAGAAGATACAAATAGTTTTCTGAGAAGACATTTAACTAATGTCTTTTAAACTAATCCTATGTGAGAAATGAATGTTCATCTCTCATGATCTTAAGTTAGCATCTCAGTTGGTCTTTAAACTTCACACTTGAGATAGTTATTTTTCTGTCTTTCCCATATCTGGTTTTAAGTATTTTTCCTTTGGTGAAAATGCTGCTTCCCCAGACCCCTCCCTTTGTTCTCTTTTTCTAGTTGTCTGGGGACCAACAATTCTGTCCAAAAAAGATCCTGTGTGGTGTCAGTTTTCCCTTCTGTGGAAGTACTTACAACTGCAGGTGAGGGGACGTGGATGCTGGCGACAGATCGTGGGCGGATGTGATTGGCCAGGTGGCACAGCACAACACCATCCATGAGCGCTGCCCCCAGGTCTTCATGCAGTGTTACCTTCAGCCTCATCTCGATGCTCTGGAGGGGGAAGCAGAAGGAGCCAGTTGCTATTTATGTATTTATGAACTAAAGTGCTATTCTCAATATGGGGACAATGATAAGGATGTCTGAAACTGGGGAGATGGCTCAGCCAGTAAAGTGATCACAAAGACCTGATTTCAATTCTAGCATCTACAATTTAAAAGGAAACGTCTGGCATGATGGTGTATACTTATAATCCCAGCACTGGGGAGGGAAAGACAGGTGGATTCCTAGGGCTCGACAGTCAGCCAGCCTAGCCTGCTCAGCAATTTCCAGCCCAGTAAGGGACCTGTCCCAAAAACAAAACAATAGATGACACCTGAAGGACAACACCTGAGGTCACCCTCTGGCACCCACATGCACACATGTACACGCACCCACATGCACACACATACACGCACCCACATGCACACACATACACGCACCCACATGCACACAGAGGGTGTCTGGAAAACGCTGACATGAGTTAAATGTTTTCAAACAATGTAAAAAAAAACCCTTCTATAGAAGGACAGATTCAGTTTTATGGAAATGTTTCAATTAAAATAACACAGAGTGTCCTAGTTCGCTTCTCCATTGTTGTGATGAAACACTCTGACCAATACCAGCTTGGAAACAAAAGGGTTTATTTAGCTGGCATCTCCTGGTCACACAGTTCATCAGGGAGTTCAAGGTAGGAATTCAGGGCAGGAACCTGGAAGCAGGAGCTTGTACAAAGGCCATGGAGGATAGCTGCTTACTGGCTTGCTCCTCTGGTCTGTGTTCAGTCTGCTTCTTTACACAATACAGGGCAACCTGCCCACAGTGGGCTGGGCCCTCCCACTTCACTCAACAATCAAGAAAAAGCCTCACAGGCATGGCCACAGGCCAGTCCAATGGAGGCAATTCCCCAAATGAGGCTCTCCCAACCCGGGTGTGTTGACACTAAAGCCATTTAGCACATACAGTGAAATCATTTTTCATTTTCTTTTGTTTTTGAGACAGGGTCTTGGGCCAAACTGCCTGTGTAGTTGAGGGTGACTCTCAGTTTCTGGTCCTCCTCAGTAATGTGATTTCAGGCATGTGTCACCATATCTAGTTTGGAGTGACTTCTTAAGTTCAATGTTTTCTCAGCCTTGGCTTTGAGACTATAGAAACAGAAGAGATTGATAAATAAAAACTAAACCTGATTGGCTCCAACAGTATGCATGGGAGTGCAAGGGAGATTAAGGGAAGCTTTTCTCTTTAACAATGTTTTAGTTGAGAAATTCATTATTGCCCTTATTTTGAAATGAAACTTGAGGAGCTGAAGCAATGGCTCAGTGGTTAAGACACATACTGTTCTTCCAGAAGGCCCAAGTTCAGTTCCAACACCCATATTCAGACAGCTCACAGTGCTTATAACTGCAGCTCCAGGGAATCCGATGCCTCGTCTGGCCTCTGCCAGCACCGTACTTATGTACACATACCCGCACTCAGACTGTGCTGGTTAATTTTTGTCAACTTGACCTAAACTAGAGTGACCTGAGATGAGGGAACCTCAGTTGACAAATTTCCTCCAACCAACCTGTCTACATGTCTGTGAGGCATTTTATTAACTGCTAATTGATGTGGAGGTGCCCAGACCACCACAGTGCCAGACCTGGGTAGGTGAGCTGGGCCATATAAGAAAGGTAGCTGAGCAAGCCAGAGAAGCAAGCCAATGAGCAGCATTCCTCTGTGGTCTCTGCTCCAGTTCCTGCCTTCAGGGTCCTGCCCTGACTTCCATGATATGGATGTGTAAGCCAAATAAACCCCGTCCTCTCCACACTGCTTTTAGTCAGTGTTCTATGACTCCAACAGGAAACCAAATTAGGCTGAAGACACACAGAGATACACGTAATAGGACACAATGCAGAGAGGTTTCACATGCTGCCTGCCAGGTCCCCCCAATAGTAGCAACGTGCAAAACCACCACGACACTGCTGCTGTGCT
The DNA here is from genome assembly GCA_035773235.1 of Eospalax fontanierii. Taxonomy (NCBI): domain Eukaryota; kingdom Metazoa; phylum Chordata; class Mammalia; order Rodentia; family Spalacidae; genus Eospalax; species Eospalax fontanierii. Next base: position 82,658,474 of record CM069524.1, read on the forward strand.
TCAAGGCGCATGACCCTCCATCTCAAAGGCCTGTGGGCTGTCCTTTTTTGGCTGCACCCCCGTCCTCCTATCCTGAGAAAAATCATCCACCTTTCTTTTTCTACTCCTTCTGGAATTCTCCAGATATGAATTCAGATCACTTGTTGCACTGTCTCAGTGCCCAGGCTCTGTTCTTCACATTCAGTCTGCCTTCTCTCAGCAGCTCACATAGAAACCCTTTCTAATATACTTGTCACTTCAGATCTTTCCATTGTCACTTCCATGCGGCGTGGCACCCAACCACTGGTTTCCTCATTTGGGACTGTTTTTTTCAGTTCTCAATTTCTTTCTGGTTCTTCTTTGTAGCTGTCCTGGTTGAGTTTCTACTTCTTTGCTCTGGCACACCAACACTGCCTCTTCTGTGCTGGGTTAATCACTGTTCACTCTATCTCCATCTCCATTGTGGCTACTTGAAAATCTGTCACATTCTAGGCCTGAGCATCTCAGTGCTGAGCATCGAATCCAAGGCCTTCCCTGCACTGGGCAGGTGCTCTCCCGCTAAGCTACTTCTCCAGCTTCTTTCAGATAAACTAACATCCTCGCTGGGTCAGAGTTGTCATCTGTGGACTGTCGTTTTCTCATTTGGTTTATGGTCCTCCTGGTTCTTGATGTGGTGAATGATTTTCAACTGAAACCTGGGCATTTTCAATACTATATTTTAAGACTCTGGATCTTACTTGAAACTCTGTTTTAGCCGGCTGTGTTTATGGACACTGCTCTGGTACAGAAATAGAGACTCCTGTCTAGTTAGAACTGGATGAATATAGAAGTCTAGGCTTTCTGCTTGGTCCTGGGGTTGGGGACAGGACAGCAGATGTCTCCCTCTGGCTGCATGGAGTAGGAATCCAGGCTCCACCTGAGTCTCCATTGGAGCTGTGGAAGTAGACAGGCTCCACACTAGTGGTGGGAATGAATTTCTGGTTTTTGTCTCAGCTTCTCTGACACCATTCTAGTGGGACTGAGTCTAGTTTCCAGCAATTGATACAGCAATAGTGAGACTAGCTTCCTTTCTGTGTTGTTTAGCTGGAACAGAGAATAGATTATCTAAAAGTTTTCTGTCTTGCTAGATCATCCATTTCCTAGCTGTCTAGCTAGAGGAAGCAGGCTTTCAGTGGAAACCTTCTTTTTAAATAAAAAAAATTCCGTCCTGGGGCTGGAGAGATGACAGCTCAGCCTTTAACAACACATGTTGCTCCTGCAGAGGACCTGGGTTCTGTTCCCAGCACCTACATATGGTAGCTCACAACAACCTATTACTCCAGTTCCAAGAGATCTGATGTCCTCTTCTGGCCTTCACAGTTACTGTATACACGTATACAAGCAGGCACACACATACACATAAGATATAAGTTAAAGATTAAATCCCCATGAGAAACAGCACATATAACAGGGCTAAATAAATCTCCTCTGTCCTGTGTATAGAAACCTACTCTGTGTGTGTGTGTGTGTGTGTGTATATGTGTGTGTGTGTGTGTGTGAGAGAGAGAGAGAGAGAGAGAGAGAGGAGAGAGATCAACATCTGCTATCTTACTCAGCACTCTGCTTATTTTTTGAGACAGGATGGCTTACTTTTCCTGGATCTCACCGATCGGCTAGCCAGCCAACCCTAGGAATTCACCTTCTCAGGCTCCCCAGAGCTGGGGTTACAGCTGCTCACCACCACAGCTAACTCTTGTTTGTTCATTTTTTCACAGAGGGTCTCTCTGTAGGCCCAGCTGGTCTAGAACTCATTATGTAGACCAGCCTGGCCTCAGTATCAGAGAGATCAGTCTCCCTTTGCCTCCTCAGTGCTGGGATAAAGGTGTGTGCCACCATGTCTGACACACACCCAGCTTTTTTTATGTGGGTTTTAGAGACACTCTCTAAAGAACTCAGTTCTTCATGCTTGTGCAGCAAGCATTTCCCAATTGAGCCACCATCTCCCCAGTTCTCAGACACCTAATTTTGTAAGATATTGTCTCTAATTCTGTATCATTAAATTAAAACATCAATCACCAATATGGCTCAAGGTTAGGATAAAATTATAGGATGTTAGTTTTTATTTTATTTATGCATATGAGTGTTTTGTCTACATATATGTGAATACACCACATGTGTACAATGCCCGTAGAGGCCAGAAGGGAGTGACGGATCCCCTTGACCTGAAGTTACTGAGGGTTTTTACCCACAATGTGAGTGTTGACAACCTAACCAGGGTCTTCTGCAAGAGCAGTCAGTATTCTTAAGCACAGTGCTCTCTCTCCAACCCCAGGATGCTTCTTTTTGAGAGTTATGTTGTACCTTCTGATCTTGCAAGTTCACACCCAAAGAGACTGGGCAAAGGACCCAACTAACCCCAACTAACTCCCCCCGCCCCCACCAATCCCTCCTTGCTTGCTGAATCAATCAGCCAGCATGACTTAAAGATATGGTAAGGGTTTTTTTTAAACAATTTGTTCCTTCTAACAACCTGCTATACCATTTAAATGTATCATCTTCAGTAACAAAGGGGGTGATCTATACGTTAATTTATTAATTAATTTTCATTTCTTTTTGTTTTATGAGTAAGAGTGTTTTGCCCACATGTTAAACACACCCATGCCATGCAAGGCCCATGGAGGCCAGAAGAGGGCATAATATTTCCTGGAAATTCTGGATGGCGTTATGGCGTTATGCTCTTAACCACTGAGCCACCTCCCCAGCCTGGGTTTAGTTTTTATTTAGAGGATTTGTTTCTCCTTCATTAAATTCACTATTATCTAAAATTGCATTTATACTGTATCATTATATCATGCAAGCTTCATATTCATCCCTGGAACACTGCCTATCAATAGGGTGGTGGCCAATAACCATTTATCAGAAAGGAGACACTTTAACAGACTCTGTATCCTCTGAGGTGCTTCTTAGCCTGAGGTCACAGTCATGGTATTTCTTTTTGAATGTGAGGAGCTCACACACTGCCTTTAACAGCAGTTTCTGTCCCGGTCATGGAACTGTGCACTGTCACTTCCATATACATATGTAAGATTTTCCTGTGTTGACACAAAAGCCTCAAGGACACACAAGTAACTTCAGAGTGCCCACTAGGATCTGCACAATGAATCAGACAGCTCTAGTCCCTGATATTACTAAGCTCACAATCACTGATGGCATCCAGGGTAAGGCTTCATTTTCAGTAGGAATTCACATGGTTTGCTTATTTCAGGACTGATTCCAAAGCTTTGACCAGGTGGGAATACAAGGTATGGAAAACTACAAATACCTTTAAATTAATGACATATTACCATTAAGCAGATATGTGAGGCACTGTCTGTCTACCAGAGCTGAAATAATGCTGTAATTTACATGTATGCATTAAGAATTTCTATGTATAGTGCCAACAGAAACTGAAACTTGAGGCTGTTAAGTGACTTGCCTGATATCAAACAGTAAGTAACCTAGCTAGAACTGAAACTGGGATTGCATGCAAGCCTTATTTTTTCAAAATGCAGAATGCTGCTTTAGGCCTCAAAGTTACAACTTAATCACACGCCATCCCTGGTACCTCACGGAGCTGTTCCACCAGTTCTTTTTCTTCTCTCATCTGTTCCATCTTCCTCCGAATTGTAAACTGTGGGTCTATAGATTCCAACTTTCTCTGAGGTCTTAGAAACACTATAATAGAAAGGGGGGAAAAAATCAACCTCTATTGCCACACAGGGCCATTCATACTTCAATTAAACACGTTATTTACACCGATAATCTCTTAGCATTTGCAGAAGCAACAAGATTTTAGGTTTATAAGGAAGCTGATTTGAATACTCTAAAAAAAATTATCTGTAAGCTATTTTAGGTTGTGTGAACCGAAGAGCTATTTTGGGGGTGATAATAATTGAACCAAGGAAAGTGCCTGCACTGGGGTGGAGACAAGGCCATGCCATCACTCAGACAGATGCCATGCCTGCCGCTCTCATTTCTATTGCCTTCATTTTGTTTTAAATTATACTCTAAGATTTTAATTCTAAAATTCAGTTGTACTCTAAAATTAAACTTTCATTAAATTCATATAATTTAACACAAATAAGAGGACACTAGAATTGCTTCACATTTAAAAACAGGCATAGAAAACTTATTTTGTTGGCTTCACAGTTTATAGGCCACAATTAAGAAACACAACTATATAGTTGAGTATAGGATAGAAGAAATTCTGCCTTCTGTCATGTCACTGGCCAGGTCTAAAAAGCCAGCTCTTTACAGATGAGCACAGACTACTTTCAGAACAGCTGATCAGATGGATTATGGGTAGCTTGAGAGACCACCAGTAGTTTTGGGTCTTTAAACTATGGAACAGTAACTGAAAATGGTGTTTCCCCTCCAGAAGTTAAGAAAGTATATACTTTCTTAGGCTGAGGCTGTATGTAGTTCAGAGTAGAGCACTTGCCCAGCATGTATGGTTCTGGATTTGGTTCCCAGCACTGCAAAGTAAAGGCAGGAAGCGAAAGAGGGAGGGAGGAAGCGAAGATGGGACGGAGGGAAAATAATAAAAATCATCTGCCCTAAACTTCTAGAGGATAGCATCAATCAGGAAGACTCAAAATATTCTACATGTAAAGAATAATCATAGCAAGGATCTTAATTTTTAAAAAATACAAATCCCAGGACATATTTAAACTGGCTATTTTCTTCCTAGAGATCTTTAGACTAGACAGCAACGCCTAGTCTATAAGAGGACACAAAAAGACGTTATGGACTAAATCCCATTTCCTCTGTGTAGACATTCAAATGGGGTGGAAGTGTTAAGGGAATCTTCCAGGAAAGTTCCTGCACAGAATTTCAATGCCAAAAATCATCACCATGCAGAAAGTGCTCCTGACACTCCAAGGCCAGAAGTTTCCAACCCTGTCATTTAAACAGAGTTGAATATGGAGTCTACAACCTTCATTCTATCCTGACACTCATTTCCTAGAAGGACACTTTAGAAACTATCTCAGGGTGTTATATTTTTTTAAATTAAATATGGCTGACAGATATCATACTTGGGATAAAAAGCCTTATGTGTATACTTCTTACAATTAAATATCCCAGTGTTCTAATCAAAATGGCATTCATCTCAATTTGTCCTTTTGGGTCTGCTTTCTAAATGAGTTTGAAGATACCTGAATCAGCACAGAGACTCTAGGGAACATGAGAAGGCTGACATAATCTTGACTCACACAGTTCACGTACAAGATGTTGATCTAATATGCACACAGCTTTCTGCCTGCTCCCATTTCTGAACCTCTGGTGGAAGCAACCCAAGAAGTCACCAGCAAAGAGAGTCAAAAGCATGTCACAGAAGGCCTTTTACCAAGGCCCACCCACAGAAGCTAAAGTCCACAGGAAGTGAGACCAACTGCTTAAAAAATAAAGCCAAGGCCAGCAAAAGGAAGGACAGTATGAGAAACAGAGTTCACAGAAGAGAGCAAGGGAAAGCCTGATGGAGCAGAAGCACGGAGCGATGCCTTAACAGCAGCACAAGAGACACAGAAATCCATCAACCGAAGCAGAGCAACCAGAAGAGAAATACACTGTAAAACCTAAAAATAATCCACATTTCCTGAAGGTATCAACTGAATTTACCAAAAAAGTCAAGGAATGTGGCGAGAGCTGGGTAATACACGCTCATGTCACCAAGGGGCGCCTCAATACCACTGCAGTAGGCCTGATGTTTTCTCTGGAGGTAATTTCCTTTTTGCCTTTTGTCTGGGGTAATCTTATCTATGTGGCATGCTTAATATTTTCAATATGTTTTTATTGGAAGACTTAATTTTGAATAGGAAAGTATGAGAAAGTTAAATGGACTGGGAGTTCCGGCTTAACTGCACACAATTCGAACCTCTGCTTACTGGAGCCCTGTGAGGGACATCAGAGTACGGCAATGGTGTCTGGGTTTTCATCTCCTGGCACAGCTTTACATCTTAAATTCCTGTGCATCTTAAAAATATAACACGCACACTGGGATATCTGTTCTGTGAATGTTAAGCAATCAAAAAGTGTTAAAAGTGTTCGACTTATAGCTTATTTTCGTAAGTATGAATACCAGTACAAATAATTACTGAAAATCAAAAGTATATGCATTATATGCACTATAAACTATATAATTATAATTAATGTAGACTGTATATGAATTTTACACAAAAATTCTTTAGGCTCATTGTAAATTTTCCACTTTATTTCTGTCTGGGATCAAGCCTTCAGGAAATTTATCTATGGGAAAATTATCCAATATTTGTTAATTCCATATAATACATTTCAAACACTCTCTACTTAATCCAGAAGAATAAAGTTTAACTTGAGGCTGCATGACAATGTAAAAACTTGTTAGCACCTGCTTTTCAAATTAGATTCACCCTGTCTAAAGATCTAGAAAAGCAAGGAAAGAAGCTGTGTGTGCATGTGTGTGCATGAGTGTGCGTGCGTGTACGTGTTCTCGCACACGTATTCCTTCATGTACAGGTAGAGGAGAGATAGAACATTAAGAAGCAATGAAAAAATGAGTCCTTCACTGTTTAATTATTATGGAACAAACTAATTGCATTTACAACACATAACATAAGACTTGCTGATGTGTGCAGTTTCTTTCATAGGAGAGAAAGATTTCTAAGCACAGCCCTGCAGAGAATGATGGTATATGTATGCAGAAGATCAAATTTATATCTGCAGGTAAAGATCAAATTCCACTGATGTTTCTATCACTTGTACAGTTTCCTTCACATTCCTCTTCATCCAATCCCTGAGCTGGTATAACTTCTACTCCCATGTTTATCTGGCACGCCTCACCCTGTATTACTGTATACACATACATGAATGTATCTGCAAGAGCCCATTTGTAGGCTCTACTATGCCCCACAAAGTAGTGAGCTGGGAAGGCTTGTTGACTGAGTACATGAAACAAGCTCCAAAAACTCTTTCATGAAATATTTGTATATCTGAAGATTACCTTTTGCAGAAATTACCTTGCCCTGATAGCTAGTTATCTGAATCTTTTCTCTTACAAAAAAATCCTCAGTTTATTTTCCATGTCTGATTTCATTAGTCTCCAACATAAAAGTCCATGAAAGCAGAGATCATATCTGTCTTTTCTAGATCTGTCCTCATCATTAGAGACATGCCTAGCAAAAGTTAGCACTCAAGAGGTGCATGAAACATGCACAGGAAACCATGTCTCCAATCATCTTTCTGTTAAGCAAAGAAAACCTCTGGTCCTCAAGATTGCATGAAATATGCCTTTCTGTTTATTTTATTTTTTGCAAGAAATGCAATTTGTATGAAGATTATTAGCCTACAGTATTACTAAATCTTAACCCAATTAAAAGACACTTCTTCATTGTGAAGCTTGAGGTTTTGAAATTCAGCCTTCCCTTTCTTAGGAGTTAAGAATGGGGGACACAGGAAGCTGGAGGGAAGAGAAGATGAGAGGGGATGGGAACACAGTACTTGTTTATGAAATTCTCAAAAAAAAATTAACCAAGACAAAATAAGCAAATATAAATAAATGAATAAATGGTGAGAGAATGTCAAACCAGCGGGAATTCTGATATTTCAAAGCCTTTAGGAATAACCAAAGACATTTTGAACTTGTTTAAGTAAGTTACAATCCTTGTTTTCTTTTTATCTGCCTGTTTATTTGCTTCAGAGAAACTCATAAAAATTTTCTAGAAAACTAAAAAAAAAAAAAAAAAAATGTGGACTAAAGTGGCTTTCAATACATTCAATTCCAGGGTAGAATGCAATGGTTTAGAAAGAAATATTATAAGCTTTAGATCCTAGCTACTGTGAGTTGGAAATCAGGGGAACTCATTCATTCATTTCTTTCAGGGATTACGATGAATGAGGTATACTTGCTACCCTTGAAATGCTTAAGTTTCTTCTGCATCTGACCCAATGGCTGTCAATCCTACTTCGGCCATGCATCACATCAAAAGCAAGCAAACAAATAAATGCTTATACTCAATGTCAATATTCATCAAGTAAGTTAGTATTTCTGAGCCTGGGGACCAGGTTCTGGAATATAAAGCCAGAGATGAGAACCACTGAAAAGTCCGACCTCTCATCTTTCTCACTTGAATGGGGGAGAATAAGATCTTCATGCAAAAGAAGATGTGTGTAAATGGGCCCAAGATGAACATGTCCATTCATTCATCCTCAAGTAAAGACCAGTTTTAAGTAAGCCTAAATTAGCACCCACAAAATCACTACAAATGAAGAGGCAAAATGCCTCCAAGTGACTGGGAGAACGACGGGCTGTAAGAGCGCCACAAGTGAGCACGGGGGAGGGGAGTGTCTGGCGAAGATCCAAAGGAGGTAAAGCTGTCCCTGATGCCAGAAGCAGGGAGAGCTCCAGATGGGCTCCCAGCTGTCCTCTGTCCCTCTCAGGAGACTAATGTCAGGAACTGTGGGATTCCAAACACCCAAGGTCTTTGCAGCCTGTTCACCATTAAAAAAAAAAAAAAAAAAAAAACTCTTCAAGAATGGTAGAGAAAACGGTGAACTTAAAATGAGATTGACTTGGAACGGAATGCTAGGAGGACTTTAAATAAAAGGGGAGTCTTCCTGTGCAAAGAGAGGCAGCGAACAGAGGCATAACAGTCCAAGTTTGCCAAAGTTAATTACTGAAAGTCACAGTGTGTTGGCTGAGTGGATAATAAGACAACTCTTATCTACAAAGGTTGGACAGCTGAAATGGTATCAGATTATATGGAAACCACAAGAAGCAACACAAATGTGGGGCTAAGCATCTTCTGAAAGGCCAGGAGGGCCCACGGACAGAACAGTCCAGTTCTCAGAAAGCATTTAGACCAACACAGAAGGCGGCCTAGGCTCCTCGTGCCCCAGCAGCTCTTCTACTTGAGGACCGAGTGTGCAGCCTCTTTGATTTAGACACTGAATTAGAAAATGTATTCCAATCACAATGTAAAGTTTAATACACAAAGGAAGAAGGTGAACGTGAATTTTCGATCTGAAAACCTGCAAGAATCTTTTTGTAAGGAATATTTCTGCACAGAAAGTTACCTCTTACCCAACAACATATTAGAGACAAACGGCACACAGAGAAAAATGAAAACAAACATCTGCCATGGCTGTTCAAGCAGAAGAACACTGAACACAATCTCTTTCCTACTGTGGAACTGTGTGAAGACCTGGAATTGTGATGCATAAGAAAAAAATGCAAAATAAAAAATGCAAGGTCGTTTTATTTTTAGAAAAGTTTTCACAATGATTATTTGCTATGGACATGCCAGAATTTCTAATAACAAGAAAGGCTGGACTAGTGCCTTTCACATCAGGTCCTCAATAAGCACCTGGTAAGTGGATGTAGACTGGTCTGATGGGAGACTTGAAGTGTTGGGGTGCTGGCTGTGGCCCCACCTGCACTGCTGCCTCACAGGGAAAGGCAGACAGGACCTGGTCTTTCTGGTTTGGGTCGGTTCATATACCAGCATGGAAATTCTGCTATATAAATGTCTAACTCTTTCCCAGCATAAAAAGCAACACCCCCCCCCACACACACACACACACAAAACCCTTCTGGTTTCAGATATCATTCCTAAGGAAATACCAACACTTATAAATCTTTCGGTCTAGGCTTTATTTGCTTCAAATGACATCACACCCATACATAGCCATGCTTTCTGAAAAACAAAAACTCCTCTCTTGTTTGTAACCTGGTTGTTTATTTTTTAAGTGAGGAACAGTTTAGGAAGAAAGTTTCCATTTAACTCTCTTCAGCTTCCAGAATTTCAAGTAATAAGGAGGGACTTTTGTTTCACGACTGGTGTTTTTTAACCATGCTTATTTTCAGAGAAAAACCTTAGACATCACTGAAATTTTACTATTTCTTACACAGCTAACCTGCCAGAATATACATTATTCTTCAACTTAAGGAAATGGTAAATCCGGCTGAATTTTAACCAGAAAACACAGCAAATATTTCAAATATATATTTTGTAAACATACATTTAATATACTTAGATTAAAATTATCAGAAATTATGTTTACATTATGTTTGCATGGTAGGTATGTCTCATTTTCCTAGAAATCAAAATCTCATTTCATTTACTATTTCCATCACTTTGTGTCTTGAGGTTCATGACCTGAAATGGCACTGAACTGGAAGAGAGATTCAGACAGATGTAGTATGTGGATCTAGATACTTTTAATTTATCTCTTGAGCTGTTTAAGAGATTTAATCTAAAAATTAAGATATCCATATTAATATTCACTGAGTATCCTTAATTTTTAAAAATTTTACACATGATTTTCAGAATAACTTACTATTCTTGAATACAATGCAGATGAACTTATACTCAAGAAAAATATCAAAAGTCACAGTGTACAAATACTTCGAAAAAGGGGAAAGTAAGTAATTTCTCTTCATTTTATTTCTCAATGTTAATATTATTTTCAGTGCAACATTCTAGGATCAGCTGTGAAACATTTTAATTGCCTTTAAAACCTCCTATGGTAAGCACAGACAATAAAAGATCAACCCTATTTTTTGAGGCAGGGTTCTATTCTGTAGCCCAAGCTGACCTCAAACTTGCCATCCTCCTGCCTCAGCCTACCCAGTGTTCAGATTGCAGGAGTGCACCATCACATCCCCGTGTCTCCAAAAGATCAAACTCTGAAAGCATTTACTGCAGGCTCAGGAGCAAGCAGAAACAACCCAAATATGGGAGCTCAAATCTTTGTGGAGGAGCAAATAAAAAAACACGCCCGCCCCAGGTCAAACAGGCAGAGAAGACAGTATTGTAAAATCCTCCCTCAGCAAGATTCCTCAATGTATGTAGACTTGAGTTTCGTGATGAGCTAGGGAACAGTTGTCATGCGCTTTTCTGCACTTTGTTTCCCACGCTTACAAATACTAAGCGGGAAGGCGAACATGCACTGCCTCCAGCTGCACAGAAAGGCAAGTGCAGCATATTCCCTGGCTGATTAATAAGAACATAGAAGAAAAGGTACAAAAACACCTACCATTGTCACTGTCTCCTTCAGATGGAACACTGTAGCTAGAGTTGTCCCATGTTTGTGCCTGTGTAAGTTTGTTGAAGGAGATAGGAGGGAGAATGAGGGCTGGGTCTGCAGGAGAGCGAGAGAGCCAGGCCGCAGATAGGTGCACAAGGCCCAGGGAAACCAAAGAGGCCGCCACGTTTCAGGTGTAGCATACAGTTCGTATGGAAATGAAGTGGGTTTCATTGAATGGGATTTAATTTCAAATGGATAATATTGGAGGAGAATGGAAGATGGTGCATGGAATAAAAAGAACGACAAAAACTGAGTGTTAGTACTCATCAGTCGTACACTTTGCATGCAGTCAACACCCTGAACCTTAAGACTTCCGCAAGCCTGCGGACTAGCGTACTTAAAGGGTCAGGTCAGCAGAAGGAAAGAGCACCTGTGGGTTATGCACATTAACAGCAAAAGGTCTACCAGATACCTTTTAAAAATACTTTCTAAACAACTAACAATCTTAGCAGATACAATTAAACAGTGTGCCCACAAGAAAAATGGTCACATAAGACAAAGCTCAGAGTACACAAATACATCTGTTAGAAACAAAACTATTGCATAAGCATTTTTACATCCTTTTTAAAAAAAGACAATGCAGATTTTTCAAAAAAGACATTTATAGGTTTCATGATATGCTTTATTAAGGGCAGAATCTCACCAACTCTTCCTTGACCCGTGAAATGCCTCTTATAACACAGTTTTCAATATTGCTCAGTAAAAACAATAAAATGATTTTTGAACATTCAGTAAAGTCTATTTAACAATAAATCCAGCTAATCAAGAGATGCCAAAAAAGTTCAGGAACTTCTGAGTTGGCCATTTATGAATGATAACTGGTTTTATTTTTGTACCAGATATTCATAGAGTAATTTCACTTGCAAAAAAGGCATTAAAAAGTCATTGAATCAATTTTACAACTAAATTACAAGGGGTTGGACAGATGTCTCAGCAGTTAAGAGCACTGGCTGCTGTTGCAGAGGTCTTGGATCTGGTTTCCAGCACCCACATGGGGGCTCTCAACTGTCTGTGTAACTCCAGCTCCACAGGATCCAGTGACCTCTTCTGGCCTCCTCAACCACTGCCCACACATAATGTGCTTACATACATGCTAGCAAAACACTCACACACAAATAAGTTAATTAATTAATTAGAATTTTAATTGCAAGAGGGCAAATTCAAAAGACCTTTGGAGATTCACTGTTTCTGATTTCAATGATCAAACATTTTTATATTGTGCAGTCTAAAAATATTTTTACTTACACTGCTTCGAAGGGTTACGAGAGCTTGGAGCCCAACATGAGCAGAGGCGGGCACCTACAAGCATCTCCATCTCCCAGGACAGACCTGGATCTGGCCACAGAAGCCTAGTTTTATACATGAGGAGGCCAGCTCTTTGAGTTTTCTTTCACATACAATTCTACTTTCCAGAACATACTCACTGGGGCTGGAGATGTAGGTCAGTGGTAGAACACTTGCCTGGCATGTACAAGGGCCTGGATTTAATTCCCAGGACCATCAGACAAAAACAAAACCACCTACAAACTTTGGTTTCTTAGAGGCATTTTTTCAACTTTACCCCCACCCCGTGCCCCCCCATTCATTCACACTGACAGGAAACCACTGCACCTGATCACGCACTGCCCACCAATCAACCTGTTCCAAGAACAAATACTCACTTTATTAATGAATCATCTTTGTGTTCCCCACCAGTAACTTTTTAATTTTCTTCAAATCAGAAACGTATAATTTATACTGTTGTCAAAACGCTCTCCTGAAAATCCCAAGAACATCCTAGTTCTTTACCATCTTTTGCTTAATGTGTCCAGGTGTTTTATTAGTATTTGCTTAAAAGCATTAGTGGGACATGCATTAAAGGACTGAAGAATCAAAAAATTTAAAACAAAGAAGGTCTTTAAAGAAGGCACAGAACATCAGAACTGAAAATATTTAAAGAAATCAGATGAAACATATTTTTTTGGTTTAGTCCTTCTTTTTGAAAATGAGGTTACTTTGCATACTGCTATAATGTTACTTTTGTCAGTATATTAACACAAAATCAGGTAGGTCAAAAAAGCAGGATGTCTTCCTAAAGGATATTACTTTTATAATCCCTTACTACTCATAAAAGCCTTGAAATGTTCACCCTGTTGTGTGAGTAAACACATAGACCTTACCATGCTCAGAAAGCAACTGGGGGTGTCTCGGGAACGAGTCTGCCTTCAGGCTGCCCTTTACCTCTGCAGGGTACCAGGAACCTTTGGGGCAAAGGGGAGCTATTTTATCTTCCTTGAGTAAAAAGTGCAATGGAATATTCTTTCCCACTTACATGCTCCCACCGCCACCTTTCTCTGCTGTGACTGAAAAGAAGACAAGCTGCCCGTTCCTGGAAGCATGGGCGAGCAGCTGCTCAGTGCAGTCGCCAACCTCCCCAAGCTGTAGCACAGTCTGAGGCCAGCACTCCAAGGCACCAGAATTGGCAATGTTCACGTTGATTGTGTGTACAGTTAGAAGGCTAAAGAGAAACCACTGAGTTATTTAGCACAAGAAGAGACTGAGGTTTTAACATACCTGACCTAGGTTTCAGGCCAAAGGGAGCTGTGCTGTTTGCAGTAGGAGACACCGAAGGGGAGTTCTCTCTCACCTATGGGGTAAGGAGGAATTAAAATTAGGAGAAAAAAACTAAAGAACTAGGTGTACGTCGATGGTCAAGGGCTGAATTTGCTTTTGCTGCTGTGTGATGAAGTCTTAGCTAAAAAGTTATAATCATTTTGTAAATGCTCTAAGTGGGGCAGTCTACTGTGTTACTATTATTATTTTTACAGTTGCATTTTTCACTTGGTCACTATAAAAATATTTTGCAGTGACAAAGCTGGTGATCCACTTCTCATCTGGCACAGTGGTATGCGGGGTTTGCAGGCTTCTGGGCCAGAGGTATGATAAATATCCCAAGGGGCACATCTAATGAAGACTCTCCTAACATGATGAGAGGAAGCAGTTACCATTGAGCAGATACCGCATCAACACAGAAACTGCACACTGATTCATCCGAATAACACTTTCTGAATGTTCTTTATATCCGTGGTTTTCTACAGAGATGTTTTCATACTTGGTTTTCAAAAATATTTCACATAAAGTTAATCTTTAATAATGCATAGGGCCAGGTAAATTTATGACAACTAACAAGAGACCCCGGAGTCTCTTCCGATAACTCATTAATCCCAGTGTTTGGTATATATTTCTGTGAAAGATACTCCAATTCAGTCTTCATAGAATACCTCAGCTTCCATTAATAGTCAGGAATCTTACCTCATGTGGAGAATGCTGGCTCCCATTACTCTGTAATGTTAGATCACTCTGCACCTTAAGGAAGAGACAAATGTCGGGTAAGTTCCATCAGACTGTGAGAATGAGGAGGCAAAGTATGCACCTTTCTTTTTGCATCATATCTTTGCCAAGATACCATAGCAAAAATGTTAAATTAATTAGTATCTCAAGCAGTTCAAAAGGTCATACTTACATTCTCTAAAACTATGCAGCTGTTTTCAAGGAAGAAAAAAAAAAAGCATCTGACGTGTAACACAAATTAAGATAAGCATTCCCCTCCCACAGAGGTCCTTCCGGGTATCTATGAGCATTCTTACCTGGTTACCACACGGCCTGCTGGCTCCCATCCCCATTTTAATTAGGGGTTTTTAGAAATGGCCCAAGACAGTAGTTCTAAAATATATAGAACCATATTGGGAGCTTTTAATAAATACACATGCCTGAATCCCAAATAACCTTGAAATAGCTCCTGTGATCAGTTCAATATCAATTTGCTTTGGCAATCCCTGTTTAAAAGAGGCACTAAGAAACTTCAGGTGGCATAACTGACCAGGGTCCCCAGCAGAAATGTGTGGGTGGTGCTGTCGCTGAATGCCTCTGGCAATACAGGAGAAGTTCAAAAGAATGTTGATCCCCTTCAGCTTAGCCATGTAGAAAACGACAGCATAAGAGGCACAGGGATGAAACCGGACTGCTACAAGAAAGGGTAGAGGTGGGACTGTAATGCAGAAGTGGTTACTTTGATAGGATGCCTGACTCCAAAATTGTGCTCAGATGTGCCAAGAGTCAGTATGGAAGGTGAGTGGCAGTGGTTGAAGAGAGAATCGCAGAAAACCAGGGGGACAGGGACATACAGAGGCACAAGACCCATAAGGCACACATTCTAGTCCTTCCCCCTCCTGAGATATGCATTTTTATATAGTTATCAGCCATACTAATAAAAAAGTGATAGGTAATAAATATCTTCCACACATATCAAGAAAGTATAAATTTAAGATGCCCAGTCTATTCATTGTTGAGGAGTGCTATTAAAAATGTCCCCAAACTTTTATATAAATTCAAGGGAAAAACACATTTAGAATAAGAGAGTATCTGTGCTCCTACCCAATTAAAGGGCCTTGTTAGACTGCTAACCAGTGGCATCAGGATTAACTCTCTATAAGCAACTTCTAATTTTTTCTGTTGTTCCCTCAATCCTCTCCTCCATTCCATATGATTTATGTACAAGCAGGCAAGGTGCACTGACCCTCCTTGGACACCTATACTACCTGTCTTCAGGTGGTCAGTCTTCTAAACTACGTTGAAGGCAGATCACATGAGGGGCTACAAACCTCAGACCCATCCACATTCTTGCCTCACTGCCCAGCTGGGTCACACACTCCACAAATCCTCCCAGGCCATCCTAGCTCCAAGTCTGAGACCAAAACAGCCAAAAGTTAAGTGCACTCTCCTCTTGTTAAACTTGCTACCCAGTCCCCAGTCTCCCAGAATACAGAAGACAGGCTCAGAAAGACAGACCCTGCCATATTCTTCTCAAATGTCTTTCAATAGCTGCATCTTTCTTTTTTTTTTCCTTTAGAACTATAAAGCACCTTGAAGATGAGTTATGTCCCAGGTTTCTCATTTCAGTCTTCCCACACAAAGGAAGCCATATCCAGGACACATAGGTAACAAATGTTAGTGAACTGATACTAGGCTATGCTGAAAGATGCTATGGTAAAAGAGTACAGATAGTCAACTGATAACCAAGCATATCAGTGGCCTCCAGAATCAACTACTTCCTTTTCTTCTCATGACTTCTTCCCATCAGAACCAGCTATTCCTCCTTTCTTTTTGAAAATCACAGAGTCCTATCTGTCACCAACCCAAAGCTGCTATATGAAAGAAAACAGAATTCCTTAAGCTAAATAGGACTAAAAAAGAAAAGAAAAAAGCTTACAGTATACTAAAATAACAGAAGGCATTGTAAACTGAATAGAGGAGGAGTTGAGGAATCTTTGATTTCTAGAAGCTTTGCTTCCTTCCTTCCTTGTGCTCTGGCAATCTTGAACACAGGCATGGCTCCTGCTTTGGATTCTGTTTCGTTCTGGGGCAAGATCTCAGTATGTAGAAGAGGTTGGCCTTGAACCTGTGATGTTCCTGCCTCCGTGTTGTGATTACAGATGTGCACCACTCTTTTCCTTTTGAAAATTCTACAAGAGTAAAAGTTCAAGGACACTTTAAGCAGCATGTTTAAATAAAGGTGTGAAGGGAGGCTGGACCTGGCTCTTATTGTGTGTTCAGACTATTACTACAATCTGTCCGCTCAGAGCAGGACATTTGCACTGGAGAAAAATGTGGAGATATTGCCTGGATACCAACAGGACTCTGAGCACCCAACTTTGCGCAGGGATGCCAAATGAAAATAAGGCCGGACAAAATCATGAATGGGGCTCGGTCTATATTTAGTACATACTCATCCTCTGTTCCCTGTGGACCCCATTGCATTCCTGGAAGCATGGCTCAGGCACTCATTAGTATGTTGGCCTCTCGCTTTCTGCCAAGACCAGCTTTTAAGGAAAGGTTTGCTCCAATCAAGCGTCACTAAAATTCCTGTGACAAGATGGAATGTCGCTACCAGTCAATGACATAGAAAGGCGGTATGGTACATAGAGTGGGCGGGCAGGGCCTCCCTAGTTACTGTGGTAACTGACTAAACAGTCACCCAACCTCGAGCTTCACGGTCTACATGTGTAAACAGGATATTACTGTTCCTACATTTTCTAGTAGGAAAAAGCCCTGCTAAGTGTAGGCCCTTTGTGGTCTTTGAGGTTTCCTCAGTAACACAGAAGCACTCAGAGAATGCTCATTGAAGGAACAGAAATACAGGTCCTGACCTCTTGAAGATTTGACTTTGCAATGTTCAGCTTTGCTCTGCTATGAAAGTGTTCTAATCCAACCATCACCACCCTGTTTTTCACCTTTTTTTTTTTTTTGAGACTATGTCTCACATAGACCAGGCAGGCCTCGACCTTGCTATGTCGACAAGAATTCTCCCTTACCTACTGATCCTTCCGTCTCTGCCTCTGAAGGGCTGGTGCCACAGGTGTGCACCGTCATGACATTGACTGAATGCCTTCAGCACAGCATACAATACATTACTTGAAGGTTTGTTATACAGCAGTCTTTGCGCTAACTGATTTTCGCCTTTGCAAGCTAATGCCAGCGTTCTGAGCTCGTGAGCAGTAGGCTGGGCAAAGCAGTAGTGCTCAGTCGTGCTAAAAGCATTTTCAACTTAATGATATTCTAACCTAACACTAAGTTGTTTTTTTTTTATTATTGGGAAAGAACCTCATTTTAAGTCAAAGATCACAAGTGATTGATAACATATATAAAAACGAAGCATTCTGGCATTTGGCACGGCCCCTATTTTTCTCTCTATCAGGAAGTACTTTTTATTAGGGAATAAAATTACTCAACTGTGACTGTCCAACAGTGCCCTGGAGATAGAGTGGAGCAATCTTTTGTCTCAAAATCTACAGGGCTACAGCAGAATATTCATGGAGAGCCAACATGTCTGTTCACAGATTTCTCATCTACTATCTGAGGAAGATGAAGTAATCATTACACAGTATAGGAAAAGGGTTAGACTTCAATTGGGTGACTGGTCTGATAGTACCACTGGGAGACAGAAGGACATAGGAAGCCCCCAAATATGAGGTTTTGGGAAGAGCACACAATATCAACTGGGCAGTATCCAAAACAAGAATGCAGAATCTCCATCGTGAAGAAATGTCAAACAACTACCACACGAAGAACATTTCACTAGGAAAGGAAAAGGCTGGGGACGAGGGGCACTGGGAGAATGTTTACTGAACATTGCACAAGGCTCTGGGTTCAATAACCAGTGTCTCATAAACCAGACACAGTGGCACACACCTACAATCCCAGCATTCCAGGCAGAGGGAGGGGAGGAGAGCTTCAAGAACATCCTCTGCTACACAGCAAGTCTGAGATGACCCTGGGATACACAACCCCTATCTGAAAAGGCATTCGGGGTTTGAGTGGTACATGCCTGTGTTCCAGAACTTGGGAGGTAGAGGCAGAAAGATCAGGAGCTCGGGGTTATCTGATAAAAGAGTTTTGAGCCAGCCTGTTATATCAGACGACCCTGCATTTTTAAAGCCTTGTGCTTTTCACAATTCCAATGTCACAGATGGAAGTTTGTGGAAATGTTGCAAAGTAAAGGGGTTATAAAGAGACTAGAGATATTTGAGAACAGAATACAAGTCTGGCATAGGACTGGAACCCACACTCAGGGCAAAAAATGCTCTGAAGAATGTTTAGATCAACTGACATATCTGGAAGATACTACAGAGGGCTGACTCCATGAAAATAGCTTATCAGTACCAGTTTACAAAGTGGCTAACTGAAACGTGTCTCTTAGGTAAAAATCCCTATTCTTAGAAAATATATCCTGGAATGCTTAGAGGTAAAGCAGCACCATGTCTACGATCCTTAAATATTTCAGAAAAAGAATAGCATGTGTGGAAAGAGAGAAGAGAGAGAGATCAAACAATACAACAAACGTGGCCCGGCTGACACAGGTGGAGTGTCATTCAGCCAAATCACTAGAACTGAGAAGTGTTTTGGTTCTAGGTATTTTGAGATTTTGGGTATGCTGCAGATACATAAACAAGGCTCTTGGAAACAGGACTCTATTACAATCTAAACACAGAGTTCAGCTTTGGTTCATGTATATCTAACACACATGGCCAGAGGGGATTTTATTTTTAAGTGCACCTCCATTTTAACCATGACCCGTCGCATGAGGTGAAGTGCAGAACTTTATACTTGTGGTGTCACGATAGTGCTGAAAAAATTTTTCAGATTTTGCAATATTTTGGATTTTGGATTTTCAAGCTAGGATGCTTAACCCTAACTGGTAAATCTGAGGATAAAACTAACTTTTTGCAACTTTTATAGAACCCTGTAATTTATTTTTACAATCTTTTGGAAGATTTTACAATCTTTTTACAAATTTTTAGAATATTTTACAAATATTTCCAAATAATGAGCTGGAGAGATGGCTTAGTGGTTAAGAGCACTGGCTGCTCTTGCAGAGGACCCAGGTTCAGCTCCCAGTACCAATATGGTAACTAACAACCATCTGTAACTCCAGTTCCGGGGGATTTGATGCCCTCTTCTGGCTTCTGCGGGCACTACACAAATGGATGCACTTGCATACATGCAGGCAAAACACTCATTCACATTAAATAAAAATAAATGAAACAAAGAAGTTTTAATATTTTCAAATAAGACACTTAATAAAAAAGAGTGAATCTACAGAGAGATAAGGTCAATCACAAATGGGAAGAGTGAGGAACTGGAAGGTCAGCATAAAGATAAAAGGCTTCCTGACATTCACCACTGGGTCATCCAGTGATGCCTCCACCCAGGGCAGAGGTGGCCCTGTGATTCTGTCTGAAGACCACACCAATAACAATAACAGAGTGGTAGAATAACAGGTAGCATTTAAGTATCCTCTGTTGTGAGGTTTTCCTGAATCATCTCATTTGAACTCTACAATAGCTATTATTATGACTGTAATTTAACAAAAATGAAGGTTCAGTTTGGAGAGGTTAATTAAGTTGGACAGAGTTAGCAAGTCTGAAATAGGGTAGCTACCTCACATACTTCCCAGTCCCTGACTGTAATGAGAGCACACTGTGAACATGGCTCTTCCTTTAGATTCTTTTTTCATTGTTTCATTAACAGAGACTTAGGAGCTGCTTTGTCACTTTTAGCACATGTGCAGACAGCCCCAGGATTTCAACTGGCTTGTATGCAATCTCAGCATCTAAATTAACCATCTGAAGCCCATTCACTGGGAGGAATAAAATAGATGTTAGTAAGCTGTCATTTTCAAATTACCAGCTCAAACCTATCTCTCCACAACCAAGATAACCTTTCTCTAGAACCTTTTAGGCTCATTTTTAGCTTTACGTCAAAAACTGATTTCTCAGGGCTGGAGAAACAGCTCAGCAGTTAAGGGCACTGACTGCTTTTCCAGAAGATTCGGGTTCAGTTCCCAGCACCCACATGGCAGCTAATAACTATCTTTAACTCCAGTTCTAGGGGCCCCAATGCCCTCTTCTGACTTCCGCGGACACTGCACGACATAGGTGTACTTACACACATGCAGGCAATACACTCATACACACAAAATAAAACTAATATTTTTTTAAAACTGTTTTCTCTACAATGGTCTAAATTTCCTATGTAACTTACCCTTATTCTGTCCCTAAATATCCTGTTGCTCTTCAAAATAATCTGGTATGTATGTGTGTGTTCATGTGCATGTGGTGTGTATGCACATATGTGTGCATATGTGTAGAGTCATAGGTGATATCAGGTGTCTTCCTCAGTAACTCCCCACCTTATTTTTTGAGACAGAATCTCTCACTGAGGCTTGAGCTTGCCAATTGGCTAGACTGGCTGAGCAGTGAACCTCGGGGTGTTCCCATCTCTACCCTAAAGCAGTGGAATCACAGGAGGGGCTGACACGCTCAGCTTCCTACACAAGGTGCTGAGTGTCTGAATTCAAGTCTTCATGCCTGCTTGGCAAGCACTTTACTGACTGAACCATGTTCTCAGCTTCCTATAAACTCTTCCACTCTTCCTAGATACCCTCAATTCAGCTGTTCTCACCCTTCAGGGTTTTCATCTGCCCAGACTTCTGCATCAGCTCTAATTTCTACTTCGAACAGGCCTCCCTCCCATTTCTAACATGATGGCACGTCACTATGCATCTCAGTGGCCACCACCTGACTCAGTGAGACTATCTTGACATTAAAAAACAAATTTAGGGAGCCTAAGAAAAACAGCCAACTCTCATCTTTCATGGAAGGTGAGGGATAACAGACCACAGAACTAGAGAGCAAAAGCATGAAGAAGTTGAAAACGTGAATAAACAGGACTACTTCTCTCCCTCACTGAAGGCCCCCCACCTGCCCCTCCTAACAGGTCTGTTCAGAATATGCAGCAAAAGACCACGGAGCTCTGGCCTTACCTCACACACAGGAGATCTCTCCAGCTGCATTTGACCACTGCAGGAAGGCAGAAAGAAAATATAACATGAACTTTGAAACATAAACATGTGATTGTAAAAAGAGAAAACACTCATTTATTAAAAGGCAAACATACTTTAGTGCAGAATCTTGTAATTCTAAGGCTTCTGTTGATCCCATGGGGTACAGGTTCAAAATACTTCTCTCTGTAATATCTGTGCTTAGTCTAAGGAGGGGGGAAAACAGCAGAAAATTTATTCAACTTTTTATAAATTATAATGGTCTCATGCAGTTAAAACATTTACTGTATTGAAAAGGAAGTTTGTTTTAGGATTAAGTGAAAAGTTTCCAAATTCCTGGTGGCATACTATCATCTGCCCAACATTAGGTTCTATCAGATATTTTTATTGAAATTCACCCTATTTTTCCTGTAACAGCAATTTCTGATAGGCATGATTTTCCTGGGTAATATATATATGTATATATATATATATATATATATATATATATATATATATTAGTAATATATATATTTAGTATATATATAATAATGTGTACTAAATTTCATCTAGAACTTCGATTATTTACAGAAGTAAATCAAGTTGCTAATGTATTAACATTAGCACAGGTACCAATGGCATTTATTTTTAATTTGAGGATCTTTCTGATACAGACTACTACACTTAAAAAGTAAGAATTCATTAGATCACAAAGATATTACAAGAAGATCAGACCTGCCAATTTATTACACTTATTATTTTAAGATAAAGAATTTATAAAGTAGCCAAATAGTGGATTATTTTAGGGTACAAAATTTCCAACATAAAATGGTTTAACATGGCACTTGATAAGGATGCCAATCAAATATAACTTAGAGGTCAGTCAGGGATGCTGTCTTGTACAGCACAGCAAGTGCCCACCAATCTACATTGCTCAGTCTATCAAGCAAATCCTTGCTTCAGGTATCCTAGAACTGAGCAGAGCATAGAACTCCTTTGGAGAAACTGCAGTCCAGATGCAGCGCCTATCCTCCAGGCCACTGGTGTCTTATAACTGGGTTCTAATGCACACACCAGAACACTGCTATTTCTACAAAACCAGGGTATACTTTTTCACCATGGGAGTCACCTCCAAATCAGCCAAACTTTGTAAGAAGTTTATCAGCAAAGTGAAACAAAGCTTACCTCCTGATCTATACATATAGACACATAGACACACAGATACAGACATACATACACACCTCTCAAGCATTTAAATCCATGACACAGATAACTGCTCCAGGCAATTTTTGCTAGTTCCTCTAGCTATTTTATAAACATCATCATCTATACAAGCTTCATGATGCAGATATTCCCACATTCTATGCAATCAATTCATGTCCTTAGAGATAGAATGCTTTGCCAAAGCCAGCAAGCCTGGTAACTCTAGTTCAATCTCCAAGCCCTTCCTGGTGAAAGGAAAGAACAGACTCCTGCAAGTTGCCCTATGCCTCCTTCCCACATTCCATGGTACGTACACATACACACACACACATGCACACGAACACATGCATGCACATACATAAATAAATGTAATAAAAATTTAAATGTTTTCCAAATCAATTGCTAAAGATTTCCAGCCATACACAACCGATTTGCCATTGTTCTTTCAAGGCCAGATGAAAACGGCTGGAGTGTATTCTTTTTGGCGTGCTCTGGGTTCATTAATCACCTTGTTCATAAATTCTTAGCTGAGAATGGTGTGTGTAACTGCCATGTTCACTGTAAAACCTCATCCTCTTTACACTGAAACTCCTAGAACTCCTGAAAACTTTAGATTCACCACAGATGAGCTTTGGATCTTCCTCCAGTGGTCACAAAGCTATTAATTGACATCTGATACTGACTTAATAAGAAAACCTTTTATCAATGGAAATTCTATTATCTAAGGAACAACAAAAACAAAACCCCATTACATGGAGTACATATTTCTGATAGTGTCCAATTCAAATTTAAAAATCAGCCTTCAACCCAAATCTCTAGAAAAATATTGGCTGATTTGTAGATATCTGTTACTACCAGAAATAAATACTGAAGTACTTATTTGTCATTTTAGGAGAATTTTCATCATATGTCTATAAATCAGTTTAGACTTTTTACACTCTTGTCATATTCTATTTATATGTATTATCCCAAGCATTCTATATGAATTTCATGAAAAGTGAGGAAATTTCATTAAAGACTGAGAAAGGAGGAATCTATCTTGATCACTGTAAAAATTTGATTTTTACTTTTGGATCTTGGTGAATAGGGAACAAAAATGATCCTACTTTGTTAGTGGCTTCATTGAGATAAAACTGTGTATGAATACTCTAGAAACGAAGTAGTATACTCAATAAATTACTAGGTTTCATTTGCACGCGAGACTAGGGCCAAAGAAAGGCAGGCATACCCGCTGGGATCTTGCAGCAAGTCCACTGCTTCTCTCAGCTGCTCAATCATGGCTATATCCATGTCCTGATCTTTGGATGAACTTAATCTGTAACATAAAACCCAGTGTGAGAAAGGAGATTACGAGTAAAACATGAGTAGATTCTCAAAAGCATCCTTACAAAATCTCATCTGACTTCTAAAAATGATGTTGACAAAATTCAGTATCATAATAAGACATGTCAATACCCTGAAGGGTAAGTCCTATGGTGGTGGGAGAAGCCCCTGGATGGAGGAAGCCCAGTTCAGTTCCAGGCAGGTATAGTGCCATGACCAAAGGCAACTGTTCTTTCCTGAGTTCCGTAAGATTTCCTAAAGGGACTCCCTGCTTGGGTTGGTCTGCCTCAGACCCAGGGCTTCCAACTCCAGTTCAATCACATGCTGAATTTTATTACTTTTGGGCTGTAGGGGGCTCAGTGAGGGAGAGCGGTTCTCAGGCCTAGTTCTATAATGCAGGATAACCAGCTGTGGAGCTGAAAACACATACCAGGCCTGATATACTCAAGCAGGTCTGACCTCAAGTGATGGTGGGCATTTTATAGAGCTCTACAGATGACTTTGCAGCCAGATTGAGCTGCTCAAACACCAGAATGAGACTGAGAATGGGGTTTCCAAAGATCTATCTGATTTCAAAGTTCCCTTTCCTTGTGATTCTATGATTCAATACTCAGGTCCCTGTGGTCTCTCGGAATTATGTCCAGTGAATAGCTGGTTAAACAGAAAGTGATTGGAGAGGGGCTAGCCTGCATTTTCAAACTCGAAATATGATTAGAACATAGCTAGCAGCTCTTGCCACAGAATGTAAGCCAATGAATTTCTACTAGTAGAGAACATTTTAAACAATTTGACCAATGCTTTCTAAAAGGAAAACCCCCACAAACAAAAATGGTAAGGCCAAGCCTATCTTCCAGACCACAGGAAGCAAAATCCTAGTAAATAAACATCTACTCTGTTATAGGTTCCAAAGTCAACTTCCTGGAAGTTGTTCATTATCTGATGAGCCACTCACCTCTCCCCTGCAGATCTTGCAAAATAAATCTTTAGAGACAATAGAGCTGAAGAGATATTCATTTGGTACAAGACTCCTTAGGGTCAAATGTTGGTTTAGAGACAAGATCGTCATCTCTCTGTGTCCTAATTCTATCACCTGCAATATGCCAGACAACAGATCTTCTAGGACTGTTGTAAAGATGAATTGAGCTTTGATTTGTGATAGGACACGGCCAAGCATGTAGTACTTAATACATGTTAGTTATATCAGTTTACGAGACTTGTGACCAAGACATTAAAGAAATCCTTTTTAAAGATTTTGAATCGGAAGACCCTGCAGGAAGGGGCTGGTGCTCCAGATCACATTAGGTCTGGTTGTTGGCTTCTTCAAGCAGGTGGAAGATGGTAAATCCTCTAGTTTAGATATTCTAGTTAATTCTCTGAATTACATTTTTACTGATAACCTCAGGTCAGATCAACTTCAAGGCCAACCAAGAGGCATAACTTTCCACTGTTCTGTAGTTTGGACGTGTCTCCCAATGTTTCGTGTAGGAAATGTCATATTGAATGCAAGAGTGTTGATAATGGGATTCGGGAACTGTGAGAGGAAAGGAGCTGGCTCCTCATCCAAGGGAGATCAGTTCTCTCTCATTCTCTCTTTTGCCATGTGATGCCTTCTGCCATGTTAGGATGCAGCAAGAAAGCTCTTACTAGAAACAGCCCCTTGATCTTGGATTTCCCAGGCTCCATAACTGCAAGCCAAGTAAACTCAACCATATATAAATTACCCAGTCTATATTCCCTTATATTTCCTGTAGTCCCTTATAAAAGCATAAAATTAAAATAAACTTTATAGCCCAGTCTTCAACAACACCCAAGGAAAATTGGCAAATATCGTTGAGGAGATTATTTGCTTGTCTAAAGAAAAGTGAGTCAAACTCTATCAGAACACCATTGCCCATGTACTTGAACAGGGATGGTGGCCCCTAACCCAGCCTGGCACTCACAATCCCTCCATCTGCCAGTGTGTGTCCTCTTCTATCCGTAACAGCTCTTCACAGTCTTCTGTCCTGTCCTGTGGGCAGAACACATGGCTTTTGTGAGAACTACTGGCTTTGCAATGAAGAGTTAAAACTGATCCCGGCCCACATCCATGACACTTTAACTCACGGGGCAGATGCAAGCCAACAGTCCACTGATAGCTGAATGGAAACATGCTATGGACATATGATGGAATAATATTCTATACAAGGAGGGGCTTCTCACATGTGAGTAAAGCATACTGTTTTGGAAGCGGGTGTTTTTCTCACTTTCAAGAAGTATCTTCTCGAATCGTGCCAGGTAGATTTCCTCATCCCTGCTTGCTCTTCCACCAGACTCAACCTGAACAGCAGTCATTCCCAGTCTTTTGCTTCCTGGAAATCTCTGAATCCAGGGGAACCGGCTTCCAAAACAGTATGCTTCACTAATCACTTTGATCTCCTCTCGAGCTTAAAGCTGAACATTTTCCAAACAGTTTTCAGATGTTCTATCTTTAGATTCTCAACTTAACAGGAACTTTTGATGAAATGAAAGCAGAATCATTTTTCCATGTTTCCGTGATTGAATTGTCCCAAAGAGCTGACAGACCAGGGTCATGTGGAGAGCCCCGTGAGAACCACTGGCCTCAGAGAACAGTGATTAGATTTTAACATTAAGAAAACGTCTGGTGGCAGAATGCAAAGTGTGTGCATCTATGTGTATGTGGGTATATATATGTTTGCTGAGGAGATGGAGAGGAGTACTTATAACCATCAAAATGAGATGAGACTAGACTCAACCAAAGCAATGTCGATGTCAATGGAGGACACAAACAAGCACTGATGGGTGACAAGTTAGAGGTAGCCAGTAAAGATTAAGTTTTCTATGTTTCATTCTTCCATGCATTTCTGTAATCATTTTAGATGGTTGTAACTGCAAACATCAGTAAGGGTCATTATTTGTGTCTCAAGGACAGAACGACGGTCAGGGCACAGTAGGGTCTGAAACAGCATAAAGTTTAGTTTGTTTTCCTCCCAATGTCCTTGAAGGTGATGCCCAGAGATGGTGGTTTAGGCTGAGTGAAGCCATCAAACACAGCCATCAGAAAATGCGGGTGGGCAGCTGGCAAGATGGCTCAGGGAGTATAAGTGCTTGCCGCCCGGCCTGATGATGAGAGTTCGATCCCCAGGACCCACATGACGGAAGGTGAGAACTAACTCCTACCGTCTGTCCTCTGACAACTAGTCTACACACCAGCCATCTTGCCAGCCCATCAAAATGTGAAACTTTTTGAGGCATATACACTTTCTGAGCTTCCACTTTGCAAACATTTTGGATTTTAGATTTGGGGGTAGGGCTCCCAATTCTGTGATGTATATGTGAACATTCTAGAACCTGAACAGCCCCATGAATGGAAACGTTTCCGTTTTAAGCATGTTAGATAAAGCATACTCAGCTTGTACTCTCCCTCACACAGGACATGCTGAGGAGAATGCGAAACAATTCGCTTTTACTGAGTGGTCAGCCATTCTAGTGAGTTTGCTAAACTGTGCGGCTTGGTGAGTAGCAAGGAGCTGAGCAATTACCGAATAAGAAAACAGACACATAAAGAGACAATGTGGACACATCACAGCTGGGGCCGGTTCTTAGTGTCAGGAGCAGATTAGCTGAGCTTTGAGATGACACTGAAGGCTGCAGGGAGGAAGCAGTGAGCTGGACTTGAAAGGTAATACACTGAAATCTCAACTTAAATTCTAAAGTGCCAAGCAGAAGAAAATGAGAAAAACTTAGCTGATCTTCAAAACCTTGCCTTAATATAGTTCCTGAATCCCGAGTGGAGAACATCTGCTCCATCAGCAAACTGGTCTCGTTCTTTTCCTGAAGGTTCCTCTGGTTGAAAGTCCTGGCGAAATTCCCCTGTGAGGGAAATACAGAGAAAGAAGGAAAGTATGATTTCAAGAAGAGACAACACATAAAGCACAGGCAATCCTCAGACACACGGCTGCTTCCACTCCCCCTCACCTGCGATGTAAATAACCCACATTTCCTTTCTCTGAAAGACGTGAAGGAAAAATTAAACAAGGAAGAAGAGAAAAATATAAAATAAACAGAGGCCCTAAGCTGAACTGTAAAAGCCAAGGCTTCTTTATGGCTTAATTTTTTCACAAAAGAAATGAAATGTCCTCTTAGTTTTTAAGGAAAATATAAAAGAGGGCTTTTTGCTCTCAGTACTACGTGACTGATTACTACAAATTCTGAGTTCAACAAATATTTATTGAGCAGTTATTACATGACATGTATTATGTCATTTAGGTATGTACAGCACATACATTTTAGGGATTAAAAAAAAAAAAAATCAGTCAAGTGTGACTCCTGTCCCTAAGCAACAAATAATCTCAAGAAAATGTGGGACATACCTAGACAAGAGCCCCAAATTCTACTAACAAAAGAAATTTCTCCAAGAAAGGCCCTGAAGAGGCAAAAGCATTCTGGGTAGAGCTCCTTTGTTCCACAGGCAAAAGGGCTGGGAGAACTCTTCTGACTGACAGTAGACTAAAAAGGACCAAACAAGGACATCCTTTAAGCACTCTGAGTCAATAAAATACCCATGTCTGCAAGCACAGGGGGGCGGGCAGGGACGGGAGTTTACTAGTAACAAGTTCATCAGAAATTTTTTTCTCAAACATGAGCCCTAATATTGCATAATGCTACAATGTTTACATGAATTAACTCAGTGGCAGTTATATTTCTATTCAAATATTCAGTTATATTTTTTGACCATGTACAGTTCCCATCATAGTCTCAAGTTTAATGCTACCCTCAAATTCCAAATATAAAGATCTCAATCTCAGAGTCAGGTGTGGTGATGCTTGCCTATAATCCCAACACATGGCCAGGAGGTCGAGGGCAGGAGGAGAGTGTGCTCCAGGCAGTCAGGGTACAGAGGGAGTCTTTGTTTGAAAAAACAAAAGAAAAAAAAACATGTTTCCTACCTCTAAGAAATGGAAAGAGCCAGGCATGGTGGTGCCCATCTCTAATCCCAGCATTCCTGAGGCAGAGGCAGAGGCAGGGGGATCGCTATGAGATCAAGGCTAGATTGGCCTACATGAAAAAGTCTGACTTGCTTTAAAACAGATCTCTAATCAGTACTAAGAGCCTATTCAACCTAGGGAGGGTAATCTATTGATCCAGTTCTGTGCACTTGTACAGCATGAAACAAGTCTCCATCACAAATCAAACAATAAATTCCAATTTCTTAAAGTTATCGAACAAACAGGAGACATCACAATGATGCCACATGGTAAATGACAATATGACTCTTAGAAGGATTCAGAAGGTACTCAAGCTATTATGTTTAGTTATCAATTGATGGTTATTAATGAGTCATAGAACTTACAATGATCTTACAGGGGAGAGAAGATTCCAGAAACCACATCTCAAGTACATTCCCCATTGTCATGTGTAGTCAGATGTCACGGAATGAAGTCCACCTTCTAAGAGATGGGGCAAACTTCCAAGCCCAGCCTACAACAACCCCGAAGACCCTCTATGCTCTTCTCCTTCTGGCTCATCACAGATAGGTATGGAAAAGATGGGAGCTCATGTTAAAGGTGCTGTAGCCACAGGATGAATGTAACTTCAGTCCTTCAACCAACACTTGGAGGCTTGGAGGGCAGTCGCCTGCCAATCACCAATTTCTAATCGGATTGTGTTATATGAAATACTCAGAATGAGAGTTCTACTGTTCACTGAGGTAAGCAGTGCTGGCTTGCAGGGCCACTAGCAAGTTATTTAAACTTCCTTGGCCTTGGTCTCCCCACCTATAGAACAGAGATATCTATTCTAGACATCTAGAGACTATATGAATTTGAAATGAAATCTTCTTCCCGAATGAACATTATGGCTGGTTCAGGGGCAATATGCAATAAAGAGTAATTGTTATCTTCACCATTTCTGCACATTCTGTCTAAAACCAAGCATCTGAAACCTCAAAGCAAGCATTCCCTCCACACATCACTCTCAGACCTTTAGCTGGGGTAAGATGATGGCACGTGTCCTCCTTGATGGTCTGTTCTTCCTCCATGATATTCGACATGGGTACATTGAGACTAACTGCATCTTCATCAGAGGGCTAAAAAGATACAGGACATTATGTCATTCAAGGGAGACGTTTTGTCAATGCAGATAAAGAGAACACAATGTAACACAGTGGTACCCTGCAGGAACTTACAAACATCATACTGAGTGAAAGGCACCACAAATAAAATTCTACCTATACAAGTTCAAAACCAGCATGTCTGGTCAGTGAGGTGTGAAGGCAGATGACAGACGAATGTCTGTACTTGGGTACAAGACATTTCTCAGGAGAGCTGATAAAGGACTGCTTTGTGAAGGGAGCTGGTTGTGGAAATGCAAATGTAAGGATCTAATACTATATGCATCTCTGTATGTATGATTTGGACTGAGATCTCCTCGGGTTCCTATATTTCCTGAGTTTACAGCCATCGTGAAAGCACTGAAGGACAATGCAATATCAGTACAAGAGAATAACTGTAAACATATTACCATATTAGCCCTAAGTCTAATCAATCACTTTAATAGTAAGGATGTGTTGAGATCAGATAATGAAGCTAATTTATACAAAGAACACGAAGGTTTCATATGGCCGGCCACAAAAAGCAGGCAAACTTACAGTATATTTTAAAAAATGTTTTACTTATTATTTTTTATTTTATGTGTATGAGTATATTGCCTACATGTATGTAAGTACACTTGTATCCTGCAATGTCTGTGGAGGTCAGAAGAAGGCATCGAATTCCCCTGAATTGGAGTTAATGAACAGCTGCTAGCTGCCGGGAATTGAAACTGGGTCCTCAGTGCTCTTAACCACCAAGCCATCTCTCCAGCCTCCTTAGAGTATATTTTATTTGTGATGTTGAGATTAAGGTTCTCATTCTGAGGTTGAGTGGTAAATAAACAATTGTATTAGTTATAAGGAGCACATGCTCTGTGCGGCTTTGAGAACAAAGCTTCCTTGCAGTAATGAGAGTCTGCTCTGAAGTCTCCTTTCCCATGCTAACTGATGAAGTTTATCCAGAAAATCTGTGATGCTGCCGCAAACAAAGCATGGATCTGCATTTATCTTCCCTCCTCCATTTTAGTGTTGCTATGTAGTGACACACTTCCCTGGTGATAGGGAGCAGTGTCTCTCCAGAGCACATTCAGGTCTGTGGCAGGCTTCTGCTAGCTTGAGGCTATGCCCCTCACGTGTTGTCTCGGTTTACGCTTAGGCATATGCACAGACTGATCAGAAAATGGCAGAAGGCAAGCATGAATTTTATTCACCAAACAAATATTTACAGACCCCACATGTTCTTGCTCAATTATCTTGAGAAAAATATGCTTTTACTTCCTCCATGACCAATGTTAAATCAATCAGACAGGGGCAACCATCAAAGTACAGGAGTGACCACTGAACCGCACAATGAGGTGTAAGTGGGGAGCGACCTTGATCAAAAACATTAAAAATTGAACACCACCCAGGAAATTCATTTAGAGCTTCATCATTCCAAAATATGATTATCTCAGAGCTGCTCTTAGGTAATGAGGTCAGCATGTGGGACAAGAAAAGGCCAAAGAGAAGATTCATGCATTTGACTCTGCTGAATACAATCATTTCCATAGTCCCCTTTTCGCTCCACCCACTTCCCATCTTTAAAATTTAGCAAATTCCAAAGATATGCATTTAATTAAAAAGAAGAAAATAAATCCTTGGGCTCCTTTCAGGATGCTATTAGTACCCTACTAACAGTAAGTATGAGAAAGATAATGAAGTTCTTTGTGTAATGTTTTATTAATGAACTTAATTGCCCTAGAAGAGAGATAAAGGATAAGAGTCGAGTCTGTTTTAATTTAATAGAAAATAAGCTCAGGGTGAGTAGCTTCTGCAACAATGATCCATTTGAGAGGAATTAAGAGTTTTCATAAAGTCCAAGGGGAAAAATTAAAATACACTTAGAAAGTCATGTGTTTAGTAATATTACACCCCCAACTGTTAAAGTGGCTTCATGTGGGTCATTTCATGATATCCGTGCCCTTTTCTGCCTACTAATTCTTTTTCCTTTCAAAATACTACTTTGTTTCAATTTTTATTTTATGTTTTTGTGACAATGTTCCTCGTGTGTGTGTGTGTGTGTGTGTGTGTGTGTGTGTGTGTGTGTGTGTGTGTGTGTGTAGGCCAGCGGTCAATGTCAAGACTCTTCCTCAATCACTGACCACCTTATTTTTGAAACAGGGTCCCTCTTTGAAGCCTGCAGTTA
Source organism: Eospalax fontanierii (assembly GCA_035773235.1). Taxonomy (NCBI): domain Eukaryota; kingdom Metazoa; phylum Chordata; class Mammalia; order Rodentia; family Spalacidae; genus Eospalax; species Eospalax fontanierii. Next base: position 82,690,691 of record CM069524.1, read on the forward strand.
TTTGAGTTGGTTAGACTAGCTGGCCAGCAAGCTGCAGAATACAAAGACCCCCTGTCTCTGCCTCCCTAGCGCAGGGACTGCAGCACATGCCACGACTCCTGGCATTTTCACATAGACACTGGGGATTGAACACCAGGCCGCATTTTACTAGACTGAGCCATCTACCCTGTTCTCAAATTTTATTTTTTTTTTTAAATACAGTACTTTATAGCACATTTTATGATAATAAATCAAGTATCTTGGTGCTTTCTAAAATGCAAAGACCAGAGGAAAACTGGAAAGATATTTTTCCTGAAATAACAAAGAAGCCAAATTTGATTTCTATATATGAAGTAACTGATCTATTCATTACAGCTTCAAGAAATATTATAATGTTCAAAACTCAGGAAAACAGACAACTTCCCTCAAAAGGAAGAATATTTGATAATACATTCCATACCACACCTACCCTTCCCAGTCCTCTGGGTCAGGAAGTCCAACTTTACAACTCTATGGGGTCCAGTGGACTATATGTAAGGCTAATGGCGTGAGTGAGGTGTCTAGAACCGCCAAAGGAAGCTCTAACATGAGGCCACTCAGTTTACAAAGAAATGTGTACAAATTTCTGAACAGAATAAAACTGTTCAGAAAAATAAATACTGCTATAAAACTCTATGTAAGAGCTGGTGAGGTGGCTCAGCAGGTAATTGTACTTGCCACCAAGCCTGATGAACTGCCTGAGTTCCCATTCCAAGAACTCATATGGTGGAAGAACCAACTCATGCATGTTACCTTCTGACTTCCACATGTGTGGTATATACAGATGTGCACACACGCATAAACACACATTAATTAAAAGGTTTAAAGATACTATAGCTAGTCATAAATATCATGTGAATAGACTGCTCAGGAACAATGCACACTTGATTTCTTAATATCTATGAATGTTATAACAACTTTCTCTAAACCACTGTTGATAGGCATAGTTAGGTTAGGAACTGGTGCAAGCCCTTAATCCCCGAATTAGGGAGGCAGAGGCAGGCAGATCTCTATGAGAATGAAGTCAACCTTGACTAGACAGTGAATTCCTGGGCAGTGGGGCTACAAAAGACCTTGTCTCAAAAAGACACACACACACACCGAGAGATGAGAGATGAGAGAGAGAGAGAATATGGATTTTTATAAAAGTGCTTCATGGATATTTATAAATAACTTAGTCATTTCATAGTACTGAGTATTGAAGAATATTCCAGATAACTACATGGAGGTGGAAGAGAAAAAAAGACAGGGAAACTATGAGAGATACAAACTAAGAGCAGCTAATATTTTACCTCCCCTTAGGGGATTTCAAAGTGCTTTCATCAACTCAATCAAAGTGTCACAAGCAAATGTATAAGTGACCCTTTCCAGAAAGAAGCTTAGTAAAGACAGACAGATAGACCCAGAATACAGAAAGAAAACACCAGTGTTAGTTACCTCAGTGGCTGATAACCGCTTATCTCCATTGTCACTTCCAACTCCCGAATCAGAATCCTTCTTACTGGGATAGATGTCATCAACAGTGAATTCATTCAGGAAAAAAAAAAAATCACAAAGTTCACACCCAGATACATCAACTTATATTGTAATGACTATGCTATATAAAATGTTATTAGTATTACCATTATTATTCTTATACAGCAACAAATCATCCCAGTACTAAAGAACACTGAGAGGGCATAGGGAAACCATACTCTTATACCTACTGGAGACAGAGCATCATACATTCTCTGTACTCAGGGATGCCTCCTCCTAAAGGTCAAGTTCTTTTTGGAAAGGGTTATCTTATTTTATTTACATACACACACACACACACACACACACACACACACATAAGCAGTATGATATATACTTGTTTTAATTCATAGGTAATAAAACATTACTTTCAATAATTTGAATTTTTTCTGTGATTAAATGTCTGGTTATATAAACATAAAAATGGACACATATTTAAAGCATTATTTTTAAAATGACATTAGAGTAGTCTGAAATTTTGTCATTCTGTTGAGCAAAATTACTATGGGAATGCTCATGGATTGCTCATGGCTTGTCTTGTACCACAAGGATGCTCAAAAGGGTTCTAACACTTCCACTTGAAAAAGGAAGTGATTAAAAAAAAATTGCTGTGTTTTAAAAATGAAGCCTGCAGATCTTCTTCATACCGTTTGGCAGGCATGCTGAAAACTGGTAAGTCTTAAAATTCTTAGGCTTGATACAGTTACTAAAATCAAGTACAGCAATTCTAAGAAGAGGTCTTGCTAGACAGGTCAGGTTGACCCAGTTCATGATCCTCTTATCTCAGTCTCCAAGTTCTGGGATTACAGGTGTGTGCTACAATGCCCAGATTAATGACAACAGTTCAATAATTTAAACATTAATGAGTTTTACAATACTGAAGCTTGACACAGTTGTGCCAACTGATAAGTTTAACAAATCCATGTTTATATGATAAATGGTATTTGTAATATCCACAGATGATCTCAGGAAGGACTAATTATTGAGCAGGAGAGGATAGATTAGATTGGAGACTGGGGAGTCTCTCCAGCATCACTTTTAAAAATATCATTAGTTTCTCAAACTCTAACTTATAAATTTGAATTGCACACGTGAAACAGAATTTTTAAAATTATTTTTAGAATTTGTTTATTTTTATTTTATGAGTATTTTGCCAGCATATATGTAATTGCACCTGTGTCGTGTGATGCCCACATAGACCAGAAGGCACTGAAAACCCTGGAACTGGAATTACAGACTGTAGTTAACTGTCATGTGTGGGCTGGGAACTGAACCAGGGTCCATCTATAGGAGCAGCCAGTGCTCTTAACTGCTGAGCCATCTCTCCAGTACCCAAGCATACAGATTTTGAAGCCAGTTATCTGGATAGTTGTGGCCTAAGCACATTCTAAGAAGGGCTCTGAGTGAAGGAAGGTAACTCAACTCACCTGTCCTCCACATGTTGGTCCACGTGCTGGTGTAAGTGAGGCCTCTCCATGGCATGGAGATAAAGGGAATCAGTTGTCTTAATCTGACAGGCTTGTATGCTCAGATATTTAAATATGTGCACTTTGCCTTTTGTGCAAATCTATGGAGAAATCAGCAGTACATGTTTATTTTTCAATGATGAAACAAAAGGTAAGTTCCTGAAATGTGTCCATATACCTTAGTTTCCATAATTTCATGGCAAGGGGCCCCTAACAATGGACATAGAATACATAAGAATTCTGAGAATTACTTCTTCCATGCTATTCATTTATTTATTATTTATCTGAGACAGGGTCTTCTCTGTAGCCCTAGCTAGCCTGGAACTTATGTAGACCAGGCTGGCATCACAGAGATCCTCCTCAGTGCTGGGATTAAAGGATTAAACTCCCCAGTCATGCTAAGTTTTTTTTAAACAACTAAATTCTATTAAAACATATTTAAGCATAAATATTGTAGCAAGTATAAAAACCTGACAACTAGACTGGTAACATTCCAACTAAAAAAAATGACAAAAGCACAATTTTTTTCAAGTCCATAGAGAACAATTACGACTGTGAAAGATAATTATAGATGTAAGAAGTCATTAAGTCATTTGAAAAGAAAATAAACTTTAAAACATTTTCATATTCTCACACAGAAGCATATATACTACACATTGTGCTCAGTTTCACATCACCTGTCGGCCAGCCCTGACCCGGATGCTAGCCCCTCACCCTGCTGTCTGCCAGTCCTCACCCTCCTGGCCAGCCCTCACCTGTGCGGGAGGAGACTGCAGAGGATTGTTCTCCAGCAGTAATACTTGAAGCTGCTTCATCTCTCTAAAGCAGATGGGAATCACCAGCACTTTGTTGCACGAAAAGTCAAACTTTACCAAGGGAAGATCTACTAGTTCTAAAAGAAAAGGAAACAGTCTCAGAGAACAGCACAACCAAATGGCTAAACATTCAAAAATGAATTTCCTGTTTATTTGGAGAAACAGTATTTAGCAAAATCAAAAGCCAGCTGTGTATTAGGAATACATGGCATGCATTTATTATATTTCCCTGCACAGGGAAAATCTTTCTCTGGATGATCAGTCATTTCAAATTGAAAAGAGCTGGGAACACTTCACATTTATAATGTTTGTTGCCTAAAATGTCTTTTTTGGGGGGCTGGAGAGATGGCTCAGTGGTTAAGAAAGCATACTGTTCTTGCAGAGAACTCAATCCTCAGCACTTCAACTCCAGAGGAATTCAACACCTCTGGATTCCGTGGGCACCAGGCCTCATGTGATATACATACAGAGATACACATACACATAATTAAAAACAATAAAACCCTGTTTCAAAGGGTTTTTTCTTTTAGCAAAGGAAGCCATGGCATACAGAACATGTTTTTGTTTTAGCTTCTAACTATTTTTAAGTAGCACTTGCTAACACATGAACGATATGCTAATTACCAAATATCCTTATCTATTCAGTGTAGCTGGGTTGGCTCAGCCCCAGAAACAGTTACAGTAAATAGGTTCCTAACTATTTTCAAAGGTTATTTTTTTAAGTGTTATCTAATTTAAGATTTTCCAAAGAGCCCTATAATTCTGATTTGACGAGGATTTATTTCATTGCTTTAAAAATCATCTGTAGCTCAGCTAACAAGAGGGAACATTATATTTAGCTTGAAATCCCCACCCCGTAGCATGGTAAACACTCAGTAATTTCAAGCATTCAAACCAACATTGGCAGCTGCTAGAAACGAAGTCAAATATATTCCACAGAGCCAAGTGAGGCTGAGTCGGACCAGAATCTAGGGTGACTCTGGGAGATCACTGAGATGGCCATGTGGAGGCTATACCACTGCCACTCTACAATGGGGTCTAGCTCTTTTGTTACAGGAGCTGCAGGCTAAAAGGTAGCCATTTAGAACATTGCTGGATTTGTAAGTAGAAGGAGGCCAGGCACTACATAAGGAGAGGACAGAAGGCATTGGCCTCAAAGAAGAATTGAGTTTCTCCTCTACCCTACACTCTGAGGCTTTCCATCCACTCTACTTCAGTTCCACCAAGAGATTCCCCCCAGCCTCTTCTCAGAATTCAAGGCCTGGGAGTGTCAGGGACTTTCCTTCTTTTAATACAACCCTTGATCTTACAGAAAAGAGTAATGAAAATGAAATTCTAAAAGGAGGCAGAACACCCAACCCCCAGGTCCCAAAGTGAGGTGCACAGCGGCAGACTCTAAAGAGAAACTCAGGAAATGCATTTTTAAAAAGTCAAGGAATCTGTATTTCCAAACTGCCCTGAACAGTTCCTGTCTCAGTGGGGACAGCCATGTGCCTCAGGCTACAGTGTGATAAAGGGGCTGTAGGCAGAGCAGGTGTTAGGGGACTAGGCAAATGTAGCAGAGTTGGAAGCATGAGACTGAAAGGAAAGGAAATGTAGGATCCCCTTTTATGTCCTAGCTTCTAAAAGAGCAAAGAATGAGCAGGATCACAGCAGAGGATGACCCAGAGGTTAGGCTTGCTCATCAGTGCCAAAATTCAATGGTGCGCCAATATTCTGCTATTACTTACCAATTAAAATGAAGGCTTTGAAGCAAGACTAGAGGGCTAAATTCAGGGAAGGCGATAACTTACAGGTAAGTAAACTGAGGGATAGTTTTACAATGAAGATTTCCTTTCCCCTTGAATCTAACATAGAACATGATTCCAGAATTGTTTAGGAAAATGAGAGCTGGACAATTTCACAAGAGTAACTCATGGGAGAAAATGATAGTCTTGTAACAAGACTGACCCAAAAAAGATCAAAAAAGCAGGATAAAAGAAGAAGTTAAAGGAAAAGAGAAGGAAGGGAAAGGAAAAGAGGAGAGGGAGAAGTAGAGGATCAGGAAAAGGCGGGAAGAGGAAGGCAAACAGGAGGAGAGAACGGAGGGGAAAGTGCAGCAGGGAGGGGGCCAGCCGGGCAGGAAGGGGGCCGGCAGGGATGGGAGGGGGCCGGCGGAGCAGGGAGGGGGCTGGGAGCTACCTGCTTCAGCCCCTGCTCGTTCTGGTCCCAGAAAGAAGAAACATGCCGTCATCAGACCAGCTGCAATAAAACTACAGTGGACTGATTCGGGCATGGGGCTGCAAACTTCCCTTTTATTCCTCCTCAAATTGAAAGCATATGACGAGGGTTCCCCAAGACGAACACATGTGAATAAACACTGACGGCCTTAGTGGGCTGCCGACAGCATCAATGCTCCCGGGGCAGCAGAGTTCTCTGAGTGAAGCGAAAAAAACCCTGACATTCAGAAAAATGAGTATTCAAATGGACTTTCCAGTAAACTAAAAGTTTTAGTTTCATGTATACTTTAAAACAGTGAAGCTGAGAAAACCTAATTACAGACGGTAGATGATCTTTTTTAGGGAAAGGAATGCTCTAAGGTAGGAGAATAAGAAGACCACAGCCCCATGCTTCTACGTGCTGCCATAAAATAATGCAATTGGTTTCCCTTCGGGACATGGGAGTTCAATTATTTATGACATCTCCACAATGATTATCATAGGCACTTAAATATGGATGGGTTTCTTTAGCATAAGGTTGCATGTGTGAAAGTTTGCTATGAATTAAAATTTTTTTTGTAGATATTGAAACTAAGGAGAACAATTTCAAACATTTAAAAAAGAAAAAGGAAACTACACAAACACTAATGAAAAAGTAAATGTTTTTACACGAGCTCATCTCAAGTAATAATATAACAAATCTCACATTGAGATGATTTCTAATTCTACTTCCTTAAAATGAAAAATGCCATGAGCAAGGTAAAAGATGGCAGGGAAATACCTGAGCCCTCCACCATCGAGCACAGGGCATTCTACAAAGATTTCTCACATGGTGTCAGGAGCTCTGTATTCATAGCTTAAATGACAAAGTGGGAATAGGATGACCAAAATCAGGCAGGTCTCAAACTGGTGCACTGATAAATACCAAACACACCAGATGCTGACTGCTTTCAAGTGTGTGCTTTGGGCTAAGCTGTTTGTGTGTGTTTGACATCAGCCATGCCTCAGGTCCTTAAAATATGGGGAAATCAGGATGGGTTTTGGAGACGTACCCGGTGTTCTGTGTCTCATCCACTCATTCCTGATCATCTACCGTTAACAGGGCTACTTTCAAGCGCATGCGTGTGTGTGTGTGTGTGCGCGCGCATTGGTGTAGTGTGTGTACATATTGTGCACGTGCATATGTATGTGTGTGCATGTGGAAGCCAGAGGTTGATACTGAGTGCTTTCTTCTATCGCTTACTCCATTATTTTCCTTTTTGAGATCTGGTCTCTCATTGAACCTGCAGCTCACTGATTTGGCTAGGATGGCTGACCAACAAGCTCCAGGGATCCACCTATCTCTACCTCCTCAGTGCTGGTGTTACCGAAACACGTGACTACACCTGACCTGGATTTTATGTGGGTTTTGGGGATTCAAACTCAGACCTTCATACTTGTATAATAAGTCAGTTATTCACTGAGCCATTCCCCAGTCCCTCAAGTACTTAAACTTCTAAATAAATGTGTCTTTGTGCTCAAAACCTCATGCCCTGTAAAAGAAGGAGACACTGAAGGAGTGAACAGCAGGGCTGTCTGGGGACACTTCAATCAGCTGTGCTGGGATGAGAAAGCCAAGTCTTCAAGGCAAAAGCTTTCGAGCCATCACTGGTAAATTCACCAAGACCACCAGGGACAAGAATGATGTGCATACAAGGGCCACTTTGCTCTAGCATCACCCTCTGCTAGAAAGTGTAGAAAGTGGGTTCCCAACTGCTCTCCCAGATCCCCAGAGCTAGAGATCTTGACAGACAGGGTCTGCAGTATCAAGCATGTCTCCCAGACTGTTGGCTTCATGCTCCAGGAGTGACACACCTGTTCAAAAAGAATATATGCCACCCTTGTTATGGATTTGCATTTTTAATCATGAAATTCAGATGTGGACACCCTAACTCTAGTTTATCAGAATTTGGTGATATCTGAAGACAAGACATGGAAAGGTACAGAAGCTAAGCTGAGGTCATTGGGATAGGTCCTAAGCCTCTGGTGCCGCAGTAGGAAGAGACTGGGACACAAATAGGCAGAAGTAGGATGCTGAGGGCACACAGGAAGAAGACAACCATCAGAGCCACAGGGAGGCCAACACTTTCATCTCAGACTCCCAGCTCCAGAACAGTGGGGAGATGCATTTCTATCGTTTTAGACACTTGTTCTATGTCCTTTTGCATATCATCCTTAGCAAACCAATATACGTCCAGCTACCCAGAGCACTGTAAAGGAAGGGATTCTGTTGCTGCAGCCCTGATTCAAATTACAACTTGAACATCACTGTTCTGCTATTTGTCTGTGAGTTTCAAGTACATGTGCACAGTCACATGTATTCACACATGACGAAGAATAATAATAAATCAATAATAATATAAGTAATGTGTCTCGTTTTCTTCATCTTTCCCTCCCTTGTTACCTGGTGGTAAAACTTTAAGGTAATTTCTTCTGACATTCAGTTCTCGAAGAGACTTCAGCTGGCCTATCTGCTGGGGCAAAGCCGTGATCTCGTTGCAACTGACATCCTGGTGGGTGGAGGGAGGAGAAAGACAGAGATTATGAAAGCTCCTTTCCAAGCATTTCATGTGAATTCTCATCAAAGAATTTAAATATCTGTATAACTACACATGAGACTTTAATACTATTGTTCAGGTGCCCAGCCAGTGTGGCTCGGGAGTGAAGAGAAAGAGTTTGGTGTTAAACCCGCTCTGAGGAGAAGGGCGTTACCAGCATACATGCTGTAACTGCTTCCATCCTTTTTGTTTCTCAGGTGCTTCAACCTCACTTAATTCTCATAACAAACCGAGGAGGCTGTGTAGCTAGTTAACATTTACAGATCAGAAAAATGACACTTTGAGGCTCCAGGGTGGCAGGTGCCAGTTGATGTTACTAGCCACTATTAAGCCAGTAGCTCACAGTACCTATGAAGAGAAGGTTAGACCTCCCATCTTCCCAGGCTCTCACATAGGATACTGTCACAATGACTGAGTGTACAATTTATTTCACATGGACTTCCTACCACATGGCTGAACACTGACTGACCACTGTATACACCTCTTTTGTGAAAGACTGGTAAATGAAGATTTTGTCATCTTTGCTCTGAAAGGCCAATGCTACACTTATCCTTGATTAGGAACAGCTCTTGTCACTAAGGCAAAGGCACGGCACCTCTAATTCTATAGATCCTCATTTCCTCTTACTCCTGATATTCCTTTTGGCCCCAATAGGCTTTGCTCACCTCTTCCCCAGCCCTATAACCTTCTTCAGTCTGGACTGTGCTGTCTCTCAGAGGGATGCCATAATGGTCTCTAACTGTCTTCTATTCCTCCATTGCCTCCTCAGGTCCATCCTTCACAGAGAGAGCTTCCTGAGTGCAAATTTCATTTTGCTGTTCAGCAGTTTAAATGTTTTCAGCAAGGTTCAGCCTGTGTGGGTCTGTCAGTTTCTCCAGGGCCAACCTCTAAATGTTCTCCCTTGCATCCACATTCAAGCTACATGATCAACTTGCAGTGTCCTCTTGTCCTACTACTAATCTTAAATGACTTAATTCAAGCTTCAGCCTCCCCTTTGAAATTTCCCAAGGACCTCCCCGCTCTCCTGCTCTGGCCAACAACCAGGGGACAGACATTTTTCCCTCTGTGGTCCTACATGCAGTGTATAGCTATAATTCACTTGCACATTTGACCAACTTCCCCTTTAAAAGTGGGAAATGAGAGGTGAGGGGACCATGTCTCTCTATCCTCCCAGCATCCTCCTCTTCACTCTGTAGCAGGCATAAGACAGAAATGAGATCCAATATCCTCTGATATGGGGAACTCCAGGATATTTTAACATGCTCCCTTAAATACCACATGGGTTGTAGTTGCTGTCATAGAACCAAAGACATATTCAGGCTATCAAGTATCCCCGTGAGGGTTGGTCCTAAAATATCCCACTTTATGTATGAGCCTGCAAAACCTCCCCCCTTCCCTTTAAAAGTCACCAAGGCCTTGCTCCAAAAATCCATTTTTCATTTTCCTTCAAATGAGATGAACTCATCACCAACCTATTGTAGAGTGATAGGGAACTGTCTCTCTGCAGTTTTTGTTTCTTATTGGTTCATTCTGTGGCAAGTCCCGCCCTCTGACCAATGAGGGAGGAGGAAGAGTAGGAAGAAGGAACATGGCCGGGAGCTGGGGAGAGAAGCCGAGGTTGCTAAGATCCATGTGGGAAGAGAAACGTCCGGTCCGGCCCACGAACCCAGGAGGCAGCATGCCAAGCTCCCGCCATCCCATGGATCTCATGAGTGAAATGAACTGAGAGACCTGCACCCGGTGCACAGCAGTTGCAAACTTTATTGGGCCGGCTGCCAGCAGTAACAAACTTTTGCTGGCAAGCGGGGCGCGGGTCCCCAGAGACTTTGCAACTTTGTAGATAAATAAATCATTCTAAATGGAAGATCAGTTTCTGTTTTATCCAGCTGGATTAACCAGATCCCACCCGCTAAGGCGTGGAGAATAAATTTATGCAACACCTATCAATGCTGTTCCCCATCCCCACCCTGACCAGGGATCCCTGTGACACCAGGGAGATGGTACTCAGTGATCCCTGCCCTGTCACTTAGCCTCACTTAAAATCCCTTAGGTCATCTGTCACATGGCTGCCCAATGGATGCTGCATTACTGAGACACTAGAGTTATCTCCACTGCAATAAGAGAACGAGTCTGCAGTTCATGGTGTGCATTGGTGGCTGGCACAGTCCACTTTCCTAACTTCTGCTAAGTAAGGAAGTAGAGTGAGATGGGTTGGGGGCATCACTTGAGCTGTTGCTCTTTTTCTGGTCCAGAAAGCCACACACAATTTTAAGAAAAATTGCACTACTGCCTAAAACAAAAACAAAACGACAACACTCTACCAGTCCACTTACAGAGATAAAACTATCCAAGAAAATTAAACAGAATTAGGAGGAGGCACCCGAACAGTCGTGGAGTCCAAAAGCAAGTATTTCCAAGGAAAGCCAGATCTTTCTTTGCTTGAACTAAGTTGTGAATCAGCAATCAGGTTAATTTCTCTCTGTTTTACAAGAGCACTCATACACATGGGACCCAGGCTCAGGCCACTGCACTCCGGACCATGTACCACACAGCAATGATGCAGTGCCGGGTGTTGGTAGGGTTGCAGGGAAGAATTCATGGGATTATTTCTCTATGTGTGAAGAGAATTTGGTGTGAAACTGCAAACTAAGTTTTTATAAGTCTGGCAAGTGACTGCATGGGAAAGACCTTTTTATAGCTCATGGAAACCATAGAGTTTCAATGTGAATTTGACAATGTTCAGAACTTTCAAGGACATAATTAGTAAGAAAAATCTTGAAAAATTGGTGGGAAAAGGAAAGCAAAAAGATAACCTATATCTTAAGGCAGTAGATTCACAGCACGAATTCTCCTGAGATGAAACTCAGCCTCATTCCATGTTAAGGGTGAACTGCATACACCCTGCACTGTGCTGAACAGGTTAGAACAGTGGCTTTGGGGTGTGCTGCTGCCCAAAGGCATTGGAAGGGGGAGTTAAGCTGAAATCTCTCTCTCAGGTTTTGGCACCAAAATATTAGGAATAGGCATAGAAAGAGTCGTTTTCAATAAGGGTTTCAGAAAGGCTTGTCTGCAGAGCATGGCCTGTGTGCAGAGCAGGGCTCGCTTTATGGTTGGGATTTATGAGGTCCTGGACAGACTGATTTGCAGAGCAAGAATTGCTTTATGATTGGTGGGTTTTATGGGACTTCGCTTTAAAAGCCAATGTAACTTATGCCAACGTAATACCTAACACAATGGCCTTATCCAACAGCTCTATTTGATTACTTACTGGTAGGAAGGCAGTTACTTAACACATAAACGAAAGCATCACATAATGACAGGAACCAAATGTTTCCATCTACAAGACATCTGTAGACCGCTAACAAGCACAGAGTCCACCTGCCCTTTCACATTCTGAAGGGCATATGCTGAAGGTCGGATTATTTAAATACTATTCTGCACTTTGGTCAGTTATTTCCCTTTCTCATAACATAATAGGCAGAAAATCCCCAGGCAAATTTAGCACTTAAGGGAGAAAAAGGTGATTCTCCACTATAATTCATATTGTGAAAAGAGGCAAAACTCTAGACCCCAAGAGCCAAAAAACCTTGCCAAACCTTAAAGAGGTTATGAATTTCATCACAAAAAGAAAAGCCCATGGGTAATATGTCTAATTAGTTGGAGGAGGAGGAGTAAGGAGATAACAGTCTACACGTCTGGGGATGTTTCAGACTTGCAAATGTACAAGCAGTATTTCTAGAACAGCGTCATTCTCTAGAACATTTCTGTATAAATTTAGCATAAGATACGGCCTGGGGCTTTGAAAAACTATTTAGAGAAGAAAATACATAGGAAAAAACAAAATTTAAAAACAAACATCAATGCTTCACGGGTGTGCAATTAGTGAGGATTATCAGATTACAAATTCCAGATTCATTGAGCTATTAGAATATTCAAATTAGTTCCTTTTGAATTTTCCATTGGCCTTTAGCTACTGTGTCTAGAAGAATTATTATTCCAAGCTCCAGTGAAATCAAATCACTGGATATTCAGAGTTAAAGCACCATAAATATACAGTGAAAGCAGGAAAAATCATGAGCATGCAGTATGAATACTGGCTGATTTTATTCTTTCTAACATGTAAATGAATCTAATTACAACAGTATAAAACTCAAGCTCTTTTTAGCAAAAGAGAATCCTGGCAATGTCTTAAACTACACTCATTTTTTCCTGACTTAAGAAATCAACAATAACTTTGGAAATTAAAATTCCCTTTTTTATCACAATAAAGGAAATCTTGAAAAGTATACACGCTGGAGATGAACCCATTTTCGTTAGTGGGTGCTGTCAACTTACCCCTACAATGCAAAAATGACAAGGATTTTGAAAGATCGGAATGAGTCGGGAGATTATTAAAGTAGGTGTGCCTACATTAAGAAGAAGATATTGTTAAAAAGACTGCAAGAGTTTTTAAGAAGTGATGTCTCACAAAAGTCAACATAAACACATGTCAGAAGGATCTTGGTTACGAGTTCCAGTGAGAACAACCCAAGAGGAATTGTATATGTCTCTCAGAAATGACCTTCACCTGACTTAAAAAAAACAAAGCTCAGTGTGTCTATACTATTATCTTAAGAATTTTTGCCACAAAACTAGCCGTTTAAGTGACGAAAAAGAAAAGTGTTAACACTCTCCTATGACCAGGGAATCAAAGAAAGCCAATTTGTAGAAATGTGTTTTGTCTAACTCACTGTACAACTTTAGGTAAATGCCTTACTCTCTTAGTGCAGATATAAAAAGGACAGATGAGGGCCGGCAAGATGGCTCAGTAGTTTAAGGTAGCTGCTATGAAGCCTGATTGCCCAAATTCAATCACCAAAACCCACACTGGTAGAAGGAGAGAACCGAGAACCCAGTCCTGCAAGTCGGCCTCAGACTTCTACATGCACTCTATGGCAAACACACACACACACACACACACACACACACACACAAATTAATAAACAAAAAAATAAGAATAGATGAGCATTAAATAATTTTATAATTTTCTTTCAATATTAGGAAAATTCATTTACTAGGCAAGAAATAATTAACAGATTGTGTAGTACTTAGTAAAGTCAATTTTCATTTCTTATCAATAGAAGTCCTCAATGCCTGTGGTAAGAACTTCAAAAATAAATCAGTATATTTATTAAAACTTGAACCCTTCCAAGCAACCTTTGCTAAGATAAATGATCTCCTTTTAACACTCTCTCTTCAGGGTGAAACTAGGTCACACCTCTCTACAGACCCACAAACACATGCCCCACACCACAGCTCTTGATAGTAAAGGCAGAAATGGAAGCCACTGAGGAGCAGTGAACAAATCCTGAGTTTCCACAGAAACAGAGAGGTCAGAGACATCTCCCAAGATCACAAATGGGCAAATGGTCACAGCAGGCACATGCCACAGGAGCCCATGGCACCTACCTCAGAGGCAGAAATGCTACACATGAAATAATGAAGGAAGACTCTCCTCAGAAGTCAGTCCTCAGCCCTTGAATTCAACTCTCCACATAATCACTCTCTAAAAAGTGAATAAACGACTGTGTCTAGTTAGGGTCAGGAAATACATATGACTGGGTCCTGTCTGTTGGGCTTTCTGGTTTTAAAGACAGAATCCTAAGCCAGGCTCTGTGTTCTCTTAGAAGGAAGGAAGAAATGGAAGATAGGATTCTCACTCTGTGAGGGAGCTGGGGAAGAACAGAACTGAAGAAAGGCGAAGAAGGCCAGGCTGTGGATGGACCGAAGTCACTCAGCACACAGAACCCATGAGAAGGATCCTGGGTCTGTGGCAAATGTCTCATCCATAAAAGGCTCCAACTTTATTGAGCTCTTAGTGTGCTTGTCTTCACAGCTGTCGGCTGACTATAACATACGGTGTTTATGGAACGCCTCTTACCAAATGCACCTCATCATTCAACACAATTGCACAGTAAAAGAACTGTGTTTCCGGGTCTGAGGAGATGGCTCAGTCAGTAAGTGCTTGTTGGAGCAAGCATGAGGACCTGAGTTTGCATCCTCCTCGACACTCATGTAAAAAGCCAGGCACAATGACAACAGCCTGTAATCCCAGTGTTGGAGGGTGGGGTGGACAGAGGACCATTGCTGGGGCTTGCTGGCCAGCCAGTCTAGCTTAAGTTCAATGAGAGATCCCATCTCAAAACCAAGGTAGAGAGGCTGGAGAGATGGCTTAGTGAGTATCATCACTGGTTACATAAGCATAAGGACCTGAGATAGTTGTCCTGCATCCACCTAAAAAGTCAGGCATGGCAATGCAGGCCTTTGACACCACCCTACCTCCTAACCAGCCCCCCCCGCCCCACCACACACTGGGGAGAGGGTTGGGAGAGCTGAAACAGGAGGATTGCTGGGGCTTGCTGGCCAAACAGTCCCACAAAAAAAAGGCGGGCTCTAGGTTCTGTGAGAGATCCTGTATCAAGGGAATAAGGCAGATAGTTACAGTGAATACCCAATGTCCTTCTATGGCCTCTTCATGCATAGACACAGACAGACAGACAGACAGACAGACAGACAGACAGAAACACACACACACACACACACACACACACACACACACACTGAGAAGAGATTGATCTCTGGCCTTGATAGACATACATATATGGGCAGCTATCTGTCTGTCTATCTATCTATCATCTATCAACTGTCAATCATCTACTTTTGTATCTATTATCCACACATCTGTCATTTATCAACTATATTTCATCTAACTATGTATCTATCTATCAACTGTCTATCATCTGTCTACATACCTATGTATCATCTATCATCTATATATCTAGGCATCTATGTATGTATCTATGCATCTTTGTGGTACTAAGGATGAAATCTGAGTACTCACACGTGTTAAGCAAGCTCTCTACCACTGAGCTCCGTCCTCAGTCCTGGTGGAGATTTTAATCAGACATGCAGCTCCATCATTTTGGGTAAGTAACCCTAAAATGAACACTTTGCTGCAACATGTAAACATGATAATCTGCTGAGTTATTTTTAAGGCTCTATGAAATGATACATGTACTAGCAGATAGCTTGACATAAGCAGGTTAGTTTTCCTCCTTCCCCACAAAGCAGCACACACATGCACAACAGCTGAGCAACAAGACTGGGCCAGAGGGTCAGAAAATACTAGATTATAACCATCAGTTACGACTCTAAAGGGAGAAATATAGAGAATTAAGATTCCGTAACTTTTCTCACACCTGCGCCTGCATCAAGGTAGAAATACAAACAGGCAACGCCTGAGTCTCTCTACAGTGTCTCTTCCAGGCTTCTCCAGGAAGAGAAATGGCTGCTTTTCCAAATCCCTGCACAATGTACATGCAGGGTAATGGCTGAACTGAAACACTCTTTTAAGATTCTCAGATAACTGTGATGTAACGAAAAGGCTATGGTCATATTCTGCAATTCCATCTCCTTACAAAAATCAGAAGGAAAAACTGCTTACTTCCCAATGGTTAAGGTGTTTAGATTTTATTTTTCAAGCAGATGTTAACTCTGGAATGTTCATGTACCACTCCATTAAGAATATGTGGAGTCTGGTGAGAAAATTTGGAAAGATTTTCTAAAATAGCCAGCTAACTATGCTTAAAGTCCAGTAGGCTGAGTGACTTTCCACACTGAAGCCTTAAATGGTGAGCACATTGAACGCTTGGGGAGTGCCCAGCTTTTTTTTTTTTTTTTTTTTTTTTTTAAACAAATTGGTAATCTGTAACTACAAAACAAAAGCCTCCTGTTCTAGAATAACTTTTAACTCTAGGGATTTTTTTTCTCAATTGATAACTAAAAATAATTTAACACGAATGGTCACCCTACGATAACACTACTATTTTAAGCAAGGGAAAAAAAAAATCAAAGATAAATGGGAACAGATGGAAAATAATCTTTTTTTAGTCTATGGCCTTAATTAACCAAGGCTGGTTATATCACTTCCCTGTGGTTAAATAATATCATTATTAACTTTTCTCCTGCTTCACAAATAAATGCTTTTTCTAAAAATATTTGTTATACTATGTGTGCATGTGTACATGTGTGTGCACATGCTGGGGTCACAGGGCAACTTGAGGAAGTCATTTCTCTCCTTCTACCATGTGGGTCCCGGGAACTGAACTCAGGTCATCAGGCTTGGCAGTAAACACCTTCACCCACTGAACCACATTACTGACCAAACAAATGATTTTTAGCCCAAACACACTCACTCAGACGCAGGGGGACAACAGAACAAAGTACAGGCAACTGAGTTGCCCAATCAGAAGTGTGGCTTCCAGCTCGGAAGGTGCATGGCCGGTCCCCTTGTGTGGTATACTACCACTGCAAGGTCTGTGCCGGACCTGCTGGGAAAGGCTTAGCATGAACACAGGATGCAAAACGATCTCAAGAGCTGTACATTGTATGTATACTGAAGTCACTGTTCTGGCTATCCACGGTTAAACAATGTATTACAAAAGTGAATGTCACTTACTTCTTTTGACTTCTTAAACACGGCCATCGCTACATTTAAACCACCTTGTTTGTTTGCACTGAATGTCCACAGGACAGGGGCAGCTGATAAGGGCGTTTCAGTTCAAGTTACCACGGAGCCATGCCAGGGTGAACCTCTGTATGTCACTTACTGTCTCTCTGACCTAGGTTTCATCATTTGGTCAGGAGGTGATGGGTTGGGACCAGCTGGCTTCTACAGTTCACCACTACAGCGCAGCGCTGGCATTCTATAACTTGGGCACGTGCTTGTGGAGCAAAGACTGAGGGTAGAGACAGTACTGTGACAGGACGAAGATACTGGGCAGCTCTCCACGGAGCGAGGCTCAACACAGGGGATCTAAGAAGCCAGCAGCTCTGTGTCCAGACTGGACGTAGACTTCTTCTAGACATGCCAAACCTCCCCAGAGTACCACAGCACCCTGCTCTTTCTACCCTCTGACTTCACTGAGTGTAGCCCACTAACTTACCCAGAGATTACTTTCCTATTTTAACCATACTTTTTTCAGATTTATATATATGCTGCAAAAATTATGTCTCTAAAAATGTGATAAATTGAAAACCTTGAGAACTATAAATCCTGTAAAACTTAGGGAACTGTAAACCACAGAAAACTTGTAAATTTCAGGAACCATGTCCCTGAACAGCTGCCAGTTTAATGTCTCTCCCCTTAATGTCTTTATCAAATACTGCCTTCAAAGAACATACAGCCCACTGAGGTTTGAGTATTGGTTTGTTCCCCCAAGGGTCCGCACACTAGAACTGTTGTCTTCAGTTTCCTGGTGTTAGGCGGCAGTGGAACTTTTAAGTGGTGGACCTAGCTGAATGGTGATTAGGGCACTGGGCATGTGTAGAGGGGATTAATATGGTGCTAAAGGAACATGTGGGCCCATGGGAGTGGGTTATTGAAAAAGAACAAAACCAGCCCTCCCTCTCCTTGGCTTCCTGTCTAGCCATGCATTCTTTCCCTCTCACACTGGCTCCCCCCGTGATGCCATTGGCTGTAGAGTGGGGAGAATCCTCAGCAGAGGCTAAACAGAGAAGGCCAGATGATCTCAGATTCTCAATCTCCAAAACTATGATGTAAATGATCTTTTTTTCCTTTATAAAATTTCCAGCATAGGGTATTTTGTTATAGCACCGGGAAAGGATAGTTATAGGCACCTCCTTGTCCAGCTGTAGCGAACAATCATTCTGAATAGCCTGTAAGGTCATGATCAGTTAACAAACGAGAGCATCTTAGAAATCAGTAACATACCAACTCCATTAACTGTTTGAGCTGCCCTATCTCTTCAGGTAGTGATCCAAGCTTGTTGTTACTTGCGATTAAGACTTTGAGAGGCAGACCACACAGGCAGGCGGGCAGGGAAGACAGCTGATTTCGACTGCAAAGACAATACAACAAGAACACATGTAAACAGAACGGCCACTTCATGATGCTGCATGGGAGCATGTCCGGTGTGTGTGTGTGTGTGTGTGTGTGTGTGTGTGTGTGTGTGTAGTTTTTTTTGTTCTTTTTTATTTTTTTTGAGACAAAGTCTTTGTATGTAGCCAGGTTGGCTTTGTACTTGCACAATCCTTTACCTTTGCCTCCAGAGTGCTGGGTGAATTATAGGCTATAAAGACTATACCCAGATGTGAACATGTTCTTAACAAAATAAGGAAAAGGAATGACCTCAGAATAAATTTTGTAAATAGAAAAATTCTAATTCATTTTCTCATTCTAATTACATATACATATATGTAATAACCCAAATTACAAATTACGCAAGAAAACATATACATTTTCTTTTTTAAAAAAAGCGAAAATGGGGAAGTGGCTAGGAAGAGAGTGAACAATGAATACCAAAACGCAGCTGGACAAAAAGAATAAACTTTGGTGCCCAGTAGCACAGCAGGGGAATCTGTGACCATTTTTATGCATTTCAAAATGACTAGAAGAGTTTCAGGGTTTCCAATACAAAGAAGCATCAAGTATTGAGGGGCAGGGAAATGCTACTCACCCAGATCTGACCACTCCACCTATATACATGCATGAGATTAACATACGGTACAACTGACGTGTCCACTGTAACACACCAGTAGAGGAGGCGCCTCTGACAGAGGAGGCAGTTTTCCACAGCACAGGGGGCTGGAGAGCATGGAGTGGCCTCCTTATGGATGCTGCCTACAAAACCAATAGCAAGAGAGGCTGCTAGCGCTACACTTTGAGTCCTAAATGGTCCCCCAAGCAGATGTGCTATATGCTCAGTCCTTAACCTACAGCACTACTGGACGTGGAGAGGCTTTTAAGAGGAAGGGCCCAGCAGGTGATCGTAGGTCATTGGGGACATGTCCTCAAAGGGGCGTTGGGACCTCTGCTTTCTCCCCTCCCTTCTTTGTGGGCATGAGATAGGTAATCCCTTCTGTGTGTGCTCTCAAAATGGGGAACAGGCCCCAGAGCAATATGTCAAACTGACTGTGGACTAGAACCTTCAACAGAAAGCCAGAATAAACCTTTTCTCTTTTTAGCCTGATTATTTCCGCTGTTTTGTTTGTAAGAGCAAGCTGCCTAACAAGTGCCAACTGTTCTTTCCTGAAAACACAATAAGGAAACCTACACAGAACCAAAGCAACCAGCACCCCACCCCAAAAGCAATGTTTGGTCTGTTGTTATAAAGCATATTTAGAGTTTATTATAAGATTTTAAAAATATTTTATCATTTTTACTTTGTGTGTATGAGTGTATCACCTGCATACATATAAGCATATCCGTGCTGCACAATGCCCAGGAAGGTCAGAAGAGGGCACTGGATTTCCTAGAACTGGAGTTATGGATGGTTATTAGCCACCATGTAGGTGCTGGGAATCAAACCTGGGCCCTCTGTAAAAGCAGCTGGTGCTCTTAACTGCTGAGCGACCTCTGCTGCCCCAAGAGAATTTCTCATTTTTTGAATTGAATTTTTGTGAATTTCATACAATATATTTTGATGATATTTAGCCACCCTCCCCTATCCGTACCCCTCGTACAGCCCTCTCCTGCCGGATTCCATGTGCTCAGTCATACATATTAAGGTCTACTGAGTCAAGTTTGTGTCCCCAGATGACCTTCAATGTGAGCCCACCCACTTCAGCCTGATTAACCTATCTAGCATTAAAGAAAACACACTCTCCCTCTCCTCAGCTAAGGTGGGATTCCTTACCTGCTTCCCCACTTCTGTGCTGGGATCTTGTCTGTTTGAGTCCACATGGGTACTGACCATGTGGTCACCATTGCTGTAAGTTCATATGAGTAACTTCCCAGCTGTCCCGAAAACTCTGTTTCTTTGTGGTCATCAACCACATCAACCACCTTCTTACAATCCTCTGCCCCCTCTTCTGCAATTACCCCTGAGTGGTGGGTGGCAGCAGATCGATACAGGTGTCCTATTCAGGGAGAAGCACTCTGCAGTCTTTATAAGAGATTTTAACGTTGGTTTTAAGCATGAAGATTAAAAGGAAGAGATGTCCTTGGGGGAAAATGTCAGACGTATCTGAGAGCATAGGTGAGGGCTTCTCAAAGAAGGCTCACTTGTTGGGTTCATTTTAGTAATGGAGAAGATAATCTTGTCTCAACCCACAAAACTGGGTCAATTTCCAGTGCTTTGACTCAGATTCGTATTGTTAAAACAAGAGCTGCTATGTCTAAAAGTCTGTTTGAGCCTGCAAGGAGCTCAGTAAAAGAAAAAAAAAAGAATTAAAGGGAGCCTGCTACCAAAGTCAGCTTCAATCCAACCAAGGGCCTGAACTTCCCAGGGCAGCCAACAAAGTCTGATGGAGCCTTTAGCCTGCTCTGTGTGACGGGCTCTCCACCCAGGTGTCCTCAAACTTCCTATTGCCCATGCTTAACTTCCTAAGACAGAGAAAGATGGTGAGTGGATTAATGAAGTTTGTTTACTACCCACACTTGCACGTCAGTCGTTATTTCAACCTCCTTCCTCACACAAAGCCCCCTTTTCCTTCTGCCAAGGACAGAACCAGATGGTTTCAGTTTCGCTTTCCTTCTGCACCATCCTTAAGATGAGGCCAGCTAGGACAGGGGAGGCCCCTAGAACTCTCCATGCCATGTGATTTCAACTGTGTGAAACTTCTGTTTGTTTGTGCACACATGCATTGCACTTCAACACTGCACTGCATGCGTGTGTACTTAGAGACAAAAATGTCTGTATGCCAGGGTAAGAAATGGACAGATTTAAAAGACATCTTCAGTGAATTTTTGAGAGTTTCAACCAAAGTTTTTTTGCTTTGTTTTTTGTTTTTTGAGACAGGGTCTCCCTGTACCCTCAGGCGGCCTAGAACTCACTATATATAGATCAGTCGGCTCTCTGTCTCATAGAGATCCACCTTGGTCTGCCTCTCCCGAGACCTGAGATTAATAAACAATACATTTTTATCATATTTAGATCCCCTTCTCTATTTGCACTCATCCCTTACTGCCCCAACCCGAATTCGTATCCTCTATTATTTTTTTGAGGTCTATCAAGTCGAATTTGTGTTCCTAAATGCCCTTTGTTGTGGGTCTAGCCCCTGAAATCTCATTAACCTATCCAGTGCCACATCCTGAAAGAAAACTGACAGATTTTTAAGACACCAAAATATTATCAGTAGTTATTGGAGCATCTAGTAAATGGTTCCTATTTTCATTAGCACACTTTACTATATTTTCTGAAATTCCTATGTGTGTTTAGAATCAGAAGAGAAACATCATTCTAGCAGATAAACAGGACTGGATGCTTGTTACATAGGTAGTTCTATCTATGAAAACTCAATGGGATGTGTACTTGGGAGCTGTGTGTATGTTATATGTATTAGTTTGCTTTCCGTTGCTGTGATAGAAAGGAAAAGTTTATTTAGCTTACAGTTCCCAAAGGGCCCAAGTCCACTGTGGTGGGAAGGCATGGTGGCAGGGGTTGAGTAGACCCAGAAGCTAAGTGCTCACATCTCCAAGCAGGCACAGAAAACAGAGAGCAACTGGACAGTCAGGAAGGCTTCAGAACTCTCTAAGCCCACCCCCAGTGACGTACTTCCTCCAGCATGGCCACACCTTCTAAGACCTCCCAAAACAGTGCTACCAACTGCAGATAGAATGTCCTAATGTTTAGACCCTAGTGGGGACATTCTCATTCAAACTACCACACTATACTAAAGCCTTCCACCCCCTACATACATGGTGAGGGCCAGGAATCTGGCCCCGGAAAAGCCTTCTCTAACCAATGGGCTCAGAAAAGGCAGGTGTTGTGCAGAGCAGAGCCTGTCTAATCTGGGCACTCCTTACCAACACCTTGATATCACTCTTCCACCAGGTACCCAATGCCCAGCTAACTCAATTTGGGCAAGAAATAACACAGCTGCAACTTCTCTCCACTGCCTATATATGAAAAGAAAGCTATTTCCACAATGTGGATGAAGAAGACCTTTCTCCATGATGATCCAACAGAGGAAGGGAGGAGGTTCGGTGCCTCCTGGGGTCCCTGGCTCTAGAGGAGCTGGGAGCTACTTCCAAGGTTAGATGGACAGACAGAACACAGCGCAGGCCTGACACTCTCTAGATCCTTGGAGTGGTGAGGGAAGAGCTGGGAACCCAGCCTTTCTCTGACTTCTCACATCCTTCTCACTGCCTTCTCCCACCTGCAAGAACCCCTTCAAGGAATCTCTCAGCTGGATAAGGAGTCTTCTTGGTGCCTCCTGGCTTTTCTAAGCTCTAAGGAAATGCTCCATAGATACCACCTCTGGAAAAAGAAGCTCAGTTTATTAAAAGATGGTAAGTAAATAATTCAAAATATAATTTGTGATTATGAAATATTTATAATATGTAAGCAGGGCACGGCTGTGCACACTTATAATCTAGCACTCAGGAAGCTGAGGCAGGAGCACCTGGGCTTTAGACCGTGTCTCATAAAACAAAACAAAGGCTGGAGAGATGGCTCAGCAGTTAAGAGCACCGGCTGCTCTTGCAGAGGATCTGGGTTCTGTTCCTAATATCCACATAGTAGTTAACAACAGTCTGCAACTCCAGTTCCAGGGCATCCAACACTCTCTTCTGACCTCCATGGGCATTGCACACATGTGGTGCTCTTACATACTTGCAGGATAAACACTCATACACATAAAGCAACACAAAAATCAGTTTACACTTCCTGCTGGAGAGCATCATGGGAGCAAAGATGAAATATTTCCGGAAATTCAACTTTCTAATCTCTACAAAATTGACAATTACATGTTGGGATCTTTATTATACTCTTTTTCTTTGAAATTCGGCATTCCTCTGTAACAGGTCTCACAAGCTCAATCAAGTGTCTAACCAAGTCAGTGACATGGGGCTGAGGAGTCATTCACTGCAGCCCTGAGAGCAAAGCACGGGAGGAGGCAGCCCTCATCGTGATGGTTTATTTTCCCTGGAATTGTTTCAGGGCAGTCACGAACTTCAAACAGACCAACATCTAAGCTTATGGGGAAGAGGAGATGGTTTAGTGGTTAAAAGCATTTGTTGCTCTTCCAGAAGACCAGAGTTTGGTTCCCAGCACCACGTTGGACAGCTGATAACTGCCTGTAATTCCAGTTCCAGTAAATCTGACGCCATCTTCTAGACTCCTCGGGCCCCTGCACAGACGTGGCGTACATTTGCACAGACACACACATACACATAAAAATTAAAAATCTAAGCTTATGAAAGCATTTGTGGCCCCTTTGATGAGAACAAATGTGTCTTACCTTTAAAACTGCTTATTATGCCTTAACATTCCTCATGTCCACTGAGTCAATACCTTAGTCATAATACAAGCACACCACAGACCTGTGGCATATTTCTTCAGTTTCATCCACCTGTTCCCTCAGCATGCATTTCACATATTTTGTCACAAAATATTCTTAGATTATTTGCCATTTTCACAATAATAAAAGCAAAGATCCATGCGTAATAAAGACCTATGAGCTCTCCAACAAGCATTTCTAAAGAAGCCAAGCCACTGTGTGTCCTTTGACCCTGTCTGTGTCCACTACATCATCAGTCTTAGCTTTCTGAAGTCAATCAACCGGCAGCCATTTTTCTCAGGCAAGTCCTTTGGGCCTCAGTCCACTTTCAGTCCTACCTGTCTTCTTCAAGCCTCAGACCATAAACAGATACTTCATGGAAAGAACACCTAAGAATGAAACCCTGAAGTGTTTAATAAGATAATGGCCACCATTTCCTCTCCCATCTAATCACAGAAAAGCAGAATTTGTTTACTTTTATTTATTTATGCTCATTCTTTACAGAGTTCATGTATAGTGAAAAGGGACTTTTGGTTTAGATGCAGAATCACAGATTCAATCATGGTGGCCTGAGATTTTTCTGTCTTCACTGGAGAGCCTTCATTCCTCTTCTTGTCCCTGCCGTGCCTACGTGAAGGATGAGGGGAGGAAGGAAGGCCTGGCTCCATCAGATCCTCTTTTATCCTCTCTCAGCTGAGTGACTCCTCACCACAGACATTTTTTTCCTCACCTCAAAACCAAGTAACGCAGCCCAGTATAATCTATGGGTTTCTTTGCTTGTTTTGTCTAAATTTACAGGATAAATTTTGAAGCAGCAGCACCCTCTCCTGATTCCTGGTTAAGGAATTCACAAGCCAAGATGTTTCCTATAGTTTTACTTTTAGAGACCCCTTATTTAAATGTAAAGCTGGAAAAGATGACTCAGTGATTAAAAGCATGGGCTGCTCTTGCAGAGGACCCATGTTCAGTTCCTGGCACCCATATGGTAACTAACAACAATCTATAACTACAGTTCCAGAGAATTGATCACCTGGTTTCCGCTGGCATTGCATGACATGGGTGCAATTACATACATGTAGGCAAATACCTAGACACATAAAATAAAAATAGGTAAATAAAAGTAATTAAATGTATGTTGACCAGGGAACAAATGAATTGACGGCCATTTTGAGAGACTAGGTTGATACTAGATATTAACCAAATTCTGTTGGTTTACTGTAAGGTTATTTTCCTTAAAGTACATGAAAACAGAGAGGTGCTATTCTCCATGTGACTTCACTATTGGGAATAATATTTATAATATCTCCTCTTTTTCCTTAATTCTACTGGGATACAGCTCTTTCTTTTTATTGTGTATCTTCACTTGACAAAAGTACATAAAACTCATTTAGAAAACATATATAGAAAATTGGTCACAGATTTATCTACAGTAACCTGTGTACTACTACGCACAAAGGTTACCAATTCTAGAATAAAAAAGACATGAGTCCAGAACCCATCTTTGCCAAAAATTCATTTCTATGACTTTAGGTAGCCATCTGATCACTCTGGTTTTGACGGCTATAAAATGCACATAGTAAGATCTATCTTGGCTGATGAGATGGCTCAGCAGGCAAAGGCACTTGCCACCAATCCAGATGATCTTTGAATCCCAAGTACTCAGATAATAAAAGAGAGAACTGATTCTCAAAAGGTATCCTCTGACTTCCGCACGTGTACCATGGCTCACATGTTTCCACAAGTAAACACTCAAAAATAAATAAGTAAAAGTCAAAAATAAACATAAATTTTTAAAGATCTATCTAGCATGAGTGTACAGCAGCAAAAGTGCTGAGCCAAACACTAAGTATGCACATCAAAACGAAGCCATTCACACCCAACCGCTAGCAGGCGAACGACGGAGCGCTGACCAAGAAGAGGATGCGTGTGCTTAGCTGGTTCAACCTACCGTCTTCCTTGATTGCTAAAACGTCAGCTGCTTTTGACATATGACTTTACTTTGTGGAAGGATTGACTAGTGGGACACTGAAAGTACGAGAAGGTGACCCTGAGACACCACAGAGACAAGAAACAGGACAACTAGTAAATAAGGTCCTGAGCTGGCCCTGATTCAAACCATTCATTAAAAATATGGAGGGCATCACACCTGGGAGGATTTTACTTCATTAGCTATTTTGTGATATGAAGGAGTTTGCTGTATGATAATTACTGGGTTTGGTAAATAAGATCGCTCTATTCTCTAATCAAAAATATGAATTTATGTTTCATTCAATGAAAACATATGCCAGCCTAAAATAAAGATGATCACTCAAAGACATGCTGGGGAGAGCCAAGCCAGGCTACAAACCCCAGCCAAGTCCTGTTGCTAAGACTAGGGCATGTTCATACATATGAAAGTCTTTCAGTACCATCTTCCCCAGCTCCAGAACCCTTTCTCTGAGAAAACTTCAGTCCCCAGGATATACCTCTTGGTTTTCAAACAGTAACAGAAAATAGTGATGTGAAATTATTAACCATCACAGAACTGATAAGAAAATACCTCAGGCCTCAATCCAAAGGGCCACAGGACAGGTTTCAGGTGCTTGGCACTTTCTGTGCTTGGCACTTAACCTACAGTAAACAGCAGGTTAATTTTCCTTATTCACTGGATGCCTCCTCAAATTCTGTCTTGAGTCTTCAGTGTATATTCTGTTCACCTTCCATTAAAGTAGATTAACTGTTCTTCTCTTTTGCATATTATGACACCTTCTGGTTTTCATACACACATGGCAGCAAACAGTATGTGTAGAGAACTGTTTCCTTTTCCTGCCTGCTCTATTTTGGAGTCTATGCTGGCAAATGTCTCATCTTTGTTTCTCCTAAAAACTGAGTGCCTTCCCTTTCGTCACAACATCCTCACCCCTGTGCCATGTTTTGAGAAGGTAAATGATTCGGTTTGAAAGAACTGTAATAAAAAGCCGGGCCCCCTCAGTGAACCTGTAAAGCCACTTAGAACTCCCTCCAATTTTGCAGTAGTGGTTGCACTGTCTTTCAGCTGTGCATGCCTGTGCCATATTTGGGGGCTGTAACTGCACTGGTTTCCCACAATAACAGCCCATCAGTCTCCTCTTGAGTATAAATAACTACTTGCTTAAAATATTCCATATTTTTACACTCCTACTGGTCAGCAACCACTCACTGCACAGCAATGTCTATAGTTAGATTTCAAAGACAGTTATGTGTGGCTAGGTCCATCTCAGTTAATTTCTTTCATTTCTTCTAAGAGTTCTTAATTCCAAAAGAGCATGGTATGCCATACAGTAAAAATGACTGCACAAAATTTGCTTTCACTTGAAAATGGAAAAGGGTGCTAAGAAATCAAGAGGCGTCCAAGTGTCCGAAAAGAAGGTAATCTCCAACACCACCAGAATATTAATTTGTCAAACACAGAGCCAACAGCAAAGGTCTGCAGCTGTGTTTGTGGGGGAGGGAGCACATGTATGTTCAGGGGCATGCACGTATATGTTTGTGGAAGCCAGAGGACATGCTGGTTTTGTTCCTTGGGAGTCATTCACCTTGTTTTTTGAGACAGGATCTTTCACTGGCCTGGAACTTGCCTTGTAAGCTAGGCTTCAACTGCCAGATTCTGAGTCTGCCTTTTCAGCACCAAAGCCTGTGGTCTTCCCTCCACAAGTTCATTCCAGAATGAACAAGTGAAGGAAAGCCGGAAAGACAGCAGGAGAAGGACACAGATTTTCCAGCAATAAAATGCTGCACTAGTAGTTAGTGACTGATACATGAAAAAAAGGTAGAGAAAGCGGGTAAAGGATACGTCTAAGATCTCCAGCAGGTGGTGGAGAACAGCAGAAGTGTGTTCGAGATGAGCTCATATGGAAATGGAGACAGACACGAATTCAGCGGCATGCATGAGGGCTGGTCTTAACAATCTGACATTCCTGGGAAAAGGGAACCTCAACTGAGGAATTTCCTCCAGCAGTCTGGCCTGTGGGCATGTTTTGTGGCATTTTCTTGACTGCTGGTTGGTAGAGGACCCAGCCACTGTGGATGGCACCACCCTGGGAACATGGATCTGGGCTGTATAAGAAGGTAGCTGAGCAAGCTGGGGGAAGCAAGCCAGCAAGCAACATTCTTTCGGGTGATCTCTGCTTCAGGTTCCTACCTTGAGTTCCTGCCTTGGTGGCCCTGGATGAACTGTAAGCTAAAATAAACCCTTTCCTTCCCAAGTTGGTTTTGGCCATGGTGCTTATTACAGCAACAGAGAAAGCATAGGAGGCCAGCAGGTGATGGAGGAAGTGAAGACTGGTACTCAAACAGGTCCAACAGATAGAGAATATACCTGGGACTCCTGAGGCCAAAGGTCGCTGAAGAGAATCCAAGGACCAAAGTTTTGGGAAAGTATAGCATCAAAGTACAGGAAGAGAGAGAAAGGATATCCAGGCTTGGGAAGAGAGGAGAAACAGAAAGAGACAGAAAAATGACCAGGAAAGAGTGATCAAAGCCACAGAAGAAAGATGCCATTGGCATCATTGCTGAAAATAATTATCATTATTTGACACCCCCTGAGTTCTTTCTCTGCTCAGGAACCAGTATTAAGTTCTATGAATCCTTAAGCTTCATCCACAAGAGGATCAGGCATCACCACTCTAAGCTACAATCACTTATATCCTATCCAAACTGTGACCCTGTATTTCCAAAGTGTTGTAATCTGCAGAGACTTCCCACTGGGTTTCTGTAGACCTAAGTGTAAAAGTCTAGTGGGTCCTAAGGAATAAAGAAGAAAACCTTCCTTTATGTAAGATGGTTTTAAAGGATTCTAACTAGTCCTAAGGACTGTCTGCACTGCTGTCAAACACCAAGATGTCACCATGGTGAAGTTCTCAGACTGTTTCCCAGGTCATACAGAAATGGAGGTCACATCCACAACAGGGAAACTGCTCACAACAGTTTATTTAAATTCCCTGAAGGGTTCCCATTCAAATTCCTGAGCAAATGAGCTATGCTCAAAGCATACAGGTCCTACTCTAGTTTTATCCCTCATCTGCCTATATACAAGGGGACCCTCACAGTCCTAAGAATATATGCTCTAAAAGGAAAAATTTCACATGTCCAGGATATACTTTTCTCTATCTAGAGTCCTAATCAAATAGATCATTTATGAACAATCCTTTCCCATGAGTGTTATGAATTTGAATGAGTGCCCTGAATGTAGAAGACACCATGTCATAGGCTGGGGGCTCAAGCAGAATAAAAGAAGAGGAAGGATGCACATTAGCATAGACATCCTCTCTCTTGGCCTCCTGGCTGCCACAAGTGTGCTGCTCTACTCTGCTATACCTTTCCCATCAGGATGAACCCAAAGCTCTGAAACAGTGGGTCAAAGCAAACCTTTCCAACTGTATGTTATGTTGCTTCAGGTGTTTTGTCACAGCAATGAAAGTCTCAATAATTATATCAGCAGACACAGAGTGTTAGGATGGAGGCAACGTAACCCTAAAATTACAAAGTTATATTTCACTCAGATGTGGTGGTGCACGTCTCTAAACTCAGCACGCAAGGGGACAGAGGCAGGCACGTCTCTGCAAGATCTACATAGTGAGCTCCACGTCAGTTGGGGCTACAGGGAGACCCTGTCTCAAAGCCCCAAAATAAATGTATATGTCACATTTCATGGGTTTGTTACAGTTCAGCAATAACACTTAGAGAATATACACTATTTTCAAGTACATATGGAATATTCACAAAACTAACTGCATAGGCTACAAAGAAAATCTTGGCTCATTTAAAGACTCTATCTCAAACAGTGTTCTCTGAAACACTGCACTTCAGTTAAAGATAAATTTTTTTAAATAGAAATTTAAAGCTCACTGTCAAAGTAATACTGGAAAAGAGAAAAGATTCAGAAGTGATTTAAAAACAGTACATATGTTTTTCGGATGACTGATCTACCAAAGGTTTTCTGTTAAAGGTTTGGTCCACAGGGTGGTGCTCTTAGGAGGTGTTATGGGCCTTTAAGGGGTGAGTGGAACCTTCTGAGATATCCTTAGGTCAGTGGGGGCATATCCTGGAACAGAGCTCCTCTCTGTCTCCTCCTCTGCTCCCAGGCTCAAGATGTGTGTGGTTTGTTCTGTCACATGTTCTGGCCAAGGCTTACTACCCTCACCAGAGGCCCAACTCTATGGAGCTAACTAATGTTAGATCAAAGCTTCAATGACTATGAACCAAAATATATCCTAAGTTAACTGCCTTAGGTACTTTTTTTTATAGTTTTAGAAACCAAAATACTACACATAAAAATGTTTAGCAGCCACCTGAAACTCTATGTACTAAGAAATACATGCCTTGAAGGCTCTTATAAGAAAAGGAAAATAATGCCAGCATGGTGGTGCACGCCTTTCTTTAATCCCAGCACTTCCAGAGGCAGAGGCAGGCAGATCTCTGTGAGTTCAAGGTCAGCCTGGTCTACATAGTGAGTTCCAGGGCAGCTGGGGTTAAAGGGAGACCCTGTCTCAAAACACAAACAACAACAACAAAAAAGAAAAGTAAAATAAAACCAGGCACAGTGGCATATACCTATCATCTCAGTCCTTCGGAGGCTGAGGCAAAAGTTTACCAAAAGCTTAGAAAGTGAATAAATCCATAAGAAAATAGAATGAAGGAAATATGACAGATCAGATGAGAAATGAATGAAACAGAAAATAAGAAGAGCAACAGGGCTGCTCAATGAAGTCAAAAGCTAATTTGGGGATATGAATATATATAGATATCTATATATCTAATTTTTAAACCTCTGCAAATAAATGAATAAAGAAAAAGAAAGTTTGCACAAAGTATAACTTTAAGAATAAAAGGGACGAACCACGTGCAGCAACAAGGCAACTGTCAAATACAAAGGCTTTCTGTTGTCTACATTCTTAGGCCGTCCCCTGGAAAATTCCCTAACGACTACTTTCAGGTTCATGAAACTGTTCTGTGAGACCCAGAATGCTGTGGAGACAGCACTCAGCAAGGTAACACAAGGAAAGTGCTCTGCAAACTACTAAGTGCCAAAGCACTTCAGGGCCCCACTCACTGCTCTCACATAGCGTGGCTCAGGGAGAATCCTTCCTGCTTCACACCTGCAGCACAGGCTGCTAAAGGGCTCAGTGAGTGGTGTCACAGTGGCAGTCCTGACAAGGAGGATGACAATCTTCCCCCTGGTCCACACCTTCCTTTAAATGTATAGATCCTTTTTGATTTTCACCCCTTTTCTCACATACAGCATTTCTCTTAGCAAACTATTCTTAGTGGAAATATAAGCTGATTGTTGATGAAATGGCAATATTTCAAAAGGCTTTTATGGGTTTTTATTTTCTATAGAAAAATAAATGTAATTTGGAGCTGACTCATTTGAGGCTTGCAGAATAAGCTGAGAATTAGTTTAAGTGGAAAAAAAAATCTACGCAATAAATTCGGTAGAGGTATTTATCTCATTTTTAGAGAACTAGTCACAGGCACAACTTAACATCCTTGTTAAGAGGAGGAACAGAACTGAAAACAAAGCCAACAAATCTAGACTGTGCTCTGTTAAGTCCACAGTATCCCTTTGTATTACTTCTCTCTTTTTTTTTTAGCACAAACACTGAGCTAAAACATCTGTGATCAGGTGTATATAATGGAAAATCCTCTTTGGAAGTCTTGCCAAGTATGAGCTGTGCTAAAGGAATGGGATTTGATAAGAAATAACCAATTATTAACTCGTTTGTACTAGGTAGCCTGCTGAATACCAAAGCATACAGACAGAAATTTACACACAACAATTTATAAGCATAGTCAAATTTTCAGGCCCACTAAACCATGTATGGACAGTCATATATGAGGCCTATGTGTCCCAATAGGCTCTCTCACTTCTGCTGCATGGAAAATGTTTTTACGTCTTAAGATTAATATTTCAAAATTCCAACCTGGTTCACTGTGTTTTGGTATCTCTCTGCTAGCCTGAGTTTTCATAAGGCATAACTTGGTTATCATACAACAGTTCTAAAATGTATATACACACACATATATAAAAACATTCTCATTTTCCTTTTGAACAGACTTTCATAAAAGCCTGTGGAATTCAAGTTCGCAATTTAAATAAAAAAAAACTCTTCTTTTTATAGTTTAGGAAAACATGACCAATTTTCTTTTCTAGAGAGCAGAAACACTGTTTTGCCATGGGTACCTCCATTAGAAACAGCAATGTAAAGCTAAAGAACAACGAACATTAATTTTTGGTTCACAATGACAAATGAAACATCTGTGCTTTCCGAGGCAGCCCTGGCATGTGGGATTCCTCAAATAAGAGAGCCAGTGTTCTGAGGATTAAAGATTATTTCTCAGAATGAGTCCCAAAAGAATGTCGGGGTATGGATTATATTACCATCAGGAAGTTGGCTCTTTTTGCACATTGTTTAGTAGCCAAAAAGGATACCAGGCAGCAGAGAGCACAGCCAAAATGCATTCTTTTTACAGTGTGATAACATTCTGTGCAAGAGACAACCCTTTTCTTCATAGGCAAAGGTTCAGAAACTCTCCAACACAACTGTGGTACAGGGGGGCTCCTCAGGAACAGAGCAGGCCTAGCCAGTTGTGTTTCCCCTGAGAAAAATAAAAACACCTAAGTTCTAAAAGCCTGTTGTGAATCGAAGAATAGGGACCTTAGCTTAGAAGTCTCATCTCAGAGAAGTTCAGGGATAGAGGTTGCCAGAAAATGAAGTTCTTTACAGCATTTAATCAGACTGCTTTCAGAATGCCCGATCTTCTGGGCTACGCTATTTTCCTAAGGTTCGCTTTCTGCAAGAGCTCTATCAACAACAATGTTTCCAACAATTTAAAATAGATTTTTAAGCTTTCCTGTATGGTTCAGGTTCAAAGTGTTTGTTCCTATTTAGGAACAAGTGTGCTTAATCATTTTTATTGTTCCTGGCCACAGTTTTCGACTGAGAGACTTTATAACAGGAAGACACACAGTGGCACATATACTAAACCAACATAACTTTTGGTTGTGAACACCAAGAAGCAAAGATTAAAAGTCTAGATTCTTCAAAAACAGGCTACACCAACAGGAATAGATCAACATTTTCCACAAATATAACATTTCCATCATGGGAGAAAATGTGTAAAACATTTTCAAGTTTTAAATGGTATTTCATGGTGAAGACTTTGTGTGTGTGTGTGTGTGTGTTATTAAGACTGCCTCTTGACTAAGACATGAGGGTCTTTGGCACCAAAACAGTCATTTGAGTGTTGGAGATAACATGAAAGCATGCCAGCTAAGAACCTGACTGAGCTGCTGCAAACCCGGCCCCCACGCACACCGGCCCCCACGCACACTACTATCATCATTACCAAGATGACCATCAAATATTTATGACTGTCTATGCTGCTGGAGCATGCAAGATTTCCCAGCGGATGTAATCAACTTTGAACGTTTTCCATAAATTCAAAGTATTTTTATACAGTATCTCTCTTATTTTAGAATGTACAAAATTAGTAATTCCTGCATTTGATTTACTAAGAGGGGGAAATTTTTCAAATATAGCAGAATGGGGCCGAGGGGTGTAGCTCTTCAGAACCGCACAAGCGTTCCATGCATGGTGCCCCAAGATTGATCCCCAGCACCACAAAGAGAAAACAAAATGAAACATAACAAAACAAAAACATGAATCCAAGTTTAGCTTGAAGTACAGAAACATGAAATCTGGGAAAACTTGAAAAGCAATTTCTTCATCCTGCTTTATCTAACAAGTCTTCCTTCCTAGTTAACAGAAATAGTAGGAAAAAAAACAAAAACAAAAAACAAGTTCTTACAGAAAAGAAATGCTCTGAGTTGTTTATAAAAGTTGATGAACTCAGACTGTCCAGATGGCTTAGTGCGTAAGGGTGCTTGCTTCCAAGGCTGGCAGCTTAAATTCAATACCCGAGACCCACACGGTGGAAAGAGAGATTTGACTTCTGCAAACTGCTTTTTGACCTCTGCTCACACCTACATGCAGATAGATAGATAGATAGATAGATAGATAGATAGATAGATAGATAGACAGATAAATGATAGACAGACAGATAGAAGATAAACCTGCTTGCTGCTAAAGCTGTTTTACAAACTTGACATCCTGAGTTCTCCTGGTTGCCAGCTGGAAGCTAGCTGGAGTTGGAGAGTGTGAGGTCAGGGAGACCTCACACAGACAACATTGCCATGTGCACGGTATCACACAGAACGTGCTGATGGTGCTGTCTGCATACTACTACATAGGTGCATGTAAGCAGACATGAGAGTCACGTATTATTTCTAAAACTATGAATAAAACTCAGACAAGGGTTGTGCTGCATTCTACCTAAATTGTTCCCAGGGTAAGAAATACCTCAAGTTCAAGGGAGCAGAACCTAGAGTATGTGACTCCTAAACCCACTAATCAAACGGGTTCCAGAAGACTGATAACTAAATAACATAATATGATTGCTGTTATCTTGATTTCTTCACAGCTTGCCTTTGTCACCATTTTATGTTTACACATCCATATCCAAACAGTGAATTCTATAGGAGATGGCAAAAAATAATGTGCATTTTAGCTGGCAAGATGGCTTAGTAAGTAAAGACACTGGTCACTGAGCCAGAGGGCCCAGTTCACCCAGGAGTGAACTGACTGCAGCAAGTTGTCCTATGACCTTCACACATGTGCATCACATAAAATAAATTTTAAATGCAATAAAAAATTTTAAAAATAATAATTAGTATCTGGCTTTTAAAAAAGTTTAGAAGTTGACCACATCTACTTTATATACCCATATACGGTATGCTTCAAGGAGGTGACATGCTTCCTTAGTTTTTTCCTTATAACTATCAACACTCTTCAAAAAATAAATGATCCAATACAAGAGAACAGATCTCACAGCAGCATTCAAAGTAGGAAATGTGAGCAAAGAAAAACAGGAAAGAAAAAAATCACCAATACCAAAGGGAGAAGAGAGGTAATCATGAAATTAAACTAGACAGAAAGAAAAACTTTAGCTGGATACTTAACAGTCCCTTTACAACATTTTCTTTTCCATTCTCAGGATCCACCTAAGACAAAAAGGAAAAACAAAGAACAAAAAAATTCACTAGAATTATTATCTGTTATCAAGAGTTGCTATATTTGGTTTGTTGGAATTATGAACTTTAAAATTGGATATGTTTGTCATGCAACACAAGCCTTGCTATTAGGTGCTATCCTTTACATACCAAGATGATGTCCTGGGCATAAGAAAAGACTCTAGCTGGAACTTAAGGTTTGATCTTTATTGACATAGATCACAATGTTCACCCTCTCCCCTGAAATTCCAAATGTGAGACAAGGATTAAGGAAACAAGGAGCCAGAATCTGATCAAAACAACCAGGTGTAAAGTCCAAAACCAAGGCCTCTTTTCCTCATGGTCGAGCTGCTCCACAGTATTAATATGCTACACTGTTATACATAATTAGTCAATATAAATAGCTAAACATTCTGCAAGATAGCTTCAGTTGTCAAACTGACATACTTGGGAAGAGGGAACCTCAACTGGGGAATTTCCTCTATAAGACTGACCTGTGGGCATGTCTGTGAAGCATTTTTTTTTTTTGACTGTTGAGTGATGTAGGAGGGCTCAGCCCACTGTGGGTGGTGCCAGCCCTGGGCAACTTGTCCTTAGTTGAATAAGAAAGCAGGCTGAGCACAGGCCAGAGGAGCAAGCCAGTAAGCAGTGCTCCTTCATGGTCTCTGCTTCAGTTCCTACTTCCAGGTTCTTGCTCCAAGTTCCTAAAATAAACCCTTTCTTCTCCAATGTGTTTTTGATCAGAGTGCTTTATCCCAGTAACAGAAACCAAACCAGAACAGCAAAGCGTAAACACTGACCTAATTTAAGGTAAATAATACAGCAAACTGGCTGGCTACAGTAGCTCAGTGGTCCTCCTCAGTTTTCTCAAGATGGCTTACAAAGGTGATCAGGAGCAAGTGATACTCCATAGCAATAATCGACAAAGACCAAGATCTCGCCCCCCTTTTTTTTTCTTGGTCTATCCTAACTCCCATTCATTTCCCTTCCTCCTTCAAAAATCTACATGAATCCCTGAAGACAGCACACCAACAACCTTCTGCAGACCAATCAAAGAGTATAAATAACGCTATGTGAATCACTGTTTAAAAATTTAGGGAAGTCTAGCACCAAGAGAAATATTAAAGACACTGAAAATTTGTGACAAAAAGTATTTTTAGATGATCTCTGTGATCTGCTTGAGAGAGAGATTAGGAATTGCAAAGAAGAAAGATGGCAGAAAGGAAGGCACATGGCTCTGTATTTGTCACTGATCAAATGTGACTAGAATTCTTATCATTAACCTACCTCAGGTTTAAGTAGGTCAGGACCTGCAAGTTAGCAATGGCCTCAGGAATGACTCGGATGCAATTGTGATATAGATTAAGAATTTCCAGTGATACGAAATGGCACAATTCCATTGGCACTTCAACCAGTCTGTTTTTAGACAAATCTGTGAGAAAAGGAAAGGATACTTTGTCAGTACATCTTCAACATTTTCAATGAGGTTACCAACCATGAATACTGTGTTATTATAAGCTACACTTATATATCAACATTACCATTTTTGAAACTCTGTTACAATTTTTAGATTAGGCAAATTCAAAAACACATGGTTGAGGAAAACAAAAATGCTAAGATTTCAGTTCTCTAATTCCTAAACATGGCTATATATAGGGAACATTTTTACTCTACCTTGAAAGTTATCTTGGGCAAGAAAGTAAAACTCTATCCTTTAAACAGATAAAAATACATGTAACTTCCATAATCAGTAATTCACTTTTGCATTTATAATAGACATTGACTCTCCACCTGACGTTCACTTCTGACACAAGAGAACATGTCTTTTATATATTCCACAAATAGACAAATAATATTAAACAAATTATTTTATTCACCAGAGTTACTGAGTATCTACAATGTATAAGCCCAAGATAAATCAATTGTGTCTATTAAGGACCAACATGGTATCTGCCAATTACCAGTACAAGTGGAGTTCACTGGCCAAGAGTACAAAGACTGGGGTAATGACCTTCAGAGCAATGTAAACACACAGCACTGTTTACAGTAGGGTCATCACCCCAACAACAAAATGATGCAATATCCTTAAGAGACAAGCATGGGAATGGTAGGGGTAGCTGTCAAAATAATATGAAGCTCTGAATACAGGAAAGAGCTGGCACTCATGAACACAAGGATAACAGATCACTGCTTGCTGCATCGGGAGAGCTTAGAACAGGATAAACTATAGAGGGTCAGTACATAGCATACAACACAGATCTGAGGAGCCACTGGCTGGCCAATGGGGCAGGTGCAGAAAAGATAAGAAGATCAACATCAGAGATGAATGGAAGTCAAGGCACTACCTTCTCTGACTGTCCTTCAAACAAGTGACCACATCAATAAACAGAAAGGAGACTAGAGGCTTAGGGGGGAATTGTGACAAATATTTAAGGAAAAACTCTGAAAATATTTAAAGTATTCCAACCTATACAAAAAAGGGGGCAGTCTCAAGTTCTTATTTTAAAGGTGAAGTCTAGTATAATGTTACTCTATCACCAAACTAGGAAGGCACAGAAAGGAAGACTACACATGTATCTGTTTAAATAGTGACAAATCTTAAAATTAGCAAACAGCACTGAGCAGCTAATTGATTAAAAGATCAATTGTGAATAAGGCAGATAATTCAATTGTGCCATATCATTAAAATAATTTGCCATATAAATATATCAAAAGTCAAGTGGCATCTGCTCACCCCCAGGATAATTAATAACTATTTGATGAAATACTACAATTTATTAAAGCATATTTTATATACCTTTCCATATACCTTATGATATTTTATATCATTTTCAGCTTACAATTCAGTGATCTCTAGGAACTTTACTCAGTGGTTCATTTATATTCGTATGTCATTTTATAACACATATTCATATTAATAAATTGCTTGACAAAAGGCATATAGTTGGTTTCCTTGCTATACATATACATATGTATCTCACGTATATAAGTAGGCACACACATACACACATGCACATACATACAGGCATATGAGAGAGAGAATAATGATTTTACTTCATTGCTAAATCAGGAAATACTAGAAATGTTACCAATAAGTCCAGATATGACATCACTACTAATTACTAAGTACTACTAAGTACTAATTACTGCTAGTATTTAGCATTCTTTGGAAGTCATTAGCTAATGAGATGAACAAAAATGGAAAAGACAGAATTACCATTATTTGCTGATAATATGACTTTTCCTGGATAAACCAGTCATATCAACATCTTGCAAAATTGCCTGAGAACTTAAGAAAGACACAGGAGAAACCCGATAGGCTGAGATCGCGGCCCTGACACAACCAGAATGGAAGAGGCGAGGGTCACGATACAAACGGGTAAAACCAGAGAACCTTAAAAAAGAGGCAAAGCATATATGAAGAAACTTTAAAATGCAACAGGAAAGTTATGCCAATTAGAAAGGTATACCACGATTTTAACTAAGAGTCAAAAGAAAAAAAAAATAAAACATCAAATAAGTGCCATATAATTGAATGTGCTCCCAATTTTAAAAAATACTTTTTGGATTTTTTTTTAATTGCTGGGGTTATTTGACCTGTGTACTCCCAGTTCATACCACAAAACAGTGCAAAAGCAATACAGTGTCTATCTAGGAGGAGCCATGAGGAAACTGCTCTCTAGACATCTAAAAAGCCATCCGAATGTAGACAGTGGATACATGGGAAGGTCAACAGGAACAGTCACAAAGATGGGATATGTAAATGGGTTAAAGCTACACACACAATGAAAGCAAGTATGCAACAAAGGTGCAATTTCAAATGGAGAAAAAACATGAGGTCAGCGAGTAGATGGAGAAACCCACATAGCACCTGAAACGAGAGGATGGCTGACCACCTCACACCTCCTATCCCTACAGCAGCAAGTGCCCTTTTTTAAAGATTCTTTTTAAGAACTTTATCTCTTATTTTTTATTACTGTATGTGCACACGATGTGTGAGGGTGCGTGCAGGCCACAGCAATACGGAAGCATGAGGACAATTTATGAAGTTGATTCCCTCCTTCCAGCTTCATACACAGGTTTGGGGCTAGAACTCCGGTCGCTGGGCTTTTTCTGAAGGCCTCTACATGCTGAACCACCTCACTGGCCCTTCACAAATTCTAGATGAATGAAACAGTTATGAAAACTGAAGCCATACCAGCACCAAGATGACACCTGGGAAAATGGTGCTCGTGAACTTAGAACTTCCTGTGGATGGCTTGAAGGCAGAAGATGAACTTGACACAAAACTTAGGACAAACCAATAACAAAACAACAACTGTACCCCAAACATAAATGAAAAGAGGCAGGGGAGGTCATCCTTCAACTCACAGACCTAAGAGACGAATCTCATATGAATAGAAAGAGCTGTTACTGTCAATAATAGTGGGGCTGAGGACACAGTCCAGCATTAGAACACCTGCCTGGCATGTGTGAGGCCTGGCTTCAATCTCTAACACTGCCACCAAAACCAGTCAGGAGCAGGGGGAGAGTAGCTCACAGAAAAGGGAACATAAGTGGCTCTTAAATATGTGGACAAAAATGACCAACTATCTTTAAAT
This sequence comes from Eospalax fontanierii, assembly GCA_035773235.1. Lineage (NCBI taxonomy): Eukaryota > Metazoa > Chordata > Mammalia > Rodentia > Spalacidae > Eospalax > Eospalax fontanierii. The sequence continues at coordinate 82,730,272 of CM069524.1, forward strand.
CAGAGCAACCATGGATGACATTCTTACCTATTATTAGTGAATATCAAATAGTCTGACACAGACACTGCAGTGTTGAGGGCATGGTCAATAAAGGGCTTTAAAAATGATGGCATTTTAGAGAATCTATCAAAACACAGTTGAGAGCAAGGAGAAATAGAAGGCACAATAGAAAGTTATAATTATGCAGGATAAGTCTGGAGAAGGAGCTAGAGCTTAGGACACCAGTCAATATTAAAAATACTAAATACTAGTGCTAGTGAGGTTAGCATTTGCCTCCAAGCTTGAAGACCCCCAGAACCCACATGGCAGAAGAACAGAATGGACTCCTGCAAATTTTCCTCTGGCCACCACAGGAGCACAGTGGCAAATGCCAGGTGCACCCCCTTCCTCGTGCCAGGAAAAATAAAAGATGTAAAAAGTTTTTTAAAAGAGTATTGGAGCCAGCAAGATGGTTCAGCAGATAAAGGAGCTTGCCACCAAGCCCCAAAACCCTGAGTTCAAACTACAGGATCTACATGATAGAAGGAGAGAACTGACTCTCTGACTTCTACGTGTACACTGTGGCATGCATGCATGTGTGCGCACACACACACACACACATAATCAACCAATCAAATAAAAACTTTTAAAAAGAATATTGTATACTGGATATTTGCTAAGAGAAGATTTTAGGCACCCCACAACACACAAGGGAAGCTTTGTGCAATGATGGGTAACTTAGCTGGCTTAACAACAGTTATCATTTCATAATGTATTACACATGTACATATATTAAAATATCAGATTCTATACCTTAGTATATACAATAAAGTTTACATATGTATTCCAATTCAATCTACCAATCTTTTTCTATCTACAAATATAGACATATAAATGATATTTTTTAGTAGAGTTTGAAATAGTATAATATACAAAGCAATTTAAGTATCAGTGGAGGCTGGTTAAATATTCATAACTTCTTAACAAATACCATAAATATCCCTAAGATCAAATCAACTAATAAATACAAATGTGATAATAGTCCTATTTCCTGGACCATCACATTGTGTAATGGGACCCCATACTGTGCAGTCAAAAAAGCCAGGTACAATCCAAGCACACGGCATTTGTGTTTTTCAGTGGATGCTGACAGAATTACTTAGTTACATATTATTTCTGGAGAGTTACACAAGAAACTGGTCAAAGTTGTAGTTTCTAGACAAAGACTCTCTGGCTAGAAGGAGAGGCATGGAAAGTGACTTCTCATTCTTGATCTTTTGTACCTGCAAAGATTTGAATATATACACATTTAAATAATCCATAAACATATGGATATCTAATATACATATACATTATTAAAATATACAAATCTGCATGTATATAAGCATGCATCTAAAATCTTCCTAAACCAGAGTTTTCCTATGGGGCATTCTTACTCTTTCTCTACATAATGAATTTGTGCTTCAGTTGGGGACAAAGGGAAGAAGTTTTCAAAACCCTACCATTAAATTAAGGAGAAAACTAAAGCAAACTTTCTTTCATGAATAAGGACCAAAACAGAAAAAGAAAAAAAAAAAAAAAAAACATTCAGAAGACACGAAGATCTTCATGTGCTCCAAAGCTGGAAATCTGCCCAGACAGCATATACTGCTGTTTCTTCCAAGTTCAACTCAGAAAAAAATCCCACTGAAGTTCACAGGTACAGCTGTGTAGTGTGGCCTGATTCCAGTGCTACTTACAGGGCAGATTTGTTTGTTCTCCCTTATCTGTTCCTCCACAATCTCCAGGTTTGGGGCAAAGTTCAGCATTCTTCCTTCCTACCATTACTGATCTGCACCCAGCAGACAGGGTCACACCAAGGGTCTCTGCAAGATGGGGTCAGTCCTAACTGCAGAAAGAAAAGGAGACACACCTCCTAAAACCGTAATTCCTCCTCATTTTAAAGGGTGTCTAAATCTCTTACCCCCCTCTGCCTGATTTCTTGATTTGGGGTTGTTCCTCTTTCTCTTTTGGAGAAAGGACCTTTCTGTGTAGCTCAGGATGGCCAGGAATTCAACATCCTCCTTCCTCAGCATCCAGTGCTATTGTATGATTATACGCTTGTGGTTATGCTATGGGTTTTTCATTCATTCAGTTTTGAGCCAGGGTCTCATGTAGCCCATGTTGACCATGAACTCTCTGTAGCAGAGGACAGGCTTGAACTTCTATCATCCTGCTGGGTTTACAGGCATGTTCCATCACATCCAGTTTATAGGTTTACGCAGAGTTAGGGAACAAAGTCAGGGCCCAGTAAATGCTAAACAAACATTCTACCACCTGAGCTCAATCTCCCACCCAAACTGCTATTTTAATTCTCTATTCTCGATGTACTTTCTCAGAAATCCCTTTTAGAAAGAAGTCAAGCTATACATTATAAATAAAATTCTAAACTGTTGACAGTGGGTATCTGCCATGCAGGCCTACACTACCAGCCAAATAAGCAGATCTCCATGTGTACTGAGTAAGTGACAAGTTGCTTGTGTGATGGACCCTGTCGTTCTGGGTTTGTGGCACAGATTCTACATGAGAAGGTAGATAATGACACATAGCTTAGATAGACTCTCCCAATGCCTCTACAAAACGCTGCCCCAATCAGCATTGCGGAAACAAAATTAAAACAAAAAGAGACTCTTCTGGGTTATTAACTACATGTGAATTATTTAAACATTCAACATTTCCTAAGAATATGATTTCAGAAATTCAAAAATCCACACACATTCAAGAATTTTAAACATTTAAAAGAAAGACAAGGCAAGCTCAGAATGAACCTTAAGTCAAGTATACTCCAAAGTATACTTTTAATATATTCTAAATCGGAGGCTGGAACAGTAGTTAAGAACACTTGCTGCTCTTGCAGATGTTCTCAATATGGTTCCTAACGCCCATGCTGGGTGGCTCACAACAGCCTGTAACTCCAGTTCTAGGGGTGCTGGATATCCAACACTCTCTTCTGGCCTCCACTGGTCCTTGCACTCAGAAGTCCACACCCCCACAAAGACACACACACACACACACACACTTTAAATTTAAGAATAAAATCTAAAAACCATGTACATGGTTTAAATGAAGAGCTGGGCTGTAAGGAGAACAAATGTAGCTGGTGAAGCCTGTCCAGCATGAAGCCAGCATCTCATTCAAAACCTATATGGAACAGTACTGGCTGCAGTCTACAGATGAGGAGGCAGAAGGCTTGGGTCACTGGACCAGGTACAGAGGTAACTCTACAGCTTGACTGGGGTCCCCTAAGGAGACCACCCCTCTTCACGAAGCAGCCAAGCAGACCAGAATGTGCACCATAACTAGCTCACTGGAAATATTCAACAATTCAATCTTCCCTGCATTTTGTATTTGTCCTAAATTCAACCAGAATACAGTCAACACAGTCTGTGTGTAAGCCTAGACGGAAAGACTGTTACTCCTCACATACAAACACAAAAACAATGAAAACAGGGTCAGTTGTTGGACTTAATCCTAGAAGTGACTATACCAAATACTGGCCTGAATTGCTAACTATAGCAATCCTACAAAAACGTTTTGTCTTGCAAAATGTGTCTCCAAATATATGACTTGTTTTTGCTATGTGTCTCTGAATATTATTTAAGTCTTAACTTTGTTGCTGGAAGACAGGAAGAGACTACAAAAAATGAGTCTGTCTACTTCTCTGTGCTTTACATAAGCTCAAGTGCAAATCATCAGTTGCCCAGAAGGAAAGGGAAATCTGCATTAGGACATCTGGACTTTGATTATATATATATATAGAATGCAAGACCCAGTTACAAACAGTGGGGGAATGCCATTAAAATGTGCTCAAAAATGTGTTCTGTTACCCCAAAACCAATACATAAAACAAGGGAAGGGAATGGAGAGATGGCTCAGTGGTTAAGAGCACTCGCTGCTCTTGCAGAATACCTGGGTTTGATTCCCACAACCCACACCATCTGTAACTCCACTTCCAGGGAATCCAACACCTTCTTCTGACCTCCACAGGCACTGTATGACCCAGGTGTACTTACAAACATGCAGGCAATACATTCATACACATAAATAAAATAAAATAAAAATGAGAAATAAAATGTTTTAAAACAAGGGAAGGAGAGAAGGAAAGAGGCAGGAAGAGGGACAGGGACAGGGAACTAGGTGTGGGTGCCTAAATCCCAGTACTCAGGAAAAAGACAGAAAGATGAGGAGTTGGAGGTCAACTGGGGCTACATAGATAGAGCCTGTCCCCGCCCCCCAAAAAGGAAAGGGAGAGAGGAAGAAAAAAAAGGAGGGAGGGAGGGAGGGAGGGAGGGAGGGAGGGAGGGAGGGAGGGAGGGAGGGGGAGAGAAGGAGAGAGAGAAGTGAATTTAGGACTTAGTTGTAATCAAAGGCACAGGAGGGCAGAGAATGAGCTCCCCTAAAGTGGCCTCTGAAAACAGACCCTTGTGAGAAACAGCAGAGGCCCAGTTGGTGCATGCCCACCCCACTAATGTTGTAAGGATCAAACACTCTGAAGTCTGAGCAATGAAGGTTCTCCAACTCAGGAAACAGAAAGAGCAAGAGGTCTGGGTTAAGAAGGCAATTCATGTATTGATCTTGAATGACAACCAAAACCAGGTTGCAAAGTGGTGAAAGACCTAGTTCAAGACCTGAGCCATTAAAAATTAACTAAGTGTTAAAAACACAGATTAATATGGATGAAGGACTGGGGAGGGGTTGCTATTCGATGTTATTATAAATACGTGGGCTGGGCATGGTGGCGCACACCTTGGATCCCAGCACTCGGGAGGCAGAGACAAGTAGATCTCTATGAGACTGAGGTCAGCCTGGTCTACATAGCAAGTTCTAGGCCAATTGAGGCTACAGGGAGACCCTGTCTAAAAAAACCATATACATACACACGCACACGTACACACACATACACACACGCACACACACACACACACACATATTATATGGAAATATCAATGAATCCATTTTCCTAAGTTAAATTCCTACCTAGTGTTCTCAGCCTGTTGGCACACCAGGATAGCTTTGCAGGGTTTTTTAGAATGCTGAAGTCCAGTCTCATGATTGGAAACACTGGAGTGAGGCTCCATTATGGAGATTCTCAAGATGTCTAAATGATACACTTCCCCCAACACACACTCTCCAGGGATTTCCAGGAGGAGATGGACCTGGCCCTGCCTAGCCTTCCCCAGCTATACCAAGACTCAACAGGAGACACTGTCCAAGGTGTAGCGGCCCAATCAAGAGGGGGTTGAACCCCAAAAGCACCTTACCAGGATCCTAATGTGGGGACAAAAAAAATGCCCCAAACAGAGTTAGCTGTTGTAAGATCTGATCTTTGCTCCTACATCCTCATCAAGCTTCTAATACAATCAGAGGAACAAAAACCTGACCAGGAATGGGGTTTTCCTTATTTTGAATGGTCATGGTCATAGAAATTAATTTAATTTTTTCGTGTGTGTGTGTGCAGAGGCCGGAGCTTGATGCCAGGTGATTCCAGGTATCCTTCTCAATTACTCTCCACTTTATTTTTTTGAGACAGGATCAACCCCCACCACCCCAGCCTCCACCTGCCACTCATTTGGCTGAACTCTGGTCAGCAAGCCCAGAGAACCTTTTGTCTCTACCACCTCCCCCATTTTATTGTGGGTGCTGGGGATTGAACTCAGTCCTCATGCTTGCATTGTAAGCACTTTACCAAATGAATGAATGAGCCATTTCCACACCACCCATTTCTTCTCTGTAACCAGAACCAGGAAAGGCAGATACTTCTCAGTTATGTGCAAACTAGCAGACTGGTAAATAGGAGAACCAAGAAACCAAGCCCAGAGGAATATGTCACCAAGGCCTTCCTTGAGTCTTTCTGACTCAGCCTCACAGGACTGCAGTACAGGGAAGATCAACTGTCTATGAGGATATCTCGTCAAAAGAAAATAACTGGCCCATTTCTGGGGCCTGATCAACAAGCAAAGAGCATTCTACAGTCCTGCACCACAAGTGTGTGATCTCTGGCAAGACCCCTAATATACTGTCCCAAAACAGGAGTATGTGTCACAGGTGCCTTTGTCCTTCACCCAGTCCAAGCAGGCAACTGTTTTTCTAGCTGGAAACTCACCCTGGGATCTTGTTCTGCAGTGAGATGCTGAGTCTACCCCAGCTCTGTGCAAACACAGACAGCAAACCCAGAATCCCTAAAACATGTCTGCCCACGTCCGCTGCTTAATTGAAGTATTCACACAAAAGCCACGCAGCCAGAAATAAAACAATAAGTATCATCGCTGCCAAGATAAGCTTTGCAGAGCCCTAAAATAAAGTAGCCAAATGAACAAAAATAAACAAGGGGGGTAGAAAAGCAGTGCACGGAATCTGGTGAGCAGTCAGCACACCAGAGGGAGGCACGGCTGTTTTTGTATTAAAAAAAAAAAAAGGAAAAGTGGTGGCTCATGAGGAACTGGATGAAGGCTCCACGAGCCAGCAATAACATCCTGAGTTCGCAGCTGCCAGAAGTCCAGGATGTACAGCTCTGATGGGCTAGGACAGCTGGGAACCTCGTGTGCCACATCTCATTGGTTGGTCAGAAAAAAAAAAGGCCTAATGTTTGGAAGTCACTACCATGGCCAGTGTCAGGAAGACCAAATGTAAACACACTAGAATGTACATTTAACTTCAGAAGCCATAATTTCCCTTGTCTGAGAGAGTCTGTGAGTCCAAGACTCACAGGGGAGGCCTGAAGAACACAAAGAGTGCTGAACCATCCACATAAGCGTATAAAGGATTCTATCATTCACCCTTCGGGCCTGTGATAAAGTTACCAACTAGGCAAAGCAAAGCGAGAGAATAACAACTAAAAACAGAACCAACCATAATCAAAGTCATGATGATGGCCTCTCTCTTGAGAGAGGTAAGACAAATACTTTATTTGGACCACAGCTGACCATGGGGAATGGGAACACAAAATATGAAACTAGATAGGAAAGAACCACTGTATCAATACCAGCTGGAATGTCTTGATGGCTAGGTGAGATGTGTGCCTGTCACATGTAAGTCAGCGATGGATGAGTGAGATGTGTGTCTGTCACATGTAAGTCAGAAGTCCTGCCTGTTACTTAGGTCTAGAGAGTGGGAGGAGTTCCACCCTCTTACTGTGGCTCCTTCTGAAATCTCTGCCCCAGTCTTGGGTGGAGGGATGGTCTGGAGTCACTTGCCTTTTCTGGACAGCTGCCATGCCTCGTCACTTAGGGAGGCAAACATACCTCTGTCTTTACTGTCCTGAGCATCCTCTCTGTGCTCCACAAAGTCCCCAGGACAACCCACTTTCTTACCTTCTTCTCTTCTCTAGACCAAGACCCAGCCCAGTCCCATGCTTCAGCACTCACCCACAGGGTAGTGTTTTAAAAGACCCCAGAGTAAGGGAGGGCATCTCCAGACAATGGGACAGAAGCCGTGACTGATTCAGTCCTGACTCTGCAGATGAGTTATCTGTGACGCTAGAATCAAACAGGCAGAAGTAACAGAGAGTCCTAAAAGCTACAAGTGAGTTCAGCTCTCAGTTGAATCTCTTATTTTATTCACCAAGAAATCATTTCAAACACCCAATATGAAAAGCACTCCCTCCATACGGGCCAGGAAGTCTCCCGGGTCACCTACATATCATTACAGGCTTCAACCTGTCACAATCCCCTAGTTCCAGTTTCTTTTTCCCTTAGTATTTAGACACCTACCTATTCATGGATTATGGTATTATGCTTGTTCATTTTCTCTTCCAGTCCCCTAATTCCATGAGGGTGAGGACTTTTGAATTGTTCACTGACACAAAGAAAGAGCTTGTGAATATTGCTGAATGAATGGGATGTCAAATATGATTAGAGGGGCAGGTTCTTAGGTCACACAGCCTAAGTTCAAGTCCTAGCCCTACCTTCTCAGCTGGGCGGCCTTGGAAATAATCACTTCCCTGTGTCCCTGTTTCTTCACCTATAACATGAAAGCAGGATCGGTAGCTGTCTCCACTGATCTGTTGAAAGGGTTAGATGGGGCGATATGCATAAAGCCCTCCCAGCACTGCCTGGCACAGAGCAAAGTGCTCCAGGGAGAACTTGGTACAGACACAGTGGCAATGCAGCATCCAATCAGGCAGCAAGAAATACGGTCTAAAGATGAACTGGAATACATGAAGCATGCTCCATAGGAAATACCAGCGACTAATTCTATTTCTTTTTTTTTTCTAACTATATATACATAGATCTATGTATGGGATTTTGTTGTTGCTATTGATGTGATTGTTGCTTGAGATCATGTGTCAGTATTTGGTCCAGGCTGACCTTGAATTCATGGTTCTCCTACCTTCACTTACAAAGTGCTAGGATTACAGCTATGTGCCAACCAACACCTGGCCAAACTAATTATGCTTCTGTATAACAAGTTACCCTGACAGCTTCTCTGTTCACTATAAATTCACAGCTCCATCCATTGGTCCTCCTGTCTATGCCCTGACTCCTCACAATGCCAGTCATATGTACTTGATCAGCTTGTACCTTGTAGTTGGGAAGAAATGAAAGGAAAGCAACATCTGGAGCTCAAAAACAGCTGACTCAGGAAATATGGCCAAGTCACAGCTCCTACCTATGATCACAGTGTCAAAAGGCACGTACAGGTGAGAGGTGGAACTCTAGAGAGATGTATGGGTGGAGACACAGATCTCTGTAAGAATGGGGTTCCTACGAGTACAAAGGAGCTCTGGGGTTGCCCGGTAGGTACAACACAATATGGGGCAGCTGATCAGTGAGTGGGGAGAGCCAGAGACCTGGAGTAATTGGAGTACAAGAGGCAAGACAGAGGGCTCTAGAAGTTTCCAACCTGAGGTTCGTCTCTACCATCCCATGATGAGGCATCTGAAGCATAAACAATACATGTTGGCTAAATCGAGCAGCTGATAACAGACTCCGACTGGACAGTGCGGCTTCAGCAGAGAGACCATGGGTTAGGGAACAAGAAAATGATGCTCATGAGATTGCAGAGTAGCTTTCCAATCAGAGAGCTTTCCAACCACTGCAAAACTCTGGCATCTACTACTCCTTGGAGTAGTCTAAGCAGGATCTGACTCACCTTTTGAAGGGCTCGTACTAGAGGTGTGTTCAGAACAGGCTGAAGGAACAAGGACCAGAGAGGTACAGAGCTGCTGCTGCCACCCAGAGAAAGGAAGAGGTTAGTTAGACTGGAGTGCCCGATGAGGGGATGGATGTGGTGAGAAGTGGCTAGACTCAGGTTAGGCCCTCTGCTATGTGAATGGGGAATGTACCCCATAGGCTGGTGGCACTATTTGGGAAGGTTGTAGAACCTTTGGAAGACAGAGCCTTGGCAGAGGGAGCGGGTCACAGGAGAGTGAACATTGAGGGGTGTTTGTTTTCTTTTTTGTACTTTTTGTGCCTGCATGTACGTAAGTGTATCCGAGTCCTGCAACGCCCGTGGAAGCCAGAAGAGGGTGTTGGATCCCCTGGAACTGGAGTTACAGACAGTTGGGAATTGAGTCTGTGTCCTCTACAAAAGCAGTCAGTGCTCTTAACCACTGAGCCATCTCTCCAGCCCGAACACTGAAGTTTTTATAGCCTATCCATTTCCTGACTGAAGATGCAATATGACCAGCTGCCTCCTGCTCTTGTTATACTGTCTTCCCCACCATCACAGAATGCATATCTTTCTCACTGTAGGCCAAACTCAACCTTTCCTCCCTTGAAATGCTTCTTGTCGGGTGTTTTGTCACAGCACCAGGAAAAGTAACCAGTCCATTTTCTGAAAGCATAGCTAACTGGATTTACTGATATGGCTTTGAAAGAAAAAGAGTAGCAAGCTGTGATACCTCCAGATTTTACCTCAGGAAAGAATGGAGTTCTCACCCCCAGGCTTGGAAACCTGGGCAGACGCCTGAGACAGGCCTGGGTCACTTCAGAGCTGTTAATGGAGAAGCCATGGACAGGCAGGTGAAGACATGAGGTAGGAAGCATGCAAGTGAGAATTCTGGGGATATATTTTGGGAATGGTCAGGATATAAACAGCACAGTAAAGATCTCAACTAGAAAGGTCACCAAGAGACACAGGGAAGGTGGGAGATGAGGGTGGAGCACTGAGTCCTGGGACATTTCAGTATACACAGGCAGGGAAATGAAGATTAAAAGGAAGTAGTCTGTGACGACGGAGAAAACAGGTCCAAGCCCCGAGGAGCCAAGGATTTAGTGCGAACAATTTCAGTTTTGCAAGATAAAAAATTCTGGAGAACACAGATTGCACAATGTGATGCACTCAACATTCCTAAAGTACACAACTGGAAATGTCATAGAATATCTTACCACAACTATGAATTTTTAAGAGAGTATGGAAGGAGAGGAATGGGTTATAATGAGCTCAGGCAAATAAAGGGGAACAGAGAATGAATGGGAATGGTACAGGGATGAGGTAGGAGGTCTGTATGCTGATGAGAATAATCTGAGGAAGTGGAAAACTGATGCTGTAGGACAGGAAGAAGGGAGCCGATGAAGAGGTGTTCTGAAGGTGGCTGAAGCTGAACTGTGAGCTCAGGTGGAGGTGGGGCCCTCCCAGAACCACTGTCGATCCTTCCACAGCAAGAGAGGGAGTTAGTGGAAAAGGACAGAAATGTGGACAGCTAAATACTGAGGGGCATTCCTTCTGATGCCCTGCAGGCCCAGTTAACTAAAGTGGGGCATGAAGAAGACAGAAAAGCTTTACGGAGAGTTAGGACGCAATCAACAGAAACCTTTAAAAAGAGGGTACAGTGCAGAGACGCAATGTGGGTGCCCACCCAAGTTAGTTCATGGATTGAAAACGAGACTGCTGGACCAGCCACAGAGCACCCAGGTGCCTGACAGGTATGTATACAAATCACTGAAATCGTTCAGCCATATTCAGCTTCAGTACTTTTGCCCATCAACAAGCTCAATCTGGGCAGCTCAGTAGTACACACTTGCCTAGCATGTGCAAAAAGCTCTACTTTCCATCCTCAGCATAGGGGCAAAGAAAAATAAAAACATCTCCATCAGGAGATCATGTAAGGCTGCCCAGCAATAGGTGGGTGCTGGAGAGAGGCTCACGGTAGTGTGTGCTGCCTTCTCAAACCTTCCCACCCCAGGAAAAACCTCCAGCACAGTCACCCACTCACTCAGGTACTAGATATCATTTTTGAGAGATATACCAGGCTAGACAGTATATATACAGACATGAGTGAGACTCAGTTTGTAACCATTAGCCACCCACAGTCTGACAGGAGAGGTAGACAAACAAAAGAAAATATACATGGATGAGACAGACACTTCTAAACATGGTAAAATCTCCACTCTGTCGACAAAGGATGAGATTTCCAAGAAGAATGGACTTGTGAATGAGTCTCTGGGAGCCTGCCAGAGTAGGCAGGGTAATCATCTTGGGAGAGAGGAATGGACAGCCCTGTGAGGAACCAGTACTGGCCCGTGGCTGAGGCCCTGGCACTGATCTCAGGAGGAATCCATGGAGAAACATCTACACAGATCCATGGGGGTTGGGGGAGGGGGAGCAAAGGACAGGAAGTAAGGAGAAGACAGTTGAAATGGAAAGGAACTAGGGACAGGAGAAACATCTGTAAAGCAAAATTGGCAGAGCATAGCAATCAGTCTGATACTCATGTAAGGAGAAAGGAAGAGATTAGGGATCTGCAGGGGGAAGATGCTTCTGGCCTGGGGGTGCCCGGAAGTAGCAGATACTGAAAGGAACACAGGAAAAGAAACAGGTTAGGGGGTGATGGTGGGAAAGGAAAGACACCATGAGGTTAGTTTCTAACACATTCATTTAAGACTATCAGTGGGCAGTCCAGTAAAGGGTAGGTTCACCACCCAGCTGGGGAAAGAGGGGCTCTGAGGTCCACAGGAAAGGCCTTGGCAAAAAATGTTAGGTAAGAAGATAATTAGTACGGGAAATCGGGCTGTGATGCTACCCTGAGAAAATGTGCCAGGTTGCGCAGCATGAAGGGAGGAATCTGCCTGTGGCTCCCACACCGCAAAGCCGATACCTTTCTCTTTGCTTTCAGAACTTCTCAAAGCAGGAGATACTGGAAAGTTCTAGAAGCCATACTTGTCAACTGCAGGTCTAGTGCTATTCCCACCACAGCACCCTCTCAACATCTACTACCTAATTACCTTCTAACAATGGTGTTACACTGGGCACCCTGACCCAGCACATGCAATGTGATAATGAAATTTGTAATCACTCACTTTCTAGAAACCGAATATGATCCATACATTAGAAGAAAGAATTTGATCAATTATACTTACAGTCACTGTTAATTTCCTCAAACTATAAAAATATCATCAGCTAAACATGCAACTGAGTAAGAAGTCAGGCCCCTTCTGAACAATTTTTTCTTTAAGACCAAAAAGTATGAAACAAAGAGTAAAGTGTCTAAAAAGTGCCTGATTTTCTAATTTTTAAAGTTCACATTTAGCTAGGGCTGCGTGGATAAGAAAGGGGTGTTTGTGGTGGTGACTGAATATAGTATTTGCCATTGTGAGAACATGAATTTTAAGGCTAGAAGAAGCTGATTTATTTCGGCTTCACGTCTTACACCTATTTTGCAAATCTGCCTGGAAGCTTCCTGATGAAGAAAAGAGCAATAAGGTTGCTGACTATAAAATACAAACCATCTCACATTATTTATTTACTAGAAAATATAGTAGAAACAGTTTGTTGAAATAATTCACAGTGTGATTGATCAACTGGTGCTATTTTCAAGCTTAGTATTTCTCAGAGATTTAAATGTAAGCAAAACACTTATCATTCTCTTGTGATTTCTCCTTTTTCCTCTCAATTTGATCACACTACTTGCTCACCTAGACTCCATTATGAAATACAAATAATTACTACTGACATTTTCTTTGTTTTCCCATCTTAATTGTCTTTATATCCCTTGTCCTACCAGCATCCTTCCCAATAGCCCCCCGAACTGTGTTAAGGTCTTTCATTCTTTCATCTGTGTTAAGGTCTATTGTGTCAAGTTAGTGTCCCTAAGTGACCTCAGTGCAGGTTCATCCATGGAGGTCTAGTCAGCCTACCCAGAGTCCCTCACTTTAGGAAGACCAGCTTATCCTTACCAGCGTTAATCAGTGGCTAATATTTCTTCATCAAAGACTAGAGTCTTTTGCCCATTTCTCCAGTGCCATGCTGCATTTTTGTCTGCTTGAGTTTGCATGGATCTTGAGCATGCTGAAAACATTCCCATGAGCAGGATCCCAGGGGCTTGTAGGATTCTATTTCCCACCTGTTCAGTGGCTTTCACAATCTTTCCACCCCCTCTTCCACAATGGTCCCTGAGGGTGAGTGAGAATATAAGAGTCTTGTCCAGGGACCAACACTCTTCAGATTCCTAATCTCCATGTTTTAGCCATTTGTGACCTTTTGTTTACTGGCCCTTTGTTGCATGTCGGGACCTTCATTAATGAGAGTTGAGAGATTCATTAGTGTCCCCTTTACCCCTTGTTCTCTATTGCCTGAGCCTTGGATATAGAGGCTGCATTGTAGAAGTGCCACTCAGGCATGGGCAATTCACAATGTCTTGTGTGTGACCAGCTGTGGTACTCTGTAGTCTCTGTCTGTTTCAAAAGAAGCTTCTTTGAAGAGTGGTGACTGGATACTTGTAAATATAAGGATACATATTTTGCATTTAGTAAGAAGTCACATTAGCCCTGGGATATGGCAGCCTTGAGGATTTCTCTAAGATCTATGACCTCTTCAGCCATGTTGGTTATGATTACAGTCCCACACATGAGTTTCCTCCCATTGAGTGGGCTCTAAGTCCAATTAAGTAGCCATTGATTGGTCCCACGATAAAAGTGATACTACTGCAACAGTGTCGAATGCTGTGCCAGTCATCAAAGTGGTTATTTGGTTGGTGTTGGGTAGAATGATGCTCTCCATTGCTTCAAATCCGGTCTCTGAAGTATGTCTTGTCTTCAGCAAGAGAGTCTTACTCCAAGTTCTGTAGGGCAATCAAAGGCTGTGACAATAGCCCATAAAATTTTGGTAGTCTCTTGGGCCACCCTAGATAACAACTCAAAGGAAGGTTTCTCCTGTCTGACACTGTTTCTTGTTATGTAGCCTTCAGCTATACACATTAACAGATATTATATGTGGAATTTGTCATTAGGTTGTTAGACTAATATGATTCCCTCTGGTGTTTCACACTAGCCATGCATTATTTATCCCTCTCTCCTTCTCCTCTCTGTCTCTCTCTCCCTGTCTACCCTTCCCCCATGCCTGCCCCCTTTAAACTGTCCCCATTTTCCCCATTTCTCCTTTGATAATAGCAGTCTCCTAAGGCGCTACCTCCTTTAAGCTCCTTTCCCTTTATCCCCATATTTCCGTATATGACCATCCCTTCCATTTAAATACCCCCCTTTATCTAGCTCTACCTTAGTAACACCTGTCTCCTATTAGTCACATGTTCTCAACACAAGGAATCTTCTCAAAGGTTCTGAAAAGAGACATGATATACATTCAGAAGCACCGCTCTTCGAGCACCCTGAGATGCTCTACATATAAAGATTAACAGGTTTTACCTTTCTAGTATAACTCCTGAGTGACCTAAATCTGTCTAAAATTTTTATTTTCTCCCCTCAAGCTCAAATCACATATTAGTCCAGTCCCAACATTAACACAAAAATGATGCAAAACTGATGATTACAAGGAAAATTCTCTGAATCTTCAGGAAGCACTGAGAAACGATTACCCTACATATTTGTATGAATGGCATATGGAACACACATCTAGTTTGAGATTCAATGATGCTCCTTACAAAGCCCACTGGTATTATAAACCTTCTTGACCACAATCCTTACCGAGCACTTACAGTGTCATCCTATACACAACAAGGGTTTTCTAACCTAGAATCTCAGAAAAACTTGCCAGGTTTCATAGCAAATACCTGTGATCCAGCACTCACAAGGCAGAGGCAGAAAGATTTTGAGTTTGAGATCAGCCTAGACTATCAAGACCTTATCTCAAAAACTAAGAAACTATTACAAAGAAAAACTTAGTGAGGGTATTCCTCATACTGGACAGAAAGGAAACTGAGACACAGAAAGTTTTAACAATTTGGACTCTAGCACAACACAGCTTAAAGATCAAAAAGTTCTAAATGTACTTAATACCACTTAATTTTATACCTAAATTTAAAAAATGTTTAAAACACGTTTAAATGGTAAATTTCACATTACGTGCATTTTATCACAATTTTTTTAAAAAGTCTGTAAAAGAAACAATTAGATAGAAACCTGACTGATTCTGTCAAAAAATTCCAAGTCAATGAAGTTTAGAAGTAAAAATTTGAAAATAATAAAATTCCCAGGGAACAGTGGGGAAGAAGTGTAAAGTCCAGGGTTCAAATCCAGATGCCAGAGTTCCTGCCACTTACTAACGGTTTTCCACAAATTGCTAATTTATGGGTAAAAACTACCTAAAGTAGTATTACATATAACCACCTCATTATCATCAAATAAAGTTTCATAATAACTCCATAGTAATTCGTGCCTTACAGGGAAATCTGCAGCACACTGGGCATGTCTAGTTGCTGAGCATCTGGAGGCTAAGCACCCAGGCAAGGCTAGAAGGCACCAAAGAGAGCCCGGGCACTGCAACCAACTTGCTGACGGTTGAGACAGCCACCTTCAAGGAGCAGGAGGCTTTATGATGAGTACATTCCAGAACTGACTTTTGGAGCCTGTAGTTGAGAGAGAAATGCTTGCTATGGAAAGGATGCAGAAAATAATCACACTTGTGTTTTAAGAAGCCATAAGCATATGGCAGAGAACAAACAAAATTACAGTTTTCCAAAATACCTCAGAGTTGAAAGCTTGCAAAAAGCCTCAAATCTTTCCTGTAGATCTAAATAGTTCAGAGAGAAGAGGGAAGGGCAGGGCCAGTTCTGAGTGAGGTCGCCCTGTGGCCTGGGAGTCCCAGATCTGGGGAGCACATGCTTTCTGAGGGCAGAACTAGAGGGACTTTGGGATACAACTATGGAAAACCCACTGCAAAAACCAGATCTCTCCAAAGTTTGAGCTCACAACAAAGAGACTATAAGTGCCTTACATCTGGACTGCCTTATTTTGCCTGCCTTGATAACTAATCCATGCGCTCTCATCATTGCTCTGGGATCAGTTTAACTGCATTTCACAAAGAAAAGGAAGTCAAAATGCACCTCTCCCCATGCAGTCAAAGCCCCAATGCTGAGTCTAATTTCCATCTGACAAATATTTTCCAGCCCCGGTTTCTTAATGCACACAAAAGCTTGGCATGGAACCGAAACAGAAACAAGGACTGACTGCTTGGTAGCACTCTTAGCTAATCTGGGCCTTCAGACAAGTAAACACACCCTGGATTCTTATTCAACAGGCCATGCTAAAATAGGAAAGATACATCTTCAGGTTCGGATGACCCTTCCTGATAAGAGCCCTAATGCCACCATTGCTAAATCTAATTCATCAATATTATTCTTGGATCTGTTCACTGAGGAGGCAGCAATAATAAATAGTGATGACCTTCAACAACTTAGGGACCTGGGACCACGGGAGGATGGCCATTTTTATAACTTACGTAATTAAGTTTATTAACGGGAAGGAAAAGAACAGTATTCTTCCCCATCTATCTGCTGTTCCACCCACCTCTGTGCCACAGGGACCTATGCTCTGAGAATTTCCACATGACCATTATCAACAATTTTCAACGACGACCCATGGAGCAAATGGCAGGAATATGGAGGATGGAGGTGGTCCCAGCAACAAGGTCTAGTGATACTGTAATCACCATCACAAGCCCTAAGGATTCTCTCTGTATCTCCCGCATGGCTGCAGTTCCTCCCGAAGCCACTGTCCTTATCGACCATTATCTTCCATCACTACCAGCTTTAACTTTGCCTGCTGTAGTGGTTTGATGAGAATGTTCCCTATGAGCTCCAAGTATTTGAACACTTAGTTCCTTGTAGGTGGCACTGATTGAGGGGGTTTTAGAAGGTGTGACCAGGCTGGAGATCAAGCCAGGTAGCAGGTCATTAGGGGCGGGCTTTAAGAGTATATAGAAATGCCCAGTTCCAGTCTGTCTGTCTGGCTCTCTCTCTGCTTCCTGTGCTGCTTGAAGATGGGAGCCCTCAGCTTTGTGCTCAGGCTGCCTCTCGCCATGCTTCCTGGGCCATCATCGACTCTTACCCTTCTAGAACGATAAGTCCAATATACTCTTCCTTCTATATATAGCCTTGGTCATGTATCATAGGAATAGAAAAGTAATTATAATACCTGTTCTTTAATGACCTGCTCCATTCTCACTCCTAGGGAAAACCTCTGATCCACCCAGCCATAGACATGTCTTACTTTCCTAACTCCCTTAGTAGGGTGGTCCATGCAAGTGCTTGCACTCATCTAGCACTGATACAGAGAGTAATGCAACTCTAGTGAATGGCATGGGGGGTGGGGTTCTCTCCCAAGGTACCTGGAAGAAGTGACCTGAGACTCAAATTCCTAATCTGTATTCCCACTGTTTTTCCTCCTCTTTGCTTAGTTTCTCCTGGCCAGTGAACTCACAGATGCAGAACTGTTCCCTCCACCTGCCAGCTGTGGTACGCGGAGCCCGCCATGAAGGCCGGGACTCCACCAAGCTCCCATATGATGGGTCCGAGAATGGTGGGGACATTACTGAAGACAGAAACAAAAGCTGAGGCAGGGTCTGGAGAGATGGCTCAGCGGTTAAGAGCACTGGCTGCTCTTACAGAAGACCCACATTTGGTTCCCAGCACTCACAGTGTGGCTAACAACTGTCCCTAACTCCAGGTTCCAGGGGATCCAAAACCCTCTTCAACCTCCAGTGTCCAAGGACACTGAACAATACAGATGCGCTTACATACATGCAGACAACACACTCATACATATAAAATAAAAAGTAATAGGTAATTTTTTTAGAAGCTAAGGTACAAGGGGCTCTAGTCAGTGGCTCAGTGACAACTTCAGCCAGTTAGAAGCATCAGCCATGCTGAGTTTTTATTTTTCCTTGGTACACATGTAACGCAAAATATTTTTCCATAGGATTGATGGAAAAATGAAAAATAACAAGTAAAACCAAGAAATGGAAATCAGATAACGGTCTGCATGCAAATGCTGGGAAGACAATGTGCTTTCATGACAGAGTTAGAAGTTGAAGAGAGGTGCCTGTGTCTGCCATGAAGGGACACATGGTTTTCTCAGGCTGTGGCTCCAATACACTGATTTTGCCCCTGGGAGTCTCTGCCACTTTTTCCCTCTGGCTTTTTCAAATGTTTCCCGCAGCTTGCCAGGAACCTGGAACTAAAAGTCCTTGGGAAAGGCTCTCTGAGATATTTATTTTCTGAAGTTCAGAGAGATGTCACAGACACTGTCAAATGCAGAATAAACAATATATACAAAATATGTTGATGCTTACAGGGTGGGTGATCCCAGTGGGTACTTTTTAAAATATTTTATTTATTATTTTCACTTTATGGATACGAGTGTATTGCTTACATATACGTAAGTGCACCGATGTCCTACAATGCCCATGGAGGTCAGAAGAAGGCATCAGATTACTGGAACTGGAGTTGTGCCACATGGGAGCTAAGAATCAAAACCCGGGTCCTCTGCAAGAGCAGCCAGTGCTCTTAACTGCTGAGACATCTCTCCAGGCTCCTAGTGGGTACTCTGTGAGCTTTGGCAGCCACAGCAAGAGGTTGTCTGCGTATTATGTAAGCAGAGTGCAGGAGCCAGCAGGGTGCACCCATGATTCTACCCCATACAATAATGTTTTGTATCGCAAGGCAAAGGGTTGCAATGTGCAGCATGTGGAAGCTAAATGGAGTTTCCGTGAAACTCCAATGTCCACAGTGTCACAGGCCAAGCTTGGACAGTTTGGTGACTTACACATGGCCCCACACAATGGTCTTTGGGGAGTTCCCATAGATGTTTGTCTACTTCCCAAATAACACTAACCAGCCTTATGTTCTTTCTTTTTTTAACTCTTAAAATTGTGTTGTGTGTGTGTGTGTGGTGTGTGTGTGTGTGTGTGGTGTGTGTGTGTGTGTGCGTGCATATGAATGCAGGCTCACACCATGCCAGAGTAAGCATGTGGAGGTCAGAAATCAACCTTTGGGAGTCAGTTCTCTCCTTCCACCATGGGATCTAGATATCAAATTAGGTCACTAGGCTTCTTGGAAAGTACTTTGATCTGCTGAGCTATCCCCAGTCCATTTATATCTTTTCTTGTAACCTCTTCCATCAAGTAGTCCCTCCTATTTTACTATGTTAAAGATACATTTACAGTATAGTAGTGTTTGTCTGTAATCCCAGCACTTGGAAAATGGAGTCAGAAGGATCAAGAGTTCAAAGTCATCCTTGGCTACAGTGAATTCCAGGTCAGACTGGGTTGCATGAGACCCGGTCTATAAATAAATAAATAAATAAATAAATAAATAAATAAATAAATAAAACCATATTTACCATAGTTTTTCTATATACAGGAAGAATTTAGTGTCTTCTGAAATGTGTTGTTTTTACTATGGTTTTCTAGTGCTCTGTCTGCAAAGCAGCACAGTTAAAGTGGTCAGTACCAATTTCACATCACTCCTAAGTCGTGTCCCTGTGGATGCAGAGTTTGGTAGAACCGGACATTATAGCAGAAACAAGGTATGAAAGCTAAGGAAAAAGAAAATTATGTGGAGGACTCAAAGATACCACAAGGGCTGAAAGCCTCCGAATGAAAAGGAAAGCCTAGAAAGAGGGAACTATATTTAGCCCCTGAAAAATGTGCTGTTGTAACTAACTGACAACCACGTCTAGCCAGGAGTAGCACTGGCAGGCTCTGTGGAAACGGAGCTTGACCCTAGCAGCCTTCCAGATCTGTGTTTGAGTTTATGCATATATGGAAGTCTTGTGTGTGTGTGTGTGTGTGTGTACACCCAGGGAGAAAGAAGAGAAAATCATAAGAAGGCAGTGAGATGATACAAGGAAGCATTAACAAAGTCCCTGACCGCCTCTCATCATCCCAGGGGTTGCATAATTCGTTTTGCTTTTCTGAGCCTCAGTTTTCTTTCTGACAAACAAAAGGCCTTAGCGGTACCTAAAACTACATGATACTAAGCAAAGGGCTAGACAAGGCATCACCTAGACTCCCAAAAGGGTAGGTGACAGCTTGCATCACCTCCACAAACACAAAGATCGGCAAGCATACAATCACATACTTAAATCTGTAATATTAACATCAAATTTTGCATGTACTCAAACACTCTCACACTGGTCACTGGGTTGCACTGAATGTTAAATCTTTCCATTTGGTCTATGAGATCAATGTTCTTTCTTCTCTTTCCAAGGTCATTTAAAAATAGATGACATAACCCAAACTGTCAAATCCAAAGGTCTTTCCATTGGACCATGCTGCCTAAATAAAAAATGTGGGAGGCATCTGAAAACACTCAAGCATGCCTCAAACATTAATTTGAGGGTAATTCATCAAGAAATTAAAGGAAAATGTTAACTAGTATTTATCACATTTATAATAAGACAGGAAGTCACCATGTTATAGTCACTTTCATGTTTTGTTTTTAATATTTGATAAAGCCACACATAAGGGATGGGTCATGCAAAAAAAGTAAACATGACCATTTATTTGATATATAACCATATATCCTCCTACCTCTATGATTCTTTACTTAAAAAACAAAAAGGCAGATTTTTTAAAATAAAAAAGACAGGTTTTATTATTGCTCTCCATCTATCTGGTCACTAACAGTATAATATAACCTCAAGTCTATGCTTTCAAATAAGTCATTACCATCCAACTTTGCATATGTAAAAGACTAAAACTGAACTCATGAAAACCAAGTCTAGTATTACATATTTTGTACATGGCATGACATTTCAAGGTTCACAGATTGAAATTTTAATTAAAAAGAAGCTAATCAATGCACAAAGGAAGTGGTTTTACTTCATAATCTCTTGAATTACACAGAGCATTACTGAATATAAGACCCATATGTTAAGCACAGTAAAAGATTAAATATGATGACACATTATAATGTCATCCTGTAAGTCATGTCTTATTTCCCAACTGCAGTTTAACTCAACTCAGACTCCTAAAACACTCACTCTGTCCCAAGTGCTATCCAGTAAATATTTTACAGTAATAGAGTAGTGTACTATTGTGACAGCCTTCAGGACAAATGTCGCTGAGCGACCCCATCTGTAATAACCCCTTGTCATACTTCAAAAGTGAACTCTCCCCCCAATAGGTATAATTACTGCTAATCCACCCATTTGGTCATCATTCATTCAACAACTACTTTTTATGGCTGTGCTGGGCCCCAGGGATTTCCATATGAAAAGTCACTGTTCTTGCCCTCAGAAATTCCCAGTTCAGTGAGGGGAAAAAGAGTTGACAAGAGTTGATAACAACGATGTGGTTTAAAACATGCCTTGCAATGTTCCCACATCAGAGCAATGTTATATACAGTGGCCAAAGGTGGAAACAACCCACGTGTTTAGGAATGGATGACTGGAGGAGTAAACGGTGATACATAAGTACTAATGGAATGTTATTCAGCCTTAAAAATGGGAGGAAATTCATATACAAGCTACAACATGAACTGCGGGGGCATTATACTAACCAAAATAAGCCAAAGAAAGACAGATATGGTGATTCTGCTTACATGAGGAGTCTAGAATCGTTAAATTCATAATGACTGAAGACCCACCACTCATAGAATGATGGTTGGCCAGTTGAGAAGGGAATGAGGAATTATTTAATGGGCACAGAGTTATTGTTTTATGATGAAAACAGTTCTGAAACTGATGACTATGACAGTTATACAACACAAATCCATTATGCCACTGAACTATACAATTATAGAAGACTGCAATGGTAATTTTCATGTTATATGTGCTTTGTACTCATTCAAAAGAAAAAAAAAAAAGTAAACCGCCAAGTTTTCTGAATCTTTCCCCCAAGAGGTAATGTCTATAGAGCTCTCTCTACTGCCCACACCCCAAATATAAGCAGGCCTTATGACCGACCACCTGAACAAATGGAATGCAACAAAATGAACTGTATGATCTCCAAGGGGAGCTAGTTTCTGCCAGCTTCCCTTGGGACCCACCCTTCTGGAGACCTCAGCTACCAAGACTTCCCAGGAAGAGGAGCCAAATGTAGAAAACATCACGCTGAAAGATAGCTTGTCAGAGGCTCAGCAGTTCCTACCCGGACTGTTAGGATTCTTCCATGCTCTACTTTTAGATCTGGGCAAAGAATTCTTGGAGGTGAACACAGTTCCAGACCCACTCTGACAGCAACTGTACAGAAGACTCCAAACCAGAATCCTGGCTGAATCGTCTCCCAGAATCAAGAATAAGATAAGTGATTATTATTATTTGCCCTAGCTCTGGCCCATAGCAACCACTCCATAGACTGGGCAGTCTAAGCGGCATAAATTTATTTCTCACCTTCTGGAAGTTAAGGAATCCAAGATCAAGACACAAGCAACCCAGCATCCAAGGAGAGGTGTGGGGTGCATTGAGAATATAACTCAATGGTAGAATGCTTGCCTAGTATGTGTAGTGCCTTATGTTCAATTCCCAGCACCTAAAACAAGACACAAGCAGATTTAGTATCTGAGAGTCTGCTTTTTAGCTCATATGGTAGGAAGGACTAGCTATCCATTCATGAGCGCTACTACCAAGCATTGGGAGTCGGGATTTCATAGTAACAATATGGACACAACACAAACATTCGGTCTCTAGCATTGTTTGGAGCCACTATTTGGGTGTGAGTGATTTCACAGCAATAACAAAGTGAAACATAGAAGTTAGGCAAGTTTGGAACTGAGTACCCCTAGAGGGACTGAGAGAGCCCAGGAAGAACAGAACATCTGAGCTCAATCTCAACATGCCAACAGGGCAGTGGCAAGCACTTGGGTGACTGAGAGACTGCTCATGTCACTGGTGGGCTTGGCTAGAATGCCTCCTAGAAGAGAGATCATGACAAGACACAGCTGAACCGACAGCCCAGGGTCTCTATGAGTCTAATCTGGAGGCTATCAGCTATGGAAGCGTTTTGGTTAAAAAGAAATAGGAAGAAGTTCCATGGCAGGAAGATTAATTATCGTAATGATTCAGCCTACCACAAAATTCTGTTTCACAAGTAAATGCTACTGTGACAGGGGTTAAAATGTATCTTGAACAAGTAATTAGCATATCTGGGGTTAGTGGAGCAATCCATCATGATGTTAATGCTTTTCTTTTTTTCTTCATCTTGAAGAAAACTGATTGTGTCACTAGTCTAAAGAGCTGGCCCCTCAGTCACTACCCTAACCTCACCTGCCCATCTCCCACGTGGCCCAGGACCTTCTCACAGTGGAAACTCCCTTTGCCTCACTGATCTTCTGCAAGACTTCTCAGTTCTACAAATTCCCCTCAGCAAACTCAGCCACGATTTCAAGAGATACTCATATTTCCTTACCAAAGAAAAATGAAAGTACAGTCTACTGAAAATGGAGAACAACTGCTGTACCTGAGCAGGAGTTTGTGAGCAGGGACACACTGGGAAAAGGGAGAAATCGCTCCTCCGACAAGCCTGGTCTGGAATCCACAGGGATCCACCCACCTCAGACTCCAGCGTCCTGGGATTAAAGGTGTGTTTCACCACACCCAGCTGACTTTTGAAGACTCAACACCGGCAGCAGCGAGTAAGGGGTAAAAGTGAACTAGCTTTCAAGCCTGAGGACCTAAGTCCGATCCTCTGGTTTAACATGGTGAAAAGAGTGAACCAATTCCTGTATACTGTCCTCTGACCTCCACACATTTGCTATGGTACCTGCAATAAAGTAAATAAATGTAATAAAAGGACATTTGTGGGTTTCCTCATCTTGAATAACAGCTGCCTTGTCCCCAGCACTATAACTATACTAAGTATCTGTCTCTCCCAGCACCACCACCTTCATGCAAGAGCCCCTACTGCATATTCTAACAGTCACTGCATCATCCTTCTCTAAGATTGGGCCTTATTACTACCATTGATAAGAACTGCTCCCAAGATGAAGTGATTGCATTAAACATGCCAGATAATGGGTCCCAGGCTCACAGGGAATCTGCAGAGTCCTACCAGCTGCTCCCAGTGGAAGCAGAATGCTGGGCTCAGTCTGAAACCACTTGCCTAATTACAGTGGATGCAAATGACAGACCGGCATCTTTTAACTATGCTAAAAGCAGCTACCCCTGCTTACTGTGGGCCACATGCCAGTGGGATCAGCTATCACATCATGCAGCTCTCTCCAAATGGTGTTTTCCCAAAAGACTTTAAGCTCACTGAGCAGCATACACAACAACAAAGGCACTTCAAGGAAATTACCAATGGCAAACTTCCTAGAGAAACAGAAGCAAATGCAAAAGGTTCTCAATAGAAATATCAGCGTGGCACCCGTGCTCCTGAGCATGGAGCTAGAAAACTCTGCAGGCAGTCAAGTTCAAATTAGAAAGTAATTTATTTTTTTTAACTTATTATTAGCATCAATTAATTTCAATAAATGATGTACCAAAAACACAAAACCCATCACATTGGAATTCCTATTTTCCTCTCATCTTACAGGTTCTTAGGTTCATCAACAGTTTCTCTCAGGTTTATGTACACCACACTTAAACTAATATTTTAGGGCTACCCTCTGTTGGCGGCAAAAGAATGAGGAAGCTCCATGGATCCTGGAATACAATCTACTTAAACAAAGGTTTGGCAAGCTGGTACCTGCTGCTGGAGGCAGGGTCGGGATTTGCACTGACTTTTTAATGAGCTTCTGCAGGCTATCCTCATGCAGATGTTCGACTCCCAAGCTGAAGTGAATCAATATCAACTCCGTACCAAAATGGTACACCAAAAGGTTATCTGCTGTGCCCTTCGCAGGCCTCCAGTGTCATTGACTACATTAATGGCATACTCTGTTAACCAGGCAGGTAGTTAAAGATGGAATCCAATTAATACAGGAGCCGAGCGGTGGGGTGGGGGAGAGATAACTCTCTGTCTCGGTCTCGGTCTCGGTCTCTCTCTCTCTCTCTCTCTCTCTCTCTCTCGTGTGTGTGTGTGCGTGTGTGTGTGTGTGTGTGTGATATCAGGTGTCTTCCTGTATTGCTCTCCACCTTGTATTTATAGACAGGGTCACTCACTGAACCTGGAACTCAGGCATGACCCTAGGCTCCTCCTGTCTCCAGTTCCCAGCACTGGGATTACAGGCATGCCACCATGCCCAGCTTTTATGTACGTGCTGGGAATCCAAACTCAGGTTCTCATGCTTATTCAGCAAGCACTTTACCAACTGAGCCATCTCCCCAGCCCACTTTTTAAAAGTTCTTTATCACATGGAAGTTTCATCCCAGGTTGTCTTTATAAAATGACTTAGCACGTTCCATTTAACTCTGTTTCCTTGAAACTAATGCACATACCACTTTACATGAACATTCTATTACAGAAGAGCAACTACGGCACTGTTTGTGTTTAGAGTCCAATTCTGGGGAACAGACATAATAAGTCCATATTTTAGTCATCGAATAAATTCCTCAAGCCCTTCAGAGCGTAGAGAAGAGACTACAGATGAGACTGAACAGACTTCAGGATCAAAATGGAAGCAAATGCTCAGAGCAACCTCTCACCCACATGATGAGTGTCCCAAGTTACCATAATACAGTGTCAAAAATATCGCTATTAATCCTTACTGCTTACAAGATACTTGGTGGCTTTACAGTCTCTTGATGTACTGGGTTTCAAATAATTTTATAATAGCAAGGGTCTTCCGATGTCAGATTTATTCAAGTACAATAAGTTTAAGATTTACATTTTTCTGAAAGATCTCATTTGAGCAATGACAAAGGAGCAGTGCACAGCCCTATCCTCACCCTGTGGCTCACCTAGACTCTGTCAAAAGCTTTCTAACTCAGGCTTTATCTCTACCTACCCTTTTCTAACACCACAAAAATCCACTTGTTAGCATGCATATGGATGGGGTTCACTTGCTCAATAACCTTGCATAGTCTACTACTGCCCCAGACCAAAGTTTAGATTGAATTCTCTGCTTTCAAGCATCCCACACTCAGAACCAGACTCTGGCTAGTCACCTGCATCCCCATCCATTTGAACAATGTACCTGGCATTCCTTCTCTGGGCCTGACTCTAGGAAGGGAACAGTGCTGGCCCTCCAGTTCCTCAGACCGGGCAAGGGATGCACAGACAGATATAGAAAACACACTGTGGAGCCTGCAGCACACCACCCTAGGATGAACAAGTGTTGTCCTGCAGATAGAAATATCTCATTCGGTGTAATATGCTAAACAACACTGAAAGAACTATCAGCACTAAGAAAGTAAAGACATAAAAGTTGCTAGGTACTAAACGCCTGCACTCATCCACACCCCTCCTTCGGGACCCCCAGACCATCCTGGGAGCTGAGGGGCAAAACAGAAAGCCAAGGTCTCCCAAGCAGAGGGGCATGTGTGCGCTGAGCAGACGCCCAAGACCAGCCTCTGTTCTCAAAACGAAGGATGCCCACGACACATGCAACAGTATAAACGCAATGAATTGGCTTACGCATCCTGTGTGAGCTGAGAAGCATTAAGACTAGTCCCCTGAAACACTGCAACACAGGGTACAAAGCAGCTAATTGTCTTTAGTTAATGATTAACTCCATGTCTCTCTAAAATATAAAACTAAATAAATGCCACTTTGGTACAGTCATAACTAAAACTCGGGTTAAACATGGAAATGCCCTACTCAAAGGTACACTTCTCCATATTATTACAAGGTGAATAGTAAGTTCCTGTCACCTGCAGCTACAGAACTTACCACTGCTTCTGACAGACAGGTCGCTAGACATAGCAACCTATTCCGATAAATGACATAAACTGAGTCAGTCTTTTCTATGATTAGAACTTGATCGTTGAGCTGCACACCTCTTTTCAGTGGAGAATAATATAGACAGCATTTTACTAAATGCTCCTCTGCCCATAGGAAATAATAACATAAATGCAAACAGGATAGAATAACAGGCAGAGCATGTTACCGCTGCTATGAAAGCGGGGAGACAATGTGCTTTTGTTTCTGCTGTTGTACAGAGGCATACTCAAGGAACTACTAAGGCTGGTTGACCAAAGAGAAGGGACTGACAGCTGAAGATGAACCCAAGAAGGCCTCTGTGCCCATTACCTGTTTCTCCCATCTGTCAAATCTACAAACATGTAGTACATTACTGAGGAAAAATATTTTAACAACCAAATTCAGGAGTTACAATTATATTCTTTTCATGTATAATTTAAATTGGTACTAACCCAAATGAAAACTAAATGTGTTCTTTTCCTTACCTGTGGACTTAAACCAATGCTAAGAGAAATAAAATATAAAATGCAACTGTACACTCTGGAAGATGTGTTTCCAACAGTAACACAAGCACTGAAAAATACATGCATGCAGAACTGGAGAAGTTCAACATGAGGATCTATCTTTGCTGAACTTCTGAATACAGGATAAGGCATGCCATTTAGTCCATCTTTCAATGAAAGAATAGTACCAAAATCCATGAAAATCTAGCAGTTTCCTCATTCGGGGTTCCCTTTTCCTTTCCCCTGACTCCCAGCCCAAGCTTGGTGACTCTTTCCAAGACCTAGAGGATGGGTGCCTATAAAATTCTCACCATCTCTCTCTGCCTGTCTTACAAATCGGGTCTTTCACTGCAACCTGCTCTGCTGAATCATTTATTCCTTAACAGATATCCTGAAAATACTTGCTGGTGGCTTCAAGCCCACCTTCTTAACTAAAAAAGAAGAAAAAACTTTAAAAGGAACTCTTTAGCATGGAGCTAAAAATTCCACAAACCTGGCAAGGTTTTCCTAAAAACACTCATCAAGAATGAAGCACTATCTTTGTACTACTTGCTTTTTAACCCAAGGAAAACCTCACAAGAAAAACCTTCACTGAGAAATAACAATCGAGGGCAGATAGAGAGGCAGTAACAGTCTTGAGTACCATGAACAGAATTCAACTTTCAGTTTCCTCACAGGCAAAACTGAAAGGGAAAACACGAGTGGGCAGAAATTTCAAAGCTGTAAGAAGAAAGCAAACCAAGTTCCTTTCAGTACAGAAACACTGAAGGTCACTGCTCTGGTTTGTCTTCAACTTAAGCCGGAATGGAATGCCCTGAGAGGCCCTCCACAAGGGCGCTATGCTATCCCAGAACATTCGACATCCTCCACATCAT
Source organism: Eospalax fontanierii (assembly GCA_035773235.1). Taxonomy (NCBI): domain Eukaryota; kingdom Metazoa; phylum Chordata; class Mammalia; order Rodentia; family Spalacidae; genus Eospalax; species Eospalax fontanierii. Next base: position 82,758,581 of record CM069524.1, read on the forward strand.
CTCCACAGAAAATGCAGAGCTCTGTAAAAACACAACACTCTGCATTTGCCATTTTTTCCAAGCCACTGGTGAGGAGAAATGACTCAGCAAAATTCAGCACAGATAACAGAGAATAATCTCCACCACATCAGGCCTCACCTGTAATTTCATACTTACATAACACACTAAGGATACGAAGCTTGTTGAAAACAGTTTTATTTAACTTTGTGTCCAAGTATATGATGTTATGAAGTGTTCAGCATAGTCTCAAAGGTATTTGTCTCAATAAATGAAAAAAATGAACCTAAGCAAAATAAGGACATGACACCCTATCATAAGAGGAAAAAAAAATGCCAGGCGTATCTTGCGTGAGAGCACTTAAGATCCTTCTTAAACTTCCTAGAAAATAGCAGGGATAATATTCTTTTAGCCTGGAAGAGAAAACTAAGAAAATAAGACTGTGACTAGGAAGCTACAACAGAGAGAAAGTCAGACCCTTAAGGAAAAGGGTTAGGAAAGGACATCCAAATTCCTACACAGCAAGGAAAATGACACCTGCAGCAAGTCAAAACTGGACTCACCCTCCAGTTCTGGTCCTTCTCTCTACTTCGATGGCTCAGACAGAAGGCGCAGCCCACATGACCTGTACTGAGGTCAGACTTTCGAAAGGACCATCTAGACACAGTGAGATCCTTAGAGAAAAGGGCAACTGATACAGAGTGGGTTTGTCTCCGTATGTCAGAAACACTAAGAAATCACAATGGAAAAAGATCCACTCTGGAGGACAAAAACAACACTGAAACGTCCGCGCTTACAGTTGTTTTTAGAGATGAAAATGCTAACTAATTACCTTGATTTGATCATTATACATCTTATACATCTGTTGAATTATCACACTGCACCCCACATGTATATGCAATTATTTAATTAAGAAATCATTAAAAAGTTTATATCCCCTTTGGTTATGGGAAACAATTATACAAAAGCAGGTCTCAATGTATCTCCACAATTAAAGTCTTCACAAAGGAACAGAACAGGACTCACAGCTAGCTTTTTATTTATTATTTTGAGACAGGGTCTCCTATATTCCAGGATGGCCTTGAATTCCTGGTATAGCTAAGGACAGCTTTGAATCTCCACAACTCAGTATTGAGATTACAAGGGAGAAACCATCTGCCAAGTTCTATGGTGGTACTGGGATGAAACCCAGGGTTTGTGCAAACTAGTCAAGCCCTCCACAACTGAACTACAACCCTAGCCCCATTTTTAAAAAATCCAAACTGTAATGGTCACATCTTATGCCACATAGTCATAGGAAAATGTTTCTAAGAATAAAAATTCAATTATGATTAATAATAACTTAGATTCAATTTTATTCAATGAAGGAATGTATCAGTGTTCCTGAACAAGACACCAGGAACAGCCCTAAAAGTAGTAACATCCTCAGAATAAAATTTAGAAGGAGCTACGTCAAGGACCGAAAATACAGCTCTGTAACTTGGTGTGAGACCACTTTACTGTAGAGGCGCCAGGTTTCATCCTCGGCCCCAGAAAAAAAAAAAAAAAAAAGGAGAAAGAGAGGAAGAGGGAGAGGGAGAGGGAGAGGGAGAGAGAGAGAGAGAGAGAGAGAGAGAGACTCACTCTAAGAAGATATGGCTGTGAAATGAGGTCACAGCCAGGTTCATGTGCCCAAATGCCAGGTGGCAATTCTGAAATGTTTCCTACAATACTATATGAATTTAGTAGGATGTTCTGAGTCACAGCCATCTCTTCCCAGGGCAAAATGTTTTGATGTCTCTCTGTGGTAGACAATAGAGTAAGACTTATTATATCATTATTCATCTCAAATATCATAATTCTTTCGATCTGAGCTGACAGCCCTTGGCAAAGGGAGCTAACACTATATTGTACAAGGAAGTAGAAATGAGGAGTTCATTTTTAAAGGAAAAGCATTTGCTTTCAAGTGAAAACAGAAACATCAACCAGAAAATATGATCTGAGATCCAATTCTAAATATGATTAGAAAATAGCATCTGCCACTAGAAATTAGATTTTCTTATGACTTTCTAAATTTGTTCTTAACTGGGTTTGCTCATCCCTCTAGAAGAAGCTTGAGTTATTTTGTCCTTCCCGAATTCAACATTCCTTTGTTTTTTTTTTTTCCTCTGTACATTTGTTTGGCAGGTGCTTATGACTCTAATTTTATGATTTTAATCATGTATTGTCTTTGGGTCTGGTCTTTCTCTAGCAATGCTATTGCTCCAGAACCAGACAAAAGGCACCCAGGGGAGATTGATGGGGAGACTGTTCCAGCTTAAAGTACATGTCACAGAAGAAAAGGATCTGAGTTCAGAGCCCCAGAGAATTCACATAAACACCAAACAGTCATGGCAAGCTTCTTATAATCCCAGCTTCAGAATCTGAGAAAGGGATCCCTGGAGCAAGCTGGCTGGCAAGACTAGCCATATCAGTGTGATCAGGATTTGACTGAGAGTCTTAAAATACAAGGTAGTAGAGTAATACAGAAAGATTCCCAACGTAGACACTGAGCCTCCACCCATATGTAAATGTATATCCATGCACATGGGAACACACATACATGCACGCACACCACACACAAATACACATGAAAACAAAAGTCAAGAAAAAGAGTACTCAGAATCGAGTGACAGCTAATACCATGTGACATTCCCTCCAAAGGCATAATTGGGAAAGGTGGAGATGGGGGATGAGGATGGAGATGGGGGATGAGGATGGAGGGTGTAGATCAAAAGGTGCAAAGATACAGCCATCCTGAATGACTAAGACAACACGGGAACTGCAATTAATAACACTGTATTACATACTAGAAATCTACTAAGACATTTGATTTTGGATACTCTTCCCACTAAAGAAAGATAGAAAAAGACACAAAAGAGGGGGAATTGTATGACATCATGGGAATGTAAAGTTGCTTGGTTGTGGTAATCACAATGTCTATCAAAACATGATGCTATAAACTTTCAATACACATAATTAAAAATAAGAAAAAAAAGTCCAACAGGCTTAATTAGGAAGGCAGTTCAAGAGATGAAAGATATACAGCCTGGCTCACCTAAGGGTGTGCAGCAGCATGAATTACAACCTGCCAGGTTTTAATGCTGGAAAAACAAAAGGTCCTGGGGGACTGGCACGAGGGCTCGGCACATGAAGTTGCCTGCACCCAAGCCTGACAGGCTGAATGTAAGTACCGGGACCCACAGAGTGGAAGGAGAAAGCTGACTCTTACAAGTCCTCTCTGACTTCCACATGTGTGCTGTGATATGAGCATACCCACCTCTCCACAATAAATAAATAAATAAGCAAATAAATAAATGTAAAGTAGTATTTTTAAATAGTTTCATTTTATATGCATGAGTTATTGCTTGCGTGTAGATAGGTTGCACCTGTGTTGCACAGTGCCCATGGAGGTAAGAAGAGGACGTTGGATCCCCTGGAATTGGAGTTACAGACGGTTGTTAGCCACCATGTGGGTGCTGAGAACTCTGCAAGAGCAGCCAGTGCTCTTAACCACTCAGCGATCTCTCTAGCCCCTAAAATACTGCTTTAAAACGCATTTGGACCAGTTCACCTTGAAAGCTTCAGTTGTCAACTTCACATACCTTGGAAGACAGAAGCTCAATAGGGGAATTTCCTCTACCCGACTAGCCTACAGGCACGTCTGTGAAACAATTTCTTGATGTTCAAGTGATTCAAGAGAGCTCAGCCCACTGTGGTGGTGCCACACCGGGAAGACGGGTTCTATAAGAAAGCAGGCTGAGCACAGGCCAAGGAACAAGCCAGTAAGCAGTGTTCCTCTGTGGTCTGTGCTTCAGTTCCTGCTTCCAGGTTCCTGCCTTGACTTTCTTCAGTGATGGACAGTGACCTGAGAAATGTAAGTTAAAATAAACCCTTCTTCCCCAAGATGGACATGGTCAGTGTTTATCAGAGCAAAAGAAACTAACTAGGACACCAAGGAACACACAGACTTGAAGTGACAAGCTCTATCGTCATCCACTTATGTTGCATCTATTCAAGTAGTTTCAGCTACAATCCATTTCAAAATGGCTTAAGCCAGGTCCTACACCAGACAAAATAAGGAGAATCCCCAGAAATGGGCCCATGCATCTCTAAACCTTCCAGGGTGATTGTAACACACTCTGCAGGGAGATCATGCTTTAGCACGTGGATCTTCAACCTTTTCTAAAGCCCACATGTAGTCAGCAAGGCCTTCATCCTCCAGAATGAAGACTTTAGATGCTCTGTCCAAGAAAAAGCCTGCAACTCTGTCCCAGATACCACAAAACGAGAACTACACATGAGTTTCTTGGTTTTTGCCCAAATGAGGAAAATGTGACAAAAAGTCTGACAGGGCAGGCAACATGGTGGTCCAGTGCAGAAGCACCAACCCAGGAAGCAGGGGAGATGGCTCTGTTAGTAAAGTGTTTGCTGCTCAATCAAGAGGACCTGAGCTGGGATTCCCCAGGACTCTCTATAAAGAAGGGTGTGCTGTACATGGCTATAATCTTAGCCTTGAGAAGGCAGAGACAAGACAGGATCCCTGGTGCTTGCTGACTAGCTGGCCTAGCAAATCAGTGAGTTCAGGTTCAGTGAGAGACTCTACCTCAAAAAAGTAGTGTGAAGAGAGATTGAGAGAGACACCCAATATAAACCTCTGCCCCCCCAACACACACACACACACACACACACACACACACACATACACATACACATGACATGTATACACACATACACCACACATATCAGAAGTACTGACTTGTTTCAAACTGTGGTGACATACATAACCACCCTGTGAGGCTTTCTGGATACCAAGAAGATTCCTGGAACCTGTTGTTCACACTTCAACCAGTTTAGTAGGATCAACTGAGCTTGACAGGCCACACATTCCCTCCACAAGATGAGCAATTTTCACAAAGACCACTGAATGGCTTTCTGTCAATCTGCTTTAAAAGGAAGATGTATGCTGCATATAATTTCTAGAAAAATATTTTATCTTATTACTTCATTTTGTTTGAGACACAGTCCACTATGTAACCCTGGCTGGCCTGGAACTTGCTATGTAGCCCAGGAAGGCCTGGAACTCACAGAGATCCTTCTGTCTCTGCCTCCTAAGAGTTGGGATTAAAGGTATGTACACCTGGCAAATTTTTATTTCTTTAAAGAAAATTTGTTCATTGTTAATTACATGTAGAGTGGATTCTTTTCAAACTGATGCAATTCTATTAAAAAAAAAAAAATCAATCCCAGTTAGAAAGTTCTCATTATTAACTCTTTTAGTAACAGACTGACAATGCCCCCTTGATATTAATGGCAGACATTTTTAGCTCTATTTCATCTCCTTGGTTACAGCAGGAAAAGAGAAAATAGGGAGGGGAGGCTTTGTTGCAAATGCTCCCTTCTCTGGCAAATCTGGATTTCTTCCTGAAGAACAGTGCATAATAAAGTCATGAGCAACAAACACTTATCATTGAAAAGACGTGCTATTAAGGGCTTTCCTCTTTTTGCCCAGAAATTACACCGATTGATTCTGTTTTAGGCATTTTTTCCTCACACTGAAGAGAACTACACATCAAAGTCACCCTAAGTCACACAGCTCTGTTAGTGAGAATTGTGATCATGAGCACAAACAGGGTGTTTTTCCCTGTGACTCCAAATCAATGCTGAGGGAGAGAGTGCCGTCCTCCATCTTGCTTACACCATATCTGGAGAAACCTGGGAGCTCTCATCCCACTCCTGTACCCTGACAATGGTTCATGCAAGAGGTCCCTGGGTTCATACAGGGATATAAATGTCCTTGGGACCCCAACTTTGGCATTTTCTCCTCCATAAATTCCTAACTTCCTGTATAACACCACAAGGTCACGGTACATCCAGCAGGTCCCAGCAGCCTGCTCTGATCAAAGGGAGACTTAGGATCTTTATCCTCTAAACTGATAGAGCCCGAGGAAGGAAGTCAGGCAGTCTTGCCTTCACAGCCCTAACAAAATTTATTACTATATCAGAGAAGGACAGACTCACCAAGCGGCCAATGCTTCCACGTAGGGGAAGTTCTCCAACGATTTAAAGACCTGTGATTCTCTGAGTCTCCACCTGCTAGGTCCACCCCATGTTCCCATAGAAGCTGCTCATGTGGTTAGGAAATAATGATGGCTGTTTTCCTATGGTGTCTGAAGGCCTGAGATTTTATCATATGCTTTACAATGATACCAATAAACACGTTTAATAAGTCAAATTAAAATTTAAATGTGCTTGTGGAAACCAGAAATTTACAAAGGAGTGGAGTTGAGGCTTGGTTATTTCTTGCAGAAAGTATTTGATGCTGGCACTAGGCAAATATCTTGATCCTCAATGTTATCTGCTAAGTTGTTTTTCTTTTCTTTTTAGGGGAGGGAGGCATGTAAAGTAACATATTCAAGTTCAGATGATTATGACCTGAACTTTTTTGAAAAGTCTTTGTTCTGCCCATCACACGACTATGTTATGTTTCAGTGCTATGTACGAGGTTTTTTTTTTAATTCAAATAAATCTAATATTACCATATCTATGGGCAAAATTAGAGTGAAGTCTTTTTGAGTCAGTATTTATCACTCTATAACCTTAGTTATCCTAAGCCCCATCCTCTGCCTCAGTGCCTCCATCTCTAAGAACTAGATCACTCCACTAGTGCCAGAAATGCTCTGAGGGCTTGTCTGCTGTAGGCATACATACCTCACACGGAGGTGTTACCATGTACTGAAGGCAGCAGCCCCTGACATGCCAGGAGTCACTCAACTGACCACCCCCACTACCAGGTCAAATCTCAGGTCCAGCAGACAATGAAAGCTGGGCCACCTGGGATGATCCTGGACAAACATTTACCTCTAGAAACCTGCTGAGCACATGGCTCAGGGCGAGATGCTATGGACCATGTCCATTCAAAAGACAATACAGAAGTATGCCTAGAAGAAAGAAAATGCACAAGAAGGAAAACCCAAAAGGCGCGAGTGCCATCCTGGAAGCACGTCCATACACACAAAAGACACTTCAGAGTTAGAGCCAAGGGAGACGGCCAGAAACAACGGCAGACAAGCACATCACAGCAGAGGGGACACTTGGGCTTGACATAAACATGGATAGAATTTCTAATTAGAAAAAGAAAATGACTCTTGGTCCCAGAGCAAGAAAGTCCTTACCAGAATCTATTCATTCATTGAAAACACTGAGTTTCAAATAAAGGAGCCTTGTTTTTAGTTATGAAACTACCTAGTCTTAAGTCTCAAATCGAAGGAGAACCCCAAAATAAAGCAAGAATTCCTCCAGTTCCCACTCCTAACAAAATAATAAACACACTCTTCCAGACAGTTGTGAAATACACACACACACAATAGACACCTTCCAACATGTCCAGCTAAATGACTTCTTAGTTCACCACAAAATTAAATGGAACAAATTAAATCAGGGAAGGTGCTCTGCATTTTCTTAGACCTGTGGTTCATTTGCCATCCATTAGTGACAGAGCCAAACTGATGGCCAAAGTGGTTCCATCTGCCCTGCAACCCAATGCCCATCCACAGAGTCATCTCCTTATCCAACTCTCACATACTCGGTTGATATTTCTCCTACCCCAAGCCACCAAGGCCAGACAATAGGCAATTAAGAGACTGTGTGCAGCCTAGAACCTGCTGACATTATTCAAACTAGCCATCCCGACACAGTTCCTCTGGTTTGCTTGCTTCTTTCTCCCTTGGAAACCCCGAGGAAGGCCTTGGCCCAAGGTTTCCTATTGGTCCTGTTTCTGTGGCTTCCCTTTGTGGCCCTGTGTTACATGGCATTTGGAGACAATCTTCTTTTATTGAGCCTGGCCTGTCTGTGAACTATTACTCAGGATCTCCGCCAACTAAAATTCTGTCAATCCAAGTGAAGTAGAAGGCAGAGAGGAACAAGCGGTGATGTGACAAGGAGGACAGATAATAGAAGGTTGTAGATGCAACCATGCACTCAGGAGCCTCGCCATGCAGGAGCATACTAGGACCAAGGCTTCTTTCTATATGCTCCTAGCAGCAAAGTGTTCCAGGAATTAAACCACAAACAATAACCAACACTCACAAAACAACACCATGATAAATAGAGAAAAGGCTAGATCGTGTTCCGCACAGTCAGGAGTTTAGTGGATAAATTTCATTACAACTTCGAGTGACTGAGATATAAGTCACCGACTGAAAGAAATGTCCTCAAAAAAACAACCATTCAACAGGAACAACTTTCACCACAAAACTGTTACAATGGGAGTCTGACTTTCAGTTGTCTGAAAAGTTGAATTATGCTGAAGTGTTTTACCAAGCGGGGGAGGGGTGGGACTGTTCTGGAATCAGGCAAAACAGGTCCTGAGTTCAGTTTTCCACTGACAGGCCCTGGGGCAGAACAGCCTCCACTTACTCTGAGGGAAAACATCCAGTCAGGGGAGTCTAAGATTCCTTCCAGCTCTAGAATTGTCCACACTGAATCTACAATATGAATTCCAGTGACACAGCCTTTATCACAAACTCTAGGTTTGCTTGCTCCTCACAACCAGAAATATCACATTTCTAGTCAGCAAGGGAAGTGGAAGGAAAGAGAACCCAAAGGCCAAAACTGTTCACATCTTCCTTTAAGGACTTTATCTCATGAAGAAATACTCAATCTCCCCCAATTAAGATGGTTGGAAATGATGGTCAAGAATGTCTAACAAAAACGCCAACAGGCACGTAAGTAGAAGGCACGTGCTTAGGGTTATTTTTAAAAAAGAAAAGGGAGGAGGGTGAGGCAAAGGACCAGGAGAGCAGTCCTTCCTTCACAGCACACCCACCCTGTGGAATGTCTAAACAGAAAATTCCCCACAAGTTTTGAACCTTGTGGGCACAAGTATGTTTCCAAAGTGGATCTGAACGGATAAGCGGCCCAAGGCTTCTGTAAAATAAATACGTAAAGTAGCACTGAGAGAACAAATTATTGTTCAAGAGTCAGGAAGCTTTGGAGCCCAGCCCAGGAAAACTCTGTAACCGAAGGTGCACTCTTCCAAGTCTTGGTCTGTTTATAAAGGACTCAAGAGATAATTCCAGACATGTGTGATTTCATGTCAATCCGACTTTCCTCAGAGAAAACATGCTTGAACCCACAATAGCTACGATTTGGAAAGGATGGGAGAGATTACTTCAGCACACTTGTCTGAGGGGCTGAATGCTATGAAAACAGATGCTCCTGTATGACCTCTCCACGTCCCTCCTCGAAGGAAACAGCACCATGATGTCACTGCCTGTCACAGCCCAACATTTTTCTCCTCTATTTGAATTTTTGTTCCTCATACCTCAGCCAATACTGCATATGGCAAAAAACATTCTCAGATGCACTTGCAGCTCTCAGCAGAGCACAAAGGCTGCATGCGTTTGTGTTTTGCTAATTGGACCATGATTAGCAGTTCTCGGAGTCCTTAGAATAAGGGTTGAAAAGTCTTCTGGCCAATGTTGCAATGAAATAAATGATATAAAATGGTGTATAGACTAAGCTCATTCAGTAGAAAGTGCTTCACAGATTCCTGTTACACGTTTCTGGGATGTCTCATACTTCAGACAATGACAAAAGAGACAAAAAGACTCTTGATGGAGTCCAGAGTCATGGGCAGAAGACAACAGATCATGGTTCTACTCCAGTACCATTTCACGCTTACTCGGTATCATGGGGAGAAAGGGCAGACAATTGAGAATAAAGTAAAATAACAAAGTCAGTGAGTAAATGTTTCCAAGAGACTGATCCACCACATTCCTGCAGTTAAGCTGTCCTGTTGCATGGAGTCCATTGTCATCACGCTGTCCTGAGTGACAACAGGGAGGAAGCACACAGCTGGACACGTAGGAAGCAAGGCCACCTGGACACAAGATGCCACCTGACTCCTAGACCCTTCCTCTGGCTACTGCCAGGGCCCTCCCTAGTACCTTCACCCCAGGTCAGGGATGCCAGATAAAACATGGGCTGCTCAGGTTGGTTTGAATTTCAAATAACACATGCAGTCTCTGACAGTCCCTTCATAAAGATGATAATCTATGCCCCCAGGACCCTTCTGTGTTGCACATTTAATACATATGCGGTTATCACACGAGTGAGTCAATATTCTGTCCCTAAAAGGGGCTTTGAGCTAAATGATTTTGCCCAATTACAGGCTGGTGTCCGTGTACTGAGCACCTTTACAGGAGACTAGGCTACATAGTATTAGTTAGGATAGTTTATCAATGCACTTTAGACCTGGGGTATTTTCACATTTCCAGTCTCATTACAACATTGTCAACTTATAATGGGTTTATCTGGACATAACTCTGTCATAAGGAGCAACTCTATTCTTATGGCATACAGGTCCTAAATATTACATGGATTATACTTTTAAAAAAAAAAAATCACTCTTGGGGCTAGAGATGGCTCAGCAGGTGAGAGCACTGGTTGCCCTTACAGAGGATCCGGGTTTGGTTCCTAACACCCACATGGTGGCTAACAACTGTCTGTAACTCCAGTACCAGAGGATCCAACACCCTCTTCTGACCTGTACTGGCATTGCATGACACGGGTACATTTACATACATTCAGGCAAAACACTCATACACACAAAATAAAAATAATAATTGAAAAAAAATTCACTCTTGGGCCAGCAAGATAGATGGTGGCAACTCCCTTAGTGAGTTAAGGGAACTTGCCACCATGCTTGATGACCTGAGTTTGAGCCCTAAAACCCACATGGTAGAAGGAGAAAACTGATTCCTACAAGATGTCTTCTGATTCCCACAGGTATACCATGTCATGCACGCACAGAGACACTGACAGAGACACAGAAACATACACACAAATACACACAAATAAATAAACGTAAGAAAAGTTTTAAAACTTCAGTCTGTATATGCAATTTTTATGGATGTCCTGTTTTATTTTCTAAATGTAGCATCCTGTCTGCCCCTTTCATTTTCAATTTTCTTCCAAGATATTCTATAGTACAAAAATAAAACTGTGAAATAAAAGCCTGATCTGGGTATGGTGGCACATGCCTTCAATCCCCAGGTACTTGGGAGGCAGAGGCAGGTTGATCTCTGTGAAATGGAAGCCACTGTGATCTACATAACCCATTCCAGGCCAGCTGGGGCTACAGGGAGACCCTGTTTCAAAAACAAACAAAAAGACTGATAGACAGGGAGGAATCAACAAGCTTTCTTTTCCCCCAAGATCATAATTAATGATCTTTAAAAAAATAAAGAATAATGTCATTAAACTGAAGCCTTTACCATCATTTAAAATAAGCAACCTCAAAAAGGTACTGAGGACAGAATTTTCATTCATAGTTCTCTGAATTACTGACAAATCCAATTAGAAAGATGAAGGCAGATTTAAAATGTGATTTTAAACTGTGTATTTGAAACGCCAGTGCTTGGAAAGTTTTCTAACACAACTGGCATTGCTGGCAGTCAGTGTTAATGTTACCATGTCCACTTTCATCCCTGAATTAGTGACCCCACTGGACCCCCCTGCAGTCTTTTTTGTTATACCCAGACCACCTATGCACACCAGACCTGCAAACATAAACTTTGGAAACCAGGCTAGGTGTGCAGGGAGGGTGAGAGCAGCTGACAGAAAAGAAGGGGGCTGGGGCTGACAGAGGACTTCAGGGAAGACCTGAGTCAGGGTTGGGAGGATGGCTTCCAGGACCTCAGATCCACAGTACAGCTTTGTTATTCCTAGCAATCAGACACACCCATGTTCCAAACACAGAGTGACGCCAAAAAAACACTAATCTGGAGATAGTCCATATCTTTGTTGCATACCTACCATGGAGAAGAAAGTGCTTCTCCCTCCTAAATCACAGGAAGTTCAGGAGGTAAAAACACACTTAAAATATGGAGCCACAGCTGCAAACATTCTATTATAAAAACACAGTCAATTATCTGGCAAGAAATGAAGAGATTTAAGTTGAACGACTTGTTAAAAGACTATAAAGCACAGCAATGGCTATTAATAAACAACTGTCTGATCACGCTCTGTTTCAGCCTCACCTTTAGATAAGATGTTGACAGTAGAAAGAATAACGGACTCAACCTCTCTGTCTTGGTTTAAAGCCATCAGTGTCCTTTGACTACTAAGGAATCATAATAATATTGGACTTTTCCTGGTACCAGCCACTATACTGGGCATTATATTGTTTATAATATCATGTAAGTTACAAAGTAAAAAACAAAAGCTTTTACTTCTGTTTAATCTCATAGGAAGAACAGTCTACAAAAAATCTGGCAGCTTGTGTGAGGTTATAAAAATGGTAAACTACAATGGGATAATTCAGATCTACTTCAGACTAAGCAAAGGCTTCCCCTTCACCGTAAGTAGGTGACAGTCTCAGCTAAAGGACACACAGGCTGGGAAGTAATCACGACATAGTGAAAAGATGCCTGAACTATGGGGCTGGAGAGATGGCTCAGTGGTTAAGACCCAGGTTTATTCCCCAGGATCCACATGGTGGCTAACAACCATCCATAGCTCCAGTTCCAGGGGATCCAATGCCCTCTTCTGACCTCTGCGGGCACTGCACGACACAAGTGCACTTACATGCATGCAGATTATAGTACACATAAAAGAAAAGAAAAGATCCCTGAACTATATGAGGGAACTCACTTATGTTACTCTGGCCCTCAGTTATACAACAAGGCTAAATTATCCCAAAGACTCTCCCACATCCAAAAAATTCAGACTCCATTCAATATAAACCAACCAACAACTTCTCAGTGTTAGGTACATAGAGCTGTGCTTAGTCCTGACACCTCTGAGGTTTAGAGAGCTTAAGTGGCTTATCCATAATATTTTGAATCCACATCCAGGGCATTAAATTCGAGCTGTATCTGTGACTCTGACTGAGCAATAAAGTTGCAAGCTGGAAGATTCAGGACACAAACCCAACTACAGCATACCAACTACTACTTAGGCAAGTCAACAGGCTGTTATCTACCAAAAGAAAAGAAAATCACTGAGAACTTGGGCTCAGTAGATGGGTATTAACTACTAGAGAGTGGTAGTGATGTTATGAGGTGAAGCTGGTTTGTGTTCCTAACATTCCTGACACTGGTAACCACACAGGGAAGCCTGCTGCTCATTCCTCCACCACCAAACCCTGGTCCTATAACAACAAAGTTTTAGGATGCACAAAATTTATTAAAATGCATGATGCAGACTGTAGCTCAGTTGGTAGAGTACTTGCCTAACATGCACCAAGTCCTGGGTTCAATCTCTAGCACTGCATAAACTGGGTGTAGGTGGCACATGCCTGTAATACCAGCACTCTGAAGGAGAAGGAAGTGGAAAGATCAATAGCTCAAGATTATCCTGGGGTATATAGGAAGTTCAAGTCCAGCTTGTCTTAAATAATAATAATAATAATGCATGATAAAATAATTTGCAGGACATGAAACTGATACAGTATTCAGCATTTTATAAAATTAAATGGATGCACATATTTCTAACAATAACTGTATAGACTTGCAACTCGGAACAAATACTACATGTATATGTATATGTATACATATATGAGAGAGAAAAAGTCAGACAAGATATAAAATGCATTTTTTTTAGTCTTTTTGAAACTGGGTCTTCCTGTAGCCCCAGCTGATCTGGAACTCACTATGTAGACCAGGCTGGCCTTGAACTCACAGACATACACCTACCTGTGCCTCTCGAGTGCACGGATTAAAGGTATATGCCACAACGTCCAGCTGCAAAATGCATTTCTTACTAGACTTCATGACCTGGAAAGATTAGGACTCTTATAACAGTGATAAAACTCAGTTTTGAATAAGTGTGATAAAGACGACCACCCAAAGAAAGGTGAGAAAATGTGAATAAAAATCAGTACTTCCCTTAAAGGCGGGCTATTGGTTCACAATCCTGACCTCAACTCTGCTGTTCTCAGCCACAAATCAGGCAACCATCAGAGCAAGCTACTCTGAAACACTAACACATCTCAAATGCAGGGATCTAGAGGGCACATCCACACAAAAAAATGTAGGTTTGAAAGATGAGTTTCCCAAACCATAGCAATAATAGAAAATGTTTATACTACTATGATAAAAAGCCCAGGCAGCAGACAATGTGCCTACCACAGAAGGCCAAACTGCAAAGCACCTCCTCAAAGGCATGGCCTTTCCAGGGGAGGGACTGGAACCCTGTGCACTGTAGGAGCGTGGAATTTTGTAGCTGCTGGGCAATAGAGCACGGTGCCTCAAAGCAATGAAAAGGCAATCAGTACAGGATGTAGCAATTCCATTTCTGGGTTGACATTTCTAAAAGGAATTGAAAGCAGGGTCTCAAAAGAGATACTCCCAAATGTGTTCATAGACGCATCATTCACAATAGCCAAAGGTGGGAAAGCCTAGGAATCCATGAACACAAATCAACTAACAAAATGACAGACATAAAAGGGAATACTATTTACCCTTAAAAGGGGAAGAAATTCTGGGGGCTCAGCAGTTAAGAGCACTGGCTGCTCTTGCAGAGGACCCGGGCTCAAGTCCCAACATCCACATGGTGGCTAACAAGCATCCATAACTCTAGTTCCAAGAGTATCCAACACCCTCTTCTGACTTCTGCGGGCACTGCATGACACAGGTGCACTTACATACATGTAGGCAATACACTCATATACATAAAAATAATAAATAAAATATTTTTTAAAAAGATGGAAATTCTGACTTATGATACAAAATGAATGTTATACCAAATTAAATAAGTCAGCCATCCAAATAAAAGCCATAATTATATATGCAATTTATATGAGGTACCTGCTGTTGAGACTTTAGTCAGCAAGAAAAAGCAGAATAACAATTGTAAGGGTCTAAGACAAGGGAAAATAGAGAGTTGTTTATTGGGCACAGAGCTTCAGTTTACAAGTGGAGAAGTCTAGAGACTCTGTCATATGGAAATGTGAAGGTATGTAACACTGCTGAACTGAGTGCTTAAACAGCTGAGAGGCTAAACATTATGTGTAATTTTTTTTTTTTTTTTTTTGAGACAGGGTCTCACTATGCAGCCCTGGCTGGCCTAGAACTACTAGGTAGACCAGGCTGGCCTTGAACCCACAGAGATCCAACTGCCTCTGCCTTCTGAGTGCTAAGTAAACATTAAATGTATTTCACCATAATTAAAAACACAAATATTTCACTCACACACACACACACACACGCATGCACGCATGTACGCACACACGCACACTTAACTGTAAGGATTCATGAACCGTAGAGTATTTACCCATGGTTCTAGAAGCAGAGAGCCACTTCCCAAGGCCTCTGTAGACGCTGAACCACAACACCCTCACTTCCGCTATAACCCCTATTCCGGAAGTTCTGCCTCTTTAATTCATTGTCTAAGCAAATGGACTCAAAAAACCATTTCCTCAAAGCTCAGAACAGGACCTGTTTTGTAATGCCTGCCCCGCTCTTCTTCTAAGTGGTAAACAAAAACAAAGTCATGGATACAGAAAGCAGACAACTTTTCCTCTTTTATTTCAAACTTAGACACTATTTTTGGATTCTATCCTGGAAGAATATTTTTCTTTGAACCTATAGAGTCATATATATTGAGTGCAAAGGCAGCTCCTTCCCCAGACAGCAGGTTCCTGTGGAGCCTATTTTTACACTGCACACTGTGCTGTGTGGGCACCAGCTCAGGAAGCCAAAGAAAAGTTACATGACTGCTCAGAAAGAGCCTATCTGTGGAGTAAAGAAACCATGGGACTTCTGGGGGACAGAGCATGCTAAATACTGACTTCCTATACTTTAAGTTCTACTGTCGTTTTGTGGTTCTGAACCAACAGAGCATGAAGCCACACTTGCATACCAACCATAACACCAGCTCAAGAACCCTCAAGATCTGACTGTGCTTACAAACTTTGGGGGAATGGGAAGGGTAAGCGAGGACACACACACACACACACACACACACACACACACACACACACAGTGGCCCTTACTATTCAAGATGGTAGTCCTGCTCTACAAGTGACTTTGAACACTCCATTAGCAAATGCCAAACTTTGGCCTAGAGACACTGAGGGTTAGGTTCCTACCGGTCCCCGACATCATTTTCCTCAGCTAATCAACACATAGCTTTGCTTTATGTCTGTTTCTGTTTTAAAAATAGCCTTTTTAGTATCCTGCTAGTTAGTGAGCCTTGGAGTCACTGCCAACAATGGCTTTTCTTATGTTTACGAAAAGCTTTCTAACATACACACACACCTCTTCATAAGGCACATCACAACCTGTCCCTAAGGAATACTAAACACACATAGCCCTATGAGTTGGGCCATTTTAAGTAGGGAAATCACACACAAAAAAACCCACAAAAATGCAAAACAGAAGGGTGCTAAGTAGATGGCCTCGGGGACACAAAATGTGGCCTTGTCAACTTCATCTGTTACAGGCATCCTGAACTCACATTTTATTATATCAAGCATATCCATGGACTACTGCTTTCCACAAAAACACCTTTAGGGGAACAAATTTTAGAAAGTAGGCCCATCTACAAATATAAAATCTTTGTATAAGAACCAATCATATTGACTAACTTGGATTTTCTTAGACCTGCAAATACAGAAATAAAGATGAAATCTCCTCAAACCTGTTAGCAAAGACTCCAAGATCATCTGCTAATTCAAGTTTTCTGAGCAATATACATCATGCATCCAGCACCAGCAGGAGAGGTGGTGAAAACCGACGCCACGCCCCCCGCAAACCTCCCCAGTTCAGCCTGCCAATTCAGCACATAGCGCTGGGGGTCTAGCATGCTGCCTGCAGGCGTTAAGGCCACCGTGACTCACAGCCAATCACAGATCACCCCCTTACACACACAGGATCTCCCCAGCCTCCAGACACTTCCTGGAAATCATGACCTTTGTCTATTCACATCTTCAGCTTGGCATCTAAATGCAGCTTCCATTGAAAATTCATAGATATTCTTTCACATCCTAACAAAGAGGTCTCTGCTCCAAGATTTCCATTTCAGTTCCATATTCACATTTGAGATAAAATCCAAGATTTAAAAAATGCCCGGTTTGTTCTAATTTGCTATTCATGGTAACGTCAAGTGTCTTACATCACAGAAATTAAAGCAGATGGCAGACACACTGCAACTAACACAGCATCCTTTCAAAATAATAAATGATGTTTTTCACTCCCTGGAGAAGTACAGACACACAGATTTACAGTCAGAGCTGTCTCCTTGAGGTGCAGAAGGTTTAGAGTCAGGAGTCTAGGGCCTTAGGACTCAATTCCTACATGTATGTCTTCAACAATGGATGAAAAGTTCAGGACTCAAAATCCCAATACTCTTCCATAATAGAAGAGACTTTTTGTTTTGTTTTGTGTGCATGGACTGCAGATGGAGACCCAAGCTCAAGCACGCTAGGTACCTGCTCTATGGCTGAGCCACATCCCTCTCAAGGAACCATCCCAGATCCTGTTACCTCCCTCCCCCACCTTTACCAGCTCCTTCTCCTTTCCGTGAAACTAAAGTAGGAGACATTGTTCTTAAAAACTTCTGCTTTTTCAACTCTCAAAATGGACTACATTGAAAGCCTTCTTGACATTTCAACTCAAAAAGCTTTCAAGAGTTCACTGACATATTAATGTTTAATCTTAAGATACATTTGCTATTCTTTAAAAAATTTTTCGAGACAGATTCTCACTGTAGTCCAAGTGGGCCAGGAGCTTACTATGTAGGCTGAGCTGGTCTCAAACTCATAGTGATCCTTCTGTTTCAGTCTCTCAAATGTTGAGATTACAGGTATGAGCCACCATGCCCAGCTAGGCAACGGCAACATCCCATTCCCACACAGGCTACTCAAAATAAAAATGGATTGTGAGTGGCCAAGTTCACTCTGTACCAATTATAAACAAATTCTTTTGGCGAGCCAGGGGGGGCTTGCACCCAGGGCCTTTCCTCCTCCAGGGAGATGAGGAAATCAATTACCATGTAAGGATCTTTTCAGTCAGTTTTGTGTCAGTAATATTCCTCAGAAAACAAGGATTCTATACCTGTCCCACAGTAACTGTCTTAAAACCATCAAGAAATATAAACAATTTTCTATTAGCTTAGAGATTTACTACTGTCTGTTTCTTTAGCTTAGTTGTGAAATGTGAACTTTTTTTCTGAAATTAGAGAGGGACCAGGGAATAGGGGATGGCTCAGCCGGTGAAGTGCTTCCACACAAGCAGGATCTGAGTTCCATCCTTAGTGTTTTTTGTAAAACGTCAGGCATGTTGGTTCCCACTTGTAATCCCAGCACTGAGGAAACAGACAGGGAATTCTGCAACTCCATGACCAGCCTGCCTAGTGGACAAGGCCCCAGTCAGTGAGTGATCCTGCCACAAGGAAAATAAAATAAACAAGATGGATGCCTCCTCAGAAACAACGCCTGAGGGCTGACCGTTAGCCTCCCACCCCTACCCAACACCCACACCCACAAAGAGGAATCTGTTACCAGACAGAATACAGGTAAGAAATGAAGACAATGAGTATCTCGGTTTGTTTTCTGGAATCAAACTGCCGCTCACTGGCTATGTGGATCCTGGGAAAGTTACTAAACCTCTCTGTGCTTCACTGAGGATATTAACAACCACTGCCTCAGAGACGTGTTAAATGGATCGCTCTAACATGAAGAGCACTGAAAACTATTTCTGTCACGTGGCAAATGGTGTAAGAATCAGCCCCGTTTTACTGGAATTAGTATTTATCTGAACTTATCATCCCAAGTTATAATTATCCGTAATGACACTTTTGCACTGTATCTTACCAAATTAAAGTTAACTTTATAAAGGAAAGGATACATGATAAAACATGTCACAGGAAAAAGATCCAGTGTCTTTCCTTCATTGTTAACCCACTTCCAGCCTCACCCCGCTCTGGGCGTGTTGCAGGCAGGCAGCCAGACCAATGCACTGCAAAGGCACGATGGCTGTGGACAGAGGTTCAATACCTGCCACTCAAACCACCCCCAGAACAACCCACTCAGAGCATGGCCGCCCTTATCTGAGGACTGCTGTTTTCTTGTATTACTCAAGTCACCTTGGTTCTCCCAGTTCTAAAATCCTGTGATTCATGATGGGGTGTGGCTCATGCAGAACACTTTCCCAGCACTCTGGAGGCCCTGTGCTCCATCCCCAGGACTGTGGAGAAATCAATTCAAGTTCCATGACTCTCCATGAAGGTTTTTCCCTAAGTCACTTTACACTCCCACATGACCTGGGTCTTGGCCCACTGGTAAGCATGGGGACTTCTAGAAAGAACTGAAGAATGGCATGTACCAGTTAGCTAAGTTTGTCTAGGCCACTCATGTCTTGGGAAAACTAAATAAGAAAAATATTTTTATTTCAAGTCTTGTTGAAAATGCTTAATAAGCTTTTCAGATTAAATAAGTGGAAATAGCAAATGCTTGTCAGTATTCTTCAACAGCTTGAACTAAATTTCCTTAGGGCTTAAGAGAACTAGAAACACAATGTTAGCCATCCAAAGTACAGGCTTCCAGTTTAAAGAATGAGGCAAGGTTGCAGTTAGGCACAGGTCAAGGACCTGTATGCCACAGTGGCAGAGGGGTTTGGACAGAGAGAGGGGAGACAGAGGCACAACAGGCATGCAGGAGGCATGAGGTTTCAGTTGAAGTAAGCCACTGTGGAAGTTGTAAACTCCATCCTGGCCACCTCTACTAATCCGAAAGTGGTTGATGTGGAGTCAAGGCAAGAGGGGGAAAGCCAGGTCACAGCAGGCCAGATCTCATCACAAACCAGTTTAGATTTTAGCCCTGGAAGCAGCAGAGGGTCACCAAAGGCTGTTCAAGTCACAGGATAGAGCTAGGGGGATACTGTCATGATGGAAAGAAAGATTTGGAGTGATAAAAACTGTCAGTGCGAAACAGTTTGCAACACACTTGCTAGGGGCTCAACACCCTTTTCCAATGCATTCTCACACCAAAGGAGACCTCCAGGAATTAAAACAGGTATTCAGATCAGCATGAGTCCAACATCCTCTCACCAAAGATCCAGGGAAAGAGCCTGGCATTCCTGCAAGGATTTAGCACTCTACATGGCAAGCATCAATCCTCTGCCCTTGCCTATTTGGTTGAAGAAAGGAACTTCAGAGGTGGGAAGCACAGAATAACCCAGAGGACCACCCTCACTGGGACTCTCCACAGACATCACAGAATGGCTACCCACCAATGGCGGTCCACCCTGCCTGAGGAACAGTCCGATCCATAACAAAAGTTAGCCGTCCATCACTCTCCGCTAAAGATGCAATTTTCAAGTCTATTCAGTCTCCCAGGCCCTTCGTACTGAACTGACCCATTCAGAATAAATGCTTGAGCTGCAGAAGGTATTGCTGGATGGGAAGCTTTGTATCTGCTGACAATCTGAAAGCAGGATTCTATTTTTTCATTCCCAAACCATACAACTCTAGGGAAGCCTTGCAAACCAGGGACACCTACCCCTTAGTTCCACAACAAAGTTCAAGGACCCCAGTGGCAAATACTCCTCAAATAGATGACTGAGCTCCTCTCATTCCTCAAACTGTGAATAATATTTTCCATGCTATTAATCTAATGAACTGAACGGAAAATAAAATTATTTTTTAGAGAATAACAAAACACCATGACCAGGCTCCAGCTCCCTGGCCTTCTTCATTTATTCAAAACACCATTACTAGTTTTTAAGAGCTCAGCCTCTCCACAGGAGTATCTGGCTGGCCGGCCTAAAGGCCAGGGGCTTGAGCTAATAGCTTTCTGGGTTCCCTTTCAGTTGCAAGGACTTTAAGCAGATACTCACTATGTAGACCAGGCTGGCCTGGCTGTCACAGATCCTCCTGCTTTTGCCAAGTGCTGGGATTAAATGTGTGCACCACCATGCCCAGAAACTGTTTTATTTTTTAAAAAATTTTAGCTAGCATACAAAGAAATGGTTTCACTATCATTTTCATATACAAAGAATAAGGCCTTGTTCTTATTTGTCCTTTAACTACCTGTGGGAAGAGGTGGGGTAGATAGCTCGAGTAGAGTGACTGGTACTTCCAAGTGAATGCTGGGTGTGGTAGTACTCACTTGCAATCCCAGGCTTTGAGAAATAGAGGCAGGAGGATCCAGAATTCAAGGCCAGCCTTGGCTACATACAGAGTTCTAGATCAGCCTGAGCTAAGTAAGACTGTCTGGAAAAACCAACAATTAAGGCTAGAAAGATGGCTCAGTGGTTAAGAGTTCTTGCTGCTCTTCCAGAAGACTCTAGTTTAGTTCTTAGCACACATGTCAGACAGCTCACTACCTGTAACTCCCGCTCTAGGGAATCCAACACCCTCTTCTGGTCTCTGTTGGCACCATACATATGTGGTATACATTCACACACATGCATAGACATAAATAAAAATAAAATCTTAACAACAACAACAAAAGAACTCTGGGAATGTCCTTTCCTGTGTATCAAATGCATGTTCAAAATAGAATTTTTTTCTTCAAATTTGATGAAACTATCCATGTCATCATGCCTTTCCATAATGAAGTCATGACAATGTCTGACAGGAATCTTTTTCATCCTAACGAATTAAGATATTCAAGAAAGTTTATTCATACAATTGGAGAAAGGAACTAATTCATTATGAAAATGGCTAATGCGCACACATGCCTACGGAGGGCTCCTAAAATAAATATTTTCATATGAAAGCTATGTTTTCATACTTGCAAATTATTTCCAGCATTTGGCGAGGAGCCAAGGCAATTCAGTAACTTTGCCATTTATAGGAAGGTTTAGGTTGAGTTTGTTGTGAGGCAAACAGAAAAGTATCCTCACTGAGCACTGCAAGTCATGAAGCAAACATAGTTTCCAGGCAGGAAGGGACTTCATCTAAGTGCCATACTGAGCTCTGCGCAAGTGAAACCAAAAGACCAAAAAGACAGTCATAGTCAATAGACCGTCAGAAGCCATGCTGCAGCTCCTAAGGGAATCTACAAGAGAAATGAAAGCGTCACTGACACACAGAACCATCTTTTCCCTTCTCTTGGGCAGATACAAGTCTACCAGTCTGAGAAAGTGGCTAAACTAAGGACAGGAGACCAATGAACCTGCCCAACACTGGAGAAGACATCGGTCTGTCAAGGAAAGGCATTTCAGTTGTGGGCCCAGGAAATTCTCTGTCCATCCAATTTAAAAAGAAAGTGCTAGGTAGAAATAAATGAACCAGGGATGGCACTGAGTTGTATCGGGCTTCAAGAAATCAAGAAAGAAGTAACACCATGGGGCTGAGATAACTCAGAGGGCAAAGTGCTTGCCATACAAGCATTGAGACCTGTTCCATGCCAGGTACTTATGTAAAAGCCAGGAATGGTGGCATACACGTGTAATCCCAGCACTATGGAGGAGAAGACGGGCAGAGTCCTGGAACTCTCTCTCTCTCTCTCTCTCTCTCTCTCTCTGGGGTCATGGGTATATATGGATATGGATGTAAATAGAGAGAAAGAGAGAGAATGCGGCAAAATGTTAATAATGAATCTATCTAGATTTGTGGGTGTATAAAACACAGTTCTTGCAATTTCTCTGAGCTCTCCTAATAACAAACTCCTAGGGTAGAGCAAAATGCTGGCAGGACCTTAAACATTTATAAGGATCAAAATGCACATGGAGAGGAGGCACGTCAGGAGTCATTTAACATGTAACTAGCAGAGACATTTAATCAGACTAATACGTTACTTATTTCTCTCTGAAAATTGCTACCACTTTCAGTATCACAGAGCTGTAGGGATTTTCTACTATAATCTAGCCCAGTTTTATTGTGTAAATAAAAAAATATCTGATGACTTCAGATAGTGGTAACACTGTATGGCTCTGAGTTTCACGCTTTAGTGCTCAGCATGCTGTAAACACAAGTGACTCCAAGATAAATCACTCAGGAAAGATCAAATAACTTTGCATTTACTATTCAACCAAAGACTCATGACTGGATTTACTCATCAGGGTGAAATGCAGTCTAGAATTTACACACTGGTCTGATTTTCTCACATGAAATAATATTTAAATATCACTGTGAGGCCAAAAGTCATAGCCCCACCATCCCTTAATGACTCTGTCATATCAACACGAAATGGATGACAAAAGAATAATGCTAGCAATTCGGAGGAGAGAGCAGAGAGATTAGTCATTTCATTCACTATATATAAAAATGCAAGGGGTCTACGCATTTTCACTGTTTCTCAAGGCTGCTTGAACCCTTGCTAAGACTATAATTCCAAGTCTGTATCTCCGCAAAATTAAGAACAAGGTTAGTTTGTTTCAACTTTTTACCAACAAAATTAATGGCATTTAATGAGATTCATCTCCAAAAATTTATTATACAACAAGAATAGGCTATTCTGAAATTTGTCTCTAATTCCTAACTAATCATACTTGTCAAAAGAAGCATTTCCCGAAAGACTCATCTAACAATTCCAGACAATCAATGTGTCTGGACTCAACCTCTTCGTCTTAGGCAGGCAAGATATGTCCTAACAACTTTACTAATTTTTTTTTTCCTGAAACTTCTAGAGTATCTCTCACAAAGATATCTTTGGAGTAACTCCAAAGTTATCAGAAGCATGCTGAAATGTTGTCTAATCTACCTTAATTCATCACTGCCAAAAATCAATTCTTAAGCCTCAAATAACATTCTTTGACCAGTACTGATGTTACTTGTTCTATTTAGAATGCAACCTACATGGCATGGTAAGGAATAGTCTAGACTTAGGAAGCTACTTCTCATATCTGTCAGGCACTGTTTGATCCTCAGCAAACTATATACTATCTCAAGGGTCTGCGTCTGACTAACTGGGGTCATTTAGTGGCCTGTTGTTTTCTTCATAAAGAAATCAAGACCTGGTAACATTCACTGATTCCATCATCAAACCTAGACTTTCTCACAAAATCCTGGGTGAAATAAGCCACATCTGACCAAAATGCCTAATAAGCCTTTCTGCTTGGAAAGACAGAGATCCAGAAAAGCTGTTTATGCCAACAAAACACAGAATATCCTAAGACCCCATCCCAGGCAGGCCCTTATCAGAGTACTCCATACCAGCACCCCACTCTAAGACCCTATCCCAAAACCCTACCCATCCCATGAACCCACTCGAAGACGCCATCCTAACCCCACCAATGACAGTTACAGGTTAGTCTGAGTCCTCTGTGCAGGGAGGGAACTCCGTACAGGCCAACTGAATGAGAAAAATCAATGAAGATGGAGAGAATGTCCCCTCGCCATAGCTCTAAGTTATTCCTGGTTGCCAACTGCATGTTATGGGCAACCGTTGACCCTTTAATACGGCCCTTCCATGAGACCTTGCTGGGAACAATGTTGAATTCAGCAAAAGGTGTCTTGCTGTGGCTGTGGCCAGTCTTCCTCTGCCTGTCATTCTTTCTTCCTCTCTCTGTTTACCAACATTTATGTAATCTCACCTATGAGTCAGGCCTTTTTCTAGCTATTTGACTGGCAATAAATAGATCCCATGCCTGTGTCAGGGCACAAGAGCCTGTGAAGAGAATGCATGAGGCTTTTAAGAAGTTAAAACTCAAAATGAAAAGCAAAAATCAAAAATGTTGGCCTCCTTCATCCCTGGCAGATAGGATTTTACAAAGCAGGGAAAGTCTAAAAACAGACACCTACAAGGCTCAACCAAAACTAAATGTATGGTTTGGATTAAAAAGGAAAAAAAAACTTACAAAGATTAGAACCACAGCCTTTGTGGTCTCTTCCTTCGGCTGGAATGGATTTCTTAGTGTGGCAATTACATTTCTTACGCATGTCTCGGGGGCCATGACAATCCAAGGCAAATCTAATAATGGTAATAAAGCAGGGGGCTGGAGAGATGGCTCAGTAATTAAGAGCACTTGCAGAGGATTCAAGTGTGATTCCCTTACACACAGATGGCGCCCAACCGCCTGAAACTCCAGTTCCAAGTGATCCAACATTTCTGGTCTCCACAGGCACCTGCACTTACACACACACACACACACACACACACACACACACACACACACACACATACACACATATATATATATAGAGAGAGAGAGAGAAAAAGAGAGAGAGAGAGAGACATAGCAATATTTAAAATTAAAAATAAAGAGCTGGATCTCAAGTGGAAATTCAGCAGACAATACACAGATAGGTGAGACACATTCAAGACAACTGATGTGAGAATTTGAGACCATGATCATTTCTGTAAAATTCTGGCACGCCCTGGAAAGATCCAGGGCATTCTTACAAAGAGCAGAAGTATAAGCATCTAATATTCTCAAGTATCTCACTTAACAGGTAGACTCCACGTGTTCTGAAATACGTGACAGAAATTCTACCCCACCACTGCTTCAGGAGCCCCAAACCACACTGTGTCTAACAGAAAGGATCTGTTCGTGTTCAAAGCTAGAACCATTTCCAGTTGCCTATGAAAACTGCAGTTCTCTTAAAGAATGATTTCTTCATACCACTATTGCCCCATAAAATCCCCCTTCACTTTTTAGCACCAAAGCAAAGTAAAAATGTCTGGCACTTTCGAGGCTTGGTGTCGTGGAAACAGTCTGGGGAAGGGGTTTTTATTCGAGGCTTGGTGTCGTGGAAACAGTCTGGGGAAGGGGTTTTTATTCGAGGCTTGGTGTCGTGGAAACAGTCTGGGGAAGGGGTTTTTATTCGTGGCTTGGTGTCGTGGAAACAGTCTGGGGAAGGGGTTTTTATTCGAGGCTTGGTGTCGTGGACACAGTCTGGGGAAGGGGTTTTTATTCGTGGCTTGGTGTCGTGGACACAGTCTGGGGAAGGGGTTTTTATTCGTGGCTTGGTGTCGTGGACACAGTCTGGGGAAGGGGTTTTTATTCGTGGCTTGGTGTCGTGGAAACAGTGTGGGGAAGGGGTTTTTATTCGAGGCTTGGTGTCGTGGACACAGTCTGGGGAAGGGGTTTTTATTCGTGGCTTGGTGTCGTGGACACAGTCTGGGGAAGGGGTTTTTATTCGTGGCTTGGTGTCGTGGACACAGTCTGGGGAAGGGGTTTTTATTCGAGGCTTGGTGTCGTGGAAACAGTCTGGGGAAGGGGTTTTTATTCGAGGCTTGGTGTCGTGGAAACAGTCTGGGGAAGGGGTTTTTATTCGTGGCTTGGTGTCGTGGACACAGTCTGGGGAAGGGGTTTTTATTCGTGGCTTGGTGTCGTGGACACAGTCTGGGGAAGGGGTTTTTATTCGAGGCTTGGTGTCGTGGACACAGTCTGGGGAAGGGGTTTTTATTCGTGGCTTGGTGTCGTGGACACAGTCTGGGGAAGGGGTTTTTATTCGTGGCTTGGTGTCGTGGAAACAGTCTGGGGAAGGGGTTTTTATTCGAGGCTTGGTGTCGTGGACACAGTCTGGGGAAGGGGTTTTTATTCGTGGCTTGGTGTCGTGGACACAGTCTGGGGAAGGGGTTTTTATTCGTGGCTTGGTGTCGTGGACACAGTCTGGGGAAGGGGTTTTTATTCGAGGCTTGGTGTCGTGGAAACAGTCTGGGGAAGGGGTTTTTATTCGAGGCTTGGTGTCGTGGAAACAGTCTGGGGAAGGGGTTTTTATTCGTGGCTTGGTGTCGTGGACACAGTCTGGGGAAGGGGTTTTTATTCGTGGCTTGGTGTCGTGGACACAGTCTGGGGAAGGGGTTTTTATTCGTGGCTTGGTGTCGTGGACACAGTCTGGGGAAGGGGTTTTTATTCGAGGCTTGGTGTTGTGGAAACAGTCTGGGGAAGGGGTTTTTATTCGAGGCTTGGTGTCGTGGAAACAGTCTGGGGAAGGGGTTTTTATTCGTGGCTTGGTGTCGTGGACACAGTCTGGGGAAGGGGTTTTTATTCGTGGCTTGGTGTCGTGGACACAGTCTGGGGAAGGGGTTTTTATTCGAGGCTTGGTGTCGTGGACACAGTCTGGGGAAGGGGTTTTTATTCGTGGCTTGGTGTCGTGGACACAGTCTGGGGAAGGGGTTTTTATTCGTGGCTTGGTGTCGTGGACACAGTCTGGGGAAGGGGTTTTTATAGCTGACCAAACGCCAAGTCTACAACAGTTCCCAATCGACAGGTTCCATTCCCATTTTTCATACAGGTCATCTCAGGAAGATCTTTTTTCATATCAAATAGTGCTTTATAAAACAGTGTTAACAGAGTTTATGTAGCTTTCTACTATAAAGTTATCCCAAACTGACCTGGCATATTAAAATTAAGAAATAGCTGGATGTGGTGATATATGCCTGCAACCCTAACACTGGGGAAGCACAAACAGAATAAGTTCAAGGAGAGTGTGATCTATGTAGTGAATTCCAGAACACCAGAGCAACATAGTGAGATCCATCCCACATACCCTTACCCTCCAAGAATGAGCAATAAAGAACTGTGAAGTTCTGAGCACGTGGGTAAGCAACTTGACAAGGCTTTTTAAGCTGAAGTATAGCTAAAAGGCTGAAAAGGAGGCTGGGGAGATAGTTCAATCAGTACAATGCTTGCTTTGCAAGCACAAGGATCTAAGTTCAATGCCCAGAATTCATACTTAAAAAGTTGAGCATGGGGCTGGAGAGATGGCTCAGGGGTTAAGAGCACTGACTGCTCTTGGAAAAGACCCAGGTTCAAATCCCAGCATCCACATGGAGGCTAATAACGGTCCGTAACTCTAGATCCAGGGGACCTGACACAACATAGGTGCACTTTACACACATGCAGGTAATATACATATAAAATAAAACAGTATTTTTTAAAAAAGCTGAGCGTGGCCAGGCTTGAAGGTACATGCCGTTAGTCCCAGCACTCAGGAGGCAGAGGCAGGCAGATTACTGTGGGATCAAGGCCAGCCTGGTCTACACAGCAAGTTCCAGGTCAGCTGGAGTTATAGGGAGAGCCTGTCTCAAAAAAAAACAAAGCGAAACAGCTGAGCCTAGTGTCAAGTGTTTATATTCCAGTACTGAAGAGATGGAAACTGGTGGATCCCTGAGGCTCACTTGCCTGTCAACCTAGCCTGCTCAGTAAGCTCCAGGGCCAGAGAGACCCCACCTCAAAAACAAGGTAGAAGATGACTGAGGATACCAACAGTGGACCTCCGGCGTACATACACATCCATGAATATGCACTCACCTGTGCACACACAGCCTGCCTATACAGACCCATTCTAAACCCCCCCCCCCCCACACACACACAGCCTAAAAGAGAAACAGAGGGCAGGGCCCATCACGCTCAAATAGTGGCTGAGTGACTGCCATCACCATGGTAAAAAACCTGCATCTTCACAACATCAGCAATAAAAGTTCTACTATCTCCATGGACTCCAGGCCACAGAAGATATAATGAGCTTTATAACTCGTTTGTGTGAAGCTAGCTCATTATCATTCAGGAATAGTTAAAAAGAATTTCTTCTTAACGTGGAAGCAGCAGGAAGAAACCTGGGAGAGGAGAAATGCCGCGCAGAGGCCTTGCGCGAGAAACGAACGACGTCTAAGCCAAACACTCTAGGGCCCATCCTGCACACCTTCCTTGATTGAGGGATTCCACTTCTCTCTAAAACAGATTCTAAACCAGTCTTTCCCAGGGACACATGCCAAGCCTTCCCAAGGGACTCTGAAATTCCACAAAGTTCACTGCCTTGTGCTGAAGCTCTGAGAAAAATCGGGTTCCTTAGGCTTTGACATTTTAAACTGCCAGATGATAAACAGCTCAAGAGACATTTCTGAAACAAGATATTCTCTTTAGCTCACAGTTATTTGGATTCCATATAGCACAGGTGTGTCAGGAAGAAAGTTGTCAGCCAGTGAACTTCTTCATGGAAACATAAATTCTGAAATGTACAAACAAGGTGACAACAAGGAAACGCACAACCCAGGAAAGAAACTGCAGGTGGCTTGATAAGGACGTGCTGTTATCTCTTATTATCCACATTAGCAGATCAGTAATGATAAACCCCAAGAAAAGAGCCAGGGATCCCACAGCCTATTTGAGTAGGCCAAACAAGGATTCACCCAGGGGACAATTATCTTTTCCCCTACCTGCTACCAAGTGAGCATATATGGGGGAAGATGGGTGTGATTGCCCAGGCCTGTAATCTCAGCACCCTGGAGGCTGGCAGGAAGATCCCTGTGAGGTAGAAGCCAGCCCAGACACATTGTGAGACTCCACTGAAAAGAAAAAAGAACTCTACAGACAGAAGCACACAGTGAATCAATCCATCATATACACGTGTGTATCGCATCGCGTGCACATGTGTCTCCCTAGGTAGATGGTTCTGAACTCCCAATCCTCTTGCCTCTGCCTCTTCAGTGCTGGATTACAGGTGTGTACCATCTAAAGTTGACTAACATCTGTCTTGAGGAGTTCTCCAATGGCCCTCTTTTCATAGTGAATAATATTTCTCTAATGTATTATAAAAAGAGACATATTGTTGACAGTGCTAAGCTGTGTTCTGTGGGGTCCTTAACAGGTGCCTGTAATTAGACATCATAGGTGAGTACATTAACAACCCTCTGCTTGGCCAAGTCAACCGGACCAATATTTCTAGAAACTCAGCCTTTTGGTAAATTTTGTATATATAAATTCTTGAAAACACAAACCTTCTTTGCCCAGAGCATGTCCCCTACTTCTCCTCAGTATCATTGACCCTCCAGGGAGAAATGACCCAACATTCTTTATGTGGGATGGAATTGTGATCAGTCTTGGGTTTTCTCTGTAGAGCAAGAAGACTGCAGTCTGGCTGTACGAGCAAAAAACCTTAATAAAATTAAGAGAATGTCTCTTTCCCTCCCCCGGCGAGCTCCCTTGCTCTTTCTGGCACAAGTACCACACCCTGTGTATCCAGCTCCCACCAGCTGACTGCATAGTTCTGATGACTCCAAATCCAGGCGAGCAACTGTCACTTCGGTCCAGCTGGAGCAGACTAGAGGACCACCAAGTTGCTCAATTCTCAAGAGAGTCCAAAGAACCAGTGGGTTGTTTCTGGCGAGAAGAGGGAACTGAAACACAGGGACAGGCTATAGACAGAGTAATATCAACCTCCCACTGAAAGGCTGGTTCTTCCAGTCCAAAAAGTACCTCCCAGAAAGGGTCTCTGAATGCACTGAATTGCCAGAGGAGACGAAGTCTTTCTGCGTCTGCACACTACCAGCCTCCGACTGTCATAGTTTCCTCTGAATCTTAATGAGAGCCTCCAGCTGCTGCTAATGTGTCATCCTTCTGCCTCTGCGATGAGCTAAAAGCAGCAATGTTTATATAAGATGGCACCCAGGCCCAGGGCTGTCAGAGACACAGGCCATTGTCTTCCCTGGAAGCAACTCAGTCTGGGCTGAGTGGTATTAAGTCATGGAGACTTGTACCACGTGGGCGCCACCAAATACACACACCCCTTTCTGCCCTTCCAAACTCAACACAGACACACAGCTCAGATTCATTTTTTAAAGCCGGCCACAGCCAGGAGATTTGAAAAGCATCTCCCAGAGGAATTGGAGGGATTGCCACATGTTCATGTGGTTATGAAGGACCCACCTGGGTTTTGCTTTCAGCCTAAGGCAGAGACCAGACGTCTGGAAACAGCCCCAGCTAAGAGAGGGTCCCTTCCCCTATGCCCTAATGTGCCCACAGAGGCTATACCACCAAGCAGAACAGAGCACACTCACAGCTCTTGATCTCTGAGCAACCAAAATGACAGCAGCCTGGAGCTGGCAGAAGTCCTTGGAACACCTGAGGAGCCAAGCCTCCTTCTCTTCCTTCCTTTCTTGATATTTTTTCTTTGTGTTTTTTGAGCTCACTAGTGATAAACTGCTGGCTACCACATTTGGTAATAATCAATTCCTGCCTTTTCTCATGCATTTTACACAAGAGCTGGTTGCTAGGGAATGAATCCATGCCATTTATTCACCCAACTATCTGCACTCCTGGAAGACACATTCTATATAATCCCCTTCACCTGAGTGAGGGTTGGACCTGGGAATCTGGGACTATGTGAAGATAGCACTCTAATGATTATCTATTTTATGTGGCAGAGATTTTGCAAGTGTCAGTAAAGATTCTAATCACTGACTCTGAACAATCCCGAGTAGGCCAGCCCTAATCGGGTGATGCCTTTAAAAGAACTGGGACCTACTCTTCTGTCAACCAACAAGGAAAAGGCCACAGTGAATTCTATACTCACAGGAAGTGAATTAAGCCAACAACCTTGGGAACTGGGATGAAGGCTCTAAGACTGGGGAGGAACAGTCCCACAAAGTGCCTCCACAGTGAAGCCAAGAACAGAGCACCCTGCTAAACTGGGCCCAGACTCCCATCCCACTGAGAGGTGACAAATGTGTGTCAGTTTAGGTCACTGCTAGTTTGGATCCTGAATGTCCCCCAAAGGTTCACCCACCAACGTGTACTGGGAGCTGACCTGGTGAGAAGTTAGGGAACGGGCCATTTTCCTGTAGGGTTTATGCAACCCAGCCCCTTTCTCTCCCCTTCCTTCCAGACTGCTGTGAGGTAAGAAGTTTCCTCTGTCACATGTTCCTGACATGATATGCCACCTTTTCACAGGCTACAAGCAATGGAGGCAACTGACCATAGACCAAAACTTCTGATATCATGAGCCAAAATAAATCTCTCTTTCTTTTTAAGTTCTTTAACTCAGGTTAAAGAAGTAATAGAAGTAATAAAAGTAATATTACTTCACAGTACAAGAAAGCTGATTAACAGTGCACCTAACCGTGTGGAAATCTCTAGTACAACACAAGAGGATGACTACGAAAAGACAAGAGTCTATGAGACCACGGCAGGATCACTAATGCTGACAGATGTGGGGTCTGAATGCAAATGTCCCCCATAGGCTCCAAGTATTTGGACATTTTATCCCCAGTTGCTGGCACAGTTTTGGGAGTTCTTAGAAGGTGTGGCCGTGCTGTTGGAAGCACTGAGGGCTGTAAGAGTTCTTATGCCCGGTAGGATCCCCAGGAGCTCTCTACTTCCTGTGCCTGTTTAAAGATGTGATGCTTCCACTCCTTCTCCAGCCACTTCACCACTCCTCCACCAGGATGGGCTCTAACCCCTCCAGAACCTGAACCACAAACTCAAATAAACTCTTCTTCCACTAAGTTCCCTAGGTCATAGTATTTATCACAGCAACAGAAAACTAACTAATACACCAGGCAAAGCTGAGAACTTCCAAAAAGAAGAAACAGGATTTTCCCCACCTCTCGAAGGTCACTAAAATTTACATCATTTAAAAATCAAGAGTTTTGATTGACAGTAGCCAAGGGCCCATCATGTGACATCCCTTCTCTGTTTCCGAATAGAAGCAGATGGTCACTATAAAGACTGTGATCATTTCTGCGGAATAAGCAGTAACTGGCAAACGAGGCACCACAAAGAAAGGTGTTTACATTGTTCCACTCAGAGGAATTCTACCAAATTTTGCACTAACAACCTAAATTCTAAAGGAAAAACAAACGGAAGGTCTTCTCACCTAGGGTCCACATACGGGAGCACCAGTGCATGAGGACCTGGCCCTTGAAGCTCCTTCTTTTTCTGGCTGACAGCAGTGGCCCTACAAGTTTATGAACACAAGGTCCTGGCAGATGTCTATTCCAGCTGGTCACCAGCAGACCTCGAGGTTGCTGCTTTCTTTGGTCATAACAACATGTGTTCAATCAATGCCAGCTGAGTCCAATGTTATCCAGGCAGAACTGGAGGTGGGGAGGGGATCCTCCACCAAGAATAAAATGCATCCTAAAGTCAAATACTAGTGACTTTCGGACAGCTGTTTTGTACCCTCCCTGCCAAGGTTCTCCTCCTTACTGCTCACTCTCTTTCCCGCTGGGCTTCCAGAGAAAGCTTTCTTTCTCATTCATTCATTCATTCATTCATTCATTATAGCTGAGAGATCAGTACTCTCACATGCATGAGAGAGAGAGAGAACACTTCTTTCCTCGTGTCTTCATTCATTTAGTAGAGCTAAGAGCTTACTACTCTCCTATGAACTGAGAGAAAGAGACAGGGACACAGAGAGAGATGAACCTAATCTAAGCTGGGCAATGGTCTAATATAATTCAGTTCCCTTTGAATCTATCCCATGAGCACGCACTGATCACCAACTACTTTCAAGGCCCTGCCCAGTGCTAACAAGGTATTGCTGACATCTGCTTGATACAAGAAGCTACAAAACACAAGCTCTGGACAAAGCTTTGGAACGTCTACGTGAGAATTTTTGAGGTCAGGATGGAGACTACCTCCAACCACGTATCACCTTCCCTCACCCAACACACACTTATGCACAGCTTTTGATTTTGTGTATTTATGCTGTAGTGCAATATGTGCTTCAAATTAGACAATCAGTTATGAGCATAATACAGGAAAAAGAACTAGCTCTCAAGCCCAGTTCTACAGCCAGACAACAAAGTCACAATAAAAGCTATTCAGTCATAGACACATCCTGTGGTTCTCTGACTAAAAGCCAGTCACTGGGGTTACCTTCAACAGTTTTGGGGGTGCCTAGCTGAGCTTAAACTCTGCACCTGTTAAAAGGGTCAATGACATGGCTCAATGAGTAAAGGCACTTACCACCAAACCTGACGGCCTGAGTTCAATCCCCAGGACCTACACAGTAGAAGGACAGAATCAACCCCCACAGGCTGTCCTCTGACCTCCACATGTGCAGCACTCACGCACATGGATGAAAAATGTCTTTTAAAATTGTTTTTAAGTTCCTAATCTGCAGAGAACGCCTCGGCATGGCAGGCATCCTTCCAGCTAGACCTGAATATCCACAACAGAGGGACAGCAGGCCCTAAAAGGATTCTCACCTGCTAAAAGGAGGTGGTTCTTGCTGATTAGGTTGGTTTTGGTTCAAGTTTTTTCTCATTTATTTCACTATCTGTTGGTCAAAAGGATTTTCTATTCTAATATCCAAAAATGCACTTAGAACTATTTCAGATAAACCTCATCCAAAGATTGACATGCAGGATAATTTATATTGTCTCTGCTGCCAAAGAGAATTCTGCTGACTGAATTTACCTACACAGATAAGGAAAAGATTTTAAAATCATAAGTTTCAAGCCAGGCATAGTGGTGTGCGACTTTGATCTCAGCACTCAGGAGGCAGAGGCAGGCAGATCTCTGTAAGATCAAGGCCAGTCTGGTCCACATAGCAAGTTCCAGGCCAGCTGTAGCTACAGGAAGACCCTGTCCCCAAAAACCAAGAGGAAGTTGCTCATAGGAATTTACAGCAATGGCAAGGGCATGCACAAGACCCATGCAAGCTCAAGCCAGACGAAATCCCAGCACAGAAGCAGGTAAGTGGGGATGAAGCCCCAACCTTAGCTGAGGAACTGGCAACCAGTAAGTACTGGGAAAGGGAGAGTAGGTTTTCTTTAAGGGTGCGATACCAGATAGGTTAGCCAGGCTTCAGTGGATATTTGGGGACATAAAATTGACTTGATACGTCTTAATATATTTATGATAGAGTACATGAAATCCAGCAGGAGGAGCTATAAGAAGGGTGTGTTAGGAGGAGGAGTCTAAATATATAAATTGTATAAAATTAACCGAAATTCGAAAAATATTTTTTAAAAAGGAAAAACCCATAAGTAACGTATATACCACAATAGAATTTTAAAAAACAATCCAAAATACTAAGTAATCCCAAGCAACCAAAAGCAAACAAGTATTTTGTAATTAGATTTAAATTACATGGGCTGACTTTTTTAAAAGACCTTTTAAGCCATTAACTTTTGTTTACTTTCCTTTTATAAGCCCTGGAATATGCATCTTGATGGTTTATGTGTTCAGAGAAAGAGGACAATTGAGATGGAAATGCTTTAAAAGGTGGGGTGGGGACACAGTAGTTATTTTAAGTCTTCAAATGGATGAAGGAGAAGGCAGCTTTGCTCAGCAGGCTGGAAACACTGCTTCTTCCTTATCCTGCAGTCAGGAGCTGAGTCACCAGGACTGTTCTTTGCCCATCTCTCATCACCTTTTGTTGCCACAGGTTTCACATCCACATAATGAACTGGATGCTCCACAAAGGCAGACCCCATGTTTTCTTCAGGAACATCTAGAAGCACTCAGCATACACAGCCTGCCTGAGATCCAGTCATCCGCCCATCCATTTACCCAATCACTGTGACCATTCATTCATCCATCCATTCATTTCATGGCTTTATTTCGACAAAGTACTTATATTTCAGTAATGGTAAAGCTTTATTTCAACAAAGTATATTTCAGCAGAGCTCCTACCACATGCCACACACTGTCCTTGGAGTGATAAAGAGAAAAACAGGGTCCCTCTCCATATTTAACAATGATGAGGAAGAAGTACACTAAGAAGGCCAACAAGCCAAAGGCAAAGAGTGACAGCAAACCTGGACCGAGGGCTCCACTGGCCAGGCACTGCTTGCGCTCCTGTCACATTCAACTGTAAGAAGCTGTCTTGAGATGGGAACTATCACCACTGTGCTTTACAAATGAGGACACCAGAGCACAGAGGGGTTATGAAGCATGCCCAAGAGATGGCAGAGCAAGAGAACTAACCCAGACAAAGTGGTTCAGGACACTGAGCATCACAGCCTTTAACAGCCAGCAGGAGGAGTGGGGAGGGCCAAGTTCTAAAGTTTGTATCATGGGTGGGTCGATGGATGGGTGGATGGATGGATGAGCAAAATAACACAACACTTTTCAGTTTATGAAACAGGAGGGGGTGTGAATGTAGAACTCACATGAATCTTTTATTAAAGTCTTTGCAGTGTCTTACCGCCTTCTGCACAATCCCACTAGTTACATATTTTGTTCTATTTTCTTCAACAGTCAATATAAAGAAAATAATGGTGTTATGCTAACGTTTTCTGAGCAAACATAAACCACCTATTCACCTCAGATGGGCACCAACAACAAACAAAAGTACAACTTCACCGAAGTCCAGCTCAGTGAGACCACTGAGTGTTTTGGACTTGCTTACAGAACCCAAAACAGCTGCCTCACCAAAAAGCTCCACCCCAATCATGGATGAGGAGTGACCCCAAAACAGCTGCCTCACCTCAAAGTCCCACCCCATCATGGATGATGGTTTGTGGAAGCTATAACATGGATTCCTGCTTTCAGTCAATCTTCCACTTTCCATATATCCTAGTGTCTCCCAAGATCACTCTAGGAGGGGATGGTACTAACTAGAATCCCAGGTAAGGGTCTCCCGATCCTCCCTACAGATCGTCACTAGCTCCACTACCCTCACCACAGACCTGGCTACTGCTGCACTGTTCTGCTCTCGTTGCCATGGCTATAGGACAAAGTCCAGGCTGGCATCTTGTTATGCACTGAGGAAAAAGTGCAAAACAAATAGTTAGAAATATTTTTTTCCAAACTTTGCTCCAACTTTGAGGTATTCACCCATTTTACCTTCTACCAAGAACTAAGACACCATTGCTATGGGCCAAATTCAATTCACGAGCTTGAATTTGTTAAGTTCCAGGATGGTTCAAATACACGATGAAGGTATCTTGTGGAAGCACTACAGCAGCGTCAGAGGCCATGTATTTAGAATGTGATACTTTCATCATCACAGCAAACCCATGAACATGGACTATTATTTTCATTTTACAGATGAGAATCAGAGGCTCAAAACTGTATATGAATTGCCCCAAATCACTCATCCAGTGACATAGCCAGAATGTGACCTTGAGGTTGGATACCAAGTTCATTACTGCACAACTATGATCATTTTAAACCTCATGAATGGTCACAGCAAGAAAGACACAGGAGCCAGTGAAAGACACGGCATCTCAGTATCTTTGGAAATGATATAGGTAGCCCACTTGGAGGAAACCCAATGTACACAGCTAGCTGTTCTCTAGTTATGGAGCACAAAAGGCAATGTGCAGAAGTCAGACTTGGTGCCACCATCATATGAATCTCCCTGGCACTCATGCTAATATTATTGCTGCATACATCACTGACAACTCTTCCTGTGCACAGATCTCAACAGAAACCCTCTGTTGGTAACAGTGAAAATGGAAACACAGTCCAAGGCCCAAGAACTGCAGTTGGTGTAAACCTGCCCAATCCTGCTGGGGTCACGGTGCCATCAGCCACCCAGTGTCACAGGCAAGACACATAGGCAGTTAAGCAGATATGTTTTGACCACCAAAATTTCCACATATTATAATGTTATTTTTAGAACTTCATAAGAGTTCCCTTTTTGTAGTCGTGGGCTTTCATATAGTAAATTAGCCTAAGACAGGCGATCTAGGGTGGCTCAGGGCAGCAGCCAACTACCCACCACTGAGAACATGCCATTCTCATTTACTTCTGCACCTATAAAGGGCAGTGAGAGCAAAGGGCAGTGAAGAGAATGGGAGGGAAAGTTGGCCAACTGGAAAAGACTAACACAACAATCCAAAACTCAGAAGAGTGACACTAGGTCATTCCCTCTTCCTAAGTTCTGACACTCTTCCGCTCTGAAACAGTGTCTAATGACTCTCTCCAAAGACAGTAAGAAGGGAGATGCAGACATGACTCAGTCAGTAAAGTGACTGCCATACCAGCACAGGGTCCTGATTTCAGATCTCCAGGGCCCACATAAAATAAAGCAGGGCCTCCTCACACATGTATGTAACCCTGGCACTGGGGAAGAGGAGGCAGATCTCCAGAGCTCCCTAACTAGCCAATCTAGACATCCACGAGCTCCAGACCCAGTGAGAGACTCTGTCTCAAAAGACAAGGTGGATAACGACCAAGGTAGACACCCTACTTGACCTCTGGCCTTCATATATACACACACATGAGCATGCACACCTTCAAACATACATGTACAAACACAAAATAAAACCATGTATCACATACACAAACACATACACACATGCACACATTACATATACAAACATACACAAAATAAAACAAATACCACATACATACACATGTGCATAAACACATGCATACATGTATACACCAAAAAAAACAAATAAGAAAGCCTGAGGCTACACACATTCAGTCACTGGTCAAATATCTTTGTTGTCACATGACCTCTTTTAAATATCCAACACACTCTAAGAACTCTCCTAATCCCTACTAGAACATGTCTTCTAAGCTCATACTTCCAACAGAATAAAAGGAACCCTTGTGCTTCTCAACCAAACTATAACTAACTAAAAATTGTCACTAGCATCCAGCCACATGCCAGGCCCTGCAAAGAAGAAAGGATGAAATAGTGAGTTTCTCCTGCACAGTGAGGCATCCCCCTGGGCAGGAGCTCTGGTTTGATTTGGATACCTCTTTTTATCAATCTGTGACCTTGAACTAATTATTTAAACAGAGCCTTTTGAGACCTGCAAACTCTGAGCACTAGGACAAGGGCCATGGGAGATGCTAGCCTAAGCCAACTTCACAGAGTGCCTCAGAAAGCCAGTGTCCCCCCTTCACGCAAAGAGTTACAAAATGCCTGCAGAGTAAGTCAAATAGAATTTGAATCTCTCCACTTAGTAGTTATGGGATTCTGGACATTTCTCTCTGACTCTCAACTTTCTAATCTTGGAAATGGAGAGAGAATGGGTACCTGCCTCTTAAGATGGTATGGGTCATAAATGTGAAAAAAATGTAAAGTGATGTGAACCCTATCTGAATCAACAAATAAAGCTATTATCATCATTGTAATTATGATGGTTAACTGGAGAGGAGAGACTTAACAATAAAGAACAAGTCAGAATCAGCCCAGTCGCCGTAACTGCCCGTTAGACCCACGGATGGAGATGAGCTGGTAAGGGGCAGGCTGGGGGTTTGGACATCACAGAAGAGGCAGCAGTCAAGATGTTGAGATGACTGGCAGGAATGGGCAAGCTGAGGGGTTTGTTGCTTTGTTTTTCTGTTGTCTTTGATTTGGTAAGTGTAAAGAAGAAAGAAAAGGTGCGGTCAAAGGCAAAGTGAAGGCCTTTGGCCTGGAATATATGAAGACATTAAAGAGAAAGGCAGCTGGAGCCATGGAGGCCCTTGAGAAAGGCAACAGGAAACCCCAGTAGGATAAGCAGGGTGGCGCCAGAGGCCCTAGATTCCAGAGGCCCTAGAGACCTGCTATCAGGCAGCTGAGCCTGGGTGGGCCCGGTGAGCGAGTCCGGGAGGGGTCTGGTAGGGAGTATACAGGATCACAGCTGTGCCTTAGGAAGTTGGGAAGGGACAGGCTACAGGGTCCCTGGGCTACAGAACCCAACCAGCACTCCACGTTCCCCAGCAAAGAGTAGTTTGCAGTGGCAGTATGTTTGGAAAAGGTGGTTCAAGTTTCAGAGTCAGACAACTGGGTTACAAACTCTGGCCCCTCCGCCCCAACTTTTGCATACCTTCAGCAAGCATCTTAGCATCTATGAGCTCCGGTTGTATATGTAAGGAACTTCAAGACAAATGATACCTGTCTATAGTTGGAGGGGGGGAAGTAAGATTATGCCTGTAACATGTAGCATTCAGAGAGGCACAGCAGTGTTCTCTAGCCTTGCACTCTGTCCGCTCCTAGCGTCCTAGCAGTCAGAGCAAACGTGGGTCAGCATTTGTTTTTTATTCTATCAGTAAAAGAAAACAAATGCCACTTATGCACAAAATTGAAATATTTCATGAAGGGTTCAGAAGTTGATAGGCTTTTTCAAAATAAGAAAAAAATGTCTATTAAAACAGAAAGGCTAGTCTTCTAAAGGCAAGCACTGGTTCAGTTGCAAAGCTCCAGGTATTCTATTTTAAAACAGCTTGTCAGTTGGGAAGCAGCAACAGGCACAGAGCTTAAAAAGGTACTGGAAATACTTGACTGTGAGCTCAGTGGTATAGGCGTGGGTAGATTTTCTGTCTACTTCAGGAAGACATGTGTTCCATAAAATAAAATGCACCTATATTTTAAGTATGAGGTCTGACAATTTAGCCGGATGTTCTCTGTTACCATTACAAACAACACTCCTATAGCTGGACATGGTGGGTATGCCCGAAATCCCAGCACTTAGAAGGATGAGGCAGGAAAACCCCAAGTTCAAGGCCAGTGTGGACTATACAATGACTCCTTCTCTCATCAACAACAAAAAACAGAAAACACACACACACACACACACATATATACACACAGGTACACATGTAACCAACAATGAAAAAAAATCCCATTATCTCCTTCCAAGGCAATCACCGTCTAACCTTCAATCCAGCTTTATGTCTGTCTTCTGTCCCCATGTCCACCTTATTATCACTATTTAAGTCATGACTATATATTCCTTTCCATGTGTTTAGTATTGCATAATTTTAAATTAATGCTACATTTTTCCGGCTAAATTAATAATGCCAAATGTCACACCAAGAGGGTTTTTGGCATGGAAATTAAAAAGAAAAGTTAGCCAAGTACTCTGCTTCTTCCAGAGGACAGCAGTACTGACAGCTGACAGATGACCAGGACACAGTGGTCCAGCTCAGGACGTGATTTAATGAAACTGGCTGGCAGCAAGGAAAAGTCACTTCCCTCTCTCCATTTCAATTTGTTCTTAGGTTAATGTCATGTTGGTGATATGGCTCAGCAGGTAAGGGCACTCAGTGCCAAGCCTGACAACCTGAGTTCTATCCCCAGGAGAGAACTGACTCCCAGAGTTGGTCCTCTGACCTCCACATACACGATGTATACAAAAACACAGACACACACACACACACACACACACACACACATACACACACACTCAAATAAATAATTTAGGTGGTATCTACCATCTACCATGTGCTATTTGTATGGCTGGCTGTAGAACTTACCCAAGTTGAGATGTGTTAAAGAGGGTCTTAATATTACCTAGGCCAGAGAAAATAGTATAAACCAATCGTTCACAGTCAACTTGGACTTAGCATAACAGTACTCATGAGCATACCCTGAGGTACCTCTGACAATGTCTACAGTGACCTGATATTCTCTCAGGCAGTAAAAGACTATGACCAGACTTACACAAAGTGATCTAAGCAAAAACTCAAGTCTTTATTCACATGTGATAGATCTTGTCCAATCTAGTCCATCATGTGATGCTGAAAGATTACAGGCAGAACTAGCGAAACGGCTCGGACAGTAAAATGCTTGTTATGCAAGCATGAAGACCTGAGTTCAATCCCCAGATCCACATAAAAGTGCCAGGCCTGGTGGCATATGCTTGTAGACCCAGCACTGGTGGAGAGACAAGCAGATCACTGGGGCTCACTGTCAAGTTAGCCTAGTTTTATCAGAGAGCCCTGGCCAATGAGAAACCTATCTCCAAAATAATTAAGTACACAGCACCTGGCAATACCTGAGGTTGTCCTCTAGCCTCCACTCATACATGCACTCACATACACATACATGTGTACCTGCACCTATATACAAATATGCACCACAGAAACATGCACACACACACACACATACACACACACACACACACACATACACCACAATCACAAGCAATCTGACTAAGGAGAAGCAAAAAGTCACCACAGAGAGCACACACCAAACACATGAAGTCACTTTAGAAACACTCTGGCTACCAGACTATGAAGACTCTTGACTGCTTGTTACTAGTCCTGCTCAGAGACAGACATTAAGTGCTCTATTACATTACCTCAGAACTCCCACCATGCAGATTTCAAAAGGAGTTACCCAGTGTCCCCTAACACAGCAAGGAGTCTGGGTGGGGTATGCGGTAGGGCACAACAGCTGCTGAGTTTCATACAATAGATCATATTTCAGCACTCTCCCACACATAAAGTTACAACACAATGCACTTGAAAGTCTAATAAGAATAGTTTATACGAAGACAAAAATAAAGTATCAACATTTTAATGCATATCTTAATGTTTAAAACTAATGAGTTATTTCTTTTACGATACACTTCTTACAAGTAGAGCTGATAGCTGGCCATTAGGCACTCCAGCATCAATGCTACCCAAAGGGCCATCTGTCACAATGTCCTGGGTTCAATTCTCATACCTCCCTCTCTCATCCATTGCTTCAGCTCTAAATAGCCAGTGATCCCCAAACAGGATGCCCTAGAGCTTCTTCAATAGCTGAGGCTCCAGTTTGGGTCCCATCTTCATTTGTTCTCAGAAACAAGGATGCTGGGCTTCTCAAGGGTGACCCTGGGAACCAAGAGAGAACCAGGCTGAGGCACCTGGACCCACGTGATACTGCTTAGCACGCAGCAGCCCCTTTTCCCTCCCTAACAGCATCTCCAGTGTTTTTCATGAAACAGCCTTTGATTGAAGTTCAACAGAAAGGAAAAATAGTAAGAAGAGCCAGGTCTGAACCTTCATATTGACTCCTAAATTTCTACCTTCGGTGGACATTTCTTGTTTCTCATAGAAGAAGCACCTGATGGACATTTCT
Source organism: Eospalax fontanierii (assembly GCA_035773235.1). Lineage (NCBI taxonomy): Eukaryota > Metazoa > Chordata > Mammalia > Rodentia > Spalacidae > Eospalax > Eospalax fontanierii. The sequence continues at coordinate 82,800,962 of CM069524.1, forward strand.
GGAGCAGTTGACAAGAATATAAAAGGATTCGTAAACTGATTTTTTTTAAAGATCACAGATTGCTTTTGTCAAGAGCATTAAAAAAAATGAGATCAATTTCTCTTCTTTCACTTTGGAAGTTTTGATTCAATGGCAGGATCCTTACAGAAGACACAGAGAAGCCAAGCACTCTGAAACCCCACTACCCTCCTTCCCACCCCCACATGCCCAGACAGAACAGCAGCTGGCCACAGCACTCTCTCAGAATACACTATGCGGTTCAAGTGCAGCCCCCAACATGCACCAGAATCCAGTGGTCATTCTTCCCTATCAGGCTTGTTCTCCTCAGAATTCCTTGGAGCTGGTAAAAGCCAGACCACAGAACACTGAGGAATGAACGGAAAAAAACACAAATCTCAAAAGACGTGGTCCTGACTCCACTAAAGCAGCAGCATAACCCAAGGAAAATATTTCACCATCGCGCCTTGTCTGCCATGTGAAATGATGCGCATCGCCTAATCTTCATCTTCCCAACACTGTCAGGGGAGTAGAAAGAGTAGCTGCTTACACTGTGTGCATACACATCCAATCTTTCTGGTTACTGAGATTATTTTACGGATGTCACAGTCTTTCTGTGACTTATAAGACAGAGTATCTTTTCTGAAGATTGTCTTAAAATGGCAAAATTGGTGCCAAGTGTTGACCTAAACACCTCACATGTATCATCATTCACTTCTCACAATCATCCTAGGATCACCATCTCCCATTTTTCACTGAGGAAACTGAGGCACAGGGAAGTGAAGCCTAACCATGCCTTCTGGAGCAGGTTGAAGCCCCAGCAACTTGAGCTCCTGGTGCTGTGCCAATGGCAGGTTGACCATTCCCACTGCTGTCTTGTTTGAAGGAAACTGAGCCACTTGTCCCCATGGAACCAAGGCTTCTGTCAGCCACCCACCCCGGGCCAAATCTGCTGAAGTACAGTGTGTCACCTTGTGAGTCAACATGAACCTCCAAGCAGGAAAGGCCATTTTTCCTCGAAAATTTTACAAACCTAAGCTTTAGAGACAGTTAATAATGCCCTTCCAGTTCTAAAATTAATAATCTATAGGATGTCACATGAGAAATACAAAACTGAGTGAGGAAACGAGCATGGAGGCACATAACTGTAATCTCGGCACTTGGAAAGAGTGAGTATGAAGATGTCCTAGACTAGACGGTGAGGCAAGTATTGCAAATTAATAGACAGATGACAGACAGACAGACAGACTGAGTAAGGAAGCATTTAAATAAATTCAGGTCATCTTTTGCCCAGCATCCTCTCTAAGTCCCGGAGTCAACCCCAGGCACTTATGTCAGTCTTAGCTTCTCACACCAGCGTGGAAGGCAGCCAGCTGTGCCAAATGACCAATACCCATGGAAGTGGAATGGAGACCTTCCAACCCAATAACTGGAGCGAAGAGAATCACTTCTAGAGGCAGAAGCCCTGTTCGCAGCCTGATGTGTACGTCTCGGGATTCAGGGTATCATGTCAAAATTGAAGCAGCCTGTCCCCAAAGAAGGATAAGAAATTGCCATTATAGGACTGAGGAGAGAGCTCAGGCAATAAAGTGTTTGTAGACCTGAATTTGATCCCCAGAAACATGTGAAAAGGTCAGGTCTGTAATCCCAGTGTGGGGGAGGGAAAGACACAGGAGGATCCTTGGGGCTTGTTGGCAAGACAGCTCAGCCTAATCAGTGAGTCCCAGGCCAGGGAAAAGTCCTGTCTTTTAAAAACAAGATGAATAGTCTCGGAAGAACCACATTCCCTGCTTTCACACATATGCATACCTGGACACACATGAACACACATACACGTGTACACACACACACACACACACACACACACACAGATATGCTCATACACACAAGAAATAAAGAAAAGACCAAAAAAAAAAACCACCATTAACACAAAGGTTCACATCTACTAGGATTAAATAGACATTCTTCCTGGTTGGCAAGAGATCTAAATCAATGTTTCCACAGGAAACCTGGAAGACCAAATGCTAAATCACAACAGTTGCTATGGAAAAACTGTGTGGCCTACAGATGTGAACCTAGGGCTGTCCAAAATAATTGTTAGGCGCTTGGAATCCAATTTACAAGGGGCCAATACATGCCCCCCAAACCACAAGCAGTAAAACCCTGAACTAACATGCTTAATCCATAACTACTGTTGGTCTTATGTCATTCTCCCCAGCTTTGGACCAGATGTTATTAAAGATTTCATAGCATTTTATGGTCTCTTGGGGGCCTGCTGTAGGGTTGATTTAGCTAGGTGTGACCTGAGAACTTTATAGAGAGACAGAAGTCTTTCCTCCATTGTGGCCTCCTGACTGCATAGAAACAGCTCTTTAACATGGGGCCATAAGACACTGGGTTGGCTCAGGCATCTACCACCCTACTATATGACCTTGAGTAAATGAACAAACCCCCTGGGCCTCACTGTCCTCAGCAATGATGGAGAGATACGAAGAGACAGTTTCTAAACTTGCTCTTCAGAAACCAACAGAGAGACTAGGAGTAACTGAGCCCCTACTATGGTTAAAACGGAACACTCAGCAAACATTAAATGAAGTAATAGATATAGAAGTAAAATCTGGCACCAAGAGGGGGCTTGCTAATATTGTCTGCTCTTATATATAGCTGCCATTCTCACAACTCTACCAGGTACATACTATCATTATCCCTACTTCACAGGTAAAGAGGGCAGTACTCAGGGTTTAGCTGACCAAAGTGACAGACTATAAGAGAAAAAATTAAGATCTGGCCCAGGCCTTTGAAACTACAAGGGCCAAATCTGAACTACTGGGCTATCATAATGAAAGTTCATCTATTAAACTTAAAGTTCCTATTAACAAATGACATTTGTTAATGAGAATACTTAAATATTTACAGTACTTTCAATTGTATTATTTCTTTAATCTTCACCCAAGTCTAGGAAGGAGGTAAAACTACGTCTCTACTTTATAATCACCCATACCGCTTTACATATGATAGGTGTTCAAGAAAGTGTTGATTAGAACTGGGGAAATAGTTGAGTCATTAAGTGCCTGATACACAAGCATAAAGACCTAAGTGTGGATCCCCAGTGCCCATATAAAAGCTGAACACCTCAATATGTGTCTAGATTCCTAGCACAGGGGTAGAGAATGGGAAGGAACAGGCAGATTCATGAAGCTCATTAGTCAGACATCCCAGACAAGCCCATAGGCTCTAAGTTCAGTGACAAATTCTGTCTCAAAAAATAAGGTAAGCAAGCTACTGAGAAAGTCATTTGATGTGAATTTCTGGCCCTCTACAGATATGCACACACATCCACACACATATTCTTATAAACACATATACAAAAGTTTATTAATTTTCCTTTATTTGCTAATTATTAGTATATATTTATTGTACAGAATAATGGGCTTCATTATAATGTTGTCATGCATAACATGACATACATGTATACCATGTACTTCGATCTTATTCAGCCCCCTGTTATTCTCTCCTGTACCCTGCCCTTCCCTTTGGTCCTCTCCCTCTTCCCAAACATGCCCCCTCTGTTTTCAAGTCATTGAGAATCTAGATTCTAGATCTGAGAGAAAACATGCAATGTTCATCATTCTGAGCCTGACTTATTTCACTTAACATTATCACCAGCTCCATCCATTTTCCATCAAATTACATTATTTTGTTCTTCTTCTGACAGAGTATGGCTCCACAATGTATACATGTCACGTTTTTATCCATGCATGTGTTGACGGATACCTAAGCTGATTTCACAACCAATGCTACAATAAACACAGATGTGCACGTATCTCTGTCGTATACAGACATGACTCCTTCAGGATCCAGGCTAGTTCTATTTTATGTTTTTTGAGGAGTCTCTACAATCATTACCATACTAGTTATGCTAATTTACATTTCCATCAACTGTACATAAACACAGGTTCCTTTTTCCCCAAGCTATGAGGGCATTTGTTGTTTAATTTCTTGATAGTTAAAGGGTCTTCCACTACAGCTTAGGCTGACGTGAAACTTACTATATAGCCCATTCTAGGCTCAAACTCATGACCCTCCTAGTCTAGCCTCCCAAGTGCATGTTACCACACCCAGTTTTTATTTACTAGTTTATTTGCTACTTGATACAATAACATTTTTCCAATCCCAGAACCCCTTATAACTCACTTGACTTCTAGATGTAACATCATTTACTAGATACTTGCAAATGATGATGAGACCTTACCTTAACTGATAAAAATTACTGCAAAGGCCAGGCATGGTGGCATAGGCCTTTCGTCCCAGCACCTTAGAGGTAAAAGCAGGCAGATTGCAGTGAGATTAAGGCCAGCCTGATCTATATATCAAGTTCCAGGCCAGCTGGGACTGCAGAGAGACCCTCTCTTAAAAAAAAAAACAAAACAAAAAAAAAAAAAAAAACCACTCCAAAGACCCATTAATCTTTAGAAAAAATCTAAATCCCTGAAAAATGGAGGAAGACCCCAGACAAGCCACAGTTATCCATCTTTAACTGTAAACACAGCTCATTCTCCATCTCATGGCACAGTGCAGTGCTCAGCAGCAGTTACTGAGACTCTAACCATCAGCCCAGGCAAAAGCTAGAGTACTGCACTAGACCCTAAGAAAGGAAGTCTGTATCTATTCCAAATTCTCCTGCTATAACAATACATCTCAGTCTTTTATACAGAAAAGAGATTTGAGGTTGAGTAGAGTGGCACATGCCGAAAATCCCAGCACTTGGCAGGTGGAGGCTATAGGACCAATCATTCAAGATCATCTATGACTACACAGTGAGTTCAAGGTTGCGCTCAGCTACAGGAGACTCTATCCAAAAAGAAACACGGAGAGAGAAAAGGAGGGAAGGAGAAAGAGAGGAAGGAAGGGAGGGAGGGAGGGAAGAAAGAAGGGAGCGGGGAAATAAAGATGTGTAAAGCCCATAGCTCTAGAGTTTCAGAGTCCAGGATCCTGTAACCCTATTGATTCAACCTCTGAGGAGAGCCAGCTTAGCTAGATCATGGGGAGGAGGAACAAGAAGGAACAGCCATATGTAGAATAGAAAAAATACACAAAGTAGCCCCACTTTATAATAACTCAATGTCTTGAGACTGAACTTGGGTCCTACAAAACTCTATCAGTCTCTTCAGAGGGTGATACACTCAATGACGGCTTAAGCCTCTCAGAGTTTCCATGTCCTCTCAACATCCTACTCTGAAGATCAAGCTTCCTGTACAGGAGAATTTGCGGGACACACTCAAACCGTATCCATGGTAGATGGTGAATGAGATGGGCTTGGTCTCCAGCTTCCTGGAAGGGCATCATTAAGGTCAGCCTCTTACATGTCCATTGTCAGCTTCCTCACGGGAGGAGGGACAATATAAACCAGCTGATTCCGGGTGACGAAGAAGGTAAGGTTTGGGCTGATTTAGGTCCACCAAAAATTTACATGGAGGCCCTCACCCCCAGTGCCTGAGAATGTGACTCTATTTGGAAAGCGGGTCTTTAAAGGGGTCAGACTAGGGGCTGGAGAGATGACTCAGCAGTTAGGAGCACTGGCTGCTCTTACAGAGGACCTGGGTTCAATTCTCAGCACCCACATGGTGGCTAACAACCATCCATAACTTCAGTTCCAGGGGATCCCATGCCCTCTTCTGACCTCCGCAGGGACTGCACAACATGAGTGCACTTACCTACATGCAAGTAATACACTCATATGCATAAGGTAAAAATAAATTTAAAAAGAGGTCACATTAGGTCATATGGATGAACCCTAATCCCATCTGAATAGTGTCCTTAGAAGAAGAAATCAGGACTCATGAATAAGACATTAAGGATGTATGTTTACAGAGGAAAAAGCAACAAAGACATTGTTTAGTGATTGTGGGTGCTCGTGGCTGGGGTACTGGCAACCAAAGGGCTAAGTAAGGTAGAAAGGATGCATTTTTAAGCAATAAATAAATAACACAGGGGGCGGGGAGGCTGGAGAGTGGCTCAGTAATTGAGAGCACTGGCACTCTTGCAGAGGACCCAGACTCAGCTCCCAGCACCCACACGGTGGCTAACAACCATTTGTAACTCCAGTTTCAGGGGATCTGACACCTTCTTCTGGCTTCTATGGACATCACACAACATGGGTATGCTTATATACACACAGGCAAAACAATCATACACATAAATATAATGAAATATTTTTAAATATATAAATAAATAAATGACATAGGAAGAAGACAGTCATGTGCAAGCTAAAAAAAAAAAAAAAGCAAAACTTGCTAACAACTTCATCTTAGATTTCCAGTCTCCAGCACTGTGAGAAAATAAATTTCTGTTTGTTAAGCCACCAAGTCTGTGGCATTTTGCTATGGCAGCTGTAACCAACTAATTCAGTAGCTGCTGCCAGGAAGGAGAGCAAATGTCAAGTGAGAAAAACAAGGTCAGGACCAGGAAAATGATGGCAGATCAACTCACCACGTAACAAGTAGAGGACAGCCTCACAGCAGATCCAAGATAATGGATAAAAAGTGCAGAGTCTAAGGACAGGAAAGAGGAGTCAGATAAGCACTGGAGTTTGTCTCACTTTTTCTGTGCTAGATCTGGAAGGTGCACATAGGACTCAAGAAAGTTTCTATCTAGCCACTCTCACAGGCCCGTGAAGGAAAAGAACCTGTAAAGATCAGCACTTTCTTTTCTGAGAAAGGCACAGTCCAAGCGCCATGGTGGGTGGCTGGAAACATGAACCCTATATGTACCAAGCTTTGTCCTATAAACACATGCCTGTGCTAAACTTCACAGATTAGATATTCTAGGGTATTAAAAACAATAAGTAACAGGGGCCTGGTGAAATGGTTCAGGGGTCAAGACTACTTGCTGCTCTTGCAGATCAGAATTCTGTTCCTAGCATCCATAACAGGCAGCTCACAACTGCCTATAACTCCAGCTCCAGGGAATCTAACACCCTCTTCAGGCCTCCAAAGGCACCTACACTCACATACAACTGAAACTAATAAAACTAGAAAATACACTATAGTAAAAGTTATCTGAATATAATCTTGGGGGGCGGGGTATATGTGCATATTCTTGTCTATCTGGGTGCATGTGTAAAAAAGTATGTGTGCATGTGTGTGTTGGCACATGTGCAGGCCAGAGGACAATCTTCAGGTATGATTCCTCAGGTACCATCCACCTTTTTGTTTTTAATTTTTAGTTTTTGACAGGGTCTTTCACTGGCCCATAATTCACCAAGTTAGGCTAGGCTGACTGGCCAGAAAGGCCCAGAGATCTGCCTGTCTCTGCCTCACCAGAGCTGGGATTACCAGAATATCTGGTCATTTTTACAGAGGATCAAACTTGGGCCCTCACAAGTACTTTACCAACTAAGCCATCCTCTCAGTCCTATCCCCTTCAGGCATATATTCATATTATCTCACACGCACACTTGCTCATTTGCTCACTCAATATCCTACCGTACTGAACTCATATAGTGAGATGAGTTACACTACTACATAAGAGGTACTTGAACACAAGCACTGCCAGACTTCCCCAGATGACGGGATAACCAAGGCAACAAAGCGACTAATGGGTGGGTAGCGTACAGAGCATGGATACACTAGACAAAGGGATGAATCACATCTCAGCTAGGACGGAGCAGGATGGGGCTGCCATCATGCTACTCAGAACAGCACATAATTCAAAACTTATGACTTGTTTATTTCTGGAATTTCCCATTTAATTTTTGGACTATGGTTGACCACAGGTTAAGAAGGGAGACCAAAAAAAAAAAAGAAGATAATAAAACATAAAATGCATAAGGAAATAATATAAAGATGCCTTGAGGCTATGTGTGATTCAATGCTGATGCACAAGAAAAGGTTGGCAGAGAAGCAGCCTGTTTGGGGCAGGCTGGGGACTGGATGAAATATGAAATATGAATTGGGTATGCAGAATCCCACAGGGCAGTGAGGAGTGGGAACATGAGACAGATGACTTGGAAACGCAAAAGGAAAACAATCTAGAAGAGGCAAGTCAGGCGGTCTGTTGACGGTACTATCTTTGAACTGCCCCTGTTGCCTGCAGAGATGAAGTGAGTTAAATCACAACTAAGCTAGACTGCTGCACCATGTCAGACATATCAAAGCTGTATGACACTATACAGCACAAACATCAAAAATAGGAAAGAATATTAGAAAAGCACATCATGTAACAAAAGTGTATGTACTACACTGCAGGGGTCAGCTCTCAAAACCTATGCCACATGGGAAGTCAGAGGATTAGAAAAATAGGAGCCTCTTTCTGCCCATGGTAAGACCAATGATGAGGAAATTTAAGCTCCTGAAGGGCCCTCGCCCTGTTTCATCTCACACTCTTTAGGGCTCCTCTAACAGAGAGAGTGAGGGAAACCTGAGAGAAGAAAAGCATCAAGGAAGATCTGACAATCCGATAACCTACTCCTGACCACTTAAGTATGGTCTATTGAGCTTCAGGTCAGACAAGCTGACCTGCCTCAACACCAAAATCACATTGACAACAGAGCAATAATTTCTAATTGGGAAAAAAAAATTCTATTCAGAGGCAGAAGTAGGAAGATCACAACTGAAGACCGGAAAGCACACAGCAAGTTCAAAGTCATACAGAGAGTTCACGTCTGGCCTTAGCTACAGAAGGAAATCCTATCTCAAAAAAAAAGGGGGGGGGATGGAAGGGAGGAGAAGAGAGGGGAAAATGAAAATGGAAAACACATGATCATTCACTGACTTGCTTTTGTTTTCCTCCCATCTCTCTCTCGTATTTTGCCAGTATACATAGAAAGACACAATTGGGGAACACATGAAATAGAGAAATCTGACTAAAAATGCACCTCCATCTCTTTCACTGCTGAAGTAATCAAGAAAGCCCCATTCTCACAGACTGTCAGCTTTCTGTTCGTATAAACAATCCCACTTTCCTTTAGAGTTACTGTATGGGAACAGATGGTTTCTAAACACTCCCACTACAGTGTATGGGAGCAGTATCACTGGACTGAATTAAAAGGAAGAATAACACAAGCATACCTCATGCTTGATAAACCCAGTTTTCCTGAACTCTTTCTTAGAATTCTATTTTTTCCCCTTTCTTTCTTGCAGTCTTCTTTATTTTTGTTTTCATTCTGTTAGACTATTTTCATCACATACTTTAAAAAACATAAAACAACCCTAGCAAAGCTCTGAAGAAGAAAGAAACTTTGGAGCTGGGGAGAGGGCTCATTCAGTACAGTGAATGCCACACAAGCATGAGGATCTGAATTCGGATCCCAGCACTCTCAAAGATGTCAGGCACTGTGGCAAGCTGGGGCAGGTGGATCCCTGGAGCTCACCTGCTGGCCATTCAGTGAGCTCCAGACTCACTGAGGACATGCCCACCCCCCCAAAAAAGGTGGAAGTGGAGTATGGTAGTTCACACCTTTAATCTTAGCATGCGAGAGGCAGCAGCAGGTGGATATCTGTGAGTTCCAGGCCAGCCATGGCTATATAATGAGACTGTGTCTCAAGAAACAAACACACACAAAAAGGTGGAGAGCAATATAGGAAGACACCAACATCAATCTCTGGCCTCCGCATGTATGCACACTGGCGCACACACACACACACACATACACACACACACACACATTTAAACATACTCTCACATGTACACACTAAATAAAGTATGCAACTCAGCAGTAGCAATTAATGGAATCTAGTTCCCGTGTACTACACTAAAAAGCCAAATAAATGTACCAACTATGCAAATATAAATGGGTTTTATATCTTACATCCTTAAAATTTTATTTTGCTTTTGCTTTTTGAGACGGGGTACCCAAAGATGGCCTTGAACTCCTGGTCCTTCTGCCTCCACCTCTAGAGCACTGAGATAACAAGTAACCATACCCAGCTCTTACAGTTCAATTTTTTAAGTATTTTATTATCTTTTTATTTTGTGTATAGGAGTGCACGGCCTATAGGTGTGTAAGTACACCTGTATCACACAGTGCCAACAGAGATCAGAAGAGGGCATCAGATTCCCCTGGAACTGGAGTTATGGACAGCTGTTAGCTCCCACGTGGGTGCTGGGAATGGAACTCAGGTCCTTTGAAAGAGGTTAAATGCTCTTAACTGCTGAACCAACCCTCCAGCTCTTTACATTTTTAATAATAGATTATAAAGTATTAACACCTATTATAAAGTAATCCTGGCACAGTGAGAGTTCCTGAACTCGTAGAATACCTAGCCCAAGGCCGAATGCCTCTCTAAACCTCAACTCAATTTTCCAAAAAGATGCATAAAATCTATAACGAGCTCAAGTGCTGCATCTTGACTACTGTGCCCATAGTTCTTTCTGTCATCTAATTCACAAAATCTCTGCAAAAGCACACACTGGAAGAAAGGACCACAGAGAGACAGGAAGAAGAAACAAACACTGCTCAGTTTCCCTAAGGATCTTATTTTAAAGAATATATATGGAACAAGGCGTGGGAATGGGAAAGCACACAGAGGAAAAATCTAGGTTTGATCGAGCAGCGTTGAAGGCAAGTAACAGCAAGAAGTCTCTGCACACACCTGAAGCACAGGCAGGAAAGGAAACGGACTTCAAAGGGAGACAACCTAAGCCTTTAAATGTTGATGCCACAGAATTACTAGCCCACAGCATGGAAAATTTTGGTTTGCTTCAGCAACCCAGGAAAATTCTTAGTCAATACTTGAAATAAAATGTGTTTAACGGAAGCCAGGCATGGTGGTGCATGCCTTTAATCCCAACACTCCGGAGGCAGAGGCAGGAGGATCTCTGAGATCAAAGCCAGCCTGGTCTACACAGCAAAATTTCAGGCTAACTGGGGATACCGGGAGAAATTATCTCAAAACAAAAAAAAAAGTATTCAATGTTTGAATGTGTGACAAGTTTTGGGCTAACCTGCAACCAGTAAAAATTAAATAAGATGCTACCAAGACTCACAAATTGTCCAGCAGAATCAGTTCTTTGACAAACATCAACAGTCTGAACTGGTCTTTTGATAAACTGGCTTCCTGGCCTATACCTGTATGCTATTATTTTGAAAGCATGATGTGCATGATCTTGCCTTTTCAATAAAGCAGCGTGCATAGGAGGAATGAGAGCAGTATGCATGTTGGTGGAGACTGTTGGGCCGTACCACTGCGAAGAGCACATCTGGACATGATTCAAGTCATCATGTGTATTGAATCACAGTGCTTTTAAAAGCTTTAATAGCAGAAATCCGTTATACCCTAACAAGGAAGAAATTAATCAGCAGCAGAACAAGGTCTGAAGAGGAAGGGGAGGGTATTAATACGATGAATGGGTATTAATACACAGAATGAACGAACACATTCATATGACTGGCTACAGGAGCATGAGCGGAGGCAATTCAGTGCAGCAATGGCAACACGACAATGGTGACACCAATGACCAAACAACCCTAATTAAACTCAGTGCATCACACCAACATGACATTAAATTTGAAAGGGGGCTAGATGGGAAGAAGGGGGAACAGAGAAAGTAATGAAAGTGAACATAAAAATGATAAGATATATATGTGTGAAGCTGTCTAAAAATGCAATTAATAAAAAATGTAAAAATGCTTAAAGTGATTACAAGAATTGATAACTTCACTAGTAAGCAACAAATCAATTCAAAAGCAGAAAAATAACTAAAAAAATGTACCTATGTATACACCTTCAATCCCAGCACTCAGGAGGCAGAGGCAGGTGGATCTCAATGAGATTGAAGCAAGCCTGGGCTACATAGCAAGTTCCAGGCCAGTCAGGGCTATATATGGAGACCCTGTTACAACAAACCAAAAAGAAAAGCCCTCAATGTTTCTATAAAAGAACACAAGTTTTAAGAAAACAGATGTGCTATCAAATATTTCACTATATTTAACAGTAAAAAAAAAAAAGTCTTCATGGTCAAAAATATGGAACAGAGCATGTTATCAAAAACAGGTTTCTTTATCAAGTCCTACGTGGATGCCTAAGGCTAAAAAGTGTTAATACCCAAGGACTCTGTGTCTAGAGAGTAGGAACAGAATTGGGGGGAACTAGCCTTCAGCAAATGAGCCTGCCTCCAAATTTCAGCAGTCTTTGAATCTTCAAAGACACTGAGGAAAGCCTGGTCAAGCCATCTAGGGTGTGAATCACATAGGCTGACAAATCCCAGGTCTTGGTCTTTTCCAGACAGCCCTCAAACAACAGTTCATAAGAGCCCTGTGCTCTGCTATCCACTGTCAGGTTGGAGTGGGGTGGGAGGCTATGACCAGGGGACAGACTTAAATTCCCTCTCTCCTTTTAATGACAGCTTTCCCTCCATATCCTAGATTTATCTTTCTGACCACAGAATGCTCATGAGCTACCCACAGGCCAACCCTCCTGCAAACTGATCTGCATCCTACCTTTGCTGTGGAGGTCATCCAAGACGGCTTATGGAAAGGACATTTTCCTCTGAACCCTGCATGCATGCCTATCAGTGCTGTCTGAATCCTCACCTTGGCCTCCATCAGCTACGGTGGCTTCCTGGAACTTTTACTTCCTTTTTCATGTATTCCTGCCACACTCTGCAGTCCCCATGCCACACTGAGACATAAACATAACTTCTAGCCCAGTGGAGTATCACAGTGGTAGAATACTTGCCTAGCATGCTCCAGGCCTGAGAATTGTTCTCCAGCACCACAAAAAGTCACACACACACACACACACAAACACTTAACACGTGGGGGGTTGTTTTGGTTCTGTTTGTTTTGTTATACCTGATGGGGAACTATTGAACCTAGGACGTCACACACACACACACACACACACACACACACACACACACAGCAGTGCTCTACCACCAAGCAATAGTCTGTTCCCTCTTGTTACTTTCTACTTTGAGTCAAGATCTTACTAAGTTGTCCAGGCTAGCCTTGAACTCATGTTGTCTTGAACTTGAGATCCTTTTGCCTCAGCCTCCTCTGTAGCTGGATCACAGGTCTAGTTTCAATGAGTACTCATGCCACAAGGCTATATCTGTTTGAACAAGCTCTTTATCTCCCATTTATTCTTTCCTGCTTACAGCTAACTCAATAAGAAACTGAAAATTATATACTCTACTCACTCCCTAACAATACCCACTACCGACATTTTTTTTCTTTTGGAAAGGTCTCAGGTAGCTCAGGATGGCCTCATGCTTATTATGTAATGAAGGTTGACCCTGACCCCTGACCCTCTGTCATTTCTCAAATGCTAGGATTATAGGCACGTGCCACCAGGCCTGGCTAAACACTACCAGTTTTCAATGAGGGTTGCCAAGGTCAAGTGTAAGGTTTTCCTTTTTACTTTCTAGAACTTCATGTACAAGTCTCAAACTTTTTTTCTTTCACCTCTTTTCAATCCACTTTATGTCAGTCAAACAAACACCCTTTGAACTCCATCTGAGCTGGTGCCACATAATCAACATGAGAAGGGGAAAGAGGGTGCTTTACCTACGTGCTTCTTTGTGTACTTATTTATATCGGCCCCATCTTTATGCTTCCGTTCATACTTATTACTGGTCATCATCTGTGCTCTACAGACCAGTAGCCTAAAGTCCATGTGGATCAGGCTATGTGATTATAAAACAAAGATACTATGTATACCCAACAACTTCTCTAACTTGTCCTACAAAATAAATTTATTTTATTTTATTTATCTCTCCATCCCTCCATCAGACAGAAAACTTTGTAGGAAGGAGTGGAAGGACTTTCTGTGGGTCACTGCTACACCTCTAGAGGCCACAGTGGACCCCAGTACTCAGAGATGAGTGTCGATGGAGTGAACCTCCAGGAAGACTCCTAGATTGCACTTCTGCACCATGCCTTCTGCTCAACAGGAGACAGTCAGGGCATCAACACTAGACAGAGACCTTAGGATTCAAATTATCGGTTCCCACCTAAGTAGTCTAAGTAGGGGTACAAGCCTGAGCATATTACCTGGCTCCCCTGCAGCTTGGTCCCCACCTATAAATGACAATACAGCTGTGCTCCTGGTGCAAAGTACTCTGCTCATAGCTAAGTAGGCATATGTGCCCACATCGGTGCTAACTGGGGCTTGGGGCACAACACCCATGCCACTGTACCTCTCTCTTTCTCAGTAAACCTACTCAAAGGCTGCCATCTCATAACCAAACTTATTTTGACTGAAATTCAAGGAAATGAACAGCCTCAAAGTAAGAGCTTGAATTTTTCCTATGAGTAAAGTGTATGCATTTAGAGGACAAAGCCTGGGCTTCTTTCTTCCCTGGAGCTCAGGGTCTCTCTGTGGGTACCTCTCTGTTCATATATACTGAGTACCAAATGTGCAGTGCTGTCTGCAGAGGTGGCTCCCAGAAAAGTTACTTTTATTTAAAAGGCATGAGCCAAAGGGCCTGTATTATATACCTGAACTGAAAAAGCTTGCCATTCCTCTCACTGCCTGGTAAAGTTATGGAAAGGTCTCTAAAAGATCTTCACATGCCATTCATTCTACCTTAGCTCTTCTGTCTGAGGCCAGGAGAAACTATCATCTTTATGGAATATATCATTACCAAGTTTGTATCAACTCTGCCAGAACTCTATTGTAGGAAATGTCAACACCTCCCACTGAACATCTAATTTAACTCTTAACTTTATTTTGCTTCATTGCTTTCTTAAGACATAACCATAACGCTCAACTAAGTATATTCTCTCCCCCTCTCCCAGGGAAGGAGGGAGATGAGCCTTCACCTTGTAATCCAGGCTGGTGTGAAATTCACTATAAAGTCCAGACTGGCCTCCAACTCAGGATTACAGGTGTTAGCCTCCCTGCCCAGCCTAAGTATTTCTTTAGAACAATGAGAGGAATGTATGTGTTTGTATTCAGCTTTTGACCTCAGTCTAAGATGTTCAGAAAAGTGATCTTTAACATATTGAGTATTCAAATTTTATGCAAACTAACTGACTCACTGACCACTTTTTATTATATTGCCCTAGGTCTCTACAAACTTCACTGGCACCTTTATGGCTCTTCTGCCCCAAATAATACTATTTTAGGCTGCAGAATTAGCATGAAGTCTTTTATTTTTTTTCTAGTTAGGAATTTTCAGAGCATTAAATACATGAAAGTGAGACTCACGATTAAACACCTGCAAAACCCACAGCCAGCACTGGCCATCAACAAGCAGAGAACAGGAAGGAAGATTTTTAAGCATCCAACCCACATG
Organism: Eospalax fontanierii; assembly: GCA_035773235.1. Classification (NCBI taxonomy): domain Eukaryota; kingdom Metazoa; phylum Chordata; class Mammalia; order Rodentia; family Spalacidae; genus Eospalax; species Eospalax fontanierii. The sequence goes on from CM069524.1 coordinate 82,816,199, forward strand.
TTGAGGTTATAACTGAAAGAAGAGGTTCCGATTTTCAAAGTACTGGGTTTCTTAAAGGAAATAAGTCAAGTGTACCTAACTGGGAATAAGTCACCAATACTGAAGTACTTAAGCCCATTACTGAACTATACAAACACATGATGTATTGGTTACGCCTGCGCTACTTTCTGTAATACTACACAACCATCTATATACCTCATAAAACACAAACGACAGAAGGGCAGTAGGATGCACCAGCAATTTTTTTAATCTAATGATTCAGGCAATTCTTGGAATAACTTCTGCTTGAGAAGCTGTAACTACAAAGTCCTTTCAAGAGCCTCCCCAGCTGTTGAGTGCTCAACTCTGGAAATTCCCCTTCATTTGCTAATTCCTAACTATCCCTAAATCCAAATATCACAGTTTAACGACCCGGAAGCGCGCTTTTTGTTTCGAACGAATTCAAAACTCTATCTAAACCTTCATTAGTCCTCCTGACTAATGTTTGTCGAATTAAAGCAGGAAAAGGGAACGAGAAACCAACCAAGCCTCTCCAAACCACTGCTGGCGCCCTAGCCCCGCCCCCTAACCTTCCATTATAAGAGGAAGCTGGGAGACCTTGAGCTGAGAGTCTAGCAATCCAGAACCCCTGGCGACCTGACGCATGGTGGAGTAGACGACAGTGGAAGGATCTGAGCGGTAACTCCAAAATGGGGCACCCACTGCCTTGGGAAATGCTGGGCCCTTGCCAGGATACAAACCATCCCGCAGAGAGCGGAACCGGATGGTCGCAAACCAAGTTAGTTCTGCTTGGGTCCCAAGGCCCCAGCCCTGTTCTACCACCCTCCTTCCTGTTTATGGATCCGCTCCCACAACTCCAACTACCAAAGAGAAAGCAAACTTCTCCGAAATATGTCAACACATGACATAACTTGAAGAAGCTAGCTGCTTATTGACGCGAGTTACAACTTGCCGGGCTCACACAGGAAAACCGGCTCACTTTAATTACTTTTCATGTACCATGCCACGCTTCCCTTCCAAGGCTCGGGTTAGTGAGAACCAACCAGGTAGTCCCAGCGCCGGGCTGTGTGGGCGGTGAGCCGGCCACAAGCAGTATGCGAGCGCTTCCAAGGCGACAGACTACTGGGATCCACAACCATCTAGTCTGCTCTGAGCTCGCACAGGCGCAGGAAAACCGAGGCTGGGCACCACCTCCCAGGCTGCACCAAGTTGCACGCTCGCGCAATGCGGTGGCAGGGACCGATCGCGACACCGTGCGAATGACCCGCGCTGGGCGACCGCCCGCCCCCTTTGTCTGGGTTTCCCCACCAGGATGAGCGACCACCAGACCCGGCTGGAGGCACAGGCACCGCCAGCCACTCGGTTGTTCTGGGCCCCGCGCGCGGCCCAGAATGCCCACGGGGGCCTCTGATAATCTTGCACGTCCCACGCGCGGCGAGCTCCGGCTGCTAGAACGCCAGACACCCGCAGCCGGCGCATCCGAGCCCTCTCGCATCCGCGCCGCGGGTCGCCGGGCCACCGTGCCCACGGCAGAACCCGCTTCTCCCGCGCCAGCTTAGGAAAGCGCACCGGCGGGTGGACCCCCGACACCTCCAACTCGCAGACCGGTCACCGCGTCCGGGAAGGCGCGACAGCCACTCCACCAGACAGCCCTCCCCCGCAAGAGCCGCAGCCCGGTCTCACCTGCCTGAACCGTGTCCGAGAGGTCGTGGCCGGGGGCTGCGGTCCTGGGAAACTCCTTCAGCTTCCTGGCACTGAGGTTCAAGCCCCCGGAGTTGGCTGCCTCCTCCAGCGCGCGCTCCAGACCGCGGTTCAACGGCAGGTTGAAGCCCGCGCCGCCGCCGCCACCCGCGCCGCCGCCGCCCGCCGCGCCGTGGTGCTGGTGGTGGTGGTGGTGATGGTGGTGCGGATGGTGATGCGGGTGCAGCGTCGCCACGGACAGGGCGGGCACGAAAGCTTGGGGTTCGCTTCCCGGCGTCGCCATCTTCTCCCGGGCCCCCCCGCCCCGCCCCGCCGCTCCTGCGGGGGGGTCACAGCCGTCCCCGGCGGGAAGGCGACAGCTCGGGCCCGGACTGTCCTCTGTGCTCCCAGGAAAGACGCGGGACAGCGGGCGGGCGCACGGAGTCGGGAGCGGGCCCGGAGGCGGTCGCCGCAGCTCGGGTTTGAAGGTTTCCTGTCCCGGGAAGCCGAGAGCTGCGGCGGCGGCGGCAGCGCGCATGTGTCTGCTCCGTGCTGCCGCCCGCGCCTCCTCCCGCCGCTCCCCCTGCGCCGCCTGCCCTGCGCTCCTCCTCCCTGCATGCCGGGCCAACCGTGGCCTTCCCCTGCACCCAGCCCGCAGTTCTCGTCCACAACCGAGCTCGAGGTCCACTCGGCGTGACTTTCATGTGGGCGCCAGATTCCTCCAGGTTTCCTTCTGCCACTCAGGAGGTTTTAGGGCACTGGGGCTTTTAAGGGAGTTGAGAAAACTGCCAGAAGCATTTGATGGGATTTGAAATACAGTGAGATCACAGGAAAGAAAATAATTATGTTTGACCCAGAGTTCTCCCAAAAGGGAGTTTTCCTCTCTGGGGTTAGCCCCCACTCACGCCTCCTAGCTTCTGGGCCCTTCCTACTCAAATTTTCTGGTTGGCTCCAGTTCATCCGTGAGTGGAAACATTGCTTCCATCTACAGAGGGAGTTAAGAAATTACTCTGCAGAGGTGGAACTGAATTCGAGCTCGCAGTGTGCAAACTCCAAGATTTCAGACCTTCATTGTATACTATAGGGACCAGACCAGGGCAAACTGAAGAATCCAAAGGACTTTGAAAAAGCTTTTTGTTTTTTAGATTTTTTTTTCCTGTGTGTTAATGCCTTCGTCTGCATGTATGTAAGTTCACCACGTACCTGATGCCTTCAGAGGCCAAAAGAGGGCGTGGGGTCCCCTGAAACTGGAGTTACAGATGGTTGTGAGTGGTCCTGTGAGTGCTGGGAACCAAACCTGAGTCCTCTGCAAGAGCAACCAGTGCTCTTAACTTCTGAGCAATCTCTCCAGCCCCGAAAAAGGCTGATTTTTATGGTGGACAGAATTCATTGTCATATGAGGAAGGAGCATTGGCTATGACTTATAGAGCCCTGAATTAGACGATGCCCCCAGAGGTTAGAAAGCCAATGAATGACTTAATAAGCCAACAGGTGACATCTCAAGCCTGAGCCTAGGTAGCATGGCAGTGTCATGTTGCTGCTTCTCCTTTCCTTTCCCTTGTGGGGCATAGGAACTGACTCGTCTGTGAAAAAGGAAATGAATTTGCATTATGCCATGTATAACCTACTGTGGGTGCCCAAGCTAGGGTTTGCAGACCATAAGACACGCAGAGGACTTAAGTCACCTAAAGGCACACCAGCTGAAAGACTGAAGATAAAGTCCTGCCTCCTTCCCAGCGCTTGAGCTCCAACTTCCTCAGGATGCTATTTTTGCTCCACACTCAATGCTTGATATTCTCCACAGGGTGACTTGGCTTGGGGAAGGGAGGTTGGGGTGAAGAGTGAACAAAATACAACTTTGTCTGTTAGGTGGTAATGGAGAACTGTGTTAGTCTAGGCAACAGGGTGGAGCTCGTGACTTCATGGACACAGCACTATGCATGATATGATCTGTGTCACTTGCATGAACTGCTTGGCAGGGTTAATTCCTAGAAGATTCCAGACTGAGCAAAAACATACTCATCTTGCAGGAAGAAACAGGCGCCACCTACTGGTATTCTCCCAACCTCCCCTCTCTCCAGCTCCCTCTCTCCTTCAGCCTCCCAGGCTTCAAGTGTGTAGCTGGCAAAGATTGTTTTCCCATTCTGTAGGCTGTCCCTTCACTCTTGCTTTCTGTGAGTGCAGAAACTTTCTAATTTCATTCAATCCTGTTTGTCACATCTGGCTGTTATTTGCTGAGGGTTCATAGCTCTTTTTAGAAAATCCTTTCCTGGTCCCATATCATGAATGTTTTCCTCTAGCCGTTTTATAGTTTCAGGTCTTGCATTAAGGTCTTTGATCCATTTTGAACTGATTCGAGAGTAGGGTGAGAGACAGAGATAGCATTTTGCTCTTCTACTTGTAGACACCCAGTTTTCCTACCTCCAGTTGTGGAAGAGATTGTCTTTTCTCCTATGCTTTGGCACCTCAGTGAAAAATCAAGTCACCGTAGCTGCAGCTGTATGGTTATTTCTCAATCTTCGGTTCCTTTGATTTAGCTGTTTTGTGAAAATAACGTACTGTTTTTGTTCCTATGGCTCTGTGGTATAACTTTCAGGTACTGTTATACTCACAACATTGCTTTTTTCTTTCTTTCTTTTTTTTTTTTTTGCCTAGCATTGCTTTGAATACCCAGCATCATTTAAACTTCCCAATGAAATTTAGGTTGTTAATATCTAGAATATAAAAAGAACTAAAAAATTTGACACCAAGAAACTCATCCAATCAACAACTTAGCAAATTAAATGAACAGACATTTCCCAAACAAAAAGTACAAATGGCTAATAAACACATGAGAAAATATTCGCCATCCTTAGCCAGAGGGAAATGCATTTCAAAACTACATTGAGATGCCCTCCTTCCCTCTATAGAATGACTAGCATTAAGACAAACAGTAAGCCATGCTGGCGAGGAGGAGTAGGAGAGGGGAACCCTTACACCTTGCTGGTAAAAATGAAAACTGGCACAGCCACGATGGAAACCAATATGGAGGTTCCTCAAAAACTAAAATTAGAACTACTGAACCATCCAGTTATACCTCTCCTGAGTATATACCCAAAGGAATCTAAGTCAACATAGATAATTGCACCTGTGTTTATTGTGGTACTCTAGGCAAATTACAAAATAAGCCATTGTCTATCAACCAATGAATGGATAAAGGAAATGTGATATATGCACACACATAATGGAATTTTACCCAGCCATAAGGAAGAATGAAATTAGGTCACTTGCAGGAAAATGGATGGAGTTGGAGATCATCATATTATACATGAAGTGAGTCAGACTCAGACAAATATCACAACAGGAAGTCTATTTTATATAACATATACGCACGCATATGATTTGAAAGTAGAAGGGGGCTATTTGGAAGAGGAAGGGGACTGTATGAGAGGGGACAGGAGGAGATAATGGGGGTAAATATGGTAAAAGAACATAATATACTTGAACAAAAATTTCATTATGAAATCTATCACTGTAGAATGAATTTACTAATAAAAAGATTTAGTGGGCTTCAGATGATAATAACGAAAATGTATGCCATATTAAAAACCACCTACTTTCCTCTGTCCTCTCTGGTCTTTTATCTAAAATCTAGCTGAAAGAGAGACAGACAGAAAAAACTTTTTCAGTGGATTGCAAACCTATTTCAGAGCACCAGTTATTGGCATAACCACATAGATCATAATTTCTATTAAAGAAATGACCCTCCCCCAGTTCTTTCTTAATAGAAACAATGAGAATAAGCCCAGGCTTTGCTTTATAGCCAGTACTCAACCCTTTCCACTACTGACACTGTGATGTGGTGAACCTTACACAGATTGCTAGCCTGCTCCCTTGAGGTTGGCTTACGACTCCCTTCTTCCCAGTGTCTCCGAATCTAGGGAAGTATTCTGTGCATACTGTGTACACAGTGAATCTTGACAGGCTACTATACACTGATACATCTCTAAAGTTTTTCAATGATCTCTCTACATGAAGGAATGTTTCTTTCAAATAAGGGAGAATATTTGGCTCTTGAAACTGACCTTGATTATTTCTGAATATTCAGGAAACATACCTCATTTTACATGGCTGCCATATTCTTCGTTGTTTCTTCAGAGGTATAGGTATGTTTGTTCAGTTTAATGTCCTGTTCATTTTTTCCCAAAGCAATACCCTCTTCCTTAGACCTGTGCCTTTTTTTTGCATAGAGTCCACTGGGAGTGCCCATGTTATTTCATCTGACCATTGCTGTGTAGTTGAGAAATGGACTTATAGCCACATTGCAGAGCACCAAGAGAATCCTGACTACCTTACCACCCAGGCTTTGATGGTCCCAACAATCTTTGTTTTCTATGAACTGTCCAGTAAACACTCGGCCTACCTGTCTCCAGGCTCTGGATGTCCTAGTCCAGCATCCTCATTGTTTAAGTAACCACGGATTAGAAACATTCAGAAAAAAAGAAAAAAAAAAACTGTTTATCAAGCTTTTTCTCATGACAATCTTCTGAAACAATAAAATTATTGGTAAATAGTATACATTGAATTAGGTATTACAGGTAATCTAGAGAGAACTTAAGGTATATGGGAGGAGTGTGCAGGCTACAGGACTTCAACCTCTTCAGGCTTTTGTAGCCACAGGGAAATCCTACAGGAAGCCATAAGATGTCAAACTCCCATGGCCCCTCTGTGTTTATAGCATACTTTATGCTAAGAATTCTCTGTTGGGGTAAACGCAAAGCTAAGTTCCCGTTTGCATCATGGTCCCCTCCAGCCAAAGCTAACGAGACAAGGAAAAACTGGCCTTAAGTCTGGTCACCCGTGACAGATGCATTCTTCCATCAGACTCTCCACTGAAAATTTAATCAAGAACACATGGAGAGCAAAATCAAATAAGAAGAGGCACTTGACCCTGCGGGCATCAGAATCAGGCCTTGTTTATATCTCTTTACTTGATGCTCTCTAACCCCTGTGCTTCTGTTTCCTCTGTCCTTAAAAGGAAGGCGAATATCCCCTGATGAACACCTCCCTTTCCTGGTTACTCCTTTCACATGCTCTCACCACTAAAGTATTCTCTTTGTAATATATCTATAAATATTTATCTGTAAATATTTATCTGTAAATGATGAGGCCATGTTGTATTCATTAGCATCTAAGGGCAGGGATTGGGCCTTTTGTTTTCATCCAGGGCCTGGATGAGTCAATAAATCATGTCGTCTGACTTAGATCTCTGTGTTTTGCAATGCAACTAAAACTATCAGCATGAATTTCTCTGAAGATAATACATGTTATTATCTTGGACATATTTCAAAATTTTTCCTTGTATTCTTGAACTCTGCTGTGAATTGGATAGTGACAAAGTGATCCTAATAAAATGAGAAAAATTAGAACAACTATGTTGAGGTTGTTTTTTAATATAAAACTGAATGTCTTCGATTTTAAGAATTATATATAATTCTGAGACTGTGCCATTTCTATTTTTTTCTGGCAAGAAATGAAACCATGATAATTGGTTATAATATTAATATCCTTTTTAACAAAATAAAAGCAGATTGCCAGAATGAGCCAACAATTCTTCTCCAGTTACTTGTTTATGAAATCAAAAAGATTAGAGGAACTAAGGACTCGCTTAGGCTCTTGGTCGCAGTAGCTTGAGCTGACTTGGAACTCATTACGTAACCAAGGATGACCTTCAGTTCCTTACCTTTACCTTCCCTTCTTTCTCTTGTCTTTTACCTCCCAAGTGATGGGATTACAGGTATTCTCCACCACCCCTGGTTTATGACGTGTCAGAGATCAAACCCAGAGCAATATGCACCCTAGGCAAGCACTCTCTCAAATAAGCTACATTCCTAGCCTCAGGATCTTAAGAGGAAGTTAGTCCTTGTTCTGCAGTTACCTGCCTTCAAGCCTTCTCTCTCCAGCTGTGCTCCCAGCTGCCATCTGGTGCCATTCTCACATATCCTTATGAGAGTGCCGCTTTGTTTGGTCTTCGCCTCCACCTCCTTTCTATTTCTGGACTTTCTCATTCTGGAAATTATCTTGTGTCTGCGAAGATGTTGTCTGCTGTCCTATTTTTAAATCTTTCACCGCTGACTATTGCCCACACTCATCTTCTTTTGCTCTCTCTGCCCCAAATCCCACAGCGGAAGCCCTGAGCCCCAAGTTGGTGCTGGCTCTGTCTACCCCTACTGGCTCCGGCTCCTATCGTCCTTATTCTCTTCCAGACTAAAGCAGACTGCTAGCTCATAGATGGAGGGAGCTTCCTCTGTAGCCTCCTCTCCACAGTGACCTCTGCCAAATAAAGAAATGGCAGAATCTGGGCCAGTGACTCAACTCTCAAAGGAGCTTTTCCCTGGAACCATTCTCTGAAGGACAATGGAAGCTCAATCAGTATGTGGTGAGACATTTATATCTTATATATTGTTTTGTCTCGAACTTTTGATTAAATACCACTTTCTGTGCTTTTGTTTGAAATCATTACTTTAAAAATTATATAAGAATTATCATAATTAACTGTATAGCAGAGATGGAATTTTGACCTAAAACTTGGGAGAGGTGATAGCATTTTGAAAGAAACTATGTGGAAAATATACCCTGGACTGCACAAGATAAGACAGTAATCTTAATGAGAAGAATATCTTTGACATGAAGATGAGATCTCTTTAAATCAGTTTTAGGAGCGGGGCATGGGGTGGGACATGTAATACCAGTGTTGGGGAAGACGGAGTCAGGAAGATCACTGTTATGCTCAAAGCCAGCCTGGTCTACAAATCAGGTTCTAGGCTAGTCAGAGTTTCACAGTGATATTCTGTCTCCAGAACAAAAACAAAATTGTAAGGAAAAGATGTCAGCTAAAGAATAGCTGGCTCAGGGCTGGAGATAGCTGAGCAAGTTAAGAACACTGACTGTTTTTGCGGAGGACCCAGGTTCAATTCTCAGCACGCACACGGTGGCTAACAACTGTTTGGAACTCCAATTCCAGGGGAATTTGATGCTCTTTTCTGACCTCCACCAGCATTGCACAACATGGATGCACTTACACACATGCAGGAAATACACTCATACACACAAAATAAAAATAATAATTTTTTGAAATAAAAAAAATAGCTGGCCCTTTTATTCCTGTTAGAAGTTAGTTAAGATATAGTCAGAGGAAGTCACTAGAAAATAAGGACTGGTAGAACACTTCTCTGACATACCTGAGACCCTAGGTTCAACCCCAATATAGGTTAAATTAGTTAACTAGTTAATTAAGGAATTTAGGGTACCAGCTAAGAGGACTTCAACTTACAAAGATTAAAAAAAAATTTTTTTTAATCAGTGTCTTATGTAACCCAGACTGGCCTCAATCTCCTAAATGCTGGGATGATAGGCATGTACCACCATGCTGGGAATACAAAAAATAATAATAATAAGTACCTAGTTTTACTTATTTGTTTATGTTTAGTTTTATTGGGTCAGGGTCATGCTGTGTCTTAGGTTGGCCTGGAATTCATTATGTAGTCTGGAAGCCCTCAGACTGTCAGAGTTCCTTGCTACCTCAGAGTCCTGAATGTGCTACCATACCTACTAGAACCTGGCTTTTTTAAAAAAAACATAAATGTGTTAGTTAATAGATTAATATCAAATAATAGCATTCCCAATGTTGATTCACTTATATGTTTTACCTATTAATTGTACTGTGCCATAATATAGGTTTATTGTGGTACTGCTTTGTAATATAATGACTATATATATATATATATATATATATATATATTATTTAGCAGAATTGATTATTTGTTTATAGGTAGTTGGATGTGTATGGATAAACTGAAGTAGCAATGTATGGTCCAGAGGCCTGCTAGCAGGCATTATATATAAAGGATACTATTATCAAAAATAACTTAGGGGACAAAGATTAATATAACATTTGGAGAGGGATTGGAGAAATGACCCAACAGTGAAGAGCACTTGCTTTTTACAGGACCAGCGCTTGGTTCCCACTCTTCCATGGTGGCTAACAACCATCTTCCACCAGCACTGCACACACATGGTACACTTGGATTCAAGCAGGCAAAACACTCATACACATAAATTTAAAATTTTTAAAAAGCATTTGGAGAGCTGAGGATACATCTCAGTGGCATGATTTAGCACTTGTCCAACATGTAAGAGACCTTGGCTTCAGTCCTCAGTATTACAAAACAAATAAACAGCAGCATTCTTTACCCAGCATGGTAGCTCCTGAAAATGAAGACAGGAGGATAGGGAGTTCCAGATTAGTCTTAGGCTGCATTGTGAAGTGAAGGCCAGCCTAAGCTACATGAGAGCCTGTCTCTAAGAACAACAACAACAAAACAATGAAAAGTTATTTTATTATGAAGCCTCTCAGAGTCTTTGATGTACTAATACACATTGTGAGTACGCAAGAAGGAGTTATGATTCACAGGAAGTTTTCTCACATATGGTTCGTGAGAATAAATCAGTTCCTAAGACTTACCTACAGACACACATTGAGAGCCTCAAGACTGGGATGAACCCTATCATTGATGCTGCCTTTCATGCACCCCAGACCCAACAGAGCAGAATCTTCATCCCATCATTACTTTGCATGGCAGATGCCATTAGGAACATATGTTCTCAGCACAGCCTGAGAACCACTCCAGCCTGTGGTTCATTAGCCGGATTCTAAATGAAAGGAAGTTTTCTTTTGTATTTAAGTCACTTTGCATCTAAGTAAGGCATTAATTCATGTTCACCAAAGTGGGTTTTTAAGAGCATGATATCATTGCAAGGATATTTTCCAAATCCAAAGTTATCATCAGTGACTAGTTAGATGTACAACAGCTCCCAGAGTGGCTATTCTCCCTTGTTTACGAGGAAATGCACTCTTAGCTTCCTATACCCCAGTGATGTTGTAATGGCTTACACTAGACATTAGGCATCTAGAACCTTGAATCTAGAGTGGTGGCTCATGCCTATAATCCCAGCACTCAAGAGGCTGAGGATCACTGAGTTTGTGGCTAGCTAGGACTACATAGTGGGTTTCAGATCAGCCTGGGCTACAGATTGAAACCTTGTCTCAAATTAGGAAGGAAGGGAGGGAGGAAAGGAGGGAGAAAGGGAGGGAGGGAGGGGAAGAAAGAAGGAAAGAAGGAAGTCTTTAATCCCGGTGGTCTTACATGGAAATAGGAGGTGGAGACAGTAGAGTCTCTGGAAGCTCATGGACCTGGTATAAGTCACAAACTAAAGACCCCATCTCAAACAAGGTAGGCGGCTAGGACTCATACCTAAGGTTATCTTCTGACCTCCACATGGGCACAGTGGCATATGCATGACCCTACTCACAAACATAAACTCACACACAAAGATTTTTTTTAAACATATAGCTTGATGTTTAAGATACACAGGCATGGTGACATATATCATCCCAATAGTTGGTAGATAGGAGAATCATGAGCTCAATTGAGGGCAACTTGCAATACATGTAGAGGCTCAAGTCTCAAGAACCAGGGAAGCTTACTGGTAGAACACTTGCCTGCTATCTATCTGCAAGGCCCTGGGTTTGTCTAAGCAATGCGAAACAAACAAAAAGAGAAAAATGAATTTTTCTAATAAGAGAACGGATATCTCCAAATTCCTGTCTGTAGTCAGGGCCACACCATGGAGTTTGCAGTGAGCCTGTCAGCTCTTTGGCCAGGGAGGCTTTAGGAATCCAGTCTAGTTTCTCCAGGTCTATAGATTGGGAAACTAAACTAAATGCCTGGAGGTAAATTGCCCAATACCATTCAGCCAGCCAGGGCAGAAGGAGGCCTGGAAGTTGGTGTCCACTATTTTAACTCAGTCCTGCAGAGCATATAAGTCATCACTCACAGCATCACCTACGAGGTCCAGGGTTTGCGTGTATCCTCTGTTAAAGTGGCCCACTGCTTTCAGCTGAGTGGGGCTGCATTAAAGGAAAGTGCTCTTGGTGCTGCCTCCTAGGGCTGATGCTATTGTCAGGCTGTGGTTGTAGCTGGACCGAGGGACCTCAGATAGTCTGCTGCTTGACTCTCCTACAGAGTAGGGAGTATGCCTCACAACAAAGTGCCCAAAGGCTAGGCAAACAGAAGACCTTGTTAGCTGAGACATTCATTCCATGCAGTGGCCTTTTAGGAACCTTTTTGTCCTGACCCAAAAACCTGGGTTCCATTGGCCTCTAGACGGGTGATTACAGTAACAAATCATTTGAGATTTTCTTTCAGAAAACATACATGCACACACACCCTTTCCCCAGAAAAATTGATTTCCACACATAGAGTTGTATATGCAATTTCAAAAGTATTAATGACTTTGAACACTTAGGACTGGTCAGATATCATTTTATCGATCTGACTGAACAAACTTTCTCTATTAAAAAAAAAAAAACCTAAAAGGCATGCAGTTCCATGAGACACCTGCCCATGACTGGAGCACAGACCTGCCCTGTGAACAGCATGGCTGCCCATCATGTGGCTCACTTCCCAGTGACACAAGATTCCCTGCAGGAGTCTGCAAGACACACATGGCCAAGGTAATGGTATAAGTGCGTTTGAGCAACGTTTAATGTCACCATCCATTTGCCTAGAACTTAACATTAAGTGCCTTGTTGTTTCATGCGTAGGCACAGATATTATCTAATTAAACAACCTATTCACACCTATAAGGTGTGAACTCAGGAGGCAAGGACTTTTCTAGCAACTTCGTTGGATATTTTACCCAGATCATCACCCAGCACCATCTCCAAGGAGCTGAAGTATTTTTCAATGAAGTATGGCAAAAGGCAAAGAAAATTGTGAAGCTTGACATAAAAAGACCGTAGTTACTGCCTTTGACAGAAATGTTCTGTTTTCATACTTTATTCCATGAGGAATATAAGTGCATAAACTACCTTGTGTGCTTGGTACTGATGTGTAACTGGGAGGGGCGGTTAAGAGTGGAGATGGGGAGATCAAAAGTGAAACTTCCAAACAGTGGACGGGAGACTGATGGTCCAATACGACAGAACCACACATCGTTCAGGCCCTTGCTGTTGCTTAGGCTACAACGTACCCAGTGGCTGTTCCAAATTATCTGTACCTTTTTCTGCAAATACAACTGTTTGATCCAGATGGCTGAATAAGTAACACGCTCTTCAGGATAGAGGTGTAGTTCGGTAGTAGAGTACGTGAGGTTCTGGGTTCTACCTCCAGCACTCTGAAGACTGGGAGTGGGGAAGTGTTAGGTTTTCTAAAACTGAGGCCAAGCTGTCATTTGCTCTCCCTTCAAACTTCCTTTTGACTTAAAAATGAATTTGAATGCAAATGAGGAATATTAAGTGCTGAGCTCCGAGTAATTTAGTGTTTTCTTAGTCATTAGCTATATGAATGCTGTTGGCCAACAAATATGTATTCAGCATCCATTAGGCACCCTCCCACACACACACATATAACTTCAGCAAGTTAACCCCCCTGGCTTTTCTTCATGGAAGACCTTGGAATGTGTGTGTCCTATGACCGAGTCTAGTGGCTGAGAAGTGAAGAACTAGGAGCTAGCCATACTTTGAATAAGGAGATAGGCAGGGAAAGGGCCATGATGAGTAAGAACATCCATCTTCTTCTTGGTCTGAAACAAAAGCTTGGGGGGATCCCCCTCTAGCCAATAAGATTGTCTTTCTAGCCTCCTAATTCAAACCAGTCCAGATAAGACCAAGACTAGTCGTGAACACCCTACTATTTGAAACTATAACCTACCAGCCTGCTCATCTTTGTTTAAGCTAACTGATCCAAAATTAGGGGAGGGGAACCAACTAAAATCCTTAAAAGCATAGACCCTGCACAGGGGCTTGCGGGGAATGGATCTTGGTTTTCCGGGTCCCCTCTCAGTTGTGGAGAGCTTCTCTCTGTGTGAATGGGTATACCTATGTGAATGTTTATCTTTAATAAAAAATCTGACTGCTGCTCTCTGCTGGTGTGAGATTTTTTTCCCTGCCTTTTAATTCTTTAACTGGTGAAGAAAAAGAACCTGACCTCCGACCAGTAACCATTCTGGAACTTGCGCCCGTAGCAGAACACTATGAAAATCTGGCATTAACTTAAAACACAGTTCTGCAGGCTGTATTTAAATTTGTTCCTTTTGATCTTGGCCTTGCTTTGGGGTCCATATGAGCAAAAGAAAAAGCTTTTATCAAGTGCATGATTCCATAGGGATGATCAGAGAAGCTCAGCAAAATAATGCATGGTTAGCTATTTGTTTATTGGTTTACTGATTTAGGGTTTTTGACACAGTATCTTCCTGTAGTCTCAGTTGGCCTGGAACTCGAACTCCCAGGTTGGCCTCAGTCTCACGTAGACCTACCTGCCGCTGCTTCCTAAGTGCTAGGATGAAAAGCATGTGCCGTGAACATGGCTATGGCTATTTCTTAACTGTTGGGCTAATCAGAGTTCTTGAAGGCTAAGGTCACTAGAACATTGTGTGTGATATCAGGAGAGCTGATTTGGGAATTGGTGAAATGCAGCCCTATTTCTGCTAGACAGCCGTGTTGCTATGGCCTTGTCATTAACTCTCTCTGGAACTCAGTTTCCACATGGTTCAATGAAGGAAGTGAATAGTTTGTGCCTGAGATCTCTTTTTCTCCCCTCTGAATTACATAACTTAAAATTTTAGTTTAATTGACAATTTCAATTTCCAACTCTATGGGAAGTATTTTCATAATGTTTCTCATGAACAAAAAAGACATATTTCTAAAGTGTCCCCTGCCTGATCAGAGTAGGGCAAGACCATGAAAATGACGAACTCTGACAGTCAGATAAATGGGAGTCCTGAACAACCAACTCACCAAATACACGCCAACTTGAATAAACACTGCCAGAGGTGTGGAGATACTCAGAGAAACTCAGCTCTAGGAGACTCAACTGAGCTGCTGTTGCCCGCTTCTAGTGACCCATAGTATCTGTGAGAAAGAATCTTCACTTTCCCAGAAGAGAAACAAAACTTCTCAGAAGGAATTGCAAAATGATGCAACAAACATTGCATTGGAAAAGGAATTGGGAGACCAACCAACAAACTCAAACATCAGTCTCCTTGGGCAGCTAGTCATAGACCAGTCACAATTCTCAGAGTGCCTGATACGCCAGTGTCGAAGACACCTAAGTTCTGAGAAATCCGGATAGAGGTCATCAACATTGTTTCTGTTTCTGTGAATCATATACACAAAGTACATTTAGTCAAAAGAGGAATTTGAAGGGCAAAGGTATACAAATGTAAATATGTACATACATACATCAAGGGATCTATTTAATTCAAGGACTAAGAAATAAGACATTGCTGCCAGTCCAAAGGGAAAGAACATACATAGGGCAAATAAGAAATGTTGAAAGAATTTAAAAGTGGTGGGTCCACAAGGCATTGGTCAATTGGCCTCTATCAGGATAATTTGCATTGCTATGGACAAGAATCAATTACATTATTAGTTTTCTGCCATATTTAGCAATTGGAAAATAGCTCAACATAATGAAAAAGTTGTGTCGGGTCTCTTAGTAATCAAGTCTCTTTCTTTTCCCCTTGGAAGTTTGTTCATTTTTCTTGTTTTCTTTTTTGAGACAGGCTCTAGCCATGTAGTTCAGGCTGGTCTTGAACTCATGATTCTCCTGCCTTAGCTTTTCACTTGCTGGGATTTCAGGATATGCAACCCTGCCTGGCCCCCATGAAAGGTTTGCATGACTTTCTCCACAATTCACATTGAGGGAATACATATAATGCAACAGAGTGCCACCAATCCAGGATATGGAAGCAGTCAAGCCTAGGTTTGAATCATTTTATCATCTGGAACAATCTACTTGACTTCTGAATCTTGGTTTCTTTTTCAGTAAAATGAGGCTGACAGACTCCTATCTCTTAGGGTGACAGGAAAGTTAAGCTAAATAAAGATTATTGGTACAATTAGCAAATAGATGCTGAGTGGTGGCTTTTACTTAGTAGTAAGAATCACACAGGAAAGTAAATAGCATACCTACAAGATAATGTGGATTTACTTTTGAAGGACTGTGCCTTCCTATAATCCAGGTAAAGTGCTCTGTAAATTGTATCATCTTATAT
Source organism: Eospalax fontanierii (assembly GCA_035773235.1). Taxonomy (NCBI): domain Eukaryota; kingdom Metazoa; phylum Chordata; class Mammalia; order Rodentia; family Spalacidae; genus Eospalax; species Eospalax fontanierii. Next base: position 82,831,976 of record CM069524.1, read on the forward strand.
AAAAATTTTGTTCATCGATAGTGGAATTGCAAAATGGTTCATCTCCTTTGGAAGATAACTAGCAGTTTTAGGAAACTGAATGCACTCATCCCTAAATCATCCAGCAAGCATGTTCCTTTGTGTTGACACAGATGAGTTGGAAACCATGTCTACACTAAGACCTGCACACAAGTGTTTACAGCAGCACATTCGGAACTGCTCACACTTGTAGGTGATCAAGATACCCCTTAGTAAGCCAGGCAGGGTGGCACAGGCCTTTAATCCCAGCAGAGACACGGGGATTGTCTGTGAGATTAAGGCCAACCTGGTCTATATAGTGGGCTCCAGACCAGTCTGGGTTATAGGAAGACCATGACTCAAAAAGCAAACAAACAAAATATTAGTTGGTGGATGTCTAAATGAACTGTGGTATATCCAAGCAATGGAATGTTCTTCAGCAATAAAAGGAAATGAACTATTAAGTCACAGAAAGACATAGGGGAACTTTAATCTCATATTACTAAGCAAAAAAACCCAAACTGGACAGATATGTGCTATATAGTTCCAATTATGTGGCATTCTGGAAAAGATAACTCTGGAGATAGTAAAGAAGATTGCTGGTTGCCAGAGGGTCCCAGGGGAGGAAGGGATGAGTATGTAGAACACAGGGTTCTTAGGGTCGTGAGACGACTATGCATGATACTATAATGCTGAATATATATTCTTAGAGATTTGTCAAAATCCACAGAATGTGCAGCCCAAAGATTGGACCATAATGACAGTTAAAGACTTTAAATATATTGGCTTGGCTTATCAATGATGACATGTAGACTACTGCACTGTGAGATATCAGGAGGGTGAATTCAAGGAACAGAAATGAAGACAAAATGTGGAATTCTCTGAACTCTCTACTCAGTTCTTCTATAAACCTAAAACCACTAGGTTTGCCGAAAACCCATCTCAACCACATTACAGTTATACCTGAATAAAGAAACAGCCTGACTCTTAGCATTCATTTTAAGACCAAGCGTGGACCCAAACTCAGAACCTGTTGTTCCTTCAGATGTCTGAGGGAACTGCTACCAAGCCAGGCTTCACTCCTTTTTTATTGAATCAGTATCTCAGCATGAACTGGAAAACTAGAAGCTAAGACCCCCCTTTTTCATTATCAGACAATCATGCCCTTTGATCTCTAGGTCTAGAAAATCTCCCACATAATTTCAGACAGACTTCTCAATTCTTCTTATTGTTTGCAATAAGAATAACAGACTGTGTCTAGCACTTTGGTATGTTAAGCATACCCACATTCAGTCACTATCTTGGGTGAGAAAGCAAAGTGGAGTTCTGACGGATCAGGGTCAGGTGCTCAGATCACAAAACGGGCACATGGCTCATTGAGCTTGTTTATGTTATAAACATACTTTTTTGGTTTCAAAGTTAGGTGACAGTCATTAGCTAGATTATGCCCACCGTGTAAAAGTCATTCCTACCGTTATAATGACTGATGACTGGTTAACACTAGAGTTGGAATAAATTCTTTTAAGTATTTTTGAGTTTTTGTGGATTTCATACAATCCATCATTGTCATATTTAGCCCTTGTTTCCTATCTACACCCCCACAGCCCACCCACAGGACTTGATGCATTTTTTCATATATGTGGGTATATTGAGTGAAGTTTGTGTCCCCAGATCCTCCTCAGTGTGAGTTCATCCACTGGAGCCTGTTCAGCCTGTCTAGTGTCATTCCCTTAAAGAAGATCAACTCTATTTTTAAATAATAGTTTTTAGATTCTTTGACAATTTTATACAATATATTTTGATTATATGCATCCCCCTTCCCTCATCTCCTCCCCTCCCCTCCCCAATTCCTTTTTTTGGTTAAAGCCCATCTAGTCTGATATGTGTTGCTCAAATCCCCTGTAGTGTGGTCAATCCATCAGGGGCCACACACTTAAATCAAACCGACTCTCCCTTCCCGCAGCTATCAGTTACCAACAGCTCCTTAGACAGTGTTGGGGCTTGGTGCCCACCTCTCCCTTCCATGCTGGGATTTTGTCTGGCTTGAGTTTGCTTTACATATTTTGCAGGCTGTCACAACTGCTGTAAGTTCATATGTGCAACTGACCTGTTGTGTCTGGGAAGCATTGCCTCTGGCTTTTGCCATCTTCTACCTCTTCCACAATCCCTGAGCCTTGTGTGAAGAGGTGCGATACAGGTCTCCCATTCAGGGTTGAGCTGGAACAAATACTTTTTATGTTAGCTTTTAATCTGGGATCAAAATGCACGCTGCAAAAATTTAACTGCAGAATAATGAAAAGCCAGGCAGTGAGCTCATGTAATCATGCCATGTAATTGCTTTATCTTTAGTGTAGTATTAAAGAGTTAATAGGCAATCACTGGAAGCAAGAAACTTTGGTTATCAACTGATAACAGTGAGCAGCACTAGATCTAATTGAATGTCTCTTCTTGTTAGGTAGAAAGCAGATGCTGACATCACCAAGAAATGATTTTTAAACGAACTGGTAAGAGTTGGTGACTTCCAAGAAAAATTAAAAGAGAAAGGCAGCCACTGCCTGGAGAATGTGATAATCTGAGCCTTATCCAGAAGGTGTGCTATATGTACTTCTCTCTAGAACAGCTTGCTCCTTGACAGTTTTGAGTCTGATCCATTGCCTTACTGGTCCCTTTCCTCCAGGAGCAAGAGCAAGGAATACAGGATGAGACTGAACAGCAAAGAAAGACAGTTCTATAAGACTGCCTGTGTCAGGACCATAACAGTCAGAGACCTCTTCTCATTCCCAACCCCTGCAAAAGCGAGATTCTTTGGTGTTAGACTGGCAGAGATTAATCCACCATATAGATCAATCACCTCTGCAACCTAGGAGAGCAGTTCTAAAATTAGGGGCAGGAAAAATTCTCAAGGGTCACCCACCTGAACAGTTCCCAGATGCAGCTTGCTTACTGGCCCCATACAGCTATCACCAAGCACAGTGCCATTCATTGCCAGTTCACATATGCATCCTTTGTGCTGATCTGATGCACAGAGCAAGGAAGCTTCCATTTACCTCTATTCCCAAATCTGCAGTCAGAAACTCTTCACTAAACGATCATTTCATGAATGGGGTCTGTTCTTTTCCAGTCAGCTTCAGGAGTGGGTGGGAGGGTTTTTCCTGTTGCTTTATAGAGGGAGAAAGAGAGGCATAGCGTTACAGACTTGGGTCAAGCAGAAATGTCACTGCACATTGCCATCTTTCCAGTCCCTCTTCTGCTGAAGAGTTTGTTTACAGTTTGGGCCAGCACTGGGGAAAGGAAAGTGACTGGCTTATCTCCTCCTTTCCTGTAGCAATGTTCCAACCTAGAGAAATAAAGCAAAAGTCAGGAAATAGACACATGCAGGTTTAACAACGACCTCCCACCCCCACGGGTTACGGACTTTGAGATCATAAATCTTTTCCTGGGAGCTCCTTCCCGTCTGCAGGGCGTCATCCCGGCAGGGACTTCTAGAGAGTTTGTGATTCCTTAAGGTCTATTTTTAGGGGTTCCTGTTACATTATTACAATCTGGCCCTTACACTCCTCACTTGCCAGGGGCTTGCTATGGGCTTTCCTTTCTCTCTCATGACCCCCATTCAGAGCACCATCTAGAGATTTCTTTCCCCTGGTTTCAGGTCTGACACACATTCCTCCATAGACAAATTGACCTGCATGAAGCAATATTATATCCAAGATCATTCTTTATTTGTCTGACTTAATTTTGCTTCTATGCTTTATTTTGTTGGTTTTTGACACAGGGTCTCATGTAACCCAGGCTGGCCTCAAACTTGCTATGAAGCTAAGATCTTCCTTCTTCCACCCCCAACCCTCAAGTGTTGGGGTTACAGGCCTAAGCCACTACAATGGCTTTGTTTGGTATTTTCATCCAGAATGGCTACATCATCTATTCTTTCCTCTTAGACTTTATTAAAGAAAAGTTTTAACATGGATTTGAGCATGGGCATTACCAGAGAAAAGAGATTTAGGAGACGGGAAATGTCAACCCAGGTGTAGCCACTGGTCTCTCAAACAGTCCTCACCTGTCCTTTTCCAACATGCCTGTTAAAGAGGCCTGTGTGGAATAGAACTTCGTTCCCATATAATCCTAAATTATGAAATAAAATTGACAAAAACATTGTCTACAGCCTGTTCCTGGCTCCTGTGGAGGTAACCATGACAGGTGTCTATGAGGTCATGTGACTTACCAAAGGTGACCCAGGCAATCAGTCAAACCCAGGAGTTTCTGATGGGATGGTCACTCTTCATGCCCTTCTTGCTTCAGTTTTGTTGGCTATCTCTAGCTATTTATTTCTCCAAACTGTTTTGGAAGATAGTTTTGTCCACTCTCGTCTTCTAATTTTTATTGTCCATCTACGAGCGTTTGCCTGCTCCTTTTGAGGAATGCTATGTGTGTCTCCACTGCTTTCAGATATTCTTTTGTATCTCTCAGTACATTGTTTCTTACTGGTGATCACCAAATTCATAAGCTTGATATTAACAGTAAATGGAAGCATTTGGCTTTGCATGTGTAAGCTGCGGTTTTCACTTAATCACATACAGCAGAACCTGAAAGGCTGGAACTCATGGAAAACTTCCAGCTCTTGAGAGTAAAACACTGTAGTGTATGCTGTGCAAAATGCGTTGCAGCAGAACTGCCTTACCTGGGAGAGAAAAGGGGACCCCAAGTTATACTGACTGTACCTTCATGTGCCCTACCAATACACTTAATTTCTAGCAAACAGATAACAATATTTCTTAATTTAGATTAACCTTTGAACAACGGCATCTTTGATCATGTTCAGAGAACATAGAATCCCTTGAATTCTAACAAAAATTCTTTAGGATTCAAGCAAAGACCCCATAATTCCACAGTTGCCACAAGCTGTCTGTGAGGAGAGTATCCATATACAATGAAAGAGATAACTTCCACCTCAAAGACAAATTTCTAAAAATAAAACTTTAACATAGACAATAGTCACAGAAGTTAAACTAGAAACAAAAAACTCTCACCCTGCACCCCATTTCTCCTAAATCTTATTTTCATTTGAATTCTCTTCTGGTCGTTTCTCATATGCATGCATATTTTAATGAAATTAGAATAAAATGTTAATTTTTAATTAAAAAAACTAAATTTTTTATTTATGTGCCTGTGTTTGTATATGAGTCTGTATGTCTGTGTCATATATATGCAGCTGCCCTTGGAGTTCAGAAGGGAGTGTTTGATCCCCAGGAGCTGGAGTTACAGATGGCTTGAGCTACCAATGTGGGTTCATTTTGAGGAATGCTATGTGTGCCAATCTTAGGTCCTCTGGAGAGCAGTAAATGATTTTTTTCTCTCTTCTTTTTCTTCTTCTTTTGTTTGTTTTTGAGACAAGGTCTCACTATATAACCTTGGCTGGTCTACAATTTGCTATGTATTCCAGGCTGACCTTGAACTCATAAAAAGATCTGCTTGCCTCAGCCTCCAGAGTGCTGGGATTAAAGGTATATGACACCATACTTGGCTATCTGTAAATGATTTTGTAATCAATGATTTCTGTAATCTATTTTTAATGTGTATCACATTTTTATTGACCGTTTCTATTTTAATTAATGAAAAAAAATAATGTCAGGATATTAGCAGTTATAAATCACACGTGTCATTCCCTTCTAAGTGAGCATGGTAAATGCTTTCCATTTTTCCCTAAAATAACACAGGTAAAGAACATTTATATGACTTTCAGCTTTCTGTACTTTGTTTCATTTGATTCTCCTGACAGCTTAGTACTGGTGGCTTTATTACTTATTTCCCCCCTTAAAGATTGTATCAGTCACTTTTATATCACTGTGACCAAATATCTAGCAGAAACAACTAGAAGAAGAGGTTTGTGTTGGTTCACACTTCTCAGTGGTACAGTCCATCATGGTGGGACTTGGGGCAGGGCGGCTCCAACCTTGGTGGAGCTTGTGGCCCAGCGTCATGTCTTGGTGTATCAGGAAGCAGAGAGCTAGGACTGCAACCAGAAATGTATATCACGTTCAAGGCGCACCCCAAGCAACCCATTCCTGCCGGCTAGACCATAGCCCCAAAGGTTTCACAACCTTCCCCCAAGCAACGTCACCGGCTGGGGACCAAGTGTTCAAACATACAAGTCTGTGAGGGACATTTCAGACCCAAACAATAACACAATAGAAAAGTCTCAGAGATATAAAGCAATCTGTTCTAGAACACAGAGCCTGGAGGCTACAGAGTCATAACTTAAGGTTCAGGTTTCCAGGGCTTCTGGATCACTTCACTTTGCCTTTCTGACACATTGATACTTTGAAAACTGCTCAGCAGCTCCTACCATGGATATACATATTCTTGTTAAAAAGCAGGGTTCTCTGGTTTTATGACTGCAAGTCTTTCCCAGCTCTCTACATGGGGTAGTTTTAAGACTCTGGAGAAGTCTTTTATTGTGCCCCCAAATATCTCATCCATCATGACCTATAATTGCTCTATTTAAAAGCATTCCTCTCTGTGTTGGTAGCCTTCTGGTATTTAAAGGGTCTCTGTTAAAATAAATCTCCAAAACACTGAGGATGACTGAATAAATAAGGTCTTGCTAATCATGTATTGAAGACTTACTTTAAACCTTTGATGGTAGGCTTGGCAGCAGACATCCATTGCTGTGTCTGAGTACCTGTCCGTGGTCCCCCGCCCCGCCCCCCGTGGAATTGCTTGCTTCCAATATCTGGCTTACTATAAAGGCAGTTGTGTAAGAATAATGTTACCACTGGTGGTGATCTTTCCAGTGTTGGAACTGACACAACTGACTCTTTCCCTGGGATTTTGGGATGGAGTCTCAAAGCGAAAGCATACTTGTTCTCTTTCTCTTTGGAGGTCAATTTGGGATGCCTAATAGAAGATGGAAACTTCCTCCCAGGAGACAGTCACTTTTATTTGGAGATGAAGTATACTATCAAAAGGCTCATGCACTGGAGGCTTCATCTGTAGCTGGTGGCGTTATGTTGAGAGGTTCTGAAACCTTTAGGAAGTGGGACCGAGCTGGAAGGAGCGAGTCCTGAAAAGACGGCTGGCGGGTCTTTGGGACATCCTATCCCTGGCCCTTTCCTGTTGTTCTCTCTACTCTCTACTTTCTTCCTCCCATCACATGCTCCTACCAGCACTGTAGAAGGATTAAATGAATGCCAGTCACACATCCCTAGGACTCATGACTTAGTTCATCCCTTACTGAATAAATGCTGATGGAGAGCTCACACTGTGGGTCCTGAAGACCCAGAGATGAAAGTCCTCCTCCAGAAGCCACCAGGCTGGCAAGAGCACCAAAGAGACAAACACAGAGCAGGACAAATGTACTGACAGCTACAGACAGAACAGATGCTGTTGGTGATCTGAATGGCAATGAGGTAACAGGAGTGAAGGGAAGTGAGAAGCTCAGGCGTGTCTGGCATCTCCCAAGGAGGAGAACATGTGTCTCCCGGAGAGAATGTGCAGAGATCTGGCTCATCAGAGGGCACTTCAAGTCCTCATTCGTTAAGTGTCTGTGAACTGTGTTTCTGGGTAGCTGGATAGTAGATAAACAACTAGGATAAACTTCAGTGAAATGTTTTTCATTCAGCATTCTACGCAAAGTCCAGGACAGAAAACCACAGAGGAATGAAAAGACCCGTTTAACATTGGACCAGGCTATGTGACGTAAGAGAAAAACCAGGAAATGTTTTTCTTTTTTATAACCCCACAAGAAAATGTTGGCCTCTTATGCAGATGTGTGTAGGTGATTAAAGAGTTTGCAAAGTGTGTGTGTGTGTGTGTGTGTGCGTGTGTGTGTGTGTTTCTGTCTTTGTCAACTGGACAGCAACAAGGAAAGATCTGTACACTGGAAAACAGCATGAGGGCTTCTGTTGTGGGATGATTTTTAGATGCTAAAATCTACTTATAAGTAAAAGGTGTCTATGGGATGCCAGAAACATCCCAGCGGACGCGGACGACAGAGACATATTTGGCTAATAAATCAAAGTTTTGTTCTAATCAAAGTTTTGATGCCAAACATCTGGATATTTGGAAGCAGCTGTCTGGCATCCTGCAGGCCCCATAGAAGCACATAGTACCATTGTGGCCTGAGATTGCCTTATGTCTAATCTCACCACTTCAAAGCTGCAGTCTCAAGAACATTGTTGATCAAGTGTGGCCGTCGCTAGTTTGCACAGAGGTCGAGTAGTAAAGTTGATAGAAAAAGAATTGCTCCTTGGGATTCAAGCCTAAAGAGTAGGCGTGGGACAGATTGATTAGGAAGACCAAACCTCCTAAACTGCGTGCTGGAAAAACACAGAAAATACTGTGGAAATCAGGGTCACAGAGATACGTCACAGTGATACCTCCTCATGGCCCACACAAGCCACTTTGGGAAGGAGATTACAGGAGCCAAAACTGACTGCATTTTTAAGTGTTCACTGAGCCCGTAGCACAGTGGCAGACTTAAAGGGCCGGAAATGAGGCTGGAGATTTATCTCAGATGGTAAAATGCTAGCTTAGTACACACCAAGCCCCATGTCTGATATTTAGTACTTCAAAATTGGACATGTTGACACAGGCCTGTAATCATAGCACTCAGGCGGCAGAGGGAGGCAGGAAGATTGAATGAATGTTCAGGCTATGTAGTGAGTTTGAAACCAACATAGGATACATAATAACCTGTCTCAAAATGACAGCAACAAGAAGATGTTATTACCTTACAGGGAAATCTGAATTTTATTTATTAAAAATGTTTTGATTTATTTTTATGCGTATACTTGTTTTGCCTGCATGTATGTAAATGCACCACATGTATGCAATGCTGGAACTCACAGAGTATGCTAGGCTTGCTGGCCAGATGGAACCAGGGGTCAGTTTGTCTCTGCTTCCCACCACTGGAATTACCAGAGTGCACCACTTACCCAGCTTTTTGCACAGTTTCTGGGTGTTCAGGTCCCCGAGGTTGTAGTGCAAGCTATCTCCTCAGCCCTCCATTCAAAGTTCTATGTGTTGCTGACAAAAACACATAATTGCAGGAAAGAAAGAAATAACTTTGATTCTTGGAAAAGGTCACTTCACTTTGTGTGCAGGATGAGACGCCATGTATGAAAGCAGCCTCGAAGATGATTCCAGAGCGTTTTATTGGCACAGAATCCAGCCCATTATTCAGCCAAGCCCAACACAAACAACTAGCAGCTTGTTCGGGGTGCCCTGGGCTTTGAAGTGTCAGGATTTCAACTTTTGCTCTTAGTGGGTTGGCCCCAGTACAAGATAAGGGACCACAGCATCTTGTTGGCAGCTGAAGAATGAGAAGACTGACACAGTCATCAGGGGCTGGGCCATGTGTCCTAACCTGGGTTGTAATTGCTGGTAAAACAGATAAAGGACTTTGGGGCAGAGCTATCAATGTTTCTCACTTTGCAGACAAAACACAGTTCTTCCTGGTAAACTCATCTTTCTTTTGGGAGAGAGAAAGGACAGCTCAGCTTTGCACACTGAGCTACAGAAAGGGGCTGCCCAGTTTCAGACACTGAGTCTATGATGTAGAAAGACAAATTTTTTAGCAAATGTAAATCTTTCTTCAGAGTTTACTTTAACTTAAAACCCCTACAAACACAAGCAACTCCCACCCCACTCTGTGTGTGTGTGTGTGTGTGTGTGTGTGTGTGTGTGTGTGTTGGGGACTGAACGAGGGCCTTGCACATGTAGATGAGGACTTTACTGCTGACCTCTACCCCAGATGTTTACCTTTTATTTTGAAACAAAGTCCCGGAAGTTGCTCAGTCTGTCCTTATCCTCACTCTCTAGCCCAGGCAGTCTTTGAACTTGTGATCCTCCTGCTTCAGTCTCCCAAATAGCATGGGATTACAGACACGCACCACCAAACCTGGCCTTCATTTGTTCTTGGCTTCTTGCATTCATTTGCTGAACTAGCTGTGTGCTCAGCAGATGGCTAGGGTTTCTGCATGCCCACTTACTGATCCAGGTCTACCCACCTGCTCTAGGACCCCAGGAGCATGGCCTTCTATGGATGCTATCCATCAGGTTCCACTGATGTCCGCTTCATAGCTAAGCTTGGCCAAGATTTAGAAAGGATGGGGGACAAGAACATAAGTTATTTTTTCCCATTCTTCCATCTCACATCTTCTCCTTGAGTTTCAGATAATAAAGATCTAGAACCTCCAGAGTTTCTGGTAGCTCCCTCAGGCTGCTCACACGGTTATAAACAAAATACCAAACAAAAGAGGCCATCTGTCCTTTTATGTGCCCTTTGGATGCACATGCTTATTTACAATGGATTATAACAGAAAACAACACACTCACTCTGAAGCCTAGGAAGTGAAAAGGTAAAGCCTCCGTTCCCCTCAAAGCCAGGGCCTCTAAGAGAACAGGGTTGCTCTTTGGAAGCAACTCTTTGACCACTTTTGAAAGAAGGCCACCTTCCTATTCCCCTGTGACTGAAGCAAGAAGTGCTGTTTTGCCACATTTAAGCTGCTGAGGTAAGGGAGCTTGCTTGTTAAAGCGGCATAGCTGATGCTATCCAACTAATATTCTTTATCTTATTTAATTCTTATAACCACATTCTGACATAGATCATTGTATTAATCCCCACTTTATACATGAGGAAACTGAGCTATGGAGAGCATAAATAGCTTACAACACGCTCTGAAGGAGCAGGGCTGGCATTCAAACCCAGATCTTCAGACTCTTAAAGCCCAAAGTCATAAGACATAGCACAGTGTTCTCTAACCAGTTTCCCTTAATGGAATGGGGAGCCGCCTCTTCCTGCTTAGGGAAACCAGTTGCTGTCACCGAATTTTCAGATAACGTGAATCCAGCTGACCAGCAGAACGATCCAGCAGCAGGTGTCAGAACTTTTCTCAAGGCTGTAAATTCATGACCAGCCCTTTAATCTCCTTGCTTCAGCTCTCTACCTGCCCGAGGAACACAGGCCTTGTTTTCTTCCCTAATGATTTTAATGTTATTCCCTGGAAAGTAGCATACTTTTCCTTCTTACCCCCCTCTGGAATGAAAATGATACTAAAAGCTCTCTCTCTATTGCTGCTATTGGAGACATACCTTCAGTGAGACAAGAGCTCATGTATAGCTATTTACTTTAATATGACTCACTGAATTATACACTTTAATATGATTCGAATGGAGCCAGGCATGGTGGCACATGCCTTTAATCCCAGGATCAGGCAGATCTCTGTGAGATGAAGGCCAGCCTGGTCTACACAGCAAGTTCCAGAACAGCTGAGACTACAGTGAAACCCTGTCTCAAAAAGAGCCCCCCCCCAAAAAAAAATTATTAAAATGGTAAGCATTATGTCCTATATACCTACCACAGTAGGGGAAAAAATAAACTTTCAAAACATGATTCTTGGACCCATAGATGGCTCAAGAGGGTACTTACAGGCAAGACAAACAACCCAAGTTCTATCCTGACAAGGAGAGAACTGACTCCCGAAAGTTATCATCTGATTTCCATACATGCTTTGGCATGTGTCCTCACCTCACCATACTAAATAAATAAATGTAACAAACTTTTACTGAAAAAAAAAAAGGTTCTTGTTTTTTTGATGGACGAAGGCACAGGCTTACAGTCTTGCTGTGGATGGTTTGCTTTTGAAAACACACATCCAGAGCATTTCCAGGGGTCCTTATCAGCTGGAGGAAATAGGCTTTGTCATTTGCAGGAAGAAATCACTGACTGTGGGTCAGACCAGTTCCTTGCATTCAACAACAATGACTTTTTTCTCTCACCAGAGGAAACTCAGCAACTGGGTGACTTCTGAAATTCTGTGCATAGGAAGGAAAAGCCAAAGGGGCCTTGGTGGCCCAAGCCGGAAATGTGACCCATTCAGTTTTCCAAGGACAATGAGGTCACAGGAGTCTTTTCCTTTCCTAAGCTGGAAATGCCATACCTCAGCAGTTTAGATTCTCTGGCTCTGTTGAGAATGAACACAAAGACTTCAGTTCTCATCCAAACACCCTGTTTTCTCATAATCAGTGTTCCTGGTTTCCCTCACTAGCTTTCCATGGACGTGGCGTGTGCGGCCGCGTGTGGAAACTATTGCATCCTCTTTATGTTTACTTTGCCATGTCGGCACTCATGACAGTGCTCAGAAAGGATGATTTGAAAAAGCCAACCGCCTTTCTTAGAGAAGCTTCTGAGCTAAAGCACAACTGCCCTGAGTTCCTTGAAGAACTGACTCGCTGGGGAAAGTGGGAGTTGAGGATCAGATCATCTGTATGGTGTCCATAGATAAAGCAGGCAGGGGAGAGCACTAGCCCATGCTTGCTCTTGGTTGACCTGACCTGCCTGCCTCAATGGTCAGTGCACTAAGGAGCAAATGCCAGCAGTCTCTCCTCCCTTTCTCTTTGGGGATGATGTGAAGCTTCCACACAAGAGGATAAGCACTCGATTCAGTAGGATGCCTTATTACAGGCATATAGGAACTGCTTCTTTTCCACTAGCCAACCCAGATCTATTTTGCATCCTCTCCCACCTACTCTGTTTCCTGGGACTTGGTCCCTAAGGACTACAAGGTAAGGCTAAACCAGCCCTTGTCTTGGGAGGAGCAGAGGGAAATCAGGGTGTTTCTTCCTTACCTTCGTCCTCCTTACTTCAGCATTCTGGTTCTGAGGGTTTCCTTCAGTATGCTGTCAGTCTGTTGAATACCCTCCCGCTTGACGCCCACATGTCTCATCTGATTTCCAGACCCTAGGAACAGGAACAGGAGCAGAATGGCTTCCTACTGTTTTTTCCTGTGTGTTTTCTAAACCCTTGTGGGATCTCTTAATCTCGCTATGCCTGTGTCAACAGTCCTGTCCTGAAATTGTCTGTCTCTACTGGAGCAAGTCTTCTGCAGCCAAGGGAGGCTTTCAATGCATATTTTCTAGTTCCAAGAATTTCTTGCCTATATGGGCCAAGGTCTGAAATGCCTCAAAGCTAAAATGCAAAACATACCAGCTTCTAAAGGTTTCAAAACTATAATAGTGCTATATTGGTGCTGGAGAGAAGAGTTAGTGGTAAGAACACTTGCCCCTCTCACAGAAGATTAGAATTTGGGTTCCTAGCACCCATGTCAAGCATCTCACAACCTCCTGTAACTCCAGCTCCAGGGGGACACCCACATACATGTACATGCATGTATACATACAAGGAGTTACCCAAGCCCTTGCTACCCAAAATATGGCCCAGAGACCAGCAACATCTGTATCCCTGGGAATGTGTTGGAAAAGCAACAGCTGAGAGTCCATCTAAGCACCTCTGAACCAACGTCTATACTTGAACATGAATCATTGAAGATACACAAGGAGCTTCTCGTAGTTCCTGTGTAACTCTTAGGTCACCTACTGGGCAGAGCCCAGCTCTGAAAATGTTAAAATAGGACAGTGGGTCACTTGTGTGCTCCAAACTGATAAAAGCAGGATAAAAGAGTTATGCCTTCTTTTAACATCCCTTCCTCTCAGATAGCTCAGGCTATCCTATTTGGTTTTCCATCTCCATTCTAGATCTGAGAAATCAGAAAAAGTTAGTGTCCCAAAGTTTACATCAGTTCATAGGTCCATTCTCACTCCATCAAAACCAAATATTATTTAAGTGTCTGTTAAACACTAAACAGTGTTACACAGAAAGAAATAATAAACTAGCCATTCGGAAGAGGAGTGGTGAAAGAAAGAAATATTTAGGAGATGAAATTGCTACAACTTAGAAGTGGTGGTAAGACACAAGGTAGTCGGGGTCGGGCGAGAGTGCAGATGTGACAGTTTCTCAGATTCTAACCCGTGTGGTTGGTGTTTGGAGTGATACTGGTGTTTGAGTGAAGCTAAGGAGGTCAGAGAAGAAAGCAGCCTGGAGAGGAAGGCATGCTGAATTTGGCATCTCACTTGTGTATGCAACCTTGAGCCTGAAATTAAGGGATCTTTTCTCAATATTTATTTTTTGTTGAATGTTTTGGATTTCATGCAATACATATTTAGACCTCCCCTATCTACACTCTTCTCCCCATCGCCAGCTCATAGGATTTCACACATTCTCTCCTATATGTTAAAGTCTATCAAATCAAGGTGTTGTGAGTCCATCCACTGGAGCCTGTTCAGCCTAATTAGCATCATTCCCTTAAAGAAGACCAACTCTCCCTTATCCAACAGTGGTCAGCTGTCAATAGTTCCTCGGCTGAGGTTGGGGCCTCCTGCCCATTTCCCCAGTTCTATATGGTTTCTGTCTGATTGAGTCTGGATGGGTCTTGTGCGTGCCGTCACCACTGTGTGAGTTCACATGAGCAAGGTCCCAGAAGCCTGTAAGACTGTGTTTCCTTATGGTCATGCACCACTCCTGGCTGAGGAAAGACATTTTTAAAAAGAGTTCATCTCCAGCTGGGAGACAGATTCAGGCAGATTCCTGGGGCCTGCTGGTCAGCCATCCCAGACAATCAGCGATCTCCAGATTCAGTGAGACGGACGCCCTGTGTGCCAGATACCTTCAGTTGTCAACTTGACACACCTGGGAAGAAGGAACCTCAAATGGGGAATTCCATCTATCAGATTGGCCTGTGGCCATGCCTGTGAGGCATTTTCTTGATCTTTGAGTGAAGTGGAATGACCCAGGCCACTGTGGGTGTTACCACTACTGGGCAAGTGGTCCTGAATTGCATAAGAAGGCAGGCTGAACACAGGCCAGGAGAACAAGCCAGGAAGCAACTTTCCTTCATGGTCTGTGGTTGAAAGCCTTAGAGACAGTCCACTATGGCGAATCTCCCATTTCCTCTAGCAATCTTATGGGTAACATCCAGAAACAGCAAGAAGTGGGGATCTAGGGGGTAGCCACGCCCCACTCCCATCCTCACCAGGAGAGAAGAACCTCGAGTTAAGGTGGTGTGTATGTGTGTGTTTTCAAGTGTGTGGATATGTGTGTGCAGGTGTACATTCATGTGTATGTTTATGTGTGTGAACATGTGTGTGCATGTGGAAGCCACATGTCAACTTCTGGTATGTCCTCCATCACTTTCCTCCTCGGTGCTCAAGAAAGAATATCCTAGTTAGGCTCTTCGTTGCTATAATAAAGAACTCTAACCAAAACCAACCTGAGGAGGAAAGGATTTGTTTGGCTTATGTATCTCCATCACAGTTCATCACTGAGGGAAGCCAGGGCAGGAACCTGGAGGCAAGAACTGAAGAGTAATCAGATATGCTGAATGATTCCACTTGGCATTTTTCCTGGATCCCAAAAGTGCCACTTGGGAATTAGCTGGGAAGGAAGCGGCTGCTGGCTGATGCTGTCTTGGGTAAACACAAAGGGAATTCCAGTCGTGGAAATGATGGTGTGTCTTCTCTTCCAGGATGAAGAGGTTTCTCTCTGCTTTTATCCTGGCTTTCTTTTTCTGTTTGGTTGGTTGGCTCTTCTCTTGGGACCCCATCTGGCTCTTGTACAGAAAACCCTGTGTGTCCAGACTGCAGTCTGTGAGGTCTTCTTGCTGATTTGCAAAAGAAATCAGAGAATCAGTTCCTAGGTCATCTAGACACAGACTGGAAGCTCTGATAAATGAATTCCAAATGCTGTGCAGTGCACAAGGAATAACAATGTCTTGCACCAAGCTGGGGATAGGATTTATTAGACATTTGTGCTCTCTCTCTCTCTCTCTCTCTCTCTCTCTCTCTTTCTACCTCTCTCTTTTGTATGCACAGGTGTATTCATGCCATAGTGCACAGTGCTTATGTGCAGGTCAAAGGATAACATAGGAAACAGGTCCTCATCTTCCACCTTGTTTGGGACAGGATGTCTTTGATTTTGCCTCTGTTCCAGGCTTGCTGACTCCAAGCTTCCAGAGAGTCTCCTGTGTCTGCATCCTATCTTGCCTTAGGAAGGCTGGGATTACAGATGTGCACTACTGCACTCAGCTTTTATCTAGGTACTAGGGACTTGAACTCAGGTCCTCACCTTCTGTGGTAAATGCTTTGCCCACCAAGGCATCTTCCCAGTACTCTGTTTTAAAAAGTCAAATGATATCAATATTCATTTTCCCACAAAAAGGAAAAACCCTTCATTATCATCTGTGCACTTTATTCTTTATGCTTCCTTTGAAGGTTATGTGTAGCCAAGACGAAAAAAAAAAATACTATGCCTCTGGGGAAGAGACTTGTGATGATAACGTGGTGAGAGTTCCTGGGGATCTGGAACCGAGAAGTTCTAGCTTTGTAGGCAGGAGAGGAGACTAGGAAGGCTTCACATGGAGGTGACATTGCAGCTGGGACCTCAAGGGGAAGTAGCAGGGTGACAGGCAGCATGAGGATGGAAAGACGTTTCCTGTGAAGGGAACGCGATGAGAAAGACACGGGTCCAGGAAGTGTGTGTGCTCAGGAGGAGGGTCTGGTGGGGAAGGAAAGGGAGAGCTGGGCCAGATGATGACTGTCTTCTGAGCCAAACCAAGTAACGTAAAGGTTATCTTAGAGGAAGTGATGACTGTTGGGAGGAATTTCATCAAGTAATTGCTTTTTGTTGTCAAGAAAATACCTAGAACTGGACTCAAGAAATGCTCCCTGGCTAAAGGTGCTTGTCCCCAAGCCTGAACCAACCTGAGTTCAATCCTCAGTACCCATGTGGTGGAAGAAGTGAACAATTCCTGCAAGTTTTCCTCTGATTTCCATAAGTGTACAGTGGCATGTATGCAAATGTGCCCACACATGTACTCTAAATAAACAAGTGTGATGTGTATGAAAGAAGGTCGAAAGAAGGAAAGAAAGAAAGAAAGAAAGAAAGAAAGAAAGAAAGAAAGAAAGAAAGAAAGAAAGGAAGGAAGAAAATATCCAGGACCCCTGTTACTAAGAGAAATTATCCCCATCGGCTCTTATTCCCTAAGAGTTCTTTCCTGACATTTCAGTCATGTTCTCATGAACTTTCTGGACCAGGTAAGACAAGGAACCCTTCCATTGATTTGGCGATTCCTTTGGAATTGATAAAAGACTGTAAACCACATTTTCATGCCATGGTTAACTGAACAGAAAGGACATTCAAACAGATGTTTTACTATGTTTTCATTCAAGAAAAATAAGCAGAGTAAGAAAGTGTTGTTTCTAAGATGCAGCTTGCTCTCAGGATTAAAGATCTGGTCCCATCTAGCTCAAGGCCCATTGAAGCACATCTGTACACTTACTTTGCAAATGTTTGTGTGTGTGTGTGTGTGTGTGTGTGTAGATGGGGTAAGAAAGATTAGACACTGGAGAAATCTGTAGTATACTACCATATCCCAGAAGTTGAATATACTGTTTGTATATGCCCCTCAATAAAGGCACAGTCTGTCAGTAATAAAGTCTGTGATGTGCAGTCTTGCAGCTTACCTTACATGAAGACATAAAAACAGAATCCTTTGAGCTGATTCAGTAATGACAGAGCTTTGAAGAGATGCTGTTGCCTTCCTAGGCTTTAATTAGAAGCATTCATACCTTTCCTAAAAATGTAAACAAAGAAAGACCTAATTTTTAGTGAGGGAGCAGAAGGGTGGGTGGACTACAGAGTCAAGGATAGGCTGGAGAGCGGGCACAGCCATTACGAGCTCAGGCTCACAGCCAAAAGAACTGTAGTTAAGGATAGTCATGCCTATCAATGGACTGGAATAGAGTCCAAAAACAAACTGTTACCTTATAGGCAACAGAGTTTTCAATAAGGATGTGGTTGTTAATACTGTCAACATCACAGGCTCTAGAATTAACCATATCTGTGAGGGATTTTCTAGATTAGGTTGACATGGGAACATGAGTGACTTGATGAAATGTGATTTGATTTATGTATTCATAAATCTCTTTTAATCTGTAGAGAAGTGGGTATCAGAACATCTTTCTGAAGTACCCATAAAGTTTGAGGGTTCAGAAAGGACTCTGCTTTGATTCAAGACTCAGACTCAGTGTCCAGGCCCCTGGTCTCTAAGGAATGGCTAAATCTAACTCTGTACCTAAGACCCAGGTGCTAGGAGGATTCCTGGATTCAGCATCTGGTGAAGTTTCATTTGGCCTCTGACCTCAGCAGCTGGAGCCTAGTATTCCTTAGGCAGAAAATAAATCAGGACTCTCCGATTTTGCTGGGATGATCAGGGCAGGGCAACATGACCATGTGAGACTGGTGATTCTGCCATTCATCAGAATAACCAGGCTATGCTGTCAGGTTAATGAATAGGAGAAATAAGCACTGTTTTTCTAGACCTGGTGTAAGTATACTGAAAACCTGGTCATGCTATTTAGACCATGTAATTTTTCATTACTATTCTAAAGGAGAGATTTCAGAATGGAATGTGCTTCTACCAGAGGGGCCACAGGCAACCGACGGGGTATGTGTGCATCAGAGTAGAATTTCTGTGCATTCTTCATTTCCTCTTTCTACATTTCTATTTTTGTTTTCACTTTTTCTCATACAATTATATAATATTTTAGGAAAACTATACATTTGCATTGCTTATGAATAAATTAATATAAATGAAGGTTCTCAAAAACTTTCCATTAATAGTTATACTCAATTTTTCAAAAATTCCAAGAAATTGATAGATATTTGGATTATTGTTAGCTTTCTTGGTAAAGACTGAATTGATTGGACCTAATTAGCTTTTGAGACCTAGCCCAAAAGAAACAAAAATATATACTTCAGAACACCTGCTAGAAAAGATATTCAATTTTTAAGTTAATTTCTTAATTTTGATTTTTTAATTATTTTGTTGAGCCAGGGTGGCACACCACAGTACAGACCGACCTGAAACTCACTGTGGAGCCCAAAGTAATCTCAAACTTGTCGCAGCCTCCTCCCTCAGCCTCCTGGGTGACTTGATGACAGGCATGAGCCCCCATATCTGGCATCAAGACTTATTTAAAAAAACAAACAAACATGAATTCACCCTAACAGTCTTTTGATCTCCCTGGTGGATGGAGTAAACCCTGTGCAGTCACGCTTGCTTGGGTGTCTGGACTGCTTATCTTCCTTCTCCACTCATTAGACAATTACACCTTCAGCCACAGATTCAACCCTGCCCTAACCTGCAGGATCTACTCTGCCTTCTACTGCTGGAATCAATGTGCCCTAGACCTACGTTCTTGGTTGAAGTATTATCTCATCTTTGTTTCTAGCCCAACGTCTGGACACCTCCTCAATTAGGAGAACTGGTTTTATATATTGATGAGACTTGTGTATTTACTCTGAGGTGTGTTCTCAGTATAGTAATTGAATCCCATTTTATTTCCTGGTTTTAGATTGAGAGTGGGGAGGGAGAGGGAAGAGCAGAGACTAGAAGATTAGAGATTAGTGACTAATCTCCATCATTGTGACTTGAATATGGTTAGAAAGGCCCACTAAGAGCTCATGTGCTGGAACCCTGGTCCCAGGGTAGTACTAAAGTAACGAAACTGTTAAGGGGTAGGGCCTGGGGGAAAGTGGTCAGGCACCCTCAGAAGAGACTAATGCAGTGATCACTAATGAAGTACCTCAGTTACTTCTCACAAGGGCAAGGTTTTAGGAAAAGTGCAAGTCTGGCCCCGGATTCCTTCTGCCTTCCTGTCCCGCCACACATGTCATCTACATGTGCTGCCTTCCTGTCCCACCACACATGTCATCTACACGTGCTCCCACCTTGGTGCTATTTGCCTTCTACACTCAGTATATATATAAGCTGTGATGTAATCACAAGGCCTTCAGTAATGCCAAGCAGATACTGGTGCCACAACCCTGAACTTCCATGATCTAGATAATCTTTACAAAATACACAATTCCGGTATGTTGTCAGAACAACACAAAACACTAGGCCTAAGGCCTACTGCTCAGTTCTACAAAGTCCTTCTTTCCAGGCACATGATTAGGGCCTGGGTACTTGCTGAATTCTTAGTGTTTTTGAATTCTTGAAATGTTTACATGAAGGTGAGAATATGAAGACATATAATTACGTCAAGTAGTCTCACTTCCGATGGCTGGTATCAATTATTAGTGACCTGAAGGAATGTTAATGATCTGCATTTAAACATCTCCCTTAAAGAGCAAAGCTCATCATCTTAAGAACACAAACATGTGGCACACACCAGTCCCCCAGAAATCCTCAAGTTTGAGGTGCATGGCTAGTCAGGAGCCCATAGCTGGCTCCAGGCCCCTAAAATCATTTGGGGCAGCTATGTGCTGGGAAGGATGGTAAGGAGTTCAGTTATGGTCCGGCAGACTCCAGAACCTTGAACTGATGGCTGCCCCTTCATGTCTGACATATTCCAGGTGGCACCTCAAACATTGCCTCTGTAAATTACTTAGCTCCCTCTTCTATTAACAATATTTTTCTCCCCTTAATATTTTCATATTTTTCTTATGTTCTCTAGTTTTAAAAAAATGACCTTAAGAAATACATGTAAGAGTTTGCAGCAAACACTCTGAAGATGTGGATTTGCCTTACTTAGGATCTCCTTGTTCTTTTTAAATGCCTTCATAGCGTGAGCACATATTCCTCATGCGGTTTCATGGCTGACTAAGAGAACTGGATTTCATTGCAGTTCAGGCGGAGTCCTGATTATAGAGACCCACTCCACCCCATCTAATCATATCTATCAGAGAGGCCCATTGGATTACCCATTACACAACAACCAAAGCTCCGCTGGAGGTGTGTCCAGGAGTTACTACATCCCTCAGACTTACTTAACCAGTCAACTTCCTCATGTCTTAAACGGTCACAATTATCTACCTCATGGGATGATTGCTGGAATACAGTATTATAATGACTGAAAAATAATCTTAATTCCCACCTGTTCTAAGAGCTACCACGCCTGCCAGTGTCTTCCAATTGCTTACAGAATATTTCATGGGACAATTTCTTCATAATGTTTTTATCTGAGTATATAAAGTTGAAAGTTCTTCATGGTGTTCTGCTTAGTCTTCAGGACTTCATCTCTCTTGATCTCTTTGGAGGTGCTCACAACCACTGAACCCAGATTATTAGGTGAATAGTGCATAACTGTGACTTTTTCCAATGAAAAGTAACATTCATCTCAGAAAGAAACCATTTAAAAAGTATTTAAAAAGTATTCTGTTTTATGTTTTATTTTTGGCACCGTTCCTTCCTTTATTCCTTCCTTTGTTCCTTTCTCTCTCTCTCTCTCTCTCTCTCTCTCTCTCTCTCTCTCTTTCCTTCTTTCTGGTGCTGGGATATCTTAGTTTCTTTGACTATTGCCTCGACAAAATAGTCAAAAGCAACTTGAGAGAGAAAGGGCTTATTTTGGCTCACAGCTCAGAGCAGGGTGAGGAGGTGAGCAGGAGGGACTTGAATCAGCTGGTCTCCAGGTCTCCATAGTCAGGAAACCGGGAGGGACAGATGCACTCCGCTGCTGAGCTTCTTCTCTTCATTTTACAGGTCCAGATCCCCTGGCCAGGGAATGGCCCCACCCATGATTCAGAAGGTTTTTCCTGGAAGGAGTCTGGGGGAGGGAAAGAAAGAGGAATCAGCCGTCGAGATGCGGCATGAGAACTAAGATGCATTATATACATGTATGAAACTGTCAAAGAATAAAAACTAAATAAGTTTATTAATTTTTTTTCTATAACCAAAAGGGGGTCAGTCATAAATTGAAAATAATTAAGAATCCCTGCTATAGATGTCAAAGGATTTCTATAAAATTCTCTATTCATTAAAAAAAAAGTATCTTCCCACATCAAGTAGTCAAGATCAAGATAATCCCCCCACAGGTATGCCCTGTGGCCCATCTCCCTTGGGAGTTTAGATTCTATCAAATGAACAATTAACACCATCACATGGGACTTGAAGTCAGGACCCTGTACATGTACTCTCCCGCTGGCTCTATCCCCCGCCCCTCAGTGCTGGACATTACGAGTCAGCGGAGATGCTTGGGTAGAAACCTTGCTATCCATTTGGGATAGTATGATGTAGTTTCTTTATCTGCTCCTTAGTTCTGAGAAATTAGTGTTGTTTCCATATTAGAGAAAGTAAAATCTTTTGGGCTAGAGAGATGCCTCAGCAGTTAAGAGCACTGACAGTTCTTGCAGAGGACCTGGGTTCAATTCTCAGCACCCACATGGCAGCTAACAACCATCTGGAACTGCCAGGGGACTCAACACCCTCTTCTGACCTCCTCAGGCATTGCACCTGCATTTACATACTTGTAGGCAATACACTCATGCACATAAAATAAAAATAATAAATAAAATATCTTTAAATCTTTATAAATATTCACATGCAGTTTTGTGTGTGAACGTATATTTTCTTCTCACTGGTCAGTGCTTCTAGCTCACATAGTAAAGTGTATGTAAGCTAAACATAACATACATAAAGTTAATATAAGAAACTACCAAGTACTTTTTTGCTTTTGTTTTTCTTTTTCTTTTATATTCTTTTGGTTTGTTTTTGAGACAGGGTCTCGTGTAGCCCAGGCTAGTCTGGAACTCACTATGTAGCCCAGGATGACTTTGAACTCCTGTTCTTCCTGCCTCTACCTCCCAAGAGCTGGAATCACAGGCATGTGCCACCTTTCTGGCTCCCAAGTGCTTTCCTAAGAAACTAGACCATTTTCACTTCCCCCAGGTGCATGTGAGTCGTCCGTCACGCCTTCCCTGTTCTTATATGGACAGGTTACTGCTTTGTTTCTGAACTCTAGTTCTACTAGTATGTGTGCATCTCACTGGAGTTTTATCACTCATTTACCTGATGCTTCATGGTATTAGCAATCCATACATTCTCATGCGTTTATTAAATATTGCCCAAACATTTTCTCCATTTAAGCAATTTTTTCCTACTCCTGAGTTTTACAATTTTATTTATCTTTAACTTTGTTTTAATTCACATACAAGGTAACTGGTTCCCCGTGGCATCTCCATACACACTGTTTTCGGGCTGACTCTCCCTCTTCTCCCGTGGCATCTCCACACACACACGTTGTTCGGGTTGATTCTCCCTCTCTTCTCCCGGTCTCCTTTCTGTCCCTGTATTTTCCTTTCAGCTTTCATGTTGTGTATGTTCCAGAACTTTCTCTGAGGAGGGTCCGAAAAAACACATTTTCCTACATGTTCTTATGAAAGAGAAGCAGGAAAAGGAGCGGAGCCAGAGGGCCTGAGGCCGGAAAGAAAGAACTGTCCACAGCCTGAAAATGTTCCGAGTAAAGGCAGAGGGCAAGGGAGCTGCCGGACCTGGTGCCGGGGGCCTCACTGCGGACATTAAAGGGGGCCTAGTGAGAATAAAGACTAGAGAACGTACTGTTTTCTTAACATGCATCATCTCGTCTAAGCTCCCCCAAAAGCATCGTGAACTGGATAATTACCACCACCACCCCTTTTTTTTTATCAGAACAGGAAATTACAGTTTGGAATTGAACTAAATTGCCCCAGGACACATCTATCTATCTATCTTTCTTTCTTCCTTCCTTCCTGTCTTTCTTTTTTTCTTTTCCTTCCTTCCTTCTTTCTTCCTTATTTCCTTCCTTTTCTTTCTTTCTTTTTGAATTTTTAAACTGAATTTTTGCCATTTTCACAAAATCAAATTAGATTTTAGGTGGCATTTGGATCCCATTCTCTATCTCCACCTTCTCCCCTTACCCCTCCACCAATTTAATGTACTCTACTAAATATATAATAAGACCTAGAGAGACTAATTTGAGGACATACGTTTCTTAAGAAGAAGGTTTGGGACCATTGTCCTTTTCTGACCACAGTTGAGAGTCATCTGCAGCCAGCCTGCAGACAAAGAGCAGACAAAGAGCAGGGCAGAGCTGTCTGATACCTGAATGATAACTTGCCAGGGGGCTGTCAGCCCCACAGTAATAGAAAACAGGCTCAATGGAGTAAGTATTCATGAAGGATTTTATCTAACAAAGGAAAGGCCTAGAAATAGGGCACTCCTGGACTTCATTTCCACTTTTCCCAGATTCCTGATAGCATCTTGTTGCAGAGCCTACACTTACCTGCAAGATTACAACACAAGATTCTTGAGGTATAATGTCCACATGATTTCCACTCGTGGGAAAAAGGTCACCTCCTCCAGGACATACATCATTCCTCCAACCCAGAGTTCCTCTTCCATCTTATTGGTCAGAACTGAGTCATATTGCTACTTCTAAAATATTCACTTGTAAAGGGACTAGAATTACCATTAACTGGCTTACAGCAATCAAGGCTGATTGTTAGAAGCTAAGATAGGAGGAAGACTTTCAAATGAGTAAAAACAGTTCAGAGGGCCCATAAATCTGGGACTTCTTCACCTTCCATTGGGTTTATTTGGCAAGCTTGCAGTCCATCATTAGGGGAAGCCAAGGCAGGACCTCAGGCAGGAATCTGGAGGCAGGAACTGAAGCATCAGGGAGGAATGCTGCTTACTGGCTTGCTCCCCTTTACTTGCTTGGCTGCCTTTCTTACATAGCCCAGGCCCACCTGCCTATGGATGGCACTACCTGCACTGGACAGGAGCTCTCCTACAACCGTTAGCAATCAAAAAATGCCCCACAGATATGCCCGAATGCCAGTCTGATGGCAAATTCCTGATTGAGGTTTCCTCCCCTCAAATGACTCTGGTTTTTATCAAGTTGACAAAAACTAAACAGCACCCAGTTGTATGCAACTGACCATTGGTCTGTGATGGTTCAATTGTGAATCTATTTGTAAATTCATCTAATCAGGCCAGAACATTTAATTTAAATAACCTGTGTACAACTATTTAAATTCTTCTTTGAACAGGTTTCAACATCTTATTGATTCCTTCACTAATTAATAAGTTAAATACAATCTCTGACACATTTATTTTGTATCTTTTATAAAGCCCTTTAATGAGATTCACATTTCCCTCAATAAGCAAAGAAAAATGGTTGGGTGGGCTGCCAACAGTATATGCAATACAGACATTCTAAAGACTATCAGGGAAGAGATTTAATAATGTAAACGAAGAAAGAAAGACACTTTCCCAAAACCGGTGGGAAAAAATGCACACAAAAGAAGATAGTAAGCTTTTTCATTTAGGACAACTGGGGGAGGAACATCATTCCTGTTTCCCTCAACTCGCAGAGGGCCTTGGTGAAAGCTGAAGAGCAGTGGCCTTAGCATGCAGCCCTCACACTGGCAATCTACCCAGCACATGCAGAAACATCGAGAACAAGATTTTTGGGCAGAAATTTGGACAGTACTTTGGTAATTGTGCGACATCGACGCCTGTTGCAGGTAGATCAGTACAGGCTTGCTGAAGAAGGCACAGGTCAGTTTGGATGTTGTCAAATTCTTGTCCAGGTCAAAACCAGTCTGAGCTGAATACTTGTTCCAGGTGATTGGTCCCCAACACACACACAAAAAATAAGTGTCATTTACATTTATAAGATAACTTTATTGGAACCTGATACTGATCATTTGAAAATACAGC
The DNA here is from genome assembly GCA_035773235.1 of Eospalax fontanierii. Taxonomy (NCBI): domain Eukaryota; kingdom Metazoa; phylum Chordata; class Mammalia; order Rodentia; family Spalacidae; genus Eospalax; species Eospalax fontanierii. The sequence goes on from CM069524.1 coordinate 82,857,346, forward strand.
GCAACTCACTTATTTTCTTACAAAAACAATCCCTTTGACATCTCATTGTCTGTCCTCTTTGAAACTATTTGGTTTTTCTACCATTATGTGCTATTCAAACAAAACATAGAAACAGTTTAGATATACATCATCCCCCCCTCCGCAGAACAGTGTTACTATCAATATAACTTTCTTAACAAGAAAGAATAAAGAAGGGCTAGAGAAACAGCTCAGTGGTTAAGAGCAAGCACTTTCAGAGGACCTGAGTTTGTTTTCCAGCACCTAAATGGGACAATTCACAACCACTTGTAACTCCAGTTCCGGGGGATCCACATTCGATTCCGTGGCCACCTGTACTCATGTGTGTATACCTCCATATATAGAATTTAAAAAAAAAATAAAGAAAAGGGTACAATGACGAACTTTAAATACAGATATCCACAATATTCAGCAAAAGGATACATAGAAGCATTTACTCTGGGGGAACTAATTTACTCTTAATTATATAGTTATAACTCCAGCATAGTAAAGAGTTTTATACTGATTTTTGTTATTAATTGCTGAAATCCATAGTTTCAGTATGCAAGTCCGATCTTTGTAATTCTCTTTTTAAAAGATGTTTTCTTTGTTTTTCCTTCCAATTATATTCCCGGATGCAATTTTACATTTATTAGCTCTGATAGTAAAAATTTTGCCTATTTGGTTTACGTATTTAATATTTTTAAATTTGTGTGAGTGTGTGTGTGTGTGTGTGTGTGTGTGTGTGTGTATGTGTACCTATAGTCACCTGAGGACAGAAGAGGGCATTAAACCCCTTGGAGTTAGAGGTCATTGTGAGCCACTGGGAATTCACTCAAGTCCTTTACAAGAGCAGCAGACACTCTTAACCACTGAGCCATTTCTTTAGTCCTGCCTTACTTCTTTTCAATATTATTTCTTCTTCTTCTTCTTCTTCTTCTTCTTCTTCTTCTTCTTCTTCTTCTTCTTCTTCTTCCTCCTCCTCCTCCTCCTCCTCCTCCTCCTCCTCCCCTCCTCCTCCTCCTCCTCCTCCTCCTCCTCCTCCTCCTCCTTCTTCTTCTTTCTTCTTCTTCTTCTTCCTTCTTCTTCTGTTTTGTTTGAATTGAATTTTTATGTATTTAATACAGAACATCTCAGTCAATCTTAATCTCTTTTATATTCTCTTCCTCACTGGCACCTCCTACAACCCTCTCCCCCCCAAATTCATACACTCTGTCATTTGTGTTAAGGCCTATTATGTCAAGTTAGTGTCCATAGACGTTCCTCATAAATTCATCCACTGACGTCTAGTCAGCCTACCCAGAGTCCCTCGCTTTAAGAAGATCAGCTCTTCCTCAGCCAACAGTAATCAGCTGCCAATCTTTCTTCAGCAAAGAATGGGGTCTGCTGCCCACACCCTCAGTTCCATGCTGGGTTTTGTCTGCTTGAGGGACAGAATCAGTTGTAGTAGGGAAGACGTCTGGGTTGAGCAGACCTGTGGGGTGCTAGTCAGACTTGGTTGGCTTTTATATTTTACTTTTAAATTTGAGGGGAGGGTAGGGATTGAGAAAGGGTCTTACGTAGCTCTGGTTGGTCTCAGGCATACTGCGTAGCCAAGGGTGGCCTTGAATTCTTCCTCCCCTCATTGCCTGCTTCTACCTCCCAAGTGTTGGCCTTACAGATATACTCCAGTACGCCCAGTTTAAGTTCTGATACAACTGTTTCCCCCTGGCATCTCTGAAGGTCGGAGGCAATGTCCATTACTGTTAAGAAGCTGATGTTGTAGAAGTAATTAGTGTACCTTGAAAAGTTTACTTGAACAACCAGCTTTCTTGAACCCTAGGAGACCACTTTCCAGAGGCCAACCAAACTCAGCTTTAGGGAACCCCTCCCAGAGGGAAAGACTTACCCAACCTTAGCTTCCTCCTAACTGGACGGTATCGTCCATATTTAGGTTATATGTGTGTGTCAGAGTGTGTGATGGAGGGGATTGTAATGCTTGCTTTAAGTCCCCTCATTTCAGAGGCCCTGGCGCTCTGAGACCAGTCTGCAGTCAGTTGGCCCTACAGGTTTGGTGTTTCTGCTGAGGCTGTCCCTCACACTTGCCCTACACAAGCACAGACAGAGGAGAACGCTCCCTCTCCCAGTGTGGGTCACTTCCTGCGTGACGGAGAGTCTGAGGATTGGAGTCTTCTCTGCCTCGCTGCTCTGTAAGAAAAGGCTATGCTGAAGTCCCATCCTAAGATAGTACAGAGTCTTCTTGGCTCTCCTTGCATAAAGACGGCACTATCACTTTCCTGGCATTGGCTTTAAAAGGCCTACTGGTGTTTAGCCCTAACCATAGGAAGGAAGAAGGAAAGTGAATGTCTGGTGTGTGGAAAACTGTGAAGGCCATATGGGAAGAGGAATGTGGGTGAGGGATGTTTTGATGCCCCTTGCTGCATTGTTGGGGGCAAATAAGCTGAGACAAATATGTTTGGATGGAGTGCCAAGGGTGGGTTGACACTAGCAATAGACTGTGTGACTTAAGATCTGAGTATCTTCGGGGAACCTGGACAAGCACCAAGCACAGATTATGAAGGCTCAGGCCCTTTCCCCAGATGTTCTGGGGAAAGGTGGAGACAATCACCAAGCCCAGGACAGTGTTTCCTGCCTCCCAGGTGGACCCCACTTCAGAATGAGCTTGACTTAAAGAATTAAAAGTCACTCGTCTTGTTCATCCCATCTTCAGCAGACCCAGCTTTGGGAGGAAAGAGGCAAGTCTAAGGTCACACGGTGACTTCAGGCCAGTGCCACTGGCTTTCTCTCCATTTCCTCCCTTAGTATGTACTCGGAGATTAGAAGGCTTAGAGGAACTCTAACCCTAAAGCCTTTTACCACTGGTATGGCCACCACCATCTTGCCAGGGGCTTCATATTTATCATTTAATTGAATACCCATAAAACCCATAAACCCAATGCTAAAGATACTTTTATTATTTTCATCTCATAGAAAACCAAACCACAAAGATGTTAATTAGCTGGCCCAAGGCTACATGTCTAGAAAAGGGTGAACTGGAGTTTGAACCAGGCAGTCTGGTTTTATCCTGCACACCCCCAACCACCACATCATTTCTGGTAGGTATCCTTACCCCTGCCCCCAACAAAAGACAGACTTCAAGAAGGGAGGCAAAGACCTGACCATCTGTTTTCTATTTGACCGACCTGATTGATTTTATACTTCATATACTGTGAGTGTTAATATAAAAGTCTGTGTTACCAGTTTATTTCAAGTTTAAGAAAAAAGTGCAGCCTTACATCCACAGAGCCCTTCATTCTTAGTGTGAAATTCTTTGGCCTAGCGCAAACCCAGGTCTGCTCCTCACTCTAGACCTCCAGAAGTTTCTTAAGAAGAGTAGGTGCTGTGAATCTCCGAGAGAGTCTTACATATAAAGCCCCTTGAAAATGAAACCGTGTTGTTTTGCTGTGCGTAGGTTTGGCAAACACACTCAAAGTCAATATAACCTTTTGTGTGCTTGCCAACGGCAGTACGTGGAGCCAAGTCACCTATAAGCCTTGCGTCTATACAGGAGGGAGGCATAGAATTCTATTTGAACAAACTGGCTCTGACTTTTCTTCTTCTTCTGGAAATCTAATTCTTCACAGCCACATCACTGAGTGATTGTACATGGTAGTAATTGATACCACATTTTCCTCACTTGATGCTCTGGTCTCTGATGAATGGCATGGATGAACCCCATGAATGTACTACTTTTTACTCCCAGCAGCTGTTCGCTGCTGTCTTGGGTAAAGCTAGGGAAGGAAGAGGCGTGCTTCGTTTTCTTGGTCTTCTCTATGTCTGGTTCTCAGGTAAAGGATCACGTTCAGACCCAGAAGGGAAAGAGACAAGATTTATGCTCAACAAACAAAAACCAAGAGTTAGTTCATGAGCAGGCTGGGGAAGTGTTATGCTCTGAACAAGTCCTCCCATAACCAACCATTTCATAGGTTGAAATGCTAATCTCCAAGATAATGGTGTGAGGTACTAGAGGTGAGGCTTCTGGGAGTGATTATATCATGAGTGTGGAACCCTCAGGAGTGGGGTCAGTACCCTTAAAAAGACTCCAGGGCCAGTGAGATGACTCAGTGGGTAAAAGTGCCTGCCACCAAGTCCAACGACCCAAGTTAGATTCCTGGGATTCACACCGTGGTAAAAAAAAAAAAAAAGAGAGAACCAAATCTGCAAGTTGTCCTCTGACCTCCACAAACATGCTATGGCCTGTGCAGCATATGTGTGTGCAAATGCACACACAGAGTAAACAAATACAATAGAGAGATGACCCAGAAAGTTCATTTGTATCAGGCCCTCACCAGACCAAGCCTACAGGTGCTTGATCTTGGCCACTCTGCATTCAGAACACTGACAAATCTGTTTCCATTGATAAGCGCACCAGTCTGTGGTATTTACGATAGCTGCACAAATGGAATGAGAAACTGGGAGTTGACTCACATCTGGAGAGCAGTGTGGGCAGCCTCTGGAGAAGCAGAGTTCCACGTTCTGGACTGGCCAGCCTGAATCCAGAGAACAGAGTCATGGGCAGGTGTGCTCTGCCAGAGCGTTGTTTCCCTCTGCTGGGTAGCTGGTGGGGTCAGAAACAACCACAGATCTCCCCCAGGCACACGCAATGCATGAAACACTAAAAACAAATGCAGTTTTGCCACATGCCTCAACATGGATGAACCTGGAGAAACTGTACTAAATGAAACAGACCATGCATGGAAGGACAAATGTTTTATGAGTTTGCTTACCTAGAGCAATCATAGGAAAAGCAGTGTTAGTCAGGATGGATGGGGATGAGAGTTGGGGGAGGTGGTAGACAGTCCCATTGCTGGGTAGACAGAGCTTCAGTTTGGGTCACTGAGAAAGTTCTAGAGATGGTTGCACAAAGATGTGAATGTATTGAATGCCACGAAATTTTACACTTAAAATGACTTAGAGTTGGTGGTGTGGTAAACCTCACAAAAACTGAATGATAATAAATGTTTAATGTTACTGGATGATTTGTTATATGTTAATGTATGATTTCCTACAATAAAAAATAAAAAGCTTTGAAATGATACATTTGAGGTTAAAGGTAGTCTTTTACACATTATTGATAATAACTGCTTCAACTCAGGAGGTAAGATACAGGAGGTAAAAAGCCTTGTCAGAAAGCTAATAACCAGGGGCTCCGGCAGAATCGACACGAAGCTGAGCCCACAGCCTCTCAGGCCTCTACTCTTTCCACAGTGTCAGCAACTTGGGGTCTTGGGAACAGAGACACCAGAGTGATTTAGACCCTCCCCAGATTCCCACTGATTGAAACACTTCCTCAGGACCCCACCCATATCTTATTTGTTTGCTTGACTCTCTGTTTATGTGCTGGTCCATCCCTGATGATGGCAACCTGAGGGCAGGACCCATGTCTTTCTGTGGATGGCTCCATTTTTCAACACCTGCAACTTGCCTAGCTCTCAGTAAAACTTAAAGAAAGATTTGCTAAGTGAATGAAAGAATGAATAAATGAACAAAGCATCTCTGGGCAAGTGTAAGCCACTGGGGCTGGGAGATGAGCGGCAAGATGGAAACCTGGAAGCTTCCGTCTTTTTAGTCCTTAAGTAATAGGACCAAATCCAACTGCAAGTTTTCAGAAGCCAGGTAAGAGTTTGGAAAACAAATCAATATTCACATTCATGAAAAGTAATATGAAGATATACGTTTACAGTTTTATTAGAGAACTGAGTCAAACATTATGGAGTAAGAACATTTTCACCATAAGACTGTGACCTGTTTTGTATTTTGCAATGCCCAGCAGCTGTTTGGCTTAAGAAAGATGAACACTAGCGCCCTCTTGTGGACCTCCATTTGAAACCACAAATGCGGAAGAGTTTTGGATCCTGGGACATTTGTGTCCAGTAAACTCTGCTCTGGAGGACAATGCTTTCCTGAGACTCATTGCTTCTATCACTGATCATGTGTCTTAGTGATTTTTGTTCAGAATATTCTGTCTGCTAAGGATGTAGTTGGGCTGGTTTTAATTTCTCAGGAGCTAGATTATGAGCTTATGAAGTTGCTCCACAAAAAGAATTAGCATAAATGAGGCCTGCGATAAAAACCTTTTCACAGTTCCACAAGACCAGGTGTCATCTGAGGAATTCACACTCCAGCCCATGTCTCTGTTCTCTGGTTCCTCCTCCCATGCCTTCTCCATCCTATTGACCCCCAGAAAAACAGCTGCTCATCCTTCAAGGTTTATTAGCATAAAACCTTGATAAGACATTTTCCTTGTTTTAAAAAACACATCTATTTCTTCCTTGATGCCCCTGCCTCCTCTTATGTCCACATGGGCTGGCGGCTCTTGTTGTGCTTCTCCGAGTATCTATCTGAACTCATCATCAATGGCTATGCCATTTGAGCACAGAGTTTCTGCCTTGAGGCCAGTACGCTTGTCCATTCACCAAGTACTCAGCATAGAGGTGGAATAAATGTTGATTAGATTAGCAGCTGAACAACAAGGCAGGAAGCCATAACAGAATCAAAGAACAGGCAAAAACTAGCACGGTAACCCCTCTTTTTCTGTGGTTCCATATCTATGGGTTCAATCAACCACGGATCACAGATATCTTTAAATTGCATTGTTACTGAATCTGAACAGCCTTTTTTCCTTGTTATCATTTCCTAAGCAGTAGAGTATTTGTGTAGATTCTACATTGTGTTAGATGTTGTGAGAAATCTGGGAATTATTTTAAGTGTATGGAAAACATAGATGTGAAAGCCTATGTCTGTAATCCCAGCAGTTGGGAGGAAGAAGCAGGAAAATCAGGAATTGAAGGCCAGCATGGGCTACATGTTGAAAACAATGAAATGAAATGCTGTATAGGAAGATGGATGTCGTTCTGTGCAAACACTGCATCATTTTATAGGAAAGACCTGAGCTGCTCCTGGATTTGGGCAGTCGGCAGAGGCCTGGAGCCAGTCCCCCTTTGATACTGTAACTAGAGAGCTAAATGCAGCACCTTAGCCCTCTAATGTGACTATGTGAAGAGGATGCTACTAAATGAATCGATCAAGAAAATGAGCTCAGGAGCTGTGGTGCGTGCCTGAAATCCCAGCCCGTGGGAGGCAGAGGCAGGAGGATCGCAAGCTCAAAGCCAACCTGGCCTATATTGCAGGACCTTGCCTATATCAAAAAAACCCACAAAACAACAAAGCAGTAACAACTGAGAGGGAGAAAGAGACAGAGAAAAGAGGACGAGCTGGAGCTGTTGCAAGTGGCTGAGCACTTGCTGAGCATGTAGCAGATCTGGGTTTGATCCTCATGACTCCTCCCAACCAATGAACAGATGAGCTCAGAGACAGACTGTACTTACTCAAAGTCACAGGACTCAAAAACAAACAAATGTGACGGCTCCAAGACCAGAGTGTGGACTCTTGACTCCCAATTCCATACTCGGCTCATGCCTCTTCTTGGCAGATGGCTATACTCTGGGACCAGACATTTCAATTCTCTGTGGACATGTACCAAACATTTCAGCACATGTTCAAGTTTTAGTTAGAATCAATAGGCAACGCTCATTACCCAGCCACCCCATTCTCAGGCTAATAAGTGAATAGAACCAAAAAGCATGCTCCCTGGGCCACACGGAATTTCAGGCATATTATGGAGCAATCTGGAATTCTGGAATCCACATACTGCCTTTTACTAATTATATGGTCCTATTCAATTGATTCCTATCTACCTTCACTTTGTTACCCTTAGAATAGATTAAAAGTGGGCATTTTGATAGAATTTGCTAAGTTCATATGTGCACACAGGCTAGCAGAGAGTAAATTAATTGTAGCTGCTATTGGTGTTTAAAGAATAGTTTCAGTTACTTCTTTTGAACTGTCTACATTGGGGAAATTTACTGTACAATACTTCTACTAATTTCAGTCTGTGATGGGTGATTTCCTCCATAAAGTTTATTTAGTCTACCTTGCTCTCCCTGCCTCCAGGATCATATTGTATCCTCCTCCTCCTCCTCCTCCTCCTCCTCCTCCTCCTCCTCCTCCTCCTCCTCCTCCTCCCTTCCTCCTCCTCCTCTCCCCCCTTCCTCCTCCCCTCCTCCTCCTCTCCTCGTCCTCCTCCTCCTCCTCCTCTCCTCCCCTCCTCCTCCTCCTCCTCCTCCTCCCCTCCTCCTCCTCCTCCTCCTCTCCCCCTTCCTCCTCCTTCTCCTCCTCCTCTTCCTCCTCCTCCTCCTCCTCTTCCTCCTCCTCCTCCCCTTCACAGCTAAACACTCAGTCTATCCCTCCATATATGCCCTTCTATGCTCCTGAGTATGCTGGTTTCTCATGGCCAGTGGCTCAAGACAACTATTTAAGTAGCTGGCTGAATCGCTTCCAATATAGAAGAAAGCCTTTGCTTCTCTGAGGGAATTGTTCTCCGAGCACACTTATCCTAAGGGAAGAGGATTTGGGGGTACCAACTGGTTTGATGGCCATTATCTCCTTGCAAATAGTTTCATCTCTCTGACTTCTCATTGCCTTCAATACCAATTCATGTTACAAGTCCCCCTTGAAAGATTAGGGAACTCATCGTGCCCTCTGGCCAGCCAGCTTCTGTCACCAGAAGGTCCAAAAGCAGCCACAGCTTCCTGAACTGATAGCTTCTACTTTTCCCCTTGCACGCGTGGTGCAGCTCCTTCCTCTTTGCGGTGCAGCTCCTTCCTCTTTGCACGTACAGGCTCCGGGCTGGATTTACCTGACCCTTAGGCAAATCCCCCCCAGCCAACATTCGTTTCCTTCCCAGAAGCTGAAAGGAATGCTGCTCTCCAAGTCCAAGGGGTTGCCTTTATTTGAAGAGTCAATAAATCATTTTAAGTGAGATCTTGGAACTAAAGCAGCTTAAGGGCTCCAACATTTTTTACATCGTTTTATAGAAAAACTCAAAGCTTCTTGGGAAAAGACTAATTAAAAATTAAGTTTGGCATGGTGTGATGGAGCATGTTTATAATCCTAACATTCAGAAGGTTGGGGCAGGAGGAAGGTTTGAGGTTAGCCTGGAAATACCTAGCAAGTTCCACATGAGCCTGAGCTATGAGACCCTGTTTCAAAGTTGAAAAGTGTATACATACATTCATACTCACATAAAATTAAGTTTGGCAGTAACTAAATTTTTGATTGTTTGTGATAGGGTCTCATGGAGCCCAGGCTGACTGGGAACTCACTATGGAGCCGAGGCTGACCTTGAACTCCTCATCTTCCTGCCTCTGTCTCCCAAATGCTGGGATTACAGGTATGTGCCATCACACTCAGCTCAGTAGTAACTAACTTTGATGCTTACTAATGACAACACTTAGCTTAGTAAAAGAGAACTTAAAACAGGCACATGCTAGTCTGCCTAAGCCCTAAGCCTGAGGCTCTTACAGAAGCTTGGGCTGGCATTTCCTCATATTTGCACTTCAGAGTTCTGGTAAAACTCCAGAGCCATACCCAGGGAGATTTTGTCTCTTGAAGAAATTCAAACCACATGCAGTGACTGATTAAATAAGTATGACTCAGAACATATTTCTGTCACTATTGGGCAAACTAAAATTAAATTGGCCACAAATCCCATAAACCATCCATGGTCGCCTGGTAAGGCAGAGACTGAAATGGAAGGCCCAGCAGCCCACATTTACTTTTGTTTAGGGTATGAGCGGATGCTTTTCTTCCATGAACAGAGTGAAGATGGGAATCTGGGGTCCAGCCAGAGCTACTTCTGCAGTTCTGAAGCCCAGTCTCTTTCTATCTTTAGCACCAGTTTTGTCTGAGTGGAGGGTGGAAAGCCACAGTGCTCACGTGGGCAACTGAGTCCTCCCCTTACCTTCATGGCTTTGAAGGACACAGCTGCAGGCTGCCGGGTTTAGTGGCAGCTGGTTTTCAGGTTTGTCTGTCCTTTCTTCTTAGGGTGGTTGTTTACAAATGTGAAAAGTCCCCAAACCGGCAAACACAGTGTAGGATCACCTTCCTGGTCACAGGAAGCACAGGATTCAAGGAGATATTTGCATTTGCAGGTTAATTTGATGTTTTTCTGCTTTTCTCTCTTGCATTGACTGTTCAAGAGGAAGGTAAGCAATGGGTCTATCGGCTTAATCCCAGACAGGAAGTCAAATCCTGACCCTTCAGCTAATCCTGTAACCTTTTATTGTTTGGATGGGATGCAGGAAGAGGCTTTGGATAGCGGGCCTTGAAGCCAAGAAAGAGAACCATTTCCAAAGCATATAAGCTTTCTCAGACACTGGGGGAAAAGCAAGTGATACGGAGCTTGTATGTGTGTATGGTGTCAAAAAGAAAAATTTCCTCCTAATTGGGATTTTTATGTATTTTTTCTTTTTTAAGAATTCCATGCGTGAACATTGTATTTGGATGACTTTCGCCCCTCCAGGTCTCTCCTCCAACTGCCCCGTGTCACTGCACTCCCTCTGTGTTCCTTGCCACTTCCCTGGTGGTTACTGTTATCCGGGCATACATACGTTTATAAATATAAAGATCCCATGGGTGCAGCTCCTCTATCATGTCTAGGATGTATTATCCAGCTGCAGGCGTTCTGTTTTTCTGGCTCTTACAATCTTTCGGCCCCGCTTCCCCTGACGTTATCTGAGCCTTGGTGCAGGGGTTGCATTGTAGGCATCCCTGCTGGGGTTTGGTACCACACAATGCCTCACTGTCTTCACTGTGTAGTACTCTCCACCTGTCGCATAAAGAAGCGTCTCTGCTGAGTGATGAGAGCTACATTTAAGCTAAAGGTTCAGAACTAAGATCCACAAATGAGATAGAACGTGTGTCATACCTTTTTTCCTGAGTCTGGATTACCTCACTGGAACACTTTCCAGTTCCACCCATTTACCTGCAAATTCCATGATTTCATTTTCTTTACAGCTGAACTGAACTTCATTGTGTAAATGTACCACACTTTCCTTATCCACTCTTTAGCTGGAGGACATTCACGCTGCTCCCATTTCCTTGCCAAGGAGCGGTATTGCTGGGTTCTATGGCAGGTGTATTTTTGGATTGTGAGAACACACCACACTGATTTCCGCAGTGGCCGAGCAAGTTTACACTCCCACCAGCAGTGAATGAAGGTTCCCCTTCCCCACGTCCTCCCCAGCATCTGGTGCCTTTTCTTCTCTTGATCTGAGCTATTCTCACTGGGATAAGACGGACTCTTGAAGCAGATTTAATTTGCATTGCCCTGCTTACTAAGGATGTTGACCACTTTTAGAGCTATGTCTTAGCCATTTTCATATCTTTTGATGACTATGTTTAGGTACATAGGCCATTTGGAAAAAAAAGAAAAAACATTTTTATTGCATGTGCTGGCTAGTTTATATCAACTTAACACAGTTAATGGAACCTCAATTGAGGAATTTTTCCCACCAGATTGACCTGTGGACAGGTCTGCGGGGTGTTTTTTTTTTTATTGCTAGTTGTTGTAGGAGGGTCCTGCCCACTGTGGTCAGTACCATCTCTGGGCAAGTGGGCCTGAGCTATATAAGAACCCAAACTGACTGAGACAAAATGTTTTCTTTCTCCCTAGGCAAACACCTCAGAGTAAAATGGCTGGTAAACACAGTATGCATATGTCCATTTTTAAAGAAATTGCCACAGTGTTTTTCAAGATATCCATACCATTTTATATCCTCACTGGCAATGTTTGAGAGTTCTAGCTCCGTATCTGAGGGAAATGATTACAAAGAGTTCAGATCTTTTCTATCAAAAGAACGATCATAGAAATGTAAGCTTTGTATCTGTTATCTCCCCTACCTTGTAAACCTTACGTTTACAAGAAGGCCCTGCTTCGTTCCTGGAACTCGATGACCTGGAGCAGCTGACTTCTTCTCCCTTTCCTTCATTTCCTTTGTGTGTTTTCCATTTGTTAAAAACTAGTCAATCTCAAGAGACTGTGAGGCCAGACCCTAGTCAATAGGTAAAAGGCATGGTACACAGAACAAAAACCTATCAAACTTCCTGCTCAGCGTTCTTGTTGACTGCTGGAACGAGGCAGCTCACACTTCCACAGACTAAAAGCTGCCTTTCCAAGTACTTTTACTTTGTCTCTATGTTCTCTGTGAAGTAGTGGTAGGGGCTTGGACCGTAGGTTTTATTTATAAAACACCTTCACCAAAACTGAGCATGGTCAGTCTTTTTCATTGTGCCCATCCATTATGCTGTTTCTGACATCTGGCAATAAGAATGTTCTGACAGTCTTCACAAAGCTTTTCCATGTAGGTGTGAGGACCCAAGCTCGGCTGTGGTAGGAGAGGGGAGGGAGGCCGTGGAGACAATGAAATGCAATTCTTAGAGATCTTGGGTTAGGAAGGGATACTCCACATTTGTTTAAAAAAAAAAAAATCCCAAATCAAAATAGAGTCATTCCAGATTTGAGCCATAACAATTTAAAGTTTATTCTCTTAGTTCACAACATAGGCAGTTAGGTGGGGCTTTGCAGAACAAAATGTTTCTTTTGAATTTTACCACATCCTAAGATCACAATGTTTCTTGAGTAATACTATGTATGGGTCGGATAAAGGTCAGCTGGAACTTCTCACAATTAGCAACGTTTTGAATATACCACATCTTTACCTTTCTCCGATGGGGAAGCTGGAAGGAGAGGCGACAACAGTGAGAAGCTGGACACAAACGTGTCCTGGTCTGCTCAGGGGGTTCCATCCTAGTGCTGTCCATCCTGCACGTGGTCTGCTTCAGTCAAAGCTTAGAGTAAGAGTCAATCAACAAAGCCTGACAACTTTGATGGAATAAAGAAGATGTCACATATTCTGTAACTGGTCTAGAGAATATTTCCCATTTCTTTCTGAAAAGGAGAAATGTAAGCACAAATAACAATGTGAGTGTGTGGAGGTGTAATATAAAACTAGGTGTTCATGAGATGGAAATGTGTTAGAACCACTCACTAAATCACATAGTCTGTGAGGGTAGAGATGGAGCTGGAAGGAAGCAGGATTCCCATTCCTGCCTCTGCTAGATAGCTTCAGTTGTCAATTTGACACGCCTGGGTGGAGGGGGGGAACATCAGACGAGGGATTTCCACCACTGGATTGGCCTGCGGCCATCCATATCTATGGGGCATTTTCTTGATTGTTGAGTGATGTGGGAGGCCCCAGCCCATCCTAGGCAGGTGGTCTTGTGGTGTATAGGAAAGCAGGCTGAGCATAGGCCAAGGAGCAAGCTGATAAGCAGCAATCCTCCACAGTCTGTGTTTCAGTCCCTGCCTCCAGATTATTGCCCTGAGATCTAGCCTTGGCTTCCTTTGGTGATGGACTGTGAGCTATGAGCCAAATAAATCTTCTCCTCCTGGAGTTGGTTTGGTCAGTACTTTTCTATTGCAGCAACAGAGAATAACTAGAACACAAACCTTTACTGTCTGCCCTACCACTGCTTTTTCACCTTCTTTCCAGATACACTGCAGAACTGACCCAGCCTTTGAGCATGACCTTGTTCAGAGAAAGGTCTTTACTGATATAACCAAGTTATCAAAGTGTCCTGCTGCATTAGGATGAGCCTTAAACCAATGATGGCTGTTTTTAAGAAAAAGAGAAATTGAAGCCAGGTGTGGTAGTACATACCTGTAATCCCAGCACTCAGGAGGCTGAGGATTGCAAGTTCAAGGTTAGCTTGCCTGGGCTCCATATTAACAGTTTATCTCAAAATAAATTTAAAAAAGAAAAGAGGAAAGAAAACAGGCAGGAAAAGAAGCATGCATGAGGGAAGAAGGCCGTGTGATGTGATACTAGAGACCAAAACTGGGGGGATGATTCTAAAGCCAGAGATCACCAAAGACTATTATGTCCCCTCCAGGCTCATCTTTGAACACCTGGTCTCCAATTTGTGGTGTGTCTCAAGAAATTTATCCTCCATGCCTTAGCGGGCGGGGTCTGGTTAATCCAGCTGGATAAAACAGAAACTGATCTTCCATTTAGAGAGACTGATTTATTTAGGGCAATTTACAAAGTTGCTGGTTACTTGCAGCCTGCCCGCAAGGTCCGCGACAACCAGGTGCAGGGCTCTTAGTCCATTCCCCGCCAGAATTTCGCTTCCACTCACACGATTCTTAGGACTGCGGGGACTTGGAATGCTGCCTTCCTGAGTCTTGGCCTTCCACATGGGCCTGGGGCCAGGGCATTTTTCTTCCTGAGTGGCTTCAATCCGTGCCCCTCCCCAGAACTTGCTGCCATGCTGTCTCCTCCTTCTCCCCACCTTCCTGCCCCCTTATTGGTCAGAGGGCGGGACTTGCCACGGAATAAACCAATAGAAAAAAAAACTCAGAGAGAAACCCGTATTTATCACACACTCCACCCCTTTCTCTCTGGAAAACAAACAAAACATAACAACACAACAATAGCCATAAAGGAAAGCAGTAACATCCACATAGACCATCACAAACACAACCACTTAAGTGGTTGTATCATATTCACCTCACAATCACAGTAGTGTCTCTACTGGAGCCTATAACTTCCTTTAATACCATTGGGAGTCAACTTTGTTTTTTTTTTCCATATCAGACATGTGTTCCGTCCCTGAAGAGCGGGTCTTAAATCCAATTATGAATATGCTGAGGATGCACATACCAGATGAGATTCTATTACACCTGTAGAACATCTGACAGTGAAGCACGCATGATCTGTCATTAAGCGGAGCTTTTCAGGACCATTCTCCCATGGCAGTCTGCGTACCCTCTAGCATTATGAAGACCAGCCATCCATTTGTAGGGAGTCTTCAGCTCAGTCCCAGCTAGATCTCTCTTTCCATGTCACATTTTCAGTAATAGGGCCTTACTGTCCATTTCCAGTGTGCAACAAGCATTATGATGTGGCTATTGCCTTTTGTTTTGGTAGAGGGGACTTTCAAGGTTCCCTTGGCCAACAGCTCATAGGAAGGGTCAACCCATGCCTGGTACTGGAATTGCTAGTTAACAATCACATAAAGTATACCTTTATTCTTTGACATCTGAAGGCCTAGGCCCATAGAACTCCCAGAATTCCACAGCTATACTTCACCCTTGTACCCTGTATGAGTTACATTCCATTCTTGTTCCTTCAGGTATACTTGACGTCTCTCAATTGGGTTTCATATTTGTAAAACACTCAGAGGTTAACATTATATATACAAGGTCTAACATAACATGGAAAATTAGCCAGTCCTTCACTGTCTTTAGTTATTGTCAAGAACCCATTTAGTGTCCCAGAGTCATCACATGGAGCCTCCATGCATTCCCGTATCCTTGCCAACCTCGTTGATGCTGGCCCAAACTGTCTGGTCCTACATAGGGCTAAGGAAGAATAAGGTTTTTCTTGCCCCTGTCACCCCTGTTCATTCCTAGGGCCAGGGAGACCTTGGATCTGATTCCTTACCCTAGCCACACCTGTAGTCTCTCCATTGACCACACCTGACTGTTGGGAGAGGCCCTGGCCAGGCAAATTGTCTCCACCCCTCAAATAGCCAGTCACAGGGAAGAAATGTACTGTTTACTCGGGGAGGGGGGGGTTAGTATCCACCCCTGGGATAAGCTTCATCCTATGTGTACCTTTTGTGAACTGTTTCTCAGGGCTCAAAGCCTCCCAGAGCTGCTTTAGCACAT
Organism: Eospalax fontanierii; assembly: GCA_035773235.1. Lineage (NCBI taxonomy): Eukaryota > Metazoa > Chordata > Mammalia > Rodentia > Spalacidae > Eospalax > Eospalax fontanierii. Next base: position 82,872,956 of record CM069524.1, read on the forward strand.
AATTTGGTTTTTTATCAATCTTTTCTTTAGGGACTTGGGCTAAACACAAGTCTGTCCACATTTGTCTACAAGTAACCCAAGCAGACCTCCCTTTCTGTTTTGTCTCCCTTATGCATCTTTTAGGTCTTTCTATTTTTCTACAGACATGCTTCACATGCTGGTCCAGGTTATTTAAACCTGTCAAAGCCTCTCTGGCCTTGTAAAGCTCCTGCCCCACCTGGGGATCCAGTAGGGACACCAAAGCTCCATATCAACGTGGAGGTCCTTGTTCAGTGAAATCTGTCATTAGATCTCTAGAGAACACTGTCCTATCAGGCCCAGTGAAAGGACTACTGTATACTGCTTTCCTCGTGGCCAATTCTCTTAAGAGCACCTGTCTTTCTTGTGTCGTACTCCTGGAATTCATGGGGATCTCCACTGGTGATGACCAAGTGACTTCTGTGGCATGCACAAACCAGTTCATCAGCGACTGCTTTCCCTTGTATTGTGCCAGATTATGCAGCTTAAATCTCAAGGAGGGATGAGTGGTTATGTTGCTTAGCTGTCTTGCTTCTGCAGCATTGACGATAATTTCATCTGCTCCTCTATCCCATATTCTCAGGAGCCAGGTGATGACAGGCTCTTATGCAGCTTGTTTGAATGTCCTCCCAATTTCCAGCAGCTCTAGGGCTAAAAACCCTTTATTCACTAAGTCCTTACGTTTATTACAGCATGTTGACATTACATCAGCATGTTGACATTTAGATTTTTTCTTCTGTATTACAGGTTGAACCTGAGAGGTATTTTTAGCGTCTTCTGGGTTGCTTCCTTCCTGCTCACTGTCAGCTTTCTCTTGTGGGTGTTCAGCTGATATACTCTGGGCTTTCTTTTCCTTTTTATCTAATTTATTAGTGAGGTCAGTGGCTGATGCAGAAAAGATCAGTCTTATTTCCCTCTCTTGTTTTAATCTCTCTCTTAACTCTTCAGTCTCTCTCTGGGCTATAATCTCTGTTTGAGATAAGTTCTTTATCACATATAGCAGAGGCCATGCTGCCTCAGCCATCGCCTGCTGGAGTCTTGGCTCTTTCCCATCCAGCAGAGTTTTCAAAGTCTGCTTCAGACCCTCTGCTGTTCTTAGAGTATCACCATAATCCTGCAGTGAGGCCCAATGGCTCAGTAAGTGCACCACCCCATGCCAGCCACAAGCGGGTTCCCATCCTGGGATTTCTCCCCCAGACATTGCTGGCTTTGGCAATATTAAATTAATTAGCCACCTGAGGATCCACTGTAACAGCCATGCCAGAACTCCTTTTGTCTGCTTTCCCTCCTGCGGGTCTGCTGTAAGCGCAGTTTGTGCTCTTAACCACTGAGTTATTTTTCCATTTGTGCCAGCCGGATCCTGCTCACAGCGCCAATTGTCTCATGAAATTTATTCTCCACACCTTAGCGGGCAGGGTCTGGTTAATCCAGCTGGATAAAACAGAAACCGATCTTCCATTTAGAGAGATTGATTCATTTAGGGTAATTTACAAAGTTACTGGTTACTTGCAGCCTGCCCGCAAGGTCCGTGACAGCCGGGCGCACGGCTCTTAGTCCATTCCCGGCCAGAATTTCGCTTCTCCCAAGATTCTTAGGACTGCCGGGACTTGGAACGCTGCCTTCTGAGTCTTGGCCTTCCACATGGGCCTGGGGCCGGGGCATTTTGCTTCCTGCATGGCTTCAATCCGTGCCCTTCCCCAGGACTTGCCGCATGTTGTCTCCTCCTTCTCCCCACCTTCCTGCCCCCTTATTGGTCAGAGGGCGGGACTTGCCACGGAATAAACCAATAGAAAAAAACTCAGAGAGAACCCCATAGTTACCATACATGGTGTAATGTGAAGGCACTTGGGCCTTTAGCTTGTGGGGCCTGGCTGACAGAAGCAGGCACTAGGGTAGGCCTGAAAGTTCTGCCTGCCTCGTTTCATCCACAGACTCTGCATCCTGGCTAACATGTGAAAAAGCCTCCATTGCATGTCCCACTGCTGTGAATGTGCCTTCTCAGCCATAAGGGACTCAAAGTCCACTGAAACTTCGAACCACAGAAACCATCCTCCCTCTAGTTGTTCTTTCTTTTGTCACAGAAATGAGAAATGTAACCAAGGAAGAGCCCCATTTGCACAAGTCCCAAGGTGTCAGTCACAAATATTCAATGGTATTAGTTCTCATCCTGGAGAGAATGTTCTTCTTAGGACAGATTAATATCTCTATTACATATTCCTTTAAAAATTTATGGCAAAAAAATGCTCATAGAAAAACTATCTACAGCATGTGCATATTAATATTAGTTTTATAGCAAACAGATTATCTTCATCTGTTTTGTGTGACTCTAACAGAACATTGAGGCTGGATCATTTATGACAAACATGGTTTCTCACCATTCTGGCATCAGGAAGTCCAAAGTCAAGGTGCCAACATCTGGAGTCTGGTAGAAGCCTTCTTGCTGCATCCTCCAAGGCAGACTGGAAGAGGGCACACTGAAGAAGGTAAACCTGCTCCAGTGAGCCCTTTGTGTAAGAATATTCGTTAATTCACCCTTCAGTGTGGAGCCCTCATGACCTAAACATCTCCTGTTAAACCCAACCTCCCAACAGTGCTTCGTCAGGAATCAAGCTCATAGCATGTGAATTCTATGCTCAGACCACACACTCAGACCACAGCACACTCAAATAACTGCCACTCAGATAACAGAGCATTATGAGCAACCACCCCACCCAGGCTTCCATACGGCCACAGCCTCTCCAAACCCCACCCTCCAGTGGGAAGCACTGACCTCAGTCTTGGGTTTATTTCTTCATTTTTATAGTGTATAGCTATATACATCCCTAAAAATACAGTTGAGTTTTATGTTTTGATGTTATATAAATTGAATAGACTATATGTATTTTTATGTCTACTTTTTTGTTGGTTTACTTGGATATTTATTTGAAGCAGGGTCTTACACTATAGCTCAAGCTGGCCTTGAACCTCCAATGATCCATTTGCCTCAGACCCCAGGGGCTAGATTACAAGTGTGAGTTGCCAGGTCTGGCTTCTATTTTTCTTTCACTAATTCTTCTTCTCTTCCTCTGTCCCTTTTTACTTTCCTTTTTTCCTTCCTTTCTGAGGTGCTAGGGATGAAATCTAGGGCCTTGTGCATGCTAGGCAAGCTTTCTACCATTGAATTACACCTCAATCCTAATGTCTACTTTGTTGATGGAAACTCTGGTTTGGTTTGGTTTTTTAAGAATGTTATTCTCAAAACACATTCTTCTTTTCTTTTCTCTCAACCTTCTTATCTTCAAGCTTCCATAGAAAAACTCAGTAATCTCTAAGTACTTAATTGCTTTTCCAGGTCAAGTTTCCAAAACTTACCCCCAAATAACATGGTCAGGTCTATCAAGCAAGACTCTACTCTGTGGTACAATTTCTGTCCTAGTTTGCTTTCTTTTGCTCTGATAGCATACATATCAAAAGCAACTTGGGAAGGAAAGGTCTTATTTGGTTTATACTTCCATGTAACATTCCATCACTGAAGAAAGTCAGGACAAGAATTCAAGGCAAGAATGGAAGCAGAGTCAACAGAGGCCCACCTGCCTAGGGGTGGTACAGCCCAGAGTAGACTGGGCCCTCCCCCATCAATTGGCCATTAAGAGGATTCCTCACAGACATGGCTACGGGCCAATCTGATGGAGGAAATTCCTCGAGTGAGGCTCCCTCATCACAAGCGACACTAATTTGCGTCCAGTTGACAAAACTCATCATCAAAACGTTCAATGCCATTTCAAACACCAGTCTTTTCCTTGACAGCTAGTGTGTTTACTACGTGTTTCATTTGGTCCTCACAATAGCTCCAGGTACTAGATAGTACCTGCATTACATTGGTTGTATAAAGATGGGAACTAAAGCTTGGAGAGAAACATCTTACCCAGGAACATGTCTGGGTTTGAGCCTCAGCAACAGGAGCTCAACTCTGCCTCATCTTGGAGAGTTGGGGGAAAGGAAGCAGGCTGTCTATGAAAGCTCGGTTCACTTCATATAATAGAAAGGAGTTCATTCTGTCATGCATTCCTTTACAAGCCTCACTCTTCTGCTTTCCCATTTAGGTTTGTGATCCATTTCAAATTAATTTTTGTGTGTGGGGGTGGGTTAAGTTAATGCTCAGGTTTCTCACCTACCAATGTCAAAATGCCCAAGTGGCATTTGTTTGAAGGGTCAGTACTTTCCCACTGAATGACAATGACAACTTTTGTCACAAGCAAACCACAGGTGGGTCTGTTTTTGGATTAAAAAAATATCAGAGCAAAATGTTTTAACATATAAATTTTCTCATTGCAGGATCTATGGAGGGAAATCCTACCTTTGCCTGTTTAGTTTCTCTCATGTTGCCACTTCTAGAATAAAAGGAATCTTGCTTATTGGGAAAGGTGGGGCTTCCAACATAAACTAGAGATTTATTTTGACCCATTCATCTTATGGGTTTTTTCTGTGACTCTAACATTACTTCTGGGAAAAGGTCTAAAAAGCTAATTGCTATAATAAAAAGAGAACCCAAAAATTGTTTAAGCTGTGTATTGGGAGAGATTAGGTGTAGAGGAATGCTTGAAAGTAGATTCTGGGTGCAAAGAGATCAGAGAGGGGGCAGATAGATGCAGTCCAGTTGATGATGACTTAGGAGCATGATTATTGCTGGTGGTCCTCAAGAAATTTTATTATTGTTGGCTTTGAAACATGTCTGAGTAAGTTTGAGGCTGTTTCAGTCTGATAAGAAACCACAGGATAGTCACAGGAGCAGAAGGTGACTTAGGGAGATTGTGTTGCTTTTAGAATTATGATCGTGGGAATTTCAACCAAGCCACACAGGCAAGGTTTCCTGAATTCATTGAATTTCTAGAGAAAGTTGCTTTCAGTATGCTGTTTTCTTTCCAATAAAGGTAAATAAGACAATGTGTAAGTAAATTTAGCATGATTTTTAAAAATAATTTTTCAAATTATATGATTGAAAAATTAGAAAATAAAACTGTGGTGGCATATGCCTGCAACCCTGCACTTGGGAGGCCGAAGTAAGAGCCAACTTGGGCTACAAAGTGAGATCCTTTCTCAAAAACTGCCGTTCATTGAACTTTGTTGGGTCAACAAACATTACCATCATGTATAAAGGGGTGTGAGCCTCTCTTGGACCCCAGAGTAAGGTCTCATTTATTCCCTTCCTCACCTTCCTCCTCCTCTTCCTCTTTCTTCTTCTCCTCTGCCACTGTTAAGTTCCATCCCTCTTCCTCCCTCCAACCTTTTGTTTTTCTTATCGACAACCCACTGTAGTTTCTTGGAGCCTGTGAAGACACACTACTGAGCTGTAGAGAAGCACCTGGCCTGTCCCACGGATGGAGGCCTTGCCGCTGCTGATGAGGGATGGCCGTGATGCAAAAGGAAGGGGGTGACGCACCAAGACCTTCTGCTCCAGGTGCTCTTTCTGCTTGGTGATGTTGAGTGTTGCAGGGGCAGAAGTGACTGAAATGGAATGATCAGAGCCCTATATTTTGAGAAAATTCTATTCAATTTCACAAGCATCTGCTGATCCCTGGCTGTGTGAGGCTCTGAGCGCAGTGTTTGCACAAGATACAGACATGGTATATGAATGACAGGAACTGCTATGAAATAAACTCTCTGACTGAGAGCATAGGGATAGACTTTAAAGAAAAGGGGAATGAATGCAGCGAAGCAGGACGGAGGGTCAGGCACTCGAGCCTCTTCACTGACCCTGAAAGAAACCTGAGGCAGGGCTTCGCTGCAAGCAGTCATTGCTGGCTATTGAAACATGTTTGAACAAATTCCTTTCTGCCCAAGTTTGTTTATATTTCTTTTTTTAAAAAATTATTTATTTATTTATTTTATGTATATGAATACATGTATGTAAGTGCAATCACGTCATGCAGCATCCATGGAAGCCAGAAGAGGGTGTCAGATGCCCTGGAACCGGAGTTACATATGGTTGTTAGCTGCTGTGTGGGTGCTGGGAATTGAACCCTGGTCTTCTGCAAGAGCAATCAGTGCTCTTAACCTCTGAGCCATCTCTCCAGCCCCTTATTTTTTCTTACTTTTATTTTTATTAATTTTTAAAACCAGGTTTCTGCAAATCTCATACAATACATTTTGATCATATTTAGATCCTATCCTATATCTGTACCTCTGCTTACTAACCTCCCACCAAATTTCTGTGCTCTAATAGAAATATATTAAGAACTATAGAGACAGTTTTTTAAATTGACTCATTGTGTATTTAATACAGAAGATCTCAATCAGTATTAATCATCCTAACAGCCCTTTCCCCACCAGCACCTCTCCATAGTCCCTGCCCCCACCTGCAATCTTACATTCATATGTGTTAAAGTCTATTATGTCATGTATTATGTTAGTGTCCCCAAATGATCTCAGTGCACGTTCATCCACTGAGGTCTAGTCAGCCTACCCAGAGTCTGTCACTTTAGGAAGACTAGTCCATCCTCACCCAACAGTCATCAGTTGCCAATATTTATTAAGCAAAGTTTGGGGGCTGCAATCCATTTTCCAAGCCCCACACTGAGTTTTTGTCTCCTTGAGTTTGCATGGGTCTTGAGCATACTGAAACAATTGCTGAATGTTCATGAAAACAGAGTCACAGGAGCTTGTAGGACTCTATTTCCATGCTCTCACACACTTCCTCGCTGACTTTGACAATCTTTTTGTCCCCTCTTCTGAAATGGTCCCAGAGTGCTGAGTGAGTGAAACTTAATAGAGGAGTCCTGTCCAGGGACCCACACTCTGCAGATTCCTAATCTCCATGCTTTAGCCATTTGTGACCTTTTGTGTTACTGGCCCTTTGTAGCATGAGAGAGCTTCAATAATGAGAGTTGAGAGATTCATTAGTGTCCTCTTTACCCCTTGTTTTATATTGCATGAGCCTTGGATTTAGAGGCTGCATGTAGTTGTGCCACTTAGGCATGGGCAGTTCACAGACAATGTCTGTGTGTGTGACCAGCTGTGGTATTCTGTAGTAGCCTCTGTCTGGTGCAAAAGAAGCTTCTTTGATGAGTGGTGACTAGGATACTTGACTGTAAATATAAGGATACATATTTTGCACTTAGTAAGAAATTATGTTAGCCTAGGGATGTGACAGCCCTGGGGATCTCTCTAAGATCCCTGACCTCTTCAGCCATACATATTCGGCTATGATTACAGTACCACACATGAGTTTTCTCCCATTTAGTGGGGTCTAACACCAATTAGGTAGCCATTGATTGGCCCCAAGATAAAAGTGCCACTATTGTCAGATGCTGTGCAAGTCATCAATGTGGTTATTTGGTCATAAAGCTTGTTTTGGGCCATCTCTTGATGTTCTTTCTTGGCTACTTACATAGTACTCTCCAGAGTTATGAGTGCTAGCCTTCAGGGGAAGCAGCTTCCAGGTCAGTTCCAGCTCCATTGCTCCAAATCCAGTCTCTGAAGTATGTCTTGTCTTCAGCAATAGGGTCTTTCCTTCAATTTCCGGGAAGCAATCAAGGGCTGTGGCAATAGCCCATGTAATTTTGTGAGCCTCTTGAACCACTCTGGCCAAAACTCAAAGGAAGGTTTCTCCTGTCTGGCACTGTTTCTTGTTATGTAGCCTTCAACTATGCACATGGGTTCATGTAGAGATGTTGCATATGTAATTTGTCATTAGGCTGTTAGACTAATATAATTCTCTCTGGTGTTTTATACTAGCTAGGCATTCTCTCTCTCTCTCTTTCTCTTTCTCTCTCTCTCCCCGTCTACCCTCCCTCCGTGCCTTCCCCTTTTAAAGTGGCCCCATTTTCCCCATTTCTCCCTCGATAATACCAGTCTCCTAAGGCCCCGCCTCTCTTGAGCTCCTTCTTTCTCTATCTCCGCAGTTCCTTGTATAAATCTCCCTCCCCTCTCCCATTTAAATGCCCCCATTTTATCTATTTCTCCCTTAGTAATACTTGTCTCCTATTAGTCTTCTCACTTAGGTTCCTTCTTTCTCATTCAACTGGCCTGTGGTTTTTGACTGGGGAGTTCAGTCCATTGATATTTAGAGTTATTATTGAAAGGTGTGTATTAATTCCCATCATTTAAAATTCTGTTTGCATCTTTGGTCTAACATTGTAGTTTCCTAGTGTATTTGTCACTTCTCTGTTGCTATGATAGAAACACTAACCAAGGAAACTTATAAAAGGAAGAGTTTATTTAGCCTACGACTCCAAAGGGGTAAGAGTCCCTCATGGTGGGAGGCATGGCAGCAGAGGTGGAGAGAGTAGAAGCTAAGTGCAGGCACAGGAAGTAGAGAGAGACTGGAGATTCAGCAAGGCTTAAGAACTCCCTAAGCCCGCCCCCAGTGACGTGCTTCCTCCAGCATGGCCACACCTTCTAAGACCTCCCAAAACCATACCACCAACTGGGGACAAGATGCCCAAGTACTTGGAGTCTATGGGGACGCTCTCATTGAGATCACCACCACTAAGTACACCTTCATTTGGTTTCTTTCTGTTGCCCTTTGGAAATAGTCATTCGTTTCTTCAGCCCTTTGTATTGCTTCAAGTATTCTCTGAAGGACTCGTTTGGTATTGACCAAATTTTCAACAGGACTGTAGGAAAATTTCCCAAATTTAAGGCAAGACATGTCCATGCAAATACAAGAAGCACTTAGAACACCAAATACACAGTACCACAAAAGAAAGTCCTCACACCATATCATAGTGAAAACACTAACCATGCAGAACAAAGAGAATACTGAGAACTGCAAAATAAAACCAACGAATCACATATAAAGGAAAACCCATCCTTATAGACAACTTTTCTATGTAAGCCAAAAGAGCCTGGATCAAAGTTCTAAATGACCATAGATGCCAACCCAGAATACTTTACCCAGCTAAAATGTCCATTACAGTTCAAGAGGAAATAAAAAAATCTTCCACAACATGAATAGGCTGAAAGAATTCATGTCCAGAAAACCAGCCCTCCCGAGAATACTTGAAACAATACGAAGAGCTGAAGAAAGGATTGACTATACAGGACAACAGAAAGAAACTAAATGAAGATATAAACATGGAAGCACAAAGTTAGACTGAGAATGTAAACAAATGAAAATGACAGGAGCCAATACACACCTTTCAATAATAACTTTAACTATCAATGGCCTAAACTACCCATTGAAAAGATACAGGCTAGTTGAATGGATTAAGAAACAAAATCAGTCTTTTTATTGTCTGAAATAAACCTATCTCACCATCAAGGATAGGTACTACCTTAAGGTAAAAGGATGGGAAAAAAATTCCAAGTAAATGGCACTAAGAAGCAAGCAGGAGTTGCCATTCTAATACCTGACAAAATAGACTGCAAACTAAAACTAGTCAGAGGAGTTAAAGTGGGGTATCATTCTGATCAAAGGAACAGTTAACCAAGAAGCTATTACAAACATGGGCATATATGCACCAAACTCTGGTGCACCCAGCTACATCAAAACAATACTACAGTACTTTAAGACACAGATTAATCCCAACTCACTAGTGTTAGGGGACTTCAATACCCAACTGTCTCCATTAGACAGGTCAACTGGATAAAGAATAAACAGAGAGACATCTGAATTAAACAATACCATACATCAAATGGGCCTTTGGATGGAAATTTCTCCAAAATCAACCACAAAACAACCTCAACAAATTAAAAAGAAAAGAAACCATTCCATACATTCTATCAGAACACAATGCAATAAAGCTTAAAATCAACACTTGAAGAAGCCCTAGTAACTACACAAACTCATAGAGATTAAACAACACACTGTTAGGGCTGGAGAGATGACTCAGCAGTTAAGAGAACTGGTTGCTCTTTCAGAATACCTGAGTTTGAATCCCAGCACCCACATGATGACTAACAACCATCTGTGACTCCAGTTCCAGGGGATCTAATGCTCTCTTTTGGCCTCCACAGGTACTGAAAGACAGGGGTGTACTTACATACATGCAGGGATAACACTCATACACATAAAAATAATAAAATATGTTTAAAAATACTTCATGATGAATGGGTCCAATTTGAAATTAAGGAAGAAATAAAAGTATTCCCGGAATTAAATGAAAAGGACAATACAACACAACAAAACCTCTTGGACATTTTAAAAGCAGTCCTAAGAGGGAAGTTTATAGCTCTAAGTGCCTATATTAAAAAATCAGAAAGAGCACAAATAAATGATTTAACACTGCAACTCTAGAATCTTGAAAGGCAACAACAAATGAAACCCAAACCAGTAGACAAGAATAACAAAAATCAGAGCAGAAGTCAATGACATAGGAACGAAGAATCAGTGAATCTAAGAGCTGGTTCTTTGAAAGAATAAACAAGGTAGACAGACCCTTGGCCCAGTTAGCCGAAAGATAGAGTCAGGTTTGTGTCCCCAAATGCGCTTCGTCCCCTTGAGCCTGGTCAACCGACCAAGAGTCCCCCCTTTAAGTGAGACGATCTCTTCCTCTACCAATAGCCATCAGTTGCCAACAGTTCCTCGGGTAGGGTTGGGATTTCTTACCTAATTCTCCATGTCTACGCTGGGATTTTGTCTGTCTGCCTCCTGCCCAAGTCTTATAATAGAGTGGGAAGTAATTTTTTTTTATTGCTTTTGAGATAGTATCTCATGCAGCCCAGGCTGGCCTTGAATTTACTATATAGCTGAGGATGATCTTTGAATCTTGATCCTCCTCCCTTTATCCCTCAAGTACTGGGATTACAGGCACATATGTACCAGCATATCTGGCTTTCTTCTTTTTTATTGAAAGTTAAAATGACAAAAGAGAAAACAGAAGCTCACCCGAGTTCAATATATTGTTTAAAATGGAGTCACATTGTCCTAAGATGTGATCAGAATTTAAATCTTATACTCCAGCCCAATCACTAGAGAACAGGAAAGATTTCATAACACAGGTGTAAAGGCAGGTGAAAGTGATGCTGAGGACACAGGGGGAGGCACAGGAGAGGAACAGTTTAACGTTTGTGGTAAACAAAGTTCGGGGATATTTCTAACTTCGTGCAGTCGCAGAGGGACCCAGGTCGGGGCTCTGAGTCTGCCAGCAGAAGTTGAGGGTGGACTGACCGACTGACTGTATGCTCACTCCAGGGAGAGCCCCACAAGGGACCAGCTGGAAGTTCAGTCTTTGTAGGCCATTGCTTAGTAGGGCACTGTGCTTAGATTCTGAAAAATCACATGGGCAGCTCTGATGATGGATAGAAGGAAAAGAGGAGATGTTAGATTATGGAGGAGAGGAATGTTTAAATACAAATGGCTTGACTTCCTGCTTCTAGCTCAGTTCCAAACAAGTTGTCATAAGGGCACACTCAGTCTTTTTGCTAAATAATTAATTAAACCACAGAACTTAGTTCATGATGTGTTTTTTCTTTTAGTGAGACATGGTCTTGCTGAGTAGCCCTGGCTGGCTGGGAAACTGCTTTGTAGCAGACTGGTGGTGAATTTATAGAGATCTGCCTGCCTCTGCATGGAGGCCAGAGGACAACCTGCAGAAGTCAGTTCTCTCCTTAGCATCATACAGTTCTCTTTTTATCATCATACAAGGATCAAACTCAGGTCATCAGGCTTGGGGACAAGTACTGTAACCTGCTGAGCCATCTCAGCAGCCCCCAATATTTAAAAACTAAACTCTTTTATTTTGGCAATTATGTGCATGCATATATGTATGTGTGTTCGTGTGTGTGCACATGTCTGTGCCCTTTCTCTGTATATGTCGTGTGTTTATATGAGTTTGTACGTGTGTGTATGTGTGTGTGCGTTTATGTGCTTTTCCTGTGTGTATGCTGTGTCTGTTTGTGTGTGTGTGTGTGTGTGTGTGTGTGCGTGCGTGTTGTGGCAGTGGCTTTTACAGTATGGATATACTCTGGACCTATCATGACTTTTACCTAGCCAAAAAGTTACTGTTTATAATGTAGATAAACTCACTGAGCTATGTGCTCCTCTGTGACCTGGTCATATGGCCTAAAAATACCTCAGGACCCTCCTTTGCCCTCCACCCAAGGTAGTGTATGGAAGTGTGTATGTACATTTTTACATATCTCGTGCTGCAGTCAGATGTTTATCTCATTGAAAGCAATGAAAGAAATTTACAGCACCTGTTTATGGTTGTGTGTGTGTGTGTGTGTGTGTGTGTGTGAGTGTGTGTTGATCTAGATCTGACTTTTTCTTCCCCATTTCATGCTGGTTATAGTTTTCAGTAAGGAATGCACAAAGCTGTTGCTCTAGAGCACAGTTCCTAGAGAAATCTGAAGGAAGAGGTTCTCAGCAGTTCTGGACTGCCCTTAGTGTGAAGGTGGATGCTAAGAGTTGGGCTGTTTTTGTAAACATCACCATAATGTGCCTTAGAACTGCAGCAGTGTACATGTATGTGCACACACATGCATGACTATGTATGCATTATTCACATGTGTGAATGTGGGAGACACATGCATGTGCATGTGTGTACTGTGTGTTCATGCATTAGCGTGTGTTTTAATGTGTATGTATATGTGTCTATGTGTGCACATGCAAACATGTGCTTGTGTGTGTAAATCTGTCTGTATGTGTGCATATATGTCTCTTTGTGCACGTGCATGTACATGCATATGAGTGTTTGTGCCTGTGTGTATATATGTATGTATATGTCTGGGAACAACTTTTTGTGTCCATGCATATAAATTTGTCTGTGTGTGCAAGTGTGTATATGTTAACATATGTGTGTATGTGTGCCTGTGTCTATAAGCATGTGTGCATGTGGGAACATGCTGTGTTTGCATATGTAAATGTGTCTGTGTGTATTTATGTATATGTGCATGTACATGCATATGAGTATTTGTGCCTGTGTATATTTGTTATGTATGTACATGTGTCTATGTGTGTGTGTAAGCATTTTGTGTTTGTGTATGTAAATGTGTCTGTGTGAGCACTCATATGTGTATATGTGTGTCTGTGTATATGTGTGCATGTCTATGTGCATGTGTATGGTGTGTGCCATGTATGAACACATTGTTTTGTTTATGTGTGTTAAATGTGTCTTTGTGTGCATGCATGTATATATGTGTGCATGTGCATGCACATTCTTCTGTGTGCATTCATATGTGTGTGTTCATGTACATGCATCTGTGTACCCTTGTGTTCATATATGTGTGTGCATTTATGTGTGCATGTGTGTATGCATTTCTCCCTGTGTATATTCATGCGTGTGCATGTGCGTAATGTTATAAAATGACTCAGGATTGTCACTGTAAGGACACACCCAGTGCTGACAGAAGTGTGGCTGTCATCAGCCCTGGGAGGGATGAAGGAGACTCCAGAGCTCCACGGCCTCACCCTCACCTCACGTTCGCTGTCTCCTCACAGCAGCAGAGACGATGGGAACTGAGTCTACTCAGCCTTCCCCTAGTGGGCAGTGGGGCGCTGGACACCGGTTATTAACCGTGCCCAGCTCTACCCGGCTCTTTCTTCACCCCTCACATCCTCTCCTCGTTCTCAGTTTTTTAAAATTTTACTATTTATTTTCGTGTATATGTGTATCTGTGTCTGCTCACGTGTGTGTTTGCCACCCATGAAGGCCAGAAGATGGCGTCAGATCCTCTAGGACTGGAGCTCCCGAGAGTTGTGGGTCACCATGTGGGTGCTGGGACCAAACCCCAGTCTTCTACAAGAGCAGCTACTGCTCTCAACCACTGAGCTGTCTCTCCAGCCCCTTCCTGTCACCTTTTTCTTGCTCTGCTTCCTCTTGCCATGGTCTCCTCTCCTTATCACCATCATGAAAGCTGTGGCCATGTTCAGCTTCCACCATGTGCCAAGCACTGTTCCCAGTGCCGTGTCCACTGTGTACCAGGCACTGTTCTCAGTGCTCTGTATCTATCACGTACCAGGCACCGTTCTCAGTGCTCTGTACATGTTACTAAACACCGAAGACATATCTGTAAAGCATGTGCTTTGCTAATAATAGCTCCTTATGTCAGGTGCTTCCTGTGCACGGGTCCTGGGTCAGCTCTCTGCCTGTACAGCCTCATTCACCATGTAATATGCATACACATGCTGTACTGATAAACAAAGGCTGCCAGGCTCCTGGGTTTCTCTCTCTGCAGAATTTATCTGTAACCTTTCTTCACAGCTCTCAAGCATCCAAATCAAGGTACACAGGTCACATTTGGACAATCGGATGCTCTTGGTTTAATGTCAACCTCAAGAAATGGGGAAGGCAGCCTCATTGCAGACAGCAGGAAAAGGGAGTTTCCCATTTTGGTGACTGAACACAGACAGAGCAAGATGGGACAGAGAGTTCTGACAGAAAGTTCAGAGTCCAGCACTGACCCACAACAAACCACGTGCTCAGAATAAATGACTAAGGACGTGGTCACTGTGTTTTCTGTCACCCCAAGAAAGCACACAAATAGTTGAGGCAGGAAGAGAGCTTTGTGGGAGCCTTCCAGCTTCCCTCGCCTGCTTATGGACTCTGAGAAAGTCAGTGGTGGATGCTCACAAGTGTTCTCTCTGAGACTTTGCTGTGCAGAGAACAGTTCATGACTCAAGAGCCTATGGCTTCATCTGGAGCTGCTGCAACACTTGGCCCTCCAGATGGGACCTACTGGGTGAGAATCTTCAGGCTGCCAGGTAATTCTTATGCACATTGATGCTACCTTACATCCCCAAGCGGGGAAATGATCGAGCTAACTATTCTAAGCCCTTTAGCAGCTGCACGCCCCTGGCAGGTCTGTGATTCCAGGGCCTCAGATACTCATCTCCCACCTTCTCACCTTTCCTTCTTATATTCCCATCAGACTCAGCTTGGAGTAGCCACACAAGCCAGACAGGTTTTGTTTTCTTTGTGTTTCTGCTGACTGATCTACTTTTCATCAGTTTAACTGATAGAACTAATTTAAAGCTGCAGACACATGGGAATTACTAGGAACTAGCTAAAAGAAAAATCCCCTTCTCCAAATAGCCCAGCAAGTGTGTACAGCTCTGGCTACAAAGCACCTACAATTCAATACAGGAAGCATAATCCTTTTCCTGTGGAGGCACTTTGAATAGATTCTGGGTTTGACTCTGAGAGCAGCTCAAACACCACAGCAATGACAACAGCACCCTCAAGAACTCTTCTCAGGGAACTGGAGAGATGGCTCCGTGGTTAAGAGTGCTGACGGCTCTTGCAGAGGACCTGGTTTCAGTTCCCAACATCCACGTGGCAAGAAACAACTGTCTGTAACTCCAGTTCCAGGAGATCTGGTGCCCTCTTCTGGCCTCTGTGGGCATTGCACTCATGGGCGCACTTACACACATGTAGGCAAAACATTTATACACATCAAATAAGAAACCAGTCAATAAATAGATCCCGTCTTAGCTGACAAAGGGTTGCAGTGGCTCATTGATTTGTTGTCCTTGTCTCTCCTTCCCACGAGTCTGCTGTTGGGTATTGTACATGACACAATGACATCAGATTGGGTAATGTACATGACATAGACATCAGGCAGTCTATGAACAGAGAAGGAAATGAAGATTTCTCTCGTATGACAAAGCCCTGAACACCAAGGGTAGACACTGATTGGCAAACGAATCTGAATTCCACTTCATGGAAAACTATTTTCTTTGTTTCAACCTATGGCAGCTACTTGTGTTCTCTGCCTCACAGTTGGCCTCCTTCCAGCTTCAAAGCCAGTGGTAGCTGGTTCAGCATTGTCACGTATCATCCTGCCTGACTTCCTGTATCTTTCTTTTACTTGTCATTACATGAGGTCTGTGTAGAAAACCCAGAGTAATCTTATTTTAAAGTCAACCGATTAACAAACTTAATTTTGTTGTTGTTGTTGTTATTGGAGACAGGGTCTTGTTACATAGCTCCGAATGGCTTGGGACTCAGTATGTATACCAGGCTGGCCTGGAAACTTGTAATCCTTTTGCTTGAGCCTCATGAGTTCTGAGATGGTGGGCCTGTACCATCACACCTGTTTAATTCTATCTGCAGCTTTAACTCCTCCTAGACATAAATACAGGTTCCCAGGAGTAGGAGGTAGACATCCTTGGAAATCATTGTTCTCCCTGCCATAGGGTCTATTACAATCATACCAAACTCATTAGAGATTGACACATAAACACGAATGGTAATTTAATATTGTTTATTATGAAAATGCAACTATGGGGAATTGGAGTAGGTGAGAACACTCATGTTGGCTGCTTGGTGCGTCTCTCGCTTGTAGGCACACTGCCACAGAAACTCCATCTTTAAGAGGATGGCTTGGTAAGCAATCAGTATCAGATCAAGGTGAAAGACTTCAGTGGCTGGTGAAATGAACTGATTAATAGAAGCTGATGGCTGAGTCCAGTGGACATACTATACAGAAATGCAACTTCTGTTTAGACTCTAGGTAGGCCAGCACCTACTAGTGTCTATAGTACCGGCACACTTGCATCTTTGAACAATGATAGCAATTTTATCGAATTTGAGTTTCCTTGTGGCTGATAATTTATCGAGCAATCCATTTTGTTCTTACTGCTTTGTAGTAAACTCTGAATGGTGTTGAGTACTTTCCTTTCGCTGCCTCTGGGCTTGGCGTTTCCCAGCACTGTAAAGGTAACCTCTTCCAGTAGGAGATCTGGAAGCAATTTTTTTTTTATCTGAATGTTGTAATGAGGGACAGACTTGCCGTGGCAAAACATGGGATGATGAATGAGCGAGCCCCACGAGTCTGGTGAAGGATCGCTGTACCCACAATCAGTATGGGAATTTCTACAGTGAACACAAACAACGGAACAAAGATCAGAAATGTCCCCAGATGATACATAAATGCCCAGGGACTCTTGGGAAGGTCCAGGGACGGGCAACATTCTCTAATACATCGTATATTTAATTTCCTGACACTTAATCAAGTAGGATACCAAACTAATGTGATTTAGAAGAAATTGTAGAAAAAAATGAGGTAATTTTTAAATTTGTACCATATCTACTGAATAAAATTCAGACTAGCCACGCAGAATTTTATCTGTGTGTTTCAGTCTTTCCTTACCAAATAGTCTATGTGGAAATGACTTGGGAGGTTGTCTAAACTAGGCCAAAAGGCTACTACAAATGAGTGAGATGTCAAACATGAGAGCAAGGGTCAGTGCAACGAGGAACATATGGAGAATGTAAGATGTCAGTGACCTGAGACATAGGAAAACATGGACAATGATCCAATGACCACTGTGGCTCTTAGGATCACTGAGGCCAAGGGTTAGAAAAGAGAAGGAAAATTCAACTGAAATCACAACAAAGAAGACTTCAGATGCTAGACTGAGTTTGTGAACTTTGGGCATTTTAACTGTTCCTAGGGCATAAACAATCTTAGCTTATTGTCTTCCTGTTTTGTAAGACTGCACTCAAATCACACCCACCAACCATGTGAACACTTACAGAGACTCATGAAATAACCAAAACACACAAAGCACAGAATTAGATACTGGGTAGAGAGGGGAGGTGCAGGAGAACAAGGTGGGAGAGAGGACGGCGCCTGTCTACAATCCAGCGAGCAACATGAGAACATAAACATTTTAATAAAGCCTGGGACATGCTCGGTAAGTGATCTACTGCCAAGTTACACTCCCAGATCCTTCCTTTTAGTTGTTTTATTTGTTTATTTGTTTTTGAGACAGCCTCTACCTATGTAGTCCTGGCTAGTCTGGAACTTGCTATATACTGTTTCTACTTCTAATGGTAGATTAGGGTTGTACTCATGCGGGATCATAATTTTTCTTTATATTACATTTTAATTATAAAAACAAACCATAAAACAGGTGTAGCTTCTGGCTCTAGTAGTCTAGCTCAAAACATTTTAAGGAAAAGAAGTAGAAACTATATAATGAAGGGAGAGGAGGAAGGACAGGCAGATGGTTTGCTTATTATCTGTCAAATGAACATGTTCTTCCCCTCTGGGGATCTGGGATGGCCTGAAGCTGTGGTCTCTGCTTTGGGTCTACTACCCTTGTTGGAATTGTCTCCATTTCTTAAAGATGAAGAACTCCTTTCAGGGTACACTGTCTCTGAACATGGCCCCTGTGAGCTCCAAGTCATTTATCAGCTGAAGCATGTAGAGAAATGGCAGGACTAGCTGTGTGTAGTAGCGTGTGACTATAGTCCGTTTCTAAGGAAACACAGGCAGAAGGATTACATGAGCCTAGGAGTTCAAGGCCAGCCTGAACATCTAAGCGAAACCCTGTCTCAAAACAAAACAAACAAAAACAACCCTCCAAATGGTAAGACCATTCTTCCTTCCAGATGGGAGCGTATAAAAACTCAGAAGGCAGTTTCTGGTACTGCTAATGGGAAGAAAATAAGGAAGAATATTTATCAAAATTCAAAGAAAGGGGCTGGAGAGATGGCTCAGCAGTTAAGAGCACTGACTGCTCTTGCAGAGAACCAGGTTCAATTTCCAGCATCCACATGTAACAATCATCCATAACTCCAATTCCAGGAGACCTGACACCCTCTTCTGATCTCCACCGGCATTGCATAACATGGGTGCACTTAACATGCAGATATACCCATAAACATAAAATTCAAAAAATAATAAAATATTTTAAAAATTCAAGGAAAGAATCTGTGAGGATAAGGAACCTCTTGGTATATCACTTTTACTTAGGCTTTAGTCAAATAAGTATTGTATCATGATAATGGAGTCGAATAAATAAATACATGTGTGTGTATCTGTCTACTTTCATTACGGGACAGTGCGCATACTGCTCACTATTCTAACCCTTTCTCATTGCACTGAATGGCACTAAGTGCATTTACAATTTGGCCAACTACCACTACATTTTCCCACATTTATATCATCCTAAACAGAAATCTTGCAGCCGTTAAACAATAAATAATAATAATCCACCACTCGCATCGCCCTGGTGACCTTTCTTCTTTCTGTCTCCATGAATTTGTCTATTGTAGGATTCTCATGTAAGTGGAAACACACACATTTGTGGGCATTGGCTGCTTAAGACAGGACGAAAGCAATTTCCTCCACTGACTTTTTCCCTCCTGACATGTGTCGTCTTTCACGCAGTGTCAGCTTCCTTCCTCTTTCCCTTGACTTCTGTGTGGGGATACACCATTAGGCTCTCGTACCTTATTATGAACTTCGTTTCATCTCATTTCCTTCTTTTTTTGTACAGACTGATTTCCCCATTGCTGACGCTGTCAGCTGAGTACAAAGGCAGGGTCAGAGCCCTGCTCACAGCACAAATGGCTTCTGGTGAAGCCTGGCTGGGTTTTGCAGGGCAGCTGCCAGGCTTTTAGTCTCTGGTGAGGATGAGGATGTTCTGGCCACAAGGGAGCTTTGTGTGTGTTCAACTGATGCTGGCTACCTAAAGTAGAAAACTGTCCCTGACATTCATGGCTTGCAAGCTCTATCTTGGTCTTGGAGGGCACAATGACCTTGCAGTTGACCTTCCCCATGGAAGGGAACCAACAAACTAGCCTCTGCTTTACTTGGGTGGTGCTCAGTTTGCAGTTATCAGTGGCTTTCTGAGATCTGTCCATTTACTTGGGCAGCATCGGAAAGCCCAACCCCTTAGAATTTAGAGTTGGAAATTCTACTTCCACACCCCAGAGGGGACCCAAAAGCCTTCCAATGAGTGCTTCTAGCTTGAAAATTCTGTTCTTGAACCTTCCTTCTTACTATTAGATATTCACTTTCTGAATAGGAGCTTCCTTTGTGACTAGATAGGAAATATGTATATATTTTGTGTATGTGTGTATGTATGTGTGTATATGTGTTTATGTGTGTGATGATACATGTAGAGAACAACTTTGTGAGTTGTTCCTTAGGTGCGATATCTCTTGTTTGTGAAAACAGGAACTCTCACTGGTCTGGAACTTGCCAAGTAGGCTAGGCTGGCTGGCCAGGGAGCCCCAGGGGTCTGCCTATCTCTGCCCATCAGTCCTGGGATTATAAGTGTGCACCATGCCTGGCTTTTAAAAACAAAAAAAAACCCATAGGTTCTGAGAACTTGGGTCTTCATGCTTACAAGGCCAGCACTTTACCAAATGAGCTATCGCCCCAGCTGGAACACACATATTCAGATTTAGCAGCGTGCTCATACAGCATGTACAAGCCAGCCTTATGACAATTTTGGTAAAGTGGTTCAAAAGACGATTCAAACTCTCACCATTTCGATCCAACATTTCCTAATCACTCTATGAGAATACTTTTTTTTCTTCACGTCTCTGTCTTTTTTCTTTATTTTTCAGGATGCTGGTTTGACTCTAGGGCCTTGTTCATTCTAGCACTCTGCACTGGCCTGTATCCCTATCGTAAGACTGTTTTTCCTAATTAGGACTTTATCTGGTCTGTGATCTGGCACAGTCTTTCGGTTTTTCAGTTCTGGGGACTGAACTCAGGTCCTTGTGCATGAACTCTACCATTCAGCTGTACGCCCAGCTCCCAAAGCATTTGTTTTTACTTTTTGATTAATGTGGTTGCTGTGACCAAATACTTGACAAGAATGACTCAAGGGAAGAGAGATTTATTTGGCTCAGAGTCCTAGAGGGGTTTCAGTTGGTAGAAAGCAAGGTGGCAGGCACAACTCCATTTGGAAGTGACAGAGGCAAAAGCTTGTTCACATGGCAAGGGACCAGGAAGCAGAAAGCTATAGGATTGGAGCTGGGCTATAAATTTCAAAGTCCCACCCCCTGTGGCCTATTTATACCAGCCAGCTCCTACCTTCTAAAGGTTCCACAGCATCCCAAAATAACAACAAACACTGGGAAACAGGCTTTCAGAACACAAGCCTGTGGGAGACATTCCAGATTCAAACCTCAACACTAATTACTTTGCATGACATTTGCTGTTTTGATTCTTTCTCTTGACTTTCCCTGACTTCTCTTTCTTTATAAATATTTTTGAAACAAGTTTCTGCATGGTCCCTTTTCCTTTACTCTTATGCTTTTCTGGACACAAACTTTGTGTTAGACACATCTGTCTTAAAATCTGACTGTGCTACCCACTAGCTGTGTGACCTTGGATGTGTTAACAACTTTGTAAGCCAGGGACTCTTCATCTTTGAAATGGGAGCAAGGATTTGTTACTGTCAGGCAAGTTTATAAGACTACTTAAAACAATTAGACAAGGTATCAGGCACAGCAGATGAACAATAAATATTAGCACTAACTCACACATTTTGTTTGTTAACTTTTTGAGAATAGTCTTGCTATGTATCTCAGAAGGGCCTTAAAGTTGCAATCCCCCTGCCTCCACACTGGGCTTCTCTTTCTGACTTTTTAGTGTAAGGTTTTCCAAGTTTGTGTTCAGTTGACCTAAATTCCTGAAGAGGAGCCTCATATATACAGAATTTTTCCAGCTTTAAGACGGTATAGACTCCAAAGAAACTGATCTCAAAGGGAGGGGAGGGCAATGATTGGTAGCTAGTATTCAGCTGACTTTGTCATATCGGTTTCTACTTTCCTTCAAAGAAGCACCAAACTAGTAAATTTAAACACTCCAAAACATGATGCACCAGGCAATAGGGACATTTCAGAGACGCCGGGCAAGCTATTACATCCAACATACCACTGCATTTGTTCCACAACCTGGAAATGACAAAGGACAGAGCCAAGAACGAGCGAAAGTGATGAGTTCAGTTGTACCAAGAAGAGACACTTTACACGGAGCCAGAACCAACTTCTCTTACAGATGCAGGAGATGCTTGGGATGGGGATGTCAAGGTTGTGTCCTGCGTTAACCTGTCTGTATCTTGTCCCTAGAGAAGTCATGGCACTGGGAGAGCGCGCTGCGCCCTCTAGGGGCCCGAGGGCCTTAGCGCTCCCAGCCTGGCGAATAGGGTTTGGGTTTCTCTTTGTGAAAACTTTCTATAACCGTTGTCAGCTTCTTGTAGCACTATCAAAACCTCGGAGCTGTTGGGCGACACACCTATCAGGGGATCGGAGTTCTAGCTGCCCTAGGGGAAGGTGGACATTAGGCTGGACCTAACCGTCCGTGAGCCGCAGTTCGCGCGGGTGAGTCGTGGGCCCGCTGGGCCCGCTGGGTCCAAAGCAGACGCATCCAAGCGGCTCCTTGTGTTTTCAAGCAATTGCAGTGTGCAGTTGGAGTGGGAGCTCATTTGTGCTGTGTTTGTATCCCGCTTATTTCGCCCGGGGTGGTGCCGTGGGGTTCCGCCCTCGGCCAGCGAGCACGGCCGGGAGCGCGCGGGTCCAGTGCGCCTGCTCCGTGGCGCGCCCCCGTGCCCCGCGCCCCCGCGTGCAGTCGGCGGGGCCGCGGGCTTCGCTTCCCCCGGAGCTTCTCATTTCGCGGCAGCCGCCTGTTGAAGGAGGCGAGGATGACCGGCGTGGCGTCAGCGTCCCGGCGTCTCATCCCGGTCCTCGCTGCGTGTCCGCGCCACGAGGTGACCACTGAGGGCTTCCTGGAGCGGCGCCGGTGAGGGCTGAGCGCGCCGACCCTGGCAAGGTGACATCGCGAGGCGGTGGTCCTCAGGGTGGGTCCGGACTGTGTGGGGACTACTTGGGAAACTAGGATGCAGCTCCTCTCCGTGGAGAGGGGAATTTTTGCGGCATATACTTTCCAAAGAGTACTCACTTGGGGTTGGGAAGGGCCAGGAGAGGGGCACCGTACACAAGGCGATATTCGGGGACTGGAGCTTGCGCCTACTGTGGGCCCAAGCGCTGCCTTCCAGGTCCCCTGGCTTTTCTAGGTTCCCGCAAGGCGCTCACACAGGCTGTGAGGGGCCTGCGGAGGACCCCATCCCAACACCCAACTGTCCTGGGCTTGTCAAGGTGGCAGAAAACCATTTTGCAACATAACCTAGCTAGACTGGAATCCCATGGCACACCCCACCTAAAGCCCACCTGCTCGGACTGCAACAGGGACACGGAATGGCTGCAGTCCCCCAACCAGACATCTGAAGACGCAGGGTGCGGGGTTGTTGTGAGTTCCCTGCGAAACCGAGAATGCTTGAAGAATGTGTTTTACCCTAAATTAGAACTTAGAATGTGTTAGCATGTATTTTACCCTAAATTAGACCCAACAGGAAGGGTGTACTTCCGAGCAGCCGGGACAGTGTTATTACAGCGCCATTCAGGAAGACCCTTGAGTTGAAGTTGCCTTGGGAGAGCGCAGAGGACTGAGCACCAGTTCACAAACTGGGATTCTTAGACCAAGATGAAGGTCAAATAGCGGCCAGCTCTTTGCGAGTCAAGAAACCTCCTTGCACTTCAGTGAGGTGAGGGAGCCCCTGCCTGACCTCACTCAAAGCTGAAAGATAAATGAACTAGAGGGAACTATTCTTGAAAAGCCTTAAGTGTGGCTTTTGCCTGCAAGGGAGGGACTAAGCACACCGCTGCCCACAGCCCCTGCTCTGGGAGACCAACAGAGCTTGGTTGGAACAGGGCTGGCAATTCCATCATTCCGGAGTGGCCAGGGTCAAGGCGCGTCTGCTTATACACCCCCGCCCCTCGAAGTTCCTCTGGGCTGCCTTACCACCAGAAACTGCTCATCATAGCTTAGCATCAGATAACAGGAACTGGGCGGTCTCCTTGACTTCTTTAGGGGCTCTGCAGAGTCGGGGAAGTGCTAGGAACGACGAAAATGGAAGGTCATTGCAGTCCGTACTTAGATTAGTTTTTCATTCTGAGCTAGTGTTTTCGGACACAGGGGTGATTCTGTGGAATATTCAAGGATAAACATCTTTATTTGATAGAGGGAAATAAAGTGCTAAAGATACAGTGACGACCTGCTGGCCCATGTCCCTGCCCATCTGAGGGCACACACATCGCCACGTACAAATTTGAGTAGTTTCCCTTGTTACTAAACATAGGTTCATAGTACTAATGTGGGAGGTTCGCATGGTTGATTGTGCTACTGTTAACATTTAAGCAGTTCTTAAATAAGCGTGCCCAGTCCTCCAGATCAGGAGAAAAAAAAAATCTGACACTAGTGCTCATTAATCTTACTGTGTCTTTTCTTGGTGCCTCCAAAGATCTCTGATTAGTTGTATATTTTAATTAAGAGTGCTTAAAGGGTAATTCCACTAGAAGGTTGGAAATAGAATAAGGCCCTCTTAATTTCTGTCTTATGGTGAACCAAAAAATCTCTATTCCATAATAGTGATGGTGATAGCAAAGTTAACTTGTATAGAACATTCTGTACCAGACTCAAGTACACATGCTGCAATTCTGTTTGTTCTCCCCAACAATCCTGTAAGTAAAATGAAGTACAGAGAGGTTTGCTTCTTGCTCAAAGCCTCAGAGCTCGTAGGTATTTTCCCACAGTTTGACATAAAATCACTGATTGGGATGTGTCTGTGTGTGTGTGTGTGTGTGTGTGTGTGTGTGTGTGTGTATGTGTGTGTGTGTTTAACCTCTGCCCTAGGTCTTATTCCACACTCAGGGATGGCCTGGAGGTTGAGAACAGAGACTCTGGAACACATTTCTAGACTCTGAGTCTCCAGCAAGCCACTGAGTACCTCCACGGTCACTTTCTTTATTATTATTATCTTTCCGGTTCTTAGTTTTTTGATCCATGGAATAGTGATGATAGTATCATTGATGATATAGTGATGATAGAATCATTGAGTCAATGTTTTCTGTCTAGTAGAACATGAAATATGAGTTGAGAAGGAAAAACACTTCTCTGAAAAGAAGTTTTCAGAGTCGGCTTTTATGTCATCTGTAAGAGGCATCTGGGTGATGGTGAATAAATAGAATGTGAAATAACTCACCCAGGCTAATTCAGTCAGCACGTGGATTCGAAAATTGCCTCTCTTTTAAAATACCTGAATTCTCTGATTGGATATTTGGCTTTATATTTATTAAAAGAAAGAAGTGTACATCAGTCCTCCAAGTTTTTATTTTGTTTTGCTTTTGGTCTTGCTATGTTTTAGGCAGTTTGAAGAGCTCCGAGGTCTGAGGTCTCAGTAGACAGCTTTCTCTAGTGAATGTCGAAGACTAAGGATTTGGTTCCTTCTTAACACTGGTCTTCCTTCTTTTATTCCAACATGCTCTAGTGGATCTGAAAACAATTGCGTTCTGAAGATACATGCAGGGTTTCCTTCTGTTCTGCTTCTTTCTTTGGACATTATTTTTTAGAAGCCACCTTTTGAGATGGCTTTTTAAATCTGTTAAGGAGACATAAACTGTTATTTGAAAAATTTTAAGTAATATATGTTGGGCGTGGTGGTGCACATCTTTAATTACAGACCTCGGGAGGCAGGCAGATCTCTGTGAGATTGAGGCCAACCTGGTCTATATAGTGACTTCCAGGCAGGCTAGGACTAGAAGACCCTGTCAAAAAACAAAAACAAAACAAAACCAACCCCTCTTAAAACAACAAAAAGGTGTGTGTGTGTGTGTGTGTGTGTGTGTGTGTGTGTACGTATGTATATATATGGCTCACTGTTAGATCAGGAATTGTCAAATCATCTGAATTGTCCCATAACCTGTGTAGAAATGTGAGTTTTTGATTGCCCACTCTTTTTATTTTATTTTGTTTGTTTTGTTTTTGAGACATGGTTTCTCTAGCTGGTCTGGAACTTGTTATGTAGGCCAGGCTGACCGCAATCTCAGAGATCCACCTGCTTCTGCCTCCCGAGTGCTGGGATTAAAGGCAGACACCACCATGCTCAGCTTATTTCATTTTTTGATTTATTTATTTTTATTTTATGTGTCTGAATATTTTGCCTGCATGTATGTAAGTGCACCACATGTGTGCAATACCTGCAGGAACCAGAAAAGGGCATCGAATACCCTGGAACTGGAGTTAAGGATGGTTGTTAGCTGACAGGTGGTGCTAGGAACTGGACCTGGGTCTCCTGCAGTATCTAGTGCTCTAACCACTGAGCTGCCTCTCCAGCCCCAATCCACTCTTATTTAGGGTCAGGGAAGTAAAGAGGTGTCTGTCACTCACATTGCCAGGTTCAGGGCAGCCTGCTTGCTCTTGGTCAGTTCTTCCTTTCACCTCTGAGTCTGAGAAATGAAGGGCTGCATTAGTTTGCCCTGGCCTTTCTGGATCTTCCTCATTTGAAAACAGTTTTTCAGCCTCACCACAAGGCAATGCTGTTAATATCTTTTATTATGCTGTGAAAATAAGGATGGTTGTTCCATTTTGTGTATCCAGACAATGCCATTAGGACTTCTCCTCCTCCTCCTCCTCCTCCTCCTCCTCCTCCTCCTCCTCCTCCTCCTCCTCCTCCTCATCCTCCTCCTCCTCCTCTTCCTCCTCCTTCTCTTCCCCCTCCTCCTCCTCCATCTTCTTCTTCTTCCTCCTTCTTCTCCTGCTCTTTCTTCTTGGAACTCACAATAAGTTTGTTTAAAGTTGCTCACATTTCTGGACCATCTTTCCTCATTAAAGGACTTATAGTTTGTTCCTGTGTCAACTGTTACTTAGTCAAGGTGGCTTTTAATCGTCTTTGCCTTTATCCTCTGACTCCCCTCTGCTCCATCTGGAAACCAAGAGAGTTTATTTTTATTGTGGGTTGGTTCGTTTGTAATAATACGAAATATCTTGAAAGATTTTGCCCTAATCGAAGATTAAAGAAAAGGGGGTGGATTTAAAATAATCCAAGGCACAAAATAAATGACGTATAAGTGTTAATTATGAACTGATGAGGATCAAGTCAGAAGGTAATTGCTACAGAGAAATATTGAGTGGGAAATGGGACTACTATATGTCTGGGGAGGTGCAGTTTTGAAAAGGTGATGGGAAAGGTCATAGTCCATAGGTATCCTTTGCATAAAGACCCAGAGGCTGAAGGAGGTCAGAGAGATCACAGGACTGTAGATTTAGTAGCAAATTTTGAAAGTCATTTTAAAATTTTTTACTTCCAAGAATCTTCTTATAGAAAATTTCCATTTGAAATAGTATAATGAACAACTCTCTCATCTCTCAGCCCCAGCAGTTATCACTGTGGCTGTCTGTGGTTCATCCACATCCATGCCCCTCAGGCATTATTTTAAAGCATTCAAAAAATTCCGTCCATTATTTCTAAGTCCTGCTATCCATGTTTTTAAAAAGTAGACAGTTAACAAAATATGCCGCAGTGCTTAAGGTTTGGAACCTCGTTTCCGCTCTGCTACAGAGAGGAAGTCATAGACTCGCCCCTGTGGTGCAGATTGAAAGATGGGGTGTGTCTGAGCGCTTCAGTGTTCAGTGTAGGGCTTGCAGTGGGTGTCCAGTAACCGGACGCCCTCTGTCGTCGATCAATGTTTTCTTCATCAGCCCTCGATTTTTTTCTAAGTAGTTCTGTTGTGGTGATTTCACTTTTGCTTCCTCTCCTCTACATATCTACTTTGGGCCCTTTATTCACCTTCCCCTTATGTCCTCTACTTCTCCTTTCTGCTTTCTCCTATCTTTTCAGCATCTCCACACACAGCCTTCTTTGCAGCTGGTGCGCCTCTAACCCTCTTGACCCCTCAGCTCCCGCTAGTCTTCCTGGTTCTTTCTGAAGGGAGATGGGCACTTCTCTTCATGTCATTAAAAAACAAATCACATCATCGAGATGAACATGAAATTCAGATACCATATGATACTCTCCTTTTATGTACAAGTCCAAGAACTCTCTGTGTTCCCAGTTGTTTTTTCGGAACATTTTACTCACCTCAAAAAGAAGCCTGTTACCCTTTAGCAAGTCCCCAACACCACCCATGGGTCCCCTTCTTCTGGGGCAGCTGTTGCGCACCAGTGACCCAGAGAGCAGAGAGCCAACACACAGCATCTCAGGCCGCCCAGAGTACGACAGGAAATGACTCCCGGGAGAACATGTCAGTGGACAGCTGTTTATTGAAATCAAGGCAGAGGTTTATATAGTGAGGCCTGTCTGGCCTTTATTGAAGGCGGGAAAGTTCAAGGCAGGATCTTTCTTAGGCGGGCAGATACCAAGGCTGGCATGTGCCTTACAGTGGGGAAAGGGAAACTTTAAACAAGAATTAAGGAATGAGGAAACAAAACCTAAGACCTGGCTTGGCCTGTGGTGATCTTTATGCGGCCTGGATCATCACCTCAAGGCAGAGCAGGCCCGACACCTGCTGTCCCTTCAGGGTGTCCTGGGTCACACTGCCTGCTCAATGCCTTTATGTCATGCCCAGGCCCACAGCCACCCCTGCCTCCTTTCTAAGCAGCTGCTAAGCTACTTTCTATCCCTGTGAATTTTCCCTTTCTGGGCATTTTATATAAATACTTACACATAGGACATGTCTTTTATATCTGACTTCTTTTAGTTGGCACAGTGTTCATCCATGACAGTAGTTTATTTCTAATTATAGCCATGTGCTATTCTATTGTATGACTATAACACGCTTTATGTATTCACTGCTTGGTAGATATTTGGGGACATTTCCCAAATGTCTTTTATTTTGGGGGGTCTGTGATGAATACGTGCCTATGTTATATTCAAGCACAAGTTTTGTTGAGCATACATTTTCATTTCTCTTAGGTACAGACGTGCAGTGGAGTTCCTAGGTGAAATGGTAGGCTTGGGTTAACTTTGAAGAAGCACCAAACTTCTTCCAACATGGCTCATTATTCCATTTTACCTGTATATGGGAATCTAGCCATTTTTTAAGCACATGTGTCTACCCCAAAATGTCTGGATTGATAGATGTTTTTTCAAAATCTTACTTAGTTTTTAGTTACATATTCATGTATATTTTTGGTTTCTTCTTGTTAAGTTTGTTTATATGTTTAGTTTAATTTTTCCTTCTTGTGACAGAGTCTTAATACATAGACTGGCATCAGACCCAAGGTCCTCTTGCCTCTGCCTCCCGAGTGTTAGAGTTACAGGCATGTGCCACCACCCCTGGATGTTACCTGTTTTCTGTTGATTTCTGTGTATGATATTTTCTAACTAGAACACTGCATGAACAGCGGTCCCCAAATGGAGGGTATGTATCTTTAGGATACAAGAAGAATCATTAAAAAACAAGAAAAAGCTGCTGTTTTCACGTATGCCTTATCATTACTCAGTATATTGAAGCAACTGGCAATGTGGCAGGCATATAAATAAAACTCTTTTGAGGAGTATGGGGAATCAACCAGGACCTTGTGTGTATGATATACCACTGTACCACTGATCTACTTCCATGGCCCTTTAAAAAATTTTAAAAATCTGTATGAGTGTATTCCCTGCATGTGTGTAAGTGTACCCATGTTGTGCAATGCCTGCAGAGGTCAGAAGAGGGAATCAGATATCCCGGAAGTGGAGTCATAGATGACTGTTATCCACCATGTGGGTGCTGGGGATCGAACCTGGGTCCTTTGTAAGAACAGCCAATGTTCTTAATCACTGAGACATCTCTCCAGCCCCTCAGCCCTTTTAAATTTTATTTTGAGACAGAATCTTGCTTAGTTTCCCAGATTGTCCACCAATTTAGAATCAACAGCTTTCTGAGTATTTGTGCTACTAGGTCCAGAAAGTTATGTAGTCTCTTAATCCTATTTTTGTTGTTGCTGCTGTTTGAGACAGGGTCTCATTCTGTAGCCCTTGTTGGCCTTGAACTCACTTAGTAGACCAGCTAGCCTGTGATTCAAGGTCCTTCTAATCAGCCTCCCAACCGCTGAGATTACAGGCATAAAGCCACCACTCTCAGCTTCTTAATTCTATATTTTTAATTAATATGATAGAAAAGTTCTGAAGATCACATTGATGACAAAATTAAAGGTTTCCTACTGATGTCAGCCCACAAGCACCATGTGAATCCCCATGGAAATGGACTCCCCACCCCACTGGATCAGGTGCTAGACTTTTACCTTTGTCTTACTTCTATTGATTACCAAAGGTAAAACTGGGGGGAAGTCCCAAGTCCCAAGTCTCCCTTTCATTCAAACTGTTACAGTAACTACCACCTACAGTCATGTAAATTTTCACTGAGCAAAGTCAGAGTACAAAGTGTGGCCACACAGTGGCCGTAGGAAGTTGGTCATTTGTGAGTGTTGGGAAACACTGCTGTTCTTCAGGTGAAATGTCCACAGTTCCCCTTACTGTGCCACTCCATCTATTACTTTAAATAACTTTCTGCCCTTCCTCCTTGCCCTTCTGACAGCAAACTATTGACAAATCACCACTGCTGAAGGCTAGACCAGAGAGGAGAGCCTGTGATGTCACCCAGCCACCACTACAGTAAAACACTATGTCCTTCCTGTTGACCTTGTTATAAAACAGGGTTACCTGTCATGGTGAGGTTTTTGACCTTTGAAAAATCAGTTTACTCTGATCCTGGCTGCTGTCTGGAATCTTGACGTCATGTTGCTGGGTCTCTTAATGGTTCTTGTCTGAAATGATAAATTCAGATTCTGTTAGCGTCCTTGGGTTTGTGAATCTTTGCTTCAAGTCAACACCCGAAGAGAAGTAGATCTGGAGAGAGATGGAAAGAAGCCTGGGGAAATGTTAGCAAATCAGGTCACAAGACATGGTAGATTTATTCATTTTAAATCACATTTGTTTACTATTGGGCATGTTTAACAACACACCATAAACTTTGTCATAATGAGTTTTATTTGTGGAGATATGGAAAAAAATGAGACCTTGAATGCTGTTGATAGGAATGCAATTTAGTATGGCCATTATGGGAACACTCTGAAGGTTCCTCCAAAAACCAAAAATAGAGCTACTAAATGGCACAGAAGTCTTACTTCTGGGTAATAGCTAAAAGAAGTGAAATCAGCATGCCAGAGATGTCTGCACTATGGGTTCCTCATGACTTTATTCACAGCAGCTAAGACGAGAATTCAACTTAAATGCCCATCCACAGATGAATAAATCTAACAAATTTACACAGTGGAACACTAGTCAACCACAAAGAGGATGAAAATCCTTTCATTTGTGACAACATGAATAATTCTGGAGGCCATTATACTAAGTGCAACAAACCAGGCAGCAAGATAAGACATGTAGTCTCAGTCATATGTGGAACTGAAAGCAGCCAAGCACATAAAAACAGAGAGAGTAGTGGTTACAAGGGCTGCAGGATAGAGATGAACTGGGGAGTTGTCCAACTTCCCTTCGACAGGAGGAATGAGTTCAAGAGATTTATTCCACAACATTCTGACTGTAATTAGGAGTTGTATAGAATCAATTGTAAGTGTTCTCACCATGCATATAAAATATAAATGAGAATGCTCATGCTGGTTGGCTCAGTTTAGCTAGTCCATAATATACACATATTTCAAACTCCATGTTGTGGTTTACAAATATATACAACTTTTATCAATTAAAAATTTAAAAAATGGAGGCTCTGAGAGATGGCTCAGCGGTTAAGAGCACTGGCTGCTCTTGCAGAAGACCTGGGTTCCGTTCCCCAAACCCACGTGATGGCTGACAATCCCCTGCAACTCCAGAGTTCCAGGAGATCCAATGCCCTCTTCTGGCTTCCACAGGCATTGCATGCAAGTGGTGCACCTACAAATGTGCAGGCCAAACACCCATATGCATAAAATAAAAATAAATCAAAAATTTTTAATTTAAAAATGAATCTTCTCTTCAGCCACCTCCAGTTCTTCTGTACAAGTTCTGCTCCCTGATACCTTTATCCTAACAGGCACTTAGGTCATGACATGATTTCCTCTCAAGGGTGACATCCATTCTTGATTTCCTTTCTTGAGCAACAGAAACAACTAGCACAGCTGGATTCAAATTATGTTCTTCAGTTTGTTCATTAATCCAATTGAATATATGAAGTTTTCATTGTGTGTGTGTGTGCACATGCATGTATGCGTGTGTGTGTGTGTGTGTGTGTGCTGGTGTTTAGGGTCTGGAGATGGAGCATTATCCAAAGTACATTTGACTAATAGCTTCTCTTGTAGAGTCCATGAGCATTGGTCGATGAGGTTACATAAAACAAGGATTCAGAGACTAAGGAAAGAGGCAGAGCTGGGAAGGGGGCAGAGACTAGGGGCAGGGATCCAGTTTTTCTGGGGGGACTAGGGACACCTCTGGGAAGGTAGCATTTGAGATGAGTCTTCACTGACACTTCCAGCTGTGTTCTCAGTCAGTATAGTGCTCAGACAGAGAAGTTCTGAATCTCATATACTGTGTCTATCCATGAAGCATCTCTTCATGATGTAGCTCTAAAGCTTTGATGGGTATTAGGTAGAAAGTCGTTCTGCCACCTTAGTGCTGGATGCTTGTAGCCTCAAAGACTTTTGTGATGTTACTGTAGAGGTCATGGTGGCTCATGTCCAAATGTGGCATGGTAGAGGTTGCATGTCTGTGACCGACATTCTGGGCAGCCATTCCATAGGATGACCAGGTTGGGGTGGGGTGGGGGCGGGGCCTGGAGTCTGTCCTTTGTCTTGGACCTGTGTTTACCTTCCAAAATCTCAGTAGGAATGATGGTAAGCTTTAAGATTAAAAGTGATTTTGGAAATGGGTTTTAGTTTTGGGCCCAGGTATCTTTGATTGAAAGCACATCATTTATGATGCTGAAAGCAACATTGAGAAGCCAAGCATTGTTAGGCATATATTCCTGTGTGAAAAGAAAAAAAAAAAAAAATATATATATATATATAAAATGAAGATATATTGAAGCTGAATAATAGACTAAAAACAGCATGATAACATGCCCAGAAACCACATGACATGATGGTATCTTGTTACTTGCTACCTTAAAGATAAAAATGTGGAGAAGTTAACATCCTATCAGCTGGGCCTGGAGTTTGTGTGCAGGCATTATTTTCTGTCTGTCCTGGTTTTCTATTTCACAGAGACCTGCTTTCTGGTGAATGTCCAGCCTGGTCTTTTTCTTTACCGCTGCCTTCCTGTGACTTTGGGTACAATGAGTCTCTGTGGACTTGTTTCAGCTCTAATATGATCTGATTTGATAACCTGACAAAGCCAGCACGTGTAGGCTGTCTGTGTGAAGTGAAAATACCTCCACAGAAAAAATATAGAGCAAGCACCTGCTTCTGAAAATTGCTTTATAGAAGGCAGTCTGCTTTTGCCCGTAAAGTTAGGTCATTTGGGTATAAGAGAAGCTTGCAAAAAAGATTATCCTGTTTTAACTTTAAACTTTAATCTGTTTATAAAAAATATTGGGAGTTGGTTCACACACCTACAATCAGGAAGAGGTATCAGAAGTTCAAGGTCAGTTTAGGCTACCTAGTGAAGTATCTAAGAAACATGTTTCAGGGATGGAGAAACAGAGCAGATTTAGGGGAAAGTCCATGTCAATTTGGGGCATATTAGACTGAGGTACTCCCTAAGCAGCTGTCAATAGTGATATAGTACTTGATATACTGTGATGTACTAGCCTGCAGCTCAGGGAAGATCAGGAAGAAATGTGCACGTGGGAGTCTACAGACAGAATGATGGCATTTAAAGCCCTGGGGCTGACTCCAAACTCCCATATTCATAGTTGTTTATGAATATGATAGTTAGTCTTGACTGTCAACTTGGTTGAGAGATCTTAGGAGCTTACCAGCTCAAACCTCTGGGTGTGACTGTGATGGTGTTTCCAAAGAGGATTAGATCATGAGGGCTGTGATCTAATCAACGAATTAATCTATTGATAGATTCAGAATTGGAGTAGACTATTGGAAAGTGGGATCTGCTTGGATCTGATTGTTGAGGGTGTGCCTTTGAAGGACAGGTATGTTCTTCTTAGACCCCTGACTGTCTGCACTCTGCTTCCTGGCCACCATAAAGTGAACAGACTTTGCTACTCACTCCCACAGCCATAATGTTCTGCATTACTAAAGGCCCCAAAACAAAGAGCTATGTGAGCATGGACTAAAGCCTCTGAAACTATGAGCCAAAGTAACTCCTTCTACCCCCTCAGTTGCTTTTTCTCAGGCATTTGGTCCAGGAGCATGGGACTGATTCAACGTGCCATGGCATTCTTCATTTGGGCTAAACTTGCCTCGAGAGACCATCTGTGCTGAGGCTCACTTTGCTGGACTTTCTCCCCTTTGCCCTCAAGGGCTGCTTTTAGCTTCACAGAGTGGATAACAGTGGGGGACAGTGAAGAGCCCCTGCTGGGCCCTGAGTGATAGTGACAGGAGTTCTTACTTGTATTGCTCCTGACATCTACTGAAGCTAAAAACAGAGTGAACCATTTCAAAGACAGATGCTAGATTCACAGCATCCTCTTTAAATACCAGAACAAATGGTGAGTTCCTCTTGGTATTATAAATATTCAAGTTAATGTAAGGTGTATGATACAAAGTTCTTGGCATCTCGATTGTCCTCTTTCATTTTCTATGCCACCAGCTACTCTGTCATAATATTAGAATAAACCCATTGTAAAGCAATAGGAAAACACGCTTTAGCTTTTAGATAGCATTCCCATTTTTCATTTGAGAAGTAATTTTACTGTAATAAGTTTGACACATTGATGTTTTGAATTAACAGTTGACCTTTGTGACTTATTCAATTATTTTTAGGCTTGCCAAAATGTTTCCTATCTCCATGTCAAACTCTCCAGGTTTACTGGTAGTTTTATGACTGATTTACTTTTTTCTTTAAGATTTATTTTTATTTCTTATTTGTGTGTGTGTGTGTGTGTGTGTGTGTGTGTGTGTGTGTGGTTGTGTGCCTGTGAGTACTGGTGGAGGCCAGAATCACCTGGTGGAGGGTGTCGAATCACCTGGAGCTGGAGTTCCAGGTAACTGTGAGCCACCCGTCATAGGTGCTGGGAACTGAACTTGGGTCCTCTGGAAGAGCAGAAAGTGCTCTTAAGGGCTGAGCCATATCCAGCCCCTTATTTATTTTTGACTTCCAAATATAAGTAGAATTTACTATGACGTATAAAGACAAATAAAATTTTTAAAGTTTTTTGCTTCCTGAAAATAATATAGAAACAAAATCATGACTGAATCTTTCTTTATCTGGACAGATTCTTACTCATCTCAGACACGCTTTTCAGACCTATCCCGGCTATGTAGCGAGGACCTGATCAGGTGGTAGACAGCCATCAGAGAGCTCCTCTGTTTTGAGCAAGATCACACCAACTGCACATTTGGAAGGATGGTGTCCCAGTTTGCTGGCCAGCGAGATTCTCCCGTGGACCCCTGTGAAGGAATCAGCCATGACTTTAGGGACACTGATGGTTTTCCCAGCCTCCTGGACACTGACCACTCTCTTTATCAATTAGACGTGAGGCTCTGTAGGCACAAAGCTGCCTGGATTAACCCACTGTGTGCACAGAAGCAGCCACTGCAGGATTTACGATCCAGCAGTCCAGCAGAACAGAATGGTGGGACTCAGTTTGTGGTGGACACGCCCTCTCCTTTGGGCCTTTCAGCTTTGACTTTTGGGGACTCCTCCACTGAGACACCATTGTCTGAGAATACCGCTGACCCCAGCAACACCTCTGCTCATGGCTCAGGGGAAAAGAGTGGTGACTTCTCCCTGACCAGGGAAGAACGTAGGGTGCTCTGGAGAGGTTCTCAGCACGCATCTCTGCTCAAGAACCCCCAAACTGTATCGACTTCCCCATCTCCTCAGGTCAGCAGTGCTTGTTTTGAGTCTTCTCACTGGACAGCTTCTGCAGATGAAGGTAACTCTAGCGGGTGACTTCCTTTATAAAACTTTCTCCACCCATGTGCTTGTCTGGCCTGGCTTTAAAGTCTGACTATCGTCCTCCCCATGAGAAATGAAGTCTGTGACCTTCTACTTTGACCAGAAGCCAGTGCCTGAGGTTATTTAACACTACCACCATCCCAGACTCTGGAGCAATCACAACAGGTGATCAAGTATTACCTCCTCCTTATTCTAGTCATCTTAGCTCAGCAGACTTGATAATCAGCACCATGAGCTGTCTGTGGGCTCATTAGCTTGTGTGCAGGGAGAACATCAGAAGCACTCAATGCAGTGTGGGTAGGGAGGACATCTGCACATTTGAAAGGAAGCTGTTGCACGCCAGTGTTCATATAGGTGGTGTACCTGTCTCACCTGGCCAGACTGCTGAACAAGTGGTAAACTTAAAAAACAGCAGCCACAATACCCCCAAGGCTATCCAAAACC
Organism: Eospalax fontanierii; assembly: GCA_035773235.1. NCBI lineage: Eukaryota > Metazoa > Chordata > Mammalia > Rodentia > Spalacidae > Eospalax > Eospalax fontanierii. Next base: position 82,908,915 of record CM069524.1, read on the forward strand.
TCGTTGTGTTGACTAGGACTCTCATTGATAGCAAGTAGTATATGGATTCCTAAAAGACAAAAACTAAAATGAGCTAATCCTTGCACAGCAGCATGTGAGAAGTGTCAGCCAGTTATTGTCTTAATTTTAAACTTTCATTGTCTTATATTCATGCTGTGAGTCATTTATGTTTCCATTAGAACACTACTTCAAATAGTTTCTAAAGATTTTTGCTTCAAGATAATTTTTAAAACTGTCCACTTGCCTGCTATTTGCTTATGTGTATATCTGTGTATTTATTTCTCACTAACAGGAATCTGTCTTGCTCTTTACTTAAAATATGGGCTGTCTGGGGGGCTGGAGAGATGACTCGGTGCTTAAGAGTGCTTGCTGCTCTGGAAGAAGACCATACTTTGGTTCCTAGCACACATGTTGGGTGACTTACAACCAACTTACTGTGACTTCAGCTCCTGGGAATCTGATGCCCTCTCTGGACATCCTCATTCATGTGCACGAAACCACACACAGATACACACATACATACATACATATATATACACACATTCACACAATTAAAAAAAATAAATCTTCTAAAAGATATGGGCTATCTGCTGGAAATGTTTGAACAATCAAAGATAATAGTATACTGTCATACATTATCCACAGCTGAAAGATAACAAATTGTGTACTGTGTTTCAATGACTAATTTTGAGATGACTGAATTTGAGCAAAATGCCTCTCATCCCAGGTCCCCTTTGTCTATCATTCTCTCCCTGCCTGGATAGTTCTCAGGATAAAAAGCAACTTGCAAATTGTAAAGCAAGAGATTAGTTTGCTGTTAGAGTGTCTCCTGGAGACAAGGCTTTCCTAGAGTAACCCATCATGGTGATAAGTTATAAACTCTCACTGACTGGAGATGGTCTTTGGAGTCCAGTATTCTGTGGCCCAAAACCATTTGTTTTATCCTTGTCAAAGAAATAGTTATTCAATTTAGAATTTTTTTAGAAAAACAATAAGACAAAACAAAGAAACCCTATAGCCAAAACAAGTGCTTTGGCCCCTTTTGTCCAAAGACAGGACCTCCTAGCAATCCTTAGCAATACCTTTGAAAAACAGTCACTGCTTTGAGACTCTCTGGATGCTTTTGTTTTGTTTTTGAGATAGGATCTCACCCTGTAACATAGACTGGCCTTGAATTAACACTTCTCCTACTTCAGCCTCCTGAGTGCTGAGATTATGGGTGGATGCTGCCATACCTGACAGGTCTCTCTGAAATGTGGTAAAAGTTTCATTCTATGCAATTAAGAAATAGATGGCCTTAATTCTAGCTCTCTCTTCCTTTAGTGTGAAACAGCAGAGGAGGGGAGAATAGGTATTGAGCACTAAAATGTGGGTTTTTCGGAGGCCTTTACATTTCAAATGACAGCAGTGAGGCCCACCTTTGTAGAAGACACCACCGCAGCTGTCAGCATTTCCTCAGGTTGTAGGAACAATCTCCTCAGTCCTTTTATTTACATGGAATCTATATGTTTACAAAGTAGCCCCACATTCTTTATCTCCTCAATGTCCTAACAGGTAACAAACCCAATTTAAGGGATGAAAGAATTTGTGGCCAAGGCATAATAGAGAGTTAGGGTTGGGTCCCAGTCTGAGCTTTCTGCTTTTCCTTCTACATTCAAGCTCTGCATCTAAGACCAGTAGCTAAATCCTGCCAACTTCATGATTTTATTTTTAAAAAGGAAAACCAGTTTTGTTAATGGTAGTTTTCTCGTCACAGGAACAGAATGGTATAGTTGGCATAGATGATGAATGGCCCTTAAAACCTGCACAAAAATGTTTGCCACCCCCAACCAGGTGGCCAAGTTTTCTATGTCCCAGCCATTTTCTTAAACATGAGGCGGCAGCAGGGAGACTCCCGCGTCTGTTCAGTATCCTGGGAGCTTACAACCATAAGGACGACATTTGCAGCATCTTGGGACAACTCAGATCTTGTGGCTCTCAGAAATTTTCACTTCCTTCCAAAGGGACAGTGTGTCTATCATGTGACAGGAACTACTTGCTTTGGTGGCAGTCCTTGCCAGTAAGGAGTGTCTGGGGGCCCAGGAATGGATGACACAGCACAATAGACATTCACAGTGTCTTCTCCTGCTTTACTGGAGGAGGACTGTTAAAGAGAAGCAAGGCTGACTGCAGTTGACTCTGTTTATGTAACAGGAAGTTGAGGACCAATTGCAATAAGTTGGAGAGGTGATTCTGTAATTCTTAAGGACACCTTCCCCATGCCTTGTGGGTGTTACCTTCCTGTCTTTCCACCATCTTGGCCTCACTGGTCCCTCCAGGCCAGTGGTCCTCTGAGAATACCTCCCAATCACTCCATTAACCTCCTGTAGAAAAGACTGACACTAAGGCTGTATCTACAAGCCCTGCCATCAAAAGGCCTTTTCTTCTTCTCCCATCCAAATCTGTCTAGAATTGTGCTGTTTAATTTTTAACAGTCTATATGAACTACACTCTAGGATTATTTTTGCTTAGGTGATTTTTGAGCTTTCTTTTCTCTCCATTTTTTCTGTATGTACATGTGTGTACAGGTATGCACTCGTGTGTGTGTGTGTGTGTGTGTGTGTGTGTGTGTGTGTGAGTGAGTTCAGTGTCAGGTGTCTTCCTCAGTTATTCTCCACCTTTTATTTCTGAGGCAAGGTCTCTCACTGATCCTCACTACTTGGCTGAACTAGCTAGCTGTCCAGCCCCAGGGGTCCCCCTGCCGACACCTCCCCAGGACTGAGGGTACAAGCACCTACTGCCCCAGGGGATGGAACTCGGTCCTCATGCTTGCATAGCAAGCACTTTATTGACTGAGCCAGGTGCCCAGGCCCCCTTTTCTCCATTTTTAATGACTCACTGTATTGGCAGGTGCAGTTCACAGCGACAGAGGAAGCCATTCTGTGAATTTCTTCTCAGCAGAGAAAACGTTCTTGCTGCCAGTTGATGTAGAAAAGGTGAGCGAATCTCCTTAACTGCTGAGAGTCTGAATCTGCTCTGATTTAAGTCTGGAGATGGCCCTGATGAGCAAGGCCATAGGGTTCTTTTCAGTGTTTGATAGAAGTTGCCAGGAGCACTAAAAAGAGTTTTCCAGACACCATGTGCCCAGTGGGAATGTTTTTCCATGACTGATGTGTGATGTCAGTTGTCAGGTTTTTTGTCCCAAGAACTTCAGTTTGATAGCTAGAGACGGAGCACAAAGGTAGAATACTTGCCTAGCATGTGCAAGGCTTTAATTTCAGTTTCCAGTACTGCAAAAATTAATTAATTCAACTTTGGTTATATGTTGACTACAATCAGGTAAATCTGTGTCTCTGGACAGTGTGTGTTATTCATAGCTGACCTAGAATGACCCAATTAGACAAACAGTTATATTCATCAGCATTGGCATCACTCAAGAGAAGCTTCTTGAATTTTGATATCTAATCCATACTCCAGAGAACAGGTTGATTATTCTTCTATTTGACTTGACTTTTTTTTCCTGCAGGAAGATCTCCATTTTTATGCCGCAGACATAGTCATCTCAGTGATGGAGAAGATGAAGTGCAACCTCCTGAGTCAACGGCAGCCAGAGATCTGGGGTCCAGAGGAAGCCAGCAGGTCCCCAGGGAATGACCAGACTAATGCTGAGGCGACCTTTTATACCCATGCAAAGCAGGAGCGAGGGTCGTCCACTTCTTCAGACAGTGGCTATGAAGGCACGTTTTACAAATGCTAGTACACTGAGTGCTGCAATCTCCACGCATGCTGTCTCTCTTCTGTCCAGTCGTGAAAGGGAGCCATTTTTCAGTCCTCTAAGACATGCCCAACCTGTGGCACACTGGCTTCATGCGCCCGAGGATAGCTCTAAATGCCACCCAACTCAAAGTCAGAAACTTACTCAAAACAGTCTGAGGATTTTGTTTCTTTGTTTGTTTTGTTTGTTTGTTTTGCCTGTAATATTTTCAGTAACTCTCATGCAAGACTGGGTGTGCACTTTGTAGATGATGATGTTATATTGCAATGTGAAAAGATTTGGACATGCTGCGTGATCCCCTCCATTGTTGCTGCCTTGCCTTGTGTTTGGTGATTGTGCTCCACCCATTAAAAAAATATTTTGGGACTGGAGAGATAGCTCAGTGGTTAAGAGCACTGGCTGCTCTTGCAGAAGACATGCGTTCGATTCTCAGCATCCACATGGTGGCTGACAACTTTCTGCAACTCCAGTTTCTCTTCTGACCTTCACAGGCCCTGCATGACACAGGTGCACTTACATGGGTGCTTGCTCTACAATGGTATCTCCCAGATCTGAGTTTTCAGCTCTCTACCTCCCTTCCAAGTGTTTGCTCTATGTGGCTGATACCTACCAAACTTGTCTACCTAATCAGTCCTCAGATCCCCTGACTTAACACTTCATTTCAGTGTGGCTTACAGGCACTTCAGTTTCTCCATTGCTAAGATAATCCTATCTACATCTTAAAATAGTAAGCATATCTAGCTTCTAACTTTAACATGTCTAAACTATTAATTTAGCACTCCACATCTGAGGGAAAGGGCCGGGTGGGGGAGAACGCTACAGCTTCTCTTTTCTATCCTTTTACCTGCGAAGTCTCTATTTCCAAATAATGCCCATTCCGATGTTCTAGGTAGGCATGAACTCATGAATTTAGGGAGAGTGACTCAATCCAGTATAATTAAAGCTCCTATCATTGGTGAAGCTGGCATTTTTAAATCTTCTTTCAATTTTTTAAACATAATATTATAGTAGAAAATTTTCGGACATATTTAAAAGTAGGCAGATTGCATCAGCCTGTTTCACTTAATTATAGACCACAGAAGAACACAATATCCTCTTGTGGATTTTAATCATTAAAGCTGCATTTTTAGCCTCAGTTTCCCTTTGGTGGGATGCTGCACAGCTTTCTTCTTCCACTTCCCACTCCTCTTTCTCTTCCTTCTCCTCTTCTTCCTCCTGCTCTTGTTTTTAAACAGTGTCTAACCATGTAGCCCAGTCTTGCTTGAATGTGCAGTCCACTTGCCTCTGCCTCTCAAGTCCTGAGATTCAGGTAGGTGCGTCACACCTCATTTCACTTTTTCCCCTCAGCATCGTGGATGGAACCCAGGCCCTTCTGCATGTCTGGCAGTTCTTCTGCTGAGTTACAGCTTTGGCTCTCTTGCTTCTTTTGTGTGAGCGTGTTTATGTGCACGTGTGTTTGCTGAGACACGGTTTCTCACTTGACCTGGAACTTCCCAATTAGTCTGGCTCTGGTATCAGACTCACAGCACTTGGGGCGAGCCCGAGGGGTTGGGGGCAAGTAGAGGCAGAGTCAAGACGCAGACTCCGGGAGATGGACAGGAAGCAGGCCAAGCGCGTGGCACTGCCACCTCACGTGGCACTGCATACTCCTGTGGCACTGCATACTCGCGTGGCACTGCATACTCGCGTGGCACTGCATACTCCCGTGGCACTGCATACTCCCATGGCACTGCATACTCGCGTGGCACTGCATACTCCTGTGGCACTGCATACTCATGTGGCACTGCATACTCGTGTGGCACTGCATGCTCCCGTGGCACTGCATACTCCCGTGGCACTGCATACTCCCGTGGCACTGCATACTCCCGTGGCACTGCATACTCCCGTGGCACTGCCATCTCATTTACTGAGTAGGTGCACAAGCTCTTATAGGCCTGGATAGCCAATGACCTTATGGGGTGGGGCCCAAATACAGCCAATAGTTTCTCGTCAGATAAGCAGGCTCTTTCCAGGTGCTGGTAGCACAACTAGCCAGAGCAGAACGCCACACCCACAGGAGCCATGCCTCTATTCCTCCTAGCAGGTGGCCTGGCTAGGCCCACCTTGCATTATGCCCAACACTCTGGATCATTCTACAGATCTGCCTGTGTCCCCAACTCTGGGGTAACAAGTACATGCCACCGTGACTGACTTTTTCATGGTCTTTTTGATAGTTTTATAAATTATTATTCATTTTTATTTTATGAGTATGAGCAGCTTGCCTGTATGTATGTTAGTGCACCCATGCCTACGATGCCCACGGATGCCAGAAGAGGACATTGAATCCTCTGGAACTGAAGGTACAGACTGTTATCAGCCACCATGTGCGTGCTGGGAACTGAACCCCGGTCCTCTACAAAAGCAGCCAGTGTTCTTAACTGCTGAGCCATTTCTCTGGCCCCCACATCTGACTTTTACATGTGTGTTCTGGAAATTGAACTCAGGTCCTATGCTTACACTTTACCAGTGGGCTTGTCTCCCCAGCCCCCAGCCATGCCTCTTGATGATGAACCCTCCTTTCTTCCTTCTTCAGGCTGTGCTGGGCTCCAGGTCAGCCCAGTGGCTGAAGCACTTTCTCACTCTCCTGTGGTGAAAGAGATGCGCAAATCTGACTTGGATGACTTTGTTATTTTAGGTAAGATGTAACACCTCATTGGAGATGACCAGCTGCTTCCCACTTCCCTCCACACACACCACTAGATGCCACATACAAGACCATGTCAAAGGAGTCTAAGAAGCTTCTTCCAAAATCATGTTATATCCCTGGTGTTGAAGGGGAAATATTGTTTTCCTTGCCTCCACTGTCTTGGTAATTGCTTGTCTCACCTGTAGAACTGAATGAAATATTCATTCCAGTACGATGGCTATGTGGTTTTTCAGTTATATTCTGATGAAATTTCAGGTAGAATCTCATCACCAGTGGCCATCAGGAGCCTCATATTGTTATGTGTTAAGAGTTGCAGGTCCTCCAAACACAGCAGTTCAAATCGTCCTGCAGCGTGGACATGAATAATTGGCTCTTTCTTCGGTACAAGAACCTGTTTTTGCATTCTTACAGAATTAATGGAGTGAAACTGGCTGAAAGACTTCATTAGCCTTTCTTTCATTTTCCCACAGAACTCGATGAATTTAATGAAATCACAGAAACCTGTAGACACTCTTGCAACTCTACGAGGTATGTGCCTTCCTCTTACACCCACACATGGAGCCCTGGGTGGTTACCATGAAGACACTGCGCACTAGACCTCTGCCACATTGGCCAGGTTCACCACAAAGGGGATTTGTGAAGCTCAGTGTTGACTACCGACTTGACAGAATCTAGGATCACCTTGGAGATGGGCCTCTGAGCCTGATTGTTAGTTGATATAGGAACACCCATCTTAATTGTGGGCAGGACCATTCCGTGGGCTAGTCTGGAATACACTATGTAGATCAGGCTAGCCTTGACCTCTTAGCAATCTGCCTGCCTCTTCCTCCTGAGTGTTGGGATCAAAGGTGCATGCCACCACCCCACCTGGCCACAGAATGCTATTAAACAGCAAAAGGAGACTCAAACTCTGGACTTCTAACTAAACCCTTATCATACCTCCAAGTGTTGGTGCCTCTAATAAATGAAAGGTCTTTATTGATCACCATCAAACTGTGTTGCATTGCATATCCAGACAGTGATTGATGCTGCATCTCACACACTGGTTTCATTGCAGTTTGGGGCAAGACAAAGACTGAAAACCCAAAGAAGACCCTGAACATGTCCTCATGCAGTTTCCAGCTTTTGTCTCTCTTGTGTTTCAGTGTAACATATGAATCATATTTCAATTCTGCTGAGCTACTAGCCAGAGAGTTGTTCCAAGAGTTCCAGAAGTGCTGGATGCTGTCAGAACCTAATTTTCAGCTGCCAGGTCCTCTGACAGCAGCCGGCTCAGTAGTAAGTATGAAAATCAGTTGACACAGAATCAAAAGCTCTTACTTTCTTACTTGGCCTGCTCATTTCAAATACTTATTTATGTTTCCTTATATGGTTCCTAGGTATTGAGGAAGACTCAAAATGAACATGCATGTAGTGAGCACTTATTAAGCTCCAGGGACTGTACTTAAAAATTCATAGCTGTTGTACTGTTTTGAGACAAAGTCTTGCTGTGTAGCCCAGGCTAGCCTCTAGTTTACAGTTCCCTCGCTCCAGCCTACCCAGTGCTGGGATTACAGCTGCATGAACATTGCAGTTCTCCTAAGTGTCCTGTTGGTGATGCTCTTGTTATTTTTATTTTAAAATGCTGGCTCCACATCTCAGCAAGATTGGTGAATGGTGAAGCACCTGTCACTCTTTTGACTGGTTAATTAGAAAATACACACTGTTCCTGGAGAGTATGCAGACCCCTGGTGATAGAGTATTTTATAGCATGGGGTAAAAAATAAGGATGAGAAGAGTCTCTCTGGACACACAGGACTGGGAGATTCTAATTTCATCAGACGAACTTGAGGAAGCTGATCTTAGATCTTGAGCTACTAGCGCAAGACATTGCTAAGGCAGGTAGACACCACCGAGGTGTCCTCAGCACGGGATGCTGGAACACGAGGGGAGGGGTCTGGGGTCCTACTGAGCATTTTAAATCAAAATAGGAGTGTTCAGAGCTGAGTTGTTCAACTTTTGTAAGCCATGTATATGAATGTTTGCCTGTCCCTGTTCAAGTGCACTTGTACCCGGCAATGCCAGTGGAGGACAGAGGAGGGTGTCAGATCCTGTGGAGCTGTCGTTACAAACGGTTGCTAGTTGCTTATGTGGGTGCTGGGATTTGAACCAGGGTCTTCTGCAAAAGCAGTCAGTGCTCTTCACTGCTGAGACATCTCTCTAGCCCATGTTCTTTTTTGTGTTTTTTTTTTCACTGTTGTATGTGTGACTGCTCCCTGGCCTCCAAGTGCAAGTGCACCCATGTCCTGCAATACTCATGCAGGCCAGAAGAGGGCGTCTGAACCCTTGGAGTTGGAGTTGCAGGCTGCTGTTGTCTGCCGTGTGGGTGCTGGGAACTGCTGCCCCTGCTCGTATCCACCGAGTCATCTCTCCAGCCCCATTCAGTGTTCTTTTTAATTCAGTTCTTGAGCTGTATTTGCTGAAGTTACCCTTTAATCTCCTATGTGTAATGCAGAATATGAATGAAGACCAAGCCAAAGAAGACTGTGACTCCGGAGAGACTGTAACCCAGGAAATGACGCTGAAGTCACGGATCTCAGGGACTGAAGACTGGGTGCCCCCTAGATTTCAAATCATACTTAATGTTCATCCTCCACCCAAGTAAGTTTGGGGGCTGCCTGGAATCCCAGGAGAACTTGCTCTCTAGACATTGGGAGGGATAATTTCCTTGACTGGGATATCTTTTCTCTAGAGTTTCCCAGAATCCTCCATAAGGCATGTGGGCAGAGCTTTAACTTTTTTTTTACCTTGGCCATTTTCTCTTGACCTTGAACGACAATAAAAATCTACCACTTTGATCATATTTCCAGGTCACAGTTAAAGTAAAGGCATAGTAGTTCCACAGAAAAGCCTTCCACAGAGCATCTTCACAGAAGCATTGAAAGCTTTGTCCTGTGTCATTGCTTACTTAGTTTTGTATTCATGTGTGACCTTGCCAAGCATGCCATCTTGTATTGTCTGACTGTATCTCCCTGACTGTCTTTAGTGTGTCTCTAGCTACTCCAGTGCATGGGCAGTGGGAAACCCCTGAGGACCCTGTGGTGGGAGAGTTATTTGTGATACTGATTTCTGATCTGAGGCTTTTAAAGAGTTCTATCTTTAAAAGACCCAAAGGTGTCAACTAGAAGACCATGTTGGATCAATATAAATTTTTTTTCAAAATGAAAATGACAAACTTAAAGCCTCACAGACGAAAAGCATACAGCAATGTCAATTATGTTTCTAATCAGTCAGAAATGCTGCACTGACTGACCAGCTCTGAAATATAACAATTGCCATTTTCTGTGCTCAGGAGGGACATGGCGATAGTGGCCCAGAATTTCTTCTGTGCTGGATGTGGAACTCCAATAGAGCCCAGTGAGTATGGGTCCTGGTTTGCTTGCTTGTTACATGATAGTAAAGCAAAGGCTGACAGGGCGAGGCTGTGCATTGCTTGGCTGTGAGTCACCATTAATGAGAATGGTGTAAGAGATTCGTGGAGTTTGCCTTCCGTTTCATGAAGAAGCCATCGTGGTCACAAAGCTGTGGAGCTAGAGGACCAGCATCCTAGCTGTCTCTGTGCTAGGCACTTGGAACAGTCAACTACTCCTGCTTCAAGGTTTAAAGCTGGGGTTTCTTTTCCCCAGAGCGCCCTCCCTGCAGACCTCCGGTGGCTGGCCCTGTGGCTTCCTTCACCTCTTCACCATTCACTTCTCTGAGACTCCTCTCGTCTCCTCTTCCTGTTCCCCTTCTTGCCGTTTTTCTTCTACTTGTCTTCCACTTGTCCTCTTCATCCTCCTCCCCTCGTCCATGTCCTCCTTTGTGATAATCCTCACCCGTATTGCAGTTGTTCCTGTATGGCAAATCAGCCCAACTCAGCGTTAAGGCCAAGAGTGGATCCAGCGGTTGGTTCCTTCACATCTCTCTTAGCACTGCACTTCCCAGCCCAGCCTCTCCCACACTTGTGTTTAGTTTCTCCAGCATGACTTGGGGAATCACACAGCCTTGCTGCCAGCTTTATCAGAGTCTTGCCTTTGATCCCTAGGCCTAAAACATCTCATACACACAAGGTCAAGCAGACTTCTCAGTTCTCAGGGCTTCCATTGAGCATAAGAATACAAATAACTACTTCCAGTGTTTTGACATGCTAATTCAAGCATACCCACATCCATTCACTGTCTTGGGTGGAGGGCAGAGTAGGGTCAGAAGGATCGAGGTAATGTGCCCAGTCTCAGGCTGGTTTGTGTTATAAACAGTAGCTTTTTGGTGCAAGGGTAAGGAAAAGTCTTTAGTCCAGATTCCGTTCATTTTGTCTTTCCTGCACTCCTTCTCCACGCCTTTCTTCCTCCTTCCCTCCTCCTTCTTCCTCGTCCTCTCCCTAAGTCTTTCCTGGCTGCTCTGAGGAGCACACTCATCTGGCCACAGACCACTGCCTGCACACTGCAGCGTGGCTGTCCTTTTGTTTACTCTTGATGCGTTATTCCTAGAACACTGGTAAGGTCTACTGATGGATCATTATCTGCAGCACTAGATTTTAAGTTCTATGAAGACAGACATGTTGTCGGTGTTGTTCAGTGTTCTGTGTCCAGCCTGCTCATAACTGGTCCTTTAGAGCTACTTGTAGAATGAATGAATGAGAATGATGAATGGCTTGCTAGGAGCTTGCAGGACTTCTCTAATTTGATGACAAGACGGCTGATATCTAGGCCAGCGAAGGCCCTGCAAACCAGTCTTCCCCCAGAGAGGTGTGCAAGCTTTCCAGCTGAAACTGGGGGTTTCTTGTTCTCCAGCGAGGTGCTGTACTTCAAGAGATGAAAAATGAAAGCAGAAATCAGTCTGGGCCTCCTCTGTTCACTAGATGACAGTCCTGACACGAATCATTGTTATGATGAGTTTTCTTTAACTGACTCATTTTTCCAGCTAGTCTAGCCAGGAGCTTGTCTGTTAGTTAATCTGTGTATTCCACCACCTCACTAAAGGTCAAATCCATGAGTCAGAAACTGTAGAGACGTGACTCTGACTCCACCAAATGTTAGTACCCTCCTGAGTTTATTCAAATACAGACTGTGTGTCTGCATTGTTGTTACAGAAATGATCCTGCCCTGGAGTCTGCTTACCATTTTGTAGCGAAAGAGAAAGGCAAGATTGCTGTGGAGTTTACAGTGTGGGAACCTAGGCAGGGGATGGAGAGGAGAGCAAGAGACTTTATAAAGAAGTAATTGTGTCCAGATGTAGGGTGTTTAACATGTGCAAAGTGCCTGTGGCAGTTGGAAAGAAGACTGAGAAAAGGAAATACACTATAAAGCAGCAGCAGCATAGCTTTGTGATGTCATCAGCAATGTAAATGATTTTGAGCCTTTCCACAAACTTCCTCTGACTTTTAGGATCATTTTAACTTTATATTTTGAGATCATTTAGAATTAGAGCAGAGTTATGAAGGATCCCCAGGCCCTGTTCCTCCAGCTTCTGTCAGTGACAATCACAGTGCAATTACAACATCTGAGATGGTAGTCCCGGTGTGAACCCAAACTATACAGCAGACTTGTCTGGATTTCACCAGATCATCCTTGAGGGCCTTTGTCTGTTTCTGAGTCCAATCGAGACATCCAGGTTCCATTCAGTTGTCCTACTTCCTCAGCCTCCTCCAACTTCACACACTGAACTTGACGCACGTGTCCTCAAAGTAAGGCCTGTAGACAGTTATCACAACAAAAATAACAGTTCCCTGCCATGGTCTGCTTCTAGTCCACTCGCCCCGCTTGCGCAGCATCTTCAAGACCTCACGTTCACACCCATCTTCGGGTTTGGTTCCGTGCAGCCCATATGGTTACGACTTCCCTTTATTAAGCTTTCTTCCGGAACTTCCGAATCCAATACGGCAGCGGCCTGTCCGCACGGCTTCATATCACAAAGTCAACTGAAATGTAACTTTCAGTTCCCTCGTCATTTCAGTGCTCAGTGGCTCACGTCGCCCCTGCGACCATGTTGGGCAGCGCAGGCACAGTGTTTCCCTCCGTCCCTTTAGAAAGTTTTATTGGACAGCCCAGTTTTAGAATGTTTCTTCCTAGTCATTGACGTCAAAAGATTAGAACAAACAAGGCCAGATACGATGGTGCACACCCTTAGTCCCTTTAATCCCAGCACCCGGAGGCAGAGCCAGCAGGTCACTGAGTTCAAGGCAAGCCTGTTCTGCATGGGGAATTCCAGGCCAGCCAGGCTACACAGTCTTTAAAAAAAAACATGTAGAACAAAAGAACACAAAACAAAAAAACAAGATTAGAGCAGCTGTTAGATAAGTTTCTGTTGAGCTGAGTTGGTAGCGGGAGGTGTCTGGCAGGTTTGAGGATGTTTGGCAGTATTACATGATGCCCCGAATCAGCCCCTCACGTACACAAGCGACAACTACAAAATAGCTCCAGATACTTGCAAATGTCCCTGGAAAGTAAGAATCTCCTGCAGCTACCAGCCACTCTTTTAGGGTACTTCCTGCTTTAATCAGCAGTCCTAGGACGCCTAGAAGGATGGGCGTAATTTATTCCATACTGACGGGATTGCACAGAAGGCGCAATGAATGAAGTCTGACGGATGACTGAATGGACTCTGAGGTCTTGGGATTTCAGATGTTAGGGAAAGGTGGATTATATCTGTTAGAAAATGTTAGATCGAGATTGACCAGGGCAACGTGAAAATTGAAAGATGAGACAGACCTTAGGAGCAGATTGTTCTTTTATAAGTTTGCTGTACCCATCTTCCAGATCCAAGAGAATTTGAGGAGTGTTCTCTTTTTTCTGACATCTGTTCCATTTCCAAGCTGATGAACCAGTAAAGTCTCGAGTCACTGCTGGAGCTATCCCACTTGTGGCTGAGTCTGGCTTTGCCCCCATGATGGTCGTCTGAGTCTGCACCTTGCATAGGACTGGGAGCAGGAGGTGGCTCAAGACAGATTCTTAGTGTCCCGCACATGGCTCACCTTCCTGTCCTCTCTACAGAGTTAGTAAAGAGGCTCCGGTACTGCGAGTACCTGGGCAAGTATTTCTGTGACTGCTGCCACTCGTACGCGGAGTCCTGCATCCCGGCCCGGATCCTGATGGCATGGGACTTCAGGAAGTACCACATCAGCAATTTCTCCAAATGGCTGCTCGATAGCATATGGCACCAGCCCATCTTCAATTTGCAGAACCTCAACCACAGCCTTTATGCAAAAGCCAAGGAACTGGACAGGGTGAAGGTGAGCAGGTGCCTTCACGAGGGAGGAAGTGGGCCCAGTGGATTAGATGGCCTGTGGTGGGAAATGCATGTCACTCTAGTTTCAGGGTGTCCCTAGACCCTCCATGAGGCAGATGGACTGTGAACTGAAGGGTCTTAGGGACCCTCACCTGCATGACTCTTTCCGTGCTCCACAACACCCACGACGTCCATTCAGGACTCTGGATTTGAGGACTTGGTTATGAGCCCTTGCTGAAGGGACTCTGTTTGTTTTTTAAAAGTTTCTTTTTAAAATTTTTTACTTATTTTATTTTGTGTATGAGTGTTATGCCTGCGTGTGTATAAGTGCACCGTGTCATGGGATGCCTGTGGAGGTCAGATTCCCCTGGAACTGGAATTATGTATGGTTCTTAGCCACCATCTGGGTGCTGGGAATTGAACCCGGGTCTTCTGCAAGAGCAGCCAGTGCTCTTAACTACTGAGCCATCTCTCCAGCCCCTTCTTTTTTAAATAAACAAACAAAACAAAAACAGGGTAGTATTTGACATAACTTTGAACCATTCCCAGTCTCCTTTGCTTTCTCACGCCAGGACATGCAAGAACAACTTTTTCATATCAAGAAGCTGTTGAAGACTTGCAGGTTTGCCAACAGGTACGATCCGTGACTGGGACAGTCTGCGTCCCTGCTTCCTGTCTGATTCCCCTCCTGGTTCTTCCTAGATCTCGCTCCCCTGTACCTGGGGCCTCTTAGCACCTTATCTTCTCTGTAGCTCTCTTTGGGGGAGCAGAGTACCTCTTTGAGTGAATAAACCCACTAAATCACCAGGGAGAATTTGACTTGTTAAGCGGAATGGGGTAGGTTGCTGGTGTAGCTCAGTAGGCAAGTGCTTGAGCTACCACCGAATGTGTCAGGCCCTGGGTTTGAACCCCAGACCGAAAGAAACAAAGAAAAGCGAATCAAAAAGAGTGGGGTACGGTGGCACTTCACCTACCTCCTCCATCACCCCGCATTCTCCCCTCCTCCACGGTTCCCCCTCCACCCTATCCTCTGTCCTCCCTTGCTCCTCCGTCCTCCCTCCTTCCTCCTCTCCTCCTCCTTCCTCCATCCTCTCCTCCTCCCTCCTCCTCTCCTCCTCCCTCCTTCCTCTTCCCTCCTCCCTCCTCTCGTCCTCTCCTCCTCCCTCCTCCCTCCTCCCCTCCTCCCTCCTCCCTCCTTCCTCTTCCCTCCTCCCTCCTCTCGTCCTCTCCTCCTCCCTCCTCTTCTCCTCCCTCCTCCCTCCTCTCCTCCTCCCTCCTCCCTCCTTCCTCTTCCCTCCTCCCTCCTCTCGTCCTCTCCTCCTCCCTCCTCCCTCCTCTCCTCCTCCCTCCTCTCCTCCTCTCCTCCTCCCTCCTCCCTCCTCCCTCTTCCCTCCTCTCGTCCTCTCGTCCTCTCCTCCTCCCTCCTCCCTCCTCTCCTCCTCTCCTCGTCCCTCCTCCCTCTTCTCTTCCTCCCTCCTCCCTCCTCCCTCCTTTCTTTCTCCCTCCTCTCCCTCCTCCCTCCTCTCTCCTCCCTCCTCTTCTCCTCCCTCCTCCCTCCTTTCCTCCTCCCTCCTCTCCTCCTTCCTCTCCTCTTCTGTCCTCCCCTCTTCCTCCCTCCCCTCCTCCATCCCTCCCTCCGTGGATGTGGTACGAGTGCTTTCTGAAGGTCCTGGCTTCCTCTCTGACAGAGCACTGAAAGCCTTTGAGCAGGTTCCCAGCCACTTGACTGACCAGCGTCACCTGTTCTCACTGGACGACCTCCTCAGGACCAAGAAAGGGCTGCTGACACCCCTGCTCAAGGACATTCTGAAAACCTCGCTTGCACATGTGTCAAACTGTGAGGTAAGGGCTCACCTGTAGGTGCATCCCTGAGCACTGTTTTATGCCAAGACCTGTACTGGGGTAGGAGTTTATTCCTCACTGGACCGTTGACCCCACATAACTCTCACAGTCTCTGAATCACTGCCCTGTATTAGCTGATCAAGGTCATCCTGCTGGGACTTAAGCTGGGACTCTGTGGCTTCTTGGTTGAAGTGCCCAGACCTTGTCAAAGTCCACCCTGTCCTGAAATAGCCATGTGTGATGGTCCATTCTTTTAAAGGCTAAAATCATAGACTTTGAAAAACGGATGCTCCTACAGTTCTGTGTAAGAGGCAGCTTAGCTTCCGGTCAGGAGACACTTTGCCCACTTGTGACTTTCCAATGTCTTTTGCAGCTGTGCCAGGGAAAGGGCTTCATTTGTGAATTTTGCCAGAGTACAACTGTCATCTTCCCCTTTCAGACCGTGACCTGTAGAAGATGTTCAGGTATTCTAAAGACTTTAATAACATAATCTTAATAGTTTAAATCAGTTGCAAAGTTAACTTAATCACAATACTCACTTAAACTGAGTCACTCACTTAAGCAGTTATTTCTTTAAAGTGTGCTGCTGCTGTGTACTTGACGGTGGATTGGAGATGGCACTGTTGGGGCGCCCGGGGAGGGACAATTTGTGGGGTAGGGATAAAGAATGGTGTCTCTTGGAGGTTTGGATGGAAGAGATGGTTCCAGTTTTGCCTGTGTCCGTCCCTGGTTCGTAATCGGATGACAGACCCTGATCCAACACTGAAGTGCTGTCTCTGTTTTTGTAGCGTATGGAGTGGAGCAGCTGTTATCGATGTTACAGAGACCAGATGGATCCCGAGGGCTAAAAAGAGCTACTTGCCTCTTTATGTGTGTGTACGTTCACGTGTGTAGAGGAGCATGTGAATATAGGCCAAAGGTCAACCTTGGGTGTCCTTCCTCAGGCACCATCCATCTTTTTTTTTTTTTTTTTTTCATTTTTTGAGGAAGGGTCTCTCAGGGGTCTTGAACTCGCCAGTTATTCTAGGTTGGCCTGTAAGCCCCAAGGATCCTCTTGCTCCTACTTCCCCAGTGCGGGGCTCACAGGCATGCACCACCACAACCAACTTTTTACGTGGGTTCTGGAGAATTGAACTCATGTTTCTGTGATAAGGTCCTCATGCTTCCATGGTACGCACTTTGTCAACTGAGCCATCTCCTCGGCCACATGATTTGTCTCTTCACAGAAACATTTGTTGATCCTAATTAATGCCTACAGGAGTCCTGTGCTTTCTAGATTCTGTCACATGGGGGAGATATAGGCCGGGCCTCCTGCCTTCACCTTTATGTGAGCATGTCCCCTTTTTAGACTACCCCAGAGTTCTCTAACTCTCAAAGCTGGTGTTGCAGGAGAGTCCCCAGAAAAGACACTTGAGGCAGGAATTTCAAGGCCAGAAGTCACTCAAGTCGGCAGGACTGGGAATGGGGGGCATTGAACAATGGCAGGCTGCAAGAAGCCCCAGCGCATCTCACAGAGCTTGGGGGCTGGGGTAGCTTTCAGCATTGGCCCAACTTAGGAACGGAGGTGACAAGGTCTTCAAACTAGAGGGGCCACTAGATGCAGGCTGATGCCAGGAAGGAAGCATGACCATGGATGAGGCTGTCTGTCCACTTAGAACCATTTCCAGAGAAGCAGTCCCACCTCCCGGGAGCCGTCAGCCACCACCTTAGAGGGTAGGGAGTCTAGTGCTCGGGCTGGTCTGGAGGTCTGTGACATCATCCATACCCAGCTGACCCAGAACCCCGTGATCAAGAACTGCTGGGTAATTTATAATCCTGGGAGTCTTAGTGTGGCTGATTTACTTTTTTCAAAACTCTGAGTTGTGGATTTAAGATTCTTCCCACCCACTCTAGGATACACGTGAGCATCCGTAAGTATGTGAAAACATAAACTGCTCCATTTGCTGACGACTGGTTCCTTGTTTGCAGCATGCAGCGCTTGCTTTCACAGAGAGTGCTTCCAGTCTTCCTGGTGCCCCCGGTGTGCGAGGATCACAGCCCGGAGAAGACTTTTGGAGAGCTTGTCCTCTGTTGGGACCTGATGTCCCGGAGCTTGTCCAACAGGCCTATGATACCAATTTGCGTCTATCGGCATTGTTAGTAACATCTTTTTAGGTATTAAATATTTTATATTATGAAAAAAGATGACCAAAATTTCTTTCATTGAATATATTTAATGTTTTCAGAGAGTACCAAAGTTTTGTCACTAAGCATAGGCTCATAACTAAGGTTTTGTTTACAAATGTTCGATGTTTTTGCTGCTATGGAACTGTTTCTAAAGAACTTTTTTGATATTAAGTTGTATGGGGATAGTTGTATTTAGCTAAATACAGAGCCTATTTTTTTATGAATTGTAACTGATGTGATGAAGTACTCTTCCTTTTGAGTTTATGAAATTGGTCAGCACTGTAAGCCAACCAAATACAAACAAAATTCTGTTTGACCAAGCTTTTATTCTTCTAAGAAAAAGACTCCTACTGGATGCTGTTTTGTGATTGTGTCAGTCTCCTGTTTTATTTATTCCATGGTTTGCATACCTGTGTAGTTAGGTTCCTTTCTAGATGACTTTGCCTTTGCAGTGCTTTGAGGTCCTTGTGAGGTGCAGTTAGAAGCAGCTGCCTCTAGCTGGCGCTGTTTCAGAAGCATACATTCAGCCTGTGTGTCATCTCCATTCTATGCTACTCAAACCAGTCCACATGAGTCTATGCTAAATCAAGGGAGGCAGAAGCAAACATTCTGTCCAGTTCCAGGGGATCTGAGCCCTCTTCTAGCCTCTAACACTCACACACATAAAATTTAAAAAAATAAATAGGAATTTGAAGCTGGGGTGTTGGCACACGCCTTTAATCCCAGCACTTGGGAGGCAGAGGCAGGCAGATCTTTGTGAGTTTGAAGTCACCCTAGTCTACAAAACGAATTCTAGGCTAGCCAGGGCTACACAGTGAGACCCTGCCCCTCCCCAACAAAAATACAACGGAGTAAAAGGAATTTGAAAACAAGTAAATTGTGATAAAATATTAATTTTCATTTGTTTGTTTTTTTGTTTTGTTTTGTGAGACAGGGTCTTGCTAAATAGCCCAGGCTGGCCTTGAACTTGCCTCCTGCCTCCAACGTCCTTAGTATTGAGACTAAAGGTGTATGTTATTACACCTAGCAAGAAATTACTCTTCCTGAACAGTGTGTTCCCAATCATGACAGTAAAATCATGGCATCCATTAATAAGTGTGGGACTTACCTGACAGAACCGACTTAAGGGAGGAAGTTCATTTTGGCTCACAGTTTCAGGGGGTTACAGTGCCTTATTGTGGGGAAGGAATGGTGGAGTTCATGGCAGAAGAGCATGCGGCACAAGCTTGCTCACACCGCAGCAGGCAAGAAGCAGAGCTAAACTGGAACCAAGGCTGGGCTGCACCTTCAGAGGCCCATCCCAGTGGCCCACCTCACCAGCTGGACCTTTAGCCCCAGAGGTTCCAAACCTTCCAGCTAGGGACCGAATGTTCAAGCACATGAGCCTGTGGGGGCCATTTCAGACTCTAATGGCAAAGTTTAGTGGATCACAAAACTTGTGAATTTCTTTTTCCTAATATATATATCTGTTAGATACTTATCCAAAACATGTAAGCGAATTTTCCCTTTTGCTTCCTGTATGCTTTCCCTGGACCCAGCCCCGGGTTCCTTTCTGAAACATCTTCAGGCTGACTGGTTCTCAGTACTTGGGTATTATATTCCCCAGCACCCACATGCCCGGGTGTATTAGTTACTTTTCTGTTGCTGTGACAAAACACCATGGCCAAGGTAACTTATAGAAGGAAGGGTTTATTTGGTTTACAGTTCCAGAGAGATAAGAGCCTATGTTTTGTTGTTGTTGTTGTTGTTGGGAGAGTGGGGGGAGTATGGCAGGAGCAGCCAGATCAGAAAGCCAAGAGCTTACATCTTCAAACAGCAACAGAAAGTGGAGAAAGGGAACTGGGAATGGGGCAAGGCTTAAGCCTATCCCCAGTGATTTGCTTCCTACAGCAACGCCATACCTCCTAAACCTCTGCAAACAGTGCACCAACTGGGACCAAGCATTCAAATACTTGGAGCCTATGGAGGACATTCTCATTCAAACCATGCCAGGCTAAGCTTAGCTTGGATGAGCTTCTCAAACAACACAGGCAACAAAGGGCTGTCTCCCAGCCCCTTTCAGGTGTGTGTGTGTGTGTGTATGAGAGAGAGTGGAGAGAGAGTATGCATGAGGCAGAGAGAGGGAGAGACAGAGGAGAGAGAGAGATCAGAGTGTGTTTTGGAGATCATATTGAGCACACTGAAAGAAATGAGTGTCTCCTCTCAGTCTGGATGTCCTTCTTCCCTGAGGGTGGTGATTATACTTGCTAGTCTAAGCCGGGCCTCTTTTAAGTAGAAATGTGGGCACACAGGAGAGGAGATCAGATTTCAAACACTGCTCCAGTCTTGTCCTACCTCATATCCTCTCTGAGGAATCTGGTAAGGGTGAGGGTAGTACGGGCAGGTTCCTCAGTCAGCCACGTTCTAGGGTGAATGTCAGCACGTCTTTTTACAGGCAAGGAAACTGATGCCCAGAGGAGAGACGTAACTTGCCCGGATTCCTACCCGTAGTGCACGGTAGAACTGGGGTTGGCATTTGCATCTGTCTGCCTCCAAAGGTTTCAGGATAATACAAGAAGAAACGATGTTAATTTGTGCTAATCAGTCCTACGTTTGTGACATGGGGTAGAGAATTTTCTACGTCATTCCCTTGTGCCAGACTGAGGGACCTGATGGGGCTCAAGCATTTCGTGAATGTTGTTGGTTCAGAGTCACTATGTTTGCAAGATTGGCATACACGTGTGTGCTACACATACTACATTTTTAAAAATCATACTTGGTTTTGTGTGTACGTATCTATGTGTGCATCAGGGAACAACTGACAGGAACCAGTTCTCACCTTCTGCCATGTGGGTCCCAGTGATCAAACTCAGGTCACTAGGTTTGAGTGAGAATTCCTTTACTTGTCTTGTGGTCCACATATTGTTATTTTTTAAAATATATTTTATTCATTATTTTTAGTATATGAGTGTGTTGCCTGCATGTCCATAAGTGCAGTCGTGTTGTGCAATGCCCCGGGAGGTCAGAAGAGGGCATTGTATCCCCCAGAACTGGAGTTACTAATGGTTGTTAGCTCCCATGTGGGTTCTGGGACTGCAAGCTGGGTCCTCTGCAAAAGCAACTAGTGCTCGTAACCGCTGAGCTATCTCTCCAGCCTCCACATCTCTTTTTTTTTAAACTTATGTGTGTTCGTGTGTGTGTGTCTGTGTGTGTGTGTGTGCTCACACGTTTATGCAGTTGAGTGTGTATGTGTAAGAAGGAGGGTAACCTTGAGTATCAAGCTCAAGGAATGCCAACCAACTCCTTTGAAACAGTGCCTCCCATTGCTCTGGAACTTACCAATGAGGCTAAATGGCTAAGATGTCCCAGGGACCTGCCTGCCTCTGCCTCCCCAGAGCTGGGAATACAAACACACCAGCACAGCCAGCATTTACATGGGTTCTGTGCTCGCAGGGCAAGGACTCTACTGACCAAGCATTCCTCTCAGCCGTGTTACACATCTTTGATGCTGAGGAAGAGTACACAGTTACCAGGAAGTGATGTTTTGATTTCTCCTTTTGAGGAAGAATGGAGTAATTTGAATAGCTAACTGTTCTGCCGCTCCCCCAGGCTCTTGGTTCCTCTCCAAGGAGGTAGTTAGAGGTAGTTGAGATTTCTTCCCAGTGAGGCATCTACTAGAACAGAGAAGTGACTGGCAGCCCTCTGGCAGTCCCTGCAGGGAAGCAGTTTATCGTGGCATACATTGCTATTTAATGAGATTTTCTCACTGGGTGGTTCTTCTGCTCAGCTCTTCCGTGAAGGAGAAGGACAGCCTGGTGTTTCCATCAGACCATCACCCACTGTGGGGCACCGAGTTGCAGTGCTGTGATTCTCAGTGACTAACTTTCTGTTTCTACACTCCTCACTTGGACAAAGGTATCATTTATAGTCACGATTCTCATGATTCTCACCATGTAGGCAGAGGGCGGCATCGCCTTAGGCAGCAGAGGCAGGTGAGGAGGGTCTGCGTTCTCAGACACATCCTCTGCTGTGTTGACCTGGGGAGAATCACTGGTCAGGACTTTGCCTCGAATCGCACACCTGCCGCTTCTCTCTGGTAACCCTGGGCAAGCAGTTGACTTGAATTAGGAAAGAAAATGAAGCTCCCTGTAGGGGAACTACCACAAACAGGATCCAATAAGCCATAATTAGGTACAAACAGATTATAAACAGAATCATACCATCTCCTCTATGAATCTCTGGATAAGTTGCCCTGAGTTTCAGTTTGCTACCTATAATCTTATTAAAGGATGAAAATAATACTGTTTGGGATTGATTTATGCACTACGACCACCCCCAAATATGCAGAACTCTTTACTCCAGGAGTCTGGAACTAAGGTGTTCGTGGATGGATTTAAGTTCAAGGGAGATTGTGTTAGACCAGGGTGAGCTTGATCCAATGAGTGGTATCTATATAAGGACATTTGGATAGAGCTTGTAGACACTGGGAAAGACATCAGGGGGTGTTACACCTGCAGGCCAGTAACACCAAGGATTGCTAACAACTACCAGAAGCTGGGAGAGAGACATAGGACAGAGCCCTGGAGCCTGCAAAGAATCAATGCTTCCTATCACTTCTTAAACACTGGAGATGGCCGCTTGCCCTCTAGCTATCGGGACTTGGATTTGAAAGTATGATTTGATTCATCTCACCATGGAGGGAGTAGGAGAAGCTGACTGTTACTGTACGTGAATTAGCTGCAGGTCCGTGTTAATTTTCAGATGTAAGAGAAATTGAGTGTAACCTTCAAACAAATCTTTCCTTTCCTCATGGTCCACGTAGGACTGAGGACAGACTGCTGTGGGACGGTGAGACCACCTCTTCTAAATGTGTTAGCTTGTTTTCTGCACTTGTAAGAGAATATCACAGGCTGGGTACTTTATAGTGAAAATAAGTTTGGTTGGTTTATGGTTCTGGAGTCGGAACTCCAAGTGCATGGTGCTAGCACTCGAGGAGACCCTTTGCCAGCATCAACGTGGTGGAAGGACAGGTGACCCCATGTGAGAAAGATAAAGCAAGGTCCAATTGAGCCTCTTGTCAGAAACCCATTCCTGTGGTAGGCGTGAGTCCCTTCAGGCGGCAGAGCCTTCACAACACAAACACCTCCAAGAGGCCCCTCCTGTTAGAAATAGGCCTGGGCTCTCAAGAATGACCACACAATTCAAAGCCTTCTGGCAAGGCAAAAAGTTTTAACTTCAGCAGAAAGATACATAGCTGTGCCAAACCCAGCCGGCAAGCACACCCAGCAGAGGTACCACTGGGTTTTCATTCCTAAAGCAAAGGGGTCCTGTGCCTCACTCTGAGTGGTCAGAGCTTGGTCTCACATTGTTTTGCAATTGGTTGACTTAAAGTGACTCCGTTGATAAGCAGAATGCAATTTTCAGTACTGAGCACAGCTGTGAGCACCTATTTTGATTTCAAGAAATGCTGGCCTTGGAGGAATTTGAGTTTCTATGGAGCAGCTTCTTTGTGATTTGTTTACATGAAGTTTTGTCTTATTTAAGCCATTGATAGGAAAGACAGTGCATTTCTTTTACAGTTCCCACACTTCCCTCAACACTGTTACCATGGCAACTAAATTCCCACATGTGTTTTGGAGGACACATTATAAGCACAGTACTGCCCCCAGACTGCTCAGGGTACACTCTGGGGGTCTGTCTGTGAGACTGGCCAGGGGTTGTATCACACCTCCGTTTCTCACATGGAAGATCACACACACACACACACACACACACACACACACACACAGGAAGGGGCATCAAATAGAAGGCGGCAGAATATTGCTCAGGTAGCATTGCCTATAAACAGTACTATGGATGGGTCACTGCAGATATCTGCTGTAGGAGTTTTATCCATACAATCCACAGAGATATGGAGACAGTTTAGAATGGGTCCCCTTTTTTAACTACGTCTGAGTCGTCACTGGGACATCCAACACATGTTGGGAGGGGAGAACACTCTGAGGACAGAGTTGGCAGAGGCTTTGGAGAGACCTAAGTTTGTCAAGGACTAGAAAAGAGCTGGATTTGGACACGTGCTGGCACAGTGCCGCTGTCCAGCCCTGGGTGGGCGTAAAGTGTGGGCTGTGCCCAAGGTAGAGGGGTCTCCTAGTGAGCTGACTCTGGGGGTAGCAGGCGAGGACAAAAGCAGTACGAGATCTGGAATGTTCTAACATGAAGATGCTGGAATGCTAGGGGTGGTGGTGCAGGCCTTTAAAAATCCCAGCAGGTCAATCTCTGTGAGTTCGAGGTCAGCCTGGTCTACACAGCAAGTTCTAAGTCAGCTAGAGTTACACAGTGAGACCCTGTCTCAACAAACAGACAAACAGAAACCACTACCCATCCAGAAACAAAAACGATAAAGACCAAATCAAAACAGCAACCAAAGCTCCCAAAACACTGCTGGAGTGATGGCTTCTACTTGGGACCTAGATGGTGACTCCTGAAGGCTAATCAGACCCCATATTGAAGAGGAGAGAAGGCAGGAGGCTCCAGAGGAACAACAGCTTAGGGGCGGTGAGGCAGGAACACAGGGCTGCTTTGCTAGAGGACAGGGGCAGCGCAGGGGTTTCCTGGGGAATGGAGCTGCAGAGCAGAGCCACAGCATCCAGCTTAGGAACCCTGAGGGGTTTGCACTTGGCAGGCAGCATGTGATACCGTGAAAGGCTCTGAGAGAGAAAGGGATGCGGCTCAGCTTATGCTGCTCTGGGAAGACAGAGCAGAGATTGGGTGCTGGATAGATTGGGGCCAGGAATGAAGATGAGTCAGCTAGCAGGAAGCCCCAGAAGAAGGGAGGGGGAGAATGCTTGGTAAAGCCGGGGAGCGCTAGGGCCGAGTGAATGAGACACTGACTTTAGTGTAAAATTGAAGGGAATCCTCTAAGCGCAGCAGAAAGATAAACCATTGCAGTTTTAATTGTATTTTTTAAAAATGAAGCCAGGAGGCCGGAGAGATGGCTCAGTGTTTAAGAACACTGGCTGCTCTTGAAGAGGACCCAGATTGAATTCCCAGCACCCATATGGCAGCTAGCCACCATTCATCATTCCAGTTCCAAGGGAATCCAACACTCTCTTCTGGTCTTTGTGGGCACTGCATTATATGACAGTACGTATATTCAGGCAAAGCACTCATACACACACACACACACACACACACACACACACACACACACAAATTAAAAATATTTTTTAAAATGATGTCAGGAGCTGGGAAGGTAGGTTAATTGGCAAACTGCTTGTGTGTACTTGTAAGTCCAGAGCTGGGGAGGTGGAGACAGATAACCCCCCAAGGCTCTCTGGGCAGCCAGTCTAGCCTACTTAGTGAGTTCCAGGCCAGTGAGAGACACTGTCTCAAACAAACAAGGTAGACAGAGTCTGAGGAATGACAGTGGAGGCTGACCTCTGCCTCCACAGGCACACACACATGTGTACATGCATCTGCACATATCCATGTTCCTATACACACACAAGAATCCACAAACACACAGTTCATTAAAAATCCATAATGTACAAAATATCAAAATTTCCAACAAAGACGGCTCTGCCTTGGTCATCTCACCGGGATCCAGCCTGTAGGGTGGACACAGGGAAAGATTAAGGAACTGGACAAACGAAGCTGGGGCTCTGGGGAAAGTGCCTGAGGGCCTGTGTGACTATTTGGGAGGATCCCTCCAAGGAGAGGTTGTGAGCTGCCAGTGAGCCCCTGAGAATGCTCAGCAGGACAGGACAAGCGCCAGAGCCTCGGAGATGAGAACAGGAACAGGTAGGGTCACAAAGGGGCAGTCAGGCAGGACCCTCAGGATGGCGCCGGGGCTGAAGTAGTGAGGGGAAGAGAAACCTCCCTCACAGACTCTGAGAGAGTCTTAAGGACAGGTCAAAGGGATCCAAAGCCTCAAACAGTTCTGAGAGTGGTTCCCAATGGAATTATGGGGCAAAAGCAGGTAGACCTTAAGGACGAGGGAGCGTGTGTAGACACACAGTATGTTGAAAGAGGAGAGTGATGGGGAGAACACAGGAAGGGAAAAGACCCACTGGTCTTGTATGCAAACCCTACTTAAGTGTACAAACACAGGCCTATAACCTGTATATCTAACATTTAAAATTAAAGTATGTTTTAGCCTCCTACCTTGATGGTTCTACCTTCGTTGGGACCCAAGAGAACAGCTTTGAATCCCAAAATCCTGTACTTCAGTCAGAAGCATGACGGCACAGCCTGCCTTGGGCTGACACCTGTGCCCTTTCGCCCTGCATGTTGACTCTATATCACAATTCTTCCTGGGCCTTTTGGTGGCCCCACAGCTTACTTTCAGGAGATTAAACCAAGGGGAAAGCCCTGAGCAACACTATAAAGGGGTTTAGGACCGTGTGTCAGGGAATTCTGGGTTTCCAAAAGCATCATTCTAAAGGGATGTGGGACCGTGGGTATGCATGGCTGCCGCGCCTGCACAGCCCTGGGTCCGAGTCCCTGCGAGGGGTGGCGAGGCTTGATGAAAGAACTCACACACACACCATGGAAGTTGAGAAGAAGAAGCCTTTTACTAACAAATGTCTCTTCCTTTTTATACCGTTTCCATACGTCATTATACACTCTAACAATCTTTGAGGAACGCAGAAGACCAGGGACCACTGACCCAGTGGCCAAAAAAGATAACAACCTCTGTCCTACGTGACAGAGCACCCCGTGCCCACCCAGGGACTCAGCACTTCAAAGCATGTTTACTAGGCCATAAAGCAGAAGCAGCACAGACAAGATAGTCTCTGCGAAAGGCGGAAGAATGTTCTGCGATTGCGGTCACAAGTTAATGAACAACTCTTAAGCTAAGCAGAATCAGACACCATGGCGCAGTCATGGAGGGCCTGCATACCGTCACATAGCCATGGAGGGGGTTTGTGTTGGGAGGCCTAATTCTCCACACATGGCCCCCAGCCCTTTGTGTCTACACTTGTGAGGAGGAGGTAGCAGAAGGAAGTCCACAGAAGGGCCTCAGCTTCCTGAATCTCAAGACAGGCATGATCCTTGGAAGGAAAGAACAGAACAGACCATGTACAGGAACCCAGTGGGCAGTCCTAGGATGAGAGAAGGCTGGAGACACAGAGGCCTAAAAAGGTGCAGGGAATGGAACGTCATGTGCTTATACTGTAAGATGTGACTGAAGGACCCTCCCTTCTCCCAGCAGACACCTTGGCAACTCCAGCCAAACAACCAGAATTTACAAATACCTGCAAAAAGGGGACTGCCTCTTGAGATGTCTGCAATGTTCCCTTCAGCAGAAATAACTGGGGAGCAGCAAAGCTGTGCGGGTGCATTAGATCATCACCCCTGCAAACCAGCTTTCCTTCCCAAGACCTTCCCCACCGCCTCCCGGATGGGCATGGACACTCCTGTTCGTTTGGGAAGGCCTTCCTTTGCCACCCTAGTCCTATTTATTATCTTTTTCTTCAGTCTTCAGTCCCATTCACTTGAAATACATTTCCACATTAAGGGGAAATTAACATAGCCATGGAATGGGTTGTTTATTGAGCAAGGAGTGTTGCCAGGTACCCAAAGACACCTTACCTTTGGGGAAGGGCTTGCCAGTAGACACAGTTAAATGATCTGAACTCTTTGCCTTTCATTTGCTCATGATGGACTCCAGCAATATTAAACGAGCACATCGTCCTACCTTCAAAGGCTCTGGGGGATCAGCCTCTGCTGTGGTTTGAATGTGAAGTGTTCCCATAGGCTTATGAGTTTGAACACAGTCCCACACTGTGGTGCTGATTTGAGAGGCCGCAGAAGCTGTGACGGTGGGGTCTAGATTCAAGAAGCCGCTCACTGGGGCAGGAGCCAGCACCTGCACCTGGCTGCTCGTCTCACGTTCTCTGCTTCTCCTCCTGGCTTTGTTCACTCTGGTTTACTCACTGAGGACACAAGCCCCCTGCCTGTCTCCTCTTACAGAACACACGTTTTATTAGTGTGTGTCTGTGCACATGGTGTATGCTGTGTATGTGTTTGCAGAGAGACCAGCAATCGCCACCAGGCACTCCTGCATTGCTCTCTGCCTTCCTTGTTTAGGTATTTATTCATTTCTATTTTCTGGGTATGAGCGTTTTGCCTGCATGCATGTAGGTATTCCCATGTTGTACAATGCCCACAGAAGTCAGAAGAGGGCATCAGATTTCCTGTAACTGGACTGACCGACTGTTGTTAGCCACCATGTGGGTGCTGGGAACCAAACCCAGACCCTCTGTAAGAAGAGCAGGGCTCTGAACTGCTGAGCCATCTCCCCAATTCCTCTCCCTTAAGTTTTGAGACAGGCTTTCTCACAGAATCTGGAATTTGCAGATTCATCTGGAACGGCTCACCAGCAAGCCCAGGGATCTGTCTTCCTGTCTCTGCCTCCCCAGCTCTGGGATTTCAGGCACACGCACTTCCATGCCAGGATTTTTATGTGGGTGTTGGGGTTCTGACGTCAGGGCCTCATGCTTGTGCAGCAGGAACTTAACCAACTGTGTCTAAAATTAGTAACTGCTTACTGGGATGTAAACACCTCTCTAATCATTGGAGCTAGGGACCCTCTAACAGTAGTATCAAATTTTTAGGGGTGAAAATTAGATTTGTCTCCCACAAAAAGTGTGGAAATCATAGGACACAGCAATCAGATAGATTGTACTGATGAAGCCTTGGCTATATAGCACGCCGCTGAGAGTTTGGCTGTGGGTTCATTGAACCCTCTGTGTCTCAGGCTCCTTTCAGCCTCCGCCGCATGGTGTAGCTTCCCTGTAACCTACGGAGTGCTGAAAAGGGAAGCCTGGAATGAGAACGGGCCTCCGGACACGCACCATGCTCCTTCTCCGAATGGCTTCTGAATGGCCATGCAGGCAGCCTTGCGGAACCTGCGTGAAGAGCATTCCTTTCAGGCCGGTTTCCCGGATCTTTCTGGTATTCCAACAACAGGGCTTAGGTGGCATCTTTTCTGTTTTGTTGGTGTGCATTCTGTACAGATTAAATATTTTGACCGTTACATTTTAGTTGTTAAACAATGGGGCCAGGAATATCCCCTCCTTTTACCCTGCAAGTTAAAAGACCTGAGGTATAGAAGAAAGTGTTTCCCCCAAAATATGACCTTCTGACATTCCTTTTCCAAGACTCAAAGATCAATCATTAAATGTCTTCATCTGTAGAAAAGCTCACAGATTACACAAATATTATTTAACTTTGGTTTCTGTGGTCAATTGCTGACTCTGAAGGCAATTGTAACTCTTGAGAAAGTAGGATAATTTGAATCTTAAATGTCTTCCAAGGCCCATGTGCTAAAGGCTTGGCTAGTTTGTGGCACTAGTGGGAGGTGGTGGAGCCTTCAGGGAGCAGGGCCTTGTGAAAGGGAGCTGCTCGCACTGGGAGGCTACTCTTGAAGGGGAGAGTTGTACTGTGGCTTCTTCCTGGCCACCATGGCCGCATGCTCCTGCGTTATGATGTGCTGCCTCTCTAGAGACCCCAAATGACCAGGAAACTGTGGTTTGAAATCTCTCAAGCTATGAATAAAATCCAGTCTTTCTCCTTTAAGTGGACTTATCTCAGGTAGTTCCTTGCTGTGACAGAAAATTGGTGAACACAGGGCCCTCAAACAAATACCACGTCTTAATATCTCCTGGAAGTGAGGGAGTTTGGAGAAGAGTGTCTGTTTGTAGTAGTTACTCTTTCTCCTTCTCCAATGTTCTTGCTCTCCTTGGACCAATCATAATCTCTCCTGAGAGTTGACAAGATGGCTCAACAGATGTAACAGGACTCACATGATGAAGGAAGAGAACTGACCCTGCAAGTCATTTTCTGACCTCCACATGCACACATACAAATAAACCATAGGGAAAATCCGTTCTGAACTTGCCCCACAGTCTGGATGAGTTGTTGAAAATTAGTTATTTTTGTTCAGCATGATGCAATCCACACTCATGTTTATCATCTCGACCTGACTGCTTTTTTCTTGAATGCTTTTATTACTTGTTGGGATTAAATATAATAATGTCCACAATTAGATACTGCTACATAGTCCACTAAAATGTGTACAGTTTATTAAACCAACAGCACTTCTGCTGGCTAGGATATGGAACCACAGACACTCCTATCTGTTGCTGGTGGAAACACAAAATGGTACAACCAGTTTGGAAAACAGCTTGGTAGTTTACTCCAAAGGTAACACGTGTTTGCCATATAATCCAGGATGTCACTTCTATGTATTTTCCTAAAAGTACGAGACATATCCCAAAAGTCCATTAACAGAAAGAATATAGAAATTGTAGTAGAGTCATATAACAGAATTATTATATCAGTAATATAATTATATACATTTATAATTATTATATCAGTGATTACTATCAGTAATAAAATGAATACATGACAAACTAACCCAAAACAGCAGATGGAAAAAAGAAAGAATGTATGAATCCATATACATAAAATTCTCCAATAGGCAAGTGAGCAGTAACAGAAGGCAGATCACTGTTTGCCTGGGCCAGAATGTGGGGTGAGGGTTTGACTGAAAAGGGGAAAACCTTGTAGTAATCCCACTCCAAAATTTAAAACTGGATACTTTAATTACATACACAATATTCTCCTAGAAATTTTCATGATGTCTGTATTAGTCATTTTTCTTATTGCTGTGACCAAATACCTGACAAGAAGCAATTTAAGGAAGAAAGATTTATTTTGGCCCATAGTTAATAAGGGATATGGTTTGCCATGGTGGAGAAGGCATGCTAGGAAGACATGAGGTGGCTGATCCCATTGCATATGCAGTCATGATCAGAGAGCAGATGGGAGGTGGGGCTGGGCTATTAAACCTCAATGCCTGATCCTAGTTATTCACGTCCTCCAGCAAGGCTCTACTTCCTAGAGGTTCAACAGCCTTCCAAAACAGCTCCACTATCTAGGGACCAAGTGGGGACATTTCTCATTCAAGGCGCAACATTCCACCCATAGCCTCCATTGGCTTATGGCCATCTCATAATGTAAAATGCATTCAAACCAACTTTAAAAGTCTCTATAGTCTTTAATAGTCCCAACACTATTCAAAAGCCCAAAGTCCAAATTTCTTTGAGACAAATTCTTGACTGTGAGTCTCTATAAAATAAAGGAAACAAATTCAATGGCACATAGTAAGCATTCCAATTCCAAAGGGAGGAACAGAGGCACAGCAAGGAAAGATTGGACCAAAACAAGACTGAAACCCAACAGGGAAAATATCAAATCTTAAAGCTCCATGATCAGCATCTGGGACCTGTGATGAAATTACATGGGCTCCAAAGGGCTTTGGTCGCCCAGACACATCATATCCTTGCTGCCGTGCTTTCCCACCCTGATGGACTGCATCTCTTCTTAAAATGTGGGACCAAACAAATCTTTCCATTCTTAAGTTGCTCTTGTCATAGCAAGTAGAAAAGTAAGTAATATAATGCTCATGTAAGATTTCTTAGTGAGGTTTCTCAGGACCTATATACAGAGTAAGTATATTAGGAGCTGGAGAGATGGCTCAGGGGCTAAGAACACTGGCTACTTTGTAGAAGACAAAGTGGATTCAGTCCCCAGAATCCACATGGTAGTTAACAACCATCTGTAACTCTGGTTCCAGGGGACCCAGTGCCCTCTTCTGGTCTCCACAGCATTTTATGACATGGGTATACTTACATACATGCATGAAAAACACTCATACACATAAAAAAATTAATTAATTAAAAATAAGCATATTAAGGTATAAAATGTAACTAAATTAAGTGGCGTTTGATAAATTTTGACCAATATATATAATCTTGTACATACCCTAATCAAGATCGAAAACATCTCCATTATCTAGTATATGAAGAAATCCTAGTTGGTTCTCTAGAGAATCTTGTCAAAATAAGTGAACTGAGCAGAAATTTATTATACAAACCCCTTAAACTTGTTTATCTTCATAAAGATAAGGTATCACCTTTTGATAAGGAAGAAAAAAGAATCCTTGTCTTTAGAGTATTACAAAGACCATACCATACAATAGGTGGCTTCCTGAAAAATCCAGGTGTCCCTGTAGTCTCTGTGGAGGAAGTCCCATGATTGTGTGTTCAGACCTGGAGGGTCTAAGGGACACAGAAGGGAAGAACATCCATCAGGGTCTGGTCCACTGGGGTTTCATTGCTGCTCACGGCATGTGGGTCTCATGGTGAGAACCGCCTTGCAAGAGCATCAAGTGCCCATTTCTCTAAGTCAAAAGCACCTGCCTACAGAGACACTTGCTCACTTTCCCAGTGAGAGTGGACTAAGAGAAGTATGTGTCCATGTTTCTAGACTAGATTCCACAGTAAGCACAGACAGAGGCTGAATCTGCAGATAGTTTAATGCCCTATTGCTGGGGGATTCTGATGTGGGATTTAGTTTCAGTTTAGGCACTCCCAGAAAGCACAGAAGTATTCTGCAGGTCTTTTTCTGGCTTTCTATGAGTGATACCCATGAACCATATCCAAATTAGCCTCAAGATATGGAAATCTGGCCTCTTTTCAAGAGCTCTTCTTAGAAAAGAGATATGGGTTACCAGTTTTGCTTCCAATCATATGTAGTGTTGGAAGATCCACAAGGAAAAAAACTTCTGATTTTAGCCACTCCCTTCCATTTGGTTGAAAAACAGAAATGCATTGTAGTTGGACCTCAGGGTGAACCCTGAGCTGGCCTTTCCATCAGTGTATGCCTAGGCACCTTCAGTGAGCATAGTAGGAGAGGAGAAGATAGACAGAATGGGTTGAGTCTCTGAATGTCTATGAAGAAATCAGTGACAAAGCAAGGGTTCATGGAACTAAACAAGTCTGTCTCCAGATCTATCCCAGCTGCCATTGTCAAAGTTGCAAAAGAAGCTAGGGCAGGCTCAAAGGTCCAAGGACAGAGTTGATTTGAACAACAAGGCTCATACTTGTGACTGATGCAGTGACTCACCTCAGCTCCCGGGCTGTCATGTCCTCAGCTATCTGATGAAGACACATTAACCCAGTCAATGTGAACAGATGGGAGTCCTGTAGGACATTCGTCTGTGAGTTGACCCATGGAAAGCAGAATTCTGCAGTGTAAAGCAGAGGTTTTAACCAGGCAGGCTGCCGCTAGCATCTGCTAAGTAGAAGGTAGGGGTGTTGTTAAACATCCTATTGACACTCCTACAACAAATTCTCTGGTTTAAAATATTAGAGTGCTTGCTAAAGGACAGGGCCCAATGAGAGCCCCTCATCCTGTGAGTTTGGATAATACAGATCTATTAAAACTTTTAGGAAAACAAATTTATCAATTTATTTGAATAGATGACAAACACAAGCATTAGGCAGCACTCAGAACCTGAAGAGGTTGAGAGCTCTACCAGTCAGTACGAACAGCCTGCTGGAGGCTGGCCTCAGCCTTAAAGGAGAGAAATCGCCTGATAGGTTGCAACTCCACACTCTCTTTATGTGAAATGATCTGATGTCTGGACTGCCTATGATTGGTTGAAGCTTGACTGTTTATGATTGACTGACTCACTATGGTTGTATACACACACACACATATATGTATATGTATACGTATGCATATATCCTAAATTATGCTTAGGGTTGTTTACATACTGCGGTTACAGTTTGTTATGTAGGCACTGAAACTATTAAGATGGCCTTAGGCTAATGGCTTCTACCTTATTTGCATACTACCTCAATTCACATTAGCATAATGAATGGAGAAGTTTCACAAGTGAATTTTCCTTGATACAACATATCTCAGGCTTCTCTGATCATGGAACCCATCCTGCAATATACCCATAATCCTGTCATTATCATGTAGCACTGTGTGTGTGTGTGTGTGTGTGTGTGTGTGTGTGTGTGTGTGTGTGTGTAGGCTACGGTTAGCAACAGGTATCTTAGTCAATTGCCTTCCACGTTATGTTTTGAGACAGGATCTCTCACTGAAACTGATTCAGCAGGGTTCCTTGGCCAGCAAACTTGAGGAATCCTACTGTTTCTGCCCCCTGGGTGGTGGAATTACAGGCATGTGGCTTTCTACCTGGGTGCCTGGGTCTTTGTGCTTGCTCAGAAAGCACTTTACCGACGAAAGTCATCTTTACAGCCCTTGGAGTTGCCTGTCGATAATGGGCCATCGTGGGAAACACTGGTCAGATAATCTCTAGGTATTTTAGTTTAGATGTCTTTTTTGGCAGTATCTCCCTTGGTGAAGCAGCATATTGTTTGGTTTTGACTATGCTCCAGGTTTCCATGGATGAGTTCGGTCCCACTCAGTAACTTGTTAGCTCTGAAACTGTGGACAAGTTACTTCCCTCTGGGCCTCAGCGGCTGCCACTGTGGTTCTGATAACACTACCACCTCGCATAGGTGTGCTGTGAGCGTGAAATGAGGTGCTGTGTATGAAGTCTGCAGATCAGTAAGGCTTAAGTAAACCTTAGTCAGTTGCTGGAGGTATGTCTTGGTGGTTAAGTGTGTGCAGAGAAGCAGAGTTTAGTTCCCAGCACACATGTTGGATGGCTCACAACTGTCTGTAAATCCAGACCCAGAGAATCCAACCTCTCTGGCCTCCACAGACACCCTTACTCGTGTGTAAATAACCCCTGACACATACACATAATAAAAAAGAAAATCTAAAAAAAAAAAAAAGGTGTTGGTTTTGTCTGTAATTTACTGTCATGCCTGCTGCAGGCATCAGATCTGCCCACCAGAGGGCACTGGTCACACAGCTTTGCTTGGAATATTTGTAGACAGAGTTGGAAAGCAGACAGCAGGCAGCCTTTTGCTAATTTCTTATGAACTGCTGAAACCCTAGCATTTTAGAACTGGAATAGACACTTCAAATGATACCCTGGATGGATTTGAAGTGGTCATCCCGGGAGGTCGAATGTGGAGCCTGTCTGTGTGGCTCTCACAACAACAAAGAGGAAAACAACCCGACGCACAATGTCTGGAATTGGAGGACAGGACAGAAGCACCTTCATTCTGAGGAAAAAGTCACCGGAAGTGTTAACAACAGTACACAACTGAAATGAACGCGGGAGTCCTGTCACTTGTTGCCACATAGACCAGCTCAGCAAACCGCAGAGGAGCAGGAGGACCATGAGCCTCAGAACACAAGCCCCCTAAGCCTTGCCTCTTGGTTTTGAAGCAACTGACTTGGATCTCAAATGTCTTCAAATAAATTGCTTAGAGAAAAAGTTGTGTATGTTTTTGTTTAGTTTTGTTTTTTGAGGTAGGGTCTCCCTATGTAATCTAGGCTGATCTCAAATTTATAATCCTCCTGACTCAGCCTTCAAGTGCTGGCATTTTAAACTTATGTCACCACCCTGGTTTTAAAGAGAAGTTTTGAAGACACCACCTGATTGGAAATTACAAGGTAAAGGCCTTTTTTTCCCTTTTTTTTTTTCTTTCAGAGTTACTACTAATTTGTTTCACATAGATACATGCTAAAAATACTATCAGCTGGGTGTGGTGACACCTTAAATCCCAGCACCCAGGAGGCAGAGGCAGGAGAATCTCTGTGAGTTCAAGGCCAGCCTGGTCTACATAGTGAGTTCCAGGCCAACTGGGGCTACAGGAAGACCCTGTCTCAAAAAGACCAAAAGAAGAACAAAAACCCAATAATGGCAATTCAATTTTGTACTCTTATTTTCTTTTTCTGTTTGAGACAGTCTCTCACTCTGTGTATTCGATTGGCCACTATGTAGTCTAGTGTGGCATCAAATCAAGGTCTTCCTAGGATTATAGGGATGTACCATGGTGCAAAAAGAACATCATTAGTATGTATTTGATGCTGCAGAGGTATGTGAGGATGTTCAGACAGAGCAAAGTAGAGAAGGACAGGGTGTGTGCTCCCTGTTACAGCGTCTCCTCAGGCTCCTCTGCCTTCTCCTCTTCCTTCAACACCTTCTGGCCTTCCTTTGTCTACCTCTAACTTTTAAAAAATCTTTTCATCTTAATTCATTGCAGAATTATAGAAATTGACAGAAGAAGTACATAGGACTTCTGTACTTCTTTGTCTAAATTCACCAAATGTCCAGGTTTTAGCAATAACTCTATTTACGCTTCTGAGATGTGGGCGGAGTGGCAGAAATGAAGCCCATTTGAATATGAGCTGCCCCAATAGTGCTACCCTGGGAGGTTCTGGAAGAGGCATCTAGAGAGGAAATGGGTCACTGGGGACAGGTCCCTGTGGGTATATTGTCTCTGGCCCCATACCGACACAGCGAGAAGGACTATTCATAATAAATCAAAAAGTGGGTTCTTCGCAGACATCAAATCAGACAGTCTTGAACTTGGACTTCCTGCCCATCACAGGCAGTCTGTGCTGACAGATCTCATTTTCAGGACCTACAGCTCAAGAGGCCCTCATAAAGTCTAAGAGTTTCTAGCCTCACTTCTAAGTTATACCTATGCCAAATTCCAGGCATAAAGCTTATCTCTTTCAACAGAAGAAAAACAAACATACTTATTGATTTTTTTGTTGTTATTGACAAATTTGTTAGATTTTTGTTTGCCTGATTTGTTTTTTTGAAACAGAGTTCTGCAGACATAGCTCAGGCTAGTTTCAAATTCATGATCCTTCTGCTTCCATCTCCTGAGTACTGGAATTAGAGGCATGTAGTAACATATCATTTTTTAGTTTAAGAGGTTCG
Source organism: Eospalax fontanierii (assembly GCA_035773235.1). NCBI lineage: Eukaryota > Metazoa > Chordata > Mammalia > Rodentia > Spalacidae > Eospalax > Eospalax fontanierii. The sequence goes on from CM069524.1 coordinate 82,945,257, forward strand.
TTGCAGATTTCAGGGCTCATGGGAGACACCACACAGCCCCTTACCTACCCAGCAGGGGCCAGTCTGCTGTGACCTTGCCCAATGTTGCCTCCCAAAGCTTGTGCACACTGCTTCCCAGGCTTGCTTATCTATCCCAGATTCTACCTTCCCTTGGAAACTAAGTAATGAGCATCAGAGTTGGTGCTCAGGAAGGAAGGGAGGACACTGCAGAAGCTGGTCCTGTTGCTAGCCAATATGGCTGCTGAGTGAGCAGCTTGCTTGCTCAGACTCTGCATCCAGAGCTCCTGCCATTCACTTACTGAACCTTCTCGCCTCAGCTATCTTGTTTCTGAATCATACTTTATCCCCTGTCTCTCCAGAAATTGACATCATCATTCTGTGCTGGATTGCTTCATTTACAATATACCTGGAAAGAAGAAACCTACTTGAGGCATTTCTCCAGTGGATTTGCCTGTGGTCATGTCTATGGGGCTTTTTCTTGATTGCTGAGTGGTGTGAGAGAGCCCAGCCCACTGAGTAGGTTGTCCACTGAGCAGATAGTCCTGGGTTGTATAAGAAAGCAGGCTGAATGCAGGCCAGAGGAGCAAGCGGGTAAGGAGAGTTCCTCCACGGTCTGCTGAGTTCCTTCCTGAGCTCCCTCAGGGATGAACTGTGGATGGGAGAGGTAAGATAAAGTAAGCCCTTTCCTCCCCAAGTTGTTTTTGTCCAGGGTTTTATCTCAGCAACACAAATGAAACTCGGACAGTCACCAGTAATGACATCATCCCTGAGAACTCTTCCTTTGGTCTCGGATGTCACTTTCAGATCACTTGCTCTGTCGTACACACCCTAACACTTCCTAATCCTCAGTCACCCTACATCCTCTGACCCGTGCCCACATCTTGCTCTGACCTGCCCCAGCTAACCGTGTTCCAGCCACACTGGCCTTAGTGGCATCCAGGGAAGCATCTAGCTTCTCTTCCTTTAAGGCCTTTGTTCTTCATGTCTTCTCTGTCAGGCATATCTCCCTCTGCTTTTGTTTTAAAACAGTTTAAAATGATTAATAATGAATCTGCAATAAATTGGCAAATTAATAATCAGTAATAATTATCAATTCATTGTTAACAGATTGATTTTTACTTGACTAAATTTATATTTATAAAATGCAGATTATGCTTCAAGAACATTATCTTATGCTCATGGACCCAACAACTACCCTAGTGATTTACCGTGGCCTCTGGGAATTCCTTCCTGATCCTACTTCAACTGAGATAAGCCAGAGACTTGAAACAAAGAGCATTAAACTGAGTGTGGCGGTTCATGCCTATAATCCCAGCACTCAGGAGGCAGGGGCAGGAGGATCAATTCATGTTCTGAACCAGCCAGGGCTACATAATGAGACCTTATGCTGATAACATTAGTTGTCAACTTGATACACCTGCATAGAGGAAATCTCAGCTGAGGAATTTCCTCCATTGGACTGACCTGTGGCCATGTCTGTGGAGCACTTTCAAGACTATTGAGTGAAGTGGGCATGCCAGCCTTGAGCAGGTAGTCCTGGGTTGTATAAGAAAGCAGGCTGAGCACAGGCCAGAGGAGCAAGCAGTGTTCCTCCATGGTCTGTGCTCAGCTTCCCGTCCTGGGTTCCTGCTAGGCTTCCCCCAATGATGAACTGGGCTGTAAGCTAAACAAACCCTTTCCTCCCCAAGTTGGTTTTGGTCAGTGTTTTTATCACAGCAATAGAAAGCTAATGAAGACAGACCTTAACTCAAAAAGGAAAGGAGAAGGAAACTTAAAATAGAAAAGAAAGAGCCCCAGGTTAGCCCCATGTTTCTGTAGAGATGATCAAGTCTAGAAGCAAAAGGACAGGTCGGGAACACGTCAGCTTAGGCTGCCCCACATTTCCTGTCAACTTTCACAACTCTGATGTTGCAATGGGAGCAAATAGGGGTACACATGTGCAGAAGATAGAAGGTCTAAAGAACAAATTAAGAAATGACTTATCTGAAACTGCAGAAATGATCTTAATCTCTTCTAAAATATATTTTTGTATCAACTCTACATTTAAAATTGCATTAAAACAGAAGTCTCATTCTTTCAAGATTAGTTCCAATATAGTTAAAGAAAGCATTTTTGTGCCCTGCAAAAATGTAGCAGATTAACTGAATGCTCATTTTCCCCTCCTTTCCAGAATTTTATGGAAGTTAAAAATAGACAAACACCCAGGAGATCAAAACAAACTGAACAGGAAAGACTCCAGTGAGAATGACATAGCAGGATTTCAGCTGATGGAAGGCTGCAAACTCTGAGTGGTGCCTGGAGGGGAGGGGCTGGATAGGAGGCTCCTGATCCTCTTCAGAGCCACGGAACCGCTAAGCACAGTGTGAGGCACTTTGGACGGCTAGGATAGATGCATTTTCTGGGAGTCTGTATACTGGTACAATTAAACACTCTCCAGTCAGGTGACTGCTCTCCCAGCCCTGAGACCAGACGTTTATTCTCTAGAAAAGCTGAACTTGAAAAACCCAGGAGAATCATGGTAAAGCGAAAGACGGATATAAGTTGAGCACAAGGCAGGTGTGGCGAAAGTCTGCACATGGACCAGGTGGCTTTTGGTCCTCCTTCCTATGCGGCCTTTAGGAACCAGGCAGCCATGCTCATAAGCCTCCCACAGCCGAGAGAAGGTATCTCTCTTGAAGAGACTCCTACAGTTGAGGAGTGTAACAGACCATAAATAAAAATACCTGTGAGGGGGCTGGGGCAAAAGCTCAGCAGGTAACAGCACTTGTTGCTTTTGCAAAAGACTGGGGTTTGGTTCTCAGTACCCACATACATTGCTGCACTTCTTGATTCTGGAAACCTCCATCCTCTCCTCTCTTTAGGAGGCGGTGGTGAGAGCTCTACTACGTCAGTCCGGGTTCTGCCGCCACCTCGTGTTCAGCCACCCTCTGCCGGTAGCTTTGTGAACACTGAACATCTGTGTTGGCCTCTGTCCCTTCATGTTTCTAACCTCAGTGTTGTGAATGGCTTTGGAGGAGTGGGGGCTCCTGCTGTGGAATGTGAGAAGCTGGGGAGAGATCCCATGCAAACAGAGGGAACCTGGAACCCTGGGCCAAGCGGCAACTCGCCAGCAGCACGCTGAGTCAGCAGATCTATGGAAGTGTGCCTGAGCTACGACCTTCAGCAGTCTTCACGAAAAATCCTCCTGTAGGCAGCCCCTTCCTAGGAAGGAATTTCTGGAAGATGCAGTTCAGCTTAGCCAGACTGACCTGTAAAATCGCCATAGCAATTCAATTAATAGCCTTTAAAATTCCCCCATCCTTGTCTGTCTGTCTGTCTATCTCTGTCTCACCTTCTCTCTGTCTTCTTTGACAATGTCATATAGAAAGTGAATTTTACTCATTTTCACCCCTCCCCTTCTCTTGTTCTCTCTCTCTCTCTCTCTTTCTCTCTCTCTCTCTCTTTCCTGACAAGCCCCCTCCTTCTTTCATGTCTTCTCTCTCTGTGAGACCCACTGAGCTCACTGACAGTTGCTCATACCTCAGGGCATTTCTGAGGCACTAAAGATGAGGAATTAGTTAGAATCTTTGATTCTAACCAAACACTGGAATTGTGAATGAGATGCCCGGAAGATGGAGGTGAGGTTCAGGAATAAGAACATTTCAAGTCCCGGGGCTAATGCTCATCTTTATCTTAAGACAAAAAACCTGGGATGCGGGGGCGATTTTTGATACAGATTGGAAAATTTTTGTCCATTTGCTTGAAGATGTGGTGAAAATATGATCATATTTATGGCCACGTGGGATGATATTCATGATAATTGAATGTATCCTATTTATATAAATTGGGAAACTCAAGCTGAGAACTGAACACAGTTACTGACCCAGAGTCATTGAAACCACTAGAGTTTTTATCAGGGTAAATGAAAGGTTTGTTAGAACCCAGGACTCCTGGAATTCCCATGGGGAAAATAGCACCTACCAAAAATAATTACATTTTAAGAAATTACAAGCTTGCCAGGCATGGTGTCACATACCTTTAATCTCAACACTCAGGAGACAGAGGCATGTGGATCTCTGTGAAATCCAGACCAGCCTGACCTACACAGGGAGCTCCAGGCTAACCAGGGCTACATAGTGAAACCCTGTCTCAAAACACGTGCATACACACACACACACACACACACACACACACACACACACACATTCTACTGGCCCAAAGAGGAAGTAATCCTCCAAGGAGGAGTCAACAAACAGAAGATGATCATGTTGAGAATTAGAAAACAAGGTATCTGAAACTATAAAATAAGCATATTTACGACTTGGTCATTTTAAAAGGATTGTAAATCACAAGATAATAGATACTGTGAAAAATACAGAGTTGACAAGAATCAAATAGAATTTCTAGGGAATCAAAAGGGCCACTACAAACAAAAATCACTGTGTGACCCCAGATGTCCCTCAGTGTGAGTCCATCCACTGGAGCCTAGCCAGCCTATGTAGCATCACTCCCTTAAAGAAGATCAACTCTCCCTCACCCAACAGTCATCAGCTGCCAGCAGTTCCTCAGCTACAGCTGGGACTTGTTGCCCATTTCCCCAGCTCTGTGCTAGGTTTTTATCTGGTTTGAGCTTCCATAGGTCTTGTACGTGCTGTCACCATTGCTGTAAGTTCACATGAACAAGTTTCCAGAAACCTGGAGAACTGTTTCCTTGTGGTCATCACCACCTCTGGGTCTTAGAATCTTTCTGTCCCTGCTTAGGGCCTTAACATATATGACGGAATGCATGAAATCCAGTGCGCTGGTATGTGGGTGGGGCGGGGTCTAAATATAATTAAGATGTATTGAATGAGATGTGCAAAAATTCAATAAAAGTATATATTGAAAAAAAATCGCCGTGTGAATTAAACACTGTGTTTGAATGTTTGGAACACAAGAGGACAATAGGAGCAAGCCACGTCCAGTGCCACACAGCGAGGCAAACAGGAAAATGTGAAAGAACGGAGGATTGAAAGATGCTGCAAATCACACTTCACAGAATTCTAGGATATGCTGGAAATGAGAAAGAGCCAGTGACTGAGAATTTTCTAGGAAAGTGCAGTCTGTGGTTTCAGTTTGAGGACTCATACTAAATTCTAAGCATAATAAAACTAAACCAACCCTTGAACTATCAGGATGGAGGACATTAGATGTAGTAAGAAGAAACACAGGTTGCCAAGAGGGGGATGCTAATTTATACAGAGGACAGACATGTGTTCCCAGCGATTCCATGTGATCCAGAAACTCCTTAACAAAGTGCTAAAAAGAAAAAGCCACCAGCCTAGAATCCGGCTCTTAGCTAAATTGCTGTTTTAGGGATAGAAACATCTATCACGTAACAGAACTTCTTCATCTGTTTAAAATATCTCCTAAACGTTAGCATTTTCCCCAAAGTAGCCTTTATATTACTAATATTAATTCATTTTTCTGGAAGAAAAAAAAAAAGCTGAGATTAAAAAAACAAACAAAAAATCTGGATCTGGCGGCTCACATCCGTAACCTATTATCAGTAGGGAGGCTGAGGCGGGGCTTTGCTGCAAGTTAGAGGCTACACGGGAAAAGCCTGGCTTTACAAAAACAAACAGGGGCTGGAGATGGCTCAGAAGTTAAGTGCACCAACTACTCTAGTAGAGGATCTGGGTTCAGTTCCCAGCACACATAGTAGCTAACAACCATCCATAACTCCAGTTCCAGGTGATCTGATGCCTCCAAAGGTATTGCATGCATATGGTATACTTAAATTCATGCAGGCAAAACCTTCATACAAAAACATTGAAACTAACTAAATAAAAAATAAAAAAATAAAAAGCTATATGATGGAAAAATTTTCTGGTATTAACCTCTGACCTTTAGAGCTCTTTTTTTTTCCTACATCAGTGCTACTCAGAATCTGATAAAAGAGCTATTGGTTACTCATTTGCTATGTGCTAAAAAGATTGTGTCTGAAGGTAAGTCTTCAAACTGCTTACTTCAACATAAAAGTCCTGTTACCATAATGACAGCAGCACTGGGCAGTGTGCTCACTGATACAACTGGGTTGCAACTTGACTGAGCTCCTTATTCTGTCAGAGCAGGTACCATTGTGGGAACTGATAGTGATGAGCAAGCTATGCCTCCAGTGATATCGCCCTGTGCACAGTAGGTCTGCTCATAAGACCACCCAATTCTAGAATTTTGGAGGTGACTGAATAGCCATATCTGATGCATATCTCAATCATCATCTGCTTCCAATTCCTGTTCTCACAGTTGAAGATCCTGGAAACCTGAAACTTTTAGCAAACTCTGCAGAGAATTATTTAAAATAACTTCCAGATAAAAATTATGTAAGTGTGGTAGCACAAAAGTACAGGGCTCTGATAGCTCCTTGTGCTGTCGGGACCAAAAACACATTAGTAGTGGTTGTGATGCAGCATGAAGCAGAGATCAGCCATCCCCAGTCATCCTCATCACCAGCAGGCCCTTGAAATTTTCTTTTAAAACTTTTTTTATGATTTCTATTTTACCTGTGTGAGTGTATTGGCTGCATTATATAAGTACACCTGTGTTGTACAATGCTCACAGAGGACAGAAGAGGATGCCAGATCCCCTGGAACTGGAGTTACAGACGGTCGTTAGCGACCATGTGGGTGCTAGGATTCGAACCTGGGTCTTCTGCAAGAACAGCCAGTGCTCTTAACTAGTGAACCATCTCCCTAGCCTCAAATCCTGAAATTCTTAAAAGAAGACGCATTTCTGCTGAGGGTCCTGCTGGGGGCCTGCATGCTCCATCTGGGGTGAAGGTGCCGCTGAAGGAGCCACGTTGCCCTTGATGGAAGCGCCGTGGAGGAAGAGCCGTGTGAGAGATGAGTGTGTCGTGGAGGATGAGGGTGGTGCGGAGGGGAATGTGAGCGACAGACACGGCAGCTCCACGCGTCAGTCCTTTCTTACCTGCAGAATGCCTTTGGGAAAATTAAATTCTCAACGTTTCTGTTTCTTAGTTTGTAAGCGTTCCCCCTGTAAGTGCTGTGAGGAAGGGAGATGCTGAGACCCTACACTGAAGTCTCCAGAGTTCCTCTGTGGCAGCAGAAAAGTGTTCTCATCTCACTCCACACCTCCAGCCAAACCTCTGGAGCCTGTGCCTAGATTATGTTACCTGCAGTGGAGGAGTCGGGGTTCCTGGTTGAATTAACATTCGTAGTCAGCTGACGTTGCAACAGAAAGGTTACTGAGCATTCACCCTTAACCCAGTGACCCCAGTTTCAGGCTTCAGACCTTGAGAACTGTGTGGTGCTAAGGTTGTAATGTTTAAGCCACTGGTTTGTGGTTGTTACAGCTGCAACAGGGAACAGACACACTTGCCATTTGAACATGTGACTGCCCTGAACAGCAGGTGTTTTGTGGTCTTTTCAAGACACAACTCTAGGAGAACACACAGTTATGGTATTCTTCGGCAGAATCTTTTGTAAAACAAACTAGCCCAAGCAGGAAGGGCAGTTTCTCTCCCCCTGTTTCATCCTTTAAGCTGTTTTGTTTATAGGTGAATCAAAGGCAGTGGTTCGCCTGTGGGGTATCATTACACTGAAGAATTCAAACATACTCTAAAATAAACAGTAATTTTGCATTTTCTTTTCTTGATTGATCACCAGTTTTAGTGAGAGACACGATCTTTTCAGAAATCGCTGCTCACTTGCACTGTGCTCAACTTCATTTTCCAGGGAACAGTGAGGGAGGGCAGCAGGGAGGTGCCACAGTGGCTGGCAGTGGTAGCGACTGCTTGTGGTCTCTGCTGCTTGCAACACCCACCATCCTGCTTGACGTAACTCTAAACAGTGTGGAAGGTGTTGTGGTCTGCTAGGCTCTCGGATGCAGTCAAATGCTCTACCAGTGAGCTCTACCACAGGAGCCTACTTTGTACAGACTAAGCTTGGGCTTTGGATTTTGATAATTTTATACCAAATCTATATGGAGGTGCATGTAATTCCCATGATTCAGGGACACGATATCATGACTAGCATTGGAGAAGAGAAGAAGGCTCAAGCTCTCTCTGACACATCCAAACCCACATGCTTCCTGTCATGTGCATGTATGCCAGTCAGCTTCTTGGCAAGGTCACACCTACTCTGAAGCTCCAAAGAGAGGAACCCACAGGGCAAATTTCTGTCTGGTTTCTCAGAACCTAGAAACGGTTCTTTTTTTCTGCAATAAGCCACAGAAGGGGAGGGGTGTCGGCAAGTTTAGGCTTTTCCTTTGCTAATATTTTTCTTTTAAGAAGCAAAATTTTAAACTGGGTGTAGTGGTACACACTGTTAGTCTCAGCACTTGGGAGGCAGAGGCAGGCAGATCTCTGTGAGATGGAGGCCAGCCTGGTCTAACCAGCAAATTGTAGGACAGCTGGGCTATAGGGAGATATAGGGAGATCCTGTCTCAAAAACCATAATAAATAAATAAAATTTAAAAAGAAACAAAATACCTAGACTAGCCCCCAAGTAATACATTAATATGTGAAGACGCCGTTTACTTCCCCATGAAATTAAAAAAATTTACAAAATTAAAGCACCAGAAAACAGAATTGAAAATAAGAATAATTAAAATGACCACAGCGGGGCACTGTTTCCATCATGACCAATTATTAGATGTTTTCATGACAATCCTCAGTTTGGGGGGCAAGTGTGGGATGGGAGGTGGCTGTGTCACCTGCTGAGGATGCAGCTTAGAGGAGACACAAAATTTTCACAAAGCAAACTAGCTTCCTGGGACAGAAGCTTCCACAGGTTTACACTCACACCTTGAAAGTTTCCCGTCCGGAATGCCTTCTGCCTTGACCTGCCTTACTTCCCTGTAGAAGCACGCAGCAGTGAAACATGAAGAACAGGGGCTGTACAGCTGGCACGCTGTCTGTGCCAGAAGTCCATACATACAATTACTCATGAAAAGTTAGATTGAAGCTCTTTCCAGACGAAAATCATGACCGTGTTTTGACACAGAAATCCAGGGCACTTGTGCTGCAGCGAAGCATTGTGGCCAAGAGCTTTGGCCAGGCTTTCTAGTCTTCCACCCATTTACCTCCCACTCGGTTCTTCAACAGACCTTTTAAGATGTCTGAAATTTATGTAAATTAAAGGTCAAGATTTAATCCAGAGATACTACTATAAAAAGTTAAGGACTTTTTTATAAGAAAAGGCCACGTTACTTTTCGGACTAAACTTAGTGTGCTTTTAGGGAACATTCAGTTACCTGGAATTGTGTGTCAAGTGTGTGTTTATCAACTTTCCAGTGAACAGTTTAGTGAGACTATGATTTGGGGTCTGTTGGGGCTTCAAAGGACTTTGAAAGAGGCCTTGCTGGTAAAACGGCACCCTGACTTTTGTGGGGGTTGGGGGACTGGTAAGGAATGGGCTATGGTTTAAATGGTGTGTTAGTCAAACTTTGTGTTGCTGTGGCCAAAACACCTAGCATAAACACCCTAAATCTTTTATTTGAACTTTCAGAGATCTCACGCATCATGGTACAGAAACACGGAACTATTCAGCTCATGACAACAAAGAAAAAGAGAAAAGTAGGAATAGGCCAAGGCAAGAGGGTCTCTCAAGATCACACCCCTTGAGACCTATCTCCTCAGTTAGGTCCCACCTCCTCCTTTTTACCACCTCCCAATAATACCATAATATTATGACTCCTCCAAGGGTTTGATGCATTGCTTGTGCCAGGGTACTCCAGTTCTCATCATCTCTGAATGCACCCAACAGGCACAGGCAGAGTGTGCTTTCCCAGTCTCCTAGGTATTTCTCAACCCAATCAAGCTGATGGTCAAAATTAATCATCACAGACGGATAGCTTACTGTTGTGAGCAAAGAGAAGCGGCTACACTGTTTTGGAAGGTTGAAAAGAATGTGCGTGATAAGACTCCACAGAGAACAGAGAGGGAGGAGACACAAGTCATGATTATGGGAAGACATGGAGAGAACTGTCAAAATGTCAGGGCAACCAATGTACAGTAAAGTGGGGCCTCGACCAGCAGGAGCCAAGCTGAGGAGACACCTTGAATGCTGTGTTCCATTCTAGCCGACCCCCACTTCTGTAAATGGAAATCTGGATCCCCTCTTCCTAGTGGGCTCCTGGCCCTACGCCTCCCCAGCTAAATGGATGGCAGGGGTGAATCTTAGCAGGTCCGTGAGGCTTGCTTCTGTCTAGACCCAGTGCAATTCTTGAAACCCCCCAGGATGCCTATCGAAAAGGGCTTCTTGGGGAGACTTAGTGTTCTCAGAGAAGTTCTCTGTCTTGAGCCTGGGGCAGGATCTTGAAAGACTGAGCTAAATGCAGATCTTCAAGTGAAGAGATTGCTTAATAGGTATCCAATTGCCTTTGCAAAGTAATAATTTTTCTCTGCTTATTTTAAACTTACTTATCTTAGTCACAGGATACAGTATTGCCTGTGTCCACTGAGGTCTACAAATTGCTGTAATTCCATTTGCCCTATGGAAATTGGGGAACAAAGAGATAACGGTAATGGTTATAACAATAGGCCCCTCTCTCGCAAGAAGAGAATGAATGCATGCAGAATGTAATATTGGGATGTTGAAGGGTTCTCTGAACTCTGCCAAAATCTTTCTGACACATAATGACCAGGGGTCATTTTGGGTCCTTTCTTGGAGTATTATCAAATAGAAGGGGAAAATGAAATTTCAAAGTCCCAATTAGGCAGTATCATTCTATGATACATCATGTTGAAAAGAAATACCCTTGTCTGAAGTTAGTTCAAGGACTATCTATTATCATTATTTCTGGGATAAGAAATGCTCAGTTAAGTTCAGTTGGAACTCTGGCTCCCTGGCAGAGCTTTCCAATTAGATAATGACTTTTTGTAAGTGTCTCTGTAGCTGGGGTGAGCTTTATGGGGAGTATTGATCTGATTGTGGAGCCAAATTTTGCATTACTATAAATTACTTGGGTACTGCTAGCCTTTTAGTACCTCACTCCTCAAATTAAAAGTGTACAACAAAATCAGGGCAAGTGACCTAGGGATCGAAAAGGAGTATTTTTTAGCAGAAACAACATAAGCACTCTATAAGGTATAGGAAATTGAACTAGAGAAAAATAAAAGACAAAGAAACTATTATTTTTACAGTCTGATATAGCCTATGACTCTCACTAAACATTTTTAAATTATGGCCAGTGTCTCCTGTGAGGTCCTGAGGAATGTGTCAGTTGGCTCCAAAGCATTTCAACTTCAGGGAAATGTGGTTACATATATATTCGTTCTGGAGACACCTCTGGATTCAGAAGAATGTTTTAATATCCACTTTCTCTCTTTGAAACATAGTGAAAGTTTAACTGGTTCAGATCCTCCCAAGGAGTAAACAAATTGGTAAGTTTCTTCTGAAAGGCTGTTAAGGTTGGTCAGTGACTCTGACATCTAGATGGCAAGTTGTGCAGTGGACAGATCCTGATTTTTCTTACATTCCAGGCACCAAGAAACAGGCTTTTTCATAGGAAGAACAGGGGATTCCACTGCCTCACACTCACATGTGTAGAGGTCCTAAGAGGCTTCAGGTTGGAGGAGGCATGGCTACTTTATCAAACAAGTATGATCCCATAAGGGAGAAAGGCAGTGGGTGGCAAGCAGCATGGAGTAACTTGGTTCTTCTCTGTGGTCTTTAACCTCTTCCAGACCTTGCTTTTGTTTCCCCCGCCTCTGTGTGAAATCTCTGGTTTATCTTACTGAAGATAAGAGAACAAAGTCCTCCAAACATGGCGTTTTATGGCATGCTGAGGAAGCTGATGAAAGGAAAAGAGCTCTCTGGAGCTGCCGAATGTATTAAGGCCAGACTGGAAGAAGGAAACATAAGAGCTTCATCCTTCCCTCCACCCTGAAGTCCCAGCACTGAGGAATGTAACCACACCTGCACGGAGGGCCCTGGTAGAGATGTCTAATGGGCTTGCTCACATTCTCAAGAGACTGTCTCCACGACCATTCTCTCCCCCAATAATTCAGGAAGAATTTAAATATAGAGGTGGTAAGCATTCTCTGAACTCTGCCAAAAGCCAGTTCTCACACGTGATGACCAGGTGCCATTTGGGGTCCCTCTCTTGGTGAATTGCCAAATAGAAAGAGAAAATGGAATCGGAAAATCCCAACTGGGAAACTTTTTCTATGGTACTTGTTGAAAAGAAAGAACCCTGCTGTTCACACACCCACAAAATGGCCTCCACCCACAACTCTCCTTCGCCCACCCTCCTCCACGGCGCTCTGCAGCGAGGAGCCACGCGCTGCTACTTCCCCCGGGCTGTCCCTCTTCCACTTCTGCACATTAATAAACCTCTTCTGCTTTCCTCCTATAGAATCTATGTCAGTTTATTCCAGTGAACATTGAGAAGGTAGAGGTTTCTGTTTGCCCCATGGTTCTCCTTTGTGTTGTTATAAGAACAATATGAACTCGTTTCCAGAAAAAAGTCATGCTTGTGGTAAAGATTTTGCAAAGCTGACTAATTGACATGACTTAGTGACTGTAGAGATGTGGAACTGGAATATGGCAGGTCCAGAGCCAAAATTATCTTGGGCTATTTTTAGTCCTCTTAATAACCATTTGTTGTCTATCTATGTGTCTGACTAACATCTTTTTGACAGTCAGGTACATGTTTTTAAATGTCTTAACTTGGCACTCCACTAGCCTCCACTAACCAAAAAGCTGACTATTATCAGGCAGCATTCGAGACCTAGGGTAGAGATTTCCCCACGTGGCTGTAACTTGCTTGTCCTGATGTTTTCCCTGACATATTGAGAAAACACCTTGATTTGTGATTTCTTATGTTCCAGAACTATAAAAAACTTCTGAAACCATTTCCATGCTGAATCATGTTGTTTCAGGAAACCAAATCTGTGTTCTTGGGCTCTAATCACTTCTGCTAGGTCAAGAAAAACTCCCATTCCCTATGAGCTAAGACCTGGGTTTTGCATGATCGCCAGTAACATTGCAATTAAAGTGCCTACTCAGTGTATCAATCACACCCCAAGCTCTTAGCCAACTTAGGATAGTATTGGGTCAGACCTGGAACCCACAGTGTTGTCAAGACCCTAATCAGCTTCATGTGCCACCTTCTGTCCCCTGAGCCCAACACAACTCCCTGACTAACTGGCTGTAATTTCTGACTATTTGAGAGCAGTGGTCCAGAGACATAAGAGATGACAGGAAATGGGCACTCTCTCTTGTCACCAGCACTGTTAAGATCCGGCATTGGGCCATTTGGGCTTGGCAGAGGGGGGCGGTTCTTGGAGAATCCTCCACCCATCAGCAATCTACCAAAACAGCTCCCACAATCTAGGCTACACTTCCTCCGAGAGCTACTCTGTTCCCTCCTTGAGCCCTACTCCCCCAACAATGCATCCCTCTGCAGTCATTTGGCCACATTTCCAAGCACAGCTTTCCAAACAAGATGCTGGGCCTCATCTTCCGCTGTCCCTCTGACTGAGTCAGAGGAAAATGTGCACGTCTTTGTCCCATCCAGAGACCTGCATCTCCTGCCCAGGTTGCTATCTCCTTTCTCTTTGCTTGGCCACCTTGGTAGCTTGTCTCTTCCCTTCTCATTTCCCTGGATGTGGCCAGCACCAGGGCCCTTTGTTACTGATGCTTCAGGAAATGCATCCAAATACCGTCAAGTGTGCCTGGAAGCCTCTCCCACTTGGTTTAAGGCAAAGGAAGCAATAACTGGGGTCTCTGAAGCCTTAGCTGAGTTACATTGCTCTCCAAAGAAATTCCTTTGCATGATGTGTAACTTATTTTAGTGTGTGTGTGTGATATGTATACGTATGTGTTTCTGTATGTGTGAGTATTGTAACATGTGAGCCACAGTACACCTGTGAAGGTCAGAGGACAATCTTGGGTGTCAGTTTTCGCTTTCCACCTTGTTTGAGACGGGGTCTCTCATTCTCCCCACATATGTCAGTGTAGCTGGCCTGCTAGCTCGGGTGTGCGGGGATTATAGACGTATACCACATTCTGGGGATCTGAACTCAGGTCTTCACACTTGTGTGGCAAGCACTTTGCCCATGGAGCCATCTCTTCAGCCTGTTGCTCATCTTTTAATCTGCCTTCCCCCCTGCAGCACACACGTCTTAGTTGTTTTCCAGTCAGATGGACAGCTGGCTGGCCCCACTCTAGCTCTGACCATGTTTTTCTCAGGTTCTGTGTAGCACCTCATTTAGGAAACTTTATCATTTTACTTTAAGAAATAAGGCTAAAATGAACAAAGTGAGGCCTTGTTTGTGGCACCTTGCTATAGTTGCTGTTGTGTACCAGTCAACAGCTAGGTAGCTGAGAAGATTGACAATAATATTCTTGTAAGGTGCTAACTTATAAACATGGTAAAGTTTAGAATGCAAAGTTTACCAGCATTCAGAGGCAGGGCCTAGAAGGCAAGGGCATGAAGACTGTGTAGCCATGTCTGTGGTGATCTGAGGTATGTGATGATGCAGGCCTACAATGCACAGTGTCAGTGTGTGCCGGGAGAGGTCATGGTGAACCGGATTTGATATGCTATTTCCAGGCTTGTTTTCTGATTTATAAGATTTTTTTTTTGCTTTTTAAGTTGTATACATAGGTATAAAAATGAAAATAATATGGCCAGAAGCAGTTGGTTTTTCTAACAGGAGTTCACATAAAGCAGAACGTCTTAAACTTTTTCAACTTGGGACCCCCATTTTAGCACAGAAATTTTTACATAATCCTGGTTATATAGGTATATAAGTGAAACACTTACTGATAGTAAATCATAAAGAAGTTTTTGGGGGAGCTGATGAGATGACTCAGTGGGGAAAGATGCCTACTGCCAAGTCTAATAACTTGTGTTCAAGCTCATATGTTAGAAGGAAAGGACCGACTCCTACAAGTTGCCCTGTGACCTTCACAAACATGTGCTGTGGCATGCTCATGTGCCAGCATAAGCATACACACACACACATAAATAAATATAAATTTATTTTAAAACAAGTTCTTTGGATACATATACTTTTGTTACTAAAATGAGCAAATTTATATACTAATGAGATTGATGTGCCTACTTATTTTTATATCAAGAATGGAGTCTTGCCTGAATATCTGATGTTGTAGGACACAACATTGTCAATGCTTTTCAGAGTTGATCAATACTTTAATTTTATAATCATCTATGCTGAAAGGGACATATTACGTCAGTATGTAGCATAAAACTGTCAGAAATCTGTTTAGGGCCATTTCAAAGATTATTGGAAAGTCTGAACTAAGTCCAAGACAAAATTCATTTCACAGTTTTGTGTGAAACTCAAATCAGCAACTCAAGTAGCAATCTTTAAACTCAAGGAAGTTTACACGGTATAATCCAAAAATATGTTAATCTGATGCTTACATTCCTCATGCTGAGGAATGACTGTAGGAAAACATTTAAAATATTTGTTTTTTAAGATTTACCTTTTAAACTTTAAGATACATTTGTGTGAGTGTTTGCCATGTGACCATGTGAGAGATGCCAGAGAAAGACATTGGAGCCCCTGTTGCTAGAGTTACAGGCAGTGGTGAGCTGCCCACGGTGGGTGCTGAGAACCAAACTCAGGTCCTCTGGAAGAACAGAAAGCACTCCCAACTGCTGAGCCATCTGTGCAGCCTCAAGTTTTGTTTCCTATGATTAACCATTAGGTCTCTATAGGAATAGAAACTCTGAATGCACAGTAAAGAAACAGCATTCATAACATACAACAGTCTGGAATCTGAGTGGAGGCGTTTAAGGCAGTGTCTCACTGCACTGCTGGTAGTACTGCATGTGTGGCAGTCAGAGCCAAGGCTGCGGTGAAGTCTCATGATGCAACATGGCAATCATGGCTAGAAACATTGCAGATTCATTAGATCTCTGATTTGAAATTGACTTTTGGTCATTCTGTGTTCAGAAATCTTTTACTGTTGTCAAATTTCTGTGACCTCTACATTCAGGTATGTGACCCCATAGGGGATCACAGCCCACAGTTTAAGAAGCTGTGATATATCCAGGCATGGTGGTACATGCTTCTAATCCCAGCAGGCAGAGGCAGGTGGATCTCTGTGAGTTCAAGGCCAGCCTGGTCTACGTAGTGAGTTCCAGGCAAACTAGGGCTCCAGGGAGACCCTGTCTGCCTCCACCCCCGACCCCTTCCACCACAAAGGATCTGCAAATACAAAAAAAGAGATTTGGGGCAGGGGAAATGACCCAGCAGTTGAGAGCACTGGCTGTTCTTGCAGAGGACACAGGTTCAGCTCCCAGCACCCACATGGCAGCTAACAACCCTCTATAACTCCAGTTCCAGAAAATAAATTTTGGTTTTGGTTTAAATTTTTAAAAAAGAAGAAGCTGTGATACAGACCAGTGTCTGACTAGGTGTGGGAACATGACTTCCTATCCCACCTCACAAATGGGACCACAGGCAAACATATTTGCTTAACTCCTTTACCAGACTTGAGAAACCTGGATAAAAATGGTTTGAAACATAGTTGAGAGAAGGCAGCTAATCCCTCTCATAAAGGGAATCTGACTTTTGGTGTGTGTAGCTAATCACCATCCACACAGACTTCACTTACTAGGATAAACCCCCAAATATTAGTGGCTGAAGAAAGAAATCCAGTTTCTTTCTTGTGTATGAAGTAAGCATACCAAGTCTGATGTGGTACTATTTGAATCACAGGGCTTGTTTCTGTTTCAAGGTTACCATGTGGTTCAAAATGGCGGCTGGACCCCTAGTCATTGCATTCGAAGCCAAAAGAAAGATCAAATGTCATAAAGGCCTTCTCTCTCTCCAGTCAGTTACCTCCTTTCAACAGCCTTCTTGGAGTCAGTCCAATATTTTCATTTTTATCTTACCAGCCAGATGTACAGATTCAAAGGAGACTTGGAAAATGCCTTAAGCTGGGAGATGATTGTGCCTCAAGTATAAAATAAATAAGAGTTCTTGTCAGGAGGAGAGAAGGAGAGGAAGTGCTGAGGGACATCAGTCTGCTGCCACACAGGGAAGAGAAACCCTCCTATCCCAGGAGTATGAGAGAGCCTGGCAAGATGATAAAGTGTGTGGGCAACGGAGTCAGATTTATATCTGCAATATAAGCATTCGAAGTGACGTGAGGGCTCTGTTTGATGATGTGTTAAATGAATAAAAATCAGTGTTCAAATCACAGACTTCTGATCTCGGTAAACATGACCATATAACTGAATGTATTTTACAAAATGAGAATACATAGTCTAAGAACCTATGTCTCATTTAAGTCTTATTAGAGATCAGGAAATCCAAGTCCCCTCTTGGGGTTATTATTCTCATTAATAAAATAATTTAAGAATGAACTCAAATGGAAGCTTGAAGATAATTTTATTAGAGTTTAAAAGAAAAATCCTCAGGGCAGGCATGTAAATCTCAGTACCTGCCCTGAGGAGAAGGATGGAGGGGAGATGGAGAAAAAGTGTGTTGCTTAAGCTCACAAGATCAGATACATGGATTAGCAGACATGTGGCAGGGAGGGGAGAGAGAGTACAGAAATCCCAAATGTTGGAGAGCCCAGCGTGTTAGGGAAAGCAGGAGAGAACAGGGCTCAGACTCACACAGCTGCGTGTCTGCAATCAGTAAATACTGTGTTGGGTGGGATTTCTGGGAAGGAAAAAGTACATTGTCCTATGCCAGGACAAGTTATTCCACCTATCTCTTTAGCAAGGCTTGTGAACACACCACCTAAGGGTAGTTCCCTGGCCAGATGATTGACCCAGCTCAGCTGGAATGCTAAGTCTCCACCCAGGCCAGAGATTTTACTGCAGCAAGAACAGCTGAATTTATGAAGTCCTTAATGCACTGTTATTGGAGTCATAATTGTTCTGAGAATTTATTCAGTTAAATTATGAAAGGTACTTGCTGTATGCAAAGTGCAGTGCAGCAAGAGGCCTTAAGAACTAGCAGGATGCAAAACTGGCAAACCCATTGTTTTGAAAGAAAAAAGAGGAAACTCTTAAAATCCAGATTCCATGAGGTCAGGAACCTCTGCTTCATTCTCTGCGATTGCTGAGGTAAATAAGAGAGCCTGTGAAGGACAGAAACTCAGTAATATTTGTTAACTGAACTAATGAGGGACTCCTAGAAGATACTGACTTGATACTCTAAAATTTCTTTTTGGAAGAAAATCAGTTTGAAAGGGCGAGTGGGTGTGTGTGTGTTTATTTTCAGAAAAACATGTATGCCTCTGAGGAACAATGTATTAATTCATATTTAGAGCCTATAATTTAAAGGTGTCACACAAAGATTTATCTCATGAAGACTATCTGGTTTTTTCTGGTGGGGCAGGGAGGCATGAGACAGGGTCTCATTATAGTCTGAGCCAGCCTTGAACTCAGGATAGCTGAGGATGGGCCTGAGTCTTACCACTCCTTCTGCACCACTTTCCTCCGGTGCTGAAATGATAAGCATGTATTATCAGACCCACCTTAAGAGTACTGTTACACGGACATACAGGGCTGGCAAGATGGCTCAGTAGTTACGAGCACTGGCTGCTTCTTTAGAGGACTTGGGTTTGGTTCCCATACCCACATAGCAGCTAACAACCGTGACTCCAGTTCCGATGATCGTAACTCCAGTTCCAATGACCATAACTCCAGTTCCGATGACCATAACTCCAGTTCCGATGCCTCTTCTGTGGGAAGTGCACGTACAAGTACACTTACATATATGCAGGCAAAAAACCCATACACAAAATAAATAAATATTTTTTTAATTTAAATATTATTATTATATCATTTCTGGAAATTGTAGTGGATGCCTTAATCTTAGCAGTCAGGAGGCAGAGGCAGGTGGATCTCTGTGAGTTCCAGGCTGACCAGGGCTACATAGTGAGACCCTGTTTCAAAAAAAGAAAGAAAGAAAAGAAAAGAAAAGAATACTGTTATAAAGAGAATAATCACTTTTGTTTGTTGGCTGGACAAACCTGGATATTGTAATATGTCATATTTGCATAAAGTAGCTTCAAATCTGCACAAGTAGACAAAAAGAATAGAATGTACCTAAAAACCATGAAGTTTAGCTATGTCAGCCCTGCGACTGGTTTTTCCTCTGATGATATTACAGTGTGCCAAATTGATGAACGATATTTTTCCTCCCATAAAAGACAAATCCAGGGAGTCATCCCAGAGACACAGCTCCCTCATGCCCAACATCAGATCTATCAATTTATTTTCTAATAATTTCTTGGAACTTGTTACTGTCATGCCTGGTTAGAAACCTACAGCATCTTCTCTGAATTCGGTCTGCACAGTAACAGATGGATTTATTTAAAATATGCTTGGTTGTGTTCTTCTGCTCTTGAAATCGTTCCAGAACTTCTTCACAATTAATAATATGCCTTAGTTTGGCATATGAGAATCATATGGCCCTGACACTGTTTATTTCTCAATTACCATAATCCTCTGAACTGCATTTAAAACAAAATCTATTTATTTGGTTCTCTAATACACACTTAAGCCATCTTCCTTGGAGTCCCAGAGGCACCTCTGTTGTATGTCTTTGTCTTTATTTAGTGTCTTCTTCCACTATACAATAATCTCCAGGTGGCCCAGAGGTATGAACTAAAGGGTGCACTGAATCCTCACTCCACACTGTACACATACCCCCAACAACCATTTTCTGATCAAACATACATCAGTTCTTGCTGTGAGACCTGTTAGGAAGGAGTGAGGTAATCAGAAAGAGTTGGCATTGTGTTCCACGGATGTATGGATTTCAGAGATTAATTGCATCTATAAAATTTGCATTGCTCAGTGGCCAAAGGAATCCCATTTAAAGATTAGAAGTGCTTTACTAAGCACAACTTGGAGAAAATAGAAAGAAGAATCAATTTCGTCCTTAGTCTGTGTATCCTGTCCCAACCCCCAAATATAATAAAAACAACTGAGAATAACCAGAGAACCTCGATTGACATTCAATCACTTGGAAGGTCATTGTGTTTTATAAATAGCAGAAACTAGAGAAATATGGATTTAAATGTCTATTTAACAAGCAAACAAACAATAATTCCTTACATGAAGGCAGCCGTCAGAGGGCAGGAAGAGGGAAGCCTGCTTGGGCTGGGCTCCAGTAGACGTGAGTACTGATGCTTAGAAAAACAGAGCTACCTTAGCTGAGTCCCTTCTCGCGCCCAGTCCTGCCAGGGCTTTTGCCAGCCCTATAACAAGCCGGGGAGTTCTGAGCCAGTCACCCTGCTGCTTTTATTTATTGGAAATATGGACCAGAGTCTGGGTTCTGGAAGGGAACAAAACCAACTTCTGTGGGCTCCCCAGCCCACACTGCCCAGGTGCAGTTGTCCACTTGCTAAAGAACTCCATCTACAGCTGTGTGACCCTACAGCTTTACAACTGGACATCAACGCACAGGGCTGAGCAGTGGGAGGAGAGAAGTTTGGGACAGGTGGAACTTTAGCGGAGGAGATGGGGTTGGCCTGCAGAGGCCATCTTTACCACTGCAGAATGGGCCCTTCACCTTCATCTTGCCTCCTGGCCAAGTAGATTCCAGGCCTCTGTACCTCTCTTCACAATCTCACAGGAAGCAGAGGCCCCGGGCAGTGCCCCTGGAGTCCCCGTGGCTGCTGCAGCAGCGTGCTCTCGGCTGCTTTGGTTGATCGTTGGTCCCTCCCATCTCCAGCCCCTGTCTGGTAATATCTTCAAATTGTCATTCCATTCATGGCTGTGGCAAGAAAGGACTATATGATTTTAGATGATTAGCACAAAGGCTCAGGATGGTGAGCTCAAACAGGGAAAAGAAAAGCCTTGCCTCCCCGGACTGCGTGTTAAAGCACAGTGATGCCCAAGAGCTACGAGTGAGTAGCTGCTGTCCAGAGGATATTGAGTCCATTGTGATGTGCAAGTGATATTGCACATCTCTCTCTTACATTCCAAGTGTGCAGTGACAGTTGTTCACGACGAGGGCTTAGACCTCCCTGCCCTGCATCCCCCGCTGCCTTTTAGCCCAGTTGGCTGAGAACACTAATTCTCCACTAAACTCCGTTGACAAGACAGACAAAGATAGAGAGCAAACGGAGCTAATTTTCAACTTTATAGAGTCAGGCATTAATTATATCCCTTGGAGCTACACTGAGCAAAACTCTGAGCCCGGAAATTATGTTTTTTGAGTTACTATCTAAGTAATGATTTCATAGTTACAACATCCAATAACATGCAGAACCCAAACTGCAGACCCCATATTTTTTAAACTAAGTTAAAATAGATCAGACAGACATAAACCCCAATGGCTGAATTATTCCCATTATGATATGTATATAAAGGTACACAGTGTCCCTAGATGGGGACATTCTATATTGTGTGGGCATGGTGGCTATCTTTAAATTAGAGTAACTCTAACCAAAATCTGAGATGTTGTACTTATGGGAAACGGGGAGATAAAGCAATTATAGTGACTACTGTAAAAAAAAAAATTAAAAAGCATATGAATAGGAGCTGGGCATGTAGCTCTGTGGTAGAACACTGGCCTGGCATGTGCAAGGCTCTGGGTTTGAGCTGTAGCACTACAGGGGACTAACATGCTCAAGGGGCTAACACGTATTGTAAAAACAGGGATGAATTAGAGCACATGCAGAGGGACTGAGATGTGCTGTTAAAATAACGAAAGGAGTGTGGCACTGGTGTTGAATAGACAAGTTAGTGGAACAAAATAGAAAATGAAATAAAAAGCCTAACCACGCAAGACTTGAGTGTATCATGAAGGCAGGGTTTCAAGCTGGGGTGAAGACTGAGTGAATAACACTGAAGACACAGTTTCCAGGACTCTAGAAACCCTTGATGTTTGATCTGTATGCCATGTACACCATACTGATGAAATTCTGGGTGATTCAGTTATTCAAATATAAATTAAGTAAAATGTGGATCAATATTTATATAACTTGGGGAAAAGAAAGAACTTACTAACCTCATCAACAAAGAACATAAAAATAGTTTGATAGATTTTAAATCCTAAAACTTAATTTTTTAAATTTTATTTTTGTTTTATGTACATGAGCATTTTGCCTGTGTTTAAGTGCACCTGTGTTGTACAATGCCCATAGGGGCCAGAAGAGAGTGTCAGATCCTCTGTAACTGGAGTTACGGATAGCTGGGATCTGAACCCGGGTCTTCTGCAAGAGCAGCCAGCCATCTTAACCACTGAGTCATCTCTCCAGCTCCTAAAATTTAAGATCTTCACACCAAATAAAAATACAAGGTAGGAAGTAAATCAAGGAACAGGATTTCATCACACAAGACAAAAGATGAATATTCTGTCTCTCTTTCCTTCTCTATGTACATATATAGTAAGATGACTATACCAATAGAAAAATCAGAAGAATGTAAAGGGAAAAAATTTTTAAATATAAAAGCCCTAAATGAGATAGCTACATCACGCCCCTCCCTCAAAGCTCAGGAAACTTCCACAAAAGAGGGCCTGGAAAGATTATAAAAGCCAGAGGTAGTGGACGACTACAAAGACACAAGGGCTTTCCAGACAGCTGGGAAGTTGCCCATATGAACTCATAGCAATTGGGACAGCATGTACAAGACCTGCTCAAGCTCAAGCCAGAGAAAATCCTGTCGTGGAGGGGAGGGGGACACAAATTCCCACCCCTAGCCGAGGAGCTGTTGGCATTGGAAGCTGATGGAAAAGAGTCAGTTTTCTTTAAGGATGTGACCCCTGGTAGAAGGACCACACTCCAGGGCAAATTCCATGCCTGAGAGTGTTTAGGCAGCACACCTTGGACTCCATGGGGTGGGCGCTGCGTGGGTGGGAAAGTGAGAGTGGGTCTGGGAGGACTTAGGGGAGAGGGAAATATAATCAAAACACGCTGTATGAAGTTCTCAAAAACTTAATAATTTTTTTTAAAGAATGATAATATGGAGGCTGGAGAGATGCTCAGAGCACTGGCCGCTCTTGCAGAGGACCTGGGTTCAGTTCCCAGCACCCACACGGTGGCTAATAACCATCCCGAACTCCATTCTAAAGGTTCTGACACCCTCTTCTGACCTCTGCAGACTTTACATGCATGGGTGCATGTACATACATGCAGGCAATACACTCACACGCATAAAATAAAGCTAATAAAATATTTTTTAAAAGAATGGTATGGAACTAGACCAACTTTCTTATTAAAAATCATCAATTTGTCTATCAATTTGCAATGACTATGCTAGTTAATTAACTAAAATCAATAATGTTTGGGGTTTGGGAAAAAGAATGCGTCATACACTGATGTGAAAGGAGAGATCAATATGAAGCAGAGCAGTTTTATCACAACAGCTAAAGTCTTAAATTTCTTTATAATGTCTGAAGATCTTAGTTTCAGAAATTTTACTTGAAAGTTTTTAAAAGTGTAGATTTGGGCAAAGATTTAACCTTTAGGATTTTCAAAAATCAAGTGGTTATTTTATAATTTTAAAAGACAATTTGTTCTACAAGAGACTATTATATGAGTAAAATTGGACCATTTTCATAATACCAATGTTGGACTAGAGAATAATATTGAATGTTTGTGTTACATGGCTGAGGGAAGACTGAAACAGTGCCACCATCGCATGCTTTCGCTGAAAGCTGAAAATCTTATTGTTTGATAAGAGTAAGATATAGTTGTATTGAAAGTTTAAGACATCAACAGCATCTAGTCATCCAAATCCCAGTCTGCGTTCCCCTTCCTGGAGCGCACCACGAAGCCACTGTTAATTACTCAGAGTGTTTCTTCCAGTTCTCAGGTAGTGTACCCATATACATATGCGCACTCACTGGCATGACTCTGCCATTACCTTGAGTACTTTATACAGATGATGTCAGTGATTCCTAGGTACTCCACATGTCTCATTAATAACAGCACTTGGCTGAGTTTAATAAAAAAGACAATAGAGTCTTTTACACCAAAGACTCTGTTTAACCAATCTTAATGTGCCCATTCTAACCAGTGATTTTCAACTGTGGAATCTACTGAAGAGTTGTGGAGATTCCTGGAGAATGGTACCAGGAATTGTGGTTTAGTAGAGTTAGGGTAGGTTTGAGAATCTGCATTTTCAAAAAGATTACAAATGATGCTAATGGTGCGCCTAAATTACATAATGCAAAACCCCCACCAAATCCCTGAAGCCTTACTGGAGTAAGTGAAATTTTCCTATACATGGCTATGTGCTTATATGCACTTGGCACACAGGCAAGTAAATGAAAGACACTGGTTACAGCACTCACCACCAAGAAGTGGGCATTTGAAGAAAAATACAAAGTAAACTCAGTCTCACTCTTACCTTCTCTTACTGAGCTAGGTTCTGTAAGATCACACTATCTGTCCAAAAAGTAAATAAATCAATGTGTTCCCCCCAGCTCCCAATCAAAATATAAATGTGCATATCTTTTAAAAACTATTTTATTTATAATTTTTATTTTATGTGTATCTGCGTGTTGTCTGCATGTATGCAAGTGCACCCATGTCATGCATGTCCTCAGAGGTGAGAAGAGGACATCAGATCCCCTGGAGCTGGACTTATGGGTGTTTGTTAGTCACCATGTGGATGCTGGGAACCAAGTGCTCTTAACTGCGGAACCTTCTCTCCAGCCCATGCATATCTTTTGTTCCAGCAAAACACAAAGACAGTCAATGCAATTTTTTTTCACAGTAAGGGACAACAAAAAGTTAAAAATCCATTGGTTATTTTCTAGTGAAATAAACTCTATATGTTACTCAATGGAATATTAAGTCACTACAAAAAAGATGATAAGCTAATAATGTGCTGAAAAGGGACTAACTCAATCTAATGTTGAATGGAAAGGTAAAGGAATATATATTATGCTAACATTATATAAGTAAGCATATATTTATATATTTATAAATACATTTATACATTAATTTATATGCATAAAATTTCCTGGAAAACTGCAAAAGAACTGAAATCACTGTCTACCTTTGAAAAGGTAAGTGAATACGCACAATGTTTTTGATTATACAAAGACTTTTTCTGGCAGGTCCTTGTCTGTGTTAGTGACTTCTCTCGTCACTTTAAAGCATACCTAACAAAGGCAACTTAAGGAGGCGGTGAGGCGGTGCAGTGGGAGCAGGGGGCAACTGGTCGCACGTTCTGAACTCAGGAGGTTGAGTCTGGAATCTGGAGTTCAGCGTTCTGAACTCAGTCTGGACCACCCCTGGTGCTGCCCACAATTAGGGTGGATCTTCCTACCTCTGTTAACCGCATCTCAAACTCCCTCATGGATGTTGCCCAAAGGTTTGTCTCCTAGGTGATTTGAGATCTGTCAAGTTGACAATCAATATTAACTGTCACAATCTTTTTGGGCTTTTTGGATTTTGAATTATATGATTATATTATCTAGTAAATATTTTTCAAAAAATACTTCATAAATAGCTTTTCTTGTCCGGTAGGGTAGTTTTTTAGATTGCTAAGCAATATTGCCTTGTATCGATTAACACGTTTCACTGATTCCCTACAGATGAATGCTTTCAGCTTTTCCTGATCATAGACATTCTTGTGGTAAATATCCTTGAATATGTTTTTGAACATGTGCAATTATTTTCAATTAGAAAATTCTTGGAATTATGATAAACTAAATTTGATTGCTATGTTATCTAAATATTTAGCTTATCTTTTTGTTATTGTTGAATATTAGGATACCTCACACAGTTCTAGATTTTAGCTGCTCCAAATACTTTTCCCTTCTTCAGTTTTCAATTCTAGAACACTTCTCTTGCGGAGAATTTATTTCCTGTGTTTTGGAAGAGGCTAATTTTGCCTTTTCCAATTCCAGTGATGGGCCCATGATGGCCAACCATAGTGCTCCATCCAGGAAGTGACAATTATTTGCTAGTATGTAGACATGTGACTCTAGTTGAGCCTAAGGAAATCATCCCTACCTAATACTTTTCCCAGTAACAACAGTTGAGATAAATGGTACGCCTTTCTCCAAGATCCGAATTTGGGATTATCCAGAACCATTCTTGCCTGGGTGCTTTAGTTAGCTTGTTGTCTTGTCATCTTGACACAGCCTACATTCAGTCAGCTGAGAGCAAAGCCTCAACTGAGGAACTCTAGATCAGACTGGCCTGTGGGAGTGTCTGTGGGATTGCCTTCTTAATTGGTGTGCAGGGCCCAGCTCACAGTGGAAAGCACCATTCCCAGGGCAGGTGGTCCTAAGCACGAGTTCAAGTGAGCAAGCCGTCAAGCAGGGCTCTTTGATGGTTACTGCTGTGTTTCCTTAGTGTGAGTCTGTGGGTTAGCGGTACTACTTCGTGAAATAGTAAGCAGTCAAGCCTTCAAGGTTCCTGCCTTGACCTCCCTCCGTGATGGACTTGTGACCTGAAAGCATAAGCCAAATAAACTCCTCCTTAAGATGCTCTTGGTCAGAGTGTTTTTATTACAGCAACAGGAAGGAAACTAGAACACCAGGCATAAGACAGACTTAAAAGTATTGCTAAGAGACATGATTCTGGGCTAGGCAGACAGTGTGATAGATAACACAGTTTGCCTCTGACTCACCTTGCCTGCAGACACAGAGCAATACGTTTTTCTTTGTCACTTCAGTGGTTTCAGTCATTTCCAATCAAGGCTCATTGGTTAACAGCCTATCTTTTTGTCGATAATCTGTGAACATTATATCCCACTGTGCTGCTTGTGTTGTAACTTAATGTGTGATGGAAGGTTTTATCTGTACAGATTATTTCTTTCTTGCAATGTTGGGAATTAAACCCAGTGCCCCATGAGTGGCAGGCAAACACTCTTTATCACTGAACTAAGTTTTTAAAATTCCTATATATTTCTGAAAACTTAAAATTTTTTAGAACTTTAGGTCTAAAATCAGAAACTGATTTTTGATGGGCTGTTTTCTTAGCTACTTTTCTGTTGTTGTGACAGAAACACTCACCAAGGGAACTTGTAAGAGGAAGAATTCATTTGAGCTATGGTCCCGGGAATTAGTCTGTCACAGCAGGGAGGCACGGTGGCAGGAGGCAGGAGCAGGAGCAGAAAGCAGACACTCATCTTCAAACAGGCAGAGGAGCAGGCAACGTGCTTCCTCCAGCGCGGCCGCACCTTCTAGGACCTCCCAGAGCAGGCAACGTGCTTCCTCCAGCACGGCCGTATCCTCTAGGACCTCCCAAAACAGTGTCACCGATGGGAACAAAATGTCCAAATTCTTGGCGCCTATGAGGGACATTCTCGTTCAAGCCGCCAAAGGTGTGAAACAGATTCTCCCAGTTTTAAGAGCAGTAACACATTATATGAATGTTATAAGCACATACACATGTCAAAAGATTATCTCTGGCTTTCAGAGGGTATTTACATTAGAAAGGAGACTTATTTCACAAGTTTAATTGTATATTTTAATATTTATTAAGTAATATATATTGTATATTATATGTATTAATATATAATAATATATGTAATAAATATGTCTGAAGAATTATGATTTATAAGCAGATCTATATCTTCCAGACAAGTCTTTTACTGACCATAATGAAACCAAACTCTAAGCGCATTTCACATTTGTCCATGATACATGTTTCTCTGAAATGTCTCTACTATACTTTTATTTCCCTCGAAACATATTATTTCGTGTTTATTCTCTGTTTCAATGTGATTACCATCCAGATACTCAAGCTAAAATCCAATATTCGCTTTGTGGCACAGGCTCATGCCCCAGCTACTCCAGGGGTTGGGAGGCAGGAAGTCGGCAGGGTCAAGCCTCTTGGGTAGCAGAGTGAAGTCAAGGCCAGTGTGGGCAACTTAGTGACAAAAGAAAAAACAAAAAGAGGGTGGGGGACACAGTTTGGGGTAGAGTGAGTGAGTACCTAGCATGGGCAAGGCCCTAGGTTCAATCTTCTCTCAACAAGCAAATCAGCAGTCCAGCCTTCCTGCCTCAGGACATATTTCAGGGCAAAGGGGATCATGAAAAGATGATATACCGCTAGATGTCATCTTATTTTTTTTTACCTTGTTTTCTAACTAAAGGCAATTACATTTTGAATGAATTAACTTGTTATCATGGTACAAATATCACCTGCCTATGAGATACAGTAGTTAATTTTCTTAACGTAGGTAGTTTTATTATTTTCCTAGAGAACACAGTGTGTACTAATTGGGCAAACTTTGCCTGTTTCTGCTTAAAATTAAGCTGAATCTCAAGGAAAAGAATGTGGGTATCTCTGTTTATTGAATTCAATAATCAGAAAAATTATTTTGCTTCATTATTTCATCTTTCATATAAGTATTCTTAAAATCTTTAAATTTTTTATTTATTTATTTTTATGTTTTTTTGTTTTTTTTTAAGACAGGATCTCCCTATAGCCCCAGCTGGCCTAGAACTTGATATATAGACCAGGCTGGCTTTGATCTCACAGATCTTGTGCTGGGATTAAAGGCATGTACCACCAGGCCCAGTTTGGTTTATTTATTTTTATTTTATGTATATGAGTGTTTTGCCTGCATGTGTGTAAATGCACCCATTTGTGCAATGCTTGCAGAGGACAGAAGAGGTTGTCAGATCCCCTGGAACTGGATGTATGGAAGGTTGTTAGCCACCATGTGGTTGCTGGGAATCTAACCTGGGTCCACTGGAAGAGCAGCCAGTGTTCTTAACTGCTGAGTCATCTCTCAGCCTCTGATCTAAATATTATTAAATGATACACACAAACCTGACGTAGTTTTTACTTTATAACAGTCTCTAATCACAAGATAGTAAAGATAACAAATTGAAATTTAAATGATTTCATTAAACTTAATTATCAATACTTTAGATTTAAACTAACTGCACATATAATCATATTATATGTGAAATAATTCTGTACCTTCAAAAATTGTTATGTTAGCTGTGTGTGGTAGCCCATGCTTTTAATCTTAGCACTTGGGAGGCAGAGGCAGATGGATCTCTTAGATGAAGGCCAACCTAATCTACATAGCAAGTTCTAGGCCAGCTGCGACAATGGAGAGACCATGTGACAATGGAGAGACCTTGTCTCAATTCTCCCATCCCTGCCAAATTGTTGTAAAAAAGTGCTTTTTAATCTTCTTTGACCAAAATAAATTCTGAAAGCCTCAAGTTTTACTCTAGGTATGCACTGCTTTGCAATGTAATTTAGTGGGTTCTGTTGTTTTCCTGTCTGTCACTGAAGGCTTTGGTAAAGCCAGTATGGGTCTATGGAGTTAGTCTCAGCTTTAAAGGAGACAGTACCAGTTTTCTAAAAGCCAGGAAACAAATTCAAACAGCTAAAAGGTAGTGTGGAGTTAATCTTTTATTCTCAAGAGAAAAACAGTCCAGATGGTTGGCCTTAGACAGGTTTCCACAGAAATGCACAAAATACTATCAAATGCCTGGATACCTAACTTTGTTTGCAGCCACATGCAGCACAGTCCTCAGTGATGGCTTTGAGATTCTAGCCTGTCATTTAATACAGGTGAATGAAAAGACAAGGTATAAGATGCACTCTTTTTTTTGCAAACAATTTAAGCATTTTTTTTCTTGTTATTGTAAATATGTTCTGAAGGAAATTCTCTAGATCCTTACTGATATCCAGAGGCCTTTACTAATCTTTCCTGAATTTGGCAATGATTTCCTAACAATCACGGACTTTCATAAGGAGGCAGGATTACAAAGAGAATTCACGAGACAAGATAATTAGGTCCAAGCCAAACCTGTACTTAGAGAGGTGAATTACTGACAAACTTCATTGGCTTTTTCACAGATAGAATGATAACTCATTGGTCTTCCTTTCCTTTACCCAGTCCATATTTAGGATTATTCTCCTACTAGGAAAACCTTCTAAAACAAAACCACTTTCCCTTATTTCCAGATAGCAGGAGGGAGAGCAGACATAGAACATAATAGGAATTTGTGTTGCTCCAAACATATCACAGGATCGGATGATGCGCAAACCTTCACCAAATTTGGGGCCATGACACCAATCACATCTGGATGTGCTGAAATGAAGAGGCATGAAGTTAATGTCTAATGAGTTTCTACTAATGTAATACATAATTCTACTAATATGCTACATAAGATTTACATTTGTATAAACTCCAACTCTGATTTTCATTAAACTTATGCCTAAATGGGGTGCGTACTATCAAGTAAAAATTCAAATGTTAATACACAAAAACTACAGAGCAGATATGTGTATAATATAACCCAGTTTCTAAAACAAAAGTAATATGCACAGCATTTTGTTTTGTTATGAGGGATCAAATCCAAGTGGTCGTGCATACTAGGCAAGCACACTACCACTACAAGCTACATTCTCCAGTACTATGGAGCTAAAATGGTATCATGGTGAGAGTGCATGGCAGAGCAAAGCCACCCAAGAAGAAGAAGAAGGAGGAAGTGAAAGTTAAGGACTGGAGTCGCACAGTTCCCTTCAAGGGCTTGCCCCTAATGGTTTAAGGACTTTCACTAGGCACACCGCGCACAGGCTCGGC
Source organism: Eospalax fontanierii (assembly GCA_035773235.1). Lineage (NCBI taxonomy): Eukaryota > Metazoa > Chordata > Mammalia > Rodentia > Spalacidae > Eospalax > Eospalax fontanierii. The sequence continues at coordinate 82,975,710 of CM069524.1, forward strand.
CATCTCCCCAATAGCTCCACCCTGGAATCAAGACTTTAACACTCAGACTTCTGAAGGACATTCATTACACTACAGCATGTCTTTACTGAGTTGATATTGGTCATTTATATTTTTCTGAGGTACCATTTTACTTAGACATACTATACATATCTTTTAAACCCATGGTTCCAATATTGATGAGGATTTTTTTTTTTAGAGAAGGGACAAGCTTGAATGGATTATAAGAACTCTAGTCCTGAGATTAGTTAATAACTCCAAACTGCTTTTTGAGTCTAGATGGAGAAAAGCTACTTCATGAATATCTGATGTATAATTGATATCTATCAAGTTGGAAGGAAGTAAAACATAGCTCTTGGTACTAAATATTTTTATGTAGTTAGTAATTCATAGAAGAGATTTCTCTGACAGCTACATAAATACTATCAATGACTTCAGCAACCACCCTTCTCAATGGACTTAAGAAATAACTGCTCATGGTCCCAGGCATGCAGGTCTTGATGCTGGACCTCTCCCATTCCCAGGCTTTCCATTATTTTTCTATTACTCTGAAGTCCCTACCTTCATTTTTGCTCTATGGAAAATGTAAACACATAATTGAACTTCTTGAGATAAAAATCACAGTTTAGAATTTTAAAAACGAAATAGAAAATACTGTAGTAATTAAACTGATATAATTCTTAAACTTATAAATTAAAAAATTTGTAATTATATTTTAAAATACAAATTTGCAATTCTAAAAAAAAAAGAAATAGTTGGGAGATATTATAAAATAGGACCGATTTAGACTTCATTATCATACCTAAAAATGAAGAATGGATAATTTGAAAATTTTATGTATAGTTCTGTATATAGTATGCTGTGTGTGTGCATTACTGAAACAGTCATCTGATCCTATAATGAAAAACATTTAAATACTCAGTAGTTCTTTGGAGAAAAGACTTCAGAATTTACTCACCTTTTCAGAAACTTTTGGACTTTTTTGGGGATCACATAAGCTTTATGTAAATTATTCTTGATAATGATCAAAGAACAAATATGAGAAAGCCGTTGGGGACTATTAAAACAATATTCTGCCCAAAAATTATGATTAGTGAAAGTATTATCAAATTGGAGTTTTGTCAAGTTAAGCTTCAAAATTCCAGGTGGAAAAGAAGTCATGTAATTCCCATCAACATTCAGTTTGTCAAGTGATCTGTATGTAAGAAAAGTCAGACTTTAAAAGATACTCATGTGATTTGCAATACTCAAGCAGATTTCTGTGCCAGCATTCTTGAAAACTGACACCAAGATTAGTGGCCATAAAACATCTATTTCAATATTTTCTTAGAATCAAGAGAATTTGCTAATAAAACAACTGAAACAATATATTATTGTACAAACAAATGTGTGAATGGAACAGCTAATACATGTATTTGCAGTCTTTGCAAACTGCCACCCCTATGAAAAAAGAAACAACATTCATACATACAGGAAGACTAATAAACACTATACCATGTAAAGATAGCATGGTGACATGTGGGGATCTGGTTACTGAGCAAGCCAAGCAACTGCAGATACCCTAAAGGGATGGCAGGTGTCTGACCTGCTCTGCCTGATGTGATATGAATCTTCCTTTCCCCCACCCCAGACCAGAACCAGGTTTTTGGGTTTCGTTTCCTCATTCCTGAACTTCCACAACCTTCCTGCCTTTACCCCAACACCCCACCTTTCCCGCCTTCTGTAACGGTCAGAGAGGCTTCCCTATATAAGCCCCTGCATTGGCTCTAATAACCGAACTACCCACTGACGTAGTCTCCCGGGAGGGGACTGCTCCCGCCACACTCTGAGCCACCTGAGGTCCCGTTCCATCGTCCTCCATTCTCTGGCATGGCTGGAGCACAACAGCCATGCTGGAGATGGAGACACACCCACAAATGGCGCCCAACGTGGGGGGTGACACATAGAAAAACAAATTTTCATGCACAATTTGGCACCAATACATACTTCTTGTTGAAGCCAATAAAAACAGTAAGATTATATATCATTAAATAAATACTGCTATGTTTTGTATCCACTTTTTTATTATGCTAACTGTTTCTAATGACCCTTGTCCCTTTCAAAGAGAACCAGTTTGACTGATTGGTCTCACTGCCTCAGTGGTGTTTTCTGAAGTCATTCATCGCCTTTATAACAAGTGCTGGAAAGCTAACAGAAAAATGTCTGTTTCTGAAAGACATATAAGCATCAAATCAGTGTCAAAAATTCACGAGAGGTGAATGGACTGATTCACGGCCTGTAGGCAGCTGAGTACTTCGGAACCTCTGAACTCAACTTGACAACGTAGTCTCACATCTGCTTTACCCATAATTGGGTTCTTCAATAGTGACTCTCACTGACAAAAGTGAAATAGAATCAAAAGTGGTATTTAAAATAGAGAGCCTGGGCAATTCTTCAGTGTTTGATGACTGTACCTCTTGTAGTCAACTAAATGTGAGTGAAACCCCAATCTCCTTTTTTGTCCTGAAAGACAGAACTGGCGTGATCATTTTTTCCTCTATATAAAACACAAGCATAGGGGCCAGCAGGAGAGAGTTGTCCTGTGATCTGAACGCTTACGCCTCCCCCAAACTCTTAAGTTGATTATCAAACCTCAAAGTGATGGTGTTTGGAGGTAAGGCCCTTAGAAGGTGACTAGGTTGTGATAGAGAGCCCTCATCAATGGGATAACCATGCTGATAAAAAGGGGTTTGGAGAAACCCCTCATCCCTTCCATCCAGTGTGCTGAGAATAAGACAGTTGAAAAAGTACCCTGCCTCATCTCCCAGTGATGAGCAATATTAAGCACTGTTGGGACACTTAAAATCACTACTAGTGTTAATGATTTTTTTTTTTTTTAGGTTTATATTGTGAGCACTCCTTTTGTTCATTTTCCTTTAAGGAAACATGCTGGGAATGAGACAATTTAATTCCTCAATTAGCAATGGTTGGACTCTCACCATCCTCACTGCATTGAGCAAAAGGTTAGCAGTCATGTAGACGGTCCAACAACCCTTATGCCAGCATCAGGATTTGAACAGCCACAGATACTGAGAAAACTGAAGGAAGCTCTGGCTTCTAAAGATGCAGACTTGGCCAGAGTCGTCTGAACCAGCTTGTACCAGCCACACTGCTCTCACAAGCCTCGATGAAGTCTAGGAGACTTTGCAATCATTTCCACCTATGTAAGAGGGAGTATTTCCCAGGGTGGTCTAACAGAGGGACTGCTGTGACTAGTATGAAGAGGAAGAGCCATGATTGGTCCGAAACATAGCCTCCAGGACTATGTGACTGGTACTAAAAAGCGAGGCTGAAATTGGTCCAAATAAATGGTGATGAATGTCCTGGACTTCCCTTGCTGGACTGTCCAAGCTGCTCAGCCTCACTCAGCGAGCTCACTGGGAAGACGCCTTCCTGTTGTCTCCCATGTCCTTTAACCACTAGGCCTGATTAAAAAGCTTCTCTTGAATGGATTTTTCTTGGCTATTTTCAATGATACTGGCATCACGAGAAGAAGGCAGGAGATAGGAGAGCCGCAGTGTAGACAGGCAGCTCCGGAGCAGGAAGGAGAGAAATGGACCAGAGAGAGCAAGGAAGCAAGAGAGAAAGGAGATCTGTGCTTAAGAAAAGGAGGACTGTAAGGAGAAAGTGCAGACACTCCTCACCAGAAGAATTCCAGAGCGCTGCCTCAGAGCCCAGGCTTAGGGTTGTAAAGTGCTGCTGTCCAGGGCTGAGAATTACTCTACCTAGGCCTGCCTGGAAGCTGCAGCACTCACCACCACTAGGGTCTGAGGAATCCTGACTTGCTAGGCCCACGAAAGAGTGGCAGCACTTGTTAGGATGAGGAACTGATAGCAAGGCCTGCACAAGGACGGAATGCCAGACAGCACCACTTGCTGCTGCTCGCACCAATCGACGGCTGGGGGAGATGAAAGTTGCCAGCCACCAGCACTTAACTAGCTGCTCCTTGCCTTCCCATGCTTTCTACACAAAGAGAGCAAAAGAATCCTTAGCCAGTTGATGGATAACAAAAGGATGGCTGTTCATGAAGAAGAAAGCCCTTACCACATACCAGATTTGCCTGTGCCTTGAACTTGAACTTCCTAGCCTTCAGAGCTGGAGGAAATAAACTCCTGTTTTTATGAGGTATCCAGTCTATGGTACATTGTGATAATAACCAAACTATCTAGACAAGCCCTATGTGGACCATCAGTGTGTCTGTAGTGCACACTAGGAAAATGCTAGTGGAGGTTTCCAGAGCATCCATGGTGGAACCACACATACCTGAGTTGGTTTATTTCTGAGAACCTAGATGTTTGGGTGTCTCCTTCCCCTCACTAGGTTTTGTAGGGCCTCAGCAGGCTAAACAACCTTCAAAGCTGGAAGAGCTCTGTTCTAGTTCGCTATTTATTGCTGTGATAAAACACTCTATCAAATCCAACTTCAGAAGGAAAGGCTTTCACATCCTGATCACAGTCCACCATTGAGGGAGAAAGGGCAGGAACTCAGGGCAGAAACCTGGAGGCAGGCACTGAAGCAGGGACCATAAAGGAACGCTGCTCACTGACCTGCTCCTCTGGCCTATGCCCAGTCTGCTTTCTTATATAACCCAGGACCACCTGCTTAAGGGAGGCACAACCCACAGTGGACCGGACCCTTGCACATCACTCAACATTCAAGAAAATCCCTCATAGTCATGACCACAGGCCAATCTGATGACGGAAATGCCTCAAAATTGAAGTTCCTTCTTCCCAGTATGTCAAGTTGACAACTGAAGCTATCCAACAAGCTCCATGTTCGGGCAGCATTGTGGAGGCAGAGAAATTCTCCTTGGTGGACCATTGACATCTTTGGTACTGGGGACTAAACCTGGAATCTTGCACATGCTAAGCAAGCACCTTACTACTGAGCTCAAAAAAGAGCAAAACTCTAACGGAAAATCATGGGGACAGTTTAGGTGTCATGTGGAAGATAGATCTAATAGACCTAACAGAAACTGGAGGCATTTCTGGAAGAGAACATGAAACTGATGGAGGAGGAAAGGCAATAATGTAACATATGTCTTATTGTTGTACTCATAAATTAGCGTATCTCTCAACTCTCATGAGAGAGGATTCTTTTTGCAATAGGTAGCAATGACACAGGGAACACACAAATGGACAATGTACGGAGAATAAGAGACTGCAAACTGCTTAGTCCTAGTGGGACATCTATATCAAGGCTCCAGATTACATCCCCGTCCCCAAAGGTTCAGGGATCATGCTAGACGAGGTGGAAGATGGTAGGAGCCAGAGATAGTGGATGACTGCAATGACGTGCTATCCAGATACAGCAGGCAAGTTGTACATATGAACCTACAGTGGTTGTGAGTGACAGTATGCACAAGCTCAGGTTAGACAAAAATCTCAGCATGGAGGGGGAGGTGGGCATGAAACTTGACCCCTAGCTGAGGAGCTATTAGCAATTGATAGTTGCTAGGAGAAGGATAGAAGAATGACTTATATAACATGGACTGAATCTGGACCAACGACCTTTAATTAACTTTAGCAAACTCACTGAACCATGTATTCTTGTAACCTGTGCACTTAATCTTATTTCTTGGGAACCTCTATTTGCCATTCCACCCAAAAGATAATGAATAAATGTGGATATACTTGAGAATTAACATGCTAAATAACTGAAAGACAGTACACCCATTTGGGAAAGGATGCTCGACACTGTGTCTATAAGACATTAGAATCAGGGATGGGAGGGCAAGATTATCTGATAAAAGTGTATAAGTTTATGCTTCCCAAATTGAAGCCGGGGAAACTATTTTGAATAAAAACCAGGGGTAAGGCCTGTCTTGAAAACACAGTTCCAGACACAGTGCCCGCAGCACAGTTCCAGGGCACAGTTCTGAGAGGCATCTGGGGAATGGGTGTCCCCTGAGTACACACCCACTTTAAAAACAAAATTAAGAGTCAGGCAATGTAATGCTGGCATAGTAACAGCATAGACCGAGAGTCGGTTTTCATTAAAGGTATGGCCCCTGGTAGGATGACCATATTCCACAGGATGGACCCACATGGGAGAGTATTTCAGGAACACAAATTGGACTTGATGGGCTTTAGGAAAAAAAGGAGACATGAAACTGGTGGGAGTGGGGACCTGGAGGTAGATCTGAGAGGAGATGGAGAGAGGAGCTGAATATGATCAAAATACATTATACGACACTCTCTGAAAATGAACAAAATGCTATTTTTAAAAAAGAGAAAAAAGGTTTGAGATGGAAGGTTAAGAGTCTGGTGTAGGGATTAAAAAGACTTACTCAAACATGATCTGATAAATTTCTGAAGATCAAAGATTATGAGAGAAGTCTACATTTTTTCAAATAAAAATAAGAGTCACTTTCATGGGTGGTGTGCCGGTAACTTTAGTTGTCAACTTGACACACCTGGCTAGAGGGACCCTCAGCTGAGGAACTGTCTCCACTGGACTGGCCTGTGGCCATGTATGGGGCATTTTCTTGATTTTTGAGTGACTTGAGAGGGCCCCGCCCACGGTGCACCCCACCCACTGTGCGCAGTGCCTCTCCAGGCAGATGGTCCTGTATTGTACGAGGAAGTAGGCTGGGCCCGGGGTGCAAGCCAGTAAGCAGCACTCCTCCGTGGCCTGTGCTCCAGGTTCCTGCCCCGAGTTCCTGCCTTGGTTTCCCTTGATGATGACCTGTGCTGTAATAAAATAAACCTTTTTCTCCCGAGTTGGTTTTGGTCAGTGTTTTTATCACAGTAATAGAAAGAAAGTAAAACAGGAGGGGAGATAGACTGTAGATATAAATGGGGAAGGACAGAGTTAGTGGAGTCAGGAATGGGTGGGCAGAGCGGAAAGGGGAATCGGAGGAGGGATAGCTAACACTGAAGGCCTTTGGAAAAGTCATATGGAAACCTGCTGTATAACCCTCATTCAATGTATACATGTAGAATATAAAAGTAGTTTAAATGCAGTTACCCTATAAGAGCTGTTCAGTGTCCCTAACAGGTACCACAGGCTAGCAAAGGAAAAGCCCAGTATCAGGAATGGACTCCCTCTTTTGGAGTTGTTGACCAGAGAAAATCCCATGGATCCTCAAACAATACTGGCTATTGCCACTACCTTGGCTACCTGCCGGAACTTGACAGTAAGGCCCTATTGCTGAAGACACGAGATACCTGAGTCTTAGAACAAACAAGAAGAAATCAAACCAGGCCTGACCTCAAAAATTTGTCTCTATTGGGTAGTTTTCACAGTACTGGAAAGTGCTATGCATGTTACTGGCAGAGAAAGGTAATCATCAGTCTTACCCAGCTGTGAACCCTGTGAGCTACAGTAATGAATGGATTGGAAAAATATGCCCACTGGTGCAATAGAGACACAAATGTTATGGGAGTAGCCAACCGCCTTCTGCTTGGATTTAAGGCCCACTTCGGAAGATTGAGTTCGTATTTGACACTGTTAGCAGGGGCAAGAACCTGTGGCTAGTCAGGTGATAGGCCATAGGGGAGAACCTGCTATTATTATTCTGCTAAACACACACCGTATTAAACTGACTCTTAGTATCTCGTCATACTCATTGATTGGTGCATCTCTCAACTCTCACCAGAGAAGGTTCTTCTTGAAACAGTTAACATGGAGTCCCACAACTGGTAAATGTGCAGAGAATAAGAGCCTGTAGAGTGCTCAGCCCTAAAAGGGACATCTGTACCACACCCTCTCCTCCCAAGGCTAGGGGACATTGAGGAAGGGGCGGGGAAGATTGTAAGAGCCAGAGGTAGTGGATGAATACAAGGAAACTGGGTTGTCTGGACACCACAGGGTAGTTGCACATGAAGCCACAGCACTTGTGATGCATGCACAAGATCGGTGCAAACCCAAGTCAGGCAAAAACCCAGCATGGACAGAGGAAGTGGGCAAGAAGTTCCATCCCTCCATGAGGATCTATTGGTAATTAACAGGTTTTGGGAGAGGGAAAGTCAGTATTCCTTACTGGTGTGACACTGGATAGATTGAGCAGACTCAGAGGCATAGCCCCACACCCATGAGCACTTGGGAAACACAGCTTAGACTCCACAGACTCCATAGGCCTTTTTTAAAAAGAGAAAAGACAAATAATAATAGAGTACATAAAGTTGCAGGGGTCAGAAGATGGGGTAGAAAAGGAGGAGGGGTCTGAATGTGAGCAAATACACTGTACGGAATTCTCCAGTCAATCAAATGTTTTTAAAGAGTTGCAGGGCTGGAGAGATGGCTCAGTGGTTAAGAGCACTAGCTGCTCTTGCAGAGGACCTGGGTTTGACTCTCAGCACCTAAATAGTAATTAACAGCCATCTGTAACTCCAGTTCCTGGGGATCTGATACCTGTTTCTGGCCTCCTAGGGCACTGCACACACAGGGTACACTTACATACATGCACGAAATACACTCATACACATCAAATAAAAACAGATTAAAAATTTTTTATAAAGAGCCACCTACAAAGGAAAGAATCAGACTTGGATCACGTGCCTTGCCTCAGACTAGAAGCTGGGAGGAGGTGCTAGGGAGACTTTATGCAGCAAGATTATTACCATTCAAGACATTTACCTACTAGAACTTAAAGATTTAAATATATTTTATTTATTATTTTACTTCATGTGTATGAGTGCATTGCCTACATTTACATAAGTGTGCCCATGCCATACAGGGCCCATGCAGCTCAGAAGAGGTGTTGGATACCCTGGAACTGGAGTTTCTGACAGTTGTCAGCCACCACGTGGGTGCTGGTACTGAGCGGGTGTCCTCTGCAAGAGCAGTCGGTGTTCTTAACCACTGAGCCATATCCAGTCCCTAGAACTTAAGATTTAGAGAAAAAAAATTTACCTGTGCACTTCCTTAGAGGAAAATGTCCAGGAAAAACCCTAAAGAGTCAAGGAGTCAAGAGCCACCATTAGAGACTTGAGAAGAGATGAAAGGAGACAGCTGCCATGAGCTGATATGAAATACATACAATTAAACTAAGCACAGGAGGGCTGAAAGTGCTTCTGCGACTCAAGTGCTGAATACATACTAATTAACACAGAGGCAACACGCAAAAGAAAACACTAGTAAAAAACTGGCAGCAGAAGTTTGCAACCCATCTCAGTAAAATCTCCAGTTAGGTGAGGGGCAGGAAAACAGAAGCTTACTCAGTCTCCACAGTCCTGAGAGGCAGCTGTGGGAATGGACCATGCCCATGTGGGCAGCTGTAGAGAACGTTAAAAAAAAAGTGATTCAGGGTAGTGCTGTAGTTCAGTGGTAGAGTGCATGTCTAGTTATGTGTAAGGCCCTGTGTTTGATCCTCAACGTGGCAAAAACAACAAAACAAAACCTGTTTGATTATGACTTTTGGAAAAGTAAAGGTCTCTAATAACAGATTAGGAAAGCAGTGAAGCTCCAAAATTGATGACAAAGAGGAAACATAAGATCACAGTCTCTCAAAGATATCACTGCAAGAAGAAACAGGTAGAGAGCAAAGTACATGAAGAGAAAAATGGCAAACAAAATGAAATATATCATCATAACAACTGAGTAGGCTGAATTCTCCTATTAAAATATAAAATGGTCCCACACGACATTAATCATTTGCTATAAGCATTAGAAAACCAGAGGAAAAAATTCATTCATTTTGCTGAATATGTGATTGTGTTCTAAGAAAATCAATTGACCAATCAGAACCAGTACTGTAGTTTGGTCACATAGCTTGAGTTTTAAATCAGGGTAAGGAAGCACATCACTTTTATCTCTTCTGTATTTGCAATAACCAGCTAATACTGGGAATATGAGAAACATTATGGATAACAACGCAATTTAAAAATTCTTAGGAAACGTTACTAGAAAAGTTATGGCATGAGTCATAAATTCTTACGAAGAGCATAAAATAAGATTTGAAAAGAGTACATACAACGTTTTAGATTTTAAAAAAAATTTATGTGTATGTGTGTGTCTGTGTGAATGTGTGAAGGGCCCTCAGAGGATGGAAGAGAGCATCAGATGTCCTGGAGCTGAAGTTTTAGGCAGGTGTGAGCTGCCTAACATGGGTGCTGTGAACTGAACTTGGGTCCTCTAGAAGAGCAGCAAGCATCTTAACTCCTAAGCCAACTGTTCAGACCTCATAATATGTTTTAGAATAGAAAGTGATTGTCAATAAAATTTTGTATAAACTCAAGACAATTGCAATTAATATGTCAAATTTGTGTTTACATATTGGAGGATGGAGGGACTAGGATTTACAGTAAATACGCATAGTAAACATACATTTATAGAAAATTATATATATGGTCTACATAGCAAGTTTCAGACCAACTGGGGCTACAGAGAGACCCTGTCTCAAAAAAATTCTTTAAACATCTATTATGATAAAGAAAATAGTCAAGAGACAACTATTGAAAATATCTTCCCTATTAGTCATTATTCTAAAGTTATCATTAAAACAGGACACAGAGAAAGTTCAGGCTTTTAAAAATTAATGTAAAAAATAATTTGAATTTAGCATTTAAATCACATCGTGCATTATGATCAGTTTATATACATGTTTCTTCTTATTTAAAAAATGAATGAAATATATGAGCCATATATATCCATACTAAAAATGGACAAAAGGATCCTGTCATTCTGTTAAAGTGCCATCATGCTGGTCTTTACATAATGATTAGAAGCTTTTCTTATGTATACTATTTTCCAGCTATTAAAATTGCAGTTTTGATGAACTCCACGACTCACCCACTGTATCCACGACTCACCCACTGTATCCACGATTCACCCACTATATTCATGACTCACCCACTGTATTCTGTGATTTAAAGAATGAAAGAATGTGCTCTTCTTCATCTCTACTCTCAGTACCAAGGGCCTTTAATGGAACTAAGGATTTTGCTACTCTATTATGTACTGCTTCCAAAATACCTGAGTTTCTGGATTTCATTTGGAATAACCTGAATTTCATTGTAGGAAACATCAAGTTCCTCAAGAGAATGAAGGTAAAATAACCTTAAACAAAAAGAGAAAATTAATTGTAAAAATGACTATTATCACTGGGAATTTAAAGAGTTGAATACTTCAGAAATTGGTAGTACTATAGAGAATCAGTTCTCTAAGACCTTCAGATTTATGTAGACTTCTTTTCATCATAGGTGGTGGTTTCTAAAAATTATCCTTCTAGTCATTAGGACTGGTTTGAAATATTCAGAATGGATAAAATCTCATTTAACAAAAGATGCCTGAGAGAGCTTTATCATTTTATTTCTATATGTATTTCCCACCCACATTCTGTGTAGCTGGAAAAAACAGATCCACATCCTCTGAGTCCGGAAGTCCCAAATCCAGGTGTTGGAGTGGGCAGATCCTGCTGGAGGCTTCACGCCAAATCCCTTGTGTGTCTCCTAGCTTCTAGGGTTGCTTACAGTCCTTGTCTTTCCTTGGCTTGTCTCTGTCTTAATGTGGTCTTCTTATATGGACCCTGGCCATTCAATTCAAGGTCCACCCTAATTCAGTAACTTCATTTGATTATACTAATTGCATTTGCATATTCTATTTCCAAATAAGGTCACATTCTAAGAATATTTTTGTATGTATGAGTATTTTGCCTGCACCTATGTAAGTGCACCATATGCACACAGTGCCTGCATAGGCCAGAAGAAGGTGTCACACCTCCTGGAACTGGATGGTTGTTAGCCACTACGTGGGTGCTGAGAACTGAATCTGGGTTCTCTGAAAGAGCAGCAAGTGCTCTTAACTGATGAATCATTTCTTCAGCCCCACCTTCTGAGATATAGACTCTTTAGGAACAATGTTAACCCAACTTTCTAGTGAAATATCTTTGATTTTTCTTTCCATCTAGACAAGTACCCAAAGTAAGAATCAAAGAATATAATGGCTGTGTAACACTGAATTACAACCTTACAGCTTCTGTCTCCTGGGGAATGCAAATAGAAATTGCTCACTGAAGACTGGAATTGAACAGCCAAGTATGCTATTGGTCATAATCCCTAGCAAACACTCCCATCTGTGTGTGTGGTGCTTGAAGGCTTGTCCTTTCCACAGTAAAAAGTGAAGTATTACTCGCAGGATTATTAACTGAGGCATCGTGAGCACACGTCTCCCCACTTCCCACTAGCTCAGCATGAATGTCGAGGTCTTCATGATCTCACCCCTGACTCCTCTCCTGGCTCACCTTTCAGTCCCCATCCCATACACCTCTGTGACCCATTGGTCTGACAGTTCTCACGTATCTCCAAATGCCACGTCCCATCCCGCCAAACTTGCCTCTTTGGCCATTCTTCTCATGTTTTAAATCTTAACTCAGATAATACCCCTTGAGTATTTCCAAATGGGAGAGCTGGCTGTTCTGCATCCTTGCCTACCTCTCCTGGTACCTACCCCATTGACTATGAGGCTCTGGAGGCCAGAAATTCCATCTGTTATTTCTACCTATCAAATGTCTCACCAAGTAAATCAGAAATGAATGAACCCCAGTTGATCTAAAACCATTTTCTTCAAGATATGGGTAAGATTGATTAGGAAAACACAAGATAACTATTTTAAATTCCATAGTTACCTCAACTTCCTTCCAACTCTGTAAAGAACATGCTGATAAAGTCTTCTCTGATTTTCAATGCAAAGTCATACTTTACTTTTCTGCCTCAGGAAGCTTCTAGAACTATTAATACTGACAAAGCAGCCTATTTTCAAATGATTTTAGTCCGTTGACATTTCTCTAATCTATACATGAGCAAAATGACTTATCTAGCCCCTGTGTGGCCTGATACTTACCAATACCAAATCTATCACTTTTTATTAGAATGTACAGAAGGTTCCTTCCCTCCCTCCTTCCCTCCCTCCCTCCTTCCTTCCTTCCTTTTTTGGTGGTACTGGGGATCAAATCTCAGCCCTTGCATGTATGCTGTGCAAGCACCTTACCACTGAACCACACCCTCAGCCCAAGAATTTGTAGAGGTTTTAAACATTTATTTCATTGTTTTATTATTAGCACATTATTGGGCAACAGTGCTTAAGCTAGAGCCTTGCTGATAGTTTGGAAATAGGCTAGTGTTAATAAATACATGTATTAAACATGATAACCACTGCCACAGAAATGAAACTGTAACTTGCCAATAGCCTACACTGTGTTCATGGCAATTTGGAATGATCCTTTACCTTACCACTGTAAGCTTGTTGCTTTCTATAGATTTTTTTATATGAAAGCTACATAAATGATCTATTCAACTGAGTATGAAATTAAAGATAGCTATCCCCTTTCATCAGATACATGAATTAATCTTTAGAATTTTATACTTATTTCTTTAAAAATGATTTTTTAAATTTATTTTATTTTTATGTATATGAATGTTTTGCCTGCATCACATGCATGCAATGCCCATGGAGGTCAGAAGGGGGCATCAGGTCCCCGGGAATTGGAGTTAGAGAGGGTTGTTAGCTGCCATATGGGTTCTAGGAATAGAACCCTAGAACCCTGGTCCTCTGCAAGAGCAGCCAGTGCTCTTAGCTGCTCAGACATCTCTTCCAGCCCCCAGCTAAAGATTTCTTATCAACTCAGTTTAATTTATATTTCTCCTGACATTTTATTGTCTTTTTTATTCATGGCCATAGACTATTTATGTTTGTTAAATTGTCTGCATACTTCCTTAGATCTTCAGTTCCATGAGGGAGAAGATCATGCCTCTTTGGTCTACCAATTTAAGCATAACTCTTAGGATACAGAGTAGTATTTAGTAAATATTTAATAACATTTTATGGGATGGAATTATTTCATTGTAACTAGACACCTGGGAGTTATCATAACCTTGTTTATAGTTTATTATTATTATTATTATTATTTTGAGACAGGGTCTCACTATAGTTCCAGCTGATCTGGAACTCACTCTGAAGCCCAGGCTGGCCTCAGTTTCACAGAGACCTGTTACTTCTGCCTTTCAAGTGCTATGATTAAAGGCATGTACCACTATTCCCAGTGAGTTTTATTTTATTATTACTTATGTGTATATGTGTCTGTGTGAGTGCATGCCACATGTATATGGATGTCTGTAGAGGTCAGAAATGGGTGTCAGATTCCCTGAGGCTGGAGTTGCTGGCAGTTGTGAGTTGTGTGTTGGGTACTGAAGTTGGATCCTCTGGAATAACTACCAGTTCTCTTAACCACTGAACCATCTCTCCAGCCCCTGCCCTGGCTTTTTAAACCTTCGCTTTTCTATGCCTTATACCTTTTATGTCTTACCAATACCAGATCTTACAGATTTGACTTTCATTTCTTAACAACCTGCTCCTTTAACAGTGCTCGCACCATTGACCTGGTCCAAATTCTCTTCCTCTCTTGCTTCAGCTACTATGCTAGTCTTTAACTGGTCACTTTGAATTCTGGTTTGTCCCTTATATCCATGTTCCACAATGCCACAAGTGTGACCTAAAACAGACTTTTGCTCCTCCACCATACTCCAATAGGAGACCCCGTGGTGCTGCTCATCGAATAAAGTCTCATTTCCCCTTCATGCACCAGGCCCCAGTTACCACTCCAGCCTCATTTCTCACCATCTGCTTTGCCTTGTAGACTTCAAAAATTAGCAAAGAGTTTGTATCCCCTGGCCTACATTGCATATGCTGCTTTGGCTCTGCTCATTCAAGAAAAGCCCATTCCATCATGGAACCACTGTGCCTTGATGGACTCATGTGATATAGCTAACTCATGGTTACACTTATCAGGCATCCTCTCCTCCAGGGAGTCAGCTCTGATCATCCAGGATGGGTTATGTGTCATCCTTTTCAGTTCACAGATCTTACAGTGTACATCTCTATATATTTATTTGAGTAACTGGATTCAATTCTTTGCCATCCCGATAAACAGAGAGCTCCAGTAGCACTGGTTAAATATATGTGGACACCTGCTGAGCTACAAGAACCTGCACCATTCACAGTGGAGCAGTGTAATTGTTTGTGGCACAAATAATAACCAAAAGGCGGAGCATACACGGAGCCAGAACTAACTCCAGTATGCTGTAGCTGTTCAGTTCCCTGAGCTTGACTTGGTTTCATCAGTTCATACTTTCTAAATCTTGGGCTCTACATCCAGCCTCTTTTGCTTAGCAAGCTGGAGTTCAGACAGTTACTTAGTGAGGAATTCAACCCTCACCCTTTACCATGTGAGCCCATTTTCCAGGTGAGCTGTCACTGAACACATTTCCTTTCATGTCAGAGGTTGCTCTAAGTCTTCTCTGAAATCAATAAGGTTTACTCATTATGCCCTTCATTTCTGAGCTCAATATGCTATTATTCTATCGTTGGTATACATACACATCCAATGTCATGTACTAAATATACAGCACTTTGTTTTAGAAATATTATTTTAATTTATTTATTTTTGTCTTTTTAAGACAAGGTCTCTCTGTAGCAACAGCAGACCTGGAACTCACTATGTAGATCAAGCTGGCCTGGATCTCACGGAGATATTCCTGCCTCTGCCTCCCAAGTGCTGGGATTAAAGGCATGTGCCTCCACACTGGCATTAGAAACAATATTTTTAAAGTATCTAAAATACTTTATTACAACCAGCAGTTCATGTAATTCGACCAGTGTATAACAATGAAAAATTTTAGTTGCCTTAGGGATTTTTTACATTTAAAGTGACAGTTATGTGACTATGATTACAGATTATCCAGCATGAATTCCTATTTAAATGACATATATATATGCATGTGGTTATGTGTATATATGATTATATGTGTGTTCATATTTATATAACTTGCATTCAGTTTTTTAAGTTTTAATTGGAAGAAGTATCTTCTTTGTATCTGGTTAAAGATTTGGTTTAAGATTTTCATTAGGAGTTAAGTCACAGTTCATATGTGAGAAGAAGTTCATCTGTATGTGCTTAAATACCAGCATTCCTCTGAGAACCAAATGGTTCTCGGACATCACATGGCCAAACTCTTTAGCTTGATGATTAGGAAACTAGGGGTAAGAATGGCCGAATTCGCTTCTAGAGATCACCAGATAATTATCTTCAACTTTAAAGGCTAATTTTGAGTTCAGTGATTTCTGAATCCAGAAGTGTTTCAGCTGTGTATTCAATTGGCCTGTACTAACTGCCCTCTATGTAGCTGGGAAGATTATTTTAATTAATGATATATCAAGAAGTAAATCAGCTTATTGTAACAGAATGAGAATTTTTAAACAATCAACATGCTTCTGACTGCTTTCAAAAGGGAAATCTAATCTTTACTAAAATATACATAATTTGTTTTCTGTATTTATAATCCCAGTTGGTCAACCTTACCCAAAAGGAAGCTCTCTAATCAAATTAAAGGCAATGCTGAAATGTCTAAGGTACTTAAGTTGTTGAATTTCAGAAGGAATTTCTCTGATAGGATTATTTCTCAGTTTCAGTACCTGTAGATTTTTAAGACAAAATATCTAGAGAATAGAAAACAGAAACAAACATGAATTGAATGAAAAGTACATATTTCTCATATATGACTTGCATATGATTTAAACTAACATAGTAACATCCATATAAAAACATGTTGGCTCATATCATATATCTTGATAAATACTTTTAGAAAACCCTCTTTTAGAAAGTATAATATTAGGTGACAAAGAAGGACGGAGTGCAGGTAAAAAAGGACACGTCATGAAAGAGGACATAGAGCTATTTTTTTTCTAGTTTGAACTCTCTCACAGTTTTTTCTTTATAGTAGATGAGTACATAAAAAGTAAATGATAACAAAAGTACAAAACCTAAGTGAAGCTCTATCGCTTCCAAATGGCCATTCTGACTGCAGAGAAGTTCCTGAGATGTTTTGGGGCTGAACAGGTGTCTGAGTGGCTTCCTTAGTCTAGCTACGTGAGGTTTATTTGTGAGTTCATCACAATAAAGTGATTCTAATTAACGAAAAAGAAAACCTTCAAAATGAAGGGATAGGATTAATATGCAGGACCTGTTGAGACAGTGAAACTAGTGTTCTCTCTGCCATTGACTCAATAATGATCCTTTTTAGGGTCTAGAGAGATGACTTGATGGTTAAGAGCACATACTGCTCTTGCAGATATCTGCACCCATGTCAAGTGGTTCACAACCACTGATAGAAGTCCAGTTCTAGGGAATCTGATGTCCTCTTCTGGCCTTGAGTACCACACATGCACATGTGCCTACATATACACATAAAATAAATTTTTAAAAAATGAATATCTATATATACAGTTAGAATGCCTATTTCTAAATAGGAAAAGTCATAAGTTTTTATAATCGACTCATGTTTTTATGTAAAGATGAGGGAGCAGATATCTGCAGAACAGGAGCCATGTGGTGTTACCTTCCCTCATCAGAGACATGTCAGGTGTCACACCCAGGTTACTCCTGTGATGTTATAGTATTTATGAAAATTTAAAATAGAATTGATCTATAGATTAATGTGGGATTGTTACCATCTGAACAATATCAATAGGTCAGATCCATGAATTTGGAATGCTTTTCCATCTATATATGTATATATATCTCCTTCAATTTCTTTCAGTATTGACATTTCACAGCACAAGACCTGAACTTTTCTCAAAGCTACTCCTAAATGTTTTATTCTTTTCCATGACATTTTAAATGGAGCTGCTTTCTCAGTTTTCTTATCGAGATGGTTTGATCACAGTAGAAATGCAGTTGTTTTTTCTGTATTAAGTTTATACACTGGGATCATTCAGAAATTACCCATGTGCTCTCACAACATGCTACTGGATCTCTCAGTGTGTCTACGTGCAAAACCATGCCATCGCAGCTGGAGACGGGCTTCATTCTTCCTTTTATTTAAAAACAATGATCAATATAATTTCAACATTTAAATAAGGCTGTGTAGATTTTTACTGAGATACAATATCTGTACTCTTTGTGGAGTAAATAAGTTATAGTCATTCAACAGAGGCTTCTAATTTGCTAATCGCCTTGATTAATACTCCAGCAAAATGTTGAACAGAAGTAGCAAAGTGCCCATCTCCACCTTGCTCCTGATCTAAGGAGGCAAACGTCCAGTCTTTCATTCTCAAGTATATTGGCTGTGGGGGATTTTATGGGTGATTCACCTTTTCAGGTTGAAGAAATCCCCTCTATACATAGATGTTGAGTGGGAGTTTATTTTTGTCATGAAAGGGTGCTGGACTTTTCCAGGTGTGTCTTACTAAGGTAACTGTGTGTTTTTTTCCCTTTTGTATGTTAATATTACATTGAATTTTCTATGCTGAGCTAACCATGCATTCTTGAGACAAATCTCACTGGGCCGTTGTCCAAAGTCTCCCTTATATGTGGCTGACTTCAGTTTGACAGCATCTGGCCTAGGACTTTCACAAGTAGCCCCATAGGATAATATTCTATAGGTCTTTTAAGTTGTTTGTTTTGTTTTATTTTGTTTTTAGCATGGCTTACTTTTACTTTTAGGAAACTGTTGGTTTAATGGTTTCATAGAATTCATTCATGAAACCATCTAGACCTACACATTTTGTGGGAAGTTTTAAAGTTATTGTTGATCTCTTTACTTGTTATAAATCATGTTTTCCATTTTTAGTCTACTCTTATGAGTTTGTGGAAACACATTCATTTCATCTAAGTTACTAAGTTGGTTAGGATAGTTATAACATCCTCTTTAAAATCTAAAATCTTTCCTTTTATTTCTGTGGCCTTTCTATTTTTTTATTTCACCAGTGTGAAGCTTCTGTATTTTTTTCCTGGCCATTCTACATAATCTGTGTGAATTCTGTTGATCTTTTCAAAGTAATAACTTTTGGGCTTGTTGGTTTTATCTCTGTTGTTTTTATGTTTTGTATCTTGCTGATTTCTGTACTGATTTTTTTTATTTCCCTTTTGTTTCTTTTTTAGGTTTAGTCGACTTTTTGCTAATGTCTTAGGTTGGAAGATTATTTTACTGACTTGAGACACTTCTATTTAACACAGGCATTTACAGCTATGAGTTTTCCCTAAACACAGTTTTAGATGCATCGTATAAATGTTGATGTTGTGGTTTCATTTTCATTCATCTTAAAAATTCTTTAATTTCCCTTTTGATTTCTTCTTTGATTCATTGGTTGAAAGCAAGTTGTTTAATTGCTATGTATTAGTGAAATGTCATCTTTCTTTCAGTTCTTGGTTTCCCATTTCATTACATTATAGCCAAAATAGTCTCTGTGATTTTTTTCAATGCTATACTTCTTTATTTTTCTGAGACAGAGTCTTACTATGTAGTCCTCTCAGGCTTCAAAGCAATGATTCTCCTGCCTTCTTCTCCCACATGCTAAGACTAAGGGCACATGTCACCACACTTGGCTTTAATCTTTTAAAACTAAGACTTCTTTGGAGGGCTATGCCTGGCTATTGAATTTTAGCCTGTGACAATTAAAACTTGTTACAATATTAGTCACTAACTTTTTTTTCTGACATTATTATATTTCTTTATTGTCATTATTCTGTCTTCAAATATGATATACTTGAGAATTTAAATAAATTCAAACTTTCATTAAGGCACAGACTCTGAAGGTTGTGATGCTTGATTTAATTTTGTGTTCACATAGTTTTAAAATCCCTAATTATTTATGAACAAAATTTTTCTTCTCCTGGAGGCTGAGACTCGGGTCTGTCCACCTTGGCGCTACCCAGCGATTTCCAGACTGGCCTATATCCCTGCATTCTTCTTTGTGCTTTTGCTACCCAGGTTTTTTCCCCTGTCTTTGCCTCCTTAACAGCGGTTCCTCATGGACACGTTTCCTAGACACTCCATGGAAACTTCTAATTGCCCCCGACTGCCTCTCCGTGTGTTTCTGTCTACACACAACTCTTAATGTTTTCATTATACATGTGTACCACCTGCATCCCCTCATTAGACTTCCTGTGAGGACAAAGATTTATGTCATTTTATTCACTGCTGTTTTGTTGTCCAGTAAAATTTTAGTAATGGAGGAACCTCAAAATTATTGATACTATCAGTTATCTAAACTGATGATAAGTTTTGATTGGCTAATTAGTAGTGTTTTCACAGTCAAGAGCTCTACTCCTAGCGAGCCTCATGACCTGTAGAGAGTAAGATGAGGGGAGCAGGCTTGGTCACTAACTTAAGAAATAATGACATTTGTATTAATTCTCTGAGAATTTCACACACACAACATCTTTTAATCCTGTTCATCCCCACTCCTCCCCCAACCCCTTCCAGATTCATCCTGCACGCCTCACCCTGCCCCATCCCAACTTTATGTCCTCCTGTTTGGCTTGGTTTTTCATAAGCCACCAAGTCAAATTTGTGTTGCCCACAACTCATGATCGTGGGTCAGTGGTGTGGGGTTGACCTAACCCAAGGCCATAGCATTAAGGAAAACTGACTCCCTCATCCCAGGAACCATCAGCTGTCAACAGCTCCTCAGTTGGGGGTGGAGGCTTACGAGCCCTGCCCCGTTCCCTGCTGGAATATCGACTGGCTTTATCTTGTACAAGTCTTTCACAGGCAACCACATCTACAGAGAGTTCATGACTGCAGCAGTCCTGTTGTGTCCAGAAGATAACGTTTCCTTCGCATCTTCTCCAACTAACTTTGTTTTTTAAAGTTTCTGATTAGCACACATATAACTTAATTTCAAAAGTTATTAAAAGTCAGAAGAATAAATTATTGTTATATCTTGTACAACTATGAGAGTTTGTACAAGATGAGAGTTTGACATGATGTAGCTTTTGAGGTTTATATCATGGGACTTTCTAAATTTGTTTCAGTGAACTATCATGTGCTTTACCCATTTTTTTCCATTGGAGATGATTGCAAATTTCCTAATTTCTTTGGCTGGTATACAGAAACACAGCTGATTTTGTTGTTGTTGTTGTTGTTGTTGTTGCTGATCTTATCCACTCTAACTTTACTGAACTTACCTATTAGCTAGTGACTTTGTTGCCAGTGTTGGTCATAATTCTAAAAGCCATAGTTGAAAATGTTGAAATCCCCAAAGATTGTTACTACACTTTCTTTTACTTAAGTGAAGCCTTTTGGGATGTAGTTCAATACATACTTCCCTTATAATATCCTCAGGATGTCATGTCTATGTTTATTACAAATAATAAATTGTAGCAATATAGATAGAATAATAAAGTGAACTCACTTCTGTGGGAAATTGGCTCAGATGATTAAATGATAAATTAAGGTATATCAATTGCAAAGCCACAGGTGTTAAGTCTGGACATTGCAGAAGAAAGAATCCCTAAAAGAGTAACAAGAGATAAGATATTGATTATTAACAGTCAAGACTCTCTACAGGGCATAACTCTCTAACAGTAATATTACAACCTCGCCAATAGGATACAGTGTCAAAACGTTTCCAATCGATGGAGAAATACTACAGTTCTATGTAGTTCTAAGTTGCATTGTTCTCACTGTGTGGGGTGAGTGTGGGCACATGTGCCATATCACACATCGAGGTCAAAAGACAACTTTAGGTGTCAGTCTTCCTCTTCCACCTCGAGACAGAGGCTCATTGTTGAACTACATTGCATACACACGGCTAGGCGGCCCACAAGCTTCTGCGGATTCTCCCGTCCCTTCTTCCGGCCTAGTAGGAGCACCGGGACTACGTACACAGGCTACTCTGCCCAGCTTAGGTGGGTTCTGGGGGTTCAAACTCAGGCCCTCACGCTTGTATGGCAGGCACTTTATCCACTAAACATCCCCTGCAGCCTACACTGTTCTTACTTTAAGTGACATCAAGCATATTTTCACATTTCTAAGGATAATTTGCTTCAATGAACCACCATGTGTTTTACTCATTTTTCCCTGCTGGACTATAAATTTCTTAATTTCTTTTGCCAACGTACATAAACACAACTGATTTTTTTGGCATGTTGATGCTATCTACTCTAACTTTCTGAACTTATTTGTTATCTCTGGTAGCTTTGCTCTCAGTGTCAATCATAATCCCAAATGTTAAAATCTCCCCCAAATCACATTACAGTCTTGAAACATTAAAGTCCTGTTGAAACCCAGAAAGCTGAAATCCCCAACACTAATTCCCACTGAGAAAAAATAAAGCAAAGCTACCTAAAAGGGACAGAAAGTCAAGTTCGCAGGACAGCGTTAATGCACGTGAATGTTATATACCGGATAGTTGCTGAATTGCTCAACTGTGTATCATTTCTGCCTCTTCACGCTTAGTGCCACACTTCTAAAATGCTCTTTGTCTAAATGTAAAAAGAAGTGGACAAGCTAGCTAGTGACTTTCTGAACCCGGGGTACTTGTCTGATGCAGATGTTCCTCCAGGGCTACAAAATGTATTACATGGTCCATTAGAGCTATTCACGGGTAAAGATGTGACTGTCAGAGACGATAAATTCTTTAATTTCTATTAACCCTAAGATGGAGAAACTGCATCTGTCACTCTCACTAATGAGTGACACTGAAAATTCTGTCTCCCTCTGCACTCCCTCCTTTTCTTTCTTTGTAAAAATAAAACACATAGAGTTTTGAGACCAGAGAGTTCTGGGCAACTGGGGATTGCCTGCATGAAATCATATATTCCATTCTCGGCACCACGTAAATCAAGCGTGGGGGGACATGCCTGTGATCCCAGAACTCTGGAGGTGGAAGGAGGAGGATCAGGGTCACCTGAGCCAGGGATACCTGAGAACATATCTCAAACAAACAATTCCGGGCCCAAGCACAAGCTCTGTGTGCACTTGTGCAGGTTAACTCTCTTTAGCCTCTGCTTCAACCAGTAAAATGAAGATTATAATACCTATTTTGCAGAGTTTAAGTTGTAGGGGTAGCACTGACTTGGAACATTGTATGTGTTTAATAAATGGCATCCAACATTCTCGTGATTCATCTGATGGGTTTGTGAAAAGCAAAAAGTGAAAAGACAGCCTTAAACTAGACTTGACCCAGGTCTAAAGGTAATTTTAAAACATGAAGAATCTCGATCTCACTTCTGATCAAGCTAAATATGAATAAAAAAGAAAACAGGATAACTGCCTTGGATCTGAGTATATTTTTAAACTTAGTTGGTATACAAACAGGAAACTGGGATAGATAGGTTTAGAGATGCAATCTGAATGTGTCTTGGAAAGTCTCTGTTACAATAAGAAAGGCACATTCAAACATATGAAAACTATATACTGAGAAACTGAAGGTAAAAGTAACTGATAACATTAGAGGACATTTTCATTAAAGAGATGTGGCATACCTTGAGATTAAGTGCGTTCCTTCCATAGATTTGGCAGTTTATTATGGCCAGGGAGGTCATCGCCATTATTGTTTCATAGCGCGTGGCTGCAATAGTCTTAAAACCTTCACCACGCAAAACATGTGCATCTGGGTCCAGTCTTCTAGTTCTAATTAAAGCTAAATAAAGGAAAACTGAATGTGAAACAAGCATATTTGGCTTAGAAGAAAGCTAAAAAGACAAGCATGCTGTGATAGGCACGAATTACCAAAGAGATGACTACACATGTCCACACGGTCTGCACGGCCTGCTTGCCTAATAGAAAATTGTCTTACATTTCTTTTTTTCTTTCCCTTTTAAAAGATTTTTTATTTTTTTGTGTATGAGTGTATTCTCTACATGTATGTAAGTGCACTCATGCAATGTCCAGGAAGATCAGAAGGCATCAGATCCTCTGGAACTGGAATTGTTAGTTGCCATGTGGGTGCTGGGAATTGAACCTGGGTCCTCTACAAGAGCAGTCAGTGCTCTTAACTGCTGAGTCATCTCTCCCATCCTACCTTTTTTTTTTCTTTTTAAAACTATTATATATGGAGGCTAGAGAGATGACTCAGTGATTCGATTCCTAGCACCCTTATAGCAGCTAAAAACCACCAGTAACTCCAGTTCCAGGGAACCTTACATCCTCTTCTGACCTCCCTGGGCATAGCACAACACAGGTGCACTTACATCCATGAAGGCAATACATAAAACATATAAAATAAATAATAAAATACACACAATAAATATTAAAGCTATTATATAGAATAATTGTCTTTCAAAAATAAAACTACATGCTCCCTCATAGATTTCTGCCATTCAGTTCAGATTTGGTCTTGGTCTTTTGGTACTATGTGTAAGGATAATTTAAAAAATTTCTACTATACAGGCTGGAGAGATAGCTCAGAGGTTAAGAGCACTGACTGTTCTTGCAGAAGACCTGGTTCAATACCAGCACCCATAGGGCGGATAACAACTGTCCATAACTTCAGTTCGAGGGAATCCCCCTGAACCCCTTCTTCTGTCTTCCACGGACATTGCACAACACAGGTGTTCTTACACACATGCATGCAGAACACTCATACACACAAAGTAAAAATAAATTTTAAAAAATTGTAAATTTCTACTATGAAGTAAATAAGCAATCTTTTAATAGACAAAATTAACAAAGTACATCATAAAAGCTTAACTCAGGTGTCATCTCCCAAGGGGCTTCTTTACTTCCTTCCTAAGATTACCTTGATGTGTTGCTCATATGCCCTATACAAGTTGTTGGTAGATTTCATACAAAGAAAGGAAACAATAAACCAGTCAGCGGTTAGCCAGAGACCACCGACATTAAAGTTACTTTATCATGTCCTTTATGGTCTCACTTTCCATCACATATGATCTAGGCAAGAATACACCAAATTGCAGCTGGAAAATATTTTGAAATTCTATGAAATATATTTTAAATCTGTAACTTTTCTTGATATATTTCTTGCAGAGACACATTTTGCGATCTCAATAATTACTGCAGTAAGAGGAAATGAAGTCTTCCAGAACAACCACAACAAAGGTGTTCAGTTTCTAATTTCTAAAGCAGACTTTGCCCATCCTGAACCGATCAAAGTAAAAGTTTACCACAAAATTGAGAAAGGTGTATTTTGTGAGAGATACCTGGTCATTGGAGGAAGGTAGAGTAGGGCCAGAAGGACAGTGAGTTCAGATGCAAGGCTGTGGCCAGCTACCTGCTCACCAACCCTCTGGGTCTAAAAACTACACAGGGGTGTTTGAGTGGAAATGAGGAAGTGATTAGAAATTCCCCGATAGATCTCTCAAGGATCAGTCTTGGTAAAACTTATCAGAATTTCTAATACGCCTTTCTCTTTCTAGAGAATCTCATCCTTCATCATAAGGGTCACTGGGCTATCTTAGGGCTTAGAATGTGGAGGAACCCAAAAGTGAATTAATGTCATAGTGGTACCAAACGACTGGGAGGAAAGGCGGGCTCACAACGTCCAGGGCTTGGAATATTCTCTGCATAGAACCTTGTGATATACAGTCGCTGAAATATTAATGCTATTTTTTCTTGCTCTAGAATTCTGTCATTTAGGTTTGTTTAATATTTATTTATTTACTTATTTATTTATTTATCCGTGTGTGTATGCCACCACAGGAGCATGTAGACGTCAGAGGACAGCTTACAGGAGTCATTTCTTTCCTGCCATTTGGGTCTCCAGGCTCAAATGCAGGTTATCAGGCTTAATGGCAAGCACTTTATTCACTGAACCATCTCGCCAGCCTGACTCTCATTTATTAACACAAAAATTTCAGGCCAGGTGTGATGGTGCGAGCCTTCAATCCCAGCATTCAAGAGACAGAGGCAGGTGAACTTCTCTGAGATCCAGACCAGCCTATTTTCTGTAGTGAGTTGAGGCTACAGGGAGACCCTGTCTCAAAACAAACAAACAAATGAAAATTCAAGTTCTCTGGCAAAATTCTTCAACCTCTTTGGTTTCTTAGATATGGTATTATTTTTAAACCCTGTTTAAAACATCGGAGGTAAGTGCAAGACTATTTCTGCACTGTTTCTACTAGTTTTCAGACATTTCACTGCATCTTTCCTTTAAAATTTTTTTTATTTCTTTTGTTTTGTTTCCTTTGTTTTGAAACAATGCCTTATTACATAGCCTAGGTTGGCCTAAAGTTTGTTATGTAGTCTAGACTAGCTATGAACTCTTCAATTTTCCTACTTCAGCCTCATGGGTGCTCATGTTTTGAGCTATTTTAATGCTAGGCCTTGTGGAAAGACAATTTTAAGGAACCTGGAGAATTCTGAGGAGGGCTAGGCTTTATTAGAGTCATCACTTTGCTGTATTCAGGGCTGGGTTTGAATTTTGTTAGGACAAGTGTTCTCCTTCAGAGACTTGTGGGGATTTTCTAATCTCTCCTCCTTTTCCCTAGATCATCATCTTCTGTCCTAAGGTACAGTCCTCAGCTGGACACTGGGTGTGTTCATAAAGGCCCCCACCCCTTTGGCAGAGCTTAAACTCTACTACCAGTCTGCCTTATGCAACTATAAAAATCTGCACCTAAATCCTTAGCTTCTTTCCTGATATTTTCGTTCTCTCTGCTCCAGTATTTCCCTTCTGAAATCCCAACCATCTCAAGACTCCAAAGCCTGCCTGCCCTGTCCTCAACCTACCAAAACTACCATTTCTCCTTGGTTCAGAGACTACGGTCACTCTAGCGCACTGGTTCCTTTACAATGCTTTAGCAGCTACTTTATGCACACCTTTGGAAGATTCAGCAGTTGATTTTGGCAAGAACATTAATTAGTCTAAAAGAAGTCACTGGATCATAGATAAAACCAGAACTTCATGGTTTGCTTTACTGTCTGTGTCTGACCACTCTAATACTATTTGTGCTAGTTTCGTTCATTCTGTTTTTGGATGCTTATGAATTATTTGCCACATACTATGTTCATGAGATGATAGGTAGAGATAACTGGCGGGTCTAGAATGGGGTCATTTTTAGTTTTTTGATACAATGTCTTATAGCCCTGAACTTAGCCTGGAATGTACTGTGTAGCCCAGGGCAGCCTTGAATTTTCAATCCTCTTGTCTCCTAAAAGTGCTGAGATTATAGGTGTGTGCCACACCACTGGCAGTAGAACGATGTCTTTCCTTAAAGATGGTTTTTCCTTTTTTTCATCTAGATAATTAAGGTCCAAGCACTTAGGATGGCGCCTGGCATGTGGCAAGTAGCTGACTCTTATGACCGAATGTCTACCTGCCCCATCCAGATTGAGAACACATCAGCTTCTAGACTCTCAACATCAGTACAACATCCTGCTCATAGTCAATGAGTAAGAAATAATTTCTGAGTAAATGGCTTGAGTACCTGAAAATGAGGTGGGACAGATACATGTATCACTCAAACACATAAATAACAAATCACGAACACTCATACTGAAAGCTAACAATCTTATCATTTCTGAAAAAGTGGTAGAAACCCAGTACTTACAATCAGCTGGTTTGGGGGCCAATTCTGTCTTTTCAGTGTCTACTGCGCTTTCTAGATAAAAAGCAAGAAAGGGACAACTTTTGGATACTTCTGAAAATTCATCTGAGGGTGGCTGATTGTATTATAATTGGTCATCATGTAAGCATCATAAATGACTCAGGATGGTCCATGGAAGTATGTCCAACAAAGGCATCCGTCAGCATTGCCCACCTACTTCCGTTTACCTGGACCACCTTCTAAATCATCATTCATTTTCACTTCTCTCTTTAGGAGACTGATGCCCTTCATAATGCATGAAGGGGGCACCTTCTCACAGATTCCTTTAGAGTTTTTCTGAGCCTCTGGACTTCCTTATCAACCGCCCTCACTGCCGTCTGCATAGAGTACCCAGTTTGGCATTGGCACATCTGTGAGGTCAAGATTCCTGCTATTGTTCCCAAGCTCAGGCACTGAAAGTAAACTTAAAAGGTGGCTCTCTCATTTCACCCTGAAAACACAGGGGAAAAGAAGCCATCCTCTTATATTTTTTCTCTCCCCTAGGATCTAACTGACCCCATTATCATAGACCAGGTTCTGATTGTATTTACCTATCGCAATCTGTCTTTGAGGTTTTCTTGGTAAAACTGATGTTGGTAAAGAATTGATTTCTGGAAGTTTAGCCATGTTCAGTATCACTTTAGTAAGGGTTTTGAAGGTGCGTGTAGGACGCTGAGACCACCGTGCTTCCAGTACTGTAGATGTGCTACTGGCTACAGGACTTATCTGTGTTTCACTTAAATCTCTTAGAATGGAAGGTGCCTCTTCAGTATAGTCTGGAGTCTTTGACAAAAGATGACTCTCAGTGCTTGTTGTCATAAATTTAGAAGCAATAATCCTAGAGTAAGAAGAAGGTGCTGGTTTGGTATAGTGTGACGAAAGAATGAAAATGTCGCCAAATCTTTCATCAGTGAAAATATTTTCTTTTTTACGTTTTCTTCTCTTGGACTTTTTGGATCTTCTTAATTGGCTTCGTTTTCTCCTAAACACTCGAGAAGAAGCAGACTGACAACTTGGAATAAGCATGGAGCCAGCCGTGCTTTGTGGAATGTGCCAGTGAACATGGTGGGATGTATGCCTACGGGGCAGAACACTAAACACTCTTTCTGGTACACTGTGATCAAGAAAGATGCTTTGAACACTGATGGGTCTCTGTAACTGAGAAACACTTTCTTCATCACTTTTCACTATAGTGGTTTCATCTTCAGAAAACTTTGCGTGGGACTTCTCAGTTCCATCCGTTGTGGCTAAACAAAATAAAGAAAAAAAAAAAGAGCAAAATTAGACTACCTTTATCAAGACAGCCAAACAAAGCTGCTAATGGCTTCACATCCATCATTCTCCACACCTCATTTCCCTTCTAAAAATATACTTATTTTTGTTTAACTACCAAGATGTCTATTAAGCAGGGAGAGATAAACTCTGCAAGCACATGGGAAGTAAGAAGTCTAAACGACTCTGAAAGGGCAGAGGCCTACTCTTGGAAGAACAGAACTCATGGATAAAAGGACAGGATGTGAAGAGAGATTTGTGGGCAGCTGTCACTGACACTCTGACAGAATAAATGAATACAATGATTTTCATGAAATCTGACTTTTTGCATTTACTTTCCCTGGCTGAAATTTGTTGAGTAAAGACTGATATTTCTTTTCAATGCCAAATGGAAAACAAAAACAAAGTCTTTTGGACATAAGAACATTCTGGTATCGAGTAGATAATGCCACAGGTTTATTTCTTCAATAAGAATCCATTCTTGTCTCTCAGGTCCAGAAACCCACCAAGCCTGTATTCTTTGGCCCTCACTGCATTAGATGGGCCTTTATTTTCCTTTCTGTTGTCGCGGCTGAATATAATGCATACTGATATGTTACATACCGATGAGGAGGTAACAGATTCATTAAGCCAAACTTTGCAATGACAATGGTCACAAGTCCTACCCCCTGGGTCTCACCTACCTGGCTGGCTCTGTGTAAGACATGGTTAGAGATGGATCTGGGCACAGAGAGAGTGTTTGTGGATAGAGCTACTGGCGTCCTCCTTGGCTTGTCCCATCTACCTTTCCTCTTGGTGGTTGGAGGGCAGATGAATTTTTCCATTTCAACCAAAACAGGGGGCCCTGCCAAGACCTTCTTATGGCGAACTCCTAGGAGTACATCCCCCTGGCCCCGAATGACCTCCTCTTCTGACACAGAGCAGAAAAAAGTACCAGCACACCCTGTGCTGCTTGCTATCCAACTGGAGTGAGATTTAAAGTCTTTGAAGCAACTTGACTTGCAAGGCCTCAGCATTTCATGAGGAGGCCCAAGATCAAGGTCAAATTCTCACCTTAACTCATAACTCTTTAACACCTTAATTCTTCTAACTTCTTAATTCTCCTAGCCTCACCTGTAGGAGAGCCAGAACCTGTAAGATGAGTTTGAAAAGAGAGGCAAAAGAACAAGGTCAAAGCTCATCACGCCCACCCCCTTTTTCTCAGCTTGCAAAGTAGGTCTAGATGGGGCTAGGAGAAGGGACAAGATTTGACTGTAGGTTAGATAGACATATTTGTATTGAACTAGATTTTAATGTCTGAAAATGAGTCCCAGTTAATAGTGAGTGGAAAATCTTTGAGAAAGAGATGAGTGTTGTGTGAGTTGGAAGGGCAATAGTAAGAGAAGAGAATGCTTGCTTCTGGCTTACATGGAGTTAATCAAAGCAAACTCATTTTGCAAAGTGTTACACCAGTTTCTTCCCCTTACTTCTGCTTTCATAGTTAACCCAGCACACACACTCAGTAAACACCCTGACAACTCCAGAGCTGAGGTCATTTACTCCCGGCTTGCCTGCTCCTCTCAGTTTAGCTATTCGTTGTTTCACGTCATTCTGCAACTTTAAAAATTTACACTAATAAGGAAGCATCTCAGAAGAGGGAGCAGAAGATTGTAAGACCAGAGGTGGTAGAGGACCACAGGCAAGCAGTGCTCTCTGGACATCACGTGGCGAGAGAACAGAGGAACCCACAGCAACTGTGACGGCATGTACAAGACCCATGTAAGCCCAAGCCAAATATATTATTTAAAAATTAAATTAGTACTGCTTTAGAGCCATTATAAATAAAAATGTAAATATTAAGTAAAAATCAAGCAGGAGAAGACAGTTACTAAATGCCTTAGTTTTCTCGTTGCTGTAATAAAATACCTTGACAAATTTATCTTAAGGAAGAGCTCATCTGGGCTCACAATTCAAGGGGACAGTCCATTCATGGTAGGGACGTCACGGTGGCAGGAGCCTGAAGTGGCTGGTCACAGTGCATCCCTAGTCAGGAAGCTGAGAGGAACCAACGCCTCTGCTCAGCTAGCTGCCTCCTTTTTATGCAGTTCAGGACTCTGCCCGGGAATGGTGCTGTCCACCTTTAGGGTGGGTCTTCCCTTTCCAGTTGACTTATCGAGATAGTCCTTCCCAGCATTCCCAGAGGCTCGCCTCCTTGGTTCTGTCAAATTGGCAACACTGGGCCACTGAGATGGCTCAGTGGGTAAAGGCATTTCATGCAAAAGCTGGGTTTGATCTCTGCAACCCATGTAAAGGTGGAAGAGAATCAGTCCCACAAAGTTGTCCGCTAACTTCCACATGCATGCTGTGGCATGTGTGCCCTGACCACATCTCACACACACACACACACACACACACACACACACACACACACACACACTGATAATAAATAAAAAGTCTTAGCTATTAAGCATTACACTATATATTCTCCCTGTACACAGTTTCACCTGTTAAAATCTTATAATTATTACAATTAAGGAACCAATGTTGAAATGTTATGAATTAAGCCCACAGTTTATAACAGGGTTCAGTGTGCTGCATATTGCCATGGAGTTTGACAAATGCGTACTCGTAGAGCATCATACAGAACTTTCACTGTCCCGAATCACCCTGTCATTCTCCATCCCAGCAATCACTGACCAATCTTCTTGCCTGTCTTTTCCAAAACACCCTATTATTAGAATTACATCTTAACTCAGCCTGGCTTCTTTATTTGGTCACACGCAGCTGAGTTTTTCCACGTCTTCCCAAAGTTTAGCTCATTTATTTTTTTACTTTATTTTTAGTGTGAAATGTACCTGGTGCTGTCTGGGTTTGGGACTTTAGCCTACATAATAGTTCTGCCAAGGTCTCATTGTTGTGTTAGTGACATATGATGCTGATCATCTTTCCATATGCTATTTGTCATCTAGGTATCATCTCTGGTGAGGTGTCTGTTCAGGCCTTTTGCTCACTTTAAAAACTGAACTGCTAATTTTTTTTGTTGGGGTTGTCTATTTGTCTATTCTGTAGACAGCTTGTTTAACATATAACCACTCTGAAAGCTCTTTCTCCCAGTCAGGGCTATCTCAGTATTATTTTAGCCATATGTTTCACATAGCCCAAGTTTTAATTTTAATGAAACTCAGTTTAATAATGTTTCTTCTTAGTGTTGTATCTAAGTTATTACCATACCCAGTCACTTAACTTTTGTATTATGTGATATTTTAGAACTTTTATAGTTTTGCTTTTGACAGTTTGGTCTATTATTCATTTCATGTTAATTCTTTTAGGTGGTCAAGTCTAATTAGTTTTTTTATTGTTCTTTTTTGTTTGTTTGCCTAGGGTTTCACTATGCTATCCCAGTGGCCTTGAACTCTTGAGCTAAAATGATCCTCCCGCCTCAGCCTCTTGAATGGCTGGAACTACCTATAGGTATACACCATCATACCTGGCTAGATTTTTTTTTTTGTATGTGGATGCCTAGTTGTTCCAGCACCATTTGTTGAAAAGTCTACATCAACTTTATTTACTTCCTTTGCTCCTTGTTCAAAAATCAGCTATCTCTGAGGTCTGTCCTCTCACCTTCTCTCTTCCCCTCCCCATCCATTCCTTCCAGTCTGTCCCTTCCCTGCTGAGGATCACAGAGCTGTGTGCAAGTGTTCTATCACTGGCCTACAACTGCAGCACCCATTTTGACTAATCTGCTAATACAACACTGACTTAGTCACAGTGGGTTTAAGACAGAGTTTGAGGTTGGAGAGGAGACTCTTCCTGCTTCTAGTTCTTCTCATTCTTCATTACTGCAGTGGCCATTCTAATGCTTTACCTTTCTATATAAAGGATCATTCTGTGATACACACAAAGTGACTCTGAGATTTTGACTGGAATGGCATCACAGCTCAGATTAGAATTGGTGTGTTAACGATATTGTCTTTCTACTGGTTAACATGGACCATCTCTCCATTTATACGTAGATCTTGTTTGATTTCTTCATAGTTTTATACTTTTTCTTGTGTAGATCTTATACAGACATTATTTGGTTTACACTTAAATTTTTATGTCATTTTGGGGGACTAACATAAATTGTAGCATTCCAAATTTCAAAGTCTAATTTTTCACTCTTGGTATACAGGAAAAAAACAGACTTTTTTCTGCTAATCTATCTTTGTAAAAGCTTGCTAGAGCTGATTTTTACTTCTAAGAGTCGGAAAAAAATGTAGCTGGGCACTAGCAAGGACGCACTCCTTTCTGCTCTTGACTGCGGATATGCTGTGAAGCGAACAGTTGTTTTAAGTTCCTGCCACTGAGGCTTCCCTGCTATGAAAGACTGTGTAACCCAGAACTGTGAGCTAAAATAAACCCATTCTCCTTTAAGTTGCTTTTTGCCAGGGTATTTTCATCACAGAAATAGAAAGGAAATTAGGACAGTCACGCTATGGAATACCTTCTTTTCTGAACCAACTTAAATAGTTTTCCTCTTTCAGAGTTGACTCTACACTTTAATAATCATCTTTTTCTTGATAACCACAACTTGTACTTACTATGCTCATGAATTCATTCAACAAATATTCAACACCTGCTATATTCCAGCTGTACATATAATACTGGAGATACAACAATACAGACAAACCCTACTTTCATCAAAGATCTTATAATTCGGTAAATAAGCATGAAAAAAAATGATAGGTGCCTGGTAGGTGTAAATTCAAGATACTAGGTGGGGAGATGGGAAGGCACTCTTACAGGATGGACAAAGAAGAGATGTGAAGAAAGTCTCTGCATTGTAAGGTGACCACCGTCTTTTCAATTCTCCGTTCCCCTGGTTTAGGGGGCACATTTCACTGTGATCATATTTCTTCTGTAGTATATTTTGACTTTTCTAGTACTTTCCTGTCATCAAAAACTGCACTACACTGTCTCCTCTACAATTAAATACATTTCATCCCGCTTTAATTTCTCAAGTCTCGGTTCAAGCCCTGTTCCTGCCCAAGTGCTTCCTCATATCTAACCACATCTGTCTATACAGTACCTAGCAAACAGTGTACCCTAGGCTGCTTTTTCCTGCTAGCTAGCACCTCCATTTTTATGAGAAGCTTGTTATCAGGAGTCAACTAAAAGGCCAGGGAAGGCAGGGGTGAGGCCATTCATATTGTTAATTCCCTATGATGTGCAGCATGTATAAATTATGGCTATTTAAGGTTTTTGTTCTGTTTTAATATTTATTTTTATAAATTTTACTTGAGTCACTGTGTTTAGCAAATACCTCAAATATTTGCTCATAGTACTATAAGCAAAACATTCTGCCAATAGTTTCTGCAGACAAAGGATTGATAACAGTCAAGGTCATAGAATCTCCAAGATGTCAGGCACTATTTGCTTGTTTGCTTGCTTTGAAACAGGGTCTCCGTGTATCTCCAGGTGACCTGGAACATACTATGTAGATCAGGCTGGCCTCAGTCTCAGAGATCCACCTGTCTCTACCTCCTGAGTGCTAAGATTCAAGAAATGTGTGCCACCACACTTGGCAAAAGTTGTCTACTTTTGCCAAACGGAAAATTAAAGAATCATTCAGTCAAAAATGATCCGTGAATCTGCATAACTGTGGGCACTTCAGTTACAGAATTGGTTGGAAATGTGAAAGTGATATGATGGAAATGTAGAAGGAGGAAGCAGGAATGATGCAACAGTTATGTGAGGAAGGGGAAGAGGGCCTTGGAGGGTACAGGTGTGTGTTGGACTACACGTCTTTAATAGCCAGGGATTAATAATCAAGTCCACAGTATGAACATTGACACAAAAATACTATAATAAATATAGCTAGCAGGAGAAGACAAAGAAATATCATTGCTTATGATAAAGACAAACTTGTATGCAAAGCTGCATTATACAAGTGGCTCACTTCTGGACAGTTTTCATTCACTCATAGATTATCATCTCCATGCCTCCTGAAGGAAACTAGCGAAGGAGATTAGAAGGGCCTGGATGGTTCATGGTTTTATCTCCAGTTCCGAGAACAATCAATTCTCATTATTTCTGGTTGTTCTGTTCTATAAAATCACAACAATTACCCAACTCTAAGCTCTTGGGAAAACCTAGGACTGCGTTTCTTCAAGCCTCCACCATCAAGCACTCAATTCATCATCTTATGGCTATATTTTGTATTTATGGACATATTATTAAAATATATATTAAATATGTATTAATACACAATGTATAAGGGACTTGTTAGTGTTGACCTCACAACCAACAAGCTTTATGTACATATGTGCTGTTCTCCGGAAAGCACATCACACCCTTCTCTTGCTTAGACAGAACTTCAGAAGTATGGTTATAGAAATCACAGACAAAAAAAAAAAAAAAGCATAAAAATTCAAGAAACATAGAATTAAATAGACTGTGAAAGGGACACTGGTCTGCATTACCGGAGCGGAAGCAGGAAGGCAGAAGTAGTTCCATTCAACTGGAGACGTGTGTTTTGGGCAACTTGTGCTTTCTGTTTAAATTTTCTTATTTTATGTGTATAAGCCTGAATGTGTGTAAATATACCTGTGTCATAAAATACTCTCAGAGGCCAAAAGAGGGTGTTAGATCCCCTGGAGCTGAAGTTACTGATAGTTGTTAACCACTGACCACTGTGTGGATGCTGGGAACTGAACCTGGGTCCTCTGCAAGAGCAGCCAGTTCTCTTTAACAGCTGAGTCATCTCTCTAGCCCCAACTTGTACTTTTTTATCTGCACAAACCCATAGGTAACTGAGAAAGTGCTACAAATACTGATTTGAGAATCCCAACAAGAAATTAAAATCTACAAATGAGGATCAAACAATGAGTGTATTTATAGAATTGATCAGTGGTTACTGTCATCTTACAACATCTGTGGGTTATGGTTATTGATGTCTTTACTATTGTGACTCTGAATTATATGAAGTAAGAAATTTCTATATCTATAAGCATCAAGGTTAATACACATGTCTGACTAATATACATACCTGTATGAACTTTCTTCCTATATAAAGGCAACTTAGGGAGTTTTGGAGGTAAGGGTCTTCGAAGAAGTAGTGGGCGCTGTTGTGTTTTTAATGAATGATGGTCACTCTTTTTCATAACTCTTAGCTAAATGAGAACTGACTTCTTTGAATTGTTGCTGAAAAATAATTAGTTAGACTTTAGAATATATCCTGATGAAAATGATTCTCTACTAACATTAGACTGAGTACAAGCAGATTTCTCTATAAGAAAACAATCTTTTAAAACTTCTTTTGATGTAGTTAGGGTTTTGTTAAGGATATTCTGATAGAGGCTTAAGCATGAAGGTTAATAGAGAAAGAAAAGCAGTCAGAAAGAGAGACACACTCCAAAGCATGGGTGTGGTTTCTCTAAAAACAGTAGCCTAATATTTTCAAGTCAACTGTTTTTTTCTCTTTGGGGCAGTACTGGGGATTGAACACACGGCCTTGATCAGGATAGGCAAAGGCTCTTCCATTGAACTGCAGTCATAGCTCTAACACTTATTGAAAATTTTGGGTTTATAAGTGGAGAGGCTGAGACAGGAGGATCACCAGTTCCAGGCCAGCGTGCGCCACACAGAGGTCCAGTCTCAAAAACATTTTTGGTTAGAGCCATAATCAATATCGATTTTAGAAATGCATATGCTATTATTAATCAGGATCATTATAACATTTCCCATATGAATACCAATTCAGTTTGCAGATACTAGTTCAGTTAACAAATGGTGAACCCCCTACGGCCTGAAATGCAGACGTGACATTTCTTTCACTACCTTTCCAATAAATTATAAGGACATTCTGGTCAAAAAGATGTGGACGATCTCTCTATTACAACCACTCACAAATTGTTTTCTTCTATAATGACTTGTTTTAACTTTCAACCAGTATAGTTGTTGCGTAACCAGGCAATTCAAAAATAAGATGGGCCTTAACATATATGATCTCCCAGGATTTAGGGGAACCCTAGTTAGTACTTTTAGATATGAGAGAACGTGCACGCCCGAAAATGCGCCTTTCGCCTTTCGTTTGCAGGACATCCAAACTGCCGGGCACCGCCCTCTCCTGAGGACCGCCCAGCCTTTCTCCGAGAAGGATAACTATGCAGGCCAGTGCTCGAGGTTGGTTTGGTGGCAGCTGCTGCAGGCAGATTTCCCTCCTAGTCTGAGAAGGTCCTGAAGAGGTGGGCTCCTACACAACCCAGCCTTCAACCAAACCCGCAGCTGTCTTCCATCTCCTTTTCTCCAGAGTCTCGGCAATCAGTAACGGTCTAGTGAGGTCTCTCGTTAGGTCTAGGTGTTTCTGCAGGATGCCGCAGCATCCCGTCTTCCTACACCGCTCGGCCCGAGGCGCAGACAGACCCTAGCAACCAGCAGCGCCAAGCGGGTAACCCTGCCCAGCCGCGGGATGCGCAGGCGCCGCAGGGCCCGGCGCGCCGGAGGCGAGAGCGGAGCGCCGGCTGTGCCATCGCGGCCCCGCCCCGGCCCGCCCACCAGGTCCCGCCCTCACGCCGCCGCAGGTTCCGCCCCAGGCAGGAGCCCTCTCGCTGGCTCCCAGGCCTCCTAGGATGCCCGGGAGGCTGCAGGCTGTGGAGCGAGAGAAGCGATTCCACGTGGCTGCCGTAAGGAAGGCTGGGGTGACGGTTGTTATTACTATTCTTACTCTTAATGACAGTGATCACTATTATTTATTTACTTTTCTCCTAGACGAGGTACTTAACTTGGGTATCTAAGTCGTGGCTGACATTCTCTAATAATGCTGCACTTTACACAGCTAGGCACCGTTGCTCCTATTGCAGTACCCCCCCCATCCCCGCCCCAACGCACACGTTCTGTGTTCTTCCTCTTCCCTTTGATGCAACCTGTGTCGAGTTTCTGATCCTTTAAAGTTCCTGGTTGAGGTGGACCTGTGTTGTGACAGGCGATTAGGTAGGAGTTCAAGAAAGCTTTAAAGGAAACCCAGGTCTCACTGTCATAGTGGTTTGTTGTGATTACCGTGTTGTTACTTGTCCCTTTGTCGTGGTGTCAGTGAATCTGTGTGCAGCGGTAGATACATCGTGCGTGTTTGCCTGTATGTGCATGCTTCTCTGCATATGTGAGAAAAAGTCCCGGGAAGAACCCACGAGGGAGACGGGGAAATCCAACTGAGAAATAAAGGGATCTCTTCTTCCAGACGGCTTGTCTTACAGTTGTCTTAAGTAAAAGTGTGGGAACTTTAAGTACCACGTTGGAAAATGAGAGGATTTCAGATAAATAATTTATTTATTTATCTTTGAGGGTTTTCAAGTTTTGTTTACTAACCAGTCTTCCTTTTTCTCCTTAGGAGCAAGCATATATTTTGAAACAATGAAAAAATGGAAAGATAATAATTTTTAAAAAGTCTGGGTAATATCTTGCAAGTTATTGTCCTGTAGAGTGTTGGCATGTGGTTTCCCCGTATAGAATACTCCTTGTAAATAAATTGCCCTCTCCTAAAAAAGCATGGTTTTATCCCACTTTTTACCTGTGTCTGTATGAAAGATTGATTTGTTTCCCAGAAAGAAGAAAGCAGACCTTGGAAGGCAAATCTGATAGCCAGATTTGTCTCAAGTAATGTTTACTGTTTTATTTTGTAAATGTGGAAAAATATTTCTATTCCTTAAGGATAAAACTGTGTGTGTTTCGATCTCTAAGTCAAGTTCTAAATTCTTAAAAGTTACTTGACCCACGAGAACTACTGGAATTCAGTTTTACCAACTGATACTTTGCTTTAAAAATTCATGCTTAGTTTTGCATAGTCAAAAATCAAGGCAATGCATTTGTTAATTTTTTAAAAAATGCTTTGTCATTCCTTGCAGATTTCTTCTAGAAACTACCAGCCTGGAGCCTCGGTGGTTTAATATGACCTTTCTAGGGTGTAAATATTTTGTTTTCCATGACTATCACTACCTTCTAACTGACATTTTAGGAAAATGAGATGGTTATTATGAAAATTAAATTCATAGTTTGGTATGTCTTATATGTACATGTCAGCTATTCTAACACTTATATGATTTTCCTATGAGAATGATACAAATACAGGGTGAAATTTTGAAAGCACACATTCAATTTTGATTACATTAGTGATTTTTAGATATAATTTATTACTTTTAAAAGTATCACTACCTCAATTTTGTCCTTCATTTCAAAACATGACTACTGTTACGTCTCTTGAAATGAAGTTGCTCCTCTTTGGTTTTACGGTACGACTTTACCTGATGTATAGTACAGTCAGCCTATTCATTTGTCCCATCAGCTTTGCAGTTTGGCAGAACCACTTCTTGTCAGAAAGAACCGCAGTGCTTTTACTGTTAGCAGAGCATATGAAGGTGGCTAAGTTAATGGTGAGCACCAAGGATGCAAACATCCTGAATCATTTCTTATGCTGCTAAAATGAGATAAAAGCTTGTGGGAAAAAAAAGGGCGGAGGGGAGGCTTGCATACCCCACCACAAGTAATGCTATTGATTTTTCTAATGACGGGACATGCTCAGAGAACCTCTGATCTACTTTTGGTGAAAGGGTACCTCTGTGCTAGACTGATGGAAATGTGGTGTACAAATCTCTGTTATCTTTCGTAGACCTTTCTTGGATTGACAATTGATATTCTTTTCAAAGAGGACAGAAGTTTGCTAGACAGTTTAGCCAGGGTAGATCTTATCGAACAATTTACTGTATGGAAATAACTGGAATAATTTGTGTTCCTTTGCTTGGGTTAGTTTTCAAAGTTCCTTTACAGAATGAGTAGTTATTTTTGAGTACACATTGGCTCAATATTGAGTCCTCAAGGCATTAAAATGCTTTTGAGAAAGGGCTGTTTTTCTTGGCTTGAGTTTACCTGTTGATATTGGTTGTATATTCTGCAAAATGTCTTTAATTTTCTCCAGTCATTGCATGGCCGAGATGCATACATTTATGTCAGCTGTCTTAATAAATGTCTTAATAAAGATATTTGGAAGAAGCTGTTGTTCTTCTGATCCATTGTGTCTCAGTGCAAAGACCAAAACTTCCTTTTTGATCTTCATTATTTTTGGCCAGTTGTTTCCTTTTCTCTTTCAAGATGGATGATATTTCCTTTCCTTTGTTTGAATTAGAGATCCTGGGATTGAAACCAAAAAACCAAAACATTGCCAATAAGGAAATGTCATTCGATTTACATCACAGAATTAAAAAAAAAAAAATTTCAAATGTAGGAAAGGACAATGTCTGTGTGTCCTTACCAGTGTGTTTATGAATTCCGTCACTCCTTCTGGAATGAA
Source organism: Eospalax fontanierii (assembly GCA_035773235.1). Taxonomy (NCBI): domain Eukaryota; kingdom Metazoa; phylum Chordata; class Mammalia; order Rodentia; family Spalacidae; genus Eospalax; species Eospalax fontanierii. The sequence continues at coordinate 83,015,582 of CM069524.1, forward strand.
AGACTGGATGCTTACCCCATACCAGTCACTTTGCTAGGCACTGAACTTTAACTTTATTGAGCAATGGTTAGTTTGAGGCTTTATAATTTTAACCATCAAAATGAAAATTTAAATGATTCCCAAAGCTTCACTTATCTTGAACTACTTAAGTTCTCTCTCTCTCTCTCTCTCTCTCTCCTTTCTTCTTTTTTTTTTCAATTCTGTATTACATTCCTTTAGTAGTGTATTCACCCTATCCTAAAAACTCAGGAAGAACTTGTGTTTTCTTAACTGCTGTGATTATTTTTCACTGTAGACTTTTTAGTCTGCAGCCAGTTGATTCTAGACATTTCTGCACAAAAAAATGCTAAATGATATTTCTTTCCCTAATGTTAGGTTGACTAAGAAACATTGTCCTTAGTGCTCTGAATTATGACCTGCTTCTCCCTTAAGCATGAGCAAGGTTTGCCACTCACTATGCAGAACGCCTTGCTGTGCTCCTTTTATGGTTTATCTTCTTCTACAAATGTCTCACTGATTGAGAATTCTAGTATTTACATCATATTCCAATCAGAGACCCCATAGCACATCTCTGCTCTTTGGGGTTCAAATCCTCTCTGTTCTCAAACCCTTGCAAAACCCTTCCAAGCCCCTGTGGTTTCTTCGGCTGTAAAACTGGGAGACTCTTAAGAACTAAAACAGATATCTGCATACCTAGGTAAGATGTAGGAACTCATAGCTTTTTGTTCAGCCCTCAACAGGTGCCTGTAGTGTTTGGAAATGCTTTGTAATGACTTATTCATAACAGGGTCAATGGCAATTCATAATCTTAAATGGTAGAAAAGATAATTTGCTTTTCAAATCTATCACTCTGCTTTATGCTCACTGTGTGGATTGAGCATGTATTTTTCATAGAAGTGCAATAAGACTGCAGATTGTGTAAGGGGAATGATGGTGGAGATGAGTAGAGGCTGACTGGACATGCAGCACAGTGTGCCTGCCATTCTCTTGTTGATGACCCCGCCGTTTTTCTACCTCAGCAGGACAGTTGGAACTACAGCTTCTGTTTCACTGCCAGATGGCTTGCAATGCTTTCACAGTCCCCTAACTTTCCACTTTCATAATATGCGTCATGTTAGAAATTTTCATCAAGATTGCCATTAATGAAAGTTCTAGAGCACTGTTTCTTTCTCCACCTGTCTCATGTGACAACCTTCTTTACTGATACAGATAAGGTACCTTCATTTCCTCTGCTAGTCATTCCAGGTGAGGTAATTCCCAGTAGAGGAAGAGGTTGGGTTATCTAGGAGCTGGGATGGAGTAATGTTCTTCTCTTCCCTGCACTTCCAAGCAAAGCAGCTCTACTTTTATAAGATTAACAGATTATTCTGCTCTGCTGCAGACTTGATTTGAAGAGTAGATTCTGTGGCTATAGGAGTTTTGCTTACAGATCACCAAATTGCATTGTCTTGTGCCTGGAGACTTAATGTGTGCTTCTGTTTCACAAGAGAATGTACCTTGCCTCACTACCGCTGGAGGGGTAGCTTCCTAGCATCCAGGAATTCCACCATCTTTTCACAACACTCCCAGAATCAGACCACCAGGGGATAGCTGTAAGGAACCACTGCTGTCAACAGGTGGAAAACGACAGAATGTTGTTTTCTGTCGTTTTCTTACTCAGCCCCAGCTTCAAACCCAGACCCGCCACATTGAAAAGATCACTTCCAGAGGATTTGTAAGAGTGTATCACTTCACTCACGTGTTTGTACTGGAAGTGAGAACAGCTTCCCATCCTGCACACTTGCTCATCTGGGTGTTTGCAGTAACTTTGTGGGACACTTGATGCCGTCAGTGAAGGTTAAAAATATATAAAGAAGAAATGAGCAGTAACAGGGACAGTGGTGACGCCAGCATTCCCAAAGGAGTTAAAGCTGAAGCCTACAGTGGTGGGAAGTAGAAATTAGAAACAAGAAGGACCGGTTTGGCTGATCTTGTATTGTGAACTGTAAAAGGAGCTGAGATGAACTAGGACAGCTGTGATTTTTTAGAACCTTACCTGAGGACTAGATTTGGCCCAGTGTGTTTCCCTTTTTTATACCTATTTTCACAGGAGAAAGCATCGTCTTCAAAGAGGGGTATCATGTGCAATGCGTAGAAGCATTACACTGATTACAGCCTTGAACACCTCAAGAGCTTCCTACGGTAGTGGGGGCTGGGATTTGTTAACGAGAGTGACAGGTTCTGGCTACAAGAATAAGGAAGCTTGTAGGAGAGGGCTGTAGAGGAAATGGAAGAGCGGCTCTGTCTCCTGTGTGATTGCTAGAGGGGCTCAAGTGATCTCCACTCTACAGAAACAAACGCACAAGGGTCAACAGGCATTTCCTTCCAGGAACCTCAGTTCACCTCTTGAAGTAGAAGGGATGGGTTTTTGTCCGGACAGGATAAAGCTTAGGAAGTTGGTTCCCTCTGCGGAGGTGACACTGACCAGACACAAGATCCAGATCTTGAAGTCAGTAAAATATAGTGAATTTGTGGTTTGTTTTTAATCAGTGGGTGTATTTCTCAAATGTTCACTCACGAAATTTACATAGAAAGACTACTTCCAAGTCAGCACCAGCCTCGCCCCCTTCTGTTTCCACAGAGAGCAGTGAGGGGATTATTGGGAGCTGTTATCTACATTATCAATCTAGAAAGCTGCAGTTGTTTAGCTTCTATTCATGTTCTATGATTGTATTACAAATTTCTACTCAAATTATTAATTGATAACTCATGGTAGAGCTAAATAATGGTTGAATATGTTGATATTTTTCACATACACTGGTATACATGTCTATACCTCTATTCAATTTTCAAGATGATTTTGTTATTAAATACTATCTGTCAAATTTTGATGGATGAAAGCATTCATACTGGGTATGTGACTTTGTGGCAAAGTCATGTGTGCTTTGTAGATTTTGATCAGCTCTTTTCCCAACTTCCTTAACTTTAATTGGCTTAATTACAAAGTAATTTGATTGTTGGGAAAAAAATAACTTAAAAGTATAGAAAGTGAAAATATTCTTCATCTTCTTCCCAGTTCCCAAATGTTTGGGGGTGTGTGTGTGCGTACAGACTATATGTAAGATGTAAAAAGGATCACCATTTTGTTGACTCAGATTTTTCTTTGGAAATTTTCTCAACTATCCTAAGAAGGTATAGATCACCTTACTCTTTCTGATATTAACATTCTGACCTTCATGCCTCTGGGATGGACCACTCAGACTCCAGATATTCCAAATCAGCCAAATTTATTTAACTGGGCCAGTGACTGCACTCTGTGGGCCAAGAATTAGAGAGTACAGGACCAGATGAGATTGCAGCAATAAAAACTCACTACCTCATTTACATACTAAGTATTCCACCCATCTATTTAGCATAATTTAAGGTAAACCTGCCTCTCTAGCGGTTCCAGGAGTAAAAGATTGACTAGTGAAATTGGAAAGGTAGGTTTTCTCAACAGATACACTGGAAATTGTTTAGTCTATTTCAGTTCATTTTAACATTAGTCTCTAATTTTACAGGCTTTGCACCTTGATCCCGAGTCTGTCCAGTTATTATTACAGAACACTGAAGTAGATATTATGACACTCACACATGTTTATTATAGAAAAATCATATTATACAGATGAAAAAGAAAAGCAAAATTTCATATTATCTTTTCCCACAGAGGTAGCTGTTGTTATTTTCGTTTTATCCTATTATAAGGCATTTACAAAAAGAACAAAAATAAAAGGAGAAATGACATTTTACATACAAATATGTGAACATATATATATATTTTCAATTTCATAATATTCTGTGTAATGTTACTCTGCAATTGGAATTCCTCTAAAAACATAGGAGCTTTTTTCCAAGCAGCATAAATATTTTAAAATTTTTAATCAAATATCTCATATTTGTGTTCCAAAAATCTCAATTTAGCTATGAATAGGAATATTCATTTTGCTTTAATCTAAGTAATCCCGGGATTTAGCAGTTTAGTCTGAGTTACTCTGAAACAGGTAAGAGAGAATGTGAGAAACCTGAAGATGTGTTTCGTCTTCCACTTCGAAAGAACTTGCTGTGTGATGCACCTTCTACCAGCAACAGAATATTCTCCGTTATAAACCCCCATCCCTTAGTGCTTACTAATGTGTATTCACCTTGTGAGGAGTTTATTAGAGCCTTTGAAAAACCAAGGTGCACTGGAGCCAAAGAATGTGATGTCTTCTTCCAATCCATGAGAGAACTTAGGGTGTTACGCCTCTTATACCCAGCATTATGTTTTATAAGCATAGTTTAAAAATATTTTATTTATTTCTATTTTATTTGTGTGAGTGTATTGCCTGCATGTGTGTGAGTGCACCCATGTCATGCAGTGCCCACAGACGTAAGAAGAGGACATTAGAACTGGAGTTATGGATGGATGTTAGCCACCATGTGGGTACTGGGAATCTAACCCAGGTTCTTTGAAAGAGCAGCCATAAGCTTATTAACACTGTATTTACTGTGTTACAAGAAGCTTGAATGATCCTTTAGATAGGAGAGACTGTCAGAAGCACCTTATTTAATTTGCATGTATTTGATTCATAATGAGTTTAAGTATCTTACTGTGCTCATTACTGAATGTGTTCTGCTGTAAATAACTTCTCCTGATGCTTTGCCTGTTTTTATGAGTGAGTTTTGATTCACCCCAGTGATTTTTCAGAGATGTTTATTCATTATGGATCCTTAAAATGCCCAGTTTGCCTACCTAAAAAAATTCTTACATGATTTAAGATGAGCTATGTGGGTCCTGAAATTTAAATATAGACACTGTTATTTGTTAATTATGTGATTTTGCTTAAGTTACCTAACCTTGTAAGCCTCAACCCCTACATCTGAAAAGTAGAGCTTATTGATACCACTCTCTATAAAGTCATGAAGATTAAACAATATCATCTTCAGAGTGTATTATTACAATGCCCAGGAGCACAGAGCTTCACCTGTGCCAGCATGAGGAGCTGAATTCAGATCCTGAAGACTCAGGTGAAAGCCATTTATGGTGGTGTGCATCTCTAACACCAGTGCTTGGACAGCAGGGACTAAATGATACTGGGGACTTGTTGGCAGGCCAGCATAACCAAAATGATGAGATCCAAGGTCAGAGAGAGATCCTGTCTCAAAAATCAGGTGGAGGGTGACAGAAAAACACCTGAAGTCAACCTCTGGCCTTTATATATACATGCATGGGCATGTATAACTGCACACACACGCATACATCACACACAGATACACACACACACACACACACACAAATGAAAAGGTTAAAAAGAAAAACTCAAAATGTCAACCATTTTTTTCTCAATATCTCAATCACTATTATTGCACGTAGCTGACTTTGTTGTTAAGTCACATGAAAATGATGGCATGTGAGCTAGGGGTGAAGTCACAAGGTCCATAGGGGTGTCTGACTTGGATATGGAGTTGTAGGAGGAAGCACTAGGATTGTGTTATTTCCATAGAAGGTGGAGATGAGCTTTGTGATCTACCACAGGCAGAGAGGGAACGCCTGTGTAAAGCTGAGTGCCTTACAACTGAAGCCCTTTCTCTGAAACAGGGGTGAAAGAACGCACACTGCCGACCAGCTAACCACAAAGGAAGCTGCCTGCAAGGCTGGGCAACACTGAGCAAAGTGCACTCCAAAGCACTCATTTTTAAGGATGCAGTGATTCATCGTGATAATATATGCGTATGAGACTATTTGCATCTAACAGCATGACTTGCAAACACAAAGAACAAAACTCACAAAATTATGAAGAAATATTAAGTCCATCTCTAAGAGGGTTTATTGTTGCTGCTATTAAATGTATGTCTCAAAAAAATAAAAGATCAAGGCAACCAAAGGATAGAATTTGTAATAACTCGGCTAATAGGCTTGATTTAAGAGGCATATATTGTTACCTGTGTCCACTAAATAGAGATCACATATCCTCTTCAGTACACATGAAATATTTTACCAAGCTGGATGAGTGCTTGACCACAAAGGTACGCTCTAGGATTCCCAAAGGATACTCTGCAGGTTCCAGCTTTCCTAGTGAAGAGGCTGCGTGGGGGAAGCGTGAACGTGGGAGGAACTTGAACACTGGTCGCTCCATTATCTGCCTTGAGGTAAATTCCAGAATGAAGCAAAGTTAGTGCTATGTTTTGCTTTAAAACATTTTTACTAATTTTCTGAGAGTTCCATATGATGTATTTTGATCATATTCAGCTCTTAACTCCTCCCAGATGCACCCCTTCCCTAACCACCCAACTTTCTGTCCTCGCTTTGTGCTGCCCAGGTACTCTTGGATGTGTGGTCATTCACTGCAGTGGGGCCAGCCTACCAGAGGACACACTCTTAACTGACTCCTCCTCTCCTGCCAGCTATGCAGTGTCAATAGTCCCTCAGCTAGGGCTGGGGCTTTGTGCCCACCTCCCCTTCCATGCTGAGATTTTGTCTGGCCTGAAATTGAGCAAATCTTGTGAATGCTGTCACAACTGCTGTGAGTTCATATGTGCACTTCCCTATTGTGTTGGGAAAGCACCATTTTGTTGTAGTCATTCACCACTTATGGCTCTTACAATTTTCCACCTCTTCCAAGATAAGATCCCCAAGCCTTGGGAGGAGAAGTGTGATATAGGTGTTCCATTTAGGGCCAAGTACACCACTGTCTCTTATTCTCTGCATGCTGACTGGTTGTGGGTCTCTGTGATAATCTTCAGTTACAGCAAAAAGAAGCTCTTCTGTTGAGACTTGAGAGATACACTAATCTATGGGTACAATGATAAGTCATTAGGAATTGGTTTAATATGATGTCCATTTAGCAGAATAGTACTAGTAAGATCTCCCCTAGGTTCTATGACTCTCTAACCACAGGTCTTGGCCCTGATAATGGTGCCAGGTATGAGTTCCATCTTGTGGAGCAAGCCTTAAATCTAACCAGAAAATGGTTGGTTACTTCTATGACATCTATGCCACTGTCACACCAGTGGGCACATCTAGTTAGTCGGGTCATTACTGTGGTTCACAGGGTTTGCAACTGGGTAAGAGTGATGATTACTCTTCTCTTATGGCAGCACACACAGCACCTTCCAGCACTAGTCAGCAGGGATGAAAGCTAGCCACTAAGGATGAAGCTTCAACATCAACACCAGCTTGATTTCTCCATGTTCTAGGACTCATGTATGCAGTGTGTTCAGGAACAGGGTCTTACTGTCAAGTTCTGGAGGGTAACCAAGAGCAGTGTCAATAGCCAGTAATACTTGAGGGACCACACTGGCCAACAATTCCAAAAATGTAACCCATTCCTGGCGCTAGGCTTTTTATTTGCTAGTCTGTGGTAGCAGGATTGTGCCCCCCCCATTTAAACTCTTACAGTAAGCATGTGGACGTATTTTAGGAAGTAGTAGGTGTTGCCCCCGAGCTCCCTCCCCTGCTAACCTTCCATTTAACTCTCCCTGTCCCTTCATCCCCTTCCCGCTTTATGCCACTTTATTGTGTCTCCCCTCTCTTGAAAGTTCCTTTCCATGGCCCCCTCACTAGTTTCCACATCTAAATACTCAAAGCTAGCATTCATTCATATATGAGAGAAAACATGTGACATTTGTCTTCTGGGGTCCAGGTTACCTCACTCAAGATGATTGTTTTCAGTTCCATCCATTTACCTGCAAATTTCATAATTTTGCTCTTTTAATAGCTGAATAGTATGCCTTTGTGTCATTGTACCGTATTCTCATCATTCCTTCATCAGTTGATGGACATCTAGTTTCCATTTGCTGGCTATTGTGAATGAACAGCGGTGAACATAGATGAGCAGGTATCTCTGTATGAGATACAGAATTCTTTGCCCAAGAGTGATATAGCTGGATCACGTGGTAGACCTGTTTCTGGCTTTTTTGAGAAACCTCATACTGATTTCTGTAGTGGCTGCTGTACCAACTTGCAGTGCCCTCATTTTTAAGGACTAACGAGAAAAGAAGTAGCTCCAACCAAATAATGACTCAGTGCAATGTGAAGGCCCAGGGACATGACTGAAGTTGGCAGTTCAGAGACAGTAAACAGGAAGAGCTGAAGTAATGCAGAATGAGTAAGCCTGGCCACGATGTAGACCCTGGGCCTTAGGTCAGCATCAGGTTCGAGCAAAATGTGACTCCATTTCAGAAAATTATAGCCACTGTCACTAAAATACCTGGCTTGATTTGTGTGTATGTGTCTTGAATTTAAAGTTTGTTTTACATTTATAGTTACTATCTAACTACATTAGTAGCTAGACCATATCAAATTTATATTTGCTTGTGTAACAGAAATTGAGGAGGTCAGCTCTGGAAACCTGAGATGATTCCTCCATTATTTACTCATGTTAGAGAAACTCAGTGTAGTTGATTTTCCTAACTTGAATGGAAGATAAAGCACATAATGATGGTGTAATAAAAAGCACTAAGAATGAATACTAGCACTCGGACCATGCAATGTAGACTAGTCATGCTGCTAAGTACTCTCCTGGACTTCCTCACTTATGTCTCGTAGCTGTGCTATGAGGTAAGCACTGTTTATGTTTCCTCTTTTACTGATAAGGAAACTGGGGCTCAGAAACTTTAAGAAGTCTGTTCAACCAGGAATGGTGGCTATGCCTGACATCCCAGCCCTCAGGATGCTGAGGCAGGAGGATTGCAGAGTTTGAGAATGGCCTCAAAAACCACAGACAAAGAAGAAGAAAGAAAAAGAGGAGTGGTGGTGGTGGGTTTTCCCCAGAGTCTCTAGGACTATAAATAAACTCAGGGATGAGGTTTGAATGTAAGCATTGTCACTCTAGAGCATGAACTCTTCACCACTTTCCTGAACCAGCTTGTCTTGGTGCCAGACATTTCAAGCTGGCCAAAGCTAGATTGAAGCGCTCTTGACTTGTGGTCACATCAGATTTTCATTTCTGTGAAAGTGTGCTACTGAAGAGCAAGTCAAGATCCTACTGAAAGAAAAAGTCTTTAATTAGGCACATCTTATCTCAGAAAATTCAGGTCACCTAATCATTTCTTCTTTCATGTAGGAAAACTTGGCTTCTCATAGAACTTTCGGGCTATCTTGATTACATACTTGATGCCCTTCTATGTTTTCTTATCACCTGTAGCCCAGCAGGTTTTCAGGTTCAGGATCACACACTGATTCAATAAACACTTGAGTGAATGAATGAATCAATCAATCAATGTCTATTCTACTTATAAGTAGACCAGACTCCAGAAGGCTGTTCTCAAGTATATTTGCCTGTTAGTCCATAGTGACTCAAATAAATTTAACAAGTACCCAGAAGTATTTCTACTAAAGCAGGATATAATTCTGTCCTGTGAAACTTTAAAATCATGTCTACTTTTCTCCATTAAAGTTGTGTACAATTTATCCAACATCTTTTCCCAAAAAGGTTGCTTTGGTCACCATTGAAAATTGGAGCATTTAACATCTCTCCCACTCCTCGATGATATCTGCCAGTGGTTTGAGTTTTACTCACCTTCCATGCTTGATAAACCCCAATAGGAAGTCACTGTCCACCTACTCAGTACTGGGGCAGATCAGAAGAAAGCCCACGTGGAATGCTCTTATATAAATCCATGATCACATTTTGTAATTCCACATGGGAAAATGTAATTTTCTAATGGAGAGCTTCCACAGATACCATATGCCCCAACTTGTGATTCACGGAAGATACATAGCTTGGTGGTATGCTTGCAAAAAGTACAAGTATATATGTTCAAGTATGAACTACCTCAAGGAAATAGACGAGTTCAAGATGGGGGACATTCTATGACCTGCTTTTCAAAAGTGATAAAGTGATAAAGGACAGCTTGAAGAATCATTTCAGATTAAAGGTGGCCAGAGACGTCACAGTCAAATAGGGTGTGGGAGTCTGAGCTGGACTCTGGCCCAGGAATGTTAACAAGATAATCTATTAGAGTAGAAAGTTAATGGTGGATGCATGATAATTCCTTGATACTGACAGTTGTACCATGCTTACAGAAGAGACTGACGTTGGTGAAACTGAGGGAAGGGTATATGGAAATTCTTTTAACTGTGTTTGACCTTTTGTGGGTTAATTCTGAGAATTTCAAAATTAAAATTTAAGAAGAAAAATTTGACCCTGTAGCGGTTAGCTTTGCATATCGTTCAGCCATTGTGACATATTCCAGTAAGGCGTCTGTTCTTCCGAGTTCCTAGACACTCACCTAGTTGCCTTCCCCAACCTCAGTCACTAAGAAGGTGCGTGGAGACAAAAGTTTCCAAAACCCACCACTGTTCGGTCTGCTTCTCCATCTTCCCGACTGAGCCGACCCTGCTTTCCGGTGTATGCATTGTCGATGTGTCCTATCCGCGCCCCCAGCCAAGAAATTGCTTCAGCAAGTCGTCCCTTTGTCTCTTGCTGCATAATCTCTCTCATCTTCCCTCCCTCTCTCCTTCTCTTTCTTCCTCCCTGAAAATAACCAAGGAAATAAGACGTCATATCGTCCACCTTAAAACAAAATCAAAACCAAAAGAACTGCTCAAGGCCCCTCCCCCGTGAACCAGTTTCTGCCACATCTTGCTCCCTTCATAGTGAATCTTCTGAAATTTGCTTACAGTTACTATCTCTAGTTCATCCTCTCTCCTTCCTTTGGGTTCTAAAGGACTTGTGGCCATTTTTCCATCAATGAGAACCACCCTCACGTGATTGCTAGAGGTCTTCATAACTGTACTGCCAGTGGTTAGTTAGGACCTTGTCCCCTTTCCATGACCAGTGAGCAGTTTATCAGAAGCTGACCTCCTTCTTCTTGAGATCTGTGCTGAGTAGGCTATGTATGCCCTGCATTGTGACAGCCAGCACCCTGTGACTGGGTCTTTCCAGCCTCATCTGCCACGATTCCATCCCTCATCTTTGCCCTACCATGGCGACGTTGAAGATGTTCTTTTCTCAGGGCCTTTGTATGCCTCTTCTCAAACATTGCTTTCCCGGAAAGGCCTTTCCTGGTACTTAGAAGTTCAGTTCATATGGCTCTTTCTCTCCCATCTGTGCACACACTCTGTGCACACAGTTTGTACATTGCATAACATGCTCGAAAACCTGTTTCTCTTCCTAACTGCCGTATTCTCCAGGAGGCTCGTCCCTGTGTCTGCTTAGTTACCGTAGATTCCTTATGTCAGGAACTTGTCTCTGCTTCATGCACTGTTCCATCTCTGGTGCCTACAATAGTATCTGAGCACAGGAAGTATTCAATAAATATTTGTTGAGTGCATGAATGAGTGTGTGTGACTGCACCAGAACCTCCACACAGACCTTGGAGAAATAGACACTGAACCTGGAATCGCCTATGCCTTGGACAACTTCCAGCAACAATTCATCATGACATGTTATGATGCTGCCCCAGCTGCTGCACCACAATAGTTCCTAGATGACAGTGTAGCTTATTGCATGGGCAACCCCATTCCAATGTTTTGAGCAATTTGGTACTCGCCTGTCCATATCATTGCATCCATCCAGCTGCTTATTCCAAAATTATTAGTAATGTGTATTATTCCACTCACTTCTCTTAAGTTTTTATTTCTTTTTATTAGTAAGTATGCAAAGGAATAGATTTCTTTATGACATTTTAATATATGTATGTCATTGGGCTTTCTTCATATTCACCCACCACCGTTGATTTGTTTGGATGTTTATATATACATATGCAAACACATATTTAAATCTAAGTTCTGTGTGTGACAGAGAACACACTACATTTACCGCTCTTTTTTCCTTCCCTTTATCATCTCCTGTTCTCCCCTCCCCTCTACTTCCTGTGTGTGTGTATGTGTGTGTGTGTGTGCGTGCTTCACACGGGTGAGAAAATGTGCTATTTGTCATTTTGAATCTGGCTTATTTTGCTTAATATGATGATCTCCATTTTCATAAAAAGGACAGAATTGTATTATTCTTTACAATTGAATTTACTTCGGGGTGTGTGTGTGTGTGTGTGTGTGTGTGTGTGTATGCCATGTTTTCTTTACCCATTCATCTTTTTTGATTGTTTGGTTTGTTTTTTGAGACAGCGTCTCCCTGTAGCCCAGCTGTCTTGGAGCTCACTATCTAGGCCAGGCTGGGCTTGATCTCACAGAGAGATCTGTCTGCCTCTACCTTTTGAGTGCTGGCATCAAAGGCATGCCCACCATGCCTTCGCATCCAGGTTGGTTCTGTGTCTTGCTGTTGTGAACAGTGCTGCTATAACACGGGCACACATGGGTGTTCTCACTCCGGTCCTTCGGACCATGTGCGCAGGAGTGGGGGCACTGCTCTGTCATTTGGTAGATCTATGTTCAGCTGTGTTTTGCTTTGTTTTATTCGAGAAACCTCGATACTGCTCCTGTAGTGGCTGTGCTGTTTACATTTCCACCAACAATGCATAAGGGTTTCTCTTTCCTTGCATCCTTTCCTGCACTGTTGTGATCTATTGTGGTTTTTTCAAAAATTTTTATTTATTTTTATGTGTATGTAAGTGCACCCGGACATGCAGTGCCCACAGAGACCAGAAGAGGGTGTCAAATCACCTGGATTGGAGTCACGGAGAGTTTTTAGTCACCGTATGGGTGCTAGGAGCTGAACTTGGCTCCTCAGCCAGAGCAGCCCGTGCTCCTCACCACTGAGCCATCTCTAGTTCCCTGATCTGTTTTCTTGATGACAGCCATTCTTCCCAGGGTGAGATGGACTCTCAGTGTCATTTTAATTTGCATTCCCTGGTGGCAGAGGATGTTTCCATGTTTCCATGTATTTATTGACTTTTTTATTTCTTCTTTTGAGAGTTGTCTATTCAATTCATTTGCCCACTTATTGACTGGATGGGTTTTTTTTTTCTGGCATTTAATTCTTTGAGTTCTTATAGCTATTAATCCCTCATCAAATGTATAGTTGGCAAAGGTTTTTCTGCCATTCTGTAGTCTGTCTATTCACTCTGATGATTGTTTCCTTTGCTCTGCAGAAGGTTTTAACCTTGTGGAATCTCATTGTCAGCTACTGCAATTACTTCCTGAGCTACTGGAGTCCTTTTCAGAAAGTTCTTGTCTGTGCCTATACTTTGAAATGTTTTCCTCTAGCAGTTTCTGTATTATTTGGGTCTTACACTAAGGTCTCTGATCCATTTTGAATTGATTTTTGGTGCAGGGTGAGAGAACCGGATCTAGTTTCATTCTTCTGCATATGGATGTCCATTTTCCTCGCACTATTAATGAAGGAGGCTGTGTGTTCTCCAATGTGTGTTTTGGCAACTCTGTCAACAATTAGGTGGCTGGAGCTCTGTGAGTTTATTTCCTGCTCCTTTGTTCTATTCCAGTCTGCTCTACTCCATGTCTGTTTCAGTATCATGACCACCTTGTTCTTGTTACTGTGCTCTGTAGCATAATTTGAAATCAAGCATTGTGATAGTTCTAGTATTGTTCTTTCTGCTCAGGGTCAATTTGACTACTCAGGGTCTTTGTATTTCCATACGAGTTTTGGGATTTTTTTCTAGTCTTATGAAGAATGTCTTTGGAATTTTGATGGGAATTGCATTGAATCAATATAATGCCTTTGATAATCTGCAGCCGTTTTCTCAATATTCTGCCAATTCATGAGCAGGGGAGGTCTTCCTATCTCGTAGTGTCTTCTTCAATTTTGTTCATTGTTTTAAAGTTTTCATTGTAGAGACACCTCCTTAGTTAAGTTTATTCCTAGGTATTTTATTTTATTTTTTCTGGGGCTATTAGGAATGGGATTTTTTTCCTTTATTTCATTTTGGCAAGTCAATTAATGGTATATAGAAAAGCTACTTACTTTTGTATGGTAGTGATTTTTAATCCTGCTACCCTTCTGAAAAAATGTTTATCAGACTTAAGTTTCCTGGTGAAGCCATTAGGGTCTTTAAAATAAATATAGAACCATAGAACCATATGAACTGCAAATATAGACAGATATTAGACTTCTTCCTTTCCTACTTATTTTATCCCCCCATATGATGTATGTGTGTCTCTCTGTGTGATGTATGTGTGTGAGATATGTAAGGAGGTCACAGAACGTCCTCAGGTATTGGTCCCACCCTTCCAGCTTCTTTGAGACAGGGTCTGTCCTGTCCACTGCTTCATATGCCAGGCTGCCTGGCTCTCAAGCTTCATATGCCAGGCTGCCTGGCTCTCAAGCTCCCGGCAACTTTCCTGTCTCCTTTTGCCATCTCTCAGCCGGGGTGCCCTGGGGTTACAGATGCTTACACTATTACATGCAGCATTATGTCTCAGTCGGGGTACCCTGGGATTACAGATGCTTACACTATTACATGCAGCATTCTTTGAGTTCTGGGGATCCAAACTCAGACCCTCAGGCCTGTACAGCGAGTGTTTATCACTGAGCTTCTTCCCTATGTGTGCTCCTTTGACTTCTCTCTCTTGTCTCACTGCCCTAGCTAAGACGTCAAGCACTGTATTTAATGTGAGTTTGGAGAGTGGACATCCTTGTCTCGTTCCTGATTTAGAAAGAAATGCTTTCCGTTTTCCCCCAGTTGGTGTATATACTGTTCCAGTTACTTTCTGTTGCCATGAAAAAAAAAAAACAAAAAAAAAACCCTCTGACCAAAACCAGCTTAGGGAGGAAAAGGTTTATCTGAGTCACATATCTCGATCACAGTTCATCGTGAAGCTGGGGCAGAAACTCAGGCCAGGAACCTGGGGGAAGAAGCAGAGCACAGACCACAGAGGAACGCTGCTGCTTACTGGCTTTCTCCTCTGGCCTGTGCTCACCCTGCTTTCTTATACAGCCCAAGACCACCTGCCCAGGGTGGCAATGCCCACAGGAGGCTGGGCCTCGCACATCACTTAACAATCAAGAAAATGCCTCACAGACATGGCCACAGGCCGGTCTGATAGAGGAAATTCCCTAGTTGAGGCTCCTTCTTCCCAGGTGTGTCAAGTTGACAACTGAAGTTCTTCAACACAGCAGCCTTTATTATGTTGTTGAGGTATGTACCTTGTATTCCTAGTTTCTTCAAGGTTTTTATGATGAAAGAATTTTGAACTTTGTCAAATGCCATTTCTGTATCTAGCGATGTGATTTCTGTCCTATAGCCTATGCACTATGTTAAATCTATTGATTCATGTATACTGAACCTTCTTCACATACCTGGATTGAAATACATTTGATCAAGTATATGACCATTCAATGTGCTGTTGAATTTCATTTGCAAGTACTTTTAGAACTTTTGTGTCTATATTCATCCTCAAAAATGAGCTATAGTTTTCTTTCTGCTATTTTGTTCTTATCTCATTTTTGTTTCATAGAATGAGCTTGGAAGTGTTCCTTCCCTTTTTATTTTATTGAACAGTTTAAGGATCATCAATGCTAGCACTTCATTAAATGTCTGATAGAATTTGATAATGAACCCGTGTGATGGTCCTAGACTTTTCTTATTACTGTTTCAATCTTATTAGTCACTATAGATCTGTTTAAGGAAGTTATATCCTCTGGATTTGATTTTATAAGCCACATGTGTGGATATAGGAATTTATCCACTTCTAGACTTTCCAGCTTTGTGAAATATGTCTTCACAGTACTCTATAGCTACCCTCTGAATTTTGTTGATTGTTGTTGTAAAGTCCCTTTTGTTTTCTCTCATTTGGGAGCATTTCTTTGCTTCCTTTGGTTGGTTGAATGTGTTGAGTTTGCTTCTCTTTGTCAAAGAGCAAGTTCTTGTCTCATTGATGCTTTTTCATCTCATTTACTTCATTTCCGCCACAATCTTTGGTATTTGTTTTCTGTTACTGCTTTTGCACTTTGCACAAACCACTCTTGTCTATCTAAGATGCTGAGATGCATCAAGTTATTTACTTGAGATCACTCTGATTTTTAATGTTAGCACTCATAACTATAAACTCCTTTTAGAACTGGCTTTGCTATATCTCAAAGAGTTCTCATAAGTTATAATTTTGTTTTTATTTAATTCTAGAAAATGTTTAATTCCATCCATGATTTATTTAATGACCCATCCACTGGTCATTTCATAGTGCATTGTAGCTGGGAATGGTGGTACAGATCTGCTAATCTCAGCACTCAGAAGGCAGAGAGAGGCACATCTCTCTGAAAGTGAGGCCAGTTACTCTATATAGTGAGTTCCAGGCCAGTTGGGGCTTGAAAGGAACTCTGTCTCAAAAACAAATAAACTAAAAACAGAGTTGTTGTATTGTCTGATTTCTATGTATTTGAAACAAATTACTTCTTTAGTTTCTTTTGATCTTGCCTACTAGTTTTATTCCACTAAGATCTGGTAAGAGAAAGAAATTATATTGTTTCTGTATTTTTTAAGTCTTGCTTTATGACTTAAAATATGATCTACCATTAAAAAGTTCCTTGGGCTGCCAAGACTAATTCAGCATCTTTTGAGTAGTATATTCCACAGATGCCTGTTAAGACCATTTGAACTATGATGCAGTTTAACCCTGCGGTGTCTTTGTTGATTTTTAGTCTGAATGAGCTATTTGTTGATGAGAATCAAGTCTTGACGTCATCTACCTTGTATTAGTACTAATCTGTCCTTTTGGGTCCATTATTGTTCTATGAAATTGAGAGGCTCAATGTCCAATGTATATGTATTTACAGTTGTTGTATCTTCTTGCCTGATTGTTCTCTACAAAAAACATGTCACCTTCTTTATCTCTTCTAATTTTGGCTTCAAGTCTCTTTTATCAGATATAAGAATAGCTATCCTGGCTCGGTTTTGGCTTCTGCTTACTTGGTATATTGGATCCCATCCTCTTGGAGATTTTGATGCTTTCTCTCTTCATTTCTACTTCTTTTTGTCTCTTCTTTTAGGTCCTTTCAACATTCTTGAACACTTTGCATGCAGTGTACAGGCTAAGGTTGATGTTATTTGTAACCTGCAATGACTTCCGGGTTTCTATAAAAACACAACTGTCTGTAGACCAGAGATTGTAAATTAGTGGCCACTGGATCCACCAGTTACAAGTTAGCAAACATAACACCGACGTTTTTAAAATCCTTTGCCAAGATTAAACAAATCAGATTTTTTTACACAAAATACAGATTTGGGGTTCCTGGACGTGTGTGCATTCTTTCTGCTGCTGCCTTCAGGCAAAATATATTTTCCAGGCTATGGCAGCACCTGGCACTCATGATCCACCCATTTCACTCATGCTAGCCACACAACTGGTCTTTGTGGGCACTTACAACGGACTCAAATCACAAGTAGAGAAATGACCTAGAGGCTAAAAATACTAAAGGAACTGACTGGGGCAGGCAGAGTGATCACAGTTATTCCAAACACACAGTTATTCCCTCCCTCCCTCTCCCTCTCCCTCGCTCATTTCTCCTGATTTAGACAAGATAAAAAGAGCAACCTGGTGAGAAGCATTCTTGTCCTCATTGTCTCATTACTTTGCCTATAATTCAGAAAGAACTAAGAGATCTTCAGAAGGCTGAACCTTTGCTCTGTTAATCCCTGACCAAACTCTGGAATGATCATAGGAGCTACTAACCCAGAGGAGTTAATATGTGACCCCTGCTCATGTATTTTTAACCTTTTATGGCTACTACATGCTTCATTCAAAGGAAGGTATCCCTCTGCTGGTTAACAAGCCCCCAATCTTTATCTATAAAAAGTACAAAACCAAAGGGCAGAAGGAAAGATCAATGTTAATTGCTACAGAGGTTCAGTCCTAAGAGGGTTAGAAGCAAAGAATAATGAACTTCAAAACAGAGGGTAACTCCATCCTAGTCACTGCCGTGTTCGTAAGAACTGAGTAGCTCCCAGATGGCAGAAATAAGAAGGAAGGAGAGAATGAATTTAGATGTTATTGCAGGCAGAACCAAGTTTTGATATTTGATAGGCACTTCCAGGGCGCTGATGGAAGCAAATCTTGCACACTGGTGAAACAGAAATGAATTTTTTCATATTTCTTTTTAAAAATTGTTTTTATTTATCCCTCCATAATTTCATGCATGTATATTTTAATCATACTCATTGTCATCACCCTTGCTACCCTCTTTTATCTCCCCCAAAGCCTCCCTTCTCCTCTTCCTTCCAGCTTGTGTGTGTGTGTGTGTGTGTGTGTGTGTGTGTGTGTGTGTGTGTCCCACTGAGTTTTAGTAGGGTCCATTGCATAAGCATGGTGAGGGATTACTTCCTGGAGCATGAACAACTTACCAGTGGCTTCACTGTGTAGAAAATGACTTCCCTCCTCAGGCTCTAGATTTCTGTTTGGTTCATGGGACTTGGCTTTTCACCACAATTTTCATCCCCAGAATATAATTCTTCTCAAAACAAACAGAACCGAAAGTGTGCATGCCTCCTTTCTTATTGTTACGTAGGCTTTACTGAGCACAGAGAAGCAGGAACGAAATAGTCCTTCAGGAAGAAAACATACCTTATGTCAGTGTGTCCCTCAGATGGACAGAGGGACTCTGTCACCCTAATTTTATGTTCATGTACAAATTTCTACTCACTTGCTTCTAAGTACTTGCTCCTGCAGAGTTTTCTCCATCCCATGGGTTTCATCAGCTGTATGCAGATTAGTGTCAGAGCTGTATCTTCAGCTCTGACCTAGCTCTATACTCTGGTCAGATACTTTATATAACCCAGGGGCCAGCTCTCCTGAGCTATCTGCACCTCAGCCTCTTACAGTCCAGTAGATTTCATCTTGTCTTGTCTAAAGTTCAGTGTTCAGTTCAGAGGATCACCTATCATCCCCTGACTTCACTAGATGATGAACCTCAGACTCACCCTTGATTTAACCTCCTTCTTTACCCTCAGTAGACGGTCTCCACGAGTCTCTTCTGGTTGCCTCGCGTTCCCGTTGCTGTCTGGTCCTTAGCCACAGTTTCCCAACCTGTTTGGTCCAGCTGCTTATACTCACCTCCTGATTAGCCACTAGGCTGATCTAAAAGTGGCTAATTTTATTTGATGCTTTACTTAGATCACATTCCCTAGAGCTCCTTTTTTTGTATCCAGTGTTTGCTTCGTATCTTTTTATATACAGTAATCACTTGCTTAAAAAGTAGAATGACTGGCAAGAGTAATCAGAATAAGGAAGCTATGTCATATGAATTTGCTGAAGTTACATTAACTATCCTTTGACCTAGTATGTGGAGAATTAGCAGCTGGTTCATATCTCTATTTAAAGAATGGAGAACGTGGCCACAGACATTTCCATAGCGCAGCTGCAGGAAAGCAGGGAAGACTAAAGTCATCTTTTTTTTTCAATTTGGCACTCAGTTTCTTTGCCTTTAAGAGAAAATGTTGAAACAGGTGCCCAGAATCTAATAGATGCAAAATAAATCCTACTTGAGTCTCGTGTGTGTGTGTGCGTGTGTGTGTGCGCGCGCGTGCGCGTGCGTTTGACTATGGAAGCAAGAAGACAACCCGGCCTCAGGTGCTACTTCTCAGGCACCACCCCCCCCTCTTTTGTTTGGTAGGTGGTCTCCCACCTGGGGCTCACCAAGCGGGCAGTATTGACTGGATCACAGAGCCCAGGAATCTGCCTGTCTCCACCTTCCCTTGATGACAAACACAGAGAAAGGCACGTTTCATTTTTCTAATGTGGTTCTGGGGAGAACTCAGGTCCTTGTTTTTGCAAAGCAAGTGCTTTACTGACTAGCTATCTCCCCAGCTTCCTACTTGAGTCTTTTCAAACCTTTAAAAATTATTGTTTTTTATTTTATGTGTATGAGTATATTGCCTGCATGCACCCATGGTGTGCAATGCCCTAGGAGGTCAGAAAAGGGCATCAGATCCCCTGGAACTGGAGTTTTGGACGGTTGTTAGCCGACATGTGAGTGCTGGGATTTGAACCTGGGTCTTGTGCAAGAGTGGTTAGTGCTGAGCCATCTCTCCACCCACTTATTTGAGTCTTAATAAGATTGAATAAACTTAATGACAGAATGGAATATTGAAGTTTTGTGTAAATTAGTCTATGAAATTCACATTCAGCTAAAATTTGACAGCAAAAAGAACCCCCATGAAAAATATGTTAACACATTTCTCTAAACACATTTACTCTAAAAAGTAACACTGTAATATATAGAGGTGGGATTTTCCCCCAAATGCATGTAGGTTTAACTGCAACAGGAGACCACCTTGGCCAGATCTATGGGTACACACAGAATCAGAGTTTATCTCTTAATGCTGTCTAACTCCAGAGCTTTTGCTTTTACCTTATACTATCCTTCTCAGATATTTTCATCAGTTTATTTTGTTTCTACTTACTTTTTAGGCTTGCATTGTTAAAAGGATTCCACCTTTTGATTTTTACTCTTCCATTTTCTAGGTTTATTTTAAAACTTTGTCCCTGTATTTGAATACCTGGTGACTAGAAGAGTTTCAAACGCGGCCGTTGAAGCAGCTCTGCTTATAAAAGTGGAGGAATTTTGTATTTCCCAGGGGCACACTGCAGGAAGGGGCACACCTGCACTGAAGTCTATGTCTATTCTTGTGCTTTTGTCAGTGGCAATGGGTTGGAAAATGTCAGTGAGCATCTAGGGACTCCTTAGAAGCCACAGGTATGTGAATTTTCAGCTTCTGAAACAGCTGAACCCTGCATCATTTGCTGAATTTCATTTTTTAATTCCTAGGGATATCATAGAATAACATTTTTATGGGCTTGACATTTTATGAAAATCAAATTTGCAGCTATGAACAGCCCTTTTCCTTTTACGAGCTACCTGACAATAACAACTCTAATTTGCTTTTGGTTATATCCCTTATCAGAAAAGAGTGGTAGAATTAGAATTAGATAGATGTAAAGTCAACATTTATGTTACAGCTGTCTACATAAACCCTCTATAAGCCTTTATACTTGACAGTGAATTTTAGATTTATATTTAAAGTACCTATATTTGCTCTTTGGTGTAACGTGTAAATGGCATGCTGTTTATAGAATCAATTTGCCTTCTCACCCGATCAGAATATGTATTGAATTTGACTATATGCAGTGCACATTAGGTGCTATGGGAGATGCAAGTCCTGTGGTTTGGAAGCTGAGTCTCATTTGGGAGACATATGCATCAATGTTTATATTTACTGGTCCCTATGTCTGAAATGACAGTCCTCACACTCCTTAGTTGCCTGGTCAGCTTCTAAATGCTTCTCAAGCCCAGCCACATATCATCATCATCTCTATCCCCTTTTTCTTTCTTTAATATGTATGTATGAATGTGTGTGTGGTATGCCTGCATGTGTGTGTGTGTCTGTAGGTGTGTGGGCACCACGTGCCTGTGGGTGCACATGTAGACCAAAGGTTGATGCTAGTGTGCTTCTCCATCACTCTCCACTTCATGTTTTGAGGCAGGGTCTCTCACTTAACCTAGAGCTCACCAATTCAGCTAGCCCCACTAGCCAGCTTGCTCTGGTGGTTCCGTCTTTGCCTAGTCTGGGATTACAGACAGGCTGCCATTCTCCCCTGATGTTTTCATAGGTTCTAGGGATCTGAATTTAGGCCCTCATGCTTGCATGGCCATTGAGTTATCTCCACAGCTTTCTTGTATTCCTTAATTGACAAAATATTTGCCTGGGGAGATAACTCAGTAGGTAAAGTGACCTGAGATCAGTCCCCAGCACACATGTAAAAAAGCCAGCCACAGTGGCATACACTTGTAACCCCAGATCTGGGGAGGTCGACACAAAGACCTTGACTGGCCAGTCAGTCCAGCCTTTTTGGCAAGCTCCAGGTGCAGTGAGAGACCTTGTCTCAAAAAAGTAAGGTGGAGCTTGACAGAGGAAGACACCAGGTGTGGACATCTAGCTCCACACACATCTGCGCACACACACATACCACAAACAAAAACCGATAAGATTCGATGTTTTGCTCATCTCGAAGACTTAGCGTTTTTGTGATAACAGCATTGAGAAGCCTGGTACCCATCTCCTGTGACTTTGGAGTACTGTGTCTCTCTATCTGGTGCTTAGCACAAGGCATAAATGGGAAGTGAAGACTTTTCAGACAATGGTGGTAGAGCATTAAGCCACACGTGGAGCCCTACTGGACATAGGCCCCTCTGAGACTGCATGCTTCCAAACTCTGGATGCTAGCCCTGACCAAGAATCCTCCCTTTATCCCCAATCTTTGCTTTCTTTCCTCTTAAGTCCAAAAGTACCTGTCCACAAGCCACTCTTAACACGTCCCAGTTATGCTTCTTCAATGAATTGCATCCCAACAAAAATATTGAGGTCCCATACACAAGTTCACCAATCAAATGTGTCCTTATTTGGAAATAGGGTGCTTGGAGACATTCAAATTAAGATGAGATCATTAGGATGGAGCATCATCCGATATTACTGTCTTCCTTTAAAACGGGGAAATTTGGACACAGAGACGTACAGTCATGGGCAGAAATCAGATGATGTCTTTAGGAACCAAGGATGATAAAGGGTGCCTGTAACCCATGAGGAGCTCAGAGAGTGGCATGGAATAAGCATCTTTCACAGGCCTTGGAAGGAACCAGTCTGCCAACACCTTTCATGTCAAACTTCTAGCTCCTGAACTTACAGAAAGTGTATTTCTGTTATTTTAAACCATTTAGCATGTGGTACTTGTGCTACAGCCCTAGGAAACTAATGCAGATCCTAAAATAGCTCTCTCCACTGCTTGAAGGGGTTGATGATTAATTTTATGTGTCAACTTGACCAACCCAGGTGGAGTGCTGGAGTGCCCAGATATTCAGTCAAACGGTACTCTCTTTTTGTGTGTATGACAGTGCATTTGTGTAAGGTGAACAATTAGGTTGGTAGACTGAGTAAAGCAGGCACCCCTCCCTAATGTTGGTGGCCCTCATCTAATCTACTGAGGAATTTCAAACTTGATTTGTTCTTGTTATATTTAAATGCCAAGTTATTCATGGAGAAGAGCATTTGGGAAAGGACAGGATAGACGTGTCAAAGGTTATAAAAAGACAAGGACACTAAGCACCGAGGAGAGCCTAATGACAAGAGGCTTCCTAACTCTTGTTAGGAGAGTGGTGGATACCAGAAGAGGCAGCCTCTTCCCCAAGTTAATGAGAATCACTAACATGATTATACTCTGTTGGTATAAGAGAGATTGTTCCCTGACTGGTTGCCTTTGAACTGGGACATTGGCTTCTTTACCCTTTGTACTCAGACTGAAAGCCTGTGTTTTCCTGAGTCTCTAGCCTGCTAGAGCTCAGACTACAGATACACCAGGCTCTCCTGAACGTCAAGAAGAGTCTGCCTCTGTAGGGCATAGAAGTATATGAGTCATGTGTACACATGTAAGCAAATGTATGCATCCTGTTCTGGAAAACCCTACGATGCGGACAAAGTTGAACTGTGTCACACTGATTAGAGATCCAGCATTAGCTCTGTTCAGCCTCTACCTTCTCCTCCATGCACTCCCCAGCTCTGTACCCTTGACTGTCACAATACGCAACTTCGGTTCCTAATGTGCCTTGCTTCCTCTCCCTGCTGGTCTTTCATACATACAATTCCCTATGCTTCCCATGCCATCCTTCGGGTCCCAGCTTAGTCTTCTTTATGAATTTGACAGACATCTGTGAAATCCCGGTGCAGTATTCAGAAGCTAATGAAACAAACTCAGCCCTTGGATTTTTGGAACTCCATAACTTTTTGGAAACCACTCAGCCAATGAGCCAATAAAATACAAGATTCCAGGGCTGGAGTGACGGTTCAGTGGTTAAGAGCACTGGCTGCTCTTGCAGAGGACCCGGGTTTGATTCCAGCACCCGCATGGTGGGTTAAAAACTGTCTGTAATTCCAGTTCCAAGGGATCTGAGGCCTTCTTCTTACCTCTGTGGACGTTGCACGACATGGGTGCACCTACCTACATGCACATAAAATAAAAATAATAGATAAAAATATTTAAACACATACACACACACACACACACAAGATTTCAGCAGAATGTTGGAGGCCATGAGATCCATGGACTGTGGAACAAAGCTGAACAGCAAGCCTGTAATGACAGAAGCAATGCATATCACACCATGGGATGGGCACCCAGCGGAACTCAGGACTCTGGGCTACTGATCCTCTTGAAGGCAAGAGGTGCAAGATGGAGTCTAGACACAGGAAGCTTGGTAGTTTATATATAGGACAGAGCCTCATTCCCCACCCATCCTGTCTTCTACCTTGCTATAAAAATAAAATAGACATCCAGAGAAAAAGAAAGGACTTTTGGCTATGGCTGTGGTTTGAGAATTTGGCCCCTTAGCCATTTCTCTCAAGCTCACTTGCCATTGTAACAGTGTTGGGAGGTGGGACATAGTCCAGGAGATTCATAGTCCAGGAAAGCCTTGCCCTGATGGGTGGGTCTAATGTCATTATAAAAGGGAGGTTCCAGCCCCTTTTGATTTGTACCCTCTTACCTTCCACCACATGATGACGTAGTAACAATATCTCACTTCATGCTGCTGCCTTATAATGAACTTTTCCCATCCCCAGAATTGTGAGCCAGTGAGTATTATATTTGTTTTTTTCGAAATGTTACTGTCTGTGGCTTTCTGTGATAACCACACAAAGTGGACTAGGAAAAAAATGGAAAATTTCTGGCAGTGGAACATGAAGGAAAATGTGGGGAGCCCCCAACCCATGAGCCACAATATGCAAATGAATGCAGTTCCAGGAAAGAAAACCGGAGAAGAGAGGAAAGGGAGAGGAAGAAAGGAACTGAGGCTGGACGTGGCGGGGGTGGGCACGCCTTTAATCCCAGCCTGTGGGAGGCAGAGGCAGGATCGGGCAGATCTCTGAGTTCTAGTCCAGCCTGGTCTATGTAAGATATTCCAAGCCAGCTGGGGCTACATAGTGAGACCTTTCTCAAATAAATAGAAGACAGTTAAATAGATGATAGAGAAATGATAGATAGATAGATAGATATGAAGAGAGAGGGAGAGGAAACGAGGGGGAGGGGTGGAGGAAGGATAGCTCAGAATGGAAAGACTTGGATTTCCAGATTAAGAGAAACCATGGGGTACCTCACACAGTAGATGGAAAGAGATCCACACTGAGACCTATGATGCAAACATTTCAGAATACCAGGTGTAAAGGAAAGCTCCTGAAGCTCCAGAAGAGAAGCAGGGATGACATGAGAGGACAGGCATGCGATTTCTCAACAGCAGCACTAATCTAGAGGGCACTGAGCAATTGTTACACAGCACTGAGAGATAATGACTTCCCCGTGGATTTCCAAGAATGCGGGGATATGGGTTTTCAGCTGCCAAATGTCTCAAGAAATTTATGGCCTGTGCATTCTTCAGAATCTAGTAGAGGATGTGCTCAGCTATAACAAGGAAGTAGACCAAGAAAGTGGAGGGTGTGTGGCAGCTGGAGCAGGACGATGATAGTGAGACCTTCTTAGGCAGCTGGATGCCTGACCAGACAAAAGGACCACACTACAGAAGGGGTGTCTCTAAGGCTGCAGGAGAGGAATGGATTCATGCTTCAAGTCCCCAGTCCTCCATTTTAGCACTGTTAGAGAGGTCAGTATGGTATTCATAATAAGTGTGCAGAGAACCAGCAAATTTTTTAAAAATACAAAAGTATAGTGCATGTCACTACTGAGGAGTGTGTGTGTGTGTGTGTGTGTGTGTGTGTGTGTGTGTGTCTATGTGTCTGTGTAGGGTGTTCAAGGTCAGAGCTTGTTCGCTTTCCACCATGTTTGACACAGGGTTCTTTGTTATTCCTCACCACAGAATTCTCCTGTCTCTGCATCCCATCTGGCTGTAGGAGTGCAGAGACTAGAGACATGTGCTACCATGCCCAGCTTTACATGGATGATGGGGTTTCAAACTCAAGGCCTCGTGCTATGTGTCAAGTGCTTTTACCCAGTGAGCCACCTCCCCAGCCTAGTTATGAGTATTTTGATAGTGGTTATAAAAACTGAATATTGATTCAATGAAAAAGTTGTTATAGCTTTAGAGAATGATGAGTGAGGGTCAAATAGGAAGTAGAAATGAAAGTTATAAACAAGATATATAAATAGTATGCACACATCATCTCTATGTAGCTTATCTCCGCAGTTGAGATACAGTATAGCACAGCATCCAAAAATATAGAGCTGATGGGCTGGAGAGATGGCTCAGTGGTTAAGAACACTGGCAACTCTTGCAGAAGACCAAGGTTCGGTTCCCAGTACCCACATGACAGCTAACAACCACCCAAAACTCCAGTTCCAGGTGATTTGACACTCTCTTCTGGCCTCCACAGGCATTGCATGATATGGGTATACTTAACATACATGTAGGCAAAATACTTGAACACATAAAATAAAAATAAACAATTATTTTTAAAATTACAGAGCTGATAGCAGAGGAAAGGGCTGGACTATTGAAAATAGTTGTTTCTGAGAATCAGAAATCAGGAGTGTGTTGTCTAGAGAGTGATGCTTTATAAGAGGCCACAGGACTTCTAAAACTATGTGCATATATGCCTTTGATTAAAAAATTAAAACTAACATAACCATACAACATGTACATACAAATATTGATAAAAATATTCACAGTATCAAAAAAGTAAATAATCCAAATGGCCACCAGTTGATAAATGGACATTAAAATGTGGTTTAGTCTCATATAATGGACATCATTCTTTTTGTGTTTTTTTTTTTTATTTTTAACACAGGGTCTCCCTGTAGCACCAGCTGGCTTGGAACTTGCTATGTAGACCAGCCTCGCCTCAGTTTCACAGAGATCCTCCTGCCTCTGCCTCCCCAGTGCTGGGATTAAAGGTGTGTGCCACCGTGCCTGACTTGACATCCTTCTTTTATAAAGAGGAACAAAGGTCTAGCAAGATGTCATAGCAGATAAAGGCACTTGCTGCCAAATCTGGGACTTGAGTTCAATTCCCAGTACCCACATGGTGGAAGGAGAGAACTGACTTCTGCAGATTGCCTTCTGACCTCCATATGTGCCATGTGGCATGCACCATCTGCCTCCACACACAAAATAAAATGTAATAAACACAAAAAGGAATGAAGACTGACACGTGGTGGAGGGTAGATGGGCCTGGAAAACATACTGTGAGAAAAGTACTCATCATAGCAAAAAAGTAGGAGATTGTTTGGCCCTGGCAGAGCATACCTATGATCTTAGCAGCACTCAGGCAGCTGAGACAGGAGGATGAAGAGGACGCATCCTCTCAAAAATAAAATAAAATGAAGAAAACAATATCTGATTCATGGCATTATTGATTGAGAATAAATGAAATAATATGTATATCAAGGGTCTAAACTACAGCCTGACATAAATATTAAATGACCAGCTATCACAAAGGATTTAATCCTTGGCTTTCCAAGTTCTTCACACATCAGTGTACTTGACAGTCATAACCACACAAAACAGAACTATTCTTTGTGTGTGTGTGTGTGTGTGTGTGTGTGTGTGTGTGTGTGTGTTTTTTTGAGACAGGGTCTCCCTGCAGCCCCAGTAGCATAGAACTCACTGTGTAGCCCAGGCTTGTCTTGAACTCACAGAGATCTCCCTGCCTCTACCTCCTGAGTGCTGGGTTTAAAGGTGTTCGCTACCACACCTGGCTAACAGATGCTATTCTTATCCCATCTTCTAAATGAAGACCCCCAAGGTCAATGATACTAAACCATTTGTCCAGAGTCACACACACGTTCATCAATAAAGCTGAGATTTGACCCCAGGTACCTGAGCCAATACTTTCACTCAGTCACTCCATTATGCAGATGAACTATTATTAGGGGTTAAGACTGTGGCTGCAGAGATGACATCAGGAAAGCCAGGAGGGTCATGGGGAGTACAGAACGGAGGCTGAGGTTTGGTGGAAGAGGCGGCAGCCGAGGCCCGTGGAGGGAGAATGGGAGAGATCCATTCTGGGTGCAGGGCAGAAGGGAGCACTATCTTCAGAGAAACCAAAAGCTACATCAAACTAAAAGTCATCATGAACAGGTTTAAACACTGACTGGGAACCCCTCTTTGGGAAGGTTGTATCTAAAGCCTCCTAAAAAATTGCTTATAGCCAGGTAGATTCTCACCACTGAGAGGCAGATGAAGAGATGAGGAGGAGGCAGGTGTGACTGGCAAGGTGGTAGGTGGCTGGTGGCTGGAGAGGATCAGAGCTGTGCTGATGTGAAGGTAGCAGGGGACTCCACCACCTCCACGGTCAGAAGCAAGCCCAGTCCGTCGGCTTTCATCATCTCGAGGCCGCAGTCCTGTGCCTCACTTTGACTGGAACCAGAGCCTAGCAGTGACAAGAGTGTTTCCCTTCCACTCTCCTCAAATCTGCATCTGCTTCACATGGTGCTGGTTTCTCATCCCTCCACTGTACATGACCGTTACCTACATACATGCTTCCCCCACTGGACCTTGTCTTGAGAGCAATGATAGTGTTGGATTTCTGACTTCAACACTAGTTCTTACATGTTAGTGGGACCGATGCAAAGGTGTGTTTTCCTCTTCGTGGAGCCCTCGTGTCTCCTGTGACTGGCATTAGCACACACAGAGCATTCCTTCTTTCTGCCTCCCAGGAAAATGAACTGTGGATTGGTTCTTTTTTATGAGGCTTGGCTGTTGGGTCTTCACCCATCCTGAAACCATCAAATGGAGAACCAGACCAGGCAAATAACCTGTCACCACACATCTCACCCTTAAGCCAATCAAGACACTGTGTATGGAGTCTTGCTACAAGGCCTTAAGATCACTATTATTCCCATTAGCGTGGAAGCCACAGTGTTTCACTGCTGTGTGGTATGGCCAGTCCTGTAAGCACCATGCAGGGATGTTCCTTTGGTGTCTTGAAAAGAGTCGGGTGTGGGCTGGAGTGATGGCTCAGCAGTTAAAAACATTGGCTCTTCTTCCAGAGGACCCAGGTTCAGTTCCCAGCACCCTCTTGGTGGCTAACAATCAGTCTTAACTCCAGTTCTAGGGAATCCAGTGCCATCTCTGACTTCTACAGGTACTGAACATACACAGTACACCCACATACATGCAGGCAAAACACCCATACACAGAAAATAAATTTTTTAGAAAAGAGTCTTTTTTTCTCTGCCACTTATTAATTAGGGTCCCACTCACTTCCTTACTGTTAAGACATCAAAAAAAGGTTCTTTCTAGAATAATTTCTAGAATATTTACTAGAACCATGTCTAGACAAACACCATCTTCCCATGTCTTCTTGTGACCGACCACCCTCTTCCCCATAACGAACCATATGGTTTTCTGAATACAAAATAACCAACTATTGGATGATGAAGACAATACAGTATAACATTTGAGGATAGGACCAGGAAATTTCTAGGGAAATCAACAAAGCAAAGGAGGCCTAAGGCAGCTACCCACAACCAATGGAATAGCGCCACACCTTGATAGGAGTCATGGCTCCTAGAAAACACAGATACCTAAGAAGGATCAGATCTCAGATACGCTCAATTCACCATCTGACCTGGGAGCCTAGCCATCCTGTATGAACCCCTGCTAAATGGCAGTATTCCCTTTGCTGCTGAAGACATATTAACTCCAGACAATGATAGATTGTGCTCAGTACTCAGTCAACACAACCCAGAGCCAGTATGGGAACTTGAGGATTTTATATTGAAGACAGGAATTTTCCCTAAAGACAACTATTCGGGGTTTTGGGACATGGCATGGGGAGGTTTTTCCTTCCTCCACGCTATCTTTATACATTGTGCATTGAAAATCTGGTCCATATGAAGGAATGGAGCTGCCCTTGTAGAGATAACTACCTGTATCACTCACCACAGTTCTTTACAGGAAACGTCTAAATAATTGAAATCTCTAATTGGGTTAAAGAGATCCTTAGCACGTGGGTGTTCTATAAATAAAAGAATGGGTAAATAATATAGTACTTAGTGCTGCTCTTAAAGAGACCGTTTTGTTTTGTTTGCGCCAATAAGATCATTACTAAGGGACTTGAAGGGTTTGGTTTCTCCCAAGGAAAGCCCTGCTTATCTAGGGTACACACTGCCTTTCCCCTGAAGCTCTTTCATTGGAAATGAATAATTGGCTGTAAGTAGGTAGGCACCTGGGCTTTGCTTTGAGCACCTAGAGTCAGACAAAAAAGTTCAGCTGGCAAGCTGACCTTCTGTCCCTATCTGCAATCACAAAGGTTTAAGTAGCCCAGGGCCTACTTAGCGACAGCTGAGAGGCCGCAGGACAGAGCAGAATGCTCTCAGAGAAGAGGAAGTGGAAGGAGGCTTCTGGATTTCACTGTGACCTGTTGTCAGGTGATGTTTTTAGGGGGAGGGGACATGAAAAAAAAGTTAAGTGAAATGTCCTTATAAAGACAAAATCTATTTCTTTCCTGACTGGTGATTTGTCACTGCAGTGACTTCCTGCCTTGTGACCGCACACCCGGGCTTGACAAAGCTGTTCTGCAGATCAGAGAGACCAGGGTTTCTGATCAGACACCAGCGCCATCAAGAACAGTTTTTCTACGAGGTAAAGTTGCTTCCTTTTCCTTCTTCTAAGTGTTTGGGACACAGTTGGGGTTCTGGTTCCATGGACTTTGAGTTTTGCCTTAAGGGGGCTCCAGATCTGAGTACCTGTCCCCTGAGCTCTGTGTGTCCCGCCTTCCTCCAGCCGCCTGGGGGACCTGCAGCCCTTGGGGTGGCCCTTGGGGTGGAGCCCTTAGGTTCCCTGTATTGGTTCATAAGAAGTTATCTGCAGTTATCACTCCTCTAAAACTATGACTTTTCCCCTCCTGCATTTGAAACCAGACCATGTTCTGATGTATGCCTATAGCGCTGTTTCAGGGAGAACATTTACTGTGATTTTGCCTACTTTAAAAATGTTTTTGGGAAAGTGCATATTGATCAGTTAGACTGTACTGCTGGTTGGACTAATGGGAATGGCTTAATTTTAGCTTCTATGGTTGTTTTTCTTAGAAACAAGACACAAACTTCCCTGCAATCCTTTAGTGGGTATATTAATATCTTAGGTCGTATGTTACCAAATGTGTAACATTCTGGTTATGTAAATGATTTTTGGCACCACAGTTTTTAATGTCAGTGCTTCCTAGCCACATAGAATTAGAAGTCTCCTCTCCTTCATCTGTTCTCTAAAAATAAAAGCAGTTAGTATCCTTGGCTTGTACTGTTTTCTTATAGGTCTGTCTGGGTTATGTGTTAATGCTTAAAGCCATGCAAATGAATGCTAGATTAAATTCTGAAGGAAGCCTTCTGTCTATAAAGGAATTTATTTTAAACTGCTGAAACATAAAGCCTTATACTATTGCAGTATCTATCAGTTTTTATTTATTCTCACTATCAAACAACCCTGAGACTTACGAATAAACATAAACCATGCAGACTGACGATGACATACCAGTCTGTACACTTTCTGAAACACATTGTTTCTTAAGCAAGTGTTAGCCACTTGTTTAAAACTTTTTAAGTAGGACAGCTTAAAACAATAAATTCTAGTGAACAAACGTGTGGTGGCTTGTTGACACACATTTTGATTTTGAATTTACAAAGAATTATTATAACTAGTTTCTATTAAAATTTTAAAAAATAATGTCTGTGCAGGCACATTTGAACGGAATTTGCCATTTATCTATAAATGTGAATTTCTGGAAGTTGCAGAGTGTGACCATTAGTATTGTTTTATACATCTCACTTGAATAGTAGAAAAGTAGAAAAAAAAAAAAGTGAAGATCCCAGGAGGACAGTCTCAATCAATGAAGGCCCAGAAAGACTGAAAAATATACTTAAGATATTTTGAGTAAAGATAATAATGAGACTTAAAAAAGACATGAAAGAATATCAGTGTTCTTTCTTACATTTGAGAAGGAATAAAAATGAATACTGTAAAGTGAATACACACTAAGTCTGGTTTGCTGAAGCATTAGCCTGCTGCACTACACGTGCCTGTAGCAGTGGGGGGATTTTCTGGCCTGTGCCCTGGGAAAAGCACACTGGGGTGGTTTGCTGTGCTGCTAGAGAGGACATTTCATCAGTATTCCAAATCTTATCTCTTTTGTCTCTTGTGCCTCTATGGAAAGAATTTCAGTGTGCTAACTTGATTTACACTTCTACCTTAGAACCCTTCAGAGAAGGATGACCAATAAGTAACGTTTCATTCAAATGTACACATTTAAATTAGCAAGAACAGGAAGAAGAGCTCTGCCAACACCCAAACCTGCAGATGCTGGCATCTCATATAATTTAGAACAGTTCCTTCTCTGGTCTCTCCTGGTGCTGTATAGCTGTTGTTACACTGTTTTGACTAGGGGATAATGGCAAGGAAAATACCAGTACATGTTCAGTACACGTGCAAAGGGTTAGAAGATTTTGATCTGAGCTCAACCCGGTTTGTGGATCTCTGGGGAGTTGGCTGTAGCCTTAGTTTCTGCAGCCACATGATCTCCTTCAAGTGCCCCAGGAGATCAGGAGTGGGCTTGGGAGCTGAAGGAGCTGGCCCAAGGTCATAGGCAGTCAGAGTTGGGGAGGAGGTGGCCTGGGTTTCAGGCTCCAGGCTGCTTCTGTTGGTGATAGGGCTGGCCTTCCAGGCAGCACCTGGCCCCAGGGAGAAGCTTTCATCAGTGAAGCTGATCAGAGAGCCTGATGCTCGGTTTTGAGAATGAATATGAAAGAGAGAGAAAACTGAGAAAAACACAGAGAGAAAATTGAAGACAGAAAGAGAAAAAAAAATTGCACAATATCCCAAAGGATTCTTGTTTTTATAAATAGATGGCATGACAGATTTCATAAAACAGTGGACTGATTCGTTCACGCAGTTGTACTGAGACGCTTTACACCTTCATACATTTTTGCCTGAGCCCACTTCCCTAACCTTATTTTGTGTCACTTCCTCCCACACCAGTCCTCACTCCTACCCTCCCCCTCTTGCTCACCCACATTCTGGCTGCACCAGACCACAAGCTACCAGAAAGTTCCGTGTTCTTTCACTCCTTTCCACTCTGCTTCTTTAGCGTTTCTCTTCTCTTTGTAAAACTTCTGAGCGTTTTTCAAGGCCCACTTCGAGAAACAGGCACTCCACAGGCCTTCCCTGTTTGCTGTACCTCCGCTATTTTGTCTATGGGCTAGCCTAGTGATTTTCCTTAGGGTCAGTATAGCATTCATCCTGTCATTATTTTTCCTGCCCTTATATGCACACAGACCTGAGTTCCTTCGCAGTCTCTCCTGACACTGATGCTTATTGAAATGAACATTCCTCATAAGTATTTTTTATGAGTTTATTTTATGCTATGGAAGTCTTTGGTCTCACTTGCTAGTTTAATCCTTGCTGAGTTCCTGCAGAACGTTTGATGAAGGAAGTCAGAGTAGTCATTATTGCTTTGTATCTACCATTCTTTATTTTTGCCAAAGCCTTATTCTTCATTTTACCTTCAAAGTACCAAATGCACAATGACTTCAAAAATGTAAGAAATTATATAGTGACCTTAGCTTATAGCAATAAATGATAGCTGTATCATTGTAGTGTAAATATATTCACTGTTCGGCTAGCTACACAAACTGCAGTCCCAAGTTTCATTTATGAGAATGAACACAAAGACACATGCCATTAACTTTTACTTAGTCACTCTGGGTTATTCTTAGAAAATTCTCCAGTCAATTCTCTTTGCTACATAAAGAGTACAGACTCTCTGTACATGCTGGAGAGGCAGGGGATGAATTTTAAAATCAAGTTGCACAAGATAAAATGAAGAGATTTGCTCATTATGTTTGTGAAGAACCAAAGGAACCATTTCTACAGTCCAATCATAAAGGCATTAGGCTTTATGACTACTGACAGATGTTGTATCAGAATGACATTGTTTAGATTCATTTAAATTTCTCCTTAGGATCTGAGGGGTGGTTGTTTCCCGATTTACAGATATCCAATGAAATGCCGCTGCTCAGTCTATGTATCAAGCACTATGCAATAACTGAAATTAGGGTCATTAAAATATAATACTAATCCATTAACAAACTCGAGGTGTTTCAAGTATCCCTGTTTTGCCAGATGACAACGCACTTCTTACATCAGCACACTGGTGGCTTGAAGTCCTGAGAAGTCGCCTCCTGACTGAACATCTGCCCCCAGCAGTCTTGCTCTAGCTCCCGAAGCCTCGGGGCTGCCCACATGGCATCTCCCTGCTGCTCTCCTCAGTTCCCTTCTGATTCCACTTCCTGTCTTATACCACGCATTCTGGTTTGTCAATTTCCATCATTACATCGGCCTTCCCAGCAGCTGTGTAATCACTCCATCTTGTAAGATATTGCAAGCAACAGCCAGGGGATAGAGGGAGAAGGAACTTCAATGGCCACCCTACGAATAACAAAGGATATGCACTACCCACTTGGAACTGGGCATTTAAACGGATTTGTTTATTTATTTATTTTATGTGCATCATTGTCTTGTCTGCATATATGTAAGTATACCCATGGGTACATTACCCATGGAGGCCAGAAGAGAGTGTCAGATCCCCTGGAACTAGAGTTATGGATGGATGGTGGTTAGCCTTCATGGGGGTGCTGGGAACTGAACCTGGGACCTTTCTAAAAACAGTCAGTATTTTTAACCCGTGAGCCATCACTGTAGCCCTAGAATTGGGCATTTGTCTAAGACTTTAGCCATATGAAGCCATTAGGCATCACAACAGTCCTATGAGGTGAAGGCATCTTCTTCATCTTTGAAGACAAGTTCATTCATTTGTGTATTTTATTTAATTTTCTGTAATTGAGTGCTGTTGTGTGAGCTACTGGGTTCCAGAATAGCATCTAGAATAACCAGCAGCTGTAGTGCTCATGTGTACCCAGCCTCTGAAGCTGAGCTCAGGCAATTGTCATTTCCCTTGAAGAAGTGCAGCTGTTGTATAATTGCTTTTGCCAGTCTGACTCTTCTGTTACAGCCACCATCAGCACCTCACACGCTCACCCAGCCCTTCTGAATTATGTGAGTTTGATTGGTGTTCACCAAAGTACAGACCATAAAACATGACCTTTACCTTGAAAATCCTGGAAAGGTTCCGAATCTTAGAAGTTAAGAATAATTTTAGTCAAGTGGCGTTCACGTTTTTTAGTGTGTTGTGACTGACAGTCATGAATAAATTGAGAAATTTAATATTATACTCAAGTACCTATAGTTATGTACAGTAATGACCAGATATAGGTATCCTAAAAACTGTTAAAGAATGAAAGAGTGTTTTAATTCCGAGTAGAAAATATAGAGACTAAGAGTGACCCACTTAACTAGTTAAAATAAATTTTGCTCAACTTCAGAGTCAGTATAAGAAAGGCATTTCTCAAATACGGTCAGTTTTTTCTGGCGGAAGGAAAAGCTAAGATGTTAAATTGAGGAACTAGCAAAGCCACCGTTCTGTGGTTGCAGAATTGAGTCTTGTTTCAGTTTAACACAATTTAAATGGATCTCTCTCTCTCTCTCTCTGACACACACACACACACACACACACACACACACACACACACATTAATGGCTGAACTAAAGTAGAAATCAGAGGTTATGTCCTCCACAGTAGGAAAACTAAGACCTCAGATTCAGCAGGCAGGTTAATTAGGGATGTGTATCACAATCTCCCGGATAATATGTATTCAATTTTTCTCTAGTTGCACTTTCCAGAAGGAAGTGACTTAATGAAATAATTACCTTGTATTTAAATGATATCCTGCATTTTGATCCCTCAGTCTGGTAGTCATAACTAAAATTATTACCTAAAGTTATATGTGCAATGTTTTCAAGTTTTTGTATATTTGTCATTGCTCAGGCAGAATTGAGAATGAAGACTCGGTCTTTGTCCTGCCAACCCCAGGTGGACACTCTAAGGTGTAGGCCCTTTGTACCTCCTTGGTGGTGTTAGCTCACAGTGACTGAACTTCTTAATCCCAATATCTGAAATCCAAATGATCTGAAAGTCAAAACCTTCTAAGTGCTGGCATGATGCTAAGAAAGTTTCAGATTCTGAAATACTTCAGATTTCAGATTTTTCGGTTGGTAGGCTCAATCAGGGAGAACGCAAAGATTCCCAATTCTAAAAATAAACTCTAGAGTTCAAAACAATTCTGGCCCCAAGCATTGTGGACAAGGGCTATGCAAACTGAATTTCTATGTTAATTACTTCCTCATCCTTGTGAAGGAATACCTGACAGGAGCCACATTAGGGAAGAGAGGTATGTCTCAGCTCAAATGCGAGGATTTACTGTCCGTCATGGCAGGGAAGACTTGATAACTGTAGCAGCTTTATCTGTGGTGGCAGAAATGTGCAGAGTGATTTGTCACATTTTTGGCTGATCAGGAAACAGCTTGGGACAGAACCAAGGCTGGCTATCACTTTCAAGGCCTGCCCTGATGACCCACTTCAGCTAGCTAGGTCACAGACCCAAAGGCTCTACAACCTCCCCAAATAGTGCCACCCTCTGGGGACCTACTGTTCAAGTACACAAGCCTGTGGGGGAATTTAACAGAGTCAACACATGGCAGTTACCTTCACCCTCAAAATCCTTATGGAGAAAGCTAGGTAACAGGTACAAAGAGAAAGGAAGAGGAGGGAGGAAAGACATGTACGGAGCGTCACACTGTCGAGCACCTGTCTTCAGCTTACAAATGAGAATTGAGCGTGCCCTGCTGTTTCCAATAGCCTATTGATTTAAAAATTTCCCCTTGGAGTGATGGAGTGAGGTGCACGCCTTGAAGGGCCTGTTCAGATGTCCCCCCTCCCTCCTTGTCTTTCATGTGGAGATATTTCATCAAAATATCACCAATTCTGTTCCTTTCCTGTGACCACTGAGAACTGCAGTTGGGACACTTCCGCTCTCCAGTGATGATCAAGTGGTTTTTCTCTTGCCCTGAACCTGTCTGAAGTTTCAGTGCTTTGATTCTCCCTCCAATATTGTACAGATGTCAGGTTTTTTAGAAGCTTGTACACTTTTACAGGATTTTACAGCAGAGGTCTCCCAGTTTCTGTTATGGAAGAGACAGGTATAGTGTAGAGAGGAGCAAATGGAAATACGTTTGCATTCAAATTCTGGCCTTTACCAAATTAGAGACTGAGAAAGTCTCCTGAGACTCAAAGGCTGATTCCTCATTTATAGATCGAAGGAACGACTGTCTATTTTCTGGGACGTCCTTGGGTCTGTGGTGCCCTTCAAGTCCCCCACATGGGTCCAGGTGTGTATCTACTATGCCCATCACTACATTTGATAGGCATCATGCCAAGCATTTGAAATACAGTACAATTTTATTTCCCCAAATTGCCATGTAAAATGGGTATGGTTTCTGTATCTGGGATGACTAAGCTGAGATTCATAGGGTTAGTAAGTGATTAGCCTAAAAAACATGGTAGTAGCTGGTAGAATAAAGATTCTAGTTCCCTCTTTTCTGTTTTAAGTGGGTAGTTTCTTAAAGGAACAAGCCGTGTCTATTTAAACTGCACTGTGACCAGGCATGGTGGTGCACGCCTATAATCCCAACGCTGAGTTGGGGGAATCAAGAGTGTGAGTTCAGTCTGATTTACTTAGTGAAACTCTATCTCAGACAACAAAAAACTACACTGTATCCGCTCACATAATCTAGCTGGCTCTTATCATGAATCTTAAACGTTCCTCTCTGAGACTGAATGTTGAATCATTGCTCCTAATACCACATTTTCTGTCAGTAAGAGATCCCAGCTCTCTATTTCAAAGGATCTGATGGTGTCCTGAACTTATTTGAGAAATAAGCAAATAAATGTTTGAGAGTTTTATGTTACAAAGTCAAAAAGAATAGTTCTGATGGTATTAGACTTCGTATTTAGCCAGTGATATTTCCCTCTTGTTCCACTTATAATTTTGGCAGAGGAAATATCCTATCATAATTTGGTATTGGTAAGTATTTGCCAACCACTCCTTTTTTCCTAAAATTGACCTTGCCATCAGAGATTCTAAAAGAACAGCTCTAAGAAGCCCATTCACAGTGAGGCCACATTATTGACAGAAGTGTGTGCTGCTGTTACCAGTGCACAAACATGGTCTGTGCACTGTGTCTCACTGTTTTTTAGCTCAAACTAAAATGTAGAAAGTGCCTGGACATTTAGGGAGTGGACGAGCAGGGGCAAATAGAGAACTGGCCCTGAACATTTGGTGTACCCAGGAGGAGAAGTGCCGGAGGTCTTTACCTCCGATCCCGAAGCTCTCACTTCTCAGGGCTCATGGTGGATGTGGTTGGGCTTTTCTTAACATTACTGTGTATTTTCCCAGTCTTGACACACTTCCTCAAGTGCTGGAAGGTACTTTCCACTGTCTGTGTCTCAGGCAAGACACAGCTCAGAGACTCTTGAAATGAAATCAGTTTTAGTGCCAATGGCTTCTGGCACCACTCGCCAGGTCTGCGCAGTCTGTGGGGGCCTCCAGGACTCTGGATGGACATGTGACATGAGAGCCACAATGAGGCGGGCTAAGAACTTTTGGAGATGGGGCATGCTGTAAAATCTAGATTTCTGCTTATGGCACACGCACAATGAATACAGAATGAAGTGTGACTTTTAGGTGGTGACTATATTTCTTACAGTTTAAAATTTTGCTTAAAAATTCTACTTTTGTGTTTTCGTC
The DNA here is from genome assembly GCA_035773235.1 of Eospalax fontanierii. Classification (NCBI taxonomy): domain Eukaryota; kingdom Metazoa; phylum Chordata; class Mammalia; order Rodentia; family Spalacidae; genus Eospalax; species Eospalax fontanierii. The sequence continues at coordinate 83,054,121 of CM069524.1, forward strand.
TAGCTTCTCCCTTTCTCTCCCTCTTCCCCTCTCTTTGATTCATTCAAGGTTTGGGGGTTATTTTTTTTCAGTCTTTAGATTGTTAAATTCTAATGGTGTGTTTTCCCACAGCGTGGTTGGATGAACACTAAGGTTCTAGATGTTCTAACTTCTCTTTTCAGACTAGTCGCTGACTCACTTCTCCACTCTCTCGGCCCCATTTCCCCATCGGCTGGCCTCTCCAGTTCCCTCTGCTCTCTGCAGTGTTTTCTTATGAGAGTCAGTGTTCTAAGGAGGAAGCGGATACACACAAAGAAGTCAAAATGGCTCTTGGCAGAAGCATTTGGCGTCTTTGCTTGCATTGCTTGGAGTGAGTGGGATTGGCTTTGCTGTATCAGTACGGCACTGTCACTGATGCTTTCCTTTTAGAAACAAGAGAACCATAGTCTCATCTCCCACTTTCTTTTCCTGGGGTTCTGCCTCCAACAACCTAACTTCAGCCATACGAAACCCACAAGAGCCTTCTCTGTGAGCTTTTGCTTGTCTTTCCTTTTATAGAGTTATTGTCTCTGCCTAAACGCCCTTCTCCACCCTGCCTACCTGGAAAGCTCTTCAGTGATCCCCTGAGACTCAGCTCCATGGTTTGTGTCACTTCCTCTGGGAACCCTTAATTCGCCTTCCTCATGGCTTCTGCCGGCCTCGCCATCCCTCGCCCTCGGTCCTCCTCCCTCTTCCTTTCGTCTCTTTGCCTTCCTTCCTTCTCCCCTGGCAGAGTTCAGGGCTTCCTTCTCTGTGCTTTCTTTGAAGTACTTAGGATACAGTCTGGAGAGACGGCTTAGCAGTTAAGAGCATGGGCTGCTCTTGCAGGGGACCCAGGTTCAATTCCCAGCACCCACATGGCAGCTAACAACCAGCACTCCAGTTCCAGGGGATCTGATGCCTTCTTGTGACCTCCCTGGTTATTGCACACATGGGTGTGCTTACACACATGCAGGCAAAACACTTACACATAAAAATAAATAAATTTAAAAAATAAAGAAACGAACTATTTAAGATAACTTGGCCTTTCGCTTGTGTGACCGTTTTTTCAGTTGACTGTGTACCCCTCAACAGTGACTATTCTTCATTGCTTATCTGTGTATTTTCAGTACCTAGGACAAGGCAAGTGCTTCATAGAACAGTAGGGGATAACTTGGGTATAGAGGAACCCAAAATACAGGACCCATTTCTCCACCACAGACAGGAAAAAAACAAGCCTGGTGGTGGCCTTGCTCTTTCTAAAACTTCCTTTAAGTGGCTGAGGAACTTGAGAGAAGAGACATCTAGAAGCCCCTCAATCCCCTCTGCACAAGCCAAGAACACTAGTCCAAATCTGTGCAAGTATAGTCAACATTAGGCTAGAGCTTTGGTCTTTTGGAGTTTCTTTTGGGGTTACCCTGAAGAAGGGCAGAGACCCCTGAGATACAGGAATCCAGTGTCAGAGCACTTGGAAAGTGGTGAGCCTTCTCCAGCTGTGTGTCCCTGGGCTAGTTATTTAACCTCTTCCTCCTCGTGTATAAAGTGGGAGCAGTGATACTCCACAGGATTCAGGCAAGACCTGAGCACAATGTCGCAGAGAGTCGTTCAGCACTGCATTGTCAATCACCAAAACATTAGCTACCAATATTGTTGTCTGTGTCTTTCAATAGTCTTTTGGCCCTGTTTTCTCCGACTCTAAATAACGAGGCCTTCTCTAGAAAAAATATGAATTAAAGATCCCACATAAAAGAGAAAAAAGTCTGACTGACTTTCAAGCCATCCCCTACTCATCTGTTGAATCTATCTGGGTTCATTTCGTGGCACTGTAACCAAATGCCTGAGCCTTGTAACTGTATAAATCAGAGGGGTTGATTTCTTTCAGTTTTGGAGGCTGGGAAGTCCAGGGTTGAAGGGCTACATTTAGCAAGGACCTTTGTGCTGCATCATCCATGGCAGAAACAGCAGGCAGGAGAGGGAAAGAGTGAACCAACTCCTGCCATAAGGACATTAGTTGATTACCTAAACATCTGCCATTAGCCCCAACTCTCCACACTATACATTCAGGATTCAGCTTCCAACACACAGACTGGAGGGGCAGTGGGTCCTCTGGCAGCCGTCGCTGTCCCTGCAGGGAAAAGCAAATTTATTTCTTTCTGTGAATCTAAGATGTCTTCCTGGAGTCTACTGAGCGGCGTCTGTCTTCCTTACTAACAGACCACATCATATTTTTATTTTCAGCATCTAACATAGGACTTAGAATGCAGTAGATATTTAGTAGGTATCAATTGAAGGAAAAGAATGTACAAATGTATGAATTTGCTTAGTGATACACATTTAGCAGCACCAGAATATATTTCACAATTCAGTTCATGATATGCAAATCATGGAGGTGAACATTTCATCTCTACAATCTATGACTCTGCTCTTTTTTCTTTATATAAACTATTGATCTTGGCACAGTTTTAGAGTTATAGAAAAGTTGCAGAGATATGGCCCAGAATCCTCTTAGGCCCGTCACTATAAATAGATGGACTTTCTATTATAGTTGTTGTTTTTTGAGTGCTTTTTTCCAAATTGATTTTTAATTGACATATAAAATAGCACATAGTTGTCATGTACAATATACATTTTTAAACATACATATAGATTATATAGAGGTGGTTAAATCCAGCTAATTAATGACTGCATTACCACACATAGTTATCTTTCTGTATAGTCAACACTTTCTCTCCACCTCTTTAGCATTTTTCATAAACATGGTATCTTGTCCTTAACTAGAGTCACCAAGTAGGTATCTTGACGTTATCCCACCCATGGAACTGTGGTACTGTATTTGTTGATCTTCTCCCTCGCCAACCCATGACAGCCTCTGCTACTTCCATAATACCAACTTTTTGATATTTGATGTTTTAGTGAGATCATGTGGTATTTGTCTTTTTGTGCCTGTTTTTTTTTTTTTTCATATAACTTAACGTCTTCAGGATCAGCTATGTTCCTGCCACTGACAGAATTTTCTTTTATTTTTTTAAAGGGTAGAACATCATTCCATTGTTTTATACTTCTTTTATTTATTTATTTTTATTTCATGTGTATGAGTGTACTGCCCACGTGTAGGTAGGTGCACCTGTGTCGTGCAATGCCTGTGGAGGTCAGAAGAGGGTGGCAGATCCCCACAACTAGAGTTACAGATAGTTGTTAGCTGCCATGTGGGTGCTGGGAATTGAACCCGGGTCCTCTGCAAGAGCAGCCAATGCTCTTAACTGCTAAGCCATCTCCCCAGCCCGTGTTTATACTTCTTATAAACACATTTATACCAATTATCTTTAGCAGAACAATTGATGGTCATTCAGATTATTTCCATTTCTTGGCTGTTGTTTTCTCTGAGACAGGGACTCACTTTGTAGCCCAGGATGGCCTTCAACTTACCATCCTCCTGCCCCAGCCTCCCAAATGTTAGAATTATAGGTATGTGTCACCATGCCTAGTATTATTTGGCCATTAAGAGCAGTGCTATGGTGACTTGGGGGTGAAGATCTTTTAACCTTTTGACAAAGGACACAATTGATACCCAGTAGCAGGAGCATTGGGTCATACGGCAGTTCTGTTTTTAACTCCTTCGGGACTCTCTCTGCTCTTTCCATGATGGTTACACTGTGACATTCTTATTCTTATGTCCACTGTGTAAGGAAGTTGGCGTAGACCCAGAAGCTAGCAAAGAAAATTAATAAAACTTTGGAAAATAAACCTTAGACAAATAGGTTAAAAGAATAAAACATCTCCAAGTCAGGTGGTGGAAGTTTCATGAATCGCATAGCTCCTGTAATATCCCCTTGAGACTAGCCTGAGAAAGAAGGAGCTCTCATTGTATCAGAAAAGATTTAGGTTTCAAGGTAGGGATATGAGACACCAGAGGGGTTATAGAGTTTCCTTATGTGGGTGTTTTTAAAGAAAATAGTAGATGGCTCTCTTTCTGGGACAGTTTGTGTACTGTCTTGCCTGGAAGCTAGGAATGAACTGGATCCGCGTGTCTTCAACTATGTGTGATGGCATCTCGGGAAGCAGGTCCCCCAGGCTACTCTGGCAGCTCCCTGTTTTGAGCTATGCCACTGAGCAGCTGAGTAAAGGCATCTGCCTGGGGTCTACGAGGAGATGCATCGGGATGGGCCTCCTTGTTTTTGACGTAAAAGCAAGAACACTGTCCGGCCCCTTGGAGCCAGGCACCTTCCCTCATCCCCTCGTTTCTTAGGAGCAGTTCTGGGGTATAGCCACTGCTGCCAAAGGCACCTATACCTGCTTTATTATTCACTTGTAATGCTGGGTCTAACCCTCGTGTGTGTACGTGTGTGTGCACACGTGTACTACAAAGTAAGATCTTCAAATATTAACATAGAAGGGACTTCCTCTCTCAATTTATAGCTGATGAAATTGAAGCCCAGGAAGAAGCTGAATGCTGAAGTTGCATGGCCAGGTAAATGGCTGGGTTTCCTGATCGAAGAGCTTAGACGGAACTTGCCTTCACTCCTTGCCTTGCTACTCCAGCCGAGAAGCCTTTGCTGAACTTTAAATATATTCTTTTTTGTGTGGGCTGACTTTGGCATTTTGCTTATTTTATTAATTAGTTAGTTGATTATGGAACTTGAGACAGGGTCCCCCTGACTGGCCTGGAATTCACCACATAGCCCAGGCTGGTCTCAACCTCATCTTGCTTGAGTATTATCTTCAGCGCTAAGATTATAGGTCTCAGCCCACACAACTGGCATGATCGTTTACTTTTAGATAAACTTTCTCTGTGGTTATTACTTGTACCTGATCTTTTTTTCTTCTCAAAGGTTTGTGCTTAACCTTCTCACTCATTCAGTTTTGATCTTGAGAACATTTCATTGTGTTAACTATTTGGCAATATATTCGCTGTCATCTTTGTGCAACATTTGAAATGACATTCAGCTGTGGGCTCCATGAAGCCCTAGTTTTGGGGTCTCCCACGTTTGTATCTGCCCATCTCCCAGAACTTTATGCATAAACGTCTGGGTGACTTGAAAGAATGCGTGAATGGCATTTCTTATTGAAGCAGTCATGATGCCATGATGAAGATCAATTTTCTGGAAAAGGTTTATTTGGAATGCCCCGAGTTTGCAGCAGGGAGAACTGAGGTTCATAAAGTTCCTGTGGTAGAATGTAAAATTAAGAACAACTGTGAGTTTTCAAGATGTTGGTGACAGGAAGAGTGTTGTTTGCAGCCTAAGGAAGGAGAGGCGTGCTGTGGCACTGAGAGGTGTCCCAAATCCCCAGCCTGATGTATCACCCTTGCTGACAAGAGCTAGGGCTGGGTAACCTGGTAGAAGTAGAGGTATTGGGAATATTCTGCAAGGGACAGGTGACACAATGAGGACCTCTGAGTTGGAGAGAGACCCAGGCTCTGTGTGCCTAGCTCTGCCTACATAGCTTCCTTCAGAACCCCCTCCATTAAATGGCAAAACCATAGTGGCTTCCAGAGTATGATTAGGGTGAGCCGGTTTGGAGTGCTGTGACCTGCTGGCTTCACAGGAGTGTTTACCTAGCTCCAGACAGTGTCAGAAGTGTCAGTGAACAGTCAAGGAGTCTGTGCTGAGACTGATCTACCTCTCTGCCTTCCCCCCGCTCCCCTCCCCGTGCACCGACACCCCCTTGCCCCCGCAAGCCTTTGGTCTCAGGCTGCAGAGGTGTGGATTCTGTGCCCTGGAGCAGCCCCTTGGGGGAACTGGTGCATCTGCAGAAGGAAACAGCCAGACTGGAGATCTTAACTTGACAGGAGGATTTTTAAGAGTCTCTAAGTGATGATCTATTTTTTAGGCCATTTATAATTGAATTCTTAAAAACAAAGTCATTTTTAAATGTATTTTTAGAGTCATTCTATAATATAAAAGTTAAGCTTGTATAAATGGCATCCCAAGTATATACAGTAGACTGTGAATGTTCTGAGTTGGATCCACAGGAGTCTACTTTGTAAGATGAAAAGGGCAGGAGTATGTGAAAGCAAAGAGTTTTTTGGATTTTTTTCCTTTGAAAAATGTATAGATGTTTTTTAATTTGTTCTAGAAACCTGTTGTTTTGTTGTGTTTCTTAGTCATCATAGCCTAATGCTAAAAATAGACTGTATGTTTCCAATTATTCATGGTTCCTGGTAGTATTTAGAAGCTGTATATCCTCCCCTGTGAATGCCCTGAACTTTCTAAGATGTAACTAGGATTATAAGTACCAAGTCTCCAGTTTCCCTTTACCCACTGAGTCAAGTTGCAGGAAAAATGGGGCACAGTCAGTAGAGTACCTTGACAATGTGGTGTTGGGTTGCAGATTCCCTGGGACAGTTACATATTGGTCACCACTGTCCCCAGTCACAGCACTGATGAGTCTAGCGCTGCAACCTTTCAGAAGTGACTGTGCCCTGTGAGCATCGCGGAGAACGCCCTCCTCCGCTCCTTTCACCATCAGCCCTGGAACTCAGAGAAATTACCACTCACAGGCCCACACTTACTTTAGAGAAGCTCTTTTCTTTTCTTCGGTAAATTCATCACTGTGTTCAGTGGTCATCTCCTACAAATGGCTTCCACAGGCAGGCTTCAGGGAACTTGACTAAGAATGACAACTCATTCTTAGAATTACCTACTACCACCCATCTGGAAATACCATCTGTCTGTAAGCAGAGACATAAACCTCGCCAACTTGTCTTTGTGGTTTTTACAACTTGAGAGTCCTTCCAGCTAAAGGATGATGACGATGATGATGATAATGATGATCATGATGATGATGATATAGAAATAGTGATTTCTTTGGGCAAATGTCTCAGGATTCTACAACTGTTGATCTACTAAGTTGAAGTACTCACTGAAAGACTAGCAGTCAGAAGTGACCTAAATAAAGGATTTGAAATTTGTCTTGTTAGATTTATGATTTGGGCAGTGATTCAGAAATGAAGTTCTAGAACTTCCTGCCGATTAAAATAGTTCCTGACAGCATACTGATACATAATGCTGCTGTTAAAAAGGACCAGTGATATGCTCAGTTGGTAAAGGAACTTGCTGCAGAGCCAGCAACCTGAGTTTGAACCCTGGAGCCCGTATGGTGCAGGGAGACAACTGTCTCCTATGAGTTGTCCTCTGACCTCCACCTGAGCACCATGACAACACACACACATACACACACTAAATAAAGTGTAATAAAAAGTTTACGAAAATGGGGACCAGGGTTGGGGCTGCTGCTCAGTGGTAGAGCACATGATTAACATAGTCAGGCCCTGGATTCAATTCCCAACACCAAAAAGAAATTAATAAATTGAGCCATTCTTGGTGTAGGGACCATAAAGCTGAGGTGAAGAAAGCACTCTTTCATGCCCTGGCAGATGCATGCGTTCTTTCTTCAGTCCCCTTTTTAGACCCATGACTGCTGTCTGTATGGTGATGATACTGTAAACGACAGCCTCCCGGTTATCCTTAAGAACCTTGCTAACCTTCGCACAACCTGTCCCTTCAAACACACCTCCCTCAGGCAAATGCAGACTCTCTGAAAGAGCTGATGTGAACACTACCCGAAGTGATGTCCTCCTTGGAAACTGATCTGCATGTCCAATTGTATGTCCTGCCGCTGCTCCACTTTGTGGAAACACAGTCATTTGCACACTCTGCTCAGTAGGTTAAAAGCTCTCTGCTCAGCTGTGGACTTTACTGATCCGGTTACTGGCAGCTCCACTCAGGAGTAAGTGCGTCTGTGAACTCCAGCCTGGCACTGCCTTTGAGAATCTGCACAGATAAAGCGTCTCACGTGCCTGCACATCAGTTTCCTTATGTACAATGTTAGAATACTGTAACCAACTGTTTCTGGCATTCCCTCTGTCTCTAACAATAGGGTTGTGTTTCTAGGACCCACTGCTCACCGTGATCGTAAAAGAGACACAGCTATCTGTTCAAATCTGGGTCCCGCAACAGCCCAAAGCACCACAGCGACGTCAGCAGTCAGCGCTAACTCTTTCTTCCTCAACCCACTTTTTCCACGGCTTCAACCCACTTTTCTTTTGCTGTAGCTGTTAAATCACTGAAGATTTTAGAACTTTTAACATCTGAAGTTGTTCTTACTACTTGATCCTCCCACTCATAATCTCTTTAGAAAATATGAGCGGGCATTTCTTCTTGACCTACAGGCTACGCTTTACCATAACTTTCGTTTCCTTTTTAAGCGTTTTATTTGACCGGGCCATGTAATCTTGATGCTAAAATGCTTCTTCTTCATTATACTTTGATCTTTGGAGGTTTGGGGTTTTCTTTTTTACCCAGTGCTGTTATTCTTTTGTTGTTTCCTTGGGTCTGCTTTTGACTTGCAGTGCAGCGGGCTCCTGTACATACACTGCTGCAGCCTTTACAGTGCTCTATAATCTGACTCTTCGGCAAATATTAGGGCCAGGTTTGAATTCCATGATCCTGCTTATTCTCCTCACTCCCAGCATCTCGATGTGCTTTTGTATAACTAACTGGGTCAACAAACACATGCCGAGCTGAAAAAAACGGCTCAGCGGTTAAAAGCACTGTCTGCTCTTGCAGAGGATCCAGGTTCTATTCCCAGCACCCACATGGTAGCTAACAACCATCTGTAACTCCAGTTCCAGGGGATCCAACGCCCTCTTCTGACCTCCACAGGCATTGCACGACATGGGTGCACCTACCTACATGCAGGCAATATACTCATACACATGAAATAAAAAATAAATGAATTTTAGTATTTGATATTTAATATTTAATTTTATTTATTTTATTCCATGTGTAGGAGTGTATTGCCTGTGTGTGTGTGTAAGTGCACTGGGGAGTCAGAAGAGGGTGTTAGATCGCCTGGAATTGGAGTGAGCCTCCATGTGGGTGCTAGGAACTGAACCCAGGTCCTCTGCAAGAGCACCCAGTGCTGTTAACTGCTGAGCTGTCTCTCCAGCCCCAAAAATTAATAAACAAAAATTTTAAAATAAAAAAAAAAGTAAAGACATGCTTTACCTGAAGTGAAGGGCAGAGCCTGGATAATAATAGACATTCATAAAATATGTGTCAAATGCTTGAATTTAATCCACCCCCCGAACGTCCATGAACCATGAGATGTTAAGATGCCTAACAAGAATGGCCAGCCAGCCGTAGGATTAGACCAGCTGTGACTGACAGGCCTTGTTACAGTATGGTGAAGACAGCCTGCTCTGAATGCACAGGTGCAGTGTACAAGGAAAGCCAACCCAACTTAGTCACAGGAATTCAGCAAGGTATGCAATGCTGCAACTAGTTTCTTAAAACAGAAGCTTTGATTGCATAACATGAAAGTGCAAGTTTCCTCAGCTACAACGCCCAGACAGGCTCATGGTACTGAAGTTGAAATCTTACGCGGGCTATTCTAGTGTACTTAACTATTCCAGTAAGTAGTCTAGATACTTGTTGGGTAATTGCTGAGCAATGAACAGGGTGGATGGAATGAGCGTCTACCAGCAATCTGAAAGTGGATGGACAGCTGGGAGGTAAGGCCTGAATGAGACTTGGAATGTCGTTCAGATGTGTTCTTAGCTTCTCTGGGTTCTGTTTCTTGCTGTATAAAATGGAAGTCATCATCTAATATATACCATCAGTCTACACTGAAACAATAAAATACCCCCTAAATGCTTTCTTAATGCCTGAGTGAGCATTTTGCTATGGGACTTCAGTTCTTTTAGCACTCGCTTTTAGGGAACTAGAGTGTGATTTTCAACCACTTCTAGCAACACATACTGGGTTTTAGGCATTTATTTTAGCCATTAATGTTCCCCATGGCCACCGCCTTATTTCGTTTGTGATTACATTCCTTCTCATCAATTTCATCATCTACTTGATTTTTACTTTAAGATTTGGATGTATCTTTGTAATTTGGTTCAAATTACTTTTGGAAAAAGAACTGTAGGAAGGGAGGAAGGAAAGAAGAGATAGAGAGGGAGGAGGATGGGGTGGGCTAAGTCAGAAATGATCTCTTAGGAGTTACCATGCTGTGTGAATGAGATTGTGTCTGGTTACACAGTTAGCCTTCAGCATTTTCTAGATTCCTTCAGAGAACTCCATATCCCATCATCTTCTTAGATAAAGTGGATAATCATGAAGTGACAGTTTAATTAATAATAAAAGAGGCTTTTGCTGTTGTTGTTGTCTTTTTTGAGACAGGGTCTCCCTGCTGCCCCAGCTGATTTGGAACTCACAGAGATCTGCCTGCCTCTGCCTCCCAAGTGTTGGGATTAAAGGCATGCACCACCATGCCTGGCTATAAAAGAAGCTTTTAACATAGTTGAAATACAACTATGTAGATAATTTTGTGGTTTTTCAAGTACACCCCGGGGGTCCTGCAAATAAACAGAGTGACAAAGAGATAAGATAATGTAGTTAAGGGTTAGCTAAGTTTTTCAGTCAGCGCTCTCAGAGTTGTCATTTTTGTTTGTTTACTTTTTGTGAGTCTACCTATTTGTTTTTCAGTCACATGTAAAGTTTCTATTAACAAAAGATTGCCTGGGGGAAACAGAAGTTCAAAATCACTGATGTTTGTACGAGGCAAGAGTACAAACTGGATGTAGATTTTCAAAGTTGAGTATGATGCAGTTTGGAGCTGTAGCTTTTGGTCTTAAAGCATTCTTTTCTGTGTGGTTATTGATCATCACTGCGAACAAATACAGCACTGCAGAATGATTTGAAAATGTTTAAAAAGGAATAGATTTTAAAGCATTCCTGCCATGCATTTAAAATATTTAAAATTTGATAATTTTACTAAGATTCACTAAATATAATTATACTCAGAGGCAACTCATCGTCCACCTTCCTACCCCACTTCCCCCATCCCCCCCAACCAAGAAATCCACACAGCTTCCTTGGAGCTTCCATTTGATATCTGTTGATGTGTGTGAATTAACTAGGGGCAGGGAGAGAATGCAGTCCATTTTTGTTTCATTCTCTTTCTACCCACTAGAGGGCAGCAGTCATTAAAAAGTGCTTCAGATTTCCATATATAAATTATTAGAGGATCATCTTCTTTCCCCATCCATAACTATATATACAACTTTGATTACTCACTTTGAACTTATAAAATGTATCATGATGTTGACTTATATAAAAAAGTTAAATGTCTTAATTCTGTATTTCTATGTAACAAATCTCTCCAAAATATGGTAACTTTACCACCTTTCTAGTCTACTGGTTACTGTGCACAGCTGGATAATTCTGTTCTTTGTGATGTTGGCTTAGAATGTGATTGTTTAGTTCAACTGGACCAGACAGTCTAACCAGTCTCCTCAGGTGGTCGGCAGCTGCACCTCCTGTCAGCTGGGAGCTCAAGCGCGCCTAGTAATAAAAACACCCAGTTCTCCTTTACTGGTTTCCTTATGTGGCTTTAACACCTCATAGCAGGGAGGTCAGACCAAGGATGAGCAGCCCAAGAATTAGCATCTAAAATGAAAGAGGCAGAAATGTCCAGCCCCTGGCATTGCTTCAACCACTTTCTAATGGTCACAGTCACAACAATCCTTAAATCAGCCCAGATTCAATAGCCAAAAAATAAGCTCCACCTCTTGGCCATCTCTTTTTGCTGAGAAGAGAGAAATTGTGGACAGCTGTTCCTGGAGACACCATATATTTGGTTGGGACTTACATCTGGAAAAATAGCTGCAACTCAGAGGATGCAGAAGATGTCTTGTTTCATAAACGGGATTTGCCTCTAAACATGATGTTAGAGCTCTGGTGCACAAAACCCACTCCCAGGTGTGCTTCTGCTCCTCCCAGATCTGTCACCTGAAGCAGTGAAAAATGGCCCGAGGATCAGTGTCCGATGAGGAGATGATGGAGCTCAGGGAAGCTTTTGCCAAAGTTGGTGAGTAGACCCAGCCCCCCACTTGCACCTTCTCTGTGGTGCACTTCATGAGCCACTCGGCAGTGATGGCAGGAGACCAGGGGGACCGGTGACAGGACCTGGGAGAGCTGATTGTGTGAGATGCCCTGAGAAAGCTACTTCTTTGTCTGAACATTAAATAAGCGTCTTCAGCTGAAGCTTTTCTTGGAGATGGTTCTAGAGCTCATCTGTTACATCTTGTCTGCTTTCATTTGGTCTCCTTTATCTAAACACTTGCTCTTTATCATTAAGCCTGCAGTTTATGAGTTTCTAAAGATTGCAGATGGGGCTGGGGAGATGGCTCAGTTGGTAAAGTGTTTGGTACTCAAGTATGAGGACCTGAGTTCAGTCCCCAAGACACATAAAAAAGTGACCATGGCAGCGTGTGCTTGTAATTCTAGCACTGGGGAGGCAGTCAGGACGATCTGTGGCCTGGCCAGCCAGTCCGTTCCACTGGTGAGCTCCCCGTTCAGTGAGAGAACCTTGTCTGGAAAAACAAGGTGGATGGCTCCTGAGGAATGACCCCCAAGGTTGTCCTCTGACCTCCACACATATTCATGTACCCGCACACATGTGAGCGCACACCTTTATACACGAACACACACACACATATATACAAGTTTCCAAAGATTCTGTTACTGGAACCTCTGCTTTGAAATTGTGACACTTCACTGTGAATGTTTTAAGCGATATCAGTGCCTGAATCCAATGGCAATAGGCCTCTTGGCAGGTGTTGAGTCTTTGCTTTCCGGGTCACAGTGTAAGCCCTGAACGATCACCTCTGGCCCCCACACCTCTCATTTAATCTTGTCTCACCCTTCTAAAGGCTGCGCCTCAGTCACCCTTCAGCTTCACTATGCCCTTTGCATTGCAGACACCGATGGCAACGGATACATCAGCTGCAATGAGCTGAATGACTTGTTCAAGGCTGCCTGCTTGCCTCTGCCTGGTTACAGAGTGAGAGAAATCACAGAGAACCTGATGGCCACGGGTGATCTGGACCAGGATGGGAAGATCAGCTTCGATGAGTTTATCAAGGTGAGTGTGATAGCAGCTACAAAGAGATGCACTTGAAACTAGGACTCAGTTCCAACAGGACCCAGAGTGGCAACCCTCCCTTCTTCCTTTATTGCCACGTATTTTTACCTTTGTGACTTTCTTGGCTACTGCTTGGGTTTCTGCAAAGGTCTTAGTGTGGCTGGACATGGTAGCCCACACCTATAATCCCAGCACTTGGGAGGCTAAAGCAGGAGGATTTGCTGTAAGTTCAAGGCCAGCTTGGACAACATAATAGTATTAGGCCACCCTGCATTGCATAGGAAGACAGTCTCAAAGAAATCGAAACCAAAATGAACTGAAGATCTTATATTTTTACAGGTTTTCCATGGCTTAAAAAGCACCGAGGTTGCCAAAACGTTTCGAAAAGCAATCAATAAGAAGGAAGGGATCTGTGCAATTGGCGGTACCTCGGAGCAGTCTAGCGTTGGCACCCAGCATTCCTACTCAGGTAGGCTGTGCTGGTGGCGGGGAGCAGAGGCGGAGAGGGTGCAGGAGACTAGAGAGAGAGGGTTGAGGACAGGAGGGGAATGAAATGGGGGAAAATGGGGTCACAGAGTCGAAACTGAGTGTGCAAATCCAAAGTGCAGAAGCAAAGATGAAATCACAACTTTGTGGAGTCACCTCTCATCCCATGTAGAGTGGACAATTCCACGTGCATGACACAGGAGCTGCCTGTCTCCAGGGAGCATCCAGTACCAAGCCGTCTCATCTTCATTTAAAGTATTCTCTAAAGGGGCTGGAGAGATGGTCCAGCAGTTAAGAGCACTGGCTATGCTTGCAGAGGACTTGGGTTCAATTCCCAGTTCTCATATGGTAGCTAACAACCACCTGTAACTCCATTTCCGCTGTGTTCACTGCCCCTGTCTGGCCTCCAAGGGCAGCGCATGCATGTGGCACACTTGCATACATGCAGGAAACACATTCACGCACATTTTTTTTTTAATTTTGAAAGCTTGGGGATGGTGAGATGATCCAGCAGTTAAGAACACTGGCTATTCTTGTTCAAATCCCAGCACCCACATGGCAGCTAACAACCAGTTCCAGGATATCCAACATCCTCTTCTTACCTTTCTTACCTCTGCAGGCCCTGCATGACATGGGTGCACTTACACACATGCAGACAACACACTCATACACATAAAATGAGTTTTTAAAAAATTTAAAACATTCTTTAAAGGCTGCCAAAATTCCTTTTTAAATCTTACAAATAATATTAGCCTTTAGAGCCTTTGTCTTCAACATGATGATTATTCCTAAGACCTGCTGAATGGTTTTAAAAAATTGGAAGAAAGTTATGTGTTTATTTTGAAGATTGACATACAATAGCCTTAAAGAAACGTTCTAACAGCCTAAAGTGCACTTATCCAATACTTCCGAAAATGAGTTCTTTAAAAGATGACTAGATATTAAAAGTGACGTCACTGATAAATATCATTTGCAGTTGCTGAGGCAAAGTTTAGCCTTTTATTTTTAAATCTCAGAATTTTCAGTCTTTGCTATGTCAAGCTGTGTCATGAATCTTCAAGGCAATGAGTCCCATACAGTATTTCCCAAACTTCAGTGACTCAGAATTCCTCTGAGGAACGCTGTTTACAATAACACACAATTTGCCAACTGTAGCCTACGGGCTAAGACAGAGTTTTACTAAAACCTTTAAGATCTCCTCATCCCATCCTTACTGATAGGAAGGAAAATCATATCACAGCCATTTCAGCCCAAAGATAGTCCATAGACAAGGATTGTCCATGTCACCCAGTGTTTAAATCAGCAAGACACAAGCAGAACAAGCAGAACCTCAGATTTTATTCTGTAAGCATTAAGACACACTTGTGTTCAAATTATACCTAATACCTACATAAAATATTTTTATTAGTACCTAAGTAAATATAAAATTTGGTTCTCTTTGTGACTAGATTCTGTGCCTATTTCCCAAGTGATCTGCCTTTTAGAACTACTAAATGTTAGATGATCAGACAATGGCCTGGGTAGCCTTGTGGTGTCTCTCTCAGGCTTGAGCTGAGATCCACCTGGGTAATGCACTTATCACGTTACACACTACATAAAAGTCACTTAAAATGTTCACTCACAGAGGAAGAAAAGTATGCCTTCGTCAACTGGATAAACAAAGCTCTGGAGAATGACCCGGACTGCCGGCACGTCATCCCAATGAATCCCAACACCGATGACCTCTTCAATGCTGTAGGGGATGGCATTGTTCTTTGGTAAATGAAGGTTCCACCTTGTTTCTAAGGAATTCCCCATTTTCTGGAATGTCAGCAGTTAACTGTGTTTGTTGTAGGACAGCTGTCTTGATGCTCACCTGAACTCAGTGTGCCTTTATGGACTCCACTTGGCAGGATACAGGGGAGCAAACTAATTTCAGAAGCCATTTGAAATGAAAACTATAAAACTGCTATTGCTTTGGTGAAGAGGAAAAATACAGAGTATAAAGATAAGCTCAGACGGCCCGAGACACAGTAACACGCGGTCAGAGGGGATTCTTTTTTGAAATGTGCTCCCATCTGCTTCATCAGTGCGTAGCCTACCTGAGAGCAGAGACGTGGGAAAAGAGCAGAACAGCGGTCAGCGCGGCCCCGTGTGAAGCAAAGGCACTTCAGAGTGTTGCATACAAACATAATTCAAATAAGGGTGGGCCCCTGGAACTCAGTGTGTGCTCTCCCCGTCGAGGCCTTCTCCGCTCTAGCGCTTGCTTCAGCTGCTTCTCTGCCATTGCAGAGCCACTGACTGGGAGAAGCTCTCCTGTTGTGAGCAGAGGGGATGAAGGGAGGGGCAGGTGGGTGAGATCTTGAGCTCTCTGCTCTGCTTCAACCCCGTCCATGCTTTGGCTGCTTTGTTTATTAAACTCTACTGTGAGGTTTTATCTGAAAAGGTTCCTCTGCCCTAAAAAACAAAACAACCCTAAAGCCCTGCCTTGTTAAACTGGCATCTAACACACCTGTAGTTCTCCCAGCTCTCAGGTTACCTCAGCATCCCCATGCCTCATCGGTCCCCCCTCACATAGTCATGAATGACGGATGGCACTGCAAGCACCCTCCCCTCCCCTCATCTCCGTAGCCTACTTAGCGCTTGCAAATGTGACTTTGCCTTTTAGGAGTGCCCTTCCCTGACCTCTCCTCCTGTGAAAATCCATCTACCAAGACATGCTCTGTCCTACTCCATCCCTCAGTGATCTCTTCCCTCACTGGATGCTTATAGGACATATTATTTGTAGGAATTTGAAATGTATGCTAATGCTCTGCTTTGAATCGCTTCTGTGTCCATACATTGGCTTAGCCCCGTGACTGGACTAGAAGCTTTTTAAAGAAAGAGATCACTGATACGCTTTGTCAGCCTTCCCCCACCATCGCCTAGAACATCACTGGTTCGCTACTAGTTTTATGTTTCTCAACTGGTAGTTTATAAATTTGTTTTGCCTAACTTGCAGTCAAGTATCTTTCGTTTAAATACACATATATGTGAGCATGTGAACATATGCACACATACACATGACAAAGTTATGGAAATACATACTTAAAATAACTATGAAAAGAAACTTGATTAAAAAATGTTAAGAAAAAATGTTGATATTTGTTTTAAATTTGCTTTTGTGGGGCTAGTAAAATGACTCAGTAGGTAAAGGCACTTGCCACCAAGCCTGATGACTTGAGTTCAATCCCCGAGAGTCACATGGCAGAAGGAGAGAACTGACTCCTGAAAACTGTCCTGACTTTCCCCTGGGCACTGTCCATACCCCCACACATGTACACACATTCACACAAAACAAATAAAAATATTTTTAATTTACTTTTGTTCTTTCTGTATTTGTGTGTGGGGTGTGTGTGTTGTGTGTGTTGTGTGTGTGTGTTGTGTCGTAAGGGTCAAGCACAGGGCCTCACATGTGCTAGGCAAGTCCATACCACTGAGCCACACTTTCAGCTTTTCTTTTGTTAAAACTTTTATAACTTTAAGACAGGATCTCACTAAGTTGCCCAGGCTGGCTTTGAACTCATTCTGTAGCACATAGAGGACTTGAAATTGTGATCCTACCACTTCAATCTCCTCAGTAGCTGGGATTACAGGTATATATCATCAAGTCTGGCTTCTTTTTTGGATATTTGTTTTCAATTTCCTTTCTTTAAATAAAATGGAAGTTATTTTATGCCTACCTGAAGGTTAACAATAACGTGGACAAAATCAGGTTTTCATAAGCAACAATTGCTTGCTTTGGTTGTCTAATCAATGTATTAGATACTTAAGTGAAGGAAGTTTATAGTACATTGATTAAATAATGGCTACAGAATGATATGAAAACCATTATATGTTTAGTTAAAGGTATTGATCACGTGTCAAATAGAAATGTAGTAGATATATAAACCCAGGAATATATTGATAGTCTCATATAGTGTGAAAATCTACATAGCAAAGAAAGCTGAAGCACCTCTGGGGGTGTACTTTGATTATCCACAAAGAATTTACTGATCTGCTAAGGGCTCCAGGGAACTCCTGAAGCTTCTTAGATGAGGGAATGAAATGGGACCTTGTCTTAGCTTCAGGAACATTCCCCTTTCCCAAAGATAGTCCACATCTAACCCCAACAGCTTAACTGATTCTCTATCTAAACACTCTATGTAAAGCTATGTTGCTGACATGTTCAGTTATGATGCTGCTAGAATTTAAATCCAGTACTACCCAGCCATGTTACTCAGAAGGCTGCTTTCCTTAATTATTGTTTCTCTTTCAGTAAAATGATCAACCTATCAGTGCCAGACACAATTGATGAAAGAACAATCAACAAGAAGAAACTCACGCCTTTCACCATTCAGGTTTGTCTCCCCACTCATTGCCTAGGCATGGGGCTGCTTGGCAAGTCAGTTTTCTACAAGTGCTCAGCCACCATCTCCCAAACCCAGGCCTTGAACTGATGGGTTCTTGTAACTACTTGAACAGAAGGACACGTTTTTGTCTTGTGTTTTATGCTGTAGCAGTTAAGAAAAGAGGATGGTGAGATGTTCATAGTTGGGTTTGTTTCGGCCACTCAAAATTAAAACTCACATCGGCTATTTTTGTAACTCAAGCTTTCCCTAGCAATGTATCTTTGAATTGATGCCAAATACATAGCTTTTAGCTGAAAAGAGAAGCTTTTCTAAGAAGGGAAGGGTTGAGAAACGGGAAATGCTCTGGCAGACTTCATAGTGCCGCTGACACTGTGATAAATACAACTTGCTTTTCTCCTCCATTTGCTGATTAACTGGAATAGTCGCTAGCAGGAAATAAGCTTTATTTCTATCTGATGTTCTAATATTTTAACATCATTGTAATTCTCTTGCTCAGGAACCATGTCTAATGTCTTAAATTATGAATAATGCATTATCTCCTGTTTGGATTTAGGCAGCCCTGTGTACTTTTAAAATGGAAGTGGTAACCAAGCCTAGAGCAATGACCAAGCATATAGTGACAACTGACCCTTAAACTTAGTCGTAATCTTGGTTATAAGTAGAAATGGCAATTATTTAACTCATCATTTGGAATGGTAGGGAACGACTCTCAACTTCTGGAGGGCTTTGTCTTAATTTGTCATAAAATAGCTCCTATACCTTTCTGACACTGATCTCTTCTTCTGTGAGCTAAAGAATAATACCTAGAAAAGACATTGAACACCTCATTACCAATTCCAGCTGTATGTGAGTTACACTTCATGCATACGGTTAGTCACATCAATATAAACTCTATGTACATGTGTGGGTATTCAAGTTCTCTAGTTATTGTGTATATTCAGTAACTTGTTCTATTAAAAACCCATCTGTCTTTTCCAGAAATTTGATTTGTATCATTTCCATTCCATAATATGAAATCTGTAAGTCAAAAAGCTATTCTGTTGTTATCTTCCATGACCTTAATTTACATCAATAATTGTCTTAGCCATAGACGGTGACAGAACAAAGACTTCCCTCTGGCTAATGGAGACTCTGAGTCTGAGTGCACTGATGAAGTGATGAGATACTTCATCAGAGTGCAGGATAGACAAGCATAAGACCTGTTAATCTCACGGTCTTCCACATGGGCTGCTGGTTTGATTGAGTGGGCTGCTGCCTAATCTCGATGTGTGGGTACTAGGTCTTCCCTCCTTGTAATTTCACTGCTTTTTCTCAGTGTTAAAACTAGTGAAGACCATGCCTCTGGGTCTGGGAGCATTCTAGAATGGCAACATCATTGCTGTTGTTAATCAGTAATCATTTAGCATCTGCAAAGCGAAAGAACCATGCTTACCTACTATTTCTCCCATAGGAAAACTTGAACTTGGCTCTGAACTCTGCCTCAGCCATTGGGTGCCATGTGGTTAATATAGGAGCTGAAGACCTGAAGGAGGGGAAGCCTTATCTGGTCCTGGGACTTCTGTGGCAAGTTATTAAGATTGGGTTGTTTGCCGACATTGAACTCAGCAGAAATGAAGGTAAGAGCAAGGTTTGAGTGCTGTAAACATGTGACTTACCAATCATGCTGTGCTGGTGACCAAGGAGGAAAGCACCAGGGATTCCCCAGGCTTCCTAATCACTCAGTTGTATTGAATTGGTGATACTAAAGTAACCAACTCAGGGACTGGAGAAATGGCTCAGCCCTGAAGAGCACTGGCTGCTCTTTCAGAGAACCCAGGTTCAGTTCCCAGCACCTACATAGCAGCTGACAACCGTCCTTAACTCCAGTTCTAGGGGAATGCAACATCCTCTTCTGACCTCCGAGGGCATCGCACAACATGGGTGCACTTACATACATGCAGGCAATACAACCATATATGTAAAATTTTTAAATGTTAAATAAAATATTAATTAAAGTAACTGACTCAATCCACACAAACCAGACTTTTTTTTTTTTTTAAATCACAGAGCAAAAGCTTTTAAAGACCACAAACTAATAATAGTACTTTGTTTAGAACATATAGTTCAACTTGTCTGGAACTTCAACCTCAAGAGCTTTTTTTTTCAGAGCTCACATTGTCTGTAGAGACTTCATAACAAACAAGACAGGTCTTACTATATATTTTGCAAAGCAAACCACATTAAAATATTTAGTATATGTACCAGATTGGAAGTATTTGATCTATTTCTTATGAAGACTCAAAAGGAAGATGTAGGTCAAAGGGTAAAAAGTTGCATTTATGTAGAATGAATGAGTCTAAAGAGTCTGTAAGTATGAGTACAGTTAATAATATTGTTGTGTATGCTACTAATATGCCAAAAGTGGATTTTAGGTACTCTTACTACCAAAAGAAAAGAGGACAAAGGTACCTGTGTAAGTTGATAAGAAGTTAATTTGCTTGACTACAGTGATCATCTCACTGTGTGTAGTATGTACAACAAAACATAGTATTATGTACCTTAAATATACATAATAAATATAAAAATTAGAAAATATTAGAAAAGTATATTTTGGGCTTTGAAACTCTGAAGTAAAGGTAGGCCTCGTGGCTCAGGCCAGTAGTCCCAGCTATTCAAGAAGCTGAGGCAGGAGAATCACAAGCTCAGTGCCTGCCTCGACTTCCGAGTGAAGTCAAAGCCAGCCTGAGCCACTGAAATCAATCTAGCTGTTCAGCAAGCATGAGGTTCTAGCTTTAATCGTCAAGCTGGGGAGAAGAAGAGGAGGAAAGAAGCGGAAAATCTGAAGCCAGAGGTGTAGCTGTCAGTCTTCCTGTCTGTTCCCGTGCTGTCCGCTGTAAGCAATGACCACCCAGCTGCTCAGACAGGAGCGGGCCTTGACAGGCAGCATACAAATCACAATGTTGCCTCACCTTTCGATGATCAGGTACAGATTCCACCAGCCTGAAATCTGTAGCCAAATTCATCTAAACACATTTTCAATTTACATGTTCAAATTATAGCAACCAACAAAAAAATGTGAGATGGCTCTTTAAAACTGATATACTGAACCTCATATTTAAAGAAAAAACACAAGAAGAGCAAATCTGGACCTTGGAGCCCATGAGAAGGAATATCGATTCGCAAAAATCAAATCAGCTACATTTAGAGCTAACTGAGCAAAAAAGATTTATTCATCCGAGGAAACAGACAAAAACTGACTGCACTGTTGAGTTGTTATAATTATGCAGGAAAGCATTTAGAATGGGAGCAGAAATGAATATTGCGGGTATTACAAAATCGATCTCTTAAAAGCAGAAGCATTGTCCTATCTTGAAGTGTGGTTTGGTAGACCCAATAGAGACTTTCCAGTCGATAGTCATGGTTATTATTATGGCTGTGATGAGCATTATTGGGCAGATTTTGAAGGTCTTTGGTGCCTTGTCTTCTCCATCTGAAAGATGGGTATAATAAGATAGCTCACAACAGCATACACCTCCTACACCTTTTAGGAAGTAATAGTGAGATGTTTATTTCGTAGGCAAGGCTATAAGCGCTTCACCTCCAGAGAGATAGTGCTGCTCCTTGCTTTGCCAATGGGGCTCTATGTCAGTTGTAACAAATTCTCCCCAAACCTCCCCTGTACTCATTTTGGTCTATTTTTTTTTCTGCTTTTTCAGCTCTCATTGCTCTTTTGAGAGAAGGAGAGAGCCTGGAGGATTTGATGAAGCTGTCTCCTGAAGATCTCCTTCTTCGGTGGGCTAATTACCACCTGGAAAATGCAGGTTGCACCAAAATCAACAACTTCAGCAGTGACATCAAGGTAGGAAGGATGCTTCTGGAACACGATGAACTGCCATGGAGGGGATCTGTGGGGTTAGTGGAGAAAAGACAGGCTGGGCCTGGTGTCTTCACAGCCCTAGGCTTGGTGTAGTCCTCTTTGAAGCCAACTCCCAAGGGTCAATCTGCAGATCTAGTTCCAGGCCACACACATCTGCCCAGAATCTGAGTATAGCTTCAGAGGGAGATGAGTCATGCTTTGAGTTTCTGGGGCAGGGAATAGGTGAACAAACGTTTGACAGTACGAGGGCCACACTGCTTTTAATGCAAAGAGGATTTGCAGGGAACCGGAGAGACAGCTCGGCAGTTAGGAGAGCTCTCTGCCCAATCATGAGGACCAGAGTTTAGAGCCCAGGAACCACATAACAAGCTTGGCATCTCACAAACATTTGTAAATCCAAATCCAAGGGATCTAGTGCCCTCTTCTGGCCTCTTTCTTCTGGCTTTTTCTCTTTGAATAAAGTTTCTTTCACATTTTGGGAAATTGGAGATACACACATACAGGTATGCACATACTCATGCAGACACATGCGCACATACATACACACACAAAATATTTTAATAAATATTTAATAAACAAAGGTTTTAAGTCAAATAGAATATATCTAAGACTTTGATGTCTATGGTTTTCTAAATGAGACCATCAAATTAATGGAGTTTCCCTTTAAAAAATTAAATAAGAATGACTCTTTGAATTCCTAATAATAGTGAACATGACATCTGCTATATGTCAGGCATTGACCTAAGGCTTTATATGTGCATGACTAACTCATTCAGTCCTTAAGGTAAGGATTATTTTTCTCTCATTTTACAAATACAGAAATAAATAAGCTTCATAAAAGAAAGGCCAGGGAGGTATACATGTGATCTTCAAATTTATGAAAAGTTCTATGTGAAGGTGAGAGGTAACGGGTGTAGTGAGCCACAGATGGACCAGGGTGAAAAGCACTTGAGGAACAGCTAAGGAGCTTCCAAAATCAGGCTCGAGATGCAAGGATGCAATAGATTTCAGCCTCCACATTCTCAAATGAAGGAAACTTTCTCCAGAGAGAAAGCCAGAGGTAAGGTCACATGACCACCAAGAGTCCACCACACTTACAGCCGAGTAACAGTTTCTGGCTGCTACATCATGTGGGATTCACTCAGCGGTGTTTAGAACTCAGCATTTGCCAGGCTCAGGAGTGTGCTTTGGTGTGTATGTCTCAGTAGCCAGCACCTGCAGGTGTCTTTCAATCGTAAAATGAGCAGAGAATGCCCATACCAGAGAGAATGGGAAACATTTATTAAGTCAGTGGCCTGAGGTGACTTGGAAAAGCTAAAGACGTAGGATGTGTTAGGCAGATGTATTGTGCACAACACTCGCATGAAACTTTGACTAGCTTCCAAACAGCTACAGTGAAAAAAGGAAGGGAGAGACAGGGGAGAGACAGGGGAGAGATGGGGAGGGGCGGGGGGGAGGAGACAGAGGGAGGGAGATCTGTCTGTCTTCCCTGTGCAATGCGAAGCCTTCCTCTCACCACCCTGCCCTTTGTAATGTCCAGTGCTGAGCACACCTGTGCTCTCCCGAGTGCCACCACCGAAATTTCAGTCTCTGGAGGAATTAAGAGGCTTTTCAACTATTTCGGTAAATTACCTGACATTCTGTTTACTTTCATTTTTAAGATCACAACCATGAAAACTGTATTTTTCAATTAGCATATTAGAGAATCTAATAAAACTTGAGAATTCGGTGCCCATTCCAATTTATTATGACCAGTTTTAACCATTTTTTCTAGCTTCTAGAGAAATATTAATGCATTTACTATGGCAATATTTCTCCTTTTACTAAAAGACTACTTGTTGCCTATAATCCTAGAACTTAAGAGGCTAAGGCAAGAAGGCCATGAGTTCAAGGCCAGCCAACCTAGGAAATATAGTAAAACAATGTCTCAAAAAAAAAAGAAGTCCAATGAGATAGGTCAGCAGGCAAAGGTGCTTGCTACTGAGTCTGAGGGCCTGAGTTCGGTTCCCAGGAACTGTTGGAAGGAAAGAACTGACTCCCATGCATGTCCTCATCCCCACTCACACAAATAAATAAAATGTAATTAAAAAAAAATGACTGTTTGCTCATGCCTCAACCTGCTCTCCTTGACATCTTTGAAGTTTTTTTCTTTTGCTAATTGTCCGTTTGAATGTATTTTTAACTCTGCTTTAAACTTCTGCTTCCTTTTTCTGTCACTTTTTTTTAATTAAACCTTAGCTGACTGACTTCTACAGCAATATAAAGGTATATGTATATTTTCCTGTATACAATTTAATATGTGTAAATAAGTTGTTTCTCTCCCCTAAGAACAGAATCATAACTACTTCTCTATGTTAACTTTTATGTATATCCCGTATTTTTTAAATGATTAAATGCCTTTGAAAAGAAAACAAATAGATTATGCAACCAGACAAATTGAACAATCCAAGGAGTGAATGTTTCTAGCTTTGTTATTGTTATATTCTTGTTATACAGAGGAATGAGAAATAAAATGTTTGTTTTTAGGAAATGATTGTCCTGTTAAGAATGCAATTAGCTCTGTTGTTTTCAAATTATGTCTTCATCTTCCACAGGACTCAAGAGCATATTACCACCTGCTTGAGCAGGTGGCTCCGAAAGGAGACGAGGAAGGCATACCTGCTGTAGCTATTGACATGTCGGGACTAAGGGTAAGGCCGCCCCCCAGCTGTCTTCAGAGAGCACAGTGGTGTCTCGGTATTGATTGCTCCTTTGTGCCACATGATCCCCTATTCTGCTTAAATTCCTGTGAAACTACTGAATACTGTTAACAGTTTTTGATAATAATTGTGGAAAACTGAATGTGGAAATGAAACACCAGAGAAAGAAATGACGACTGATTTAGTGCCATGTACCACACACGGCACTGTTTCACATGCCCATCTTTCAAAGGCTCTGCAACACCAACCTGGGTCTAAATGGTAAACTTCAGTTCCTTTTCATTTACTATTATTTTTATTCAATTAATAGATAATAACCACTAATTTGGGGGGCATAGCATATACGCATCAGGTGATGATCAGATCAGGAGACTATTCTTCAGGCCTTGTAGATGTCGGTGCTTTCATTATTTCCTTTGTATTTTGCAGTGCTGGGGAGGGAGCCTTGGGCTTCACACACAGAGACAAACCCTCTACCACTGAGCCAAAGCCCACATTCTTCAGTTTTGCTACCACTGTTAATGCTGATCTTCACAAATGCCCTTGTCCATTAATGTGCCTCATTAATACCATTGGAATTCAATCTAATGAGTTAATAGTGAGTTAATTCATCCCTGAAGGAGAAATGAAGTAAAACTAAATGAGAAGTAACACTCATGAAGCGTGTAGTGTTATCTACCACAGCATACATTTGTGGAATGATTCTAATTTGAAGCTGTATTTTCATAAGGCTTCATGGATCATAATCTCACAAAATTTTAGTCTTGTTTTAAGAGTCTGTTTACAAATGACTGAAAATTGTCTAAAATCAGTTGTGCATGTGGAGCAGTACTCAATCTGAAGTTTTCAATAGTCAAGTTGATATGATTTATATACCAATGATAATGTGGAGGTTAACTAACCAATACTTATTTTGTATGCCAACTCCACATGGGAAACAGTGATTGTACAAATCAGATGTTCTTATGACAACTATAAATATCTCTTATGAATTAGAAATAGGAAAATAATTTATTACTTAATAAGCAAACATTTTGATAGACCAAAGTCTCATGATGTCTGTGCAAAACTGTGATACTAAGGAAGCTTAACAACCAAAACCAACTTATATCAGTGTGAACAGTAAGATGTCAGACTGCTGAATTTCTTTAAAGCAGGGCATCTATATAATGGGGGTCTCAGTCACCTTCCTGTGACTCTGTGATTCAGGTGCATGTGCATGTACATGCTAGCAAGTTGCCGTTACATGTCCTCCAGTGCCACGCACCAGGCATGGGACCCCATTTCTTTTTCATGTTATACAGGTCCACATATGTGTGTATCCTTGACCTAGGCTCCCGACTTCCTTTCCGTTGCAGGAGAAGGATGACATCCAAAGGGCGGAATGCATGCTGCAGCAAGCGGAAAGGCTGGGCTGCCGGCAGTTTGTCACAGCCACAGATGTTGTCCGAGGGAACCCCAAGTTGAATCTGGCTTTCATTGCTAATCTCTTTAACAAATACCCTGCTTTGCACAAACCAGAGAACCAGGATATTGACTGGAGTGCTCTCGAAGGTAACTGTGATGTGCTTGCTTAAGATGTTCAGAAAAAATGACCACAACCATTTCAATAGCTATTCAAAATCAGCCCCTAAGCAGATACAAACCCGTCACGCTCACAAATAGACCGTCGATTCTCCAATATACAGCAAATAGAATGAATTAATCAAGTCAATTACAGCCAGGCAGCAAAAATAATCAAACAAGATTAGTTCACATCCATTATGCATAGACTTTCTTCATTATCAAAATTAAATGTTTTAGGGAAGACAATGTCCTTAATTTTTAGATGAAATAAATTCTGACCCCCCAGAACACAATTTGTATACTTGATGGACTGTGCTAATTCCTAGAGGCAAGAAATGACCACCACACTCCATCTAAAGTGATCTTTAATTTATATACTAGGATGTTATTGCTGAGATTTTTATTTCTGTTTTGTTTCTTTATTTGGGTTATTAAGACACAGCAAAGTATTTGGGGCAGAATCCTGACAATTGTATTTTACAAATTAACTCCCTAACATTGGACAAATAGCGTATACCTTCTGTCAGCTCAGCATCTTCCAGCTCAGAGTCCCAGACATGCTTCCTTATCTTCTTCACCTATCTCTCCATTGCCTTCCTCACTCCCTATCCCATTTGTTCCCCTTTAGTGATTCCCACTTCCAGTCATCATACCATTTGGTTTGGTTTTCTTTTTAATCACCAAAGCTAAAGGCCCTGAGTTCTTTCTGTGATAACTTTCCTTTACTCTGAAATGTATTATGTCAACAAATACCATTAATTCCATTGGAATGTTTTCTTTTTTTCCGTTTCTGCTTTTTTGAACCCACATTATTTCATGCACCAATTATTTTCACAAGTTTTAGGGGCCAGCTCCTCCATTCATCAAACAGTTGAATGTTCCCCACATGCTAGTGCCAAATACTAATGCCAAATGTCCCTTCTGTATGTTTAATCTAAATGCATATTACCTTTCTGTAATCCTACACACTGCTGCCAGGCACATCTGGTGTAGCTTTCATTAGATCTCTGCCTTGCTCAAGAATTTATTATAGGAATAAAACAAAAGAACCTGTAATGACTGACATCGTCTAATACATCAACCCAAATCCAATCCGCTACCTGGCTTTCGGAGATCCCCAGCCCTTGTTGCAGCTCTAGATGCTCTTATCTCTGCACTGCACTGCAGGGATCCCTGACAGATCAGTTCTTAGTGCTCTGCCTGGAGCTTGCCTGTTGCTCCCCCTGTGCCCACGTTTACTGTTGCTGCTCCTGCCTCTTCTCACTCCCCTCCCCCCAATCCTCTACTCTTTCCTCATTCCCTTTGAGCTTTTCCTGACCCCAGAAAGAGAAGTTTCAGTTCCACACTTCCAAATTCGGACCATGTAATTCTTTCCCCTGCCTCACCTGGAATAACCAGTGTTTCTGCCTCCTCTGCTTATCCGACTGGCTTGTGAGGTTCCTGTTTGCTGCCCCAAATCTTGTTTTCTCAACTAGAGTGTTAGTCTTTAGGGCTATCTCTGGACAGTCTCTCCACACAGGATCGTGAACATCACTAATAGATGCTACAAAAATGCTTCTAGAAATAAAATGAGGAAAAACAGCAGAGCGGAAGCCCCATCCGGTGGGGTCTGTTTTGTTCTATTCTTCATTTTTATTGCATCCTCTCTTGTTAAACCTTGTTAAAGACTTGTTCTGGTGGCACAAAAATAACCGATCCTCTTTAATCTAGGTGAGACGAGGGAAGAGCGGACCTTTAGGAACTGGATGAACTCCCTGGGCGTTAACCCTCGAGTCAATCATTTGTACAGGTATGAAGAGATGAGACCTCATCCTGAATATGAGACACAGAGGCCTCGAATGAGCATAGGATGCCGCACACCACTATGGTGTGCATTCTCTTCCCAAAATACGTGCCTTGATGGAGTAGGAGAGGCGTGCCACAGTGACTTGCTCAGCTGAGAAACACTCCCATGAGCAAATGTCACTGTGTTTAATACAAAAATTACATCCCAGCAAAGTGACAAACTTACAGTTTGTCATCAGCATGTGATCACCTTAGGAGTAGCCAAACCAGTGTTACGTTTGCAGTTAAGTGTCTCCTGTGCCACGGTTAAAGCCACGTCTCCTTTCCTGTCTGAAGGCAGCATAGGTCTGTGGACAGAGCAGAGGCAGTCACCTGGGAGACTGAATTCTTGTTTCTCTGAGTCTTGCTCTCCACACTTTTTAAGATGGCATACTTACTGGTAGGTACTGGTAGGCACTACTCCAACCAGCAGGAAGTACCTAACCCACCATAGTCCCAGAGCAAAATGTTGGATGTCTGAGAATTCTTCTCTGTTTGCTTTGTTCAGTGATTTATCAGATGCCCTGGTCATCTTCCAGCTCTATGAAAAGATCAAAGTCCCTGTTGACTGGAACAGAGTAAACAAACCTCCATACCCGAAGCTGGGGGGGAATATGAAGAAGGTAAACTATGACTTCCCCAATGTGCCCTGAGACAGGTGGACCATAAACCTGCTCTTTGTAAGCAAGCACTTTACCAGATGGCCAAACCTCAATAAATAGTGTTTGCCAGGGATTAATTAATAGTTCAGCAATCAGAAACCTGAATAGTTTTCATTTAAGTGAATACATTATTGTAATTGGTTACTTATTTGTAATTCCATGCTAGATGTCTTTAAACATTATCATGAAAAAATTCTAATTAAGATCATTAGAACAAGCAAAGCCATGTTTTTTTTTTTTTTTAACCCAGCAGGATCTTCGCTCTAATTTTCTAAAGAATTAGAGCTTTGTACTGAGAAATTGACTGGTACAGTTTGTCCACTGTCAACACAGAAAGAACAGTGTTTTGTAACAACAGGGCTGGCACAGCCATCTCTGATCATTTCTTGCCTCTGATTTTTTCTTTTTACATTTAATGCGCTCATGTGTGTGTGTGTGTGTGTGTGTGTGTGTGTGTGTGTGTGTCTGTGTCTGTGTGTCTGTGTCTGTGTGTCTGTGTGTGTGTGTGTCTGTGTCTGTGTCTCTGTGTGTGTGCATGTAGAGATCAGAGGACAACCTGTAGCAGTCATTTCTCTCCTTCCTCTATGTGGAAGGTTCAGGGAATCAAACTTAGATTGTTAGGCTTGGTAGCAAGTTCCTTTCCCCAGTCCGCCATCTTGCTGGCCCTCTGCACTTCTTAATGATCCCTGCGTAGCTACAGAAATATCTGCCCTACATATCTACCCACTGTATGTGCATTAGATGGAGAATATAAAATTTTTCTGTTCATCTATCTCTGTAAATTCAGTTATTTTATCTACTTATTTATTTATTGTCTTTTAAAACAGGGTCACCCTGTAGCCCCAGCTGGTCTGGAACTCACTATGTAGACCAGCCTAGTCTTGATCTCCCAGAGTTCTGCCTGCCTCTATCTTGAGAGTGCTGTAATTAAAGGCACGTGGCATACATCTGTCACATTCAGTTATTTTATAACTGAGGATGGCTCTCTGTGTAGTGTGAATATCTATGAAAATTCTCATAATAATAAATTTCTTCTAGTTTTACACTTAAGTCTACACTGTGGATATCTGGAGTGGAGCTGAGGAGTTCTATTTAGGGAAATATGGAACTTTCTTTAGCTAGTATGGAATCATAGTGTTGGAGAATCAGTAGATATCCGGGACAGGTCTGATGTAATTTACTTCATTTTGTCTGTTTATTTTTATCGTTTGGTGTTTCTGATAACCAAAGAGATGGCATTAAGTTGTTTCCTTTCTGCCTTATTAACAGCTTGAGAATTGTAATTATGCAGTGGAACTGGGGAAGAATCAAGCTAAATTTTCCCTGGTTGGCATTGGCGGACAGGATCTCAATGAAGGAAACCGCACTCTGACATTAGCCTTGATTTGGCAGCTAATGAGAAGGTAATGCCCTGGGGTGAGTGGGTTCCTAGCAAATGCATTGTTCATATTCCATAAAACTGTACCTTAAGATAAATTTAGTAACTAAAGAAGTATTTCTGGTTTTCTTGCTACTTTTTTTTCTTTCCATGTTTATCAGTTTTATATTAATTATTGTGAAACCTGTTACAGGGCTCATAAGCATTTTAGATTATTGTTTCATCTGCATGAATCACATTTTTATTCTTACGGAGTGACCTTTATGCCTGGTGACTTTTTTTATGATATTTACCTTTTCTGACATTAATATAACCACTACAACTCCCTCTTGACTGGTCCTCACCATGGCACAGCTTTCCATCCTTTTACTTTTAACAGATCTGGTTTTTACATAGGCTTAAATTTCCACCTAATATCCCTTTCCTTGTATCTGAAATCTTTCTAACGGTATAGGGGTCACATGAAATTTATTTTCCACGCCTTGGCGGGGTTGATCCGGCAGAACAAAATGCAAACTGGTCTTCCATTTAGAGTGACTGATTTATTTAGGGCGACTCACAAAGTTACTGTTCAAATAGATGGCCCACCACCAGCCGCCATTTCTTTGGCAGAGTCTGGTGCAGAGCCAGCTGCGTGCAGCTCTGGTCCCATCCCTGGCCTGAATTCCGTTTCCACTCACGCAGTTCTCAGGACTTCAGGGGCCTGGAACGCTGCCGTCTGAGTCTTGGCCTTCTATGCGCCTGGCGCCATGGCACTTTCTTCCCGCGAGGCTTTGAGTGTTCTCAGTGTGGTTCAGTGCCCCTCACCTCCACTAGCCATGTGTTTTTTCTTCCCCTCTCTCTCCGCCTTCCTGTCCCCTTACTGGTCAGAGATGCCAGACTTGCCGTGGAATGAACCAATAGTAAAAACAAAACAAAAAAAAAAAACCTGAGAGAAACATGTATCTACAATAGGTCTGTTGATAATGATTCCAGTTTCTGTATGTCAGAAAAAAACCTCAATTTCATTTTTATTTTTAAAAGGTATTTTCTCTGAATCTAGCATTCTAAGTTAATAGACTTTTTTTCTTTCAGTACTTTGAAGATAATTTTCATTGTCTTCTTGCTTGCATTGTTTCCAACCAAAAACTCTATTGTCATTCTTGCCTTTGCTCCTCTGTATGTAATATGTATCTTTTGTTCTTCTAGCTGCTTTTAAGTATTGCATGTTTAAAGTAATTTGATTATGTATGATATACATAGTTGTTTCTGTCTGAGGGTCCTTGAACTTATTGGATGTGTCAGTTTAAACTTTGCATCAAATTTGGGAAAGATTTTGCTTACAATTTCTTCAAGCCCCCACATCCTTATTTGGGGAAACCTTAAGTACATGTATATTTAGTCATTTGACGGGTTTTTTAAATTTATTTTTGTTTCATTTTGTAAGATATAGGGTGCTATGTCTCTGAAGTCACTAATCTCTCTCTCATACCATCTTACATTTTCTTACCTCCATTGAGTATATATTTATAATATTTTGTCTCTATATTATAGTGTCCACATCTAGAAATTGAGTCTCCTTTACATTTTCTGTCTTTCTTCTTTCATCTACCCTCTTGAACACATAAGTATAATTATAATGACTGCTATCTCTTGGTCTGTTTCTACAGATTTATTTTTATTTTCAGTATAAGTCCTATTTTCTTACTTCTTCATATGTTGTTAGTTCTTGTTATATGCCAGATATTATAAATTTTACCTTGCTGAAATTTGATATTTCCATGTCCCTTAAAGTATTTTCAGATTTTATTCTGGGATGGAGTTTAAACCTTTTGAAGCTTACTTTAAGCTTATTCCTCTAGAAGTCACTTGCTTCTTAGACTGACATAGTAATTTGAGTACTTTCCCTGGTGACTCATGTATTAGGAAATTTTTCTAGTGGGAACCAAATAATTTCAAGCCCAGTATAAGCTCCAAAGGTTCCTCTGGCTATCTTTCCCAGCCTCAAGTAGTTTCTTCACACAAGACACTGCACAATATTTAGCTAAAACTTGTAGGAAACCCATCTGAGGATCTCTGGGCTTGTCTTCTGTATCACACTTCCCTCTTCGTGTAGTTCTCCCCTATCTAATATTCCAGTCCACAGCTTCTAGGCTCTTTGGCATCCTTTAGTTCTAAATCCAGTCACCTCAAGGGATGGGCACAGCTATGTTCTGTTAGGATTCTCTCTCAGCACACAGCCTGTCTACACTGGGCAAGCTTAGGGCTCACCTTCCTTGTTACCTTGTTACTATTCTATGCTTTGTTTTGTTCAGGTTTGAACAACCTGATGTGTTAGATGTTTATGTCTGGGCCCTTTTACCCCACCTTGACCAGAAACACATATTCTTTTAATAGAGAACCTTAACATTTATTTCTATCAAATTTCTTTAGTAGAGAATGTTGCATATATTTAGAAATCAAATAAAATACCCTGATTAAAGCAAGGGAGGAAAGGTTTATTTGGGCTCAGAATTCCAGGGGGACACAGTCCGTCATGGCAGGGAAGACGCGGAAGCAGGCCGGGAGATGTGGTGGTAAGGGCGGGAAAGCGGTTGATCGCACTTGGTCTGTACTTAGAGAGCAAAGGTGAACAGGAAGTAAGGCCAGGCTATACAGCCTCGAGGCCCACCCACCCCCTGTGATTCATTCCTTCCACCTCCTAAAACCTTCATAATCTTCCCCCAAAGCACCACTAGCTGGGGACCAAGTATTCAAACATAACAGCCTGTGGGGAACATTCCACATTTGAGTCACAGCAGGTGTGTCTGACCTTTTGGCATTGTGATAGGGAATTGTCATCTGCAAAGTTCATGCTCAAGAGCCATGCAACTGAGTTACGAAAAAAATTGCAAAAGCATCTTCAGAGTTTCAAGTAGATTTATGACTTTGTGTTGGGCCATACTCATGGCTATCCTCAGTCACATGCTGTTCACAGGCCACAAGTTGAATACATCTGACTGAAAGCTCCCGAGTGCCCGTCATACCAAAACATAGCTCCAGAAACTCTTTCTAAACTAGCTTCATTATCTTTCACATGTTTTGAATTCTAAACAGATTGGCTTTGGGTACTGATTGCTTTAAAAACAAAAGGGAAAAACCCTTTTGGTTGTAATATTTAAATTTACTCATGGGTTGCAAAATAGAATGAACTTCATATATTCTAATTTAATGATAAGGAAATTCTATTCTGTCATAAATTTCATAATATCTGAAAATCATTCTATAATATGATCTTTGTTCTGGAGATATTACTGGTGGTAGGGTTCTGGGTCAAGTATTTCCAAACACTTGACCTCTTATTCAAAAAATTGAAATACAGGCTCACAGAGACTATAAAAGTAGCAGAGAAAGTTTATTCAAAAGTGAACAACAATACAGATCAGAAGGAAATACGCTGTCAAGAGTGACAAGGGGCCACGTGTCTGCAGGCACACAGAGGCCCCAATTGTTATATGGGGTTCAAGAGAAGGAGTTTGATTATCAGGAATATAGTTTGGTTAGTTCTCTATTGTTGACGATTTAAATTATATAACTTTTTCTTTACTGTCATGCCCCTTCCCATAATGCATCTGATTTTAACCACATGCATGACCGTTGTATATAGACATAAGAAGGTAACTAGGGGATTTTCCCTAGAAGTTCACTGGGAGGACACAGTTTTTCTTACCGTATATGCACCGAGATCCAGTCTAGGCCAGTTCAGCTCTACCTTCCTATGCAGACATGAGGGAGTACAAGCGGACTGAATTTGTGGATGCCTGATGGTCAGAAGGGGAGGAGAGAGTTATTCCATGTTCAGAGAGGGGTATGCATGCAACTTGAAGAGGTGATGAGGTGCCTTGTCTGGAGTGTGTGTGCATAGTACATACAGATAAGGCTCATAGGCTGCCAAGTGCATTATTTAGAAGTGGGATATATACATAACCCAAACCACATAGCATCCCAGGCTACTGAACTATAACTCTATACTTGCCTGCCTGAAAAGTTTTATTAAGATGTGGCCCAAAGCCTTCCTAGAGGGACAGTTTGTATGTATGATAAGACCCGTC
The DNA here is from genome assembly GCA_035773235.1 of Eospalax fontanierii. NCBI lineage: Eukaryota > Metazoa > Chordata > Mammalia > Rodentia > Spalacidae > Eospalax > Eospalax fontanierii. Next base: position 83,087,959 of record CM069524.1, read on the forward strand.
TGCTGCTGCAGCCGCCTTCCCTTGAAGAGTAAACCATAAGTCTCGTAAATGTTTGTGTATGCAAGAAAGTGGACAGAGTAATACATTACTACTGAAGGAGGAAAAATGATTGGTAATTATGTAAATGGTGCCAGAGGGATTTTTTGCTTTGTTTTCCTTTCTTTTTTCTCTGCATGCCACACGTTAACAGATCTGTTCAATTTACATCCAGTTCTAGACAGAATTTATTTCATCAGATTGCACAGATGTGCTAATTTGGTAATTTATCTGGACAATAAACAACATGTCATTTTTGCCCCAAGAACAAATGTGAGATGTATGTTTAAACCTTCCTTTCCCCTTCAGTAGCATAGAAATAATCCTGAGGTCGGACAGCTGGCAAATAGTACATTTATAAATTTAGAGACAAAAGCCTGATACAGGTAGGCTGCCAGCAGACGACAATGAGTGTTGGAGGGACGCAAGGCAGCAGACTCCAGGCAGACAAGTGAGAGAATTCCCTGCAGTCACACGGGCTGTTGACGGAAGGTGATGCTGGAAGAGGCCCTCAACAAACAGCACTAAGGTTTGTCCCTCTGTGTCAAATGTTAAGTAAATAAAATGAGAGCCAGGAGGCAGGAAAGTCAGCAGGTAATAACCCGTCTTCCCTGGCCTCTCAGCCTCACCTCATCAATCCTTTTCTGTTGAATGAGGAACTGACTAGACTTGGAAATTACAATGCTATTTCATTTGGACAAAGGGCTTTTCAGTCTGGCACATTTTACAAGCACTGAGTGAGGTATTGTCAGTAAAGTTCCTGCAAAGAGAGCAGTTTCCCCCAAACACATGCCATCATAAGGGGCAATGATCTCACCAAAGAAAAATCTAAGTGGACATAAGCTAAATTAGCTTTGTTTTCATTTTTTAAATAAAACTGTGTGTGTGTGTGTGTGTGTGAGAGAGAGAGAGAGAGAACATGTTTCTACATGTGTGTCTCTGTGTGTGTCTGTGTATCTATGTGAGGATATGTGCACATGAGTACAGGCGCCTGTGGAGGCCGGAAGAGGGCATCACATTGCCTGGAGCTGGGGTTACAGGCAGTTGTGAGTCCCCTGCCCCGATGTAGGTCCTGGGAACAGAACTTAGATTCTCTGCAAAAGCAGCAAGTGCTCTTAACCATTGAACCGTCTCTCCCATCCCTTGTTTCACATTTTGAGTCTGCATCTACATGAGCAATTGCTTGCTGGATTATCTGCTTGACACCACAGCCCAATTCCAGTTTTTCTGGTTGTCCCCTTTGTACTTACAAGTTGGTATCTGATTCTGTTATGCCTCTGCATCCCACCAGCAGTGGCTAGCGTGACTGCTTTGTGACCATCAGAACTCTAAGCCCCCATGAAAGACTGTCCTGAAAACCCAGAATGCCTGAAGCTGTCTCTGCAGTGTCCCACACCCCATGAGGCTCTCTTCTTTAGCGGATTTTCATTTTCATAGACAAACCTTTAAAGAAAGTTTAGCTTTTCCTCGCAGCATTTAATTCTAAGGTCAAGAGAATGATGGAAAACTCAGCTGCTGTTTCCTTGAGCTTGTCAGCAAAGCAGGCCTGGGCTCCTGGCAAGGAGAAGTGCAGGCTGGAAGATTACATTGACTTCATTCCACTACCCAGAGGAGAGTGTTAATGAGGTGATCACTGACATGACATTTCCTATGGAGAAGTTTGTTGGGCAGAAAGTCTTAAGTGTTATGCTAATGCAAATAAATTAATGCACATGCTAGTTATCAGGAAATAAGAGACCTGTTATGCTGTAATGTAACACATCATCTTTATAAACCAATCAAAGGTAGAGTCTTCTTTAAACTAGGAATATTTTAAAAATCCACCTGGGAGTTAAATCCTGGTCCTTACTTCCTAGCATTTTGGTCAGCTTTTGTGTTCAAACACGTATCTCCCACCTCACCCTTTTCCTTGCTTTCTCTCACTCTGAATTTTGTAACCCATCTCTGCTTTCATGTACTAGATGCCCGGCATGCTCTAGAGGCTCTGCTGTTCCTAAAAACAGCGTGACACACAGAGCGCATGGACCCTGTCTCCATGGGAACATGATAGCTGCTGTCTCTGCTAAAAGTACCAAGAAAGAGGTTTGAATCAAGCGCAAAAATTAATACACTGCATGGATTGGGAAAGTGATGCTTAAGCTTTCCTTCATGTGTTGAAAGAATTAGAAATTCACCCAAAGCAAAAAACACCCTAGCCAGCAAACACAGATGAATCCCTATGTAAGAGGTAGGAGGGTGCAGGCTGCAGGTTGGGGCGGGAGCTATGAATTGCTCTGCATGACTGTAAATTGTGTGTGTGTGTGTGTGTGTGTGTGTGTGTGTGTGTGTGTGATGGGAATGGATGAGGAAAGCTGTGGAGGATTGGTGATGTTCTAAGAAAGGATGAGACAGAGAAGAGCCTTGTATGCCATTTTAAGGAGTATGACCTGTAATTATTTGAGCCATGGAGAGTCGCTTTAATGACATGACCAGAACTATGTTTTTGAGGAGGCAAAACAAAATGAAGGGAGTCAGCTCATTTAGGCAAGTCACAGAGGGCACCAGGCTGACCTTGAGCTCACAGAGATCTCTCTGCCTCTGCCTCCAAGTGCTGGGATTAAAGGTGTACACCACCACGACCTGCATGGGAGTTTTTAATAAAGAAAAGCTGTAGCTGTGGCTGGGAGAGGACTCGCTAGGGAGATGGCGCGTGGGTAAAGTGCTTGTCATACAAGCATGAGGACCTGAATTTGCATCCACAGCACTCATGAAAAAGCTATAACGCCAGCACTGGGGGAGCCGATGGGTGTATCCTCGGAACTCAACGACCAGTCAGTCTAGTTGAATAGATGAACTTCAGATTCAGCTAAAGACCCTCTCTCAAAAAATGTGATGGAGTTACTGAGGAAGACACTCAACTTCAGCCTCCAGTTTCATGTACATGTGCACTGCACCCACATGAACATGTGTACACACACACAATACACACACACACACAGACACACACACACACAAATACAACTGGAGTCCTATTAAAAATTTAAAATGTCAAAACTTTTAGAGGCCATTTTCTCCTCATCGTCAGTGACAGGAAGCTGCTTTAACCAGGGGAATCCAGACATGGCCTTCATCCCAGTGATTAATCTTGAACTCCACACTGGCACCTGTGGAAGAGCTGTGCTTTGTTTTCCAGCAGTAACTAGAGCACAATACCTGATGGATGGTGTAAGCAAGGTCCCAGGCACCCAAGTGGATGATGTCCTCAGTTAGACAAGCCCCCCCCCCAGCTGAGAGTCAATTACAGGCTTCCTAGGTTTCAATTTGAGAAGTCTTTCATGAGTCATATGACTGACTCTTGTGTGTGGTTCATCTGCACGGCTTTCCTCCAGCCCCGGAGGACGTAACTTTAGGGAATGATGATTCTACTCTTTGCTACAGGATTTTAAGGGCCTGATTCATCTTCTTAGAATAAACATTCCCCCCTGAAAAACACCCATTCTAAAGCCACTGTGACTCTTAAGAAGACTCTTGCCCTCAGGTTAAGATTGCTTTTGTCATACATTCCTGACATCTTGTTGATAGAAGGAATATTCCTTTACATTTTCCCTTCAAACTATTCCTTGCTGGAAATTTCCTATCATGTAGTGGTTTCTTAATTATTAAACATTTAAAAAATGTTAGTTATTGCTATTGGGGGAGGGCATTTCAATGCGATATTGTGAATGAGGAGACCAGATGACAGCTTTGTGGAGTAGGTTCTTGCCTTCCCCTTTACATGAGCTCTGGGCATTGAACTCAGATTCTCCAGCTCTCATGGCAAGCACCCTTGTCTGTTGAGTGAGCTCACTGGCCCTTGTTCTTTAGTTTTGGGGGTTCCTTTAAGACCAACATCAGAGGTTAGATGAATCCTTTCTATACATATCTACTCTTTGCTTGCTCCTTTTTCCCAAACAATAACAGCATGTACAGGACAGTGTTCACTTTGTATTTTATTACAGCAACCCTATGTTTACATTTTGAGTTATTCATTTAAAAAATTTTTTTTATTTTTTTATTTTATGTGTATGAGTGTATTGCCTGCCTGTATGTAATTGCACCTGTGTCATGCAATGCCTGTGAAGGTCAGAAGAAGGCATCAGATCCCCTGGCACTGGAGTTATGGATGAGTCTTAGCTGCCACATGGGTGCTGGGACTTGAATCTAGTCCTCTGCAAGAGCAGCCAGTGTTCTTAACTGCTGAGCCAACTCTCCAGCCCCCGTTTTAAGTTATCCTAAAAAGAACCAGTGTTATTGAAGACTCTTCCCCTCCAATGTAACAGTGTTCAGACTATCTTCTATGACATATCTGGAAATAAAAGAATGCCATAGCAATTCCTCTCTGGAAACCATTCTTGACTTTTATTCAGGTACACACTGAATATCCTGGAAGAAATTGGCGGTGGGCAGAAGGTCAATGATGACATTATTGTCAGCTGGGTGAATGAAACATTGAAGGAGGCAGAGAAAAGTTCATCCATTGCTAGTTTCAAGGTAAAAGTTTCCCTCTTCTGTTACAGGCCACGCTAGCACTTGTCCTTATTGTTTTCAGATTTTTCTTACATGATCCATTATTATACTAATGTTCATGGTCATCTCACCAACAAATTTCTCATCACTCTTCCCATAACAGCTTATTTTAAAACTTACTATCTTTAACACCTCACTTTAGGCCTTGTTCTTTCAAAGTAATATAAAATCCAGCAATATATTTTCTTAAATGTGCACACCTCCATGGCTCATATTTTTTAACATTACAATGGTAAAATGAAAATAGAAGATCTTCCATGTGATATTTTTGGCAAAAAAAAAAACCCCACAATTGTGTACTTTCATCTAAATCCTGTTTTTATTAATAATACCATTACATATTATGAGATTTACTAACTCACTCATACATTAGCAGGAGTCTTCCTCAGGGCTTACTGTTATAATGTCAGTGCATCTTAACTATATTCTCCTAGTTTAAAGGTCAGGATGTGGGGGGGCTTCAGACCCCACCAGTGTGGCAGTTCATCACATTGTCAGGCCTCAAATTCAAAATGAGAAATGAAAGTATCTTCTCACCAGAGCAGAGACAGAGCTGGGTGGGGCAGCACCAGGAGCTCTGCCTGTTATGTATGAGCTCATCAGGGTATCTCACCACCTCTGCCCTACCTCGAGCCTGGGTTCAGTCTGGTTTGCTGAGCACAGGAAAGAGAGGAGGCTTGTGACTGAAGTGAGCAGAGCATTCAAGAAAGATACATGGAAATGCAGTGGAGAAGAGTGAAGTCAGTGGAGCCCCAAGTATTGTATTGCTGCACTGAGACCCGGGGCCTCTGACTCCTAGATTCATCCATACACAAGGAGGACAGCTTTACTGTTTCCCGTATCTCATTGGTGAGGAAAAGAAAGCTCAACTAACTGTCTGGGGTCACAGCTAGTAAGTGCAGGAGATGTTTCATAAATGGGGAAAAGCACTTTATCTAGAGCAGTGTGTGAGTAGGCAACCATTACTAGGAACTGTCCAGTCACAGGTGCCTCTCCTTGGAAAGCAGCTACCACTCCAGAGCACTAAACCCAGGTGATGGCCTGGGTGTCCTTGTGGGGACAAGACTTGGTAAACCATTGCATGATCAGCCATGTGTGAGCATCTAAACATTTACAGAGGCCCAGGATGTTAAATCAGAATTTTATGTTCAAATCCCAACTCTACCACTTCCCAGCAATTAATTTAACCTCAGAAATTCCCTCGTCTCTGTAAATAAAGATTAAATGTGGAAGCTGAAGGTTTAATTCAATGGTACAGCATCTGCTAGCCTGTGTGAGGTCCCCAGTTCAATCACTAGTGTGCCCGAGCGCATGTGCACACACACAAAATTGACAACTCTGTGAGATAACACATTTGTTAGGTAGATGTAACCACTTGCCATGTACCTACACTTGAAAACATGTTTACATGATGAATACATAAAGTTCTTTGTGTCAATTTAAAACTTCAAAATTTAAGCTAAAAAAGGGAAAGATTAGATGCCACTTTTAGTTTGTGGTGACAAGAAGAGGCAACGTTGGGCAAGTGTGAGACACCAGCAAATGTCAGTTGCTGCCATTGAACTAATCGTATTAGTGCTGTTGCTGTCTCCCTGGAAACCACTGTTCTCTTTCCCTGAGACAGGAGCAGGGCATGTACTGTCACCCAAGTCTCCCTGCACCCTCACAGTATCCAGCTACTCACTCTAGGATGCACTTCCTACACAAAGCCAGATTTTTCTGACACCTTTGGTCTTGTCTTTCTGATAGATTCTATTTCAAATCATTCCTTTCTCTACTATACTCCTGCATATCCAGTAGCTGAAAGCATGGTTCAGTCTTTATGTTTTTCCCTGGTTGTGCTAACTCCTTGCCATTCAAGAAGGAACCTTCTTTCTGGGACATTGATCATACTCCTGCAAAAACTATCTCCAGTTTGGAAGACTGTGTAGAACACTGTGACATCTCTAGACCAGACCATATCTATTTTATATTCAAGAACAATGAACAACCCACTTCCCTTGAGCCAGATGGAGGTAAATTATGCATGTGTTGATAAATTCTCCCTTTCTCTCTACATAGGACCCGAAGATTAGTACCAGCCTTCCAGTTCTGGACCTCATTGATGCCATTCAACCGGGTTCCATTAATTATGACCTTCTGAAGACAGAAAACCTGGACGATGAAGAGAAACTCAACAATGCAAAGTACGTAAATAAACCTGGGGTCTGGAGAGGGACACAGCTGCCAACTGAGTGCTCGTGACATCGGACACATGTGCCTCGTGTAGGCTCTACTTTTACTCTTCGTGGTGTGTGTGGTTCACTGTAACTCTCATCGTTTCCGATGTGGTGCAGTTTAGATGGCTTGTGTTAGAGTGGAGCAAAACAAAAACTAGAATATTCTTGTAATTGCAAACCTGGTTTTATATAAAAAAGTTTCCTAACCCTAACATACAGATTTCCAAAATAAAATTTGTGTATAGAAAGTCCCAATACAGACATCCTATTCATGAACATCCAGATATAAGTGGACCAGGATGAAGTTCAATACCAGGGACTTCACTAGCAAAGGGACTGCCGTTTATCTGTCCTGGCATATGAGTTCTCTAAAACTGGAATCAGCAGACTACTGTCTCCAAATACAGCCTGTCGTCTGTTTCCTTTTATAAGAAAAGTTTTATTGAAACACAGTCCAGTCATTTACTGGAGCATCTCTGCTTTAATAGCAGAGTTCAGAAGTTGCAACAAAGCCTGCAAAACCTAAGATATTCAGTGTCTGCTCACCATTGGAGCTTAGCTTACAGGCCAAGAAGTGGCACTGTCTGGTCTCTTACAAATAGTTGACCAGGGTCTCTTTCTTAGATCAGGTCATGTTAATTCCCCAGGGATGTGATGATACAGTACCACACACACCGGGTGGTTTAACACATCGGAAGCCATCATGTGAAGTAGACATCAAGCTGCCCCAGGGCGGGTTGATCCCAAGAGCACTCTCATGCCTCTCTCTTGGCTTCTGGGCTGGCCGGTGACAACTCAGTGGCTTGCAGAAGCCTAACACTAATCTCTGCCTCCACCCACTGTGTGTCTGTGACTTCACATGGCTGCCTCCCTCTCTGCCTCTTCTCTCTTCTTACAAGGACATGGGTCATATTGGATTAGGGTCCCCCCTGCTGCAACATGACCTCATTTTATGACATCTGCAACAACTGGGTTTCCAGTTAAGGTCACAATCAGAGGCACTGGGTTTAGGACCTCACCATGTCTTTTTGGAAGGAAGGATACAACTGAACCCCTTACACAAATCTAGAGTTCGAAGTGGCCCTGGATTAAAATCCCAGCAGTGTCCTTTTCTCTGTTATCAGTTTTGGAAAGTGAGGAACTGTGTTCTCAATATGATGATGCTCAGCACCATTTAATGGAGTTAAACCATGATTATAATGAAGGAAAGGAGAGTAGGGGCGGGGCGGGACCGGGAGGAGCTATAACTCTTTAGAGCAAATAAGATCTAAGTTGAGCTTACCTGGAAGGACAGGTAAGAAGACACTGGAGATAAAAGAATACATGTGAAGCTAGAAGAAAACAAAGAAAGCCTTGAAACTAGCTAGTCATGAGCCCTAAGATTAGGTTTAAGGAACTTGCTGAGCTCATGTAATTTTTAAGCTGAAGTTCAGAGTCTGACCTCAGAGATGAGGCTCTTATGCATTCTCCTCCTTCAAGAACAAGACACAAACTTCTTTAAAGTGAGCTCGGGGCTGGGGATACAGTCAGCAGTAGAACGCGCATTTAGTATACAAGAAGCCCTGGGTTTGATCTGTAGCACTGAAAAACAAAAACGACAGCAAAACTCTTTTTAAGAAGAGGGGCAAGGGTAATAATTTAATGAGAAAGTGCTTGCCTCTGCAATCAAAGCCAAGCTTGCGGCCTGAGCTCTAACGCCATTGCTAGGGAGGCAAAGACAGGTGGGGCTCACTGACGAGCCACTGTGACCAACCTGACGAGTTCTGGGCTCTTTAAAAACAAAACAAACAAACCACAACAAATGGTGGACAATGCCTGAGGAACAACAGACACACGCACGCACGCACGCATGCATGTACGCACGCACGCACGCACCCACACCGGGTAAGAGCTGAAACAGTCTTCAAAGACAAATACTATCTGAGTTGTCTTGAGAGGAGTCAGCAAGACTGATGCTTTGTTGAGAGCACGTTGCGTCGGGACTTGTCGGGGCTTCTTGTATACTAAATGCGCGTTCTACTGCTGACTGTATCCCCAGCCCCGAGCTCACTTTAAAGAAGTTTGTGTCTTGTTCTTGAAGGAGGAGAATGCATAAGAGCCTCATCTCTGAGGTCAGACTCTGAACTTCAGCTTAAAAATTACATGAGCTCAGCAAGTTCCTTAAACCTAATCTTAGGGCTCATGACTAGCTAGTTTCAAGGCTTTCTTTGTTTTCTTCTAGCACACATGGGAAGATGGGGTGATTGGCCTCTGTGTTGACGGAGGCCACTGTGCACAGGCTCCTGAGGGGTCCCCTTCATCCACTGTGGCTCAGCTCTGCATCTGTTCTCCCCTCTCCTTTTCAGGTATGCCATCTCTATGGCCCGAAAAATTGGAGCGAGAGTGTACGCCCTCCCAGAAGACCTGGTTGAAGTGAACCCCAAAATGGTCATGACAGTCTTTGCCTGCCTCATGGGGAAAGGGATGAAGAGGGTGTAAGCCCAGCGCAGCAAGCCAGAAGGTGACACACTCAATCCTGAGTGCCCAGCACAGGGTGCTCCAGGGTGCAGAGGACCATTTGAGCCATTCCAAAGTTTTTAACTTGGAGACATTACACAAGATTTCAAAAAGTACATATCTGTTCAGCCAACTAGCATCTCATACTTCACAAAACACACTTCTCTCTCTTTTTACCCCCAGAAGATCCAATCTCTTACAGATTTTTTTTTATTCTTTGAAATTCTACCAGAAAAATAATAAAAATATATAAATAAGTTCTTTTCCAAACACCCTCTCTGCTTTAGCTGGTAGTCAAGAATTTAAAACTACTGTGTCCCTATTTTTTTACTTAATCTTCCAAACCAGCTTGATCTAGTTGCCTTGTCCCTTATTCAGAGTGAGGACCCAACCCTGCCTTAAATAAAGGTCATCAACCCTGCCTTAAATAAAGCCTGTTGACAGAAGCCAACATCAGATGGTCAGAAGCCTCTCCTTGAGTCCCCTTCTCCAAGTCTCTCTCTCTGAGTTTCTCCAGCCACCTCAAAACCACACCTGCTCCTGACCCACTCCTTATCATCCATGTCTGTAAGCCACTTGGAGCACCTGACAGTTCAGCCAGGATCTGGGTGTCCCAAGCATCCCTGACAGCCTGCAAAACTGGGGTTACAAAGAAGGTGTAATAGAGAAGAAAACCACTAAGGGGCAACGTGGAGCAGTCACAAAGCACCTATCCTCTGGGTGCTGCGTCTCCATGTATTTAATTTTAACCTTGCTTGTTAGACATGCAGTTACCATGGTGTGGCAAAATGTCTGGTGACATGTAGAAGCAATCCTGCGTACTTTCACCCACTCTTAGATATCACTATATTTGACTGCTGCCAGGCCATGTTATCATTGTTCACTTTGTCAGACTACAAAATTTCTTTGCCACCCCAAAGCCCCCTAGGGGGCAATATGTGCCAATAGGTAGTGCCTCTGCCTCACCCACATGCACACAGGCACATACACACGTTCCTAGCCTGATGTCAAGAATAGAATTGCTGACTGGGAACTGCCTGAATTTCAAAACAAAAATAGTTCTAACAGATCGAGCAATTTCCGTGAAACTTTACCAAAGCCTAAAAACACAGCATTGTGACCCAGCGCTAGACTCCCTCTGCATGGTGAGGGTTCGTTATGGTCTCCTCCTTAGGGATGGTGTGTAATGGGACTTTGTCATCTTCCAAAGCAATTGAAATGCAAGACCTTGGATCCATTCCTTGGCAGGAAGCCAATAAATGCCTTCTTCCAGCTCACAACCAATATTCCTACTGCATCTGAATGCAAAGTGGTTGGCTTTGACTTTAGTCTAAACTTCGTATAGCTTCAATGATTTCTCCCCATCTCCCTCCACAACAGAAAGATGTTACTGCCTTAATGGAAAATGAAGACAAAATAATATTAAAGATCTTTCCAAACAAAATGTTGCTAATTCTGGTTCTTGCTGGCTCTTTCCTTTTGAAGGCTGAATAACGGTGTACTGTTCATTCATCCATGCAACTAACAAGCATTGTCTAATAGGGGTGAGACAGTGTGCAAAAGTTTAGGACTATCTCCATGCAAGAGACAATCATTGTGCTCAGACAACATCATACAATTAAAACCATAGGCATGAGATAGTGGTACAGTGTGGAGAAACATCACAGTTAGTTAGGCAAAGAAAGCTGGAAGAAATGTTCAAAACCCTTTGAACCCAATTGTAAGATCAGGCTTGGGGATTGGTACAAACAACTTCTAGAATGAACTGTGATGTGCTTTGGATCATACTACCTGGGACTGCCTCTCTCTCTCTCTCTCTCTCTCTCTCTCTCTCGACAGGGTCTTACTTTGGCCTTCCTTTGTGTCCATGAGAGGGAATCTGGGGGGAGGATTTTGCTGAGGCCAGCTCCCTCTGGGCTGGGCCACCAAGACAGACAAGACTGTCATGAACATCAAGGTGGCATGGCCTCACCTTGATCCCGGAATGAGCCACACCCTACACCATGTACCTAGGCTATGTGCCCAGTCTTACCAGTGGCTTATGTATGAAAATGGCTCTCTCCTGGACTGAATGTACCTGCAGCTTCTACACTGGGAGGTACCTGCCCTCTATACACATGAAGATGCTACCAGTATCACTATTGTTTAATGTAGACTGCAGTGACAGGTCTTATAAATAGGCAGACAGAACCAGGACAGGACAGCAGCTAAGAATGAACCATCAAGAATGAACTATCATGGATAAGAAGTAAGGAACACAGCAGCCTAAGGAAAGCAGGTATTCTAAATTTAACTTTTCTTCATTACATTTTACACGGACAAACCAAGTATGGCATGAGAAACTAAACACCACCCCGAAGGTCTGCAGTAGAAAGCAGTCACTCTGTCTCTCTCAAACCCATACCTAGAAGTGGGCTTGACACGAGCTCCTATTAGTGTACTGGAGACAAGAAAATTTATTATTATTATTATTAAAAGAGAATAGACTTGAAAGTGGGCATGGTGGAGATATTGTTTCAACACAGTTATTGTCAAGTCCTCCAAATAGGACTCCTGATCCCCAAAGAGCTAGTCATCCACCAGCCACTGCTTCTGTCCCAGTTTTCCAGTTCTCTGTCCTAGTCATCAGCAGCTTGTACAAATTTTTTATATCCTAAGAATCTCCTATGCGTATATAACATACATACCTTTACATCATAAATGTTAGTATATATTATATATTATTCTGAATCTCTTTTCCACTTAATAACATATCTTGGAGATGGACCGGTATTTTTCAATGAATTCAATCAGTGTGTTCAGTAGGTACATACCATTCTATCAGTAAGCCAAACTGCATTTATTTAGCAGCTGATAAATGGATGTTTAGGTTGTTTCAATCTCTTTGCCTTAACAAATAAAATCACAATGAATAATATATGAATTTCTTGAGCACAGACTGTTAATTTTAATCAAACAGGTACCTATCAAGTTTCTGACCTATCAAATTTACTACATATTGAGGGAATACAACACAGATTCTTTAAAGTTTCCCCAAATTGGGAGCTCAGCGGTTAAGAGCACTGGCTGTTGCAGAAGACCTGGATTCAATTACCAGCACTCATGTGGCAGCTGATAATTGTAAGACACTCCAGTTCCAGGGGATCCCTCCTCTGACCTCCATGGGCATTGCACACTCAGGTCACTTATATACATAAATAGACAAAACATTCACACACATAAAATTAAAATAAAGTTTCTCCAAATTACATTACAAAGAACCCTAACCTATAACAGAGAGTTGAGCTAATCCAAATTTCCCCATTTTATAGTTAAACAAAAAAGTTAATCCAGCAAAGAGGTAATATGTACCTATGCATGCACATACATGCATGCACACACATGCATGCATACACAGCTATAACAAAGTGTAGATTGTGATAAATGGTATAGTAAAGTTATAAATGAAACACTAAGGGAGCTCAGAGGAAAGCTCAATTCTGAATGAAGTCTCCACTAATATTTGTGGAAGAGCCCAGATCTGATGAATGACAAGTGGGCAAGAGCCATGATTTTCACATGTCAATGCCCCCTGCAAAGCCACCCACATTCTGAGTACAGGAGCTATTTAGAAAGTGACAATAAGCAATGTTTACTGAGTGTGAGAATCACTGAACAGACATAACTGTGAGCAGAGTTATGAAATAGAATTACCTGGAAACTTAGTAAAGAGTGAATTGCCCTCTGCCTGGAAATGACACTGGAGCCCACGTGATACAACAGTTGGATTAGGTGATTTGCAAAGACTCAACCAGCATACTGGTTTTATCCATTTAGATATGTACATACATACAGATACACACATGTATACTCATCAAGGCTGTCCTAGGGACACAATAATGGCCTCATTCGTAGACTGTGTAAACTCTTAATCACCTAGTCTGGCCCAGGTCAGATGAATGTTAATGCATGAGGCACATTTCTCTGTGCCTCCAGTGGCCCCAGGACAGTTCTTGGACCCTTCTTCCTTCCACTTGCTATTTCCACTTGCTAAGTCTGTTCTCATTGACCTTTCTACTGTGCTCATTCTAGTGAGACACAAGGTAAAGACCAGCAGCATTCTCTTGGTGAACTTGACATTGTATTGCCCAGCAAGTTTCTGCAGCCTCCCAGTCCAGAAAGACAGCTGCTGGTCAGAACAAGCCTCAGCAGTGTTGACTAACCCTCTTGTGAAATCTAGTCACTATGACAGTTTCCTAATCAAGTTCTTGTAACTAAAATTCCTATTCCAGCCTCACATAGTGGCAATGGCTCTTTACTCAGGGTCCTTTCTATTTCTAAAAACCAGGGCTTGTGTTTTCTCATGTCTTAAGGGCATACATTTTCTTCCCTTTTTAAATATATTTATTGTATGTGCATATGCATAGCATGGCATACATGTGGAAGTCAGAGGACAACTTGTGGAAGTCGGTTCTCTCCTTCCACCACATAGGACCAGGGATCAAATTCAGGTCATTAGGCTTGACACACCCTTACCACTGACCCATCTTGCAAAGCCTTTAAGTCTACATAGATTTAATAACTCATGACAGATACAAAAACATAGATAATCTAGTTAATAATCATTCTCTTGCCATTAAAGTTCAGAGACAAAATGGTAGTGAGTTTTATATCCTCTGAAATGTAAAAATTGAAAAATTCCATTCAGATAAGTATTTTGGCTAAAACTATCACACAACATTCTGGAATGAAAATCTTTAGAGAATTACAATGCTTGCTCAGGCTCTGTGGTCTCTAACATGAAATTAGAAGATTCCTTGGACATTTTTAATTCAGTTACAGCAGAAGTCCATTGTTATAAATCCCAGATATTCGATGCTGCTTAGAGTTCTAAGTATGGAGCTTGAACCAGGGGCACTTGGAACTGTTGATAAATGCATATCTCATCCACCCAGCAACCCTCATAAATCAGAATCAATATTTTCTTTACACACCCGGTAAGAGGGAATATCAACTGAAGAATTCTCAATCAGATTAGCCTGTGGACCTGTCTCTGTAGGATGCCTCTCTGCTGTGGATGGTGCCACCCTGGTCTGGAGGGCCATGTTGTGTGAGAATGCTAGAAAGAACACAACCAGAAGAGCAAGCCATTAAGCAGCAGTCCTCTGTCTGTGGTCTCTGCTTGAGTGAGTTCCTGCACAGGCTTCTCTTAAGGATGGAATCTAACCTTCCATAAATAAACTCTTTCCTTTCCAAGTTGGTTTTGATCAATATTTTATCACAATGACAGAAAGCAAGCTAGGACAGCCACTTGACTCATATTATGGTTTGAATGTTTGTTCCTCAGGATTCATGTATTAGAAACTTAATCAGCAAGTTCAAATGCTATTTGGAGGTGGGACACTTAGGAGGTGAATTGGTCAAGAAGGCTCTGCCTCTTGTAAATGGAGATTAGTCTACTCATAGATTAGTGGGTTTCTTGGGAATGACTTTGCTATAAAAGCAAGCTCTCTTGGTCTTGCTTGCTTAGTCTCCCATGTGGTATCTTATGTCACCTTGGGACTTTACAGAATCCCCACCAATGAGAAGGCCCTTACCAGAGGCAGACCTTTGATCTTGGACTTCACAGGTTCCATAATTATAAGAAATAATGTATTTAATTAATTGTTTGGATTATAGTATTGAGTATAGCCATGAAAAATGGACTGAAATGCTTCACATGCACATCAAAATTTTAGAAACACTAAGAATAGAGGTTTCATTAAAAGATCGCCACTTGACAGAAGATTAAATCAGCCAACATTAAATTATACTTTCCTGATGATCCTGAATGTGAGATATGAAAATAATTTTTCCAATACTACAGTGTTTCTAAGTGCTATTTCAGTTATACCTGAATAAAGAAAACAGTCTGGGGACTGGAGAGATGGATCAGCAGTTAAAAGCACTGGCTGCTCTTGCAGAGGACCAGGATTTGATTCCCAGCACCACATGGTAGCTAACAATCTCCTCTAACTCCAGTTCCAGGGAAATACAATGCCTTCTTCTGACCTCAGCAGGCATTACACAACATGGATGTACTTATACACACCATACAGGCAATACACTCATACACATAAAATGAAATAATAAAATATTTTAAAAACAAAAAAGTCTGACCTAAATTAGCTTTTAGTTTTAAGGCCAAGAGTGGACCCATTCTCTAATGACTTGGTTCCCTCCAGTATCTCATGCAACTGTGCTCTCCAGCCAAGCTTCTGTGAACCCAAGTTCCCAGAAAAACTTTGTCTTGAAACTGAACATTCTACAAAGGCTGATCAACTGATCAGAACTTCAGTGATTGTAGACTCTTTGGAATGTTGTAGATCCAGGACCTAATTACCATTCATCTTGGGCCACCTTTAGCCCCTAAATAGCCACTCCTTGCCTACCTTTGTTTCTGACTTAACATCCTGTCACTAACTGATAAAAACCTTTTGAAATGTATTAAACTTAGCAGACTACCAGCTTCCACCAACCAAAAGCCTGAGTGTCATCAGATCGCATCTGAGGCCTACAGATGAGGTTTTCCTGTTCCCTTTACTGTAGCAATCTACTTAGTGTTTCCACCAGTGATTTGAAAAGTGTCTTGATTTATGACTTTTCTTTGTTTTGTTACCATAAAAACTCCATAAAACTGCTTCCACAGTGGAACATGGAATTTGGAGTTACCTGAATCTGTGTTCCCAAGCCATGGTCACACCTATTTGGCTCCAGAATAAACTAGCTCTTATCCCCTTTGAGGTGAGAGTTATGCTTTTTTGTGGAGACCTTTATTTAAGCTGTGTTTCTAGCAATAATTGGGGAATAGAAGTTAGGATTCACCCTTATCAGAGAATCTTGCCCTTTGATCCTTAGGTCTAAAATCTCTTACATACAAGTAGATTTCTGAAATAATCCTCACAATTTTCAATGAGAATAACATGTTACTTTCAGTGCTTTGATGTGTTAAATGTGCATATGCACATTCATTCACTATCTTGGGTAGAGAGCAAAGTGAGATCTTGAGGGTTAAGGTCAGGTACCCAGGTCACAAGAGGGGCACATGACTTTGTGAGCTTGTTTACATTATAAACAGTAGCTTTTTGGTATAAGGTTAACTAAAAGTCCTTAGTCCAGATTCTGTCAATATTGTAAAAGTCATTCCTATACAATACCCTTTTTTCATCATCAAAATTCATTCAGACAGGCAGAGTAGACCTTCCTTCCATTCGTGCATCCAATACCACTGCCTTTTGGTATCTTCTCCCTTTGCCCCTCTTTCTTGTGACATCCTCTCCAGCACAGGTCCAGTGAGCTATGTCTTCTGATCTTGCCAGGTACTTTTAAAGTGCCTTCTCCTGGTGGCTGCTGCTTTAATGGACTGGACCCAGTCTGTGCCTAACCCCACGAATCCTCCCTTCTCTCCTACCCACAACAGACCCACCTGCTCTTCTCCGTCTCTGAGACGATCTCTCTATGAAGTCCAGTGACATCTAGGTAACTCAGGAAGCCAAAGAGCCCTCAAGTCCTCCATTGCTATTCTTTTCTTCCCTAAAACATGCATTCTTCAATGACCTCCTAGAGTCATAACTTTATTATTGTTACCTCTGCCAAATCACTAATGCCAAAGAGAGAGAAAATGTCTACCAAATAGTGTAATATGCAAAGGTCCTTCAGAGGGAGGAAGTTTACCATCCTTGAGGAACTACTAGGCCAATACAATGCTGGGGAAAGGAGGGGATGCTCAGTCAGTAATATGTGAGGACCTGAATTTTAATCCCAAGAACCCAGGCAAGAAGCTGAAAGTCAGTGCAGTGGTGTGTGTTTGTAATCGCAGACCTGGAGAGGTAGAAACAGGCAGCTCCCTGGTGTTCTCCAGACAGGCAACCTAGCCTGCTTGGCAAGGTTCCAGGCCAATGAGAAACCCTGTTTCAAACAAAAGGTGGAAGGTGCCTGAGCAATGACACTGGAGGTCATGCATATACATGTATGCGTATATCTGTACACACATGTGGACATGAACACATACATATTTTTAAAAAATGAAAGACCAGTGTGGTTAGGAGTAAGAACTGCCCCATCATGAGACACAGATGGACAAGTGGAAGGCTTTGGAATGAGTTTCAGACTTGAGGCCTTGCTGCAATAAATGTCCCAGATATCACTTGGGGACTCTGTTCCTACAGGGCTGATGGGCCTGGGGATTTTCCCTACAGCCTGTGACTCCAAACCAGACACTTGGAACAGGGTTAGCTGCTTTAGAGCAGTTGTCCGGCACCCTGGCGGCACACTGAAATTCTCTCAAGAGCTTTAGTTGATGCCTACACTCCTCACCCCAACATTCCGATATAGATGGCATAGTGTGTACAGCAGGCTGGACAGCTGGATATTGAAAAGCTCCCCAGGTGAATGTAACAGATAGGCAAGTTTGAGACCTACTGCCCTATATCCTGGGGTACTGCTCTAAAGGGCAGGCTTAGCTAGAGCATCTTAGCAGGTGGGCAGAACAATCAAAGGGAGTGGGGATGCAGCAAGGGGAGATGAAGACATGGACATGTTCTGGGCATAAGCTTTCTTTCTTTAGTTTTAGCCATTCAGTCACCAAATACTCTCCTGACTGGATGCGAGATGACCCTTTTGTTGCTACAAGTCTCTCAGTTTTGTTCACCAAAGCATGGGAACTATAACCCTGGACTGAGCTGTCTGCTTTCAGGTCTCAAATCTCCCCCCTTTAAATGGCTTCTTAAGTATGTCATCTTTCCTCCCCTTCAGAAATGGATGAGATCAGAGATACCCTAAGACTTTGTGTAAATTGTAACATGGATTCACTTTCCATGAATAAACATGAGATAAAAATGTGTGACATGTAAAAAGATCTATCAATTGTGTCTCTTCAAAACCTCCCAAGATTATGCAGCTTTAATGGCTGAATAATTCTGAAAGGAAAGCTTGCAAATTGAGCTGCACCTGAACTCATAATAAAATAAGCATTCAATTAATTGAGTCTTTTTGTGCTTCCCTAGCAATGAGCCCGAAATGCCTATCTAAACTGAGCTGGCGTCAAGGCCACTGTGACACTTGGCCTTGGTCTCACACTGCTCCCAGCTGGGAGAAACTCCAAGGCAGCAGTCCTCACAGAGGCTGCATCCACAGGTACTGTCTTAATGAAGACAGAGGGTCAGGATGCAATGTTATGTTTACCGCCTGAAATTCCAAATTGGCCGGAGAACTGATATACAAATGAGCTGGTTTCCACAAAGGGACCAAGACCCAATCTGGTAGAACTGTTGGGTTATCTCTTGAGATGGTAGCTTACCAATTAAACAGTATGGGAAGAGGACTAGCTATTCTCAATGCTGGATTTATTTGTGGGCACTGGATTTATTGCCACTCCCTTCTTCATTTAATTTTTTGTAGTGGAGTTAATAAATAAGTCCCTTATGGGCTCCAAGTGTTGGGACATTTTGTCCCCAGTTGATGGTGCTGATTTGGGAGGTTTTTGAAGATGTGATCTTGCTGCTTTTATGACAATAGCTCTGTGTTGTAGTTTGAAATCTTGTATAGTAGTCCCCCCTGTACTGTTTTTTGTGCTCAGGGTTACTTTGGCTATCCAGAGTCTTTTGTGCTTCACGAACTTGAGGATGTTTTTTTTCTAATTCTGTAAAGAATATCATGGGGATTTTGATTGATGTTGCATTGAATCTATAAATGGCTTTTGGTAGAATGGTCATTTTCACAATATTGATTCTTCCAATCCATGAGCCTGGGAGGTCCTTTTATCTTCTGGTATCCTCCTCAATCTCTTTCTTTACTTAAATTTTTCATTGTAGAGATCTTTAATGTCTTCAGTTAGGTTTTCTCTGAGATTTATTTTTCTGAGACTGTTGTGAATGGGAGTGTTTCCATGTGTACTCTTTCTCCAATTGCTTGTTATTAGTATGTAGAAAGGCTACTGATTTTTGTAGATGAATTTTGTAACTTGCCACATTACTGAAAGTATTAATCGTTTCTGGGAGTCTTCTGATGGAATTTTTGGCATCTCTTAGGTATAAAATATCATCTGCAAAAAGGGATAATTTGACCTCTTCTTTTCCTATTAGTACTCCATTAATTTCCTTCTCTTGTCTTATTGCTCCAGCAAGAGTAGCAAGCACTATATTAAAAAGGAGTAGAAATAGTGGACAGTCTTGTTCCTGATTTTAAGAGGAATGCTTCCAGTTTTTCTCCATTTAGAATGATGTTGGCTGTGGATTTGTTGTATATAGATTTAATTATGCTGAGGTATGTTCCTTCCAGTCCAATTCCCTCTAGGATTTTTGACATAAATGCATATTAAAAATTGTCAAAGACCTTTTCTGCACCTATTGAGATGACTATGTGATTTTTGTCTTTGAGACCATCTATATGATTTATGACATTTATCGGCTTAGATATATTGAACCATCCTTGCATCTCTGGAATAAAACCAACTTGATCATGGTGGATGAACTTTTTGATGTGGGTCTGTATGTGTTTTGCAAGTATTTTGTTGAGAATTTTTGTATCTATGTTCATAAAGGCTATGAGTCTATAGTTTTCCATTTTGTTTGTATCTTTACCTGGTTTTGGTATTAGAATGATGCTGGCTTTGTAGAAGGAATTTGAGAGTTCTCCTTCTGTTTCTATCTTTTTGAATAATTTAAGTAGGATTGGGTATAGATCTCCTTTGGGTGTCTGATAGAATTCTGCTGTGACTCCATCTGGGCCTGGGCTATTTTAGACAGGAGGTTTTGTATTACTGTTTCAATTTTCTTATGTATTCTGGGTCTGTTTAAGCTGTTGCTCTCTTCTTGGCTTAGCTTTGATGATTCCGACGATTTTAGATATTTAGCCATTTCTTTTAGGTTCTCAAATTTAATAGTACATGGCTTTTCAAAGTGTTCTCTTATAACTCTTACCATATTCTGGGTCTTTTTGTCATCTGTTGTGATGTTTGCCCTTCATCTCTGATTTTGCTGATTTGGAATTGCTCTTTCTTTCTTTTGGTTGACTGGACTAAGGGTCTGTCTATCTTTGTAAAGAATCGGCTCTTACATTCACTGATTCTTTGTTTTGTTTTATTTGTTTCTATCACATTAATTTTGCCCTGATTTTTGTTATTTCTTCTTGTCTGCTGGGTTTGGACTTCATTTGTTGTTGCTTTTCAAGATGGCTTGAGTTGCAGCGTCAGGTCGTTTACTTGTGCTCTTTCTGATTTTTTAATGTAGGCATTTAGAGCTATGAACTTCTCTCTAAGGGTTGCTTTTTAAAGTGTCCCAGAGGTTGTGTTGTGTTGTATTGTCCTTTTCATTTAATTCCAGGAATAATTTTATTTCTGTCTTAATTTCTCATTTGACCCATTCATCATTCAGGAGTGTGTTGTTTAATCTCCATGAGTTTGTGTAGCTACTAGGGTTTCTTCCAGTGTTGATTTTAAGTTTTATTGCATTATGGTCTGATAGAATGTATGGAATACTTTCAATTTTTTTTGTATTTGTTGAGATTTGTTTTGTGCCCCAGTATGTTGTCAGTTTTGAAGAATGCTCCATGGGGTACTGAATAGAAAGTGTATTCTCTGGTGCTTGGGTGGAATATTTGATAGACGTTTGCTATCCATTTGATGCATGGTATTGTTTAATTCAGATGTCTCTCCATCTGACTGACCTGTCTAAGGGAGACAGTGGGGTACTGAAGTGCCCTACTCTTATGGAGTTGGGATTAATCTGAGTCTTAAAGTTCTGTAGTATATCTTTATGAAATTGGCTGCACCAGAGTTTGGTGTTCATGATTGTTATACCTTCTTGGCTAATTGCTCCTTTAATCAGAATAAAGTGACTCTCTTTATCACTTCTAATTAGTTTTAGTTTGAAGTCTATTTTATCACATATTAGAATGTCAACTCTTGCTTGTTTCTTAGTGCCATTTGCTTAGAATATTTTTTCCATCCTTTCACCTAAAGGTAGTGCCTGTCGTTAAAGGTGAGACTGGTTTCTTCTAGACAACAAAAGATGGATTTTGTTTCTCTTTTTTTATTAATTCATTTATTTTTATTTTATGTGTATGAGTGTATTGCCTGTATGTATTTCTGTAAGTGCACCCATGTCATGCAATGCCCACAGAGGACAGAAGAGGGTGTCAGATCCCCTGGAACTAGAGTTATGGATGGTTGTTAGCTGCCATATTGGTTCTGGGATTCTATCTCAGATCTTCTACAAGAACAGCCAGCCAGTACTTTTAACCACTGAGTCATCTCTCCAGCCCCTGGATTTTGTTTTATAATCCATTCAACTAGCCTATGTCTTTGACTGGTGAGTTTAGTCCATTGATATTTAAAATTATTATTGAAAGATGTAGCCTGAGTTCCAGGCCAGCTGGAGCTACAGTGAGTCCTTTTCTCAAAAAGAACAACAACAACAACAACAACAACAAGATGTGTATTGATTCCCATCATTTTAATTTCTGCTTGCATTCTTGGTCTGACTTTGTGTTCCCACAATTATACCTTCATTTAGTTTCTTTCTGTTGCCCCTTGGATATAGTCCTTCCTTCTCTTTGTATTACTTCAAGTATTCTCTGAAGGCCTGGTTTTGTGGACATGAATTCTTTCAGCCTTTTCATGTTGTGGAACATTTTTCTTTCCTCTTCAACTACAATGACATTTTTGCTGGATAAAGTGTTCTAGGTTGGCATCTGTGGTCACTTAGAACTGAGAATACTTTGGACCAGGCTCTTCCGGCTTTCATAGCTTGCATTGAAAAGTCAACTGTAATTCTTAAGGGTTTTCCTTTATATGTGACTTATTTTTCTTCTTCAGCTTTCAGAATTCTCTTTGTTCTGTTCACTTTAGGGTTTTACTATGATATGCCGTTTCTGGTCCTGTCTATCTGGTGCTCTGTGTGCTTCTTGTATGTGTATGGAGGTGTCTTCCCTTAATTTGGGGGAAATTTCCTCCACAATCCTGTTGATGTTCTCAATACCATTATTCTGAGATTCTTCTTCTTCTATGTCTATGATGCATAAATTTGGTCTTTTCATGGTGTCCTACATTTACTGTATATTGCATTCCTGTGTTTTTAAATTTTTTTCATAATCTTTGCTTGAGTGCTCAAGTCTTTCACCTTTGTTGTCCGGTCTTCATATTCTGTTTTCCATTTTATTCATTCTTTTGGTGAGGCTTTCTCCTGTCATTTCAAATGGACTTACTGAGTTTTTCAGTTCCTTCTTCATTTCAGCCTTTTTCTTTAATATTTCTATCTCTTTTGTGAATTCAGTCAGAGGTTTATCCCTTCTTTTAGTTCTTTGATTTTTTCTGTTTGTGTTCTTTAAATTCATTGAATTATTTGATCATGTTTATGATTATACAAAGCTTTGTAGAAGAATTTCCATACCATTCTATACAGAAGAGCGCCAAGCTGAAGATACCCACATGCCCTTTTATTGAAGAACAGATTAACAGATGCAGTTATATTCATAAACTAGAACAGTGCTCGGCAACAAGAAGGATTTTGTTTTTTACTGGCATATGCAACAATAAGGACAAGTCTTTAAAGTATGCTAACAAAGGCAGCCTACCCGAAAGACAGCATACTACATCATTCTACAATGTTCTAGAACAGGAAAATTTTAACTATGGTAGCAGATTCATGGCAGTGGCTTCTGGGTGGGAAGCTGATGGGGAGCATAGACGTGAGGGCACTTTCCGGGATGATGGTAATTTTCTGTGCCTTGATGGGGTGTGTGATACTCAAGTACACATATTTTCCTCCTTTTTCTTTTTTTTATTTTATGTGTATGAGCATATTGCCTGTATGTGTGTAAGTGCATCCATGTCATGCAACACCGCTGAAGGTCAGAAGAGGGTGTTGGATACCTTGGAACTGGAGTTATGGACAGTTGTTAGGCATCATGTGGATGCTGGGAATAAAACCAGCGTCCTCTGCAAGAGCACTCAGTGTGTTTACCAATGAGTCATTTCTCCAGTTTGAGTATTCATATTTTTCAAGACAAATCCAATGGCACATAAGATATATGTGTTTTGCTGTATGTGTCTCAGTAAAAAGAATTTGAAATGGCTGCTCACTGCTACTTAACGATAGTTTGTAAGTAGTTGCTGATCTGTTAGCAATAAAACTCGTAAAACTAGTAATGGTATCTCTTCATCCTTGACTGGTCCCTGCATCTTTGAAAACCACAGTATTTTATCCTGACATAGGAACTCCAAAAACCTGTATGAGTCAGGACTCAGGGTCAGAAGCTAAGGAGCTGCTGGGAGTGGGGTCATGTGCAAAACAGGGAGAAGTGAGCATAGAAAGAAATGGAGACAAGAAACCTCCTACCCAAAAGAAGACATCCTGCCCCTAATAAGCCTGCTACTCAGGGTTCCAAATCACAGGGAAAAATGCTAACTGAGCAAGATGGCAAGAAAATCAACCCCAAGAGCATGAATTCACTCCAAATGTAATTGACCTTACAGAGCAGAATCACACTGACTTTAAAGTAAGTATTCTGGACTGGAGAGATGGCTGAGCAGTTAAGAGCAGCGGCTGCTCTTGCAGAGGACCTGGGTTTGATTCCAGCACCCACATGGGTGACTAACAATCATCTGTAACTTCAGTTCCAGGAGATCTGACACCCTCTTCTGACCTCCACAGACATTGCATGACATGGGTGCACTTACAAACATGCAGACAATACATTCATACTCTTAAAATAAAAATAATAAAATATTTTTAAAGTATTCTGAGTATTCTCACAAAGATTTGAAAGAGGGGCTGGAGTTGAGCTCAGCTAAAGCACTTACCAAACGTAAGCAAGGCCCTTGATTTAATTCTCAGCACTTCAAAAAGAGAGACAAAGGAGGGAAGGAGGGAGAGAGAGAGAGAAAGAGAGAGACTTATCTTTCTTGAAAAGATTAAACAATGAAAACGCATTATAAAAGGTTTACAGGTTTTGGAATGCTTTCTGACTATACAGGCTGATGGAATGGACTGGCGAAACTGGAGACAATGCTGAGAAATGCACCCAGTGCAGAGCATGCGAGGTCAGTATCAGGGTTGTCTAAAACATGGAAACACAATTACACGGCATGAAAGTGTGACCAAGGAAGTGTAATGGGAGCCCCAGCACAGGACCAGCAAAGATTAGAACAAAGATGTAATAGCTGAAGAAATGATGAAGTGGTTTTCAAAACAAG
This sequence comes from Eospalax fontanierii, assembly GCA_035773235.1. Classification (NCBI taxonomy): domain Eukaryota; kingdom Metazoa; phylum Chordata; class Mammalia; order Rodentia; family Spalacidae; genus Eospalax; species Eospalax fontanierii. The sequence goes on from CM069524.1 coordinate 83,112,466, forward strand.
GAAATACCTAAGTCCTCAGATCCAAAGTAAATTCTATGTACGGAGCAAGATAACAAACAGTCTATGTCTAGATTAGAGGAATGGGTCTGAGAAGCATTAAGAAGAAAGATGATCCCTCAAAAATCATCAAGACACAGAACAGTTCACTTGCCCCAGAGCAGCAGTGAGCTTTGCTGCAGATTGCCACCATACAGTGAAAGACAGGGAGGCCTGTCATACTATGTTTCATTCGCCTAAACTAGCATTTGGGAGTGGGAACAGAATGAAGGTAATGTCAGACACAGAGGACATAAAATATCGTAACACCCCTAGATCATTGCTGAGGGAAAAGCTCCGATTGCTTCAGCAAGAAGAAATGTAATTCGAAATGTGTTGATTTTTCATCCTCTCTTAAGAAAATACAGGACACAAAATAAATAGCATGAAATTTATTAAACCAGCTAAAATATCTTACCTCTTGACCAGTTGCTTTGTGTGCTAACAAAAGGTAAAAGTCACGCACATATGTGCATATACACATACATGTGCATGTACATGAACACACACATGTGAACAGTAAGTTACTTGGTTGTTTTTCCCTTAGTTTTTCCCCACACTCTTCTTCAGTGTGGCAGTTATTCATTGAAACAGATTTATTTATTCTTGCTTGTATTCATCCTTTAAATTCATCTGCTTGCTTATTTTATGTGAAAGCATAACATGACCCTATTCAAAAAAGTTCAGTCAAATGAGCGTCTCTCCTCCTACCTCCTCTTCCCCATTATCACTCTGTCATTTTTCACACATGCCTGTGGATGACCAAACTCATCAGTTTATGATCTAGCCTTCCTGCCCCTCTTTCCTAACAAATAAGCCAGTACAAATGCATTTTCTTATTTCTCCTCCATTTTACAAAAAGTGTTTTCAGTGAAGGTCACTTTGACCCCTTGACTTTGTTTCAGTGCTTTTAAATCCCAGAGGAAGAACGTTGAAATACTAGTCTTTTCCTTATCATATATTTGTTGTGGACAGGGTGAACCATTTTGCACACTTTCCTGTCCTGACATAAAGAACGTTTAAATGCCGTAACAATGGAATGTGAGGCATGTCAGAGCTCTGTCTCCTTACAGGGCGTAGATGAATCCTTGTGCTAGACAGAATGTGAGATAATGTTACCTTCAGAATGATGGGCAGTGGGCCCCAATTGAGATGATGGTTATTGTGCTGACTTACCCTGAATAAATGCAATTCGAAGCTGCCTATCGTCTTTACTGCTTGAACCAGCCCCCATGACATAACAGAGGGCCTATTATTCTATATGGTTAAGGAAATACTTTTAAATGTTTTCTTCTTATTATTTTATGTGTATGAATTTATTGCCTGCATGTATGTAAGTGTACCTATGTCATGCAATGCCCAAGGAAATCCAAAGGGAGCATCAGAGCCCTGGAACTGGAGTTACAGACAGTTATTAGCTGGTCCTAACCCAAGTCCTTTGCAAGAGCAGCCAGTGCTCTTAACCGCTGGGTCGTCTCTCCAGTCAAAGGAAAGATTTTAAAATACAGACTCTACAATCTTATGCATAAATGGCTAATCAGCCTTTTAAAGCCACAGCTTCGAAGTACTTATCTTCATCAAATTTGAAAATGTTGAAAAGGACATGCCCAGGGTAGGATAGCTTTGTACTTCACTGGAGTTCTCCCTCAAGGTGAAGTTCGATTTCACCGGTCACTATTCTATGGTCATGGTTCTTCAATGAAACAGACCACAACCTGCCCTTTCTTTCTAGATCTTCTCTTCCCTGAGGGATTAAGCAGTCCCATAGATGTGTCCAACCTACAGGCTGCACGCAGAGGGTAGTTAAGAAAGAGTCCAACACAAAACTGTCAGCTGACGTAAAACATTATAAAATAATTTTAAATAATTTTGATGTTTTGTAGTTGTTTTATAAATCAGTGGTGTTGGTTATAGTCAGTTGCGTTTATGAATCAGTTGGTTCTGAAGCAAGAACTCTGTTCAATGTCATGTCATGGTAGGAAGAGAGGCCATCCAAATTAAACAGGGTGCCTCTCGTACTTTCTTTTTGAGGATCCAGTCATCAAACAACCTAACGGATCATACGTGTCTGTTTCCTTCAAATCGTGGAAATAGAAGCTAAGTCAACTGTGCCACAGGCACAAGAGGGAGCATGTTGTTACACTTTAACCAGTGTGTTAAGCAATCAGTTAGCTGGGACTTGCTCTTCAGGGAATTTTGTTGCTCGGCAGATTACTGTTGGGATGAAGCTTTATGGCCTTGGAGTCCTGGCAGCCATCTTCTTCTGTGAGCGCCATGGCCTTGCCTTTCAGAGGTAACACCGTGGGTCTGGGCTGGCTGGGACCTGTTCCTCACTTGTTTGCCTCCCGTTGAACAGAAGCAGTGAGTGGGGCTCGGGAGCAGAATGCCGAATGTGAGAGCCAGTTCTTCTGGGAACTGTCTAAGCCGCCATTGGATTTCAGTGTGCGCAAATATCACTAGACGCTTCTCTTTCCCTGCTCTGATGTTACCATGACAAGTGTATTCCGTGGCTACGGAGGTTAAATAAATGGAATCTTTATGAAGGTAACTACTTGTAGACTAACATAACACATGATTTATATTCTTCCTGCTTTCATACATAAAATGTATCAATTATAGAACATTTATTTTTATCTTGTACATGAAACACAGGCAAGAGAAAAGGGTAAAAGTATTCAACAGGAGATCTGGATTCTGCACAGTTATTCAGCACAGACTATGAAAGTAAAAGTAGTTGCGTTACAGTGGACATATATGTGAACATATCCATTTCTTATTTTGCTAAGCAAAATGATTCCTTTATCATATTTGACCATAAACTGCTAAGATGCATGTTAGAGAGTGTGTAACACATTGAGTAAACACTTCCAGCACGCATGTCAGGCTGTAATTATTAACCAGTCCATTTTTAAGCTATAAATTTCATAATGTTTCTTGGAATTATCTTATTTTTTCTTTGTTTTGCTTCTCTGACTCTTTTCTAATCATCTTTAAGAGAAATCTTTCTCTTCATACTCACGAATCCCAATGAGAGAAGAGCTACTGGGCAACCAAACATTCTACCCATAAACCCTTTTGTGTCACAAACCCGGTAGGATAATCGTTAAGATAATACAATACCAGAAGCTGTGTTTGTAAGGGTTGGCTGATTCTGTTTTGTCCAACGGGATTGTCAAGTACCAAGCAGTAAATTCCACTGTGAAATAGTGGTTGTTACTGAACTGATACAGAGGCAAATTTGCTAGAGCAGTTGATGGCTTGTGGGCTAAGTATGATTTTAAGATCTTCGCTGTTTCTAATATTCCATAACTTAATGATTGTCTTTAGTTAAGGGAATGGAGATTGAAGGAGGAAAATTGACAAGATCATCTGCAGTTTGATTACTGTGGTGACAATATCATGGATTGTGAGTGGAGGAGAAATCTGTTGTTATTTAGTGGTTGTGTTTGTCTCATGTGCTAGGCTAGCCACTTACCATGCATTTGTCTCAATGCCTACAATCCTACACTGTGGGAATCTCCACCCTCCCCCTCTCCCCTTCCCCTCTTCCTTATCTCCCTGCCTTGAGGTCAAATAGCTTCTCTGTGTTGCCCAAGTGGATTGTGAGCTCCTGGTCTTTAGTTATGATCTTTGCCTCAGCCTCCCATGTGGATGTGGATGGACTGTGGATGGGGGCCTCTGTGCCTGTTTCAGGCCGCCATCTTGATTCTATAGGGAACTAAACTAGATAGGACACTGTGCAAGAAATATCCAAAAATGTTACCCTGTCTTTCCAGAATGAGTAAAGCTCCATCAGTTTGGTTGGGTTGAATAATGCAAATGAAGGAGAAAGGTAAAAGGAAATGGTAAAGACATGAGTGAGAAAATTCCCTTGCACGTGGTTTGGCTTGTCTTTTTTGCTTTGGCATATACTCTGAAATCTGATTATAATTTAGCCAAATAGTATCACAGGGAAAATATTTAATACTTTGTGGATGCCATGGAGGGTGCCTGTGTGGGGAGAGGGAGACAAACTGCCACTCTGGAGGCAGATGATCTCTTAAACCTGGTTCCCATCCTTGCACTAGAAATATTATGGCAAACTCCTCTGTCAGTAAAAATAATTTTTATACCAAATGTTTCTGAGCTCTGCTTTTCCAGGAATGACCTATTACTAAAGCTAAAAGGGAAATCTAATTTCATTCAGAGCGACAGCCTTTGATAAATTATTTCTGGGGAGTGAGAATTTAAACCTTTCTGAAAAGAAGTAACGTTGCTTTTTCCCGGCTCTTTCCTAAAGCTGTTCTTTGTTATTGCTTTCTTGTCGTGATCATTTTCCTAATAACAGTTTGTATTCAGGCAATCTTCTCATGACTGATTTGTAGATGCATTTTGATGACTTTCATCAATGAAATGCCCTAGAACAGCAACGGCAACAAAAATAGCTTTAAAGGCATAAATACCATATGCTGGAGAGGAAGGCAGCCAAAGACCATGTATCTATATTCATCTGATTTTAAAGGCCAAACACTAGAAATGGTAAAAATAAAATACTACTGAAAATCTTGGAAACAAAGTCATTACTAGTCATTAATTGTATTGTGCAGCAATTATCTAAGTGCAGCCTGTCAGCTCAAGTCATTTGGGGAAGAAAATGAGAAACAAAGGAGGGAGAGAAGGGGGGAGAGTTTGGAGAGAAGACTGGGGTGGAGGGCTTCTGAGGTATTCAGAAGTCTATTGACTTCACAGTTTTGTCTTGGGTACCCAAGGCCAGTTTATTCTCTTTCACTTAGTTCCCACTGATACGTTATTTTCATCTCAAGGAACAGACCATCAGTGGCCCTAAAACACTGTAAAGCACGTAATGAAATTTCTGCCTGGGGCTATGCTTCATTTTTTAGGTGCATTCCACCAGCTTTTAAAATTCAACATAATCCTTCAGTACTGTGGCAGGTGTGAACATTCCCTTTTACAATATAGCAGGGGACAGACCTTGATGATGCAATCATATTCTTAGAGGGGAAGAAACTGGAAGTGCCACATAGGTATTAAAACCTCGGGATTGGGGCTGGAGACATGGTTCAGTGGTTAAGAGCACAGGCTGTTCTTGCAGAGGAACCCTGTTGGATTCCCAGCACCCACATGGCAGCTAACAGTATGCAACTCCAGTTCCAGGGAATCTGATGCCCTCTTCAGACCTCCACAGGTATTGCATGACACTGGTGCACTTACATACATGCAGGCAGTACACTCATGCACATAAAGTAAAAGTAATAGATAAATAAATAAACTCTGGATCTGGAGAGTTGAGCTGGACCTCAGATCCACTATTAGTTAGCCATGTGGTCTTAGATCTTTGCTTTTTTCTTGTTGTGCCCAGGTTATAGAATCCTCTCAAAAGACCACCAGGGAGGTCAAATCTGATGCAAGAACAAAGGGTCTTTATTTACAAGCTCGAGCTCGGTCCACGGTCTGACACACTGACGCAGCGGGTGATAAAACAGTGGTCCTGAGTGGAGGGTAAGGCGATCTTTTATAGGGTTAAAACAAAGAAAGGAGGGACAAGGATTGGGATTGGTTAAGGAAGCCCACTGGCCTGAAAAGCATCTTACTCATATTAAGGTTACAGGGCCCGTGGAATGTGCTAACTAAAGGATGTTACAAGGTCTTGTTTATGTCTCTGACTTTAGCCTTGGTCAACCTGACCAGATTTCATGTAGTCCTAAGTAGGGTGCTTTTACAAAACCGTCTGGTATTTGAAGGCTGCGTCCTTGCAGGTGTTTTCCTACGAGTGTGGGAAAGACTGTTTGTTGTCTTTCCTGGAGCTGGGAAATCAAGCTTATTTAGCAGAGGTTTTTCTCTAACAAAATGGAGTCAAGTTTGCTGCAGCCTTCACTTTTCATTTCTGGAGGGTCCTTACAATCTATCTACCTATCTACCCATCTAACTAGCCATGCGTATCAATTTCTATCATCTATCTTTATCATCTACAATCTTCATCATTCATCTGTCAATCATCCATATATATCTCTAACATTTATCTGTGTTTATCCATCTATCCCTATTACATATCTATCTCTATCAACTATCTACTTACCTGTTTTTCACTGTTCTCATACTTTTTATTCTATTTTTGGTGTAAGTTTTTTTCTCTCTCTCTCGACTAATTCTTGTGTAAATGCTAGAACTATCATTTCAGGGACTCAAACAAGATGACATCTTTATTTTTCATGTCTCATTGTCCCAGGACATTCTACATAGTGGGATTATTTTTCCCTGCTGTTTCATGATAAGTCAGGAAATCTGGCATGTCAGCCCACTCCTACGTGATCCTGCGTTATATTAAAATGCAAACTGACTCAGGTTGGAAATCAGAATATTATCTCCAATGAAGATATTCAAATTTTAAATTCAAATTCACTTTTCTTGATAAAAGCTTGAGATGTATTAGAGTTAAACTGGGTAATAAGCCATTTGCAAACAGCGTGGTATGGGAATAAGTTCCGAGCCTCAAAACCAAAGTGAGAAAGAGCTTGTTTGGCTGGCTGCTTGTTCACCTTATTGGCCTTATCAGGTGGCAGCCTGTGGTTGGCCAAAGCTCGGCTGCTCTGATTGGCTCAACCTCAACCATTTGTGGGTTTTTGTTTTTTTTAAGTTCTAAATTAGGTTTTCTGTGTGTTTGCTGACTGCAGGAAGCCATAGTTCCTTATGAGTAGGTCTAGAGGTATTCCTTGGGCCAAGATTAACTAAACGCTGAAGGCAAACGGTCCCCGTGTCTTCCCTTTAGCTCATGAATTTTAACTTAGAATTGTTGGGGCCCTCCTTACAGGGATTTCTCTGAAACAGACAAACGTTATCTTTTTCTAGTGGGCATCACTTGTGGCTCCTGCCTTCACTCTGAGAATCTTTGCTTCTCTCCTGGGATATTGCCACCAAGTCGCCCCCAAATCCCTCTACGTGGCCCTGTGGGAGGGGTCTAACATGAAGTGTTTCCTTCTTTTGATTTTAGTTACTATCTGGTCAGATGGACACCAGCCAGATACCGAGTTAGCTTAGGGTGCATGTGAGACAGCAATCCTTTCACGTCTAATCTTGAGACAACATCAGGTGAAGGTGAAGAACATAGCATCTGAAGCGTCATCCCTCTGGGAGAGGGGGATCCCAAGAGAGCCACCACTTACTCCAAAGAAATATTTTGACTAATATTCTCTCATTATTTTTATGGCCCCTCTCTGATAAATATGTGGGTAAAGAATCATGAAATTAATTTCTAAAAGGTGTAAATTCCTGGGCTGGAGAGATAGCTCAGTGGTTAAGATCACTGACTATTCTTGCATCTACATGGCAGCTAACAACCATCCGTAACTCCAGTTCCAGAGGGTCTGGCACTCTCTTCTGTCCTCTGCAGGCACTGTACAACATGGGTGCACTTACACATTATGCAGGCATAACACTCATATACATAAAATAAAATTTAAAAAAATAACTTTAAAAGAAGTTATAACTTCCACATGAGGTGAATTGACTGACCATCATCTTATTATTTGATTCTGCATTGGCACTTTGACCAAAACAGAGCAGGAAGTATAGCTCATTTCAAATTAAGGTTGGACATATCAAAATATTTTATGGTGAGTTTTTAGACTCATAAGTTTTTTATTCAACATTTCTTAGCTTATCGTACATTTCCTTTAAAAAGAGAGGTACATTTGGATAAAATAAACTTCTTCTGTTACCTAACTTTGGTACTTCTCTACCTTTAATACATTAGGTTGTTTTTTTTTAAATTTAGTATTGGTTACTCAATGTTGTTTCACATGGTTTTCAACGTTACAAGCTCACTACCATACTGCCATGGAAGGATTAAATAAGAATGTCTCTAAAGGATATAGCACAATATTCAAGTCAGTAAATATCCTCAAAAAGGGGGGAAAAACCGAGCATTTTTTGGTCATCTTTTCAAACTTGAATTTTGATCTCTGGTTGAATAAGAAATTGTTTTGTCGGTGTTCCATTTCCTTGTTAGATCAACGTGTAGGAAGTTGTGATGATCAACATTTTCAACTTGACAAGATCTAGAATCATCAAAGAGACAAGCATCAGGCCATGTCAGTGAAGGATTATCTTTCACAGTTAATTGAGGTAGAAAAACCCACCTTAATTACGGATGGCACCGGTCCGTGGGCTAAGAACCTGAAATGAATAAAAAGAAGAAAGTGAGGTGGGCACGGGCATTCATTACTTGAATGCTGATGCCGTATGACCGCTGCCTCTTTCCCTCTGTGACTGCCCTGCCATGCCGGACTATACCTTCAGACTTGAGCCAAAATAAGCCCTTTCTCTCTTAAATTGTTTCTGTTAAGGTATTTTTCTCACAGCAACAGGAAAATTAACTAAGACAGAAGGTCATTTTAAAATTATAATGATTTAATTATTTGAATCTCCATTTCTTTATACTTCATATCGAAAGGAGCTTTGCGTTTGCAGCTGTTTCAGCTCAAGCTCCTGAAATGATACCCAACTACGATGTGAATAAGAGGTAGACACTTGGTACCAGAATCTGAGTTCCCAGGCTGTCACTCACCTTGGTTCCGTTTCCTGGTGCATCTGGACGAGAGTGGATTGCTTCTCCTGCCCTGCACTCTGCCCGCTTGCTCATATGCACATACGCCGCTTCATCGCCCTTTCATTTTCTGTGTTAGTTTTTCATTGCTGTGACAAGGCATCTGACAAACAATTTAGAAGAAAAATTTATTTTGGTTGAGTTTCAATGGTTCTAGTCTATGGTGGCTTGAACGCATGCTCTTTGGCAGAACGTCATGGCGGTGGAAGTGTTAGGTGGAAGAAAGAGGCCCTTCACCTCAAGGTACCTGGGAAGCAGAGAGAAAGGGACTGAAAAACAGACATAACCTTCAGGCGGTACCCCTAGTGACCCACTTCCTGTAGCTCTGCTCTCCGTCTACACTGCTGGGGACCAAACATTCAACCAATGAGCCTGTGGGGCACATCTCACCTTAAATTTATCGATGCCTAAGCTTCTGAGGAGGTCTCCTTCCTCCAATGACCTCAACCGAAAATCACTTCTAGAACTGTATTTTTGTATCAGACTCTTCATGGCACTCCTGTAGCATGTTTTGTGATTTATTTCATATAGTATAAATGTATATTTGTTTCTGTCAGATTTTCAAGGAAGTACACTGAGATAAAGATTGGTTTGTAGGACGTTTACTTGAAAGTCATCTCATCAAAATCTATGGAGGAACGAGGGAAGGAGAATTGACGAGAGGGGGATACTGTGATATGAACTGTGATATGCTGTCCGAGTTTGCTGTGACCAAACACTCTGACCAATACCAACTTGAGGAGGAAAGGGTTTATTTTATCTTACATCTCCCAGGTTCATCAGGAGGTAGTCCAAGGTAGGAACTCAGGGTGGGAACCTGGAGACAGGAGCTGGAGCACAGGCCATGGAGGAACACTGCTTACTGGCTTGCTCCCCTGACCCATGCTCAGCCTGCTTTCTTATACAATACAGAACAACCTTCCCAGGAGTGGCACCAACCACAGTGGCCTGGGCCCTCCCTCCCACATCACTCAACAATCAAGAAAATATCCCACAGACATGGCCACAGGCCAGTTCAATGGAGGACATTCCCCAGTTGAGGCTCCCTCAACCCAGGTGTGGTGTGACAACTAAAGCCATCCAGCACATATGGTCATAACAAAGGTGCTACAAATATCACCCCTACTATCATGAATGGTAAGAAGGCAGTTTTCAGACACACACACACACACACACACACACACACACACACACACACACAGGTATCTTTTTACTTTACAAGCAAGGAACCGTATGTGAATTATATATCAGATTTGTTCATTACAATCATACATTGAAGATTAGGGAAATGTTTATAGATTTGTGGACATACTGCATCCACTATGAATTGAACTTAGTCTAGGGCCTCAGATGACTAACTTTGAATGTCAACTTGGACTACATCCCACAGACCTCCAAATGTTTGGGAATTCCCCTTTCTACAGTGTACAGGTAGCTTGTCTTCAGTCTCTCTCTCATTGCCCTCCCCCTTTTTTTGGACTTTTGAGGCAGGGTCTCCCTGTAGCCCCCGCTGACCTGAAACTCACTATGTAGACCAGGCTGGCCTTGAACTCACAGAGATCCACCTGCCTCCTAAGTGCTGGGATTAAAGGCGTGTGCCACCATTCCCGTTCTTCATTGCCCATTTTTTGACTTGTTTTGATTGTAAATATTGAGCAATAGTTTCATTGGCTGCTCATCTATCCTGTCCCTCAGAACTCTGTGTTTTCTCAACCCGTAGTTTTCTCAGGGTCATGTCTCTCTGGCTGCTTCTCCAGCCTTACTGTTCATTACAGCAATTGTGCCCAGCTTGTGGCGATGCTTGAGCACTGTTGTCTGGAATCTACTGGCTAGAGGTCTCATCATCTCTGTTGCTATCAGGAAGCTCCATTCAGTGGGATGGTCTACAAATCTACTCTTACTTTCTTATCTAGCCCCAGGCCAAAGTTGAGGGAAAAGTCAACGTAAACTGGCTATGGAAGTGCTGAGTATGAGAGTTAAGGACATGACTCTACCCCAGAGGAGCTGTACTTGGCCATGCCAGGAGATGGGATATGACTTGGGGAGGTCCTGACATGCTGTTAGGACGGTTTTGGGGGGGAGGGGTTATTTTGAGACAGTGTCTCTCTGCAGCCACAGCTGACCTGGAACTTGCTATGTAGATCGGGCTGGTTTCCGTCTCACAGAGATCTACCTCCTGAGTGTTGGGATTGAAGGCATGCACTACCACCTCACCTAGTTGACGGTTCTTAAAAGCCTAGACAAAACAACGGTGTACACTAGTCAAACTAGAAGAATTAGTGTCAGATGGTTTTTTAAATGAGGGGAAGGGTATGAAAAGATTCATAGAATGAGACACGTTAGGATAACACCACTATGTAGGGGTGGCACCCTGTTTATTAAAGCAGTGAGGAATATGCAGAAGAGATGGGAGGTTTGGCTGGAAAACACTCTAAGATAGCCTTCACCTAGGTTTCCAGTTATTGATACTATGAATAATCATTCAATGCATAGCCTTGAACAAATGCCCTTAAGCAGTGGTTGAATGATTTATGCTAAACTTGTACCACAGATTGAGATACAAATTTCCCAGTCTATTGCTTCTCTGAGCCACTTTTTCCTTTTCTGATAATTGAGTCCCTACAGGCTTATTTTCAGAATTTGAAATCATTCTATCAAAGGTCCCAAAATAAAACCATGGTCTGTCCTATTATCATGATGCAACTCTACTAACTCCTAGTTACTGATGAGATGAACTCCAAATTTCTCAGTATGCTTTCAAAGTCTGCTCTTGGGCAGGGCCTCTTGATTGTTTACACCCACAATGCCACCTCCCCAGCTACACCCATTGTTTCTCTGCTAGAGCCTCAGACAGTCTGACTTGGCCAATCCATTCACCTATGCAGCCTTTGCTAATAATTACAAACAAGAGCTATCACAACCTTTTCTGTACTTACATAGTTCTTGGTACATGTATTTCTTCAGTAAAACCTTTAATTTAAAATATTTTGAGAAGGATAGAGAGATGGCTCAGGAATTAAGAGCACTTGCTGCTCTTGCAGAGGACAGAGTTTGGTTCCCAACGCTACATGAGGTAGCTCACAAACCACCTGTAATTCCAACAGTAAGGGATCCAATGACCTCCTCTGCCCTCTGTGGGCAACTGCATGCAGGTGTGTATACACACACACACACACACACACACATACAGATAAATAAAAATATTTTTAGCCTGACAGAAAATCTGCAAAGGTGATACTGAGTCCTGTTTATCCCTCACTTGATTTCTCCTGATATCGTCACTGTACATTATCATGTTATATTTGCCAAAGTGGAGAAACTAACACTGGTTGATCATTGTTAACTAAACTCAGTTTTCCATGAACATCTTCTGTTCCAGACTCCAATCCATGTGGCCATGTTGCCTTTAGACACGTGGCTGGTACCCAGAGTCTCCATGCCATTGTCTCATCCATTTTGCTCAGGTTTTAAGTTATTTTACCCGGAGGGTGGTGCTTATTTCTCCATCTCAACTCCAAGCAAAGTCCAAGATTTTTTAAATCAAATATATTTTATCATTGTTGTTATTAGTTTGCTATTTTAAGACAGTGTCTTATGGTGTGTTCTAGTCTGGCCTTGAACTCACATAGCCCAGGCTTGCTTAGAACTTGCAATCCTACTATCTCAGCCTCCCGAGTGCTAGATTGCAGGCATGTGCCACCACACCCAGCTCTAAGATTAATTTTAAATAAAGAGGGAATTCAAATTTATAAAGCATGGATTCTTGCACTTCAAGGATAATATTTATCAAAATAAAAAATAATCCTTGTTTAGTTAAAAGAAAGGAGACTTTCCTCTGGCAGATGCCACTGACATGGCTTAATTTTAATTTAAATAATAGTTCTGATGAGGTTACCCGGAGGTATACTGTAACCTGATAATCCCATTGTAGCTAATATATTTCACATATACCTACATTCCCTCAGTACCCTGTTTCTTTTTTTTCTTTATATAATTATTTTCTCTTGCATAATTGGATAGTGAGCTGCAGATATGAATCCACTAGGTAATTCTTCCCTTTCTGAGTGAATAGTTTATAAAAAGAAAGCAAATCCATATTGCATCACACTTATCAACTGCCCAGACTGTACAAAAATCACCAAGAATTCCTGGAGCCCTTGTAAGTGTTGCAAGGCAGAAAGAAATACACAAAGCAAAACTGAGAAAACAGATTAAAACAGGTCTCACTATTTAAACAAATCTACTAATGCAACCCAACAAATTAGGAAATTAAAATAGAAAGCTCATATGCTCATCTCATAAAATGTGTCAAGGGCCAGACGTGGTGGCACATGCTTTTAGCTTCAGCACTCAAGAGGTAGAGGCAGGCAGATCTCTATGTCTCTGTGACAATGAGGCCAGCCTGGTGTGTGTGTGTGTGTGTGTGTGTGTAATATATATATATATATATATATATACAAAATATTTGTATATATGGAGTTCCATGCTAGCTGGGGCTACAATGAGACCCTGTCTCAAAAAAAAATAGGGCAGACCCATACACAATCATTATAAAACTAAGCAAAGAGAAAAGGCACCTATCAAAAATCTATAATAAACTTTCTAATGGTGAACATTGGGCTTTCTGTAAAAATTATGAATCATGTATCTCCACTTTTAATCAACATTCTATGGAGCCCTAGCCAACAGGGTAGCATAAGGAACAAAAAGAGGTTCTGTAAGCACAGAAATTAAGGAGAGAAACATAGTTTGTACATTTGCAATGACTGCTTGTAAAGAGGAAAATCCCCAAGCAAATACATTTAAATGCCAGGGTGGGTCCAGGCACAGCAGTGCACACTTTTAATTCCAGCACTTGGGAGGCAGAGGCAGGCAGATCTCTGTAAATTAAAGGTCAGCCTGGTCTACATAACTATGTAGCCAGCTGGGCTACAGGGAGACCCTGTCTCAGAAAACAAACAAACAAACAAACAAAAAATGCTTAGGTGTCTTAGTTTCCTTCCAGTTGCTATGACAAAATACCTTGACAAAAGTAGTTTAGGGAAGAAAGGGTTTATTTTGGCTCACAATTCCAGGTTACAGCAGATCATTGCAGAGGATCAAGGTGGCAGGAACTTGAAGCAGCTGGTCACATTCACAGTCAAGAGGATGCTGGTGCTCAGCTTCCTTTCTCCATCCTTACAGAGTCCAGAAATCAAACTTGGGAAAGATTGGGGCATGTAGTCTCATTCCACATAGTAGTCCTTTGTTGCCAAGACATACAAATAAAATTGCTTTTGAAATACTGATTTGCTAACTACTTTCCTTGTGTGATGGTTAGTTTTGTCAACCTGACATTGCCTGGAGTCACTGAGAAGAAAGTCCCAGTGATGGATTATCTAGGTCAGGGTGGCCTATAGGCACACCTGTAAGGAGGATTGTCTAGTTTAACTGAAATGGAAAGTCCTTTGTTCTAACATTTTTAATTTAGTTTCTGTCTAAAATGACCCAGAAACTTATTCCAGTAAAATGTTTATCGTTCTCACATTATTATTTTAACGAAGATCCTGTTTCTCCTCAGTGGCCAGGTTTTATCTGCTCTCCCGAGAACCTCTAGGCAAGTTCAAGTTCTGCAGAATCTTACTACAACCTACGAGGTAATTTTTCTCAGACTTACAGTATGTTGGTTTTCCTTTTCATGGGCCTTGTGAGCTGTGTTCCCCCTCCAGCCTATATGTCTTACTTGTATCTGATGGAAATTTTCCCCCAGGCTTCTGTCCCTGCCTATAATCACCTGACTTTTTCTGCGCACAATCAAACATTCATTTGTGCTATAGGCTGTTCAGCCTCTTTCATGATAGTATCTTGTAGCTGAAAGTAGGTCATCATGGAGCTGAGATAGTAACAAGAGCTCTACAGAAATGTGCCTGTAACTCAGTGGTTGCTACCCAAGGAGTAGTCACCCAGCCTACAAGGGAACAATGATTACATATTCACGCCTGGAAGCCATCTCCCCAGGAAGTCTAAGGTGAAGAACATTGGCCAAAAAAAATGATGGCTTGTTAGTGTTCTCTGAGAACTAAAGTTTTGAGGTGTAAGCAGTAAAGGGGAATTCTTGCTGGGATAAAAGGGAGGGAGCTGGAGGTGGCAGGAGCGTCCTCAGAGCAGCCTGAGGCCTGTGGGGAAGGAGGATCATGGCGAAGGATGGCAGATTGCAGGACAGTTCTAACAAAGGTTGGGTAAGGGTAGCTATGGGTGACTTAGGACAGTTCCCTGCTATGAAACTCACATCTGGGAGGAATGGCCCTGAATGAGCACATGGTGGGCAGGCAGTGCCAGCTGTAGCCTACGGTGCATCACATGATGGCCATGGGAGTCACTTGTGCCTCTGGCAGCCACAGAGCTGAGTGGTCCATGTTCACAGCTCTCTCACCAGGCTAAAGAGGGAACACCATTAGGAGAAAGAGCAGAGATTTTAAATTTTGTTTCATTTTTTTCCCTGCTTGTTTATTTCTATTTTTATTGTTTGTTTAGCTTACAAAGAAATGAGTTTCTCTGTGACATTTTCGTACATCTGTCACTGCACTCTGTTCTTATTACCTCCAAACTCCTCTCTTATTCTGCTACTTGGTACATGATTTTAAATAAATTAACTATGGGCCTTAATTGGTTCATCTTAATGAAACCAATAATGACACCTGCCTGGCTAACATCAAACTATTGTGATGAGCAAAGGAAGGAAGTGTGAGAGCTCTTTGGAGAAGTTCAGTAAAATGAGAAAAATGTGGATATTACTCAGTGCCGTTAGATTAAAGAACAGATACTGACAGGATCATAATATCGAGCACGTGGAATTTTTACTAAGCAAAATCAACATTTAATCAACTTTTTTCCTAGAGAAAATTTCATTTTTCTTTTAAACACCTGACATGCACATCCAGTTTTATAGTGGAGTCATAAATACACTCAGTCCTTGTCTCATTAAATATTTAGTAAGTGTCTGGTGTGTTCCAGGGCTTCTTTAAGCAACTAAAGTGACAGAGATTAAAACAAGCTCCCTACAAAATGAGTGTTATGTGTGTGGGGCAGAGCCCAGTGCCCCAGCTGTGTCCTCCTCACGGCCCTTTTACTAGACACAGCTGCTAGAAGTTCACCTACATATGAGGATGATGTGAATAACTTTATTTTCATTTTACCAATTTTTCCCTGGAAACTGTAGATTGTTCTCTGGCAACCAGTAACAGCTGAATTCATTGAGAAGAAAAAAGAAGTCCACTTTTTTGTGAATGAATCTGATGTCAGCAATGTGAAAGCCCATTTAAATGTGAGCAGAATTCCATTTAGGTAGGTATCATTAGCTACCTACATTCAACAGTTATTATAAACACCTACAAGGCATCTGACTAGAAGATGGTATAACTGCTTCATGGAAAAGCCAAGTACATTACACTGGGCAGGATGGCAGTCTCTGAGATGGACTGATGATAGGTAAGGCCAAGGCCAAATTCTGTGACAAGTGGTCTGACCTCTTATAATGTCAATCCTTTATTCTGAACTGATCTTCAGAGTCCCTCATTCATCTTCTTTCTGTGACTAGTCTGTATCTAGACTTGCAGAACAAAACTGTCATTCACCACATGTACTTGTTACTACTCACAAAAGTAGCTTAAGGAAGGAAGGAAGAACTCATTATGGCTTGGAATTTGAGAGTACCATCCATCACAGTGGGGAAAGCATGGTGGCAGGAGAGGGTCACATTGCACCCATAGTCAGGAAGCAGAGAGGGGCAAATGCTGCTGCTGTTGTTTGGCTCCCTTCTCGGTTTTATTCAGTCCTGAATGACAGCAGCTCATGGTAACCACATTTCAGATGAGTTTTCTTATTTAGGTTAACCTATGCTAGAAAAGAAACATCACAGGCAGGCCCAGAATCCAGCCAGGTTGACAATATTACCCATCAAACCATGGCAGGCTCTGGAATACCTCTTGAAAAAGCTGGTCCTGAAGGGGATGTTTCTTTCACCAGTTCTTTCTTCAAAAAGTGAATGTTTCTGAAGTTCCCATGCACAGCTAGAAAGGCGCCCTGACTTTGCAGAACATATGGACTAGAGTCTGACACGCCCCTTGGCCACATATGTGACCTTGTAGGAATTATTAAACCTCTGTGGCTCTGTTTTATAAATTGGAGATAAAATAGTACCCACCCATAGCTTAAGTGAGTTTTTAAAGTGCATCGGATGTGATTTCTGTTCAGAGCCCACTCCCTCGTTCTTTTGATTTCTCTTGTCTACTTTCTCCTCGCCTGATCTGCAGCCCCAGAGCCAGCATCCTCCTGCTGCGCTCGTGCATTGCTTGAGACCATGGTCTTCTGTGTATCAATGAGTATCCTCTGTATAATACACTGTGAGAATTATTAGTAGTATATTGTAGGTATTTACTACCTTCTAGGAACTGTACTGAACCAACCTGTATATCATGTCATTTAATCCTTATAGAACTCTGTGAGGTAAATGCTGCCCCCAGCATGCAAATAGGAATAAAAGATCTTACTTATAAAGACTTGGAAAGTCAGCCAGCTAAAATATAGTAAAGTCAGAAACCAACCCCAAGCCTTCAGATGTCAAAGTCTTGACTGTCATCCATTGGCTGAAATAAACTTTTATTTATAAGATAGCTAATTCCAAGGTGTTTGTCTCAGCTCATGATATAGGCCCTAATTCAGGTAAAGTGCTTTTCTATCAGAAAACTCATCCTTGGAGAAAACTGAATCTCCGTCTCTCAGCAGTCACTGATTACTTGTACCTCATCATCTCTGGATGGGACCATGTGAAATTCCCCCATCCGCATTAGCATGTCACTGATTACTTGTACCTCATCATCTCTGGATGGGACCATGTGAAATTCCCCCATCCGCATTAGCATGTCACTGATTACTTGTACCTCATCATCTCTGGATGGGACCATGTGAAATTCCCCCCATCCGCATTAGCATGTCAACTGTGTCACCCTGCAGGTTTTGTTTAGGAAACTGTGCTGAGATTTCATGGGTGCAGCTTCCCTGTTCTTGCAACAAACGGAGATTATTACAGAGATTCACAATGGTTCAAAATGCAGAGGATAAGGGACCA
Source organism: Eospalax fontanierii (assembly GCA_035773235.1). NCBI lineage: Eukaryota > Metazoa > Chordata > Mammalia > Rodentia > Spalacidae > Eospalax > Eospalax fontanierii. The sequence continues at coordinate 83,130,210 of CM069524.1, forward strand.
TAATATGCCCAACCCCAGTTGAAACAACGATAATGCAATTCCTACACCTAAAGCTCAGGGAACATTTTGGAAGAGAGCGTGGAAAGACTGTTAGAGTCAGACAGAAGTCAGGAGTCACTTTTTTTTTCCTAAAAGGGAATTAAGCAAGATGACTTTCTCAACCCTTCTTTTTCCAAGTATTCTGTTGCCCAAAAGATTATATCACTTTTGGCCCTGCAGAACATCTGGGGTAGGTTAGTGATAAATAAGAAGGAAAGGCTTTCTGTTTCTCCTGGGTCCCTGATTGAAGCTGTGTGGCCACTTATTGCCACAGTCATAGAAAATACACTGAATAATCATAGTCAAGAAATGATATTAGTGGGGAAAAGACGAGGTTTGGGCAGTTCCCAAGCTGTAACTCAAAGGAGATGCCTTTTCCCTGGTGCCCACCAGACTCTGCTGAAAAGGTATGAGAATTCATCTTGTCTCCATCTTGTTTACTTGCTGACGTATTCTTTAGATCTTCTGGCACCTGCCCGACATGCTCACATACTGTGCCTGCAGTGGGCCGTGTGGGAAGGCCAGCATGTGCTTAGAAAGCCACTCACCCTCTGCTTCATCACCAGTGTCCTGATGGAAGATGTGAAGGATCAGATTCTACAGCAGATTTCCAATGATACAGTCAGCCCCCGGGCCTCAGCTTCATACTACGAACAGTATCACTCGCTCAATGAAGTAAGTCACCACACTGCTCTTCAAGGTACTGTTTTCACTTCAACCATGAGAATTTTTCAAAGATCATAACTGATGGAACATGGTCTACAAAATTCATACTTAGGTTGATCATATGGTGACCATTCGTCTTTTTGCAGGGAAGGTTGCACCGTATTTAATAAACTGCCTCTACAGCAGCACATTTGTCTATAGCTAAAATATCTCTCATTTCTAAGGATAATACTGTATGCTCAGAACAACAGACAGGTAAAGAATAGGATGGCTACATCAAAACTGCCATAAAAACTTTACCAGTCCAATTACTCCTCTTTCGACTATTACCGATTTTAGTCTTACTGGATAACCACCAGATTGCCTCGCAGAATTAAAGCAATATGTTCATTTATATTTAATATGCTGTAAATGAATGCATTTTATTCTTCTGATTAGAGACCTTTAGACTATAACAACAGTAATAATAATGTCAGAATTTTAAGACCACTGGATGCTCTTGCAGGGGACCTGGATTTGGTTCTCACCATGCACATGGCAGTTAACAACTGTCTGTAACTCCAGTTCCAGAGGATCCAATGCCATCTTCTGACATCCACTGGCACTGTATGGCATGGGTACACTTATATACATGCAGGCATAACACTCATACACATAAAATAAAAATAAACTTAAAAATGAAGAGATTAGACTTCTTTCAGTATTCATAAGTTCTAGAGGGAACTGCAATATAAGGTCAATGTTCAATTAACTTTAGTAAGTTTTTACAAAGTTTACTAAGAGTCATTTCCCCATATTTGTTAGGAGAAGGGGAGAGTCCTCAGATTCTCTCTAATATACTCCAAGGCATTTTGCTGTGGAACCCCTACCAAATAAATACAGTCCTATAGCTTTTTTCTTTCCTATGCCATTCCAACTCTCATGGAAAGATGGTAATACAGCATAACTTTTTGTAACAAAATAATTAAATTAAAAATATATTTAAAAGAACTTCTGTTGAAGCATTCCTCCCTGCCCGTCAAACTCAAAACAGTGGTGATATACTCATCTTCTGTTCTTCAAATCATTTCTTCCAGCCTCTCTGTATCAAGCTTATTACATGTTGCTGGCGATAGATGCCAGAGAGAAGTGGCCTGGGTAGAACATGTAGGATGAGTGAGACAAATAAGGGGAAAGAAAATTTAACATGCCCATCAATCAGCCAGGGCTCTAGAAGCAGACTGAGTTCTGGTTTAGCCAACTGGAAAGAAGCCTTTTGTGCTTCAAAGATTAAATTGATTCTTACTACACCCATCTTAGATCTGGTCCCTAACAATTTCTTAGGCACCCAGTCAAAGATAAAAAGAAAAACTCATTCAAGACAAAATCATAACATACTCTTAAGGGGAAGGTCATCAAAGTGTGGAGAAAGAAAGACATTCACTCACAGTTGAGAAAGCAAGAAGCCAAGATCAAAGTGCTGGTAGATTTTGGATTCTTCTAAGGCCTCTCTCCTTTGCTTCCAGATTCTTCTGAGGCCTCCCTCCTTGGCTTCTCAACAGTTGTTTCCTCATTTTGTTCTTAAATGACTTTTTTCCTGTATACTTCCATCCCTGGTGTCTCCTTCTGTCCTAATTGCTCTTTCTTTTAAGGACACCAGTTAGACTGAATTAGTGCAGTGTTGACAGAGCCTAAATTATCATTGGACTTCCATGCAAAAAAAGTCCAGAATCAAAGTACTTCTCAGAATGGTTGCTTTTTCAGATTACATTCACTTTGCCTCTTGTCACCCTACAAGCCTGACTGATCACAGGTCTTTTTTTTTAGGGGTAAGGAGAATGATGCTGACGTCTTTCTTGTGTAAAAATGGTGCTCAGGGTTGGCTTAGTCCTAAATATGAATTAGAGGCTGGAGAGATGGCTCAGCAATTAAGAGCACTGGCTGCTCTTGCAGAAGGTCTGGGTTTGGTTCCCAGCACAGACATGGCAGATAACAAACATCAGTAAGTCCAGTTCCAGGAGATCTGACTCTCTCTTCTGATCTCCATGGGTACTGCATGACATGGATTCACTTACATATATGCAGGCAATACACTCATACACATAAAATTAAATTGAAACAATAAATAAAACATTTTTAAAAACACAAATTAGAAAATTTTGTGTAGGGGGTGCTCATGGTTGCATGTGTGTATACAAATGCATGTCCTCATATGTGCACTCATGTGTGGGGGCCAAAGATCAACACTGCATGTCTTTCTCAATCGCGTTCTACCTTCTTTCTTGAGACATAGTCTCTGAACCTGTAGCTCACTGATTCAGATGCACTGGCTGACTATGAACTCCAGGGAGCTGGATTTGTGGATCCCCACCCCTGTGCAGTGCCAGGGTTGCAGGTGCATGTTTACGTAGGTGCTGAGGATACAAACTCGGGTCCTTATGATTACTCACCAAGCACCTTACCAATAGCAATCTCCCTAGCCCTGAATTTCTTTTTTCAAGTCTCATAAATGTGAGCTCCTGGTGATTGGTAGGAGGATCTCTTATGTAGAGAGAGAGTCTCAATGTGATAAGCCTCTTTAAAAGAAACGTTGAGGTGGGCATGGTGGTGTAGGCACATAATCTCAGCACTCAGAAAGCTGATGCAGGAAGACTGAGTTCAAAGGCCAGCTTGGGTTACACAGTGAGATCCTGCCTCGAAACAAAACAACAAAACAACCAACAGCCTGGGGGGCAGCTCTCTGGTAGAGTGCTTCCGTGTCAGGCACAGGGCCCTGCAGCCAGTACCCAGCACCAGAAAAGGACTACCCAGAATGGTCAAGGGCCATACGTTAAGATCAACTTCTTCTTTGTTCTATGCTTCTAACACTGTTTCACCCTCTCTGTAAACGACGGCATCATCAGAACTTTTATTTTATTACTTTTCAACAGAAGAAAGACCCCCATTTCAAGTATTTTTAATTCCTGATTTCTTCTGTTTACATAGGTTGAAGAAGAATCTCTTTCTCTGAGTAAGTTGCTTACTTCCTGTGGTCAGGGAAATGCTTTGAATTTGTCCTCTGACTGACCTCTGGCTTCTGTTGGTATAGATCTATTCCTGGATAGAAGTTATAACTGAACAGTATCCTGATATGCTCCAAAAAATCCACATTGGATCATCCTATGAGAAGCACCCTCTTTATGTCCTAAAGGTATGTAAGGAGAGTCACTTATCTTTCAGTCTTTGAGGGCAAAGATTAACTCTCCAATGGTGTTTGTTATCATTTTGATCTACTTTTCTTTGCCTTCTGGAAGTATTTTTTATTTCAAGTGTTCCTTAATTTTAATAGGGATAAATTACCTTTAAATCTTTTTTTTAGTAATGAGATTATTTAACTGAAACTCCATTTTAGAATCAGCCCTGTCTGTGTTTATGTGACATTAGATAGTGATATCGTTGACACCTACACTCATAACATGAAGGAAATGGTTTGGATTATTTTTCAAATCCCTGTTGTGTTTACAATACTACTTCCTCAGATTGCCAGGGCAGAGGCTGGAGACAGGGAGACAGAGATAGAGACAGAAAGATGCTACTGGACAAACAATAGTGTAGCATTTGAAACCAAAGTAGGAGCTGATTCATCCAAGCTGGAAAGGACAGAGATCAGGGCCATGATGTAGCTCTGTGCAGTGGGGCTCAAGTGACATCTTCCACTCATGTGGTTATTTACTTTCAGTAGCAGAATCTTATGTGAGAAGATCTGATCAACCTAAAGAAACTTGGAAAGGGTATCTTCCTTGAATAAAAGGGTATCTTCTTCTTCTTAGAAAATGTCAGTGAATGCAAGGACTGGAAAGAATGGTAGGAGTCATGATCGTAATAATACTTGCCTATTATGCTTTCTAACTCTGTAGTTTTCTTTTCTATCATACTTTCTCCCTTAGAAAATGCAAAAAGACTTTTTACATTCTCTGAAAGAATGTAGTTAACAGAAAACTACATTTGATTTCGTAGCATAGAATTGATACGTAATTATGATAGGTAAGCATTTTCAGTCACTCAAAGATAAGACTTTGAGTCAGGACACCTCAGTTTTAATCTGTCCCTGAAAATAACTTACAGTGCAGACTCTAGGCAGACATGTGACAGGTTGGGTTCCTTTAGTGGTTGAGCTGGTTAATTAGATTAGTTCCATATGAGCAATCATAGCATGGTCCCTCGTGACACTTAGCTCAACCTTGTTATAAGCAATTCTTTCAGCTGTGTGTCTGGAAGCTGAGTGTATATGTTGGAAAATCATGTGTTCTGGGTGTGGTAAGTCCTGCTTTTACTTAATCAAGGATGCACACATAATGCAAGTCCCTGGGGCTCCACGATATTGCTATTGTCAGAAACAGCCACTGTAAAAAGTTCAAGTAACTGAAAATAAATAATGAATAATAAAAAGGTCAAGTGAGTCAACTAACCTAGACAACTAAGGATTTTCTTGACCCTTCAAGGATGGAATCACCACGTCTGTTTGACTGGATAACCCAACCAGGAGTGACCATTTTGCTTTCTCCCTTATCTGTATATTGCTAACTGTAGGTCGGGCAAAGAAAACCCTCCTGGAGTGGCGTAGATACTGATACTTAACTCACTTGTCTTCTTCTTTTGGCTACTGTACATATCTGTTCTATTTTATAATTCTCTCTCCTCTTCATACCCTGAAATTGCTTTTGTAACTTACGTTAAAACATCAAATACATTACGATTGATTTTGGAAGTGTTCTGGAGAATTTCATACCTGCATATAATGTGTTTTGGCCAAATCTAGCCCTTCCTTCCTCTTTTACTCCTCTTCATCCTCCCTGCCACTTTCCCTCCCAACTTCATGTGATTTCCTTCTTTTTTTTTTCAAACCCACTGGGTCTCCTTAGTGCTGCCTATATGTACATGGGTGTAGAGCCATCAACTGGGAAATGGGCAGCCTTTCAGCCACTGTATCCCTAAAGAAAACTTACTCTGCATCCCGCGGAAGTTATCAATTGCCAATGCCATCTAGGGGTGGAACTTTATGAACTCTTCCCCAGTTCATGCTGAGATTTTGGTGGGCTTGATCTTAAGAATTCTTTTAAAGACATCAAAAGCGGTCATTGAGTAAAAGCCGAGAATTCTTATTTTATAGAATATAGCATGGTGTGCTAGCCCGCCGTCCTGTGAATCAGTTCAAAGCCTCTGTTTCTTAATGTGTTGATACCAGTTCTGTGAATCCAGTATGACGTGTGCATCCTGTTTGTGTGACATGGAGAAATAGTGTGTACATAAAATGTGTGCAGCTTAGGGAAAATTTGTGGAAGTTTATGTCCCTGAAGTCTCCATCCTCCCCGCAGCCCGCCGCCCACCAGCACACACCCTTTGCCTCCAGGAGTGAAGCTACACCTGAAACAATAGTTCTTAGGTCTCCGCTTCTAATAGCGCCACCTGCAGCTCTGTGCGCCCAGGCTGTGGGTAGAAGGACTTGCTTTAATTCAACAGCCCTGCCCCAAACGCCGTCCCAATTCACACAAGCACTGCACCTAAGCAGCTGCTCCTTAATCTCCCCAGCTTTTACATTTACTTCAAGAATTCTCGAAGGAATATGGAGAACAATGTGCATGCTGTTGATATGCTGAAAGGATTAAATGAAAGCCATCCCGGGACATACTGTTCTATTTGTTCTTTGGTTTTCTTTGTTCAGGTTTCTGGAAAGGAACGAACAGCCAGAAATGCCATATGGATCGACTGTGGGATCCATGCCAGAGAATGGATCTCTCCTGCTTTCTGCTTGTGGTTCATAGGCTATGTGAGTATTACATCCCCTAGGCCAGCCTTTCTCCAAAGGGAATCCAAGATCACACGAGTCATCAGTTAAACTGAATTTTGCATGTCACATCCTGGAATTTTGGATTCAAATTATAGAAGTGAGGCTTAGAAAGCTGCAGTGTTCATGCTGGATAATAATTAAGAAATATATAGTATTTTGTAATATGTTTCCTAATTAGAAGAAATATGTGAGTCAGTTATTTGTTTTGTCTTAATTTATTATTATTGCTGTCATTATTTTGGTTTGAATTACCTGGATAACTTTTGCCACATTCTGCCCTTGGAAACTGAACAGGAAGTACACACAGAGCAGACAATGCTTTTTCATATGTCATAATAAAGAATTTTGTCCCTGAAGAAGATGTTGGCATTTTTAAAAAGCCATATATAAGACAAATAATAGGTTGTAAAAGTAATACATAGGAAGCCTGTAAACCTCCATAATAAATAAAAGCAATACAGATTATGCTTCAAATCCTATGAAATGGGCATACATGTCATCTACACTGATTCATACAGAGACTTCCACTGGAAAAGTGACTGAAACATGTGGCCTTCTGATAGCGCTTGCTGTAGTCTTTGTAGTCACAAATATAAAATAACACCAAATACATGAGTTAGGAAGTTAAGAGACTGCCACTTAAAGCTCTCCTAACAAGTGAAGTATATCAAAGGTAAAGTCATTTCTGCCTGGACTGGGTCCTGACAAATAAACATTCCTAGCCACCCTCACTGGCCACATCCCTTCTCCAGGAATGTGAGTTTCATGTGACATTATTCCAGGTTATTTCATTATGGACACTGCATGCACGTGGTGTATTTAACATTCATGAAGGCAGAACACTCATACACATAAATAAACAAACAAATAAATAAACAATAAACTCAACAGACTCAAAGGTGAATTGAAATCTCACACCTTTCTGTCCCTCACCAAATATTGCAGAAATCATACAGAGTAATAATAGTATGCTCTGGGAAGGCCGAGGCCAGGCCTGCCTCTCTGTTTCTCGTTCATACTCAGGGTCCCTTCTATCCCTGTGAAGACAGGAAGTTGCTCAGGCTCATTTGTTCATGCTGGCTTTGCTATAGCGGAGACCTAGCTCAGAGTCTGGCACATTGTACGAGCACAATAAATACGCACTGATCGTCACACCTTGCCCAGTTCTTTTTCCACCAACTGGTTCTTCTCACTGCCAACTCCCTCTGAAACTTTACTCCCTAGAACTCTCCCAACTGCATGCGAAGCTGACCCCTCCACCCTCACCATCCTCCCCGCTTCTCCTGCCTTAGTTGGTGTGTGACTTAAGGACAAGGCCTCACCGCAGCTCCATCAAGCACATCACCATGTGTGGAGAAAGCCTGGAAGGGGGAATCAGTGTCCTCCATCCCGATACTGCCAGTCTCTGTCTCTCTCTCTTTCTCACATTTCATAATCTAGCCATACCACATTTACCTTCTCCGCTTATTTTCATCGGCTGTTCTCCAGCTCATCCCATGGAAATTCATTCCTGGGTCGTTATTCCCCAGCAGCCCTTTCCGTTATTTTGACTGAAGTTAAAATTTGTGCGTGACACTCACCCATCAGCGGGATCCTCACCTCAGCTCTGCATACTCGGTCACGTGTTACCTCTGACTGAGTGGGTTCTCCGAACGTCTGAAATGCTGGTCCCCTTCCCCCTTACATCCGCAGCACAACTGTGGGCAGGGACAAGGAAAAGGCCGTTTAATCTGGTTCCTCATTTCCTCTTCTGTGCCTCTCACTCCTTATAGCTGTTACATACACTATTTAAAAATACAGGATTTCTTGTTTAAATATATCTGTTTCATTCTGATTTATTACATATTCCCAGGGATTCTCTCTCTCTCTCTCTCTCTCTCTCTCTCTCTCTCTCTCTCTCTCTCTCTGACTCTCTTTCTCTCCTGAATCTTCAATTCCTCTCTGTTGACTTGACCTTTAGGAGTTTCAGTCCCAATGAACTCTTGTTTGGCTCACTGTACATTCTACACTATTTATTGCAGCAGCGATAACACTGAACTGCTGGACTTCCTTTGCTAACTGTAGGTGATTTTGTTGCTGTTCCTGTTTGTTTGTTCTTGGGTTTGTTGTTCCTATAACTCACTGTATGATATGGTCCCTTAATCAGTGTCCCACATCCTCTTGTGAAATTTGAAATTTAAATTCCTAGTTTGGCTTTAGGTAGAAGTGCAAACATGGATCCATTGGTGCCTAAATAGCTTCTGGACTAAATACGTCATTGTTATTGACTGGGTTTTGCATTATCCACATACTTATCCTCCATAGACTGAAAAAGACTGACATCTCTTTACTGTATTCCTAACAACAGTGGAGTGTGTTTATTTTAAAACATAGTGTCTGACATGCTTTTATGTACTATTTTATTCTCTGTGAGATGGTTATTGCAGTAGTAGTTGCTGTTTAGGATTACATTACAAAGAAATCTTCAGTGCACTCAAGCAAAGGGAAGGAAGAGTTGAGTCTTCCTCTGTAGCAGGCCTGTAGATGATTAGCCTCTCTAGGTACTTCATCCTCATTTTTCTTCTTCCCCTTCAAAGCAACACAGTGATTTCACTTCTGTTCCTTGCCTTTTGATATATAATACTCCCAACAAAAGACAAATGGTAACCACAAGTTTTTTTTTAATTCTTATTTATTTTCTTATTTTTTAATTTTATGTGTATGGCCTGCATGTAGGTAAGTGTACACGTGTCATGAAATGCCCATGAAGGTCAGAAAAGGGCACCAGATTCCCCAAAAACTGGAGTTATGGACATTTGTTAGCCACCATGTGGGTGCTAAATTTCAAACCTGCGTCTTCTGCCAAAGCAGCCAGTGCTCTTAACTGCCAAACCATCTCTCCAGCCCATATATATTGTCTTTTGTATATCAGATATAATTTCTCCAACCACCTACCTCATTAAGAATGATTCAGTCACTAAATGTAAATACCATAGATGCTATGAGAATGCACTGGATAACACACAGACCTACGATACACTCATTACAAATGAACACAGAGAAATATTAGAAATATGAATAAAAATAATCGATAAGTGATTTTTAAAAAATTAAACAGAGAAATTACTACATAATTCAACAACTCTGCTCCTAAGTATATCCCAAAGAAAATGAAATACATATGCTTATGAATGTTTATAACAAGAGTGTTCACAATAGTCAAAAACTGAAAACAATACAGATGCCCATCAACTCAGGAGTGGAGGAGACATGTGGCGTCTCTACAGTGGATTCCGTGTCAAAAAGGATCAAAATATGGATTTCTGCGATAACGTAGGTGCATCTTGAAAACATTATCGCTAAATGAAAGAAGCCAAGCAGAAATCTACATGTTTTATGATCCAATTCATATGAAATATCTGTAACAGGTAGGCCCACAGACACAGAAAGATGAGCGACTGTTGGCAGAGGCCAGGAGACGTGGAGAGAGGTAGGAGGGGAGTGACTGAGTGCTCATGGGGATTCTGAACAGGCAGTGGTGATGACTGTCCCATTCTGTGACTACACCACGACCACTGAGGCTCACACTTCAAGACAGTGAATTTTCTGTTATGTCAGTTATATCTCAACAACTCTAACTCTGCTAGAGGAAATGACCACCCTTTTCCCTAGAATTGCAGCCACAGAGGCACATGTGTGGAGGCACAGGTAGGCACAGGAACACAGGCTCTGTTTCAGCCTGTACTTATCCTGTCTCTCTGGATCCTTCACTGATCAATAAGGAAATTAAAGGACTAACATTTATCATTTCTCAAAGTCTGACTTTTCAGGAAGACTCTCATAGAGAAGGGGGTGCAGGAGAGTGAAACAGATGGAAAAAGCTCCCAAGCCACCCATATTTATTAAAAGAACAAACACTGTAAAAACTAAACTGGCTCATGCTTTATTATTTCGAAAATAATGGGCTCAGCTCATTGTCCTAACAATGAAATACTGCTATACTACTGTCTTGCTGAAAAATGACACTAGCATGATTCATAAATGTATGAATGTATGAATCATTTTATGTAGCATAAAATGTAGTTAGCATGCTGCTCAATTATTTTAAAGATTGTTTTTCTCATATATAAAATTTGCTTCCTTTCATTAAACTTTTATCTCTGACTTGTAGATTTTAAAAAAAGACATGTAGCTTTCTTTGTTTCATGAATGAATATTTTGTTAAATCTGACATGACTCTCTGAAAAAAATCAGAGATTTAAAAATTTGAAAGTCTTATGTACAGGTAAAGTAAAATTTAAAATAAAAACTTTAGTCAGTAATAAAAGACACATTTTTGTCAATATCTTTTGAGTTATGGTTGAGGTAACAATTATAAACTAACACAAATTAAAATGTGTCAGTGTTGCTATGCAAGAAAATTCTAAACCAAAACTCTTGGGTGAAGCACTTTGCCTAGTTAAAGAACATTCTTTGAGGTCCTCCTGCCTGTATTATTTGATCATTTTGAAGTAAACTTTATGGCTGGACTTTGATCTTCCTGAATGATGCACCCCAATGCTGGGTCTGAATCAAAGCAGGGGGATTAAGTTTCAGATCATGCATCAGTCCCTCAGAATGAGTACCTAGGAAGAATGCCACTAATGTTAAAGTCAAAGGACAAGATGTGTGGGAAAAAACTAAGACAATCAAACCTTACTACAAGTTCTGCTGAGACCTATGTAGAAAACCATCTGTTAAGTATGGGGATAAAACAAGATTAGTATAAACTCTGATTAATATGGATTGCTGAAATAGGAGCTGACTTATATCTACTTTTTTTAAGTCTTTGTGATAATCTTTATGGCTTTAATAAAGATGTCTTTTTTGAATTTGAAGGGAGTTTCAGAATTGTATAGTTCTATTTTTCAACCTTTGTTAAATAGGAAGATTGTGGTGTCATGTACAAGGCATTGACCACCATTTGGTATCAGAGAACCCTAAATTCAGTCATTTTAAGGAATTGTTACTCTTCTTAAATGTTGAATCTTCAAAATGGAACTTGCCAAATAATTTCTGAAGAAGAGGATAACTTATTTAAAACTAAGGCTAAGCTTAGAAGGGCTTAAAATGAGATGTTTTTAAACATAATGTGGTTTAATTTGAAGGTAACTCAATTCTATGGGAAAGAAATGCTATATACTAATCTTCTGAGGCATGTGGATTTCTACGTGATGCCAGTGATTAACGTGGATGGCTATGACTACACATGGAAAAAGGTAGGTGAAGATGAAGTAAACAAGTATGCCCCAGGGGTCACAAGACACTCAGGTGAACCATTCATAGACTCCTGAGCCATGGCACAAAGGTTTTACCATGAAAAAAAATCTCAATTACTGAAAATTGCAGACATTCATAAAAACAGACATACTTATACATCAAACTTCCAGAAACCCATCACAGCCTCAGTGATGACCAGCTTTCTGTTACTATGACAAAATGCCTTAGATTAACAATTTAGAAAGAGGAAAAGTTTATTTTGGCTTCCAGTTTCAGAGGTTCCAGATGATAGTCAGTTGCATTGTTTTGGGGGTGTGACAAGTAAATGATGGCAGGGAGAACATAGTAAAACAAAGCTGGTGGCCTTAGGAAGGTGAGGAAGCAAAGCTTGAGAGAGAGAGGGGCCGATCTCAATCTTCCTGCAAGGATACACCCCAGGGAACTCAGTTTCTTCCCTAGGCCTCTCTTCCTAACATCTCCACCTCCTCCTCCCAATGCCATACATAGGCAGGCAACCAAACCTCTAGTATTCAAGACTTCTAGGAAATGTTACAGGTCCAAATATGGCACAACACAAGGCTAATTTTATTTTATTCATGTCCTCTAGCCACCTCTACTTTACTTATGTGACTTTGAAGAAAATCTAGACACTGAAGCATTATTTTTAAAAGAAACATGTCAGCATACATCTCAAAAAAGGACTCTTAAAAAAAAAAAAAAAAGCACATTACCAGAGTGGTGGCATAGACCAGGAATTCCAGCACTTGAGAAGCTGAGACAGAAGGATTGCTGAGCTTGAAGTCAGCATCGGCTATACAGTGAGCTCCAGGCCAGTCTTGTCTGCCTAAGACTTTGTCTTAACCAACCAACCAACCAACCAACCAATCAAATAACCAACAAATGCCAGCCAAAATCAGCACAATACAGAGAGACCACTGAAATGCATGGCTCATAACAGGGAGTTGAGTTAATTTTCTTTGAAGGAATTCAAATGATGAACACAGGAGTGTGTGCATGAAATTATTTTAAAGGAAACAGAACAGGAAGCCTAATAAGTAGCCTAGTGGAACCAAATGAATATTTTTTAAATTTGTGTAGATCAAAAAATCGATCTAATATTCTCATTTTGTTTGTTCAAGCTACAGTGGCTTGAGTGGACATGGCTATAAGCTGGATGGAGGTGGGGGCTGTGTGAGAGACAGGACACTCCAACAGGACTGTGTGATGGAAGGCATGGGGATGAAGTCCAGAAACTTGACCTGAGTGTCAGATTTAAACGACACATCTTTCCTTTAGCCCTGGTGGCCTTTTCCTGTTTTGTTCTTTTAGAATCGAATGTGGAGAAAGAACCGTTCCTTCCATAGGAATAACCGTTGCATTGGAACAGACCTGAATAGGAACTTTGCTTCCAAGCACTGGTGTGGTAAGTGTTTGCTGACAATCCGTGAACTCAAAGTAAGTACAGGGAGGCCTGACTGAATTGGGGAATTACCTAAATAATAAATTTGAGGTCAAAGTAATGCTATGAATGTTGACTGATCAGTAAAGCACTTTAACCTTTCCTCCCTGCTGTTTGGCCATCTTTAAGGAAGCTGGATCAGTTCTTGTAAAATTATTTTTGTTCTTTGACAATGTCATACAGATATACAACGTATCTTCACCATATCCACCCCCAGCGTCATCTCACATGTTCCTGGATCCTCACTCCCAGCAGGTGTCCCTCTACCTTCATCTCTTTATATATGTGTGTATCCCACTGAGTCTAGTCAGTGTTGCCTGCATGAGCATGGGGAACCTACCACTAACCACATTCCCAAAGAAAAATGGCATTCCCTCCCCCAGTAATCGTCAATTGAGCCCCACCCTTATCCATGCTGGAATTATTGATTGGCTTGATCTTGTACAGGCTTTATGCAGGTAACCACAGCTGCTGTGCGTTCATGGGTGCAGTGGCCACGCCATGTCTAGAAGACAGCATTTCACAGCTCCCCTCCCCATCCTCTGGCTCTTATATTCTTTCTGCAACCTGAGCAATATGGGAGTTGATACAGATACATCTACAACTGAGCATTCCACAAAGTCCAATTCTTTAAGGTCTTTTCAAAATTCAGAAATTCTGTTATCCTAGAATAACAAGGAAGTGACTATTAAAGATTGTGCTTTAATAAATAAGATTCATCAATAGGACATCAAAGACTGGGATAGGAGAGGGTCTCTCATTTTCAATTCTATAGGTAAATATTTATTTTTCCTAGTGTTTGAAAACATCTTCTTTTGTGCTTATTTGCTTGCTAACAAGTTCATCCTTTCATGAATAGTTTGAATGAACTTCTAGGAGATAAAGCATAAAAAATGATATAAAAACAGGCACAGTGAGAATTTATCATCCTTTGGTTTCAGTGAGCTAAGGTGCTCAGTAAACACAGATTTGGGTAGTTGAAACTGTCTTCTTTCAAGGAGGGAGACGTGAGTTCACCCTTTCTTCTCCCTGTACCCAACATTATATTTCATAATGTTGCAATTAAAAAACAGCTACAGGCCAGGAATGGTTGGTATACATTTGTAATCGTAGCCTTGGGAGGCTGAGGCAAGTAGATGAGAAGGTTCGAGTCATCCTGGGCTATATAGCATAATCCTGTCTGCACAGGAAAAAGAAACTATTACAAAACAAAATTGTATGGTGACGTTTCAGCTGCCTACAGTTTTGAAAATATGCTCATATGGCTTGGGAAGAAATGTGGCTCTCTGAGCTTCCACCCCTGTGAATTTAGGGTAGAAGGAGAATTGCTGGAAGACAGGCTGCCAGAGAAAGGAGATGCATCTTACAATCCCTCAAATGAATGAATAGACCTTATATTATGAAATCAAATGTCACCATCAGATTTCATTTAATAACCTATGTTTGCAAATGTAAAGTAGCCTCACAGACAGACTTGCAGAGTTTCAGTTCTTGTTGAGGGCTCCTTTTTTTAATGGCCTATACTGATAAGTAATTTTTAAACTGCAAATATCAGAAAACCCCAAATTTATAGTGACTAAAGAAAATTCAGTTTGTTTTTCCTCTTTTAACCAGAAATCTGGGCCCAATCAGCAACTGAGACTTTCCTGGTTGCCTTCTACCAGTCTAAGAGGGCCACCCCTAAGCAGCAAAGGAGAAAGGGGCTAGGACGAAATACTTCAAGAGAAACACAGATGATGTTTACTAGATGTATCAGTTACTTTTCTATTGCTGTTATAAGAGCCCGTGACCAAAACAACTAATAGAAGGAAGAGTTTATGCAGCTTATGGTTCCTGGGAGAGTCCATGATGATGGGGAGGTCGTTAGGGATGGGGTGGCTGGAGCAGAAAGCTGAGGGATCACATTTTCAAGCAGAGAGTGGCTGGAAATACCGCAAGGCTTAAGAGCTCTCAAAGCCCACCTTCAGTGATGTGCTTCCGGCAAGACCGCATCTCCTAAAGCCTCTCCAGACATCGCCACCAACTGGAGACAAACTGTCCAAATACCTGGAGCTTATGGGAGACATTCTCATTCAAACCACCACATTTGACATCAGAAATCCCTTCTTTACAGTGCTCTCCCTAATCCATTTTTCTAAATTTGCTGCACCATAGATATATGAGGACTGTCTTGTCAGAGAGCGCACAAACTGCAACAGTAAGTGCATCCTCTTGTAATTTTATGTTAACAATTTCAGAGGAAGGTGCATCAAGTTTCTCATGCTCTGAAACTTACTGTGGACTTTATCCTGAGTCTGAGCCAGAAGTAAAGGCAGTAGCTGACTTTTTGAGGAGACATCTCAACCATATTAAAGCGTACATCAGCATGCATTCATACTCCCAGCAAATACTGTTTCCATATTCCTATAACAGAAGCAAAAGCAAAGACCACAAGGAACTGGTAAGTGCTACCTCATCATTTTCTTCTTTCACATTTTAGAAATAAAATAATGCTCTTTTGAAGAAAAAAACTGGAGAAACTTTTCTCCTTTAGGCGTTTTATTTCATGCTCTGTCTCTGTCTGCAGTCACCTTGGGTCAGGGCTCACTAAGCGAATGCTAAGCACTGGCCTCAATTTGAGGACATGAACTTCATTCCCAGAGAGTGCTTCCCTGTGAAAATGTTGGACACTGCTTACAGTCAGGAGGGGCTTTTCCACCTGACCTGATTTAGCAAGAGCAAATGTCTGAGGATTTCTGAGGCTATACAGTGGTCACTAGCTTCCTAGAACACCATGCCTCTGATTAAATCCCAACATCACAGTCACTTCGGTACCAGCAATGGGTACCAAACTGTTTATGCACTGCTCTCCTTGATTCCCAGGGTGTTGGTGCTCTTAAGGAAGTTTCAGTGTCTATACTGAGCCACGCTGTTATGTTTGGAATGTAGTAGGCAATACAGGAAGTTCAAGGAAGACCCACATGGTCTACTATCTACCTTCTTACTACTTTTTTGCCCCAGATGTTTGGATTAATAGCCAAGGATGCAGGACTCTTGATGGGCTGTAGCCACACTTAGTCAAGCCCTTGTCCTAGAGGCTTCCTAGACAACGGAGGTGCTCTGGTGTGGACAAAGTCTGATCTCTGTTTTTTTTTTTTTAAAGTTGTTTTTATTGCTCTTTATTTCCTGGCTTTCTTAACAGAATAAAGTATAGCTACATTTGGAGGGGCTGACAGTTACTGATGACTAATACAAAATTATTTGTATTTTCTGAAAATAGCCCATTTAGAATATAAACAGTAATATTTAATACTTGTAATGTTTTTCTTCTCAAAGGAAACATTGTAAAGTAAAGGAGAAATAAAAGAATATTTACCATGATTTAGAAGTAGAATTAATCTGATTTTGCCTTGTTTGGGGGTTGCTACCAGCTCAAGTATTTATTGTATGTAAAGCACTATATTCTGTAGACATTGAAAGAAGCATTAGGTAAGCCCTGACCTTTAAGGCAATTACACACTGTTAGCAACCTAATCCATTGCGAATCACAGATGGCACTATACACTCAGATGGTATATCCTCACTACCATGTATGTGGCACAAATAACAGAAGCTACTACTGCTTGGACTGGGAGGAAAGGGAGGTGATAAAATGAGACCTGTTCTTGTGGAATTTATGGTCCACTAAGGAGTGATGTACTGTAAAAAAAACAAGAATAAAGTGTTGTTGATGTCAAGGCACAAATGTCCTTTCAGCCAGGCTCTGAGAGATTTCTATAGGCAGAGAGAAGAGAGAACCTTCCATATAGAGGAGATGTTGTTTTCCATAGGAACAATATTCAGGAGACTGTGGGAGCAGGAGTGAGTGTGGCACCACAAAGAAGTAGATGAGGTCAGCTTTGTGAAGATATTTGTCAGTGTGGTTTGTATTATATAGATAACAGGGTTCCATTAACACTTATTCTTTGAACAAAGGAGTAGCACGACAGACTATCCATTGAAATCCTGCAGGGTTCTCAGGACACTTATGGTGAGTACAGGGATGCTAGTTCCAACTCCAGAAAAAAAATACAGGTTAAGGGGGAACTTCAGAAAGCACCTCTATAAGTTGGAATTACTTGGTAGAACAGAGACCTTAGTTATTATCCTGCTCCAAATCAGGGCCATAATTTCTTATTTGATGAGTCTTTGTAAGTCATTAGACAGTTACACAAGAAAAAAAAATAGAGTTTGTGAGAAGCAAATTATTCATGCAGTGGTTCTATGTATATGTTTAAAAAAGTGGAATTTAAAATGTGGTGATAATTTTGTCTAGGAATAGAGTAATGCTGCCTTTTAAATACATAGTTCATTTTACATAATAAATGAATTCCTGAAAAGCCATGTGAGGTTTGAAAATGCAAATTAGATAAAACATTCAATGTATTGGCAGAGTTTATTTTGGAAGCGATCCAGTTGTGATTGCCATAAGCTGAAAAACAAAACAAAACATTTTTTTAGTTAATGTATTCTTTTAAATTTGCTTTTTGGATAAATCCAGACTTTTTACTTTAATTCAGTGAATGTGATGTTTTTGGAAATGTCAAACTGTCTTGTTTCAAAGATGAAAATGAACCAAAATTCTATATTCAATTTTTCTAGTCCCTAGTGGCCAGAGAAGCAGTTCATGCAATTGAGACTATTAATAAAAACATAAGGTATACACATGGCAGTGGCTCAGAAAGTTTATGTAAGTATCCTCCCTTCCTCCCCTCCCTCCTCTCCTCCCCTTCCTCCTCCTCATTCTTTCTGCAGCACTGAGGATTACCCCCAGGGCCTTGGGTGCTAAGTAATCACCATTGCCAGGGAACAATACACAAGGCTAGTGGTTCGAGCTAGCTGTGTTAGTGTTCTAACCACAAACTTGTCAGCTGAAATTTGTGAGACAGAGGGAGAAAACAAGGATGAAAATTCATATTCTCCTTAAATATTCCATTTACCTATTATCAATAGAACTGACATACTAAAGAGAAAACCTATAAAGAGTCTAAAAAATGTATGAGATGCCCAGAGCTATCATGTGAAGTTGTACAAATGCAAATCTATGCTAATCTAGAGGATGTCTTGTATGCTTTGTAGTAACAAACTCTTCCCAGCTCATAATACAATACAGTTGGATGTCCTTATGTGTCTCACACGGATGAGAGCTTGCTTTTGACAAACTTGACAAATGTATTTGAACCATTTCTGCTGGAAGATATTTATTGAGAAATTCCTGTGTGTTCACAGTGTGCCAGCAAACAAAGATTCTGTCCTTCTGAAGCTAGGAATAGATGAGTGTTTAGTGATACTGTTCCTAGAGAGATATGAACAAATACCTACTCATCCCAGATAGGAAGCTAGTGACAGATCAAAGTAAGGATACCCAAAGTCTATCTTGGTAAACCAATGAATTTTACTGAGTTCATTTATATGGACAAGGGGTTACTTAGAGGAGCAGAAATGACTCAAAGACAGCTGCATCACCTTGGGGCTCAGAAAAGCAGGAAACCTGGAGCACACTACACAACCTGCAGGCAGTTCAACCGGTTAGAGACAGTCTAGTTTAAAAGGCTCAGGTGGGCTTCTCTGAGAGTGTCTCTTAGCAGACCTTACTACTTATGCAGTAGAAGGGAGGGCCCTAAGGAATCTGGTCAGTTTCAAGAGCTTCCTGAAGCTGAGGTGTTTATTGCCTGTATTTTACCAAGCTTCTCTCCAGGATGGAATGTTTCACCTCCCTTTAGAACATCCTGTGTTTTAACAAGCTTCCCTCCAAGATGGAATATTTAATCTCAGAGGAAATTGCTACACAAGAATAGGATAAAAAGACTAGAAAATAAGCCTGTAAACAAATGTTGGCAAACTCTAGCCCATTGACCAAGCCCAGTTTACTGCATAGTCTCATAGCATAGTCTTTGTGCTAAGAATGGTTTTCCCATTTTTAAATGGTTGAACAAGCATCCAAAGAATTAAATTTTGACACATAAAAATATATGAAATTCATATTTTTTTCCAGAAATGGTTTTATTGGAACATAGCCTTGCTCATTAATTTGCATATTATCTATGACAGCTTTTCTCAAAGCCAGGATAATTCTAACAGACCAGATGGCTCACAAAACCTGAATGATTTCCTGTCTTGTCCTTTTCAGAAGAAAAAAAAAAACCTTGCCAATTCCTGATGCAAGCAAATGGCAAAGTAGAATTCCACATAATGATATGAAGAAAAGAAAATAGGCATGGCTTTGAGAATGGCTGTGGTTAAGAGAGGCTACTTGGCTAAAGTGGCCTGGCAAGGTTCCTCTCTGCAGATGACAGTACTCAGAGAACTATGAAGCAGCCACTAGATGAGGGCAAGGTTTTGAGACAATGTAATCACAGCCCTAGAGTCTCCTTTAATAAATGTGATCTACACAAGGCTCTAGCAGCAGTTACATACAAATTTCTTTTCAACAAACTCCCTAAGAATCAAATGCTTTATTATCAGGAAGATGAAAGTCTCCTGTTTCTTCTGTCTTCCACCATCCCTCATGTTGCCTGTCTATCTGATTGGGCCAAATACTTCTGCGCTTTGGTGTTTCTGATCCACAGCTGCTTTTGCTGATAGGCCATCTCCACACTGCCATTCACCCAGGATGCATCTATCTGTATGTGTGTAACCACAGAATAAAAATTGGAACAATAAACCGGAGTGGTGGTGCATGCCTTTAATCCCAGGACTCAGGAGAAAGGCTGGCAGATCTCTTCGAGTTCAAGGCCAGCCTAGTCTACACAGCAAGTTTCAGGCCAACTTGGGCTACAGAGAGACCCCGTCAAACAAAACAAAATAAACACAACACAACACAACAAAACCACAGATAATTGCTTATGTCTTTCACCCATAAAATAGCCAGAACCACAAGGATGCAGGAGCAGGCTTATTTGCACCCTGCTAATGGAGGAAATGGTTCAAGAGTACTTGCATGTGTATAGCAATCATTAAACATACATAACCTTAGACAAGCAAATCCTCTTCTAGGAAATAATATTCTAAAGAAACAAAAAATGATTTATAAACAAAGATGTTCACTAAACAAACCAGGAGTTATTTATGAACGAGGATGCTTGTTATCTATTTAAATGACAAAATTATTTAAATCAATCATGATAGAATGTGTAAATTGCAGAAGAGTGACAAGCTCCACTACAGGAGGCCATAAAGTCATAAGTTATTTAACTAGTCCTAAATTGACAAGTCTGGCTTCAGTAAGAGTCTTATCAGCTGGTCACTCCCAGAGCTAAAGGAGGTTGTGGAATCAACTGTCTCCTTAAGGGCCTTGAGATACCAATGTGCTCCCCTGGAAAGGGAATCTTGAAAGAAGGTTTTCAATCATTCAACAACATCAGACTTGGCACCAAACACATTCCAGCTGGGTTCAAAAGAATAAAAACCTTCTTCCTTCCCTCATTAGTTTATAAAGGCTTCTTGCTCTGAGAAGAATCTACGATAGCTGTATGCTTATAGTAAGGTATACATATTCCTTGCCTGTTGCAGGTCTGGCTCTGGTTTTTATTTCTTAACTTTAAACTCCACTCCTTTTTTCCTCTCCTGAAATCTAACAAATCATATGTAGTGTTATAATGAAATCATAAATAATGATGTAGCTAGGTGCTGTGGTACATGTCTTTATTTCCAGCTTTCCAGAAGTAGAGGCAGGTGGATCTCTGTGAGATCAAGGACAGCTTGATTTACATAGCAAGTTCCAGGCCAGCTGGGGCCACAGGAAGACCTTATCTCAAATACATTAATACACAAATAAATAAAACAATGTAGATTGAAATCACTAATAGTACATTTGAAAATATTGCAAACCAGCATGTACTATGTAACTTTATGTAATAAAAAGTAATGCATGCATTGCATTAAAATGTTATTGGCAATTATCACTCCTTGGTGGGATTATGGTTGAGTCATATGCAGTATTTGTTTTCTTTCTTTTTTGGGGTTTATTTTTGTTTTTTGTATATGAGTGTTTTGCCTGCATGTATGCAAGTGCATCTGTGTCATGCAAAACCCACAGAAGCCAGAAGAGGCCTTTAGATCCCCTGGAACTGGAGTTACAAAGAGTTGTTAGCCACCATGTGGATGCTGGGAATTGAACCAAGGTCCTCTGGAAGAGCAGCCAGTTCTCTTAACCCATGGGCCATCTCTCCAGCCCCTTCTTTTCTTTCTTAACACAATTTTTCCTATGTCCACAATTTTTTAATAAGAGATTTAGGTAACTTAATTAGAAGAAAGCGAAGTTATTTTCATTTCAACCAAAAATTTCCCATTCCTTTCAGTTAATATGAAATACCTGTATTTCAAAATAATTCATCTTATTTTAGACCTAGCTCCTGGAGGCTCCGATGACTGGATCTATGATTTGGGCATCAAGTATTCATTTACAATTGAACTTCGAGATAAAGGAAGATATGGATTTTTGCTGCCTGAGAGATACATCAAACCCACTTGTGCAGAAGCTCTGGCTGCTGTCTCTAAAATAGTTTCGCATGTCATCAGAAACATGTAAAGCCTTTGCGGTGCTCCTGTGTTTTTAGTTTAGTGATTCCAGCAAGACCAAATCCTTGTTACTAGCTTCTTCGAGGTTTTGATCTGTTTGCTTGTTTTTGTCAAGAATAAAATACATAACACTTAAGGCAGACAATGACTCTGTGCGTTTTAATCTTTTTGTTTATTTTTCCATAGTAAGGGGTGAGGTACCAATTCCCCCCAACTCCCACCCCCGCCCTTGATTTCTGATGTTTGACCTTAAGTATTTTTAAGATTTATTATTTTTATGTGTGTTTATGTGCACAACCGGCATGCAAAGAGCCCAGGAAGGGCAGAAAAGAAGGTTGGATTCCTTGAACAGAAGTTACGGGGCGGGGAATTGAACCCAAGTCCTCTGCAAGCACAGTAAGCACTGTTAACTGGGAGTCATCTTTCTAGGCCCTCTTAAGCAATTTTAATAACTATTTTCATGCAGAACATTGGATCCTAAGCAACAAAAGGAAACGCGTTTTAAAGAACAATAAAGAGTTCGACTCAAACTTCTCAGTCAATTTCTGTGTCTCTGAAAACATAATCCTTGCATTCCATTTGCTGGATGAAGGACTGGGGCCCAGGAAGAGGGCGGATGTCAAACACAGAGGAACGTCGCCCCTCGCTCTAGCTCTACCAATCAGGAAACGCGTCTGAGAGTTACTGTCAATAATAAAAGTGGCGTTTTGAGCACTCCAAATTTTTTTAAAAAGAAGAACCTCTCACATTTTATTGAGACTCTCAGCCCTCCCCAGATCCCAGTTTCCTTCCCAGTGCTGACACCGCTGAGCTGGCTTTGAACTCTGTCGCGTAGGGAACACAAGCCCTGGGGGCGCGGCCGCGGAGGGGCGGGGCTTATGCGCTGACGACTAATCTGGCGGCCGGAAGCCTCCCGGCCTGTGGAGGAGCCGGGCACGCTCCGGGCTTCCGGCGGCGTTTTGCTGGTGCCCTGCCTGCGGCCTGTAGCTGTTGTGGTTGTTGCGGGTTGACCTGCAGTGACTTCCTTCCGTTTCTTCCTGGTTCTGAGCTCTCTGGAGCCTGGCGAAGCCCCGGCCCGGCTCCGCTGCTCCCTGGCCCCGGCGTCCGCCCGCTAGCCGAGGGCCGGTTCCCGGGAGCCGCGCGTGCACCTCCTCCTCGTCCTCCCGGGGCCTGGCGCGGGGACGCCCGCGGGCTGCGCTTGCTAAGGGAGCAAGGGGAGGAGGTAAGCGCTCAGGGAGTTGGAGGGGAGGCGTTGGGCCGGGGTGGGAGGCCGGAGCACTGCCCTGCCCCGCCCCATGCTCTCTTGGGATACGCTGCTTGGGAATCCGTGCCCTCCATGAGTCTCCCACTCCTAATTCTGCAATAGCTCCGGGTGTTTAGAACTGTTTCTTGGTCTGGGTATGATTCTCGAGTTGGTCTCAGAGGCAGCTGGACTCGGACACCCTTGCGCGCTGTGCGATGGAAGGTGCAGCAATGCGGTCTTAAGATTTAGAGTCTCCCTCTTAACGCATTCCAGACCCATTGAAGAAAGGAGAATATTACTGTTGATTGTGTTTGGTTCGTTTATTTTTCAGCTGTAATAAATACTTTGGAATTGGGAGTCTAGGAGTGTTACTTTATCCTCAGGGCTATCTAGATAGTTACTTTTGGCAACTATATCAGCAGGGAAAGGGGGAATGAAAGAAAGTATCATACCCGACAGTATCATTTTCTAAGTAGGTTAACATTATGTGTTAACATAGTTGAGAATTGATAGGATCCTGTTTGTGGAGGGTGGTGTTTTAGTTTCATTGAGTCCGTATAATTTGAACTTTTTTGACAATTATGGATGTGTGAAAACTTGCTGTATTTGAATTTTTAAAGAAGTAATTTGAGACTTTTGGAATTTCTAAGTGACATGTAACGATTTTTCTTGTTTGAGACAGAGTCTCCCTGTAGCCCCAGCTGCCTGAAACTTGCTATGTAGGCCAACCTGGTCTGGATCTCAGAGATTTGTCTGCTTTTGCCTCCCAAGTGCTGGCAGTAAATGTGTGCGCTACTGTGCTTAGAGGGCATTTAAGAATATTGAAATCCATAATACTATTGCTCAGTGAGGTCAAATGATGTCAGTACAATCTATGTTATATGGTGTTGTCTAGCGCCCTAATATTTGACATTACTAGTTTTAGTACCTCAGCAAAAGTATTTTGCAACATAACGTATAGATTTTCAAATAGTGTCCAGTTAATTATTCAGAGTGAATCAGATGGCAGTTTCAATTAGAGACTAAGAAAGTTGATGTAAGCAAATAGCAGTTTGTGTCTTTGAAAATGGTTTTACTCTAAAACTTGTAAATTTCACTGTGTGCATTCTGTAGTATCCATTTGTATCAGACATACCCTTGATCTATCGGGGGTGGTTCAAACTCAAATCCCTCTGTAAAATGATGTAGTGTTTGAACATTGTTTACATACATCTTGTGTACTTTCAGTCATCTCTATTTCTAATGTGTACTACAATGTAAATACTATATAATTTTATACAATTCGGTACAGTATTGTTTAGGAATAATGGAAGTTAAGGTTTGTACACATTTAGTGCTGACAGTTTTTTTTTTTTTTAATATTTTCAATCTAGAGATGCAGAACTCACATGTAGGAAAAGCCAGTTATATGCCTCTTATTTGCTTTCTGGTTACTGGCTATTAAGAAAGAACATTTATTATCCAATAAGATAGCTTAGCTGGGGATTGGGGGAAATGAACATTGCATAGTTTGAAATATACATACTTCATTTCCATGTCTGTATATAAATTTAAAATACTGACATACAGTTTAACTTATGTCAGTACATTTTATTAGGCCATTAGTGTTAATTTATAATATTGACTAGGATGTATATATAGAAGCAAAGTTATTTAACTTACATTAATTTGAAACACTGGTTTTCAGTGAATGTTAGTCTTCCCCACTTTTTCATTCCTCCATTTCATATATAGTATAGCCATTTTATACTTATAACCATTTTATACTTAGCTGCAGTTACAACATTAACTGGTGCAGAGATACATATGGTATCCTGTGTTTTCTTAGAAGTTTTATATGTTGCAGTACTTTTCATTTTATAGTAGCAACCAATCTGATTCTTTTTGTATATAGTCTTTTTTAATCAAAGATTTTAAAAAATGATGTCTGTGTGTGGGTCTGTGCCTCTGAGTGCAGATACCCATGGAAGTCAGAGGCAGCAGATCACCATGGAGCTGGAGTTACAGGCAGTTGTGAGCTGTGTGATGTGGGTGAGGGGAACTGAACTCTTTATCAGAACAGTGCACATTCTTAAGTGTCAAGCCCTCTTTCCAGCCCCTGATACAGTTTTTTTAAAAAATTATTTTTCTAAACAGTATTGCCTTGCTTATGAAAACCTGTGTAGTCAGCTTAGTTCCACCAGTTTTATTTAGAATTTACTTTGGAACTGTTTTTAGACTTAAATCATACAGCTGTTTGAGCTTCAGTAATTTCTTTAAAAAATTTCACAAATTATTTCTCCTTCATATTTACCTTTTTTTTTCTTTTAAGACTATGAGGTATGACAAGACCTTATTTTTGAAAAAATAATAGTCTTTTTTTGTCTTAGAAATCCAGGATATAGCCAGTATGGCGGCCTTTAATCCCAGCACTCGGAGGCGGAGGCAGAGGCCAGCCTGGTCTTCGTAGTGAGTTCCAGGCCAGCTAAGGCTACAGAGAGACCCTGTCTTAAGACCAAAAAAGTCAGGCTACAGAGGAAAGTCCTGCTATTAGTCAGTACATTTATCTAGTTTTAGTTTTAATTGCTCTTTTGATGGTTTCCAAATATACTGCCATTCATTCATATTGAAATAATTTAGGAGCCAGGCTTGATGACACACACTTGAAATGTCAGCACTCTTTGGAGGCCGAGGCAGAGGGATCTGGAGTTCAGAGTCAGTCTGGGTAACATGGTAAGTTTGAGAGCAGCTTGGGCTATGTGATTTATATCTCAAAATATGCAGTTAATGTTCATTCTGAAGCACCATTTCAGAAAGACAGAGTGAGGGAGACAGATTCATGCCTTCTCTTGGATGCTGCCAGAAGCAAATAAGGTTGCACATCCCTAACATGAAAATCTGAAATTTGAATTCATCTAACATCCCCAGCTTTTTTTTTTAGCACTGATCAGACACTAAAAGTGAAAAATTCCATCCCTGACTTCTTATAATGAATTGCAGTTGAACATAGACACACTAAAAATACTGTATAAAAATGTGTAAAATTATCTACAGTATATATTCATTATATATGAATAATAATGAATTTTGCTTTTAAACTGAGGTCTTGTCCCCAAGATATCATTCATATATGTCTATGTATTGTGTGTGTGTATATATATATATGTGTGTGTGTGTGTGTGTGTATATAATTTTCCAAAATCTGAAATTCAAAGTACTCTGTTCCCAAGCATTTAAGATAAGGGATTTTCAACTAGTATTTGCTTCATTGACAAGATTTTAACAATTGGGCCCCAGGAATAACCACTTGTCAAAAAGAGGCACCTCCATTCTGCTCCCTTGCATGTTAAGGTGTGGAACTCCAAGTACATTGGGATTTTGTTGAGCTTTCTGGAGCACAGGAACAATTCTCATTTTTGAGATAATTTTTCTGTGTCTTCATGGACTCAAAGTTAGTGTCTTAGACTTTTTTTTTTCTTTCTTTTTTTAATTGAAGAGAAGATGAAAGCTCCAAATATTTATTATTCTCCAAAGTAGAATAGGTACAGGAAAATGACTGGATAGGCTTTATCCAGTTTTCTTTGACTTTGATAAAAATGTGTGTATTTGAAAAAGAAATGATGAAATGGGTGGTGGCAGCTTAAACTTAAAAAATTTGAATACAACAATGGAGGAACACCTTCAAACCAGAGTAAACCCACTAGTAAGTTACTGGTGTGACCTCAGTTTATAGTCTCAGTGATGGGAAAGACTAGCATTTATCCTTTTATTTTTTCATTTCTGAGTTCTCTTATCTACACTGAAGCACGTAGATCTTACGGATGGTTTGTGCCTATTACTTAGATCTGCGTTTTACTTTTGTATTCATCTCCTTTTGTAGGCTCAAGTGTTTAGGATTGAAAGTTTTGAATTATCAAACCAGTTGATTGCATGGTTTTGAGTTAATACATGCAAAGGAACTGTTTTGCTGTTTGTATTTTCGTAGAGGTGTGATTTTAAAAGTTATCTATTATCCTGTATACAAAGATGAAGCATTTATGCAGACTCATAAATGTCTAAGTACTAATATTGAGGGCCATGCCTTATTGATTACTGCTAGTAGAAGTTCTTAGGTGTATGATATATTAGTCAACTATGTAAGTGTAATGAAATGCCTGAGATAGGATACTTAGGAAGAAAAAAAAGTTAATTTTGGCTTATGGATTGAGATTCAGCTCCGAGATTAGGTCCATTGCTTTGGGCCACTTGGGTGAATGACACAAACCAAAAAGCAGTGTTAGAGGGAGAAATGAAGAGACAGGTCTCACAATCCCTTTTGAAGGCATCCCTCTGTCCTATGTCCAAAAGTCTTCCTGTTAGTCTTTACCTCTTTGTTTTGTTGAGACAGGGTCTCCCTGTTGCCACAGCTGGGCCAGAACTTACTGTGTACATCGGGCTGACCTCAGTCTCACAGAGATCCACCTTTCTCTGCTTCCTGAGTACTGAGATTTAAAGCGTGGACTACCACACCCAGCTCAGATTTTATCTCTTAAAAGGTCCATAGCACCTCCTAGTGCACACTGCTGTGGGGACCAAACCTTTACTGAGGGTCCTTTGGAGCGCACTCATCCAAATAAAGCAGAATGTCAGAGAAATTCTTTCCAGAACCATTGTGGTAGCACATACCTTTATTGCCAGACTGAGGAACTGAGGCAGGAGGATTTATCACAGTTGGATAGCTTTAATTCTTATTTTTACTTTCTGTGCTTCCTGTCTCATTCCTCTCTATAACTCACACCTGGTACCAAAATGTGCTGATGCAGGCCAAGGCCTGGCACTGTAGAATTTTGAGGAAAAAGGAGAGCGCACCTTATTACTTCATTGCATTTTCTTCGTAAGTTGGAAGACTTCCTAGAAGCTGGGAATAGAAATTCCTGGGAAGTCACCACATAGGTGAATCTTGAGTAATTTCTTTGTGTCCGCTGTAAAAGCAGTTCTGTCTGTGTAGGAAGCAACTTTTTATTAGCAAAAGAACAAGACTGGGCTGTAATTTCTAAGTTTAGATCATTAATTATCACTTCATTGTCTTTGACATAGCATTCCAAATCTTTTGAAATATTTTAAGTTGAGTCAGGACTGTAGGATGGGGAAGTTGTGAAACCGTGCATTCCAGCAGTGAGTGAGGGCAGCATGGTCTGTGAAGGTGACAGACAACAAAACAGAAGTATTAAAGCTAGCGCTGGGTGAACGAGAAGGAGGGTGAGTGATGACCAGTGTACATCAGGTGGAATAATAAACAGCTAGTTCCAGTGACAGAATCAGTTGCCATTCTTTTGAAATCTATTCAGTCTTATTAAGGGTTTTAAAATTGAGTGATTGAATATTGCCGTGTACATCTGTATGTTGATTTTATAATAAATGGACTTTAAGATAAATACATGTTTGTCTTTCAAACTTTTGGGGTGGGAAATACATTTACTTTAAAATTATTTATTTTATTTATGAGTGTATTGCCATTGTGTCCAAGTGCACCTGTGTTGTGCAGTGCCCACAGAGGCCAGAAGAGGACTTTAGATCCCCTGAAACTGGAGTTACAGATGGTTGGTAGCTGCCATATAGGTGCTGGGAAGCGAACCCGAGTCCTTGCAAGTTAGTGCTCTTAACGGCTGAGCCATCTCTGCAGTTCCACAGTTACCTCTTACTGTATTCTACGTAAATATAAACTGTAAATCGGTAGGTATGTTTCTCAGTCAGTCCAAGCTCTACATTTCCGAGATCTTTCTTAGCACCACTCCTCTCAGCTTTCAGTATTTTTGTTCCCTAAATCAAATGGACATACGGAATTTGCTGAATTTTCCTGTGTACATTCATGTTTGGGTTGAAAAAGAGTTCAAGAAAGTAAAAGCTAACTTTGTGCTGAAGTTAATATGTGGAGTTGGCTTTCTTGTTTTGCTTTCTTGGAAAATGGGTGATACAACTGTCTTTACATTTGAGTAAAGGAGTAAATTCTTGGTTACTTGTTGGATAGTGTATACCAAGTTTCAGAACATGTACTTCAAAGTTATTCTTCAGCTTCTGTGACTGTTGTACTAAAGAATGGTTATATCTTGTGTTGAAGAATAAGAACAATATGAACTTGCAACTGAAAACCACCATAGTATATATCACTTTCTGTTTTCCTCTTTTTTTTCTGTCTTTTTGAGACAGGGTTACCCCGGCTGGCCTATAGCTCACTATGTAAATCAGATTAGTCTCCAGCTCACAGAGATCTGCCTGCCTCTGCTTCCCAGTGCTAGCTCTAGAAGCGCATGCCTGGCTTATTTTCCTCTTGTCTAAAAATCTTTTTTTTTTTTCACTTGTCAAACATTCTCATATTTTGGATATTTTTCAGAATGTGTTCCAAATGAGCTAATTAAAGGAAATCTGTTTTATATTATATCTTTAGTTTTAATTTTATATGCCACAGTTTTTGTTTTCATTTTGTTTTTTTATTGTTTTCAAAGTAGAATTTCACTGTGTAGTCCAGGCTGGCCTTGAACTCACAGCAGTCCTGCTGCCTAAGTCTCTTGAGTGTTAGAACTCTAGACATGTCCTAGTGTGCCCTGCTGGTACTACCGTGATTTAATGTCAAGTAATATATATTTTGAAGCCATATCAAAAAGTGTGATCTTTAAACAGACTAGTCGTATGACTGTGGATGTAGCTTAGTTGGTAGAGTGATTGTCTGCAATGTAGGAAGCCTCACCTGGAATCCCAGCACTTTGGAGAGAGGCAGGATCAGAAGTTCAAGATTATCCTCTACTATAGAGTTTAAGGCCAGCCTGGGTATATGAGATACTGTTTGTCAATGACTCTGTCTCTCTCCCTCTCTCTCTGTCTCTCTCTCTCTCTATATATATATGTATATATGTACCAGTTTTATGTAAAGTGTGTGCAACTTGGCCTTTTTTAGCTGTTGTGGTTCATTCTAATAACTTGACAGTTAACAGATTTCTGCAAATATTTAGGTAAAGAATGTAAAGTGTTTAGTTCTTTTTTGCTTTTTCTTACTAGGCCATTGCTACTCACTTCCCATGGTAGATGCACTGGTAGTTATTATCTGGTCTAGAATTGTTCCTTATCACATTAAGCTGTCATTATCTGAAAATTCACTTTTAATTAAATAATTGGCTTTACTTAGTTTTTAATATTTTGTTTAGATTTTCATGCATTTTTGTGATTTGTTTTCTTTATTGCTAGTAATGGCTTATTCATTACTTTTAGCACCTTTGACTTTTATGTCAACATATGGTAGATTACACAAACACCTTGGGGTGCTTTTGTTTTGCTTTGCTTTTAGTTCTTTTTTTTAAATTCAGTTTTTGTGTATTTTATACAGAACATCTCAGTCAATCTCACTTTTATACCCCTTTCCTCATTGGCACCCTCCCACAGCCCCCCTCCCCGCCCTCTCCTCTTCCCCTAAATTCATACACTGTATCATTTGTGTTAAGTCCTGTTGTGTCAAGTTAGTGTCTCTTGACACTCCTCAGTGCAAGTTTATCCACTGAAGTCTAATCAGCCTACCCACAGTCCCTTACTTTATTATTAATTCTTCCTTACCCAACAGTAATCAGATGCCAATATTTCTTTAGGAAAGATTGGGATCTGCTGCCCATTTCCCCAGTTCATGCTGGGTTTTTGTCTGATTGAGTTTGCATGGGTCTTGGACATGCCAACACCATTGCTGTAGGTTCACCTGAGCAGGGTCCCAGAAGCCTGTACGATCCTATTAAGATGGTCATGTACTTCCTCCCTGGCTCTTACAATCTTTCCTCCTCCTCTTCTAAAATGGTCCCTGCACCCTGGGTGAGTGAAGCTTAATATAGGAATCCTGTCCAGGGATCTTTACTCTGCAGATCCTAATCTCCATGCTTTGGCCTTTTGTGACCTTTTATGTTCATGGCCCTCTGTTGCATGAAGGACCTTATTTATTTTTAAGAATTTTTATATGTGTGAGTGTTTGCCTGCATGTGTGTAAGTACATCCGTATAGTGCAATGTTTGAGGAGGTCAGAAGGTGTCAGATTCCCTGGAACTGGAGTTACAAATGGTTGTTAGCTGCCATTTGGGTGCTGAAATTCGAACTTAGGTCATCTGCAAGACCAGCCAGTGTTCTTCACTGAGCCTTCTCTCTAGCCTTTGCTTTGCTTTTAGTATTACTAGAAAATGAGCTTTTTTGATCAGATTACTTTTCCTTGACCTGTGTAACACAAAAGATGTTTAAATAGCACTCACTTTTCTTCCATACTGATTTTTCAGTTTGGTTTGATTTTCTTCAAGATATAATCATGCTGTGAATATGAGACCCTCCTGCCTCAGCTCCCTGAGAACTGGGATTACTGGCACACACAACCACACCCAGACTTTTCCAGACTGACTTACGAATCGAAGCTTCTTTTGCCACTTAAACTGTATGACATGTAGTTTCTGCTAGCCATTGAAATTTCACCTGACATAAATGTCCCATTTCCTTTGGCATAGTTGCCTTTTGTAGTTAACCAGTTGTTAGGTTAACTTTTCCCTAAAGGATAGTTACTAAATTTGAAAATAATTTTTCTAAGCAATTTATAAATATAACATTTTGAGGTTGAATGTTGAATGCAGGGAAGGTTCAGTTTTAGCCAGCAGATTTCAGTGTTGTTATAAATTTACTAATGAGGCCTGTTTCAGTAGATACTTTGTCTACAGTTGTCCCCTGCTATGTCTTTTTCTGCCCCGGCCTCACCTCAAGGAGAAATGATTTTAGATCATTGCCTACAGCTTTATCTGTTTGTAGGTTAGAGCCTCAGTTATTTAAAGCTGAAAAGTTTTACAGTTTGACTCTCTCTTTTTTGGTTAAAGTAGTTCAGAATGTCAAAAATTAGAAGGAAGGTCACAGTGGAAAATACCAAGACCATATCTGACAGCACGTCCAGAAGACCTAGTGTGTTTGAGAGGCTTGGGCCCAGCACTGGCAGTGCAGCAGAGGTGAGTTGTCACCAAAATGGGCACAGGGGCCATCAGGGTCCTATTTTGAAGGGACTGGGAGCGTGGCTCAGTGCTAGAGCCCTAACCTACCGTGTACAAGGAGGCCCTGGGTTCAGTACTTTGCACTGGGAGAAAATTTTTTAAATGTTATTTTGGAAATACTGCTTTTATAAACTTAAATGTATTTGTTGGAGGCATGTTGGTTTAGAACGTGTTTAATGTGTATCATAAAAAAGGAATGAAAGGGGGTTAAAGTTTGTGAGTTTCTCTGTTTTTATATAATATTCTTTATTCTTTGAATATGTCATCCATATATACAGTATGCTTTGAGTCTATCCATTCCCCCCCGCACTCCCCGCCTTCACATGTATCATTTTTTTCTGGTGTTTTATTATTGGGGGAGTAAATATAATTTATTTGGGATTTGGGTAGCTTTTGATTTGATTTTTGTTCTTGTAGAATGTTTTCCCCAAGAATAAACAAGATATTCATAGTAATATCTGTCTCTTAGACTCAGTGCCGTAACTGGCTGAAGACTGGAAACTGCCTTTATGGAAACACATGCCGATTCATACATGGCCCTTCACCTCGTGGGAAAGGTTATAGCAGCAATTACAGAAGGTAAATGGAGAACTTAAAAGATTTTCATGTAGTACTAAAAGACTGTGTTTGCAATTTAGCATAAAAATCTGACATAGAACCATATATTTAGTCAGATTTTCAGTTTTGGTGGTAGACTTATTAGTCAGAGGTTGGCAAGATCTTTTTGGTTGTTACTTTTAAGAATAATAAAATGTTACCTTTAAAATTAAAGTACTTACTTGGGGCTGGTGAGATGGCTCATCAATTAAGATGTACTCTTCCAGAGGATCTGACTTCAGTTCTCAGCCCCCATGTGGCAACTAACAGTTGTCCTTAACTCCAGTTTCAGAGGGTCCGACACCCTCCTGGCACTGCGTGACACGGCAGGGGCACTTACACACATGTAGACAAAACATTCATACCTATATAATAAAAATAAAGTTATATAAAAAAAATTAAAGTACATGTTTGACACTAGATCTTTTTCAATATGTATATTTAGATCATTCATTGTACACATGTAAGGATATTCTGGGGGAAGAACAGCTCTCAAAGTCCCAGCTCACACAGTCCAATTATATATTAAGACAGGAGAATATGATTATGTCAGAATTTATTTTTAGTGATGTTAGATTATTCTTATTATTTTAATAAATTACAACTTAAATAGGGTGTAACTTTAGTTTTCTAAATATATTTTAAATTCATAGTTTACACAAGCTCTATTGGTTAAAATCTACTGTTAAATATTTTAGCATAATATGTTATTGTAAATGAAAATACTTGTTTATATGTGGATAAATATGTCTTATGTAGAACATTCTGCCTTTAATAGAAGCTTGGCTAGATTGCATTTGTATAATCAAGACCTTTTTAGTATTCTTTTTGTTCCCACATGATGATTTTGTAATGGTTTTTAAAAGCAACATATAATGGTTTTCACAAAAGCAATTTAAATTTGATCGGTAAACAGATAATTTGCCTAGCCTTAAAACTGTGTGTACTGATTTCTTTGGCTACAGCATCAGCATCAGTAGAAAAATGGAACATTAGCAGCTGGAATTATGTTCTGTTTTTTTAAAAAAGAAAGCTGGATGAATTTGTGTATATGTGTAATAGTGTGTGCATTTTGATGTTTAGTAGAATTGAGATGTTTGAACTTTGTTTTCAGCTACTTTCTTGTTAGCTTGAACACTACGTATTAATCTTGTGTTCAGTGCTGAATGCTGTGCTTGTGTTCAGCTGCCTTTTGTCACTGTGGTTAACATGGGATGATTAATTTCTAATTACTTGTGAACATACACATAAATATGTGGAGAAATATGTAATGTCACCTTGAGATTTTTTGGTTACAGTTTTGTTATTTTGTATGTTTTTTAACATACAAAGAAAAACTAGCTCATAATGTGATTCAGAGATAACAAGAATAGCAATATATTTCAGAAAGTACCTTTTTATACTTAAAACATAGTTATTCATTGAACCTTTATTTGTAATAAAGCATCCATTCTGTTAGATGCAGTTTAGGATAGAAATAACTTTATAACAATTATTTAAAGAAAATTAGGGCACTTAGTTACATTATAGATAAAATTTAGGGCATTTATGTACAGATTCCTTCAAAGAAGTTCCAGTTTCAAGTCTAGTTTTAACTGTTAAATATGTAACATAGATCTATTACATGTGTATGTAAATATTAATGAAATTGTTTAAGAATTCAACCATTTTTTCACTATGTGATTCATTTTAGTAACTAATAAATTTGAATGAATTGATTTTCTTGATCATTATTTACCTGAAGTAGATTTGAATAGTTAGATAATTTGTTCACATCTGTGTGTGTGTGTGTGTGTGTATGCTGTGTGTCGTATGCTGTATATGTAGATGGCATTTTTTTAGTCAAAGAGGTACAGAGTGTTCTTTAATTCCTGGTGTTCCTTAATTCCTGGTACTTTAGGAACCATCTTCTAAGGCATCAGCTTGTCTGTTTGTCCTTTACTTTTTCCAGAGATTAATAGCATGGAATAATTGTGTAGCCATGTACTATTAAAATTCTAATATAAATCATAAAATTTTGCCATGGTTGAATGTAAATATATGTAATTTACCTTTTATTAGAAGAAAATCCAGCTGAACCTGGTGGCACAGGCCTACAAATTCAGGTACTAAGGTTGAGGAGAAGAGCTAGGATAGGAGGATCACAAGTTCAAATCTTACCTGGCCTACAGAGTGAGTTCAGGTCCAGCCTGGGCAACTTAATAGGACCCTATTTCAAAATGAGAAGTAAGAAGAGGGCTGTAGGTACATAACTCAGTGATAAGGTACCTGCCTAGTACATGTGAGGCCCTGGAGTCAATCCTTAGTACTGGGGGTAAAGTCCAAGCAAAATATGAAATCATGCTTCAAAAATTTTGCTTTGAATTCTTTAACTTTTTTTTTTAATTTAAAAGTTATCAGAATATGCTGGGTGTGGTGGCACATGTCTTTTGTCCCAGCACTCAGAAGACAGAGACAGGCAGATCACTGTGATTTCAAGGGCAGTGTGGTCTTCATAGTGAGTTACAGACCCTGTCTCAAAAAGACCCCCTCCACGAAAGTTATTAGAATATGTACAAAATTCTTGTATTTCTTTTTAAAAATATTTTTAAAATATGATTTGTGAAATATTTGTGTGTGCACAGGGCAAGGGGAGTTGGTCAGAGGATAGCTTTGGGGAGTCTGTTCTCTCCTTCTACCATGGCTTCCTCAAGTCTGCAGGCTTCACTGACAAATGCTTTACTCAGTGAGCCATCTTGCCAACCTCTGGCTTTCCTTTTTAGAGTGCATGACATATTTCTTATTTGATGTATCTAACCACATACATGTGTAGATGATAATACTCTTACCTCTAGAATAATTTTGCTACTTAGAGCTTAAAACTTTGTTTTACTGTCTTTCATTCAATTTTCTCAGTTCAAACACTGTTTCTTTTTTGTTGATTTGTGTGTGTGTGTTACATGTATGTAAATGCACCCATGTTGTACAATGCCTGCAGACGACAGGAGAGAGCATCAAATTCCATGAAACTTGAGTTACGGAAGGTTGTTAGCCACCATGTGGGTGCTGGAATTCGAAACCTGGTCCTCTGCAAGAGCTGCCAGTGCTCTTAACCTCTGAGCCATCTCTCCAGCCCCCAAACACTGTTTCTTATTCTTATCTCTAGTACTTAACCACCCAGTGGAATTTTATCATGTTGTTATGAGACACATTTCTGGGGAGACACAACATACACACACACCTGTTCATTCTAGAAAGGGAATCCACAACAGACCAAAATAATGATTGTACCAATGTTCAAGTTGGTGAAGCTGTCAGTTTTTATTGAGGTTTCTAACAGGAACAAGGATGAGTCAAAAGCAACTGTACTAAGGAAAAGCCATCTCTACCACACAGATGGTGACTCAGGAAAGCCATCTCTACCACACAGATGGTGACCCAGAGCTCTCTGCACAGTTGCAGGCCCTCCACAGTATGAGAATCATGTCTTCTGCAGTTCTGCTGTGCGGTCACCTCCCCCAGCAGTCTTTATCCTTTAAAAATTTTTTTTATTTTGTTTTATTTTTTTTGTGTGTATATGAATGTTTTGCCTGCATGTATGAGGGTTTACCATGTGTGTGCAATGCCCACAGAGGCCAGAAGATGGTGTCAGACCCCTTGGAACTGGAGTTAAAGATGGGTATTAGTTGCCATATAGGTACTGGGAGCTGAACCTGGGTCTTCTGCAAGAGCAGCTAGTGCTCTTAACAACTGAGCCATTTCCCTAGCCCCCTGTTTATCCTTTTCATACTGCTAGGGAGAGAATCTTGAGAATCTTGCAAGTTTCTACTCTCCCAAACATATGACTTTCTACTTCCGGCATCTCAGGAAACGTTCATGCCCTCCTGGAGGGAGTGTATCAGTAGAGGGAATATTTCAGTAGTATGAGGAAACTGCCCTTTAACATACATGTTTTGATTGGTATTAGGGGAAAATTTTCCATTGTATAAATAGAGATTTGTTGTTTTGTTTTTATCCAAGGTCACCAGAAAGACCCACAGGTGATCTTAGAGAAAGAATGAAGAACAAACGCCAGGATGTGGATACTGAGCCTCAGAAGCGAAATGCGGAGGAGTCATCCTCACCTGTTAGGGTGAGAGTGGAAATTTACAAAACCCACCTACATTCCAGTACTGAAATATAGTCTTTAAATTCCATTTTTAATATTTAATTGTACACTAAGTCACCGATAAATGCGTAATTAGGCATTAGTGTCCTGTATGGATAATATAAGAGGTAGGAATCCCCTGGGGAAACTATCCACTCTCAGGGTGGTTAAAATGATAGGCATTGACTTACAGAGCTGAACTGAGCTGTGTAAGGTTTTTGTACCTTTCTAGAAATCATGAACATCTAAATGTAAAGTTTTCTGAATTCAACTAGCCATCATGTTTTGCTTTCAGTGGAAGTTGAAGTGGCTTATAGTAAACCTTGTGAACTAAGTCTATGAAAGCAAAGCACAGACTAATAAAAATTGAATTATAAAACTTGGGTAAAGGATCTGTAGCAGTTTAGTGTCATTTGTAGGCAGTGAAATCAAAGAGAAATTTAATTTATAATGTAGAGTTTATTTTTTATTTTATTTTATTATTTTGGTCTTTTTGAGACAATGTCTTCTTGTAACCCCAGCTGGCCTGGAACTCACTATGTAGATGAGGCTGGCCTTGTACTCACAGAGATCCACCTGCCTTTGCCTCCAGAGTGCTTGGATTACAGGTGTGTGCCACCATGCCTGGAGAGTTTTTATTTTAATTTTATTTTTTATTCTAAATTGTGTGTCAGGGTGGGAGGGTTGTATATGCATACTACATGCTCTTAACCACTGGGCCAGTTTTCTGGCTTCTGATGTAGTTTGTTGAATTAAAATATATTTATTATTAATATATATTTGTTAGTAATGAGATCTTTCCCAATGCTGTGTTCAAGAAATTATCATACTTGAGGACTGGAAAGATGGCTCAGTAGTTAAGACCACTTGCTACTCTTGCAGAGGACCTGGATTCAGTTCCCAATACTCACGTGGCAGCCAACCATCTGTAACTCCAGTTCTAGGGAATCCAATACCTTCTATCCTCTGGAGGCATTGCATGTTTCCTGTACTTACGTACAGCAAAACACTCACACACAAAAATAAAAACAAACAAAGAAATTACCATACTTTGGTTTTAGTAGATTTAACAAGATAGGATTCACATACCATAGAATTCATTCATTAAAATTGTACATGCCTTTAAAAAAACTCTAGAATATCTTTTATTCTTTGATAAAAGAACCATGTCTCTTTGTTCCTATATCTCCTAGGAACCCCCAACATATCCCCTCCGCCTTCATGTATAGTTTTTTAAAAGGCATTCATATTTGTATAGCTATCAATATAATCAGTTTTCATCTCTCACCAAACAAACCCTATACCTTTGTATTAGTTACTTCTTTTAATTCATTTAGTTCTGTTGCTGTGACAAAACTCCATGGACAAAGCAATTTACAAAAGGAAGAGTTTATTTAGTTTACAGTTTCAAAGGAGTACGAAGAGTCCATAATGTCTGAGGACATATGTCCATGGAGATGGCTGGAGCAGACAGCCAAGTGCTCAAATCTCCCAAGCAGGCTCAGGAAGCAAAGTGAGACTGGAAATCCTGACAAGGTTTCAGAGCCCTCCCCCAGTGATGGGCTTCTTCCTGCATGGCCAGCAATACCTCCTAAAGGTTCCTTGACTCTCCGTAAATAACACCACGAACTGGAGACCAAGTGTCCAGATACTCGAAGCCCTATGGTGGACACCCATTCAAATGCCACAGCCTTTTATCAGTTACTCTTCTGTTTCCCCACTGACCATGAGCTCTAGGCAGCCACTAAATGGTGAGAGTCCAATCTTACTCTTTTACATGTGGATATCTAGTCTCATGTTACTGCCTTTTGTGAGAGCTAAGAATTGTATAAGCTGCAAATTTTTTTATAATTTATATAGAAGTTTTCTATGGCTATTTTTTGACATGTTATAAAAAGCTCTAACAGTTTTTCATTATAGTATATAGAGACGTTTGGCATCTATTAAAATAATATTAATTATGTAGCTTTCTAACATCTTGTATGATATAGTACTATGGTTTTAGAAATCTTAGATGGTAGTTTCCAACTTCAGGTATTTATCAAGCTTCTTTAAGGGGGAAGATCTTTTATAGAATTTGCTTGCTAGTATCATACCCTATACCTACTGATTCAGAATTTCTGGGTTAAAATAACGTGTTGATTTGAAATAATGGGTGTTTTTTTAAAAAACAAACAAACAAACAAAACACAGCACTCAAAGATATGCCTTGTTGGTTGTGCAAATTACTTTTGGTGAGAATACTCCTGCAATGGCCATTTTGAGCTATGAAGTATCACTTGACTGTACAGTTGGAAAGAGATTCTAAATATCATTCTATTGTATAGATATAAAATAGTCTAGCTGTGTGTCTGTTATACACTGTGGTGTTTTGAATGTGAAATGTTCTGTAGATGTTCACATATTTGACCATTTAGTACCCAGTTGGTGGTGCTCTTTGTGGTGGTTCAGGAGATGTGGCCTTACTAGAGGAAGTATATCACAGGGGCTGGGCGTTGAGAGGTCACCACCTGATTCCACTTCAGTCTGCGTTCTCTGTTGTTAAGAGATTTGAGCTCTCAGCTTTTTAAAAAAATGTATTTATTTTTATGTGTATAACTGTACTGCCTGCATATGTTAAAGTGCACCTGTCTTGTGCAGTGCTTGCGGAGGACACAGAAGAGGGCATTGATCTCCTGGAACTGGAATTATGGATGGTTGTTAGCTGCTGTGTAGATGCTGGGATTCAAATGTGGGTTTTCTGCAAGAACAGCCCATGCTCTTAACTGCTAACCCATGTCTTCAGCCCCCAAGCTCTCAACTGTTGACTTTTGCCACTAGGCCTGCCACTTGTTGCCATGCTTTTCTGCCATTATGAACTCTTGTCCCTCTGGAACTATAATCCAAAATAAGTTGCCTTGATCATGGTGTTTTATTATGGTGACAGAAAAGTGAATAATATACAAAATGTAGACAATCTTAAGTGTAGAATGTATTAAAATATTAAAGAACTGAGTTCTGAGCAATTAACTATAATTAATGTAAGGGCAGGCACCAAGATTTACAAATGTGAACACCATACCTGTAAGGATTATCAGTTAAACTTTGCTCTCAGCTTCCTCATCTATAAGTTAGGAGCTGACTCTGTCAGTATGTTACTGTGATTGGCTCTTGCTGGTTAAGAACTTAATAAATAACTTATACTGGTATTAAAATGGCTCTTAACTTCTTTAATATAAATTGGCTTCAGGCTCTTAACAGAAACTGAATTGAGCATTAATTTGGGTTGTGAATACATATCTAAATATAAAGATATTGTTATCATAAAGGCTATGTACATCACATTAGTAGATAGCAAGTTGACTATGAAGATTTTTTTTGAGACAGGGTCTCCCTGTAGCCCCAGCTGGCCCGGAACTCACAGAAATTCTCCTGCCTCTGCCTCCACATCCACAACTGTGAGGAAATTTAAAGCCTAGTTCTTGCTTTCCCTAGATAAGGAAACCTTCAAAATTACTGAGCTTCATGTTTATCAAAGGGATGAGTGAAGAGTTCCATGAGTGATCAGGTTTGGGGGAACTCAGTATTTAAGTAAACAGAAACTTTGAATAAACTAGAATACCAGGTTTTAAAATTATTTGACTTGTTTTATATGACAGATTATCTTTTCATTTCTCTGGTGCATTCCTGCTGCAACATGTAATGTTGATTTTCATGTAGTGACATGGATAGGGAGATAATCTTGAGTTTAAGGAAGGATACCATGGCTCGATAGAATAGGCGGGGTAGGAAGCAAGTGATTTCTAGCAAGTTCACAGTAATTCCAACCCTTTTCTGTCACTGAGGTCTACTCCAGTATGTCTAAATTATAAGGTTACTACCCTTGATCTTGTGGGGAGACAAATTCATGAATAAACAAATTCTAATTCAGTAGTATGTGATAGGATGTTAGAGACAGAAGCAAAGTACATGGTGTACAAAATAAGTAACTACCTGAAGACCCAGAAAGCACTTCACAGGAAAGAATAGGGTTTGTGGGTGACAGGACAAGAAAGGGAGAAAATAACACTGTAAATGTAATGAATTTTAAAGGACTGACACATTTGAGGAACTGTGAAGCTAGGTGCCTACTATATCAGAATCCTTTTGCAACATCTGGATGTAGGATAGAGGCTGAAAGGGGAGATTCAGTACCTTCTTGTGAGTGCCTCATCCACTTTGGCAGTAAAATGCCAAAAGGCCTATCTTGTTCATATTACCTCTAAACCCTGGAGCTACTACCTGCACTTAACTAAAAGTGATTCTGATGTACAGTCTCAGTTGGGAAACCTTGGTAGCCTAGGGACTCTGATGCTGACCATGACTAGTTTTAATTGAGATGTGATGTAAGTGTAAAATACATACTGAATTTCAGGGACCTGATATGAAAAGTAAATCAAATCTCATTTTTTCATGTTGGAATATTGGAATAGATAGATGTTGGGGTCCCAGCACTCAGGACCAGCCTGAGGAGCCCGAGGGATTGAGGGTGAGTGGACACAGAGTCAAGCCACAGACTCCCAGAGTTGGACGGGAAGCAGCCCAAGCGCGTGGCACTGCAAACTCATTTATTGAATAGGTGCACAAGCTCTTATAGGTTTGGATAGCCAATGACCTTATGGTCTCCAGGTAGGCAGGTTCTTTCCAGGTGCTGGTCTCACAATTAACCAGAGCAGAATGCCACACCCACAGGAGCTATTCCTCTATTCCTCCTAGCAGTTGGCCTTAGGCTAGGCCCACCTTACATTATTCCCAACATATCCTCCTTTTTGTTTTTATTAATTGAGCGGCCCTGGGAGGCATGATTCTTTGCCATGCCATTGTTGGCCCCAGGCCCTTAGGGATCACCTTAGGCAACGGTGCCTGCCTTAAGTCGCCTGGCATTGGCTACCCGCCATCCTGGTGAATTAACCTAAGGAGTTCACCTTTGCCAGCGGTGCCTGTCTTAGGTTGCCTCGGTAGGCATTGGAGTCTTACCCGTCATTGGCTACCTGCCGTCCTGGTGAAATAACCCAATGGGTAATATTGCTCAGGAGGGTAATTAGGATGGCATGGGAGGTCTGCAGGAAGGCTCCTGTGGCATGTGCGAAGGTTCTTGTCGCAGAATGTTTTTGGTGACCTGTAGAAGACTCAGAAAGGATCAAGAATCGTTAAGTATTATGAAGAAAGTGTTGTTATTAAGTGGCCAGTTCGTAATCAAGAAGGCCACACCCACAGGAGCCATGCCTTTATTCCTCCTAGCAGGTGGCCTTAGGCTAGGCCCACCTTACATTATGCCCAACAGATAGATAGATGATAAATAGAATATGTGTGTGTGTGTGTACTGCATATATATGACAGACTTGAATGTACTCAGTTAAATAAAATATATTGATAATTTTACCTGTTTTATTTTTCTTTCTGATATAGTGAAAATGTAAAATTACCCATGAACTGAAATAATGCAGTGGAGTGGAAGGTTAAGAGAGGGGCTTATTCAATGTCGAGTGAATAGAGAGCTAATACTCTAATGAATCTAGAGAATTTTTCCAATATAGTAATTGTGTTGTTTTCTATAAAAAATGCTTGTTATTTTGTAGGATTTGAGCATAGCGAGTAAATTAACATTGAAAGCAAAATTGACCCCTGAATATGGAGAATTGGATTATTCAAACATTGTTTAATGATAAAGACATAAATGTATTCTAGGAGATGACTCTTAGGAGAAGCTTTGTAGCCACATTCAGGGCTGGGTTAAATAATTCATTGTAATAGGGAAATATGTCCCGTTTAGAATTACAAGATACACTGTGTTTCTCTTTCTGGTGTACAGACCTTAGATAAAGTACGGAAAGAATGTTGGTTTGTTGGTTGGAATTATTTGAAAGTTTATTCATTCACACGTCTAGCAGTTTATGTTGAACAGCTGAAGCCTCAATTCTCCTCCATGTGAGTCTTTTCATGTGGATAATTTGGGCTTCCTCACAGCCCAAAGTCTGCATACCAAGTGTTAATAACCCAAGATACATACACACACACACACACACACACACACACACACACACACTTTCATAGCAAGAAAAAGCAAATGTGCATGTACCCTGTTTTCTGTTAGTATAAAATGGTTCAGAACTCCAAATCTGGGTAATATTTAAATGTCTCAGCTAACAGAGTACAGAAATCTGTGTGTATGCTAACTAGTATTTTACATGTACCTATATGTCTATATCTATATATTGACCCTCTGTATGTATTTAGAGATAACTTGTTTTTACTGATGTCTTCATCTTTTACCATTATTGTTACTTTCTAAGCCCACATGCCCTATCTTTAGCTTGTGGGCCCTCTTTATATTGAATGCTGAAATCTGTTTTTTAAAAGCATACTTTATTGAAATATAATTTGCGAACAGTGAAATATCTAATTCTTGACAGATATACATATCATAACTATAATCAAGATACAAAATATTTGTCAACTCAAAATATATCTTTATGTCCCTTTGTAGTCAATCCTCTCACAAACCCATTCTTGATGGTTTCAGATCTGTCACCTTATAGGAACCCTGCAGTTTATATTTCTGTGTCTTGATTCTTTCAGTGTAATACCTTCAAAATTCAACCACATTATTGTATGTATCAATAGTTTTCTTCTTCATGATTAATATTCTATGATCCAGCAGCATTTGTCTATTTCTGGGTTTCAGCAATTATGAATACAACTTAGGAATATGTCTTTGAAGAACCTGTTTTCTTTGAGTGAACTTATGTCTATTTTTAACTGTATAGGAAATCACTGAATAGCTTTTCAGAAGAGTTACTACATTTTACATCTCTACCCACAGTAGATTAGTTTGTGTTTGTGTTCTTGCCAACACATGGCATTTTTGGCTCATGTGTTTGAAAATTTGATCCTCAGTAGGTGGCGCTATCTTGGTAGATTGTAGGGTATGTTCAGCCTTTTGGCCTTCCTTTCTGTTTACCAAATTTCATTCCAGAACCTCACAATTGAGTTACCAAAATAAATAAATAAAATTTCAAAAAAAAATTCATAATGTTTTACTTGGCTTTATGATTTTGGGGGTGAGAGAAGGCAGGTTCTTCATGGATTCTCCTCCTGCCTCAGCCTCCGGAGTGCTTTGATTACAGGCCTGCGCCCACGTGCTCAGCAAAGTTCTGGGGCTTTCAGGCACTTTAGTAGCCTTCTTAGTGATTTGGGCCACACTGGTTGGCGAGTCAGGGCTGTAGTCTCACAGGAGGAAGTGGTCACTGGGGGTGGGCCTTGAGGTCTCTAGCCCAGCCCTGCTTCCTGTCTGGTCTCTTGCTTCCTGGTTTACCCTGGATGTGAACAAGCAGTCCCATGCTCCCGTTACCAGGCCAGCTTTGTCACGATGTACTTTCAAACTGTGAGCCAAAATAAACCTCTACTATGTTAAGATGATTTTTGTCGTTTATCACAGAAATAAGAAGAGTAACTAATGCATAAGATTATTGAAAGTAGTTAAATTTCCTTGTAGTTTTTAGGATAGATCTTGTTTGTTATATACCTATTAAATCTCATCATTAAGGGTATATCTAGTCAATTAGTATATTTTAAGGTACTTGAAATAGTTCAACATGTTAAACCACCAAAGTAACACATACTTAAGTTAATCTTTTCATTCTAGTGTTTGGTATTGGGATTTCTTTTTTTATGACTGATATGCTTTGTGTGTTTGCAGATGTTGTTTGCAAACTTTTTCTCTCATTTTTTGGAATGATTGTTTAATCATTCTCTTGACAGTAACTTTCACAGTGTGAAAATCTTCAGTTTTAATGAAAGCTGTCTTGTGATTTCTTTCATAAACTATTTCCTTACGGT
This sequence comes from Eospalax fontanierii, assembly GCA_035773235.1. Lineage (NCBI taxonomy): Eukaryota > Metazoa > Chordata > Mammalia > Rodentia > Spalacidae > Eospalax > Eospalax fontanierii. Next base: position 83,174,787 of record CM069524.1, read on the forward strand.
TGCACCTAAAATGTTGTTTTCTTACTTGAGATCATTTAGATAGTTTCCTTCAGTTTTGCATTTTATGTTTAGATCTGTGATCCTTTTTAAGTTAATCTTTTGTAAAAGTTGTGAGGTCTGTGTCTAAATTCACTTTTTTCCTGGATGGATACCTAGTTTTCTAGCATCTTTCTTTGAAAGACTGTCTTTTCTCCATTGAATTGCAATAGCTCTTTTAGCAAAGATCAGTTGACTTTATCTGTGAGGGTATATTTCTGGGTTGTCCTTTCTGTTTCTCTGATGTATTTTTTGTATTTCATCAGATACCATACTCTTTCTGTAACTTTGAAGTCTTGAAGTCAGGTGACATCCATCCACCGGCTTTGATCTTCTCTTTTAATGTCGTGTCATCTACTCTGGATTTCCATATATAAACTTCAGGATTGATTTGTCTACCTAAAGCAGCCTGCTTGGGCTTGGGGTTTTGTTGTTTTTGATACATGATCTCCCTGTAGCCCCAGCTGGCCTAGAACTCTATGTAGACCATTCTGGCCTCAGTTACACAGACATCTCTCTGCCTCTGCCCCTGGAGTTCTGGGATTGAAGGTGTGCGCCACCACTCCTAGCTGTCTGCTGGGGTTTTGATGGTGACTGTATTTAGTCTGTAGTTCAATTGGGAAGAAGTAGCATCTTGACAATATGATGTCTTTGTATCCATAGTCAGATTAGATTAATTTGAGATGTCATGTTTTACTGAAATATTGGTATATTAGTGTAGAGAAGATGGTGGACGATGAACATGGGGAAGTCATGACCTAGGGACCTCTAGTGAACCTCTGATAGAAGAAGAAGATATGAAGGAATTTAGTAGTGATGTACAGAGCTGGCATGTAGTAGAAGAATTAGATCTGTTTTGCATGATTCCAAAGTCCAGAACTAGTCCTAATCAACAGAAAATCTGGAATGATAGAAGAAAGATGTGATTAATTTAAGCAAGAACAATAAAGAAATAGGGGCAAAGGATATGCAGTAAGGATCTGTCACTGGAAGCTTTGGGAGTTAATTTTCCCAAAAAAGTTTTTAATCAAGAATTGCAACTATATGGTTATTGAAGTGTTGTGTTTCAGTGTGAGGTTGGAGTTAAGTTTTATTCATTTCCCAAAACATAGCCTTTTGTTTGTTTACTAATCCACTTTAATATTGGTTTTCAACTGTTAGCATTAATACTTCTTTTCGTTTCAGATTCTTTGTAATGTCTACTTACACTATAAAAGTAAAATTTGTGGGCTAAGAGTTGGCTCTGTGGTTAAGTGCACTGGTTGCTCTTGCAGAGGACTCATGATTGATTTCCAGTACCTAGATGGCAGCTAACAACTGTCCTAACTCCAGTTCCAGGGGATCTGACACCCTTTTCTGACCTCCGAAGGCAGTGCATGACATGGGTGCACATGCAGGCAATACACTCATACACGTAAAATAAAAATAATAAATAAAATAAAATTTGTAATGAAAATAATCTGCCCACAACAAATAATATTCAAGAAATTGGAATATAGCTGAAAGTAATTTAAAAGTCCACAATCATTTTACTTGTGAAACGAAAGAAATTTGACATCAAACATTATTTTTTCAAGTTTTGGACAGACTTGGTAGCAAAACTTGATCTTAATTGAAATGATCTAATTGTCAACTTTACCTAGCTGATGAATTCTTGGTTTTTGCTAAAAAATATTAGTATGTTTGATCATAGGCTGCTGTGTTACTGAATATGCTTTGAAATTTTAAAAAATTCTAAAACAATCTGGTCTGGAGTGTTTGGGCTAAAATATTGCAGTTGCTTAACTGTAGTCAATGTTCTAGGATCACCCATTTTAGAATACGAATTAATTAGAAGTTTATGTTTCTACTTAATATGCATGAGTTTAAAAGATGACAAGCATTCTGTTAAAGAAATTCAGAAAGCTGAAAGGTGACCATGTGTGATAAAGGAGTTACGCACCTAAACAGCTTACAGGTTGTTAGAAGAAACAGGAAATAAGTGAGCTCAAGCCTTAAACGTTATCAAGATTTTTTTTTATATTATGATTTTAAGTTGAATATTGACTATATTAGGACAAAACATGATCTCCTAACTTGAAGTTCTACTACATATTGAAGTCTGAATGCAAACTCTGGGGTTTAATAACAATTTATACATGATTTCTGGGGCAGTGTCCAGATCATACTGCAAAACATGGACGACTAAAAAATTATGCAGTTTCAATATATATGAATATGAACATTCACATAAATAGTGAACTTTATTGATTATTAATATTTCTAGTTCTAAATGTGATTCACATGTGTTTTACAGATTTATAGATTATTTTGTTTATTTTGCTGTAGTAGCACTATTGCTCTGAAATCCTTCTCAATTACATCTGTAGTTGAATATTTTATGATATCGTAGAAAACAGCATTTGTTTATTTAATATTTTGGAGATAATTTCTTTCCAAATATTTTTAGTATTGGTATATTCTAAAATGTGTGTGTGTGTGTGTGTGTGTGTGTGTGTGTGTGTGTGTGTAATACTTAGAGTGATCTTAATTTCTTAATTCACATAATATTCAAAGTTGTTTGGAGTGTTACAGATTATGTTTGTGACTACAGTAACTGCTTCTCCCTTTTGCCATCTAACAGATATAAGCACCTTTCTTTCTTTTTTTTTTTTGAGACAAGGTCTCCTTGTAGCTTGCCTGCAACATGGTATGTAGACCAGGCTGGTCTTGATCTCACAAAGATCTGCTTACCTCTACCCCTGCCCCCCGACTGCTGGAATTAAAGACTTGCCACCATGCCTGGCTTTTTCATGATTTTTTTAAAAAGATAATTTTTCTGGGCTGAGCAGTTAAGAGCACTGACTGCTCTTGCAGAGGACCAGCACCCACATAGTGGCTAACAACCTTCTATATCTCCAGTTCCAGGGAATCTGACACTCTCTTCTGTCCTCCTCAGGGTTTGCACTTACACATATAATAGGCATCACATTCATACACATAAAAAATTTCTTAAAAACTTTCCATGACAGATTTTATATAGTCTTTTAATAATTTTTGTCAGTCTGTTGTCTTACTAGCTACCACATATGTAATTTTATACCTAAACATGTAAAATGTAGAGGCAGTTGTATATGAATTAGAAAAAATAATTTCAAAGAAAAATTTTTGTTTTACACAGTCAAATTTTATGACTGGAAACGTCAGAAAGTTTTGAGCACTCATCAATTATTCATGGTTGTATTTACATTATAAATAAAATCATTTCACTGTGGTGGGAAGATAATACTTAGATGGCATTTGTATCTTCCCACAAGCCAGTGAAATGTGGTTTGAAATTTTTTTTAAAAAACTATTTTTATTTTATGTATATGAGTGTATTTTCTGCATGTATGTACATGCACCCGTGTTGTGCAATGCCTGAGAAGATCATAAAAGGGCGCCAGATTCCCCTGGACCTGATGTTACAAGTGGTTGTTGGCCCCATGTGGGTGCTGGGAATTGAACCCAGGTGCTCTTAACCCCTGAGCCATCTCTACCCCTCGAATCTTATGTAATAGAATATTCACTTGAATTGTTGAATTATTACTGTTTTTCATGTTAAGCTTGAAATAAAATCTAAGCTCTAGTGTTCTAGCTACAATACGAAGGATTAATGTACTAAGTGTTTTAACTATGATTTACTTTCTCCAGAATGTGCTTTAAAAAAAAAGGTTTAAGTCTTTATAACTGAGTTTGAAGTTATCTTTTGGTATATAAGAAAATAACTGTATAAGTTTTAGATCAAACTATTCTCAGTGGTTTAGCCTTTTAAAACTGGATTTTTAAATATGGTTTTCACATAGAATGTCCAATACCTATTAAAGTATTAGGTTTGCATTGCAATTTTTAAAGTATATGAGTTCCTTCTTGCATTTGCCAAATTGGTGTTCCTTAATGAATTAACATGCTGAAGACTCTACCTTCTGCTGCTGCTGTTGCTGCTGCACCAGAGCTTGTAGCTCAGTGACATTTTACAAAAGCTCTGAATGAAGCAGCACTTAATGTTGTAAGACAGTACTAAACCGTGCAGCTTGAAAGTGTGGTAAGCAGAATGTATGTGTATACTTTTTAGAAAGAATCTTCAAGAGGGAGACATAGAGACAAGGAAGACATAAAAATCATTAAGGAGAGAACACCAGAAAGTGAAGAAGAAAATGTCGAATGGGAAACTAACAGAGATGGTGAGTTTGAAAACCTTTGGTGTGTTAATCAAATCTTGATCATTTACTGGCCTTTGGGGGCTTTGAGACCCCTTTCAGTTCTGTACTTTGTTTCAGAATTGTCATATTGATTGGAACTGAGTCACCAGGCAAAATGGGTTATAATAGCAGTGCAGAGGCAGGAAAAGCAGTTTGTGCCACCTGTTTCAACTTCACCGCCCTCCTCGCCACCCCCAAAAGCTTTATTCATTCCTTTGGGATTTTATTCCATTTGTAAATTTTCAAATTCCTCAATACTAAGTTTTAAAAATATTAAATCTAAACTTGGGCTTTTAACATAAATATTAGAAATGTTATTTGTTTAGTTTTAAATACCTGGGTTTTTTTTTTTTTTTGAGAATTTCATACATGAATATTGTGTTTCCATTATTTCCAACCCTCCTAGTCTCTTGCCAGCACCTCGCATGCCATCCTTCCCTCCCAATTAATTGTTGTCCTCTTTGATTATTATTGTTACATATAATTACATATATACATTTTATTTATAAACTTACATATAATGCACTGAGTCCATCGAATGATGCTCGTGTGTACCTGTGTTTAGGGATGCCCACTTGGGATTAGATAATTTATCAGGGAGCTAGACCCTGGAGAAAGCTGATTCTCCCTCCTTTAGCATCAGTTGACTGTAGCTCTTCATCTTGAGGTGGGAGCCCATGAAATTTTCTCCGTCCACCTTGGCCTGTCAACTGGTTTTGTCATTATGCAGATCTTGTTAGACTACCATACTGTGGAGATTTCATTGGTACAGCTTCCCTATCATGTCTACAATACATGAACTAGCATTAACCAGACTAGTCCTCTGGTCATTACATTCTTTCTGCCTCCTCTTCAGTGATGTTCTTAAAAGCCTTAGGTGTAGAGGGTACATTGTAGATATGTCACTTAGGGCTTATTCATGCTCTGTGTTTGATCAGTTGTGGAACTTAGTAATAGTTTTCATCTATTACAGAAAGAACTTCTTTGATGAGTGGTAAAAGGTGCACTTGTCTATAAATCAAAAGACAGGTATTCAGAATATAGCAGGAAATTATTTTAGTTTAGAGAAGTAGGCTCTTCTCTGGGGTCCATGACCTTTCCAACCTTGTGTACTTGGCTGCGTTTACATTATTGCCCATGGATTCTCACTCATTGATCAGGCTTTAAGTCCCATTAGATAGCTGTTCATTAACCCCTAGACAAAAGTGCCACAACTGCATCAATAGAAATAATTTACTGGGCCTGTCATTGTTGTGGTTTGTAGGCTTCACAGCTGCATAGAATCACTGATTTTCTCCTTTAGCAATTTGCATAGTATCTTCTGATATTGTGGGAGCTAGTCTTCAGGAAAGAGACTTTCAGGTCAGTTTCAGCTCAAGTCCTATGTCTAAAGTATGCTTTGTCTTCAGCAATAGGATCTTACTTTCAAGTTCTTGGAGGCAATCAGGAGCTGTAACAATAGCCTGTATTATTTTGAGAGTCTCTTGGACTACCCTGACCAACAACTGGAAGGGAGGTTTTCCTTGCCTGGCACTGTGATTTTTGTTATATAACATTTAGTTATACACATATACTCATGTTTATATATGCATTTTTCAGTAAACTTATTAAATACTGCATTTGGGAAAATCATTTTCAGCAAACTGTTGACTTTAAGTTTTCAGAAGAAATTAAAGTCAGATAATAATTGAGTCCTGAAATTTATTAATGAAAATTTGCAAAGTCATCATTGAGTCATTGTCTTACCAAACATTTTTTTCTACACTGTAAGCATTTTCTCTTCTCTAATGCATTAGAATGGTGAAGAATTTATTTTTCTTTTATTCTATGGGAGAGGCCTTCACATTTTATATAAAGTTAATATATTTCCATTGAATCCTGTTTGATTTCTGCCTGTCTCACCACTTTGGTGCACTTAAATGTTCTTTTCTATATCTTTGGTTTTCTTGTATATGTGCTGTCTGTCTGTCTGTGTGTACCCTGTGTGAGTGTGGATTTACAGGTACCATGGAATGCATGTAGAGGTCAGAAGACAACTTCAGGTGTTAATACTTGCTGTCCTTGTTTGAGGCAGGCCTTCTTGTCTATCATGGCTTATGCCTAACCAGCTTCTATGGACTCTCCTGTCTCAACCTCCCATCTTGCCCCAGAGGTCTGGAATTAGACACATGCTACCACATCTGGCTTTACCTGGATTCTGGGAATCTAAACTCGGGTCCTCATTCTTAATGTCCTGTCTCTTAGTTCACTGTCTACTCTAAAGCTAGAATGATCTTTAAAAGCTTTTTTAAAGATAAGTATATGAAGTCTGTATAAGTGGAGTCTGCAGAACCTTTTTCATATATGCCTTGTAGATTTTTTCATCTTAGCCATGATGTGATATCTCATTGTGATTTTGTACTTTTCTTTTTTTTAAAAATATTTTATTATTCTTATTTATGTGTAGGAGGGGCCAACTGGGGCTATAGGCAGTCTCTGTCTTAAAAAACCAAAAGAAAAAAATGATGTATGTTAGTCTAATGACAGAATATTTTCCTGAAATTTATATTAATAAAAGTTATTTGAAATATCTAATTTTATATAAATAATTATAATACTGTCTTTATTTTTAAGATTTTATTTTTAATCTTTATTTTAAAGATTCTGACAATGGAGATATAAATTATGATTATGTTCATGAGTTATCATTGGAAATGAAGCGTCAGAAAATACAGAGAGAACTAATGAAGCTAGAACAAGAAAATTTGGATAAGAGAGAAGAAATTATTATTCAAAAGGAGGTATGTTATTTTAGTGTTTTTGCTATTAATGTTAACATGAGTATTGATCAAAAAAATCAGCTGCTTGCTGCGTCTTAAATCATACTAGGACAGTGATACGTTGATTAACTCCCTGTGTATTAGCTACACCATCAGAGAGAGTAATCATTTAATCTGTACATTGCTTTATCAAGTAACAAATATTTATGTCGTTGAACAGAATTGATGTTCCATTGTTTGTAATCAATAAATAAAGCCTGATAAAATGAGTTCTACAAATGTCTCAGACCCATGCCATTTCTAGATTGCCCTGTTTACCTTTATAAAGTATAGGGATAGAATTTGTTTAGAAATAGGTTTTTATTTTCTTGAGATTTTGAAATTTTATTTATTTATTTGTTTATTTATTTATTTATTTTATTTTATTTTATTTTTTGAGGTAGAGTCTTCCTGTAGCCCCAGCTGAACTCACTGTATAGACCAGGCTGTACTGGATCTCATAGAAATCTGCTCTTTCTGCCTCCCACGTGCTGGAATGGGATTAAATACTTATGCCACCTGGTTTATGCCTTTATTTGCTGTTTGTTTGTTTGTTTTCTTTTTTAAGACAGGGTCTCCCTGAAGCCCCAGCTGGCCTAGAACTCCCTACATAGACCAGACCAACCTTGATTTCACAGAGATTTACTTGCCTCTGCCTCCTGAGTGCTGCTAGATTTAAAGGCCCATCTAACTTGCTTTCTTGATTCTAGTGTATATTGCGGCACTTTAGTTAACATGCAGATTAAAAGCATGGGTTCAGGAATTGGACTGATGTTGATAGATGGTGATTATGATAGTACTTAATTTTTGTCTGAGGCTTTTTTGTTTTTTGTTTTTTTTTTTTTTTGAAATAGGATTTTACTGTGTATCTATGGCTGGCCTTGAACTCAGAGATCAAGTAGGCCCCAGTCTCACTCAATCTCAGAGATCCACCTGCCTCTGCTTTCTTAGTCCTGGGATTCCTCAGTCCCAGGAAGGTACAGCCACACCTAAGTAGTCCAAGGTTTTTTTTTTTTTAAATGATTTTAAGGTACGTGCTTTTGTGTGAGTTTCCAGATTGACGTGTATTACTTTGATAGGTTTCACCAGAAGTGGTTAGATCAAAATTGTCTCCATCACCATCTCTAAGAAAGTCCAGTAAGTCTCCAAAGCGCAAATCAAGCCCCAAGTCATCTTCAACTAGCAAGAAAGAAAGGAAGCCTGCTGTCATGTCTTCTCCCCTGTTGGACCAGCAGAGGTCAGTAGGATAATGTCTGGAGCAAGTCTGGATCTGAAGTGTTACAAAAACAGTTACACTTAATTTATAGAAGATAATTCTCATGAATTAGCGTAAATTTATTTCTTCTGTAAAGAATATTATAGAGAACAGTGAAACAGATACTGTGTCACATCATTTAAGAACTGTCTAACCATAGAGTTTTGTGTGATATGTATGGTTATAATTTTGTAAGTATATATCATTTTACAGAATAATTGTTTTTATCTATTGAATTGGAATACACATATATCCTGTAACTTTCTTTCATTGTTCAACTTGGTTTTTTGTTTGATTGTTTTCTTGCTTGCTTGTTTTTTATTGGGGTGGGGGTGAGTCTTTTTGAGATAAGATTTCCCTATAGCCCCAGCTGACCTAGAACTTGCTTTGTAGACCAGGCTGGCCTCATCTCAGAGATCTGCCTGCCCCTGCCTCTCAAGTGCTGAGATTAAAGGTGTGTACCGCCATCAACTTCTTTTTGACTTAACATTTTTTAAATTTAGCCTTAGCTGGCTCACTCTGTATTATTCATACTACATATTTATTTTTCTGTTGTGTAACATTTGCTGTTTTTGGTTTTTTAAGTATTGTAAATTATCTACAATGAATGTAAGTATGCACCTAGCAGTTACATATATCAGTTAGAATTACAGCAGCTATCTAAGGAAATAAAGATAGGAGTGATTTTATATATAATTACATCAAGGACTAAGAACAAGACAGGAGGCATTTTAATGTCTCTCTACTCTTCAGGTCTGATTTTGATCAAAGTACATATGCTAATTTGTAACCCCAACTCTCCCTAAAGGTCATTTGGCAAATCTTGTCTATCTGATCTTATAATAAAACTCATATTTATCTCCTAGTTTCAGATCATTATCCAGGCTGCAGTTCCTTTACTTGCCTTGGTAGTTGAATCCTTCTGTTATGTTCTGTAGTATCTTGCTGTGAACAAACATATGTTTTCATCCAAATACTTCAACCCATCCATTTGACAGATGCTAGAAATCTTAAGAGATTAATTCCAGTTAGCTTACTATGCTATTGAAAAAGTCAGTGGTTTTCCATTTGAGAATATGAAACTTCCAATTCCTTACAATGGCATTTATTCTTTGACTTTGTCTTCTCTGTCCCATATATCTTGTTCTATACTTAATCCTGAGGGCTCTGGTTAATTCCAAATTTCCTATGAAGTTTTCACATTTCTCTTTACTATGCATACTTTCTGTCCCCATTGTGTACCTACGGATTTTGTGTAGATCTTCCTTTTCATCTTAATTGCCTTTTGCATTATACTTCAGCTATGATATATATGTTTTACAACCTCTATTAAATTTAAGCTCCTTGGAAATTAGGCTTTTGGTGGTTCATTTTTCCGTCTTCCCACAGCCCCTTTGCATAGAGCTTTGCATTGTAATAGGCACTTAGTGAAGTTGACTTGATTCTCCTCTTTATTCCTGGGATTGAATAATATTACAAGAAGGTGGGAGAGGTTGAACTGTAGATTGAAGCATGCTACCCTGACTTGCTCTTGGTTACTCAGTTGTACAGCTTTTCCTCAGTACCATTCATTTGTCCAATGAACTGGAACTGTATCCCTGAAATAACCTTTATTTTGTTAACCTGTCTAGGAAATTGTTAAAATTTAATCCTTTTTGAGACAAGGTCTCTTTGTAGTTCCAGCTGGTCTTGAACTCACAGAGATCCGTCTGCCTCTGCCACATAAGTGCTGAGATTAAAGGTGTATGGCACTATACCTGGTTGAAATTTAATCTCTTTATAGAAAGTTTTAATAACTTCACATAAAGGGTTAATTTTATTCTGTTTTTTGGTATGATCTCTTTTACTGCTTTGCTAACAGCTCATCCTTTGATCACATTGGTCTCAATACTGTATATTCTATATTCCAGTATGTTGTTGACTTTAAGATGCACTATTCATAGAGCAGAAGGTCCTGGAAAACAATATATTAAAAGTACAAGGGAAACACTATAGCTTATTTATTTATTTATTTAGAGACAGTCTTATATAACCCAGGCCAGCTTTCAACTCATTATGTAGCTGAGGCTGCTTTGAATTCTCTCCTTCCACCTCCCAAGTGCTAAGATTATAGGTGTGTACCACCACACCAGGGTTTGGTTCCTAGCATCCTCGTGGTGGCTAAGAACCATCTGTAACTCCAGTTCCAGGGGATCTGATGCCTTCTTCTCACTTCTGCAGGCATTGCATGCACAGACACACTTACATACATGCAGACAAACCACTCACACATAAAATAAATAAATACTGGGCATGGTGGTACAACCTTTAATCCCAGCACTGAGGAAGCAGAAGCAGGCAGTGTGACACTGAGGCCAGCCCGGTCTACGTAGTGAGTTCTAGACCCTGCCTCAATAAAATGAAAGGGAGGGAGGAAGGGACGGAGGAAGGGAGGGAGGGAGGAAGGAGGGAGGGAAGGAAGGAAGGAAGGAGAAGAAAGAAAAATGAAAAGTTTAAAAATTATTTTTGTATGGGAGTGAGTATGGATAGGTTCATGACACAGTATGCATGTGGATGTCAGAAGGGAATTTTGGGAAGTAAATTCTCTCCTTCCATCCCGTGGGTCCTGGGGATCAACTCAGGTTATCAGGCTAATACAACAAACACTTTGCCATCTGAGTCATCTTACCTACCCTAGTAAAGCTTTTTTAAAAAATGCAGTTTACATTGCCTGGAGTGTTAGTTAGTCAGCTGCTGTTTTATTCTGGGTGTTTGGCTTCTTTGTTTGGGTGATAGTGCTGGGGATTGACTCTGAGGCCTTGTGCATGTTCAGCAACCATTGTATCTCTGAGCTACATCCTTAGCCCCCAGATAGCCAACTGTCAGTTTCATTGCTGAATCCTATTATAAGCTATTAGAAAGTATATTAAATACATGGATTCGAATTTCATTTAAAATTGAATAGAGTTTTTCAACCAATGCCAGTAAATCACCTGTGTTGACAGATCAAACTCTTTGGTTTTTGTAGGATATCATATTAAATAAACAGATGTCTTTACTGAAAAATTAAGAGTCATACTTTTCTCTGAAAGATGGCTTTTTAAATATTCACTCTATGATCTTGGATTCCAGTATCCTGAGATCTGTGATACAGTGTGATTTAGAATCATAACTATATTATCTGTCCTGACCATCTGCATTTTTAACCTGTTCAGCAAAGTTTTCTTTAGAGATGTTTTTGACCAAAGAAATATGATATATAAGAAGTTATTCAGAATACTAGGGAGTGAGCTAAAAAAATGATAAAAATTGACAGTAGACTCTGGGCCTTGAGTGGGAAGATTAGGTGCTGCTAAAACAATAACCAAGAGACTTTAAAATGTCAAAAGAGCTTGTGGAGGTCAGTTTTGCAAAACCAGTGTTATTCCCTTCATTTGGAAAATGTATAGCATAGTACAGCATAATTGTGTTTTCCAACTACATATTTTTAAAAGTAATATAAAGAAATTCTAAGATTTTTTTTTTTTAGGATGATTCTTGTTACAGTAATAGCTAAATCTCCAAATGTTAGTGTTTTAACATAGCTGCAGTTTATATCTTACTACAATAGAATTACACTGGGTATTTCTGAGCTGAAATGATAGCACAGTGACCAAACTGCCTGCCTGCCTTGCTTCCAGAGAAACCCGAGTCTCATCCCTAGAACCCACATAAAAATGCTAGGCATGGTAGTATACACTTGTGATTCCCATACTGTGCTGTGGAGACAGAAACAGGAGGATCCGTGGGGCTCAATGGCCAATCAGTCTAGCCTAATCAGCGAACTCCAGGTAGATGAGAGGCACTATCTCCAAAGAGGTGGATGGCTGTCATGGGGATGACACCTGAGGTTACCCTTTGGCCTCTCCTTATACAAGCAAGCACATGCACCTGTACACACATGCACCCGCACACACATGCACCTACACACACATGTACCTGCACACACATGCACCTGCACACACATGTACCTGCACACACATGCACCTGCACACACATGCACCTGCACACGTACACAAGCATAAGAAAAATAAAAATGGGTATTTTTTTTTAACAGATGCTATCGTACATGTTACACCTTCTGACCATGTTTATATTTTTTTTCTGGACTTTGAAGGAAATTCAAAGAATGGACTGTGTGAAGGAAAAGAACCAAATACTACATTTACTTAGCTCTGTAGTGCACAGCAGTCTGGTATAAAGAGAGTCCTTGGAGAGTCAGATCTGGATGCATCTTCTGTTGCTTTCACTAACATTCCTTTGGCCACAGATATAATTTAGAGGAAGATACTGTAGATAGTATGGTTCAGCACTGGCCTGGAGAGAAGATTAGTCACTATCCAGCTCCTATCTGTGGCATGCAGTAATGTGAAAATGCATGTTTCATCAAGGAGTCCTCTATCGTGTTCATCTTTAAAATTTTAGTGCAAATGGCAGATGTTGTTTAGTTTCTCTTTAAAGTGGGCAAATGTTTAGAAATGGAGATGTTTGTTGCTTCTCTTTCAGATATATAAGAAGTTTGAGTCATCACATAAATAATGTATTGAGGTTTGTAACTTCCAGGGTTGTTGGTAGAAGGCAAGGATGAAAAACAGATTTGGTCATCATATTTTAGGAAATTCTTACATCCTGAAGCGGTTTTACTATCCTTGATAATAACAACTATGCATAAGGATCAAGAGAGCTAAATTTTCTCAGTGCTAACCTTGAGTCACATGATTATATGCTTTAATTGGTTTAAATCTTATCAGCAATTACTATCCATTTTTTTAAATTTGTATTTATTATTTTTACCTTATATGTACACAAGTGTATTGCTTGCATGTAGGTAGGTGTACCTGTGGCAGGCACTGCCCATGGGGTGAGAAGAGGGTGTCGGATGCCCTGGAACTGGAATTACAGATGGTTGTTAGCTGCCATGTAGGCTGGGAAGCAAACCCGGGTCCTCTTACCTGCTAAGCCATCTCTCCAGCCCTGATTATAATTTTATATCTAAGGAATCTTGGGGTTCTGAAATAAGATCACTATGAAAAGAAGGAGTTCCTTGAAAACTCTATACTATACTGAACACTCAGAGCAGAAGGCTTACATGAAAGTACTGATACAGAAAACCAGAGCAAATTTAAATATTAGATTTATAATTTAGTACATTTATAAAAATATTTCATTGACAGATTTGAGAGCAGTTGATCCTGAAAAAGTTCTGTATTCAGACATTGGGGGGTGGATTTTCCCACTGAAAATACAAGATAATGAAGTACTTTATAAAATTAGCAGGATGACTGTAACTTAGAAAAATACTCAGTTTGAAGACAATTTTGAGATCCTGGGCAGTAGGATAGATGGAACTAACAGAAATTTGACTTGAGAAAGCAGGAGATGCAGCAGCTGAATCATAACTAAGACACATGGGTCATAAAGGAGTAGGAAATGAAATAGAATTTCAGATTGAAATAGTCTGTTGCTTACTAAAAGATTTTTTTTAAGTACCTGAACTTGGTGAAAAAAAAAACAACAAAAATATCCTTGTCTTTATCTTTCTCAAGAATAGCAGAAGATGCTGTGAAATACAAATCACTGTTCACAACCTAGGGGAACGAATGTTAATAGGAAGATGAATTTCAGATAAGCTCTTGTTCCAGGAAGAAGGCGGAGTCAGCCAGGTTTAAATATGTAAGGGGTTAAAGTTATGAGGCTTAATATAAAATTCTTTTTAAAGTACCAAGTGAAAGATAGTCTGGCCGAATTTCTTTTTGTTATAGACAGATGCCTGTACTTTGTCTATGTTAGTTCCAAAGAAAACACTATAAGAGATGATGGTGTGCGTGCGCGTGCGTGTGTGTGTGTGTGTGTGTGTGTGTGTGTGTGTGTGTGTGTTAGAGAGAGAGAGAGAGATTTTGCATTGGTGAAAGAAAATATGTGGTCCCTCCCATATGATTTATAAATACAATTTTTTTTTTCCCGTGCTGGAGGTTGTCTTTTCACTCTACTGTAACCCCATTTGTCTGTTTTTCATTTGTATTCCATAGGTCTTGTCAAACTTTTCCTCCATGTTTTCTTCTAGGAATCTTAAATTTTAAGTTTTATGTTTCAGTCTAATTCATTTTAAATTAAGTTTTATATCTGATACCAGATCAAGGATCCGCTTCATTTTATTTTATGTGGATATCTAGATTTAAATGATATGGAAATAGTTATGGAAAGGAAGAGACACAGAAAAAGTACTGAAGTATAGAAATAAAGGTGTTCATAGTAATCATGTTCGCAAATCATTCTTACTTTTTTATTTGGTTTCTTTTTGTGAAGGTCTATCTCTGTGGTACTGCTGACTGACCTGGTACTCTGTGTATCACAAGCTGACCTTGAACTGAGAGCAATACTATTTCCTTAGCCACCCAAGTACTGTGTTTACAAGCATGCATCATCATACCCAGTGATTTTTTTTTTTTTTTACATTTTTCATCTACTTTTCTATATGATCTAAAAATGTATTGTAAACAGCTGTTTTATGTTACAGCATTAGTTCCTTTCCTGAAACTCTGTTCCATCATCCCTATAGGAATGACTTTTTTTGAGACAGGGTTTTCTGCAGCTCCAGTTGGCCTGGAACTCGCTCTGTAGACCTGGCTGACCTCAGCCTCACAGAGATCAGCCTTTCTTGGCCTCCACAGTGCTGGGATTAAAGGCATGCAGCACCATGCCAGGCAGAATGATTTTTATTAATAAACATAATGGACTAATGACTTAATTCACACAAGTAAAACCTTGCCCTTGGGTCTGAAGTTGGGGTATCTTCTTGACAATCTCAGTTTGGTACTCCACTCAAAAAAGTTAATGAATGTATGTGGCTATGCTTGAGAATTAACATATCAAAGTCACCCCTGGAAATCAGTAGTTTTGGGGAGAATTCTTGATCTTGGATGGGTGACATACTAGGGTTGAAATGGTATATTGAGGTAAGGGTGGAGACTAACTTAAACATTGTACTTCCTGATAGAGGTTGGGAGAAACCTTCAGAGTAAATATGTGAGTGTGACTGGGATTAAAGGTGTATACCACCATGCCCAGTTTTTGTTGCTGCCTTTTAATTATTTATTTATTTACTTAGTGTTTTTGAGACAGGGTCTCCCTGTAGCCCCAGCTGGCCTGGAGTTCGCTATGTTGACTAGGCTGGCTTTGAACTCACAGAGATCCACCTGCCTCTGCCTTCCAAATGCTGGGATTAAAGGCATGTACCAACACATTAGGCTGATGCTGCTTTTTTAAAGCACATAAAAACAATCGAGTTGGGATTCCAGAAATATTCAAATCTCTAACAGTAGCTTTGTATACCTTTAGGAATTCAAAAGGCAACCAAAGCAAAAAGAAAGGGCCACGAACTCCTAGTCCTCCTCCACCTGTACTAGAAGATATTGCTCTGGGGAAAAAATACAAGGAAAAGTATAAAGTAAAAGATAGAATAGAAGAAAAACCAAGAGATGGAAAGGACAGAGGACGGGATTTTGAAAGACAAAGAGAAAAGAGAGACAAGCCAAGGTAAGTTTGAACAATATTTGTGAAATCTACACTGATTTTGGGATATGAGTGAATGACGACTGTTTTTATTATTATTTTCTGTTGTGTGTATTATGTTTACTAGTTCTCATGAGTCCTGAATTACATATTAACATTAATTTTTAATTTGTTTACTGTAAACAAAAGCTGAATATTTTAACCATTTTAAATGTATTAACTCAGCAGCAGTGAGTGTGCGGACATTGGTGTGAGACAGAACTTCACTCCAAGATCTGAGTTTGCTTTCATCAAACAGTAGTTCCCTTTCTTTTCTCTCCCAGCTCTAGGTAACTGTCATTCCACTTTGTGTTTCTGAGTCTTTGACTGCATTGGATACCTCATAAATAGAGTCCTGTGGCTGGTATATTTCATGTAGTGTGAGTTCCTTAGGGCTCATCCACATTCAATGTGGAAGAATTTTCTTCTTTTTAGAGACTAATACTTCATATGGTATAAATCATACTTAATCATTCCTCCATTGAAGAACATTGGTACTCACCTTTGATTATTTTAAATAGTACTGCTATAATCCTGATCCTACAAATACCTTTTAAGATCCTATTTTCAGTTCCTTTGGCTGTTTGCCGAGTATTGTTGGATCATATGATAGTTGTATTTTAAGTTTTTGAATAACTTCCATGCTGTTTTCACTAACAGTTACAGCATTCAGTTTGAGTCTGTCCACATCCTTGACAATACCTATTTTTCTGGTTTTTTTTCTAGAATAGCCATGTAAATGGATTTGATTTTCATTTCCATTTTTCTAATGACTATGGATGAGCTTCTTTTTATGTTCTTATTATTTGTGTATCTTCTTTAGAGAAATATTTATACAAATCATTTGCTAATTAATTAGTTGGGTTATTTGGTTTTTCTTGGGGTTAAGATGTGAGAGTTCCTTATGTATCAGATAAGATTTGAAGTAAGATGGTTTATTTTTAGCAATACTGCTTTTGTGCAATTTAGACTGTTGACTTTGCAAGAGTCTTGCAACATTAACAAATAGCTTTTTATATTTTTTTCAACTGTATGTGTTAGGTTTAGCATATTTCCTATGATAAGTCATGAGTTAAATTACATAGTGTCTTAAAATTTATTTACTATAAAACCAAATTAATGTGTTCTCCCATTCTGTTTATTTACTTGAGTATGTGTGTGGGAAGCATATGTTGAGGTCTTTATGGAGTTGGTTCTCTCCTTCCACCTTTATGTAGGTTCTGAGTATTGAACTCTTGGTCAGCAACCTTGTGCTACAAGTGTTTTACATGTGGCGCCATCTATAGCCCTGTTCTCCCATTCTTACAGATTACCTTTTCATGATGTTTATTGGATCTTTTGAAAAACAATGTTGCTAAATTTGATATCTCATTTGTCTACTTTTGCTTTTGTTAGACCTTTGCTGTCATAGCTAAGAAATCATTGTCAAGTCCAGTATGTAAACTTTTTTCACTATGTTTTCCTCTGAGAGTAATATATAGATCTATAGCGTATTAATTTTTTTCTTACATTTAAAAGATCATGGATATTAAGTTTTTTGGTCCCTTTTGTTGAAGTAACTGTTTTTCTCTTAATTGATCTTGACACCCTTGTGAAAGATCATTTGAGGAATTACTTATAGACACAATACCATTGGACTGTAAGGTTTTCTTATATGCGTGTGCTATGAAAGTGAGTGTACATATCTCCTCATTCATTGGAATGGTTACTATGGGTCTGGAGAGATGAATCAGTGGTTAAAAATAGTGGCTGTTCTTGGAGAAGACCTGGGTTTCAATCCAGCATCCACATGGTGACCAACAACTATCTATAAGTCCCAGTTCCAGGGGATCTGATGCCCTCTTCTGACCTCCACTGGCACTGCATGATATGGGTGCACTTACACACATGCAGGCAATATATTTCTACTCATAAAAATAATAGATAAAATATTAAAAATGGTTATTATAAACATGACAGTATTGTACTTTTGTGTTTTGAAATCTGGAAGAGCAAAGCCCTCTTTTTCAAAATTATTTTGTCTGTTTGGGGTCTCCTAGGTTTCCATATACATTTTAGGATGAAAATTTTTTGCAAAAAAAAAGAAATTGGAATTTGGATAGGCATTGTTTATAGATTGCTTTGGATGGTGGACAACTTAGTAGCAAGTCTTTAATTTATAAGCACAGTTATCTTTCAACTCGTTTCTGATTTTGTTACTTTCTTTCATCAATCTTTTGCTGTGGTTCTTAGGTTTATTCCCAAGTAAAATATTTTGGATGCTACAGTAAACAAAATTGTTTCCTTAATTTCCTTTTTTATATTTGTTCACTGTGGTGTGTAGAAATGAACTGATGTTCTGCTTTACTTATTCCACAACTTACCCAACTCATTTATTCTAACAGGATTTTTGGTTTTGTAAACTGTAGTGTTTCCTATATACTGTAATCTACAAACATAATTTTGCTTTTCTTCTTTCTAATTTTGATGACTTAATTTTTCTTTCCTAATTGCTCTAGGATTTTATATCCTGTCTTAAATAAAAGGGACATCCTTGCTTTACTCCTCAGAAGTAGTTTGTTGAGTATTAAATGATACTGAATTTTGTTGGATATTTTTGTGTGTCACTATGATGATGTTTTCCTCCTTTTTCTTGATGATGTGATAGATTGCATTGATTGGTTTCTAGGATGCATTGCAAAATAAATTCTGTACGGTCATGGTGTGTGTATTTTTTATCATTATTATTACTTTTATTGTTGTTTTATTTTTTTGAGACAGAGTCTCCCTGTAGCCCCAGCTGGCCTGGAGCTCATTATTTAAGTTTATAGAAGATCTACTAGGCTTCATTTCTAAACAACTTAGTATAGGGCTGTAGTTCCCAAGTAGGAATCAGTTTGCCTTCGGGAACATTAGCAGTGTCTGAAGTTAATTATTTATTGTTACAACTCCAGGTGGGAGAAATGCTACTGGCATTTAGTGCCTGTTGACCAGGGATGCTGCTAACCAATATCCTACAGTGTATAGGACCCTCATCCCCCAGAATTATCTTATACAAAATGCCAATAGTGTAAATTTAATAACCTTGCTTAGAATTAATAGTGATTGTATCACCACTGTGGATATTTAAAAATATGTATTTGTTATAGGTACTACAATTTCAGAGAATTTTTAATATTCCAGAATTTTTTAAAATAAACATCTAACCTCCAAAATAATTGTTTTGAATAATTTGAAATCTCTGTGTGTGTGTGTGTGTGTGTGTGTGTGTATGTATGTGTGTGTGTTTTCGTCCAGAATGTTATTTTTTAACCGTAACTCTTGCTTGTTTTTAGTTATTACAGAAATGGGTGTACTCCCATCTCTCGTACACAGATTTTGTCATAACAGACTGTAGGACATGACTCACATGTGTTTGTAGGGCTCTATGTTGCTGATAGTACAGGTGAAAGATGAAGTGGGTGGGAGAGGACTTGGCTAAATAGGAACTGTGTACTAACTCTCAGCAAATACTGCTCATAAGTGAAGGCAGGTTATTTAAAATGAGCACTTTGCCCTGAACCCTGGTGCCTAATGCCAGCGTAGGCATTGCTGACTGGTTGCCTTCACCAGTGATGTTTCCTTTTCCTGCTGCCTAGAGTTACAGCCCTTCTCACAGCCACTTCCCCCCTGGGTCTACAGGTGTGCTTCCTCTGTAGTTGTTTGGGGGCTTCCTCTCTCCAAGTATTTGTTCCCACCTCAGAAATTACCAGAGTGAATTGCATCCTTTAAGTTAGGATACATACAGATCATGTCACCTGAGAAAGGATGTGTGCTTTGATTCTTTCAATACTAACCTTGGGAGAAAGGTACTTTATCTCTTCTAGAGCTGGTGTCACCACTTGACTAAACCACTCATATCTTTAAAAAGCACTGTGAATTAAAAATTATCCTATACTTTTGAGTTTTAACTTTATATTTTTTGCGGGGAAGGAGGTCTTTTTGAGATGGGGTTTCCCTGTAGCACAGGGCTCCCTTTGTAGACCAGGTTGACTCAATCTTACAGAGATCCACCTGCCTCAGCCCTCAGGAGGGCTTGGATAGAGCATGCAACACTACGCCCAGCTCTCCCATTTTATTTTTAAGGATTTCCCTTGGCTGGAATGGTAGGCTCTAGAATACATCTTACTGCTTTCTCTCATAGGTCTTCTTCCCCTGCGGGACATCATTCCCCTATATCTTCTAGACACCACTCATCGTCCTCACAGTCGGGATCATCTATTCAAAGACATTCTCCTTCTCCTCGTCGGAAAAGAACTCCTTCACCATCCTACCAGCGTACGTTAACTCCGTCTTTACGGCGTTCTGTTTCTCCTTATGCTTCGCATTGCTTGTCATCTCCTCAGAGAAAGCAAAGCCCTCCAAGACATCGCTCTCCCATTCGAGAGAAAGGGAGACATGATCATGAACGAACTTCACAGTCACATGACCGGCGGCATGAGAGGAGGGAAGGTATGTGCTGCATTTGAGCTTTTTTAAAAAAAGTGGTCTTGTACTCGAATGTATACTTTCTTTCTCAAAGAATTGGGCATCCATATTGTTATATAGGGGGCAGAGGAGGCTTATTACAGTAAATCTTCTGTAACACAGACTAGGGCAATAGCAAATGCTTTAAACACACAGAAATGTAAAGTGTTAAGTATTATGGACATGTGGGCATTTATAGTTATGCTAAGTTCGTACTATCTTTTAAGATGTTTTACTGAGTACTTTTGGCTATCTGGTTGTTAACGTGTCTCTTTCAATTTCTTTTTAAAATTTTTATTTAATGTGTCTCAGTGTTTTGCCTGCATGTATGTAAGTGCACCTGTGCATATAGTACGGAGACCAAAAGAGGGTATTGGATCCCCTAGAACCTGAGTTACAGAGGCTTCTTAGCTACGACATTGGTGCTGGGAACTGAACCTGGGTCTTCTAGAAGAGCAGTCAGTGCTTTTAATGCTGAACCATCTCTCCAGCTCCTCTTTCAATTTCTTAATATTTTTTTAAAAGTCAAGGAGGGAAGGTGAGCTGGGGATATGGTTCAGTGGTAGGGCACTTGTCTGGCATTTGTGAAACCTTGAGGTTTATTCCCCAGCACCACAGGGGGTGAAAGAAAGGAAATTACCAATCAGGGAGCAGAATTTAAAAACACTGGAAAATTTAATAAAGGAGTGAGGCTGGGGGAACTTCCAGCAGGTCAGTGCAGTTAACATGTAGAATTTCTAGTGTAAGTCACAATGGAGCAGTAAGCAAGAGTCTTGGATGTGGCCCCTGCCGTATGTGAGGTCCTCGGTTTGACTCCCAACACCTCAATAAAAGAACTAAGCCACCAGTTTTCCTTTCCAGATCTGAGAATTGAGTTAATGTTGAATATTCTACTCCCAATTCTGACTAAGATGCTGTACAGTCATCTTATCTCTTTCTGTATTTTGTATGTGTGTGTGTGTGTGTGTGCGCTATATGCATATATGTGTTCATATGTGTGCACATGTGTATATGTGCCTGTGGAGGCCAGAGGTTGTTACCGAGTGTTTTCCTCTGCTGTGCTTCATCTGTTTGTGCTATCACCTGGTCTCTCTCACTGAATCTGCAGCTCACCAGTAGGCTAGACAGCCTCTTCCTGTCTCTTCCCCCCAACCTTAAGGTTACATACACATGCCCATATCTAGTTTATTTTTATTATTTCTTTATATTGTCTCTTTTTCTATGAGAAACATGAACTGCTTCTGTAATAAAATCTTAAACGCTCTGCATGAAATATGTCTAGTATTCTGAAGCTGTATAAATGTAATTAGAGTTGATTTCCAAAATTGTGTTACAGAAACAAGAGGCAAAAGGGATAGAGAAAAGGACACTAGAGAAGAACGCGAGTATGAGCAGGATCTGAGCTCTTCTCGAGACCACAGAGATGAGAGAGAGTCCCGGGATGGCCGGGACCGGAGAGATACAAGAGACCGCAGAGAACTGAGGGACTGCAGGGACGTCCGGGACTGCAGGGAGATGAGAGACTACAGCAGAGACACCAAGGACAGCCGCGACCCCAGGGATTCGCGGTCAGCTCGGGATGCCCATGACTATCGGGACCGTGAGGGCCGGGGTGTCCACCCGAAGGAAGATGCATACCAGGAGGAGTCTCGGAGTTACAGCAGAAACCACTTGAGAGAAGAAAGTTCCCGTACTGAGATGCGGAATGACTCGAGAAATGAGTCCCGGAGTGAAATCAGGAATGACCGGATGGGCAGAAGTAGGGGCAGAGGGCCAGAATTGCCCGAAAAGGGTAAGGAAGGTTTGGCCTTGTTGGTGAACTGTTTCTTGTATATTCATGTAGAAAGCATTAAATCTCTTAAGATTTCTTTTCTAAATACATCATTATATACATTAATTCTTAGCATTTTCTGAAAGAAACTTGCAATGACTTAAATTTGTGATCTCCCCTATAAACTCTATATTAGAATTACTAATTTAAGCAATGAAATGTAAGTGGAGCTGGCTGTCATGGCCACCTATGGATCAATGTGGAGAACTATGAAGTACTATGAAAAGTGCTACATTCAAATGATAGAATCACAAGAAGGTAGTTTCTAATAAACTGTATAACATGTATATGTAACAAAATAGTCATTCAAGTAGACTTAAAATTGTGTATTTCGAAATTGATGTCAAAATGATTGATTGATGTATTTTCAGTATTTGTACTTGCTGCAAATCATCACATACTAGGATCTTGAATCATCATTCTTCACCCAAATAACTTTGATATATTTTTGACTGCCTCCAAACTACTGAGACTTACTGTCTTTTTCTTAATCTGGTCAAATATTATTGCATGATAAGGGTTTTCCACCATTTGTTCAACCATTCACCACTGAGACATTTGGGTACTTTCCAGTGTGGTGGCTATTGTGAATACAGTTACTGGGAACATTCTTTTTCCTATCTCCTTGTTTTTCTGAGGCTGTGTCACTGGAAGCGTAGGTTGCCTTTTATCTCTTTCTACTTCCATAGTGTTTCAGATGCTGGAATATAGGCTTCTACATCCACGCCTGCCTCCCACATCTTTTAATAATTTTTAAAAATTGAGATACCACTCATATATATATATATGGTACTGCTTTAATTTGACAACATGCAGTGGTATCTCAATTTTTAAAAATTATTAAATATATATATATCTTTCACTTTTTTTCATGATTTATTGGTCTGTGAGTTAGATATGGAGGGATGTTTTTATGTCTGTTTTGTTGTTTGGTCATTCTTCTTGCTTTATGTTCCCATTATATGGTATCCTTATCTGCAGAAAAAACTTGCTTAGCTTACTCTAGTCAATCATTAGACAACCTGAGTTTTCTGATACCCTTAATATTTTTTCAGCAGTAATTAACATGTTTTGGAATACCTAAAAACCTTTGTAATGTTTTGAAGAAAGATTGTGACTGGAAAGTTTGCTCGACAAGTGCATGTGTTAACTGTGTGAATGTCCCTTGTATAGGAAGCCGAGGCACAAGAGGTTCTCAGATGGATAGCCACAGCAGTAGCAGCAACTATCATGACAGCTGGGAAACTCGGAGCAGCTATCCCGAAAGAGACAGATACCCAGAGAGAGACTCTCGAGAGCAGGCACGGGACTCTTCCTTTGAGAGAAGGCATGGAGAAAGAGACCGTCGAGACAACAGAGAAAGAGGTTTGTCAAATAGACTTACTCTAGTGCCCAACACCTGGGGGATTGTTCTTTAAATGTCACTTTAATCATCAAATAGAGTTTAGGGTCTGTATTTCGATTACATATTTGAAGCTATCCAGATAGTCTTTGTTCCCGTGGAGGAGCAATTATATAAATAGCAAACTGCTAGTATCTAACACAACAGAGTTCAAGAACTAGGGATGCCCTATTGTATAGAATAGCTTACAACTTTAAAGAATGGAGATTAGTGAGTGTCATCACCAGTTAAACCCTTGCAGCTGAGGATCCTGGCTACTCAGTAATGAGCTATGATTAGTAGTTTTATAAAGATTTTCAGAGATCTTGGGGGACAGGGGAGAAAAGGGAGAGAGAGGGTGAGGGGCTGAATATGAGGGAAGAAGAGTGATAGTGCTGAAAATTGTCCAGAAAAACTTGATGTATGACTGAAATATAAATATATATATGAAGATTTCATTTTCAATTATGTGTATGTTTTACCTACATGCATGTATGTATGTGTGCCATGTGCATGCCTAGTACCCATAGAGGCCAGAAGAAGGTGTCAAATCTCTTAGAACTGGAGTTACAGATCATTGCAGGAAATACACTCATATACATTAAAGAAAAATAAATAAAAAGGTACCATCTGAATTAGGCCTAAAGATCAAAGAATACTATGCTAGTTACTTTATGTTGCTGTGATAAAAATACTGAGTAAAACAACTTGGGGTGGAAAGGATTTATTTTATCTTACATCTCCTAGGATATAGTTCATCACTGAGGGAAGTCAGGGAAGGAATCTGGAGGTAGAAGCTGAAACACAGTCCATGGAAGAACACTGCTTACTGGCTTAGTCCCCTGGCCTGTGCTCAGCCTGCTTTCTTATACCAGGACCACCTACCTAGTGGTGGCAGTACCCACAGAGGACTGGGACCTCCTACATCACTTAACAATCAAGAACATGCTCCATGGACATGGCCACAGTCCAGTCCAATGGAGAAAATTCCTCAGTTGAGATTACCTCTACCCATGTGTGTCAAGTTGACAGCTAAAGCTATCCAGTGCAATTGACCCTTGCCAACTTGACACACAAACACATCACTCTTAAACAACCATTCCATTTCTTGTCCCCAAGATATAATGTTAATATTGATATCACAATATAAAACAGTGCAACATTAAAAGTCCCACAGTATTTAAAAAATTCGAACACTTTAAATGTTCAGTCTCTTTTTTAAAAGTCTCTTAGCTGTGAGCTCTTGTAAAATCGCAAACAAGTTACATATTCTCTTATTTAGAAAAGAAAGAACTAGGCACACTTAATTAAACCAAAGTCTAGCAATTTAGCTCAGTTTCAGATATCGAGGATTTACTCACAGTCTTTTGTGCTCCAAAGAGCTTGGACAGCTCTACTTCTCTGGCTCTGGTGTCCATAACACAACACAGCTTGCTCATAGGTTCAGGCTGGCTCCTATCCATACCTGCCACTGCCCTTGGTGGTCAACCCAGGGTTCTGATATCTCCAGTGTGTTGGGATCTCCATTTCAACCGAGGCCGCACCTTCACCAATGACCTATCCTTACTGCTCACTGTATGAAGCCTCAGATTCACTCCACAACTCCTTCATGCCTTCAATACCAGTACCATCTAGAAGACTTACATATTGCCAGGTTCTGCTACCAGTTTGATGTGCAGCCTTGGTCCCCTCTGGACCATAGTTTCTGTGTGCTGACCCTGAGAAAGTACTTCCCCAAAAGATTTCATTCAGTGATGCTGATCTCTTGTTACTGATTTTTTTTTCAGCCCTTGCTAACCAGCATCAATTATCTCAGTAAAGCCCAAAAGATTTCATTTCCAAGAATAATTAACTCAAAATATATCACAGAAATATCCCTGCTAGAGTCTTTTTTTCTCTTTCAAGCTTCATAAGCCTGATCTCAATTGTCTATACCCCCAAGTTCCTGCAGAATAACTCACTGAGATCCAAGCATTTTTCCAGTCCAAAGCTTCGAGAACTTCTACATTTCTCCCAGACACATAATGGTCAAGTCCATCACAGCAATACCACAGTCTTGGTACTAGTTTCTGTCCTAGTTGTTTTCTGTTACTTTGATAAAAACACTAACTAAAACAAACTTGGGGAGGAAAGGGTTTATTTTATATTAACATCTCCCAGGTCACAGGTTCATCATTGAGGGAATCCAGGGCAGGATCATAAACATAGAGGAATGCTGCTTTCTGGCTTGCTTCCTTGACCTGTGCTCTGTCTACTTATACAACACAGGACCACCTGCAAAGGGGTGGCACCACCTACAATGGCCTGGACACTCCCATGTCACTCACTAGTCAAGAACATGCCCCCACAGACAAGAACATAGTCCAGTCTAATAGAGGAAATAACTCAGTTGAGGTTCCCTTTACCCACATATGTCAGGGTGACAGCTGAAGCTATCTATCACAAACACATTTGCTAGTAGGGACAGTAGAAAAGTTTTTACAGGGCTGGGGAGAGATGGCTCAGCAGTTAAGAGCACTAGTTGTTCTTGCTAAGGACCCAGGTTCAGTTCCCAGCACCAACATGGAGGCTAACAGCCATCTATAACTCCAGTTATAGGGGGTCTCACACCCTCTTCTAACCTCCGTATTGTACAACACAGGTGCACTTACACACATGTAAGGCAGTACACTCATACACATAAAATAAAACAAAAAAGAAAAATATGTTACAGGGAGAGGTAGGATATAAGCAGACATAAAAGACTGAGAGACCCATGTGCTTTAGAGTACCAAAAATTGTGTGGTTAGAGTAGAGGTTTTGTATAACTGATAGTGAAGGAGCTAGGGAGGGACTAATGAGGGACTATAGGACAGACTCTAAGTGACGTAAGAAGCCAGACTGAAACTTTTAAACTGATTGCTTTTTCGCTGCCTACAAAATAACTGCTCTTAAGCGGACGGATAAAATCTAGTTTTCATTAAAAACATAGTAGACATCTAGTAGGCAAACTGAAAGTAAAGATACTAACCACTTTAAACTCTTGATTATGTTGTCATTTGAGCAGAGTTGATGAATTTCCACATTAATAGACTGACTGTAGTGATGGAGACTGGAAAAGAAATGTTCTAGTGGGCCTGGAGAGATGGCTTCTCAGTTACGAGCCCTATCTGCTCTTGTAGAGGTTCCAGGTTCAATTCTCAGCACTCACATGGCAGCTAATAACCGTCAGTAACTCCAGTCCCAGGGGATAGGACACCCTCTTCTGATCTCCTTAAGAATTGCAGAAATATTCTAGAATGAAATTGATGGTACCTAGAAATAATGGGATTTGAATTATTTAGAAGTTTCCAACTTCTGTGAAAGAAGGTGTCTTTTATCAAGGAAATACATGAGGAGAAGCCTATCTTCAAAGAACACATTTAGGGCAAGGTAGCAAGGAAGACAGTTTAGGCATGTTACTGAACCATTTTTATATCCTTTGTATTTTCTTTTAAAATGAAGGGTGTCTCATTTTGGCTGGGAACATAAACGTTTTATCTATCAAGAAAGTAACTTGAACGGTCTGTCTTCTGATGTTGCATATTCAGGGTTTTCAAATACCAGTTGCTCTAAGGTTTCAGTGTTGGTTTTTCAGGTTATTTCATAATTGTGATTTTGGTTATAATTACCAAACCAGAAATTCAACAGAAACATGGGTATATTGCATTTTGGAAATCCAAATTATAATACAGTAGATCCATTTTAAATAGAAACTGCTTTCAGCAAAAATGAAAACATTTGAGAAAAATAGACTTTTAGTTCTGATATTCTAATGGATCTATTGTCTTATTAACTGCCAAGCTACCAACATCACTTCTGGCCCATAATTTCTATTTTTTAAGAAGAAGTAGAAAATATTGAATAGAACTTCATTTTGTTTTAATATTAAAATTAAGTGAATTTTGAAATTATACCTATAACCTCTAGGTAGTAAATACAGACAGATTAATCCTTTTTCATTAGTGATAAGGAAAGGAAATTCAAATTACTATATTGAACTTGAAATATTCTAAAATTATCTGCTTAATAACTTGGTATTAGATGTTCCAGTTTCCAGCCTGTTGAGTATACTGTAAGCATGATTTCTTGTTTAACCAGCCATCAGACATTACTATGTGATATGAAAATAGTGCCCTGGATCATAGTTGCTTTAAAGTTGTCTGTGTCTGTAGGAAGGGTCATGTCTGTAGCACACAATTTTTTATCTCAGACTACTTTCCTGCTCAGCCATGTATTCAGTTTCTCTGTTTGATTCATGTATAGATTGAGAAAGAGTAAAATGTTAAGTTAGTTATTATAAATATATCAGTAGTATGAAACTTTTTACATTTGATTGTTCTAAGGTTTTTAAATATCACTACCCTTAATTCTAGCTTATTAGAGATTAATATTGCAGCTGCGTGCTGTGACGTGTGTTCTATGTTTTTTTTTTCACATGATGGCTATATTGTGATGTGTTGTGTATATCTTGGGCTGAAGTTAAGATTATGACTTACAGGGATTTTTCTCCTTCAGCTGCTTTGTTCCATAGCTCCTGCCGCCCATGTCCTTTGCCACCAGTGCTCTCAGGTCCTTAGGGGACAGACAAGATAGGTGAAGGGTGGAGGCAGCCGAAAGCAGAGTTGAAGCAGTGGGCTGGAGGCAGGGTAGAAGTATGCAGAATAAATGCAGGAGGCTGGGAGTTGACCAGGAACACAAAACATGGTAGTTAGAGGACAAATGCAAATTATCTTTAAGAAAAGGTGATTGCTCAGGTGGTTAAATTAAGAGTAAATGTAGTACCTGATGTTTACAGTGTTGTTGGTATGACCTGATACTCTATACTTAAATAAAGTTTAAGAGATGCCATTCTCTAGGTTACCTGCCAAATTAATCTTGGATGAAACTTGGTTTTCGTTTGTAGATCAAAGACCAAGCTCACCAATTCGTCACCAGGGAAGGAATGACGAGCTTGAGCGCGATGAAAGAAGAGAGGAACGAAGAGTAGATAGAGTGGATGAAAGAAGAGAGGAGCGGGCTAGAGAGAGAGATCGGGAACGGGAGCGAGAGAGGGAGCGGGAGAGAGAGAGAGAGCGGGAGCGGGATCGAGAAAGAGAAAAAGAAAGAGAGAGAGAGCTAGAAAGAGAGCGTGCCAGAGAGCGAGATAGAGAACGAGAGAAAGAGAGGGAGCGGGAGCGGGAGAGAGAGAGGGATCGTGACCACGATAGAGAGAGGGAAAGAGAGAGGGAGCGGGATAGAGAAAAAGAACGGGAACGAGAGAGAGAAGAAAGGGAGAGGGAGAGAGAACGGGAAAGGGAGAGAGAGCGAGAGCGGGAGCGAGAAAGGGCAAGAGAAAGAGAGAAAGAACGTGAACGTCAGAGAGAGTGGGAAGAGCGGGGGCGGGACGACCGTAGAGAGAAGCGAGAAGATATCCGAGAAGACCGGAACCCTAGAGACGGCCACGAGGAGAGGAAATCCAAGTGAGAACAGCCCAGCCTTGTGCCCCAGCCAAGAGCTCAGAAGTCTTACCAGTGCTTTCCTCCTCTGCATGTCCCCTGTTTCAGATGTGTGTGTGTGTGTGTGCGCACTCGTACTTGGTGCTTGGAATGTTATTTCTAGAAAAATAATTTTGAATTCTATTTATGGAACCTAGGACTTTTAAGCTTCTATATTAGTCTGTTTTCTATTCTGTTTCCCTTTCCCCACATTAAAAATAATGTAAACCTTGGAGATGTTTGTCTAGCATAGGTAGGCATGTTCTTCTTCCCTCTGACCTCATTAGTTCTGTAACCCTTTAAAAATATTTTATTTTATTATAATGTATGTGAATGTATTATCTGCATGTGTCTAAGTGCACCTGTGTCATGCAGTGCCCATGGTGGTCAGAAGAGGGCATTGGATCTCGAACTATGTGGGTGCTGGGAATTGAACCCAGGTACTCTGCAAGAGCAGTCAGTGCTCTTAACCACTGAGCCATCTCTCCAGCCCCTAGTTCTGTAATTTTAAGGTTAGAAATTCTGAAATCTTTAAGTCTTATCTAGTTCTGTGCTTTGGTTAAATTTTTTTTCATGCCTCTACTATCTTATACTAGCAGATTTCTGATTTTTTGATGGCTAACCAACCCAAAATTGAACCTAGCCCTGTAACAAAAATTCGTAACATGAGGTTGCCGCTTTCATCTTCATTGTCTTTTGGGCTCAGTCCTTTGAATGTATCTAGAACTTTTTATGAAGCATTGTTTTATGTAGGTTTACTGAATTCCATGGTGTTTGCTTTATTCTAATCTTAGGTTCTTTTCTTAAAAGGACTTTAAATTGCTCTCTCGTGTTTTAAATTTCACTTTATTTTAACGTAATAGGTGTTCCTTGCTGGGTTAACAGTTTACCCCTAAAGTGAGTGGTTTAAATAACCACTCATGATTCATTTCACCCAGACTCAGCAGAGCAGGTCCTCTCCTCTCTCACTTGTCATTACTGATATGTCTTCACTTGGCAGTCCACTTAGGCTATGTGGCTGGGTTGCCTTAGTCACATGTAGGCAGTTTGAGCCCCTTACTTCTTGTGACCTTTCAGCCTGTAGTGTACCACAGTCTGTCTAGCACAGAATGGTGACATCCCAAGAGAACAAAAGCTGAAGCCGTTTATACAGTGTCACCTTCACCTCACTCTCGTCACATAGGAAATCACCAAGCCAGCTCAGATTCAGACAGTAACTAGGCCACTGCGGCAAGGAACTGCACAAGTCAGAGCCTGTGGTTGTCACTCTTCACCTAGGGATGTTCCCTTGCTCACATGTCTCCCCCACCACTCTTGCTCACATGTCACAGTCTACATACAGAGCTGTCCAGGAGGTGTGTGCACAAAGGGTATCCCTCAACTGTTGACTGTCATGTCTGTTGTTTGTTTAAAAAATGTAATGACTATATGAGAAAACAATAATCTACATGTGATCTAAAAACCACAAATCACTTTGTTTAGTTACAGAAACTATAGTGAATATGTAAATTATTTTATCGATTGGTCATTAAGCAAGTAATTTAGTTTTAAGACGGTGAGAGGAGCTAATTTTTATACTACACCCACAATATGCCTGCCTGGCCCTGGACTTAGAACATAACCTTATTCATCACTTCGATTTTATGAGAAAGACTTTCATTTTTTCCTCTCAGAAGCCAAGACTCAGTGGCTTCAAGGAACTAACTTAAGGGTGCATGAAAGTGATGTCACTCTACGTTAAACTCAGCCTTTTAACTCCCACAATCTTCTGTTCATTTTCTCAGCGTGAAGCAGATAAAATTGACAAAATTTGTATTATAGAATACACTATTATATTGATTCCTCTGCTGCATGTTACCAGCTTGTAGTACTGAGATCTAGCAAGTTTCCCCTGAGTGATTTGTATGTTTAATGAAAGAAATGTTCTTCCGGATTTTTAATCTGCAATTATAGTTTTAACAAAGGAAGTAAAAGAAATTAAGTGCTCTGTGCTCTTTGTGTCATACAGCTTTGACAACATTGCTTTCCTGTAATTTAAGTTCTGCTTACATTAAAGAAATTCAGGTTTAAAAGCATAGGAAAGAATCTCTTTTCACTGTCTGTAATTTTGTAACTTGTATTTGTTTGCCCAAATTTAGGAAGCGCTATAGAAATGAAGGGAGCCCCAGCCCTCGGCAGTCCCCGAAGCGCCGTCGTGAGCATTCTCCTGACAGTGACACCTACAACAGTGGGGATGACAGAAGTAAGTGTGGTCTGTGTGCGTGCTCACAGGAGCATGCTCAGACGTCAGTTACGGCCCATATATAAGATTTTTAGATGTCCTTTCTCCCCCACCACTACATGTTTCTTTAGTGACTGAAGTATGTGCTAGAAATGGCATTTTATCACATTGGCACTTCACACTATTTACAGTGAAAGCATGTTTCTATCTTTATTGAAAGTATTGCTGTTATAAAAGTTTTGAAATAAAAGTAAGAGTTTGTCCTGTGTGATGCTCTGTTTACTGACCTAGTGAAGATGTGGTTACTTTTATTTTTTTCCCTGTAGATGAAAAGCATAGGCTCTCGAGCCAGGTTGTGCGGCCACAGGACTCTCGATCTGTCAGCCCATCACACCTTGCAGAAGACAGGCAGGGCAGGTGGAAAGAGGAGGATCGCAGATCAGAACGAAAGGAGAGTTCAAGGCGCTATGAGGAGCAAGAACTCAAAGAGAAGGTTTCTTCTGTTGATAGACAGAGAGAACAGACAGAAGTCATAGAAAGCTCACGTGCCCGAGCACAAGACATGATCAGCCACCACCAGTCAGAAGATCGTGATGTACCTGACCGAGCCCATGATGAAAATAAGAAGAAAGCGAAACTTCAAAAGAAGCCTATTAAGAAAAAAAAAGAGGATGATGTTGGATTAGAGAGGGGCAACACTGAGGCCTCTGAAGATGGTCAAGTCTTTTCACCAAAAAAAGGACAGAAGAAGAAAAATATTGAAAAAAAGCGTAAAAGGTCCAAAGGTGACTCCGATGTTTCTGAGGAAGAAGCAGCTCAGCAGAGTAAGAAGAAAAGAGGCCCCCGCACGCCCCCTCTGACAACCAAGGAGGAATTGATTGAAATTTCCAATGATAAGGATGGCATTCTAGAGGATCCACTAAAGAAGGAAGAGACAGCCTTTAGTGACTGGTCCGATGAGGATGTGCCTGACCGTACAGAGGGAATGGAGCCCGAGCACACTGCTGCGTCTGTCACTCCTGGGAGGACCCCTTCCCCCCTGTCTTCTCTTCTCCCCCCTCCCCCTCCTGTGGCCACGGCCGGTCCAGCAGCTGCTGCTCTTGTCTCTGCTGCTGCTGCCACCGCCTCTGCCACCACCTCCAACTCTGTCACGGCCTCCAGTACCAGCACTGCTTACGCCAGTGAAGACTCACATAGAAAATGCCACAGGACACGAGTGGAGAAAGTTGAAGCATCTCATGTGAGTGTAGAAGATACACCACATCGCAGGCTTGTGGATCAGAAGAGGAGCAGCAGCCTCGGGAGCAATCGTAGTAATAGGAGTCACACCTCAGGTCGCCTGCGCTCCCCATCCAACGATTCTGCCCATCGAAGTGGAGATGACCAGGGTAGTCGAAAGAGAGTGCTACATAGTGGCTCAAGAGATAGAGAAAAAACAAAAAGCCTGGAGATCACAGGAGAGAGAAAATCTAGGATTGATCAGTTAAAGCGTGGAGAACCCAGTCGAAGTACCTCTTCAGGTAATAAAGTCGAATTATGATCCAGTTAGTGCTTCCTGTGGTAGTATGTTTGGTCCAAATTATGATTCTAAAGGAGTGCCAAACTGGTAATTGTATATGCTGCTGAAATTTTATGTAGCTTCAAAACAAAAACTTAGCCATCTCATTAAACTCTCATCTATTCACATTTTAATACCAACATTATGAAGAAATACTTTCAGTAGTGTTAGCCCTATCGAGATTTTAGTGAGAATTCTTGTTGATAGACCTTACGTGTTTTAACCCGTCCATTCCTGCAACCATTGCTGCCTTTTTGACTACAGAAAATAAGATATGCAAGAGATTAAAGAATGATCCCAGTTGTGCCTGGTTTATGATGTGCTATTTCAAGATATTGTGGGTCTATAGTGGAAATAGACAAGGAAATTTTTGAGACTATTTTGATTAGCACTTTAGTTGAAAGGATAAATTTTTCCTTTCAACTAGTTTGGATAATATGAAATTGCGTATATAGAATATGGAAATATAAAATATACACAGTGAATATTGAAAAACTATAGAAAATGGAACAGTAGTAACATTTCAAAGGACTCTAAAATTAGCATTTTGTTTCTGTTTATGTTAATTTTATATATGGCTTATTCGTTTTAGATCGCCAGGATTCCAGAAGCCACAGCTCAAGAAGAAGCTCTCCTGAGTCAGATCGGCAGGTCCATTCGAGATCTGGGTCATTTGATAGTAGAGACAGGCTTCAAGAACGAGATAGATATGAACATGACAGAGATCGGGAGAGAGACAGAAGAGATACAAGGCAGAGGGAATGGGACCGAGAAGCTGATAAAGACTGGCCGCGGACCAGAGAGAGGGAGAGATTGCGGGAACGAGAGAGAGAGCGAGACAAGAGAAGAGACTTGGACAGAGAAAGAGAGAGACTGATTGCTGACTCCACAGAAAGGGACAGAGAGCGAGAGAAAACTTTTGAGACATCTTCTCAAGAATCCGTGAAACGTAGCGAGGCAAAACTGGAGAGTGAGCATGACAGAGACGTAGACAGCAGCTCCCGGGACTCTGTGGCTGTGGATAAGGAGAGAGTGGACAGAGACCTGGGGTCTGTGCAGGGGTTGGAAGATGTGAGTAAGGCCGAGAGAATGGAGAGCCTGGAAGGTGAGCAGCCCCCTTTCCTGCTACACGGCTTTTATCCTTTTTCTTTTCCTGAGGGACATTTTCTTTTGACAAGTCATCCAGGATAAATAGGTGAATTGACTCCATTCTTCTACATGTGAAGTAAATCCAAAAGGAAAGTCCTATGATGTTTTAAAAAAAAGACATTCATCTCAGTATCATCAAGGCAACTTTGGTACAGCTTTGGTACAGATAAGCTTACAACATAAAAGAAGTAATGATTGAAGTAAAAAAGTAGGAACATAAAGAGAGATCAAAGAATAAAGAAATCAGTTCCATTAAAATTAAAGACTACATAGGTACACTGTCAGCTGGGTGTGATGGCACACACATAGTCCTGTCACTGGGGAGACATCATGACTTCAAAATCACTCTGACCTACATAGAACCACTCTGTCTCAGTACATACATGCATATACAACAAAAATTGAAGTGAGGAGTCAAACAGCTCATTAGTGATCCCTGTTTTCTAGGGCTGTTGAAAATAACATATGCTGTAACACCACTCCCTGAAACTGTATTTGATGGCAGATTACAGGTACTCTCTATCTTGGAATAAGAACACAGAGAGGTTCACAGCAGCCATGTGGCCCGGTCAGAGTCAGTCTGGAATCCATGAAACCTTAGTCCCCACTGCCTCTACGCTCATCCCACTCTGCCACCAACTGAATCATTTTAGGGAGAAGGGACAATGATTCCATTCACAAGAGGGTTTTTACAATGATTAAGTTATACCGAAGTTTAGATCTCCTTTAGAACCATGACTCATGATTTCGTGTTATTTATACTCAAAATTAAGGTGCAAATGTAATGAGAAGAAGGTTGGAAATATTTTTTATGAGTCAAATAGTTGAAAATACATCTAACAGGTGGCACCTTGGGCTAACCTGTAACCAAGAGATGGAAGCATTCACCTTTAAAGGTAGTGAATTTTACTATAGCCCAAATACTGTCATATGGCAAATCTGAGTGTTGCAGAGTGTCCCCCACAGTCCACTAGACACACTGACACAAGCCTTTCCGGTCTCACCTGTCTTTCTCCATAGTCTTCCTCTTCCCTTCATCCTCTCTTTCAGTCTTAATATACCCTATTACTTGCCTTATGAAGCTTTCTCGTCTATACACATCCTGTATCATAGTTACTTTTCTGGTTTTTTTCCCTTATTATACTGTGTTCCTTTTTATGAATCATAGCTTTCATCCTTTGTCAACAACACTGTCTCCACGTAGTATTCCTTCTGAATTATAACGTATATCTAATATATATAACCTTACTTAGGTTAACAGGGGAATGGCTCCCCTGAGAATTCTTCTGAAAACTTTACCTCCTCAGTATTCATATTATTGTTCTGACATAGCCTCTCCAAGCCTATAGTTTTATTTGTCATATTAACATTTGGCTTATATAGTAAAATTCTAATCTTTTGAAAGGTGAATCATTACATCTCACTTATCTGATTAACTGTTGTGGTATGCTGTCTGTTATGTAAAAATTTAACAAAAAATATTTCTACTTCTGCTTTCATCACATTACATTTTCACCTTAGTTTTGAGTATAAGTAACATCAGGTCATTTTCTATGGCTTCAGTAGAACAACAACCTTGGGATATAATTGAATATAATTGAACTAATCATTATAATAGTTCTTTTGACTGGAATCACTGTCCCTCTTCCTAAATGTATTATTTCTTTATTCTGACCACAGGTAATATAGCATAAATATTTAGGAGTGAATCATCTGCTATATTGTGTAAATATTTTATTAATTAATTAATTTTGTTGTAGTTGTTTTAGTTTGTTTTTTTTGTTGATTATTTGTTTTGTTTTATTGAGACAGAGTCTTCCTGTAGCCAGGGCTAGCCTGGAACTCACTATATAGGCCAGGCCAGCACTGTTTGACATGTATGCACTTACATAAACAAAACACTCATGTACATAAAAATAAATTTTTAAATCTTAAGAAATATTTATTTTTAAAGTATATTATTACAACATTCTTCTGAAAGTTTCATTCATTCATTAAAAGAAAGCACTGAGATAGAGAAGTGGGATTGCCAGGTAGTGGAGACTTAATAGCAGTTGAAAATTTGTATTTTACTGTTATTCATGTAATGAGCCAAGTATTGTAACTAAAATTTGAGTAAAAGTCATTTTGAAATAGATTTAGAAATTTTTTTAATGAGTTTAGGTAAAGAACTTATTGCAGCTTTAGAAGTTGGATTTTCCTGAATGTTAAAGTTGTATTATAAACTTTAACACACACAAAAAGGTATGACGGTGGGAAGGGGACTTGCTGAGGGGCCTTCGGGAGAGAGAGGGGATGAAGTGGGGAATGAGGAGAAGACTAAAATTCATTATGTAGATGTTTGAAATTGTCAAACATTAAAATTAACACAGCACACATAATTGTGAATTATATTATTTCTGATATTTTAGCTATAATTGCTGCCATTTTGTATCCTCAGCACTAAAAATAAACTTAAATAGCTAATTTTTAGTTTTCAAGTTTTAAAGGCATGGTGACACATGCCTTTAATCCCAGCACTTAGGAGGCAGAGGCAAGCGGATCTCTTGAGTTCAAGGCCAGCCTGGTCTACATAGTGAGTTCCAGGCCAACTAGGGCTTCAGGGAGACCTTGCCTCAAAAAGACCAAAGAAAAAAAATGTTTTATTTTTCAGTAATTTTTTTGAAATTATCAGGTATAAACTAAGAAATGTTTTCTGATTAAAAAAAACAATACTTTTCACACTCTTTTAGTGTGTGTACCAGTGTGCCTCTATCTTTCTGGTTGACTTATATAACCCTTTTAATGCTTTTTTTGATATGAACTTAATTTGTCTCTTTAGTAGGAGATGATGAATCCAAGTTAGATGATGCGCATTCATTGGGGTCTGCTGCTGGAGAAGGCTATGAGCCTATCAGTGACGATGAACTAGATGAGATTCTGGCAGGTGATGCAGAAAAGAGAGAGGAGCAACAGGATGAGGAGAGGATGCCAGGTAATCAATCGCAGAGCGGTTCAGACATAAAAAGCATCTGATTTATGGTATGAAAGAAGTCTTTTTATCCTTATAAAGGCACTTTGAAGTTATGCGTGCTAGCACACGCCTTTAATCCCAGCACTTGGGAGGCAGAGGCAATACTGTGAGATTGAGGCCATCCTGGTCTACATCGAAGGTTTCAGGCCAGCTGGGGCTACAGGGAGACCCTGTCTCAAAAAGACAAACAAAATCAAGAACAAAATACAACCTCAAAACTTCTCATTTATGTTTTAATTAAGGAAGGCCATTGGAAAGAATACTATAGGCTGTGTGTCTGTTTATTTTTAAGTAGACATTGCCTATGAAAGAGCCTCATGAGGAAAAGCAGAATTGTAAGATTTCTTTTCCGGAGTTTAAGATTCATATTACATGACCTGAAAGCTAGCCAAATATTGATTGCATGACAGTGTCTGGCATGACAATTATATTTTACAGTGCTTTACAACTGTAGGGGCCCAACCCAGCTTTTTTAACAACTTTTCAAAAATATATAATAGTTTAAATTTTGTTTGAACACTGCTTATATAACTCCTTTCTCAGATTTGTAAATTTGGTAATTGTGATTTACCTGTGTGTTGTGCATTGTATGTGCTCACCTGTGACTACCACAAAGCAACACCCCTGACACTTGGAGGGAACACACCATCCAGCTTACTAAAAAATCATCTCTAAATTACTAATGATACCTAGGACAAAATAAATGCTATGTAATTACCAGCCTCTACTGTTTAGGGTAGAATGACATGGGAAACGGTTTGTACTTGTTCAGTATACTCTTTTTATACATTTTTCTCTCTTTTGTTCAAATGCATACTGTATTTCTCTGTAGTTGAGGCCACTCTTTCTTTTTCACATTTAGTGTATGTATGTGGTGGCGGGGGGGAGGGGGTACTCATGTACCAGGTACTAGTGGGGAGGTGAAAAGACAGCCCGTAGAAGTTGATTCTGGCCTCCCATCATGTGGATCCTGGGAATCAAACTCCTGTTGACAAGGTTGATGGCAAAAGCCTTACTTGCTGAACCATCTTGCCAGTCAATTCTGCTATTTGGGAAATAAAACCCTGTTGTTTAACTTCACAGATCCATTAGATGTAATAGATGTGGATTGGTCTGGTCTGATGCCAAAGCATCCAAAAGAACCACGAGAGCCTGGAGCTGCCCTCCTGAAATTCACGCCTGGAGCCGTTATGCTGAGAGTTGGAATTTCTAAAAAGTTGGCAGGTTCTGAGCTGTTTTCTAAGGTCAAAGAGACATGTC
The DNA here is from genome assembly GCA_035773235.1 of Eospalax fontanierii. NCBI lineage: Eukaryota > Metazoa > Chordata > Mammalia > Rodentia > Spalacidae > Eospalax > Eospalax fontanierii. The sequence goes on from CM069524.1 coordinate 83,213,058, forward strand.
AAAGTCTTTTAGAAAAACCCAAAGGTAATTTCACTTTGCCTTAACTATGTAATATTGCTTTTAAGTATTAAGATACTTTTTAAAAGGATTTTGTTTGCCTTGTAGAACTTACTGTCTGAGAAACTTTTAAGGAATTATTTTGTATGTATTATTTACTGTTTATGGTCAAAATTCCTTTCTTAAATTTATTTGAAAAAGGTTTAATTCTGCAGAAAAGTTGTAAAAGTAGTAAAATGAGCTTTCTATATCAAAATTACTTTTTAAAAAATATTTTTTGAGTTTTTGTACATTTCATATAGTAGATCTTAATCAAATTAAACTCCCTCCTCTATCCATCCCCTCGCTAGATTCCATGTGCTCTATCATATGCGTTAAATCCTGTTCTCAAAATTACTTTGGAGGGTTGAGGGTATAGTTCAGTGGCAGAGCATGTGCACACAAGGTACCAGGCTTGGTTCCAGCACCAAAAGTGAGAGAAAGAAAACTGATTCTTACAAGATAAGTTCATATGTCAAAATGTGCAGTGTTTGTGTCCAGGCCTAAGGAAGGCAGAACTGTGAACTCAGTGTTCTGTGTTTCCAAGCAAATTGGGTGTCTTGACAACCTTTTTACCCTGCAAACAGAGGATTGTACCCAAATGCAAATGTCTAGGGTGACCTTTAACCGAATGGGTTAACTTAGTGTGTTGGAATTCCAGCAGGTGCCGCACTTGCCAGCCATCATCTAATCTTTCTATGTGTTCATGTCATACTTAGGAGAGGAAAGAGTTTATTCCAGCTTTTATTTCCAGGTCAGAGTGCATCATTGAGGGAAGTCAGGTCAGGAACTCAAGCAGAAACCACAGAGGAATGCTGCTTACTGGCTTCTTCACTGGCTCATACTCAGCTAGCTCTCTTCTACAGCCCAGCTTCACCTGCCTAGGGTTGGTGCTGCCCCCAGTGGGCTAGACCCATCCATAGCAATCATCATTAAGACAGTCTCTTACAGACATGGCTATCGGCCATTCTCTTCTAAGCAACTCTTCAGTTGAGGGTCTCTCTTTTCAGGTGACTCCAGGTTGTGTCATGTTGACAATAAAAACTAACCAGGACAGTCTGAAAGTACTTTTATCATGTTAATTTTTTTACCTTATTGTAACAAATTTAAACTGATCCAGATCCTTTCCATTTGTGAGTCTAGTGTTTTTGCTTTGTTTGTTTTTTAGTTTACTAATACTTTTGTTAATAAAGAGAGACTAAGTAAATGGTCAAGACAAGGAAAAGGAGATAAAAGGTGAAAGCAGCATTATTTAATAATTTTATGTCATGTCCCCAAAAGTAAAAATAAAAATGTAAGTTTTATAGTAATACTGAAAAATTGTTTCATGACTTTCATGAACTCATGTCCTTTTGCCTATTAATGTAAACACTGAAATTTTAATTTTAATATGACTAATAAATTGTCATTGTGAACATGTAGTAACCTGGAAAGTGACCCAAGAAGGGCTCTTGCCCCGTTCTTTCTACTTTGGTTAGATCTGTGACCCTCGGGAAATAGCACCTGGAGACCCTCAATTTCATTAGTAATTGAGGGAGTAAAAGCAGTAAGATATATCTACCTCTACAGCTGTTTGCACCTTTGTGAATGGCGTTCTTCAGTCAAAATCTTGTTATCTTTTGTGAATTATGGAATAAAATGTGAACCTTACTTAATGATGACTTATGACATGAAACCACTATGTTAAACAAAAATTTGATTATTCAACAATCAGACCACTTCTCTTTCTGTCTGCTGTCATGGTTGTGTTAAAGCACTGATAGTTGGTCCTGGATTGCTTTCATGTCGGATGGAACTTAGTTCTGTTTGCTACTGTATCTAGTATCTGTAGTTAACTATTCTGATTGTGCCATTGCCTGCTTTGGTTTTTGATACATAGTGGGCACCTCAGTTTGTGGAATGATTTATGCTGGTGTTGGTGCCCCAACACTTAAGAAGACTATGTACCTCCATGCCATAATAATGGGAGGGAGGAAGGGCACCTAGACTTAAAACAAAAAAGTATATATATACTGAAACTGAAATTCCTTCAGCCAGGTTTACTAATTGTAGTGGATATTTTCTTTTGAGATAGGTTTTCTGGTTATTTTTATTTTTAATCTTTTGTTTTATTTGTTTTTTATGTATATTTTTATTCTATCCTTGGAATAATTTGGTGTTGGTCAATTCAAAACTATAAAAAGGCTAGAAATTTAGCCATATGATGCTTTTTAAGGAAGTTTACTGGTTTTCAGGTCTTTGGCACACATAAAAGGACGTATTCTCCTGTTGTGCAAATAGAAAATAAGGGTGCTGATAAAAAGAATTCTGTCCTAATAGCAATTCTCAAGGATGGATGTGTTCGGTACAGATTTCTCTTGTAATTATGGCTGTAGTGGAAGGGTGGCTGGTGCTTTTGCTTTTGGTCACTGTTATCATTGCTTTGCTCAGAAATGTGTGACTCATCTGAGGAAAGTGTCCTAGTCCAGCTGTGGAGATTCTGATTTTCTCATGCAGTAACTCTGATGAGCGGTTGGGAGGGGCTTGCAACAGTCTTACTCTGTAGGCCCTACTGTCGTGGAGCTTAGTGTATAGCCCACCCTGGCCTCAAACTTGGAGCAGTCCTTCTCCTCAGCCATGCAAGTGCTGCGATTATGCTCAACTTGAAGTTTTTTAAAAGCCCCTCAAATGACTTCAGAGTTTGGGAACTAATTTTGAATTATTGTTTATGTTTATTTACCCTTTGCCCATGGGATATGCCTGCTGACTAGGCATAGAACCTGTTGGCTAGGTGTGTTGATGAGACTAGTTACTTGTTATCTAATCTCATTATTTCTATCTTGCCATTCAGAAAACTGAAATGAGCTGTTAATTCCTCATCCTTCCTAATCAATTGTGTCTATTTACTGTGTCCCTTTGCTGGTTCTAGCAGTGCCTGGTTTGATCTTATAGACATAGAAATAGGCCTGGTGCATTCAAAGTCTGAGCCAGCTTAATTATTTGGATTACTCACTGGTTCTTTTATGTTATTTTCACTTCCTTTTGTTTGTTTATTTTATCACAACCTATTTTTTAAAATCTTTCCTTAGTTATTCTATTTTTTAAGGTTAAAATGTTTTCTCTTTCCCTTGTATGTTATGACTTAAAACTAAGTTACTTAAACTTAATGCGTTGTGCAGGTTTTTATAATGACTTGGATGTCTAAATAACATCTAATTGTGTTCTTAGATGATTTTTTTAAAGAGATCATTGTCTTTGCTGTTACTACATTTGTATCTTGTTATAGAATCCTAAAATGTAAAACTTTAGCTAGTATTTAATGGTAGACAAGATACTGAATTTGATTTAAATATTCTCACTTGAAATTTTCTTCTAAGTCAGTAATTGGTGTCCACATTTTCCCTCTGAAGTCTTCTTTTGTTCCATTTTAAATTTACTATGGCTGTCACACATTAACTTTTTTGTAAAATTAATGTAACTGTTGAAGGTCCCTCACAGAGGAGTCGATGCCACTCGTCGTGGTAAGTCACTCTCTAATGTTACTAATCTGATGAGCCATAGATTTTTAAATTATTAAGTCTATGGAAGTACCATCTTATTTTAGGAAAACTTAATGCATCTTTATTTTTATTGAAAGATACAGACAGCCTTTTTGAGCATGAACTGGGGGCTCTCAACATGGCTGCATTACTACGAAAAGAAGAAAGAGCAAGTCTTCTTAGTAACTTGGGACCATGTTGTAAAGCGTTATGCTTCAGACGAGATTCTGCAATCCGAAAGCAACTTGTGAAAAACGAAAAGGTACTGAAAATTCCAGGGGAAAATGAATAATAGGAATGGCATATATTTTTCTTTTTTTTAAATTTTATTTAGTATTTTTATTTATGTGTATGAATGTATTGTTTGCATGTGTATAAGTTCACCCATGTCATGTAGTGCCTTTGGAAATCAGAAGAGGGTATCAGATTCCCCTGAACTGGAGTTGTAGCCACCATGTGGGTGCTAGGAATTGAACCCAGGTCCTTAGCAAGAATACCCAGTGATCTTAATTGCTGAGCCATCTCTCCAGCCCCCAGAATGGCAGGTTCTTAATCTTAACTGTTCTTGTATCTTTCACACATCTAAAGGAAGCCTTCTGATAAAATTTAAAATCCTATTTATCTGTAGTATTGGTGAGTGATATTTGTTTGTTTCAGGGGGACTGGTTTGAGACAGGGTCATGGTCTCATATAACATCAGCTAACCTGGAACTTGCTTTGTAGACCATCCTACACTGACCTCAGTCTCAGAACAATCCATCCGCCTCTGATTCCAGAATGCATGCCCAAGTGAATGATTGTTTATCTGAAAATTGTCATACCAAATTTTGTGCATAAATATCATCCTGTGATATTTTACATTTGTGAAAAGCTACGTTAGATATTCAAACGTATCAGAATGTATATAAGCATTTATTTGAGAATAATAAAGGGGATTGAAAAGTAAGAGAAAATAAAGATTTGTTTAGATGTGGGAAAGATCTGATGAGAAATTGAAAGAATCTTAGATTTTCTTAAAGTTGGAAAACTGGGGGTTTTATTTTTAGGTGAGTGTGATGGATTTGGGTACTGTGACAAAAGAAAGTTGTAATACAGGGCATAGATAACTAACAGATCCTATGACATACTGTAAAGTTTTAGGTCATAGGTCTTCATTGACCCATCTGAAGAAATAAGTGGAAACTTTCAGATTACTCAGTGTTAAAAATACCAGCACAAGCTGGGCCTGGTAGTTCAACCTGAGAACTCTACTCAGGATGAGATAAGAGGACTTGAGTTTGAGATCAACCTGGGTTAAATAATAAGGCCCTGTTTCAGAGTAAACAAACAGCTGGGCACGGTGGCACATGCCTTTAGGTAGAAGCAGGCCAATCTCAGTGAGATGGAGGTTTACATAGTGAGTTCTAGCCACTTGGAGCTACAAGAGAGACCCTGTCTCCAAAAGACAAACAAAAAAAATCAAAGTAAACAAATTGATAATACACAAGCTGAAAGAAAAGGATACAACTGAAAAACATTGCAGATGCTAGGCAGCTTCATAAAACATACTAATGTTAAGTTCTATGTGAGTATAAAAAAGAAGCACAGAATAGGATGATTTGCTAGGGGAAGTGGTAGACTCCTCTCATGTAACAAAGAGTGGAAAAACGTCAGTCCTATATATTGACACTGTCTCAATTTAGGAGAATGACTTTGAAGTATATAAGTAGAATGCACCTCAGAAAAGAAAGGAGGAGAAGACCAAGAGAACACTTAGTTACTGTAAATGAGTTTAAATGTCATTTTAATATCATCATATTAAAAGTAATCAGTAGTAATTAAAACTAAAATAGGGTTTTTAGTTTTAAATGTTAAAAAAAAGAGAGAGAGAGAGAAACTTTCACTCATAGACAGTCTGTCCTACTGCTAAATACTAAAATAGAAGTCACACTGGCTCTACAGTTTCTTGAGAAGGCTGAGGAAGCAGGAGATCTTCCCAGTTGATCTCATGACCAAGCCCAGGATTGCAAACACACCACAAGAAAACTGGTGGTGATTATCTCCCAGGAAATTGTACATAAAAGTTCTCAAAAATATTGGGAAATCAAATCCAGAAATAGATAAAACAAATCCTATACCACAATCAAATGTGGTTTACCTCAGGAATGATATTCTAAAATTATTCAATGTGATCTGTCATATTAACAGACTGAAAAGGAAAAAAAATACTTGATTCTATCAATCAATAGAAAAAAAGCATTCAATAAAACTTAACATTGCTTTCTAGTAAAAATTCTCAGCATTGCCATTAGAAGGGGTTTTATAAAGAACAGATATAAGCAGGCAGAGTGGCTCAGACTTATAATCCCAGCACCCAGAAGGCCAAGACAGGCAGATTGCCATGAGTTCAGGCTCAGCCTGGAGTACACACTATACTGATAAAATTTTGGTTGCTTTCTCCATGAGATAGGCGCAGGGAAAGGATGTTTGCTGTCGCTGTCCCTATTGAACATCATACTAAAAGTCTTCACATGTTCAACAAGACAAGAAAAAGAAATGGCATGAAAATTGGAAAGGAAGAAGTACAGCTGTTTTAATTACAGCATAATACAATCGCCTCTCATGTTAAGGGACATAACTAAAGGAAGTTTTCAAAGAATCACTTTGGAATTTCTCAAGGAGAGCCACTGCTTAGAACCTTGTGTTCTTTTAAACAATATAAAATCTTCATGGATTTTACTAGAAACATTTCTAAAGCCAAATGTAAATTAAACAACATCACAGGATACAAGGTTGCAGTGAGTACCTGGATTTGAAGAAGTTAAAGAGCAGTAGCCTATAATTGCTTCCAGTAAGTGAAGTACTTATTACAGATCTGATAGAACTTGTACCACAAACTTTAAAACAGATGAAAAAGTTAGCTAGGATCTAAGAAATGGACCAGGTAGGCCTTGTTCATAGATTGTAAAACTCAGTATAGTTGATGTATAGTTGATACTATCGTTCTCCCCAGAGGTGACCTTCAGAATTCTAATAAGAATCCAAGTAGTCAGTCTGTAGAGATAAACAAGCTGATTCTAAAGGCTACATGGAGTCCGTATAGCCCTACCACCCCGTGTGGTAAGTCTCTTCTACAGTTTTCATGGAAGGATGGAGTTGCTAGAATAACCAATATGATTTTTACAAAAAAATAAATAAATAAAATGAATGGGAGGACTTAACTTACTTATTACAGGACTTACTATAAACTTCACAACTTAGGATAATGTGAAATTGGCATAGAAGAGAACAGAGATCCTACAGATAGACACAGATAAATGTGATCATTTCAGAGGGGAAGGGGAAGGTGTAAAATGTTTGTTTTTAAAATTAACTTTTTGTCTTAAAATAATTGTTCTTCATCAAAAGTTAAAGCTTGTTCTTCGAAAGTGACTGATAAAAGATTTAAAAGACAAACTAGGAGAAAGTACTCACAGACTACGTTTTTCAAATACCCTAAATATATGAAAATATTCTCAATAATTAAAAGTTTGAACATGAATTATGTCAAAGAAGATATATAGCTAGCTGTTAAGCACAAGAAAAGATTTATAATAGCAAATGCAAATTGAGACCACAGTGTAGGGGTTGGAGAGATGGCTCAGCAGTTACGAGCACTAGCTACTTTGCAGCGGACCTGGGTTCATTTTCCAGGACCCACATGGAGGCAGAAAACAAGTTCCAGTTCCAGGGGATCTGACACCCTCTTCTGGCCTTCTTGAGCAATGGGCTGTACATACATGTGGTACGTTTACATGCAGTTAAACATACATATAAAATAAAAATAAATAAAAGATTACAGTGAAATACTGTTAATTGCCTGTATCCATGACTAAAAACACCTAAACAAAAATTAAGGATAATCTCTCCAAACTGAAACTACCTTTCCTTTTCTTCATCGGGTTAGTAGATAAACGATGATACAACCTTTACAGTAGATACTAATTATGAACAAAAAGTGTCAGGCTAGGGGCTGGAGAGATGGCTCATTGGTTAAGAGTACTGGCTGCTCTTATAGAAGACCTGGGTTCGACTCTCAGCACCCACATGGTGACTCAACCACCTGTAACTCCAGTTCCAGGGGAATTTGATGCCCTCTTCTGACCTCCATAGGCATTGCATGACCCAGGTAAACTTAGATACATGGAGGCAATAAATACACTCATACACATAAAATAAAAACAAAATAAATAATATTATTGGTAGTATGGGCAGTTGCAGGAATCTCAGACGCGTTATGCTGAAGAAAGAAACTCAAAAGAACCTATATGCACTAGATTTCCATGACATTCTGTGAAAGGCAAAACTGCAGTAGGAAGATTCATTGGTTTGCCAAGATTAGAATTTGGAAGAGGGTGTGAAAGAAGGGGAGTTTTGTCCTAATGTTGTTATGATTGCATGAATTGATTCATGTATTAGACCTCACAGAACTATCCTTTAAAAGTTAGTTTTATTGTATGATAACTTGGGAAATAAAATAGTTTTTAAAAGAGTGGAAGTGTGGTCCAGAAACTAGGGTCATTTATATTTGGAGATATAAAAATAGTATGGTGCTGGAACTATTCACGTCTTACCCTTTTGTCGTCACATGTAAAGTTGGAAGACTTAACAACACCATCCATAGTACTAGAGATGCACATTTTGGTATGAGGTCATAGTTCCTCAGTATGTTGCATGAAAAACTTGTAGAGTTTTTTTTGGTTCTATGACCCTAATTTTATGAGACATTAACAGATCATTAATGAGTGAAGAATGTTTGGCTTGCAAAAAAAAAAAACTAAGGAAGTCATGATGCTTGTCATAGATTTGAATTTCATTCAATAAAAGCAAGACTGAAGAGAAGTACAACCTCACAGAGCAGATTTCATTTTATGGTGTGGAAGAAGCAGTGCCACTGAATGCATACCCTCTGCTCCATGGTTTCTTGTTTGTTTTGTCATTAGAAATGATAATAAATTGTCAGGAACTCTTGAGAAGATCCCCAGTTTTAGATGCTGGATGGGGTGCCTCTAAAGCTTGCCTGTTTCCCCAAGATTCATTAATCTTGAACAGATCTCTAAATTTTGCTTTTAAATCACTAGAGGTCAAAAACAGTGCTCTTCTGACTTGGATGTTGGGGTTGGAGGTGATGCGCCTGCCTTCCTACTGTCAGCCAGCATCTGCAGCTTGTCTGTTCTCTCCTACAGGGCACTGTGAAACAGGCATACACCAACACACCAATGGTAGACAACGAGCTGCTGCGACTGAGCCTGCGGCTATTTAAAAGGAAGACCACAGGCCATGCCCCTGGACACGAGAAGACTGAAGACGATAGACTAGCACAGCCCGGCATCCAGCAGGAGCTGTGTGTGTCTTGAGGAGAGCACTTCGTACTGCCTTCCTTCAGCAGTACATAGTTCTCAGAGTCTTGACAGAAAGACTTATTGGCCACAGTAAAAGAGTGAAGAACTTCAATCTGTAGAGATGCCAGTTTGGGCTAATTTAAGATTTTACTTTTTTAGACAGTACTTGATACTCAGGCAAAATAATGTGAAAGTATCTGGACTTAGTAGTTTTAAGTCTGTCTTTATTGAAAGTGAAGGTTTTAGAAAACGGCCACCAGTGCTCTCCAGCCTGTGAGTATTCTCTCTGAAATGGAAACACTGGTTTATATTCTGGATGGACATATAAAGACTGGTCTTGCTCAGAAAGACAGCGTTCATGGAAGCCAGCTACTGTGCCCCCTACACCTCCACAATGTACAGTATACTGGAAGGGGGTGCTGGCCTTGCATTGCGTGTCTGTAGGCAAACCTCCCCAAAGCCCAGATTTTCGTTTTTCTTATTGAAATTTTTAAAATAAATGACTTCGTGGGAATTTTTTTACGTTTGTACATTGCTACATTGTATATTGAATGTCTTTGGATGCCAAGTGGGTTTTGCTGTTCATTATCTGTGTGCTATTTTTTTAATAAATGTACTTCCCCTTTCCTTGTTCTAGATTTCCCTTGCTCTTTATTACATATTCCTGATATTCAAAAGCACATATCATCAACATTATAGTTTCATGCCTCAGATATTTTCTGCTTGTGTACCTAATATTGGATAGCTATATATAGTATGAACAGATCTGAGGACCTCCTTCGAATATAGCTCAGTAATTTCTTGAAACAAACCATTAACTTTGAAAATCTTGCCATCATAGTTCAAAGCTAAGCTGCCTCCATCCATCCTGTACTGTGTAAAATTGGTTTTTAAAATTTCCAAATACTTGGTTCTGTGTATATACATGTTTAACTAATGAAATAGACTCTTTGGAGGATTTTTTTAATGGACTGCAAGTTGCAAACTTGGTTGGCAGACAATAGTAGTGCTGAGCATGCTAATAAAAGAAATGTTACAGTTGATAGCTTTTCACAGGGTTTGTTAAAGCTCTGAGCCTGTGTTTCCTGCCTCTGGTTTCATAGTTCCTTCTCTAAAGACTGTGTGATCACACTGCTGTAATGTGTCTGTTCATTTCAAGAAACATTTGTTGTGCCGTTATTTTTACAAGACACCTGCCTGGCAAAGGAAATGGTCTTATTTGAAAGCATATATGAGAAATATCACCAGTGGAGTGGGGGAAAGTAATTAAATTTTTGTGGTGTCATTTTCTCTTTCTAAATGCTTTGAATAAAGAGAAAACTAACTAAAAATTATGTCAGAGAGTGAGTGCCTTTAAGGAAACCACTCTGTGATTGTACTGGGTAGTATTGTTCTCTGCAACATTAAGATTTAAAGTCCAGAAACATCTTTTTACCTTATTTTTAAGAAATTTGAAGGCTTAGACCTTGTAGTTCCCAGGATTGGGGAATGTGACAATTCTCATTTATTCACTGACTTAAGGAATATCTCAAAAATTATATGAGAAAGCTTAGTTTTCTCACATAATGATTGAATCTACTATTTATCTTTTTTATTAGGCTGAAGAAGAAAACTTTAGGACCATTCATTTTGGACTTGTTCACAATATTCGTAACTTCATGTTCCTAGCAGAAAATACTGTTACGTTTGTTCTTTTCAACACAGCCATTCTTAGTGTTAGTTGGCTATAAAGTTCCACAGCAAATCTTTTTGTCAGACTTTTTTTTTTTAATAAAAGCTTTTGGACTGTAATTGAAATCCCAGTTAAACCAGTATTCCTGAAAACATCTTCCAGTCTGTAAATATTTGCTAATATACTTAAAAATCTCATAAATTTGTTCTTTTGCCACAGTTGCACCCCTGGATTTGAGCTGCTAGTTGTAGACAGGGCAGAAGTAGTCTGCAGTCCAGAATAAGTGAGAGTTACGTAATTAAGACGTGAGTCAGCTGTTTGATTGAGGGACAGCTCTTCTTACCACCGAGTAAAGCATTATACCAGCTGATACAGCTAACATTGTTTCAGAGAAATTTGCAGTTATGCTTCAGTAGTAACAATATGCTGATGGATTTGGCCAGTAACTTGTACTCTGACCACTGTACACAGATGATATCGCATCCTACCCAGTGACATGTTAGGGTTTTGTGACCTGCCTTTGTCTGTGGACCATCTGCAGTGCAGACTATCTCATTTTGTTCCTTACTGCCAGTTGTGTGAAGGTTGTGGTGTATCATGGCCATTGTTGTCACTTGTAAACCTCAGAAAGGAGCTTCCAGCAGACTTCCATCTTGTTACTTTTAAAGGTGTTTGGGGTTGGTGACAGATTTCACAGGTAGAATCACTTAGTGACTTGGGGTTAAATTCCAGCACAGAGAAAAGGGGAAATTTCCCTTTAAAAGTCTGTGTAATAAATTTCATGTATTCATTAGTCTTTTTTGATCTTTCCATTTGAGCATTTTAACATAGCATATTATATTCAAAGGGTGACATAATTTTTTGTTAAATAACTCCACATAGATCTGTAGACAAAATTTTCCAACTGTATTGAGTCAGTTCTTCAAGTTCAGATCTACCATGCTTAGTGTGCACATTTTTGTGGATTTGTAATTTGAAGTAAACAGATAAGTGGCTAGAAGTGCTTTAAGGTGCAGTGGTTGTAAAGGAAAAAAAAGGGGGGGTCGGTAATGAAGTGGAGGTTGAGGGAAGGGCGCTACTTGCAGATTGTCAGATGAGGTCTTGTGACTGAGCTGGTGCCTACTTTCAGGTGGAGGGACTGGAAAGTGCAGGCACCCGGACAGGGAACGGCTCTCCTCAGTACGAGACTGAGACACTAAACTGGCATCGTCAGTGCTAGAATGGTGCCGAGTCAGTGCTTTGGAGAGCGTTTCTGCAGTGTTTGAAATGTGAGTGCACTGCGGGGCGCAGTAGCCTCCTGGAGACGTCAGCAGGGGGAACAGCAGCAGTGTAACAGGAACTGAGTTCGCCCTTTTTTTTTTCAACATAAAATAGTGACATGTGACTCATGACTACTATTTGGAGCAGCACTGGTCCACCTTGCTAAATGTGGAAATATTTCCCAAGTAGTTGTAGAGTGAGCCCTTTCTGCTGTAACCTTTTCACTGTTTGCTTACTGTTTTTCTTTTTGGCAAATAATACTGGTTATTTATAGCAGCAATACATTGCTTTTGGAATGAATGTTAGTGACTCGTTTTAATGGTCAGGTGTTACTGAAATAGGGAGAAAACTGGTGTCCACATAGCCAGTTTTAGAAAGTGCAGCCTGAAGTTGGAGAGCGAGTAGCACAGGGCGGTGAAAGTATAGCACTCAGTCACCTAAGTGAGCATCAGAAGAGGTGGGAATGTGAGCAGGTAGAGTAAATTTAAAACAGCGTGGTAGCTGAGAGATGCACATTACAGCCGTATCTGGACAGTCAACCAGTCATAGTGAGTTCCAGGCCATCTCCAAAAGGAAAAAAAAAAAAGAAAGAAAAAGAACCCTCATTTGTAGCAATCATTCCACCAGTTCTCCATATTTTTTTGTAAAAAAGCAGCATGTCCATGAGGGTGCGGGGGTGCAATGGGCTGCTTAGGGTGCAGAGTGCTGGAGGAGCAGCATGAGTCAGCACAGTGTTGTCTTTGGCAATTCTCCTGAAAAAGTGACCCGCAGCACTGTGAGGAGAAGCAAGACGGTTATTCTGTATTAGAACAGAGAGATTGTAGCAATCACAGCAAGAAAGAAATCTTAGCCTTTCAGAGTTTTTTGTCTTTTGTTTTCAGATCCATCTGAAAATATTCAACTGCATTGATCTGATTTATTTTTTTATGTGTCCCCTTGTTGGATGGCAAGTTAGAGGTTGAGGTTGTTGATAATAGCCAAGTCCTCTTGTGGCAGCTCATCCCAGGCAGCAGAGTGGTTGAAATTCAGGAGAGGGCCCCTCTTCTGTTGCCAAGGTGTTGTCTTTTGGTGCTAGATCATGGTATTGCTAGTCACATGGGATCCAAAGAGGGTCTGTAGGATAAAGTACCCATGAGGAGCTTTGACCCAAGTAATGAGAGGAACGGGACCCAAACATTGCTTACATGCTTGAGGAGGTTTATATAAAACCATGGGTTTTGGTAAAGCCTGTTTCTTACGATGCTTTTTCACAAGTGTTGGCAGGAGAGGGGATTTGAGAGGAACAATTTAAAGTATATGTTGCTTTAGAAAGTTGTTACTAAACAAGTTAATCTCTTTTTTCCTTTTGTGTTTATGTATTTGATTTTTGAGTGATAAATGAGCTCATTCGGTTATGGCTTGACCTTGGGGGTTAAAGGGAATGCCATGAGAGACATGAACTTTTCAAAGTGGGCAAAGGGATGAAAGTTTTAGAGACCTAAGTGAGACCATTGTCTATTTTGATTGGTTTTGAATCACCCCCCTTCCCGTTACAGAGAAAGCAGTTAATGTCTGTGAGCAGCTCAGCTAGATGTGTGTGTTTGAGCAGTAGCAAAGATAAAGTCTAGAAAACTGTTAATACATACACAAACAAATTTTAAGTGACCAAAAGAATTTATGCATTTTATCCATTTGCCAAAGTCCATTAGGATGAGGAGCAAGGGAGTTGACTTCTTTCAGCATGATGGGGCCCAATAATTGGCAATCAGGATAGGACCAGCTAATTTTTGTGTTTGTATCTGTGATAATTGAAAAGACTTAACTAGACAGTCAGCAGGGTGTCTGAGAAACCTTCTGAGAAAGTTTCAGGTTAATTCTAATTTCAGGATGAGTTCATCTATGAAGGATGCTTTGAATAGAAGTAGATACTGATAACAAGTCTGAGGAGTAACCCAGGGTGACTTGAAACAATAGTGAGCCATATAGTGAGTGTCTCTTCGTTAGTAAATTGAAGGGTTGATGGGGGAATTGTTAGAAAGCAGAAAGGGCAACTAAAGGTTCTGCCCACCAGGTAGTAGTTGCTTGGGGATTACAAGACTGTGCCATATCCCAGTATCACACCACGTAATGGCTTTTTCACCTGATCTGTTGGTTTCACAAGCTAGCGAAAAGACCAGGGGGAAGCAGCCCCTTTACCATCTATTTTTCTGTAGCCTGTTTTAGGTTTTTTTGTCTGGTGGTGGAAAAAGACCCTGAGGGTGTATTAAGATCAGGGACTTTACTCCAAGGCTTTGCAGTGGCTCAACTGGTCTGTTCGTTAACCATTTGAGGGCTGATGAGTTGTTGAACCACTGTTTCAAAACTTGCTTGTCCTGTGACTTGATGAGAAGGAGTATTTACAGGAGTTTGCTGCCTTGGCTATGAGCAGCAGACTCCATTCGTCCATCCATTCCTCAAGCCACAGACTAAATTGTGCTGCAATGAGAATTGTTTTCATAAAGGCTTGCCAATCAGAAGGCACAATTTCAAAGGTATTTGTGATAGCATCTGTTATTCTCTCGTAAAATGACCTTGAACCCCACTCTCTGCAATACTCTTTTTGTGGTCTTTCTAGGTAGAGAGAGGGAGGTCTTCACAGATGGGATTTCATCCTGCTTCTCTGATGACAGGGTATATAGTTTTAAAGAAAATTCCCATTTGAAATGTCTCCTTAAGGCATTTCTGGAAGGCACTTTATGGGCATGGATCATTTATTTTATTACTGATTGGCAGAGAATTAGGCAGAGGAAGTGTGTGAGGTTCATTGAATTTTTTTTTTTTCTGGAAATTCCCCCTTTTTCTTTTTATAAGGCTGTATAGGGAGTCTAATTTGATTTCAAAGAGTCAAATATTTCAGTTTATCGGGTCCTAAGCAGCAGTGCCATCAGTCACCAATTCTTTCCCAAGATTCTGAGTCAAGTGTTCCATAATTGGGAAACCAGGGACAATACATCTGAATAACCTTTTAAAGTTTATATATTTGCAGGCTAGAGAGACGGTTCAGTGGTTAAGAGCACTGGCTGCTCTTGCAGACGACCCAGGTTCAGTTCCCAGCACCCACATGGCAGCTAACAACCATCCTTAACTCCAGTTCCAGGGAATCTAAGACCCTCTAATGAACTCTTTGGGCATTGCACAACATGGGTGCACTTACATATATGCAATATATTCATACATATAAAATAAAAGTAATAAATATTAAAAGTTTATAAATTTGCTTTGATAAGGTTGTAGCTCCAATTCCTTAAAGTAAGTTAAGTAATTGTTGTACATGAGAAAAAGATTAAGGAGACAGTTCTCCACAGTGGCCACAGGAAGGTATAAGCGAAAGTGAAAGAAAAGTTTAAAAGGCAGATCAGGCTGAGTAAAGAAGCAGGTGAAAGTAGAGAGTAAATGAGACAGGCATGCTGGTTGTCATGCGACTTGTGCTTGTGTGGGCTGGGGACGTCCTGTAATTCCTTTCCTCAGGACTTGTCCAGCCGCTGATCTGTGGTGTAGGAGTCTCTCACTTGCACCACAATGAAGCAGAGATGCCACATTACTGCGGTGCCTGAACCTCTTAAAGACAGCCTGACCCCTTGGTGTCAGGGAGCCTGATCTGTACTGGGAACTTGTTCCTTCTTATTTCTCTCAAAACAAAGGACTTGCTCTATGTTTATGAAAGTGGTTCATCCACCGTGATATGGGGAAAGGAAGGGAAGAAGGAACACTATCTTATTAGAGACAGATTTTCCTTTTCTGACCCCTCCTGACCAAGAACAGCATATACAATTACAAACCTGTTATCAATCCCACCTGTAGTTTGCAACACAAATATAATAATTCATTGTTTCCAATGATATTCGCTGCTATCAGTGCTGATGCTTTCACAACATATGCACATACAAACATTATTCTGGGTCAGGGGCAAAAAAGGATAATGAGGCATTAAAGCTATATATTTACCTTTCAAAAGGAGCCCAAGGCCTAGTAAGTTTGTTTACATTATAAATAAGCTGAGATAGTATTAACTGATCTCAAAACATAAGATAAACTTTGTTTACAAGGTTAATAAAGATTCTCATTTGTAGCATGTCATTCCCATAGTTATAAACCAAATGTGTTCATAAGTTGCAATAAATGAATATACATGCAAATATTCTGATTAAAGACATTTTAAGTACAGAAAAATCATGTTACAAGACAAAACAGAACAAAAGTTTGAAAGTAAAAGGATAAAAAAAGACATGTAGACATAACAGGAAGCTACACTGATGTTAATTATCACTATTCCATTTCTGTTGCCATGGTGATCACCAGGTACCATTGTAGGATCAGAATTCCACTTCAATAACTCTCCTTACCCATTTGTTTCCAAACACACCTCAGTGTGATCTCATGGATTCCCATTTTATTTCATGAGGTATGATGCATTACAACCACTGCTTGTTTCCTCAGAATATCCAAACTGAAAATGTTAATTGAACTGTGTGTATATTTGACGATACTGATACTTAGTGTTGCTTCAGGATCTGCTTCTGATGATTGGCTGGTTGGTGTGTTTTCATATACTCTACTCCTATCCTTGTGTATCTGTGCTGGGTAGCTTTGGCATCAACTTGACACACTAGGGTTGAGGGAGCCTCAGTTGGGGAATTGCCTCCTTTGGACATGTCTGTGGAATATTTTCTTGAGTGCTGTGGGAGGGCCCAGCCCATGGTGAGTGGTACCATCACTGGGCAGGTTGTTGTCTATTGTATAAGGAAGCAGGCTGAGCCAAGGCTGGGGAACAAGCCAGTAAGCAGCGTTCCTCCATGTTACTCCAGCTCCTGCCTCCATGTTCCTACCGAGTTCCTACCTTGGATTCTGAAGAACTGTCACCCGAGAGATGTGAGCAAAATAATCCCTTTCCTCTCCAAGTTGGCATTGGTCATAGTGTTTTGTCACAGCGATGGAGAAGCAAAGTAGGACAGTATCTTTATTTATAATGTTTGCAAAATTGTTTGTAGGAAAAATATCAAGATGTAAGATGCTATTGTCTCCTCCAGAGACAAGTTTTGTTTCCACCAGCATCTGGGAGTCACTGTCACACTAGGAACATTATAATGGAGTGTTAGGAACTGGGTTATTGGGGTCTTCTTAATTAGCAGAGTCTGGGCTAGCTTATGCTCGGGTACTTCTGGCCCACTGTCATTTCAAGTTCAGCCGTTGGGGTCTAGACCCAAAGTGCAAGGGCTTAGAAGAGCCTCCATCTTTGAACCTTCTATAGCTATAATTTTGGCTTCCTGAAGGACATTCTGGCATTTCCCTTTTTGGATTTAAAAACGATATATAAAACTGTCCCCAAAGGCCAGGTTCACTTCTGGGTTTCTGTCTCTCCAGCCCCTGATTGGCTTTCTTTTGGGAGACATGTGAATGTTATTTCCCTGTCAGTCTTCTGACAGTTTTTAAAAATTAGTTGATACCGAATGATTACAGTATTGTGACTTGCTGGAAATCTAGCCCACGGTAGCCTTCTGTAATTCCTGATTGTACTAGCATCGCAGCTGATGCCCCAGAGGCATGCTCGGTCGTGTGGCCCCTGCTTGTACAGCCCTGCCTCCTCTTCTTGAACCAGCCCTGGTCCAGGAGGGCTCCCTGGGCCAATCTTGTTCCTCTCTGCCCTAATAGTTCCAAACAAGGGAATTTGGCAATCTTTCTGACTCTTTTGTCATTTGAAAGTTATCTCTGTCTCCTAGTTCCACTAGAAGAAGAGCTTAAAAGGATTTAAACCATCTTTTTGTTTGATTGTATACAATTTGTAGGGCATAAATGAACAGATTGATCCGGCATGTTCCTCCTGAAGTCCTCTTTGAACCGAAATGTACTACGGTGGCCACAGTAAGGCCGTACTGCCTAGTTCTCTCAGTATGCATTCTGTCTTAAACACTCATGATAGGTTCTTGGAGTTAGGATATTATTGCAGATTAAATAAATAAGGGTTGGCTCATTTCTTTTATATCATCCTGATACGTAGGAATTTAATATTCTTTATGCAATTTCTTTTGTTGTAATTTTATCACTTATCATGTGACTACCTTTAAGCGCAATGGAGGCTGGGAAATTGAGTAATTTTTTTCTGGCCCCTGTGCTAGAAATGCCCAGAGGAGATGAGGGTTGGATATGGGTGTCAGATTTGCCAGCCAACTAGCTCTTAGGCAATTTCATTAGTAACATGAAACACAGGTACCAGTTCATGCTTGTTGATGACAACTTCGTGAGATTAAACAGAAGTCCAGGTCCATGTTGTCCTTTCTCTGAGAGGTGCTTTCCCATAACCAGGCTTCAGATATAGTTTTGTGTGCTTTTTAAATACAAAAATAAGATTTTTTTTATTAAGTGCCGTAAATTGCATTCAATGGCCTTTAAAGACAGAGCACTGAAATCTGTCTATGATTAATTAAACCCACAGTAGTCCGTTCTTACATAACCAACGATTTTGGTCAACTTACCCTTCAGTTTATAGAGGATTCCTCCTCAGCACTAGCAAGCAGGAGGTGAGGAGCTACACCTCATTCCTGATCCCTAAAGTGTGATGTGTCAAGAGAATTGAATGGAAGTAAATCATTCTGATTTAAAATTTATTGACGTTGCAAACTAATCAGCATAGTACAAAAACTGGTTAATACTAAATTAATGATCTCATTTCTTTCTCTTGTTTTATGGGACAGAGTTTCACTGTGTAGCTCAGGCTGGCTTGGAACTTGTGACAATCCTTCTGTCTCTGCATCCTGAGCACTGGAATTACAGATATGAGCTACCAGGATATAGCCTCTACCTGTCATTTTTTCATTTGGATCATTCAGCAGCCTCTGAATGGTTGCTACTTGCTTCTTGGACTGGTTGTCTCAGCCTCACCTTCTTCATCTTCTTAATACTGTTATCAGAACACTGTCTAAATTATCTGAATATCAACATGATTAGATTGGTTTTTAGCTGAGGTCTTGCCGCTGTATAAGCAAAAACCAATCACTTAACTGTCTGAGTGTCACCTACTCAGGGGTTGGGTTGGAGCCTTGTTTTGGGTTCCTAGGTCTTTCACTTCTGGTTAAAAATCTGTGACTGTTGGGGCTAGAAAGATGGCTCAGCGGTTAAGAGTACTTGCTGCTCTTACAGAGTGTTCAGGTTTTGTTCCCAGTACCCACATGGCAGATAACAACCATTTTTAACTCATGTTCCTGGGGAATCTGACACTTCTTACATACCTTCAGGCATGTAAAATATACTCATCTGTATCAAATAACAATAAATATGTATTTTTTAAAATCTGTGGATGCTTCATGTTTTCTATGGAACAGTGTGCAAGCTCACAGCCTGATCTGTGAAGACCATTTACAGTCTTTCCCCAAAATGAGACTTCTAGCCACACCCCTTTTTGGTCATGCATTAATCTTCCTCTATATGTATCTTTTCTAAACATATTTTACTTATTATTTTTGTGTGTGTTTGAATGTTTGTCTCTATGTATGTAAGTGCACCCATGTCATGCAATACTTGGGCCAGAAGAGGGGATCAGATCCCCTGGAATTGGAGTTATGGACAGTTGTTAGCTGCTATGTAGGAGTTTGGAACCGAACCCTGCTCCTCTGTAAGGGCAGCCAGTGCTCTTACCGCTGAGCAATCTCTTCATCCCGTTAACTCTGTATATCTTCATGACTGTGTGTCTGGCCATCTATGGAGCTCTGAGCTTCCTCCTGGCACTACCCATAGGCAGCATTGAGCACAGGCATGGAGAGACAGTGTGGCACACCAGCGGACTATGGGTGCTGGCTGCTGCCTCTGCCTTGAGCACCGTCTCCTCTCCCTGTTTTCACTTGGCTTTGCAGCTACCTCAGACACCACTTCATCTGTGAAACTTGCCTCATCTAGCCTGTTCTCGCCACACTGTTTTTTTCTCTATTATATCAGGTCTTTAGCAGTACGTTATATTATTATAATCTGTGCCATAGCATGTCATATACTTAGACAGGAGGTGGTTATTGCCCGAACTATTGTTAAAATATCAACTTTGTGTTTGTTTGTTTTGTCTGTTTGTCTGTTTCATGGAATCTGGGCCTCCTGTATCTCAGGCTAGCCTGGAACTTGGTAAGTAGCTGAGGATGACCTTGTATTCCTGCCTCTGTCTCCTGAGTGTTCAGATTAAAGCCATGGGCCACCGTGCTGAGTTTTATGCAGTGCTGGGGGAGTCCAGGGCGTCATGAATCCTAAGCAAGCATTCTATCAATTGAGCACCTCCTCAACTTCAACATGGCAACCTTGGCAAATCAAAGTTCAGAACATTTATGTGTTCGATCAGCAGTTTGGGAATGGAGCAACTCTGAAAGGGCAAAGGCTAGAGCTCCCTTGGAGATGCTGGCGGGAAGCTTTCTGAGGCAAATGCAGAAGTGCAATGAAGAACGTGCTTGCTTGGTTTAAGTTGGAAGTAGTGCCTTACTTGACTGTCTCTATGGATGTCTAAGACAGAAGCATCAGATTGCCTAGATGACCACTTGGGAATGAGTGAGCCTAAATTCCATTTCCTTTTAAATTCTGAATTCCGTTTTGGTTGGCTTACATACGAACTGGTAAATAGAGAAAAGGAAAAATATGACAGGTGGGCTCATGAAAAGGAGCTGCCACATAATTTCCCTTCTGGAATGTGCTATATTAGATGAAAGGGCCTCAAGACTGACTAGGCCTTAAGGTGGGAGAGCAGGGGGGCGGGGGGATAATGCAGTAAAAACGGCATAGCAGGGCCTCACAGGAAAAGAGAGACTTTCTTTTAAAGCCCGGCGAGGAGCTTCATTAAGAGTGAGCGCTTAAAGTAAGGGAAGGAGAGAGAACCAGGAGGCAGAAAAGAGAGCCTTGGAGAAATCCCCTGAACAAAGGAACATGTCTGGCTTGCATATCCTTTCAGGGGGTGGTGGGAAGTTTTCTACCACAGGATGTAATCTGGGCTAGCCTATGTGACAAAGAGACTTGGGGGAGCCAAATACTGGTTAGGACCATAAATAAGGAGCTGTAAAATTTATACCAAGAAATGCCTTCTTAGCTCTCTGTCCCAGGGAATGAGCTGCAGGGGTACGTGTGGCCTGATTTCTTCAGGCTTCAGAATCTGGCCTCTTAGAGCGACCAGCAGGTGAAAGGGGCAGGGCCGTGACCTAACAAGAAGCCTGTGTACCTGAACCACGGCAGAGCAATGTTATTTTAATGCTATAGAGATCTTGAAATAAGAAGCCATTTGTATGCCTGGGATCAAACCCAGGGTCTTGCACATGAATACTCAACCACTGAGCCACATCTCCAGCCCCTAGAAGTCATTGTTCGTTAACTTTTAAAAATCCCCATTCCCATCCCATTCTGTTACAGTGGATAGTTTTTCCCACCTGACTAGAGTGAATGCTCAAATGTTTACAGTACCAAGTCGCATTGAAAGTGGTTTGTCTTCTATATCATGCAGTCTGTGGCATATTTTGTCCTATGTATTTATTCCTTTAAAGGTAGAAGGTGTGTGTGGCCAAATTATAACTGATTGGTTTCTAGTTGGGTTCACTGTAGATTTTGATGCTTTTAAGACTATCTTTTCCCCTTATTAAGACATAAGTATAGGTCTCCAAGGTGTCCTAGACCTATTATCAGATTTCAATTCTCAACATTAGTGTTCCACGTCAATTAAGCTTCATCTGTAAGGACGTGACAAAAGGATTAAAAGCAATAATGAATTAGTTTAAGACTGAAACTACAATACGAGCCTCACTGCTGAGCTGCACTCTCCCTTCTGTTCTCACTCCTGCTCTGTTGCAGGTGCCCCAGCGATCAACCCCAATTTTCTCCTTGTCCTGCTGTCTCCAATGCAGTCCTTACAAATTTATTTCAATTGTCACAAATCATCAGGAGCCATTCGAGGCAGCAACAAGCTCTGCCAAAATTGTTACTGTAGTCAACCAACTGCCTGGAATATTCCCCACCACAGATATAGATAGCTTAGGAAGTTAACTAGCAAACCTGCTATCTACTACTGGGCAGCCAGTAAAGAGATTATTGGCTAATTAATCTTCATATTGTGCTAATGACAATGTTAAATGGTTCAACCTTGAATTTGATTGTTCACAGACAATGTGAATTCCCTAAAGGGATTGTAGCCAGGTTTCCTATGAAGCGTAAGATCTGAACAAAGAGCTCTTTTAGTTATTTTGAAGTATGAAAGGCTAACAGATAACTGTAAAATAACTTAATGACACTTCTAGTGGCTACATGTGAGGTACTATTACAAATCTCTCCTGAAGCTCTTTCGCTGACTTCGTTGGAAAAGAATATTCTATTACAATTTTTAAATAGATACTGACTTTTATTTCCCATCAAGACTCCTCGGGTGCAGCATAATTAAACTTGTAGCACTTATCTTTAAGGAGCAGATTGTGACAAGGACGGGAAAAGGCACATGCCAGTGGAGTCACTGTTCACTCAGGAACCAATTATGCTAAAAAAAATTCCATCGGAAACTGAGGAAGGTGTGCTAGGAGTGGGGTGTGTGTGTGTGTGTGTGTGTGTGTGTGTGTGCGTGTGTGCGTGTGTGCGTGTGTGTGTTGAGAAGTGCCATTTACTTCACACTGGCTAGCATGTAGGCTTTGTGGAGAGGTGATAACCCAGACCTCAGCTGATCAAGTACTCCATGGAAACTAGTGACTAGTGTCAGTACAAAACACAGTTGTCATGTGCTGTGTCAGAAACATAGATGAACATATTTGTGTCTTTCTACAATGTCAGAATTTGCTGAATGATAATAAATTCAAAAGGAACTGCAGTTTTCTTGGCAGCAATTTGCCAAGTAGTCCTGCTTTCCTTGATAGCTCAGGTCAAGACAAATACAGGTTCTTTTTTCCAATCTTAATTACCAATATGAACTCTCAGGTCACATAGTAAATGTATCTCTATATACATATGCATATGATGGTTCCAGAATGGTTACAAAGAGTTAAAGGAGCCACAGCAGAGTTCAAAGACTTTCAAAGAAGAGGCAAAGGGCTGGACTGGATCCAGGCAAATGGACAGGCAGACAGATGGGCAGCAGATATAGAAGGCCAGACAACAACTTCAGTACACCATATCAGTAGTGGAAACCAAGTTGAGCTGAAATCCTTGGTATGGTTGGAAGTTCTCGCCCTGCCTGTCCCAGGATGGTCAGGCTGGTGAAGCTGTAGCTATCAAAGGCCTTTACATGGGGCCCTTCAGAAGTTATTGAATTCATTATGGTGTGTCTGAGAAGTTTTTGGGCCTGTTCATGTGCTCCTTTGGTCCCAATTACTTTGATAGCTTCATAGAGTTGCACCTTTTGTATCAGTCTATAACTTGTGGGTGGTGCTAGATAGACAATATTGTCCATATATCTATCCAGGGACAAAGTCATCCTCCATCCTCAATAGAGTACCAAACTGCTTGTAAGATGGAGTCTCTCAGGGTGAAGCAGTCTGAAAAAAAAGCAACAAAACACCATTTTGCACAGTACAGAGTCACTTAAGGCACAAGCCTGACTCAACAAAAGCTCTCACCTCCAAGGGAATAAGAGTGATTATTATGAGGCAGATTTAAGTGTCCATGGCCCAGGCCCCTTTGCAAGATGTTAATCTCAGAGACAAAAGAGGAAACTCAAGGACAGTTTTGTTAGAGTTTGAGAGAAAAACAACAGTATGGGCAAGGAGGAGTCCCCAGCAGCTGCCAGGAGGAGGGAGATGGAGGAAAGGAGAGAAAGCCATGCCTTTTGAGTTAGGGATACGGAAGCAGTAGGCTTGGCGGTGGAGGTCGGAGCAGCTGCAGTGGGGAGCAGTCTTCAGAGACAGTAAGAATACCCAGAATGCCAGGGTGAGCAGGGTTGGGATTTGGGCTGGTATCCAAAAGGATAGAGAGAAAGAGAGAAAAGAAGTTATACTTTCCAAGTCAGAATGCAGAAGCTTGCAGGCTTAGCCAAGGAGGTCTGTAAGCAACCACGTGGAAGGACAGGGGTGGCCTTCCAGGGTCTACAGCGCATCTCTTTGGAAGGGATGATTTCTCCCCGCTGCTTAACATGTCTTCAGCTGTATATGATTCCTGAAGTTTCCGGAACAGACAGCTTTCCTGAAGGGTGCTTTCCTGTCTAAGTGATTGACAGTTGAATTTGGATTAACTCTTAAGGGAGGGGACAATTCTCTGTCTGTGATCTAGCAATATTTTTAGCAGTCTAGAATGTCATATTTGCTACTCAGGACCAGAGCTATGACTTAGATTTCATCCTTTTGATTCAAAATCATGTAATGTATATTAGAAAGAATTAGAAAAAAAATAAAGCAAATGAATTTACATAAAAGTAGCCATGCTTCACCAGGTGGAAATGGCCTTTTCTTAAGGTTTCTCAGCAAAGTCCTGCCCACCACCTTTTTTGTTTGGTACTTTAAATCTTAGCGCAGGTCAGTCATCATGCTTCATTCTCCATCCTCCATTCTCTCTTGTAGTATTTCAAGAGGAGCATTTGTAGTACTCTCCTTTTCTTAAAATTAATGTTACCAGGACACAGGAGGTATGGTTCAAAGCTGATGGAGCAGGGAGTGGTCACAGGGAGAAGTTTCTGTCCTCAGTGTCCACTAGGCCTGCTGAGAGTCTGAATAGCTACCTACAAAGGGATGTTAGACCAGGTAGAGAAAGTAGTTGGTAAAGAGCTCCTAGGGAGACTAAAGGATCTGTAAAATTCCAACCCTCTACCACCAGGAAGTTCTCCCATCCGGGTACCAGCATCCTTCTGAGAGCAGATCAGATGCTCAGAGTGGTATGGTCGTATGACCAAAATCAGAGCATTTCAATCAGTTAATCAGCCTTGTACAATCTTTAACACAGGTGTAGCTCTTTCTGGAAATGTCAGTTTACACTGATTAACCTACACAGTGTGTCTCAGGGCCATTTTTGCTGTTTATTTTCCCTTGTGAATTCACAATAGAACAAATATTTATAGGTTCTCATTGATTCATCTAGACTGCTCATGCAAAGGAGCTTTGAATTTGTTGTATACAAAAGAAGAGCGGATTTTCAGCTCTTTGAGAAACTGTCTCCAGTTCCTTCCATTGCTTATACACAGGTAAGGCAGAGGCACCTATATTTGGAGAGACTGATAATTGCTGGCTATTAATACCATTTTCTCGTCTCTCCTACTCACACTCCAAATCCCATCTGTGTAGAAACCTTTCTTTCCTCTTTGTCTTTCTGTTTGGGAAGAGGAATGTCTCTGTTCATGACACAAAGGATGGGTAGGAGCCCTTTCCTTGTTTGTACATGGAAACTGAAGTTAGTTATGAAAATGCTTTTTTCCTGCTGTTGGTGCATAATGTTGAGTAAGCCTTTTTGGTGTTTTAACTGTGGGAATATCTTAAATACTGAGAATCAAAATAAACCTGCTGAATGTAAGTAATAACTGATTGTCAAGGCTACAATAGGCTCCTAAAACCCACTGATGTAGCTGAGATTGGCAGCATATGCCTGCAATCCAGAACTCAAGAGGCTGAGATTGCCTTGAGTTCAAGGTCAACCAATACTGCAAAGCAAGAACCTGTCTCAAAACAAAACAACAAAAAAAGGTTAAAACACAAGTTTAACCCTCTGAAATCTATGTACACACATATTTGCATGGGAGATAAGTTGGTTTAAGACTTGTTTAGAGGGGTGGAGAGATGGCTCAGCGGTTAAGAGTACTGCCTACTTTTGCAGAGGACCACGGTTTAATTCCCAGCACCCACATGGCAGCTAATAACTGTCTAACTCCAGTTCCAACGTATCCGACAATGCCCTCTTCTGACCTCTGCAGGCAGTGCACGACACAGGTGCTCTTCTACACATGCGAGCAATACACTCATAGATGTTACATAAAAATAATAAATATTAATTTTAAAAAAGACTTATTTGGAAACAGTTTGGTGGTTGTTGTTTTAATGAGACTGGAACTCACTTGTTTAGCCCATGCTAGCCTTGAACTTGCTATGTAGCTGAGGATACCTTTGAACTGCCTCCACCTCCCAAGTGCTGAATTACAGCATATGAAACCACCATCAACTGAGCCCAGGACTTTGTACATGCCGGATACTTTACCAACAAAAAGACATTCCCCAGCTGAAAACTGTCTTAGACATTGAAAATTATAAACTGAAAAAAATGTGTAAAATATTGAATTGAAAAGATTTCAAGATTATCCATAAGTAGCTTGAAATTAGAATTTTATTTGGCTGAAAATTCCAAATGCCAACAGCTTTGCGACAACACTGAAGTATGCCTTACTGGTTATTTATAGCTTAGATATTATTGTTCTGTCCATAATGGGTTTGGCTTCTAGGGGGCCTCTTTCATATCCAACACTATGATATACTAAAATGGATCAGAGAACGAAAGTTAACTAGCCTTGTTGATGACATAGTGATATGTTTCACATTGTTATATTAGGCATTTTATATAATTCTGGGTACTTGACTGACTGTTGAAATTCACCTGAGCTTTTGTGCTCCAGACATATCTTGATGCAGACACTATCCTTGGATTAGCTGTGTTTGGAATACTTTTCTGTTTATTGTGGCTCACAGAATTCTCACTGTGATTCTCATCAGTGGATTGCTAAACTCCTCGCCCTGTTAAAAGATACACTTGGTGCATGGTGGTGGAGCTCTGGCCATTGCTTCTGAGGCATGTATTTACCTTACCTTTACCGCCTGCTTGCCGTGTGGAAAGATGGAGACCACTTCCCCGGTCTGGGACTGCTGACTCCATGGCAGCAGCCATACTTTTTGTCTTTGTTCAGCACCCACCCAGGTCAAACAGAGATTCTGAAAGACCATGAAACCTCTTAGAACAAGCATCACAAGCAGGAAGGAACCAGATCCACAAGCCATTGCTCCCAGAAGAGTCACTTGGACAGCATGCTAAATTGCTGTTTGGGTTGGTACAGCAAGGTTCCTACCTTGACTAATAAAGTCAGGGCATGGATCAGTCAGTAGAAACTTCTGCTCCTAACCTAAGCTAGAGAAGGACTTATGGAAGAGTGCCAGAGAAACAGATCTGAAGTTATGCAGACAGGAGCAGGGCCCAGATCACCTTGCAGGAATATCCCATGCATAGGCTCTGAGTGTGACTCCTGCATCTTTTCCTATGCATTCAGGCCTGGGTGCCTTCTGGGGAGCTCTGCTGCCTCCCTCAGTAGAGTGGATGCTGAGGTGGACTGTCTGGCTCTCAGTAGGAGCACTGACGCAAGTCTACTTATGTGCCGGCCCCAGGCCCAGGGAGAGGATGGGAAAGTGAGTTAGTTCTTTGACTTCAGGGAAGATAGAGAACTCCTCAGATATAGGAAGGGTGTTCCGAGATGCCAAGCCAAAAGGACAGGAATCTACAACAGTCAAATCCGTTTCATCTCTAGAGTACTCTTCTGTGCTCCCCAGTGGAGTGGGACATCATTGTCAATGGACACTTGTAGACCACTCTGGGCCAGGCTTCTTCCCATTCTGTATCTCCCCAAGTTCTCATAATAGCAATGTTATTAGCCTCAGTTTTCTCATGAAAAAAATGCAGGCTGAAAACAGCAGATTTCCCAAGGTGAGACAGGCTTGCCTATCCGACTTCAATGCACAGGATAAGAATCCTCCATGCACGGAGCATGCTCCCTTAAGAGGGAAGCTGACATTGGAAAGAGGAGCCCCGACGTGAAAGACCCACTATGGGAAGCTGTGCCGCCCACTCTGATGTCAGTCAGTCTTCTTTTGCCTTCTCATGGTCTGAACTGTGTTTTGAGCTCTGAGCCCCTAGTTTGTGGTATTATTTTGAAGGCTGTGGAGTCTTGAGGAGGTGGGGTCTGACTGGGAAAATGGGTCCGTGGGGCTGGGCTGTTGATGTTCCTGGTTCTGGTCGAGGAATCTCACCACCACGAAGGACGGAAATGTTCCTGAAACCATGAGCCAAAATAGCCCTTTCCTCCATAGTTGCTTTTGTCAGATATTTTAAACAGCAGCATGAAAGCACACCAGTTTGTTCCTCACACAACCCCACAGCCCTCTTCATTCCGGATTCTCATCTGCCTCTCTCCCTTCCCAGCCTGCAGAACCAGGTCTCCATCATAAGTACCATGAGGACGTCTGAAGTTCTTTTTTAAAAAAATATTTTTTATTTTTATTTTACGTGTATGAGTGTATTGCCTGCATGTATGTAAGTGCACCCATGTTGTGAAAGGCCCATGAAGGTCAGAAGAAGGTACTGAATCCCCCGGAACTGGAGTCATACATGGTTCTTAGCTTCCATGTGTGGGAACCCAACCCAGGTCCTCTGCAAGAGCAGCCAGTACTCTTAATTGCTGAGCCATCTCTGCAGCCCCAGCATCTGAAGTTCTTTGAAGAGCAGAGATGCCATTATGGATGAGGGAAGAGCCTCTTTAAGGAGCAGAGATTTTAACATAACAAAGTTAGATCATTTGGTAGAAGCCCTGCCTGAGTGGAATTGTGTGCTTTCAGCAGGAATCGTGTCTGGTTGCCTCTCTTCTTATGACGTCAGTGGTCACTGAATATTATTGTATATATTCACTCTTCCAGTAGGTGTTGCAGAAGGGATGACCTGCTTCTACTGTTCTTTCTCTGTGTATCTGCTGGAATAGATAGATAGATAGATAGATAGATAGATAGATAGATAGATAGATGACATTTCAGTAGTTATCAAAGAACTCAGAGGGAGTTGGGGGGACTCAGAGGAATAGAAATAATGCAAAGGCTATACTCCTGTATGATATTCACCAAACCCCCATACATAAAAGCATATAGATTCACACATACTTGATGTGCTTTTGTTCAGTGCTATTGATACCCCAGCCTGGCCATCTCTGGCCAATGGGAATCTTCTGGACTGACTCCTAAGGTTTCTTTTTTATATTAGCCAGCATTTTTAAAGCAACATCCTATTTTTCAGTGTGTTTCAGGATCATTTTATGCATCTTTTCCTCTGCCATGTCTCCAAAACTCCTTGTTGCTTTCAGTGGGGAATGACATTTAGAGAACATAATCTTGTTTCTAGGTCCTTTTAGTGGACAGAGTGAGAAATACATGTGTTTCCCCACAGAGATAAAATACTTACAAGTTCATACCAAGTCAAGAACACTTCAGTTCAAAACTATAAGGTTTTTGTTTAATCTCTCCTGTCTTACATCAGCATCTTATCTCTTCTACGTTAAGAATTCTGCTTCCCAGAATTGGGGAGATGGTCCAGCTGCTAAAGTGTTTGCGGTATAAGCATGAAGATCCAAGTTCAATTCCCAGCACCCACATATAAGGCCAGACGTGGTCACGTGTGCCTGTAGTCCTCATAGTGAGAGATGATAATAGGGCTTGCTGGCCAGGCTGTTTAGCTCATTGGTGAGATTCATTAAGAGACCGATGCTCAAAAAATAAGGTGATGGGAGGGGGCTGGAGAGACAGTTCAGCAGTTAAGAGCACTGGCTGTTCTTTCAGAGGACCTGGGTTCAATTCCCAGCACCCACACGAGACTAACAACTATCAGTAACTCCAGTTCCAGGGGATGTGATGCCCTCTTCTGACCTCCATGGACATTGCCCAACATGGATGCACTTATACATATGCAGGCAAAACACTCATACACACATAAAATAAAAATAATAAATAAAATATTTTTAAAATAAGGTAGAGGGGCTGGAGAGATGGGTTAGTGATTAAGAGCACTGGCTGGTCTTGCAGAGGACCTGAGTTTGGTTCCAGGAGTCACATAGCAACAACCCATGGCAGCTAACAACCATCTGTAACTCCAGTTCCAGGAGATCCGATGCCCTCTTCTGGCCTCCACAGACATTGCATGACATGGGTGCATTTACACATGTTCAGGCAAAGCACTCATACCCAAAAAATAAAAATAAAATAAATCTTAAAAGAAAACAAAACAAGAAAATAAAGTGAAGAGTGTTCAAGAAACACACTTGATACCTCTGACTCCATATGCATGCACACACACACACACACACACACACACACACACACACACAAATTCTGCTTCCCAGTAATACCACAATTACTCTCGTATGATAGCTCACATAACCACAGCATGATAATCAGTCTGACATACCAGAATCATTAAAATGGTTTGAAAATTCTTTTAGAAAGATCTGAAATTCTTTCAGGAAGTGTTCTTGAATAGAGAATACTTTTGCTTGATTAGACAATCTGAAGCTCTGTTTATTTTTATAGTTAAGTTAAACCCATTTATTTTTATTGATATGATTGATATATTCAACCTCATATTTTTCTTTAACTATGTGGTTCCTTGTTTGTGTTCTTTCAAATAGCCTCTATGGTTAAAATATTTATATTTTAGGACTGGAGAGATGGGTCAGTGGTTAAGAGCATTTGCTGCTCTTCCAGAGGACCTGAGCTTGGTTTCCAGCACCCAAGATGATGGGTGGCTCACAATAGCCTATAACTCCAGGTCCAGGGGATCTGGCTTCCTCTTTTGGCCTCTGAGGGCATCTGATCACTAAGGGCACCTTCTGTTACATGCATTTACACATAAGTAAAAAGCATATCTTTTTTCCAAAGCTTTATACTTTGATCTAAGTATTCTTCTTGTGATCACTTTTATTTAATTCTTTCAGTCCTTTATTTTGGATGCTACTTTATCAGTTCCCTACTTCGAGCTATCTGATAGTAGCAAGTAATTTTTCCTCTCCTCCTTTTCCACCTCCTTCTAAGCATCTAGCATTTACACAGGCTTTCTTCTTCCCACATGCTCTCTGCCTTCCTCTGCAAGTGTCAGTGGTTGGCCTGTGGAGACACTGTCAGAAATACAGTGATCGTTACACCGTCTCCGTGTTTCCATTACACTGTCTCTTACCGTAACCTCCTCAGGTAAATACAGTCTCTCACAAGTCCTTACACCCATGTCCCACCACCATTTTGTTTCTTCTAAGCTTGTTCTCCAACTGATTCCTCAGGAAGGGTGTTCATAAATCTTATGTGTTCACAACCGTTCTTACAGTGGATTGTTTTTTCCTTAAAGGTCAGTTCTGTGGATGTGCAGTCATGACTTACATTTCTATACCTCAGGTATTTTAAAGTCACTACCTCTTGCCTTTTAACATAGAGCATTGTTGTTCAAAGTCTGATGCTAGTCTTGTGCTCTTTCCTTTAGAAGGGACTTGGAGGTCTCTAGTCAGTGCACGGTTTGGGAAACTACTCTGCTTTGGCACATTTGAGAGGCTAGGGTTCTACCACATACCTCTGGGTTACAGTTGTGATGGGCTATTTACTGTCTCCATGACTTTGCCATGAAAGGGGGATACAAACAGCACACAGGATTATTGTGTGCCTTGGATTAGACAATGTATAAAGAACTCTCGCCTTTTAAGTGAATACAAGTAAAAAGGTTAGGAATAGTACAGAGAAAAAAAGTTTGATTTTTTGGGAGTCATGGAAGAAGTGACTCCCTTCCTAACAACAAGTGACTCATATTTTAATAACTTTATAACAGCTTTTGTGACTGGAAATAATTTCAAAGTGTGTTTGCTCAGTAATGAAGAGAAATGGCAAACCTCACTGTTAATTTTACAGTCTCTTTACTATACTTTCTTTCCTTTCTACTTTCAGTTCTTACCCTTTGTCCCACTCAGAAAAGGTATCACAATTAACCTTGTCCATGGATTCTTTAAAACTGCTGATCAAATGATCAGTACTTAACCAGCCTTATCAGCTCTTTGGACAGACCCATTAACTAATGAAATGCATGGAGTGGCTGAACAACCTCAAAAGATGTGTGTACTAGATTCTGTCTTCTTCCTGGGATGGGATTTCATACCAGTTATCTAAGCTTCCAATCAAAGCACTCGGACGGATGTTCCCCAAGGAAAAAGAACAAGAATAATCACAAAATAGGCTTTGGATTTACCTTGCTGAAAACGAAGACCCACATCTGAAAACTGACAGCAGTCACCAGCGCTTCAACCAAGCTTCCAAATTTCTGCACGCACGAGTTTGAGAGCCAGGGTTGATATTTTGTGAGGCCAGTGCTAGAGGGTAGGGGGAAATACTTAATCCCCAGCTAATATTGGTGACCCCCCCACCGATTCATTTTTTATCCTCTCTCCAGATGATGTTTTAGGAATCTTCCCTGGGAGGGGCTGGAGAGATGGCTCAGAGGTTAAGAAAGCACACTGCTCTTGCCGAGGGCCTAAGTTTGGTTCCCAGCACCCATGCAGGGAGGCTTACAGTCATTTGTAACTCCAGCTCCTGGGGAATCCAATGCCCCTGGCCTCCCTGTAGGCACCAGCAGGACTCTTGTGCACACAGTCATACATATATTAAAAACAATAAAATAGGGGTCCAGGCAAGATGGCTCAGCAGGTAAAGGAGCTTGCCTAAAAAGCCTGGTGACCTGAGTTTTATCCTTGGAACTATATAAAGGTGGAAGGAGAAAATCGATGACACAAAGTTATTCTCTGACCACCACATGTACATCATGGCATGTGCACCCATGTGTGTCATGTGCATATGCACACACAAATAAATAAAATTAAAATTAAGAAATAAATGTTCTTTTTAAAAGTTTAGCATATTTTGAAAGAATTACTAAAAAAAAGAGTTCTCACTGGACTAATCTCAGCATAAACCTTACAGATAAACTATACCTATGTCCTTTTTTATATGCTTAGTGCTGTGATCATGCTGAAGTACATGAAGTCACTGTTAGTTATTGGCCATTATAAAAAGGTACCTGAGAGAAACAATCTGAAAGCAAGATATCTTTTGGCTCACAGTTTCAGAGACTTCAGTCCATGGTCGGCAGGCTCAGCTGCTGTGTGAAAGCAGAGCATCATGGGGCAGGAGCATGGCGAGGGAGGCCACTCACCTCATGGTGGCTCTGAAGCAGAGAGCAGCAAGCAGGGGCCAGAGACAAGGCACTATTCAAGGCCACTCCCCGAGTGACCAGCTTCCTCCAGCCAGGCTTTACTGCCCAACACCTTCTAATATGGCCTTCAGATTATAAATTCATCAATGGATAAATCCATGGAGTAGGTCAGAGTCCTGATAATCCAGTCATCTGTTAATGGTTAAATCCACTATGAGGAGACCAAGCCTTCAGTATAGGAACCTGAATCATCACACCCCTGCCCTGGCCCATATATCAGCTCCATGTATAGCAGAAGAGCCCTCGTTTCTTTAGTTCCCCAAAGAGAACTCTGAGCTCCTCAGCTGCTCTTTGCATCATGTTATAGGCACAAATAAAGATCACAGAGATGTTCTGCAGTCCTGGCCCCCTCAGCCCCACTGGGCTCCTGACAGCAGGCGGCCCCTGGAAATGACTCTGACATCACAGGTGGCATAGAACCCGACACCCTCCCCAGGTGGCACGTGAGCTTCACTTCCAGGATGACTGTGTTTGGGGGATTTTGCTCATCTCCAGCTGCTTCCTCACTCTTTGTGGAATATCTTACTGTGCACTCTGCTCTGAGGGCTACCTCAGCTCAGGAATTTCCCTTCCCATGCCAAGGAAGGGAAACAAAACCCCTGCCCTTGAGCAGGGCAGCCAGGGCCAGCAGCTTGGGTATAGAGTTGGGACAACTAGTCTCCAGCTTAGCAGGTCAGCCCTTCTCCCAGCTCCCCTAGCCCCAGGCAGCAGGCCCAGAATTAGAACTGATTATTCACATCCCATAAGTTCATATGTTGAAAGCCTGATCCCCAAGAACTGGAATTTGGAAGAGGGGCCTTTGGGAGGTATCTTAGTTTTGTCTGTGACTGTGATAAAATATCCCAACAATGACAACTTCAGAAGAAAGGGGTTTATGCTGCTTCACAGTCTGGTTGTGCCATCACAGAGGTCAAGGTGTCAGGCACTGGAAGGAGCTAGTCTTAAAACATCCACGGTCAAGAAGCGGAGAGCTTTGAATGCATGCTTGCTACTCCGCTCCCCTGAACTCTTACACAGTCCAGGACCCAAACCCAAGGAAGGGGGCCACCCACAATGAACTGGGTGTCCCGTATCCATTAACATAATCAAGACAATCCCCCTCAGACAACTCCCGGGCCAACCTGGTCTAGAGAGTCCATCGCTGAGACTCTCTTCCCAGGAGTGAAACTGACAATACTAACCGTCATGGAAGGTAATGAATGAGAAGAAATGTGTCTCCTCCTGTGTACAAGTCAAGAAAAGATCATGTGAGGACACGAGCAGGGAACAGCCCTCCCCAGACTCTTGACTGAGTGATGTGCTGCTCTTGGGCCTCTGGCTTCTAGAAACACAAGGAATAAACCTCTGTCGGTGAAGCCACTGAGGCTATGGTATTTTGTCATTACAGTCTGAGCTGACTAGGACACTGGAGCAGCCTCTTTCATTTCCATGGCACTTGTTTGTATAAGTCAGAAATAGTGTGTGACACCTTGTATGTTTAGACTTTGGGTTTTTTCAAAAGAAAAGTGAGAGAATAAAGAGTAAAGTGGGTAAAATAGTGGGTAGCCAGGACAGTGTGCCCAGCTTCACCTTCACCGGAAGTTAGAAAACCCACAGCCCAAAACATCCCTCTAAGGTCTCCGGACATCACCACTGCCCAACTTAAGGGGACACTATTGGCATTATGTGACTTTCACCCCCACCCTTGGCCAGGACCCTGGTGAAGGCAGGATTCAGACTCCCTGACGATTACTCTTCTGGGGCTGGAGAGATGGCTCAGCAGTTAAGAGCACTGGCTGCTCTTGAAGAGGACTCAGGTTCAGTTCCCAGTACCCACACTGTAGCTAGCAACCATCCCTAACTCCACTTCCAGGGGACTCCAACGCCCTCTTCTGACCTCCTCAGGCATTGCACAATATGGGTACTCTTACACACATGCAGGCAATACACTCATACACAAAATAAAAATAATAAAATGTGTTTTTATAAAAGATCACCCTTCTGCCACAGCAGTGAGACGTCTAGCCTGATGGTCAGGGCTCTGCAACCTGACAAGTTCTCAAGATTTGGGGAGCCTTTCCTGGTAGACACCCAGGTTTTTGATTTGATGCCATAGAACAAAAATTTCAGAACCTGTCAGAATGAAACAAAGTTGGAAAGTTTCTTGACTAAGAAGAAATGCAATGCAGAGTGTCAAGTGCAAGCTGTAGAAGAGGGTTGCATCTACGTGGCTCAGAGGCAGCTATGAACATGATTTAGGGGCATTGAAGCTAACTCATCTGCAACTAAGTTTAGACATCACCTGCTTATTTTCTTATCTACAGAACTCTATCTCTGAGGAGAAACTTTTAAAGTGCATTATACAGACTTGCAGGCAGAGAAGGCAATCCCATTAGGGATAAAACACTGATCAAAGATGTCAATAGATCCCAAAGGAGTTGGACTTCAGACTGGGAAGATGGCTTGTTGGGTAACAATGCTTCTGTCCAAGCTAAAGATTTGAGTTCAAATCTCCAGCACTCATGTAAAAGCTGGGCACCACCATGCGTGCCTATGACTAACATTGGGGGACACACAGAGAGAGGTGTATCCTGGGAGCTTGCTGGCAGGTCAGCCTAACCAATATGGCAAGCTTGGGGTTCAGTGAGAGACCCTGTCTCAAGGGATTGAGATGAGAAAAGCCATATCGGAACTTCCTACCAGCACCACCATGTACCATAGCCGCTGTCCAGGAATATGTGGCTGTTTTCCTGGTCTCTGGTCCGCTAAGCGGCCCGCCCTCCACCTGCATGTGATCCTCTCCACATGCTCTCCTGATTATGATGCTTTCTGTTCAGTACCCTCCAGTGGTTTCTACGTCGCAGCTCTCTTCTGCTCTGGTCTCCCCTGACTCCTGCATCCCTAAATACCCCCTGCCACTTCCTCTCTAAGCTCTCTGTGTTTTCCCGTACAGCCCCTTCTTGGCATCCCTTTCCTGATCCATATTCTGCGGCTGTGCTGCAGCCAAGAAGCCTTCTGGGATCACTGCCCTGCCCATTTTTGTGTGTGCCAGTTTTCTATGTTGTTTGCACATTTGTGACACTTCTGACATATTTCATTTCAGGGTGTGAGAATGAGCAATAAAGCACCAAGGGCCTGTGAGTGTGTTTTCTGTTGTGTTTGTGTGTTATTTTTATTAGTGTGTGTGTGTGTGTGTGTGATGGGGGTGATGGCTTTCACATGCCATCGGTAAACAGCTTTGTGGAGTTAGTTCTCTTCTTTTACCGCTATGTGAATCAAGCTCCATTAGCCATGCTCATCAAGTGCTTTATCCACTGATCCACTGAGCTAACTTACCAGCCCTATGTAGGTTTTTTTTTTTTTTCTTGTTTTTGTGCTTGTTTTGAGACAGGGTGCCCTGTAGTCCCAGCTGGCCTGAAACTCGCTATATAGACCAGATTGGCCTCGATCTCACAGAGAAACAGTTGCCTTTGCCTCTCAAGTGCTGGAATTAAAGACATGTGCCACCACACCAGGCCATCCAGGTTCTTTGTACTACTCCAATTTGCCAGCTCTGCTTTTATAACCCGAAAGTTCTAGTATAACTGGGTCAGGAATCCCAGCAATACCCAGGATCGTTAGCTAGGGTCTGGCTATGGAAGTGGGGTTGCCCCTCCCTCCTGCCATTTCAGACTCCGGTATGTTTGTCTCAACATATCCTCCAAGCCTCTTGTCCAGAATCAGACTCCTTTCCCCCTACTCTGTGACAATGGAGAGAAAAGCGAAACAGCCTAAGAGTAAAAACACTGTATCCTTGAGAACAGTTGAAAGGTAACCATTTCCAACAGAGGTTACTAGTGTTTATCCCATGATATGAAAATACCTGCAGTGGGAACAGGAACCTGGAGGTTCAGCCCCGAGAAGCTCATCCACGGAGAAAAAGTTCAATTGGGACCTCCAGTTGACTGCCTCAGCTTTCCCAGTTTCTGATAGATGTCTTAAGTCCCGATTTGATGGTGGTGTCTTTGTTATTTGTTCTTTTACTCGGAAGCCTCACCTGAGGCCATGCTCTGCTGTGTCTGAGACTCAGTGTGGAACCCCAACTGTCTGCCTTAATAGGACCTCCCCAGTTGGTTTTTGATGAATGTTTTGAGTATCTGGTTTGATGATATTTTGCTGTCTATCTATCATCTATCTTTTGATAGTCTTATTTTTTTTTTTTTACTTTGGCTTTCTGTCTATGCTTAATAAGCTCACTCATTCAGAATTGAAGGTATGGTTATCTTGGATGATTCTCCTGACCATACAGAATAGCCAGCAATACCTTTGGGTTTTCTGTGTCTTTGGGTTTTCTTTCATCTCCAACTGCCATCCTCGGGTGTGCTTGTCTGTCCCACATGCACACTTTCTCTAGGATGCAGAAGGGAAGTCTCTAGGACCCCAGAATATTTTATTCATTCCAGTGGAAACAAACATTCTTCCCCATCCTTCTTTCCTCGTCTTTCTCCATCCATCTCCATTCTTCCTTGTCCTTCTCCCATCCTTCTCCCATCCTCCTCCATCCTTCTCCATCCTTCTCCATTCTTCTCATCCTTCCTTATCCTTCTCCCATCCTCCTCCATCCTTCTCCCATCCTCCTCCATCCTTCTCCATCCTTCCTTATCCTTCTCCCATCCTCCTCCATCCTTCTCCCATCCTCCTCCATCCTTCTCCCACCCTCCTCCATCCTTCTCCCATCCTCCTCCATCCTTCTCCCATCCTCCTCCATCCTTCTCCCATCCTTCTCCCATCCTCTCCATCCTCCTCCATCCTCCTCCATCCTCCTCCATCCTTCTCCCATCCTCCTCCATCCTTCTCCATCCTCCTCCATCCTTCTCCCATCCTCCTCCATCCTTCTCCATCCTCTTCCATCCTTCTCCATCCTTCTCCATCCTTCTCCCATCCTCCCACCTTCACAGGTGGCTAATAAGGGACTGGAGACTTACTATTTGGTGTTTGAGTCATAAGGATTATTTCCTATACATCTAGGAGTTGCTGGCCTCACTGTCCCTTTCTGGGCTCAGTGTGGCTATAAAATAGTCACAAACGTCAAAAGCAAGACCATAATTTAGGGGAGTCTAGCAACTGCTATTGTTTGGGCTCCAGTTAGGTAAAATGACCTCATCAATATTAGTGAAGACAGGAAAGGTGACCCAAGTGCCTGTGTCAAGGGCAGCTTCCCATCTAGCCCACAGCACAGTGGGCTAGGGAGGCGCTTCCTGCAGGAGTGATTCTGGAGTGGGTCTCTTGGGAGAGGGGCATGTATTTTGCCCTTGCTCTCCTAATGTCCTTCCCAGGAAGTGGGACATGAAACAAGGGTAAAAGTGACAGCAGGAGGGTTAGGACATTCTCCGGAGCTTTGTTTGAGTCCCTGTAGGCTTCTGAGGGCTTTTTTTCACCTTCTTAAAAAAAGGAAAGCTAAAAGCCCCAGAGAGCTTCCTTTTGTGGAGGAAACCATATTTTCTCCACAGTACTGACACTGTGATTATGTTTCGCACATACAAGAAAAAGACTTAAATCTCAGCCCTCAGCCAGGGCATTGGCAACCTTTGAATGGAGCACATGTCCCGGGGTCTCTCACAGGGACACGGGGTGGTGGGAGGCACACCCCTCCCAGGGTCCAGCCAGCAGGCGTGGCTGCCGCCGCTGTGCCCCAGGCATGCTCTGCTAGGCAGTTGTGCTACGGTGGGCACAGGGCTGCCCGTGGAGTGCCCTCATTTCTACGGATCCCCTTCCTGTGGTTTCTTATGTTAGCCAATGGATGGCACAGGCACAGATATGCTAGATCCTGGGGGCTTTTCTGGGACCTCTGGGCTAAGTACAAAGTCACCTCAATTGTTTTCCCCAGAGGGCTGGGCTTCAAAACATCTACTGTTTCCCAGAGGACGTCTCTGTCATCAACATGTGTAAATCCCATCAACCAAGGCTGTAGGAATAGACACTAAGCGGGGAAGAAACAGGTTTATTACGCCCCTCCTGTTTTCCCAGCACTGTGCTTGGCATTGTGTGTTCGTGAATGTCTCGTAAAGATGCAATGATGTTCATCTCCTCTTATGACCCAGGTCAATGGAGGATCATTGAGATAGGTACTCCAGTCTCCTGGCCGGAAAGCAGGAGAAACAGAAGTTACCCCTGCTTGCCTGACAAGTCTGTGTGGCCTCCCTTGTGGCTTGCTGGCATGTGATGCCCCTTAGGCCATCAGACGTGGAGACTGAGTCATGTTCCCATTCCGTCTGCTGCTCCTCTCCCTCAGACTCCTGGTTCCTCACAGAGCTATGATTTTGCACTCCAGGAAAGTGCTGTTCCCTCAACCTCAGCAGGAGGAGCCTCTTGCTGGGTCTCAAGGTGCCCCCTACCCTGATCTCCTGCTCTCCCTCCCTCCCTCCCTGCCTCCCAGCACCCCAACTTCCAGTGACCTACAGATTTGATACTGAATATCCCCAGTGGACAGTCCCATTGACATTGAGTATGCCCTGTGTGGAGCTCAGCAATAAATGGGGGAAATTGACAGGCGTTTAACCGCTGAGATAATGAGAGAAGGTCACCATCTTCAAAACGTCTGTGCCATTGTTTCAAGGAGGCCTTCAATTTGCAGCCAGCACCCAGCCATATGTGGTTCCTGGCGGCTGACTGTGGCTTCCAGATCTCCAGGAGAGCTGGACCATGTGACTCAGCCCAATGCTCCCACCTCTGTGGTTTCCTCTGCATGGCAGGGCCCCAGCCCCATGGGAAAGTGTCCATGTGCCAGAAAATCTCAATCTTCATTTTTGCAAGTTTCACAAAATTCTGGGGCACAGAGTTAAAAAGAAAGAGAAGTCATTGTGCCAAAGAAGGACAGTTGATATGTTGAGAGCCATGCTACCTGAAACGTCAGCCAGTAAGGCACGTGTGACTGATAGTGCAAGGATATGGCTTCCTTGAGCTGAGATGTATGAACAGACACCTTACATTTCAGTTTACTAGAAAATGAGTTGAAAAGCTCTTCTTGCTGCTGGCACGTTATCAGGCTAAGGCTAAGGTTGGGTTGTTTTCTTGATCAATTAAAGAGTTAAAAGATAGGAAAAAAATGTCAGACCAGCAGAGACCAAGAAACAAACAAATTTTAATCAAAAGATAAAGAATCACATCCATTCACATAAAGAATCACACATACACACACATACTCATACAAAGATACAGCTTTCCGGAAATGGAGTACCAGGAAAATGAGAATCCGATATTCTCCGGGGAGGGCCTGGGTTTTAAGGATTTTCGTGGTATCTCCTCCCCTAATTTGGATTGGTGAACTTAGTCAAAGATGAGGAGGCTAATAGATCACATTGCTAAATTGAGCTATCAAGCACTATGTGAATCTAAGCAGGTCAGTTGAAGGGGCCCTGTTGGAATCAAAAAATAAGAACTTACTGCCAGAGACAAAGGAAAAGATGCAAGTATGTCATTGTTATTACTCCTCAGTGACCCTGTTTGCTTATTAGGGATTTAGTCTCTTGCTGTGATGTTAACTACACCAACTTTATAATTACCTGAACAAATAAAAGCCTAACTCTTAAATTTAGTTTTAAGAGTGAGCCTGAACTCATAGGACACTTTCCCCCCTAGATCTCTCTTGGAACCATTTGTCTCCTGGAACTGTGCTGATGGAACTGTCTGCTGGAACTTGGTCCCTGGAACTGTGTCCAGAGTCTGGCCCCACCCCTAAGTTTATATAAGCTCCACACTAATGTCAACAGAGCATCTGGTCTTTTCATCCCTAGTTCTGGAATATCTCATTCATCCAAGGTCAGTCATCCTTCCCAATCTGCATTGTGTGCA
This sequence comes from Eospalax fontanierii, assembly GCA_035773235.1. Classification (NCBI taxonomy): domain Eukaryota; kingdom Metazoa; phylum Chordata; class Mammalia; order Rodentia; family Spalacidae; genus Eospalax; species Eospalax fontanierii. The sequence continues at coordinate 83,253,677 of CM069524.1, forward strand.
ATGAAAGGGGTATCACCTTTCAGCACTTTGATATGTTATTTCTCAAGCATACTCAGATTCATTCATTCACTCATTATCTTTTTGGGTGGAGAACCAAATTGAGGTTGCCTAGAAAAGGAGATCAGGTACCAAGGTTAATTAACAGATTCAAAGTCATTAGTCCAGATTATGTCCATTAACGAGTGTCATTCCCACACCTTACACTGTCATTAACAATTTTATACATATTATCATAGTGAACGGCAGTATTTTAAATACATTGGATTCTATAAGGGATAATATTAAAGCCAATTTGTTTCATTGTCTTTTTCAATGCAGTTCCTGGAGAATTTAAATTTGCATAGGTGTCTCTCTAGATAGAATCTCATGTAGCCCATGCTGGCCTCAACTTTATATGTAATAGAGGGTGACCTTGAACTTCTGATCTTCCTGCCTCCACCTCTGGAATGCAGGAATTATAGGTACCCACCTACCTGGGAGCTTTATGCTAGGAAACATTCTACCTGTGAGCTACAGTCTGGTTCCCATGCTTCTGTAACACACTATTGTTTTGGAGTTTTGTTAACTTGGTGTTTCTTGGGGAAGCACGTGGGTGTGGGAGGCTGATACCGCCTGCCCGAATGAAACTTTGGGAACTTCAGAAGATCCTGGGATGACACTAACTGTTGGGTTTTCCTGAGTCCCAGAGCAAAATGCACCTAGCTGTCCATTCCTAGCTGAGTGGAAAATGGAGCCGGCCCTAACCAGAGGGTGTTACCTCTCATCAACGACTGCTTTTCATTCAGTCACTCACCTTTTACCTGAGCCCTGAGCTTCCGTGCTGCACTGAGAGCTCACCCAGTCTCATCGGTCATTGCTGGAGGAGGGAGGGTAGCTGACCCTGTTCCCCTGTGTTCTAATCAACACTACTTCAAATTAAGTAGGACAAGCAGGCCTTTGTCTTGCTCAGCCTGCCCCTGTGCACCCACAATCATTGCTGTTTTTACCCGAGCTGGAGGAAAGGTATCTGATGGTGTATTTATCCAAGAAGGGGGCTGAGATTTCCTGAGTGGTAATCATGACCTATTGTGCTAGCTTGCCTCTACTGTCAGCTTGATGAGATCTGGAATCGCCTGGGAGCCTGCCCTCTGAATATGCCTGTGTGGAATTGTCTTGATTAGATTAATGGAATGGAAAGAACCACTCACTGAGGGTTGAGACCATTCCCTGACCCAGATCCTGGTCTGTATATAAAGGAAAGTCGAACTGAGCATAAGCCTTCACTGCTCTCAGTTTCCTGACTGTGGGTGCGATGTGACCGGCTGCTTCAAGCTTTGGCTGCCTTGACTTCCCTACTGTGATGGACTGCACCTTGAACTGCAAGCCAACTTAATCCTTTCTTTCCTTAAGTTGTTTTTATCAGGGTATTTCATCATTGCAGTGACATGGTAGCTAAGACATGTGCCTACCGCACATGTGCATTTTTCCCATTTAATCACCACAATAGACATAGTTACCGTTCTCTAGCTATTGTGAATGGAGAGATTCAGAGAAAGTAAATTCTGTGTAAGTGGCTTCAATATTGTGCCTCTGCCACATGGAGGGTAGGAAGAGGACTTGAACCCAGATGGGTCTCACCCCATAGCTTCTGATCTTCTATAACTCCCTCCAGTCACCTCTTTGGATAATGGTACTGTCCCTGGCATCTGTGGACCTCATGAACAACATCTGGAAAAGGCCCAGAACTCTTGCTAGTCATCTGTAGTAGCCAAGTTGCAGGACAAGCTTCTCTTTCCAGTGGAAGGATGGATCCAACCTTCCCAGGATACACACTGTAACACTGTGGCTGTGAACAGACGACAGAACTCAGATCCGAGGCTAGTTTTGCCTTCAGCCTTAGGACCACTCTCATGATTATTCTGTAAATAGAGGAGATGTGGTCATCTCCTGGTCTCCATCTACAGGATGTCCCACTTGAAGCGGCTCCAGCACAACTCTGCAGGCTATGTAGAGAGCAAGGTGGACATGGCAGTAATCCCATTCTGTATGAGGCGAGACCTCCCAGTGTCCTATGAGCTGAAGTTCCCAGGAAGAGCTTCACCCCTGCTAAAGACTTCACCAGGCTGAATGACTGATTAATACTTAGGTGATTATAGAGATGGAACGTAACAGGTCAGGATTCAAATTATCTTGAATTATCTTTGGCCTCTTACATAAACATGCATTACCTTCCCCTGGGTCTGGCCTAACATCCTCGTGACAATCCAGTAAAACATTTTTGGTATATAGTAACAAACCCCTGGCATCTACTAACCCAAAGACTAAGAATGCCATCAGATGCATCCGAGGCCTATACCAGAGGTTTCCTCACTTTCCTGTAACCTGTCTGCCTAAATGTTTGCATCAATGTACTTGAAAAGTGATGACTTTCTTTGTTCTATGACTATAAAAGACTTCATTAAACCATTGCCATGCTGGTATTTGGGCTAGCCTGAATCTGTGTTCCTGGCCATGGTCACTCTTATGTGGCTTCAGAATGAGCTGGGTTTTGTGTTGACACCACACAGCCTGGGCAGTAGCTTCATCCTTACTGTAGCTAGCCCTTGGCAGCTGACTTTCGAAGACATTTCTTGCTGCTTCTGTTAAATCAGGAGATGGCAACCCCTTCCAGGGAGCTGGATTCTGCTCCCTGCCTATTTTCGATTCTGGAGCCAGCCAGCTCTACTCTTCCACCAGCGTGGTTGCTACAACGAAGGGGGCGCCCTGAGTGACTGCTACACAGACTGCTGCAGCCCTCAGAGCCAGAATATGCACTGTCTGGTGCTTTGAAGGAAAGCTGGCCGCCTCTCCTGCAGCCCCATGAGGCAGAGGCTGTTATCAACATTATCTTCGTGACGCATGCTGCGGTCACAGAGTTTGCTGACTAATGCTCCTCTTGTTCCTGGCCACTGTTGTAAGGGGAGCAATCAGCATTCACACCAGGCAGTCTGGATCAAAAGTCAATGCTATTAAACGTTCTGTTCTAGTAGTTCTGATAGTTCCCACAGTATGGACTCGAACCACCGGCTAGGCTGAATCGCATGACTTGGGAATTTGGAAGAAATGCTAACTACTGGTCCCACCCCAGTCTTCCTGCATCTGAAAACTCTGTGTCCTCCAGCTTCCTTCAGATTCTGAGTCCCTTTCTGGTTGAGACACAATACCACTGCATCTTCCAACAAGCCCAGTGTCTCCTATCTTTAAAATCTTAAGCTTCATTCACTTTAAGGAAAGTGAAAGAAAATAATAGTGACCCTTAATGGCTGAAAACACCTAGACATTTTCCTAAGGACTCAGAGCATGTGTGGTGTTTTTCCCACAGAGGAAACTGCATTTGAGAAAGAAGAGGTGAGAAAGAACCAGAGGGATCTCTGAGCATGCCTTTGGAGAACACAGGGAAGCTCCTGCTTTTCTGAACCAGCAACAAACCCTGCACTAGGCCCCAGCTACTCTGGGGTTGGGCTGCCTGGTGACAGCTGGGCCTCATTCAAAGTGCAGCGTTTGCTTTTTAATCTTCTCATTCCCAAAGAAATCAAAGTGCTCACAAGCTGGATGTGTGCAAGAAACAAAGGTAGAAACGTTAGCACGCGTACCAAGCCTGGAGTCTTTGGATGGGGAGGCACAAACTTCAGGGCATGGCTTTCAGGTCAGCAGATCGCCTCCTCCTACCTGCTCAGCCCCTCACTAGGCACATAGGCAGGCAGTAGTCAAGGTCACTGTCCCTGTTTTCTATCCTATCTAGATCCAGAAATGCCCCTTGTGGGCTATTCTTGAATTCACTTTGTTTAAACAGGGACTCTAGGTTTTGGCTTCTCATAAGAACTCCTTTATTGATGATATTGGGCTTCATCTGGGAGGCTTTCCCTTTCCCAGATCACTTGGGGCTGTTTAGGACAGTTAAGAGTCAGGCAGCCTGCAGGAGACTCTGCTCCTGATCTTGGAAACTCAAGTAATGTTGTATCAACTGAGGCCCTTCGACTTGGACTAGCAGGTTCAATGTACAGCAGGACAGTTTTGGAAAAGAATGAATGAATGCAGACTGAACGAGTATTAGGCCTGGGTGAGACGAAGCCAATGAGGAAGGAAGATGGGAGGCTGCCAGTAGAAGTCAGCTCTGGAGGGTAGAAAGGTACCAGTCAGTACCAGCATCAGGACCACAGCACCACACAACTCCAGGGGCCAGGTCCAAGGCTGAACCTGGGAAGGCTCCTCCGACATAGTGCAGTCACAGCCTGTGCTCTGAGATGTACTAATTTGGCTCAAAAAGTTCCAGAAATTGGTTTGGAAAGAAAAGCTTAATTCAAGCACATGTATGAGAAAGAGAGAGATAGAGATGAAAGAGAGAGAGAGAGAGAGAGAGAGAGAGAGAGAGACTTTTATGCCAAGACAGAATGAAGTAGAATAAATGAAGGCGAGCACCCCAGGCTGTTGGTGCAGATCTGCATTATTAATGGCCAAAGCCGGCCTTGGAGCCAGAGCTCTAACAGAGGTTTTAAGAAGTCATTCTGCATAAGCAGGTCAAAGGTGAGGGGCAGGGAAAACACCAGTTTGAGACCAAGTTCCTCCCTGGCGCCTGTGGTTCTACTCCTCTCTAACTAGAACAAGGAGTCACGAGGCCGATATGTTTCTACCCAGCCTCTCCTCACCTCCACATCAATATTTTCCGTCAATTTCCTTCCAATATGCTTAAAAATAAGATGCCATCAGTGTAGTCAGTCTCATGCATACTCTAAGGAAATGAGGCCCTGGCTGTACTGGAACTACTACAGGTAGTGCCTCTTAAACTGCAGTGGGCTCAGAGTCCTTGAGAGGAGAGGGTTTGGGGACACACCGTGGCTGGGCCCAACCGCCCAACCCCAGGGTTCTACAGCTCTGCTTTGGCTTGGCACACCTACGGGGGTAGATGGTCGGGATGCTGGAGACAGGACTATGACAGTCCCCACATCGGCAGCATCTTTGCCCTGCGTATTCTGACCATCTGTCCTTCTGTTTATGGAAAGAGATGTTCTCCTGCTCCTGTTTTCTCTCCAATCTGTTTTCAAACTAAATAGCATCATCAGTGGGACCTGAGACGCCCACGGCCACAAAGGTTGTCATCATGAATCTCTGCACCAGCCAACCCAGAGTGGGAACACTGTAAATTGCAACTGGGTGACAGTTAGATGTAACGCAAACATGTCACAAACCTCATAAGCTCATCGACAGGGACAGACACAAGCTGAAAATTAATATGTCATGCACATGTCCCTGGCTTGTCTGTTTTTCTGATTTAACCACAGTTAGACATTTATCAGCACTAGATAATCTTCAACCATTAAATGGGCCTTTGGAATCATAAATGTCTTTTGATGGAACATTTTGCACAGAGCCCCCTTCTGTGTAAGAGGAGTTTGAAGGCTCTTTGTGACATGATTTGAAAATGGTAAAAGGCAATCCCTGTTCCAAAACTTACTCCTGGTCACCAGGCTTGAAATTCCACAACTGAAGTCAGTTAGCTGGAGTATGACCTTGGAATATGACCTTGAGTTCGGAAGACATTTGCTCCAAATAGATTGCATTACCCAAAAGGGTTACCTGATTGACACATATCCGGTCTTCCTTCTACCTCCCTTTCTCATGTTTTCTTCTTCACTATTTCTTGAGTGACAACCATGTAGTACCTCAAGGGCCCTGACCTAATCACTCCAGGCCTAGTATCCTGTCAGCTTAGTATGTATGGGATATGTGAGCCCAGATCTCTAGAGAAGGGCTCCTAATTCCCACTGCATGACACCTCAAAGAGAAAATCTCATTGAATTCTCTATTCTGGTTTTACCAGTTCAGAAAGTAGCCCAGGTCCCTGAAAAAGAGGGGCAGTGGTCAGCCATCTGGAAGAGCCTTAAGATGGCTAATCTTGACTATCAGTGTGATTACCTTAACAAGACAGGCCTGTCCAATTACTGGGTTAATCCCTTGATGGATTCAAATACGGCAGTATTATTGGGAGGTGGTAGAAGGTAAGAGATGGGGCCTGTTTATAGGAAGTAGCTCACTGGGAACATGTACAATAAGGCAAATTGTGTCTTCTTAGTGAACTTTTAGGGAGAATCTCCTATTTGCCATCTTATGCCTATATATAATTAGATATGCATATGGTTAAAATCAGATGCATTATGAGAAGAATTGTGTCTTCTTAGTGAACTTTTAGGGAGAATCTCCTATTTGCCATCTTATGCCTATATATAATTAGATATGCATATGGTTAAAATCAGATGCATTATGAGAAGGGACATGTGCAGTAAAAAAGGGGTTATGTTAATCTTCCAATCAAGATAAAGAACCATCCATGTTCTCCTTCTCTTGAACCCTATAAAAGAAAACCATGAACAATAAACATGGCCCCCTTGGGCACTCTTGACAGTGTATCTGGCCTGTTCTATTGCTATTCTTTGAATAAAATATTCTTGTCACTTTAATAAACCTATGTGAACTCTTATTTTAATTTTCTGAGTAAGAGACCAAGAACCAGGAAACACCTAAACCAGATCCTGACTATTCCCACCAGTAGCTATTCTAGACCCTGTCATGTTGACAGTATTAATCATCACAGGAGTGATAAAAGAAACTACCACAGGGCTCTTCTGCCCACTGCTGGGAAAGGAACCAGTGGGAGGCCACTGTTAGGTTGGCTTCCACTGTTACAAACATTGAGATAATTAGCCAATAGAGAGCTCACAGAATCAGAGGTTCCAGCCCCTGGTTGGTTGGCTCGGCTATTCTTGGGCCTGTGCTGACACAGTACCTCACAGTGAGGAGCATGTGGCGGAACAGAGTTGCTCACTTCATGATGGCCTGAAAGTGAAAAAAGGAAGAAGAGAGGCTAGAGTCTCACTGTCCCTTTCAAGATCACCTCCAATGACTGAAGTCCTCCAACTAGGCCTCACTAACACCATGCTGGGGACCATGTCTTTAAGAAATGCGCCCTTGATATTCCAGATTCCAATTAAGGCACACAGTTGGTCTTGGGGAAAAAGGCCCACATGACCTATGAACAACTTTGTGGTTGTGCCTATAGATCACCTATGGACATCTGCCCCCACTTCACTGTCTCTTCAACATTACATTTACTTCCAAATTAGCAACATGTGACTCAACTTAATTCTGCATACATTATCCACACAATGACCTTTTGACTCAATTCTGTTACTGCCCCATTTTAAAGATGGTGAAACTTGGACCTATAGTTGTTGAGTGACTTACCAAGGTGAATAAACTCAAACATAAATAGAATGAGGCTTCCATCTCCCGTGGCCTTACCCCCAGGACTCACGTGTAAACACTCTGTGCCAGTTCTCAGGCCTGAGTGGTGACAAAGTCACAGGGAGGGCTGGGCAGAACTCAGACTTCTGGGCCAGGTTAGAATGATGACAAGTCACAGGGAGGGCTGGGCAGAACTCAGACTTCTGGGCCAGGTTAGAGTTCCTGTGGGCTGGGACCTGAGAAATGGCATTCTTAACAAGTTCTCTGCTGCTGTTGCTGGTGGAGGTCTTGGGTCCCCTATGCCATAACGTGATTCTAACTAATGAGCATACCCCTCAGTTCCTTCCAAAGCAATGGGGGGAACCCTGCATGCATGTTCATAAGATAATATTTTTGTAAAATTAAAAAATATAAGACATTTGGAACCATGATGGTAATTTTACATTATGTTCTTCAAGTAGATTTCTTACAACTGCCTAAGTTTTGGGGTCTCGAAATCCCAGATCTGCCTCTACCCTGTTATCTTTCTTTAGTTACATTTCTCTTAGCCAAAGCTACACCCACTCCCATAGCCTAGGATACCCCAAAGTTCTTAAATCCCTCCTCTCTCTCTCTCTCTCTCTCTCTCTCTCTCTCTCTCTCTCTCACACACACACACACACATACACGATATGTCTGCAGGTTTCAGATTAAAGGTGGGGGCTAGCGTCACTTAATATATAAAACAGTGATCACCTCAGGCTGGATATTCTGGTGGGAGTTTGATTCAGAATCTTAGGGGATGTTACCCGTATCCTGTGTAGGGAGACTGCTGGAGAGACAAAAACCCTCTTCTGAGATCTCAACCTGAGAGCTCAGTCCTGAGCATCCTTTCTTTAGGAAGGGGTGATAGATGGAGTGGTTGCCCTTTACATCCATTGCTTCAAGCCAGCCACGGGCAGAGCTCAACAATCAATACCTAGCAGGTCTGTGAGCATGGGGTTTGGGAGACAGGAGAGAAGAAGGCAAGAAATGAAAATGTAACATCATCATCATCATTGTCGTGTATATGAATGTAGGCACAAACCTGCCACAGCACACGTTCAGAGGTCAGAGGACAACTTTCAGGAGATGGTTTCAGGGGTTCAGGGGACTGAACTCAGGTTGTCTGTTTGGCGCAGCAAGCACTTCTACGTGCTGAGCCGTCTTGCCAGACCAAACCTGACCATTCACAGTGGTATCGATGCTAGTGATTACCATCATGCAGCAAGCTGAACCAGCACCACTCAATAAAAATACAATTGGAACCATGATGGTAGTTTTGTATTTTTTGTAGCCACATTAAAAAGGTGAAATTAATTTTAGTAGCATAACTTAGTAATATGTATTTAATCCAACGTATTCAAAATATTATCATATCCATTTATAATGAATGGAAGAACAATGAGCTATTTTACATTTTCATGGTATTTCATTTGAAATGCAGAGTGTCTGTATGTACACTCACAGCATACCACAGTCCAGACCCTAAGTTATCAACAGAGGGAATAAGATATGACCTGAGCAGTAAGGTTCTGTTGAATGTAAAATATTTTCTACTTCTCTGCTTTAAAATGTATAAAAAATTAAATGAAGACCTCAGATCCTCAATTAAACTAATTATATTTCATATGTACATCAAATAAACGGGCAGCTTGGACCCAGGCATATGACCTCAATTTACTTAGTGATGTAAGTTCTCTGTGCCCGCCATAGCGGCAGGATCAGCTGGTTGCAGATCTAACAGGAAAGGAGGAATCTGAAAATTGGATCTAAGCAAAAAGAGAACATCCAGGTGGTTGGGATGCCTCCACAGAATCTGGAGTCCTCAGTCAGGTTCCTGAAGGAGTGTGCCTATCTGCCTGATCGCTGTTTAGAGTCTGGATCCTCTGCTACGCAGCAGCTCAGGAAGGTAGGGAGTGTCTCTTCTTCACTATTACATCCATGTGCCTGGCACCAGAGTGCACCATATTGAAGCACTGGGGGAGTGGAGTGCCTGGACTGTCCCCACACATAAGGGAATCACCCAAACACTGTGGCTGGCTGCTTAGCTGAAAACAGGACTTACTGTGCGCAGGCTGTCACCATTTCACAAGTGTCAGAGGGTAATTGTATCCTCTGAAGTTCACACTGCCCTGGAGCCTGTTTCCATGACTACTTGCCTCCCCATGCCTGCTTTCTGGCTCCCTCCTTTTTGGGTTCCTCCAGTTACAGAGACGTGTGACCAAGGAGATCATCAGCCTTACTGAGTGATGGGAGGACCGCTCTCCGTGAGTAGTTTTATTAATGCGTAAGGAATGCATCTTTACCTTTAAAAGGGGTCATTACAGAAGCAGCAGGGCCTTCTGCCAAACTCCAGACCAGAGCAGGTGGGCAGGAATCCCAGCTAAAACCAGGATCTGAGACCATCATGCCTCTCTGACTCAGGCCATCTCCCTTTTTGCCTAGAGTCATAAGCATTGGCTTCACCTTGGGGGTCTGCTTCTGTCTCCCACCATCCTTGCATGCTTTCTGGATTGCATGGACAACTGACTTCTCTATCCACACCAGCTACCAGAAGCAACACTAGATTCTAGGTGGTTCTTTTCCTGGCCCATGTGGCTGTATGTCTGGTTAGCAGATGACTCAAAGTAAGTCTATCTACTCTGCCCTCCTTCCCGCCCCAGGCTTGCTGAAGTTGAAGACTCTAGGACTTTTCTTCTCTAATGGGCTTTGGTGTCTCTCCTGGATGTAACAGCCATTGGTTGGAGTTAGGAGATTGCCTAAAGAGGCTGGTGCGTGCCTGCAGTCCTGGTTCGATTCTCACTGCCCCAACAAACCATACCAGGTCTATTTCCCGTAAACTTATTTTAAATTTTTTATCTTTATTTTTAATTATATGAATGTGTACATGAGTGAAGGTGCCCTCGGAGGTCAGCAGCTTCAAATCTCCCCAGAGCTAGTTACAGATGGTTGTGGGTCACCTGACACGGGTGCTAGGTGAGTTCAGTTCCTTTGCAAGAGCGGTATACACTCGTAACCACTGAGCCATCTCTCTAGTCCCTCACATAACTTATTTAAAAATTTCTTTTACTTATTTATTTTTAGTTTGTGTGTATGAGTGTTTGCATGTATCTAAGTATACCCCTGTTTTGCAGTACTTGTGGAGGCCAGAAGATGGCATCTAATCTCTTGGAACTGGAGTTATAGATGGTTGTTAGTTGCCACGTGGATATAGGGAATCAAACCTTGATCTTCTGGAAGAGCATTAAGTGCTCTTAATGACTAAGCCATCTCTCCAGTCCCTTAAATAACTTCCTTTTTAAAAAATAAGTTTTAAAAATTATTATTATTTTATGTGTATGAATGTATTGCCTGAATGTGTATAAGTGCCCCCATGTCATGAAATGCCCAAGGAGGTCAGAGGAAGGTGTTGAATCCCCTGGAACTGGGGTTATGGACGGTTGTTAGCTACCATGTGAGTGCTGGGAACTGAACCTAGGTCTTCTACAACACCAGCCAGTGCTCTTAACTGCTGAGCCATCTCTCCAGCCCCTTAAATAACTTCTTAATTAGCATCTCAATGTGATCTTGTCATCTGTCTTCCATGACCTTTTAAAAATTATTATTGAGCTGGGTATGGTGGCACACATCTTTAGTGTCTGAACTTGGGAGGCAGAAGCAACCTGGTCTACTTAACGAGTTCCAGGCCAATTGGAGCTATAGGGAGACCCTGTCTCAATAAACAAATGAACAAAATTATTATTGTACAGGATGTTGCCATTGCTTTTGGTTATCTATCATAACTTGATGATAAGGCTCTACTTGTGAAGATATGACCACTTTGGTCATAAGACAAGGAAAAATCAAGTTGATGCTGTCTAGAAAGCTTCCTCCCTACTGGTTAGCTTTCATAGTACCAGAAGTTGCTATGTAGACTGCTAAGAGGAAAAGTCATCAATCGTCTTACCCAGCTGGGAACCCTGTGAAGTGTAACAAGGATCTGTGTGGCCAGATACATCCATGGGTGCAATAGTGGCATGAATGTTATGGGGGCTACTGACCACTCTCAGATAGGATTTAATGTTATGGGGCTACTGACCACTCTCAGATAGGATTTAATGTTATGGGGCTACTGACCAATCTCAGATAGGATTTAATGTTATGGGGCTACTGACCACTCTCAGATAGGATTTAATGTTATGGGGCTACTGACCACTCTCAGATAGGATTTAATGTTATGGGCCTACTGACCACTCTCAGATAGGATTTAAGGTCTACTCCACAGGAGGAAACACATGTCTGGTTCTATAAATCTGGTGAAGAGCCCATGGTTGGGGAGCTCCTAGGCCCACGGGAGAACCCATTGCTATTATTTTGATAAATAGACATAATATCAAATTTACCTTTATTTCCTGTCTCCCTACTGATAGATCAGCACAGCTCTTAGACCTCATCAGAGAAATTTCTCTGTGTAGTGGATGTTGGTTAACACAGAGACAGAACTGGTCAAAGTGCAGAGAATAAGTGTCAGTGGAGTGCTCAGCCACAGATGGGACATCTATCTCACACCCCATCCCCACAAGTTTCAGGGACCTTTGTGGAAGAGGGAACAGAAAGATTATATGAGTCAGAAGTCAGGGAAGGCTGGGTTGAAACAGTGTCTTCTGGACAAAGCAGGACTGCTCCATTCATGAACTTACAGCTGCCTTGATTGCCTGCATAAGACTTGTACAAAATCAAGTCAGTCAGCATTCCATCACAGAGGAGGAGGGGCTCATAAGTCTCAAGAAGCTGTTGATAGTTAATTGCTTCTGGGGGAGTCAGTTTTCTTTTAAGGGTATGGCACCTAGTAGGTGGACCATATTCCAGCTGATGGAGATGGCCCCACACTCATGAGTATATGTACAGCACAAACTGGACTAGGTGGGTTATTTTTTAGAAAGAAAGAAAGAAAGAAAGAAAGAAAGAAAGAAAGAAAGAAAGAAAGAAAGAAAACTGAGAGGAGGTGGGGAGGGGGTTATCTGGGAACAGTTAGAGGAAAGAGTAGAGGGTAAATATGATCAAAATACATTGTGTGCATGTATGAATTTGTCAAAGAATTAATAAAAATGGGACTAGAAAGATGACTTGGTGGTTAAGAACCCTGACTACTCTTACAGAGGACCCAGATTCAGTTTCCAGGACTTACATGGTAGCTAGCTAACAACCGTAACTTCACTCTCTTCTGGCCTCCACAGGTACTGCACCCACAGATGCACTTACATACATGCAGGCAATGCACTCATATACATAAAATAGCAATAAATCTATACATGTAGAAAATAGTCAGGTGTGGTGACACATGCCTCTAAATCCCAGCATTCTAGAGGTAGAGGCAGGGAGATCTCTGTGAGTTCAAGGCCAACCTAGTTTACATAGTGAGTTCAGACTAGCTGGGGCTATAGAGAGACCTTGTCTCAAAAAGGCCCCCCCCCAAAATTACATTATAATAAGAAAACTATTAATAGAAAAGTCAATATTTACATGTGTCCAATATTTTAACCTTAAGCAGAAAGCAAGAAGACAAGCAAAGATAACAGAACAATTTTTAATGAGAATATTACGCATTGAAGATGATGAAATCGGAAATCTTGAAGTATTGTTTAATTGCATAATTCTAATCTGATTAGCAAACATTAGCAGAAAACAAATCAAGTTATCTACAAAATTCTATTTCTACCTTTGAGTGGTCCAAGTAATTTTTAGTTTTTAGTTTTGATGCAGGGTCTTGCTCTGCCTCAGGCTGGCCTGGACTCACTAAGTAGTCAGAGTTGGCTCCCCAGGACTTGGATTATAGTAGTGAACTATCACATCTGGCTGCAAATAGTTAACAGGTTATAACAGTATAATATTTACTCAGAGGCTGATAGAATGTCAGACAGACCTCTTTTGTAATAGTGTATGTCTTCCTGAAAAATATCAAAATAACTAATCTTACAATATTATTACAGAGATTATAAATAGGGGCATTGAAAAGCTGAGAGGAAAAATTTTATATTTATTTATTTAGATTTTTCATTCCATGTTACCAGGTCAAAACAACAAATTCATTCTTATTTGAAAAAATTTACATAAAATTACTATTGTGCCAAGGATGGGGAGATGGCCCAGTGAGTAAGAGTGCTTGCTAAGCAAGCATAGGACTGGAGGTCTGGTCTGGGTTCAAGAGACCCAGCAGACAAAGGGACCAGAGATTCTGCTGGGAGCTAACAGGGCCAGTTTATTAAGAGAAGACCAGCTGGGACTGGCTTCTCTGCACTGGGGAGTGGAGAAATGCTAGCCCTCCTGGGGGCTAGCCTCCTCAAGGAGATGAGGGAGACTATCCCCCTCATCTTGGGGGCTCAGGCTGTGGGACCCAGGCTGATGTGCCTGGCTCCAGAACGGGATGGAGAAGCTCCCTCAGGGAGAATGCGGGAGGGTAACTCCCCAAGAGAGCGAGATAAGGCATTAGCCTCTCCTAGCTGGTCTGTTAGTCCTTTTTATGGGAGGGGATTCCCATGACATCTGATTGATGTTTAAGGCAAACTTTTGGCCAGGAAGGAATCCCTTTTTACAGCTGTTTGTGAATTCTGGGTTGGGAATCTTATCTATTTAAGAAGTTGTAAAAGTCAGTTCCTTTCTCAGATCTCAGTGGGCTCTGAGAGTCTGGCTGGAGTGGCCAAGGTGTCTGTCCTGGAACTGCAGGCGAGGGTGTGGGTTGGGGCTTCCATCAGTCACATCTTACAAGGACCTGAACTCAGATACCCAGAATCCATGTAAAAGGCTGAGTGTGACTGTGTGTGCCTATAACCCAGTACTGTGGAGTTGTGGGGACTGGTAGTCAGAGACACAGAGGACTGCTAGGGATTAGGGCTGCTGGCCTAGCTTCAGGTTCAATTAGAGACAGGGAGAGTAAGAGGGGGAGGGACAGAGCAGGATGACTCTTCTAGTCAATACTTCTGCACAGACATAGACACACACACACACACACACACACACACACACACACACACATGCATACACATCGCACTTAAATTAAAAAAAAATATCATTGTGGGAAGACCACATAATCTCAGACTCACTATTTTTAGGTGTCCAATTTAGTGGCATGAAGCTATTGTACAAATGTTACCACTTAACCTGTCCCCAGGACTTTTCCATCTCCCTAAGTGGAATTGTACTTGTTAGATACAAATTCCCCATTCTCCTCCCCATGCCTTTCGAAACCCCTGTTTTTCCTCAGACTCTGAATTTGCCCATCCTGGTTTCTCCTGTGAGTGGACACAAGAGACCTTTGTCCTTAAGTGTCAGACTTATTTCACACAGTAGCCTCAGGCTCCTGCCTTGCTGCCATATACCAGAACCTCGTTCCTTCTTAGGTTGATGACTGCTGTTGCGGATAAATACCACATTTTTGTTTAGCTGTTTCCCAATTAATGGACAAGTATAAGGTCTCAGGGGTCCCAGCCCTCAAGACCCCAGTGAACAGCGGGAAGGGTGCAGCCCATGGTTAATTCAATGACATCCCAGGGGACTGCTTCAGAGGGAAAATCCGTTTATTCAGACTTAGCTAGGAGCTTATATACTCTCCTATAGGATAAGCATCTATCATCGCCAGCAAGCCAGTCTCAGACCACCACACAGCATCTATCTCACCTTAGCTCACAAGGCAGTTTCAGGAGAGACTTGTGGGCAAACAAGTCGGCCTATAGTGCCTGTGCCTCACTGATCAATTACATGACAGGGTGTGCCTGAGTCACGAGTCACCAGAGTATGCGTATGGCCATTGTGCATGGGTATGCGCATGACACGTCCGTGCCCAAGGCTGATCTGCACCCACACAGGTGTTTCTGTCCCTTGGCAATCATGAATAGTGCCGACATAAACAAGACTGTGTGTGTTTGCATCTCTGTTTTCAGTTCAATTCTGATAAACCAGCAGTAGGATTGCTAGCATAGTACATGATTTAATTTTTTAAGGAAGCATTATATTGTTTCCCACTGCCTTTGACTCTTACTGGTACCTAGGAATTGCTCATTAGAATCAAGGATGTCCCCCATTTGACAGGATGTCCTCACTTGACAGGATGAGAAGGTCATCTCTAAGTGAAGTGAGGAACCACATGGTTTTGATTGGCTTCTCACTCCCTGGGGCTCAGCACAATCACCTGCTGTAGAAGAAACCCTGACACTTTGTCTGCAGTGGCTCCTCTGTGCCCCCAGCCACTCTCTAGCCTTGTTTGAGTCTCTGCACACTGCTTACCTGCCTGCTTGCTCATCTAGTCTTCCCTGAGCAGATGTGAGTGAGGGCACCTTGTCTCCCTTCATCATGACTCATTCATCATCTGGAACCATACCTGGCACACTGTAGACCAGAATGGATGAAATATAAATGCCTATGAAAATAGATATGTAGTTCTCCTGTTTATAAGAGAGATACTCTGAAACCTTCATAGTTCTCCCGAGGATACAATCTTCCCCATAAAAACAAACCACCACACTTTAGTTCATGGAGTGACTTACTCTAGCTCCCTGATTCTCACAGAGCATTTACAGCACAATCGGTAACTCGCAAATGGTAGGTCTCTGATGTTTCCACAAGCCCATGATAGACATGAATGAAGGGGTTAATAATTCATCAGGGAGCTGAGGTCTTGGACTGTCCTTATACTGATAATTTTCTTTCCACTAGGATGATAACTGCTGTTAGGTGTTCTAAGAGGACAGTAATTCTTTTCTAAGCAAGGATGTTTCCTGGTGTAAAAATGTTGGAGCTGGTAGGAAGAAGTGGAAGAGGGGCTTGGCCTCCCCGGCTGCACATTAGATCCTGGCTGCTCTCTGGATGCACTCTAGGATCCTGCTCTGTACTCAGTGGAATTTCCACTGATGGTAGATGTGGTTTCATTATCTTTATTTCTGTAGATTGCAAACTGAACTGAAGAAGATGAGACCTGGTCCTGAGCAAGAAGTTAACCACCTGGTAGGCAGAGAGGTAGAGGCCTACACCTATGCTATAGGAAAACACTGTCCCACTTGCCTGTGGCCTTGATGTGGCCAAACAGCTTGTTATTAGTCAGACTAAGCTGGAAGGTGTAAGATGTGACTGAAACCCCAACAGTTTCAGACTCAGAAAGATGGAAGGAAACCTGGAGCCAGAGTTTACAAAACATGCATGAGGAAAGACCATGTTTACAACTTCTTCTCAGAAATCCAAGCCCTGCAAATAGCTTAGATAAGACTCCAGATACCAAATTCACAAAGGACACTGGGCTTCTTTAACAGATAAAGTTCCGGACTCAATGAATGCACAAACAACTGCAAGAAAGGGGGTTCCTTCCTGGCTAAAAGTTTATCTTAAACATCAAACGGATGCCAAGGGGGTACCTTTTCCCTATAAAAAGCCCTCCTGACCAGCTAAGGATGGGCTAGTTCTTTCTCCACTCCCGGGAGAAACTAGTCCCAGCTGATTTCCCTTCCCCATTGGGAGTCAGTTCAATGCCCCAATAAAACCAGTTCAGTCAATTCCTGTCTCTGATTGATTTCTGTTACTTCTCGCAAACCCAAACGGACCTTACAGAAGGAATCAGGTCGGAGCAAGTGACCCAGTCTAGAGAGATTTGGTAGACAGGACCATGACCAGGATATGGCTTCATGACCATCCTACTAGGGTGACTTTGAGGACAGGACCATTTCTAGAATACCAGGGAGGGAACCCACACCTACTTTCTCAGTCTGAGAACTTCTCATCCTGTCCTTCCCCTGTTTCTCCTCCTCCTCTTCTTGGCCAAGTCCATTCCATCCTCCAAAATGTGAAGGAGAGAACTGTGGGGGGAAGATGTAGTGATCCAACCCTGCAGAAACAGAGAGGGCAGTCATAGGAGCTTTGGGGAATATCCTTACAGACCTGCATAGAGGTGCATCTCTTAGTTGATTCCAGATTCAATCAAGTTGATAATATTAACCAACACAATGTCAGTTTATATAAGGAACCTGAGGCTCTATGGATTTGGGGATAAGAGGAGGTTTTGGGGACCAATATCCCAAGGATGTCTTTTTTTAAAAAATTAATTGGAGGTTGGAAAGATGGCTAAGTGGTTAAGAGCACTGGCTGCTCTTGCAGAGGACCTGGATTCAATTCCCAGAAACCACATGGCAGCTAACAACTATAGTCTATAGTCTATAAGTCCAGTTCCAAGGGATCCTATGCTGTTTTCTAGCCTCCATGGGCATTGCACACACAGATTTACTTATATACATAAAGGCAAAGCACTCATACACATAAAATAAGATAAAATTATAAATAATTATTAATTAATTTATGAGACAGGATTTCCTATATCCCAGGCTGACCCCAGATTCCCTATGTGTGTGAGGATGAGCTTGAACTTCTCATTATAGGTACGCACACCCTCCCCCTAGCTTATGTGGTGCTGGAAATTAAACCCAGGGATTCATGCCTGGTAGGCAAGTACTCTACCAATTGAGGTACATCCCTAGACCCCTCTCCCAAGGATGTCAAGAGACCACTGTATAAACTAATATGACCATGTATTAAACCTTTCAAAACTACACAGATCTTTAGGCTCTTTTCTAGATATGTTGTGTAGGCCAAGATGTCGATAGCACTATAATTGTGAAAAAAAGAAAACTTACTTTGATATTCAGCACACAAACTATCAAACAAAATCAAACAAAATACTATTTAACCATTAGCACAATTAAGACCATTTTATCATTTTAAACAAAATTTTGGAATATAAAACACTATTTTTAGCAGGTGTAAAATAAAAAATTTAGGATGACTATTTGTCCATCTATCCCTGCATCCGTCTACCTGCCATCTATTTATCTAACCCTATAGATAAAGAGTCTCAAAGGAAAATCTGAAAGGCTATTTGTAGTCAATAGTTATATCTGCGTTGTGGGCTTGTGGGTGATTAAAAATATTCATTTATTATTTTTATTTTATGCATGTGAATTTATTGCCTGCATGTATGTAAGTGTACTCATGTTGTGCAGTGCTCATAGAAGTCAGAAGAGGGCATCAGATCCCCTAGACCAGGAGCTATGGACAGTTGTTAGCCACCATGGGAATGAGGGGAACTAAACCCTGGACCTCTATAAGAGCAGCCGGTGCTCTTAACCACTGAGCAGTTTCTCTAGCTCCATTGTGAAGGATTTTTCAGTGCTTTCCAAATTTCTGTAGTAATTATGAATCATACCTAGAATAAAAAAAACAGAAGCCTTTCTTTGCCGCTCTTTGTTCTTGTTTTATTTTTATGTTTATGTGTGTGCTTGCATGAGTTTATGTTCACCACATGTGTGCAGGAGCCTATGGAGTCAGAAGAGGGCATCAGATCCCCTGGAATTTGAGTGACAGATAGTTGTGAGCTGCCATATGGGTACAGTGAACAGAACCAGGGTCCTTTGTAAGAGCAGTAATTGCTGAGCCATCTCTCCAGTCCTGTTCTTGCTTTTCAACATGGGCTCTCACTATGTCGCCCAGGCTGGGTTGGAATTCTTGGTCTTCCTGCCTAAGCTTCTTGGATGCTAGGATCCCAGGCAGCTGCCATCATTCCAGGTACACAAAATGCTGCTTTTGAAATGGAATAAGGTGGTGGTGAAAAAATGAAGACTGATTTTCAAGAAGTTTAGCATTTAAGAGTGAGGAGGAAGAACGGTGAGCCGTGGGGTGGCGGATCCAAGAAGGCTGGATCTGGGTTAGTCTTAAAGACGGAACATGATACACCATGCTTTTAGGCAGAGAACGCAGTAGGGAGGGTAGAGCCAAGACTCAAGGCAGAAGATTGAATCAGAATGACCAGGGCTTCAGGGGCCCGGAAAATCAGATCAGGGAGAGACTGGCTTCACAATGCACTGTAAAACTGATGTGCTCCCAGGCACGGAGAGGAAGAGAGAGGCCCTAGGAGCGGATTCATATATATGACTCGGCTCCACTCATGCAGATTCCAGCTAGCTGCCCTGGGGCTTCTGGCAAGTGCGGTGCCTGCCTTTGTGGTCCTGCATATCCCTACAGGCCCGACTCTTTCTGTTTCCTGTGAAACCATATTCAACCTTAGGGCCTTTGACCCCTCACTCCGTTGTCCAGTGACCCATTTCAGTGGCTCCTGTGCTCTTGCTAGCTCCATCCTCTCTCAGTGGGTGGCCTCGGGTCCTAATCCTGTCTCTGAGAAACGAGAAGTTCCGTCTGTCTCTCTTCCGTTGCCTTGCTCCCCCAGGCTTCCCATCTGTAGCTATGCTGCTCTCCTTCTGGAAATGGCCTCTCTGCCCGCTCCAGGATCGTTTGTCCCCTCCCAGGAAGTTCCCTGGCCCTGGCACTTGGGTTCAGCTTGTCCCTTGAAGTCCTGCCCTGGTCTTTGTTCTGACTGAGAAGGTTGAGAGTACTTACATCTCTTAGTGACTGGCAGAGTCCTGAGAACACAGGGCCACAGTTCCAAGCCCCCCCCCCCCCACCTCCCTCACATCTGACCTGGCCCTGGGAGAGGGTCTAGAAAGAGTTTCATTAAGTGTCCGGTGAGGGAAGGAGTGATGGCCGGACTTATTCCACTTAAGGAAGTGACTAAGGAGTGGGAAGTGATTCTTGTCTTACGTCTGCTCCAGGCATTGCAGTATGTGGTGTCTAAAATGACCTGGGTGTGTTATTTCCTTAAATCTCAGATCTACGCAGGGAGGAGGATATTAATACTGTTGCAGATAATGAACAGGCTCAGAGGGAGAGACAGTGCATTGGAAAGGACCCAGTTAGCACACAGTGAGTACCGTCCACTTTCTGACTCCAAATGACCCACAAACATTGGATAATTCATTATGGTTTCTCTCCAGTGAAATCGCCTAGTGATTACAAAAGAGCTTCTGATAAGTAGCCTTTGTCATCCACACATCTTTAAACAAGTATTTATTAGCTTGACATCAGGCTGAAGGTGGTTGCAGGCAGAAACTGTGTCATTCATCTGTCAGCAATCTACAGATCTTGGAAAGTCTTAAGTATTTTGCAAATATTTACTGATTTAATTATCCATCAAATTATTTGTTGATTTATTAGGTAAAACTCTGATAGTGAATTTTCTAGAATCAGAACAAGAATTATTTTTCAGCAGATGGCCCATTCTGGGCACCCATCAAATTATACTAGATGGGTCATTTTCTAAGCACAGGATTAGTCCTGAGGCTATAGATAGAACAAATTTAAATTCATGATGAATTCATTAAAAATTCCAGGACAAGAAAACTTTCAGGAGCACTAATGACATCCCCATTTAAAACTAAATTAATTCTGTATGGTTTAAATGTTATTACAGTGAAGTGCAAACGAACATAATTGTGATGAGGCCCTACTTCTGAAAGGGACCATTAAGACAGTCAATCATCATAGCCTAGCTATTCATTAGTACTGTTTGACATCTTCTGTGTTATGTGGCTTTTCTCAGTTTGCATAGGTAACATGTCTTTATGAAGAACTTAGTCAAACACAGGGATGAATGCAAAGTGGACAGAGATGAAGGCAAAGGAGCCGCAGCTCCACAGAGCCTCACTGCTTCAGGTATGATGCGGCAGTCAGTGGTTCCTGTATCCCCTGGGAGCCTGTTACAAATGCAGGGGTTCAGAGACTGCCTGGGTCAGGAGCTCCAGTTTAGCAACATCCCCATTACAATTTGAGATAGAAATCACCACCATGCAACTAAAATATAGGTCATTTAAAAGATGTAACGCTGTATGATATGATGCCTTCTCAGTGAGCATGCCACCACCCTATCACATTTGACTCCTACAGCCTGAATCTCCCACTTCACCACCCTTCTATCCTTCCCTTGCTCTATTTTTTTTCCATAATATTTATTACTTTTGGCCTGTGCCATATGCTATTATATATCTGGTTCACTTTCTGCCTTCTGCTAGAATTTAAATCCACAAGACCTTGGTTCATCTTGCTTAGTGACACACCCCAAGCATGACAGATTTGAGCCCCTTAGGGCTCAGAGCTGATGTCCCTCCAGTCCCCAGCACAGTGGGAGGCTTGCTAAATGCAGAACACAGCTTCTCAATAATTGAAATGAAGATATGGCTGGCTGCTCCATCCTTCCTTTTCTAAGACTTCCAACCAGTTTTCTTGTTCTGAGTCAGTGAAGACTGACCTACTATAGACCCTCTGTGGAGGGAGATCCCATTATCCCCAACGGGAAATCTGTGAGATAGCTGGGGTAGGCTTGAGGAATAAGAATAAGATAAATTAGGACCATCTCAGTCAGCTGTGACAGTGCTTTGGGGCCCCTTGAACTCTCTTGTAGTTCTTGTATAAATTTAGATTTTCACATTTTGGTTGCAAAATAGTACTTATTTATTTGCTTGAATAGATCACTTATTGTTTTTCTTGTCCTGAACAAAATATGTGATAGAAGCCATTAGGGGATGAAAGACTTATTTTGGCTCATGGTTTCTGAGAGATTTCAGCGAAGACAGGGAAGACATGGAAATGGGCCCAGTTCAATCTGCAGTGACAGAAATGTACACAGCAGGTCTTCCCAGGGCTGCAGACTAGGAAGCAGAGCAGCTCACCTCATGGCAGGTAGGATGCAGAGACTGCTGTCTAGGTTAACCTTTAAAGGCCTGCCTCTCATGTCTACTCTTTCCATCTCTACAAGGCTCCACAGTCTTCAAAACAGAACCACAAGCTGAGGGGCCAAGAGTGTAAATCATGAATATGATGGGAGCATTTCAGGTAACAATCATCCAGGTTGTAAACTCCTGTTTTTATTTGTATGGTTGTTGGGGTTTCAATGTAACATGTCCTTCATAGGCTCCCATGTTTGAACACTTGGTCCTCAGCTGATGGTGCTGTCTGGGAAATCTGTAGAATCTTTAGGGGGTAGAGCCTTGCTAGAGGAGCCTTGGAGTTCCTATTCATTCTCTGCTTACTGAGCATGGATGCGATTTGGACAGCCAGATGCTTCAAGCTCCTATGGCCTTGACTTTACTTTGATATGTGAGCCAGAATAAACCCTTTCTTCTTTAAGTTGCTTTTGTCAGGGTATTTAATTACAGCAACAGAAAAGTAACCAAGACAATGGTATACAATAATGTTACATGCATTGGATGGGGGTGGGGGGTTAGAAACATTTACTTTTTCTTGAAGGTTTGTATAAATCTTAGAGGGAGCATGACGTGCAGGAGTGTGGTGGGGCAGGGAATGGAGTCGTAGAGTTCTGGCAGGGTGGCTCTTGGAATAGACTATTTCTGTTGTTTCTTTTTTTGCCTCTTGCCTAGGCATGATGATCTGGGCCTCCATCTTAAAACCAAGACAAGACAATGAAGCAAACACTTCTCTTGCCCACCAACTTACCTTTCCTTCTTTCCGACAGAAATCCTAAGTATATACACATACGCTTTTTCTTTTTTTGGAGGGGAGCATATTTGACTTTTAAAACATTTAATGATACAATGTGGAAGCAATGGCCTTATTATAATGCCTTTGGTTAAGCAAAGACTGACACCGGGACCTGCTGTGGAATGCTGCCGTCGTTGGTGGCAACACTCTGCTGCCTCTCAACTGAATCCTAAGGTCACCAGAGGAGGGACCGTGGCGTGTGTTTTGCCTTTCTGGACTTGTTTCGGTAGAGGATGCCTGCCCACAATCTATTTTCTTTTCCTCTCTTTCACTTGCTGACCTCACCCCCACCTTTCATTTTCTCTGTTTCTACTTTTCACCAGATTGCAGGTTCCTCCGCTTCCTCCAACCTGTTATGGCCATGAACATGTGGCCTCAGTGCATCTCACTCCTCCTGCCTTCCAGATAGTGTAGCACAATTTACTGAAATTTGGATGTACTATTTTGTAGTCACAAGAACATATGAAACTGCCCTAATTTACCCCTCCAAATTATCATACTTTCTGCTTATGTGTTTGCCTTGCACAGCTGTTCCCATTTGAAGAGGCCATCACAATGCTCAGAAGATAATCAGAGAAGCTGCTTAAGAACAACATGCTGCCATTTGGGGAGGAAAAAAAGAAAAAAAATGCCCGAACCCAGAAAAGCAGTGCCCACGAGGACTGGAATGTCAATGAGCTCGGGCAGCGAACCAAATGAGACCTCCAGCACCAGCCCAGCCATCTGGGAGGCTTGCATTTTACACAGACCGGTTCATGATGCTTGCTCCACATTTTGCAGGTCTTAATCATCACAAAGGCCATTTCTAAATGTGTCTTTGGTAAACGGAATTAAAATTCCCTCATGATCTGAAAATGCTGAATTGTTAATATATCCCCCAGAGTTTCATGACTAGCTCTGATCTCTAAATGATGTCATCACTGCTTAGACACAGAAAGATCACAATTTAGTCTGATTTCCTAAGTCTCCAGGCTGTTTTCAGTGTTATATATGTATACTTTTCAAGGTTAAATAACAGATTCTAGGGGGCTGGAGAGATGATTGCCCAGCAATTAGGAACACTTGTTGCTCTTTCAGAGGACTTGCATTTGGTTCCCAGCAACAACATTGGACAGCTCACAACCACCAGCTCCAGCTCCAGGGAATATGGGACCCTTTCTGAACTTCACAGGCACCTGTACTCAAATGTTCATACATGTACTTGCATGAAGACACACATGTATACATAATTTAAAATAAAATGCATCTTAAAAATAACAGATACTAATTGATAAATTCAGTATAAATTATAACCACTATCTCTAGTGCTGCTCTTTAAAACATTTATTTGCAACATTCAACCACAATGTATAATCAAAGCTTTTTCACTAGTTGGTTCTTTTTTAAAAAATATTTTACTATTTTAAATTTTATCCGTGTGAGTATATTGCCTGCATGTATATAAGTGTGCCCATGTTGTGAAATGCCTGTGGAGGTCAGAAGAGGACGTTGGATCCCCTGGAACTGCAGTTGCAGATGGTTGTTAGTCATCACGTGAGTGCTGGGAATCAAACCCCAATCCTCTGCAAGAACTTCCAGTGTTCTTAACCACTGAACCATCTTTCCAGTTCCTAGTTGATTCTTTTAAAATTTTTTTCTAAATTTATTTTTATTGTATGCATATGGAAGTGCACCCATGTGTGCAATGCCTGTGGAAGCCAGAAGAGGGTGTCAGATCGCCCAGAACTGGAGTTACAGACGGTTGTTAGCCACCTTGTGGGTGCTGGGAATGACCTGGGTCTTCTACAAGAGCAGACAGTGCTCTTAACCACTAAGACATCTCTTTTCTCTTCAGTGTCCACCCCCACCCCCACACTAGTTGTTTCTTAAACAAATCTGCTTTGCCATTTGAATCTTTTTCTCAGAGCTTGTTTAACCTCATTCATGTGAGGTTTTTAAACATTTTTTTATATTTGCTTACTTTTTAGATTACTTGGTTTTTGTAACCCATTCAAGCACCTTCTTAGAAACAGGTAGGGCGTGCCTCCCTCTGTTCTTGTCTTTAGGACCCAGGTTCCACCAGTAGTCAGTGTTTTGATTCTGGGTGAAACCCCTTTCCTATACCAAGAGTGTGCAGTGATGAAGTTGTGGAGTGACAGAAATATTACTAACTCTGTTTCTACAAGAACAAAGAGAAATTGAAGATCTTCGACACATTTGTCCAGTGACTGTCAGGTCCTGCCTGTGTGGCTCACGAAGCCATCTTGCTCTTATGTTTAATGTCACAAGGGATGCTGAGCCTGTGCTTTACATGAATGTGAAAGCTCTCTTCCTGATCTCCCCTTCCTGATCTCCTAGCACTACTCTGGGTTTATTCTCCTTAAATGTAAATATGATTCTCTGACGTTCTCTTTGAGACTAGTTCTCCTGTGGACTTCAGGGGAGGTACAGTGTGTTGGCAGACCACTAGAACTGATGTCGTTTGAACCCGGGCTGCCGCTCCTGCTGTGCCTCGGGGCGCTCCCTATGTGCTCATGCTCTTCTAGCTGCACAAAAGCCCTGTAGTGACCTATGGATCCGTCTAAAGACCTCTTCTATCTCATGGGTTTTCATTGGCTCTTATCAGGCAGTATCAGACTCCTTTTCATCCTTCAGGACCCAGTTCACACCTATAATATTCCCTGACCACAAAACCTCTCCAGCAGCTGCTTTCCGAACACTTCCTGCTGATATGGCTTCGGGTTTATATCTTTTACCACTCTCAGCGCTTACCACAGACTGTGGTGACTATATTTCTGCAATAGGGTAGTGGTTGCCTAACAAAGTCACAGGGAAGCTTTTTCAAAACCCTTTTCTTGGTCTGTGCC
Organism: Eospalax fontanierii; assembly: GCA_035773235.1. Lineage (NCBI taxonomy): Eukaryota > Metazoa > Chordata > Mammalia > Rodentia > Spalacidae > Eospalax > Eospalax fontanierii. The sequence continues at coordinate 83,279,200 of CM069524.1, forward strand.
CTTGAGAATTCTAATGTGGGTCTGGATTGGTCTGGGAATATTATGTTTAAGTGCTCAGGTTGTTCTGATGGGGACCTGGTTGAAAACTCTCATGTTGACCTATGAGCTGGTTAGGCCTGGACTTTGTTTGTTTCTGACAGCTTGACCCCCAGCAGGTGTGAGAAAGAGAAGGAGGGAGAGGGGTGAAAGGATAGAGTGAGGGGTGAAAAAAAGAGGAGGGAGGGCAAGGGAGATAGGGGGGGTAGAGAGAGAGGAGGAGGAGGAGAAGGAATGGAAGGAAGAAAGATGGAGGGACAGGGGGGATGACAAGGAGAGCATGTGAGACAGGAGTTCCAGGCTCACTGGAGAATTTAGCCCTGTGCAGAGGGAGATGGACAGAACACAGTCCACTGACAAAACAGATGCAATGGAGATAATCATATTATAGATAAAATCACATGTGAAGAGATGATAGGAACGTGGAGTGAGACTGTCTGGGCAGCAAGGGGACTAAGGGGAGGGGGAGGGGAGAAAAAGGAGAAGGTGGCTAGGTATGGGGGATGCTCAAAGTACGTTATATACTTGCATGGAGTGGCCTTATGCAACCTCATATGATAACATTAAAGTGATAAAATAAAATAAAAAGAGGCCTCCTGGCTTAGCTGTAAGAATGAATCTATGTCCCAAGCAGATGTGATCCAGAGGCCGAAACACTTCCCAAAGCTCACTGGAATCTGGTGATCGAGCACAGAGTCACATCGCTGTGATCACTCAGGTCTCTCATTATCTTAGGAATATAAATGTATCCGTCACGTCTCTCCTTGTGGCAAAATACCCAGCAAGAATCAGTGTGAGGAAGGAAAGGCATCTTCAGGCCGACAGCTCTAGGGGTCATTTCGTCATGTGGGGAAAGCATGGCAGCAGGGCAGGGGAGGCATGTGGCAAGAGCCAGCCGCCAGGAGGCCACATTGCGTCCACGGAATTACGCAATCCACATACGGTGGGGCTTTCCACTTCCGATAACCCAGTCCTGCGAATCCCTCACAGTCATGCCCAGAGAATTGTTTCCATAGTAAGTCTAACTCCTGTCAAATTGACAAGATTAACCATCGCACTAGTCTGAAGCATCCAGAGGAAACACAGCAGTCCCTTTCCTTCACTGGGCCCACACCATGCCGTCTTTTGTGGCCATCTACATCCATCCCTACTGCAGACCGTCAGTGACCCCCAGGCTGTTTAGTTTGCTCTCCGTTGCTTCTGTGATAAAACACCATGACCAAACCAACTTAGGGAGGAAAAAGTTTATTTGGTATATACATCTAGGTCACAGTCCATCTGAGGGAAGTCTGGACAGGAGCTCCAGCGGGAACTGAAGCAGAAATCTGGAGGAACGCTGCTTACTGGCTGACTCCTGCTGGCCTGTGCTCAGCCTGCTTTCTTGTACAACCTAGGACCACTTTCCTGGGAGTGGCACCACTCACAGTGGGCTGGGCCCTCCCACATCAACCAGCAATCAAGGCCGTTCCCCACAGACATGGCTACAGCCCAAGCTGATCTAGCAATGTCTCAGCTGAGACTCCCTCGTCTCAGGTGACTCTTGGTCGTATCACATTGACAATAAAACTAACCAGGCCACAGTCCTAGCCAAGAATTCCCACTTTCAAAGCACTAATGTGCACCTTTTTACCACTTTGCAGAACACTGGAGTCTACCTCCTAGTTCCATTGGTCAGCCCAACCCAAAGGGCACAGCTGCCCTCAGAGAACAGGACCAGATGGATGAGAAAAGTTTCCAGAATAGGGTTGGGAAAAAGTGTTCCCTACCTTGGAAACTAGTTCCATGATCGAGTCACCACTTTCCTCTGAATACCATGGGGGCTTACAGACTTGTGCAAAACAGGTTTCTCCTGATGCTGGGATAACTCATGCTCCTGGTTTTTATAATGACTGAAAAACAGATCTCAGGATTTTCACAGCTGAGATATCTGCCTGTCTAGTGCATCTGGACAGAGAGCAGTCTGGACTTGCTCATGACAGGGTTTTGACTTTAAGCAGGTGCCCTGTCAGAGGAAGGAAAATTCAGTGGGCACAAGGCCCCACACTTCAAGCACAAAGCCTGACTCTAGGAAGAATTATGATTGCAGCAACTGCAGCCCAGCTCCACTTGGGGGTCTGCCAGAGTCCCCACACCAGATAGAGTCCTTTCCAGAGTCTACACCATGCGCTCCAAGGCAATCAATTTAAGAGGCTTTTATGAGATGCCGGAGCATGTTACTTAAAGCATTCCCATTTATTTTGCCTTACTCTATGTTTTTATTACCTAGAATTTAAATTAAATCCATTTGGCAATGCTTTACAGAGGCAGGAGGCAGGAGAAAAGGAATTTGTCAGTGAGGAATACTGGTGAGGCTGAATCCCAGGAGAGACCAGAGACTGAGGTGCTTCGGGATAAGAAAGCATGTGCCCCTCCCCTCATTTTGATAAGCTAGAAAGTTCCTTATTACTTCATAGCAGCACCTTTTGCTCACATTTTTAGGGGAACTGGATCCAAGGCCTTGATCATCCTAGGCACGTATTCTACCCTGTGCTATATCACCAGTCCTTACTGTAGTTTTTAATATTTTTCTAAGGACTAGCTCCTACCATCGTTCTGTCGAAAACCTTTCATGGAAGGCCAGTCTAGGCCGTGGGGTGGGAGCAAGCTCTTGACTCAGCATGAGGACGGGGAGCTCCTGATCTTGATTCTCCAAGTCTGTGCTCCCCTCTGCTTTATAGTCTGTGGTTAGAGACTGACACTGGGGCTTCACCCTAAACTGCATGCTCTTTAGCCAGTGGATGCAATAGTCTGGATTACCGCACAAAGCTGCTCCATTACTCAGTCAGTGAGCATTCGTTGAGAGCATACTATGTACCAGGCAAAGTTACTGAATTCTACATGCTGAATATTATTGGCAATGGGCTCTAGAGTATATCCTATATATTGTATAAGGTGATTGACTATTATACCTGTGTCCTGTATATTTTATCTGTCATGTTAAGTAGTGCACACTACAGTAGAATACTGGATATGGACATGTCAGGACAAAGTACTGGACTTATGGGAATTTTATAAATATATGCTGAATAAATGACTCTCACGCTTGAAAACCACAAAACCTTCCATAAACTGGGCTTAGGACTATAATTCCAGCTACTCAGGAGGCTGAGGCAGGAGGATTTCAAGATTCAAGACCTGCCTGGGCTACAGAATGAGTTTGAGGCTAGCCTAAGTAACTAGTGAGGTCTTCTGTCAAAATAAAAAGGGGCTAAACTAAACGGTGAGCGCCTGCCAGCAGTTTTGAGGTCTGTGTTCATCTCTAGTATGACAGGAAAAGAAAGGAAAGGAAGGAGAAAACCTTTTTGCTATAAAAAGGACCTTCGGAGTAGAGTCCAAAGTCCTCATTGTTATATTTTTCTTTAAGATTTTTTTTTTAATTGTGTGTGTGCATGTCTCTGTGTGGGGGTCGGTGCACATGAAGGCAGGTGTCTAAGGAGGTTCAGAAGATGGCCCACATGACTGGGTGCTGAGAACTGAACTCGGATCCTTTGTAGTACTGGCCAACAGTGGTTAGATTGATCTTCAAGGTTTTTGGTTGCTTTTGAGATGTAGTCTCATATAGTCCAGGCTGGCCTCAAACTCATGTGGGGCCAAGGATAGCTGAACCTCTGATCCTCCTGCCTCCATCCTGAGTGCTGAGATTATAGACATGCACCACCCCCCATGATTTTATGTAGTATTAGGGATCAGACTCACAGTTTCATGCATGCTAGGGCACACTCTACCAACCGACCTATATCCCAACAGCTTTAAGTTTGGATTTATGAATGGGTCTCCTGCCTCCTGTTGCCTAGCTGCGGCCGCCCTGTGGCCTTACTGCATCTGGTGCTCTCTGTCAGTTACAGCATATAGGGAAAAGAGACAAACCAAAACCTAATGGGGAAAGAGAATCTCTTCCGTGTGCCCCGGCAGGTTTAAATCGAGGAGTTAATCCTGCCTTAATGCCATGATGGCAGAGACAGGCAATTATTATGGGACACTTATTTTGTCAACTGATTGTTAATTTCCTGTTATTTGCTTCTCACTTTCTTGGGAAAAATTCCACTTTCTGCTCCTCTGCCCCACGGGTAGATGTCTTAAGATATTGATCATGTCTCCCTCATTAATTTCATTTTTATGCTTTCCAAAACCATTTTTTTTTACTTTATCATTCCCTAGAGCTTGTATTAAGCTGTACAACCTCAATTATCATCTCTCTGTGGGCAGAAAAAAATTTAAATCTGAGTTGTAACTGTCAAGTGTTACGTGCTGTGGGGTTTCCGGTCTCCTCATGGTGGGGGAGGGGGCTGGGGGGTGATTTCTGTTTTCCAAAGAAGACAAAAGCAAGGGGGAGCCTTGCCTTTGGAAGTCCAGTCCTGTGCTCAAAACTGCACTGCCTTTTAGTTAGACATCTAATAAAATAAATAAAAATACAAAGTTGGGACTGGTAAGATGATTCAGCAGGTAAAGGCACCTACCCCCAAGCCTGATGATGTGAGTTCAATCCCTAAGTCCTACAAGGTTGAAGGAGAGAACTGAGCCCTACAAATTGTCCTTTGACCTCTGCATGCAAACACACACACACACACACACACACACACACACACACACACACAGAGGCACATAAATGTAATTTTAAAAAAAAGAAAACAAAGTTATTTCTATCCCTGAAATAAGAATTCAACTCCATTAAATTCTCATAATTTTTGTCCTTCTAATAAAAAGATCCTTAAACATCTTTGCCCTGGACACTGCAAGCTAGAATAACTTCATTTCATACATAACCATATTGAACCTAGGAGATCCTCATCCTATCAAACTTGGGGGAATTGCCTGGTAAAATACCTAACAAATTAAGAAGAAGCAGCTTATTTTGGCTCATGGGTTCAGAGGGTACAGTCCATCCTGTAAGGCTGACATGGTAGTGGGAGCTTGAGGAAGCTGATGGGTCAGATGAAGATAGACAGGAAGCAGGGAGCTTGGGCTGGACCGGGAGCAGGGATAACCTTCAAAGGCCTACCACTAGTGGCCTTTGTCCTCCAGGTAGGTCCCGTCTTCTATAGGCTCCACCTAAGCTGGGGACCAAGTATTCAGACACACTTGTCTTAGGGGACATTTCTTACTGAAACTATAACACACCTGTCTTATTCCAATCTGGAAAGTGCATTTATCCAGCAGTGCCATGGACAGGACTTTGCATTTTGCCTACAATGGAGAAGGAAAGAGGCATGTCTCACCCCAGAATCTCTGATTAATTATCCAACAAACAGTGAGAACACCTATGATATACCAAACACTGTATTAATCAGAATAGAGACCATCAAGATTCTGATAGGATCCTAAGAAAAAATAAACTAGACTCCACTCTCCATCCTTTGAGCGTAAAACCAATGGAATGATAAATTTAGAATTCTGTGAAATGGAGATTAAAATGGCACCCCAATGATTAGCTGGATTATTGAAGGGTGTGATTTAGATGCTGAGCTTCTTCTTACCTCACACGCATGTCCAACCCATTATTGCAGAGCTGGACCACTGCAGTTGTCTTAAAAGGCTGGAGCGTGCTGGGCAGCTTGCCGGGAAAGTGAAAGCAATGAAGCATACACTGGCTTATGGACAGACAGCCATATCTGAAGGAGAGAGGAAAGCTAGAGTCAGGACAACGGGCACTCTGCCGGGGTCATCTTGGGTTAGATAGGGCAGTCACTGTGGTGCGAAGAAGGAGCCAGCAAGGGTGGGGCAGGGCTGGGAACATGGTTCTGGCTGAAGCCGCTCCACAAGGAAAATAAGGGTGTTCCTAGCAAACATGCTCTGTCCTCTCAAGGTGGGGACAGCTAAGTTGGGAAGGGGCCATCTGAATGAGGACAGGGAGCACACAGTAATTGCTCAGCAGGACACGCGGTCCTGGGGTGAAGGCCACAACCCAGTTGCTGGGAAAATTATAGATGGATGCAGCCTTGTCTCAGATCTCTGAGACCCTGATCCCTGGCAGACAGTACAAGAGGTAGGAGGATGTGCAGAGCATGGACAGGCATCTGTCCCTCTGAGTCACTGAAGACCAGCCTTCTCCACCTTCATCTTTTTTGCCATCAAAGAATCAGAATTGAGTATGGAAACCTAGCGAGAGATGCTCATAGCCCAAGGCTGCCCTGCCTGTGTGCCTCCCACAGTACTCAGGGAGTGAAGTGCTCAGCCAACTTGTTCTTGAATTTACATCATGTCACATTGGCTGCTATGCACCCCGGGGCGGGGGGGTGGTCTGGCTGCTGTCCCTGTATGCTGTTCTTCAACCAGTGGAGGTCCCAGTTCCAATCACCTTCCCACTTCCTGGAGTCTCTGCTGTGAGCATTCCAGAATGATGTTTGCTCAAAGCCAGATGCTCTTAGAGACACAGCCTTCTGTAAACATAGAGTTTTATTATTAGAAGACAATACATTTTTAAAATGCCAATTTTGGCTTTCACATCACAGTATATAACTGAACTCTGCTTACAGTTTGCTCCTTTATTAAACACTTTGCAAGGCAGGGCTGTGTGCTGAGAACATAGCTTCTCATAGCAGTTAAGGCCATAGATGCTTGAGGAAGCCAGGTTGTTGCTGAGGGGTAGGGAGGATAATAGGGTTGGCTGACAGCCAACAACTGGGGGCCATTCAGGAATGTAGGCCTGATGTAGTTAGTCAAGAGATAAGGTAGAAATTTGGGTTTTATGTGGTCTCCTGACTTTTACATATTAAACTCAAAATTTAACATTTTAAATAAAAAAGAAACGCATGGAGAGTCGTGCATACGTGTCTGTGGCTGAATCTGCTCTCCTGCTCCTGCCGTCCTTGATCCCCTCATGACCTGACCATAATGTTGAGTTTCAGTAGCTGAACCCTGCTGCAGGCAATAGAGCTGAGTTCCAGAGAAGTCACCCTTGGCTGCCCATGGGAGGGCAGTGCCCATGTGGTGTATGGTATTTTACACTGCTGCCCCTTGGTGTTCTTCCAGCTTGTTGTGGACATTTCCAGTTGGAGGGCTTGTCTTGTTTCAGGTTTATGAACAGCAGTCAGGAGGCTGAAGAGAAAGGAAACAGCCAAGCCTGTGTTGTCAGACAGGCCTTGGTTCTGTGAGACACTTTGTTTTGTGAGACACTTTTGTGATACAAGCTCAGCCTCTCTACGAACACCCCCCTTAATTAGAAAAGTAATCAAGAAACTACAAGGCTAGGTGGAAAAGACCCAGGGAATACAAAGGTCAGGTCAACATCCCTTGGTATTCGAGATAACGTCTGTGGGTTAAACATTCCACAGGAAGAGTCCCCTAACATCCCGTTTTAGGATTGTGGGTTAAACATTCCCCTAACATAGAATTGTAGGTTAAACAGTCCCCTAACATCCCGTCTATAGAATTGTAGGTTAAACAGTCCCCTAATCTCCTGTTTATAGGATTATAGGTTAAACAGTCCCCTAATATCCCGTCTATAGAATTGTGGGTTAAAACATTCGGTTAAAGTTAACCTCCTGTGAACTGCAAAGTAATGTGTGTGGTATTTCTGGAAAACTGTCTTCTCTGTAACCCTGATCTGTAAGCAAATATCCTAATTGTGAACTGTTTGTTAAACTATATGTCAATACATAATTATCCTGTGAATTCCTACTATAAAAACCTGGCCTGGCAGAAGTCAGGTGGGCTTAGCTTCCTGAGGCTGAGTCCCCCACTTGCGCAAGTGAAATAAACCTCGTGCTTCTTGCATCTGACGGTCTGGATTCTTGGGACTGGGGCTCCCGATGTTAGTTGCCCAGGTGGCCCATTGGGGTTCGAGTCCCCGGGCTGAGAGTGGGGTCTAACAGTTCAAATCCTGATTTGAATGCTGGCTGACTGTAAGATCTGGGCAAATTACTTAACCTTTCAGTTCTTGTATTCGTTAGCTTTTCATTGTTGTGACCGAAATCCTTCACAGAAACAGCTTAAGGGAAGAATTGTTTATTTTGGATCATGGTTTCAGAGGGTTTGGTTCATTGTTGTTTAGCCACATGTACTTAATGGGTGCACATGGTGAAAAGCTGTCCACAGCATGGCTTGAGGGCCCGGAGTGCCTGCCTCTCATCCATCCTGTATTTCTCTCTTCTCCTGTCAACCTTCCTGGAAGCTACTAAGTAATACACTTAAAGAAGGAAGGCAGGAAGGCGTGCATGGGAAAAGGAAGAAAGGGAACGGGGGAGGGAAGAAGGAAAAGAGAGAGAGAGGGAGGGAGGGAGGGAAGGAGGGAGGGAGAGAGGGAGGGAGGGTATCAAACTAGCACGTTAGGAGGCGCTGGGCTAACTAGAAGGCAGAGAGAGGGCATGAACAGGACACTGACAGGCCTGAGAAGAGAGCGACACAGTGGCATCTCAAAAAACAATCCCAGAGTAGGAAGGAAAGCTGGCTGTACACTGGCCTTTTTAGCAGGACCTGAACAAAGTGCTGGCGTCTACTTCTAAGGTGCTTATGCAAATAAAAGTGGGGGTGGCTTGTTGAGTGCATGGTGAACTGCACAGACCCACTTTGGGCCTTCATCTCTGCATTTCTTTATTCACCCATCACATGTGTGGCTTGTGACCACATACAAGGTACTGTGCAGCAGGAGGCCCAAGGGGTCAGAGTCAATGGGAAGACGCACTTTGGTCTCAAAGACTGAGCAAGAATTTTCCAGAATTTGAACATGGACAGGGAGGGTTAAACCTAAGACTAAAGACCAAAGGAAGGCAGAAAATTAGGGCCTGGGACAAAGATACTTAACACTCAAATAATGTGATTATTTAAAAGTATTGACAATGCTATATAGCTAGGCAATAAAAGTTATTTTGAGGTAAAATGTCTTTTCTCTCAAAATATTAAACAGTTATCTGGCAATGTTTGAAAAGGAATCAAGATGATTTATTATTGCTCCTGTTCTCAGCAAAAAACAAAGAAATAAATAAAACCTCCCACTTGTCTGAAGGTGCAGCAGGAGGCTTTGGTCCACCACAGTCCTGGCAATTCTCCTCTGTAGAGTTCCTATTTTTACTCATGGTTGGGCTTGTTCAGCTAAGCTTGGCCTCCTGGGTGCAGGCTGGAAATGTGGGGGGACAATGCCCAGCAGCCCTCAGCAATGACAGGACAGCCCTGGGGAGCAGACACTCAAACTTGTCCAGATGGGGTGACTCTGAGGTACATTCTGCATAGGCTCTCAGAGGCCTCGTGGTGACAGCACCATGGCCCACAGCTCATGGCAACTCTGTTGCTCTCTGGCTTCCTTCTTTCCTTCCCATTGGCTTGCTAGTGTTTCCAGGGATCACAAAGAAAGTCCTTGTATTCAAGTTTGAGTTGGGAACTGTTTCAGGAGGCATCTACAGAGATGAAAATACAAAAAAGTAAAAGTAGACATTCCCACACTTCAACAAACAGATCCTGACTACTTGGAGCCTGATCCCATCAGCTTCCGATGTTCTCTACAATTATCTACAGTCTGACCCTAATGACCCATGGCACCTTACCACAAATGCCCAGTCTCAAGAAAAACAACTGGTGCTATAAATCTTACTATCTAAAAAGATATTGAGATGCCTATCTACTTAGGCAGACATGGACCCAACACAAAAATCACACAAAGTGAGGCCAGTGATTCCCTTTAACTGTTATAGGAAAACTATTATTCCTGCTCAAGGATGTTTTTCTCTCTAAGAATTTGTTTACTGTGCCCATCTCTCCTTGTACCATATTTCCTCTAAGGAATTCTTCGTGTGTCTGTTCTGGTGTGGTAAATACTCTAACCCCATATCTTCAATTGGTCGTTGTCATCCTCAGCCTGACAGACAGAATGTCTCCAAAGAAGATAACCCTGGAGTCTCTCTCTCTCTCTCTCTCTCTCTCTCTCTCTCTCGTGTATATGTGACCTTATTTCAAAATGATATCTTTTCACTGTACTCAAGTTACGATGAAGTTATCCTTGTCTGGTAGTCCCTAGTCTAACAGAAGTGGCATCCTTCTGAGGGGAGAAGAGACACAGACACACAGAGTGAGAGCAGCATGTGAAGACGGAGACAGAGACTGGAGTGGAACATCTACACACAATGCCAGGAGCCACAGGAGCAGACACTAGGAGAGACCCATGCAGTGCTTCCCGAAGAAACTGACCATACTGACACCAGGACTTTAAATTTGTAGACTTGGGAGTTTTGAGAGTCTTCCAAAACTTTTTTTTTTATATTGGCAGTCCCAGGAGGCAGAGGCACCAGCTTGTGGCAAAGGTGAATGCTTCCTTTCTGTACAGTTCCAGAATCTGGGGCTTCTCCATCATGGACTTCCTGAGTCCAGTCCTTGGAGTTGAGTCCTCATCATTTTTGCTCTGGAGTCAGGTTGTGATGACTGGAGAGATCAGGCAGAAGAGACAGACAAAGGAAGTTTCAAATGGAATCTTCTAGAATCCTCCTGTCAGCAGAGCTAAGAACAAGAGACACAGCCCAAGGAATCCCCTTAATCCTTTAGGGACCTTGCCTCAGGTCAAATAGAATCCTTTCAGGGAGAGCAGAAGTCAGAAGGAGCCTGTATGGAGCAGAGTTCAAGTTTATTTTAAAATAGAAATAAAGGCACTCTGGGAAAGCTGAAAGCACTCCGGGAGTGTGGGTGTGGGCTCCCCTTAGGAGAGTCACAAGTGTCTTGCTGCAGCCGTATGCACCATATTGGTGGCTCTCCATTACATCTTAAAGGGCTGCTAATAAACTTTTGTCCTTCCTTTTTAATAAGTGGGGTTACAGGTGGCTCTGGAGGTGCCTTGAATGGGATTACAATATGACAAGATAAAACCAGCAGTCATCAGGGCTGCACAAAGGACTTAGAACATGTTCTTTTACTGTAAAGAGGTTTCTGGTAAGATGCCTAAGCGTGTAGGTTTATGGCTGGGAAGGGAGAGAGCCCTTAATCGAATGTTGGGCTGGAATTCCGGATTCTCGGCTGGTGATAAGTGTCCTACCAGATTCCAGAGGGAGGGCCTTTTTTCCCTTTCCACATTCCCATGACAATTCTCTGCCGGTTCTTCCTGCCTCACCCCTGGCTGGCTACAGCCAATGAAAAAGCTGCATGGTCAGATACTCCAGACAGAAGGTAGTAGAAAATCTAAGGGCTGCTTCAGCATTTACAGACTTTTCCTAATCTCTGTCACAAACCCCTGTGAGCACACATACCTGGGCTTGCACATCTTTAACACAGGCATGCTATTTGCCACTTTGAGATGGCTTGTGGCACTGATCAAATAAAGGCATGAGACTGACTTGCAGGAATTAATATAACTTTAAAATAGGCTTATATCAGACTATAGAATTCAAACCTCTTGACTGTTTATGCTTTCATCCCTTTCCTAGGGGAAACAAACAAACAAAAACCTCACACAACCATTGAGTTTTCTTGAAAATTTACCAAAACCAAATTCTTTTCAAGCCTTCAAATGTCTCTCTCTTGTTTTATCTATCTTTGTTGAGCCAACTGTCTTCACTAACTTTCATATCAGTCCTTCTCTCTAAAAAGGCAAATCTGCTTTTAAGTGCCTGACCTTGAGCCAGGAAGATGGAAAGACAGAGAAAAATAAGCAATCTGATGAAGATGCTCCACACCTGCTGCTGAGGCTGGGGAGCTACTTCTGAGATCCTTCGCACCTTTGAGTTCCCCTTACTGAGCCTGAAGACAGGGCCTTAAAGCACAAGCCCCAGCACTAGCCGGTGGCTGCAAATGGTCACAACAACTGCCAGTCTCTCTTAAGGATTGGATTTCGCTATCTGCAAATGGTCACAACAACTGCCAGTCTCTCTTAAGGATTGGATTTCGCTATCTTTAGACAGAGGTTGCCATGGTATCTCCTTGGGGCATTTTTAACTAGACAGAAACACATTCCACAACTTGGTTAAGGAACTCTGTCTTGACAAACAGTGGGCATTTTCATTTGAGGTGGTGTCAAGAAGCCCTGCCTGCAGCTTAGAGGGCTTCCCTAAGCAGAAGGGCACAAATGGGCAATCCCTCTTCGTGTACTCAGCCTCCCGAGGCAGGGAGCAGGGCCTAAAGCCCTTTGGGAAGGCCTCTATTTAGGAAGGTGGCCCAGCCAGCCAATGCTCTGTAAGAGCTGTTAAGAGCAGGGTCAGTGACTTTGGTTCCTCCTAGCCAGGGAGGCCTGCTCTCTTACTTGTCTTTGCCTATCTCATGGAACTTTCCTATCTTGATAAGTTTCTTTCTTCTCAGGAGATATGCCATGTTAGGTTTCATGTGCATTTGAACATGGAATTCAATTCTAGCTGTTTCTTAACCTCTGCCAACTTTGTCCTCATCTGTGAAATGAAGATAAAGCACTTACAGTGGATGCTACTGATGAGCAGTAAACACATGAAGTCTAGGAAGTGCTTAGATACGTGGGATCTTTCCCATTTCATCACTGCTCTCCTTTGCTGTCTTGGTGTGAAGAAGGGTGACTATGCAGGCCTATTATCCTAGTACTCAGGAAACTGGGGCAAGAGAATCAAGGGAGTTGGACGTTAGCCTAGGCTACAATAGAGAAAGCCTGTCTCAAGTTCCACCCCCAATAAGAAGAGTGACTGTAAAGTACAGACAACATGTTGCCCCTATACATCTATGGATCTTGAGGAAAACAGAGTGTGTTAGTAACATGGGAGAGATGTAAATTCAAGTGTAAGAGAGATGTCCACAGGATAGAACCGTGCTGTCCCAAGAGAGTTGGATTGAGATGAGCAGACACATCAATTAGTCAGTGAAACCTTGCTAAACAACCTGCTCAGGATCAGGGACAGGAGAAAGTAAAAAGGGATCGCAAATATCTGAGTGTGGTGGCACATGCCTGCATCGATGGAAAATCACAACTCTCACATCTAAGTTAGTAAGAGACAGTTTATCTGGAGCTAAATATGAGTGAATATGGCCTGAGAACACAGATTCAGAGTGCCCCATATGCTACCATGGAAGCATTTACATGACATTTATTAGTTACAGGACAAAGAAATCATGAATCAAGTCATTTACCAAATACATTGGTGGGCTTACTTATGTGCTTTATCTTTTCCATCTTTGCACCACATGTGTGCCATAGGTATAATTCTGTCCATCTCCCACAGTGGAAATGGCTCAGAGCAACTTCCTGAGGTTAATTCAAAGGGTCAAGCAGACCCAATGGCTCACCGGAGTGCTCCTGCTCCATCTTACCACAGCTTCATTAGCTGTCTCAGAGGAGCAGCACACATAAGAACCCTTTACAGTCATGAAGTCTAGTTCTCTAAACCAACCAACAAACCAACCAGCTTGTCAGCCAACCAACCAACCAACCAATAAATCAACCAGCCAACCAGTCAACCAGCCAAACAACCAACAGTCAACCAACCAACTGATCAACTGGATGGGCCCTGTCCTGAAGGGCTCTCACTGCTCGGATGAGCACAGTGTCATTGCTGAGGGGTCAAGTGCAGCCACTGATGACCTGACAATAAAGCTGCAGTATCTATGACAGAGCTCCTACAGAGACCAGGAGAAGCCAAAATAGAAGGCTTTATGGAGTGCTGGTGGTTTGGTGGTGATGAAGTCTAAGGAATTTGGATTTTCTTTTTATTTTTTTTTTGAATCATTATAATTTCTCTTTCTGAGCACCCTCCCCCCCCCCCGAGCAGGCAGCAGAGTGATCTTGTTAAGAACTCTACCAAGTTCTGTCTCTGTAGCTGTGTGACTCAGGGCAGATTACATTCCCTCTCTGTGAATAGTTTCTGCTTCTGAAAAATGGGCAGGTTAACATGTACCTCACTGGATTAATATGAAATATAAATGAGAAAGAAAACTAACCTGAGGCAGAATGCTGCATATCTATAAAGAACTGTCAAGGCTGGATGGGAGCACTTTGCTTCCAATAGACCTTAGCAAACCAGTCCAGCCTTCAAACGATGAAGCAAGTGAAATTTAATTTTTTGTTTTCTTATATCTCTAATCCCCATCTCCAAGCTCCAAAACCCAACAATTGTTTTACAACTCATTTGGTGGCAAAATCTGACAAGAAATCAAGGGATCCAGGCAGACTTATCTTACCAAGTGTAAGACCTTGCTGCTGAAGCAGTCATGGATTTGCTGATGGGGAAGGTCATGGCACCAGCTGTCTGTGAAAAGTATTTATAAGATGTTACCAACGTTTGAAAGCTTGAAGTAGAGGGGATTACTGACCTTAAGTAAAGGAGAATGTCTCAGTAAAGTGAGTGGGCTATAGACTGGGTGGCTTGAACAACAAACAATGATTTTTTGAAGTTCAGGGAGCTAGAATTTCAAGATCAAGATTCCTGTGCATTCAGCATCACCTGTGTCCTCACTCCTCCGCATGTCCTGACCCGCCCTTTCTCTTTTTCTTTTCTTTAAAAATCTTGTATACTTATATTTGTGTGTGTGTGTGTGTGTGTGTGTGTGTGTGTGTGTGTGTGTGCATGCGCGTGATTTTGGGAGAGAGCAGGGGTTAAGAAGAACCATGGAGCATATGTGGAGATCAGAGGACAACTTTTCAGAGTCAGTCCTCTCTTATCTTCTGTGGGTTCCAGGAATGGAACTTAGATTGTTAGATTTGTTCAGCAAGTGTATCCCCTCTCTAAATTCCCTGTCTCCCACCCAGCGAGGGAGAACCTCAAGGGGGATCACGCTCACTTCTCTTGGATTGCCCCAGCCCCCTCCCCGCAGTAGGAGGGAGTTTTTAAGGGGAGCAAAGAGAGGTCCGGTGTAACAGCCTGCCCATTCCCAGCCTCCAGGCCCGTTCCAGGAGACTCTCAGACACGACTGGGGCCGGTCTGACCAAAGAAGCGTGCAGCTAGCCAGCTCTTTTGATGACACAGCTTTAATGATGTAACTTCTTCAGTGGTACCACAGGAAGCCATTTACTGAACTTAACAGACACATTATAAAGGCTCAGAGCTACAGGTATTAACATACAGCAGGAAGTTTCTACCAATTACTTTACTGGTCACTCTGATCATGTCTTTACTTTACAAAGAGGCTACTACTGTCCACACCCTGTTCACGAGGGAGGAGGTAATTCTCCTCCAATGGCACTTAAGTCCCTAGTTCACCTAATTACCATGGTATGTGTGGTATGTGCCTATCTCCTCCGGCTAGTCTTTGTTTTAGCTCCTCTCAGCGCCATCTTGCCCAGGCCACAAGGTGCCAGCTGGTCAATTAGGATTTCTTAAGGCCCAACACAAGTGCATTTCCCTACTAAGCTATCTCTCTGGCCTAAAAAATAGCTTTTTGTTGGTTAGTTGGTTGGTTGGCTGGTTGGCTGATTCACTGGTTGGTTGTTGGTGGTACTAGCATTGAACCCAGGGGCTCTTGAACACTAGGCGACTGCTCTGTCAGTGTGCTACTTGCCAGCCCCTATTCTTTTCTGTTTGTTTGTTTTCTTTTGTTTGTTTTGTTGTGTTAAGGATTGGCCTTGTAGAAGTAAGCACTCTACCAGCTCAGTTACACCTCTAATCTGCCCTCCTTCCCTATGTGGACACTGTATGTGTAGGGTTAGTGTTCTGCCCTATTGGACACTGTATGTGTAGGGTTAGTGTTATGTGGACACTGTATGTGTAGGGTTAGTGTTATGTGGACACTGTATGTGTAGGGTTAGTGTTATGTGGACACTGTATGTGTAGGGTTAGTGTTATGCGAACACTGTATGTGTAGGGTTAGTGTTCTGCCCTATTGGACACTGTATGTGTAGGGTTAGTGTTATGTGGACACTGTATGTGTAGGGTTAGTGTTATGTGGACACTGTATGTGTAGGGTTAGTGTTATGTGGACACTGTATGTGTAGGGTTAGTGTTATGTGAACACTGTATGTGTAGGGTTAGTGTTCTGCCCTTATGGTTTTCCTACCTTTATTGTCTCTTTTAGGAACATGTCTCTAAATTGAGTCAGACTAGGTGTTAGGGTTAAACAATCAGAATTTTGGAAAGACACAATTCATTCCATAAGAGCTTCATCTGATCAATTATGGGCAAAAGCAGGGTTCCCAAACCAGGGATTCTACTTCAAGAACACAGTGCAGAAATCCTGCCTGAGTCTGCAACCTCCCTGTACACTTCCCAACCCCCATGGTCACATGAGCCCATACTATAAGTCAGCTCTCCCTGGGCAAGTCTATATGGCACATATAATAGACACAAATATGAGAGCAGGCTGGAGATGTAGCCCAGCTGTAGAGAGCTTACCTAGCCTGAACGAAGCCCTGGGGTCAGTCGCCAGCACTGCTTTAAACCCTGGCATGGTGGCACATGCCTGAAATTCCCGCACTCTGGAGGTAGAGGCAAAGGATTGGAAGTTCAGTGTCATCTTCATCTACTTTGTGAATTCAAGGCCAGTTTAGACTGCATAAGACTTTGTCTCAAAACAAAACTGGAAAATAAAAACAAAACAAATACAACTATGTGTCATATTGGTATGTACTTAAAACCTCTAGTGATGATGAAAGAGGGGCAATTCACTGAGGAAAGAGATTCAGCATATCAAAGTGTCAGTGCCCCGCAAGCACTGCAACACGAGAGAAGAAAGTGTTATGCATGCCTGTGTCCTGGCCTCTCAGTCAGAACTTTACAGGGCTGAGTAACTGAAAACCCACGGCCTGAGGATCCTCAAAGTACAATCCTGGACGGTCAGCCTTCTAGGGTGGCTCCCTGAATGAAAGTCCTCTTTAATAGGGATCAGCCCCAACTGATAAGTGGAAACCTCTAGTTCCTCTATGTAACACATTTTCTCTGTCTTTGGTGGTCAGTGCTTCCTGTGACTTCATTTGGTCCGTTGGCCTCCTAGATGATCTCAGTTGTAACTAGCTCTGCTGACTGCTGTGAGCATTCTGCCTCCAGCAGTGCTATAGACGTCAAGGGTCTTGCTGGTCTATCTGTACATTCATTACTTCATGGACTTTTATAGCATTCTAAGAATATGAAGCTCTGAGCTCGTTGCATGGTGGATAACTACTACTCTACAAATGGGAACACCTAGTGTCCTTTTGCTCTATCTCCTCTCACACACAGAAATAATGAAAAGACCAAATACATCTATCCTTTTCCCAGCTTAAAAAAATTATATATATGAGTGTATTGCCTGCATGTTAGGGCACCCATGTCATGCAATGCCCATAGAGGACAGAAGAGTGTTAGATTCCCTGGACTGGAGTTATAGATGGTTGTTAGCTGTTAAGTGGGTGCTAGGACTTTAATCTGGGTCCTCAGCAAGAACAACCAGTGTTCTTAACTGCTGAGCCATCTCTCCGCTCCATCCCCAACCACCAATTTTTAAAAAAACAACAACTCACAGCAAGAAATACATTGCATTAGGCAGAGTTCTCCCAAGGAACAGAACCAACAGAATGAATCTATATTATGCAAGGAGATAGTTTTATATTGGTTTACACAGAAGGGCTGGATGGTCCAACAATGGCCATCAGCCTGCTGGAGAGGTTGAGACCCCCGTAGTTACTCAGTCTACAAAGCTGGCTGTCTCAGCAGTTCCATTCCAGTGCTGGAGGCCTGGAGCTCCCTGAAGAGCTACAGGTCCATCTTGGAAGGCCAAAGAAGCTAGAATCTGGTGTCAAGTGTTTGGTGTTTGGGAGGATGGCCAAAGGAGTGACAGATGTCCTCACTCACGAACAAGTGATAGCAAGTAGGCACACACTGCCTCGTCCTTAGGCCTCTATGTCTGGGCTGTCTGTGGAGGCTACCACCTACTTTGAGAGATAGTCTTCTCCCTCAGTCAATTCTCTCTGGAAATGTCCTCACAAAGAGAGCCAGAGGTGCATCTCTTAGGTTGATTCTAAATCTCAAGTTAACAATTAAGGCCAATCATTGCATACATTTTTACCAACCTATATGTGAGATGTTGGGAGAAATGGGCCAAAATATTAGGCTCCACCTCATCAAGAGGACGAGAACCAAAACCCAATAGCTCTGTCCTGTGCATCCATAGAGACTCCAAGCATGCCAAGTAAATGAGGCATCACTTGTTGTAACAAAACCCCTGTACATCATCAATAGAGCCACCCATGTGCATGGTGTAGTCCCCCATGTGCATGGTGTGGTCCCCCGTGTGCATGGTGTGGTCCCCCGTGTGCATGGTGTGGTCCCCCGTGTGCATGGTGTAGTCCCAGAGACACAACGCAGCACTGAAAAGCACCCTCAAAGCCACATTTTACTACTGGGAATAAACCTCACAAGTACATATAGCACGGAGTGGAGGCAGCAAATCTCATGGTAAGTTACAGAGTTCAAAGTCAGGATACACAACACTCTGTCCACTGCAGACCTGGGCGGTAGAATTAGAAAGAAAAGCAGAGCGGCATTATGATAAAAGTCAGAATAGTCTTGCCTCCAGAGGGAGGAGAAAGAGGAGAAAGGGATTTAGAGCTGGATTGTAAGGTACTGGCTCTATTCTTGTTCTGGAGTGGTGGGAACATTCCTGCTTTATTTAGTCTTCAAAATATAGAAATTGCATGTATACTTCTGGGAATTTATTATATTTCACAATAAAAGAAGAGGTTGAAAAATTAACAGAATGTATTTATTTCTCATTTCAATACACACATTCAAAAATCCATGAGCATGTGAATATACTAGAACAAAAATATCATGAAGAAGCTAACCTTCATTCTATAAAGTGTTCTCTGGTACATTATTCTGTTCTCTTTGGTTCAATTCTATTTTTTGTGACAATTGTAAAATACTCAACTGATTTCAGAACCCACTAATGAATTACAACCCACAGTTTCAGAACATTATTTTAATTGGCTGGCTGAGAAAGACCATTTGGCCTATCTGGCAAAGCCCAGTGTGGCAGATAACTCTTGTTCTCCAAAGAGATTTAGCTCTTCAGCAGCCATCTGGGAAACCCATTCAGTAAGTTACTGTCACTGATCCTGCAGGATGCTCATCCACATCCTCTGATTCAAGCAGCTGAGAATAGCAGTCGTGGTGGCATGAGTGGTTCAGTCAGCAGTAAAGGAAAGATGCAGATCTGGGAAGATGACTCAGTGGGTACAGTGCTTGTCGTGCAAGCATGAGGAACTTGCCTAGCATCCATGTAAAAGCCAGGCATAATGCCACTCATCTGTAATCTCAGCTGGGAGAGTGGAGAAGAGACAGGAGGATCCCTGGGGTTCACTGGTCATCCAGCCGAGATGAATCAGTGAAGTCCGGGTTCAGTGAGCGACACAGTCTTCGAAAGAAAGTGGACAGCACCTGAGAAAGCTAGCCAGTGCAAACTTCCGGCCTCTATAGGCAGTCACACAGATATGCATGTGCACATACAAACACACATAAAGATGCAATAGTTTGGGGACTTGATTTGGGAGTGGGATAATAGTATTTCCAAGAGACACATCAAAGTGTATCCTCAGGAAATAAGAAATGGACACTGTTAATATATGTAGGGGAACAAGACTATGACAGGCATATCCGAAGGCCCAGGGCTGTTGAGATGGCAGTGGAGTGGTAACAGAACACCCCACAAAGACAGCTTTGTTCGGGGGCCATGCTGTGATTCATGTGGTGAACCACACTGAGGGAGCACCTGGTGGATGAAAGAACCGCTGTCTGGTCAGAAAACAGCAGCAGTGGAGTGAGTCAACAGGTAACTGGTGAATAGTTCCCTAGTACTAAGGCACCAAATTTCTCCTCAGTGCTTCAGCTGGAACACTGCTTTTAAGGGTAAGAGTGACCCTAGGCAGAACAAGCCAATCCCTCATCCAGAATCCATACACGTTGTGTTTTCGTTGAGAGGAGAGCAGGCATTCGCTCAGATAAGTCTTATGCTTCAGAATTCCTGGGGTGAATCCACACTAACCTCTGACCGTCCTAAAGACTCTTGAATTCAGTAAGTGGCATCTCCCATATAGGCATCAGAACCTAGACAAATCAGAGTGGACCTTAGGGGTGCTTTTTCAGGCCCCTAACCCTCCAGCAGAGCCCCCATGTGGGCTATTTTAGGGGGCTCTGCTCTGGACTGCTCTCAGATTCTTTTCAAGAGAATGATCACACAGGGGCTGTGGTTGTTCCTAAGTACTTTGGCTCATACTCTACATGGACATAGCATCCACGTGTGAACTCTGCAGAGGTCACAGTTAGCTGCTGTCACAGCAAGTAGGGTACAAGCATCACTTTGACAAATTTAAGGCTGGTCAGGAGTCAGAGCCCTTAATAAGAAGCAGTGGAAGGCAGGAAATCACAAGTTCCTTTGGCATGATGCCAGGGCAGGAAGGGGCAGGGGCTTCTGGAGTCCAGCCTAACCCAGAGGCAGTGTGGGTACGCAGGACAAGAATGAGAAAAAAGGACAGGAGGGAGTAACAGAGATCTCCACTTTCCCTTAGCCTTCACAGCCTACAGAGAAGGTCTAGTCAGAACAGAACAGTTTAGGATCTCAAGTTTTCCTGGTCCATTATCTTTCTAAGGAGGGAGGAGAGTTGTCTCCCCATGTCCTTTGTCACACAGAAAGAAGACCATCCTCCAGTAGTCAGCCAGTTTATACACATCGTCTTCATTCTGCATTAGGATATGTAAGAAAGGCAGAGAATTAGGGACTTTGTCCTCTAAACATGACATGTGGCCCCTTCCAAAAACTTCATGTCTCTGCTTATTTTGGGGGAAGATACTGCAACAATGTAGGGGTGTGTGTGTGTGTGTGTGTGTGTGTGTGTGTGTGTGTGTGTGAAATTTTTGTATATATGTATCACTGACAAGGAGCATCAAAAAGACTAGGATAGAAAGGAGACTGTGCTAAACAAATGTGGCATAATCGGGATCCAGACACCTTTCTGAAAGGTGTTTCAGCTCTGGGCACTGAAGGGCTTTTAGCTGGGACTCGGCTGTTAACTCGGCCTTTGATCAGTAATGCCTGCTTCAAACCCATTCTATAGGGAGAGCTCATATGTGCTTTTCAGGAAGTCTCTAAAAGGAAGATTAATTTTTGAGAAGATAAGTATGTCATAAAAGTTTTATTAAACAAAGACAATGTGTCACAATAGGTACACACTTCCCAATAAAAACGAAAATTAAGTCACAGTGACTTTTTTTTTTCTGTCTTGCTTGTAAATTCACCCAGAGGGTAATAAGCCATGAGCACATTCAATAACTTTAATAATTGAATAATAAATAAGCATTGTGTCCAGGCAGTGTGTGTGAGAGAGCAATTCCAGCAAGCTGGGCAGTGCCTCCCCAGGGCAGCACCAAGGCAGGCTGCAACAAATCCAAGAGGGAACAGCAGGATAACCCTTTGTGGGTTTCTTGACGCTGGTACGTGTCCAGGACAAGTGGCCACATGCATAGAAACCCCTCAGAGTACAACTATCCCACACCACCAACCGCCTCACAACCCTGAATAAGCCCTCTGAAGAGGAGGGGGCTGTTTCACTGGGAGCTTAGGACGGCCACTGGCAGCTGTGGGCCAATTGCCTGGAGTGCTTAGACCATCACAAAATTGGATGGATTCCGACTCAGCATCAATCATCTCTTTCACCAAGAGGAAGAAAAATGTGCCTGATGGGGGAAGGGAATTAGGTTATTGAGTTAGAATTAACATAGGGAATGAGGAGCTACTCTGGGCGTATGAATTCATTGCTATGTATAACTCACTCCTTGAAGCTTTTTTCTCTTTATGATTCCTGGCAGGTTTGGTGGAAGATCTGGGCAATGTGTGAGGCTCCATTAAAGGAGAGGCAGGGAAGATGGACTTCTTCAAGAAGAAAGCTTGGGTGACGGTGAGTAGAGAAGGAATGGCTGGAGGGAGGACGGAGTGCATAGCTTCTTGGCAGAGCTGAAGAGGGGCGCTACCTAACTGGAGAAGCAGCGTCTCCCTCCATTTCTGTAAGAGGACCAGAAGGAAGAAGGGAGGCCCTTCTGACCCCTGATGCTCACCCGAGAGCCACCTGGCCCTGCAGGTGTGAGGCAGTGTGATGGCCCTTCCTGCCTCCAACTCCTTTCCCCAACATGGACTCCCTGTTTGTTGATGTTTAAGAAGCAGAGTGACCTCTGCCCTTCTACATTGTGTTTCAGAATCTAAAAGTCTGAGGCCACATCGAGGGCTTTTAACATTTGTATGATCAGGAGACTCAATCTCCAATTACCAGTCTGCAGTCCAAGAGAAGAGGATAACGCGATTATCCACTGACATTTCTGCAGCATCCAGCCCGAAAAGTGCTGGCTGTTTCTGGGTTATC
This sequence comes from Eospalax fontanierii, assembly GCA_035773235.1. NCBI lineage: Eukaryota > Metazoa > Chordata > Mammalia > Rodentia > Spalacidae > Eospalax > Eospalax fontanierii. Next base: position 83,301,461 of record CM069524.1, read on the forward strand.
TGCAGTCCAAGCACTCAAGGTGAACTCTGCCAGCATTATCAAGAAATAGCATCATTTCAAGCCCTGCTGTTCCATACACTGGAAATATCAGACTTCAGGGACTGAAAAGAGGAAGAAAAGAAAACAGGTTTTCTCACTCAGCATACAGGCATTCTCGATGTTTCTCCGTACAGTCTTTGTTTATGTTTCAGATTTCTGGGTTTGGCTATTAGCCTTGGAATTTTCTCAATTAAATTCAGTGAATAAACCTCAGAGAAATGCTGTCTTTATGATAATGAGGACATCTGGACCTCTGTCAGAATTACCTGGCCACTTTATTTTACTACAGAGACTCTTTACCAAGAGTTGTCTGGTGTGGGTGTCTTCAAGGATTTTCTTTTTTACAAGAGAGAGAAAAATCAATCTGAGAAGTTACCATCAATGTTCCTTTTAAAGTGCCAGTGGAGAGTGAAAAATAGAAGGTAACCCTGAGAACCATTTTCCTTGCCAGAGGTCCTTGTGAGCCTCAAGCATCCCCCCAAAAGCCCTCCTAATTGAGGATGGGAAAATGAAGGGCAGCCTATACCTGTGTCTAAGAAAAGTACTTTTCCCTTTTTTTTCTAAATCACATGTGATGAATACCTCATATACACATGTTCATCATATATAGACATAAGATGCCATCTTCTTGTTTGTTTGATTGAGACAAGGTCTTCCTATGTAACCCAGGCTGCCCTTGAAGTACTAACCTGTCTCAGCCTCTCAAGTGCTGGGAATGACAGACCTACCCACTTCAATTTATTGTTTCTGATGGTTGAGTTCTGTTCTCCACAACAGTGATTCATTTTGCATACTTGCCTGTTATTTTCTTAGACAAGTCCCTTAGAGTAGAATCACTAGGCTGATGCACATCTTAGAGGCTTCTGCAACATGTTTCCAGCATGTACTTGGGGGATACTTGTTCCAACAACACATTTCAGAAACAGAGTCTTGGGGTACCTTTGTCTAGACCCAAGACAGGCGCCTTCCAAACCCCATGTATCATCTTTGTCCTTGACTTCCAAACCAGGACAGGCTCCTTTTCTGCCAGTCCTATTACAGAGGGAACTCAGCACAGCCTGAGGGTAGCACACAAAGGAAATGGGCCGGCAGCCAGAGGCCAAAGGGATACCCAAGATGGGCTGTCAGAACCCAGGAGGGAGGGCCAGGTGTCTCAGAGAGATGTCCTCTCTCCTTCTCTCCCTCCCTCCCTCCCTCCCTCTCTCCCTCCCTTCCTCCCTCCCTCCGTCCCTCCCTCTCCCCTTCTTTCCCTTCTTCCTTCTTTTTAAAAGCAGCCATTCCCTGCATTTATGCAGCATCGCTCTTCTGAGAAAGTTAGATTACCCAGCAAGGTTTTGGCTTTCAACTCTTCCAGGTTCAAGTGATTGACACTGGAGCATTTGTGTGTTGGTGGCACAAGTCTTCTGTCCTTTAGCACAGGCAGGATGGCTCTATAGCTGCCTGGATGGCATGATGCAGAACCTCTGACCCCAAGTCCAGGCTCCCTTTAAGTACTTTTTTCTTTCACATTTGTAAGAGGTTAGGAATAAATATACATATTAACCCTGGGGTCTCGAGTAGAAGTGTCTTTAGATAATGAAGGTTGGTGTAAACCTCTGGTGCCCTTTGTTTTGCTTACTCCTTGTGTTACTTTTCTTATTGCTGTGGCAAAATACCTGGCAAGAAGCAGCTTAACCGAGGAGAAGTTTATTTTGGATCCTATCCATAGGCAGCATGGGGAGGCAGAGCGGAGGAGGCCGGTGGGGAAGGCAGTTTGGGGAGGGGTGGGGAGACCAGATAGCGGGGAGGCAGGGTGGGGAGAGGGGAGGGAAGGGGAGAAAGATGGCGGCAGGGAAGGCATGATAGAGTTTGTGTTGGTGGATGTATAAAATAGAGGCACCTCACATCTTAGTGAATCGGGAAAGGGACTGGAAGAGGACTGGGTTTTAACCTTGAAGGCAGGCCTTTCATGACCTATGCCAGCTAACTAGACCCTGTTCCCCAAAGGTACCTTAGCCTCCCCAACATTCTACCCCTGGGAGCCAAGTGTTAAAACTGTAACACTCCTAAAGAAGCACAAATAAGGGAAAGCAAAACTCTTTAGCCCCTGGATAGAGGGCATGCTACGGCTTGCCTCAGAGAACCCCGTTCATTGTACATGTGACTCTTCAGGGTCATGACTGCTGACCTATGAAGACATTTAGAGCATCAAATGACCCACACTGGGACAGTGCTCTAAGGGTCCCTGTGATGGTTAATTTTATATGACAACTCGGGTCAGTCAGTAAAGAGCCTGCTGCTCAAGCCTGAGATGCTGTTTGGATCCCCAGCACTGATATAAAAGCCAGGCAAGGGAGGCAATGACTGTATCTGTAACCCCAGAGCTGGGTAGGGTTTGGGGTGAGATGGAAGGAGACAGGAAGATCCTTGGAGCTCATTGGCCAGCCTGACTAGCTTCATCAATGAGCTCCCAGTTCAGGGAAGGACGTTGTTTCAAAACAACCAGTGGAAAACAATCAAGAAGATACCCCAGCATTAACCTCTATCCTTTACATGCATGTATACACATATGCACAGCATGTACAGGCACAGGTGGACAAATAAATATGTACATACACACCACATGTGAAAATTAAAAATTAATAAAGGAGGGTCTTGATAAGATTAGTATCTAAAAGCCTATCACCTTCCATAGTGTGGTTAGGCCTCATGTAACTAGTTGAAGGCCCTAAAAGAAAAAGACTTATCTCCACAAAGGCCTTTGAATTTGAACTACAGCATTGACCCTGCCTAGGATTCTGCCTTGCAGAGTCTGGACTATCAGTCTCCAAAATCACAGTCAATAGTCAATTTCTCTCTCTCTCTCTCTCTCTCTCTCTTTCCACCTTTCCCTCTGATTCACACAAGCCCATTAGCAACTTGAACACAGCTTTCTGGTCATGCTTCCTTTCTTATTATTTTAGCCTTTTACAGCCCCATAGTAGGTACAAGTGAACCCATTTCTTCCTAGGTTTCACAGAGGCTCAGATGAGAATGATAAAGACAATAATGTCTCAGGTTCTGTGCCAGATCCGCACCCGAACTCTGGAAGGCTGGCCTTATAGATTCTGTTCACAGAGCAGGGAGCCGAGACCCCAGAGGCTGGCCTCCCTGTCGCTGGTCTCCTAAGTATGACTTGTATAAAATAACATTGAGTGGCAAGCCTGGCTTCAGGTCCACATTCTCCTGATCTGCCTGACCCCCAGTCTCATCCTGTCATCTTGTCTTGTTACCATAGAAGAATTTTAGAAAAATATTCAGTTACTACTGGACCCAAGCAGGCCTCTAAATTCTCTTTACTTTGGAGTAGACTTCTGCAGGTTCTGAACACAGAGATGGGGTTCTGACAAGGAACAGTCTCTCTGAGCCCATGTGTCAGACCTTTCATTCTCTCTAGATAGAGGATAGATGAAGATGCTCAACCTGTCCTCCTGGACGGCTGCCTTTTCCCTCTCTTAGGCTCTAGTTCTATGCTCCTGTGAGGCCTATCACAGAGCAGGCTCTGCCCTGGTAGGGACCCCTGATTCAGGTCTTTTTGGAGTCCCAGCAGCCCCAGCTCAGGCCTGCCTTCTACAGGGGAACCTGGTGGCTGCTCTTCCTTGGGGTGACATATGTCTAGATCATTCCATGAACCTGTTCTCTTTCCTTCAACACTGCCATATTCCCTCCCTTCATCCTTTTCCTCTATGAATGAAAAGATTTGTAGGTAGAAATCAAAAAGAGGAGGAGGGGGAGAGGGGAGGAGGGGGAGGAGGGGGAGGAGGAGGGGGAGGACCCAGCGGAAGGCTAGAAGGAGGGAGACAGGAGGCAAAGCCACTCCTTCCCTCTCGTCTTCCTGCTCACATCCAGACACAGTGAGATCATAATAAACATTCTTCAACCAGGAGAAGAGATGCCACACAGCAACTGTCACAGAAACCATCGACGCGTTTTACCACTCAAGGGACTAAAGCTGTTGAGAAAGCCTGCCCACCGCTGTTGGGAGACTTGGAAGGGAAAATGACAACACAAGAAGCATCGGGCTCCCATTCGGTTCTAGGCAATTATAATGTGAAAAATATCATTTGCCTCTCGTCGCTGACATTTCCAGCGCTGTGGAATTAGGCTCACCCAGGAAATATTCCCTATTTTACAATCTTCTTTCTCGTTTTCCTGGGGAAGATTTACAGAGTGGTTCTGCCTCCTTATCCCCACCGTTTCCCCTCCTCCCACCCCTGTGATGCTACGAGCAGCTGCTGTTGCCTTAGCAACATTACAGAATAAACTTGTTGCGTTTAGACCATCTGTACCCGACCTGGGCTATGTGGAGGCTGTTCCCTTCCCCTTCCTGTGTGTCATCCACGGAAAGTCAGACCTAGCCAAGCGGCTGACCTGCCTGAGCAGGCTAAGGAGGGTGTTCTTTTCCCCATCTAGAAGCCCTGAGGCCGGCACTGATTCATTGCTTCCCAATAATACCCATCTCAAAGTACATGTCTTCATGTAACTAGGGAGACAGGAACCACTGACACATAAATCCGGGGGGATTGGTAGGTTTGCTTATAGAAAAGGGATCAGTGAATAAATGCATGGGGCTATAATGTTGAAAAAGAGAGAGAGAGAGAGAAGGAGAGAAAGGAGGGAAGGAAGGAAAAGGAAAAACCTACTGATTGGTATGTTTCTTACTATTTCTTTTTGCTGAGTCTCAAAACTGAGTTTATCTCTTCCACCTATTCCAAAGGATGTATAATATGGTGATTACAAATGCTTGCTTCTTAAAGCCGATTTGAAAAACACACAAAAATATTTTATTTAATTAACTAATTAACTACTTAAGCAGTTTGCTTGCTTGCTTTTGTAGTGCTGGGGATTAAACCCATGGCCTCACACATTAAGAATAGGCCCTACCACTGAGCTACAGGCCCAGGAAAGCAAGCTAGAATTTTTGATTGCCAGAAATCATGTTACCCAGAAGTATCACTATTTTTTTTCTTTTCTACTAATAGTTAAAATGAAATGAATTTGTTTTATAAATCTAATATTTAATACTTATTTCCCTAATTTTAACATGTATGGAGTATTGTTGCATATTATTTAAAGCAGGGCCTCTCTCTCTATCTCTCTCTCTCTCTCTCCTCTCTCTCTCTCTTCCCTATCTGATTAATGTCTCACTCATCTATCTAGGCAGTTTCTTTGTTATTCATTACAGAATCCAATCATTTCTCCCATACCTGGCTTTCCTGAAGTCTGGAGTTTACTAGTTGAATTGTCATGTCACCCATCATGTTCCTCTATCCCCAATAGTTCCTAAAACCTGGTAGCTTGAGCTCGAGGTTTGTTCTTCCTGGCAAGCCTCTTTCATAAGCTGGGCTCTGTCCTCCCAGGAGACACCACACCTGTCTGTTCCATGAGGGCAGCAGCTGTTGATGATCATGGCCTAGATACAGTCTTTCAACAAGAATTTCAATTTCTCAGTTGACTGTGAGTCCTCATTAAGTTCTGTAAAGTATTGGCACCCTTCATCCAAGTAGGAACCAAACTTCTTCCCTGGGGAAGCCACATCTGTGCTCAAGAACCGGAAGATGGCTTAACATCGTGATTGTGGAAAGATGGAACATTGCAGATAAACAGCCTAAATTATGCTGAGTGTTGTGACTCACACTGGTAGCCTATAATCCCAGCACTTAGGAGGCTGAGAAAGAAGGATAGCTAGGAGTTCAAGGCCAGCCTGGACTACATGGTGAGTTTTAGATCAGCCTGGTCTATAGACCTACCCTGTCTCGAGAAAAAATAAACAAAAGAGCCAAAGTTATCACAAGTTATTTTAGTTCTTTTTAATAAAAGACATTTGCTACCAACCTCTGTCTGACTGAGCTAGCGTTCTTGCTACATTCTTGGAATGCACCCTAAGCTTGATAGACTTCCAGCTTCTACCAATCTCTGAAGCTAAGAATATGATAAAGATAACACAGGAAACCTATGTAAGATACCTAATGTCTCAATTAAAAACAACAACTGAGTCCTATAGAAGAATGCTTAGCCTCTCCACAGCCTGCCTCCTTTGCGAGCCCACCTATGTTCTTTTGTTCTGTGACTGCAAAAGTTCATGGAATTTCTTACATTAGGCAACCATGTCATTCAAGAAACTTGAATCTGTGTTCTCACATCATGGTCACTCATATCAGGCTCATGATAAGTGTTTTTTCTTATTTCTTTTAAAGAGGTCATCTTATAATAACACAAGAAAGGCAGGATAAATGTTTACTTTATTCTCCTTATTTGAAAGTCACTAAAATAATGAATTAAGTGCCAAACATGATCCAGAGAAAAATGAATTAGTTTCCAGCATCATTATGCTTAAGTACCATGCATTCTCCTCTCTCTCCCGCACTCTCCTCTCTCTCCCGCAGTCAGAATATCCCCACATCCCCCACTCCCCCCCCCCATAACGCCTCCTACTACCCGCCTCTCCGGATCCTTCTTCCCCTTCACACCCACGTCTCCTGGTATAACCTTCCCTCCTCCCTTCCCAGTTAAACACCCCTGTTTTCCCCAGTTCACCTTTGATAACACCTGTCTCTTACTTTCCCCTTCTCTCGGGCTCCTTCTTCCTCTTCACACCCATGATTCCTTTTCGTTTTCCTGGCTTCGGCTGTTACATCAGGATATCTACTCATATATTAGGGATTGGTGCTAAGATCAGCAAATGAGAGAGAACATATGTTGCTTTTTTAAGATGTGTATAAGTGTATTGCCTGCATGTATGTGCACCGCCCATGTTCTGCGATGCCAGAGGAGGCCAGAAGACAGGCTTGGATACCCTGGAACTAGAGTTACAGACAGCTGCCAGCTGCCACGTAGGTGCTGGGAATAGCACCTGAACTTGGGTCTTCTTCAAGTTGAGACAGAGTTTCCCTGTAGCCCAGGTCTGGAACTCACTATGTAGACCAGGCTGGCCTTGAACTCTCAGAGATCCACCTGCCTCTGCCTTTCGAGTGCTGGGACTAAAGGTGCGCACCATGCCCAGCTAGATGTTGCTTGTTTTTCTGAGTCTGTGTTATTTGATTTGGTATAACAGTTTCTAGTTCCATTTATTTCCAGGCAAACTTCACGATTTCAGTTTTCTTTACTGCTGAGAACTCCATTGTATAAATGTACCACATTTTCATTATCTACTTAGTGGAGGGATATTGGGGTGGTTTCTATTTCTTAGCTATTGTGAGAAGAGCAGCAACATCCCGAGACCCTAGTGGATGAGCTTGCCTTGAGGGTCGTCTAGGGACACTAAGTTGACATGATAGACCTTAACACAAATGGCAGAGTGCATGCATGCCAGTGACGAGGGAGCTATGGGAGGGGCCAGTGCAAAAGAGGGAGTAAAGATGATCAAGACTGATTAAGATGTTCTGTAGGAAATATACAAAAATTCACTAAAAATTTTTTAAAAGAAGTGTAAATGTAAAAGAGAAGAGCAGCAACAAACATGGCTGTGCACACTCTGTAGCAATGTGACTCCACTGGGCATGTGTCAAGGGGTGGCACAGCTGGATCATGTGTAGGTTCGCTTTCAGTTTAGGAGCTCTCCATAGTGATTTCCACAGTGGTTGCAGCAGTTTGGATCCCACCAACAGAGGGTGAGGGTCTCCTGCACCCATGCCAGAGTTTGCTGCTATTTGTTCTCTTGATCCTGGCCTTTCTGACTGGGGTTAGATGAAATCTTAAAGTGATCATGATTTGCTTCTGATCTGGTCTGATTCCCCTGTGAGATGGCAGATGAAACGTTGTCCGAGGTTTCATTCATTTGAAGACTAGCATGGCGGCTTCCCATGGATGTATTCACGTGGTTGGCAAGCTGATACTCGCAGTGGCCGAGAAGGTCAGAAGTCCTCACGGGACTGCCGGACTAGGGCATGACTTCTGGTTCCTCTAAAGTGAGTGATGCTAGAGTACAAGGTGAAAGCAGTGCCTCTGAAGATGAATTTCTCTCACATCTCGTGCTTACAAAGGGTCCCTCCCAGTCTGTTGTAAATTTAAATGGAGAAGTATAGGAATAACTTACAATATGGAGAGAATCCAGACTAATGGCTTTTACTTAACCTTGTACCAAAAGCTATTGTTTATGATGTAAACAAGCTCAGTGAGCCATGAGTGTTTGCTCTTAATTCCTCAGGACCCCACTCTAACCAAGACAGTGAATGAACGTGGGGATGTTTGAACGAGCCTTTCAAGGTGCTGGTATTCTCTCTGGAAACACTGAGAATAACTGAGGCATCTGCTTGATATTGTGTGTGAGATATTTTAGACCTAGGGATAGAAGGACAAGATTCTCTGTAAAGATAAGGATGGATCCTAACTTCTATTCTCGAATTGTTGCTGGACAGACTGAATAAAAGAATGGGTGAGGCCTGGCTCAAGAGCACAATCTGACTGACATCTGAAAAAAAAATGGGTGCCTTGGAGTCGGGTCCATTCTTGGCCTTAAATACTAAGAGCCAGGCTGTTTCTTTATTCAGATATAACTGTCATGTGGCTTAGTAATGCTGCACAGAAGAAAATCTTCACCTGTTGAGAGGGCAATGAGAAAGGATTTGCAGGCTTGCCTACAACTTACATCACTGCCACATGCAGCTTCCTAAATCCAATTCCTCGCTATCTGAGGACTCTTGATCTAAAAAGAATAGTTGTTTTTCACTTTCTCCTCCTATGTACACTTACATATAATAGCGGAACAAGCATAGTATAGTCACAATAAATCTCATTACCACCATTCAAAACAGAAGAGAAATAGGAGTTTCTAAGCCATAGCAGTTCTGAGGTCTATTGGGAAATTTCAGAAAACACGTGCCATCACTGCACACTTTTTGGAAGAGAAAGCCACCAAGGCTGGCTCATAATCAGAGAAGAGACAGTTGGTTTCACCTCTTACAGATAGAGATATATTTATAAACTGACATAGACACTATCACCAACAATATAATTAATAAAAGTAGCTAGATTTCTCATACTCTTTGTTTTTACAGTGTTTCTACTTAAGGTTTGTAGACAAATTGCTATGCTCAAAATTTACAGGAAACCATCTCAAGGAGTCAAAGTCAAACTAAACTAGCTAAGGTCAGAGCTGTCTAGTTGCACTTTTGCATCCCATGTTCTCCATGTTAAACCTTCTGTTATTCCTTTTGAAAATAAGTACTTGCTTAAATGAGTACACATATCTAATTCTAAGATAAAAAGTTACATGTTATACATATTAATCTTCATATTTATCATATGTATTTGGTCATATACCAATATAAGCAGAATTAGTTTCAGTATTTGAAGTGCAGTATAGTGGTCATTTATATATATATATATACATATATATATATATATATAGAGAGAGAGAGAGAGAGAGAGAGAGAGAGTCTTTAGTCAGTTCTCTGTTTAGGGATAATCTTGGGGTTTCTAGTCTTTCACTACTTATTATAATTTGCTTAAATCTTTTACTATTACAATTAATGCTGCAATGTACTTTGTATGATATCTTCTTCTATTTTTTTCCAGACACATATTAAATCTATTCCATGTTTTGGGTTGTTTAAAAAGTGCCAGTTTTTGCTGAGATATAACTGATATGCAAAAAAGCTGTCCATAGGGCTGGGAGCTGGAGAGACAACCCTTAAGAGCTCTTGCTGCTCTTCCAAAGGACCTGAGTTCAGTTCCTAGTGCCCAGGTCGGGTGGCTCACAACTGCCTGTAACTCCAACTCCAAGAAATCCAAAGCCCTCTTCTAGCCTCCAGCACACATTCACACTGTATGTCTGCTGCTTCTCTGCCCCCACCATTTCTCTCTCTTAACATAAAACACATCGCCAATCTTAACCTCATCAGTTAAGGGTACCCCACATATACGACGTTTATTCACACAAACACATACCTATAAAATTATAAAACTAGAAGATGACAAAGAGACACCCCACATAATCTTGAGCATAGCCATGACTTTTTATTTTTTCAATAAAATTTTTAAAAGATTTATTATTTTTATTTTATATGTATAAGTGATTTGCTTGCCTGTATGTATGTGTATCTCATGTGTGTATTGCCTATGGAGGTCAGAAGAGGGTGTCAGATCCCCTGGAACTGGAGCGGCAGATAGTTGTTAGCTGCCATGTGGGTGCTGGGAACCAGAACCGAGTCCTCTGCAAGAACAGACAGTGTTCTTAACTGCTGAAAATCATCTCGTCAGCCCAGCAAATGACTTTTTAAACACAGCAAAAAGGCACAAATTGGGAAAGAAATAATTGGTAAAGCAAACTTGATTATAACTTCTTTTCTATGAAAGATGATTTTAAGAGAATGAGAAGACAAATCAGAGCCTGGGAGAAAACAGCTGCACATCTGATGAAGGACTGTTACTCAAAGCTGACAAAGAACTCCTGAGACTCAACAGTAAGAAAAAAAACAACCTGAGGGGGCCTGTGGAGGTGGCTCACTACTTTAAAGTGTTGTACATAACCATGAAGACTTGAGTTTAGGTCCTCAGCAACCACACAAGAAGTCAGGAGTGGTGGCAGGCTTCTGTAATTCCAGTGTTGGGGAAGTGGAGATGGGAGGATCCCAGGAGCGTCACTGACCAGTTGTTCTAGCGGAATCTGTGAACTCCAAGTTCAGGAAGAGACCCTGATCCAAAAAATAGGGTGGAGATGACAGAGGAACACACCTGATGTAGATTTCTTACCTCCACATATACACATGCACTTGCACATGCACACAGACATTTGTACATGTCTACATGTGTACATACCAATGACTAAATGAGTAAATAAATAAGAAAATTTAAAAAAGAAATACACTGATATAAAAGAAGTCAAAGACTAGAACAGATACCTCAGCAGAGAAAGTATGCATATGGCATAAATACATATATAAATGTACATCTCTGAAAAAATGTTCCATGCCATGTGTCATCAGGGAAATGTAAATGAAATCAACACTTAGTGTTCTAGTTTGCTTTTAATCGCTATGATAAAACACTCTGACTAAAACCAACTTGGGTAGGAAAGGGTTTACCTGGCTTATGTCTCCCGGGTCACAGTTCCTCACTGAGGGACCTGGAGGCAGGAGCTGAAGCACAGTCCATGGAAGAACGCTGCTTACTGGCTTGCTCCTCTGGCCAGTGCACAGCCTGCTTTCTTACACAATGCAGGACCACATGCCCAGGGGTGGCACATGCCCAGGGGTGGCACATGCCCAGGGGTAGCACATGCCCAGGGGTGGCACACGCCCAGGGGTGGCACACGCCCAGGGGTGGTGCTGCCCTGGTGGACTGGGCCCTCCCACAGCACTCAGCAATCAAGTAAACGTCCCACAGACCAGTTCAATGGAAGCAATTCCGCAATTGAGGCTCCTTTCACCCATGTGTGTGAAGTTGACAACTAAAGCTGTCCAGCACACTTAGATACCTTTGGCCAAAATCTAGAACACTGATAAGACTGGGTGCTGGTAAGGACGTGGAAGTTTTTCATTGCTGTTGGACTACAAAATGGCACAGCCAGTTTGAAATGCAGTTTAGAGGTTCCTATGAATAAAATATACTTTCACCATAAAAATGTAGTGAGTTTTCTCTTTGATCTTTACTCAGAGGAGTGGAAAACTGAGGGCCATACAATAATTCCAGAAACTTTGTTCACAATTACTTGGAACCTCCCAAGATGCTCTCCAGCTGGTGAACAGATAAGTAAATTGTGACATAAGGCATGGGGTGCATACCTTTAATTTCAGCACTCAGGAGGCAAGTGTATTAGTTACTTTTCTTTTGCTGTGATAAAACATCATGACCAAGGCAACTTATGGAAGAAAGAGTGTATTTTGACTCGCTGTTCCAGAGGGGTGAAAGTCCATCATGGTGGTGGAGGCATGGCAGCAGGAGCAGGAGGCTGCCAGCTCACATCTTCATCTGCAACCACAAATCAGTAAGAGTGACCTGAAGTGGGAAGAGGCTACATGTGCTCCAAGCCCACCTCCAGTGCCACACTTCCTTCTGCAAAGCTGCACCTCCTAAAGATCTTCTGACCTCCCACACAGTGCACCAAAGTGTTCAAACATTTGAGCCTATGAGGGACATTTCTCATTCAAACAACAAAGATTCAGGTGGAGCTCTGTGAGTTCCAGGCTAGCCAGAACTACATAATGAGACCCAGTCTAAACAAACCAATCAATTGTGGTACATTCAGCAAAAGGAGCATCATTCAGCACTAAGGAAAAATAAACTATCAACTCATGAAAAGACACATAGATACCTAGGTGCATGTCATTAAGTGAAGTAAGTTGCTCTGAAAAGCTGCAGGCTTTATGACTGTAGTGATATGGCGCCCTGGAAAATGCAAGCGAATGGCAATAGTACAAAGGCCCATGGTGCGGGGGCTTGGGAAGAAGAAAGGATGAGCAAAGCGGACTTGGGATGTTCAGAGGAGTACAACACTCTTGTATGATTCTGCAGTGATAGGCACATGTCGACATCCATGTGTGTAAACTCATGGTATAACAGCATGCTATGAACCCCAGTGTAAACTACACACCCTGAGTTGTAATGATGTACACTGGAGTTTTACTAATTGGAACAAAGTCACTTCCCAGCTCCGATGGGGATGTTGATGATGGGGGAAGTTATGCAAGTGTGGGGCAGCAGGCATAAGAGAATTGTCTGTGCTGTCCTCTCAATTTTGTTGTGAAACAAAAACTGTTCTAAAATAGTATTGACTCAAAGTTAAGATTAAAAGGAGCATAGTTTTTTGTACCTTAAGTATCACCATGGGATTATCAACCCAAAGAAATAGTCTTTGTCCTACTTGATGGCATCTTCGTTTTGTTTACAATCATTTTAGTTTGAATATACCTTTTAACACAGAATGGATGGAAGAAACCAGCTTCATTGGACTTACTTCTAGTAATGTGAGAAAAATAAAAAATTAATGAACAAAAAATAAAAGTAAACAAAAACTCCCACCATGATGGTGCCGTTTTAAACAGAGCAGAATTTAAAAGATACAGAGCAGTTTAGACTCTGAATCCTGTTTTAAGGAATCTAGGTGAGTATATGCTCACTTATATTTTTAAACATTAAGGAAAAGATAAGACTGGGCATGGTGGTGTACACCTGTAGTCATCCCAGCCCTGAGGAGGTAGAAGGAGGAGGATCAGCAGTAGTTCAAGGTCATCCTCAGCTGCATTGCAAGCTTGAGGCTAGTTCAGGCTATATGAGATCAAAAAACAAAAAAGAGGGGCAACTGGCAAGATAGCACATCACCTAGCTGATGATGGGAGTTTGACCCACTGAACTTACACAGTAGGAGACAACTGATTTCTGTAGGTGGTTCTCTGGCCACCATACGCAAATGCCATGGCTTGCATGTGTTCACACACATACATAAATAAATGCATGTAGAAAAGAAAAGGCAAGGGACTTGAGAGATGGCTCAGCAGTTAAGAGTGCATAATGTTCTTGCAGAAGACCAGAGTTTGGTCCCCCACACCCCACATAGGGCAACTTATAACTGCCTGTAACTCCAGCTTTAGGGGATCCAACACCTCTGGCCTCCACAGGCACCTGCACTCACATGCACATATCCACACATATGTACATATTCAAAACAATGGAGCTGGAGAGATGACTCAGAGGTAAAGAACACTGGCTAATCTTGCAGAGGGCCAGATTTGAACCCCAATATCCACACAAACTGTCTATAACTCCAGTTCCAGGAGATTCAAGGCCCTCTTCTGACTTCCTCAGGCATTGCATGACATGGGTACACTTACATACATGCAGGCAATATGCTCATACACATAAAATAAAAATTATAAAAAAATACTTTTAAAAATAAAATAAAACAAAAATGAAATGAATCCTTTTTAAAGAGAAAAGAAGACAAATAAAATAACGTTGTACATTTTGCTTCTTAGTTTCTGAAGGTTTATTCCAGATAATGTAAATTAAAAAAAAATATTTTGTTTATTTATTTTATGTATATATTACATACATGTATTACTTACATGTATGTAATGTAAGTGCACCTGTGTCATGTAATGCCTACAGAGGTCAGAAGAGGATGCTGGATATCCTGCAACTGGAATTAGGACAGTTGCTAGCCACAGTGAGTCCTGGGAATTGAACCCAGGTCTTCTGTAAGTACAGCCAGTGCCTCAAGCCCCAGATAATGTCAGCTTTTATAAGTGGTTTCTAATATTGTGGACTAACAACCCTTATTTACAAAACCTATCTACAAACCACGTATTTCAAATACTCTATGCTTCCAGGAGCTCACATTTCATTTCTAAAAACATCACATTGAAAAATATTTAATCAGTTCAAACACTGTATCATTTCCCCCAGTGCCTTTATTGCTAAAAGTTCAAATTTTCAAAAGAAATTTTTTTTGGTATTCAGCTTATTCCTTTAGATATTGATTTGGTTTTAAATACAAATTCAAGTCAACCTGGTTTCATTAACCTCACATACATTCCTGCTGTGTTCTAGTTTGTTGTTAGTTTAAGAGCCTGACCAGATCACATACTCTCTCCATGTGTCTTGGGATCCACAAGGTCTGCATGCACTGTGGCCCAGGCCCTGTGACTCAGGCACATTTCAGCTTGTGCCACTGCAACACGATGTTGCCATCTCCAAAGTTCACAACTGAGAACCATACAATTGAGTTACACCCCCACCCCACCCCCGCATCCCAAATAACCCGTGTTTGAAGTAAGTTTACCATGCTGTGCTCGGTTGCATTAATAGCTATCCTGGGGCAGTTCAGAGTGAGAGATCATGAAGGAGCCACAGGCTCAGACCCAATAGCTGCAGCTCACTCAGGAGGCTGATTCCGTCCCAGCAGCCCTAGATTTTGTCTGACCATTTGATGGTTAAACAGCCAAAAAGAGCAAAACTAGGTGGTTAAACAGCCAAAAAGAGCAAAAACACAGTTCTCCCAACTCTCAGATTTTAGGAGCATTGACTAAATAAACTGTAGGAGCTCATTTTCAGAAACTCTAGAGCCCTCTATGCATTGTTTAGAAGCTTCCCTTCAAGAGCCAATGGGTGGCCCCACAGCCCCCTTTGGGGTTGGGGTCAGCAGTGCTGTGTTGCAGCTGAGGGATGGAATGGTCTCTGCCTGCTCCAGCACAGAAATGTGCTGTTAGCTTTCACAGAAAGGAGTAAGTGGTATGCTGTGTGTGTTCTTAATCTCTGTTTTAATGTCTCCAACAGTCTAGTGGTTAATTAGCAATTTGCTGCCCACCAATATGCAAATGAATGACAAGCTCAGGTTCTGGGCATCTGTAATTGTTTTGCTAATGTACAAGCTAGTGTCTTCTCCGTGTAGGTTTTTCTGTGTGCATTCATGCATTGGGGATTTCGTTGTTTTTAGAAGCATGCTCTGTGCATTTTTATGCTTTAATAAAATTTTTTTTAAAATGCCAGTAATTATAGTATCTTGAAAAAAATGCATCCTCCCCCCTCCTCAATTTTAAATGCATTTGTCAGATTTTTTTTATATAAAAAGTGGCGAGTTCGATTTATCAAAGGGCTGCAATCCAAATTGCAGAGAATCAGAACATTAGATTGAAAGATACACATTTCTGCGACTGCCAAATCCTTATCTGGAATGGGTGTCTTGTAATATTTGATTTTTCTCCCAGCAGCTCTGGTGACTGGAGCCATGAGCCGCCTTATCCATCTGCCTGTTGAAGTAGGATGCTTTACTGTTCCGAGGTTTAAACGTTTTACATTTTTCTTCTTCTTCTTTTTTTCTTCTTTTTTTGGCTAGGGCATTAAGAAAGGCTCTCATGTTAAATTAAGTCAATTAATAAATGGAGACACATTAAGCAATCAATTTTGTCAGCCTATCTCCCCAGCATTATGTATGGTTGGCTGTAATCACAAGATAAATGCAATGTGCTGATCTATGGTAATGTTCAATAATACATTCTCCGCCAGGCTCAATTCATCAGGGAGTTTCAGTAGGGGAGGCATTTGTTATTGGCTGTCTCTGTACCTCAAGGATAACATTTCTGTCCTTTTGATTGGCTGCCTCACTGCTGCAAGATTCTAACCGTCTTATTTTGATGATGAATATGAAGGCGCGCTAAGCCCGGCTGGAGCGGAGTGTCTCAGAGGCTGCGCTCCATTCAGAGCCTGAGGACTTACAGCCTCCTCCGCTGCCTTCCTGTGCCAACAACCCCCCAAAAGTTGGGATGCTTTTCTTTACCCAGTGCTTTGGGGCTGTGTTGGATCTCATTCACCTCCGGTTTCAGCACTACAAAGCTAAACGGGTTTTCTCCGCTGCAGGGCAACTTGTCTGTGTGGTCAACCCCACACACACCCTAAAGGTGAGTCACTGCCTCTCTAGCAGGGGTTCTAGCCTTTTCTCGGAAGACACCTGGGCACGGAGCGCTTGCAAACGCAGTTTGCTGGTGCTAGGACCCTGGGGCTTCGGGGAGGCTTGCCTCCGCTTGCTCTAGCTCTCTAGATGCGTTGGTGCTATTATTACAGGGCCAGAGTGCTGTTTCCTGGACTGGCTAGGGCACTGGCGAGGTGGTGTAGCGTCTTCCCCAGGCTGTGACCTGAGTGCAGAGTCTCAAGGGAGGGTGGTGGAGAGAGGCGTGGGATGTCCTCATCTCTCTCCCAAATGTTTGTGGACGAGTGCCCAGGAGAAAAGATCTGAAAAGTTCCAGAAATTGCTGTCTGTCCCATGTACCTGGGAAAGGCAGTCAAGTCCAGGGGTTTTGACTGTTCAGGAGTAGCTACCGAGATGAGGAGACGAGGAGCCTTGAGACGGGACCCAGGAGGTGGCAAGGGCTCTTTATGCAGAGCTCACCCTTGTCCTCAGACTCTGTGTGTGTGTGTGTGTGTGTGTGTGTGTGTGTGTGTGTGTGTGTGGCGGGGAGGAGTTTAGTCCTTTCCCTCCTACCAGCTAGATGTGAGCCTTCCATCCAGGACGACAGTGGGAGAAGGGCTCTGCTTCGATTGTGTAATGATGAAAGCAGCTCCTCGCCGCTGCCCTGAGCCCCGCAGGCAGCTGGGAGCTGAGTTGCTTTGCTGCTCCCCGGTGCCGTTTCTTCTGCTTTCCCACTGTAAACAGACATGCCAAAATGCAGGTCTAAAAGGACTACTGCATATCACAGCCCAGATCAATAAGGAAATGAATGAAGAGCCACCGTCTAGGGACGTGGGGAAGTTGGGGAGTGGGCTAATGGCATGCTAGGACCGCACAGCTGAACTCCCTAAAGGTGAAATTCTGTCCAAAAATAAAAGACAGGACCCAGTGGGAGTTGCTGTCCTGTCCCCACTGTACTGGAGAATTGAGGGACACAGTGGGAGGGACTGTGTCTGCAGCGGAGTCTAGGACTGTCTCCAGGAGGCCAAATCTCTCACTCTGATGCTTATGATGATAAACTCTCATCATCAGACAGTCCTCAGCCACTTGCACTGCAAGTCAGTGCTCAGGGGTGGCACCCTGCCTCCATTCCTGGAAATCTTGAACAGGGACAGGTGTCTGGAGCTCCTGAGGCCACACATCAGGGTCAACTGTGTATGCAGAGGGCTGGACTATACAGGGACTCCTGTGCTTTCTCTGACTTTCTGGCTTTCTGTGGTACCCAAGCTACGACTAATCCATCTTCCCGAAGCGTTCCTGTGTGCCCTCCCTCTCTCATGCTCGCTCATCTCTCTCCTCTCTTTCCTCCCGTTCCGGTATGTTTTTCCTTTATGGCTTGGTTTTATAAATGAGAGTTCTCTACCAGTCATCCTTGGCAGAGCAAGTGTACAGTGTCTGTATTAAAATATACTCCTGAATTCCATTTCATGGCCACTTTGCAGACCTCTTTCGAGTCTCATTATTTTGTCAACTTATATTAGTTACTTCCCCATGGCAAGAAATATTGTTTGTTCCTATTCTGCATTTTAATACCTTTAAAAATTGTTTATGTGACTTAGCACTTCCAAAGCTTGAATTTATATGGTTCACTGACTGCACCTGCTGATGGAGAAGGGAGGGGTGCCCAGTTCCTGCTGCGGGGCAAGGGGAAATCATCTGTGTAGAATTTTCAGTAATGACTGCTTAGATTATGATCAACAGTCTTGCTGCTTCAACCAAGGGACCCAGCATCTGGATTTAGGGTCCCTGAGTTAGCTCTGGCCAGCTAACTATGTGATCTTGAGTGGCTTAACCTCTCAGACCCTTCCCTTCCTCACCTTTAAAACAGACCCAGGAAGATCTGTCCTGCCTCCTCAACAGCTTTATGAAGATGCTAAGAATAGCAGTGAGTAAATGACTGTGTTTGTAATGCTCTCCTCTAAACACACACACACACACACACACACACACACACACACACACACACTTTTGCACATAATTTGTAGACTTTTCAAAGGTTGTCACTTAATGCCTTCAGGCAACTTGAGATCATATAAGCAGGAACACAGAAATAGAGAATGTGTTTTGAGAGTTGATTTTCTATGGCTTAGTTTTTCATATACACTTTTATTTGGCTTTTCATTTCCAATTTAAAAAAAAAAAAAAACCCCAGTTAGGGATTTTGCTCATCGGAGCCTCACTGCAAGTAAACAAAGTACTATAGTACTACTAGGGCTTCGGTCCCTGGCACACAGGACTTCAAGGGCTACTGCAGGCAGAGGGACAGGTCATCCGCCAAGCTGCTTTGTGGGTCTCTACCAGCTCCACATCTGCAGTCCAGTGACCATAGGTCATCAAGTCCTACGGCTCACACCTGAAGCTAGTAGACAGCCACAGGTTTTTTTTTTTGTTTGTTTGTTTGCTTGATTTTTTTTTAAAGAACAGCCATCTTTAACACATTGCTTAGATCAAAAGAGTTTTCTTTCTAAACAGTAATTTCTATAAATAGACCACAGAAATATACCTTTGCTATAATAATCGGTGATCAGAGGTGGGGGTGGGGGACATTGTTTCTTCAGGGGGAAAAAAAACTGTGGAAATGTTAACCCAGAATAGCTATTGATCTGTGGTGCTTTCCCGCACTTTGTAAGACAGGCTGGTACATGAAATGGTAACCAGGGATGTAGAGACAGCAGCCACACTTTCCATTTGCTAAGCTGCACGGAGCTACAAAGGACCAAGAAGACTGTGTGGAAACATTTTACCCTTTATCTTTTCCTAGTCTTTCCTGAGAATTCTACAAGCATTTAAGGAGCCCGGGAAAGTGCTGGATTGCAATTAAAATTCACAAACTGAGCGTGGATATCATGTATCTACTACGCTTGCACAGGTCACCTTCACTAGCAATCGTCTGTAACCTGGGATTCCTTCAAGCTGATGTCTTTTTGTCTAAATAGAAAGCAGAGTCTTCTAGGAACTGCAGATACTCTGGTTAAAGCCATACACTGTCCCTAATTAAAATGATTCTGTAGAGTGGCTGACCTTGAACACTGGGTCTTAAGTACATGCTGAGCCATAGAGCACATGAGAACATGTTTCCCCAGGTCTGCTTCTCTCTGCCTGTACTTGTAACTCTGCCTAGATCAGGGTTCCAAATGACGCCCACCACCTTTCCTTCCCACCCCATGAAAGGCAGCCTGTAGGGACCCAGCCGTCTTGGTGGCCGCCCTCAGCTTCTTCCTTCCCAGTGGCTGGTGCGCTATGGCCAGCCAGCTTCAGGTCGGGGGATTTTGGGCTGCTGCCCTTCGGCCAGCATCCCTTCCTTCCTCGACTGCTCCTTTCTAAACTGAGGTTGTTCTGGTTCCTTTCCTACCGGGCCTAGCTGCCAGAGGCAGACCTACATTCTGCCTTGTCTGCAGAGCAGACAGACCCTTTTGGGGGTGTCATGGCCAATCTCTTCAGCCAGGTTTCTTCTGGGAGGTGTCTGAAGGCGAACCAGAGAGCCCCTCGGATGCCAGTCCTCAGCCCTTCCCAAGCACCCAGTGAGCTCAAGTGGCTGGGCGACTTCCTCCTGGTAACTACAGGTTTTGATAAATTTTTGCAAAGAAACACTAACAAAATGCTTTCTGGCAAACTTCCGAAAGGCCCTGCCTGAGGCCAAGCCAGAGCCAATGCAGTGGGTGACACTACGGCCCCCATCTGCATCCAGCTTTAAGTACCCCACCTCCCAGCCAGGTCCCTACCGGTCATCTCTGTTGTAACCCATTAACCTTGAATTTACAGACAGAACTACACGCACGCGCGCGCGCGCACACACACACACACACACACACACACACACACACGGTGTCCATGTGCCTTTCATTCTAAGAGCAGCTGGTGTGGATGAATGAGTGTACAGTGGTGGTGGGGAAGGGCAGGCTGTATGGAGGTGGAGGAAGAAGGAGAAGAGAAAAGAGGAAGGGGAGCAGGGGAGGGGAGGAGGGAGAGGAGGGCAGAGGAGGAGGAGGAGGAGGAAGGGGAAAGGAAAGAGGGAAAGGAGGAGGAGGAGGGGGGGGGGAAGGGAAGGAGGAGGAGGTCCCCTAAGAAGAGAAAGTGGAGAAGGGAAGTGGCAAATGGCAAATACCGCCTCTGCCTCTGTATGTGGATTGACCTGGGAATCCCGAGGTACCCTGGGGCATCTAACTGCGGGATGCATCCCAGCAGGGGGTGGGATGAGACTGAGACTCCTCAGGGTTGTTTTGGAGATTTAGAGCCCTTGGAGTGTGGAATATGAACACCTACCCTGAAGCAGCCTACAAGATTGCTTAGAGCTGGTAAGTGGGCTGTCCAGTTCCTAGCCCCACAGCCCCTTCAAAAGGTCTGCTTCTCAGACCTCTCAACATTTATTTCCCGGGGTTCAATCCCTGCATGCTTGGAGCTTCATTGCTCATCAGCAGGCGAGAAGGGGACCAAGGGCCCAGACTAGAGGTCTGCCCTCTGCCACTTCTAAACGCTCTGCAGCCTCTTCCAGCCCCTTGGTTTCTGCGAATATCGTATGACACTCGTCTCTGTGGGCATCGGGCAGCCATGCAGCTTTTCCGGTTAATGGTGATTGCAAATGAAGCTCCGGAGCCACATAACAGGCGGCCCCAGGCCCAGAGCAGTAATTTGGTTAGCTGCGTGCTAGTGATTGAGTTGTAGAGCAGGCTGGTGTTGGAAGCTGTGGGAAAATGAGCAGATTACCTCTGTTCTGCATTTACTCAGTAGCCTCAGCACAGTGTGTGGAGTTCCCTGAACTAGGATCCCTCCACTTGCCTGCACTGCTTGGGGAAATGAGACAATAAGTAGCTGGGAACTTTCTCTGAAGCCCACCGAGAGGTTAGAGTTACTTGAATGGCTTCCCTTGGTGGGTTTAGGCAGAACACTTTTCTAGCAGTTAGCAACAGGAATGGGATAGGGAGCAGCTATCTGTGAGTTTTTTACTTAAGTCATCTTGCCCCGAGCAGCCCAGTGACCCGTTCAGATATGCAATGCTATGGGCAAGAAGTCCACCCCGGAATTAGAGCCCCATGGGCTCTGTAACTCAGGGAGTGATCGAGAGGGTATCGAAGCATGGATTTTCTATGCCGCCAAGGAAACAGAGACCCAGAGGGAAATTGGTCGCTGTTAGCTCCCTGTGGCGTCACACGATTACAAATGGGGTAGCTTAAACCCTGAGAAATGAGGCTGGGCATGGTGGTGCACACCTTGAATCCTAGTACTCAAGAGGCAGAGGCAGGAGAACCTCTGTGAGTTTGAGGCCAACCAGGTCTGTCCCTATGTCCTAAAGGCAGGAAGTATGAAGTTAAGGTGTTGCTTCCTCAGCGATCTCCAGGGCAGAATCCTTCCTCTGTTCCTTGGCTTGTGGCTGTATCACTGCCATCTCTGCCTTGTGCCCACACCAACTCTCTTGGCTCGTGGTTTCAGAGGGATTCCAGTCCATCAGGGTGGGGAAGTCATGACAGAGGGGCTCCATTTGGCAGTGGGAACATAAGGTAAGGCCTTGATCACATGGTGAATGATCAGGAAGCACAGAAAGCAGGATCAGAAGCAGGGACAGGGTACAAGCTTCAGAAGACAGTCTGTAGTAACTTACTTTTGCCAGCCCCCACCTTCTAACAGTTCCACAACCTTCAAAATAGCACCACACACTGGGGATCGAATGTTCAAAACATGAACCTGTGAAGGACATTTCAAATTCAAACCATAACAGTGCCTTAATGCTAAGCTTCTATCTTTTATTATTATTTTTTAGTTTATGTGTATGAGTGTATTGTCTGTGTGCAGGTGGGTGCACCTGTGTTGTGTTGTGCCCTCAGAGGTCAGAAGAGGACTTCAGATCCCCTGGAACTGGAGTTATGAATTGTTGTTAGCCGCTACTGCTGGGAATCAAACCCAGGTCCCTTGCAAGAGTAGTCAGTGATGTTAACCCCTGAGCCAACTCTCCAGCCCCTAAACTTTTATCTTTGAGCTGTTCCAAGCTGCCTTCCAATGGTCCCAGGCTAAACGACCTTTACTCAGGTATATTCTGTGGGAGCAGGGCCCCCTGTTGTACCCTGCTCTGGGCCAGCAACATGACCTCACAGGCTATCCCCCACACTCTACCACCCCCTGCACCAGACCCATATTTCTTATTATTTCAGAGGCTCTACGTTGTCAGCCTCCCATGTTCTTCCACTTCCTCCATAGATTTTCCTTTCTCAATTCTTTGAAAAACACTATAATTGAGTTGGAGAGATGGTTCAGCAGTTAAGGGCACTGGACCCAGGTTCAATTCCCAGCACCCACGTTGCGGCTAAGAACCATCCATAACTCCAGTTCCAGGGGATCCGATGCCCTCTTCTGACCTCTCTGCGAATGCACAACATGGGTGCACTAACATTCATGCAGGCAATGTACTCACACACATAAAATACTAATAAATAAAATATTTTTAAAAAAGAAAGAAAAACACTGTAATTAATACAGATGGATATCATAGTCTTAAAATCAAATGGTACAGAGGTCCACTGGCCTGCTTTGCTTCTATGTTGCTATGATAAAACGCTCTGACTGAAAGCAGCTTGGAGAGAAAGGAGTTTATTTGACTTATGCATCCAAATCACAGTTCACTTTTAAGGGAAGCCAGGAACTCAGAGCAGGAATCTGGAGGCAGAAGCTGAGGCAGAGACCATGGAGGAATGCTGCATTTTGGCTTTCTCCTCTGGCTTGTGCTCAGCCTGCTTTCTAATGCAACCCAGGGCCAGCTGCCCAGGGGTGGCACCATCCACAGTGGGCTGGGTCCTCCTGTATCACTCAGCAATCAAGAAAATGCCTCATAGTCGCACTCAGAGGCCAACTGGATAGAGGAAATTCCCCAACTGAAGTTCCCTGCTCCCAAGTACGTCAAGCTGACAACTGACGCTATCTAGCACATGCGGTGTAAAAGGAAACAGCTTTATATTTTCTTCTTGTCTACTTTATAAGCCAACCCAAGGGTCCATTACAGAAGCAATGAGAATTGGCACAGATGTTAGTTCAAATCCCAACTGTGCCACTTGCTGGCTCATGACCTTGAACTAATGACATAGACGCCATCTTGTCATCTATGAAGAAGACAAAATAGTGCCCTTCTCTGGTGACTATAGGATGAGGACAGCCTGCCAAAGAGGAGCCTCAGTGAACAGTGCCAGTCTCTGTCATTGTGCTCATAGACTGAGAATAGCTCTCACTAGACACCTCACCCTGCTGTCTTCCTCCACCTCCCCTCCCTGTCTACAAGCTGATGCTCCCTGTTTCCTGATGGCAACTGTAAACTGATTTTGGTCTTGGAGGCAATTTGTAATAAAACAATGTCTTGCTTCAAGTACAAGTCAGATTTGCCCTTAAGGTTTGTCTGGATTTTCCTCTTCCTATGATAAAATATCCTAAGAAAAGTAATTTAAGGGAGCAGGTTTATTGTGGCTTAAAATTCAAGAGCACAGCCTCATTATGGCAGGCCAGGATTTTGCTAAGTGGGCCACCATGAGGCACTAAAGAGATAGCTATTCCATGTGTCTCTAGTGCTGGCACAGATACATAACTCAAGCCCATATGAAGGTCCACAGGAAGTCACCAAAAGCATGCAGCCACCACACCATACTGTCAACCAGCAGGATGAGTCACATTCTCTTACCAAAGGCTACACTTTCATTTTGGCTCTGAGTTCTGGATGATAGCACTGTCAGAAACCAGACTGGCAACCAGACTAAGGTTTTTAGCAGGAGAATGGGGGCCGTTGTGGATAATTTAGGAATGTGGCCTAACTGTGAATGTCAGTTGTACTTTCAAGATATTGTATCTCTTAATAATTCCTTGTTCATTTAATGTATTTTTAATCAGGAGCCCATGATGAGGAATTAGCTGTCTCCACCAGCCTATGGCATCAGAACAGGGAGGTGAAATGTCCGAAGGCAGAGGTAGGCCCACGACAAAGCTGGAGCCTGTCCTCTGTGGGAGGAGAAGTCTGTCAAAAGTCATGTTCAGAAAGGAAAGCCAGGGTTAGTTTACCACTAAGAAGGGTCCACAGAGACCGAAACTATACCAAATCAACAAAAGAGTTTTTACAAAAAACAGACCAGCGAGCCCAGATACCAGCTGACCTTGTAGCCGTATGTCATGGTTCCCCAGGTGGAGCTCATAGGACTTGACCAAGATGTGCGGAAGAGTCCAAGGCGAGTAACCACTCAGCAGCTCAGGCTCCCTTGCCGTGAAGTAGTAGCTTATGATCACACTCCGTTTTATAGACTATCAAAACAGAAGGATGTTAAAGAGATGGCCCGGAGTTCCTTGTTCAGCAAGCTTTCTCTTTCTTCCTTCCTGTCTTTAATTAAAACCCTGTGCTTCCCAACACTTCTTGCTATGACATCCCTTCAAATTCACTCTTCACAACACACAACCCAGCCAATTTTCTGAGGACTAATATTGAATAATATACTCTGTTTCACATGAAAATACTGAGCAGGAAGCCTGTGTCACTGATTCTCATGCATGAACACAGCCACTGCTGCCCGAGTCTCTGACGGGCCATCCTGGAGGCCCTCTCGAGGCTGAGGACAGTACTGAGCGCCTGCAGTCAGCACTGGTATTGTTTCCGTCCCCTGCTCGCTGAAGCTACCCCTAAGTCCACTACTTCTAAGGCCTTGTCTCAGGCTCCAACATGAAATTATACGCATGGATATTTGTTGTTGCATAACATTTATCAGGGACTTTCTAAAGGCCAAACACTGTGCTGAGTGATTTACTTAAATTGCTTAAAAGAAGAAAAGAGGGACTGGAGAGTGGCTCAACAGTTAAGAGCACTGGCTGCCGTTGCAGAGGACACAGGTTCAGTTCCCAGCACCCGCATGGTGACTAACAACTGTCCATAACTCCAGTTTCATGGAATCTGACACCCTCTTCTGACTTCTGTGGGCACTGCATGACACAGGTGCACTTATATACATGCAGGCAAAACACTCATACACTTTAATAAATAAAATATTAAAAAAGAAAAGAACTGTGAGACTGGACCTGAACCTCTTACCAACAATAACAAAGGAATTGTGAATACTTGGTAGACATCCTTTTGAAGAAATTTAGTTGGTGCCAAATTCTTATCCCCCCACCAAACAGAAGAAACAGGTAGATGTGTATATATAAAATCATACAAAACTGGGTTCAGAGTCAATGATGATTTTGGAAGCTATTCAGATGGCACAAGTCAGCAGTTTCTGAACTACATTAAAAAGGAACAATCACACAGAATTTCTGATACATGGAAGTGGATGTTAAAATTAGCATGTATGTCTATGGTGCCTGTGTTCTGGCCATTCTCTGCAGAGAGTCATGGGCCAGGAAGGGCCACAGGAAAAGCTGTTTCTAGGGTTGGAGAGATGACCCAAGTGTTAAGAGCACTTATTGCTCTTCCACAGGACCTAAGTTTAGTTCCCAACACTCGAGTCAACCAGGCAGTTCATAACTGCCCGTCAGTTCCAGCCCTAGGGGGATCCAGTGCCTCAGCACCTGTGCTCATGTGCACAGACATACAGACACACACGCACAATTTAAAATAATAAAAACATCTAAAAAATGTTTCTAAAACAAAAGAGTACTGAAGTTGAAAATAAAACCATTGTTACCTGCCTCAGTGAACAGCTTAGAACACCTCACTAATAGACAGAGCTGATCGGCCAATGGGAAAAGGACTGTCTAGAAATGCAGCTTCTCTTAGGGTAAGCCAGGTCAAAGGATTCACTGAAAAATACTGAGGATCTCAGAGAAGTGCTCCGTTTTCCCTGGCCACAGCGTTTCCTTCCTCAGACTGCCAGATGAGGCCCACACACTGGCAGACACAGATTTACAGAATGCGGCAATCATTCAGACACAAGAAAATTGCCGAGCCTTTCAGAAAACTTTTACGGTATTGATTTTTGGGAGACTCAGTGGAAATTTTGCAGAGAAATGATAGTTAGAGACGAACTTTCACAAGTGGGAGGAAGGAGAAGTCAATCACAGGCTTTTGGTTTGAGTACTATTTAACTCCCTCTTGATAAGACAATTTAAAAATAATCACAAGTTATGAAAGTAACACATGACTGGAAACTGTATTCAATGTTCTTTTCCCAAAAGGCCACTTAGAAAGAAAATATACTTATTTTCTCAAATACCAGTTAATTGCCGGGCATCAAGGCTCATGCCTGTAATCTCGGCATGTGGGAGGTTGAGGCAGAAGAATTACCATGACTTCAAGCCAACCTGGGCTACATAGTGAGTTCAAAAACAAAACCAAAGCAAAACAGTCAGTTAATCAACACAATATATTTCATTTTGTTTTGTTTTGATTTTCAGACAAGGTCTCACTATTGTAGCCCCAGCTGGCCTGAGACTTGCTATGTAGATCAGGCTGGCTTCAATCTCACGAGATCTGCCTGCCAGTACTTGGAATTGCTAGAAAAAGCATGTGCCACTATGCCCAGCAACATATATTTTAAATAGTCATGTTATTTAGAATCTTTTATAAAGTATTTATCTGATTTCTAGGCTGGATGTGGTGGTGCATGCCTTTAATCCTGGCATTTAAGAGGCAGAGGCAGGAAGATCCCTATGAGTTCAAGGATAGCCAGTCTCAGCTACATAGTGAGATTTTGTCTAAAACAATATATTTTATTTTAAATTATGTGTTGAGGGGTGTGAATGTGAGTGTAGTTGTCCCTGGAGGCCAGAAGAAGGTGCTGGATCCCCTGGAGCTGGACTTACAGGCAGTTGTGAGCCATCTGATGTGGGTTCTGGGAACCAAATTCAGGTCCTCTGGCAGAATAGGAAATGCTCTTAACTGCTGAGCCATCTCTCTTGCCCTCCATTTAGAATCTTAAATGCTCTGAATTAGCAAAAATGCTCCCAACATTAATCTTTCAAAAACTATTTCCGAACAACAGATATTTATATAAATATTAGCTGGCTAAGTTTTAAAATAGCAGCACATTAAGACATTATACATGGCAGGTTAAAGGCATCACTGTAATTATTTTATAACTTGGATATGACAAGAGCTTGGAGGGACTGCTTTCAGTATGGCTGTGGCTGAACATGAGTGTTCTCCATTTTCACTCTGTATAGCAGGATATACTCAAATATCAATTTGGCAACAGTATCGAAGAAGTATTTCCATTGAGGAATAAAAATCTGTAGGTTAGGATAGTTATTTAATATTAATCTGCCTACTCCTATTTCTGTGTCTTCTAAGTATGTAATTTTATGGGCTGGGAATATAGCTCAGTGGATAAACACTTATCTAGCATGCAAGAAGCCCTAGGTTCGATCCTCAGCACTATAAGCCCTTCCCCCATCCCTGAAATGAATATTTTAAAATTGTAAGAACCGCAGTTTATTCCCTTTCTATCCCCACCTCCCAAATTAGGGATTTATTTTTAGCTAACATCTTGGATTAGACATGTATTTGCCACTACTTTCTTAGAAAACACCCAGGTGCCACCTTACTAATTAAAAATAAAGTATGTGTATGAGTGTTTGCCTGCATGTATGTATACCATGAGTGTACCCGGTACCTGCAGAGACCAAAAGAGGGAGTCGGATCCCTAGAATTGGAGTTACAGACGGTTGTTCCTGCCATGTGGGACCCAAACCTGGATCTTCTATAAGAGTAGCAAGCGCTCTTGCCTGTTGAGCCATCTCTGTGGCTCCAACTGCCTTACTAATTTCTGAATATTTTAAAATACATCACATAAAGAATGAAGATTCTATTTCATACATCAGAGCCAACCTATGTATAAATGAAAGGATTATTTGTTCTGATGTCATAAAGGAAAACATACTTTGTATCTTAGACTTTTAAATAAAGTCAGTTGAACTTCAATATTTCTGTCAGGTTAAATTCCCTTTCTTGGAAATAAGTTTAGGGTGGTCTTTGCTATAATTGGTTGAAACAAATTAAGAAGTATTTTTTTAACATAAAATAAGAAATAAGCATAAAATGTGAAGCATCTGTTGTGCCAAGCAGCAAGTGATCACACTGGCCATTCTGTTTATAGGGTGCTAGATGTGTGCTATGAAGCTTTTTAAAGTCTCAAAACTCTTATATGGAAAGTACATATTAAAAATTCAAAGCTTTAAAATATTTGTTCACTTAAAGTGAATAACTTCCAAGCTGGGCAATGGTGTATACTTACACTCTCAGCTACACAAGAAGCTGAGATAAAAGGATCACTTGAAAGCACAGGAGGTTCCAGGCCAGCCTGGGCAACATAACGAGTCCCCATTTCTTAATAATGATAATAATAACAACAGCTTTCACAACATAAAAAAATGTGTTGAAGAAAGTGACCTTTTTTTTTTCCCTGTAAAGCTCTTCACTGTCTGACTTAGTGACAACAGATAGATTCTCCTGTTTCTGTATTCACTGTTACAACATCACACACCTGCAACCTCTGGAAGACGCTACTACACACTTATGAGAGAATGAACAAAGGGCATGTGACATGTTGGAAACAAGTTTTGACATCACAGACTCTTGAGATGGATCTCTGGGACTCTCAGGGGTATCCCAGGACCAGCCATATATAAAGCAATAACAGTTGGTGACAGTGTTTAAGCCTTAGGTAATCATTTGGGAATCTTCTTAAAATGCACGTTCCTGCCACCTGCTCCTAATATTCTGATGCACTGTATCTGAGATGGGGGAGCTCACCACTGCATCTGATTCCTGGGGGATCCTCAGGGATGTGGTAGAAGCGCCACTCTTCAGGAAACCCTGCATGAAGTGTTCCCCGCTAGGAAGATAACGCTCAGGAAAGGCAAAAGGGAGTGTGTGTCTACATAAGCTATCCTGGCTCAGCCCTTTCCTTTGGAGGTCTGTTTTAAGGGTTCTTCTTTTCCTAACTCCCAGCCTGCCACATAACAGAGATCTTTCTATTGGGAGGACAGAGGGGACTGAGGAGGATCTTTCTATTTTGCCTAGAAATAAACAGGTGCATTCTAGAAAATGAACACTATCAGTAGCATCAGAACCTCTCTAGTGACACAGAAATAATGACTTTCTCACCAAAACGTACAAGAAGAGCAAAATCAATGAACTTACCTTTCAGATATAGAAAATAACCTAGGATGATTGTTAAGATGTTCATTAATATACTGAGGAATTTGTCTCATATCAGCCTATTATGGAGTGTGTTTATTTGCCTAATTATAATCAACATGGGATTCTCTGTGTATTTTTAGGAGGGGCCTCTCTTATGAGTGTGTTTCTTATGTATCTTCAGAAAAGCATCCTTTCTGAATTCCCAGTTTATAATTAATTAACCAGAAGACACACACAGGTTCCATGCATACATATGTAAAACACATTTGGGAAAGAAAGAACTGTCATCACCATAACTTTCTCTTTTTTTCTGTGAAAATTTTCTCCTTTTGAAACAGGGTCCCACTGTATAGCCCTGATTGTCCTGGAACTTGCTATGTAGACCAAGCTGGCCTTCAGCTCACAGAGATCTACCTGCTTCTGCCTCCCAACTGCTGGGATTAAAGGTGTGTCAGGCCTGAAAACTTCTTTCATGTGATTGATATTTTCAAAGGTTTTACAGAAGAAAATCATCTGATAAAGCTTTTTATCTGAAAGCTTTGAAGTTGTAAAATTGTTATCGTGAAGACTACTTAATACATGTTGACTTTGAAAATAGGCATTGCCAAGGGCAGGACTTTGAAATAAATGAGCATTTTAGGAGTGCAATGCAATTTGACCCAACCAGCTGTTGCAAAACTGTCACTAATCTATCTCTTGAAGATAGTTAGGGTGGTTATATAGAAGTACACAGCTAATCTTCCAGATTCTGATTCACTGGTTAAATTAATATGTATGTTGGGACATCAAGAAGTCTCAGCAGGGAAAAGTACTTGCCTTATAAGACTAACAAAATGAGTTCAAGCCTCAGAACCCACAAAAGCCAGATGGTGTGGTGAACATGTGTAATTCCAGCATGACTATGGTTAAATGGGAGGCAGAGACAGAATTATCCAGAAGCTTGTCTGTCAACTAGCCTGAACTACACTGAGCAGCAGAAACGAAAATAATCTTACCTCATTAAGGTGGAAGGAGAGAGCTGACTCTCAAAAAGTTGTCCTCCCTGGAGCTGGAGAGAGAGCTCAGTGGTCAAGAGTGGTCAAGTCCACTTGCAGAGGACCTAGGTTCAGTTCCCAGGACCCACGTGGTAGCTACCAACCATAAGTAATTCCAATTCCAGGGGATATGACGCCCTCTTCTGGCCCCCACAGGCATTGCATAGACGTGGTGCACTTACATATATACAGGCAAAACATTCATACACATAAAATAAAAATAAATAAACATTTTAAAAAGTTGTCCTCTGACCTTCATATGGAACATGAACTATACACATCTGTATACACACATATAATAATAATGAATTAAAATCTAAAAATTTATTATGTTTCTCAAAGTTAAAAAAAATAAACTTCTCACTCAGTGAGAATTCCTGGTGTTTCAGTGTAAGATAGTATAGTGTTTAAGCATTTTGTTTAGGTATATTATTAAAATATTTTGGATGGAATATACTACTAATAGCTAAGACAGTGTCTAAGGATGAAATGCTCCCTGTTAAAAGGATCTGTGAAATAATTTAAACTTGTTATAAAATAGTTACATGTAGAAAAAGATCTTACCAGAATAAAGCCCCAACTCTACCCCAGTTTATATACAAGGAAACTGAAACGTGGCTCTTAGAGATAGTTATTTGTCTATAGACTCATCCCACGCATGGAAGGACAGATACAGTTCATGTTTTTAATCTATGCTTTAAATTTTGTTTCTCTCTCTCCTGCTCTCAGAATTAGTTGTCTGGAAGCTTCTATGAAGATACCAGTCCTCCAAATTCAATCTGTATAAAAACTATGACGTTCATAAAATACTTGAGGGAAATTACTTCCATAAGCAACTTCGTCTCAATGCCCAACTCACAACTGTTCTGTAGAAAAGGACTTTGTGCACTAGGACCTTGTTCTTTCTTTCTTTTTAATGGGTTCTCTGTTTGACTGTTGGACACAATATCTGAAGCTAGGACTGACCCCTCGAGTTGCCTGGTCAATATCTGACATGCTTTTCAATGACAATGGGAGCTAGCCCTTCACCCTGGGAATGCAAATGCTCTCTGAGCAATGGGAAACTATTCCACAGGTTGTTTTTCTTCTGTGAGAAGAAAAAAAAATAGAAGAAGAAAGAGATCTTTTTTAACACAAAAGGAGAAGGATCCTTTGAGAGAACTGACTCTTCCCCATTGCACCTGTTGTCTGAGGATCCAGGTCTTTGAAACATCTTCCTCATTAGCATCAGCAGTCACACGGTTTTGCTAAATTTTATGTCTCTAAAATCAAAGAGGAAGTTTTAATGACCATCTCCTACCTAATTCAATGTAGTTTCCACGGAGGCTTCTGGTTAATCTCTCCCCTAATGCCTAGCCTTTGCCCGTGTGGGGAAGATTGGGAGAAGAGGGCACAAAGGTGAGGGAAGCCTGGGGGAGAGGCACAGAATGAGGCTGGTAGGCCACAGTCCCCAGGAGCCCTGACCCCAGAGGGAGGAGGAAGAGGCTCAACTAGAAGCCAAGGGAGAATCACTGCCACGGCAGAAGTCACCCAGAGGTGCACAAGGCTTGGCTCACCCACTGAGGTCCTCAGTTATTGAGCCGGACGTTTGTACTTCCCAGCTGTCTGCTTGGTAATGTAAAGGCAACAGACTGGCACTGACCCTGTAAAGACCAGACTGCCCTCCATTGCCCTCCACCTGGCCCAGGTCTCCCCTTGTAATGGGGAGGGCTGGTGAGCACATCAAAGGGTTACCGCACTGAAGCCAAAGTGATCCACCTGTTTGCAACAATTAAATAAAGGCCATTTGGACCTTTTTTGGTGTGCTCATTGAAATTGAAACAAGTGCCAGAGGCATGCCATGATCTAAGAATCTAGAAGAAATTAGGAGTAGAAAGATAAGTCCTAGGCCCTCCCCCACCCTCCTGAAAATACTTGGCCAAGAAGGTCTACTCTGGGTGCAGAGGTGAAGTCCTTTCCTCCCATGGGGTCTGAACAAGTCATCAACCTTGGTCTCTCCATCTGTCACATGACAAGGTAGCATTTGCTATTTGTCTTTCTCCAAGGTAACCTTGGTGTGTAGGGAGGGCTACGCCTTTTCAGTTGGATTGATTTCCATCCTGCCTGTATTCAAAAGAAGTCTGAGAGATAGGCGTGATGGTACACATCTGTAATCCCAGCACGGGAGATGGGGCCAGGGAGATTAGGAGTTCACCGCTAGTTTTGGCTACAGCTACATAGTAGGTTTGAAGTCAGCCTGAGTATCTCCTGAGACTTGGCCTCAAAAAACAAAACAACAGCAAATGGTGGCGTGACAGAGTGGTTGAAATAAAATGAGCAGAGTAAGTAGGCTGATTGTATGACTTAACCCACTTATTAGAGTGGCAGAAATTTAGTAGAAAAGTAAAACTCAACAGATATATTGGAAAGATACATATTGTGATGGCTAGCTTTAACTGTCAATTTGATGCAACCTGGCATCACAGGAAGAGTCTTAGTGAGGGATTATCTTCATTGGGTTGGCCTGTGTGAGTGCCTTGGGGAGACTGGCTTAGTTGAGTTGAGTTAAACTAGGGGTGGAGTCCTGTATTTTTTTAAATATCTTATTTGTTATTTTTATTTTATGTGTATGAGTGTACTGCCTGCATTTAGGTAAGTGCACCCATGTCATACAGTGCCTGTGGAGGTCTGAAGGGGCATCAGTTTCCCCTGGTACTAGAGTTACTAATGATTTTTTGTTGCCATGTGGGTGCTGGGAATAGAACCACATTCCTCTGCAAGAGCAGCCAGTGCTCTTAACCGCTGACCCATCCTTCCAGTGCCCTGAACTTCTCAAGAGTAGAGAAATCAAGCTGAGCACTAGCAAGCAAGTGTGCATGTATGCCTTTGCCTGCCTCTGCTCTTGATTGTGGATGTGATCTTGCTCTTTGGTATTCCTGCCTTGACTTTCCCACAATGATAGAATGTAACGTAGAACTGAAGACTGAAATGAAACTTTTTCTCCTCTAAGTTGCCTTTTGACTGGGTGTTTTATCACAGGAACAGAAATGAAACTAGCATATATACCTTGTACTCAAATATGACTTTAAGTTTAGTTCTAGTACTCATAACTATGGCAAGTTACTTAACTACCCCGAGTTTCATTTTCTGTTTCTAACGAGACATATACATATACAAATACTGTGAAGATAATGAAGAAGGAATAAGGTGGTTGCATAGCACAGCACCTAGGCCAGTGCCTGGCATATAGTAATGCTTTCCTAAGCATTCATTTCTCTTTCACGTTCTTTTCCCATGTTGAATAAAGAAGTCTTCAGAAATACCTCCTATCAAATGGTTAGAGAGAACAACCAGAATCTCTAGTAATGAAAGTCTGAAATTATCAAAAGATCCACTTACAGCAAAGAAGGGACACATTTTCAATGAAGGAATGACTGTTAACGAATTCATCATCACCAGACACACCTCTTAAATTTTCTGAGTTTCATTTATGTGTGTGTGTGTGTGTGTGTGTGTGTGTGTGCATGTACACGTGCATTTAAGACATGGTCTCAGTATGTAACCAGCCTTGAACTTAGAACTATCTTCCTGCCCCTGCCTCCCAAGTGCTGGGATTACGAGTGTGTACACCACGCCTGACTTTGTTATCTGAGTGTAGAACTGATAGATTGGCTCCCTCATATATTTCTTCTCGGTCTCCCTAAGGACTCTAGGAGTAGAAAAGGAAAAACTGGGAAGATATTTTTTTCTTCATGAAACTGGCAAAACTGAGGACAGGCATTGTTGTGGTTGATCAAGGGACACAAGTCCAGAAAGATGCAGGCCTTCACAGTGGACAGCCCAGGGAGCTCTAGGGCCTGTTCTTCCCCATTGCTTGGGGCAAGCACTGGGACAGCAAATGTCTGTGTATCTTCACTAACCTATTACAATATAGTGATGGTAAGGTGGTGCCTTACTCCCTGAGGTCTGTGGGTGTATCTAGGTAGACGGAAGTGGGTAGCAGAGTAGGCACCAGCAAGTATTTCAAGCAACTGGGGACATCCAGAGACATCAGTGGGAGCAAGCAGCCATAACCCAACTCTGGGCTTTCCAGGATACAGCCCATGCCTCCTCAGCTATGAAGGCTTTTCTAATTGCTCCTGTCCCTAGACAGAATCAGGTGCCTCTCTCTGTCTCTTGAGTCCCTGGAGAGATGGGAAACATGATGCTCAGACTTCACTCTGTGCATTCATTCCCACAGTGGTCTCCCTGTCAGACAATGGATTCCCCAAGGGTCTTGTATTAGGTACTCTTCTGTTACTGTGATAAGACACCATGATCAAGGCAACTTATAGAACAGAGAATTTATTTGGGCTTTCAGTTCCAGAGGGAGAGTCCTTCATGGCAGGGAGGTATGGCAGTAGGCAGGTATGGCGACTAGAGCAGGAAGTTGGGGCTTCACATCTATAATGGCAAACACAAAGCAGAGAGGGAGAAACTGGAAGTGGGACAAGGCTATGAATTCTCAGAGTCCCAGCCCTCCATGTGATGTCCTCCTCCAGGAGGACATGTCTCCTAAAGGACATATCTCCTAAAGGACATATCCCCTAAAGGACATATCCCCTAAAGGACATGTCTCCTAAAGGACATATCCCCTAAAGGACATATCTCCTAAAGGACA
The DNA here is from genome assembly GCA_035773235.1 of Eospalax fontanierii. NCBI lineage: Eukaryota > Metazoa > Chordata > Mammalia > Rodentia > Spalacidae > Eospalax > Eospalax fontanierii. The sequence goes on from CM069524.1 coordinate 83,336,665, forward strand.
TATCTCCTAAAAGACATGTCCCCTAAAGACCCCTTGGCCTTCCCCCAGACAGTGCCACCAACGGGGACCAAACACCAAGTGTCCGAGTACTTGAGCCTTTGAGGAACATTTCTCATTCACACTAACACACCTGCATCTCATGGCTCTAGCATGAAGTGACTAGCATATGGTAGGCACTTAGTAAATGTAGAACTAACTAATAAACAGAAGCTGAGAACTGCAAGAAGGCAGCAAGTAATGGGAGACCTGAGCAGGTTATCAAGGGCTAGGGTGATGGCTCAGCTGATGGAGTTTTTGCCTGGTATGCATGAAGCCTTGGGTTCAGTTCCCAGCACCACATAAGCAGGCATAGTGGTACATGTCTGTAACCCCAGTGCCTGGGATTACCTGAGGAAACTACTTGAGAGGTAGAGGCAGAGGATCAGAAGCTCAAGGTTATCCTAAGGTGTGTAGTAAGTTTATTGCCAGCTGGGCTACATGAGACTCTAATTTTTAAAACAAATCACACTTGAGCAAGTTGTTAAGACAGCAGTTGGAGAAGATGAGTTCATTTCCTGGAGCATGAAGTGGAACCTGGTGTTAGGAGGCGGTCTCGTTGGAGGCCAGAGGCCAGTGAGCACTGCGGTTGCCTAGGGCTGGTCATGTGAGCCTTTGAAACTGCATGGTACAGAGATGAGCTGATAAGCCAGTGATGACAACCACATCACAGAGGGCAAGCACAGCAGGTCTGCTTACAAAAGCTTGGAATAATTGCTTCAGCCTTGCTGCTAAGAAAATAAGTTGTTGAGTCCAAGATAATTCTAGAAAGAAATTGGCATTCGGGGATTAATTGTTTAGACTGTAATGACTACTACAACACAAACTAATGAGAGCAGAAAGTGGTTTCCAATTTGAATTTCAGGAGTGAAATGGGCTTTGCCGGATTGACTGGGACAGAATGGGAGAGTGGTTTTTGTGGTGGGAAGAGGGGGCTTTGACTTGGCATTGATTAGGCAAAAAATAAGGAAACATTTTTAAAAGAATAGCTTCTGAGAAAGCTATCCAAAAGCCCACAGCACCGCCTCAGGAAAATTCTTGATTGAGAGCCTGCCTGAGCCTTTCTCAGAGGCTCCAGGCAGCATGGGGCCAATCAGGCCAAGGTAAGTCACCTTGGGGAGGGGGCCACATGCCCACTCAGTGCCTGGTGGAAGACCCTCCCTGCACTCAAGCGCTGACCTTCATTCATCAGGTCACCCCCGGCTTGATGGTCACGCTTACAGCACAGTGAGCAAATGAAAGTGTGTGTCTGCCAAAGCACTCAGCCATCTTCAGATGGCAAAGCAGACGGAGAGATGACTGAGGTACCTTAACCTTTTTCTGGTCCTTTTGGTTTTCTGCCCTGCTTTGTTTTAAACAGGACTCTAAGCAGCCTGCTTATGGTTTTGTAGCTTCTTCCAGAGCTGTGAGCACAATGCAAAACATCTGGAGTAGCAAGCAAAGGTTCGGTATCAAAGAGACCTGGGACATGGGTTGGGGAGATGGCTCTGGGGCTAAGTGCCTGCTGTGCTTGCCTGAGGACCTGAGTTCACTCACCAGAGCAGCAGCTTAGGCCTGTAATCACAGCACTGGGAGGCAGAAACAGGTGAATCCCAGGAGTGGGCAGGGTTCATTGGCCGGCCAGCCTAGCCAACTGGTGAGCTTCAAGTTCAGTCAGAGATCCTGTCTCAAAAATTAAGATGAAGATGGAGCTGGAGAGATGGTTCAATGGTTAAGAGCACTGGCTGCCCTTGCAGAGGACCGGAGTTCGATTCCCAGCACCCACATGGCCAACAGCCATCCTTGACCCCAGTTCCAGGGGAGTCCAACGCTCTCTTCTGACCTCTGTGGGTATTGCACACACAGGTGCACTTACATACATGTAGGCGATACCCTCATACCCATAAAATAAAAATAATAATTAAAATACATATTTCAAAAGGCAAAGAGCAACATAGGAAGACCCCCAACATCAGATATTGCATAGGTGTGTGCACACACAGAGACCTGGGATGGTTTGTCAGGTCCAGCTGACCATAATCTGAGAGCTCTGGGCGGGACTTGCCCTGCTCTAAGGGACTCTGGGGAAGTCTAATCTTAGGCTCTGCCTTGCTAGGTCCTCAGAGAGCTAAAAGTGCTGAGGATGGAGGAGAGAGAGGGAGGAGATGATGGAGTAGCTTCTTTGTTCTGTTTTATTGTTGGAATGAACAATATTCATTTATTCTGCTACAAGTAGAGCTATAAATGGAGAGATTTTAAAAGTTCTTGGAAGACACCCACTGTAACAGTCTTCTCATTGGAGAGGTCCCAAATTCTTCATTAGTCTTCTAGTTCTTCTCTGCTTTGCTTATGAAATCCTCTGAAGATTCTGTACTGAATGCGTGGTCCCCAGGGAAGCAGTGTTCTGATGTGAGGCCACTGAGTGGTGCTCAGATCATGGGACTCTGGTTTCATCACCGGACTCATCTCTTAGGAAATGGGGTCTTGCTGAGGAAGTAGGTCTCTAAGGGCATGTCCTTGAAGAGTCTTTGTCCTTGGTCCATCTCCTCCCACTATCTCTCTGCTTCCTGTTTACTGTGAGATGAGCAGCCCTCCTCCCCTGTGCGCTTCCGCCAAGATGCCACCATGCCTTATTTCAGGTATTTTGTCACAGTGACAGAAGCTGCTGCTATTGATTGCCCAGTGTCCTCCCATTTCCGTCTCTGCTTTCTGTCACTGGTGATAGGGGTGTGGAATTCTTTCAGCCAACCTGAAAGCACATTCCTCAGAGTCTCACCTAGAACTGAGGACTCCTCAGACATCATGTACACTTGGGTGGTCAGAAAGGTTCAGAGAGGACTTAAACCCAATTCTCTTAGGACACAGGCAGTCAATGGAAAATAGCAAGTATTCCCATCAACCTGGAGTAACGGGAACCTTTTCATATTGCTGGAAGGAATGTAAAAATGATCCCGCTGCTATAAAAACTCAGATGAAGATTCTTAAAAAAAAAAAACAAAAAAAAAACAAAAAAAAAAAAACTCACAGAATCACCATATGACCCAGAATTCTACAAGAAACGAAAAATAGAACCCAAAACAGATATTTATGTATGAATATTCTCTGTAGCATTACCCGCTGTGGCTTAAAGGTGGAAGCAACCTACACAGTCATCAACAGATCAATCGATCAATAAAATGTTCTATACATACCTACAGTGGAATAGTCAACCCTAAAAAGAAATGGAATTCTGACACCCCACATCTAAGGAAAGCTTAAAAACCTTAGACTCTGTGAAATATGCCAGACACAAAAAGAATCAACAGTGTCTATTTCCATTTATATGAATTATATAAAATAAGCAATCGGTAGAAACAGAATTCAGAAAATAAGTAACCAGGGACAAGCGAGGGGGAATGGGTGTGAGGGCTTGGTGGCCACAGTGTCTGTCTGGGTGATGTATACACTCTGTGAACAATAACGATGGCTGCAAATTGTGAATACACTTAGCTCCACCGAATTACACACTTAAAAGTAGTTAAGATGGTTAATGTTATGTCAGGCGTATTTTACCATAGTGGAAACATATACTTAAGAAACAAGGGCTGGATTGGGGCAATGACTCAGTCCTTAAAGTGCTTGCTGTGCAAGCAGGAGGACCAGGGTTCAGATCCCCAGAACCCACACAAATGCCATGCTAGGTGTGCTGGGTGTGTAGCTTCAGAAGGATGAGACAGAGGATTACCAGAGCAAGATAGATAGCCAGACTAGTCATCTCAGCAAGCTCTGGGCTTGATAGAAAGACCTTGCCTCAAGGAGTAAGGTGGAGAGAGATTGAAGATGATTCCAGACATCAACTTCCCGTCTCCTCATACATGTACACACCATGTGCACTCTCACCCAGCCATACATGTGTCCACACACATGTAAAACATGCATATGCACATGAACATCCCCTACATCCACACACATAATAAACTGAAAAGGAAAGAAAAGAAGCAAGAGTAAAAGAAGCCTAGTCCCTGAATGAAGCTGGTGGCTTAGTCCACACTGTCTTCCCCTTGCTCTCGAGCCACTTTGATGGTTCCCCTTGCCTCCTCCCACTATGGGCCTGGGAATTCTCTTCCACCTTCCCAAAGCAGCCTTTTCAAGACACCAGTTTAGATCAGGCTCCTTGGTTATACTCTGTCAAAGACACATACATCTTTCTTTGAAGGATGCTTTCTAGTGATAGGATACAGTCATGCATCATATAATAAAGAAGATACATTATAAGAAATGTATCAATAGGCAATTCATAGAGTGTACCTAACAGACTTACGTATAATAGCCTAGGTTTGTACACCTGGTACAACCTATTGCTCTTAGGTCACCTATCTATATAGTATGCTATCGTATTGAATACTGTGTACTTATAAAACACAGTGGTAAGTATCTGCATGTTTTTTACCCATTTACCACCAGAAAAGGTGCAGTAGAAATATTAGGTGACATTGTTAGCTTTGTTTGTCAGCTTGACACAAAGCTAGAGCCAATGGGGAAGAAGGAACCTCAACTGAAGAATTTCTTCTATCAGATTTGCCCATGGCCAGGTCTGTGAGGCATTTTCTTAATTGCTTGGTATAGGAGGACCCAATCCATTGTGGCAGTGCCATCCCTAGGCACGTGGGCCTGGACTGTGTAAGAAAACTAACTGGGGAGCTGGGGAGATGACTCAGAAGTTAAGAGCTCTGGCTGCTCTTCCAAGGAGCCAGGTTCAAATCCCAGCACCCAGGTGGTGGCTAACAACCATCCTCAACTCCAGTTCCAGGAAAACCTGACACCCTCTTCTGGCCTCCATGGGCATTGTACAACACAGGCACACTTACGTACATACAGGCAATACACTCATATGCATAAAATAAAAAAAATAATAAATAAAATATTTTTTAAAAAGAAAAGTAACTGGGCAAGCCAGAGGAAGCAAGCCAGCAAGCATCATTCCCTCATGGTCTCTGCTTTAGTTCCTTACTCTAGGTTCCTACCTTGAGCTCCTGCCTTGGCTTCCCTTGATGGTGAACTGTAGCCTAAAGGCCAAATAAACCCTTTTCTCCCCAAGTTGCTTTTGATCATAGTGTTTATTACAGTAACAGAAACCAAACTAGGATAGTAGGCCATAGTTTTTTTTCTGTTCCCTTGTACTCAAATGGAACCACTGTCCAATGTGGACATACTTATCATCGATAAGCATGTTCTAATGTGGTATATGGCGGTATCTGAATAATGAGACATAAATGCCATGAAAGCAGGGTTAGTGCTCATTTACTCTCCCATCATGGAGCCAGTTTCCAAGGTAACCCTCAGTAAACACACGCTGGCTGAAGACATGCGAACAAAGGTGCAGCCATCTTCTTGCCTATGCCCCCTCCATCGGCTCTCTCCCATTACACATTGTCCAGGTGGCTCACCTCTGTCATGTTTGATCTGTGTTGCTTTGTGCCTATGATGTTCCTGTCTTCTCATTAGAATGGAAGTCCTGGGAAAGCAGAAAACCTTTCCTGTCTTGCCCTCAGAAGTATCCCCAGTGCACAGCAGTATCTGCTACATGGCTGCATTGAAGGGGCTAGTATGTCTTTATTGAGTCAGAGGATAAGTGAGACCTTGGTTAACTCCTTCCAGGATTGTGTGTGTGTGTGTGTCTGTTGTTGAATTTAACCATGTAGCTGAGTCTGGCCTTGAACCTTCCCATCTTTCCATTTCCCAAGTACTGGGTTTACAAAACACTGGCACCTGGATTATCCTCTACATAATCTCAGTGTCTCTACATCAGCCCCAACACCATGTCTAAAGGCACGTGTCTCATTGTGCCTTGAGCCTCAGATCCTCCGCGTCCCAGCGACAGCACGTGCTGCACTCCCCTCTACCCCACATCGCTGTTCACACCTGCTCTCCGCTGCAGAGCTCTGAGCTCACTACACAGAGCCTTCATGGCTTTGTTTTCTCCACAAAATATCCTTCCCTGTTTCTTTGGTGAGTGCCCCCTCTCTAAGACTCATCGGATGTCACCTCATGCGAGACGATCTCCTTAACTATCTTCTGTATATTTCTATCATGGGGCAAGACCGCTAAACTGCTGGGCCCTGCTCCAGATTGGAGGCTCTGAGAAGCTGGAGCTCAGTGAAGTCTCTCCGTGCATGGCCCATGGCCAGGTGAATACCTGGCAAGCTCTCAGTGAACGGGGGTTAAGGAAGAGAATTATCTCCCAAATGAGACAGATGTTTGTAGAACCACCTTTGGATGAGGTTCTTAAGGTGCTCTGAGCCATGAGCAGTCTTGGTCTGGTCTCCTTAGGCTGTGTGACACCTAGGGACATGAGGACTCTGTAGCCTCAAGTGACTATTTCTATTTGGATCTCGCACCTCCCTTTCTCTCTCCGGGTACCCAGAATTCATCTTCTGCAGATCAATACCCAAGATGAATGTTGCCGGCAACAAGCATACCCGTTGGTCTGAAGAGAAGTGAGACTTCCTTTTCATAGAGACTGGACAGAATTCAGATGGAGAGGCCAGGACGGCATGTGCATCACCTGGGATAGAGCCAGGAATGAGGACAGTACTCAGTGTGCAGCCAACGTGCCCTTAGCACATTCTAGAACTCCATGGCGTCTGAGCATGCTCAATTAAAACTTGGCCTTCTAACAGGTTTTAATGTCTCTTTCTCAAGACAAGGGAAAAAATGTATTTAATTTGACAGTCTGTTGACTTAGTTTGTGATGCCAGAACAGTTAAATAAATGGCATGTGGGTCTTTGCAGATGTCAGAGGTAGATGTGCCTCACCCAGAGGGTTAGAGCTACAGCCTAGGATAGAAAGCTTGAGGGTGTAGTCCCATGTCCTCATTCATATCCAGGGGAATTAGCAAGCTTCAGAGGGAGCCACAATTGGTCTTTGAGGGAAAACAACTCAGAAAGGGAAACAACTAAGAAAATTCTATCACAGACTAATTGCTGGGATAGACGTCAGGGGAGGGGGTTACCTCTGATCTAACTGGGAAGTAGTATGACAGAACTTTGTAGGATGCAGTCAGTGTTCGATATCAGGGTCAGAGTAGCAGTTGCAGGCATATGCATGTGCCATAATTCAGACTGCACACTTGAAATTCATGCACTTCACATATCAGTAGCTGTTAAAATCACTCAGCTTGGGCTTGCTAGCAAGCTGCCCTTGAGCAAGTTACTGATCCTCAGAAACTTCAATTTACTTGATTGCAGAGTGGGTTAGACCAGCGCGTCTGCCTCCCTCCCGGTGTTGCAGAGAGGACAGGAGTTGATGCTTGAGTGGTGGCCCTGCATTCTCTGCTATTGAATTAGCTATGTAAGCTATTGCTTATTAAAATGCTTGAATAGGTAGTTTTCTCTCAAGATGCAGTTTTTCTAAATGGAAAAAAGTAGCTCTTTCCTCCCCAAAGTCACCTCCTTTGCAATTCTTATGTCAGAGTACCACTGGCTGCTCTCTGACCCACCTTCAGTTTAAAGCTCTAGGTCTAGATGCTGACTGTTTTTTGCCAGGTAAACAGGTTTGTTGCTCAGCATCAGCATCACAAGTGACTTCAGTCCTGAAGGAAGCACCTGGGCTGCTGACAATGGCCTATTGAAAAAGACTGAGCGCTGTTCCATGGACTTCACCTTGGGCACCTGAAAGAAGCTTGGTTCTAGCTGCATCTGATTCCTTATGACACAGCCCAAGCTAATCTGGTTCCCTGCAGAAGTTCAGCCTGGGATGAGACAAGACTTTGACTGTTGTGTTGGGTAAACTGGAATGGTGACTTGAGTCTCATAAAGTCCTGAATATGGTTTCTTTATTATACTGCTGTAAAGTCTATTGTTCCCCCTTAAATGCAACTTTAAAAGAAATTGTCTCCAGCAGACTCCTAAAAGCCTTCAGAATAACATTCTTGAACTAACTGAACCTTTATCTCATGCCTTTTAAGGAAAGGGTCCATCTCATGCATGGAAAAAATGAAAACAGTTTCAGCTCTCAGAGTTTGACTGGCGTTTCTCTAAATGAGACATTGTGACACAGGCAATCAGGGTTCCCTCGTGGGGTTCTGTGTCTCATTAATGGAATAATTTAAGAACGGACTCAAACGGAACCTTAAAGACAATTTTATTAGGAGTTAAAAGAAAAACCCTAACGGGGGCGAGCTGTAAATCTCAGCAGCTGCCTGGAGGAGGGCAGTGGAGGGGAGGAGAAAAGCCGGCCGTTTACAGCCAGCACCAAGGGCAGACGCACGGGGGAGTGGCAGCCTCCTAACGGAGAGGGGAGCTGTGGAGACAGAGTAAGAAAACCCAAAGTGTTGGGGCGGCCCCAGTGCTAAGGAAAGCATGCTTAGACGAGAGACAGACAGAAGGAAAGTCGAGGTTACAGCTTTATGAAGAATTCAGAATCCTGAGGAATTCAGAAAAGCTGGCAGACTTAGGAAGCTGCATGTCTCTGCTGGATCAGCTGCAGCACCAGGGGGCGGGGATTCCTGGCAGGAAACACTCACCATCTCATTAAAGCCTAATTATTCTGCCTGTCTGTTTAGCATAGCTTAAGATGATGCCTTGACCTGAGGATTGACTCCGTGCAACTGGAATGTTGGGTCACCATCCAGGGCAGAGATTCTATTCTCTTGACCAGGAGTTTTCTCTTATGGGAACCTTTCTTGCTACATTTGGGACCATGAACGTCAACCGTGAAGATGGACCTATGATCCACTTAACGTCTCAGTCTCTAAGTGGAAGCTGTAGTGCCTGCGTCATTGATGAGATGCAGAAGAGAGAGGGAAAGCAGGGGCACCTTGGTAAAAATTAAGAATCTCACAAAGTGACAGTAATATGTTAAGTTAAGGTACAGCAGCTTGTAAACTCAGGGCCTTGTGGATGGCACAGGTTAGGTGTCCTCAAAGCCAGGCTACTGTGTAAGAGCCTCAAAGAATCATGGAAACATAAAGGGGGCAAGATCCATGCTGAGTGGAAATACTGATGTGGCAAAAAGCTTTGTTGATGGAAGTGGCCACGAATGACAAGAGGGATGTCACTTTGCTTCTTGAACACAGGCCCACCTGATGACGTTTTTACTGAATTAATCAGAACAAAGATCTAGCCAAGAGCTTAAGGGTCTCTGAAAGCCTGAGACTTATGTCTGCCCTGTAGCAAGCCGCCTGCATTTATCCTTGCTGTCTAGAAGTCTCCAAATCTCTCAGAGAAATGTGGCCTGCTCAGTCATTTTCGGAAGTGGATAGGACACATCTGGACAGCTCTCTATCAGTTAGGAGTAAGATCATCTATAAGAAACAGAGTAAACAACACTGGCTTGACCAAACAAAAGATCTATTTTCCTTGCAAAATCAAGTCCTGGGGCTGGAAAGATGACTCAGTGGATAAGAACACATGTTCTGCAAGCATGAGGACCTGAGTTTCAATTCCCAGCACCTATTTATCCACCTGTCTATACACTCATTCATTTACCTGTCTATCCTTTCATCCACCCATTCATTCATCTACCCATCCATGCATACCCTGCCCGTCCATCCATACACCACCTATCCATCCATATAGCGAAACATCCATCCATCTGTCCATCTGTCCACCCAAATAATTGTTTAGTACCTACTTTATGTGCAGCACTATTCTGAGGCTTAGGAATGTGTTAATGAATGATATAAACATGTTCTTATAAGGTTTACAGTCCAGTTCAGAAAGGAATAGAAAATAAGTCGTCAATAAACAAACATCAAGTAAAGGTGGATAAAACAAAGAATTAAAGCAACATCTATGGGCTGGATCATCCAGGAAAGCCATCTCTAGAGAAGTGATGTGCAAGCCTGGAGAGATAGCTCAGTCAGTAGTTAAAGCACTTGCTGCCTGACTATGTGGGTTAGCTGAGATCCCTAATACGCATGTAAATGCTGAGTAAGCAAGGTGGACCTTCTGTAATTCCAGCTTCAGAAGGCAGAGACAGGGATCCCTGGAGCAAGGTGGCTCTTGAGAGTTGCTGAATTGGCAAGCCCTGGATTTAATTGGGAAACCTTGCCTCAAAGAAAAAAAGGTAAAAGAGGGACGGAGGTAAATATATTCATATCAGTCTTGAGATTTGCTCATGAAACTTTCAAACACGTGTATGCTCCCCCCCCACAAACACTCATACATGCATACACATGAAAAGAAAGAATAACGATATGAACCCAGATCTGAATGATAAGAATATTTCTGGAACTAGTCATATAATGGTCAGGGGAAAATACCTTTGAGGCCGAAGTTAAGAAGAAACCAAGAAACAAAAACAGATTGCTGGTGTTGGGGGGTCAGAGAGAGGAAGACAGAGGCTTCAGGTGCTGTGGGATCTGTGTTTGAAGGAAAGCTGAATGATAGAGCAGGTCAGGAAGCAGAGGGAAGGCCATCCTGGGACCAAAGCAGGGCCTAAACACAAAGGTCTTTGAGAGGGGATCCTGCCTTACACTTTGAGACCTCCATGCCAGAGTACTGTGTTAGCAGCTAAGAGGGCCTGGAGGGAAGAAGGCTGGAGAATATCCAACACCCAGAGAAGTAATGCCAAGGACCTACACACAGCTGGTACAGGAAATAATTGGCAGGCAGAAGCGCAGTGAGACTATCATCTTTAGATGTTGCTCTCCTTACACCTGACCTATTCTAGGTATGCCCAGATGCTCCTGAATGAGTGAGGAACCCACTCAGAAGCCGAGGACCCAGCCAGAGGACACAGAGCTTTAGAGCAGGATATGCCGCCACCTAAATAATTTCTTTCTCACAGGGATGCCATACAAAGACACTGGTATCTTTAGCAGAGAGGGAACTTTGAAAGGGCAGTCCTTGACGGATGACCGTCCGGAGAAGTGAGAGGGTCAGCTTGATGTCCCAACCTGCACTGTAATACTGAGCACACTGCCAGGCGGGGCTGGAGCACTACGTGAGGTGGTAAGAGGTCAATCAAGCGTCTCTTCTATAGTGAGGATTATGGACTGAGGCGCCAGTTTCAAGGCTGCACACCCATCCCTGCTCCCATCATCCACACTCTCTTTTATTAGCATGACGCTCCCAATGCCGAGATAATGATTTAAAAGCTCTAATTGTGTTACATTTCGAAGCCTGGCTGCCATCAAGCCTGATTGTAATGAGATTTGAGAAGGAGCCTGGCTCTTACCAAGGCCAATTCATCTTGGGGGGAAAGTGCTACCATCACAATGCCCAGGAATTATTAGCACTTAGAGGAAGGCTGAAGAGACCTATTAATGTGAGATGCCTAGGGAATCCTAAGGTGTGAGGTGCAATTATATTTCTTATTTATTTCCCTTGGCTTCATATTTAAGGGTGAAGAAAAGATGGGTAGGTAAGACCTCGTGAGGATCAATAAATATGTATTAAGCACCATAATGCTGTGGTGCTGCCTTTCCTCTGCAGAGTGTGTCAGCATTTCTTTAGTGTGAGCATATTAGCATACCACGTTGGTCTCCGTTAGGTCCCAGCACAGCACTAGAGAGACAGTTGAGGATGGACTGGTTGCTATGCATTGTGTTTTTTTGTTTGTTTGTTTGTTTGTTTGTTTTTGGTAAATGAAGGATCTAAGGCTCAAAGAGAGTAAGTTCCTTTCTCTACTAAGTAGGATCAGATTTTAACCTAGATTTTCCAATTCTGGTATGCTGGTGCCTTAGTAGGTATGCTGGTACCTACTTTATGTGCCAGGTGGTGTGTGTCTGGGGTTCTAAAGACATTTAGCACATTATCTCCTTGTAAGTAGTGGTTTGTAATCTCCCTGAAATTGCCCTCATCCAGTAGCTGTAAACAGAAGCAAAATACTGAAACCAGGGTTCCATCCCCTAGAATCTCTCCTTTCATCAGATGAGGTTGGGTCTAGAGCTTTCAAGCTTTTAGAGTATGGTAGAGCAAGAGAGGCTGTGGTGGCAGGTGAGGGGAGTCTATCCCACACCACTGTGGCCACCCTCTGCTCTCCCTTTCATTAATAACAATACTAACAGGCAGGTGAGTACCTAGCCTCATTATATGCAATCCTACCATCAACTTTTTGATACAGGGAACATGATTGGCACCTTTAGAGACTTCAGTGTGGACAGTGGACAAACAAAAGGCTATGGGATGAAAGGAACTAAAGGGTCTTGACTTCAAAACCCAAGTTTGGCCAGTTTCTCTCTAAAATGTATTGAAATCTAAATTTCCCAGTATGTAGAATGGGATGTAAAAGTGACCCCTAAGATACAATAAACACGAAATAGAGGAAAACACATATTTGGGATTAGTAGGGACTGCTATGGGGACTATTAAAAACATGGTTCTAATACACTCCACGGGAGAGACCCACTAAGCAATCTGGCCAAGGTCACAGCTCACAGCTCCTCCGACCATCAGCACTACACCACACACCACAGGACAGACTGGATTAAACCACCACTGAAATATTTTCCCAGTGCCTGCCTAGCTCCTGAGGCACGTGCAGTTTTTCATTCTGCTTTAAAGAGAGGACAAGATAATACTGGTTCCAGAGAGGCAGGAAGGCCTTCCTGATTCTTTGGAAAGCAAAAATGTTGAGACCAAAATGTTCCAAGTGCTTGGGGAATCCGAGCACACCAGGTTCTCAAGGGCTGAGAGCATCTATTCAGACACCTGGTGCATTTTCAAGTTGGAAGTCATATCAACTGTAGATTTCACAAAAGAAAATTGGAGAAACTTCAGAAGTAGAATGAGGCTCAAAGCTTTAAAGTAGTAACCATAAAAAGACCTGCCTAGAAAATAGGGCAGACTCGTCTTGCCTATGGTGAACCTAGGGATTAGATGCTCACTCACCTTTAGGAAAATTATACTGCAATTGAAGAACAAGGCCCCCAAATCATATTCAGAAAACCTTCCATTTTTCTGCTCATTATTCCTGATTTGAGACTGTGGAATAATTTTGTTTTGTTTTGTTTTGAAATGGGATCTCCCTATAGCACCAGCTGGCCTGGAACTCACTATGCAGTCTAGGCTGACCTTGAACTCACAGAGATCTACCTGCCTCTACCTCCCAAGTGCTGGGATTAAAGGTATGCACCACCATATCTGTCAGCAGTGGAATATTACACAGGTCTGAATCAAGACCCTATTGTCTCCAGAAAAGTGTTTCTTGGAAGCTGAGCATATCCCAGGAAGCATGGGCCCATGGCTGAAGGAGCCTTATCCCTCTGAGATACCTTGAGTGACACCTGCCACAGAAGCAAAGGTGTTTATTGCTGGCTAGGAGCACACAGGTGTGAACATCCTTGTGCCAACCACAACTGGCTGTAAGAAATCACTCCAGGCTGTACCCAGTCCCTTGTCCCTGTTCCATGAAGGGTGGCCCTGAAATGTAAGTCTTCAGAAATCAATTTAGCACATGGGAAAAAACCTCCAATGTTTCTTATTCTCTCCCTGACCTACTACAGAGCACCATATTGTTCTGGCCTATCATTGATTATGAGCCCAGTAATTGAGAGCAGTTATTTCTTGGGGGAGGGCACATCTTGGTGATGCTATAATTAAGAAGGTCATAGAGTCATTCGCATAACACCCTTGTAATTAGTGCCTTAGTTGTACTTAATTAGGACAATGGTTAAGATTCTCGACATGCTTTTCTATGTGTGTGTGTGTGTGTGTGTGTATGTGTGTGTGTGTGCGTGTGTGTGGTGTAGAGGCATAGAGAACAATCTTAGGGTATCATTCCTCAACCACAGTCCCTCTTTTTTTTCAGACTGGGTCTCTCACTGGCCTGGAACTCACCAAGTAGCTTAGACTGGCTAGCTGGTGAACCTGAGATTCAGATCCACCTTGCTGTGCCTCCCCAAGACTGGGCTTACAAGTAGGCACCACCACGCCCACCCAGCTAATTACGTTGGTTCCTGGAATCTAACTCAGGTCCTTGTATTTGCAAGCAAGCACTTCACCAAACTGACTTGTTTTCCCAGCCCAGGTTTTCCACTTTGAAGATGATTACTTCCGTGACACCAGTATTTTTTGTCTCCACATTGTGTCAGGCACTGCACTGGGTCCAAAGGCAACATGGTCCAAGCCCTTAAGAAACTGATGGAGTAGTTGTGGAACTAAGACATCAACTAAGTATAACACTGTGACTGAGCTATTACTATAGTCAAGCCTGCTTAACAATAGAGACACATTCTAATAGAGGCATCCTTAGGGGTTTTATTCTGGGAGCATCGTGGCATGTACTTACATAGATCTAGATGCAATAGGTCAGCTACATGCCACGGCCTCTTGACGCTTTTAAGAGACTCTGCAAATAACATGCATGAGGCTGTTGCCAGTGGACCCCAATGCTGTTTTCAATAAACCGTTTCCAAGCAGAAAGAGTACACTCTAAACGTGCCTAAAATGTAATATAGTAAATTCATAAACATAATCTTCTATTCTCACTGTCAAGTACTATGCATTGTACAGAGCTGTACATGCTGCATTTTCATATAACTGGTGGCACAGTAGGTGTGTTTACAGCATCGCCACAAACACGTAAGATGTTACATTATGGTGTTACCACAGCCACAGTGTCACTAGGCAACAGGAACTTTTCAGATCTATCCCAATTGCTTAGGACCACTATCGAAGATGTAGTAGGTAGGTCAGTAAAGTGTCATTATGTGATGCTTCAAGCCATCACAAATTAGGTCAGTCAAACAACAGAACCTTATTATTTTATACTTCTGGATACCAGTAGTCAGAAACCAAGATATTGGGAGAGTCCATCAGTCAGCTAGTTGGGTACTTAGTTTCGTAGTTTACTGTACTAGGAATGAGCTCCGGCTTTATACATGCAATGTAAGTGTTCTACCACTGAGCCACACCCCTCCCCCCATGCAGGTCTACGGCCCTTATTAAAGAAGCCTCACCAATATATGGTTTACTTGCCCTTCTACCAGGTGAAGACACAGTGTTGTGATCTCCCTCTGAACATTACAGCCATCTTAGAGGCAGAGAACAGCCCTTACCTGGCAAAGGGTCTGACGGCATTATTGATTTTGGATTTCTTAGCCTCTAGTTCTGAGAAAAAGCATCACTGTGCTTTATAAATTGACTAGGCAGTGATTTTTTTTTTCTAAGTAGCACAAATTAACTGAGACAAGCACTGGATGTGAAAGTGGGTGTGGCGTGATGAAGGACAGAGATGAGGGTCCCAGAAAGAGCTCTGGAAGGTCACAGGCAGTCCCTGTAGACTGTACCCCTGAGGTGGGCTCAGCTGAGGCAGGCCAGAGCAGATCCTCAGGCATGCAGGGCCTATAGACACAGCCTCAGAGAAGCTATTTTCAAAGCCACATTGTGTGTTCATCTGTACACAATGTTTTCCCTGAATATTCACCTCTGTTGCATTCTCTTTCTTCTAATTTTCCTGTTGCCCACTCCCAAGTCTGATTTCCTCTTTGCTATTTGTCCATAGCTGCTCTTGAGACAGAGAGAACAGAATTTACCATAGGACAGCATTGGTATGGGAGACCCCATTAATAACCATAGCACCTCTCCACTTACACAGACCCCTCTTTGTCTCTAAAATGAGAAGACCAGACTATGGGGAACAGTAAATATAAATGTAAGTATAATTTGTGCATGTGTATGCATGTATGTGTGTGCTTATACAGAGCTGTTCCTCAGCAACCTCTGCAGATTGGTTCCAGAATCCCCTGCAGATACTGAGATCCATAGACACCCACATCACTTATATAATATAGTGTAGTGTTTGCACATCCCCACACTTGAAATTATCTCCAAGTTTCTTATGACACTAATACAACATAAATGTTATGTGAACAGTCACATTATACTATTAGAAAATAAAGACAAGAATAAAAGTTCATGTGTTTATTATGGACATTATGTGTTCTTGACACATTGTTGAATATGGACCCTGAAGATCCAGAAAGTCAGCTGTAGCTATATGCATGTGTGAGCACTTGTGTGTGTGTGTGTGTGTGTGTGTGTGTGTGTGTTCTGATCCAGGTACTCCTTAAGTGCTTTTAATAAATTAACTCATTTAACCCTTACCATAGTACTAAAAGACCAGGGTTAAGATTTTTCCTACTCTACCCAGGAGGAACTTAGGGCACTGGAGAGTAAGTAGAAATAGGATCTGATGGCCTAATGCAAACTCCTAATCATTATGGAGTTCTGACTCTTTTCAAGGAAATAATTATCTGATTGGTAACAGGCACTCAGTATATTATTGTGTGTTGCTGTCACTGCTAATTGCTGCTACCTGTAGATAGACATTTAGTTACAGTGTTCTTGCTCCCACAGCTGTCGTGCTGAGCCATTATGCTGGCCTGGTTGTCCCAGAGTAGATGAGAAGCAGTTACATGGTGCCCAAGTACAGACACAAGAGCTGCCACAGTGGGTGTTCACCGGCAGTGAGGGAAGCAGGTCCACGTGAGCAGAGCAGAATGCATAATTACAGGGTCCTGGACAGTGAGGGTCATGTTGACATTTACATTTGCATGAATGCCATTCCTCCGGGCTTTTATAACTCAGCTGCTTTAATTTATAACAGGACTTTTAAAAATAGGTGCACATTATTTTCCGGTGCAGATGTCAGTGGAAAGAACTGGCTGTCACACCTTCCCTCTTGGGCTGGGGTATTTCCATACTTCAGTGAGTAAATCTCCCATCAACGTCTTGACTGTGGTCCAGCCGTTGGCATCTAATGTGAAAAGCCCAGTAGAAATAAGGCTTTCAGGTTGCTCGATGTTAAGGGTGCTGCTCTCTGTTGACATAGAGAGAAGTCCCCTGGGGCTGGTGATGAGCTGGCCCAGCGTAGAAACATCGGTTAGATTGTGATGTGAACTCTTTCTGGCCTCTATCAAAGTCCAGAAGAACTGTGAAGTGAAAGGGCCTACCTTGGCTCCCAGGGGCTTCAGTGGAAACCTAGGCCAGGCAACTAAGTTTCTTTGGGCCTCCATTTTCTTATCTCTGGAATGGGGCTGATGACAATACCTAACTCCTGGCTCTACTATGAGAACAAATAAGGAGATGCATGCAATGTGTTTAACGTGGCTGTTGGCTCCTGGAAAACACTATATCAAGCATACATGCTATCATTGTTACTCTGTGCTCTGTCTAACTGTGATGTCGTCTTAGCCTCTGTTGGCCATGTGACAGGTAAAGAAACCAATCCCAGGAAGTTAATGGAGTAATCTAGACTATGTGATCTACACAGGCTGGGGCAAGAATGGGATTAAGGGGTTTCCTGTCATATAGGCCCTCAGTTTATACTGTGAAACCTAGAATTTTCGGGAAACGATGGAAAGCCTGGTCTTTCCTAGAAGGCAAGATGCAATGATTTCAAATGTTGAACCATCTAAAGCCCTGGGCTGGTGCAGAGACAGCCAGGGTCCCGCAGAGAACATATAGTGAACACCCATAGACAGCTGTAGACCCTGTGCATATCCAGATCCACAGATATCCAAGTCCTTCCTGTAAATGGTATAATGTCTACATATCAACAACACACATCCGCCTACTTTGTCATCTCTAAACTACTTGTAACAGAGAATATTAATGCTCTATAGATAGATGTTATTGTTGTATTGTTTAGGGGATAATGACAAGCAAAAACTCTGATCGTGTTCATTATAGACCCCCTATCACAGAACTAACTACAACTCCCATCTGTTGTTGGTTAAGACTATGGTACATAGCTACCGTATAGAAATGTGTATATCTGGTCTCAATGCTGACATCCCCTCCAGAGTCATAGGTTGATATCTAAGCCACATCACGGTTGTATTAGGAAATGAGTCCCAGTGGATGGCCCCAGACTCACACACACATGAGCAGTACTAATTGCTAATTATTCAAAGGGTTATTAACCACAAAAAAATGAGGACGTGAAGCTGACAGGAAGATGGGATGGAGACTCACGGGAGAGTTGGAGGGAAGTAGTGGTGGATGGATACGCTCGAGATGCAGTGTATAAATGTAAGAAATTTCTGAAGAATAAATAAAAATTATTTAAATAAGAGAAGTGAACTTTGCAGAAATTGACTGACTCATGAGTGCTAAGCTTTCAGGACTGGGATAATGTTCCTCGAAGCTGAAGGATGCTCTCTTTCCCGCCTCTACTGAAACCTCAATCTTGGACTTGGCCGCCTACAGAGCGGTGAGATAGAATGGCTGCAGTTTACAAACTACCTAATTTAAGGAATTTTGTGATAACAGCAAGAATAGACTAAGTCACTCACATGTATACATGTGTACTACACACACACACACAAAATGAGAGAGCAATTGGTGAATGTTAAGAAATTAGCTCATGCAGTTGTGGAGACTGACAAGTACAAAAAATAAAACAACTCCCCGCTGCCCTGCCCCACCTACACCCCCACCCACACACACAGAGAAACAAAGCTTTCACAAGTGGAGAGGTGTTGGAGGTCCCAGCACTCAGGGCCAGCCCCAGGGGGACCGAAGAGTCTCCTGTAGGGGGAGGGGCTGAGTAGGCGCAGAGTCAACTCACAGACTTCGGGAGTTGAGTGGAAAGCCAGCAGTGATGGTCTGCTGCAAAACTCATTTATTCAAGAAAGAGCAGAGTGTCTTACAGGTCTTGTTATCCAATAGCCTTATGGGGTGGGGTCCTGACTACAGCCAATTGCAGTTTGTTCCCAGGTGGATCAGGTTCTTTCCAGGTGCTGGGTAGAAACTGGCTTCACAACCAACTGGTGTGGAGCACCACACCCACGAGAGCCATTCCTCCATTCCTCCTGGCAGGCGGCCTAGCTAGGCCCACCCTGCATTATGCCCAACAGAGAGGGGAATTCATTCGGAAACTAAAATCCAAAGTCCCCCGGAAGAGGGCCAGGTTTTAAGGGTTTTAATGATTTCCCGTCCCTTAATTTTGGATTGCCAACCTAAATAAAGAAGAGAAAGCTGATAGATCACATCTCCAAGCTGAGCTAGGTTCAAGGCTGTGAGACTCTAAGCAGGTCAGATGAAGGGGACCTTAGAGTTAAAAGTAAGGTCTTCCTGCTGAACCAAGAAGCAGCAGGAAGTGCCTCATCTTTATTGCTTCTCGGGAGCCCTGCTTGCTCACTGGGGACTGAGTGCCTTGCACTGTGCATGGCACTTCTCTTACATAATTGCCTGTTTATTTGTCATTAGACTGACCTGACCTGTAGCTTCTTGTGGAGAATGTGTCCAAAACATCCTTGAACAGGCACATGAGCATTATGGACTTAATATCTGTTTATCTACTGAAATCCTAACCTCTTCTGAGATGGGGCTGTGGGGAAATAGCTAGGATTTGATAAGATCATGAAGATGGAGCCCGCTTGGTCATAGGTGTTCTGTTAGAGCAGCCTGGACTGACTAAGACAGAGGATTGAGGTAAGAGGGAATGGCTGTGTGGGTCTGGGCAGAAAGGCCGTGGTCTGGAAGTGGCCTGAGCAGCTGGACCAGGGATGAAAGAAAAACACTATGCAGTTCCCCTTGCATCATCTTGGTCTTCCCTCTTGCTTGCTGCACTACAGACATCGAACAACCTGTTCCGCCCTCACCCTTTCCCCATTTCTGCTTTGTGAGAACATCATAGAGCTGAAAATTTGGGCGGCCGGCACCAGGACTAGACCTGAGGTGAGCTCACCACGGTGTTCTCACCAGTGCTGATAGCACAATCACCCAGCGAAGGTTTTCCTTCACTACCCTACCATCCTGGTGGGAACCCAGAAGGCCTGGGTGGGTTTCGATACACTGGCTTTTTTACCATTCCTGAAGAGACGCGGTCTCCCGTTTCCAGCCCAGGGTATGCCTGTCTGCACTGGAGCTTATCACGACATCCCAACCTTGCCTGGAGCGAGCCACTTCCCCACCTCTCCCCTGCGCAAAGGCCTTCATGCTACCAGGGCACCAGAAAACTCCTGAGATGGGACTACAGACAGCATCCTCACGTGTCTAAAGTACTTTGAAATAAGAGCAGACACACACATGTATACATGTATACTATACACATATATGTGTATATATGTATGCTACATGCACACTACATATATGTATGCATGTCTACTACACTCACAAAGGAGCTTCCTCAGGTGTGTATATACACACATGTACTGATATGTGTCACAGGAAAACGTGGTTAACAAAGCGGCACCCCCGGGCATGGTGGTGCATGCCTTTAATTCCAGCACTCATGAGACAGAGGCAGGCAAATCTCTGTGAGTTACAGGCCAGCTGGGGCTACATGGAGACTCTGTCTCAAAAATACCCGAAAGAAAGAAGAAGAAAGAAAGAAAGAAAGAAAGGAAGGAAGGAAGGAAGGAAGGAAGGAAGGAAGGAAGGAAGGAAAAGAAAATTGTACCTCAAGCTCAGAGCAATCACTAAAATCATGCTTTTAAACACATGTTGCTCTTGCATAGATGTAAGGATTAATGAGAGGTCTTTAATGCCGTTTCTGAAGTCTTTTGGAGAAAGGTCTTTTGTTTTTAACCTCTGTTGAAAAATTTAAACAGGCATCAGATCACATCTATCCATTGCCTGCCATATCCTGGCTGTGGGACCTTGATCCAGTCATGTAACTTCTCTGGTTCCTCGTCCAGAAAGTCAGCTTAGAGGGCTTATCTGTCCTCTCACATTTCAAGGATGAGATGAGAGATAGTAAGCAAACATCCCATGAAAACTAGAAAACTTGGGCCATGTTATCAAGCCTGACATCAGGTCAAGTTTCTGGGTCACATAGCTTGGGCCTCACTGGGCACTTGAGTTTAGTATTTCCCAGGTCTGATCTGCACATGACTTGCTTGTTTCTCTCCATCTGTCAGGGAGTTCAGCACAGAGCCACACTCAGATCTGAACCCTTCTGATCACAGGGCCAGGGCAGAGGCCTTCTGACTCCACAGAGGCAGACTTGCCTTCCCTTCAAAGACCCGTCTCCCGAATGGCCTCTGATCCCTAGGTCAACAGAGATAAGTGCTCAGGAGGAGGAATGAAAGCCCAGAGTGGTGGACTCTAGCAGACTGGCTGGGACATTCAGGAAAAGAAACAGGCAGTGACTAGGAAAGCAGTCACTCCTGTCCTACTCCGACCTTAGCACTGGCACCCTAACATGGTTTCCTGAGTGGTGAAGAAAGTGTCGCCCAGTGAGTTCATTCAGAACTCATTAAAAGTCCAAACCAGTACATTCCACTTCAACCAAGCCTGATCCTGGAACTTTCAAAATCTAGCTAGCTTTAAAACATCCATTTTCCGTAAGAAATATTCATTGTTCCCACCATGGCTAGCACACCAATATCACCACATTTCATCCTCTCAACTAGTCCTGCCTGTCCCAGCTCAAGAATGGTCACCATGACCTTCACCATCACCAGACACTGCTGATTCCCACTGTGTCCCGGGAAGTATGCTATTCCACACAGAATTCTTTCAGCTCTTCAGTTGACCCCACGATAGGAGTTGTGTTGTTCTAACTTTACAGATGCAACAGAGAGAGGTTAAACACCCATCCCCAGATCCCACAGCTCACTGGCACTCGAGCCTAGATTTCCAGACTCATTTTTTCACCTTCCTTGTTCTGTCTCTCTCAGGCATACCAGAACTACCCTTCAGTCATGTTCCCGTGGAAGCCAATCCACACGTAAGGGCACGCCAACTGCACGTGCTCTTTTTGCCTGTGGCTCTGTGCTTGGGTTTTGAAAAATTCATCCTAGGCCCATTTAGACACTGTGCATGTCAATTTCTCCCTTAAATAAAAAGTTCATGGTAACAATGAGCCCAGAGACCTTTACCTTTAATATGTCCAGAGCTGACTACAATTGAGTAGCGCTGAGAATGCAGAGCCAAATGTTAGTAGTTCAAATTAATCATTTTGTTCAAGCATCAGTCCTGTATTCCCACTAGTCCCTCCGTTCACCAGAGCATTTTTTCTCTAAGCATTGTTTCTGCCCCAGACTCTATGCCCAGCGTGGAGAAATGAACCAGCCTCAGGCAATGCACTGGGTTAAAATTCTAGTTCTACACTGGGCCCCATCGAAGCACTTTTCTATTTCCAAAGGGCTCTTGACTCTTTTTCCAGGATATATCAATAACTGCCCTGTCGGAGCCACCAAACACCAGCTGCTGGTGGCAGTTTGAAAAATGCCTCCTAGGTTTTAAGTATCTAGCGTGATTTGCAGCGGACTACATCGGCCCACAACACAAACCAGAGTCAAGATATATGTGAGCTCCTGCTGTGCTGAATAGCCGCTCACCTGTTCATTCACCCACCAGCCAAGGAGCCAGTACATGTGGGATGGGGCTGAACTAGCGCCCTTTGGCTGCTGGAGATGGGGCTGAGCATTCCTGGATCGCTGTCTCTCTCGGTCTCTCTCTCTCTGTCTCTGCCCCCCGCCCCCATCTTTTTTAACACAGGGCCTCCCTGTAGCCGCAGATGACCTGGAACTCACTACATAGAGCACAGCGTACTGGCCTTGATCTCACAGAAATCCACCTGCCTCTGCCTTCCAAGTGCTGGGACTAAAGGTGTGTGCCGCCACGCTCTGCAATCCTGTTGTCTTCTATCGGGGGCGCAGGTGATGGGTGTTATCTAAGCTCCCCTACCCTTCCTGGCCTGGGCCTTCAGTTTGCTGCCCCAGCACTCAGGGCATGGATCAAGGGTAGCTCAGACAGGGTTGAGTGACAGTCTCCATCGTCGTTTATTGGGAATTTCTTCGGGTTGTTTTTGGTTTTCGCTGTTTCATGTGTTTTGTGCCTTCTCTCTCAACTGCATTATTTTTAAGATGTATATTTTTTTAAATCATAAAAGTAATACATTTGAAAACCTCCAAGAAACACTTTGCCTGTTAGTTCCATCCAGAGAGAAGCACCATAACTTGGTGTTGGAGCC
The DNA here is from genome assembly GCA_035773235.1 of Eospalax fontanierii. Classification (NCBI taxonomy): domain Eukaryota; kingdom Metazoa; phylum Chordata; class Mammalia; order Rodentia; family Spalacidae; genus Eospalax; species Eospalax fontanierii. The sequence continues at coordinate 83,359,535 of CM069524.1, forward strand.
TTGGATAATTTTTAAATGCAACGTATTTGTGTTTTATAAGATAATTCGCATTATACACGCATAGTTTTGCTTTCCTTTGTGTGGGTATATATATGTGGGTAGGTGCACATGAGTGTGTATGTGTACATATGTGTGCACGTGCAAGTAGAGACTTGGACAACTTCAGGTGTCTTTCCTCAGGATTTCTGTTTTGTTTTGTTTTGTTTGGAGGTTTTGTGCTTTCTTTTGGAGATACTGTCTTACTACCCAGCCGTAGCTGGCTTGGAACTTGCTATGTAGACCAGGCTAGCCTTGAACTCACGGCCATCTTGGTGCTAGGATAGAAGGCTTGTGCTACCATTCTCAGCCCCTTCCTTGTTTTTTTGATACAAATCTCTCACTCCCCAGTCAGGGCTCAAGAAGTACACTAGCCTGGCTGGCCAGTGGGCCTCAAGGACCTGCCTGCCTCTACCTCACCAGGATTACAGGTTCTTTCCATCACCCCCAGACTTTTCACATGGATTCTGGGGCTCTGAACTCAGGTCCTCATGTTTGGGTAGCAAGTACTTTATCAATGGAGCTATCTTTCTAGCCCACGCCTTGCTTTTTAAAAGATAGTATATTAGAAGCGCTTGTAGCACAGACAGGACCTTCTTTGTAGCACTGGGGGCAGTTTTAGCTCAGCATCCCTTGATTTGAGTCTTGTACAGGCTGGACGACCTATATCACCACTGTTCTCACCTAAGAGTCCATGTATGACCAGGGCCATGCCTGGTAATTTCTCCATGAAGTGCAGTCTCTAGAGGGCATACATGATTTATCTGGGGCCTCTGTTAGTGTCCAGAAATTCTGATTCTGCAGATCTGTCAACACAACAAAACATGCCTAGTACTTGTCATGATTTCCAGCTCCTGATCTATAAATTACCAGTCCAGTGTGGAGCAAAAAGGGTGAAATCCATTTAAAGGTCTTGGTTCTGTGGAGCCTCCGACATCCCCATTTCCCTCCAGCAGCTCAGCCAATTGCCTGAAGGCAGCAGCTGCTAAAAGGTCAGAGGTCAGGCAGGGCAACCTTAGGATTTATGTCTGTTTCAGGATGCATTGACCCACATCAGCTTCCTTTATGAGTCAGGACCTGGCAGGGATCATCAATATTGTTGTAATAGGGTTGGAAGCCCACTCACTCCTCAAGTGGGACAAACCGTCTCCAGCGTCAGAGGCCTTGCAGCCTCCTTGCTCAGCTCCTCTTTCAGATGCCCAGCACGCTCAGAACTGGAGGCGTGCAGTCAAGGTGACGCTTATGTCTCCAGACCTGAGTTTAAGCTGCATTTTCAGTTCCCATTTCAGCAAGCATGGAAACTTCAATCTCAGTCAAGTTGAAGATCCCCTAATTTTCCCAGAGTCAAGCCTAAATTATGGAGACTTATGAAGTACTAAGTGATAGTTTGGTTGACATTTAGCAATTGGCTCCTCTGGAGAAAAGGACACTTGTATATATGTGCACAAGCTTATTATAAATAATGTAATTTATACATAATAACGAAATGCATGATACCCTTTATTTCATTTTCTGTGCATTATGCATATATGTTCCTGTATGTGCACAAGTGTGCGCATGCATGTAGAGGTCAGCAGTTGATATTGGGTGTCTTCTTCAACTTCTCTCCACATTATTTTTTTCAATGTGTATTTCTATTGACTTATTATGGATTTCATACAATACATTTTAATCATATTTAGACCGCCCCTATCTACACCTCTCCATAGTGTGCCCACAGGATTTCATGCATTATATCTTATATGTTAAAGCTATCAAGTCAAGTTTATGTACCCTGATGTCCCGTAGTATGAGTTCATCCACTGGAGCCTGTTCAGCCTATGTAGCATCACTCCCTTAAAGAAGATCAACTCTCCCTCACCCAGCAGTGATCAGCTGCCAATAGTTCCCCAGCTAAAGTTGGGGGCCTTCTGCAATTTTCCAGTTCAATGTTGGTTATTATCTGATTGCATCTGCATGGGTCTTGTGCATGCTGTCACCATTGCTGTGAGTTCATCTAAGCAAGTTCTTAGGAGTCTGTAAGATTCTATTTCCTTATGGTCATGTACCACCCCGGCTCTTACAACCTTTCTGCCCTCTCTTCTGCAATGGTCACTGAGCCTTGGGTGGGTGAGGTTTTAATATAGAAGTACCTCTCCAGGGACACTCACTCTGCAGTCTGTTATTCTCTACATTTTGGCTAGTTGTGGCTTTCTGTGTTCATCGCCCTCTGTTGGGTGATGAAACTTTGCTGTTAAGAGTTGAGAGATGCATTAGTATTCTCTCTATCCCCTGTTCCACTATGATCCATGAACCTTAGGTGACCCACTTTATTTTTGAGACAGGACCTCTCATTGAACCGGAGCTAGCCAGCTTGCCCAGTGAGCCCCAGGGATCCTCCTGTCTCCACCTCCCAGCACTGGAATTACAGGTGTGTGCTATCACACCTGCCTTTTGACAGGAGTGCTGGGTACTCAAACTCAGGTCTTCCTGCACAGCAAACATTTTACTAAATGACCTTCCCAGATTCTTGTAATTTTAAATTCCATACAACTACACAGATGCCTTCACTGCTTGTATTAAGTTCTTGTGTCCATAACTAACCTACAGTTGTGAATCAGCCATTATGTGAAAAAATCAGACTGCAATGACTCTCTGGTATAGGAAGGAAGTCCTCATGTCCCTGAAGAACATGTGACTTTGATATGAATATTGGCTGACATTTTCCTTTATGTTAACAAGATGAGAGCAAAGCAGCGAAGATAAATGTTAGCTTATCCTTCACTCCTGAGTAACAAGAACACTTCCTTAGCTGAATCCAGTGACAGTTCTAGAAGATGGAAAGAATGTTTCCCTGGTCATTGTTCTGTTTCACACAGTTACAGCCTCATGTACAACGCACTTCTAAGCTTGGCTTGTCTAAACATTTTCTCCATCACTTTTCTTCAGTCTCCTCTTAAGTGATCAGCAAAACAGGAAACCAAGTTCCATTTTCCAATTTCCAATAGTATAATGTTCCTACTAGGACCAATTTCAAGCTGTCAGTGTCACATCATGGGGCATGAAGCTAGGAAGCCATCCTTAGCATTGTTTAGTATTTCCGTCATCAGAATCAGATATGAAACAGACTTAGAGTTGACCTGAAGAACATATGTAATACTAAAAGTTAGTCAGACAATTAAGAGTAATGAGTTTTATGTATCTAGTGCCTGTTTTTAATATGATTTATATAATTGTAAGCTTATATCATTTAACTTTAATAATGGTTATGGTTAACAATCAGTTCAGAAAATTCCTGAAAAGTTAGTGATCAATTCCTCTAGCTTTGGTACTGATGGGCACGTGTGGCTGGTTTGCTGGATATTCTTTCTAGCTCTTCTCGTTTATCCAAACTGCAGTAATGCAATATGCAGACTTTTGTAATTGGTGTCTTTCACTTAGCATGATGTCTCCAACAGTTGCCCATGTTGTAGCAATTAACAATGAGAAAGATGCACCAACATTGATGTATTAATAATAATGAACTCATTTAAGTAAAATAGAAAGTGATTCTACTTTTAAAATGTAACATGTAAAACATTCTGTTTGTAAAAGTTCCAACCACAGTTTACATTTTGGGACTTACTCTGTCTTCAGTGTATAACTATTTGTGTCTCTGAAAATGAACTATAAGCATTAATAATTGGATAAACACATTTTATAACCATTACCTATGTCTTCATCCCATCCTACTTACCTGGAAATGTCTTCAAGTGAGTTTGTTCATGACTCAATCTTCTCCACCCTCCCTAAAATCCTTGACTGTCCCACCAAAGTCCTCAAGACAAGCTCTCACTAACTCTGTATGTGGCCTCTTCCCAATCTTGACTCTGACCAATTTGACCTCCCAGGATGGCTGAATTAACCATAGATCTCAACACTATTGAACTGTAGATGGCGGGCTTTTTGTCTGCCTGCCTGACCTTTTCTTCTACTGCAAACCTGTTCTATGCCAAGAAAATCCTCAGTCATCCCTGCACGCTCACCCCAGCTCCACCTCCTCCCACATACGTCCCGGCCCACTTCTCACATTTCCTCCGTGTGTTCTTACAGTGAGGCACACTTATTTCTGTCATAGCACTGATCATATGTGGCATGTAGTGGTCTATTTTTCAGCCATTGTACTACAACTATCTGTGGAAGACTGACACTGGGTCTTATTTATCAGTTCTATCAGAGTTTCTGACACATGGAACATAATCGACGAAGTTTGATGGTTAACTGACTGAGTGAAATGAAATCCATTCACTATAGCTTCAGGCACATCAGCATGTGGCTACTACTTGGTTACTTGCTGTGTATCCACCAGTGACTATTTAGAAGATTAAATCAGTCCTGCCTACACCCTACCAAGAAGACTTTATTGTTCATGGCTGCTTCAATCCAGACCCTTGTTCTGCCTTCTTGAGGCTGCTTACTGCACATTGATTTGAGAAGGCAATACAAAGAAGGCAAATATGGAGCCAGTCGAGGGCTCTCAGAAGCCTCAGCAAAGCTTCTGATCTTTGGTTTAGAATATCGTGTTACCAACTACCTCTCCCAAGTCATGAGCTGTGCTCTTAATGACAGCAAATGTAGATCCCCAGTTAGATATATGACTACTTCTGTTGAGAATTATCCTAATAATTCTGAAGCTTTTCCCACTCTCCTTTCTTCCAGGGGCCACATTCCCCAATCTAGAAGAAAGACTAGCTTAGCCGCTCCTTTCCTGATGCACCCTACCTCAATCCATAATAACTCAACCTTTATTGTTAAGTAGGGCCCAATGGTCAGGAGAAAATGAACTCATCTCACCCTATCACATTATTGAATTTTTTCCCATCGTAGTATTTCTCTAGCTGATTCTTTTGTGCAGTACAGTATCTAGGAAAGACGTTTTCTTCTCCTGTCACCTATGTCATGAGTCAGTATGAACAGACAGGCTCTCCATCAAAACTTAGCTACACTGTCCCAACATTTCTTCATCTCCTGACCTAGACCAAGGCCTGGGACACAGGCAGCATCAGTTAGCAAAGGCTTATCACCTGGATAACATTAACTACTTTTCTTTCTTGTTGTGTGTCAAAAAAAAAAAAAAAAAAAAACTGATAAAAGAAATTTAAGGACAGGAAGGGTTTATTTTGGTTCACAGTTCAGGGGTTCAGTCCATCATGACTGGGAAGTCACGGCGGCAGGAGTGAGGCAGCCGATCACATTGCATCCATAGTCAGGAAGCAGAGAGAGATGAATGCTGGTGTTCCATCACCTTTTTCCTTTTCTTCAGCCAGGGACCCTAGCCCAAAGGATGGTGCTGCTCACATTAAGAATGGGTTTTTCCTGCTCAATTTAAACATTTCTGGAAACACCTTCATAGATATATCCAGAGGTGTGTTCCCATGGTAATTCTTTTTTTAATTTTTTAAAATTTATTTTTATTTTATGTATATGAGTATATTGCCTGCATGTATGTGAGTGCACCCATGTTGTACAGTGCCTGCAGAGGACAAAAGAGGGCATTGAATCTCCTGGAACTGGAGTTATGGATGGCTGTTAGCTGCCATGTAGGTGCTGGGAACAGAATTAGGGTCTTTTGCAAGAACAACCAGTGCTCTTATCTGCTAAGCCATCTCCCCAGCCCCATCCACGGTGATTCTAAATCCACTCAAGTTGATAACTTATTAATCATCATGGCAACCCATGTTCTTGAACATATCTCCTAGAGTACATGAGACACTAAGTATGAAAATACTATTTTAAACGCTGAAATGATGGTTCAAGTTAACTGTTCTTAACTAGAGCTGGCATAAGAATGAATAAATGCAATGTGTTATTAAACATACAATAAGCCCCAACTGCGTGAAAGACTCTGTTCACACATGCCCACTGTATTTTTAGTCACCAAACATTAGAAGACACATGTCGACTTAGATATCCAGGATATGGACCAACCAAAAGTATAACAAAACTTCGTTCTGTCTTTCCCACTCTCCTCTGGCTTTCAAAGTTATCTGGACAGATAGTTCTGAACTTATGGTCTTTCAGTTTCACAATATTGTGAGAGCAATACACATCAGGTAGAACTTGTAGTTTGAATTTTGTACTTTGGTCTTTCTCTGGTTTGGCTCAGCAGGATGATACTCTTCAGATGCAGCGTGTTAGCAGCAAACCTAGTCAGCCCAATCATGAGAGGCAGTGATATTCTACATCAGACTAAGGGCTGAGCTAGAATATTCTCTAGGTTGACTGTTATCAACATTAGACTTGGACTTAGAAAATCTTCACCTTGTGAGAAGATTATTAGGACATAATGTCACAGTAAATTGAGGTGCATCTTTTATCTGCCTACATATTTCAACACAGTTTTATTTCTCCTTGTTCTGCTGGCTTAATTGGTCCCTGAAAAACCAGGTCCTCCCTGTTTGTAAGCTGTTTTCCATCCTTTGCAAGTTTTTTCACATCCCAGACTCACCCTACTGTTTCTGGTCCATTTTAGTCATTACCTCTTATACAAACCTTTCCTGCCCGTCAAGCCATTTGATCCTGACAGGAACACAGCTTATATTATTCCATGCATCTGACAGCGCATAAACATATGCAAGGTGCTGATGAGCTCCTGAGGGCCTAAGTAACAGTATTTATTGCCATATTCCCCCAGCAGTTCTAGTTGTTCCACAGGCATATGTTGATTGATAAGGAACGTAGGGTAAAATGACCATTAACCTAGAATCAAAAGAGTTCCCAGGCAGCCTACCCTTCCTGTGGGTTAGCTATGGAAGAGAGTTTCCGCTCTCTACCGTTCATGCAGCACCAGGAGAGGTGACCCACAAAGACAAAGATGTTCTATCTCATTACCAATTCAGTTCCCCTGGAAGCCCTTGCCAGGGCCCTTAATTTTTTGTGTTAAAACAACAAACGGGGTGACCCTAGTAGCATCTCTAATAAGTAGCATGGGTCAACAATTACTCATTTGTACTAGTGCTTCCGCATGACGGGCTAAGATGAGAATTTGTCCTCTTCCTGGCAAGAGCTATAAATTAGTTTTATGCCACTGTTAAACCCACAGGCAAAACAAGAAGGGATTGGAAGTGGGGGAGGGCCAGTGAGTAAACCTGACTGCTTCAGCAGAGCAAGCAACTTTGGGGGCCATCTGGGCAAGAGAGGCAGGGACAGTGGAGGTCAGTGAGACTGGACCACAAAGAGGCTGACACAGTGACTCTGAGAAGAACAGTATCTTCTTTGAGGATGGGAATAAAATGCTATTTTCCTTTTAATCCCCAATATCTGAAGTGTTTGCCAAATGAATGAACAAATTAATGTTTGCAACAATCCTGTTCTCTCTTAGGAAGGTCTAGATAAAACTAATTACACTATATCCACATGAGTTTTCCTTGGGTCTCAAAGGCCAAAGGCGCCCCCCAAATGGTGCTGTTCATCTACATTTTTTTGTTTCTTTGCTTGGTTTTTTTATTGGATTTTTGAGAATTTCATGCAATGTATTTTTTATCTCATATACATTTCTGACATGGATTGTTTCATGACCTATCAAGTAGAAAAATGGCTTCCAAGACTATCATGAATGTTTAGGCATTTATGTTGAAAAGACACAAGGGTAAAACATCCACGGCAAAATGTTCTCTGCAGTCAGGACAGTGGCACTGTGAGAGTATTCTAGTCTTTGTACAAAGAATTTTTCAAAAGATTTTATGATGTGAATATATCATCTCCTAATCAGGAATGATTAAGTTTAAAAATAATCCACCAGCATCCCACTGTTATCTGTGGTAGAAAAAGAGAACACTGATACGGCTCATCTAGAGGAGGAGGAAATCACCCAGGCATGACTTCGGAATATGTTACGTACAGTCTTTTTCCTCAGAAGATTTATCTTCCTCATTATGCTTGCTCTTTACTTAATATTAGGATTAGATCTAAGTCCCTGAGCTCCCCTGCCAACTAATGAGCTAAGCAGGATAGGAAGGAAAAGTCAGCTTGGTATGAAATGAAATATGAACTGTAGATAATCCACGGGGGGGACAACTGATGGCAGCGGCTGGCACAGAGATGGACAGGAAGTACCACATTGCAGTCAGACTTTACTCTCTGCAGTTGGGAAAACCCTTCTCCGTTCTCTCCGAGTGTCTCTGTATCAGGCTGCATGCAGAAATGGTCCCCACCTGCGTGTAAGATGTAAGGTGAGGATGGAAGTGGTGGGAATGATGTGCTTAGGATGGACACTCAGCCGCTGCCAGGCAGGACAGCGTGTGATTCAGATATCACCCTCATGGTTTCCATTCACATAGTACCTCACAAATAGACCTCACCCTTTAAAACACATTTCTCGTGTTGTCCAGGAGGGAGGCAAGTATCATACCCATTTTACAGTCGTGCAAATTAGGATCTGAAAAAGGGAAAGGTGTTTGTTTCCTTGGCCATGTAAGCAGAGGGGGAACCAGGCCCACGTGTTGTCTGTGTGTCTTCCTCACAGTGTCCCTCTCCTGTACCTCATCAGCCAACTCAATTCTGCTTGCTATGACTCAGTTCCCTTTCTTAGCTCACACAGGAAATTTAAGGTTCATTCTGAGACCTACATATAGAGATGTAGCATTACAGAGGGATTATTGTAGAGTGTATGGCTGAAGACCCAGTGCCGAGGAAATTTAGAGTCTAGGGATGGGGAGGAACTGAGGAGGCTTGGGCTCACTCCAACTGCTTGTCATGAGGTTCAGACATGAGCAGAGCTGGCCTCAAAGACGTGTCATTTTTGTGTTTTATGGTGGGAAAGTTTTAGTTCAATTTGCCTTCTGTCAGAAACATTCTCCAACATTAGCATCATGAAAGAACTTTTGGCAGCATGGAATGGGGGCAGGGATGAGGAAAAAGATAAAAAGCCTTCCAAATTCTCCTTCTTTGCCATATAATCTGTACATACATACATTGTTTTTAAGACTACTTAAGGTGAACATTAGTCCCTCACTTACTATCAAAGGCAATCTAGCAAGGCTCTGTCTTCCTTTCTGACATTCTCTTCCCACTGGGTTGAGCATTAAGAGAGGAGAAAGCAGAAAAGTTGAATTTGCACTCAGACAGATTAAATCACATGCTCTGACATAATAAACTTTAAAAAGAGTTTGAGTGGACAACTGATAAGTGCCTCCAAATCAAAGTGCATGGAAGTGACTGAAGAGAAAGGGTTAATAGGATAGATGTAGAAACAAAACAAAGAAATCATTTGATTGATTAAACTATGAGCAGTTGTCCTATTTGGACAGCCAGAGTGGGAAATCCAGACAAGACAATCAAGGCCCAGTTGGATACCTGTGATTGACTGGCCTTATGTTTCATGTTGTTTCTGTAGGAATCCAGCTTGTTAGAGTCACTTCTACTGAATGTCTTTTGTATTTGTCAGGGTTCTCTAGAGGAACAGAACTGATAGAATAGATATATAATTTATTAAATTGGCTTGTGTTGAAATACTAACAACAGGTACTATTTCAGGTACTACTGAAAGGCTGAGAACCCAGTAGTTAGTTGCTCAGTCCTTAAGGCTGGGTGAGCAGTTCAACAGTCAGAGTAGTCCCACAGTGCCTGTCTCACACTGGAGAGAACCCTATTGTTGCTACAGGGCGAGGAGCCTCAGCACTCCCAATCTGGTATTGAAACCTGGAGGATTTCTGGACAGCCCCTGGCCCTTAGTCAATGGAGGAATCCTGGAAAGGCTAGTTCTGATACAAATGAAAGAACCAGCAGCAGCAGCAGCAGGATGAAGAGGGAAGGCCAAGCGAGAAAAGGCGAATAATCTTCCTTCTGCAGTGCCTTTTTTGATCTGGGCTGCTACCAGGAGCCCACGATTGGCTGGGGCTTCCCACAGCAGTTAAAGCAATCAGGGCAATATGTAGGCAATTCTAATTTGGTAAGTTGATATTAAAACCAACCATTACATTCTTCTACTGAATTATCTGATCTGCCAGAACCTGACCAGAATAACCCTGACCTTTCTCCTCCTGATGTTTTGCTCACCTGAAACCATTTTCTCCCCTTGGAGAACAATAACCTCTAAGAGGACAGGGATAGCGCTTGTTTTGTTCACTCTCTTATCTCCAGCACCTGCAAAGTACAAGGTGAACACTCAGTGGATGGATGGATGATGGATGGATGGATGGATGGATGATGGATGATGGATGGATGGATGGATGGATGGGTGATGGATGGATGATGGATGGATGGATTGACGGATGGGTGGATGATGGATGATGGATGATGGATGATGGATGATGGGTGGATGATGGATGGATGGATGGATGGGTGGATGATGGATGGATGATGGATGGGTGATGGATGGATGATGGATGGATGGATGGATGGGTGGATTCACTGTATAACAGCAGAAGGGTACAGAAACCAGTGGGCCCTGGAGAAAAGCATATTTGTTTATGTTTTATTACTTAAAACTCTTACATCTTGTTACTTTAAAGAGCTGCTTCAGAATCCTGCACATGAAAACTTCATTAAACTAAATAGCAGAAAATTATGGGTAGCTATAAAAAATGGAGAATTTATTAATTAAAGTCAAGCTCTTTGCTAACATATGAATCTAAATACTGTAAAAAGAAAGAGAACTAAGGAACTTCCCATTCTGTAAATAAGAATTCGCTCATAGTGCACCTTACCCCAGGCCCCCTGTGAAGTCCTGGTTTATCAGCTATCTGCAGGGCTTTGCTTGACTCCTGAATCACAGTTGCTGTCCATCTGAGGGTGCATCTCCTTTACCTCCACTGTGAAGGTGACAGTGAAGCCTGCTGGGACTTAGTGGTTATTAAAGAATCAAAGACTTAGAGAGCCATGTCTGGGGTCATTAAAACCTTCTACGTTGATTCTTACTGGGCTATCAGGGCTTTTGTGAGGGGGAAAGGGACTTCCAGGTCTCATGGAAGTGGTCAAGGAAGAGCTAGTGCAACCTCTCTTCACCATGCGGTAACCGGAATCTACAGCATGGTTGGGAGCTGGTCCAGGCCTGCTGAGCCCAAGCCTTCTTTTTATCAAGCTGCCCGGGTGATCTGTGCGCACACAGCACAGGGTTTGAGGACTGCCCTGTAGCCGACGCAGTAGAGTAGTGAAAGGAGGTTTCTGCTGCTCATGAAACTGCTAGGAAAGCGATGTGTGGTTTATATAGGCCTAGGGTTTGGGATCAGTGCAAGCTTTGTGCGGGCCCCTCCACTAATCCCCTAGGCAAGGGGTGGAGAAGAGAGAAAAGAAGTAAGCCCGCTTTCCTGGGTGATCTGACAGAGGACTCCAGCGGCAAGCTGAAGCAATTTTAGCCCAGAGGAGGTTGAGCTAGAGACTGGAGACTTAATCTCTAATTAAGAGACTCGGCCATTTGCAGAATCTGAATCCTGCACAGAAAGTGAATGCTCTCCAATGGGACAAAAGTGAACAAATAGGACCAAGGAGGAAATGGAAGCCATGGTGAATTCTGGAAAGAAATACATACACTGGGACAATCTGAATTGCCTTGAAGTCGCACCAACTAATTATCTTAGCTACACTAATAAACTTGTTCCTTAGAGACATACGGTAACTAATAACTCAAAGATGAGCACTAGATGAACGAATGATCTGGCACTGACTGGATTGCTAACCGCCCCGAGCCCAGAGGGCAGCAATTTTCCCTTCTCCCCTCCAAACCTCCCCCAAGCCTGATTTTTATTAAATATGTACACAGCATCTGGCAAAGATTTAGAGTTAATAAAACACCTGCCCCACCTCACTTATGAGGAGACTTAGTGCTGTCAGTAACTACTGAAGCTGTTGTTCCTCAGGTTGGGGTGAGGGGAGCCGCACTGCAGGGGAAGAAAGAAAGAGCCACTCAAGCAGTGAGGCCTTTGCCTGGAGTTGGGCCCTGCGGTCACGCTGAGGCCCTTATTGCGGTGCTAAGTTCTTTAGTTCCCTCAGAAGAGAGCCTTGTGCCCCAGAACTGCAGAGCAAGTCTTGTGTACTTCTCCAGGGCCCAACTTCAGCTTCCCAGGTCCTGTGCCTCCCTGAGACTGAGCCATGGGCTCTTGATCTCCCTTACCAGGATCCTAGTGTGGCTTTCATGCCCCTCGCCCATCCCCTTGCTAGCTGTTAGTATCACAGGAAACCGGAGGCAACCTCCAACAGACTGGCGAAACAAACGGAAAGATGAAGACGGTCTCTTAGGTTCTGCCCATTTAAATAATATCCTGGAGACACTAGCCATGCTCATCCCTCCCTCACACCCTTCTGTTCTTCGGTGTGTGACACACAGTACAGTGTAGTACAGTAGAGTACACAAATCTTGTGTATGCTGCAGTGGATCTTTGTATAGGTATTTATGCACCATACCACCACTAGGATCAAGAGTTAAAATCTCTCCTGGCACACTAAGGTTGAACCCAACTCAGTCAAATTGTCCTCACACAGAGATGAAGGCTATTCAGGCTTTATCACCCTGGATCAGTTTTGCACAGTTCTGAACTTGATACAATTAGAATTCTGGAATGACGTTCTTTGGTATCTCCTTTTTTTGTTCAATGTGGTTTTGAGATGTATCTATTTTGCTACACACAGGTAGCAACAATTCATTCTTTTGTTATAGTTGTGTGGTGGACCAGTCCACCTGAAGGGCATGTAAGTGGGTTTTAGATTTAGACTATAATAAATTAATGCTAGTGTAAACAGTTATGGGCATGTTTGTAAATTGCATCCATTTATATCTACTGGAACACGGCTGTGAAGCTTTCTAGATTCTACTCACTCGCAAGTTCACTAGAAAGCCTGCCAGGTTCGTGTTGCATGTGGAAGTCATGATGCCTGGGTCAGAGATGAAGGGCAGCTCCTGACTCACAACACCGTAGACACATTCTTTGTGCCAGTTTTTTTAGGACCCAGTTCCCACAAGGTAGTGCAATAAAGACAAGCTATGCCTGCAAGCACATGCACACATACAACATACTGCATTACAAAAGCCTAAAAAGCCCCGTCTTTCACAGTGGACAGTAGGCTCTGAGGAAAGATATTAACTTTTAATAGTATTAGTTATTCTTCTTATTGCTGAGACCAAATATTCAACAAGAAGCAACCTTGAAGGGAGGAGGTGGTCCATCGTGTGGTTTAGGCATGGCTGGTTACTGTTCCAGAGGACCTGAGCTCAGTTCCCAGAACCCACTTGGAAGACAATGGTGTGTGACAAACGTCTGTTCAGGTACTCTGGCAGACCTCTGTCCATCTTCTTCTGATATAGTTTGAGTTGGTGAAGTTTTGGGGAAGGTATCAGGAGTAGCTGTTTCTTGCTTGGAGGCCCAGACTTTAGACGAAAAGAGTGCTTTGCAAACAGTATATTCCTGAGCTGGGAGTGAGAGGAACGGAGGAACAGAGCAAAATAGATACATCTCAAAACCACATTGATTCCTGGGTGGGTTCTAAGGTCCCCGGCATGTCAAAGCACCGGTTATCCTTTTATCAGTCCCGACAGCTATGAGATGTGAAGAAATGACAAAGACTATTAAAGAACTGCTTCCTAATAAGTATATGTCCGGGGGCATAATTGCTGATTCAAAGGTCTGCTTTAGGAGATGCTGCTAGTTTTCCATCAGTATTCTACCAGCTTTTATTGTGGCACATCTTTGATAACACTTGATACTATTTGTTTTACTTGATCATTCTGGGATGGACATACCTCTTTTTTACCTTCTTCTACACAGAGTCACCTAGAAGTTATTTGCAACTATGGTTCAAATAAAGATCAATCCTATTTCCATTAACAAACTCCATTGGCCAATATGATATATTAAAAAATCACATATGAAATAAGCAATAGGCAGTGTAAGTCTAAGGGAACAAATTTTTCTGTGTTAGTACCAAGTGATAATTGATTCTGCCACTGGAGCAAGGAAACACGTTTTCTAAGAAACACATTTAAAGATCTAGAAAATTGGTGACGTGTCCTCAGCAGAGATTGTTGGTCTGAAAGGAAGATGCTACCTGTTCAGTGTAAACCATCCTACCTCTGCCCAGAGCTATAAGAGATGTTCAGTGAAGGAGAAAGCGGTTGCTGATGAGGAAGGACTGTGGGAGGATGAGTCGCCAGCACTGTTCATAGGATTGCCTAAGCTTACACACAACTTTGCTATCCTGGCTAGGTTTTTTTTGTTGTGATAAAACACAGACCAAAACCAACATGCAGAGGGAAGGGTTCATTTGGCTGACAGCTCTTAGGAAGCTGAGGCAAGAACTCAAGGCAGGAATCTTGAGTCAAGAACTGAAGCGTAGACCATGGAGGAATCCTGCTTACTGGTTTGCTGCTCCTCTGGTCTGTGCTCAGCCAACTTTCTAATACAACCTAAGATCACCAGCCTAGGGGTGGCACCACCCACAGTCAATTAAGTCCTCCCTCGTCACTCAACAACTAAGAAACTGCCTCACAGACATGGTCACAGGCCAGTCCAATAGAGGAAATTCCCCAACTGAAGTTCCCTCTTCCCGGATGCGTCAAGTTGACACAGAAGCTATCCAGCACAGTTGCCTTGACCACATGCCTGCTGCTCCTGCTGCTGCTGTGATGGTTGTGTGATGGTGATATTGCAATGGTTTGTGGATTAACACCTTTGTTGCACATATTCTCTAGGCTTATTCTGGACATTACACTCTGAATTCATTGTCTAGAGGCCAGGTAGAAATATTCAGTGAAAGACTTTTGTTAACAAAAATATTAACCTTGAGAACATTATCAAGGATCTTTAAAGGATATTTCAAAAAGTATTCATGTTTTATAATCTCACCTATTTTGGACATAGTCCTGGAAGTCATGTGAGGTAAATTTCCTCAGCTTATACCCTAGTAGGCTAGCTGCTTGGTGATAATAATGATGATTGTAACAACTGCCACTCACTGCTTTCTTACTTTGGGCTATAGTATCATACAAAGTTCTCTGCATCTCATTCTGTCCTTACCTCAACCCTAGAGATCTTATAATTCCCACTTCATAAATTAAGAAACTGAACCACGGAGAGGTTAATTAAAGAGTCCAGGATTCATACCCATGAGTGTGACTTTCAAAATCAATTTTCTTTCTGCTCTGCATTTCTGACTTCCAATCTACTCTTGGCAAAATGACATATATTCCATTTTTAAGGACAGACGTTTTATGAAGGCCTAATTTGCCATAGATGATTATTTGAGCTTATGCCTGCATTGGGAGACAGTCATTTGTGTAGAACAGCATGGCCCTTTGCTCTAGATTTGTGTGTTCCTGGTACTGACACAGGAGTGTGGAGTGACACATCCTGGGAAAAGCTTAAGGGTTATATCTGTGCCTGGGTCCAGACGCCATGTCTTCTGATAGCAACACCATTTCCGGTTTCACTTATCCTAAGGTGAGAAGTCAGTTCTGAGCAGAGGTCCCAGCAAGCCAAAGAAAGAACCCATGCTTCTCCGACAGCCTTGCTCTTAGGGCCTAGAAGACGTTAAGGACATGGGTTTACCCATGGTGGGAGACAAATAGGAAGTCAGGATGAGACAGGTCTAATACTGTCTTCTACTGGGCTGTGCCTCACCTGAGGTACTGACTCACTCTTAAAGTCCTAACCCAGTTAGGTTGATCCAGCTTCAGTTTGCTCTGATTCTGTAAAACAGTAATTCAAAGACACAGGAATAAGCATACAAATGACTGAATACACTGGTTTCCACTACCCCATTTAGTCTCTAATGACCCAAAGTTCCAGGGTATCTGCAGCCATCTGCTTGAAGAAACTAGGTCAGAGTTAGGCAGAGCTTAGATTTTTCTATCTTTGGTGGAAAGACCAGGAAGGAAGAGGAGACAGGGATTCAGGAAGGCCCCACCCCTTTCCAATCACATGTATGTGCACTTTCCAGTTCTTCTAAGATAGAGAAACTTAGACTGTTACAAACAGCAGGTTGTAGGTTCTTTTGGTCTATCCAGAGAGAACTCAGGGATGGTGAAGGAAACACTGCCCATAGAGGCTTATGGTTCTAAGTCTGCAAAGCAGAGGCTCATTGTTCTAGGTGTTCAAGGTAGAGGTTATTACTCGGCTTAGAATACTAACATCAGTGGCTTATGTTACAGTTCCCAAGATTTAGCTGCTGGGACCCTTGGCTCTTGAATGATAGCTCTCTGAATTCTTTTAGCGATTGGGGTTTGCTCCTGCCTCTGGCTCTTCGTAACCTTTCTTCTTCTACAGCCTCAGCTTTTCTGCCATCTCTTGCTCTCTCGATGATTTTCTATTCTTTATAGCCTTAACTCTTACAGATTCTGACTTCTGTTGCTCTCTAAAGCTCTTGAATCACTCCCTAGTGTTGCAGCTCAGAGCTTTGCATGTCAAAGCTTTAACCACCTCTTGGTGTTTCTGCTTTGAACTTTAGGTGTCAGGACTCTCTCCTCAGTGATTCTGGAAGTCTTCAGCCATTTTTTTTCCCTGTGGCTGTCACTGCTGCTGCTATCACCAAGGGTAGAAACCTTGGGGTTTGCTCTGCCCTTTGTGCAACCAACTCAGCCACAAGCAGACAATAGATAATTTACGAGAAGCCTTTTATTGTGGCCCTAATGTTATAACCCTGGGTAACAGTGTACAGGAGAGAGGCCTCTCAGGCTACCCCAACAAGACTGAAAAGCCACCTGCTTCTATAACTAGAAAAGGGGCACAATATACATGTGCATAGATCACAATTCCACTAATTACAGCCGTATATGTATGTGATCTTTAGTTCCTCTAATCACAAGCTACACTTAGGAACCAGTCACAAGTCTCACATTACACCAGTCACAGACCTCTTGCTGAGTGGCTCGGAAGTGCTCGCCCTCTCATCCTGAGTGAGACTAAGTACAGCATGAGCAAGGTCACACGATGTTTGCTAAGGATGGCTCTGCCTGGAATAGACCATTCCAAAGCCTACTCCAAAGCAGTGCAATTTGTCTGAAGTGGTTGCTGTTGGAGCAACAGTTCTTGTAGTAGGCCTTGTCCTGGCAGCTGGGATGCAGTTTCCTCATAGTGATCACTGAGTATTCAAAGCAGTCAGGCTAGGGATTCTTGATTGATAACTCCCTGCTCAAGTCAGACAGGCACAGGGAAGCATCTCTCAGTACCAATCAAGCAACTAACTGGTCTAGTCTTGATAGCTTTTTCTCATTTAAAGAATCAAAATGTGTTATAATAAAGACGTAACATAAAATTAGCATCCTGAACAGTACATAACAGTGTTTACGTCAGCCAAATACTCTTCAGAAAGGTTAGTCCCTCTGCTCTGTCTCAAAGTGGAAAGGAGTTTGTTGCATATTATAAAGGACAGGAAATAGACCTGACCTTGTCAGAGTAAGGGACCTTTAAAGGGTGACTACAACCTAGCAGATTCAAGGGTGTACTGCAGATAGAGGATGGGAAGTTCTAGTAGAACAAGCTGAATTTGTAAAGCTCTTGGTCATGACAGCTTTGAAGAACTGAGAAACAAGCATGTCACCTGGCCTTGGGGCAACCGGGTCATCAAAGTGTCTTACACCACACAAAGACACACCTCTGCCTGTGGGTGTCCGTCACAGTGATCCCAGAGAGCGAAAAAGAAAAGTCAAATAGGTTTTCAGGTGGCTCCGAATGAGGATGGGAAGAATTCCTGGGAGACTGCGTCAGTGGGCAGTTCATTTATTAAAACCAAGGCAGGGATTTATATAGGGAGGCCTTTCTGGCCGTTACAGAAGGCGAGAAAGTTAAAAGTAGGGTCTTTGGGTAATCGCTTCAGGCGGAGCAGGCCAATTCCTCCCGTCCCTTCAGGGTATCGGGGCGGCTTGGCTTGCTCAGTACCTTTTGCAATCGACCCAGACCCCACATCTGCCCACTCAAAACTTGTAAATATATCTGCATCTGGTGTTTAAGCTTGCATATGTAACAGTTTCTAGATGCCTACCTTCTCCCTAAGGTTAGGGCACTCACTAAATCAGCCACAGCAGCCTCTGTTAATGGGGTGACTCTTGCCCATTGGCTGAGGTTACTCTCCCAGTGAGCTCAACACTCCTTCCTCAGTCCTGAGGTTATTCTAGAGTCCTGCTTCTAGTTAATGGTGCCTCAGGTAATGAAATTTTAACCTTTAAACTGCTTGTGGAGGCTCAGGCTTCACTTACCAGCTATAATATAGAAGTCTAACTTCACAAAAAGTTGCTTTTAAGGAAAATTCTTTCATCCACAAGATTTATAAGGCTCATTAGCATGCTCCAAGCTTCACAGGTGAAAAGCAGAGCCAGAGAGTACACGGAGAGGAAGCAGCTTTCCTCCAGCCGTGCGCTTTAACTTCGGGGCTGCCCTGAGCATTCGAAAGGCTCAAGGCCAGAGAACAAGGGCGGCTCACACACACCACGCATCTAAAGTACTTCAAGGTCAAAACTCAAAGGCTGAGACTGGAAATATGTCCCATTTTCCTGACTTAACAGGTTTACCTTCATAATGAGCTGCGTGCACATTCCCAGCTAACAACCTGTTTCTCTTTCTTCTAAACCTGGCTTATTCCATACTGTGATGGTCCTCACACAAAGACACTCTAGCTTACACATCAAACTTGCTCATCCTCCCCCAAACATCCACCCATTGGTAACTTATGTCCTAGGGCCTACTTTCTGGATGATGGATCCATGACTAGCATAGACTGCAGGGGGCTGTCTCAGTCATTGGGAAGGAATTCCAGTATTCTAATTATCTGGATAGAGTACAGATATGAGGCTGCAGGTAGACATTAGATACTTATCTTACAGGGAGGATGCACATGGAGATAAACGATAATCTTTGTTTGGGTTGAAGTCTACTTCCTGGCAGTGGGTGATGGATAAGAGATGACAGAGCCAGCCTCTTTGTGAGACTTAAATGTAGATCCTGTGTTGCATCCCTTTTGAGTTCTGGATGGGGAGCTTCCAGGGCTCCATCCTGATGAACTCACAGATGTGAACTCACGGTACCACACAAAAAAATGTATTTCTCCAGAAGCTGAGGGACCAGGGTGGAGGGCATATGGGTGAGATCAGGGGTCTGTTTATGAGTCATTTGTTCATTCATCCATCCTACCCGTGCACACTCATTGAGAATCCCTTAGGCAACAGGCACTGCAAAATAATGGGACTTTCCCATCACCGGACCCAGCAACAAAATATACCTCTTGTCATTGATGACTCTAGCCCAGCTGAGCAGAGAAGGTCCCCAACTAGTGATTTTCAGTGCAGAAGAAAATAAGCAGTGAGGTGTTTGATGATCTCAAATGCTTTATACCTACTACTTCACAGGTCAGGAAGTGGGTAGCATCCCCAGTTCTACTGGTTGATTACCTCAAACAGATACCTCTGATAGGATGGTGGCTGACTCACCTGAGTGATATAAAGGACAGAACCAGTGTGATCCTCCCAGAGGAAGCTACTACTAATGCATCAATCTGAACTAGAAACACTTGTCAAGCATCTGTGTCTGTTGGGCACAGTACTCATGTGGACCAATGATTCCTTGTCCTAACATGGACATAATCATGGACAAACCAACTAGTCCTAGTCAGGCAAGGCTGCAGATCTAGAAACTAAAGAAGAACTTTATGATCTGAAGGCTGGAGATCCAGAGAGGCATTTTTTGTTTGTCTGTTTTCGGTGTCATCTATGTTTTCTTTCCTGTCTCTAACCAGGGACCACATTTATAAGAGAACTAGTTTAGGGGGCTTTGAGACCACAGACCAGTGTCTGCACAGCCACCTCTATGCAGCTCTTGCATTATTTTTCACCCATGGTCTTGGTTTTAAATAGACTTGTCCAACAGAGTTGTTATTTTCCTCTTTTCGCATAACATCCCATGTCTCTCTTACCAAGATCTCAACTCAACTATCACCACACTCAATTTCCAGAATTAGTCACTAGGAAAAAAGTAAATAAATAAATAAACTTTGCATGCAGTAATATTTGTTTTGTTTTGTGTTGTGTTGGAGTTGATGTTTTTCTTGTTTTATTTGTTGACAGTTTCACACGTATGTAGTATGAATTTTGGTCATTTTCACCCCTTATTCCCCTCCCTCTCCCACTGAAGCCCTTCTTCCCAAGTCACTCTCCTACTTTCAGGTCTTCTTTGTGTGTGATCCACTGATTTTAGTAAGAGTTGTTTGCATAAGCACAAGGGGGTTGGTATTTACTGGCACAAAACCAACATATCAGTGGCTATACCACTGAAGAAAACCACACCCTCTCCCCCAGCAACCACTGACTGTTGATAGTCCCTCAGTGAGGGGAAAACCTCATGGGCCCCTCCCCATCCACGATGAAATGTGACCAGAGCGATCTTGTGCAGGTTTTATACACAGAACCACAGGGGCAGTGAGTTCATGAGGGCACGGCCGTGCCATGATCTTTGCAGCACCTCTTCCACTGTTCTGGATCCTTCCTTCCTTCCACCTCCTCTACTGCAATGCTCTGAGCCTGGAAGACAGTGATAGAGATGTCTCATTTAGAGCCAAGCACTCCACTGTTAATTATTACCGGCACTTTGACCAGTTATGATCGTATTAATTGTGGCCCACTGCGATGAGAAGCTTCTCTGACCAAGGCTGAGCACAGCACTAATCTGTGGGTATGAATATGCATATTGGGCTGGAGAGAGGATCCAGGGGTTAAGAGCACTGGTTCCTCTTCCAGAGGACCTGGGCTCAGTTCTCAGCACCCACATGGCTGCTAACAACCATCTGTAACTCCAGTTCCAGGGCATTCCACGCTTTCTTCTGGCCTCTATGGGCATTGCATGATATGATTACACTTACATACGTGTAGGCAATACACTCATACACATAAAATAATAAAATATTTCAAAACAAATAAAAGTAGTTAGAAGGCACCTTAACCCTTCACTTTTTTTTTTTTTTTTTTTTTTTTGAGACAAGGTCTCACTCTATAGCTGACCTCAAACCCAGCCTCCCACGGGCTAGGAATACATCATGCAGTGATAGTTTAGAAATGAAAGTTGAACTCTTAAGAGATGGTGACATCCAGATGAGTCCTGTTTCAGAGGCTGGACACCGAATCTTTAGAGAAGGAGCTTTCAGGATCCATTTGTAAAATGAGGAATTTGTCTGCCTTCCCTTAACCAATTCTCACTTATCAATGAGAGTCCATTCTTAGCATCTGTTATGCTGATTGACAAACCATTAATTCCCCAATGAGGACCTATGCATAAGTGTTAATTAGCAGCATCTGGTGTGAATCAGAAATACGAATACCAATTGAGGCAATTGTGCTCATTATCTCTGGTGTGTGGTCTTTTCTAATAACATGTTAGATGATCATGTTGAAGTGTGAATTCCTAAACCAGGGACTAACAGACCCTGGTTGTAAAATATGAGCATTTATATCCCTTTCTCTATGTGAAAGCATGTTATAGAAAAGTGCAGTATCATCACGCTGCCTTGTATGACCATGTCATCCAGCAGTGCACCAAATACAATTAATAGCTGCCTCTGATGAGGGGGAAGAGCATACGTGACATTATCATGTCCCTTTCTGGGTAAGAAAGCCTCATTGTTACTTTTACATTTCAGCTTAACTTATTTCTTAACTAGTCCTATAGGTTCCCAGTGTCCTTCTGGGGTTTGAGTACACATTCAAAGTCACTGTAGATTTTGAGGAAAAAGTATAGAGAACCAGGAAAATCAAAATGAGGAGCATTTAGCTTTTTCCGCCTTGACTATCTTTCTCAGAAACAGAAAATTTTAAACATTAAAGCAGGAGGGACCAGACGTAGTCACATTTATTCTTGCTTCTTGGCAGACCTGACTGTGAACTTGGGGTCAGGCCTTGGCCTGTTCTCTAATCCTTACCCTGAAATGTTACCTGCTCAACCTGCTCTGCCACTCTCTATATGAAATGCTGGACAGCATTGTGTCCCTTCTCCCTTCTCTCAAACATCCTCAGTTAATTAGCACACAGAGCAGCATAGGCAAACCTCTGAGCAAGAACCTGCCATTTAAAGCTGGGTGCAGAGTCCTCTCTGTTCAAGTACACAGTTCCTGGAAGCAAGTGGGAAGGAAAGGTAATCTTCTGAGTGAACCTTCTGACCACAAGGAGCAGAAGCTGGAGAGGGGGTCATGGATAATTCCAAGGACAGATTTCCCTTCCTAAAGTCAGGATTCAGAGAGACAGCCATTACCAACCATAGGAGTGTAAGTGATCAAATTAAGGAATGCGTTTTTAAATTCAATTACACCCTCAGTGGAAATGGCCTCACTAATGCTTGGGGAAAGAATTACACCCAGTCTATAAAGCCTAACATTTCTAAACCCAATTTTGCGCATTATTCTAAAGGTTAATTCAAAACCCCTCTTCCAAATGGGAAGTTAAACACAGCCAATGGAAGGACAGCATCCGCTGACTGACTGAGGGGTTTATCAGTCTGTAAGAGTTCATTAGTTTTAATTAGTGTAATCACTAATGTTGCATTAACAGTTTAGTGAAGGAAAGTAATTACTCACATACCCACTGTATTAGATGGGAAGATTAGAATTCATTTTCCAAAAACGATTAGCATTTTGCCAATTAAACAAATCTCTCTCCCTGCCAGCAGCCCTGTGACCTCCCTCACCCAAGGATCATTTAAATGAAACATTTTGCATCAAACGGAGGAGGAGGAAGAAATGAAGAATTAAGGCTGCATTTATTTTTAGTTCTTTCCTGGAGCACAGAGAGTACATAGGTCTCCTTGAGTTCACAATGTCCCACTGCATTTGCGTAGTCATTCACTTCAGTCTCCTTGGATTATGCGGCTGTCTGCCATTAACATTGCAGCAATTAAAAAACAAAGAGGGGCGGGGGCTGGAAAGATGGCTCATCTGTTAAGAGCACTCACTAATCTTGAAGAAAACCCAGATTTGATTTCCAGCACCCACATGGTGACTGACAACTGCCTGTAACTCCAATTCCAGAGGAATTCGACTCCGGTCTTCTCACCTCTGTGAGCACTGCATGACACAGGTGCACTTACATACATGCAGGCAATACCCTTACACACATAAAAATAATAAAAAACATGTTTTCTTTTTTAAAAAAGCTAGTGATGGTGTAAGATGAAGCAACAGGAAGCAGGAAGAGAGGCTAAATAGAGGGACTGTGACTTGAGTCCAGTGGCGGGACAGGATGGGACCTGCTCTGAATCTCACCCAGAGCAGACTATGCTGGTGGAATTAAAGATGTTGTGCTGCCCACAGGGGTTCCTTAAAGCTAGCAGCTGAGTCTCCTGGGCCATCCTATTGTTTCTTCCTGAACCCCGAGGTCATTTCAGCCTTAGCTCGGTTCACAATATGGCCTAATGGTTCTCCATCTCCATTGATCAGCTTCTAAAAAACATGTTGACACTTCTTAAGCATCCTGTATTCCTTCTGGCTTCCTTGATCCTTCTGTTCTCAGTGTTGTCAAGCCTTTTGCCTGTCTTGTTAGAGATGACACCTTTTAGCTTTGCACCTCACACCAGGTAGAATAGCTATATCCCACAGTGTGGATTTTTCAGAGCTCTCTATTTAAAGGTCTAGTATTTGCATGTAACCCATGAACCTCCTCCCAAATACTTTAAACCATCTCTACATTATTTATAACAGCTAATACAATATAAATACTAGATGTTTATACTTCTGACACTAGCTGCCCAGATCAGAATGGAAAAGATAGGACATGGACAGGGAAAAGGGATGTGAAAGACAATGAATCCACAGATGGGGGTCTCAGGACAATCTGCTGTCATAGCTCAATACCGGGACAGGAGACCCGGCCAATCACAAGAAGATTGGGGCTCCAGGCTTTCATGGTCTCCTGTATTCAGTAAGATTGTTGCCCAGTGTGAAAGCCAATCAATCAAAACAGATCAGCAAGTGAGGCCAAGGCTGAAGGTGGCTAAGACATTCCAAACCACATCTAAATGGAAAGACTACCTTGGATAATAGTTTACAAGATTGGGGGATATAGGTTGTTGGTTTCATTGGTTGTTTTTTGTTTTGCTTTTGGGTTTTTTGAGGACAAGTGTCATCTAGTCCAAGCTGGCCTGAAACTTGCTATACAGCTGAGGATGATCTCGAACTTCTGATCCTCCTGCCTCTACCTCCCAAATGCTAGGCTTATAGACATGAATCACCACATCCTGTTTTACTTAACTTCATTTTTAGTGTCATTTTACAGGCATTATTTCATGTGATTCCCCTGACAACTCTTTGAGGAAAATATTTTCTAAAAAAGAAAATTGACTTAAATAAAACTGGACCAATAAATTGGAAAACCAACCAGAGCCTTCTAATATCCTGAGATCCTCCCAGTGTAGATCTCTGTCACCTTTAACTCCATTTCCACTCACCTCTTATGAACTCTGCGACCTTAAGAAATTGACTCAGTTTCTCTATCTGTATGACCAGCATATGTTCCTGTTCTGGTTGTTGAGAAAAACAAGATGAGAGGGTAGACTTCTCAGAGACTGAGAGGGGACAGTATTAGGGTTTTCCATGAGAATCCAAGACCTGGTCCCCTGTGGCATTACTAAGCCACATTAAAGAATCAGCCTTATTCTTAACATTCAGGGTCAAGAGGGGACCTGAACTCTGAGAATCAACCATTCCTTCAGATCTCTCACAGAGCTGTGCGCTGGAGCCAGGCCTCATCCATACTGTTATTCAAACAGTTTCACCAGGATGCATTGGGAAACTGCAAGCACTGATCCATCCACCCTCACCTTCAGAGAACCTTGCCCTTTGAGACCTAAGCCCAAGCTGTCTCATACACACAACGTCAAGCATGTCTCTCCATTCTCATTGCTTCCGATGAGGATGAAGATATGCAAGTATGAATGCACTGCTTTCAGCACTTTAATATGCTATTTCAAGCACAGTCACTTTCATTCACTGTCTTGAGTGAAGGACAAAGTAGGGTCCCCAGGGATGAAGGTCAGGTGCCCAGGTCATAAGAGCACATGGCTCAGTTGATCCTGTTTGCATTATAAACAGTAACTACAAGTCATTAGTCCAGATTCTGTCCATATTGTAAGTCATTCCTACAGGTACCCTGAGCACAGCGGAAGATGTGGAGCACCTGCTGGGCCTGTGCACTGCACATCCATGAAAGGGCCTTTGCATCTGGATGACAGAGTCCCTAAGTTTTGGACTTCATTATCCCAAAAGACAGGAGGAACCTCCCTCTCACCCAGTGACTAAATGGTACATGTCACGAGCAAGCAGGAACTGAGATTTAATTTAATTTTTCAGATGAGAATTGATTTCTACTATGAAAAGATAAATGAAATGATTACTTTAAAAAGCAAGATGCTTTCTGTAATGCCTAACACTTAGTAGATGCTATGTACTGGTTAATTATTTCCTTTTCCGTATGAACATTGAAAGGTCAATTAGACACATCCCTAGCAGGCTTCTAGAACCCAGACTGTTGCTTCATCGATGAAGATACACTGTCATCCTTGGGGTTGGGGGGAAGTCAAAGGTGAATGACAGTAGACCATTAAGAGACACCGCCCAAGGACAAGTTCACAGTCCTGCACAGAGAGCACAGACACTGCACTATAGAAATGGAAGTCAGCCAGCCCACAGTTAGCACAGCGAGCTGGAGGGAGCACCACCTGCAGTCACGGAGTGGAGTGTGAAAGATGGACTTTCACCCCGTCCTCTAAACTTTGAGAATGAATTGGAGCAAGCTGAGGAAGCAGGTGCTCAAAGGCACTTGAAGGGACTTTCTCTCATGATGGTAGCCTGGGAAATTGCTCCAAGTGAAGACCTTATGTCTAGATCCCACTATGGAATACCAACCCTGCCATATGGATCAGATCCTACAAGTTAGAGATGAGAACTTGGGTATGGAGGAAGGAGGGAGCTGAAGGTGGGCGTGACTGGACAGGGGTAGGTGCTCTTGTGTCCAGAGCTGGGAGATTAGAAAATGAATCTCTGGCTATTACTTACCAGTTCTATAGCTATAGGCAAGTTATTACTGAAGCCTGCTTCTTCCAATGAAAACTATGAATCATAGTTCTCGTGGCACAAGGAGGACCCTTGTCAAAACTGTAATTAATTAGAATCCGATTAATGTATGTACCAACCTCCAGGGGACATGGTGTCTGTTTTGCTCACAGCTGGATACCTGCTGCCTGCAGGGTCTGGCCATAGCAGGCACTTAATAAATGCTTACAGATGCCTGATCAAAATGTGCTGTCCTGAGTCTGGTGTTGAGAGTGTTTGTGGGAGATTGTTGCGGTGGAAGCTTCCTGGAGGAGAGCAAGCTGCAGAGTGGACAGCCAGGAACAGGGTGTTTGGCAGGGCAGTCGCAGGGGTCAAAGTGACACTCCCTCCATGATGGCCGAGGTCCAACAGCACACCGCCTCCTCTGCATCCCGTATGTTGACTCAGGACCCACATGTATATGTGCACGTTGGTGTCTGTGTAGGTGCATATGTGTAGGTATGTGTGCACTTGTGTGGGAAAGTCAGAGGACAACCTTGGGTGTCGTCAGGCACTGCCCTCCATTGTCATCCTTCCTTCTTCTTTCCTTCCTCCTCCTCCTTCTTCTTCTCCTTCTTCTTCTTTCTCTCTCTCTCTCCCTGTTTTTGTTTCTGTTTTATTTTTGAGACAGAGTCTCTCACTAGCCTGGAGCTCACCAAGTAGGCTAGACTGACTGGCCAGGGAGTTGCGGGGTCTGTCTGTCTTGACTTCTCAGACTGGGACTACAGGTTTATGCCACCATGCCTTGCTTTTCTGTGTGGCTTCTTTCTGGGGATCAAACACAGGCCCAGCACTTTATCTTCTGAGCTATCTCCCTAATCCTCCCCATTAAAAACAACATTACGTGTATGTGTGTGTGTGTGTGTGTGTGTGTGTGTGTGTGTGTGTACCTGTCGTGGCATATGCATGGAGGTCAGAGGATAACTTGTAGGAGTTGCCTCTCTCCTTCTACTGCATGGTTCCCAGGGATTGAACTTGGATCATCAGACTCGGTGGCAAGTACCTTTACTCCCTCAGCCATCTCACACGCCTCTCCTCATTATTTAAGAAATGAAACTTTGTGTGCCTGTACTGGACTTCTAATGTCAGAAATCACACCCAAGGACAGAGACAAGCCTCATATCCACTAATATTCTCTTCCTTCTTTCCAGTATGTGTCCAGCAGACGGGCCATCACTCAGAGCTCAGCCGAACAAGCCAGCTTCCACCAGCACCACCTCCCCCACCGCCGCCCCCACCGCCGCCCCCACAGCCGCCGGTGCCAGCACGCCCACCCCCACCAGCCCCGTCACCAGGAGGCAAGGCTGCACAGCGCCCCGGCGACGCCCTGCCTGTGCCCGCTCTTCTCCTGCCAGTGGGAAGGCCGCTTGGAGGTGGTGGGGCCTCACCTGCGGCAGATCCACAGGGTCGACATCCTTCAGGGGGCAGAGATAGTCTTCCTGGCCACGGACATGCACCTCCCTGCACCAGCTGACTGGATCATCATGCATTCCTGCCTCGGCCACCACTTCCTGCTGGTGCTCAGGAAGCAGGAACGGCATGAAGGGCATCCCCAGTTCTTTGCCACCATGATGCTGATCGGGACCCCCACCCAAGCCGACTGCTTCACCTATCGCCTGGAACTCAACAGAAACCACCGGCGTCTCAAATGGGAGGCTACCCCAAGGTCTGTGCTGGAGTGCGTGGACTCAGTCATCACTGATGGGGACTGCCTTGTCCTCAACACCTCGCTGGCCCAGCTCTTCTCTGACAATGGCAGCCTTGCCATAGGAATTGCTATCACTGCAACAGAGGTCCACGCCACAGACGCAGAGATGTGAGAAGAGGAGCCACTGGACGTTCACTCATAGTCACCATGAAAAATCTGCCTGTGCACACGGGACCTCCAGATGCCAGGACCAGACTCCTTTTTATTACTGTACCTCCTTCCCTCCCTCTCTCCCTTCCTTTTTCCATTCTTTTTTGTCTCAGGTACTTTGTGGTATTTAGTATTTGTCTGCCATGGGCATTATATTATGTAAACATCCCGTGACTCAAGATCTTGCTTGGTGTGATGTCTGTCCTGTTTTGTTGGTACAGTTTTATAGAACATTTGTAAGATTCTACCAGAGTAGTTTTTCCCACCACCCCTAATTCCTTTATCTGCTGCTTGCAAAAGGAGCGAATAACCATGTGACCATAAAGCATTGGAGGTAAAGGGAGTCTTGGCAACCAAACAGTTTCTTCTGTTTCTCTGTTTGAGATAGACTGCCTTGTCATGGGTGAGGCCGTATGTGTGGGAAGGGGACCCAGTGACAGATCAAATTTCAGATCAGCTAATCATAAGTGACAGCTTCCCAGGAGCCTCAAGTCAAATTTAGGCTGCATGAGCATCTAGGCTGCATGAGCATGCTGCAGGCAGGGAAGTCAACTAGAGGCACCTTTGTGCCCCCAGCATGCTAGTTGATCCAGCACTGGGGACAATGGTTAGATGCAGAATCCTCTTTTCAGGCTCCTGTGGCCTCATTCCCTGACCATGCCATGTCTTTATGCTTTGAAATTAAAGTCCTGACGTTCTTGGTGCTTTTTTTAAGAACCCCTTTGCCCTTCATAAACAATTAGGATGGGTAAGATGCAGGGGAAAACCAACAGCATAAAAGAAAGAATAAAATTAACCCCTCACCTCCAGGAGGATGCTCCCTCCACAGGGACTTTATAAACGTATACATTATAAATCTACCAACCTAATCACTAGAATAACGTCTTTTGGTACGAGTCAAAGATGCACTCTGTTCTATGCTTTATAAACAAGAACAATTCATCATCAAACACCAGGATCCCAGAAAGAAGCAACCAGATCTTGGGCCTGGAGAGCTGGCCCTGACACATGCACTGGGATCCCATTGGCTTTCCTTGCTTTATGAAAGGCTCTGTGTCCTTCTTCAGCACATAAACATGGCTGCTCAGGAGCAAGCTCAGCACAGTGTGCAGGGGGAAACCACAAGATCCTGTCTCCCCTCTCCAGAGGCTGCTTTCTCTTAGTTGTCAGACAGTACATCAGCCTCCTCTGAATGGCCGTCATGCACAGGAAGAAAGTGAAGATCTTTACTCTGCTTTCTCTCTACTCTAAGTGGAACACTAAAACCTTCCCAACTGGGCCACATGCTCCTACCCGTCACCTCCAGGAGGATGCTCCCTCCACAGAGAGACTTTATAAATGTAAAGTCTTGCTGCTCTCTAGGCGCTGGGGAAACATGGTGCCCAAGTTCAGCACAGGGCTGAGTGGGGCTGAGTGGGCCTTTTGCCAGCCCATTCCCTCACCTCAGGCATACCAGCTGGGCCTGGCAGACCTCCAAGTGAGCACTTAGTTTCAGGCAGATTGCCCTGACTGGCCATCAGCAATCTTTTCTCCACCAAAAATAATCAATCTTAAAACACAAGACCCTTCCCCCCAAGCTGGGTGATTCTCCAGTCACTTTTGCTGCCAGCCCACACCCTAAGCACTAGATAGAAGGTGCCAACTCATAGAAGATTTGGAACACAATTTTCTGGAGTCACCTGGCCAATGCTGGGATTCTGAGCTGAGACTTCATTCTATCACAATACCAAGGAGCACAGCTAATTTTGCTCATAGATTAATACAAACAATTAAGCCCTATGGTCTCAAGCAGAGGGGCTCATGGTATGCCTGCTCTCAGAGCTGTCAGACATGCTGCTCCAGGTCATTAGCATACCACATCCAACCAAGAATGGCCCAGACCTGGAGCCCAGTGGTCAGCGCAGGGAGAGACCGGCTCATGTGGCTCTTTGCATGCACTCCGAGACCTTCCTGGCTATTAATATGATGCTTCTAAGAGCCACAATTCCTTCTTTGGCTTCTAATATTTGGAAAATATTTGTGTAGCATCAGAGGTGCCCCAGATTCACAAACATATGAAACCTCAAGAAGAATATAGTCAATGCTTACAGGCCTCAGGGCTCCTGCAACCTTTGCCTTTACCTTTTTACTGTGCCAAGATACCTGAGCCAAGCTAGGAACAACTGTAAGTTAATGTTATTGAACACTGTATTAGGAATAAGTGATCCTAGGTACAGACTAGCATGGTAGCTCCTAGAAACCTTTAGAATAAAGGTTAGAAAATATGTTCTTTTTCCTTAACTATGGTGCTCCCAAGAAGGCCTTTTTCTCTATACTGATATGTAAAGAACAGTAACAACCAAACGTTTGTGTTTGGGTATTATTGCTATCAAAGGGCTCTCGTTCAGTCACAGGTTAAGCCTCATCAGCTTCCTCAGTATGCAGGTCCAGAGACATGCCACGACCTTCTCAGTCACATGTCAAACCACAAGTAACTCAGCTTGATCAACTCACTCAAACTTGGTGTTCTCAATACAGGAAAAGCAACCCCCAATATTCAGCAGGGGTCCCACTTCAGCATCAGACTGAGCTGCATTAACTGAGCCCTCACCCTGGAATAATGGGGGAAACAGAGAGAAAAAGGCTGGAGTGCATTTCTTTTTAGAGACATCTGGTCAACCTGGAAGCAGGCTGGTCGCAGGAAGAAGATGGGGAAGAGTCATGGTGGCCCCATGTCCCTTCTGTCTCCTTTCACCACTCTCAGGCCTCTTGTTCCTAGATTCCCAAGAACCCATGCGCAGAACTTTGGGACCCAGTTGCTTATTCATGCCAAGGAACTAGACTTAATGATACTTCTTAAGGAATATTTGTGTTTTAATGGAAGGCCTAGAGAGACAACAGCACTCAACAGTGAGAAATGAGTAGCCTGTATTTGAATTGGCATTTGTGAGCAGTTTGTTTAGGAGATGTGCCAAGAGGAGCCTGCCTCCCCTTGACTCTGAACCTATATGAATGACATTAAGTTAGACTATACAGTGAAGATTTCCTTAACAGTCAGTATTCAAATGAACCTGAACCTGGGTTAGAACCAACATTCTTGAAGCTACTGGGGATGTTTAGAGATGGATCATACTAGGCTTCATGGCTGCCACTGACTGCAAGTTTCTTCCATGATCCACAGAGATAAGTACTAGAGACACATTATCTCATATAATCCTCAATGGAACCATACAGACCTGCCGCTCTTCACTGTACCCGGGTAATAGATGAGAAACAAGCTTCAGTTAGCAAATAGCAAAACTGGCTCCCAGGTCCAGCCTTCTAACCAACCAGTCATTTCTGTGAACTGATGTGCCCTAGTTTCAGGAGGATCCAGTCATAAGGTCTGAATGATATGGAAACCTTTTAATATTTTAATACTGAATGTATCCTTTCATTTCTTCTTTTTGTCCTTTTGTTCTTCCAACCCAGTAGCTGTCTTGTATTCAGGTTGTGAAATTTTTAGGCATTTTGTAGGTCAGTTATTCTAGCCACTATTAAAAATCAACTTATATAATCTTACAATTAAATAAATTCTATTTAAAGCAAGGATAATGCTCAGGCTTCATCACTTCCTGGTTCTTTAATCACTTTTTGTCTTCTGTGCTCCAAGACCATTTGCCTCAGATCTGTAAGGTGAACATGCAATCCAAAGATATGCCATCACTCACGTTCTAATTCCACTTGCAGTGACCTCACGGTGACAGCTGCAGTTAGCCATGATAGAAGGATTCATACCATGGGCATTGGCAAATGCTACAAACCAGAACTTTTACATCCCTGAAAGCCAGTTATTAAATATTTACCATCATAGCACTATCTACACCTCGCTGATGCACACAACAGGGCAGGAAGAAGGGACTCTGGAAGGAAAAGTAAGCCCTGGGTGAGTACACTGACAGGAGCAGAAGACAAACAGTAAAGAACGGGGAAAACAGAACTGTACTGAGGAAGAGAATCGGAGGCTTCCACACAGCTTCAAGAGCATTTCTTGCTCAAAGCACTCTGCAGTAGTGCCCTCAACGTTCCCTGACCCCTCACTGCTGCTGTCCAAAATCCTAACTGATGCTTTCATGGAGACTCATGGTCCCCAAAACTAGTCTATTGGGAATCCCAACCTAAATGTAAAAACCAAGTTCTATAAAACTGTAATCTCCATCATTTTCTCTCATAATTTTCCCTGCTTCCTTATTCCTTACACATGTACCAAAATGTAATCTAAAGAAACGCTTTAATTTAAAATTAGCAATCGAGGGATTGGAGAGATGCCTCAGTGGTTAAAAGCACTGACCGCTCTTGCAGAGGACCCAGGTTCGATTCCCGGCACCCACATGGTGGCTAACAACCATTTGTAGCTCCAGTTCCAGGGGAATCTGGTACCTCCTCTGAATTCCACAGGCACTGCACAGAATGGGTGCACTTACACACATGCAGGCAGTATACTCATTCACATAATTTTTAAAAAAAATAGTAAATTAAATATTAAAATTAAAAAATTATCAGTTGGAAACATTCATCATTTGAAAAGAATGTAGTAAGTAGTGACTTCAAATATCACATGAGGGGCTGGAAAAATGGCTCAGTGATTAAGAACACTGGATGCTCTTCCAGGGGACCCAGGTTCGAGTCCCAGAACCCATATGACAGGTAACAATGGTCCATAACTCCAGTTCTAGGGTATCTGACTCCTTCTTCTGACCTCCGCCGGCACTGAACGACATGGGTGCATGTACCTACGTACACACAGGCAATACATTCATACACATTAAAGAAAAATAGTAAATAAAATATTTTTTAAAAAACAAATATCACATGAAATGTGCTTCCAGAAAAAGAAAGTGAGTCCCTGACACAAGAAGGCAAGGACAGTGATGTGTGAAGGGATGTCACATAAAAGAGGGAGCCCCGGGCCTTCCCTTTCTGCTTTGGCTGCTCTACTAGATTGCAACCCAACAAGGAGCTTACCAGGGCATGGTTCCCACTGGCACCAAAGTCACAGGACCTTGGAAGTCCTGTGCCTGGAAGCAGGCAGATCTTCTAAGGTCAAGAGTAAATCAGGGGTCTGGTGAGATGGCTGAGTCAATAGAGTGTTGGCTGTGCATGTGTGATGACTTGAGTTTGGATCCCCAACACTCACATAAAAACCAAGTGCTGCCATGTGTGCCTGTAATCCCAGCAATGGAGAGGGAGAAACAAGACGATCCCTGGAGTATGCTGGCCAGTCAGCCTAGCTGAATTGGTGGGCTCCAAGTTCAGTGAGAGACTGTGGATCAAAAAATAAGCAGAGTGAGCTGAAGAGACAGCCTGGTGATTAAGAAAACTGGCTACTCCTGCAGAAGACCTGGGTTCAGTTCCCAGAACCCACATGGTAGCAATGACCATCCATAATTCTAGTTCCAGGCAATCTGATACCCTTTTCTGACCTCCACCAGCATTGCACTACGAGGACACGCAGGCAAAACACTCAGACACACCAATAAGAAAGAGAAGTGTCCCAGCGGGAACACTGTCAACGTGGGTTGACCTGGTGGGGGAGACAAAGTGGAGGCCGGGAGACACAAAGACGAGAGCAAGTCAAAAGGAAGTCTGATCAAGCTCTACTTTATTGTACAGGAAGGAGCATTTTTTTAGCAGAAATGGGGCTGGGGGTGGTCATAGAGGAGTGGCTAAGAAAAGGCGTGGGAGGCTGATGCAACATCCTCAAAGTCTTACAACAGTGACCTAGGAGCACAGTCATGTGGAGGGAAAACTGAAACTTGGCATCCCAAGGGATATAAAATGGCAACAGTACACAAAATGGCTCCCAGCAGAGAAGTAATTGAGAAAGATATCTGACATCAGCTTTTGACCCAAACACACACAAGCATCCCCGTAAACATGAACAAACACACATGCACACACGTATAAGCACAAATGTGCAGAAATGTACACACATAAACACAAACACACACATGCATGCACACATGTATACACACAACTGTGTACACGTGCATACACATAAACATGTACAAAAATATACACGCATCACATAAACATCTACATACATATGACCAGTAAACCAGTATTTCAGAGTCTAGTGCTTTTCCCATAGGAGTTGACAGAATCGAAGCTTGTGGAGGCTGTGACTTAGACATAGCGTCTGGCAGAAGGGGAGGAGGTTATAGGTAGAACATTAAAGTCAGGCTTTGATTAAAATCCAGCTCCAAAGAGCATCAAGAGTGAAGTTTCTTAGTCAGACTGCCAAATTGCAGATAATTTGTTCCAAACATTTCTTTCAATGGTAACTGAAAAAGAGCCACGGAAAAAGAGACCTGGGAAATCCCCTGCAGATGAGCACCAGGTTCCCCCATTTCAGGTCAGCACAGGCATTACCTACACCGGCTAGAGTCCGTCTTTTCAAACATCACATGAAAATATTTTACATTGAGTGTACCATGAACATCCCCTAACCTGTTTAAACTGTTTTAGAGTACAAAGAGAAATGAAATCAAGAAGCATTTTGCTCCTCTCTAATTGATATATATAGAATTTTCTAGGTTTTTTTTTTTTTTTTTTAATGCTAAAGTCAAGAAGCAGTAGCAAACCAGAGCATTATTTTATCTCCACCCTGTCTCTCTTGGAAAATGGCATTAAATTGCACTTGATATTATTTCCTTGAACCTTTGGAATGTTTCATTGTTGTTATTGTTGGTTTGTCCCACGTAATGTGAGCAAAAGCAACCCAGAGTTCTGAGGAAGCACGATTTTCAGAAACTCCGGCGGCCACGTTCACCTCGCGTTCCGTTGCATTATCTTCCTCCCCTTTTTATGTTTGCTCCATTTGAAGTCATAATCAAATGGAAGGAAGAGAGAGCTCCCAGGGATGAACGGAAGCTGTGATAACCCTGTGACTTCAGCACTATCTCAGCCCTTTGTGCTGCCCTCAGAGGCCGGACCACTGCCTCTCTCCCTGCATTCTGAAGAAAGACTGGCGTCTCCCCCATCTCTGGCCTCCCAAAGCCCCTTATCTCAACTGTTCCCTGCCTCTGCCTGACAATACTGCCCCTGAAATTTACTTCTGGGCCTATCAGATCAGTTGTCAAAGAAGCCTCCATGGTTTAATTCTTTAATTTCAGGCCACTGTTAGTTACTGGCAAGATCAGAATTGAGCAAGGGTTCTACCCCCATTGCCTGTCAATTCTTTTTAACTTCAATTTCTTCCCTGCCTCCTTATTCCCAGAACCTGTTTCCTGCTCTCACAAAAGCTTAGTGACAGCACCTTGAATTGATCTGAATGATCAAAACTGACCACATGGCTAGCATGAATATTCATGAACCGGGGCACCCTTCAGGCCACATCTTCTCCGGAGTCTGTTCTGCACCCCACACTAGCCCAGTTATCTTCTTTTTCCCTCCAAATATCCTCAAAGATATGCACTGCTGCTCAGCACTGCAGACGGAGGTTCCCCTAAAGGAGAAGAAGAGGGCCCCTTCCTGAGACCCAGTCAGGGAAGAAACATCCTGCTGAAACCGAACCTGACATAGAGTTTGCTGAAGAATTAATTACCGGGAGAGCTCAATTTCTGAACCTCAGGACCAGTACTTCTGGTTCGGGGAGGGCAGAGTGAAGGACACTGGTAGTTAATATTCACCGCCACCCTGATGGCTCCCAGGTTATGAAATCAAAAGTCATGGGTCTGGTGAGAAAAATGGGCCACAGGAAACACAGAAGCAAGTAAAACCCCCTGGAGAGGACATCTGGTGCTTCTGTAAGAGCAGGGAAGCTGGAAAGGGGTAAACGGACATGGCCTGGGGGCATCACATGGAGAAGCAAGAACTGAAATAGATGGAGTCCAGACAGAGGGGTTTGGGGTGCTCTTCTGTTCCCCAGTGTGTTAGGGAGCTCTGTTACTGCCACTGTGGGGTGACAGTGGAAAGTGAAGTGGACAGAGGAGCAGAAGAGGGGTTTGCAGCCAGGATGGATGAACCAGCCCAGTATGGAACAGTCCCCAGTGCCAAGTGTCACAGCGTAGCAGTCCTCTATGAAGTGACTGCAACTGTGCAAATCTTCCTGTGAGTAAAGTTTGCCCTGCAAATCCCTGGCTGGAAAGGATGGTAATTCATATTTAAATCTCTCTCCCACCCCTGACCAGGAGTTACCCAGCAAATCCTG
Organism: Eospalax fontanierii; assembly: GCA_035773235.1. Taxonomy (NCBI): domain Eukaryota; kingdom Metazoa; phylum Chordata; class Mammalia; order Rodentia; family Spalacidae; genus Eospalax; species Eospalax fontanierii. The sequence goes on from CM069524.1 coordinate 83,395,600, forward strand.
GGGAAGCAGTTATTCATCCCCCACCCCCACCCCCAAATCCCAAGCTGTCTGAGCAGTGGGTACCATTCAGAACCTTCCCTGAAGAGTGTGAATGATCAGCTCTCTTCCTCCAGCAGTTTCGAATCAAACCCCACATAAGATCTGCCTAGAGGCAGCAGGGAAGGAAATCACTGGACTAGCTCCTATTAGCCTAGAGGTAGACAAGATAGACTCGTATTCTGTCAAGGGCTGGTGGGGAAAGCACCATGAAGAATCAAAATCGGGGGTTTAGATTATCACCCAGCCAGAAGGTAATTGAATCTTGCATTCTTCCTGCCTCTTCCCAGGTTCCAACTCAATCTCCATAAATACCCAGGAGGCGACCATTTCTTGATGTTTTAGATTTGACTTTGCAGTGTTAACTTTAAAAAGATTGACACTGCTGGGTGTGGTGGTACACAACTTTAATCTCAGCATTCAGGAGGCAAAGGCAGGTGGATCTGTGAGTTCAAGGCCAGCCTGGTCTACATAGTGACTTCCAAGCCAGCTGGGGCCGTGTAGGGAGACTCTTGTCTCAAAAAGACCAAATATAAAAAGATTGACACTGGGGTCAAAGGAAACGGCATTCATGTGGGAAGCAAGGGATTGAAATCCTAACACAGTGAATCAGGATAAACAAGTTCAGAGGAGGGTTTCTCTTTTTAGTAGAGGATTTCCACAAAAGCTGTTTGGGAGGCAATTCATCGTTGGGCAGACATCTGGAATCACAAACGCTTTCTGATTGGTTAGTAATTAGATACATACAGATAAGAGGCATGAAAGTCCCCTGTACTGACTTCACTTTTTAATCTAACTCTCTCAGAACCCTAGGTTTTCTCAGCTGTAGTGGAGGCTGGGACACAGATGATGCTGTGCCTGCAGCAGCCTGAGTTCATTTCAGAGGTCCTCACTCAGGTGAAGTCAGATCCTTGACTTCGATGCAGAAAAGAATTTGGGATGAGCCAGTATGAAACAGTCTCCCTCCCTCCCTCCCTCCCTCCCTCCCTTCCTCCCTTCCTTCCTTCCTTCCTTCCTTCCTTCCTTCCTTCCTTCCTTCCTTTTTTTTAAAGGCAGGGCCTCCATGTGGCCTGGAACTCTCCTATCTAGGCCAGGCTGGCCTTGATCTCACAGTAATCCTCCAGCCTCTGCCTCAGGAGTACACCTCTACTGAGTCTTGCAGTTTTGCTGGAATTCTTGATTCTTAGCTGACAAGAGGCTTCAGTAAGACTCTGACAGAGGGACTCCTTTCCCTTTTCATGTTCCTATCATTTTCACTGTCTTTCTGTCCTGAGTCAGTCTGGCCTTCAGCAGGTGTGAGTCTGGCCTCCTGTGGTCTTTCAGTCTCCCAGCTCCACTTTAGGAAAACTACCTTAGTTACTTACATAGTCACTTCAGTTTTCTTTCATACCGGACAATTATGGGAATTCCAGATTTAAAGACCAAAACACAGTCAAATCAGAAACCAAGGTCCTCTGAACTCTTCAAATGCACCTACTATCTACCTCATCACCTGGCTTCCTGCAAAGAGTGACAAAGTCTAAGCCACTCAGCAAAGCACAATGAAGTTCCCCTGAAGGACTGTGTGTATCCTGGAGCATCCAGCACCACAGCTTCCCCGGCTCAGGAAACAGGCTCAACAGAAAAGACTAAACAAACACCATCTGCTGGAGGTCATTTAGAGATGTCTGACAGGGGCTTAAGGCTGTGGCTGCGTCGAGGAAAGGGTGCTAGAGGAGAAAGGCAGGGAATGGGACTGCTCAATAAGAGACAGGAAATCCAGTTTTAAGAAAAACAATATTTAGCATATCTCAAGCAATATTTGGGATATATTTATACTAAAACAGAATTCAATGTTTACCTGAACATCCAGTTTAACTGAGTGTCCTATACTTTTTATTTGTTGAACCTGGAAAATGTAGGTGAGAAGAGTCCATAAAAAGCCCTCTAATAAAATTCCCTTTTTAAGGCCAGGGGTGTGGCTCAGTGGTAGAGTACCTACCACTAGCATGCAAAAAGTACTGAGTTTGATATCCAACACTGAAAAAAAGTCTTTTTATTATGTACCTCTGACTACAAGGCTATAAAATCATGGGATTGTTTTCTAGTTGAACATTGTGGGTAGAGCTTGTCTCTGTGACTTAATAATACCAGTGTGCCTTTTATTTGTGAGTTTGCTTTTATGTGTGTATGTATATGTGTGAGATGTATGCTTGTGCTTGTTTGTGTAGGTGGGTAGGGGCATACACATGTGGAGGTCAGAGGACAGCCTCTGGGTATTAGTCCTTATCTTCCTGCTTTGTTAGAGAGAGTCTTCACTGCTGTATAAACTAAGCCAGAGGACCTAAAAGATTCCAGAGATTCTGCTGTCCCATGGTCTGGGCTTACAGCTGCTTGCACTACTTTGTCTGGTACTTTTTACCCACAGAGTCATCTCTCCAGCCCTCGGCGTGCATTTCAATCCCAGTGTTTCAGATAACACAGGCACTTCGATAGAGAGAAGCCGTCAGTGTCTCTGATCTTTGTATTCCATGAAGAGTGTTTCAGAGCAAGGGGAATGCTTGAGCAACAAAACACTGCTGAATGCCTAGTGTATGTTGGACAAGCAGGAGGATCCAAAGGGAAAAGGAGATCTGGTCCCTGTCCTCAAGGAATTTCTCCATGGACTTGAGACAAACGCCCTTCACCTGACCAAGTAATCATCAAAGGGTTCCACAGTTCCTAAACAGCAGCCCTGTTGGCACTGTTGGGCTTTGCACACCTCTGTATATCTGGTAGATAAGCAGACAATACACCTAAATCTAAACAGACAACTTCTTATTTACAGCAACAATGACATTTTGGCACAGGATCTCTGGGCCCCAAATCCAACAGGTTAATATGTCAGGGACAGGTGTTGCTTTGCACACACGTAGCACATGTGCATTCAAGAAGAACACCCAGAGACTAGAACTCTGATTTTACATGGGCTACGGATAAACCTGCCCATCCACTCTTCTGGAGAAAGAGAAAAGAAAAATACGATTATCCTGGAATGTAAGCAAATCCCTCTGAAGAGCCAACTGTCTTTGCTGTCCAGAATTATACATTAATCTGGTCCAGAAGGAGTTGCTGTCACCATGCTTAGTTCACATCTCTGAAAATATAATTTTCAGGGGCTGGAGAGATGCCCTAACTGGGTAAAGTGCTACTGTGCAGCATGAGGACCTGAGTTCAGGTCCCCAGCACCCACAGAAAAGCCAGGCATGGCAGTGTGTACCTACAACCCCAGTGCTGGGGTACAGAGACAGGTGGGTGCTGGGGGCTTCATGGCCAGCCAGGTGAGTCAAAACATGAGCTCCAGGTTCAGTGAGAGACCTTGTCTCACAATGGTATAGTGGAAACTGACAGAGAAAAATACCTTACATCTACCTCTGGCCTCCATATGTACATACACAGGCACATGCATCCATACACACATGTGCATACACAGGCATACATCACATACAAACAAATAAATAAAACATCTTTAAATTAGTCAAGGACAGTTTGGGAACAATTAGCCATTCATGCCCAAACATGTGGAAACACACATGATCTATGAACAGTCACTTCCCAGTAGTAACATGCAGCATTGTACAATGGGAAGCAGTGGATGGCCCATTTAACTGCTGTAGTTTGACAAACAGCTTGGTGGTAGAATGTTTCATCAAGGAAGAACTTGAGACTGGTGAAGGAGGCCTTGAGTCTGGTGGCCCTGTGTCCCTAACCCTGAAAGTCTTCTTTACAACAAGGAGGGGGATCCATTGAGGGAGAGCCCTGCAAGTGAATCCCCGGAGGCAACTGCCAGTCATACCAAGGGGGCTGTGGTGGGAAATTCAGTTTATGGCAAGAGATAAAGTCTGGAAAATTACACTACATGACATGTCTCAATCATCTTTTCCCATGTTTTAAGATGTACGCAGGAGTTTTTTAAAAGTCAGGAATGATAAGCTATCATACAGACAATTGTCTTTAATTTTTTTGAAAAAATTTTATTTTTCGTGGATGAATATTTTGCCTACATGCATGTAAGTGCACCAGGGCTGTACAAAGTGACTCAGAGAGGAAAGGAATTAGTGCATCTTAACTTCCAAGCGACAGCTTGCATCACTCGGGGAAGTCAGGGCAAGACCTCAAAGCAGGAACGTAGAGGCAGGGACTGAAGCACAGACTAGGGAGGAAACTTGCTTACTGACTTGCTCCCTCTGGCCCTTGCTTACACAGCCCAGGCCCACCTGCCCAAGGCTGGTATTGCCAACAATGGACTGGGCTATTTTACATTAATTAGCAGATAAGAAAATGACTCACAGACATGACCACAGGCAAATTTGATAGAGGAAATGTCTCAGTTGAGGTTCCTTCTTCCGAGGTGTGTCAAATTGACAATTGAAGCTATCCAGAACACATGACTGAAATAACCCCTCCTGTGGAAAATCCTGTATCTGGACAAAAGAAACTACAACCTAACCTAAAAACTATACCCTAAAACTATACCGTACAAACTATAACCTAAAAGCTTGTAGGAAGGTCCTGTGGGTAGAAGGAGTTGCAATCTTTATAGAAAATTCTCCCTTCATAGTTGACTAGCAAGTGGGGTGATATCCAGACTGAAGCAGTGGCAACAGCAGAGCTTCAAGACAGATTCCTCAGGAGGAACTGTTCATCCTGTGTGAACGCTGCCTTCTGAGTCGTGCAATGCACTAACAATGAGTCAGACACAGTCATCTCGAGTGTGTGTCCCCAGGACATGCATGAGTAGGAAGACACACCAGCCAAGGTTTTTTATTTCAATGACTGTCACGCCTGCACAACCTTGGGTCCGAGTCTCTGTGAGGGACGTTGGGATTGAAAAAGACACAGCACTCACATCTTGTGGTAGCACGAGCAAGCAAGCTTTATTATCCCCTACCAGTATATATATCCTCCCTCACTGGAGCCTCACGTCACAGAGGATTTGGTAGGGGGCAAAAGTTCAGGCCCCTAGGGAACATCTGAGTGACCACACCTGGTTCAGGCCACACCTGGTTCAGACCACACCTGGTCCAGGTCAATTGGGATTAGGCCTCTGAAGATCAAGTTGTCTCAAGGAAGGAGGAACTTGTAAACCGGGCCCCAGATGCCGGTTGAGTCATAGGTGGTTGATACTAACTCAGGGGTTTGTGTTGGGAGGCCTGCTTTCCCCACAAATGACAAAATCTATTTTAGCTAATTGAATCAGAAAATAATATTAAGGTCTGGCATGTTAGGGCATTCTTGTAGTTCTAGTGCTCTGGAGGCCAAGAGAGGAGGGTTGTGAGTTCAAGGCCAGCCTGGGCTACAATGTGATTCTAGGCTAATCTGGCATACTTAGGAAGGTCTGTCTGAACACAAACAGGAAAAAAAATCACAGAAAATAATATTAGGACATTTATAGGGCCTTCAGAGATTCACACTGCCATGGACTAAACAGCTTGAAAAATACCCAGCCATGGAACATAACCCTTTTAGGAGAGTATCATGGCTGTTGCTTTCTGTGAGATGATCTGTGAGACAGGACAGAAAGATGATTATGGCGTATAAAAGGGAAAGGCGTCTCACTCTGGAGTCTGGCTGAAGCCTCTGGCCAACTAAAGAGCAAGAATTATAGCACAATCAACAGCATTTGCTCTAAGGCCTTTCTCCCTTCCCAGCTGTAAACCTACAGTTTTCTAGGACTCTCACCAGAAACCCCATTTACAGTAAAAACATGCCTTAAGCCCCATGTGCAACCCAAGTAGCTTCTGGTTTTAATTTATCACATAGTTCCATCCAAGGCACCTCTGGAGCTACCCTATAATCCCACTTACTGAAAAGAAGACAAATGGGGGAAAGTAACTCTTAGCAGCACTTTGAAATGTAACTCAATAGACACCAAAATAGTATATATGGCTAATGCCAGGACACTTGATTGCAGCTCTCCCCTGAGAATCTCACACCCATGCTTGTGTGTGTCTTACTCTTTATATGAGCATCTTTCTTTCTCTTAACCTGTGTGCTTAACATCTGTGCTAAAAATGTCTCCTAATAAACTGGAACTTTTCTTTAAGAAGTCTACACACATGTTCTCAGTTGTGCTGTGTTCTTTTCCTGAGTACTTTTCTATTTTAAAATTTTTTTCATTGATTTATTTTTGTTGAATGTGTATGAGTGTTTTGTGTGTGTGTAAAGTGCACTTGTGCATGCAATGCCTATAGAGACCGGAAGAGAGCATCGGATTCCCTGAGACTGGAGTTATAGTTGTTAGCTGCCATGCAGGTGCTCGGAACAGAACCCAGGCCTTCTGCAAGAACAACTAGTGCTCTTACCTACGGAGCCATCTCTCCAGCCCCCTTTCCTTCTACTTTTAATAAATTCCAGCTTATTTACTGCTTACTGGCTTGTTCTGAAATTCTTTTCTGAACTGGATCCAAGGATCCTGTTTCACTCGAGTTGAGGAACCTAAAAGGTTAATGGACCGCTTCAGGTTGTTGTAGGTGACAGAGTGCAGCTCGGCTACTGCTGGCCTTAAGGGCTGGTCCCTGGGTTCAGATTTTCTTTCCCAGATACCCAGAAGAGCCAGTTACCTCTGCTATCATGCCTTCCAGAAGTTCAAATCCCCCATCACATGAGGAGTCCTAACTCCCAGAGAAACCAGGGAAAGGAGGCCTCAGCTTTCTAGCTCTAGCTCAGGAAGGCAAACCAAGAGGAGATTGGAATCTGGATTAACCAGGTTGTGCCATGGACCAATTCACACTATGGGTCAATTTACGCTGTGGGCCAGTTTACACTGTGCTTGCTTTGGTTGGAGTCTGACATGTTCCCCATGGGGCCCATGTGATTTGAACACTTATTCCCGGCTGGTGGTGCCGTTTGAGGAAGTTGTGGAACTTCTGGGACATGTGATCTAGTTAGCAGAAGTGAGTCACTAGAGGTTGTCTACTTCTGGGGCTGCCTGAGCTCTCTGGTCCCTCGTGAGTCAGATGTAAGGAGCTCTTACCTTGTACTTACCATAGCTTCTGCTATAGATGGAGCTGCCCCAGCTGCAATGCCTTCCCACCATGAAGGACCTGAAACGGTGAGCCACAGGCTGCCTCTCCTCCCTCAGTTGTTCTGTCAGCTATTTTGTCAAGACAAGAAAAGTACAGTGACAAGAAAAGTAACGAATATAGTGCTCCAGGACAGAACGAGACAGCTGAGAATGAATATAGTGCTCCAGGAAAGAATGAGACAACTGAGAACGAATATAGTGCTCCAGGAAAGAACGAGACAACTGAGAACGAATATAGTGCTCCAGGACAGAACGAGACAACTGAGAGTCCCAGAGACAATCCAAGGAGTAGAGAAGTAGTTGTCGTGAAGGTCCATACTCTAGTGCTCCTCTGTTCCTGTGTCCCAGTGAGCTGGGAAGCAAAGGCTGAGTAAACTGAGAACAGAAGCACCAAGACCATTTAAGTAAGTAGACAGCATTTTGCCTACAGACACATGCCTGAAACAATGATCTAACTCACACACTAAGTACCACATACAATATTTATCACTTTAAGCATCTGACTGTGAATCCTTTCACAGAGAGAATAGCCACCCTTTCATATTTCTTTCATTGAAACTGGATTTAAGATATTGAACTTTCTTAAAGCAGGGTATACCATCCCACTGGAGCCTTTAAAAGAATGGAACATCACAAATCTCATGAAAGGAGACCATAAAAAGTCACAGCTTTGCGGTAACAGGCACGGGAAAAGTGCAAATAACAGGGGCTGCTAGCAATATCATCTCTACCTTCTGCGGATGCAAAAAGCACGGCTCTCACCTCAAAGAGAATAAGGAGAGCATAACCTGGAGCCAAAGGTGATTGACCATGGTCTGAGGCATAGATTCAGGTTGCTCCAGATACTATCTTCCAACCTGGTAATGGTTTCAAGTTTTATAGTAACAGAATAAATTAAACGATTCATCAAAGCCCTTTAAAAAACTTTGGCGGAAACGTCAGGTAGGTGGGTTATGGCAAAGAGAGGCGGTGTCTGCTACAGGCCTCAGATGCCAATCTCCCCCTTTGGGTTGGTGGAAGCTACTTACCTGTTTGTACATTCCAACACAATTTACCTCATAGTCACAAGGTCACATACAGAGGTGGGCAATGAATGGCTATTTAGAGACTAAAAACAGCCCAGATAAGTTGGCTTCCAATCTGTAACATTCTAGCTCTCCACATCAATGATATTTTAATCAGTCAGCCTTATTGTAGAATGTTTAGCAGTAGATGCCTCTTTTTTACTGGGAATTTCAGTTCACATTTCCAGTATGAGAGCTGGAACTTATTAGTTTGGATGTAGAGGGAGTGAGCTGTGTAGTCCTAAGCCTGGTCATGCTCAGTATCAAATATCCAGCACCCAGCCATTCTGGCATGTATGTGTGTATACACACACACACACTTCAGTACTGGACGGGACTCATTGACAGCTGGCAAAGGTGATTAACACCTCACACTGTCCCCAACACGCAAAGCAAAATTGCTAAGATTGGTGGTGACTGCAAGGGGTGGAGGATGGACTCCCTCTACTAGCTTCAGTTTTTTCTTATTGTTTTCTTTTAAGTTTGGCCCTGCGACCTGGAAACCAAAAGCTGTACATCATGCGAGATTTCTCTGCCCCCTCGCTCAAATCTCAGTTCCTAATGGAGATAGGTTCCCGATAATAGATTCCCATAGTCCTTCCCCAGAGCCTTGTCAGATAATAGCACCGTCAAAGCAATCACGGAGGAGTCCAACTCACGCATCTCCCACGCCCAACAGGAGGAGGGGGCTTCTGTGGTGCACTTTCTGGAGCAGAATCAAATTATTTATGGGCCATTTAGATGCAAATGTATCATTCATTTAGCAAACAGGCTGCATATGCAGACAATTTAGCTACACAATGGCCTTTTTAGGACAACCTAGCTAATCTCCAGCATCAACTGTGCCTCTTCAAAGGGGATTTGGATTTTCTCTGAACTGATCAAACTTGACAAGCAATTTCTACCTAATGTTTAGGCTAGCCTCTTTTCTCCATCTGTAGGTGAGAAATCCTATTTTCTGCTAGAGTCGAGGTAATGTAAAAGGCTACAGACCCAGGTTAAGGAAGAGAAGATATTGTGCCCAGAACTATCCCAGAAAATAGAACTATCCTGAAGGATATATTTTTGTTTGGTTGCTTTGAAATTACCAAACATTTCCATTGACACATGCCCCATCCCCCAGCTTGCTCCTTTCTTCTGCCTGCACTGATAAAGGAGAAGAAACTAGAGACAACCTAGCCATCTCTGTACAGAGACAACATGTTCTTGCACACCCGGCCTGAAAGATTCTGTGTTCTTGCCCAGGGATTGTAAAAGATCCACCAGTATTCCAGTGACTCTTGGAATCAATGAAAACAGCATTAGGAAAAGAGAGACCAAATTTGAAAACTTGCTTCAGCCTGGAGTTTATTACCAAAATGTCGGCTTGATTCAGTTGTACTAAACAATTGGGTGAATGGGAGACAGGGAAAGCAATAAGCAGAGCCAGGCGGGAGGTCAAATGGAATTAGCTGGATTTTTCTGAGGCAGGCTGAGAGGGCGGCTGAGGGCTATGCTTCCCCTGAGTGAGTTCTGAGCAGCCCGAAAGCACTGGACTCTGCTCTCACAACTAAACCTGGTGAGCTTCTATCCGGATGCTAACAAAGCTAACTATGCAAAGAAAAACCACATTTTCCTTTGTCTGTGTCCAAGAGAAGAAATGATAATCCGTGATCTGTCCATTACTTTCCCGAGGAGTCTTGGCACCAGCGAAGCCTCTAGCCACTCAGGGCAATTCTTTGACCTAGTTCCAGGGTGCATGAGCTACATTTCCAACTCTTCTCTAAGTTCCTTCCCAGATTACTGGAAGGCTAGCAAATGTCTTGATTCAAGGGACAGTCATAAAGCACCAGGAACCTTGGGCTAAGTGCCTTTTACATTTCTCAAGGAACAAATTGATTTCTTGATAGTGTCATTGAAAGAAGTTGAGATGTGATTTTTTTTTTTCCTTTTTAAAGGGCTATTTATTTGGGGCCTTAGAATTGAAAATTCAGGGAGCACAGATTCTAGTAGGAACTACAATGCATCCATTAAGGAGTCATCTACAGAGTCTTTTCATGGTTACAAAGAGGTTTCGGTTGGCAAAGTAACCTGTGTGTCAAGAATAATGACTGGATGCAGGACATGATAGCACACACTTTTAATCCCAGCACTCTGGAGGCAGAACCAGGTGAATCGCTGGAATTCAAGGTCAGCCTGGTCTACATAGTAAGTTCCAAATCAATTAGTTTTATAGAATGAAACCCGGTCTCAAAATTAAAAAAAAAAAAACACAACAAAATAATAAAATAATAACTGGAAAATAAATTTACTTCTGGAGCTCACTGGTAGCCAGATCATACAATTGTTCAATGAAGAGTCTGGTTATATAATCTTCCTGCTCTTCCTTCCCATTCTCAGCAAGTAACTTTCTTGTGGCCTAATCAGCAAGTTCGCAGAGCAGTCACGAAAAACAAGACAGTATCTAGGTCACAAAATGGAGTTGCTGCTCTCAACTCCCTTTCATAATTATTTTTTATTAATTCAATCAACTTTGTCTATGGAAGTCATGTCAAATGACCTTTAATCTCCCCCAACTCTTGTTCTCCATCTGTCTTCACACATAGACCTACATGTGCATAACAACACACACACACACACACACACACACACACACACACACACACATCACTGTATCCATCCTCATTTTCCACTCCCTCATCCTTATAATTGCTAAAGATAACCAAAACCTGACAGTCATTGAAATGATTGAAAATATATTTTGCTTAGGAATTATTGCAAATAAGTCCCCAGTACAGAACTGAGTTCAAGTCAGAATACATGGAAAAGTAGAAACTAGTAGGCAAGGAACAGACTGGGGAAGAAGCTATGGCTGAAAATTTACAGAGCAATGACATCGAGGGGAGGAATTTTGGCTCCATTGTCCCAACAGGGATTTTCTGAAGGCCAGTCAGCTTGAGGTAGATTTGGCCTGGCAGATGAGGAATTTGGTTGGGTACTGAGGGAAATAAGATATCAAGTAAGGGCAGGGGCTCACTCTAAATATACTTAGTAGGATTCTAGCCAAAACTCAGTGATGACACCAGCAGGAATGACACCAAAACCCAAGGTCAGAGCCTCAGTGACAAGAGTCTTGGAGGAGCCTGAGGCAGGTGAGGCTAGGGAGAGGCTTATGTGGCAGCCTGAACTTAGAAATCCTGCTGCTTCTACTTCCCTACCCACCAAGGTGTTCCCTTCCTGCCCTTCACAATGCTGCTGCGCCTCTCTTCCAAAGTCATAAGCTTCTGCTCTGAGAAACTCAGGGATCTTGCATCATTATTTGGCTCAAATTCTGTGTCATATTGGATGTTGTAGATGCTCATAGGTTTCTATGAAAGTTGTGATGCCCTCAGAAGGCTCGCGGGTTGTCTCCAACTCCGCTGACCTGCCTGCATCCTTCTGCTTCTCTGGAGCATCCTCCTGAACCGCTCCTTCCTGAGTTCCCTCTCCTGAGATAGTAGTACTCATCTCTCATTGATGGAAACCACTGATGCTGTTTAGGGTCTTTTCTGGATCCATTTCTTCTCCAGGTAAAGAATTACCAGACAAGAATTTTCATTCATAGCATACAGCCAAGGTTGAAGCAAAAGTAACACTCCACACAGCAAACACAGATTCCCCCAACAAAAGGGAGTCAAGAGCCGGAGCACCGTCTTCCCTGCTGCAAAGTCTGGGTTTTTATATTCTATAGGGCAGGAGGTGGGACAGGATAGGACTGGACTCCTCATTCCCTGTCTGGATTGGAACAGTACAGGATACACGTTGCTGGTTGGATCATTCATATAAAAGCAGGAACCTGACTGGGGTAAAGCAAGGGTGGGAAGTTTGAAATTCCTGTCAGAGGGGTCTCAGGGATTAGAGGTATTGGGGTGGAGAAACTTCCAAAAGGGCCAACTTTTGACAAGAACCTGGAAGTGGGCCATCTTGGATGAAAGTACACATAATTGGAATTCAGCTGAATCTGGTCTGAGTCTTTCTTCCCTATCGCTAATTTAGAAATTATCTTTAATTCTCCTTAACCACACAGTCACTTTTTTCGTCTCCCCTCCTACCCCCACCACAGTACTTAGGATTAAATACAAGGGCTCACTGATTCTGGGCAAATCTTCTGCCCCTGAGCTATGTCCCCAGCCCTCTTCTAATTTTTTAGAGATAATGTCTCACTAAATTGTACAGGTTGGTCTTGAACTCGCTCAGTAGCCCAGCTGACCTTGAACTTGCAATCCTCCTTTCTCAGTTCCCAAGTACCTGTGATTTGGGCCTGTATTACTAGATCCAGCTCCCACACAGGCATCTTGAACATTTTCTTTACCCCATCCCACTTTTCAAGTGCGCCTAGGCACTCCTTGACTCTTCCTCCGCATCTGGAGTTCTCCAAATTGTGCCCCTATATCAGAAAAATGCCATCATTCAGTGCCATCAAATTGCCATGTGGAACATCTGACATTAAGTCATGCTGTACTTGTCACCTTCCTGATGATGGGTGTGTGGGAGTGCCTGGCCACTCTACATTGAAATGCTATGTTCTACCGTTAAGTGGCATATGTTCTGTTCTGATTAGTGCCTTATCATTTCTGAAATTATGAGAGTAGATCAGTTGTGATGATAACAAAACACAGCTCTCATTCCAAACAGAGATAGTTTATTCTGAGCCAAATATGAGTGATCTTTAGAGGCTCCTCAGCCTGAGCAGGAACCACTGGAAGGAACTTTATTCACTAGCTTGGTCTTCTCACTACTGCCGCCCCCAGAGACACAGTCATTTTCCTTTATTTTGTCAGTTCTCTCAAAATTTACTGTTCTCTGTTGAATGTAAGCAGAAATTAAAGCCCATCTCTTCTTCAGGAACTCTCATTGCTAAGAGGACCTCCTATGTGTTCATGAAATTCGCATGTTAGGAAACTTTCTTTTGTGAATCTGCATTTTGTTGCTAGGCTCTGTTGCAGCTAAGAACTGATGGGGGCTGAAAAAAAACCACACTTTTCCTTCCCTGCACCTCAGTGGTGGGGTCTGAGCCTCAGGATGTTTGCTTACCCTCCACTTCATTTCTTCTTTCCTTCCAATAGAGGCAACACTAGCTCTCAAGCCTTTGCAGAAAGGCCACTACTCAGTAAAGTCCCCAGTTTCTGTTCCTGGCTCTTCTGAGTCCCAAAGGAAAGTCACTCATCCTCCCAACAGGAGCTAGAGTCACCATGTCTGCCTGTTTGTACATCTCCCTCACTACCTAGCACTGTGCCGTCACAGGTACTCAAGAAACGCTGTGAATCTAAGCCAAAGTTGCCATCCTTTAAGAGCACAAAATATTTCTGGGGAAAGGTCAGGAAGGACGGGAGGGAAGTCTGTGCTGCTGTCTCAACAGACTCTTAATGGAGCTAAAGTCAGGACTTAGGGCTCCCCCAGGAAAGGCCTCAGACATTTTGATGCCATTATTTTAATTGAAATTAAAAGCACACATCAATAAAAACCGTAAGAAATAAATGCAGTACTCTCTCAAAAGGCAATACTATAATGCCGACTCAACTTCCAGAACTCTGCTCAAAACACCCCCTCCCCCACACCGCCACCCTGAACATCCCTCCTGGAGGAGTTCTGTGGAGTCAGTGTGACTCTACTGGCGATGCTTTTGCCGTTGACACAGGTCCATGCTGCTCACTCAGGGCTGGGCTTGAGGCCAAGAACCTCATAGGAGAGACAGTCTCGTAGGAGCTCTAATCTAAAGTGGTGCGCAAGGATCTGCAGGGTCCACACTCAGCACTAATCACCTGCCAGGTCACAAGCCTCCTCAGTTACCTGACCCCCATCCAGATCCTGCCCCGTGCACATCCCCAGCCTATTCTGCCCTCTGTATTTGTCGGCTTTGCTGCCCTGGCCCACTCTAGTCCTGTCTCTGATCCTATTTCCTGCTTTCCCCTCCCTCTGTTCTCCAGCCCTGACTATCTCACAACCCCAGGATGTGCCCTGTGTATTCTCCCTTCAGGATCTCCATGCCGTCTCTTTGACTTTCATTTCTATTCCTTTTGCCCATCTACCTACGTCTATGTGGGTCATTCCTACTCCTCCTTAAACCTCGAGGAGACCTTTCTTAACCCTTCTGGGACTAAGGCTCCTTTTCAGTTTCTCTTCTGTGATTCCCCTGCATCCTGTCACTCTGTGTAACAGCTTGGTTTTTGTGTTTGTTCTTTGGTTTGTGTTTTGCTTTGTTAGAGCATATTACAACTTCATTGGAGATTTATTTGGTACTGTGATTTGAATATGGTTTGAGCATGTCCTCCAAAGGCTCATGTGTGGAAGCTTGGCCCCCTGTGTGGTGCTAGAATGTTTGAAAGGTGGGACCTATTGGGCAGTGTGAAGTTACAGAGCCACCATCCTCAGAAGGGACTGATGCTGGCTTCTTGAAATGAGTTAGTTCTCTCAAGACCAGGTTGAAATCAATCAAGGTCACCCCAGTTGCTCTACCTATTCTGTATGTGACTGGTTCTCTTTGCATTTTTCTGTCACCTTGTGACACTGCCAGAGACCCTCACCAGGACACCAGCATGGTGCTGCTTCATTCTGCAACCATCAGACTCACAAACTAAATAAACCTCTCGACTTTATTACTTCGTGTGTGTGCACCAGTGTGTGCACCCGTGTGTGCTTGTGCATGTGGAGGCCAGAGATTGACATCATATGTCTTCCTCAGTCTCTTTCTACCTTGTTTGTTGAGACATAGTCTCTCACTGAACCTGGAGTTCACCGAGTAGACTGGCTGGCCAGCAAGGACCTAGAGTCCTCCTGTCTCTATCTCCCCAAAGCTAGGATTACAGGCACATATCATAGTGTCTGGCTTCTTTGATGTGGATTCTGGGACTCAAATTGAGGTCCTCATGCTTGTTCAGGAAGCACTTACCACCGAGCCATCTTCCCAATCCTAAATCTTCCTTTCTAAAATAGTTTGTTATAGTAGCACAGAATGGGCAAAGCTTTCGCTATTATTTTTTAAATGACAAAATGTAATTGTAATGTATAGAGTGAAAACTGCAAATTTCTATATTTTGGTTAGTGTACAAGTGAGTTCTATTCTGTTCTTTATGAAAAAGTTTTGTAAAGTAGTAAATATTTTATTGTCAGTTACACTCCATGTGTTACTTGATTTAGTCACTTTCCTTCATCTTATTTACAACAAAAGACCAGAAAATGTACTTTCTATTTGACATTGTATCTTTTATTTTAACTGCTACTGCAGTGAATTCCAGAAACATTGTTAAAATTTAAATTGTCTGGAGTTTAATGCAAATAAAATTGGAATGGAAAAAACTTAATCGTAAAAATACATTTACAAGTTAGTTTGTGTAACTTCCACTACTGGTAGAGAATTCAATGAGCTCAGTGCAAATTCCCTAGATAATTACTATCTCCAACAACCGTGTATGTGTACATGTTCATGTGTTTACATGTATGTGCGTGTGCGTGTGTGTACATGTGGAAGTTACAGAGGTCAGTCTCAGAGGTCAGTCTCGGAGGTGAGTCTTAGAGGTCAGTCTCAGGTATTGTCCCTTAGGATGGCTATCCACTTTTTTTTGAGGCAGAGTGTCGGACTAGCACCTGACTGGCTGGTCAGGAGGGCTCAGGGATCTGCCTGTCTCTGCCTCCCCAGTGTGGGGTCACAAGCATGTACCACAGTGTCTTACTTTTTACATGGATTCTGGGGCCAGAACTTGGGTTCTCATTTTTTTACAACAAGTACTTTATAAAATGCTTTCAACAACATTCAAAATTATTTTAATTTTTTTGTTATTGAGCATATATAAAAAATTTTCAGGAATGATATATCAGTCAATCCCTGAAAAGTAATCAGTGGGTTAAGAAAAAAAAAAAAAAAAAAAACCTAATCAAATATAATGAGAATAACCATGTGGACAGCAAGCTTGACCTGAATTTCTTTTGTGCAGAACTCAGCAAGCAACAAATGCAAGATGGACGAGGCAGGACACGGGAGAAACCCGCAGCCTCTGTGCCGTCTCTGTGCTGTCCTCAGTGTGCCCACCATCCAGGAAGCTCCTGTGCTGACTTGTCTGGGGATTGTCATCCCAGATCTGTATCTATATCATGCAGTGTCCAGGGCCCAACACAGGACAGGCCTGCAGCAGAAAATCAATGACCAATTTGCTGAATGGAAATGAGGGGTCTGCCTAGGTGGGTCTGCATAGTGCATGTGGCTGTCAGACCCCTGTCAACCTTGTTCCCAAAGGGTGGCAGACATTGCCTTGACCAGGACAGGCAGAATCTATGCTGTCAGTCATCTTATACTCCAATGAGAAGGGACAGACTTTAAAAAATAATAAATATATGAAAATGGATTGTGCTTATTTCCAATAGTGACGTTTTTGAGAAAAAGCTGAAATCCTCCCGTTCTTTCTTAATCTATTTAGGTTGCTGAAATTACATCCCTCACCTAATACCTGAAAATGTTAGGATGATGTGAGTGGCAGGAGCCCTCCCAGTGGGCGTTGGGTTAGCAGCCGGGTGTCTGCCTCTCCGCCAGGAGCCATCCATTTCTGTGCCGCAGTACAACTTCATCTCAGGTTTCTGTTAAATCTGAGTCTTTGCAAAAGTAGCAAACGTTTATGAACTCCCGCCTTGTGATGAGCTGTGTGTACAGGGTTGAAGAAGTAGCATTTCTTGCCTTATTCCTGCACAACTGGAGACAGACATTGTGGGAAACTACTTAAGCAGCTAAAAATAACTGCTTTTGAAACAATAACAAAATATCCACATACTAAATACTATTCTGAACTGTGCTGTAGAAAAACTAATGACATGGGACTGGAGAGATGGCTCAGCACTTAAAAGCACCAGCTGCTCTTGCAAAGGACCTAGGTTCAATTCCCAGCACCCACATGGCAGCTAACAACTGTCTGCAACTCCAGTTCCAGGGGATCCAACGCCCTCTTCTGATCTGCTTGGGCACTGCAAGCGTACAACACTGGTGCTCTTACATACGTGCAGGCAATACATTAATACACACAAAATAAAAACTTTTTTAAATTTATGACATGATGCACAGTCAAGCAAAGAAAGTAAATATTTGTGTCTGTGTGTGTGTGTGTGTGTGTGTGTAGGTGACATATTAATATGAACACTAATGGATGAAAGGTGATTACTTTTGTCTGTTGTAATCACTCTAGTAGTTTCTGTTTGTATTATCAATATTTTCTAACCTGAATTGTTCTTCTGATCAGGTTTTAGTACACTATACTTTTTAAGAAGCAAGAAAAGATGCTATTTACAGAATTTTGTGCTCTAGATGAGTCAATATGTCAGCTGAAGACAGAGGCGAGAATTCACCAGTGAAGGGGCCCAGCGGAGGGAGCAGGGAGCCTGTAGCCCAGAGAACAGAGGAACCCAGGAGTAGAGGAAAGGTTCCTGGAGCTCTAAGTGAAACGCAGATGACCACACAGCAATTCCAGAAAGTCCTGCTAATCCTGGCATCATGTGAGGAGGAGCCAGTTACCTGCTCCATGAGGGGATGGAAGGAACAACGGGCATAATTTAGAGGCTGTGATGAAAGTCCCCGAGACTACTCTGATTAAAACAGCAAATCCCCAGCTCTCTACCTAATCCCTTTGATGAAGGAAGAAGATTAGCACAAGTCACAGCCCTGATAACTCCTTCCATCTCTTTACATTGCATGCAAATTTTCCCGCATCTCCCTGGAGACCCCAGGGTAGCTGCCTGTCATTGCTCTCCCACTAATTCGAAACTATAATAAGAAAGTAAACACTGCTGATTCAGTAATAACCCAAATAATGGAGCAGCCTGCCTCCCGCTCCCAGGTTCCTCTATCCCTTCAATAAATAGCTTGCATGACTTGAAAGGATGAATGATGGGGATATTATATGGCCTTGATGTCATGCAGTTTTCATTACATTAAAACAATCACGTCTGCACTGAGAAACATCATTTGGTCCAGAAATCCTTTGGACTCCTGTGGGCATGGATGGAGACTTTACAAATTTAAATGATTCTCTTTCAGGACATAAAGACATCCAGGTTTCTTTGCCCACAATGGAGGTCTTAAGGTACAGCCATAGGAGGGAGACAACCTGAACAGAGGTGCCTTGGTGAGACCATCCCATCTCCATCCCTTTTGTTCTATGCTATTCCACATCTGATGTTTGCAGGGCTCTAACTGTATGTGGCAAAGGAGGTTGTGGGGAATCCACATGAGAGCGAGGGCTTGAAGTTTCTCCATGCAGAATTCAGAATCAGAGGGTTATCTGATAAATCTGTCTAAGGCAAAACTTAGCAACATAAAACCCCTATTCACGTCCAAGGGTTCTTAGGTCAGAAATTCAGAAAGGCCACGGTGGCATAGGTTCCTGAATCATGATACCTGGGACCTCAGCTGGGATGACTCACAGTGGGCAGGGACATGTGTGTGAGGCTGGGGTCTCGACAGCTGAGGCTGGAGGATCGACTTCCAATGGGCTTCTTCACTCAGACTGGTACCTGGGTTGGGAAGGCTCCAGAAGGAGTTTGCTCACCTGAGACTGTCTCAGATTGAATTTTCGTGGTGACTCAGGGATCCAAGGTTGAGTCTTCACACAAATGAGGTGGGAGATGTATGGCATTAATGATCCCCTTGGAAGTAGAACACACGCACCCTCACGTGGTGCCACTCCGCCTTTCTTTGGGTACATTGTCAGTCCCAAATCACACTCAGATTCAAGGGGCAATATAAAGGTTGTCTTCTGATAAAGGTGTCTGTCAAAGAACTTGTGTCTGCATTTTAAAGCAATCACGGTTGCTCAGGTAAATCATCCTCATTTGTAGCTTGGGCATCTTTAAATCTATTCACAACTCAACCTGAGGTAATGAGCCTAGTAAACAGTACAACAGGGGTCTATCTGGGCCTCATCCAAGAGGGAGTTCCTAAGCAGCAGGAAGATATCAATAAGTTGAGTTCACCTCTAATTCACCCTGTAGGAAAACCCCGTGTACAGTGAATCCCATTCCCAGTTAACAATCAGACTGCTGTGGAATGCTAATGCAGGGGATATTGCTAATGAACACAAATAACATTTAACCAATCTTCTTTTGTGTCTTTGTAGTCAGTGTTGGGGATTGAACTCAGGACCTTATACATGCTGAGCATGCACTACCACCAGGCTATACTGCCAGGTCTCATCAATATACTTCTTTAATCTAACTCCATACTATAAACAGTAGTAGCACCTCCTAGTTCAGGAATGAACATTCAGATTCAGATTAGCCCCAGTAACCCAAATGAGGCCTTGGTTTCCAAGGCACACCTTCAGTGGAGACATCTGCCTTCCAGGATGCTGTTTCACCTGAATTGAAGTGACTGTCTCCTACCCTCCCTCAGAGTTTTGTGACACAAATCCCCTAGGTTTGGAAACCTGACAGAAGTAAAGAAGCTACTTACCATTCGATATGGCAGACAGGTGAGAATACAGATAATAACTGATGGAGGATCGATTAGACAGGAAGCCATTAATCAATGGAAGCAAGCTCTGCAGACCACTCATGAGCTCAGCCAGAAGCACTCGTTGTACTGAAATACCTCCTGGACCAGTTTTCAAACATTTTCCATGTTCTCGCTTCTCAGTGTGTGTTTGTGTTGATTTCAGTTTAACAACATCTGTTTTAGTATTTACAAGGCATAATCTACCCCCCGTTCTGCTTTCCTCTCTCCCTTCCCTTCCCCCCCTCTAATATTTTACTTGCATCACAGCTGTTCCAGCTTTTGATGTCGTCATGTGAAATGGTCATACACAGATGTGTTGGACCATATTCATAGCTACACATATGCAGCCCAAGAGCCACAGGCCAGACATAACTAGTAGGCACCAGGAAAGCATCAGTGAGTAAAACAGACAAGAAATCCCTGGTTCTCTTTGATGCTCATTAGGAAAAGAAAAATAATCTGTTGGTTATTATAATGATATTATATAATATTATATTGGTTATTAATATAATAGGCAATGTTCACAATAATCAAAATGTGGAAAGTCTATGAGAAAAGAGGACTGAATAAAAAGATTACAGACATCGGTGGGTTAGGAAGTGCTAAGTTGTATATTGAAAGAAGGAATCTCTGCAATGTCTATATTTGAGTGAAGAAGTCAAGGAAGTGAGGAACTTTTTCATGGAACTCTTAAAGGAAAGCTGTGTACCAGGCTGAGAACAGCCTTATACTGGGACAGGGTGCCTGGCATCATGACTGAACACAGAGATACCTGTGTCACCAAGGCGGAAGGAAAAAAACAGTTGAAGATGAGGTCAACGACACATGAAAGAGCCTGATCATGGATTTGGGTTTTTATTTGGGAAGAAACGAGGGGGAGATGAATTTCCATTTGTTTGTTTGTCTTAGTGACATAATGATGTAATCTGACAGATTTTCAGATGGTTACCTTGGCTGCTCTATTGAGAATGGATGGTAGGAAAGAGCAGAATAAAGGAAAGCATTTATGAGGCCATTACAGAGAGGCAGGAAAGAGAAAGTGATGCCCAAGACAGGAAGCTGTCCGTGCAGATGCAGGCAAATGGTCAGCCTCAAGATAGGCCTTAAAGATAGACAGTGCAAAATTTGTGTAGATTTGATATGGGGTGTATGAAAGAAATGGGATTAAATGGTACCCCCGAAGTTTTGGATTACTCTGAATCAGATGGGGAAAAGCAAGGAGTTCTGTTGGGGCAAGGAGTTCTGCCAGGCCCTTGAGAATCAGATTTTGTAGGGAGGAGGCAGCCAGCAGAATTTAAAGGAGATTTGCTTTGGTATCTATGTGATTCTTGAAAACTTGCTGATTTACTCAAAACGTATAGATTTACATAATAATGTCATTATTATGCTTTTCACTCAGATAAATAGAAAACAGGAGATATGGCCCAAACTCATTTTCTAGGAAATTCATTGGGTGCTCCACCCAGCACTGATGTGTGTTTCTCTCCAATGACAAAGGAATACAAGTTTCAATTGAGTTGGACTTTCTTCCCTTCCTGTTTTTGATGCTCTTTTGTGTTGTAGTTTTAAATTAGTATTTTATGTGTATGTGTGTTTTGCCTACATGTATGTAGATGTACCACATATGTGCAATGCTCATAGAGGCCAGAGGAAGGTGTGTGATACAGTGGAAGTGAAGCTACAGACAGTTGCCAACAGTCATATGAGTGCTGGGAACTGAAACTGGGACCTCTGCCAGAGTTGTAAGTGCTCTTAATCAGCGAGCCATCTCTCCAGTCCTGTGTATTGTAGTTTTTAAAGTATGCTTTAAAATTACATTTATTTATGTGCTAAAAGGAGTTTGGGGTTGTAGGTGCACACATGGAGGTCAGAGGACAGCTTTTTGGAATCAGTTCTCTTCTTCCACCACATGTGTCCCAGGGATAGAACTCAAGTTGCCAAGTTTGGCAGCAAAAGCATTTACCACTGAGCCTTCTCATCAGCCCTGTATGTTGTTGTTTTTAAATCCAGGCTGTTTACAACTCAGTGACATGACAATGTCAGTTCCACTGTGGGATATCATGATCTCCCTTTTATTGAAAGCCCATTGAGCTCTATTATTTATGATCTCGTTAATACTATATGTCGAAATACATTCACCGGGGTTCTTTGAAAGAGGGGAGATTATCATGTAAATATATGTCCTCTGTTCTTCATGTTTTGGACCCAAAGTTGCTCCACAATCAGTTCCCTTTCTTCTTTTGCCTTGTGGAAAACACACCAAGATCAACCTTATTGTGTTCAGCATTGTCTTAGTTACTTTTCTCATCGCTCCCACAAAATACCTGACAAAGCGACTTAAGGAAGAAGGGTTTTCTAGCTCACAGTCAAGTCCATCAAATGGGAAAGCATAGCAAGTGGGTTTTGAGGCAGCTGGTCACACTGCACGTGCAGTGAAGAAGCCGCGATGAATGCTTGTGCTCAGCTCACTTTCTCCTTATATTTCTTCCCTGGATGCCAGCCCAGGGAACAGTGCTGCCCACAGTTAGGGTGTGTCTTCCTGCCTAAATTTACTTAGTCTAGAAACTCCTCATGGATATACCCAGACGTTTGTGTCCTAGGTCAAGCTGGCCATTTTATTTACCATCACAAGCATTTCCTGAAGAAAGTTACACCAAGAAGTGCCCAGTCTCTTATCTCTGCTGCTGCATTTGGTCAGTTTAGAATCACATTTGATAAAAAGTCTCTGGTAGAGAGCTACACCTTACACACACCAAAAATTGTTCAAAGTTAAAAGACTCTAAAGCACAGGGGTAAGGAAGGAGCTTCCCAGAGCCTGTTCCTATAAAAGCACCGTCAATAGATGTATTGAAGATTAAATGTTTGCAAATATATTCTTGTTCCTTATTCTTTGTAATCATGGCTTCATGCAGCTTTTATTTCTTGCGATTTAAAAGGTGAACCTTTTAAAAGCTGCCTGAAGAAATAAAAGCTGCCTGAAGACTGGCCTTGTGCCAACTTAACAGGCTCACTATTAATCTCAGGACCCAGCAGAATGGGAGATGGATGACCGGGAGATACAGAGAAAAAGGACGGAGCAGTCCCCAAAATCAGGAAAACAACCAGCTAAACCGAGTGCTTTCTAATCTAATGCATTTAAGTCAGATTCAATAATGCTTGGCACTGATTTCTGTTCACCATGCCGCATGATCTCAGGGTCTGCTTACTCTACCTTGCCTCGACCAGCCCCAGAAACCACAATCAAGGCTCAGGCTTGTGTTCACCCACTCCAGTTACCTGGTGCCTCCACAACTGGGTACAGGGAAAAAGAAACTTTTGTTTTCAAAATGATTAACACATTGACTATTTCCTGAAATGCTCTTTCTCAATTTTGTGCAGATTAAATATATACATACACAAGGACACACACATACACATATGCCTAAATAACACATACACAGAGACAGAGAGAGAGACAGAGAGAGGAGGTAAACAAACCAGAATGGGTAAAGAGCTTGATCAATGCCAGTCACTCATTTAAACAAACCAGAACTAGTATCAATGCCAGTCACTCATTTAATATCATATAAATATCAGTTATTCACATTGGCTTATTGTTAATATTATCATTGGTCATTTTTCCTTCCACCAGTGAATGTTCTTTTGTTCTATACTGGTAAGCCTGAGTCTGTATATAAAAGATTTTGTGATAAAAATATTGTCAAGTAAAAATAGACTGAGTCTATTTTTTCCAGTCCCAAGGCTAGTCACTTATATGGCAATGCCTTGACAGTCCTCACAGTAAAGCACCAAGCTGCCACCAATCATGCAACCTCACTGCTCTATGATCGGGAGCAGTCAAATAGTTACTTTTAGTACTTATTTAACCTTTCAGTAACTTGAGTGAAAGAATTTACTAGTACATTTAAAGCTCCTTTGTCCTCCCCAGAAGTAACAATTAGCCTGAATTTTAGTAAATCTTGCCTTTGTTTTCTTGTTTTTATCACATGTGTACCTGTCCCTAAACAATATAGTGCTTAGTTTTAATGATTTAACTGTGTTTATTCTGTCTGGGTTCCAGTGAAATTCTTTGAAGATTTATATTCTGAATAAAATTTAGAAAAAGAATTAAAAGTGCCTATTCTGGGACATCGTTTTGTGAGGTCTCTCTGCTGTGTTGTATCGTGATCCTCGGTTCTGTAAGGCATGTTGAGACATTCAGACCTTTTCAGACAGACTTCATTTTCAACTTCTGATTGAGCTCAGTACTCTATTTTGTTGAATTACTCATGAGTTTAAAGTTATAGAGGAGGAACTGGAGAGCTGGCTCAAGGGTTAAGAGCACTAGCTACTTTTGTAGAGGACCTGGGTTTAGTTTCCAGCACCCACAGGGCAACTTACAACAGTCTATAATTCCAGTTCCAGAGGATCCTATGCCCTCTTCTGACATCTACAGGCAATACATTCATGTGTTGCATTTATATATACGCAAGCAAAACACTCATATATATAAAATAAAATAAATCTTGGGGCTGGAGGGATGGGTCAGCATTTAAGAGCACCAACTGCTCTTTCAGGGGACCTGAGTTCAATTCCAAGTACTGACATGGCATCTAACAACCATCCTAACTGCAGTTCTAGGGGATCTGATGCCTTCGTCTGACTCCATGGGCATTGCACAACATGGGTGCACCTGCATACAGGCAAGCAATACACTTATACACATAAAATAAAATTAATAAATACAGGATTATAGAGGAGTTTGGGAGACAACCGGTGATGCACTGACATTTTTTAGGCAGCACTGGGTCCCTTTGGACTTGCTTTTTGGAGTATATATCACCAAAGCCTCTCATAGCCTTTGACAAGGCTCCCGAGCTCAGCGTGCTCACAAGCACCACAGGCTTCAGGAACAGCAAGCTTCCTCCCTGTTCTATCAGCTCCTCTCCAAGGCTCGAGGGGCCATTTCACAGCATTTAGCTGTGAACACTGGAGTCCAGTCTGAGCAGGGACATCTGGCAGTTGGTCATCCCACATCTTCATTCCCACTGACTCCCCCACAGACTTGTCCTCTCCTCAAACATCAGCCTGTTCCATGCAGTACAGTAAAAAGGGAAGAAAAGAAATGAACCCACATTTCATTCCCAGGGACCAGATCTGCGTTCTTGCTATCATTTTAAAATCCAATGTACTGAGATCAAATGTGCACATAATAACACTTGTCCTTTGTATATGTACAGTTCTCGAAGTTTGGCAGAGTTCGCAGTTGCATACCACCAAGGCTGGTTTTTTTAATCCAAAGATTCAGACACTCTTTGTGGGGTCCTCAAGGAGACACCGGGGAATCTGTTTAAGGTCTCATTTGCACTTTGAGCATTATAAGTAAAGACCATGTAAGCCCAGTTCTATAGGGCCCTGAGAGGCTGAAAGGCTACTTTTCACCTGAGGAAATCATTGATAAATTGATTGTGTGGCATCTTTTGTTTTCTGTTTTTCTGGTGCTTTGATAACTGGGACCTTGATGACTCAGGAGACACTGCAACTCCCATGTCTCAAAAGGCGTCCACACTAGGGTCATCATCTGAATCCCCTCAACAATTCAGGCCTATCAGGTAATCTGAGATAGCCCCTAAAATTATTTAAACTAGCCAATCCTAAGTCTGTTCACCCTGCTTTGTCTTTCTCAGTTTGTGGAAACCACAATCCAGACTGAGGCCTATGTTCACCTCTACTCTCTCTGCCTATTGGTTGACTCTGGTGCCTCCCAGAAGGCCATGTGTGGTGTGGCATGGTCCATCTTCCTGGGATATGAGGGTAACTCTATCTTTTCCAATGGTAGCAATCTCTTCTAACTGTTGGCTCTGTCGTACCCTCATTTTCAAATAGTAGACACATGTCATGAACATTTCATAAAGCATAAGTCCAAATGACTACTTGGAGGGCTCTCAATGTCTTCTCTGATGATCTTCAGTACCAGCCAGATGACTGACACATGGGCCAATTCTAACTCTCAGTCACAGCATCATTGAAAATATTAACAGCATAGATGGGAGAGATGAGTCAGAAGTTAAGAGCACTGACTGCTCTTGCAGAGGACCTGGGTTCCTCAGCATTTATATGGTGGCTAACAACCATCCATAACTCCAGATCCAGAGGATCTGACACTCTCTTCTGACCTCTGCAGGCATTGCATGACATGGTGTACTTACATACATCCAGGGAGTACACTCATACATAAAATAAAAGGGAAATATTATCAGCTTAGAAATCATTTTGTGAAACTTATTAATTCAGCTGTCTACTGCAAATCTATCATAGTTAGGTTCATGGGTACTCCAAGAAGACTAAATCATTGTTGAAACTGTCAAGAGAGTTCAATGCAAAGTATAGTAACTATACCACCCCATGGTTCATAAAGTGTACAGTATCATTGAGTTTCTGTCCTCCTAGCTATGGTTTCATGAGTGATGGGTGAGAAGAACATAGAGGACTCCAGGCACAAGGAAGCCAGCCAGGAAGCTAACAGTATTGTGTGAAGGATGGATAGAAACTTCTCCATGAACAAGGCCTCCTCTTGCTTCTTGACTCCCTTCTTCTACTCAGTCACCTCTGTTTCTTAGTATTTACTTTGTACTTCCAGATTTTTAATTTTCTGATATTTTTATTTATTTTTATTTGATGTGTATGAGTATTTGCCTGCATGTGTGTATGCCCATGTCATGTTTGTGTACATATATGTGTACCAGTGTCATACAATACCCATGGAAACCAGAAGAGGCCATATCTCATCCCCTACAACTGGAATGACAGATGGTTGTTAGTCACCATGTGTGTGCTGGGAACTGAACTCAGATCCTCTGCAAGAGCAGCCAGTACTCTTAACCTCTAAGCCACCTCTCCAGCCCCTGGATTTTTTTTAAATAAAAGACTCTGGTATTGGCATCTCTTGGGTCATAAAATACAGAGCCTGACATATTTGCCACCCACTTCTCCTGACCAAGCAGGGATGGAATCAAACAAAACTGATTGCTGACCCAAAGACTTTCATTTCAGAGAAGGGACTGCCTGGTGGGATGTCCCAATAAGGACAAGTCAGGCAAGGTTCATCTGCTAGTCATAGCTGCCTTTTGCTGACTCTTAACTCCTCATGTTAAGACAGAAGGAAGAAGTGCCAATGATGGCTTTGTGGAGGGATGGAGCCATGGGACCAATATTATCCAATAAGCTATAGCAGCAAAGATATGCGTATGTCACTTCAAGCATATAATTGAACATTCTAGAACTACAGAATATGTAGTTAATCCAAACTGAGATGTATTGTAAGTATAAAATACACTGCACATGAAGACTTATTACTGAAAAAAATATGACGCAACTCATTAATAGTTTAAAATTGACAATTTGTTGAAATTAAAGTATTGGGAAAATAAAATACACTATTTAAATCGGTCTCATCATTTCCATTTTACCTTTCTAAGGTAAAGTTGTAATTGTATATGTGACTCGTGTTCATGGCTCAGACTGTATTTCTGTTGCACACAGTGCCTTAAAAGGTACTGTCGACTCTGATACCAGTGGTTAGGGAATGTTCCAGAGCAGGTCACTTTTGAAAGCCAGGGTTCTAGGTAAAGATAATCATGACAGAGTTCACCAGCTACCCTCAAAGGACATGTAACATGAGCAAGAAGCGAATCTTTGATTAGTCTAAGCAACTGAATAGAGTTTGCCTCCTAATCAGTCTCTTTTAACTGATGCAGGTAGAAGACAGTAGAAACCAGTGTGAATGAAGTGGGACAAGACATCTAGCAGAAAAGGGACTCAGAGGAGTAGACATTATCTATGTTATGATCTTTCTTATGATCTCTCTCTCTCTCTCTCTCTCTCTCTTTCTCTCTGTTGAAGAAGATTCTAGATGTGGCACTGTTTCCCTCCAGAGCACTTCAGAACACCCAGGTCAGGTGAGCATGTCCAGATCTCATAAGAACCTGGCATGTAGGGACAGGCTTGCTTTAGAGTGACCATGTCTCTCCTGGGCCTGTTGATATGTTTGACCTCATTCCAGACCATGGAACCATTTCTGATATTTGACATTCGGACTGACAGTCACCATGATGCCTCAGGCAACCCACACGTTTGATTAATTCAGGACTCAGGGTAATAGTACAGAAGAAACAATCCTAGGAATGTGGAGTTGAGACGAATTCAGAAGAAGGGCATAGTACAGAGTACACGTTGGAAGGACATAATACAGAGTGCACGTTGGAAGGACATGGTACAGAGTGCACGTTGGCATATGGTCCTCAGTGAACGCTGAGAAAGGGGAGATCATCAAGTGCAGTGATGAAGGAGGTATGAGCTATGCATCTGAAGATACGTGTGCCGAGAACCAGAAGCCCAGACTCCTCTACCAGCCACAACCATGACTGCTGCCTCCCTCCTTCCCTGTTTCAGTCAGTGCTATTTTGACTAGAAGTAATGGAACTTTAAAAAAATTTTTTTAGACACAAATCTACAACTTTTGAAGTAACAAAACCCTTAACAGTGGTTTAAAATTGGGGTTTACCTTTCCTACAAAACAAATATTCCAGAGATAGAAAGTTAAAGCTAGTGTAACAATTCAGCAATGTTGTTTTGTTAAGGGCTAAGGCTCTACTGCATGTCTTTCTTTCTGATCCTCTCAGAGTGATGAGTTGCCTCTGCTCATAGATAATTGCTTTGTCCACAGGTATCATATTCAACTTTAAGACAGCAAAGAGAGGGAAAGCAGAAGAGCTAACTTTAGGCCTGTTCCTAGATTGGGAAGACTGAGACAGATGCCTCCAACGTGGGGGACTGATAAATTGTAGAGAAAAAGGTATTGGAGAAGACTGAGCCTTTTTCAGAATCCATGAACCTTGACTTAGGGCCTCATCAGCTTGGAAGAAGGAAGTACTTTTAAAAAAAGATTTCATTTACTTTTATTTTATGTATATAAGTGGTTTGCCTGCATGTAAGTGTATCACATGTGTGCTTGGTGCCCATAGAGATCAGAAGAGGGCATCAGATCTCCTAGAACTGGAGTTAAGGATGGTTGTTAACCACCATGTGCATGTTGAACTTTGGTCCTTGGGAAAAGCAATAAGTGCTGTTAACTGTTGAGCCATCTCTCCATTCCAGAATTACTTAAAAAATTTTTTTTATTATTTTTGTGTATATGTGTGCATTGCCCTTAGCGTGTGACTGCACCCATGCCATGCAATGCCCTCAGAGGACAGAAGAGGACACAGGATCCCCTGGAACTGAGAATTACTTTTTAAAGACCTTGTTTCTGCCCAAAGGCATATCCTTTTTCAATATGCACAAAAGCCTTTGTTTGTGTGAGAGGCATTGTGTCTCATAGTCTTGGTTGGAGGGCCTGTGCTTCATACTCCTCCAGGGACGGCCTTAGCCAGTTGAAGTGGTTGCTGACAGTTTGGAAAACTGCCTCCACTGCAACAGTGCATAGATCACCGTTGGTCTCCCGGGGCTGTTCCCAGCCCTGTGCTAGCCCAGTCCGCATCTCTTCCCTCTTCCATCACCATACCAGCAGCACCATTCAGACCCACAACAGACTTTAATCCTATACTGTGACAATTGATCGGCAATTCATCCTTACCAAATCTGAGCAGAGAGTGACAAATCATGTTAATAGACCACTATGGAAACGTCAGGAGTTTTCCTAGAGTTCAGCCTCCTGAGGCTGACGATGAGTTCCTCCATTCTGGGGGTAGCGTGCCTGTCTCCCTACCATCCTATTTCCTGTTCTGCAGCCAGCCAGTGCTATGGTCCACCAGCTGCTGCTCTGAGGGAAGCTGTGTCCTCCAGTTCAGCAAACACAACTCGCACAAGCATGTTTGTGGCTGAATCAATTGCCCTGCAGCCAAAAGAGCTGGTGCTAATTTAATGTTCTCGTCTCATCAGCTGAAATGTTTTTATTTTTGGAGGGAATTGGCTAGCTATAATTATTATTGATCTCCGTGACAGCAATCAGAGAAAGCTTTCATATGTCCTCCAACAGGCAGGGCCAGAACTAGAGGTGGTGTCCTGTTGTTTTCGGCCAATCATAGCTTCTTCTTCACCTCAATTGATTTTATAGCTGACTTGCCACTTAAAGGACAAAATTAAGTTCTACATAGAGAATTTGGATGTCCTAATCCCCAAGCCCTGTCAGTATTTATAGAATAGTCACTGGGTCCTGGCCATGTCCTCTTAGAGAACGCCTTACCTGACTTGCAACAGATGGATGTTAATGGGATATTTATTTACAGAGCAAAATTAAATTGGAGCTGCATTTTAATGCACAATTTACATAATCAGCTTTGTTCTGAACTGATGAGCTGTTTTCAATAGCACTTGGGACCTTTCTGTCACAGCTGTCTCAAAGCGGCAGCCCCTAAGAATGGAGATTAAACAATTTCCTAAAGCTAGCAGTCTTGATGAAGCTCTATTATCCCATCCTGGAGACCTCAGAATTTCTCTAGACATTGGCATGGGATCAAAGATTCATGTTAGTTTCTTGCTATATTTTGGGATCAAAAAAAAAGATGTTCAATTTGCAGTGGGAAACCATTACAGTCGCGGGTAATCTCCATGCTCACCCTCGCTTCTGTAAAATGTACGAGTTTTCTGAATTGATAACGCCTTATGCTTCTCACACTTGTGTTTACTAATGTGCCATGCTGTGTGCCTCGTGAGCCTAGAGGGAATTTTTCTGATGATGGATTTTGTTGTAATGCCTTGTGCATAAGACTGTGGTCGGGAGGGAGAGTGGATCACAGGTAAGGGCCTCCAAGTCTGGAGGCCAGAAGGAGAAAACACTCCAGAAGAGGGCAGAGTAGGCAAAAGTAGATCTTTAAAAAGCTATTTTTTTTGTAAAGTATTGCCTTTTCTGCCCTGTGCCAGAGCACAGAGCACTGAATGGCCAAACACTATCAGCCTTCCAGTCTCCTTGAAGTTGACCAACTCAGTGATGGGCAGCATTTTTTTCTGCGAAAAGTCCTAACAACGAACACTTGCTAAAATTTCAAGTTCTGTAAGTTTGCCTGGTTTCATGTTCCCTGCATCCTTAAGAGATAATAACTATGACTGTGTCCCCATCCTTTGCAGACCAAAGACTGAGTCCTAAAGAAAAAAAAATAACTAGCCCCAAGCTCCCTAGATAATTAAACGGAATAACCAGAACTTGAACCCAGTTTATCTGGCTCTAGAACAGAAAGCACAGAGGCACCGATCTACGTGAAATCTCACAGAGCTAACACTGTAGGACGTTTTATTAGCAGACCTGAGGCTCCCATTTATTAATAGAATAAAGAATGCTTAAAATGAGATTTCCATTCCTTAGAGATATAATTGCTAACTTACACATCAAGTCCTTAAAAGGAAAACTGATCTATATGATGTATTCCTCTAGTCATTCACTTATTCTTTGCAAAAAGATGTGTTCCAAAGTCTGCTATAGTTAAAATATAAACTAGAGATCAAATCCATTTCCCACAGAAAGCTCTGTACACATTGGATCTCAACAAACTGAGGATTTTGTGACACCTTGTCTAAATAAGACATAATCCTAACATAGTAGCTTATTTACATAAACTATATTCCTAAAACCTACTGAAGTCATTAGAGACAGTCACTGCAATAGCGGAAACATTTAAGTGGGACTTAGACATCTAAAAACTATCATTCAGCAAGTGTGTGATTTTTGGCTCATGGGCTTGTTTCTTGATGGTCTAAAAGACTACTGATGTTTATAATTAAAGGCCACTCCATTCCATAACACTCTCGTTCTGGGAAGATCCATAAACAAATACACTAAAACAAGACCGAGTGATCTCTAGATTCAGTACTTAGCTCATCATCGTGACAGAACACCTGACAGGAGCAGCTTGGGAGGGAAAGGCTGGTTTGGGCTCATGACTTCATTATATCATGGCTGGGAAGAGATGGAAGTGGGAGCATGAGCCCTGCAGGAGCGTGAGGCAACTGATCACATCATGGTTACTGGGAAGCAGAATTCGGGACAGGGAAGGAGATGGAGATAGTAAGTCCTGAGTGGCCATTTCCTGTGACCTACTTCCTCCAGATAAGCTCTACCTCCTCAAGGTTCTACAGCCTCCTCAAAAGGCACTATCCACCGGGGAACAAGGTTTGAAACATGAGCCAATGGGGGGCATTTCAGAGTCAAGCTGTAACAGTATCCCAAAAGGTGAGTGTACATTTACACGAGGCATATTTAGGGCCAATCAAATTCAGCCTCAGTCATCCCTCAGGGGTCTTTCGATGGGTTCAGGAGGATGGAGGCCCATGGTCTTCAACTCAGTGTTGTGCAGATCTGTAGCCTTAGTGCCCCCACACCAAAGCAGTGCGGCCTTGTTGCTTTACTAAAACTGGCCTCATTTCTCCCCTCCCCCCAGATCTTCCTGTAGCTTTGTGCTAGTGAGCACTAAATGTTCAAGTGACCTTTCTTGAGCTTTTTTACTTTTCCATAGGGACTGTCTAGGGATACTAGGCATCAATTTCAATATGTTTCAAAATGGCTATAATTTCACTCTAAGACAGAAAGCTGAGAAAGAGATGACCATGAAAGCAGGTAAAAAGATGCCCCCACAAAAGATATGCTGATGCTGTACCATGGGGCCTATAGAAGTGACCTTATTTGAAAACTGGTCTTTGTATTTATAATTAACTTAGGCTCCCAGGATGAGAGTATCTCCATTTAACCAAGCAGACCCAAATCTAATAAGTATCCTTAAAAGAAACAGAAGAGGAGACAGCATAGCTGAAAAGGCCATGGAAAGATGGAGAGATTTCGATGACAGAGCGCGTCTGAAGCTACCTGATACTGGGAAATAAAGGAGGTTCTCCCCCCTCACCTGGGAGAGGGACCAGCTCTGTGGACAACCTGATTTCGGACATACAGCCCCAACCCATGAGAATAAAATGCAATTGTTTTAAGTCACTGGTTAAAGTGACCCTGGGACACTAACAGTTACATTCATGAGGTCATTGGTTACAGTGACCCTGGGACACTAACAGTTACATTCATGAGGAGTCGTTCTATACCCACATAGGTCCCTTTTTACCATCACAATGACATGGAGAAAGAGTCTGAGTCTCCCACTTTGGCTTTTCAGAGAAAGGACTTACAGCATCACAGATATGTGAAGCCCGGCTCATGATTTCATGACAGGAGAGCTGACTGTCCCCCAAGTCACAGCCAGTGTTCTCTAGAGCAGTCTGCGTACCAGTCCCGAGTACCTACACGGGAAGAAGGTGGGGAGCAAAAAAAGACATTCTTAAGACCCCAGCTTGGAAGAGGAAAGCACAGAAGAATAAAATGTAGAGTGCCAGGACAGTCTCAAAAGAGAGAAACAATGTCTCCAACAGCAAAAGGTTTAACAGTTGGAATCAAGAACAATGGAATTAAAATGAAAAAAAAAAGAAATAAACAAATGTGTGCCTGCAAGATGACTTCTATAGTTAGAGGAAAGAAGACTTGTCACTCAGAACAGTTAAGCTAAGTTAGTCTGCAGGACACACAGAAGCAAAATGGGTCACCATTTTGAAAACAAAACAGTATTTAGTATAGAAGTTCCCTCTTCTTAAAAACAAAATAAAACAAAAACAAAAACAAAGCCTCATTTGATTTTTGTGGGACTGAATTTTCCTGGAAGTTGCTAAATTGTCTATTTCTTTCTATGAACCCAGAGTTTTTTTTAAAACATTGGGTTTTCCGAGGAATACGTAGTCAGGGTTAGCCTAATATACTCTGCCTGCAGGACGGTCAAGTTATTCTACAGAGATTTTAGCAGATTCCAGTTTCTGACTTCCGGAACTCAGGGATCACCTAGGTGCCCCTAGAGGTCTTGTGCGGATGGGGCTGAGGGCACCACGGGATGCCTGTGCTGCGCCTGTCTCCAGCCCCTGCCGCATTTCCCTCAGCTCCACCAGGTCCATAAAGCAGAGAAAATCATCCTGAGGACCACCAATGGTGGCCGGGAAGGGCCCATCCCAACGGAGTGCCTCCCCAGTTGCTTCAGAACACACCATCTGTAAAGCAGAGGAGTGGAAATCGGCCTGCCCAGGTGTATGATTTGTCTTCCTTGGTGTCATAGCTTCTTTTCCTAATGCTGTGATAAAATACGCTGACTGTTAGAGTCTGAGAATTGGGAACAAACCCCAGAACTCCACTTTGATGCAAAAAGGAAAATTTATTTATATAATTTGGCAAACAAAGCAAATCAAGCAGTTAGCCGGGCTGCAGTCCCTAAAGCCAGATTGAGGAACTGCACGCACTGTCCAAGGTGCAGCCCACTTTTAAAAGTTCCACAGCTGCGGGGCTCTGCTGGCCCCTTGGAATTGGTTGGTCCAAATCTGTCTGTCCCTCGGGGATTATTTGTATTGGACAACTCAGACCTCATCGTCCCTGGGGTCTTGATTTGGCACCAAAATGCGTGCTGAAGTGTTAGCACTCAGAATGTAGCAGGGCGGGCTGAGGTGATTAAAACTTACGAAGTCTGAGTTTGCTTTATCCCTACACTGACAAAAGCAATTTAAGGGAGAAAAGTTTATTCTACTTCACAGTTCAAAGGTGTCTGTAGTCCATCAAGGTGGGACTGTCAAGGCAGCTGGAACTTGAAGTAGCTGGTCACATTGTATCCACAATCAGGAAGCAGAGGAGGACGAATGCCTTGCTCAGCTCACTTTCCCCACATACACAGTCCAGGATCCCAGCCAAAGAATAGTGCTACCCACAGCAGGTGAGTCTTCCCACCTCAGTGAATGAAATCAAGATAACCTCCTACCAGCAGGCCCAGAGGCCCACCTCTCAGGTGATTGCAGCTCCTGTTAAGTTGACAATTAACACTAACCGTTATCAGGCATCAGTTGTTACCAAGGTTCTGCATAAGCCTCTTTACTGGATGAACAATCCCATCAGCAGAGATTAGTTTCCTCTTCTCTTCTGCTTGTCCATGTCATCTGTAGTAGTAGAAAAGAAACACACAAAAAGGAAATGATGTAGGGACTTTCTACTACAAGGTTTCTATCTCCAGTACATCCTGTAGAAGAGGTGAGGAGCCATTTGACCTTTAATTGTGTTTCCAAGATGAATAAGTTCTTTCCATTTAAAATGTTGCCTTGGGCCCTGTCCACCTTTCAAAACCCAGCCTGTGCGTCTGTCTCGGTCTTGGACCTATCTCTTACTTTGTCCTCAGCTGCTCCGAAGCCCTTGACTATGAAGTCTTCCTGTCAAATGAAACCTCTCCCTTCTTCATATTTACATCTCTTTCTCTTCATTCGTGTACCACTTCCTATATTACACAGGAGCCTTTTGGCTTCCTACTTCTGGTTTCTAATCCAGCACATGAGGACATTCAGAAGTCATCGATCTTAACCTCATAGGAGAAAAAATTTCTTTAAAACTGAAAATCAACTATTCTTTTTGGACCTACCAGAAAATTGAAGTTAGCTGACCATAGGATCAAAAACCAAGGAGACAAACTAGAACAGACAATTACAACTTTTAGAATAGAAACTTCCTCCGGAACCAGTCTGGGGAATGAAAATCTGCATTTTAATTAACAAATAGCTGTGGGTTTAGAGCGGACAGTTCTAAGAGTTAATAGAACTCCCATGCTACTGTGAGTTTTAACTTCAGAAAACCCACGAGGTATTCACAAAGAAAGTCTGAGAAAAATGCCCTGGTACCTAGTCATTTTTAAAGATGTCAGAGAACATGCTATTGGTTCTGTTGTTGCTGCCTTCCTCTTTTTTTTTTTTTTTTTTTTGAGATAAGATGCTACTATATAGCCAGACTGGTCTCTAACTCACTATGTAGCTCAGGCTAGCCTCAAATTCATCATCTTCCTGCCTCAGCCTCCCTAGTGCTAGGATTACAGCTGAGGGACATCTCATCCAATTCACTGCATTCTTATTAACAAGAAACGATTTCACTAAGCCCTAACCTGCTGGGAGTTTTACCAGAGACTAACTTAACCTAAAAGGAGAAAAATATTGTCTCCAACTCCAGCTCTCTCTAGCCACCGTTTCCTACCCAGTGACTGGGAGGAGGTACAATGAAGCACTTTTGAAGGTGACATCCCAGGAGCAAAGGCCACTAAAGGCGAAGATTTTATGAGGATGGAACACTTTGCTTTGCTCACCTCCCATCACACAGATTAATCAGGAGGAAAACTAGAGAACCGCACAGCCGCAGTTATCGGAATGGTGATGTCCCCTCAAACGCGTGTGTCCGAATCCAGCACCAGTGTGCTAATGTTAAGAAGCTGGTCTGAGGTGACGGTGCAGTTGGTAAAGTGCTCATCCCACAAGCACGAGGACCTGATTTTGGATCCCCACCACCTACATAAAAAACTGGGTGTAGCATTGTATACCTGTTATCCCAAAGCTGGGGAAGCGGCCACAAGAGGGTCCCAGGGCTTACTGGCCAGTCAATCCAGCCAAACTGGTGAGTTCTGGGTTCCATGAAATATGCTGTTTGAAAACAGAAGATGGATAGCAATCAAGGAAGGCTCTGGATAGTGACCTCAGTTCTGGAGATGCATGCACACACACCTGTGTGCACACACGTATATACACACACACACACACACACACACACACACACACACACACAAGAAGCAGGGCTTTGGAGAGAAGTCATGATTAGTTTCAGAAATGAGTGAAGGGAGTTGCTTTGACCCTTTCCATAAGGGACTGCAATAGGAAAATACTATCTTCAAAGCAGAAAGCAGTCTCACCACACAACCACCTGCCAGTGCCTAACCTTAGGCTTCCCACTCTCTAAAAATGTGAACAATACATTTCTGTTATTTACAAGCTCCTATAAAGTATTCTTTATAGTGGCCTGAACATGATATAACAACATCTCAGATCTTAATTAAGAAGTCTCAAAGAAGCCTCTCCTGACAGTGCTATCTGAAATTGTCACATGCACCCTGGTAGCTCATTTCCTATAGCTTTCTGGTTAACATTGCCTAAGATTACTTTGCTTATGTAATTACTTGTTTATCATTTGTCTGCTTTATTAGAATTTAAACTCCATGTCTGCCTTGTACTTCAACGCACATAATAAAGCCCAAACCATGTTTAGATTGTGTTAAATACATGGTGAATTACTGAATAATCAAATAAATGAAAACACACTGGTATAGATCTCATATGCAGGTCATTTTCTTCGTGTTGGCTAGTGTGAAGGCACTATTTTCATTTGCCTTACATGTATGTATTTGTGTACTATGTAGATATATGTATATATATACACTATATATAACTATAGACTATATATAGCTATACTCTACACATAATAACTATATATAGTTCAATAATACTTTAGGTCCTTCTAAGGAATGGTGATATTGGCATGTGTCCATGTATAAACAACAGTAGTTCTGTATTGAAAGATGTCAGTCAACGTCACTGTGTAATGTATGTCAGGCATACATTCAGGAAGAAAACCAGAATTTTGATAGCTTTGGATAATAATCAGTGTTTCAATAAGATTTGTGGTCACCTTCCCACTCTATCTTTTTGTTTTATCATCGTGCCTCATTCAATTTACTCTGTTTTACAGTGTTCCCACTGGTACATCGCAGTATTTCAGTTTGGGGATCAGTTTTGGATATTGACATTCATTAATGATGGAGAATAATTAGCTAGTTTGAATGTCAGAAAATCCCTAGAGTCCCTGAAATCAGACAGATGAGTTAAGCTGTAATGATCACATCTTCCCTTCCTATAGTGTGTGACTGTTCATTTTATATGTCAAATTGACTGGGCCATGGAGTTCCCAGGTAGCTGATAAAACATGATTTCTGAGTATGTCTGTGACAGTATGTCTTCAAGAGAGCAACATGAGGAAACAGGAACACCGTCAGTGCCGCAAGGGTCTGGACCGTGATGCCAAACAGAACAAAGGTGGGGGAGGGCGAGCACCTTCTGCCTGATCTTGGCATGCATCTTCTGTCCCTCCCCACCTCTCAGCTGCTTCTCTTGATTCGCAGCACCAGTGTTCTTCATTCTCCAGCTTGCAGATAGCAGATTCTCAGCGTTCATAATCCCATGAACCAGTTCCTGCTCCTGAGCACAGAGCCCCAGCAAAAGCTTCTATGGTCATTGGGTTCCAAATAAGATTTCCAAGAGGTCCGTGTCCTCCAACATTGTGTGTGTGTGTGTGTGTGTGTGTACATGTGTGTGTGCGTATTCAAGATCAAAATGTTAGATTTTTATACACAAAAACAGTTGGCAGTGACATTTTCTAATATTGATTCTGTACTAACCTAGTTATACACTTAGGATCTTGGAAGTGTTTATTTGCTACCAAATAATAGTTTACAAGCTCTAACAAGTCACATAGTTCTAGATCCTCAGGGATATGGAGGTGATGATAGAAGTCATCTCACATGCTGACAGTAGATGGAATCCTTTCTCATACACTAATTCTCACTTCTGTGTCTCTCTACTTGGGGTGACAAGCTTCTTTTCAACTGTGATGTTAAAGACAGTGAAGACTTCTGAGAACCGAAGAATTTTTCACTGTCTATATCCTTTAAAAAATTTTAAAGATGTATTTATTTTTATTTGATGTATAAGTATTTTGCCTGCATTTGTCCATTGCAGTCCCTGTGGAAGCCAGGAGAGGGAATCAGATCCCCTGGAATTGGAGTTACAGGTGGTTGTGAGTCAACTACGTGGGTCCTGGGAACCAAACCTGGGTCCTCAGCAAGTTCTCTTAACCAATGAGCCACCTGTCCAGCCCCCATGTCTATTTATGATATTCATTTCTGGTGCCAATTTATATAAGAGGCTGTGAGCAAAGAATGTGAAAGCATTGGGCTTTTAGCTAAATTTCTATAAAATACATAATTATCATAGCTGTCTTCCAACCTTTCCCCTGAGTTTCAAATTTACTGGGTACCTAATATATACCAGGCATGATACTAGGTAGTAAATAATTAACTTTGTGTACAAGGAACTCTTAGGCTGGAAGGAAAGACAGACTCATAACCAAACTACTTCATGGTAATAGAGTTAGGGATCAGGTAGCATACTTAACCCTAACATAATCCTAACCCTAATACTAATCCTAAACCTAAAGCTTAATCCTGACCCCAGATCCCTACCTACCCTTAAACCAAACTCCCTAATCCTAACCCTAACAAAATTAATCCTAACCTTACACACTAATCTTAAACCCTAACCCTAACTCCTTAAACCTAATCCTAACTCCCTAACACTAACTCTAATCCTAAACTCTAACCCTAAGATTAAGATTTCAAACACATGCTTGCCATGGTGGCACACACCTTTAATTCCAGCACTTGGGAGGCAGGCCTGGTCTGCAATAGTGAGTTCCAGGCCAGTTGGGGCTACAGGGAGACGCTGTCTCAGACAAACATGCAGTGAATGATGCCCGTCTGTGTGGAAGGCAAGAGGGGTGAGTCAGTGAGGCAGCTTACAGCTTGGCCACTCTTTGAGCTAAAGAAATCAATGTGCCTCCACAACTGTAATCGAACCCAACGTACTAGTGAGAAAGCCCACTAAAAGAAATAAAGAATCATTAAATGCTTTCAAGGAGGGTTGTGACAGAGCCAGGACTTTAAATTGTTCACCTGGCT
Source organism: Eospalax fontanierii (assembly GCA_035773235.1). Lineage (NCBI taxonomy): Eukaryota > Metazoa > Chordata > Mammalia > Rodentia > Spalacidae > Eospalax > Eospalax fontanierii. Next base: position 83,434,867 of record CM069524.1, read on the forward strand.
GCAGGGTGAAAAAATGGATTTACTTAGCATTTGACCGTGATTGTTTAGGCAACAGCAGAGGAGGACTTAACTGGGTCAGTGATCTGACTGATAAAGAGAAAAGGAAAAGCTGAAGAAACGCAGAGGGGTTGGGGATGTGGCTCACTTGCTAGAGTGCTTGTTTGGCACAAGTGAAGCGCTGGGTTCAACCCACACTGCTACATAAACTGGGCATGGTGGCACACACCTGTACTCAATTCCAGCACTCATCCTGGCACAGTCTCAGCCCGCAGAAGAAGGCGGCAAGAGGGTCAGGAGTTCAAGATCAACCTCAGCCACATAGTGAGTTTGAGTACACAGAGCAGCTCCTGCCCTCAAGAAGTGGAATGTATCTCACATCTCTTGAATTTCAGTGGCTTCTTGACTTGCTTCACCTGTAGAATGTAGTCAATAGAAGCAACCAGTTCCAAGCCCAGGCTTATGAGGGCTCACCTGGTGTTTCTTTGGTTCTCTTAGACCTTTGCCTAAGCCTGGGGTAACTTGGTAAAGGAAGAGAAAACTTGTGGAAGAGAACCAAGGGTCTCTAACAGTCGGTCAACTGCTAGAAGCAGAGCCACCTAGTGACCTGCTCGCTGATCTAGTGACCTTAGGGAGTCCAGCTAAGACCAGATTTCCCAGGTAAGCCCAGTCTAATTGCCCAAACTGCAGACTTGTTAGCTAAATAAATGGGTGTCCCAAGTTGCTCTGTTTAGAATGGGCTCATGGCATAGCAAAGTAACTGATGTGGGAGGACACTGCCATTTTTTGTCTTTTCGAGTCAGCCTGAACCTTGTGCATGCTGCCACCATCGCTGAAAATTCACATGAGCAAAAGTTACCAGCAGCCTGAAAGCCTCTGTTTTCTTACGTTCATGTACCAACCCTGGCTCTTCCAATCTTTCTGCCCCTTCGTCTGAACATTGTGCATGTGTAATGAAGGGGCAGAAAGACAAAAACCCAGCACAGAATGAAGGAAATTGGCAGCAGGCCCCAGCCCTAGCCTAGGAACCATTGGTAACTGGTTACTGCTAGGTGAGAGGGAATAGCTCTTATTTAAGATCTCTAGATAGGCTGACTGGACTCTGGTGGATGAGCCCTCTCTTCAGCCCCACTGGTGTCTCTTCTCTTAAGGGCACAAGTTCCATCAGGAGGGAGCTGCCTGTGTGAGCTGTGACCCAAATATGTGAAAGAACCACTTAGGGGAGGAAAGACCATTTGGGCTCATGTTTTTAGAGGCTTCTGTCCATCCCATCATGGAACACATGGAAGGACAGAGAAGCGCGCATCACTGCAGACTAGTAGGTAGGCACAGAAAGGGGGCTACAGGCACTTAACCGGCTTTCTCCCCATGCCCTGGTTTTTGTGGTTGTTGTTTGTTTGTTTGTTCTTTTTTAGGTCCAGCGCCATTTACATTCGGGGCAGATCTTTCCCCTCAGTTAATTCTTTCTGGAAATTACCCTCAAAGACATACCCAGAAATGGGCTTTACTAGTCTTATAGGCCATTCTCAATTCAATGACGTTTACAGTCTAGATCAACCAGGATAGACAACTTCCTTAGCTCTTCACAGATATAAAGAGTGTATATAAAGGATTATATATTCTGTTGTATAAATGTGTAATGATTTAACCAGTCACCTAACCAGCGGATTAGGTGATTATTAATCCAGTCAAGTCTACAGTGGTGACCAACCATTACACCACACTTATGACCTCATCTAAACCTGATTATCTCTCAAAAGCCTCATATGCACGGGGAGCATGGGCATCAACGTGGAAATGTGGGGTGCCACAATCAGCCCCAGGACCATCCTTTCTTCCCCAAGTATGTCTTCTTCAGAGCTCCTTCCTAGAAGGAAAAAAACCTCTGTGCTCTCTAGATTACATGAGTCCAGGAGTGACACCTGGGCTTATCTGACTTCTGTCCAATAGGGATCCTGAGAAGCAATGGTAAGGTAACTGATTTCAGAAGTTCAGAAGACCAGAAAGTGACATTTACACTTAAGTCAGAGACCTACATTAAAGCTTTAGTGGAAAGACAAGGGCAAAGAGTGATGAATCTTTAGGAAGGAAAAACCATGACTTTATTTGCAAGTTTAAGAAAACCAATCCAGTTACAACACAGAGAACAGTGAAGAATAACCCTGGAGAAAGGTCAGTTCATAGCTGCAGCAGTCACCAGACAGACATGGGTGCTCAGAACTGATCTGGCCAGTGTGAACAGGGAGAAGGGTTCTAGAGCTGTCTAGGGTTACTTGGGAGATAGTTACCTGGTGACTGCATAAACGAACAGAGAATGAAAAAGGGGATCACCCCAAAACAGCCTACAGAAAGTAACTGATAACCAAGAAATGGTCTTCTAGTCCACAAGGCATCCCTGAGCGGCAACTGAAACTGATCCATTTCCAAAAACTGGTTTGGATTTCCTGTTTCCAGGCACAGTAGTTCCCAAAGAACTATCTGCAAAGAATAAAAGCAGGCCTACGGAGAAAATATCATAAATTAGACCATTACTTGTCTTGACAGTTTAAAGAATAATCTATCACCTGCTCCTAACTTTGTTCTTGGTTACAAAGGCCATTGTTTGAATGAACAAAGAAAGAAGAGAACTGATAAGAACCCAGGTTGGAGAAGACCTGCATGTAAATGAAGGGGTTGACAACCCTAAGAACAAGATTTCTACCTGTTACAAAATACAGAGTCCAACTGAGAGGCTCCAAAGTATGAATGGAAATCAAGCCAGATCCCAGCAGTGTCCCTTGGCATACCCACAATACAAGAAAATGACCTTGCGTCTCAGTGAGTCATTTTCCATCTGACAATCAGAAACTCAACTCCGTGAACAATTAACAGATGATAACCACGAAGGGCTTAGGGGTCCCCAAATTCTCCCCTGTCACACACTTTATCGCAGCTGTCTCTCCTCTCAGCCATTTTCCATGGGAACAATGTAACACTGGGCTCAGGTAAAAGCACTGACTCCAAAAGGACAGAAGTCACTCTGATTTATGGAAATTCTGGAGTAAAGAGTTCAAGAATGGAACTGGATCATTAAGGACTTTCCTCAGAGTCTTTTTGATACTGATTCCTATTGTTGACCCTTTGCAATGCTCAGGATAACTCTTATGATTTAAATGGGACTTGAATGTTTACCCAAAGGATTCATGGCTGTAAGTTTGGTATCCAGTGTGGCAACATTGAGTTTATGAGGCCTTTAAAAGATGGGACTTTGGACACTAAGCAAGGCATGTACATGATGTACAGGTAAGGACAAACGTGTGTGTATCTATATACTTTATATATATATATATATATATATATATATATATGATATTTAATCCCTGTAAAAAAAGGAAATTTATGGGACTCAGAAGTAGCCTACAGGAAGTCATGATTACCTATACAGAACAGTATTTAAACTCCTTCCCATGGGATATAGAAAGGAGAATGAAAACATCCAAATAAAACTTGATGGATTAATCTTGATCAAAGATACTACATTTATATAGATACTTCTGAACCCAATTCTTAAACATAATGATCCAAATAAGCTTACAGTGACCCTAATATGCATTTTTAATGAGTATCTTGGGTTATTTGGATGTAGATGACCTCCTGATTACATTTTTCCATTTATTTCTGATCTTTTGTTGAATTTTTTTGAATTTCATACAACATATTCTGACCCTATTTAGAGCCCCTCCCTCTCCTCTGCACCCCTCCCTACCACCCCTAATACCCTCGCCCAATTTCACGTACTCTAACACTGTACGGTCAAATTTGTGTTCCTAAATGCCTTCAACCACTAGACTCTGGTCAACCTACCAAGAGTCAGTACGAGACTGATTCTCCCCTCCCAACAGCCATGGATTGCCAATTGTTCCTCAGGTTGGGTTGGAATTTCTTACCCGCTTCCCCATGGCTATGCTGGTATTTTGTCTGTTGAGCTTATGTGGTACTTGTGCATGTTGTCACCTTTGCTGTGAGTCCATATGAGTAACAGACCAGCTATCTGGAAAACTGTTTCCTTGTAGCCATCCACCTCCTCTGGCTCTTAAAATCTTTCCATCCTCTCTTCTGCAATGATCCCTGAGTCTCAGGAAGCAGAAGTTTGACAGAGGTGGCCTATTTAGGGATGAGCACTCTGTAGCCTCTTGCTCTCTGCACATTGGCCAGTTGTGGTTCTCTGTGTTAATCACTATCTGCTACATAAGTAAGCTTCTCTGCTGGAAGTTTAGAGATACATTAATCCAGGGGTATAACAAATAAGTCAGTTTAATGCTATATTTAGCAGAAAAATAGTATTAGACTCTCCCCTATGTCCTGTGACCTGTCTAGCCTGTCAAATGCCAGGTATGGACTCCAGTTATGAAGTGGACCTTAACTCTAATTAGAAAGTGGTTTATGTCACTGTCACACCAATGGGCAGATCTTGCCAGGCTAGTTGTTATTGATCTTTTTTTTTTTTTTCCTGTCAGGGTCTCCCTAATTCCAGCCCACCTGGAAGTCACTTTGAAAAGTAGACTGTCCTCAGTCTCACAGAGATCCACCCGCCTCTGTCTCCTGAGCGCTGGAATGAAAGGCATGTGCCACTATACCTGACATCCAGTTGTTATTGTAGCTCATAGGATTCACAGCTGGGTAAGGCTGATGATTTTTTTCAGGTGACATGCATAGCACCTTCTAGTACTAGGAAAGCTAACCAGTAGAGAAGAGGCTCTGAAGTCAGCACCAGCTTGATTTCTCCTGTGTTCCACAGCTCATGTTAGTGTCTTCAGCAATACGGTCTTACTATGAAGTTCTGGTGGGTAATCAAGAGCAAGCTTATCGTTTGAGGACTTGTTGAACCTCTTGTCAACAGCTTCAAAAGAGAGATTTCATTCCTGAATTGGGCTTTTACTTTGATAACCTGTGGTGTAGAGTAGGGGCACTGTCCTCCTATTATAAGGCAAATCTTTTTAATCTTTTTATAATGTATATGTATATAGTTTAGGAAGCTTCTATAGTAGGTTTTGGTTTCCATATAGCTTTTTGTAAAGGCCTTTAGTGTTAGACAAACTCCTATATTAACACGCCCTAAAAGTGCTGTGTCCTTGTGTTTTAGGTAAGCATGGAGAAACTGCGCATGTCTAGAGGCATTCCTGTCTGCTATCTTTATGGCACAAACTCAGCATGCCCAAATGTGTCCCCATCCACCATTTTAACTTATTGTACATATGCTTCAAAATCTTGAGCTAAGCATGCTCAGACGTATCATCTATATTTCCTTCTTAAACTATAACCTTAAATTCAGGGTGCTCAGGAATGTGCCTGTCCCTAAAGTGCTTTCCCATATGAGCAAGCACTGGCTTCCAGGAAAATAGCCCCACGCTTTCTTCATTCAAGAAGGTTGTTTTGGAAATAATCTCTGTATTCCCCTTACTGGCTGCAGCTAATCTTTCGCTACTTTAAAAAAATTCCTAGCCAGGCTTGTTTGGGGCTTGGTTTTATGAACACATCTTTGGTCATATCACATACCATGAGGTCCTTATTGGGGATCCTTTGGAGAGATCCAGTTCTTGTTGGGACCCTCTGGTTAGTTCTCTAGAGAGGGCTGTTATAAAAGGGCAGGCAGGCTATGCCTCCACTTTCTTGACTTCCTGTGAGGATTGCTCCACAAATACTTCCATCCATCTTGAGTTTTTACCAGAACCAGACTGAGTCCAGTTCCAAGCCCTAAGAATCTCTACAACTGTGATCTAAATCTGCTTTGAGTAAGTGCCCAGTCTTGGACACTTGCACTAGTACTTGGATACTACTTTATAGTAATAAAACTAATTAATACAGGCTGAAGAGATGGCTCAGCAGTTAAGAGCATCCACTGCTCTTGCAAAGGACCTGGATTCGATTCCCAGCACCCACATGGTGGCTAACAACCATCGGTAATCCCAGTTCTAAGGGAATCCAACATCCTCTTCTGATTCTCAGGGCATTGCACGACATAGGTGCACTTACACACATGCAGGCAATACACTTATACACATACAATAAAAAATTAAAAATTATTTTAAAAACTGGCTAATGCAATGATGCTCCTTACATAGATGATCTTCCTGCTACAATCTCCCTCATGAATTCTGGAGTTCTAGCCTCTCTTACTTAGGTAGTTGTTTCAGACTGTGAATGCTCTTCTCTATTGACCCTGAGCTTCAATTTATGGCACTAGATAAAGCAATGGACAAGATCTAGCCATCTCAGCCGGAAAATAATAATTGACTGTAGCAACCAAGAAAGCCTGCCAAGCCAAGTGCAAGTGAGAGAAGATTCCACTTTCCAGGTGGAATGCTTAGATTGCTAAACACAAACCCTAGAGGCTCAAGACCTGCCCTGCAAGGAGAAAGTAGCTTCAACCATTAGATTGAGCCCAATGCTAGACTAAGGGGCTGATCTAAAACTGAAAATGCAGCAGAGATGTTCAGAGAAAACTTTCCTGTTGGAATGAAAATTCATTCTCTTCCACCGGGGGTTATATTCCACTAGAGTGTTGGCTATCTATGACAGATTGCACTGCATTGGACAATGAAACATTGTTTTGAAATCAATCTCCCCCACTCCATAAAAATGACATTTTATAGCTTGTCTGGCTAATTTTTCACCCATTTATATTCTGGCTGACCAAGTTGACATTGCTAAATAGTATTAAGTTCTCTGAGTGCTCTTGGCTCATGAGAAAACATTCAACTGCTGCTATATAAATTAATCCAAGTTAAATATTTGGAACACAAACATTAAGACAGTGTGTCTTTTGTCTTCCCATTGTCTGAAATAACAAAAAAATCTGGTTTCATCAAAAGATAAAAGCAAACCCCCTACACCCTAGGGTTATTCTGCTGACTTAAACAAGGTATACTTTATGATGTCCCGAATGAAGAATTTAACAAACAGAGGAGGAAAAACTACTACGGCCCAGAGGCCCATTGGCAACCACTTCTCATTTCTCAGATCTTGGTGACAACAGTAGATAAATTGCCAGCCTTCTCCTGCACATCCATCACCTTGCGCCCTGTGTACAGATTAAATGTGTCACTGACTAGCTAAGAGGAAAATCCCTTATTGCTACTCTTCTCCTTTTGCCAGAATTCCTGGTGGTATTTTGGGGTAAGACTCAGCATGTTCTTAAATATGGAAAACAGGCACCAAAACTACTTTTAATTTTTAGAGACTGGGAAATTGGCAATGTGAGCTCATGGAAAGAGCTTGAGCTCTGTGGCCAGGTCTATAGTTGAAGCCCCTGTTTGGCTTTTCCTACTTGTCCAGTTGGCAAATCACTTGGAGTCCCATTTTCATCTGTTTAAGAGATGACAGTGCCCACCTCACTGGACTCTAAGGAAGGTCACAAGTTAAAACTGACATGCAAAGACCTCCATGAGGGGTGGGTTACTGCTCTTGGTTCACTGAGGAATGTAGCCAGCATTAGCAACGCACATGCAATAAGGGCATTCCAGACTCACTCATCAGTCACAACAGAATCACTGGCTTTCCTATGGGTAAACTAGGTAAAGTCCTTCTCTCTCCTGCATTTCCATTATCAGGTGGCTCCAGAGCCCCACTACAGTGATTCCTAAACTTCACTGTGCACTGAAGTCACTCAGGGAACATTTAGACATCCAGGGTCACCACACCCCAATACTTATTAAATCAGAATATCTGGGACTGAGGGGAGACCCAGACATTGGAATCTTTCAAAGACCTTCCAGTGATTTCATTCTACAGCTAACCCGAGGGAACTGAACTCCCTTCTGCAGCTCTTTTGTTTTTTAAACATATCCAACTTCAAAATGAGAATCAAAGTCCAGGAAGTCTTGAGTCCCTACACCTTTTTCCAGCAAGCCTGGTGATCACCTGCCCCAGCTCTGACATCCATCTGGGAACAGTGATGAAGTTTCCAGGCATGAACCGGATGCGGGGAAATGAGACTAGGGCTGGGGAATGCAAAGAGCAGCTCTCCTCAAGCTTGGTGAACCATGGAAGTAATACAAAGAGGATTCTAAGTTCAAGTAAAACTGGGCAATCCTCTGTTCATGAAAGATACTTACATTTCTTCACTTGTAGAGCTTTTCAGACCCTTCAGGTCAGAGTCTGCTGGAGGGGATTGTACAAGATTGTACAAGGATTGCCTGGAAGGCTTAATTTTCTCAAAGCACTTGAAGGAGTAGTGTTTCAAAGAATACACTTTCGGAACTTACAGCACTGTTGAAATTTTTATCCTCTAGGGGACACTGAGCAATGTCACAGCAAGAGAACAGCTGTCCCTCACTAGTATCTGTGAGTAGAAGCCTGGAATCCTGCAACAGAGCAGTCCCCACCACAGAGTTACCCAGTCCCAAATACACCAGTGAAAACCCTGGTTAATCTTTACCTCTTCTCCAAATACCTCCCCTGACCTTGTGGCCTCAGAAATAGGAGACAATGAGGCAAGGATGTAAGAAGAGGAAGAAGGGGGGCTGGAGTGAGGGCTCAGCAGGTAAGAGCGCTGACTTCTTGCAGAGGACCTGGATTTGATTCCCAGCACCCACTGGTGGCTAACAGCCATAGGTAACTCCAGTTCCAGGGGTTCCAATGCCATCTTCTGACCCCCGTGGGCATTGCATGTCAAGGGTGCACCTACCTACGAGCAAGCAATATACTTGCACACATAGAAAAATAAGATTTTTTTTAAAGAAAGAGTTAGAAAGAAGAAAAGAAGGAACAGGGAGGAAGTGAAAAACACAGACAATAAAAAAGGAGGAAGCAGAGAACAGACAGACCGGGGAAGGGAGGGAGGGAGTAAGGAAGGGAGAAGGGAGAGAGAAGGGATTGGAAGAAGTGGTTAGCTGAAGGACGAAGAAGGAAGAAGGAGAAAGCCAGAGCTCCACGCTGGTGTCAGCTGGCCCCAGCCTCCTCAGCCTTTATTGTGTCTCTGGGTGTGGGAGGGCCCAACTGCGGCTATTCCCCAGGCTGGCACCGGTGGGCAAAGGCAAGGAAGACGAAGGAAGGCAGGGGATTCCCTCTCGCCTGGTGTTCTGTGCCCAAACTCAGTGTCCATGTCGGCTGCCGAGGCCTCAGACCCTGCTGGGCTTCTTGGGTTCCTTGTTCTTGGCCGGCATGAAGGCATACAGCTCCTCAATGAGCATCTCCATACGAGCTGTGACCTCGGTCACCGTGTCGATGACCAGCCGCTGCTGCAGCTTCAACTTGTTGTTCTCCCACAGGGCCTTGTTCTCCTCCTGGAAGACGCGATGCTCCTCGCGCAGCACGTGCAGGGCCCTGTTCTCCTCCTGCAGCAGCCGATTCTCCTCTCGCAGGGCCTGCAGCGCCTGGCTCATCTCTCTGAGCAGCTGCAGGGGCTGCCCGCTGTCGGCCAGGTTGGAGCCTGCCTTGCCGTCCTCCTCCCCGGGCGCCCCGGACAGGCTGTTAACCATCTCCCTCAGGGCACGCAGCGTCTTGGAGTCCTCCTGTGGGGTGGAGGGCGCTTTGGATTCCTCGAAGGGGGACAGGCTCGGGCCCTGATCTGGCAGCAGCCCGGGGCTGTGGGGCTCCTCCTGGGGTGAAGAGGCCGGCTTGCCCTCCTCTGCAGAAGTTGCGTTGTCCTCTGCCTGGGCCCAGTAGGCCTGCCTCTGCTCCAGCAGGTGCTGGAGGGCTCGGTTCTCCTCCCGGATCAGTTGCAGGGTGTTCTCCTTGCTGCGCTGGACAGGCAAGGCCGTGTTGTCCTTCTTCACCACCTCCTGGGACGCCGTGTCCTTGTGCAGCAACGGAGAGGAGGTCTGGCTGTCCTCGTGGCCTAAAGTGACCTTGTGCTCCTCCCAAAACACCTGCAAAATCTTGTTCTCCTTGCGGAGGGCCTTGTTCTCATCCCTCAGGGCCCTGTTCTCGTCACGCAGGGACTTGTTCTCTTCCTGCAGCTGGTACTCCTTGGCCAGGCGCTTGTGGTGCAGCTTGTGGTGGAAGGAGGAGGACGGAGAGAAATAAGGGGACTGCAGGCGGCAGTTCTCGTTCACCCACCGCCCGTCCTGGAAGACAAACATCTCATCGCTGAGCTGCACCCGGGGAGGGTTGTAGTCCAGCTCCAGGTCGGCCTGGGAGGTGGGGCGCTCTACGGGATCGAAGGGCACGGAGGAGAAGCGGTTCAGAGGGTAGGAGTGCTGGCTGGCTACCCTGCGGCTCATCCGGGGCAAGGCGGTCTGCCTGGAGCAGCGCGGGGTGCTGTACAGGTTGTGGAGCCTCAGGAAAGGCTCAGCGGTGCCCCTCTGTGGGAGAGAACAGGGAGGCCCGTGTTAGAGGAGGAACTGGTACACTCAGGGCTGCTGGAGGACTGACAGGCCTGGAGAGCCCCTCAGGAGTCCCCCTCAGAGTGTTTGGCCTGACCACAGCAAGATCTCACCAGGAACTCAGCCCTCAGTATTGTTCTAGGTAGTTTTTTCTGAGTTAATGAATACTGAATCATCACTCCTAAGGGAATACTGATCTAGGTTCCTATAAGCCTCTCTTGGTCATAAAATTTCTGTCAACTCATCAGATATAGCCTTGTTCTATGTTTCTGTTTAAAGACAACTTAGTATGTAGGACTGGTTCATTAACATGAAGTACACTGTGCCTGAGCAAAGTTTATTTAACACACTTGTTCCATGAGCACAGACACTTTGTAATTAGCTTAACACCATGTATAGAAACCACTTTAAACAGCGAAAAGTCAACAAGAAGCACAAAAAATTCAAAAATATAAAATCTGCAGAAAAGACACTATTTTCAGGATGAGATTCAAACAAGAAGCACCTGGGTTGCAGTCTCAGCAGCATATACTCGACTCTCTAGAGACCCAAGAATGGCCACATGTTTTCTTTGATCCTGGGGTTATAGTCAAATGTCAGCTAGTAAATTCTCAAACACAAAATCCACTAATACAGGCCTGGGCTTTGAGGGGCGGGACTACAACCCCCAGTCACTGGGGTGGCAGTGCAAGTAGGAGGAGCACAGAAATTCAAGGGTAAGCCTGCTCTACATAGCCAGTGCCAGGCCAGCCAGGGTTACATAGAAAGACCCCATCTCAAACAAACAGACAAATGTCCACAGATAATGAAGGTTCAGTCATACATGCTGGAGACTAAAGGCAAAGATTTTGGAATCAACCATCTTTTATTTGTTTGTTTGTTTATTTATATATCTATTTATTTTTAGTTCTGGCTTCAATACCTATCAGTTATAAGACTTTAAGCAAGCTATATAAATTTCAGTTTTCATAATTTTAATTTGGGATAGTTATACTTCCTTGAAGAGAATGTTGCACCCCTCAGCTGGACTTACAAGCATTTATGAGGACTGCTGAACACACAGCATGTTCTGTGACTGCTGGGAGCTCAACACCAGTCCTCATGATTGTACAGCAACACTCAACTGCTGAGCCATTTCTTCAGTCCCATTAAAAACTTGAAGACTAAAAATTCTAGATACATAAACACAGTTTTGTGTCATTAACTCTGCAATAAATATGACATACACTTTGTAAGATATATACTCAGTCTTCTAGATAGCTGGGGCACAGGGATGCTCAGTAAGCATCACCTTTCAGAAAATTATTTCCTTTCAATATATTCAGCCTCTCTGGTTTTTACATTTCTTAATCAGAAATACATTGGCTCCTGCAGCTGAGTCTAGAATCAGAATGAGCCTGGGTGGGATGGCCCAGACTATTTCCTGCACAATCTAAGGCCTCTGGACCCAGGATTTCTAAGAAGATACATATATAGCAAAGGCCAATAAGGAAATAATTTTTTTTTTGGTCTTTTTGAGACAGAGTCTCCCTGTAGCCCCAGTTGATCTGGAACTCACTATGTCAAACAGGTTGAGCTTGAACTCAGAGATCCACCTGCCTCTGCCTCCTGAGTATTGGGATTGCAGGGAAGAATCTTAAGAAAGCTTCTCCTCTATCCTTACACCTCAGCCCATGCAGAGCTCAATTCTCCCCAGGATCTGCCTCCAGAAGTTATTGCCATGGAGAAATGTGGCTTTAATCAATAGTGTATATCTCAGTCCTGAGAAAGAAAGAAAACGAGGAAACAAATTCTGGGCCAGAGCTTCATGCAAAACCCTGAACTGGGCGTTTTACCTGTAGAAGTCCTTTAATATTCACAACACTGGCATGTGAAGTATTATTTTAGGTTGAGCATTCTTAATCTGAAAATCTAAGTTCCAAAGTGCTCCGAAATCTGAAACTTTCTGAGCACTCACACAAAGCCACAAGTGAAAAAGTATGCACTTGTCCCAGTGCAATGGGCTGCAGTCAAAACACAGGCGCAGAAAGGCATTGTATAAAATTATTTTACATTTTGTGTGTAAGATATATGTGAAACATTAAGTGGATTTCATGTTTGAACTTGAACTTGGGTTCCATTCCCCAAGAAACATATATATATATATATATATATATATATGTGTGTGTGTGTGTGTATATATATATATATATACGTATATATATACACACGTTTATATAGTTATATGTTATATGTTACATATGCATATATTCCAAAGTCTAAATAATATCCTTTTCAAAGCTGCCCTCTGCACTCAAGCATGCTAAGCAAGCGTCTGTGATGTTCAGTTCAAATTGTCAACTTGACACAATCTAGAATCACCTGGGAAGAGAGTCTAAATGGGGAGGTACCTGGAATGGGTTAGCCTGTGGGTGTGCCTGTGTGGGATGTTCTGAGCTAATTGATCTGGGAAGAACCAGCCCACTGTGGGAAGCACCATCCCCTGGGTTTGGGTCCAGGACTGTATAAGAGTAGAGAAAGTGAGCTGAGTAATAGAAGCACATGTGCACGTATTCTCTCTCTGCTTCTGACTATGGATGTGACGGGCTGCCTCGAATTCCTGCCATGACTTCTCTGCAGTAATTGTCTGTAACCCATAATCAGAAGCGGACTAAACCTTTTCCCCTAAGCTGTTTTTGTCACGGTGTTTTCCCACAGCAAATCTAACTAAGCCACCATCCTTTTCATCATCTTGAACCTAGAGTCCAAAGCAGAAGCCACTAATCCCAGTAGCTTTAATCTCGAAAGCCCCCTGGTTGGGTCCTATAAGAATTCTTTGCTTCTCTAAATACCACTTCTAAAATGAGTCAGCACATGTCTGCTCTGCCTACATCCTGGGTTTGTAAGAGGACAAAGCGTAGGCTCACTATCACAAAGACCAAACAAATAGTCTGACTGGTTAAGATTTAACTGTTCGTGATCTAAACCACTGTTGCAGATGCTGAATATATTGCTTTACAAAAGCCTTTTCAAAATATGGGCGACTAAGTGGAGCAAATTCAGGCAGGTTCAAGATTCCAAGTCCTGCGGCCAGTGCTCACAGCTCTATCCTTCTCAGTAGGGCCAGGCTAGTAATATTCCTGGATTGGTTCCATGAGCTGAACTGTCTGATGACCTGGAACCCTGACAAAAGGTCTGTGCTTGTAACACCATGCACATGCAGGTTCTCCTGACCCTGTGAGGTACTGCCTATGAAGGGTTGGCTCATTCTTGGTACCTGAGAGACGTTCTCACATAGGGATGGAAAGCCAGCAGGTGGAAAAGAATAAAGTTGATTCTTTCATGCAGAATGAGGTATAAAGTTGTAGGAGGGGAGTACATTTGGCTCTGAGGTTCTTCATACCTCCCCATTAGGTGTTAGAAAACTGATCAAGGTATTTTGTCTTCAGGAGCAAGGAACAAGTAATGTAGTCATAGCTATGACCCAACAATGTGTTAGTGCTGGAATCCAAGAAGCACTGTAGGCACAAATATGACCCTCACAGATGCCTGTGTGGTAACCTATGGATTGGAATCTGCCCTGAGCACAGGCCTGGCTACTCCCAGTATTGCTTGCTCTGTCTAACCAAGTGACCTCCTCTGCCATGTTGTGATGTAGCAAGAAGGCCTTGCCAGAAACTGATCAAGTGCTAATTGTACCATGCTCTTGAACATCTAACCTCTATTCTTTATGAATTACCCAGTCTTGGGCATTTGGTTATAGCAACAGAAAACCAAGGAACAACAGCACCGAATATCTCTCCACTTCTTGAAAGATATAGCTACCATGACACAGAAGAGATATCCACATGCTCCAGAGATCCCAAGCCTGTCGACCAAGTTTTTAAAATACCTACATTGCCAGAGGGTGAACAGGGAATGCTCAGCATCTGAGGTACTTTTCTAATGCATATGATACTGAAGGGCACCTGGATCCAAGAAGAAGAGACCACATATGCTAACTTTCATAGGTGAGTTCCATTAGCATTTTTTAAAAAGTTAATTCATCTCTCCAGTATTATGCTAAACTCGATGTTTGTTTTAATAAGCATGAATAGCTGAAAAGACAATTTATAAGGTAAATGTGATTAATTTTGATAGAATTTTAGTGTTAACAGCAAAGAGAATAAAGATGTCAGATGTGGTAGTTTTAGCTAACTGACACATAATTTCTTGAAATCTTCCTTGAACTTATTCAGATTGGCATTGAGGGGTGTAGGAGGTGGGGGGAGTCCATCATTTTACAGAACCCCAGCCAAAGGAAAAGAAATCCTTCCTTCCCTGATGATCTAGGAGTAACAATGTCTTAATGAAACTCAGAGTGCTCACTAGGGAAGTGTAAATGCCTTAGAGAACTGAATCTATGTATAAAAGGAACCAGGAGATTAGTTGCTTGCCAGGAAATAACACTGATGGCTTGAAAGTAATGTGCTAGAAGAAAATAGATCTGAAAACACACATGTACAATGTGAGGAAGAAAAATGGAAAATCAATAAGACCAGAAAAGACCTAAGGGTGTTAACCACTACTGAATCATAGGCATTTGCAGCATAATTGAGAGATCCAACCCCACAGCAGGACTGGATCTGGGAGTCCTGGACCAAAGGTGCTCTCATAGTGTCCTTCCAGGTCTGAAGAACTCAGTTCAGAATGAAGCCACATAGAACAGAAACACACAGAGAACTTGAGGATTGGCAATCCAGATGAGGAGAGAGGAGGCAGTATCCCCCTAAAAGCAAGAGAAGAAATAGGCTAAGATACCACCTGGCTCAGCTGGGTGTCAGCTGGGTGTCAGTCTCATGTCCTGAGAGTGTAAAGGCTGAAACGTGGTGCCAGTCAGAGAAGGTGCTTGTTTCTCAGTTCCAGAAAGTTACCACAATCCTGGTAGCTTATCAGACCACCTTGCAGAAAAGACTAGAGCTGAGAATGATGCTCAGCCGTACCACATTCTGTATACCATGCTATGCTGCTTCTGTATACATTCTGTATACCCTGTCTTCATAGCATGGATACCTCTGACCTTCTATTTAAACCTAAACCTTATGTGGAAGGTGGACTTGAGGGATCAATGGACTTCTTTTTTGTCCTCCTCCCAATATGGCAACACTGACTAACTGCCTTTCCTGCTTTTCACCATTACTTGTCTAATTGGTCTGTTGACGACTGTTGACGGAGCCTGACTGACATACCCTCATGTGAGGCACACATCCAGGTAGCAGTGGCTCCTTCATCCCATGCCCCTCTGCCCTCCAAGATAACACACAGCTGCATCAGGTCTCATAGCACAGTAAGAGAGCAGCCCCAGAACAAGCCCTAGACTTCTCAAACTATCATCTCTCCTCCTTGACTTGACTACCAGACTATCTATCTCTGGGACCTGGGGATGGAATGTCATGCCAAGGAGAGATGGAAGAATCTAATCTATCATACGACCATTGTGACGGCTAATTTCTATTGCCAGCTTTATTGAATTAAGAAACATCGAGGACATTAATGAGACACGAATTTTGGTGTGTCTATAATGGCTTTTCCAAAAAGGAAAAGAGAGAGGAAGTCCCACAATGAATGTGGATGGTATCATCCCATGAGGTAGGGTCCTGGACTAAATAAAAACAGTTGATCTACCGAGATGTGAAGCAGCAGCCCCCATTGCCACAACTTCCCCTCAGTGATGGACTGTACTCTCTGAGCCAAGAACCCAGTAAACATTTCTTCCCTTAACTTGTTCCTTGTCGGGTATCTGGTCACAGCAATGAGAGCAGTAACTAGTAAACAGAACCACCTTCCACTCTCACTCCCACAGCTAAGCTGGCTGCCTCTGCCACTGGGCTATGCAAAGACTGATTTATGTGGGCTGGTAAGGAACCAAAGACACCATGCCCACCCTCAGGCAGAATAGTGGACAGTTGTGCATTTCATGTAGTAACAATCAAACCTAGAAAGATTCCCTCACCTGTTGTCATTCTATAAATGACCAAGAGAAGTTATCTAATATTCTGGCTCAGTTTCATGAGTTGAAACAAGTCTTAAAGTGACTGCTCATTGCCAGATGTAAGAATAGTATGAACACAAATATCCAGACTGTCTTGTTTGATTTTTTTTCTGTCTCTTGCTAAACATATTTGTGAGATTGTTACAATCAAACTAATACAGAATGCCAATGGATCATCCATCCTTCTTGTAAACACATTCTTGGACCAAACTTTCAGATAGTTACCTCTGCCTTGGATCCTGCCATCCTACATTTCCCCTCTACTGGCTGCATGGTCCTGGTCTTCCAATGGGGTCTTGGGTGATGAGGGAGAAAGCAAGACCAGCCCTTTGTGACATAGCAGCAGAAGAAACAATCAAAGGGCCCCACCAAGAAAGCAACTACTCACAGCAGGGGACCTGAGCCACAGCCAGCAAGGTTTTTTTAACTATTCATGGTTTCAAAATAAGCAAATGTCCATCCCCATTAAACTCTTTGGTACACAGCAGGACTTAATTCTCTTAACAACTGCAAATGGTTTTTGCCTCCTTGAATGACATTCTGGGTTTTCAGTTCAAATTCATTCTTAGGCATAGGACTCCAAGTCACAGTTCTAGTTCTCTCCAGAAATCCAAACTGACTATAAATTAGTCCATGCAATGAAGAAGCTCCCTTAATAAGGTTAGTTTTTCTCACAGTATCATCCAAACTTGAAAGTCTAGGCTTGGAAGATTTGTCCAGTCATCCAATCCAGCCCCCTCATTCAAGATCAAAGGATCCATGGTCCAGAGAGGCCATGTGTCCTCCCTTAGACACACAGACAGGAAATAACCAACCACAAGGATCTGAGGTCCTGACTTTTCTGCTTATTCTCTAACACCTTCCTAAAGTTTGAAAACAGAGGGTTATTCTAGCTATGATAGGTTAACGTCCTTCTGTGATTATCCCTACCTGAGGTAGAACCACATTGATTGGGATTTCTAGGCTTTCAGATCTGGTATCTCTTTTTCTTGTAAAATTTGGCCTCGAATGCTGTGGAAAAGAAATAATTAGATTTCTGCCTCCCAACCCACCCTCAGGGCCTCAATGGCTCTTCTGAAATATATAACTACTTCTATACTTTTATGCCCTTGTCAATTCTATACCTCAGGAAATCTCAGTCTGAAGGTAGTGTAGATGGTACCTGACCAGGAGTCTTACTGATTACTGAACAGAAATCAGGACACATACTAGCTGATATAAAACTCTCTTGCAAGTCTTTGAAGCAGAGATAGTTAGATCTCTTCCTAGTCTTACACTTTTACTTCTATATCAAGTAAAAAGCCATACCAATGTAAGATGCCAAGTATAGGTCCTATGCATAAGCTGGTCACCAAAACACTCAGAACATTCCATTGGTGACATCACAGAACAATATGGTGTTTTTCAGAGCTCGTAGTTTTTCTCTGGACATCTCAGGTGGGAACGAGGCATCTGACAGTCAGGAAGAGTTGGCACTGGCTAAACCCATGTGGCTAGCCAAGGTCATTGTGACACATAAAAGATCTAACACTAGCACTTGCTTGGTCACCCTGGTGGCCAGTCACATTTCACTACCAGACTTGGTTAAGACTCCCCCACCTCTTTGTAGAGGTGGCATTTTCTACTTAGAATTGAATGACTTAGGAAGAAATCATTGTACTCCCAGACCCCGGGAGGAAATCTAATCTTGGCTGTTTTCTGACACCGAGGTACTCAACAGTTCACTTCCACTGCTAAGAGCTACATGGAGTCACTATCAGGTACCAGAAGTTAGGAGCACAACCTCAGATGACCTTCACTTCAGATACAGTCCCAAACTGGGACCACTCATACTTGATCAGCTATGAATCAGGGTTTCTTATGACCTTCTCCTCAGGTTCAATAATTGACTCCCAGAACCCAGGAAAGCAGTTCGCTTGTGACGGTAACTTTGTTATGAAGAATGCAACATGGGAATGGCCAGATGGAAGCAACAAAGGTTGCGATTCTGGAGGGGTGTTCTGCAGCTTCCAGCCTTCTCTGGGCTCACCCCCTTCCTAGCATCTCCAACCCAAAGCTTGAGGCTATTGTTTCTGGGAGTTTGTAGAGTTTCATTACATAGGCAATTAAATCATTGGCCTTTAATCATTTAATGTCAAGCCTTCCTACTTCCCAAAAGAGTGAAAATTCCAACCCTCTAATCACCTGATTCCCAGTGTCCCTCATTGCCACATTTGAAGCATGGACCTGGCGGCCATTGTGGTCTTGATGCCATGTTGATTGAAGACTTCCTGGGAAGAGCCCTGAGTGCAACTGCCAGCAGTTGAGCCCTCTTCATGTCCCGGGTCATTTGGTCTGCCCTCTCCTGTTCCTCTCAGTTATTGAATACTTTAAAGGCCATGTCCATCAGCTCCCCCTGTGAGGCCTCTGGGCCCTTCTCTAACTTCTTTAGCTTTCTCTTTATATCTGGGGCAGATTGGGCTATAAAATGAGTGTTAAGAACAACCATGCCCTCCCTAGAGTTAGGGTCCAGATGGGTATACTGGACCAGGGTGTCTGTAAGACGACCCATAAATTCTGCTGGGTTTTCACCAGGCCTCTGGGTAACTTGGTTAAGTTTGTCATAGTTTACTGTTAAGTGTGAGGCCCTCTTCAACCCAGCCAAAAGGCAGGAGATCATGTGATCTCTCCTTTCTCTTCCTTCTGCATGCACCCCTGGGGTGACTTGATAGTCCCACCCAGGGTCCTGTCTAGGGACAGCCTCAGTACCTATTGGTTGGGCCTGTTCTGTGAAGTGAACCTCACTTGCATATGCCTGGGCTGCTGACCAAATTCAATCATTTTCATCAGCAGAGAGGGTGGGTGATAAAATTACAAAGATATCATGCCAAGTTAGATCATAGGTTTGTGTAAGGTATTTAAACTCCTTGGTATAGGTGCGGGGGTCAGAAGAAAAGGAACCTAACTTCTTTTCAATTTGGGATAAGTCAGACATAGAAAAAGGAATATGGACCCAGACTAAACCCTCAACCCCTGCCACCTCCAAAAGAGGGAACAGCCCAGAGGGAGGGATGCTAGAATGTGAGTGAGTATGGTGGGATACAGGAGACATAGAAGGGGAAGGTCTTGGACTCAACTCGTTTGGGGAAGAGAAAGAGACAGGAGTGGGTGGTTGGGTTGAACTGGTTGTGGTAGGTTTGGGGAAGGGAGGAGGAGGTTGGTCTGGACCAGGTGTTGTGAAGGTGGAAGGAGAGGGAGGGAGTTGAACCAGACCAGGTGCTGTGGGAGAGAGTGAGCCTGGAGCAAGCTGTTCCAGGTTGGGGGAAGGTGAAGGGGGTTGGGCTAGGAGGTCTGGAGGGGGTCATCAACTGCATCTGGGTCGAAAGCAGAGTGGAAATATGGGGGTGGGATGGATGGGGTGGGTGTGGCTTCTCCTTTAGAGCAAGGAGAACCTGTTGAAGGGAACAGCGGGAGCAGAGATCGGAGTTCAGAGAAACCCTCCACATAAGGTAATTGAGATGACTTGCCAGTACGGTGGCAGTAATTACTGAGGTCTGTGAGAATTTGGAGGTCCAGGGTGCCCACTTGTGGTCACCTGGATTGGTAATCTAAAGGATACTGGGGCCAAACCACAGAGCATAAGAATTTGAGACATTTAGGTTTAAGAGTGTCTTGGAGTCCAAAGAACTTTAAGGATTGTAGAAGGCATTTCAGTGGGGTTTGAGAGGGTTGTTTAGACTGAGAGCTGCCCATAGTGAAATGTAGAGAGGGAGGAGAGGTACTGTTTGAGTTAAGGAGAGACTAGATTATGGGGAGACGGGGAAGCAGAGGAAAGGATGTAGAGGGAGACAGAGAGACAGGAAAAATATGAAGGGAAATGTGCATAAAGTGGGGTTGGCTGCAGGGGATACGTGGGGACCCTATGCCAGGCGGGTGTCCCCACCGGCGTGGGATCCAAAAAACGAGAGGGATCTCTAAACCTGGGGGCGCCTCCCAGGTTAGAGTTGGGCCCTGAGGCCCAGCGTGGGACCCCTGGCATTCCGGAAGGACTTTCGAGATGAGACAGGATACAGGGGCACTCCCCACAACAAGTAGGTATCCCTACTGAGGGGGAGTTCAAGACGAGATGAGAGTTGACAGGGGCCCAATGAGGATTGAGGCAGCCGACACCCAGAAATGGGTGTGAATCAGAGAGAGGGAGGGGGAGAGAGAGAGGAGAAAAGAGGGAGAGAGATGAAAGAGAAGGAGGGAGAGATAGAAAATGCGGTATGGGGAAAGGGCGGTGTGAGCTTCCTCTCACTGGTTTTAGGTGAGGTAGCAACCAGAGAAGGGAGAGTGGGAGAGAGAGAGAGGGAGAGAAGGAGAGAGAGAAGGGAGAGTTCCATAGTGAATCCTGCAGAGGCTCCCAGGGGTTTACACAGATACCAATATGACTCCGAGACAAGGAGCCTGCAACCCCCTACGTGAGTAATAGGCTGCAAAGATCATAGATCTCTGGTAGCGTACAGGAAGCCAGGAAACTCTTTAGTGGGCTGGGCGGGCAGCTGTGCTCCCCTGGGTACTGCCAGGAACATACAGGAATGAGAATCACAGGGTTGAGTGTGTTGGAGAAACAGGTCCGTTTCTCAGTTGGGCATGGGTCCACTCAGTAACTGAGCTGGAATTTCAACAGTCACAGATACCAGAGGGGCTCAGTGGCCTTAGCTGCAGTCTGGGAGTGACTGAATTTTTTTTTGAGCCAGTGAAGGAAGAAACAGGAGAAGGAAGGGGTTTTAGGGAGCCTTGAGAAGTGAACAGTCAGGTCCCACACAGGGAAGGAAGAGGATTGGGGAAATGCGCTGGCATTAGGTGGAATACCGTAGAAGGTAGAAAGAGAGAGGCGGGGTTTTAGAGAGCCGTGAGAAGGGGACTGGGAAAAGAGGGGAAAGGATGAAGTGGAACAGCCCAGTACCTTTATGTTTGTGCTGGAATCAGTCCGGTGTTGTTTGGGAAGCCTGTATCAGGCAGTCTTCTATGATATTCAATCCCGAGTAGGTGTGAGTGGGTCGCAGTGGGCGAGAGCCGGGTGGCTGCTGTGGGCAGGGCCAAGCGTCTGCTAACAAAGTGCCGCTGGGTGATTGCAAGGACAGTAGACGGGAGAATGCCGGTCACGGGTGGAGTTGCTTGTGGAGGCTTTTTGGGCATACACCGGCAGAGTTGTGCATTCCAGCACCTGGGCCAGCTGCCTGCCGTTTTACAGGAGATCGGCTGGGCGGAATCCAGTTTGTGAGCCCTGGGCAGGTCGGGCCTTAGGAGCAGACTGGTACGTCTCAAAAAAAAATCCGGATCGAAGGACCAAATGTAAGGTTTGGTTCGAGCGACGTAACAGAAATCAATCAGAGATAGAAATTGACTGAACCAGTTTTATTGGGCACTGAACTGACTCCCAATCGGGAAGGGAAATCAGCTGGGACTAGTTTCTCCCGGGAGTGGAGAAAGACCTAGCCCGTCCTTAGCTGTCAGAAGGGCTTTTTATACGGAAAAGGTACCCCCTTGGCATCTGTTTGATGTTAAAATAAACTTTTAACCAGGAAGGAATCCCCTCTTTTGCAGTTGTTTGTGCATTCCTTGAGTCCAGAACCTTATCTGTTAAGGAAGCCCAGTGTCCTTTGTGTATTTGGGGTCTGGAGTCTTATCTGAGCTATTTGCAAGGCTTAGATCTCTGAGAAGTTGTAAAAGTCGGTCTTTCCTCATGCATCTTTTGTAAACTCTGGCTCCAGGTTTCCTTTCATCTTCCTGAGTCTGAAACTGTTGGGGGTTTCAGGCACATCTTACATTCTCCAGCTCAGAAGAAGCATTTTAGCCTGGGCCATCCCAGTCCTGGCACCTGCATTTGCCCATTGCTTGGGTCTCCTCCTCCTCTGTAGAGCACACACATCCATAACCCAGTACAGAAAAGCTTCCCAGAGACCATGCCCAAACTCCCGTTATCATTCAGATTAACACCACCATCAATCATCCGCATTCTGTGAGCATCCCAGTTGGCCAGTGCTGCACAGCACAGAGGAAGGCAGGCCTCACGGGTTCTAATCTGAACTGACAGGCAGAACAGAGATAAAAGGTAAACACCACCCCCCAAACTCCCTAGGCTTCTCTGGCCTGAAGCTATCTGATGACATATCATATGGGGAAATTCAACAAGCAGGAGGGCCTGTAAGAGACTCAAGACATCTGCCCTTCCACAGACAGTCACACAAACTGTAGCTCTTGGCCCAGTAGTCAGGTAAGACTAGGGCTTGTGCTCTGACCGCTCTTGTCTTCACATTAACAGCAGAGAATGGCACAGGATGTGGGTGTCATAGCAAATTATCTTACTGGGTGCACCACTGCCTCTGGAAAGGCCTGCTGCCTCAAACTGAGCGACACAACTGGGGACACTGGCTACCTTTGTCACTTAGGGCAGAGGGACTGTCCTGGGACACAGTGGTAGCTGTTTCCTTCTGAGGGAACAGAAGACAACAACTAGAAAGCACAAGATGCCAGTGAGTCTATGGGGCAACCAAGAACAACTTGTGGAAGTGTCTCAGCGTGGAAAGAAGTAGAAAAACTGAGTGTCAGGGCATCTGGTTAAGGTGAATATGTTTTCTCTTTAAGATAAGCATAACCATTTCTTTATTCAATTATACAAAAGGGGGGGAACATACAGTCAGAAGGAGGGAATCTGAGGAAGACAGAAGAATCAGGCAAGCGAGGATGGGACAGGACAGGATGCTGGGACGCAGAGGGTGGGGAGGAAGACTACCCGGGGACCTGGACAGAAGGGAGGACAAGGAAGGCAGGATGGGGCACGTGGAGGCCAGCAGGGGAGCTCAGATAGCGCAGGCCAGGAGGTGAGGAATGGCTGGGGGAGGGTGGGAACTCAGTCCGGAGAGGCGGGAATGAGAGACCAGAGAGAGTTTGGCAGCCGAGGCGCGGCAGGAGGCGCTGTCAGCGGTCTGCACCCATCCAGGAGCTCCCTCCCCAGCTCATCAGCATGGCATCTCTTTCCCCATTTTCTGCTTTTTCGCCACTTGAGGCCCCTTTCACCCTCCTCTCTAGGGCAGGCTCCACCTCATCATCTCCATCTTCTCTAGCCGCTTCATCTCCTTCCTCGCTCTTCGGTGGCGTCCTTTCGCCACTTCGGCAACTGTGTTCTCCTCCGCTTCCCTTTCCAGCTTGTCCTCCCTTTCTCCTCCTTCAGGCTCTTGGCACCCACTCAGCAGCTACTCCATGCTCTTCTCCAGTGGGGAGCCAGGGCTGGAGCAGAGATTGGGAGGCAGCTAGGGCCTCCAGGGGAGACACATAAAGGCCTGGGGCTGTGGAGAGAGAGTGGCCACTGGGACCAGAAACTGGCCTGATGGCAGCAGAGGCAGAGGCCAGAGGTTGTATTAAATATCATAATCAGTCACATTTGCATAGTGTTGGAGGCCTTAGTGGAAGGAGGAACTGTACCGTAAGGTTGGTACACTTGTGTTCCAGAGGTCACCTAAAAAGTACCTCTTAGTGAATCAGAAGAGATCACAGGCAAGACATCCCTGTTGGGAGCCATTTGCCTGCCTTGAACTATGCCCTAGTTTAGGGCTAAGCAGAAGTCACTCACAGAAATGCTGTGGGAGCAGGATGCTTTGCTATGCAAATACTTTATGGCTCCTGAATGGAAGTCTGCCTTGGGCCCAAGGCTGAGGACCTTTTGTCAGTAGATGTAGGTGGCTTGAATAATTTCACATATGTAAATGCATGTTTGTTTTTGCTTGGAGCTCTTGACTTGTTTTGATCCTCTTGCGGCTGTAAAGGTATAAATACACTGAGCAAAATAAAGTCTGGGCCTCGGTATTGACTGACAGCCCTCCTGAATCTATCTTTTCTCTCTCTTTCTTTGTTTCTCAATCTTCACTCCCCCCTTCAGGTAAGGTTAGATTTCTGCTGGCAGGCTCCGGCACATCCCCATAGGTCACGTCCAAGCCTTAGGATCTCTGAGCCATGTATAGCCCAGAGATACTAGAAATTCCAGCTCTTTCCTGATACTGATTAATCAGTTCACTTGATCTAAGAGGAAGGCTCTGTAAAAGATGGCTAAAGGAAAGGCACACAACTGGCATCTCCTATTTGTAAAATAAGATAGCACCCCACATTGCACAGATTGTTGCAACCATTAAATAAGTTGAGTGTGAATACCTTACATTGGTTCATGGCATGCAATGCATGTCTAAAAAAGTGTAGTGTAGGTATATTTGAATTTGCATTGCAACAGTTGTTTATAAAAGCAGTGTCTGTCAGCTACAAATGTCCTGAGCACTAAGTATGCTTCAGATATGAAGATAAAGCTGGTCCAGATTACCACATCAAGGACTTCTGTATGAACACAGATAATCTACCCAGTGTTCTAGAAAAGTTTTACATAATAAAATCCTACCAATAAAACGTTTTTAGCACAAACTCCTACAGGTCTATTTCTGTCTTTTTTTTAAAGATGTGTTTTATTTTTAATTAATGTGTATGTGTATGTGTGCTTGTGTGTGTTGGTCTGGGTGTATACACTGAGTGCAGGTCAGAGGTGTCAGATACCCCTGGAGCTGGAGTTACAGGTAGTTGTGAGATGCCCAACATTGTTCTGAGAACCTAACTCAGGTTCTCTGGAAGAAGAGGAAGTGCTCTTAACCACTGAGCCATCTCTTCAGGTCCTAAATTAATTTCTTAATTTAGAATTTTGATGCTTTTGTAATATATTATTCTAGTTTGTTTCTCTGTTGCTATGATGAACACCGTGACCAAAAACAACCTGAGGAAAAAGGTTTATTTGGCTCACTGGCCACAGTTCATCATAGAGGGAAACCAAGTCAGGAATTCGAGCAGGGCAGAAACCTAGAGGCAGGAACTAAAGCTGAGACCATGGAACTGCTTACTGGCTTGTTTCCCCTGGCCTGCTCAACTACCTTTCTCTCAGGGATGGCACTGCCCACAGTGGGCTGGGCCCTCCTACATCAACTAGCAATTAAGAAAATGCCCCACAGACATGTCCACAGGTCGGTCTTATGGAAGTAATCCTCAGTTAAGGCTCCCTCTTTCCAGGCGTGTCAAGCTGACAAGTGACGTTAACTATGACATTATATTAATTTTAAAGTATTCCTCAAATGAAATTTTAACAGGATAAATGAGGGTGAGGTAGCCAGATTTGGGGTGAGGTATGTTTTTTGGCAATTTAGGCTTTGAAGGAATTTGTTGAGACAGTATCTCACTGTTATTTGACTGGCCTCAAATTCTTTATGTAACCCTGGCTAGACTTAAAGTTACTATCCTCCTGCCTCAACCCCTCGAATTCCGGGATTTATAGGAATGCATCACCACAGACATCACTAAAATAATTCTTCTAAAGTAATATTATTTGGGGATAGCAAGATGACTCAGTGGTCACCTGAATTTGATCCTGGGACCCACGTGGTAGAAGGAGAGAATCAGTTCCCACAAGTTGTCCTCTGAACTCCACCAGCTCAATGGGGCACCAATGCTCCCCCCACACAAATACATGACGGTAAACTACAAAAGTAATATTATTTCATATTATTTATTGATAATGCAAGGAAATTCTTATGCTTTCATTAAAAGGCAAATTATCATTTACTATTAATACAATTTCTTTAGAGAACACAATACAATTAAATGAGGTTCTCTCAACGAACCAAGCTCAGATTCTAAGTTCAGTTTAGTGGGAGTTTTAGGTCAAGTGAGTGCCATCCTTGAAGAGGATAGCTTACAAAAATCTGTAGATCTGAATGGAAAAGTACATTATTGGTTGCAACTTCTAAGTCACAATATTCAATATTTGTAATAGCCTTATGCTCAAACAGTGCAAAGTTTACATCTTGACGTCAGTTATTCTCACCAGTTAGGATGATGAAAATGCTGGAATCAGATGGTGGTAGAGAGTGCACACATTTGTGAGCAGACTGAGATACACTTTAAAAGGAGGAAATTGACATACAAAAAAAATCTCATTTATAAAATACTTATTGAAAGATTGTTGACAAGTGGCTCCTACTCCACCTACAAGTCTTTCAGAAGATTTTTAAGCAGAGTAGAATATCTTGACACTACTTTTCACTGTAGAATATAAAGCTTTTGATGGGTGACCTTCTTAAATATTCAGGTCAATGAATGAATCGAATGATGGAAATATTTTCAGGCACCAATTTTCAAAATGCTATCTTCATTGGGTTTCTTTCAAAAACACACCACACACACACACACACACACACACACACACACACACACGTCTTAGTTCATTTACTCACTATTAAACCACAATCGCTACCAAGAAGGCAAAAAGAAAAGTTGCTTTTTTTTTCTTTTCAAAGGATTCTGTGCTGGTTACGTAAGTTGTCAACTTGGCTCACCTGGAAAGAGAAAACTTCAACTAGGACTAGGAAATGCTCTCTGTTGAACTAGCCTGTACCCATGGCTGTGAGGCATTTTCTCCACTGTGGAGAGATGTAGGGTAAACCAGCTTATTTTGGGTGGTGCTGCCCCTGGGCAAGTCCTGGTTGTTTAAGAAAATAGGCTGACATAAGCTGGAGAAGCAAATCAGTCAGCAGTGCTCTTCTGTGATATGTGCTTCATCTCCTGCCTCCAGGTTCCTGCCTGGGCTTCCTCGGTGATAGACTGGGCACTGTAAGTCAGACAAACTCTTTCCTCCCAAGCTGGCTTTAGTCAGCATTTTATCACAGCTATAGAAAGATAACTAAAACAGCCTCCTAGAGAGCACACTGTCACCAGCCGCTCGTCACCACCACAAATGTCAATAAAAGCAGTGCTTCTCCTTCAGTAGACAGAGATGACCGAAAAACACTCAGTGGCACAAGAGACTTCCAGATCATTCTCTGCACTGGTGCAAAGTACTGCAGAGATTCTCAGATTGTGTGCAGCTCTGTCACTTTTTAAAATCAGATCAATTCCATGCACACTACATTGTAGTGTTCTGTGAGTTTCCAGCATCTACTGCTTTGCAAAAACTGCTTGCCCGGAAATAAATCTCTATGACTTTAAATAAATAAATACATGGGAAACCAGTTTCATGAGTGATGCTGTACACACTCCTCCACCTCCTCTTTAATTCCAGTCAAAGCAGCCACTCCATCAAATGTTATCTTCAACTATTGTTCCCTAAGCACGTTGTCTCTAGGAGAGACGTTATTTACAGCTGAGAACACATCTTTCTTGGCATGTTTTCCATAACTGCTTCACAAAAGAGCAGCCCTTTATATATTTTAGTATCAAGTAGAACCTACATCTGTATTTCAAACAGCTGTATAGCAATTGCCTCTTGATTTATTTCTGTAACGTTTCTTCAAGTTGTCTCTATATATACCAGCAACCTTTGAGGCTAAGAATGAATATTAATTTCATTCAGTCATTCAAAAAGGACTTGTGGAGTATTTTGAATGAGCAAACCACTGTTCTAAATGCTGAAGAAGTAAGGTACAAAATTAAATTTTCCTCAAGATAGATTTCTGTAGGGAAAGGTCAATGATAGACAAGATTTTAAAATTAAATACAATTATTCTTTCAGATCTGCTGGGAATTGTTTCCAGGACACAAAAATGTGTCACACTCAATCAAGTCTTCTAAAAATTGTAGCTTATAAAAGAAAAATAAATATGAAATGTCATTGTATTTGCATGAAACCTATCCACATCCTCCTTTATAGGTAATCATCTCTGGGCTCTTTATAGTAACCCCAAACAATGCTATAGAACTACTCCTCAGACCATAGCATTTAGGGAAGGACAATGAAAATGTTCTGTACATGTTCAGTATAGACTCAAATTTTCCAAATATTTTCGCTTTGCTTCTTTGAATCTACAAATGTGGAACGAGTAGATATGGAGGCCCAATTTCATATACCAGGAGTGAGTACTCAGAGAAATTTCAACTGTCTGCTGGGGCAGAGTGATAGGGCCAGCCATTAAAGGCAGAGAGGAAGATCTTTGTGAGGAGATGGGATTGGACTATCTTGACTTAGATGAGCCTGACAGCAAAGGAGGCCACAGGAGCAAAGCCCTGAAACAGCAGCTTGTGGGAAGTACCCACAGAGGCCAGCACCTGGAGGCAGAGAGATGGGGGCGATGAGGTAGAGTCAGAGAGCAGAGAGCCCGGAAGTCCTGTCAGAGGGATCGCATGGAGGGCTAGACTGAGGAGTGCGGTTTTTATTCTGAGTAACGATGAGAAGCCATTGGAAGGTATGCATTGGAGCATGGAATGCTTTCATAGGTAGAAAAAGATGTTTCTGGTCCCAATGGAAAATGGCAAGGCAGAAACAAAGGAGCAATTTCAATTGTCCAAACCAGAGATGGACTCACATGGTAAAGGTAAGAGAATGAGATATCAAGACTCTAGATATATTTGATTCTAGAACCGCTGAGACTTGCTGACAGATCTGGCTATGGGGTGGGAGAGAAGGGAGACAGAGTGCTACACAGTTCTAACCTAAGAAGGTGAGAAACATCGTATCTTTGGAGAGGGGGTGGGGAGGGAGATCAAGGTGGGTGAGGGGTGGAGACACACAATTCAGTTTGGACATGGTAAGTTGAATCAGACCAAAAGATGTCAGAATAGTAGTCAAGAAACAGTCACCTGCAAGAGTCTGGAGTTATAGGGATGCCTTTGGAATGGAAATATAAATTTGGGACTTGTCAGTATATAAATGGGATTAAAAGCCTTGCCCTATATTTTCTCAATTCATTATTTCACACGTATTTATTGCAATGAGAATAACAAGTATTCCCTTAGACAGATGTAGTTCTTTTTTTTCTACTCCTGAGTAAAAAATCAAAGGGAAATTTTAAGCTCCATTTCCCATTGCACTTATTAACATTTTTAAAATACTGCCTTGTGCATGACTTTAGATCATTGAAACATATAACATACCTCTTTATAGTCTTTAAAAATTATGATGGCTTCAAATTCTTATTAGCCAGTATCCCGAGACAGCACAGTTGGAAGAGGGTCATCACCGAAGATGGTAGATATAAATCTCTATTTGTACAATGCCTAGAAACTTCGCCACAAAAGAAGGCGTTTGGAGGAGACAGTGCCACTGGGGCCTTTCCTCTTGTTCATTCCATGCCTGTTTATTTCATCCTATCCACCACCTCTCTGCAGAGATTTTCTTAAGTCACCTGTCCATGTTGGCATGGCAGTCTAGTTATGACCACGTAATATCATCCCTTAATCCACTTTACCAGACACAGATAAACAGCTATCCATCATCACGATAGACAAAAAGGGAAAGGCATCACCAGTTAATCCTTTAAGAACTTGCTTTCTGTCAGGGCACTCCCCTTAACAAACAAGGGACACTCTTCAGAACACATGGAGATGTAGATGTCAGGGTGTGTCGTTCAGTTATGGATTAGTTTCCATCTAGTTTTTTTTTTTTTCTGAAAATTCTGTGGAAATTGAAATTGTGCTGCTTTCTTCCTACATTTCAGGGATCACTTGTGTATCCTCTGCAGCACAAGGAGTCCCTTTCTCTGAGAAAGGGGATGAGAATGAGGCTGCTATAGAGTCAGAATGGGTACAAATCCCGGTTTCTGAGCCAGCAGGATTCCCACGAACACCTCAGTTACACATGCCCAGTCACACAGAAGGATGGAACATCAAGTCAACATCCTAAGCTGAAAAATAAAAACATTAAAAAGTCAAATTGGTTAAAATTTAAAAGACTTGCCTAGAGATTATTTAAAAATTTTAAACTGTGCTAATTTTCTTCTCTTAAAGAATTGGTTTTTTTTTTTACTTTTTTTAAATTGACCAAGAGCTGGGGAGCTAGTTCAGTGAATAAAGTACTTGCCATGCAAGATTCCCAGAATCGGTATAAGTTGGGCAGCTGTGATGGACTTCCTATAATCCCAATCACCTGGGAGACAGGGATCCCAGGGCAAGCTGGCTAGCTAGGTTAGTCACAACTGGCAAAAACTGGGTTCAGTGAGAGACCCTGTTTCAATATATAAGGAAGACAGCAATTGAGAAAAATACTCACTGTCAAGTTTAGGCAGATGCACGTGTGCACAGAAAGAGAGAAAGGAGAGAGAGAGAGAGACAGAGAGACAGAGAGACAGAGAGACAGAGAGATGAGAGAGAGAGAGAGACAGAGAGAGATTGATTCAACCAAAACTGTACTGAAAAAAATTTATTTTCAGCCTGCATAGGTGGATGATGCTTCCCCCACAATACATGGTTATTAGTTGAAAGTCTCAGGGCCAGGTATGGGATTCCTATGAGTGACTGGTCAGGGAGATTCTAGAGATGCTTAAAACAATGTCACTGCTCTTGGTTGCCCACTGGAAACAAATGACAAGACCCTGTTGCTGAAGACACAGTACATTTTGCATTGGCAGGGACATCAAGAAATCAAGCTGACCTTAAACCCTCCCGCTAGTTAGTGCCAGAAAGTGCAAGGCAAGCCACTAGAGGATAAAAGTCATCAATGGTATTACCTAGCAGTGAATATTCCATGCTTCAATGCTGGCCTGCCAAGAAAGAGTGCCCACTGGTGCAATCGTTTGCCCTCAACTTTGGCCAGAGAAGCTTCTCTTTGGAGTGCTCTTATAACCGGTCAAAGTACTAAGACTAAGTGACTGTTGAATGTTCATCCTCAAATGGGCATCTGTATCCTCCTCTGCCCTACTCAAGGCTTGGGGAACATCACATGCAGCAAAGGAAGCACGAAGAATGTAAGAGCCAGAGAGGAGGAGGAGCACTGTGAAACGAGCATGACATGGCTATTGGACTCAGAAACTCATAAAACTGTGGTCGCCTACACAAGATCTGCACACTATCAAGCCATCAAAATCAGGCTGCATTCCAACAGGCAGCTGTGATTGGACTCAGCAAGTTACAAAAAATAAAAAAGGACATGATGGGGACTCCTTGAGAAAGAGAGGGGAGAGTAGGTGCGGATGATCAAGAGACAGTGTTCATATGCATGAAGTTGACAAGGGTTAGTAAAAAGATGCTCTGTTTAAAAAAATAACTTAAAAGTGAGGTATAAAAAAAATAATCTCAGCACTTGGGATGCTGAGACAGGAAGATTTCAAGTTCAGATTCAACCTGAGATACCCAAAACCTTTTCTCAAAATGTAGGAGGGCAGGAAGAAAGATTCTGGGGTCAAGCAACACTATTTCAATGGGGATTTTTCCCTTTGTGTATAGCTAATAAATCACTCATAATCTGGGTACTTTTATATGCACATACTGGACTTGAATTAAAAGTTTAAGGGAAAAAAAATTACTTTTATTACTAGTTACTAACCATGGCCTCCTTAGTAAAACTGGCTGTTCAAAGGGGATGAAGCTGAACTTCTTTCCTTAGGAATGCTTACATTCAACACTTTTGAAAGCCAAAAGACATTTCAGCAGAAAAACAACTGAGCTTTGTTTTACACTCCATCTGAACCTGAAAAATTTAAGTTTCACTTAGCAACAAAATAAGCAATATTCCCTTCACAAAACAAGTAAGTCAATACAAGATTTTTTAAAAAACCTTCATTCTGCTGACACATGAGGTGGTGACAAGCATATGAATGATCCCCTTAAAATATCTGGTTCCACACAAATGGGTCTCTAAATACAGGGCCATATCCCAGGGCACCCCCTACTGTTCACGCAAACCCAAACCTGAGGACTTTTTGAATAAAGGTGTGGATGTTCAATCACTTGAAGTGTATTGGCCAACAACTCTCCACAAGTTAAGACAACAGCAGTCCTTTGTGCCTGGGTGATGGTCCCCTGTAAAGTGGAATTCATGGCCTAGACACTACGTGGAATGACTGGAGGTCAACTTCTTAACCAAGGCAGTTTACTCCCAGGCCTCTATGGAATGGAATTATGTGTCAACCTGCAACAGGTCAAAGTGCACACCTTGTAAATGTAGAAAGAGGGTGAGAAATGACCTGCATGTGTTTCCAAGGAACAAAGAAAATTTATTTCCCTAAAGGGCAAAGGAAGCATCCAGAGCCCCCCTAAGGAAATGAGATGGGTTCATTCTTCCCCCGACTTTGTACCCTCACCTCCTGAAGAGTTCTTTACTGTCATGTTACTCCAGGACTGGGAGAGCTTGAGTGACTTGGTAGACCTGGAAAGTTAACTTCAGAGAGAATGAGTAGACCATTCAGCTTGATTCTGCTCCTAGCTTAGCTATGGGTCTTGAACAAGTTTCAGGAGGGAATTAAGATGGTCTTTTGAATCTAAACCAGAGCTCTTCGATTTGCACAGCCAGATCAGCTCTCCACCCTTCCCTGTGCCTGGACACTGGCCTGGGTGCCCTTCTCCTCCAGTTTCTAAACTGGCTCAGTCACTGAGGGCCTCAGAAAGAGGTAAGAAAGTGGAAAGAGAGTAAACCAAGGGCATCACTCCCTTGTTCTCTCCCTGGGGCGTGACTTTGACTTAGTCACTCCTCCTCTAAAGGTACCTGATATAAGACTTCTCCTTCTGGGTTTCAGTAGTTGCTTTCTCCTATCCTTTCCTCTGTCTGATTCTATGGTGGTAAAGGTCTCATTACTACAAGCTCCAGGTAACTGCACTGGCCTCAGAGTTTCTAGATCCACAGCTTTAGAAAGAATCTCTTGGTAAGCACACCTTCCTCATATAAGCTACTTCAGCTTTCTTTGTGCTTCCTCTTGAGATCCTAAGAGGATGCTGCAGAGACAACCACCTGGGCTAGGAGACAACTTTATAAAAGTAGAAAGAATCTCTTTTAGAACACTAGGGCTGACTTAGAAAGCCAAGGTTTCATTCAAAGTCACAGGAGAAAACAAATAGTTACTCCAATTAAGGTAAGCTTAGAATTATGTAATTCTGAACAAAAGAGTAGGCAGAATCTACGGAAAGCACGGGTCACTGAACAGCCCCTTTGGACTATTAATATACCGAAGAGTAGAAGAAAGGAGAGGTTCTCAGAACCTGGAGGAAGAGATCGAGGAAGACAGCCATCTCTTAAGCAGTTCGGATTTTAGGTGTTAGGCCACAGCCAGCCCATAAAGAGGTCATGATGGGGAGTCTGGAGACAGTGTAATCTGCCTGTACCATCTTGTCACCCCCTGATCACTTGCCTGAGATCCAACCCAAGAAGCCAGAGAGCAAGAGAGGTCCTCCCTATAGTCAGAATCTCAGCATCTTGGAGTGACATGAAGGGCAGAGATGATGTAAAACAAATAGAAGACAGCCAGCAGTCCCCCAGCAGGAAGAAAGCACTGTATCAGAACCCAGTCGAAGCATATTTGTTAAAATACCACAACCCTCCCAATTCAGAGTTGGTATGTCACAGGTAGAATTTATGTCATGTATGTTTACTTAAATGACTTCCAGTCACAACCAAAACAAGATAGCCCAATATCATAAGACATAGAAATGACATTGAGGATTTCAAGGCAGGTTCCAGAACCTATTCTCAACACAAGATCAAGCCCAACAGGACCAAATCACTGAAGAATCTTCTGTAAAGTGACTGCATTTGGTACAATGATAGTATCCTGACTGAGGAGACGCTCACCAAAGAAAGAATTGTACCACTATCTGTCCTCAAGAACTAATCCTCAGGACAGCCGAGCCTAAGAACAAGATTTAAACATTGGTCATTATTGTCCTTTAACCCCTAAGTAGAAAATACCAGTAACTGCTCCCAAAGAAAGACCTGATTCCTTAAAAACCCTTCAATCTCAAACTGTGGAAGCTCCAGTGGCTTAAGCAGAATGTATTAGCAAGAGGACTGTTGAGTGACAAGTGTGTCATTCAGAAGTTTCACTTAAAGATCATTCTTTCCATTATGATCATTGAAGTAAAACCAAGAAGGGAAAAGAAAAAAACCCTGACAGTCTGTGCTCTAGAATCTCGGCATCAGAAATGCCTATTAATTCAATACAATAAAACTCAAATTCCCAGAAATCCTCAAGATACTCTTAAAGTTGAAATTGATTCCATGAAACTCCTTTTACCTACATCATTAAGGAAAATTCCATTTTAACTCAACTCACCACAGGGAGGACCTGAAGAAAAGTACTGTGTCTAGAAATGCAGAGTCTCAGCCAGGCATGGTGGTGCAGGCCTTTATTCCCAGCACACAGGAGGCAGAGGCAGGCAAATCTCTGTGGGACAGAGGCCAGCCTGGTCTACATAGTGAGCTCCAGGTCAGCTGTGGCTACAGGGAGACCCCTTAAAAAAAAAAAAAGAATCTGAGTGTCACGAACGCTGGAACTCCAAGAAGAAGCAGGAGGAAGGCTCCAGGTGCAGACCTGACCTTTGCCTGCTGCTGAAGTTCTGGGTCCAGCAGCTGATGATTTTCCTAAAGAATAAAACAGAGGAAGCATCTCACAGTTTCCACTCACACAGAATACTAAATGAATAAATAGTCCTGTTATTTTCCATAAAAGTAATTTTATAGTTGATGCACCAGCCTTATCAAAAATTAAGTGAGAGCTGGGAGGATGGCTCAGTCAGTAGAGCCTAAGTTTGATCCCTAGAACACACATAAAAATGTGGGGCATGGTGAAGTCTACTTATAATTCCAGTGTTGGGCAAGTGGATACAATCAGATGTCTGGAAACTGCACTGACCAGACAGCTTAGCCTATTTGGAGAGTTCCAGAACAATAAGAGACTTTGCCTCAAAATAAGGAGAATGGCATTCCTGAAAAATGATGCCTGAGGTTAGATCTTGGACTCCACATGCACACATACACACATGTGCATGAACATACACAAACACACAGAGAAAATTTTGAGTAGGAGTGGATGGTGAAGCAGGTGGGGTTTTTTTTTTGTTTTTTGTTTTGTTTTGTTTTGTTTTTGCATGAGCAGAATAACAAAAAGCTGCATTTGACTGCAGACACTGGAATTGGAAAGTATAGGTTTATCTGTACAATAAATGGATTGGTATGGCTAGACTCTTGAGTCATGTTCACTAGCAAGCTATTCATCTACCATGTGGCCTTGATCCAGAACTTTTAAATGTCTCAAATCAATTTCTCAGCATGACAAATGGAAACAAAAATATGCCTACCTTACAATCCTATCAGAGTTAAAACTCCTTTCTGTGGATCTATCCCAACATATCCAACAGATGTGTCTCTTCCTACAATGAAATGTTGCCTATGATGAGTAAGAAGTCAAAAGATTTTCAAGACATGCTTTAAATTCTCTCAAAGAGTGAATTTTAAAAACCTTCACATATGAGGCGCTGAGTGGTCAGGTGCTGGAGAAAGATAGTTCTGCTTTTTTGGAGCGGGGGTTATTTGGCTTACACTTCTACCACATGGTTCATCAATTGAGGGAAGTCAAAGCAGGAGCTGAAGCAGAGACCACGGAGGAACACTGCTTACCTGCTCACTCAGTCCATGGAGCTGGATGTCTCAGTGATCAGTCTGGTGCTGAAAGCCTGGAGGGTTCCTGGAGAGCTGCTGATCTCTAATCTATTTTGGAACCTGAAAAAGTTGGTTCTAGTATTGCTGAAGGAATGCCACAACAACAAGATAAGTGAACTTACCAGTGAGAGTGAAGGCAAGCAGGCAAAAGCATTGCTTTTTTATAACAAGAAAATTGGTCTTAGCAGATTAACCAACTCTTTCTGCTTTTCCCTTTAACTCCTGTCTTCTATCCTATAACCCTTCTCTTCTGAATTCTGGGCATCTTCTGCATTTACCTCTGTGTCCATGGCAGTCTACTGATCAGCAGGAACAGTTTGAGGACATTGCTGGGATGTGGCTGACTGGGCAGGGAATGCATTTTTCAGTCCCTGTGAGCCAAGCTGAGGCCATGAGACAGTTCCAGCCAAACAATAGCAGTAGAAATGATGCATGGTACTATAGTACCATCTCCACAGGTGGAAACGAGGAACAAGAGAGGTTGCT
This sequence comes from Eospalax fontanierii, assembly GCA_035773235.1. NCBI lineage: Eukaryota > Metazoa > Chordata > Mammalia > Rodentia > Spalacidae > Eospalax > Eospalax fontanierii. The sequence goes on from CM069524.1 coordinate 83,471,072, forward strand.
TTGCTCCTCAGGGGGACTCCTTCAGTCAACTTGAGACAACAAATATGTTGTCTCTTCTCTCCCGAGTCCTTGAACTTCACACACTTTCTGAAAGAGCAACTATCTCCCTCACCCTGGCATGGACCACCTGAAAAATAAGACGAGGCATGTTTGCTACTTTTGCCTTGCTGGGACCCTAATACCTGAATGAAACAGTTAAAGAGAGGAAAGGTTTATTTTGGCTCATGACTTGAAAAGATTTCAGTCCATCATCAAGGCATGATGGAAAAGCTCAATTCACAATAGCAGTAGTGTATGATGAAAGCTGCTCACGTTGCAGCAGACCAGGAAGCAGAGGGTGAGACAGAAATCAGGGGATGAGAATACTCTTGAAAGGTTTACGTCTAGTTGCCCATTTCTACCAGCTAAATCCCACTTCCTATGGGTTCCACAGCCCCTCAAAATAGCATCACCAGCTAGGTAACAAGTGTTTAAAATATGAGATTCAAATCATAACGCTTGGTGTCTATTGAATGCCTATGATATGCCAACATCTTTTACATATCAGAATTTTTTTCAATGCTGGGAATCAAATGCAGGGCCTCATGCATGCTAGGCAAGCACTATACTGACTGAGCCATATCTCTAGCCCTACAAAATCTTATTCTTAAGAGAGGAAGAATTATCTCCATTTCACAGTGGAAGAAACTTGGGTCAAAGACATGCAATTTTTCCAAGGTCAAATAGAATTTGGTAATTCTAAAGTTTGAAGCCAGGTTTTCTGACGTGAGCTGCAGTGATGATGGTTCTAGCCCATGGTTTCTTCTTCTGGACAGTTTGCCCTAAGGGATCTCCAACTGCCATTCAGCTGTTACCCTCAACCCCAGGCATTCACCACAGGCTCTGGGAATGACTAAATGCAACCCACCTGTCCATAAAGAGCAGCCTACTTGGGATTCTGAGAATTTAAAAAAGCAGGGGAAGGAAAGCGTTCTCCAAATTGTTTGATCTGCATGAATGCATAGGCCGTGGCATATGACCATCTGTCTACCGCTATTCTTGTAAAACTGACCATTGCCAGGTGTCACACCAGACAGTCTGGATTAATTAGTGTAAAATAAATTCAAGGCTATTAATTATGCAAGCCTGATCCTTAGAGTCTAATATTGCTAAAAGCATAGTATAACTTGGGACACTAAAAGGATTAATGGCTAAAAAGGAGGCAGGAATAAGGCCGTGAGTGCATCTGATTCATGCCTGAATCGTGTGTAACACTCACTGCCCAGCAGAGACTCTCTCAGCTTACCATTGTTACCAATGAAAAATTCATGTGCCTGAACAGAACGATTGTGTGACCCACCATGGAGAAACCTCAGTGAACTCTGCCCTTTGCTGGTTCCAACCAATTAGACCAATACATTCCAGATTCGCTGGCAAGAGACAGAAGGGGTTCATTGCAGAGGTTACCATGGCAGCTCCCCAACACCCCCTTGAGAAGGGCCTCCATTTGCCCACCCCATACTCTCCATTACGGGACTATGGCACATTTATCACTCTAGCTTCCCAAGGGGGCACCCAGACTGTCTGTGCTATTGATTGCTTTAGCAATTTACCAGGTAGGAAATTAGAGTTATGGCTTGGTAACTTCCTATACACATCTTCCTTTGATTCTTAAAATCTGGAGCAAATTTAATACGTGTAAGAATGCTGTGTTGCTAAATGTTGCCCTGATAGTGATTTGAAAACTGGTTATTTATCTCCAAGACTTACAGAAACTCACTGATGTCAGTATATCTTTGACTGATATTTGATACAGGATCAGTTGCCCAAAAATGTTTATTTTGAAAAAATTTTTAAAAATCTACTATACAGAAAATGCTAAAGCTAGGGAAGAGAACCTTTGCATTATTCTCCAAAGGATCGCAAAGCTATACTTTGCAGGTCAGTGGGAAGGGGGCCATAGTAGAGGGAGATTGCATGTGGCCAGCATTGCCCTCTCTCACCTCAACCGCAGAGCAGTGTGTCAGGCTGCCCCATAGAATCATCAGTGAAAAGTGGCCAGCTAAGGAGAGCAGAGACTGGGGGAGACTGCAAGCAGCTCCTCCTCCTCTTCCTCTTCCTCCTCTTCCTCTTCCTCCTCTTCCTCCTCCTCCTCTTCCTCTTCCTCCTCTTTCATTTCTTTCATGCTTTTCTTAATATCATGGTTTAGTCCTACTCTCAATTCATGAGTGAGTCAGATGTTGGGGGCCACTTAACTTCTTCAACTTCTCATGTCCCAAAGAAATATTCAGAATCTTTCCAAATATTTGGTCACCCAAGAAATGGCCCCCTACCTTGACTTGGACCAAAGTTCTGTAGTCTATGGTCCTGGAGAGATGGCTCAGAGGTTAAGAACTCCGGCCACTCTTACAGAGGACCATGCTCAGTTCCCAGCACCCACACGGAGACTAACAACTATCCATAACTCCAGTCCACAGGATCAGACGTCTTCTCCTGACCTCCACACCTCATGTTACATACATGCAAGCAAAACACTTATATGCAAAAAAATAAAAATGAATTTTAAAATTTTGAAAAGTTCTCTACCAAAGCGTTTCCCCTATTTGCATTATTAAAATATTGTGAAATTTTAATATCACAGATACATAGAAACTGAATTAGTATGTGAATTATTTGCAAATCTGTGGTTCACACATAAAAGGGTAACTCTTTGGCTTCCTCCAAACCAATTTTTGCCCTTTGGGAGGAAAGGCAGAAACTGAAATTGCCATAAAATACATGCTGTTTGATAACAAGACATTTTTTGTTGACTAGAGAGAACTGAGAGCCTGGTAGATGAATGGTAAAATGGACCAAAAGGAAGAAAAGGCGATCAGAAGAAGTGGGACAACCCAAGATCAATCAACGCCTTTAACAATATCATCAAGGTCAAGCCTTGATGTGAGGCTGCATCACTTTCTCCTTCAAGGAGGAAAGCTCTATCGAGACTCTTGGGTTTTCAGAGTTTCAGTCCATAGTCTTGACTGCATTGCTTTTGGACCTGTGGAGAGGCTATTACATCTTATCAGTAATACATCATGGTGGCAGCACATAGCAAACCAGTCACCTCTTGACTAAGATGTAAAGCAGAAGACATAGTAAAAAGAGGGGCTAGAGTCCTCAAAGCCCCTTCCTACTTCCAGTGACTGAAGAGCTCCTATTGGGCCTTACCTCTTGAAAGAACCTCCCAACAACCAAGCAGAGGACCAAACCTTTAATTTTAAACATGTTTTGTAAATTTTTAATTGAAATTTTGTGTATTTCATACAGAACATCTTCTCTTCCCCACTGACAACCTCTCATAGCCACCCCGACTGGAATTTATGCATTCTGACATTTCTGTTAAGGCCTATTACGTCAAGTTAGTGTCCCCAGATGTCCCTCAGTGCAGTTCATCCACAGAGATCTAGTCAGCCCATCTAGAGTCTCTCCCTTTAAGCTCTTCCTCACCTAGCAGTAATCAGCTGCCAATAGTTCTTTGACAAAAATTGGGGCCTACTGTCCACTTCTCTAGTTCTATGCTAGGTTTCTGTCTGCTTGAGTTTGTGTGGGTCTTGTGCATGCTGACACCATTGCTGCAGGTTCACATAAGCGAGGTCCTGAGAGTCTGGAGGACTCTTTCCATGTGGTTGCACGCTTCCTCCCTGGCTCCTACAGTCTTTCCTCCCCCTCTTCCACAATGGCCCCTGAGCCCTGGGTAGGTGGAGTTTAAAACAGGAGTCCTGTCCAAAACCCACACTCTGAAGACTCTTACTTTCTACACTTGGCCATTTGTGTTCTTTTCTGTCCTTGGCACTCTGTTACATGAGAGAGCCTCATTGATGAGAGTTGAGAAAAGCATTAGTGTTCTCTTTGCTCCTTGTTCCACCGTGTTCTGTGAGCCTTAGATGTAGAGGTTGCATCGTAGATGTGTCACTTAGACTTGGGAAATTCACAGACAATCTCTGTGTATAACCAGTTGTGGAGCTCTATAGTCACCTCTGTCCTTTGCAAAAGAAGCTTCTTTGATAAGTGGTGACTGGGATACTTGTCTGTTAATATAAGAATCCATATTTCTCACATAGTACGAAATTGCATTTGTCTGGTGATATGACAACCTTAGGGTTTTCTCTAAGATCTATGACCTCTCAGCCTGTGTATCTGTCTATATTTACAGCACCACACATGAGTTTCCTCCCATTGAGTGAGCTTTAAGTCCAATCAGGTAGCTGTTGATTACTCCCCAGATAAAAGTGCCACTACTGTCCTAATATAATTTGCTGTGCCAATCATTGATGTAGTTACTAGGCCTGAAAGCTGGGAATGAGTCATACCCTTAGAAGTATATGTAATGTTCTCCAAAACTATGAGAGCTAGCATCAGGGAGGTGCTTCCAGGTCAGTTCCAGCTCCATTGTTCCAAATCCTGTGCCTAAAGTGTGTCCTGTTTTCAGCAATAGGGAGGCAGTCAGGGCTGTGGCAATAGCCTGTGTAAATCTAGGAGTCTCTTAGACCACCCTGAAGAACACCTAAAGGGAGGTTTCTCCTGTCTGGTACCACTTCTTGTTATATAGTCTTCAGCTATACACACAGACTCTTGCAGAGATATTGTATGTGTCATTTTTCAATAGGTTTTTGGACTAATATGATTCCCTCTGCTTTTTTACATTAGCTAAGCATTATTTATCTTCCCTCCCTCCATCCCTTCCTCCCTCCCTCCCTTCCTCTCTAACATTCCCTCCATGCCTTCCCCAGTTAAAGTATTCCCATTACCCCCATTTTTCTCTTGATAATCCCTGTCTCCTACTGTCCCCCATCTCTTGAGCTCTTTCTTCTTCACCTTTAACACATGGGCCTGTGGGGGGATATACAAGATCTGAACTATAACAAAGGCCTTTTTTAAAGACACAGGGTCTGTTCTTTAGTAAGAGACAATAAATATCACCTCCAAGTTTTAAGCATACTATTTTTCCATGAAATTTGATAGAGGCAGCCTTTGAGGAAATGTGAGTGATGTTGGCCAGACCTGTATCCTAGCAGACAAAGCCCTCCCCCCACCCCCACCCACTGGCTGTGCTGAGTCCCCCACTCCCTCATCAGTCCTATAGCCTGACACTAGCCTGAGCCCTTCTGTGGCATCAGTGCCAAACAGTCTCTTACAGTCCTCTGTAATTAGCCGGAATGTTTTAGACCCATATTTTTACACATCTCACTGATTGATTTTCTAAATTATGTGTCAGCATGAAGGTGTTTAAAAAAAAAGAACCCTTAACTCAGCAGCAATTAACTGCAAAGCTTTTAAAGCTTAGTTTTCATTTCATAGGTCTTTAAGAGCCAGAAATAATATCAATAGCTACTGAAGTCAAGCTGTATTTTATCCCTGACTAAAAGGGCAGCAAGGGGGCTTGAGTGATACTATTATTGAGAACATTTGCTAAACTTCTGCTTTTTGCCTTAGTTCTAGCTGACAAAATTTCTTAGGCACACACACACACACTCACACACACACACACTCACACACACACACTCACACACGCACAGGTTTACTACAGATAAAAATGTGAGATAAACACCATGACCACAAGCCAACTAGCGGAGGAAAAGGAAACTCAGGGCTGGAACTCAAAGCAGGAGCTTGAAGCAGGAGCTACAAGGACTGCTCCTTGTTTCACCGGTTCGTGCTCAGTCACACTCTTACAGAACCCAGGCGCACAGCGGCACCACCCAGGGATGGCACTGCCCACAGTGGGTTGGGCCCTCCTGCATTAATTAGCGATTAAGAAAAATGCCGCACAGACTTGACTGCAAACCAGTCTGAGGGAGCTAGTTCCTCAGTTGAGAGCCCTATTCCCAGATACATCTGGGTCTGTGTCAAGTTGAAAAAAGTTTAACCAGCACAGGTATCCTTCAGTCATTTTCTAGAAGTCTGAGCCATCATAACCCTCAGAAGGGTGATTTTCAAACAAAGGAAAGCACAAAATCAAGACAAGCAGAGCTGCTCGGCTGCATCTTTGTTCATTTAAAAGAGATCCCAATTAGCCTGAAGACACAGTTATTTTCAGCAATAGAGAGCAAAAGAAATTCTCTGGCATTTGGTAATCACATAGAGATCAGAGCTGGGGTATGTGTTCAGATAACTGCATCCCAGGATCAATATCATAGCAGCAAAACTTCAAGTCAAGAAGGAAAATGAGATATCGAAGACCAGAGAACTCTCCTTCTCCGGAGAGGTAGAGGCTGTCCTTTGGCAAAAATGTTCCTCTATGATCTCATGATCTTCCAACTGCCAGGCACCAAGTGGCCGCACAAGCCTTCTGTCTCCACCGTCCGTCCTCAGGGCTGTGCTCATGCCAACGTTCACCATATTTTGCCTTCCACTAAGTACAGGGGTGTAAGGACAGGTCGTGCTTAGGCTAAGAAGTTACTCTCCCAGATCAATCCTCTTTCTTGGGCTAGCTTGTCTACTTACTACTGGTTTACACACCTAAACTCCCCTGGTCTCAAAACACATTTTCTTTTATTCAATAGAAACTTTCATGAATCAACATGGCTTCCTTTGTACCTTAGCTAGGAGAGATCACAAAGCCCAAGGTTGTGTTTTTAATGTGACAGTAGCCCACATTTATCTTACCCACCACTGTCCCCTGTGCCCTGTTTCATACCTGTTATACAATATTTGACCTTTGTTCTTTCATCTTTCCTTGTATCTAATTTTCACAAGTCACACTAGAACTTTTGTGTGTGTATGTGTGTGTGTGTGTGTGTGTGTGTGTGTGAAAGCACAATATGTTTAAGAAAACATAATTTACTTAAATAAATGGCTTTCCATTTTAGAGTAGCCAAAGTCTTTGAGGTCTCCCTGTGTGGACATCCTTACTTGAAAGATGGATGTGGGAATGTTCTTCCTCAGTGAGGCAATTAGCATGGCACATCAGAGACCCTAAAACCTCCACACCAAAACCTGCTTCCCTTGAGTCAAGCTGTTTCAGCCTCCCCAGTGAGGCTTCCCACTGTGGAAGGAGGTACTCACTCCTTCACTGTTACACTCACATTATGAGGATCAATGGGGTAGCATCTATGAAGTGTTTGAGCTCCTTGGGGGATGGTGCTCTATAACTATAATCATCCTTATTGACAGTAGCAAGGAGCTACAGCAGGCTTTTCTGAGTAGTATACCTTGTCTTCCTGCCTGCTCCACCTTCACAGAAGCGATTAGAGCAGGTGATGGATTCACACACTGGTTCTATCCTGAGGCTAGAGGGCATACTTAGTGCAGTTCCAATAAATGTCTGAAGCATCAGTACAAATGAGTGCTCAAATGTAGGAAGGACTGAAGAGGGCTGAAGAGCATACATCATTAAAGAAATACTTTGGAAGCACTCAATGCACATACAACAGTATAAACTGGCATATTGTGGAGACACATTGGGTGAACTTTCCCTGGGAAGACATGAACAAAAATATATTCACCCCCAGATAGTGCAAAGAAATGGTTCCATCCACTATCTTGGTGAACCAATGAGTTTATTTGGAGTTTTTTTACAGAAGCATGTGTGAAGGGCTACTTACAAGAGAATGGTAACTCCAAAGCACTCACATCACCAAAAAGCCCCACCCTCTCCTAGGCAATGACTTCCAATAAGTGACGCAGATGGAGCATCTTTCCCTCATTAATGAACCATACACCTCTAAATACTCTAGCACCTCACAGGACCGGAACAGCTGGGTAGGCAGGAAGGAGTGATATGAGCAGTGTACTCTCCCGAAAGTGTCTCTTTCCATGAGGGAATGTCAACAGGTCCTATCTTGTGAAGGTCTTTTGCACAGCTGCTCTGAGTTCAAGATAGCAGTAGTCACGTAAGGCCCAGAGGACAACATGCCACAACACAGCAGCAAGTGGTGTGGGGCTCAGATCCCTCTGTCCTTTCCCCAGTTAGCTCTGGCTTGCATGGAATTCCATTCTTTATGTGGAAAAGCAAAATGATGTGCACATCCATCAACATATCCAGGGTTTTTATGACCCTTTTAAGACTGTTTTTTCTTGAAGCCTACACTCTCTCAAGGAGATATAGAGACTCCAGTCCACTACCTCCTCACCCTGTCTCCTGACAGGGGTCGCTCTCCTTTTTCTTGTCAGACTGCTGTCACACATCGTCTCAGAATCCATAGGGAAACTCCTCTTGGGAGGTTCTGATTCTCCCTTATCTGAAGCACTGCCCTTTGCAACCCAAGAGATTTTTAACTCTGAATGTACGAAATATCATACTGTTCTGTAGCTATATCCTTACAACCGAAGCATTCCCTTAAGGCTAAGAAGTAAAACAAGTTACAGGTTGCTCCTGAAACTTATAAGATTCACCAGGCCCCACCCAGAAGATGCATAAGAAGTAACAACTGCTAGAGAGAAGAGATTCTCTCGCTGGTAGAGCTGTCCACAAGGCCTGCAGGGATCTGGGGATGCAGCTGTGATGAGTCATCACCCATGCTGGGGTGGGTTTTTTTGGAGACGCAGCTGTCTGCCTCATCTATGATCCTCTAAGTAACCCCTCACCCGCTCTTCTGTAAGTAACTCCAATAAACTTCGTGGTTCACTAAGCTAGTTTTGGGTGTAACCGCTCCTTGGTTTATTGTCAGTGACCTATCTGGGGTGAAGAGGCATCAGGAAAAGTCAACAATACACACCCTCTAAATCCTTTTCCAGCGCCCTTTCATCTCCTGTTTAGAATATTTTCTTTCTTTCAAATCTTCTCTGACTATAAAGAATGTTAGAACAAATCCTGAAATCAGACACCATTCACTTGATTCCAGAGAAAGTACATTTGCCTGCAGCTGTAAAATCTGGACACAACTCTGTACCACTGTTGGTGTCGAGGTATTGAGTTACCAAAAACTTCAAGAACTGAATGAGATAAGATGGTTCTGGAAATAAGATGGTTCTGCATTAGATCAGGAGACTGCAAAGCCAGACCAAAAAAACAGGGGGAGGGAATCACACACACACACACACACACATACACACACACACACACACACAGTTCCAAGTCTTACGTGACTGCTGAAGAAATATATATTGTACTTAGCATCTTGCTTTCAGTGACATATCAATGAATGCCAGAAAAGGCAATTCAGAATCTGTAAAATTCAACTGCAAACTTGCATTAGCACTTAGGAAAGAGGAGGGGAACATAAAGTGACAAATTTACATGGAGTCTTGCAGACTCCTTTTCCGCCAAATTGCTGGTTTGAGACAGCTCATCGTCTTTGTAAGAACAGGAACTGCAGACTTGTCACTTTCTGTACTCTACACTAATCCAAGCTGAGTGATTACATCTGCCCGCCCCAATCAGCAGCCCAGCTTCTGTTCTCTGCTACGTGGCTAGAGGGAAAGAAAAGTCCTCTCAAGGGACTAATAAAGGACTGTCATCAGTGCTGTATGACTGGATAACTGGGGAATAAATGTTATAGACAACCAGAACCTTTGTGAGGAAAGTACAGGTCCAGCTAACATAGAAAGCGGTCCTCTTGACTGAAGGCCCCTCAAGCCCAGCATGCGGCTAATAATCCCATGCTCTGAGTTGCTTCTGTCTCCTGGCCTGGGCTCAAAGCTGCCACCTCCTATGATTGGGCTCATTTCAATTCAGTCAATCACATATTTTGGGAGTACACTATCAATGTGCTCCTAAATTCTGAAAGAGAAAGCTAAGATTGTAGGCCCTGAACTCTGGAGTAGGAGTCACTGGAGCTCTGAGTCTATCTACCCATAAAGAGATTTTTAAAAAAGTACTTTGTGACAAACAATACAACTAGCCCACAGCCACCCCACCCTGAGTGCACCTGATCTTGGAAGCTAAGCGGGGTCAGGCCTGGTAGGTACATGAATGGGAGAAACAATACAATTACGAAATGATTTATTCTTAAGTTCTTGAATATTGTTTGAGACAGAGACTCATTGTTTCCCACACTGACCCCAAACACATCATGGAGCTGAGAATAGCCTTGTCTCTGTCTCGGTCTCTGTCTCCTGAGTGCTGGGATTGTAAACATGAGCCACCATTTCCAGTTTAAATGATGGGAATCAAACCAAGGCTTTAGGATGTAAGCAGCCTTACCAACTGCGCTACATCCCCAACCAAATCCTTGGATTACTATCTGTCTAAATAAATATATTCTAAAATGGACTCCCTGCAGCCAGCAAGAGCAAAGCAGACAACCACACCAAGGTTAGATAGGGTGTGTAGGCCATAGGAAGAACTCACCGAACTTCCTCTCTGCCCTCTCAGGCCCTCCAACAGCTCATGCGGTCTGAAGGAAACAGAGAGCAAAGGATGCAGCAAGTGCCTTGGAAGACTGATCTTGGCCCAGTAGGGCAACTTCCTCCCTCCCCCACTGGGGATGCCACTGCTGACCCTCATCACAGTAGAGCACTGGGAAGGAGGTCACACCCTACTGCCAGTGGAACATGGTAACTTCTGGAATCCTTCTGCCTCCGTTCTTCTAGCATCAGCTCTCCTCTTGGACTCTTTATGGAGACACGTAAGCACACCCCAGCCGCAGCTGCACTGAGGTAGAGATGCCAGGCTAGGCCACCCAGCCCAGGGCTTCCCATGTGTCAGGTACTGGGATGAGGTATGGTCTTGTAAATCCACAAACAAGGAAATTGGCCTAGTAAGATCCTCAGGGTTATTTACTCCAAACCTCTGCCCTGTGACAGGACAACTTTTCCCAGATCAGTTCTTAGAGTTTGGTTTAGTTGTATCACGTACTATTTGGTTGTGGTGTTAGTGTTTTCTTCTCATTTATTTAATATTTTATCTATTATTTTTTATGTGTATGAGTGTATTGCCTGCGTGAATGTAAGTGCACTCATGTTGTGCAATGCTTGTGGAGGTCAGAAAATGGTGTCAGATCCCCTGGAACTGGAGTTATGGATTGAATGGTTGTTACCTGCCATATGGGGGCTGAGAACCAAACCAGGATCCTCTGCAAGAACAGCCAGTGCTCATAACCACTGATCCATCTCTCCAGCCCCTTGTCATTTTAAAACAAACTTGGCAGAGGATGTGGCTCAGTGGTTAAGAGCACTTGTTCTTGTAAAGAACCCATGTTCGGGTCCCAGCAACCACATAGTGGCCCGTAAGTGTCTATAACTCCAGGTCCAGAAAATCTAACCTCTGTAGACACCATGTGGTGCACAGACATACATGCAGGCAAACAGTCATACATATGAAATAAAAGCAAATAAATAAAATTTTTTAAAAACCTCACCAGGTATGATGGCATATGCTTTTAACCTCAGCACTCAGGAGGCAGAGGCAAGGAGAACTCTTTAATTCCAAGCTAGACTGAGCAAGTTTCTGGCCAGTCAGGGTTGCACATAATAAAAAATAATATAGATAAATAAATACACTGGCTTTGACATCTTGGAGCTTGAGGAGGCCTGCTGGGAGCAGGTCTTCTGAAAGGAAGATCTGGAGAGCTATGGTTAGCAAAGCCATTTTTTGCTGGCTAAATGGGGTCTCTGGAATCAAAGGAAGACGTGTCTTTGTACATGCGTGTGTATGTGTGTGTGTGTGTCTAAGTGTGTGCATGCACATATATTAAGAACAGAGGACAGCCACAGGTATAGTTCTTCAGAAGCTGTCCACTTTATCTGTTGAGAGAGCCTGGAGTTCACCACAGTAGGCTATGCTGGCCGTACAAAACTAACACCTCTGCGAGCCATAGTCTGATGCCCAGGACTGTACACCTTCTCTGCCCATTCCTGCCACAACCCTGAGAAATCATGTCAACTGGAACTGGGTTGATGGCTCAGCAGTTAAGAACACTGGCTGCTCTCGCAACTGAACTCAGGTTCAGTTCCCAGCACCCACGTGGCAGTTAAAAATCATCTGTAACTCCAGTTACAGGGGACCCAATGCGCTCATCTGACGTCCCTGGGCATTGCACAACATGGATGCACTTACATACATGAAGGTAATACACTCATACACATAAAATAAAATAAAAATAATAAATAAAATATTTAAAAAGAATCATGTTAACTGTTAAAATGAAATTAACTTCTTCAAAATTTATTGACTTAATATTATGTTATCAATATGTAAAATTATTATTTAATTTTTAGTTTTCATTTTAGTTTTTCGAATGTTTTCTGATATGTTAGTAGCAGAGGATAGGAGGAGGGCTATGAAACGCTGTCTTCTGGGCATGCCATGGCCGTCACACTGATGAACTCACAACTGTGGTTACCTGCACAAGATTTACAAGCCAGCTGATAAGATTATTTTTTAATTCATTAATTTTTTGTGTGTGTGGGTGTTCTGTGTGCATGTATGTAAGTGCATCTATGTCATACAATGACTAGAAAAGACAGAAGAAGACATCAGATCCCCTGGAACTGGAGTTACAAACAGCCGTTAACCACCATGTGAGTGACAGGAACCAAACCTGAGTTCTCTGCATGAGCAGCCAGTGCTCTTAACCACTGAGGCATCTCTCCAGGCCCAGATAAACTTATTTTAACATACATATGAACTACATGTTGTACTACTTAAACAGGAGGACAAAGGCTGTGGGAGATCTACAATGCCTTTCTCTCTCTCTCTCTCTCTCTCTCTCTCTCTCTCTCTCTCACACACACACACACACACACACATATACACATGCACACATTTATTTATACTTACCATTTTTAATTGTCATATCTTCTAATTCTGAGTTGTCTGGGGCTAAGAACAAATTTTTTCTGATTGACTCTATTGGCCTTTTGGGAGGGCATGCTGAATGTCAAAGGGCCAGAAAAATTTGCTAGAGCATTCCACCATCATCTCACATTCAGTGCCCACACTCACTGACTCATTAGGGAGTTGTTGGTGGAAACTCTCAAGCACTGATTTAGGATTATTATGCTGATCAGTGGTTCTTCTTGCAAATGATTTCCTTCTCAAAACAACTGGAATGATCAATCAAGAGAGGTTTTCTGTACAGAAAGAAAGAAATCTCACATTCCACTGAAGATCAGACTCAGATTCTGATGGAGCTTCCTACAGAGTATGGATGATGACAGCAAGAGCTCACCACAAGGCCCAGCTGTCAGGATAGGTGCTTGGTTGTCAAGGGTAGAAGCTCAGCCCATAGAGGATAGTCAGAACAGCCAGGGTGGATAAGCTTTCCGAAATCATATACCCTGTCCATCAGGCAATCACCATGACCTTCAGATTCTGCCTCCAGAAACATAAGCAAAGGACAAAGATGAAAATAGTCTTAACCTTTCTCAGTATGCACCACCCTGATCCCCATCACCACACACCTCCTGCTTCTGTCCTGGGGCAAATGTCCAACACCTCTGGGGGCGACTGGGAGCACAGTCAGAGGAGCATCTTTGATGCTTTCCTGGATATCTTCATTTCCTTACAATTATTGTTAACAGAAATGTCAAATCATTTATTTTTCATATTTCCCTTAATCTTATTTTCAAAACTCAGAAGTTGTGGTCTCATTTTAAAACATGAAACAAGATAAAAATCACATGGGTATCTTTATGAAACTCAGCACTATGTACAGTGAGAATTCCCAAATTTAAAACAGGATGAAATTCACATGGAAAAAATGACTGCTTGTTCCATCACTCCCAGACTCCGCTGTGCACACACTCAGGAATCCACTACTCGAGACCAGAGTCCAGAGCCAACAGGCTGGTGTGTATTCATGAACTTTCTTCTCTAGGAATGCACATAGTTGGAGTTTTCTGGGTTTTCTTTGGGGTTTGGGCTGAAATAAATCACACTGGACGCATTGTATAATTTGACCTTTTCATTAACTGTATGGTGTTCCCCAAGTATAGCCTGAGAACCAACCACTGCTTTGCAAATAAGACTCTCATTACAGCATAGCCATATCCATCCCTTCTGAACTGTCTGTGAATATTTCTGCCATACAACACAGAAGGTATTGTGCTGATAGAAACTACAGCCCACAGCCCACAGCCCGAAATATGTACATCTGGTCCTTTAAAAACATCTTTGCCAGATGTGGTAGTGTGAACCATAAGCCTATAACCTCAGCACTCAGAAGGTTGAGGCAGGATGGTCTTGGATTGTACATTTGAGGCCAGATTGGGATGACATATAAGTTTGGGGCCAACGTCAGCTATGTAGTGAAATCCTGTCTCAAAAACAAAGTTTGCCAGCCAGAGCAACTCTTTCTTTTCTCGTGATTCTTACACCTAGGATTTGAAGAGCTAGGCTCAGTTTGAAAGCCTTCTTGTCTTACATAAGGCCTCTCCTGTGATACAGTCAACTTCTAGTCTAAAGGCTTCCCTCCTGTGTTGATGGCATTGGCTCTCCACTAGGCAATGTGTATTAAGCAAATTCTTCAAATGAGCACAGTACTCCAATGACAGATGCGTAATGCCTAGATTCAAGCCTCTGCCTACCTCATACTTGGTCCCATTGACCAAAGCAAATCACATGACCAGGCCTAGTGCCAACAAGAGGAGAGACTGCTCAGGGACCGCCACGTCTGCACTGGAGGCCACTGCCATAGCAATCTCTTCCACTCTCCCAGTTAGTCTACAGAATAATTGCCTATGGAATCAGATTTTTGAAGAGGACAGGTTTGAAAGTGAGTTCTTATTACAAAAATGTTTTCAAAACTCTTTTTATAGTCAACTTTCAATCTTTATTTCAATTCAAAAGAATGAACATGGTTGAGTTTGAGATGCCCATGAGATACTGGGCACTGCTAGGTGCTAGAATCTTAGAAACAAGACAATGAACAGCCATAGTTCCTCCCAAGGTAGATTTCTGAAAGTCTACACCAAGAAGTTGTGTCAATTCTAAATGTCCATCAAAGTTTAAATACAGTTACAAATGATGGGAACTCCTGAGGAGGCCTGTGTTTTGTGTTGGTATAAGAGGTTTTTGAGTATAAATTTTTTATCATTTATTTATTTTTATGTGCATGAGTGCTGGTCTTCATATGTCTAAGTGTGTCATGTGGGTGCCAGCAGAGCCAGAATAGAGCATCAGATCCCCTAGAACTTGAGTTAGGGACGGCTGTCAACCACCATGTGGGTGCTGGGAACTGAACTCAGATCCTCTGCAAGAGCAACCAGTGCTCTTAACCACTGAGCCATCTCTCCGGCCCCCAAAACACTTTTTTTTTAAATTATCTTTATTTTTATTTTCTGCGTATGAGTGTCATGCCTGTATGTTGGTTAGTGCGCCTGTATCACGCAGTGCCAGCAGAAAGAGAGAAGAGAGCATCAGATCCCTTGGAACTGGAGGTATGGACGGTTGTTAGCTGAGATTCAAATCTGGGTCTTCGGCAAGAACAACCAGTACTCTTAACCACTGAGTCATCTTCTCCAGGCCAACACTGTCTTAAAAGGTGAAAATGGTTCATAATAAAGGTTCGTGATGGCTCACACATTTAACCCCAACACTTAGAAGACAGAGTCTTTGTGAGTTCAAGGTCAGCCTGGTCTACATAGCAAGTTCCAGGTTAGCTGGGGCTACAGGGAGACCCTGTCTCAAAAAAGACCAAAAAAAGAAAAAAAAAGTTCATATTTCCTCACACATCTGCCAGTAATTGATGTTATTTTTATGCCAGTAATTGATGTCATTTTTGTCAATCTAAGTATTAAAGTAGGATCTAATGTTGTATCTGGGCCAGCAAGATGGCCCAGTACGTAAAAGCACTTTCTACACAAGCCTGACAACCTGAGTTTGATCCCCAGAGCCCACTGTAAAAAGAGAGAACCCACTCACAGAAGTTGCTTTCTGACCCCCACACTGCGTCTCAGTTCCTTTTTGGTGAATGTTAGCACTCAGGTCGCGGATGTTAGTATTTGCTAAACCGAGTGCCTTCTTACATCTTTCTACCCATTTCTTATTCTGAGATTCTTTGTTTTCTTTAGGCTTTGATAAACTTTTAAGAGAGTATTGTATCTATAGTTGTAATATGCAGTTAAATGTCATTTAGACTTTCTCTATATTACATGTCAAGCATGACTCTTTCCTTTTATATGTTCTAGATTTTCAGTCTTAAGAAAGTTTCCCCAAAATTCTGGGCAATATTTGCACTTTCTCAAGTTTCTTTTATAGTTTTATTGTAATCTTTTATATTAATGTTTTAGTCCATTGGGAACTTTATTCTAGACTATGTTATAAATTAAAGAGTGACATCATTTTCTCCAGGTGCATCTGTAAGCAAACTGAGCTTCTCTGACTGAAAGGAATCCCTTCTGGTTCTAGTTCTCTTTAGAATCCTTCATAGGTCACATTGGTTTGATTACAGTGGCTCTAGAGTATGTTCTGAGGTCTGGAATTAAAAGACTCTCTCCCTGTGTTCTCATATCTTTCAGCAACCTGAAATAAAACTATTCTTACAAATAACTTTTAAGATCACAGTATCCAATTTAAAACCAGCAAAGTATCCAACACGATTTTTATCTAAAACTGTGTTAAATTTGATTGGCTTAGGGGTTGGTAGGTCGTGGTATCGTTCTTCCCCTAAAAGAACATGCTTCCACTCTTCATTTCTTCAGTTGTTTTTTTTCTTATGCAGGCTTCATCTTCTATTAGACTTTTTCACAGGTATGTAATAGGATTTACAACAATAGGAAATGAACATTTTCAGTCTTTCCTGGGTATGGATAAAGTTGATAAAAATGAATTGATTTACTATGTTTGTTTAATATTTGAACATTTTTAAAAATTCTGTGATAGTTCTAATAGGTTTTTTATTTTACTGAAAACTCAGATTTCTGAGAAAATCATGTTACCACTTTGCTTAAGAAAAAATGAAACTGCTTTCTTTTGTACCTCATATTGATGCAAATTATGCAGCAAATCCATCAGCAAGAGAGCATGAGAGCAGGTAGTTTTTCTTCTGGGGGAGATGAATGACCAAGTCCTTACATCCGTATTGTTTCCTGGGCAAGTCTCCTCAGTGAAACAGGAAACAAATAACTAGGAAATTCCCAGATTTAGATATTGAAACTGGACCTAGCAAGTTTTACTAAGTAGCACAGAATTTCTTTAGACAGTGTAACCCAGCTCTAAAATTTCCAGCTGGCTGTAGATCTCATTTCATTTAACTTAGAAAAATATAAGTCTATGTTCAGTACAGTTGAATCCTAGGGACTTATTTGTTGCATTCTGATGGGCTTTTCTTAATTTTATCTTCCTTTATTTGCTTTGTAGTTGTGTAGTTTTTGTTTACTATTTCCAATTCATCTTCCTGCATTCCCTGGAGCCTTCAAGAAAACTGTTGAATAATAATGGTAGGAGGAGGCGGTTCTGAATGCTTGTTGCTTTATTTTAATTGAAATAGCTTTTGCCTTTCATACTTAGATAATATTTGCTGCTAGTTTCTGGTTCTTGATCTTCATAATTTTGAAATAGACTCTGTAATGAAGTCAGGAATGCAGCTGAATGAAATAACAGAAACTTGATTGAGACTTAAACAGCTATGTAGAAACAGACAAGTATTGGTGCCGATTTGGAAGCTCAGCAAAATCAGAAGTGAAATGTTTGTAAGCTGGCCTATCCCTCAGGCTTGTTGCATCACAGTTACAGAATGACTGTTGCAGACAGCTCAATTACATTCAAGGTAGAAAGAAAGGAGAATGAGATGGCATCAACTGTATGAAACTCTTTCATCAGATTAGTAATAGCTTTATTAGAAAGCCCAAGCAGACTTCAGATAGACAAGTCACAAGCAACCCCTATCTTCAAGGAAGCAGTTACTAGGGCCTGGAGAGATGGTTGAAGGTTAAGAGTACTAACTGGGCTTGCAGAGAACTTGGGGTCAGTTCTACATGATGGTTAGCAGACATCCATACCTCCAGTTCCAGGGACTCTAACATCCTCTTCTGGCTTCCATTACATTACATGGGTACACTTACATACATGTAGGCAAAACACTCATACACATCATTGTTTGAATCTTAAAAAGGAAAAGAAAAGAAGAGCAAGCAGTTACTTATCAAATCTCAATAATGGGCTCAGACAGGGCGATGAAGGACAGAACCAAACAGGTTAGAGTTAACCAACCCGCAGTAGCACCGGTCGTTCTCAGCCAGTTATGCTACATTTTAATCCAGAATGGGCTGCTAATTCTGTCAGAAGACTTTTCACCAGGATTTGATATAACATTCCCCCTTTGCTGGAAGAATAAATTGTGTTGACAGTGCCGCTTGATTTTTTTTTATCTTTACATCATTTGACTAAAACCTACTGGCTCATAATCAGCTACAAGCTGTTCTTTCCTTCCTGAATTACATTTGTTTGTTTTCTTAGAATCTTGGCACCATATGAGCTTTTACTATTAAAAATTATACTGGACATTCAGGGTGAGGGGAACTCTGGCCCTCAGTTGTGAACCCACTGGTGACCCCACCAGGCTCCAGTGGATAATCCCCATTTAACAGTCACACTGATAACTCTCATTAAATGGGTCACATAACAAAACTAGAAGTCATAGATCTGGGAAGAGATAGGGAGGGAGAAAAGAAGACTAATAGAGGTAAGAGGGACCTGGGAGAGGGCCAGGCGAGAGAGTGAGCACAATGATTGATTGTCAAAGAACTAAATAAAAAATTTTAATATACCACATTCATAAAAGGAAATAAAGCTTTTCCATCTTTTGCCTTGATCTGAACTGATAAAATACTAGAATTACTTATTCTTTTAAGTATTAGATGGAATTTGATGCTAGATATGCATCTTAGTGGGCAGACTACTTGCCTAGCATGCCTGAAGCCCTGGGCTCCATCCCCAAAATCACTTAATCCGGATCTGCCTGGAATCCCCATACTCAGGAAGTGGAAGCAGAAGAATCAGAAGTTCAAGGTCATCTTTGGCTAGACAGCTAGTCTGAGGCCAGCTTAAGACCCTGCTTCCAAGGGGGCAAAACAAACAAGAACTGGATAGAATTCAACATTAAACCACTGGTTCTGGTGCTGTTACAATTTCTTCCCTGATAATTAATTGATCTTTTTTATATTTCCAATGTCTTCTTATCAATTTTTAACAACTTAAATCTTGATTTTTATTGGGTCAGTAGTTACTCTTTCCAGTTTACAATCTAGGACACATACTTATATTCATATTCTCTCTCTCTCTCTCTCTCTCTCTCTCTCTCTCTCTCTCTCTCTTTCTCTCTCTCTCCTCTCCTCTCCTCTCCTTCTTCCCACCCCAACATTAATCAGGTTCACACATTAAAAATTTATCTTTATTTTTATTGATTTTTTAACGAAACAGCGTGCTTTGTCTTTTATACCTTGAAAGGTTTTCCATTTCATTATCATGTTATCGCTCTGTATTCTAGATGACTTTGTTATTGCTTTTTAAAATTCCTTAAAACCTAACATTCTTTGTCTCATCCATCGTCCCTAACAACAAAGGTAAAGAACTTTGTTCTATCTTTTTCCTTCTCTCTGAGATCTTTTGCCTTTTTTGCTTTGATCTCTTCCTTATTTCAAAAGTCATCAAGCCTAGTGTGGTAGTGCATGCCGGTAACCTCAGCACTCAGGAGGTGGAAGCAGATCAGGATTTCAAAATCATCCTCAGCTACATAGCGAGTTTGAGACTAGCCTGGGCTGCATGAGATTCATCTCTTAAATATAATAAGAAAGGGGGCTGGAGAGATGGCTCAGTAGTTAAGAGCACTGACCACTCTTGCAGAGGATCAGGGTTCGATTCCCAGCACCTGCGTGGTGGCTGACAACCATCCTCAACTCCGGTTCCAGGGCATCCAATGCCTTCTTCTGACTCCCTCAGGCATTGCATAGTACAAGTGCACCCACCTACATGCAAGCAGTATACTCATACACACAAAATAAAATTAATAAATAAAATATTAAAATGATAATAATCAAAAAGTTATCTGGAAAAATCTCAGTTTTCAAGTAAATTTTTGGAGAGAACACAGCAGTGAGTTTATTTTTTATTTAAAATTTAATATCATGGGATAGGAAGATGTCTCAGTGGGTAAAACATGTGCCATGCAAGCATGAAGACCTAAGTTCAAACCCCCAGCTCATGCATAAGCTGGGCACGGTAGCATGAGTTTATAATCCCAGCACTCCTATAGAAAGATGGTTGACAGAGGCAGGAGGATTCCTGAAAGCTCACAGGTAGGCTAGCCTGGCTTATACTCTGCAACAAGAAAACCTGCTTCAAACAAAGTGGAAGATGCCTGAGACTGTCCTCTGACCTCCATATGTGTATTGTAGCATGCACACACCTGCACACATGCACATACACACGTACATCATACACCCAAAAAATTGTCAAATAAAATAAAATATTAATATTTTTGGTCTGTGAGCTGAGACAAGGCCTATAAAATCTCTATTTTCTTCAAATTATAAGGGTCCCTTTATAATCAAAAACATGGTCATTCTTTTGTTTCACAAACAAAAAGTATTGGTTTGAGGGATAATCTAGGCAAATATTTATTTTGAATGTATTATTGAATTCCTCTGTATTCTCATTCATGTTATCTATGTCTATTGGGTGGTATTTTTTAAAAACCTGAAAACTATTCCTGTGTGAACGACTTTCCTCGGATTTCTCTCTTGTAGACTGTTCTAGGCAACTGCTGCACTTCAGTGTGTGTGATTCCTACTGTGTAAACTGATCCTTCAGGCATGGCAGAATGTCTTCTGAATGCTTCCCTTTAAGTTCTCCTCTATCTAATGCAGCCACTCCTTCTGTCTTTGGCTCCTTCCCTTTTCTAGCCCTTTATTCTCAACTTTCATCTCCTTTAGTGTGTAAGTATCCTTTAGTATAAGAATCCTATATCTGAGTGCCCAAGGCTAGGGCATTTAACAACATCTTTATTAACCCCTCCTCTTCATTTCAATCTCCAGATTTAGCACGTTGTTTTTCAGAAAACTATTAGAATTTTCTTTGTAATTCTCTCTTCAATTTCAAGACTAATCTTCGATATTTATGTCCCACTTCCCAATCAAGCAGTCTCCAGTCATCCTTGACAACATACTAAGATAACAACAGCTGCTGTAACAGATAAGTCTTGAAATCTAAGGGGGCTGGAGAGATGGCTCAGTGGTTAAGAGCACTGGCTACTCTTGTAGAAGACCTGGGTTCAAATCTCAGCATCCACATAGCAGTTAACAACTGTCCATAACTCCAGTTCCAGGGGGCGTTGCACGACACAGGTGCACTTACACACATGCAGGTGATATATACCGAAAATAAAGATAATAAAATACTTTAAATCTCAAGATCTAAGAAGCCTAAGACCACGTAAGTCTATTTTCCTTTTATACAAAGTCAGAATGAGGCAGGAGGCTCTGCCCCATGAGATCACGGAGAAACTGGACTGAACAAAAAAGACCTTCCCTTGTCAACTGTTGGTTTCCAAAGTCTCCTGACCTCAGCTTCTCACCGGCACAAAGAGAAAGCGGGTAACATGGCCCAGCTTGAGAGTGGCTTATTCACCTCTGCCTACATTCCATAGACCAGATCTGTCTAGTACACACAATGAGGTGAAGAAATTCAAGTCGTGGATTCAGTGAAGCACCATGGTTATTCAGTATCCATTTAATCATGTGATACTAGACATCTCTTCAAGAAACACAGCCCAGCACCACCCATTCATGGTATCAACTCAAAACCCCAGTGATGTACAGTTCTCTCTGTTATGAGCATCAGTGTCTGTAAGTGGCAGTGACCTAAGAAATAGCTCAGTCAGTAGAGTGCTTACAATACAACTATGAGGATCTGAGTTCAATCCCCAGAACCAACATAAAAAGCTGGATGTGGTGGTGCAGTCTTGTAATCTCAGCACTAAGGGGACAGGAAAGAGGAATCCTGGTACTCGCTCGTCAGCCAGTCCAGCTAAATCAGTGAGTTTCAGGTCCACCAAGAGACCTTGTCTCAAAAACAAAAATAAAATAACAACAAAAAAATAGTGTCATCAGCTCCTGAGGAGTGATACCTGAGGTTGAACTCTGGCCTCTATGCACACATGAACACGCACACTCATTTATATGCATATACACATAAATATTTTCAGAAAATGTCAACAGAGGTTAACATAACTAACCACTCCAGGCCTCTATGCTTTCTTGGTAGTTTAATGATTTGTACTGAACTGCTGCCAGCCAGAACTAGGCAGTGAAGTCTGAGCTGAGGTCACCAGCTGAGGTCTCGTTCACAGACACCTGAAACACTGCTAATTAGTTCTTTTCTTGTCCGTTGGGTATAAAAGATAAGAGAATGGGACTGGGGAGCTTGCTTGGTTAAAGAGGTTTCCATACAAACATGTGGATCCCCAGAGCCCACATAAATGACAGATGGGTCTAGGGGCTGGCTTGTAATTCCATTCTCACAAAATGGAGAAAGGGGATCCCCAGAGCAGGCTGGCTAGCCATATTGACAAGCTCTGGGTTTGATTAAGAGACCCTGCCCCATGGGAGTAGGGAGATGGATCATTGGTTAAAAGTATTGGTTGCTCTTGCAGAGGACCCAAGTTGAAATCCCAACACCCACATGGAAGCTAACCGCTGTTCTAATTCCAGTTCCAAGGGATCAGATGCCCTCTTCTGATCCCCTTAGGCATTGCATGACATGGGTGTACTTATAAACATGCAGGCAATACACTCATAAACATAAAATATAATAAAAATAATAATTTTTTTAAACCCTGCCTCCCTCAGTGAATAAGGAGGAAAAATGATCAAGGATGATTCCTGACATCCATCTCAGGCTCCACATGTACCCATGTGCCCACACACATGCCAACATACATTGACACCATTCACATATACATATAATAAAATGAAAACAAAATATAAATATATTAAAAATAGAGACTATCTAGGTGAAACAAAGAGGAATGCCTAGCCTACACACTCTTCTATTCATTCCCACCACTAGAATAAAGAGGATCAGGAGCTCACGCCTAGGATGGTTCAGATATAAACCCTCCATCTGACCACAGCAGACATTCTATGACAGCAAAAAGACAAGCCCAGCTTTGTGCGGGATGAGGACAGATCTGCATGGTTTAGTCAGTGGCTTCAGGATTTTCCACTCAAATTTACTTAACTTTTCAGATTCTTTCTCAGTGAAGATTAAATGAGATCACAGAGGAGGAAGCATCCCAGTCAGCTGTAGCAGAGGAAGCCCTAGATAAACGTGCATTCTTTCCTGCCTCTCGCAGTACGCCAGCTGTTCTAGAGAGAGCTGTGGTGTGGTCTGGCTGGCTTCCCAGCCTGACGCTGTGAAGGAAGTCAATGCTGTTCTTAGCCACCATTCCACCAATGTATTCTCTAAGGTATTACACTCAAATGTTCCCAAGTTCCTACAAGGCTGCAAGTTGTTTCTGCCCATGAAATCTGAATGGCAAAATATATCCCAAGAGCCTAAGATAGTGCCACCCACCTGCTATTCCCTTTGCATTCTTCCTGCCCTGCCCCCGCCCCATCTTGCCCATTTCTATTGGCTTAAGAAAAGGAGAACGGGGGCTGGAGAGATGGTTCAGAAGTAAGAGCACTGCAGAGGACCCAGGTTCGGTTCCCAACACCCACATGGCAACTAACACTCATCCATAACTCCAGTTCCAGGGGATCCAACGCCCTCTTCTGACCTCCCCCTGCATTGCACGACATGGATACACTAACATACATGCAGGCAAAATGCTCATACACATAAAATACTTTTTAAAAAAGGAAAAGAGGATAAAAGTGAGAGCAAGGGACAAGAAGGAGAACAAGCAGAGTGAGGATGGACTGTGAAGAAGAAATAGAGAACTCCCCCCTTCCTTTATGCAGAAGAGAGAGAAAATCCCCAGTATTCCCTGGAAAACAAAGTGACAACCACAGGGAAGATAGAGTTTTGATTAGTTTTAGACTCCACGGCTCCTGAAAATCTTAACAGCAGATTCTAAAGGTTACTGAAATCCACCATGTTGCTGGATAGTTGTGCCCTGGTGTATATTCTGGCCACTCTGGGATAGTTAAGTGAAGAATTTTCATAGTGTTTCAGGGACAAATGAATGTAAGGCAGTAGACCTGGCCTCAAAAACCTGGAAATAAAAGTTCTCACAAAACAGACAGCCCCCAATCCTAGCAGGCTTGGCATAGAAAGAAGTTTTCACAAGTTCTTTGTGGCAGTGTCCCAGTTACCTTTTACTGTCAACTCTGCACAGACTAAAATTCACCTGAGAAGGGAGTTACCTAAGTAGGATTACTCTGTGGGCTTATCTGTGGGGGATCGTCTTGATCACTAATGGATGTATGAGGGCTCAGCCCACTTTTGGGCAGCACCATTTTAGGCAGATGGTCCTGGCCTGTATGAGAAGACTAGCTGAGCATGGGCCTGTGAGTGAGTCAGCAAGCAGCATCCTCTGTGGTTTCTGCTGTGCTTCTTTGACTGTGAGTGAGTTCTCTAGTTAAAGATAATGCTATGCAGAATGGCAAGCAAGCCTGCCTTCAGATTCCTGCCTGGATTTTCTGCCTTGACTTCCCTCAAGATGGACTACCGTAATTGTGAAACATATGTCATACGCCAAATAGCTCCCTTCCTCCTCTACATGGCTTTTGGTCAGAGTGCTTTATCCCAGCAACAGAAATCAAACTAAAATAGGCAGCTTCTTGCAGTCTTGGACAGGTAGAAGCTTCCATCTTTCTAACAAGATGTGCAGGCTTCAAAATGAAGTCTTAGATTGCCCAAGAGCCCAGTGTTCTCAGTATTTAGACTTAGCATCAAATACTTCATGCAAAAGTAATGCTCTTGGCTCCTGGGGCTTCTGTTCTTTCTGAAACAACTTGAGCCAAAGCTCAGGGCACTTGTGCTACCATTGAAATGGCCACAACAGATTAGTAAACTCAGAGGAAAATTAGTCCTGGCTGCTATACAGCTTCAAGTTTTCCTTCATTTAATTAGCTTGGCTGGGTAAAAGCTGAGCTGTTGAGAATCCTTTATAAGCTTCTAATAGAGAAGTTAAATCAATTCTCCCCCCAAATGTTCAGAAAGCAAAATCATTAACCAAGAGTCTTGAAGCCGAATCTAGAATTGAAACAAAACAGAAGTCTTTGATTTATCTTAGGGAATATCAGCTTCCCAGCTGCAACTCAAGCAAGCTCTGG
Source organism: Eospalax fontanierii (assembly GCA_035773235.1). Lineage (NCBI taxonomy): Eukaryota > Metazoa > Chordata > Mammalia > Rodentia > Spalacidae > Eospalax > Eospalax fontanierii. Next base: position 83,496,194 of record CM069524.1, read on the forward strand.
CTTCAATGGCATAGTGAAAGTGTTGAATGCACCACTCAGAGACAAGATCTAATCATTCTTTGTGAACTATGAGAGAAATCTATCATTGAGGCCTTGTGGGCAGGAACACACACTTAGGGGGTCATCTCACTGGCATTCTTATTCATGACCCCACCACATGAAGCCTCTAATTAATTACGGTTGTCCTAATGTGAAAAATACTTTCATAACAGAAGGATGACCTACTCTTATACATAAACCGACCACAAATCAGTCATAATTCCCTAAACACATGAAGGAACTGCTCAATTTGTATCTGTGCTGAACTTCAAGTGTTGCATAATTTATATCTAAAATCCACTCTCATACATCTACTGAAATACCCACTCTGACCTTCGCTCCCAATCCCAACTGCATTAAAAAGGACTATAAATCATTGAGGCACAGACCCCCAATCACAGCCCAGCTCTCTCAAAGTCAGGCAACTTTCTTCCTTTGATGAGTTCATCATCCCCTAGAACAGGTTATAAAAGCTGCTGGCATCTAGAGATAATAATTCAAAAGCTCTTACACTAAGGTTTATTGCGTGGAAAGCCAAGTAAATGTGTAGACAAATAGCACATCCCAAGTTCAGTAGAACCTTTCATTTATCTCTCCCTCAAGAACATCACCCTCAGATCCAGCATGACACTAAGCAGCAGACCTACCCTCAGGTTAACAAGAGTTCAGCTTTCATCCCCAAAGCCTCAAGTCCAAAGATAGCCTGAGCCAAGTGAGAGTCCACACTGAGCTTGAATGACAGCAAAGCTTTGCTTTACAGCACAGGTGCTTCTGGATCCTGGAAGGCAACATTCTCCTTTGCCCCAGAGTAATATCTTTTAAAAATTCTCAGGGCTTTAGGGCTGGAGAGATGGCTCAGCAATTAAAGAGTCCTGTCTACTAGTGCAGAGGACCAGGGTTCAGTTCCCAGTACCAACATATCCACTAACAACTGTCCCTAACTCTAGTTCCCAGGGATCTGATACCCTCTTCTGGCCTCCATGGGCATTCCATATATGGGTTCATTTACACACGTGAGACAAAACATTCATACACATAAAAATAAATACATTTTTTAATGCTCACAACTGGGGATGTGGCTCAGTGATAGAGCACTTGCCTAGCATGTACAAGGTCCTCGGTTCAATGCTGCCAGCACTGGAAAAAAATTAAAGATTTCCAAACTGGTTGAGCTGCTGAGGTCAATAATATGCAATCTGTCTCCACTCTAATCTCTGAATGTGTGGAGAACCAGAAACCCTGCAGCAAATAGGTACAACAAAAAGAAGTTTCTCCAAATGCTTCCAGGGAGAGTTTTAAAGGGATCCAGGGAGAACTGTGAGAAAAGCTTGTGACCCACTGTCACCCTGCAATGGAGTATCTCCGGATTGGCCTTGGCAAATCTGATATCCATCCAGGGAGGCAGCAGAAGACTCTTGGGCTGGGAAAACGACCAAGCTACTACAGAAGAGAGATTCTATAAGCAATGTCCAGCGAACTAGTGTTCTCAGAGTGACATTAATCTGTCCTGTTCAAGGAATGTCATCAGTGACCCCAAAGTGAGGGGTTGACTGAGGTCCTGTCCCCACAGGCCTCAAGGACTATATGCAATTGGTGTCTTACAAACGTAGATAAAACTTATAAATATCATAACTCTAAGCCAATCACCCCACTGAAAATAATATATGCAGTCAATATATAACAGAAGAAGACAAAATACTTTCATCTCAGCTACCATGTACAGGAGAATTAAATCTGCTCTACAATCAGAGGTGGAGGTATCACACTCCCAGATGATCTTTCTCTTTGTCCCTCTCGTCCCTTCACAGTGCCCGCCTCATCTTCTTTTTCCTATTCTTCAGCAATGACTTTTTCCTTATGACACCTTCAGATATGGTCAAGGGCTCTTCATGGTAGGGGCAAGTTAGCAATATATTTATTTGCTTATTCTTCCTTTTCTCAATTTCTGGGTCAAGAGAACACCCCTGGCCTCTGCTGCCCTACAGGGTAGTCCCTGCAGGGGGCCCAGCATCCCATGATGTTCAAGGTCTTCCAAGGTCAAAGGTACTCATATTCTTCAATCACAAAGCCACCAAAGGAGCAGGAAAGGCAGACCATGAAAATATAGAAAGAAAAAGAAAGATTTTCAGAATGTTTCCTCACCCATGTCATACTACAGAAAAAAATCCTCCTCTGAGGGGCTGGAGAGATGGCTCAGTGGTTAAGAGCACTGACTGCTCTTGCAAAGGACTGGGGTTTGATTTCCAGCACCCATATGGAGGCTAACAGCCATTCATAACTCGAGCTCCAGGGGAATCCAATGCCCTCTTCTGACCTCTGAGTATTGCATCACACAGGTACATTTACATATATGCAGGCAATACACTCATACACATAATTTTTTTAAAAGTCCTCTGAGATTTGATCATCAGAGCCAGTTACCCATGGGAGGAGTAGATAAACCCAGATGAGAACAAGAATCAAGGACCACTAGGGGCTGAAGATATAGCTCAACCAATAAAGCGTTATCTTGCAGTACCTGACTTAGACACCTGCCCCCAGAACCCACATAAAAATGCTGAGAGTCGTGGCACACAATTGGTAATCCCTCCACTGGGATCTACACAGGTAGATCCTTGGAACTCGCTGACCAGCCAGTCTAGCCTGCTTGGTGAGCCCAAGGCCAGTGAGAGACCCTGTCTCAAACTGTGGGTGGGCCTGCCAAGGACCAGCACCAGAACCAGAGTCTGTCCTCTAGGTTCCTCACAAACGTGTGCACATATATATCTGCACACAAACACACAGGAAAGAAAGAAAGGGAGGGAGGGAGGGAGGGAGGGGAGGGGAGGGATCAGCACCAGGCAGAATACAATACACAAAGCCCAGTGAGGAGTAAGACGCTAGTAAGGGTTAAAGCCATGTCCTGTGCCCCTTCTTTAAAGGAGGCTATAGCTGGGGCTAGCTGTAGGGAGAAAAAAAGCACACTTGGCAATTGCTAAGGGCTCCTTCAAAACAGTAATCTCTGAAAGATGTCAAAACAGATTCCGCATGAGTCCATTTGCAGTCACCTGGAGCAAGATGTGGTAAAAGGAAGCTACCTGCAAGGCTTTATGAAAACACTGCTATCGGCCCAGCCTCATCTGACTGTGTGCTTGAGTGGCAGGCAGGTGCTAGAAAGCAATAGATGCTATCTCTGGGAACCTCCATTAGGCTCCAACAGCAGCCTGAGGAATTGGTCTTTGAGTAAGAGATGTGGGAAGATGGCTGGAGAGAACAGAAAGTCTGCTTGAAGAATGAAAGGCAGACAAGGGACAGACAACAGGAAGTGAAGTTGAGATCAGTTCCCAGACTGTACTGATTCAGGCTCAGGCAAACAGTGACCCAGCTTGGAGTGCCCGGTAATTTGAAGTGAAGTCTTCTAGAACAAACAGACTGGACTGGGGCTGTAGCTCAGTTGGTAGAGTGCTCGCCTAGAATATATGCAGCCCTGGTTCAGCCCCCAGTAGAGCACGAACCAAGCATGGTGGAGCACACCTAGAACCCAGCACTTGGCAGCAGGAGTTCAAGGTCGTTCTGGACTCCCCAGCATCAAAGACAGCTGATCCACTAAGCAATTCTGTTTGGTAATGAGTCCATCTCCTTAGCCTATTGCTATTCACAGAGCCCTCTCTCCAGGTCTGAGAATGTCTGGCCAAAGTCAATGCCGAGAGAACAAAGCCGACCTGCTTACTTAACTGCTAACGCTTTGGACTGGTGCCCTCAGTGCCTTTGGAATCCACTTTACTCACAATCGCACTTCTGAATTTGAAGTCTACCTAATAATTTCTTAAAATCTCCTTCTAAGTTGCTAACCCCAAGTAAGATTTCTTAATGTTAAAATGAACTCCTCTGTATCAAAAGTAACATATTTTTTATTATTGTATATATTAATTATTGCTAAAGATATATTTCCTTTTTCTGGGATGGTGCCAGTGTGTGTCTGTTTTGGGACATTTTCATTCTTATCTTCCCTCTTCCTGACTTAAGGGCCCCAGTCTGGATGACAAATCATGCTCACACTATCTGTACACCGCACATGCACAGCCACCTTCTCCTAATAACCTCCTGCCTTTTCTAGTCCATTCCACCACTATCATACCATAGGTCATTAATAATTTATTCTTTGAACTTACTTCCAAAACCAATTAAAATGGTATACAATGTATTCACTTGACAAATATTTACTGGAGGTTTAAAAGTTTCTGTGAGCCATACGTAATGGCTAGTGCCTATAACTGCAGCACTCAGGAGGCTGAGGCAGACAGATCTTAAATTGAAGTCTAACCTGGGTTATACAGCAAGACCCAATATTTTTTTAAAACGAGAAGTTTATATGACTATTGCCTGAGGATATACATATGCACAAAGTTCTCCAAATGAATGTCTATAAGGTGGGCCTGACAACCCGAGGTCAATCCCAGGGATGCACACTATAGAAAAGAACCAACTTCCACAGTTGTCCTGTGACCTCCACATGTGTATTGCAGCACTCACACATAACACACATATACACACGCAAACATAAAAAAAAAATGTCTAAAAAGCAATGGAAAACCACCAGGGGAGGAGCACTGAAATCGGAGACCCTGCGTGGAGAGAAGGCTTCCCAGGTGAGAGTGCTCACTGCTCCTGCAGAAGACATGGGCTCAAGTTTCAGCACCCACATGGCGTCTAACAACCATCTCCAGTTCCAGGAGATCTGACACCTTCTTCTGACGTTCTTAGGCACTGCATGACATGGGTGCACATACATATATGCAGGCAATACACTCACACTCATACACATAAAATAAAATACTTAGAGACCATGGATCAGACAATAATTGTAACTCTAATTTTACCTTTTACTTTTCTTTTTTCTCTCTCTCTCCCTCTCTCTCTCTTCTTCTTCTTTTTTTTTTTTTTTTGTTTGTTTGTTTGTTTGGTTTTGGTCTTTTTGAGACAGGGTCTCCCTGTAGCCCCAACTGACCTAGAACTAGCTGTGTAATCCAGGTTGATCTTGCCCTCACAGAGATCTCCCTGCCTCTGCCCTCAAATGCTGGAATTAAACATGATCTTTTGACCTTATTGATAGTAACACTAAAAAAGTAAATTACGCAATGTGTATAACCTTGATCATGCTGTCTGAGGACACACAACTTTGAAACCAAAGATGCTTTTTCTCCTTACACTGGACTCTGAAAAGATGTGGCATTCATGAGCCTAACAGGACACAGTTTCCTGAACCTAGAGGGGCAAGCACCCTTATATGGATCTCAGCCTGCTTCTCACCGCTATGACCACAGGCTTGCCTTTAGCAAGAGTGAGCCCTCTGATTGTACTGATTCTCTGCGGCTGATGGTCAGGTAGTGGTACTGATATTTTGCTATAAAAGGAAAAGAGACTGACAAATTTCCAGCCAGGTCAAAACCTGACTACCCACACTTGTAGGCTAGTCAGTGGTGTAAGGTCTGGGTTCGAGAGAGGCAGCAAAGGGACCAGAGACTCCGCTGGGAGTTAACAGGACTGGTTTATTAAGAGAAGACCAGATGGGACTAGCTTCTCCACACTCGGGAGTGGAGAAATGCTAGCTCCCCTGGGGGGCTAGCCTCCCAAAGAAATGGGAGAGACTACCCCCCTCATCTTGGGGCTTGGGCTCCGGGGGAACGGGCTAGTGAGCCTGGTTCCAGATCTGGATGGAGCAACTCAGAGGCTAACTCCTGGGGAGAGTGATATCAGCCAAAAGCCTCTAGCCCTCTAGCCCCCGCCTAGCTGGTCAGTAGGCCATTTTATATGGAGGGGGTTGGGGTTCCCATGAATCTCATTGATGTTTAAAGTAAACTTCCGGCCAGGAAGCAGTCCCTTTTTACAGCTGTTTGTGAATCCTGGGTTGGGAATCTTATCTATTCAAGAAGTTGTAAATGTCAGTTACTTCTCAGATCTCAGTGGGCTCTGAGAGTCTGGTTGGAATCACCAAGGTGTCTGTCCTGGAACTGCTGGGGGCGGCGGGAGGGGGTGGGGTTGGGGGTTGGGGCCTCCAGTCATATCTTACAACTGGGATACCTGAAAGACCCATCTGAATTTTTCTTTAAAAAGAGCCATGGATGGACTAGATAGTTCAATGGTTAAGAGCACTGACGGCTCTTTCAAAAGACCAGGGTTGAATTCCCAGCATCCACATGACAGCTAACAACTGTCTATAATTCCAGTTCCAGGGGATCTGACACCCTCTTCTGACCTCCACAGGCATTGCATGACACAGGTACACCTATTTACATGCAGGCAATACACTCATACACATAAAATAAAATTAATAAATATATATATTAAAAAAAAAAAAAACAGCCTTGGAGCTGAAGACTAACTCTCATCATATCAGAAGGTACTATGCAAGTTGCCAAGGGAGAAAACCAATCAGTGGTCATACCCAGTTGTGAAGCCTGTGAACCACAAGGAGCAGTCCAGAAAATTCTCTTTATTGAGCAATAGTGGCACTTGTATCTTGGGAGTAATAAAGACTTGTCTAATTGAACTTAAGACTCACTCAATAAGAGGGAATCAGCACATGGTACTGTAAAGATAGCCAAATGCACAAGGTTAGATAGGTCATAGACCCTAGAGAAGAATCTACTACTATCACTTTCCTAAACCAACATAACTTCTAACTATATTCTAAATACATATCCTTATATTCACAGACAAGTATAGCTCTCAACACTCATCAAAGAAGCTTCTTGCAACAGATGAAAACTACCACAAAGCTCCACAACTTGTCAAACACAGAAAATAAGTGACTGTGAGGTGCCCAGCCCTAAGTCACACATCTACAATGCAAGTCCTACACCTAAAGCTCAGGGAACATCTCAGAAGAAGGGGAAGAGAAAATGTAAGAGCCAGAGGGACAAGACACCTACTGCCAGTTAATGCATTGTAGACAAGATAGGGAAGCTGTGCGCATGAAATCTCCACAATGTGGTAGTCTAACAAGATCTACATAATAACAAGACCAGTGGACATATCAGTTTGGATGGGGAAAATTTCACCAGGTCCCACCTCAAGATGAAGAGCTACAGGCAATCAATGGATGCTGAATGAGGCAGAACCAGTTTTCTCCAGGGACTAGCTCCCTGAGAGGTTATCTAATCCCGGTGGCAGCTCTAAACACAGGTACACAGGAGCACCACTAAACGGACTCTGTATTATATATACATACGCACATACATACATATATATGTGTGTGCATGTGTATCTAACAACAATAACCCAAGAAGAGGACAGTAATTGTGGAGTTAGAGGAGGAGTAGAAATTATGAAAATACAATACTCATGTATGAAATTTTAAAATGAATTAATCAATTTTTTAAAGAATACAATAAAGGAGCCATGAAGGTTCTCAAATGGGCAGATAAATCCAAAGCTGAAACCCCAGAATGACAAGCTAGTGCCAGGCAACAATCTGGAATATCACAACTTAAGATTCCGTGGTTTTCCGTCAAGAAAATGGACATAAGGGACCAGAGAGATGGTTTAGCAGTTAAAGGCACTGGCTGCTCTTGCAGAGGACCCAAATTCAGTTCACAGCACCCACATGGTAGCTAACAATGTCTGTAACTCCTGTTCCAGGGGTCTGACGCCCTCTTCTGGCCTCCATGGGTACACTTGCAGAAGTACAGGCAAAACATCCACACACATAAAATTTTAAAAATAAATTTTTAAGAGGCTGGACATCAGACACTGGCTTATATTTGAAAATATAAGTTAATCCCGTCTCCAGTCAGCAGTAAAAGTCCAAACAAAACAGTCCAGAGAAAACAGTGTGTTGTAACTATCAGAACATAACCGCAACAAAACAGGGAGACGCATTGCTCTTCAGCTGTGTGTTCTGAGACAGTGAAAATAGAACCTTTATAATAACTTAAAACGAGAAATTCAGCCTGTCTTGTTCAATCTGTGTCCTCAACACCCCCTAGAATAATATTAGCACATAGAAGATGTTCAAGAAAACCACAACAAATGAATGAATTAGGCAACATAAAAAACTAAAAAGAAAAACCTACGGGCGCCACCCTGTGGAAGATCTTACCATGGCAACATGCCAGATTCCAGGTGCCAGGCTGGTTGGCAGTGGACCTGAAACTTCTGTGTCAGAGGCTAACAGCTGGAAGTGATGAGCTAGGAAACTTGTCCTGTAGCTGGATATGCATACCAAGTACACTACTGTGCTTTGACTCACATGAGAACGATGGGGATGATGCGGCCCTGAACAGTTCTCCATGGTCTACCCTTGCACTGCCCCTGACTGTAAGTCGAAAGTGTAGGTCTCCAAGGTAACCTGATCTGTTTTCCATTCTCTTCCCCTGCAAGATTCAGCCTTGAATTCTTGCTGTGTGCTACAAGCGATCCTTGAAAAAACATCCAAAGAGCTCTTAAAACGGCATCCTCTGAGGCTGGAGAGATGGTTCAGCAGTTAAGAGTTGTGGAGGACCTGGGTTGGGTTCCCAGCACTCACCTGGCAGCTAACAACCATCTGTAATTCCAGTTCCAGGGGATTCAACACAATCATCTGGCCTCCAAGACATGGTGCACTTACATACAGATAGGCAAAACTCTCACACACATAAAATAAAGATACATAAAACAAAATAATTTTAAAACAGTATCCTCTGTCTTCCAGTTACTCCAGGGCTAACCCTCAAACCTCAAAATCTGGTTTGAATTTGCCCTCCGTTTGTTTTATTTCAGTGTCCATGCAGTGGTAAGGAGGGAGGGGCAGCGGTGGTCACCTGACGGCCTTGCATTTACTGCTCTTCTTCGGGAATCAACCAGCAGAGCAGCCTTGGATTCTGGGTCCCTATTTCTCCCACCAGATTCTCTTTTTTGCTGTTCCCAGCCCTTTGCAAGTACTTGGCACAGACCACCAAGAGACACTATAACCAATGCCAGGAACACACGTGGTATGTACATCACATTCACGTTTCTTGAGGCTTAATGGATCCCTGCATCTTGTACAATCTGGTAGACCTTCTTCCAGAAAAATAATAAAGAATTGCAATCAAAAATTTAGGTGCAAATGTGGTTATTTATTTAGAATGGGAAAATACAGGAAATTATTCACACTTCAAAGACCCAACTCCCTTTGAAAACCTCAGTGACGGACATTGTAATACTGAGAGAGACTACACAGAACAATGTTACATAGTGATAGCTGAATTAGGAGTTCTTTATTAGCTAGCTAGTAACTGCTGGTCAGAAGGGGGTTCATGCCCAAGAGAACTCTCAACCCTGAGGAGAAGCAGGGCAGGGTTTATAAAGCTTAAAATCACAATTACACCATGCCAGGGCAAAGCCAATAACCATAGTTACATCAGATCACCATAGTTATGCCAGAGAAGGGGCAGGTCAGTCATCAGAGAGGTTTTTGGTTAATAAAAAATTTCCATAAGGAAATAAAAACAAATTTCTCAGAGTTGTAGAAACAATGGGCTCCATGGAGACGCAGCTGGGCGGGAGGATTCTCTGGGAGCCACACTTCCCATCTCCTCATCTTAGCAGCCTCCAAAACTCAGCCCTGGGCTCCAGGATTCTAGAAAGTCCCAGTACTGCCAGTCAGACTGCTACAGTTCGTGTTCAGGGAAATTCCTTCTTTGGGCATGCACCGTGTACCTGGAGTTGGTGGCCCTGACACAATGAAAGGGACTTCCCAGAGAGCCACTGATGCTGGGTTTCAATATTGTCCTGCCTCTAACAGAGAGGCTGGGAGTTGGAAGTTGAGGGCCAGGTCAGAGGTGTGGAATGCCAGCAAAAGCTCAGCTGTGTTCCGTACCCATGGTAACAGAGAGCCAAGAGTAACCTTGAAAAGTGCAGGGGGACACACGGGCGCCAGGCTCAGGTAAGAGCTTGGGGTCTGCGCCCTGACTCCCTGGGAGACCAGGCTGAAGCTGGGGTTGCTGAGCCCGGGGTCTGAACAACAAAGACACTCAAGTTCCCAGAACTCGGTTGCTCCTTTTCTCTGGCCCTGCACCACTCTGACCTTTCTGTTTTCCACTTTGACTCCATTGTCCCTTTGTGAAGGGTGGTGTTCGGTTGGTGCTTGTACAGATAAAAGAGGACTAGGACCCTCCACTCTTGAGAACCCCCACCCTAAGTTTAAAGGAAAAATGTTGTGGGCATCTGACTTATTTTAGCCTGCCTGGTCCTATGGATTAACAGAGGGAAAATAATGAAAAATCCGAAATGTCCAGTTGTGTCCAGTGCTGTGACACTGACACAAGTTATGTCACTCAATTTCCCAGTGTGTCTTCCTTCCAGCCAGTCCCCCACCTCTGTTAAGAGGAAAGAAAATAGCAACTTTTGGGGAGAGGGAGCCCAAGGCTGATGTTTGTCAAGTGTACTGTTCCAAATGCAGGCTCAAACTCACATACATTTGACATTCTATTTACATAAAAAAAAAGATTTAGGAAATTATGTCTTAACGAGGGGAATGGCTGTCTGCTAAAAACGACAGTGACTGGCCCAAGGGGGTTCGACAGAACTTGGAATGTCATTGCTTTCCTCTGGTGTGTTTTAATGCGGATCCAGACCAGCCCCAGGTCTGGCATTGCAAAACTCACTCGTTTTGTGGTCATCACAAAATGTTCCCTCAAGAGGGAACGCAGCTGCCTTCCACCAAGACTCCTTCCAGCAAGCTAAATAAAGCTTATACACAGCTCAGAAGACAACAGGCCTGCCCGGCATTTGCAGAATACTACAGGACTCTGGGATTCTTTGCAGAAATGAGACTCCTCACTCTTACCCCAACTAGGATTTAGAAACATCCACTGGCAGCACTCCAGTGACACCCAAGGGGTCCTGTGGCCCACTCCATGTCTTCTCCAGCTCCTTTTGTTGCTGCTGAGCCTGTCACTTATCCCTTGGCTTTCCCTGGCTGAGGAAGATTAAGTGGATGAAACATCCAAACCAAAAATTTGATTTGCAGCTGGTTTCCTGTGGGCTTCTCTTCTATAGCTCACCCATTCCTCTACACATACCTCTGCCAAAATCCTAAAATGTGCAGGCATTGTGCTGGCTCGTGTCTTATGGATGAGGCAGATGTGCAAACAGATGTGAACCATGCAGACATGCAGTGAGAAAGCTGAGGGTAAAGAGACACTTTATCCACAAGGTCCTGCACAGGTCTTCCCGGAAAAGGTGACTGACTTGAACAATTTTTTTTTTTTAGAATGAACAACAGACTTGCTTTAAAGTGAAATTCAAAAGCAATGCTTGGGGTCCAAAAACAATCCCACTCTGGAAGAGGTGGCAGAAATATGCACCATATCCTCCAGAAAATGAAACAGGATGTGTATTAGAGTAGAAAAGCAAGAGCCATCTGGGGAAGCAGGCCCAGGGGATGCTGGTGCAGGAGGAATGCTCAAAGGACTGAGCCCATGTTCTAGCCCTGGCCCTGGAGTGGCAGTGCCAAACGATCCATCCAAAAAAATGACCATCCAAAGACCTGGCCTCTTAATACTAAGTACTAGTCAGACTAACTCTTAATACTAGTATTTAGCTAACAATACTAACTCTTAATAATGAAGCATTATTAACAGAGCCTGTGTTATGGTTTGAATGTTAAATACCCGCCACTGGCTGATGTGTTTGAAAACCTGGGCTCCTGCTACTTTAGGAGGGTGGAGAATCTTTGGAGCTTGGGATCATTTAGGGGTAGGCCTTTGAAAGTTCTTTTTGCCTTAGGTTCTGTTCATTCTCTGCTTCCTGCTCCGGACGTGATATAAAGAGCTCTTCCAAGTGCTTGCATTGCCGTGGACACTCTCTGTTCTGCATTCCTCTCCGTAGACTAATCCCTCTGAAACCATGAGCCAAAATAAATCCTCTCAAGTTAGTCTTTCCAGACTAGGAAAATAAAATCAGACCAGCCCTGGTTTACTGTTTTATTTGACCTATTCACTCTCAGTACATACAGCTCAGAAACTCTTAGTCTAGAAACACCCACCTATGTTCCTCCCGCCCTGGCAAAAATGGGAGTTGCTAGTTTTATTCTGTTTTCTATTTAATCCCCCTGTATGGTTAATTTTGGTTGTCAAATTTGCTAGCTTGAGGAATATCTAGAGTTGCTAAAGCACCCTTCTGGATGTGTCTATGAGGATGTTTCCACAAAAGACTTGTGTGTAGACCAATGAACTAAATAGGAAAAGTCTGGCTTAAATGTGGCCACTACCATCCAATAGGCTGGGGGGCCCATAGAACATGGGACTGAAGAAGGGGAAGTTGGCTCTATGCAAGTCCTACTTTCTAGAGGATGCATTTTTCTGCTCGTTCTGACATCAGGTCCTGCAGCTGTACGGGGCACTGACACTTCTTGCCCTTTTGCTCTCTTATTTTGAGGCTTTCCTGGACCCATCAATGGTAATTTCTATGGCTCTCCAGATGTCCAGTGTGTGGCCATTTAGCCTCTGTTGTATACACCCTTCTTTTAATTATGGATTGTGTATATGTGTTTCTCTCTATATAGACACAAACATGTACTTTCTATTGACTGTTTCTCTGGAGAACCCTAATTTATACACACTCTAAACTCCAATGTGGAACTAAGAGTTTGTGGCCCTCTATGCTTATATCTCGGTCTTTAAAAAGAAGTTGGTTAGGCAACAGGCCCCAGTGTATCTCTCAACTCTAGATCCATAAGATTTTCATCCTGTTTTGACGATAGTAGTGGCAGATTCCAGCTTTATGCAGGTCCATAGCTTTGTGGCCTACTTTTAGAGTTCAGCTGTGTGTGTGGTCTGCACTCTCCCTTGGTCAGACACTCATTGCTCCAAGGGAGGACAAAGGGCAACCAAGCACATGGTCACACCATCATTGCTGCTCAACAGATGGGGCTCAGAGCCATGTTCAAACCATCTGTGCAATCAGCTCTCTAATGCAGGCACTAGGAAAGGATTCAGAAACAACCCAGGGCACATGACACACTAGTTTCCAGAGTGCTCCATCCTCTTAGCTGCAAACATTTCTTTCTTCATAAAAGGCTTACTGCCAAAAGTATGTCCTTCATTGAGAAGAGACATGGGGTAATGAGTCTACCAAGGTCACTCATTTTCTGTCCTTCAAAATTCCTAATTCCTGGAACTTCCAGGCCCCTGGTATCACTCTTGGCCCTCTAGCACATACAAACAAACCATCCTGACTGGAAGAATTCTAGTCCTCAATGTTGAGATATTTTTAGACACAACCTCATGTATCCAAGGCTGCTCTCAAATTCCCTATGTAACCAAGAATGGCCTTGAACTTCTGGACCTCCTGCCTCCAACTCTAGAATGCTGGGATTGCAGGCATGTGCCACCAGACCAGATTTTGTGCAGTACTAGGGATCAAACCCAGGGCATCATGCTTGCCGGCCAAGCACTCCACCAGCTGAGATACATTCCCCAATCTGAGAATGACTTTCCCAGGGTAATTACATTAAGAAGAAGTTCACAGGCCATTATAAACACAAAGCCTCGAGATTCTTGATTCTACCAGCCTTTCCAATGACCAGCTGGACCTTTTCAGGTGGTAACAGACCACCTTGCTTTCTGATTCTGCCTTCCTTGGTCTCTAACTACATACAAAACGATCTCTGCCTCTCTAGCTCATACTGCAAAAACTTAGACTCTTCAACCAAGTCAGCTGCACTTGACTCTCAAGGAAGCAACAGGGGCAGGAGGAGCCCCGGTCAGGCCGGGAGGAGGGAGGAGAAAAGGCTGCAACACTGGACCATAGCAGCGCAGACTTTCCATAAATGAACTCCCCTGAAACAGCCTCTGGCAAGCTTTTAATTAAATGGGGACTACTCTCCCTGGCAGGCTCAGCCCCCAGGAGCTAGAGGTAGGGCTGGCTATCCACTAGTTCCCCAGTGTCTCCTCCTACAGATAATTATGCTTCCAGCTCATAGTAGAATTCTCCTCTTTTTTCTATTCATTTTATAATCACATTATACTATAATTTATGTTTCTGTCTTCCTTCTTAAGAGAGAGGCTTTCATGATATTTATCCATAGGTGTGCCTTAAGCAAACTTGCAGCCCTAGGACCTGACACAGTGCCTGGCACATAAAGCATGTGTAAGAAATGTTTGTAGAAGAAAAGAGGAAAACAATTGGAGGCCACCTGGAGGCTTATATTTTTCAGGAGCATATTAAATAAGGCCTGAATAATACATGGAATGATATACTCAGGACTCACAAATTTTTGAGCAGCCTGGAAGAGTGAGGCAAACCCAGCAAGTTGAAATGCAATACCAATCCCTGTAAGTATCTGTATTAGGTTTAAAAATTAAACACAAACTTAGGACAGGAAAACAAAAAGAAGAGAGAAAAAACATAAAAGCTACTCCAAATATCTGCAGCTCACTGTGGAGCAAATGTGTGATGTGTTGCTGCAGAGCAGACCCAGGCTGCTGCAAGCCCAAGGGAAGACTTAGTGGCAGAAGGCTGTGTCATTTGTTATGCACTAAGTACAGTGCCTGGCACATGGAGATGGTGGCTGTGATCTTTGCTGTCATCGTTATTTCCAGCATATGGTCATTATTTATTGTTTGTTAGGGCCACCCAACACTTTGCCTCGTGAGGCACTGAGCCTCCATCTCTGGAAATCCAAGGTTATCACCAGGAAGCCACCTGTCTGGGGTGTTTGTGGACTGGATTCCTAACCCATGGCTTCCCCTTTTCTATAATCCTGTGATCCAGGGAACAATGGCCTGCATGTCCTGGTTGGTGAAAGCCACAGATTCAATTGCGGAATGAGCAAGCTGCCTTCCCATAAAGCAGCCTGTGCTATAGGGTTGGCTGCCGTGCACTTCCTTCAAGCAGCCCCTCCGAAACATCTCTTTGATGTTGGAAAAGAAAATTGCTTTGTGTGAAAGCTCCTTTAATCTTATATAGATACAAATGCCTTGTATCTTTGGGGATATGCCAAACTGCTCCTCATGTTTCAGAATTAATCTTATTAAGAAAGCTCTGTTTAATCCCCACTGCTGTTTCCCAGAGATGCTGAATGATTCTGCACCTGTTCTATTGCTGCTTCATGGTGCGCCCTTCCTGGATTCGAGATTGAAAAGCACACGAACCAGCCGAGACTGGACAGCGGCAGTCTTCTTTTTGGTATAATGCCATATTTCCAATAGGTTTCTTTTTATTTTTAAGTCTTTATCTCAGTTTCTTTTTTGTTAAAAGGAAAAGGAAAAAGAAAGGAAGAGTCAGGGAAAGCTTGCCTGGCCTGAAGAATAAAAATGATAAAAATGGAACTGCTTCAATAACTGTCCAATTCAGTATAATTACTTATGATGAAGCATCAATATTGCTCAGGAACATGGGGTTCACGTTAGATAAATAATTTGTATCTTGCTTTTAAAAAAAAGGAAACCTTGTCCTTGAGTAAATGACCTTTATAAATGCATGTGTGTACATTGCGTGTGTGTGTGTGTGTGTCAAGTTGAAATCATTGGCTCCTAGTATATCTTGGATCTCCTCCACTAGGGACCCTCAGTGAATGATCCAGACATCAACTGGATGAGATAATCACTCATTTATTCTTTCTGAAAAATAATTATCAAGTTCCTGCTATACTCCAGGCCCTGTTCTAGTTGGTGGCAAATAGCAATGGCAAACAAGAACAGAAATTTTCTGTTCTGACCTGCACAGGTCCATAAAGATAATATTTTCTTTTTTAATCTTTTATTTATTATTTTTGTTTTATGTATGAGTGTATTGCCTGCATGTATGTGAGTGTATTGTACAATGCCTGCAAAGGTCAGAAAAGGGCATCAAATTCCCTTAGAACTGGAGTTACGGGTGATTGGTGGCCACCAAGTGGGTGCTGGGAATTGAACCCCGGTCCTCTGCAAGAGCAGTCAGTGCTCTTAATCACTGAGCCACCTCACCAGCTCCAAACATGATACTTTCCAGAGTGACAGATGTCTTGAAAATCAAACACAGTGACTAGGAGAGGGAGCAGTTTCAGATCAGTTGCTGAGGGAAGGGACTCACTGGGTAGATGAAATTCGAGGAAGAACCAACATGTGGAGATTTTTCAGAGAGCTAAAATCTTTTTCAGTCAATGGAAAAGGGCTAAGCACAGAGGCCTGAGCTGGAAACAGATTCCAGTTCAGGAGAAAGGGATCCCAGGAGGGCAAGTCCCAAGAAACAGGGCCAGCCCGAGCGGGGGCGGAAATGTTAAGCAAGGGAGCTTAACATGACTGATTTTTTTGTTGTTGTTTTTAAAGTTCACTTCTGATTGTTGGAGTGCCAGAGCAAAAGCAGGGAGCCTGCTGTAGGTGAAGGTGGGTTAGATGAGGGTGCCCTGTGGGGTGGGAGGCTGCGAGGGGAGTGGATTCTGCATATTCCGGATATTCCAGTGGGGGAAGGTGCACTGAGTGGCTCGGGAGGCTGAAAGAGAGCAATCAAGGATGATTACAACTGTCCCCATCCAAGCACAGAGTGAATTATATCAGAGATTCATCTCACTGAACTTGTCACAGGGGCCCCTCATCAAAGGGTATCCCTAAACAGCTCTATTTCTTTAAGTATTAGTTACTTTTCTGTTGCTGTGATAGAAACACTGACCAAGGGAACTTATAAAAAGAAGGGTTTATTTAGCTGACAGTTCCAAAGGGGAAGAGCCCATCATGGCAGGGAGGCACGGTGACAGAGGTGACCAGAGCAGACAGAAGCTAAGCGCTCACATCTTCAAGCAGGCACAGGAAGCAGAAAGCGACTGGAGATCTGCAAGGCTTAAGAACTCTCTAAGCCCGCTCCCAGTGATGTGCTTCCTCTAGCATGGTCACATCTTCTTAGACCTCCCAGAACAGCGCCACCAACTGGAGACAAAATGTCCAAATACTCAGAGCCTATGGGGGACATTCTCATTCAAACCACCATCTTCCACTCCCTGTAATTAGTACCAGGATCATGCAGTATTGCTGTGACAGACCTGACCTTAGTGTTTTGAGGAGGATTGTGGAAGCGTTTGGAACTTTGGGTTAGAAAAGCCATTGAGTACTTAAGAGTATGTTGTTGTGGAATTTGGAACCATTATGCTGAAGGAGCTGTGGACTGTGGAAGCCTGGCTTGTGAAGCTTCAAAGGGAAGTGGTGACTATTGGGCTGTTTGTATGATAATGTGAATTGAGAATCTGTAGATTCTGGTCAGCCGGGAGTGAAGAATCAGTTGTGATTAAGAAGAGACCAGAACCACTGAAGTGAAGCCTTTGTTTTCCCTGGACAATTGATGCTGATTAGCCTGGGCTGATTAGCTGTATTAAGGACCAACACCATCGAACTGAATCTTCTGGGAAGTATTTCCTCAGGATCAGCACATAGATGCTGTGGTACAGAGAGGGCCCAAGCCTCCATCGCAAGCTGGAAGCAGGACTTGGTAGGTGTAAGAATCTCCTGTATGGTTTTGGTGTTGAAGGCATGAAGGAGTCACAGAAAGCGACTGAGGCTTGGCACTGTGAGAGGCCAGGAAAGGCCGTTGGCAAAAGTGCAGTCTCAGTTGCAGTGAAGACCCCAAGATTGCAGGGGTCATGGAAAGAATCTGAGGTTTTGCCCCAGAAGAGGCCAGAAAAGCCCACTGGTGAAGGTGCAGCCTTAGTTTCAGTGGAGACCCCAGCTTTTTGAAGATGCCAGGACCGTGGATGACCACCAAGGAGGGCAGCAGGTGTCGAGCGGAGTCAGCCTGGGCCTGTGAGGTGAGGGGTGTGCTGTGGACAGCAGAACCGGAGAAGCCGAGCTGCCAGAACCCCGGAAGACCGTGAGTGAACCCCGGATGTCCAGCCTTGAGCTACTTTGCTGGACTTTGGTTTTGCTTAGGTGTGCCCGATTCTTCCCTTTGAAATAAGACAGTACTTATTTGTTTGGGATTTTATAGGAGCCCACAGTTTAAGGGCCTTTTAAAAGACTGTGAACTTTTAAGTGTTTGGATTTTTTTAAGGACTGTGGAGCTTTTAAGATTGTACTGTCTCATGTTGTGATATTAATGCTAACATATCTTGGGGACAAGAGATGGAAAGGTTGTGGCTTAATAGTGATGTGTTTGTGTGTCAAGTTGATAAGGGGTCAATTGTGTTGGATAGCTTTAGTGCCAATTTGACACACCTGGGTTGAGAGAACCTCAATAGGATAATTGATTCCATTGTACAGGCCTGTGGGGTGTTTTCTTGATTGTTCAGTGATGTATGAGGGCCCCGCCCACTGTGGGTGGTACCAGCTCTGGGCAGGTTGTTCTGTATGTATAAGAAAACAGACTGAGCATGGGCCAGAGGAGCAAGCCAGGAAGCAGCATCCCTCCACGACCTGTGCTCCAGCTCCTACCTGCAAGTTTCTGACCTGAGTTCTTACCTTGGACTCCCTCAGTGATGAACTGTGACCCAGGAGATGTAAGAGAAATAAACCCTTTCCTCCCCAAGTTGATATTGGTCAGAGTGTTTTGTCACAGCAATTGAAGACAAGCTAGGACAGTAGTTATATCCAGGAGACTGGGGAAATAGCTCACTTGGTAAAGCTTGTCTTACAAGCACAAAGAATCCACATTAAAAAGCTGGGTGCAGAGGCATATGCTTGTAATTATGGTACTGGAAGAGGTAGAGACAGGCAAATCCATGGAGTTCACTAGCTAGCCAGATAGCCTCCTTGATGAATTCCAGGCCAGTGAAAGACCCTGTTTCAAAAAAAATAAAAGGTGGTCATGGGGGCTGGGGGCTGGAGAGATGTCTCAATGATTAAGAGGACCTCTGCTCTGCTCTTGCAGAGGACTTGGGTTCAATTCCCAGCACCCACTAGGTGGCTAACAACTTTCTGTAACTCAGTTCCACCTCTGTGGGCATTTGCATACACGTTATTTACATACATGCAGGCAAAGCATTCACACACATTAAAAAATAAGAATAAATAAATATTTTAGGGACTGGTGAGATGGCTCAGTGGTTAAGAAGCACTGGCTATTCTTGCAGAAGATCCAAGTTCGATTCCCAGCACCCATATGGTACATTTGCCTCCTGGTGCCACATATTTATGTCCAGGCCTAATATACAAAATTCAAAGGGAAAAAATGGTTTTATTTTATTTTAAATAGTCACACTGACTTAAAGCATGTGTATCCACAGAGTTCTGTGGAATTTGGGGGAGGGAGTCTTGTAATCAGATTAGACATAGCCAACCTCATTTCCTGTTCCATACTGATTTTTTAAAGGATTTATTTTATTTTAATTATGTGTATATGTGAGTGCAGGAGCCCTCCAAGTCCAGAAGATGGTGTCAGATCTTCTGGAGCTGGACTTGCAGGTGGTTGTGAGCTGCCTGATTTGAGTACTGGAAACAAATAAGTCCTCTGCAGTCTCACTCTTAACCACTGAGCTAGCTCTTCAGCCCCTGAACTTTTTAAAGACTTACTTTTATTCTTCTGTGTGTGTGTGTGTGTGTGTGTTTAAGTACCTTCTGTGTGTGTGATTACCATGGAGACCAGAGGAAGCCATCAGCTCTTTTGGGGCTGGAGTTACAAGTGTATGCAAGCTGCCTGACACAAGGGCCAGGAAACAAACTCCTGTCTTCTGCAAATGGAATAAGAACTTTTAACTGCTGAGCCATCTCTCCAGCCCCTCCACATTGATTGTTGCATGATACTTGCTTTCTGTCTCATCAACCGGCAAAACCCACTAAAAAGAATAGTGTGTAATCTAATGATACTAGTTCCTGTGATGTTGAATATTTGTTTCTCTAAAAAATTTAAATTTTACAATGGCATCTGCATGGGTTTTCTGCAATGTCTGGACACTGATTGATTCTACTATTTGAGGAAGGAAATATGAGCAGGAGTGTAAGAGAGGGCTGCCTGGATTTGTTTTGTTTGTTGGACATTCAAGGAAAACTACTGATTAAGGAAATTTGAGAAAGCAGCACAGACTACAAAAATAAATCTTAACCAATAGTAATATAGAAAACTCCATTGCCCAGTGTTACTAACAAGCACCATGTTCTCTGCCCAAAATTCTACATAACTAACCAGAAGGCTTTTCTCTTTCAGTTGCCTTTTTTGAAAGTCTCCTGGCTTGGCCTCAGTTCCCTCCCCAACATTGTAAGTACTGAACCCCACACATGACCCAGCTGTCCTGTTCCAGCTGTGCAGATTCCACAGTCAGGATCTCAGTTATCCCTTGTCTTAGCCACACTGAATCCCAGAAGCAATAGTAATCAAATGGATCTCTATGAAGTAGATTTTATTTCCCTACACACACAAAAAAAAGCATTTTAAATATATTTCCCATCAAACACCTGGCGTTAGATAAATCTTAGATACTACCACCAATAGGGAAGTCAAATAAATGGTGTAAGGAATTGAAATCCTTTGAATGGAAATTCTGATATCCACTACATTTTGAAAACTGAGTCTTTTTGGTAAGTCAATGGCCAATCATCTGACTCATAACCTGACCCACTAGAGCTCAACTGGAAGCAAATTCCAATCTGAACTTACATGGGAACTATTTAAAGTTTTTTTTTCATCCTGTTTTTGTGAAATTTTGCATATTTGCTGCAGAAGTAGAAATAAGACCTGCCAGACGTGGTGGCATACACCTTTAATCCCAGCACTTGGGAGGCAGAGACAGGCAGATCTGTGAGATCAAGGCCAGCCTGATCCATGTAGTGAGTTCCAGCTGGGGCTGCAGGGAGACCCTGTCTCAAGAAGAAGGAAGGAAAGAAGGAAGGAAGGAAGGAAGGAAGGAAGGAAGGAAGGAAGGAAGGAAGGAAGGAAGGAAGGAAGGAAGAGGAGACCCATTGAAGACCTAAACCCTTCAAAGGCTGTTTATAATTTATCTGATATATCTGAATTCCACAGCACACCTGGCCACAAGGGTTCAGACAAAGGAGTAGGCTTAGAAAAATGGGGTGGAGAAGAATCAAGAGATGTTCTAGATCAATCTACAATATTATAAAGGAGAAAAGAAGCCTAGAGACATGTGTGGCAAAAGCAGGAAATATGTTCAAAATTACATATTTGGATAGGAGCCCAACCAAGAAGCATGACCAAGAAATGGTCACCACCCCCATGAGATTCCAGTGTATCTTCTGCTTCCTGTTTTAGCTCTGGCATCTTAGTATACTGGGAGTGTGGATAGGGTACACCCCCAAAATACTATCCCACCACAACCTAAAACTGAGATGTCTGAAATGGAATATGCGGTCTGTTAAATATAACCAATAACCCTGCTTTGTTTCTGATAGTTTGAACACTTGAAAGGGTTTAATTAGAAGACTTTCTAAAGGACTCTTTGAAAATTAGTCTAGTAAACTTCTAACTAAAATTGTATTTTCCTGTAAATGAGTTTTCTTTTTGCAAGTAGAAACTCTGTGTACATTATTGTTTGTTCTTTTAAATAATTGTCATGAAAGCCTCTAGATATTTGAAGGAATCCCTATTCTGTGACCTTTCCTGGGGAGACATGAACAAACATCTACTCATCCCAAGGATACCCAAGGGTACCAAGGATAGATCAAAGAAATTATTCCATCCAAGTAAGTCTAGCATGGTGAAACAACTAATTTATTGGGATTAGTTATAGGAGCATGGATGAGAGCTTCCTTGCAAAAACTTAGGTAACTCAAAGACAACTACATCATGAAAAAGCCCACCCAGCATGATTGATGACTCACAAAACTATATCCCAGTTTGTCTGCAGCTCCTCCAAAGAGTCTTTTCTTCCCCAATGACTGTTGGGTGCTTATAGACCCTTGGAGAGGAGCCTTGTAAGTCTTGTAACTTTCTGGGCTTCCTATGACTTGTAGATTTAACAGTTTCCTGAGTTTTATGAGCCTCCCTCCTGCCTCTGTGAAAGAATGTTTCAATCAGAGGACATAGGCAACTGCTGTTGGCTGTCTGGAAGAACTTGATCTGTGTATAGAAGATTGGCCCTGCTCATCTGTACGTTAGCAGAATGGGATTAAATACAACTAGACTAGAATCCCAAATATGGTACTTAGCAGCTGTGGCCTAAGGTTAGTTACTTAACTTCTAAAGGCTCTGGTTTTCTTCCTCTTTATCAGACTGATATAAATTCTTAAATAAAAAGAGAACAAAGAAGCAAATACCTTGTTCTGTTATAGGTACAAGATTTCCACTCTGTAAAGTACAGAACCCACTAGTCCTTCCTCTTCTGTTCTCCCTCTTTACTTTCTTTATCAAAGTGGATTGTTGTTTAGGAGGAGTGGAATAGGCCATGGGATAAATAAAGCCAGTGCCTGGAAGGAAACCTTAACAAGGTTGCCTAAGGAGTTCTGTTCTCCCAAAAATAGATCCTGCTGCCCCCATGAGAGCAGGCAGCACTGTTCTCAGCCACAATAGACCTGGGTCCTCTCCTACTGTGGCCACTTGTTACCTGTCTAACCTTGGTTTCCTTCATCTTTAGAGTGGTCAGTTGGGAAGGGAGACGATAGTGCTGACTACACAAGCAGCCATGGTGCATAAATAAATAGGAGAGGTGTAGACTGAATTTAGCTGGAATTTCTCTCTGTATTTTGCTGTTGGCTCATTCAGCGGCAAGACCCGCCTTCCAACCAATAAGGGGCCAGAGAAGGTGGGCAGAAAAGTGGGGGGGGGGCAGAAAAGGAACAAGCCACTGGGAGCAGGTGGTGCAGAAGAAGGTCCCACAGGACAGACCGTAATACCACCCACCCAGAAACAAAGCCAGGCAGGAGCTCCAGAGGAAGGAAAGCGCAATGCCACATTCATGTGGAGAGGCAGCTGCCCTCAGTGCGGCAGGCAGCAGCGTACGGAGTAAGTGGAGAACTTGGGGATGGAACTTAAAGTGGGCTTATCAGGACAGGCGCCACATTGCCAGGGTGGGTCGGGGAGCCACAAGTATCAGCTTCTTTTCAAAATACTAAGGTATCTTCCCGGTCCCTCCATGCAACAAGGCCTTTGTAAGTTGACCCCAAATAGACTCTAATACTTCTAATTAGAGGACATTTTCTCTGTTCTGTTCAGCCCAGTTGGGACCAGAGGGCAGGACCAAACCCCGCCCACCAAAGCACGGGAAAAGTTGTGAAGCACATTGCAATTCCACACACTATATACAGCTGCAGCATGGGGGGGGGGGGGGGCTGGGTTGATCCAAACCCGGAAACAAGAGAACTTTCTCTTGCTTTAGAAAAAGAAAGAATAGGAGGGAGGCATCGCGAATTAGTCAGTCTGTTTGATATGGATGCTGGGCACAATTTCAAAACATTCAGTGTGGTGACCTGGGAGAAATTAGAAGAGGTAATGTTGCGAGAAAGATGGGGCAAGACCCCAGGAAAGTTCAGGAAGTAGGTTTTATCTAGGCTGCAGCCTGGTCCAGAGGATTTAAGTCTCAAAGTCTAACACCCGAAGAGTAGAAGTTCTTATACTTTATACCTTGGGTAGTGGATTACAGCATAGGCAAATTACATATGGCTGACGAACATCAAAAGGTTATGAAAACCAAGCGGTTGGTCTAGATCTTGAGTGGGAAAAAAAGGTGTAAAACGTTCCTGTCTGAGACAAAGTTGAGGAAGTTTCATCAGGACACAGGGCAGGTGACTCTGGCTAGTTGGTTCAGCATTATAACCACAAACTTGTCAGCTGAACTTGGCTGACAGAGATGAGGGATTCATCCTTATTTTTCTCGGTGTTTCCCATTTTCCTACCAGGCTCCAACATTGACGGGCAGCAGGGATCTGGACAGCAAGTCATGTTGGACTTAGTCCTCTGATCACCCCTTAAAGAAAAAGAAAACCTTAAGGGCATGGGAGTCTCAGTGAGCCATGGAAGAAGGGCCTCAAGGAGAAAGGGGCTGAAATCGCTGAGAGGGAGGGGCTTCAGAGATTCTAGGGATGGAGATTCCAGGGACTGAGCTTCAGGGAGCCAGGGGGAAGATCCTGAAAAGCTTGGTTTAGCCAGCTGATTATAGGAAGAACTGTATTCAAGACCTTGATTCATAAGGAAAACAAACAAACATTTATAGTGAAAGTTTTCTCTCCTCATTGGTTTATTTCTAATGCTCAGGAAGAAAACAATTATTTTTCTCAAACTGCTTCTATTTTGACATTTGTAAATAAAGATTCTAAACATTTGTGCTTTCCTTCAAAACTGAACCCCATTTCCTCATCAGTGAAGTAGGAATCATTGGGAGCCTCAAAGGGTTAAAGGGTCAGTACCCTGGTTGCCATAGAAGTGGCAGACCCTCCTCCAGCCACTCTAAAGACCATGATAAACACGATGGGGGCCTACAGCCACCATCTCTGAGCTCTGTGATATTTGTGTCAATGATTTGGATGAGGACACAGGAGACAAAGCTGGAGAGAGAGAGTGAGAAAGGGGGTGAGCCAAGGGATCTGGGGTGCTAGCCCAGAGGACAGGGAGAGCCCAGACACAGGACTAAAGTAATAGGAAGCTGCCCTTGGTACCAAGACACCAGGAATCAATGGAAATCATCGAACTGCATCCCCAGACTCCTCCATTCTTGTGGAGCAGAGGAGAAATGAGGATGGGAAGGCTGTGCCAGCCAGGTCAGCAAACCATGACCTTGCCCATCTCATTGTCTCTCTCAGCCTGGAGTCACCCATAGGGCCACATGAATTGTATGAGAAGCGAGTTCATGCTCAGGGACCAGCCTTGTTTCTTCATCCCTTTCTCTCGCCGCAAGGATATTGTTTCCCACCCAGTTTCAGTGCTTTTGCCTTCATCTGGTTTCCAAAGAGTGAGGTACTTCCAAGAGCAAGCCAAGAAAGCTGTGTTTCCAGTGACAAATACAGAGGACAGCTCAACAACTGCACCTCTGCCCATGGAGTGACCCCAAGGAGCCCCCTTAACCCACAAACCCCAAAGCAAGAACACGGAGCCCTCTTGGATCTTTCCACTGGACCAAAGAGGTTATTATTCCCTTTGTTGTGCCCAATATTAAATCAGTCATTTGAAGAGGGAATATTCTGCTTTTGTTTGTTTGCTTGTCTTAGCTACTTAGGTCTTCTTCATTTATTTCAACTAAGAATGTTCACTTTAGAATAAAAAATGAGATCTAAAAATAAACCTCACCATGAAGAAATCCATCAGCCTCTCATTTACTATGCAGTGTGGAATGTCTTGTGGGGCAACACTGACCTCGACATAAAGTTTCATGCATTTCACTAAATGAGCTTATGCACATAATCAAGAAATAAGTTAGGCAAAGCACACAACACATGACTACTGCTGTCTTCATTCATTCATTCAGCAGGCTTTGCTGAGCACCTATTTCACATATGAAATTATGCTGTATCTGAATATTTGGCAGTAAACCATTTGAAGGTGTCACTTGCCACCACCAAATGAACAGCTGAGGCAAAAGGCCCACTTCTTGTTCATGTGTTGTGTGTGTTTTACTTGCACATGAGTCTGTGAGTGTGTGCACCCATGCATATGCATGTGGTAGTCAGAGCAGGACATCAAGTTTAATGACCACTTTTTTACAGGAACAAGAACTATAAAGCCAGCATATGAGTAGGCAAAAGGAGAGGAGAATCAGACCTCTTGTTTTCTTGGTTTTGCTATAAACATAAGAACAGGAAACTATTGCTCTGTGACAAGAAGCACGACGGGACTAGCGTAATGATCAGCCTTCCTGGTTATTAGCAGACATGAGCAGCAGAAGGAACAGAGGGAGACATGGAAGAGTGCATGCCTTCAGAGACCCCAGTGGCCATCCAGCGGCAGCTGCATGTGGGAAGCGTGGACTCCTGTTTCCAAGGAAAGTCAGAATTCTCCATTCTTTGTCAGTTCAGCCAGTTGCAAGTATTTGGTCCAGCTTTTAGAAAACATTACTTAAATTTAATTACTTAAAGAAAATGTCTGCTAGCTGGACTGGTGGATCAAGGCCATCCTTTTGGAAAGCTGCCCTAGAGACTAGCAAGCTCCAGTCACCCAATATAAAGTTGGTAGTCCTGTTATAGGCATAGAAATTAACCTGTGATCTGTCAGAAACCATGATCCAAACAGGTCAAGAACTGAATCACAAGTCAGAAGCAGGAGTTGTCTGTTACACCAGGTAACAGGCTGTCATTATGATTTATTTCTGCTGTGGGTTTTCATTACAAATTTCTAAATTTCTAAGAGAATTCAAGGGAAGATGTCTAGAATGTGGTGTCTTCTGGCCTTTCCGATGAGAATACAGCTGTCTGGATCTCTTCTCCCCTTTTTCTTTCAAGACTTGAGGAAAAAAAATAGAAAAGACTTGTAACCCTGACTGACAGCATGCTGTTGATAAATGCAGTCTGGTCTGGCCAGAATTCCAGCTGATTTTGATCTCTTAAGCAACTAAAAAAAAAAATCTGAAAGGTAAGAATACTAAAGTCTGAGCCTTTGATGGAGGTGCATGTGCCTGTGTGTGCTCCTCTCCCATCCCTGGGTCAGACTGGACAGACCCACCATCAAAAACTAAACCTGAAACTGAACAGCCACTAAAGCAATAAGAATTGTTTTTATGTAGACCAATTGCAATAAGAGAAAGAGCTCTCACTGTAGAACAGGGCTCAGTTCCAAATACAGCAAAGGAAAGTAGGAATGCCCTGCTGTGGGTCAGTGGAAATCAGTAAAATGAGTAACATCAGGATTCATGAGGTTGAATGGAAAATTTAGAAACCTCAGGGTGAGAGAGATTCTTAGTGAAGATGGCCAAGAAGATCCGATATGACCTGGGGGGATGGGGGAGGTCCTGGCAGGACATTGATGGAGTCTGAAGACTAGGAGGCTGCTGCTAAACTGACTTAGCAGAGTTCTTGCTACAGTTAAATTTCACAAGGAAGGATGGATCAGCTTGGAAGAAGGTTCAGGAGCCCAACTTAACTTTGATCAGACAAGAATCTCACCACAACTCTGGCTGAAGAAGGCACAGGCGAGCAGGTAAGCAGAAGCAGAGAGCAGTCATAGGTAGTGTGTCCAAGTTTCAAGTCCACATAAAGTGAGCATGGTTTCCTTAAAATGAAGAGGTTTCCATAGATACAGATTTAGGGCCCAAAGTCTCCTGTGGCCCACCGTTGGCACCAGTGACAGCTGCCTCTACCACCATCTCATGTGCTGCTTGGGCTTTGCCTTCCCCAAATATTACTGAGGCAGTCACTGTCTCCAAGCACCTAGCACAGAACTAGAAAGCGACACCTCAAAGAGCAAGTCAACTGCATCTGGAGCTCCCACCATCTTCCATTTTACCTGACCAGCACGTGGCCACAAAAATCCTCTTGCCCCAGAGCTGTTTTTATGGATACACTTTTCCAGTCACCCCAGATAAACAAGAATGATGGGAGGAGACTGCTGTATACCGAGTTTCTGTAGCAGGCCAAACCATGAGATAGTCACTCATGCTAATGCTACATAATTGAACTGAATTTTCCCCCGAGTACTGGGATTTAAGCCTACAGCCTTGTGAGGTTCATGCAAGGCAAGCACTTTACCACTGAGCTATATTCTCAGCCCACATTTTGTCTCATTATTTTGCCACACTGGCCTTGAACTCACTAAGTAGCTCAAGGAAGCTCTGAACTTGTGACCTTCCTCTTTCTGCCTCCCAAGTAGCTGGGATTAAAGCATGTATCACTGAAAAATAATCTACCTTGCTTATTGTGACACTAAGTATTTCTGAGCAATATCATGCAAAGGTTCTCTAATGATGGCACCAGCAAACCCTGGCCATGCCTTTGCTTTCCAGCCCTCCCTACTTACTTCATGTGCTTTGCATATTCTCCCCAACCAGCTACTGTGGGTCAAAACTCTTACGCTTCTATTGGGGATGGGGGCAGCTTTCCATGACACCATATACTGATCTGCTTATACCCAGGGTCCCTAAAGACTACTGAATAAAATGGACTTACATCATTACTCAGCTGGCTAGTACTGACTTATGGGATTTTATTCTTTTCTTGATTAACAGGATGGTAAAGGGACGTTACCTGCTGCTGAAAGGACTCCTTTGCTTCACATTTCTCCATTATGTCTGATGAAGATGATTTGTCACCAGAACCTAAAGCTTCTGGCCCTCCCAAAGCTTCCAAAGATCCCATACTGGCCTTTAGTTTAGAGGGAAAGGATAACAATGTAGAAGCAGAGGAAGAGGGTTCAGAAGATAAAAATCTGCCTATTCTGAAAGAAAAGTCTACGGAGAGGGAAGAGACTCAAAGGGAAGAAGAGTATCTGGAAGAGGAAACCTCTCTGGAAGAGGAAGAGGATCTGGAGGAGG
Organism: Eospalax fontanierii; assembly: GCA_035773235.1. Classification (NCBI taxonomy): domain Eukaryota; kingdom Metazoa; phylum Chordata; class Mammalia; order Rodentia; family Spalacidae; genus Eospalax; species Eospalax fontanierii. The sequence goes on from CM069524.1 coordinate 83,524,479, forward strand.
GGGAGGAGGAGCTGGAGGAGGAGGAAGACTCTCTGGAGGAGGAGGAAGACTATCTGGAGGAGGAGCAAGACTATCTGCAGGAGGAGCAAGACTATCTGCAGGAGGGGGAAGACTATCTGGAGGAGGGGGAAGACTATCTGGAGGAGGATGACTATCTAGATGAAGAAACATTTTTTCAAAGGAGTCAGTACCTGCTTAAAAAAGCATTTGTGGAGGAGAAAAAGTATCTGGAAGAGGGTGAGTATCTGTGGGGAACAGAGTGTGTAGAGGTGTGTCTGGAAGGGAGAGAGTTTCTATGTGAAGAAGAGCATCTGGAAGAGGGTGAGGTCTTGAGGAGGATGGTAGCTCTAACTCACACAATATTTGAAAAGACAAGACAAACACAAGATGCAGGAAAACCCAAATCACTTTTTATCCTGTCCATGGTGCTGATGGGAAGGAAGCCATTACAGACCAAGTTCTGCTTACACTACTACAGCCCTACCTGCCCCAAGTATAGGCCAGAGAGAGCAGGAACATAAATATCTGTTTGCTTTTGTTTCTTGTTTGTGTCTTTTTGTTGAGATAGGGTTTCATTTATCCCAGGTTGGCCTCAAATTCACTATCAGCCAAGGATAACCTTGAACTTCCGATACTCCTTCCTCTGCCTGTTTCTTGAGTGCTGGGATCATAGACCTATACAACACCACTCCCAGTTTATGTGGTGCTGAAGACTGAGCCCAGGCCTTTGTGCATGGCAGGCAAGCCCTCTACCAGCTGAGCTGCAGCTACAGTCCCAACTTGCTTCAAATAAACAAATTGTAATTTTTTTTCCTTTTTGTACATGGAACACAGGTTCATGATAGATGTTTTAGAAATTACATACAATATATATAAAGAAGGTAATTCCTAGGGATGATACCCAAAGTTGCCCTTCCAACTACACACGCACAGGTACACCCACATACACACAATTTTTAAAAAGAAAGCAAAAGTCATCCACTCACATTTTGGTTAAAAACCCTCAGACATTATTTATGTATATTATATATGTATATAATATGTTGGCTAATTATACAAACATTTTTTTTACTTTTTAAAAGACAAGTTCTCACTATGCAGCACTAGCTGGCCTAGAACTCAGTATGTAGACCAAGCTAACTTCAGACTTAGATATCAGCCTGTCTCTACCTCCTGAGGGCTGAGATTAATGGCTTGAATCACCACACCCACCCATACATGCATATATAATTTGATACTGATGTTTTAGTACTTTTTTGGTTACCAGAATTATAAATTCCACCTTTTATAAGATGATAATACTTTATACAGTGCTTATAGCCTGCTTAAGGTACACCTTATATATATATATGTTATATATACACATATATTACACATAAATATATATTTATATACTATAACTTTATATTTTATAAATTCAATGAATTAAATTGTTTTTCAACATTTTTGATATAGTCAACTACTTGTTGTGAGCCATAGTTACCCTACTTTTCTGTGTGTGTGTGTGTGTGTGTGTGTGTGTGTGTGTGTGCAATTTAATCCAACAGGGCAACTCTCAGGGACTAGCCAAAATGGAGTTCCACCATCCCTCAGGAGTTCTGGGTTTAAAATTATGTATATTTTGGTCAATGAAGGATGGGACTGAGATTCCAGAACTGTAGGGAACTTTAGAACTTGAATACTGTTTAAATACTAACGATTCTTTTCATGGTCCATTGAGAGAGGCAACAAGATAGATTTTATGTGAAATATCCTTTCATAACACAGGTCATTCATAGTGGGGGAAGCTGGGATGGGAGATTCCAACAACAACCCACAGACAAAGAAAATTCCTCACTTTTATAGACCTTTGTGGGGAGAGGTCTCTGAACTTAGAGAGGAGGGGTCTCTGGGTGAAAGTTACATAGAATGTAAGGTTGCATCAGGCTTATTCCTCTTATGCATCTGCTCCCTTGTGCCCATTAGCCATCCTCTCTCTACTGCCTCTTCTCCATACTCTTTCTGAGGCTAAACTACAGTGTTTTAAATCAATTCCCTATTACCAGTCATGTATCGTTTTGGATTTTATTGGGGGTTTTGTTGGTTTGATTTAGTTTGGTTTGGTTTGGTTTGGTTTGGTTTGGTTTGGTTTGGTTTTGGAGACAAGGTCTTGCTTTGCAGTCCAGGCAGGGCTAATATTCACTATGTAGGCCAGGCTGGCCCCAAACTTGAGGTAATTCTTCTGCTTATACCTCTTGAATGCTAGGGTTACAGGCATGCACCACCATACCCAGCTTATTGTTACTTTTCAAAATGGCTGAGAAAGTAGAGCAGTTGGTAGAGTGCTTACTCAGCATGCACAAGGCTCCGGGTTCAATTCCCAACGCTACATAAACTGCATGTGATGATGATGCCTGTAACCAAATGGAAGATGGAAGCAGGAAGCTCAGAAGTAAACGGTCGTTCTGAGCTATGTATCAACTATTTCCTAGAACACATTATTATAATCTGATACTAGATCACCAGATCCTATTTGTTTCTCAGGGTGCCACTTGGAAGGAATCTATGCTTCTGGGTATTGATTTTGGGGTAATGGCTCTCAGCCTAGGAATGACATTTTTCCAACACTTAGTTGAGTTTTCTCTCTGGTAGCTAGCCTCTGTGCTGTTTGTTAGTCTCAACTAATGTGACCTGGTGCAGAGTTCCACATGGTGTCTTCCCAAGACATCATGATTGCATGTCCATATCCAAGCAAGTACAAAAATTTTAAATCTCAGGTCATCTACATTGTTTTAATGTGGGCCTAATGGTAGAACGAAACTGTTTCCCTGGATCCAGTCACATTGCCAACTGCAAATGATTTTTTTTAATTTTATTTTTATTTTATGTGTATGATGTTCTGTCTCCATGTATGTAAGTGCTCCCATGCGTGCAGTGCCCATGGAGACCTGAAGAGGGCTTCAGATCCATTGGAACTGTAGTTACAGAAAACAGTTGTCATGCACCATGTGGGTGCTGGGAACTGAACCCAGGTCCTCTGCAAGAACAGCCAGCACTCTTAACCCCTGAGTCAATTCTTTAGCCCCCACAGCTTGAATCTTTAATTCTTAAAAATCTAATTATACACAACACAGACACTAAGAGCTGGGTGCCCTCAGATTTTTTTTTACATCCTCCTGCATCTAATCAGATCATTGATTCCTTCTACCCTTGAGGAATTTTAGTTGTTGTATTGCAGAAATAATTGCTCTATGGCTGAGAAATTCTTCTCTGTATGCCTCTACCATTTAAGCTCCCTCTTGGGATACTAATATCTCTGCTGTCCAAATACCAAGTGTAATTCTAACACTGAAAAATGGCATCCCAGTGCTTTTCTTCTGCACAGTAGGGATCAAGCATTCTTAACATGTCCCCTCAGTGTGCTGGATCTTTGTAAATATATTACCCACCAGAGTAGGACAAATACAATGCTGTCAAGTGAATGAAACTGTATATAAAGCAAAAGCTTTGAAAATAAATGACCTGCTAGCAAAAACTGTAGGGGAATGCTAAAGTGACTTTAAAGGCACAGGGAAGAATGCCTTGGGCTAAGCAAACCCCAATACCATGCCAGATTATGCAAAACAGCTTAAGAAGGGGTTTAAAGAGAAAGGTCCTAAAAAGACTTTATATCAAGGTTTATTTGGGTAGAATAGTCTCCTAATATCTTTTAAGATATAATTAGTGTTGAACCTCACTGTTGAACAAGAATGCCTTCCCAACTCATAGCAGATACTCAGAAAATCCAATCAAGTGTCCATGATCGATCATTTTATAAAGGTCTACACACACACACACACACACACACACACACACACACGTTTTTATTAATTACTTTACTTATTTATAAAAAGAACCCTAGAAAGGCTACTTGGGCTATGATCTTTCAATATAATGTGTTGATTGCTACAAATTAATGATAGACCACTATGTTGAGGAGAATTGAAAGGTCCCGTCTAAGTTCAGTAGAAAGAGTGCTATGATCAGTTAGTAATGTCTACCACAAGATCAGGCAGTAAAGGTTAAGCATGACTGCTATTCTACCAGTCGAGAGTCAGTTGAGACGCCAGAAGGTGTTAGGTTCCTAGATCTGGAATTACAGGCAGTTGTGAACCAACACTTGATGTGGGTGCTGGGAACTGTCGTGGGTCCTCCAAAGCACTCTCAGTTGCTGAGCCATCTCTCCAGTCCCAACAATTTATTCTTGTTCATTTCCTCAAAAATTGGGAGATAAAAGTAGAAATGCCATCCTCAACCTGCTGACATCCAAATACAGATAGTGGACATTTTGGTGTCGCTCATTGTCTCCCTCCCCTGCTGCCTGCATGTGTGGTAGAGGTGGCTCTTGCTCTGGGTTTCTGTCTGCTTTTACTGTTTTAAACACGCCACACATACATGTTTCTATTTTACTTTTGTATGCATTTTTAATTTCATCATTTGCTCTTGTGGCTTACTTTTATAGACACCATTTAATAGCCAAGTGTTATTCTTCAATAATATTCTGTCCTATGAGTCAATGATGGATAAGTAAATGTTCTACATTTAAGTTTCAAATTCAAATGTTTTTGTTTGCATTACCAGCTTTCTTGTGTTGTGGCACTGTGTGTGTGTGTGTGTGTGTGTGTGTGTGTGTGTGTGTGTGTTTAAGACAAAGTCTCACTATCTCACTGTATAGCCTTGCTTGGCTTGGAGTTCACTATAATGCGGGCCAGCCCTGAATTCACAGAGATTCACCTGCTTCTGCCTCGACAGTGCTGGGGTGAAGCTGTGCCCTATCACAACAGGCTCTTGTGTCATTCCTTACCTCTTGAACTGATGGTGACTATATATGAAGTTGATAAGCAATCAGATGGTTAAGTGATCCAAATGATTAAAATGATGCTCAATTTCAAATATGTATACCCTCTGTACCTGAGCTACCTTTGTCACAGAGCCATCCTGTGACAGAGGGAGGCACTGTGAGCAACCAGGAGATTAGCAGAACAAACTTGGATCTCCTTATCTGTTTGAGTTCTTTCAATTTAAACATCCTAAAATTTAAAGGAAACCATTAAGGGAGAGAACACTGAGGTAAAGCAGAAGCAGAAAATGTTTGTAACACAGACCCTCTCATCTTCATCACCAGGGACTTAAGGCATTTAGGCATTTTGAATGCAAAGAAAAAATGCTTTGAGGGGATCTAATAATGCCTTTCTATTCCGCCCCAATAGAACTCAAGGCAGCCAACCCAACAGCAATCCAGCCTAACCTGAGGGCAAGGTAATGATCTCCTTCTGGGATGAACTGGGTACAAATTCACACTTAAGGATGATGTTTCAGGAGCCAATGGAGTCCCAAAGATGGGGAGGGATTGAACAGGTCTCGGGGAGCAGGTCCCTAAGGAAGAAGACTGAGTAAGGAGCACCTCAGAGTCACAACTGTGCCTCCTTTACCTCTATCACACACTCACAAGGGGAGGGGTCCAAGGTTGGAGGTCCGGGCTATCAGGGATGGCCGCAATGCTCCTGGTGGACAGAAGAATGAATGACCAAAGGAAGGATGCAGGCTACACAAGAATCAGTTTGGGCATGTTCCCAGGGGTTACACTACTAGTCAGTGAATAGTGATTAAAATCCTGCATCCGGGATTAGCACACCCTAAATAATGAAAAAAAAAAAAGGTCTATGAAATAAGCGCATACTCTTATGTAGCCAACTCTCAAAAAACCAGTACAGGCATGCAGGAGAAGTCTTCAGGGGTGGCCCTCCCTTGAATTGCAGTCTGGCCCCAGTGAAAAGCCAGAGATTTCTAAGAAAGGACACAGTGTGTTGGGGCTGTCCTTCTGATCCCTGCACAGCAGGGGACCCACACCTCACCCCTAAAGTCCTTCTTTCCCTAGGCCTTCAGAACACTTTGTGACTGGGGTGGGCCACCTACAGGGGCACACCTCCCTGCTTGACTTTGAACTGCTGTGGCAAGTGTTTCTGTGGTTGTCCCACTCCTACTGAAACAACTGTGAGGCAGAAAGAGCCACTAGAATGAGCAGGGATCTGGATCAAGATTGATGAGGAATGTTCTAGAATGTCCTCCATGTAGGTGCCCAAAGATCTTTTCATTTGCTAGTAATACATCAGCTGGCAACCCAAAGGGCACAGGGGCCTGTTTCCTGTGATCTACAAGCTGGTGCCTCTTAATCTTGCAGCTCGTACCACCAGGGTCTTGCGGACGTCTGCAGGGGGTGGAGGGCAGCCACTGTCTCCTCAACCTCCCAGAATGTCATGCATCTAGACTCCTAACCTGGCCTCTGTGTGGAAATTAACCAACCCCTGTGCTTCCCTTTGACAGGAGCCCAGCTGCCAGTACCTCTCAGGGGATCAATTTCCAGATTGCAGCTCCTCTCATCTCTGAATGGGACAAGTTTGCCTCACCTTCTTACTACAGTAGGACACGAATTCCTGTTTCCCTAAGAGACCAAAGCAGTCAGACAGAATGGGCCTACGAGAGCAAATTGGGTAAGAGAGACTGCACCCAGCCAGGACCCCATGGCCAGGCTCCCATGGCTGAGAAGCCTTTTGTGTGTTCAGGATGTGTGTGTGTGTGTGTGTGTTGCTAAGGCTTGAATAGTGTCTCCCCTGTTTATGATATGACATTGTTCAAGGTGATGGGATGTCAAGTTGTATTTGGGCAACATGCTAACTCCCCCTCTAGCCTGTTACCCACTGCCTCACACCCTAGACCTTTACAGAAAGCCTCACAAAGTGCCAACACAGTAACTGTCTTCCATCTTTCCTGTCTCCCCTCTGTCCCTTGTTAGTCTTCCTGTCCTTGTGCTACATGAACACAGACACTGTTTTCCTCAGGGACACAGATTGTGCACTGGCTCCCCAGGGCCATAGACCAGGTCCAGATAATTGTGTGGAGAATAGCCAATGGGACTTGGGCCACTGAAACTATGTCTCAGAATGCAGCTGAAGCCAGCTCTATCTCAGATCCAGGCAAAATCATCCTGTAAAACATACAGGAAAGTTCAGAGATATGGCATCAAGGGTCTTAATTCTCTACCCAATTAAACCCAAAGGTCTTTCCATCTGGGTCCCAGGAATGGAAGACTGAACAGTATTTCTTACCATTATTAATCATTTATGTCTAACTTTGGTAGGATCGATCGATCTATCACTGATTCAAAAATTTATTTCACATCTGTAATCATGGCAGCAGTAAATTGAATTCCCTGTTACCTGGCCTCCCTGCCCCCATCTACGCCTGCTAGGTTTTGCAGCTCAAAAGTGGTTAAACAAAACTAGGAGCCAAAAACCCTATATAGGAGGATGGAGCAGTAAAGGACAGGCCTGCGTGAGCCAGTGTGAGGTGACAAAATCTTTACAAGCTTCATGGGTTCCTTTGGGTCTTTGGTCCACAGATGTGTTCTCATGGCCCCCTGAGAACTGGGGAACCATTATAAAATTGATGACAGCTGGGAAAAAATTAAGCTTTTGTCTAAATAGTCATAATCAGGACACTGAAAGCCACTTACTGAGTAATTGCCAAGTCCCAATGCTAAGCTTGAAAGGATGTGGGAAAGGAGGAGGGAGATTAGCAGATCTGGTTCCCCAGAGCTGGAAGGCTGCGCCATTGAGGGTCAGCCTTCTTCTGCTGGCTTGGTTCTCCAGCCCTGAACTATGCTTCTGGCATTTGACAGTGACAAGGCCCTGAGGTCTGCTAAATCTACCTACTTGCCTGCCATTCTCACTCCAATCACTGACAGTCCACTCAAGAGCCTGTTATCATCAAAGCCCTCTAGAAATGGGTTACAGCTCCTCATATGTAGGCTATATGCATCTGCACGTTTGGTTTGTATGAGCATATTTCAGCTGTACACCTTCCCAATAGCAAGTTCCTTAAAGACACATATTGAGTGTTCATGAAAAGTCTAGCAGCCCACAGCAAATATTTACTGATCAAATACTATGTTGGCAGCCTGAGCCAAAGGTGTGGAGTGTGTTGGAGCCCCAGGTCAGGCTCAACAATGACATACCCATTTTCCTGCAGTTACTTGGGGAAGAAGTCATGGAGGAGTCTAGTCAGGGACTGTATAGTGCCCTAGTATACCACATATTTTAAATCAGAGGAGCTTAGAAGACAGCAGGTGCCAGGAGAGGTCTGTACCCACCCCAGAAGAAAGTAATCGCCTCTGATATCTTCCCTGAGTTCTCATTTATTTACTAAACTTGCACTGAAGGAAGAGACACTAAGCCTGTCAACATGCCTGAACAGACTTTGATCATACTCTGTTGTCTTTCCTTTCAGTCCCACTCAACAACCCAAAGAAGGGGCTTAAGAGATAACTCAGTGGTTAAGAGCATTGGTTGCTTCTGCAGAGAACTGAGGTTCCATTCCCAGCATCCACATGACAGCTAACAAGCATCCATAACTCTAGTTCAAGGGGATCCAGAAGCGCCTTCTTCTGGCCTCCATAGGCATAGCACACACACGGTACACTCACATACAGACAAAAACATACACATAAAACAAAAATTTCATTCATTCATTCATCCATTCATTCATTCGAAACGCTCCAGGAGCTGGAGAGATGGCTTAGTGGTCAAGAACACTGACTGTTCTTGCAGAAGACCCAGCTTAAAATCCCAGCACCCACATGGCAGCTAACAACTGTCCATAACTCCAGTCGCAGGGGATCCAATGCCCTCTTCTGTCCTCTGAGGGCACTGCATGACACAGATGCACTCACATACATGCAAGCAATACACATATGCACATAAAATAAAAATAATAAATAAAAATTTCAAAACACCCAAAAGAATCATTTACTGAAAACCTGCAGGGTAATTGCCTACATGGGTATTTGCCCATCCTTCCTCTGCTGGATAAACAATGATCACTGTATGTTTCTCCAAATCTATGGAGCTCCCAGAAGAGTCATTTACTATTCTTCTAAAAATTGTATATATTCCCAATTCTGTCCTTCATGGGAAAGAGGTATCAAAGTGTCTAAATTATAGGCTGTTGAGCAATAATACTTTGTGGTTGCCTCTGAGCATCATAAATTGGCACATCAGTTTTCTTTAGTTTGTTTCTTATGATTTCATCCCAGAAAACCTTCAGAACACACAAAAAAAGCCTTTCTTCTTGCTCCTATAGTCATCAAGGCAGAAACTAAAACAAAGAAGAACAAGCAATTACCAAAAGTTCATGGAGGCTTTACTTTCCACTTCTGCCCATGGGCTGTAACCTGTTTCTGGAGAGCTTTGATGGTAACAGGCTCTTGAGTGTACTGTCAGTGATTGGAGTGAGAATGGCAGGCAGGTAGGTAGATTTAGCGGCTCTCAGGATCTTGTCACTGCCAAATGCCAGGAGCATACTTAAGGGCTAGAGAACCAAGCCAGCTAAAGAAGGCTGTCCCTCACTGGGGCAGCCTCCTAGCTCAGGGAAACCAGATCATGTGACCAAGCTCTTGAAGGAGAAGGCCTCCAGAAACAAGTTCATCGTGCCTCCTGCCACACTATCCTAGGAACTGATTTTGAATTAGTTCACATTCTCAGCTCTGTCAGAGCATATGCACTGACTAAGATCTCAAATAATGCAGAAATGTCCACCTTTCCCCCAAGTGGCCTTAAGCACAGGCTAGCCACAGGATTGAGGAGGAGGTGAGAGAGCTTGCAACTTCTCCAAAAGGGACTGGGAAGGATGTGAGGTAGGTCCAAAAGTGTGGTTCCGTGGATGGAGAGGCACCCAGAGCCCCGTCAAGAGGTGGGAGAGGAGGGCCACGGAGAAACATTGTATAGGAGAGAGAGGTCCCTGCCACCACAGCATATTGACTGGGGATTTCTACACAAACAAGAATCCCTTTTCCAGGGAGAAGCTACCATTCCTTGTTGGAGAAACACGGGCGACTATGGCAAATGCAACCATAGGGCCGGCAGTTCAGGGCTTAAGTGAGATCTGGCATCGCTCTGAGATGAGAGCAGAGATGAATCAAGCAGGGGGTGTGGCTCCAGGGGCCCAGGACTGAATGTCTTCATTGGGAGGCCCAGTAAAGATGTTGATTCCCAGTCCTTATCCAAGTACTTTCCTGAGACAGCCAGAAGTCTCTGGAGGAACTAGGCAACCCTAACAATTGAGAACTGAAGGCTTTTAGCTCGGGATAAATTTTGTGGTGGTGAGGCACCTGTATCCAAGGCACTCTTCCTTGTGGAACTGTCCAGCACCAGCAGGGCAGAAACAGGGTTTCATAGGGCGCAGCTTTCACAGACAAAGCCACCCAGATAAATCCTTGAAACCTGTTCTCCCAGAGGATGGCAGCTCTGACACAGAAAGAACCCTAACAGTGGAGGAAATGCTTTGTTTTCCAGCGAGGACCAGAAAGACTATTTATAGCCCCCAGAGACTGTCTGTCTAGGCACACAGCTTGGTCATAAACAAAAAAGACCAGAAATTCTAACACTGAGCATTACATCTGTGCTCAAAGAAATCTTCAAGACTTAATGCCTGGTATGTAGCTGAAGATATAAATATTTGCTGGATACTTTTGACAGTATGGTTGAAACCTCCTTCTCATTCAAGATCAACTGTGATGGTAAAAGGGCATTCTTGCTCAAAAACAAACCAGATAGATCTGCAGACATACAGAGATACTATGTGTAGAAATGCAGGTGACCGTAAATAAAAAAAGAATGATCCTCCAAGCCACCTGGCAAGAAAGATGTGGCCAGGGTTAGAAAGCTCTCTCAAGTGTAAACAGTATGTTTGCACAGCTTTTCCTTTAGTGGACATTAACTTGGATCTTTTTCAGTGTTGGAAATTGAACCCAGTAACTTGAGTATGCTAGACAGGTGCTCTACAAAAGGCACATCCCTAGCCCCTGCTGGGATTTCAAAGGCTCATGTGCAGAAGTTTAAAAACATGATGATGTGGCCAGCAATGAATACATGAAAATAAATAGTTCTGAACTTTAAAAATATGGTCAAAAAAGGAATCCCAGGATAACATTCTTACCAAAAGTAATTATAATAATAATTAATAATAATCTAGTCAGCAATAAAAGGGGCCTTTTACTTATTTTGATTTATGTGTGGTTTGTGCCTGCTTGTCTGTGTGTGCAACATGTGCATGCAGCACCTGCGGAGGCCAGAAGAAGGCATGGGAACCCCTGGAACTGGAGTTACAGACAGTTGTTAGCTGCCATGTGGGTGCTGGGAATTGAACCAGGGTCCTCTGCAAGAGCAGCCAGTGTTCTTCACCACTGAGTTATCTCTCCAACCTCAGGGGCCCTTTGAAAATATGACTGGACAGCAAAGAAGGCGATGACAAATCTGACTGTTACATAGTACCAGGGCATGATGTGGAGTCAAACTCCACAACTGATCTTTCATTTTACTTCACTTGTGAAAGAAAATTATCTTTAAGTTAGAAAAAGTACAACAAATAGGTAAGGAGTAGAAGAAACCAAAGATAGCTAAAAAGGTCAGAAGAGAAAGATAGCTACTGTCCTCCAGCCCAGACAAAATATGCCAGCAAATATAGAGAGACTAAGACTAGCTTAATCATCCTTCTGAGTCTGGGGGAATTATAGGAAATTAGGGATATGAGCTTGTGACCAATCTGGGACAAATACAGAGAGCAAAGTAGCCTCAGCAAACCAGTAGGGGACAAATGGGGATAAATCATGCCGTGTTGGCTGTTAGATCACTTTTTGACAAAATGAACACAGGTTCATTCTGTTAACCCCACAGAGCCAAATTCCACTAGGTGTTTCATTCCCAAAGGCTTCCTTTGGGAAGCTGAAGATGATGATGAAATGACTGAACTCCCCTTGGAGATACTGTTGAGTGGCTCAGACTCCACTTGGTCTCCAGTGGAAAGCCACAGGGGTCTGCCCTGGGCAACCTTTCTATGACAGACTTCTCTGCAAATGTGGAAGGAATATTACTGTTTATAGGTGATCTGGATCTGATTAAATAATCTGATTCTAAAAGATTTTGACAAGCAGAAACATAGGACAAGAGTGAGTGAGATAAAACATACTGATAATTCATGTTAGCTCCTGCTCAGTTAAGGTTCCAAAGCAACAAGCAGAAAAAGAATGGGATGGGGAGGTCCTGTTTGCTGCCAGATTCTTTACTCAGCCACAGCCCAAAAACAAACAGGACAACAAAAAAGACAAAGTAACCATGATAATTAATCTTGATCGTCAGCTTGACACACCTGGAAAGAAGAAACCTTAATTGAGGAATTTCCTCCATCCAATTGACTTGTGGGCATATCTATAAGGCGTTTTCTTGCTTGCTAATTGTTGGAGGAGGGCCCAGCTCACTGTGTATAAGAAAAGTAGCTGATAAAGCCAGGAAAGGCAGGCTGGTAAGCAGCATTCCTCTGCAGTCTCTGCTTCAGATCCTACCTCCAGGTTCTTGTTTGAGCTCCTGTCCTAGCTTCCTTCTTCAATGATGGATTATAGCCCATAAACTGAAATAAACCCTCTTTAAGTTGATTTTTGCCAGTGTTTTATTCCAGCAACAGAAAGCAAACTAGATCAGTAATCAAGTGTAGCCAAAGGATTAGATAGGAGGGCTTAGGGTCCCATACCCCGCCCCACCGCCCTGCACTGGAGGCCCAACCTGAAATGGCATGTTCATTTAGGGAAATGCTACATTCGATGAGAGCTAGAAGCAGATTAGCTAGGGCTCAGAGGAAACCTGAGGTCAGGCAGACCCCAGAACATACAGAACTATAGAAGCAAAACAGGATGTTCGGCCTAGAAGGTGGTTGACTGTTGGCAAACACTTAGTGCTGTGCTGCACAAAACTGGGAACTGCCTCTCCCTGTCTTCCCTGAAGATCTAGAACAGGCTGCTCAGGGAATACGAGGGAAGACTTTCTAGAAGAGATCATTCCTACCAGTCACAGGTGTGCCATTGTAGAATGCGTTTTCTAGAGCTTAGAGCCTCCTTGTTTGTGGAAATGCTGGAGCTCATGCTGAAGAGCTAGTAGGTGCTGATGGTACAGGTGTCTGGGGCCTCTCATTCCAGCACTGGGAGCCTGATATGAGCCTGACCCAACCCTCCTGTGATGGATGAAGTAGTTGCCTTTCTCTTTTCTTCATGGGTGTGCCCCCTCTTCGGCCAAGAATGAAATTCAGTGTGTGTGTGTGTGTGTGTGTGTGTGTGTGTGTGTGTGTACTCAGGTGCACACCTATAGAAATAGGAAGAAGAGATGGAAGGATAGAAAACAAAAATGAACAGGGATGGGACAGTTCCAGAATACATAAAAACAAAGTATCCACAGCCTTAAAAGTATCTAAGAAAAGCAAAGTAAACTAACCACAGACTTATCAGATCTACCTACTCTCTGATGCTTCCCAGCCAGCCAGTGCCCATTATATACTTCCTGAGGAGCTCTGGGCAAGAAAATACCCAGGAGGCCTCCTTGCTAAAGTGTAAGAGTATACAACTGTGTGTTTCCATGGCTTTGGAGCCACCTGCCTCTCTATTTCCTACAGAAAAAGTTATGCCTCTGAGGTCTTCCTTAGCCTCATCCATGATAGCCCCGTCTATAGTGACCACGGGGAAAAGCCAGGGTAGACCACTGCTTCTTCCCTGAAGTCTTAGAGTAAATCACCAAAGAAAGAGAGTTGGGCAGAGGGAGAACTAGAGACCTAGCAGCCGTGCCTGCAACCTTGGCCCTTCCCCTCCCTTGGTCATCCCTGGAAGCCAAGAACTTCAGACTCCAGATGTGCAATATGAACCTAATGCAAAGCTTAATATTAAATCATAATGACCATTCTCTTCTATCTTTTCACAGGAACACCCTTAAGATCCCAAATGAGACTAGATCAAGACTCTATGATATCAATGTCTAAGAAGTCTGAGTTGGAAGGTATCATTTATGATGATTTTTAAATGACCCATAGAAGTTACTAACTTGACCACAGAAAGGTAAGGGGTACACCATTAGGTTGACCCCAGCTAAAGTAAGCTGAGCTCTCTTTTGGTCATGCTGGACTGGGGCCACCTTAATCAAGGCCTGTGGTCAAGGCATTATTCCCAGAGCTTAGTGTCAAGACTCAAATTTCAGGAAAGAAAATGAATCAGAGTCAAGTACCCTGAGGTTTTGAAAAGAAACAAAATCTATGACTGGAGGCTGGTAAGACAGAATGAGTTATCCATGTGCGGTCCATCCGGTGACATTTACTTTATCACTGCTGTAAACTAAGCAGTATGGACAAAACCCTCTCAGAATCCTAACAGGAAAGAAGCAACAGGAGCAAGGGCAGGGGATCAGTGCCTGGGGGCATGTGCTCACAGGCCCCGTGTTATCATAGGCCAGGAAACCCTCTTCTCGCCAGGCATGCGGTCTTACCCTATGCCAGTCCCTCCCATCCCCTAGCTACTTAGGAGGCAACTTTTAAATCCCTTGGGGGCTAAAAGGTCTAGGCTGGTTCTCCATACCATACCATGCTGGTAGTATTAATCATGTCTCCTATTTTCTTTTCAGCATTTGAGGCCAACGAAACAGAAAAAGAGGAAGATGATTGTAAGAGTCCAACTTAATCTATTATTTAGAGATTCCCACAGAATATCCAAGGCTGGGACTGTGTCCCAGGTGATGGCTCCACCTTATACCAAGTTCTGGAGGGGATCTGGGTCCTTGCTGACAAGGACTGAGGATATCCTGAAAAAGGAGGATAAAATAGAAAACAGAGTCTCCAGAGGGAGGCAGAATGACTTACCAGGGATGGCCAAAAGTCTGTCTCCATACTCAAAAGTTCTGGTTACAGGGACTCTCACATTTAAAAAGAGTTCAGACTGTTGCTGGGTCCTGAGGTCAGAGAAACAGGTCTTTCAGGCATGGACAACCCTTACCCCCTAGACTCATCCAGTGCCATATAGGTAGGAAAAAAAGCTTGGCACGCCTAAACATGGAGCCCTTTATGCTGTATTAAGTGTTTGTTAAGGAGGGTTATATTAAATCCTATATGAAAGAAAGACAGGAGAAAATCCTTATGGTGACAGAATCCCAACTTGTATCGCACCCCTTCACAAAACATGAGCAATGACCCAGACCCGTCCTCACCAGGAAAGAGTTTAGGGGCTACTTTTGAAGGAAGGGGTGGGGAGTATCAGATCTTAAGTGTACACGCACATCTGTTGAACTTATCTAACAAACCCTTTCAAATGCTTGACTACCTTGCATCCTACCACCCAAAAAGGCACCTGTTAAATATGATTTTCTCCATCTTCTTCCACTTCCATCTTTATTTCAGAGAATTGCTATTAGAAAGTTAATGTGCAGTGCAGTTGTGCTTGGGGATATAGCTCAGCAGAAGTCCCTTGGGATCCTCTTTGAATGTAAATTCCAAGTGGCTAAGTCCAGGACATACTGGCTTTCTAATGAACTCTCCACTGCTTTTGATGATCTATAGATCACAGTTTTCATTGCCAGACTTTCCAACAGTTTGTGACTTTGAGTCCCAGTGGCCAGCCCAGCCTGGCCCTTGCCTCACCTACCTAGGTCAACAAGGAATTCCTCACACAAAGAATGACAGGGTAAAAACAGGTCTAAGTTTCATCTAGCTATTCTTTAGTCACTGGGGTGGGGTTGCCCATTGCTCAGAGCTGGTCCTGTACTGGTTGCTCACTGATTTTATTCTGCCTCTCCTCACGTGCTATCAAAAACCTATTTAGTGATAGTCAGACCAACTTTATCAGAGGCCATTGCAATAGTATCTTGGCAATGGGATTTTGTAGTGGGAGAGATGGGGTTCGATTACAAAAACAGTCTTGGCGAGTGGGATTCACATCCAAAGAGCAGGTAGGTGTGAGTGGATGGAAAGTGACTGAGAGACCAGGGGATGAAGGGGATTTTTGCTGAAGGCAGTCCAGAGTGATCAGACACCCAGCTCGATGGACATCTGATCCAGTGAGGAACCTGATCAGATGGATCTCAAGGTGAGGAACTCCTATTAAACTTATCAGCAGGGTACTTGCTGAAATTAGTTTTTACAAGGAAGTGCACAGATGAGCCAAGGAGCAGGCTCAGGGGGTGACTAAACTTTGACCAAACAAAGATGTTCATCATTATAATATGGAAATTATTATATCAGTTCTGTGTGGAAAATAGACTCAAACATCTATCCTGAATTCAAAATGTGTAATTCCATCAAGAAAAGCCTTAGCAGAGAGGGTAAGTGACATCAGAAGTGGCAGGAGTCTTCAGAGACAGGTCTACCACTGGCACCTGACCTGACACACACCCAGTCCCCACCTTCCCCAGGGCTGATGTTACTCTTACCAGAGCGAAGCAGAGGCTACGGGAACCATACCTAGAAGTAAAGCTCTTCCTTATTCAGTCCGGTGCAGCTCCGTTGCCGCTTCTTGTTGACAGGGCTCCACCTGACGTGTGGGCGGACAGAGCCCAGCGGTGCTGATACACTCAATTACCACACCGAATCCAGCGCTGCTGAGCACCTGCCGTTTAGCATTCAGGGATGCTGGGTTCACTTCCTTCTTGCAATAAACACCCACTTTCTCCTTCAGTTAATTCTGTATCGTTCTGTAAAGTGGTTCAGATAAGCCGTCATGGGTAATGGAGCTTTGCTGAGCTGTTGGGACACAGTCAAGCTCACACATCATCTCTGGCGGCCATGGGAGGCAGTGGCCTCAATGCGCAGAGCATCTCACCTTCCCCACCTGTTGCCCAGCCTCTCAGGCTCCTGTTGTGCCCATTCATTCATTTCTCCTCTCTGATGCCACCCACAAGGGCCTCCTGAGTGTTTACTTGAACTCCCATGGATTCTTATTGGATTTTCCTAAATGATTT
Source organism: Eospalax fontanierii (assembly GCA_035773235.1). Lineage (NCBI taxonomy): Eukaryota > Metazoa > Chordata > Mammalia > Rodentia > Spalacidae > Eospalax > Eospalax fontanierii. The sequence goes on from CM069524.1 coordinate 83,541,308, forward strand.
TCAAAAGTACCATAGGAACACACAGTGCCTTCAGAATCACACTGAAAGTGCTATTGTCCTTGCTGTGTCAAGTGCCCCAGTGATGGTAGCATGCATGTCCCTGTGGGAAGTGATGGAAAAGAATGGCCACCTGTGAGTTCTCAGCCTCTACAAGCTTTCCAGGGAAAACTAAGGCTGTGCTTAGGAGCTTGGCAGACAGAAGACACCCTAGTTAGTCTCCACCCTGTCAGGAGCATGAGCAAATCAGGACCTTTACTAAAAACGCAAAGGCAAAGCAGTGCAAAGTTTAACATGTGAGGATCACAAAGAATACCCCCTTCGAAGACCCCAGAGGCATAGCAAAATGCCCAGAATTAAATAAACTAAGCCAGCTCCGTGCTGAACTCGTGGGTTTCCAGGCTCTCTGGATGACCCAGCTTGAAGGAGTTGGTATCATCCTGAAGCTGGGACAACAGGCTATTGTCATTCCTCTGGTGGACCCAAGCCAGAGCCAGTCCTCCAAGCTCCACCTTAGGAACCATACCCTCCCAGGAGTGGGAAGAGAGGCCTGTGTTACAATTATCAATTCCACAATTCAGTTTGCACCCCTGTCCCCTTGGAGGCTTGAAAACTCTTCTCCCAGCCCTGAGCCACCAAGCTGGAGCTGACCCTGTGGTCCAAACCACGTGTGTTATTTCTGGTAGCTGCTCTTTGGCCTGAGGAAACTTCTCTTCTGTTTTGATTAGCAACAATGAACTGTAGGCACGTCTAGAAACCAGGACATTTGGCAAAACTGGTGGGAGATAGAGTTCTTGAAATGCCTGAGATAAAAACCATATTCAGAATAAGTCTCATCTGAGAATCTAGAGTCCTTCCTGTAGTCTAGGCATCCTCTGACAGCTGGCCCCCGCCCCGCATGTCCTCCCTGCTTTCTGTTCCCTCCCTCATGCCCCACCCCAGCAGTCTGCTACCTTGTCTAAGCACACATCTCCATTTTCACAGAGGGACCTCCCAGCCCCCCACCTCCACCTACTTCATTCAGACAACATTTTGTCAGTCAAGCTAATGTTTACCAGATACCAGAACACACCCTTCAATCAGCACCTGAGATGACCTATTCCATTCCTGTTTTATTATTACCCCCATGCTTGGTAATCAGGTAAGTTGTAGAATTTGTCTCATTGGTGACATCTGTATGCTTAATGAAGGGATGAGGGTAATAATCTATTTCTTTTCTTTTTGGGGTTTCTCCTCCAAATGTACTTCTTGCCAATGTGCCTTCCAAAATGAAAGCCTCAGACAACCTTTCTCAAGGGTCCCTATGGGACATCATAATGAATGAGACTGGTGAGAAGCAGGAAGAGGACGTCAGCGATGTGAGTATGGAGGAAGATTTACAGTCCAGCTCCAAACAGTGGGGTGATGGCGCTCACGGCCTCCTTGTGGCTGCATGCGGCTCAGGAAGAGCAGGGCACATTTTGCAGCCTTCCAGGGCAATCCTTGGGACAAGTAGACTGAGCAGGCGCGCTCCCATCACAAGCACGTCACCGTCTCAGGGCTTTACCGCTAGAGGACTTCTGGCAGATATAACCTATACCTTAATCGAGCTAGTACTCTACCACTGGATACTTTTCATGCATGTGTGTATGAAAGAGAGAGAGAGAGAGAGAGAAGCTGCATTCTTAACTCAAAGTATATTGACAGCTATGTGATGGCTTACACTGGTAATCCCAGCACTTGGGAGGCTGAAGTAAGAGAATGGTGAGTTTGAGTCAGTCTGAGCTATGGAACAAAAAATGTATTGTGACCCAAAAAATGTATTGGCAAGTTTCCCTCCAAACAAGTTGTGCTGCTTTCTTTTTCCCAGGGGGTCATGAAACTGTCCCTCCATCACATGAGAGTCACCCATGAGGGTCATCGCTGAGACCCATCTAGCAGGGTAGACATGATGTGTCACTGTTGTCTGTTGTATTCAGACTGCATTATGACAGAAGTCATAATGTTCACAGGCCTCGTGTGTCTCTTCTGTGAATGACCAACTTGTGTCTTTTAACCTCTCGTCCATTGTGTTATTTCTTTATCCTCTTGATTTGTAAAAAGTTTTTATATATGAAAGAACCTAGCCCCCTTTTTTGACACCTGTGTTGTAAAGGTTTTTTCACTTTTGTATTCCAAATCCCCTCATGGTACTCCCATGGCGTGGTCATTTTTTACTTTTATATAGTCTCGTTGATCAATATTTTTCTCTTACAACTACTGAGTATTGTTTCTTGTTTATTAAAGGTCTTTTCACTCTCAAAAAATATTTTATAATTCACTTGTGTTTTTTCCTCTAGCTACGTAAGGAATCTTTTTTAAAGGACAACTGGGATGTATTTGGGGAAAAACAATAGGACAAAGGAGATCAGATGAAAGTGCCCAGCAATATTGAGTTCTTCTACAACTGACAGAACAGATTTTACAGTTTTAAAAATCACTCTGTGGCTTTGAAGATGGTAGATAACAACAGAGGAACTGAGGACAGAGAGAGGAATAACTCCACAAGAGCAGACAGATGAACAGTAGTGATATCTGGGTGCTTAGAGACATGCCCAGCACACCTGCCCTAACACAGGACATAGTGACAACTCAGTAGACTGGGAAGGTGAAAAGGAGAGGGACACACTTGCAGGATAAACCAGAAAGTTCCATTTGGGACACAATGAATGTTGAATAGCTGTAAGATATCCAGGTGAAGTCCAGTTGAAAACCAAAAACAGCCTATCTAGAGCCTAGGAGAAAAACCTCGGCTGACGATTTTTATATAGTGGTAAACTGTATCAGTGTACTAGAGGTCTTGTCACAAATCACTACGATCTGGGTGGCTTGAAGAGCCACAGTGTACTGACTTACAGTTCTGTGAGTCCATAACATAGGTGTTGGTAATCTTGGTCTGCCCTGAGGGCTCTGAGGGAAAGATCTGGTCGCGCCTCTCTCTTGGGTTTGTGGATAGCATCTCCGCCCATGTCACTCCACAGCATCTTCCCTCAGTATCCAATATCCACTGTGTAAGGCATAACTCCTCTTAGATGAAGGTTGTGGTGGGAACCAACTTGATAGGATCTTGAATCATCTAGAAGACAACGCTTTCAGCATATTTGTGAGGGTGTTTTCCTCCCTAACAAGGAGTGGCCCTGTTGGGCATAGTGCAGGGTGGGCCTAGCTAGGCCGCCTGCCAGGAGGAATGGAGGAATGGCTCTCGTGGGTGTGGTGCTCCACACCGGTTGGTTGTGAAGTCAGTTTCTGCCCAGCACCTGGAGAGAACCTGATCCACCAGAGAACAAACTGCAATTGGCTGTGGTCAGGACCCCACCCCATAAGGCTAACAAGACCTATAAGACTCTCTGCTCTTTCTTGAATAAATGAGTTTGCAGCAGACCACCACTGCTGGCTTTCCGCTTGACTCCCAGACATGGTGTCTTGACTCCTCATCTACTCACCCCCCACAAGGCAGAGACCCTTCAGTCCCCCTCAGGCTGGCCCTGAGTGCTGGGACTCCCAACATGGCCCCATTCCATGGGCTGGGGTCCTGGCCTAAATTACAAGGAGAAAGGAAGTTGGGCAGCAGTGTTTATCCCTCTTTGATCCCCAGCTGTGGATGCAGTGTGACCACCTGCCCCACACTGTGCCACCATGACTTCCCTGCCATGAGGAACTGCACCTTCAAACCGTGAGCTAAAACAAACCCGTCCTAGGTTATTTTGTCCCAGCATGAGAAAAGTAACTCATATAAAGGCCCACTTCAAAGGCTTCTTTTTAACTTGATTCTGTCTGTAAAGGCCCTGTCTCCAAACAAGGTCACAGTCTAGACCCTAAGATATTGAGAACTAGACTTTGAATGTGTGAATGCATGAGAAGGAGGTACAAGTCAGCCATGACAGAATCTTTAGCATATATTAGTCTTGGAAATAAAGAGGATCATAGAGTGTTATTTTCTTACCTTAGCAGGTTGACAATACCCCATCCCCAAACTCACAAAAGCAAGTCAGAATACATTGCCTTCCTACATGGGCCTGGGAGAATTTGGCTGGCACTTAGCAACAACAGTTTTAATGAGTGTGTGATGGATCCAGAAAAGAAAAAAAAAAAAACATGGTGAAAAGGGATGGTATCATGTCTCGTTTGTCACCTTATTGCTATCTACTGAAGCTGAGCCCCCACAGTTAGGGTGTAGAAGCCAGTGACTCCTGAAAAACAGTCACGAAGTAGCTTGTGAGACTGGGCACAAAAAAGTGCTGCCCTGCATCCACATGGCGAGTAATCTACAGAGTTGGAGAAGTCCTTTTCCTCTAGCCTCTGTGCTACACTGTTGCTCAACAACACACACCTGTGCATACACATGCTGTAGCATGTGTGTACCCGTCAGAGCACAACTTGCAGGAGTTGGTTCTTATGGAAGCAGAGTCTGTCTTGTTGGTTTTGTTGTTGCTTTGTGTACTTTAGGCTAGCTGTCTGGGTAATTTTCTTGTCACTTCCTCCCATGTCATCACAGGAGTGCTGGAAATACAGATGTGAACCACCACATCACCTATTTTATGTGGGTTTCAGAGATCAAACACAGGCCGTCAGGCTTGTGTAGTGCCCACTTTTAGCTGATGAGCCATGTTTATGACCCTGAAAGATTCTTTTAAAAAGTTCTTTCTAGTCATTCTACAGGGAGAATGAGAGAGAGAGAGAGAGAGAGAGAGAGAAATGTTTGCATTTTTTAAATTACATTTCATCTGGCACAACTAGAGTCAGAAAAGAAGTTGACTAACAAGCTATTAATCTCTACTTTATATTGATTTCTTTGATCATTTTGTAGTCTCTTCCCAGCTCCTATCAGTCCGTGTTTAAGGAGATTCTCAGTGAGATGGCTACTCAAAATGAATTCAACGAGAACTTGGACATCCCCCTGAATAAGCTGTTAGAGGGTGAAAACAGAAAGAAGCTGGGAATCCTGTGAGTAAATGAAGAGGGCAGCTGGTCTGTGGGTTCTGGGAGGCCAGAGACGGCAACAGACAGTGTAAACACCATCAGTGAGGAAGAGAACAGAGCCAGGGTCAGGCTGGACCCCTGAGTCCGGAAACAGACCCAGTCAGACACAAGGGCATGGGTAACACCCAAGGGTCAGATAGATCCAGTGATCCAGCTGTCAGACCAAGATCCCCAGAACAGTATAGCACGGGGTGGAAGTATGACATGTGAAGAAAGGCAAAGAGTGACAGAGGTTGGAGATGCAGGTTAAGAAAGGTCCTCAAAGAGCCACGAACTCATACAAAAATTTAGGAAGCAAGTCTCAGTCCCAGTATAAAAGAGAGTCAACGGGCAGCAAAGTGGCTTACCACGTAAAGGCATTTCCTTCCAAGCGCAACAACCTGAGTTCAGTCCCCAGGACTCACATGATAGAAGGGGAGAACCAGCTCCTGCAAGTTGTCCTCTGACTTCCATATATGTGCTGTGGAATGCACACACATGCATGCACAATAAGTAAATTAATTACTCATAAAAGAGAATCAAGGGGGCACCGAGATCTCAGCATCCACCAGTAAGTTCCCTGGTTTCCTACATGCAGGATGGTGCTTTCCCACACTTCATAGAGGAGAGAGATCTATAAGCTTCACTGATGTGAGGGTCATGACAAAGCTCCAGGCCATAGGGTGGGGAATGATCATTTTAATGCACACCTGTTGTAGACACCATGTCTTCCTAGCTAACCAGGCCTCAGGTTGAGAATATTCCAGAACTCCATTTGTGTATGCAGCCTGTGGTGCAGGACATGCTGTCACCATAGGAGCCTGGATGTCCCTTTACCCATCATCAGAAACCTGGAGAGCAGGATGAGAAGGGCGATGGATCCATGGCACATGCTCCAGCTGTGACACCAGCACAGGCTGTGAGGATGGGGCATCCTATACAATCAGGGGCAGTTCAGACATCCACCAAGTCAATGGACCACCATGACGGACCACCTGCAACTTTGCTGTGGGCTCATGAGCAATAGATCTCCAAGCTTCTCCAGGAAAGAAGACAGTAGTAGAACAAAGCACAAGGGCTCCCAAGAGTGGAACATAAAGGCTGTTCCAGAATTGTGGTGACAGGCAGGAGACCCACAAGTGAAACAAAAGAAAATCACCAAGACAGAAAAAGGAACAAGGAGAGAGTTTATTGGGTACCTGTGGTAAAGTTATAATGGGCAGAACAATAGAGTGGAACTGTTCACTAAAGCACCCTAAGAGGGTGCTTTTGTTGGGGGAGGGAGCTTCTAGTTGGGCAGCGCAGGGCTTCTCACTGTTGACAACAGCCTTCATTAGCCTGGAGACAATGATGATCTTGCCCTGAGTGAGAAATGGCTCAGCCTGAGCATCCACAATAAAGCACCCAAGCTTTCAGATCAGCAGAAGCAAATGGCACATAACACCTGGGTGAGTCATTCGACTGTCCAGGTGCTTTCTTCTTCCCCTTTTCCTATTTAATCTATAGCAGAGGCTCACTCCAACCCAGTCGCACTTCACAACTACTTTCAGGTCATCTGCTCTGCACTAGGCTAGGCTCTGGGTATACAGGAGCATGTGTCCCACAGCTTCTCCCCTGAGGCACTACCTGATAGGATATTCCACTCACTTGCAAGGTACATCTAGATAGCCTTGGGTGCCTACAGCTGGATCCTCTTACTGGAGTTTGACTCCTGTATGTACTTGAGATCTTTTTCACAACCACTCCTTGGTCCTTATGTTTTTAAAGGGGCCAATAGGCTTGTGTGACTTCTCCATTCCATATAAAGTACTTTCAAGTAAAGTAAATAACATTTGATTCAAATGACCACAAACATTTCACTCTCTAAATCCTTACTGCTTCTTGTATATAAATATTATATATGATATATATTTATATATCATATATATATACAGCCAACCATTGTTCTTTGTTAGATAAAATAGTGTAGTCCTCTCCGGTCACAGTGTTGGCTTCTCAGAGTCAGTCTGGATTCAGTTACAACCTCTTGAAGGAATCTGAACTGAAAGCATAATGCCTGTCATGGCAAAGGGCTCCTTCTCAGATCTAATTAAGCCTGAGATGCTCAATCTTTCTGATGCCTTGCCTTTCAAAGGGGTTCTCATCTCAGAACCTGGAAATGTAGTTGCCCTGGAGACCACCCTTGTTTGGGAGTAAATGAAATGCCAGGTGACCTGCCTTATACCTTGGCATGAAAGCAGGTAAAGGTCTTGATCATTGAAACGCAGGGCCTGCTGTGGCTTTCAGGGTAAGTTATATTGTGTGAAGCTGCTTGAGAATTTCCTGCCAAAAGCAAAGGGCTTTCAAATGGTTCTTCCCAGTTCATGGCCAATATTGTTTTTCCAAGCCATTTCCAGATGAAACCCTTATGGGGATTCAGGTAAGCCATAGAAAATCAGGCTACAAGAGCTTAACTCATTCAGCCACACTTCCACTTGGACCCCGCCCCTGTCTGGCCATAAGATGTCCCTCACTGAACTCATTTTGAAAGGTTTGGGGTCAATCCAAGTACCCATGTTGAAGTTCAATTAGAGATCATGTGAGAATCACTGGGAGGGTGTATCGAGTGCCGTCCCTTTACTCCTGAGCACTCACTGACAGAGGGAATCTGTGTCAGACAGTGGAGCCACCAAACCAGCTTTCCATACTGTAAGCCTCCACAGACTAGCCCCACCACACTGTGCACTGTGATCTGCAAACATGGATTCAGCTTGCTTTTTATAGATGATTCATGTTCCTTTCAGGTTGAAGAAAAATTTTGAAAATTACAAAGGAGCAATTGCGTGGCTTCTGAGAAAACATGACAGTAAGTACCACTCTATCAATCTCCACCCATGTCTGGACTCCTGCATAAAATCTGTGATAGCAGCATGTGCCATAAAGGAGGCAGAAATACTTATTCGCTTATGTACCTACTGGATTAGAACTGCCCTAGATTCAGGGGACAGAATAGCAAGCAAGATAGGCACAGTCTAGGACCTCACTGGGCTTATTTCTTAATGGGAGGAGTGAGGGAAGACAAGAAAGTGGAGAACTGTGTGCAGAGCAGGTAAGTCCTACCGTGGGCAGAGGGTGCCGTGAGAGGTACAGGGAAGGGTCTACCCCTAGTTCGGGTGAGAGGATTCCAGAAAGAAAAGTATCTTAGTCTCATTTCTGTTGCTGTGATAAAACATCCTCACAAAGCAACGTAGTGAACAAAGGGTTTATTTGACTCACAATTCCAAGTTACAGTCCATCATTTTAGGAATGTTATAGCAGCAAGAACAAGAAGCAACTGGTCACATGACATCCAGAGTCAAGGGCGAAGAGACACAAATCCCCTAAGCAGCCCGCCTGCTTGGGACGCAGCTAGCCCTCTCTGCTCTTCTACAGTCCAGGGTGCCAGATCAGGGAACGGTGCTGCCCACGATGGGCTGGGGCTTCCCATATCCATCCGCGATCAAGACAGTCCGGCACAGACCTGCCCACAAGCCTACCTCATCTCACTGAGACTCTCTTCCCAAGTGATTGACAGTTCATACTAACCAGTGCAGTAACACTATGGGAAAAATGAGGAAAGGAAAAAAACTGCCAGGAAAATGAAGGCATTCGGGGCCCAGCTGTTAAGGTTTGCCCGTCATGGGAGTGACCGTCTTTGTGGATGGAATCTTACACAGCTTGGGTCATGGGCTAAGTCATCAGGCTACTTTACTGAGATGCTCAAAATCAGAAAATGGAATCTTTCAGGTTACTAGATTCGGCCAACATATAAATGACAGCCTAAGGTTGTAGCTGGGCTCATTGCCTCCACCAATTAAATAATTAAAAGGCAGGAAAAATCTCACACACCATAGGGAGCAACAGGCAAATAGGCTTTACTAAAAGATAAAGAATCACATCCACACATACTCAGAAAGAAAAGCTTCTCTACAAGTGGAGAAGGAATTCAGAAACCAAAAATCCCAAAGCCCCCAGGAGAACTTGAGTCTTTTTAATGTTTTTACTAGTATGGGGCAAGTCTTCCTCCTCTCCTTGTGACCTGGTCAACTTAAAGGAGAGATTAATGGGCTCAGCAGTTAAGAGAATTGGCTGCTTTTGCAGAGGACCCAGGTTCAATTCCCAGCACCCACATGGTAGCTAAAAACCATCTATAACTCCAGTTTCGGGGGATCTGACACCCTCTTCTGATCTCCACGGGCATTGCACAACACTGGTGTACCTACCTATGCAGGCAATACACTTAAACACATAAAATAAAAATAACAAAATCTAAAAAAAAAAAAAAAAAAAAAAAAAAAACCAAAGTAGAAAGCACTCGTAGGTCAGTTCCAGTTCTTTGTGTTTGTGTGTATGGTCTTTTTTTGAGACAGGGTCTCCCTGTAGTGCCAGATGGCCTTAAATTCCCTATGTAGGATCTCACTGAAATCTGCCTGCCTCTGCTCACAAGTGCTGGGATTAAAGGCCTGCACGACCACACTCAGCTCAATCCTGAATCTAGACTAGTCTGTACTAATTGAAAAGAAACACTGCTGACTAGAGGGGGAGTCCCCAGGTCTTTGTCTCTGACCAAGATGAAACAGGAAGTAAATGTTCCATCGTTATTCATTAGTGACCCTGTTTGCTTATTAGGGACTTAGTCCCTTATACAATGCCCATGACAGACAGCAAATCAACCCAAATACTCTTTCTCCCCAAACCAGGCTATAGCCTCTGGTTCCCTCTCCAGAGAGCTCCCCCATTCCCTGATAGTGTGTGATCCCCAATCTAACTGTTAAGGAGTAACCACTGTGGGCAAAATTCTTTATTTTCTTCTGGTTCTGGGGCCCAAACTGGAATGCTGGGTAAGCACTTTGCCACTGAGCTACCTCCCCAGTTAAAATGCAAAGACACCGACCTTCTGTTAGATGGCCGGTATTCTACATGCATGTTTCATAGTAATTCCATAGACTATTACAATTACATTTTAAGAAAACTGGGGCTCAGACATCTTCGTCTTTTCTTTGAAGTGCTATTCTCCCTGACTCCTGTCTTCTGTCTCTCGGTCCTTTCTTCCCAGTGTTTCAGCACATTCTTTTGTAAACTCTTCACTACCCCTCGCTCCCTACAGTCTCCTTCCCCATACAGCCTGCAAAGATCTCAATTTTGCCTCTCCAGACACGGACTTTGTACTAGTCCTTAACTGGACCGAGCATCCCCTGCTGCAAAGCCTCCGTACTTGCTGCTGATCCTGCCAGGGATACTGTCTTCTCCAAGACCCTGTGACTTCCTCCCTCCCTTTAGTCAGAGCTCTGCTTCAGTGATGCCTTCTCAGAATCGCTTTCCTCGGCTACGCTTTACAAAGCAATGTGCGCTCAGTCTCTCAGGCGAGCACTGCTTTCCATCCTTCTTGCCCTGCTTAGTCGTTCTTCGTAACACTCATAACCAGGTGACATATTATATATTTATTACAAAATGCAATAGGAGCCATCTCTCTTGAGACAGCAGTGATTGCACAGAATAGTTCTTGGCACACAGGTACAAAATAGATATTTGTTGGGTGCACAAACATGATATAGCACCACCTGCCTCTCCAGACTCCCTGGGTCCACTGACTGGTCCCCGCGCCAACCTTCAACCGCACAGTGCTTCTGCTGGGCTCCTCACTTATTACACATTACAGACTTCATTTCCCACAGAAGTCACTTTGGCTTCAAAGCCTGGTTCAGTTTCTTCCGAGAGCTCTCATTGCAGCCTGAGCCTGCCCAGTGGTTATATACCCAGGGCTAACTGCACTGACCTCCCCTGACCCAAGTGCCAAGTGAGCTGGGATCTTCAGCCCCCAACCAAGAGCATCTTGGGTAATACCACAGATAGCAAGACTCTTCATCATTACTCTAGTCTCTTCAACTCCCAGCAATGTTAAACCTACCAAGAGGCATGGAGTGTGTCCCTCCAGTTCTAATATAAAATGGACAGAAGCGTTAACACAGAAATATGTTGCTATGAAAACCAAGCTGAAGACTCTTTCAGAAGCGCAAAAAGAAAATAGCTTTTAAAAAACCTGCTTTGAGCTAAACGTGACCCCCAAAATAGAAAAGATTAGAGATTGCGTAGACTATTTTAAGTATTCTTGTTCTATATTCAGCCTATTTAGAAACTGCTAAAACATAAGATGGAAAGAAACAAATTATGGAGCTGGGGATGTGACTCAGTTGGTAGAGTGCTTTCCTGGATTCAATCCCTAGCACCCAATAAACTTGGAGTTGAGGCACATGCACTCAGGAGGATCAGAAGGTCAAACCCAGTCTGGGCTACATGAGATCCTGTCTCAGTAAATGAATAAATAAATAAATAAATAAATAAATAAATAGGAATCAGGTTGATCCAAAGTGATCATAGAGCCCCAGTCATCAGACATCAAAAGAAAGACTTCTCCCTACATCTTGAATGAGCCGTTAGCAGACATTTATATCTTAGTTACTTACAATGACACACTTAATGTGCATTTCCTTTTTTGTCAAACCCTTGCTCCAGCCTGGTTTCAGTTAGCAGCCATGTCTTCGGTAGACTGGCCTACTCTTTGTTCTGTAGTTGGCATACTAGCTAGTCAGCCCTTGTCTCTCTCCCAAGTCTACTGCGTGGTCTTCACCACTGTGGTCATCACTGTGTGCAGTACACAATAGGCCCTTAGTGATCCGTGTTGAATAAATAAATAAAAAGGCACAGATAGCTGAGATTTCAGCCCCTGCCTTTCTGTCTTCAACGGCCTTGCTCTTCCTGTCCCCTGGCAGCCTCTTTTACCTGGAAAGTGGCTGATTCCTCCAAACACTGGGCACCCTGAGAGTTATAGCCCAGCTTCCTTCCTCTTCCCCACCAACATCATAATTGATGCAGTCATTGTATTGAATGCGGTTGTCATATACCCATTGAATGGCAGGTCAGAAGCTGATAGAGAAGACCACCTTCACCTACCGTGTGTCAATTCAGCAGGAGCCCAGGGATCTTAAGCCAAAAGAACCAAAGAAGCGTACTTCTGCCCATCCTCCTCGTCCTAAGAAAAAACTGGAACTAGACACAGAATGGACACAGAGCAAGATGAAGGTAACCATACTGGTGTGTTGTACTCCTCCTGGGAACAGGCTTTGTTTGTGCTCAGGTGAGCAAACACCATCAGATCTCTGCCAAGGCCAAGACACAGTGGACACAAACAAGAAAAACGTACCCAATATGTCAAGATACAGCGGCCTATATCTTGGAATACTGACTAGTGTTTTAACAGGATTGGTTGAGATTCTTCTCCCTGCAGAACTTGTATTAAGAAATTGGATGTGGGGAGTTGGAATAAAGAAACTGCATAATACAATATGTAGGTTCCTTGTTAATAAATTAAAATCAATATTTTAAAAATCAATTACCCAGCTGGGTACGGTAGCGCATACCTTTAATTCCAGCACTAGGGAGACAGGGGAACAAATCTCTGTAAGTTCAAGATCAGCTGGGAGCTACCAGGAGACCCTGCCTCAAAAAGACCAAAAAAAAAAAAAAAATCGATTACACAGTGAGTCGAAAAATAAACTGTAGTACATCCATACAGTGGACATTAAATACTAAAAAGAAACGAGCTATCAATCCGAGTATGGTACATGTCCCCAATTCCAACACTGGGGAGGCTGAGGTGGGAAGATCACAAGTGAGAGATCAGCCTAGCTTACACGTCAACACCTGTCAGAAAAAAGGGATGGGGGGGAAAGTGTGGCAGAGAGAAAGGGTAGGGGGAGAAGAAAGGGAGGAAAAGACAGAGAGGAGAGAAGGAGGGAGGGAGGGAGGACAGAGGAAGGGAAGGAAACGTGACAGGGAGGGAGGGAAGAAGGGAGGGAGGAAGGGAGGACAGGGGAAGGAAGTAACGGAGGGAGGACAGAGGAGGAAGGGAGGAAGGAAGGGAGGACAGAGGAGGAAGGGAGGGAGGACAGAGGAGGAAGGGAGGGAGGAAGGGAGGACAGAGGAGGAAGGGAGGGAGGACAGAGGAGGAAAGGAGGAAGGACAGAGGAGGAAGGGAGGGAGGACAGAGGAGGAAGGGAGGGAGGACAGAAGAGGAAGGGAAGGAAACATGAGAGGGAGGGAGGGAAAAAGGAGGGAGGGCAGAGGGAAGGGGACAGACGTGGAAAGAGAAGAAATGTGTGGGCTTGGCAAGCCATGAAGAGACATGGAGGCAACCTGAGTCCATTTTACTAAGTGGAAGAAGGTGATGTGGAGAGACAACTCTGTATGATTCAACCATCTGGCCTTCTGGAAAGATGACAAATTATGGAGACTATAAAAGGATGGGTGGGTTATCAGGGGCTAAGGGGAGTGGAGGGAGTAAGCAGAACAGGATTTCAGGGCAGTGAAGCTGTTCAGTATGACCACAGTGATGGGCACCTCATTGTATATTTATCCAAGCCTACAGAAAGCACAACTCCAAGATCAACCCTAGTGTGAACTAGGAATTTTGAGTGACAATGATGTGCCAGTATACATTCATTTATTGTAACATACATATCACTCTTAGAAAGATATTGGTGGGGAGGCTGGGACCTCCTATGGGAATTTAGGGGAATTCCCATATTTCCAATAAGTTTTGCTTTGGCCTGCTCTAAAACATGAAGCATATTTTCTTAGAGAGAGCCTCCCTGGAGCCCCAGTTGGCCTGGAACTCACTATGTAGACCAGGCTGGCCTTGATCTCACAGAGATTCACCTGCCTCTGCCTCCCGAGTGCTAGGATTAAAGGCGTGCTCCAACATGCCTGACTGTGAAGCATATTTTTAAAAGCTCACACGGCACATTTATCAAGATGGACAGCATGAAGGCCTGAGCGGAAACTGATCTGGAATGCCAGTCATTGAACATGAGCGAATTGTCGGCACTGAAGCTCGAGCATGAGATATCTGAGTGGGGATCTAAAAGATGAGGTCAACTTTACACCTTTCGTGAGCATGCGCTGAGAGCATACATCTGCCCCGTTCATAGAGAGATTGGGGTTTGCAACACACAACCCTTGCTCCTGTGAGCTTATGTTCCAGTCAAGAAGAAAACCGGTACACAGAAATACTATTTGATACTACATCAGCTACTGGGGTACCACCAGGAAAAGTGAAACAAGGGACTCTCCTGTTGTTGGGCTGAAGAAAAGTCATTCCTGTGTCTAGAAGGCAACTGGGAAAGGCTGTTGAGCCAAGTGCCACTTCAGCATAGGTATGTGTGTCGTAGGGATTCGGGGAGGGGGTGGACAGCAAAGACAGAGTGCACATGTGCAAAGACCACGCATTCTCTCCCCTGGGGCATCTCTGAGCAAGGACGACAGGGACAGGGAATCAGCTGAGCACCCAGCTGATTAGTTTCCTACCACTCTCACAGAGTTCCTGAGAGCATCAACTTTAAAAAGAGAGAATGGTTCTTTGGTTCATGGTTTCAATCCCTAATTGCTTGGCCCTGGCTTCAGGTCTGTTGTAAAACTGAATGTTACAGCAGGAGTAAGTGGCTGAGCAAAGGGTCCGTGGTGGGCAAGAGGAAGGAAAAAGGGTAGGAAGAGGGCTGGAGTCCTGATACAACCTAAAGGCGTGTGCGCAAGGACCCACGTCTTTAAACTGCACCCCCGCCTCCTAGTGCTCCTGCTGGTGCTGTCCACTGGGGGTCACACCTTCAGCATGTGTGCTTGAAAGGGAATTTCAGGGTCCACACCACAGCATCAGTTAATTGCATACAGTTACTCTCTCAATGGCACAAAGGCATCAGAACTGTGCTCATGAGTTGCTGGAACAAGTTCTCTTTCCCTCAAACTGAATGGCTTAATAGACACATATTTCTTGCTCACATTACATCCACTACATCCGCTCACATTACATCCATCTCTCTTGAGTGTTTTTCTTCTAAGATGTATCTCAGAGACCTGGGCCCTTTTATCAAAGGTCTTCATTATCTCAGAATTCTTTGTATCCAATTACCTGGACAGAAAGTAAAGCAAGGATCCATATTTAAATTCCACCAATGGGGCTGGAGAGATGGTTCAGCGCTTAAGAGCACTGGCTGCTCTTGCACGGGGCCCGGGTTCGATTCCCAGCACCCACGTGGCAGGTAACAACTGTCTGTAACCCAGTTCCAGGGGATTCAACACCCTCTTCTGACCTCCACAGGCATTGCATGACATGGGTTCACTTGCATACATGCAGGCAATACACTCATACAACATAAAATAAAAATAATTTAAAAATTTTAATTCCATCAATGAGAACAAGTCATGTGACCCTACTTAACTGCAAGGGATCTGAGCAGCAGACTCCTGCTGTGTGTCCAGAGGTAAATGGCAACAGTTTGCACTAAGAAGAAAATCAGCTGAACATGTTTATGGGATGGGGTGACTTTGTTTCTGACAAAGTGGAAGACAACAGTAATGCAACATTGTTCACCATGGTGGCTCTTCTGATCTCCAGACTATGCCTGGGCCACTCAGCACCCTCCACCTCGTGGTCCTCTGTGTAGAAGGGAAATCCAGGCAACGAGGTCAGGTTCCTATGAGCAGAGGAAGGGGCTATCTAGATTGTATCAGGCCTTAGAAATGGCATCTTTAAAGGTGTTTTAACCAAATTAAGACGGGAGTAGGGCGTGAGCAGGGTATGGCCCCACCCCAGTCGGAACCGTGTCCTTACAAGAAGCCATGGAAGGACACAGGTCACCACATGCAGGTGGAGGCAGAGACTGGGGAGAGTGTGACAAACCAAGAAATGTCAGGGACGGCTGCCTATCACCAAACACTAAGGGGAGACGGGGAGGAGCCTTCCTCATGCGTTCCAGAAAGAAGCAATTCTGCCCACGCTCTCACTCCACACACGCAGCCTCAGCACAGAAATTCAGAATGTATTTCTGTAGTAGTGAACCATGTAGTTTGTGGGCTTTGTCATCTCCACTGTAGGGAATTAATATAGCCAGTAAGCACTGGAGTGATTAAAATGATAGTTTAAAGTCTACCAGTAAATAACATACACACACACACACACACGTTGGGTCCAGTTCAGCCCCCTCATATGAACAAGTAAACTCAAGGCGTGCGAGCTACCAAAGCAAGTAGATGCAGGAGCAGAGTATTTAGTGACCTCACCATTCTCTGAAGGACAGCTTTTCATGGCCTTCTCTTTTCTTCCCAGGTGCATCAAGGTGATGGCAACTTAATTCTCTACCCAAGTGGGAATATCTTCCAAATTTTTTTTCCTAATGGGACTGGCCAAATACAATATCCACTGGGGCAAAGGAATGCTCATATTGACAGCTCAAATGTTTGTGATTTGGGTCTGGGCTGTGGAGTTTGACTGAGGTCTATGTCCCCTGTAGGGCCTAGCCTTTCCTTGGGGGTGGAGTGTTCCCAGGTACTGCTTGTGCCTTAACAAACCCCCAGCTATCCATCAGGGAACCCGGCTGTGCTCATCTCCTGCACAGAAGTTGCAAAGGTCACATACATTGTTCTGGAAGACAATCCCAAAAATAAGATCCGGGGTCTCATCAACAACTCTGGCCACGCCACCTTCTATGATGAAAATGGAGCAATCTGGTAAGCTTGAGTCTTGAGTCTTTAACACCTGGGCCAAGAGAGAAGCTCTGTGGTGGAAGTTTGTTTCCAGTCTCCCTCCCTGCCTCTCAACATGGACAGGTTGAAATAGGAAATGGATGCTAGCATAGGCCCTGCCCTTGGAGAAGCCACACGGCCTCTTCAGGGGTGAAGAGTGCTTGTGGGCTCTGACCGCAGCCTCTGATTTTACCCCTAAACACCTCCAGAGTAATCCTTGTGAGGATTACCTCAGAAGACCCTGGATCCTTCTATTCCAAATGAAGTGTGAGGTGTTGGAGACATATTGCATACAGACTCCACTGTCAAAAAACTGCCTTCTAACTCCTAAGTTCCTGGTTCTGGCTATAGTGGAACTTCATCTTTCCAATTCATAGTAACTCAGTCACTTTAAAGCACTTCTTGGCCTCTCCAGGGGTGAGCGATGCTTTCCTTTCATGCTAAAGTGGATGTGATGTGGGACACACATTACCTTGGTTCAACTTGCACTTTCATGGAAACCTCTCCCTCCCTTAGTTCTCAAGACTATTTTCTCTACTATGAGTCTCTCAAACACCATTTCCTGTTTTTTTCTAGATAGTATCTACTCTCCCTTAAGACTCATGTGTATAGAAAATATCATCCCCAAAGTCAGATCCTGGGCACAGGAAGCACAGGGCCTTTGGGAAAGAAACTATGTTGTCACAGATCTTATCAGATAACATGCAGTGGGGTCCCTTCTCTCTAATGACACTCAGTTTTGAACCAGAAGAAAACCTGGAGAAACACAGAAACCGGTCATCTTATGGATGAAGAAACTTGGACTTAAAAGGTGATAGTCACTTGCTCTAGGTCTAAAATAAAATTATAGGCAGATCTTAGGATATTTTGACTCTGTCTAAAATAAAGTATAAATTTTAAAAAGGATCAAATAAAGGTTATAATCTCAAGAACTGTCAGCACCCAAAGGGTCAGGGAGAAGGTGAGAGTGGAGTTATGAGCTGATCCCATCTTTAAGATTCTGCTCTGTAGGTCTGGGGTCAGACCTGGAAATGTGCATTCTGTTTTTTGGGGGGGGCAGGGATTGTTGTTTTGTTTTGTTTTGTTTTTTTTTGGGTCTTTTGGAGACAGGGTCTCCCTGTAGCCCCAGCTGGCCTAGACTCTCTAAGGAGACCAGGCTGGCCTTAATCTCACAAAGATTTGCCTACCTCTGCCTCCTAAGTGCTAGGATTAAAGGCATGTACCACCATGCCTGGTTCAAAATATGCATTCACTTTAAAAGATTTTATTATTTTTATTTTATGTGTATGACTGTAATGCCTGAATGCATGTAAGTGTACTCATGTCACGCAATGCCTGTGGAGGTCAGGAGAGGGCATTAGATCCCCTGGATCTGGAGTTACTGATGGTATCTGCAGGGAACCGAACCTGGGTCCTCTGCAAGAGCAGCCAGTGCTCTTAACTGCTGAGCAATTTCTCTAGCCCTGAAATGTGCATTCTTTAAGTGTGTTACAGGTGCTTCTGCATACTGGCCAGGGCCCCTCCACCTGCCTTTAAGGCTACAAAAGCACTTACCACTGCTCTGTGTTCCAGGCCTTCAAAGACTCCACAAGGCCATAGAGACAAAGGACTTATCGTCTCACTAAAATCCACAGGGAGGACCCAGGCATGGTAATGCACACCTTTAATCTTAGCACTCAGGAAACAGAGACGGGTGGATCTCTGTGAGAATGAGGCCAGCCTGGTCTACATAGAGATTTACAGGCTTGCTGGGGCTCCAGAGAGACTCTGTCTCAAAAAAAAGAAAAAATTCACAGGGAGTGGATCTCAGGCCTCTACCCAGGTCAGCAGTGGGACCAGGTGTGCCAACACCTCACATCTTTGCTTGAATTCTGGAAGAGCCTTGACTCTGTGAGGGGATGGCCCAGGTATCCTGTCCTGAGGAACAGCAGTGACCAGCGGTTTAAAGTAAACCACTTTACACAGCCTTGTGTGGAAGCCTCAGTCACTGACTCATGGCCAATGAACTTCCTGGTGTCTTGGCACAGGCAAGGCTTTAGGCCTGGCTGTTTAGAGCACTGAGTACTTCTAGGGTCATTTTCAGGCTCATCTCTTCAGGAAAGGTAGAAGGCAGAGTATCTTTTGGCAGGGTGTGTGGAAGCTAAGACCCAACCCCAGACCCTATTTAGTCCCAGGCTCCCACCAGGCCTAGGGTTCCTATTCTACAAGGAGCTTGGGTGAGAAGTCTACCTTCCCCACAATCAGGGTCTTCACTCCCCAGGGCATAATCTGAAGATTCTCACCATCTCTGGATGTTTTAGGGTCTATCTCTTTGGGGAACTGGGCACCTAAACAGGGTCTGACACTAACCCCATATGAAACTCTTACTGGAACCACTTCGAAGATTAAAAAGTTAGCTGGAGTCTGAAGAGGATTCCTCTCTGCCTTCCTATCTGCCTCTGATAAGGAAATGCTAGTATTTTCGAAGAAAATTGATATGTCTACATATTTCATCATCATATAACCCTATGAATAAGGCACAATATCTACCTTTTGTAGTTAAGGAAACTGAGGCATAGAAAGATTAAGTGACTGATTCAAAGTCACACAGCTTACTTATGACCAAGCCAGGCTTTAGACTAAGAGAATCTAGCTGCAGAGTCCAGGTGTTTAATGCTTCACTGTTCATACAGCCTCTTATATAGGTAAAGAAGAATGGCACAGGGCAGCCTAGGGCCAACAGAGACAGGACATAGGACTCTATACTTTATAGGCAGTGGGAAGCAACTGATTGATATAGGATTGGAGAGTAGTCAGAAGCCCTCCTTGTAAGTACTGAGCCACAGACTTCTCTCCCTTGGGCCAAACCTACTGGGCCGTAACCTGATGGGTTGCTAAGTAGTCCAGGCTCCCCAAAGCCACCCTCTGATTTACCCAGGACTCCCTCCACATCATTCTGACCCCCATCCTATTCTTCAGGGACATGGTACAGTCAAGGGGTAGATCTGCTGGGACTGGAAAAGTGAATGGCAGGGTCCTAAGAATGTGGTGGGGATGAAAGACCAAGAAAGGAGAACAGGGGTGACGGAAAAGCTCATTCAACCTCCACTGGTCGGACACCCATTCATGCGACTGCTGGGACGGGACTGAGTGGAAGTTCAGCAGGGCATCCACAGACAAGGTCCCACCCTTCAGGCCTTCACATTTACTATTCATGGCAGTTTGGGTCTGTAAAGTCACCAAACACATTGTGTTATCCAATACTGACCACTGTTCCTATGGACATTCTGTGCGCACACACAGAGGCATGCACTAGCACACACATGCGAAAGGAAACTATTACAGGTGGGCATCAAGAGTCCTAGAAGAACCTTCAGGGGACCCTCAAAGAAGGTGACATTTAAGCTAAGACCTTCAGGATACACAGGTGCCAGCCAGGTCCCATAGGGTGGAGGCCTTTGGCTTGAAGAACAGCACAGCAAAGCCTTGAGGAACGAAGAGCAAGGAAACACAGGAACAGGAAGAGAGTGCAAGGTCTGTGCTGTGTGCAAGGTCTGTGCTGTGTGAGGCTGAGGGGGCCAAGAAGGGTCTGAAGGCAGAGTCTGGCTTTGAGTGGGCCTTCCTTGTAGAGCCTCTCCAACCCACCAAGACCTCGTAGGCCCAGGAAAAGAAGGGGAGGGGAAGGTGGACAGGCGAGAGGGGATCAAGAGCTCTGACAAAGGAGGCTGCACCCCAGCACTGCAGTGCCTGACACAGCTTCTTCCCCCAGGGCAAGTCTGAGCAAACTATTGGGTTACTACTTCCCCAAAGACAAACACCAGAAGGCCTGGAACTGGTGGAATCTGGACCTCCACGTCCATGCACCCCCTATCAAGTGTATCATCTTGAAACTCAACAAGTACATCCAGATACAAATAAGAAGCCAGAACAAAGTAATCTTCAGCTTCTTCACCCCAAAACAAAGGCGGGTTTGCCTAAACATGGGCACCAAGTTCAAGGTAAAGTCTTCACTCCCCCTACCATCCTCTGGGTAGAATGCCCACCTACACCCAGGCTATTGAGGGATTAGCCTGGTCCCTAAAGCAGACCTCAGATTTGGTCGTATTCTGAATCAGGCTGATCCCTAATAAAACAAGGCTTCCAGACACTGCGTTAGTGACTTATGCATTGCTGTGACCAAAGTAACTGACAGAACAATTTAAAATGGGGAAAGATTTATTTTGCTCATAGCTTCATGGGTGTCAGTCCACTGTGGAGGGAGAATGTGTGGAGCAGAGCAGTTCACATCACGGTGGCCAAAAAGCAGAGAAAGGGAATAGAAGAAGGGGTCGGGAAAATACACGTCCCCAAGGACACGCCAGGGACCCACTTTCTCTGGCTAGGCTGTACCGCCAGCACCTCGCAATCATCATGCCATCATATTTTGAATTCATCAAGGGATGAATTCATATATAAAAACACCATCACAGGCATACACAGAGGTGTGCTTTACTAATCTCCTAAGCAATTCTCAGTTCAATCACGATTAGCCATCTCGCCTAACTTTACTGTGTTAGCCATGCACACGTGCATGCATGTAACGTCCCAGTGCCATGAGACTGAGCACTGGGAAAATGAACATTCTCAAGAGTGTCCTATGATCCAAAGACCCAAGATATTAGCACTCATTGACTCTCCTGCTCACGGTAGCCCTGTCGGAAGTCAAGGCTGGATACAAGGGGGATTGTATTCTCTCCAGTGTTCCCCCAGTACACTTCTATCCTTCCCTCTCCAGCCCCTCAAAAAAAATGGCTGCCTGGAAATTCTGTGTGCTCTTCCAGGCCAGGCAGGAGAGTCACATTGAGGTGCACATTTCTAGAGTTGTCATAGCAAGAATCACCAACTGGGAAGCTTGAAAGTCTACAGTTCCAGGGGCTCCTAGAGTGAACTGTGTCGGTGGAACACCAACCTGCTTCCTCGCCCCTCCCTGCTCTGGCGGCTCCAGGCATTCCTTAATTTGAGGTGTCAGAACTCCAGCCTCTGCCACCATCCCCACACAGCCAGCTCCTCTGTGGATCTATGTGTCAAATCTCCTTCTCCTTTATCTCACCAGAGTGCCAGTCATTAGACTTAGGGTCCATCCTACGCCAGAGCTGATCTCTCCTGAGATCTTTAAGATCCTGTTTGCTAATGGGATCACATTCACATATCTTTAGGGGGACATAATTCAACCCACTATAAATCATGAGTTGGGGGGCTAGAGAAGTAGCTCAGCAGTTAAGAGCATTGGCTGTGCTTGCAGAGGACCCAGGTTCAATTCCAAGCAGCCACATGGTTGTAACAAACATCCTTAACTTCCAGTTCCAGGGGAATCCAACACCTCTCTTCTGACCTCTGCAGGCACTGCATGACACGGATGCACTTACATACATGCAGGTACCACACTCACACACACAAAATAAAAATAATAAAATATTTCAAAAAATCATAAGTTTGGAACCCCAGCAGTTCTGATTGTGGCAGGAAAAAGGTGGCCTCTGAGAGACCCTTCCTGAGGACCAGCCTCAAATAAGACAAAGGGGTCCTTCGTGTCCCAGTGGGACCTGAACAAGGCACAGTGATTATTCCAGCAGCCTTTCTCTGCTGTGCATGGAGGCTCTTCAAAGACCCCACCTGAGAGGCACACAGCCTCAAAAGCATAATAGAAGGGAAACACAGATATGGCTCCTGGGAGGTGAGACAGATGGAGGAAGCAGACTCAGCCGAATTAAATGTGAAAATCTACGGGGTCAGACAGGAATGAGGTAGGTGTCCAGCTGGCCCAGTTTGCCCAGATCAAGGGATTTCCTAGAACATGTGACTCTGGGTGCTAAAACTCAAGAAGTTCCAAGTAGGCATAGGCAACTGGTCACCCGGGTTGTCTTCCTAGAAGAGCTGCCATTTTTCAGACTGAATTAATAGTATCCTGACATCTTCAGCTACCCCTGGATTTACTGAGCAATTGCTCTCATAAAACAGAGGCCAGAACTACTGTCACAAGTCACTTAGTCACACTTGGAGTGTTACTCCAAGTCACCCAGCCATGGCAAGGGCCTAGGTCAGCCCTCAGTCAGGGAAACCATGGATGAGAAGCTGAGCACCAAAAAGCCTAGCCTGGGGAAGACAGGCCACCCCAAAACACAAGGGTTGGGTCCTTTCTAGTTTGACAGACAAGCTGTTTCAGCCCATATCACCACAGTCAATGGGACCATAGGCACAGGCCAGGCAAGCATTTGCGACACAGCAAGGTGGCCGCAGGTGGCAAGGTTGAGGAATCAGATCTGCCTTTGAAGGTGGAGGTTCCAGGAACATTGGTCATGGCTGCAAGGGACCCAAGCCCTGGGTGGGGTCTGGCCTCTAGGCAGCATTGATCCTCATTCAGCCTTCTATGCATCCCACAGTCTATAAACTCAAAGCTGCTACGAGCCATGAAGAAGAAAACTGTCCTGGAGATAGACCCCCGCCCAACATCTTGGAAGATCCAAGTCCTTCTGGGGAAAATAAGTCAGATCCTGAATTACCTGACCATCTCTGATTTGGAAGACTTCACAGAGGCTACAGAGTTGACGCTCAAGAACATCAGCGCAATGAGATCTCAAATCTGGTTTTAGGGCAGACACCAAATTGTCTTGGGCCTCTAATGAATGTTTTAGGAAAGGGGAGTTCTCAGGAGCTGCAGGGAAACCCCCAAAGACCTGTTTATGTCTTTGATAGTTGGTTTGTAGTTTAGGTCCTGTCGCAACTCCTTGGTTGATGGAAGAATAAGTTTGTGAATGGTCAACAGAATCTGTGACCAGGCACAGAGAAGACTCGGTAGTCAGCTCTGACCTGATCACTTAAAGACATGTTATTACATCAGTAAGTAACTCTGGTCATTCTCTGTTCCCCTTGCTCGCATCACTGCTGTGCAGTTCTTCCACTGCCATCAGGACTGCCAAATTCTGTCCATCATTATCTGTGTGCCTTTGAGCAGTCAGCTTTATGCCTTAATTTCTCCATCTGTAAAATGGGCCTAGAAATAGTTCCTGCCACATCAGAGTTGAGAGTGTTTAGTTTGTGCACAGAGTGTCCTAATAGTGAGTCCATGCAGTGAGCATCACCCCAGTTTCTTGGCCCCTTCACATTGGTCAAATGTGCATCTCTTAGGTAAGGCTGGGTGTCTGCATTTCCCTTGGTGTACAAGGTTGGGCCATCCGTTTTCCTCAGTCCTTCCTGACATGATTATTACTACCATGTGCCAAGTGTGTGCCATAAACCAGGTAAGCCTTGTGCTAAGCACTGAACAAAGCTCTACTTCACATGGCTCTATGACATGGCTGGTGTTTTTCTTGAGGACACTGAGGCCCAGAGAGGCACAATGACTTACCTCACATTCTGTAGCCCACCTGTCTACAAAGGGGCATCACTTTTGTAACAACATGGTTTTTATATGATTCCTCACCCCAAGTCATCCCAAAATCTCAAGGACACCCCAAACACAGCCACCCTTCATTTGGTATGCTGCAGGGCCCACACCCATATCACTCTATGCTGGAGCGGTCTGGAAGCCTGACCCAACCACCAAGCTGATGGTGATATTGCACAAGTCACATCCCACTCCTTCTGGCTTTGGAGCATCTGTGCGACAGTCTAGACAGTGGCTCGTCCCAGGCTCAGCATGCAGTAGAAAAGCTCCACCCTGGAATCCCACCATTTTTGTGCTGCCCTGAAGGCTCTCATCAGCACTGTCTTCATCGTAGACAGCCCCTTGTTCACACAGACCTTTCACAGCAGAGGGAACCCAGACAGAAAATCAACACCAGCCTACACCTGGCTCCCTAAGCTAGGAGCCAAACTGAAGCCCAAAGGGAACCATAGATAGCTTTGGCCCTTTGGATCACTAATAACAGTCAACTTAGTAGCTAAAGCAAAATGTAAAGTGTGTCACCTAGCTAGAACACTGAGCCAAACAAGCTGCAGTGGCCTTAGGATCAGAGCCCAGGAGCCCAGAACCCAGAAAGACCTATTCTGTAATATGCAGCTTGTCCTGGAGAAGTTTACTGTGCATCTCAAATCACATGCCCCTGTTCCTGCTCAGTCTCAAATACCCTACTGGTCTCTGATTCAATATGCTTCAATTAGGCATCCTTGGTCCAATCCAGGGATGGTGTGGGGGCAGATTATGTCATAAACATAACTCCAGTGATACTCGAGCAGGGGATGGAGTAGTTTCTAAAAAAGGACTTGAACTGGGCTGTCTTCCACAAAGTGCCTCTTATACAGCCAGGGCTCACTCATCTTCCCAGGACGACCTGACCCCAGCCTCAACCCAGACATTGTAGGAGACATCCTCTCAGCAGCCTGGCAACTAGGCATTCTCTAGTGTGTAGAGTGATGCCCACATGTACGCTTCATGCCCTCCCTGATTCCACTGCCCGCCACCCCCGTCGCTAAATGTCATCACCCCCAAAACATCACCTCAGAATCTGGGGTGGAACCAGAGCAAAGGCCAGCAGAGGGCCACATGCTTACTTCCTCTGTGGGACCGGCCTGCCTTATGGGTGACGTCACTGCAGACAGATCACTCTGAGGTGATGAGCCAGGGCAAGTGACACTGCAGCCCCCACTCTATAGGCTGACATTGAAGCTTCAGTGACTTGCTGGCTTTGCTGCTATGCTCTGTGTGGACTCTTCATCATCGTGCTTTAGCGACATTCTGTCAAGGCAGAGGTTATAGACAACTGGCCTCACAAAGGCACTCTGTTTGGTCAGCTCTGTTTTGAAGTTCTTTGTTTCTAATGTCTACAAGGTAAGGAGATTTCAATAGTATGTGGCTCTCAACATCTGTCATAACTCAACATCTGTCATAACCCACTGCCCACGCTGGTCACTAAAGGCTGCATACAATGACACCATACCAAAGGGAGTCTCACAGCGCCTCCACAGGGAAGGAAGTAACAAAAGCGGTCAGCATGAAACATGGTTCCCAAGTCTGTGTTCGCTTGCTGTGGCTGTAGAGATGAACTGCAAACCCGATGACAAATACCTCACAGTTCCAGAATCAAGTGCTGAAGCCCAGATGTGGGCAGGCTGTGGTCCTCAGGGTATGCCAGGAGGGGTCAGCTCTAGTCTTTCTCCAGCACCAGCAGCTCCTTGCCTTGTTTGTGGCAGGGTGAGCTCACTCCTCATGTGGCCTCCCCCTGTGTGTCCAGGTCAAGTTTCCCCTTTTAAAAGATGCTAGTCCGGAGCTGGAGAGATGGCTCGGCAGTAAAGAGAACTGGCTGTTCTTATAGAAGACCCAGGTTTGAATCCCAGCACTCACGTGGTAGCTAACAACTGTCTATAACTCCAGTTCCAGGGGATCCAAGGCCCTCTTCTCTCTTGCATGGGCACTGCATGACCTGGGTGCACTTATACATATGCAGGCCTAACACTCGTACACATAAAAAGAAGTAAATTTTTTTCAAGCGATGCCAGTCCTATTGGAATAGGGCTCTTCCTCGTCCAGCTTTACGAAACCTGTAAAGCCCTTATTCCGATAAGATCACAGTCTCACAAGGAGTTAGGACTTCAAGGTACAAATTTGGGTGGATCACACTTTTCACCTTATAATCCTTGGCCCCTCACAGGCCTTCACACGTCCACTTTGACAGTATCTCTGTATCTTCAAGGACTTGGCAGGACAAAGCACTTATAGAAGTAAAATGAAGTTGTACGGTGTATCACATGTATCATGGGTGACACAAGGAGTTTCTGGAAGTCACTGCCAAACACTCCAAGACTCAAGAGCTGCCCCAAAGGACGGTCCCTCGGCATTTAATTAGGCTATGAAGCAATTAGACACCAAACACCACCATGTGCTAAGGAGACAAAGGAGAGAGAGATCAGGACATCCGCACAACAGAGCCCTGAGGGAGCACTGAAGGGCAGACACCGCGGCCAGCCAGCTCCAGGGAGAGGCAACGGCACGTGAGAGCAAGTGAGACGGGAAGGTGTGGCACTGGAGGTGTGCCGGACAAGTGTTCCTTGATGTCGGGCCCCCATCCTCCTTTACGGGAGAGGGTCTCCCCTGTGAGGATCACTAACATGCAGCCGGAGCCGGCCTTCGACTTCAGAAGCTAAAATGGGTTGCATCATCAGTCTAGTCAGAAACCACCCTGCTAACCACGGCCAGGGAAACAGAGTAAGATTAACAAGTTTATAATAAAAAGATAAAGTAAGTCACAAATACAGGGCACAGCTCCCTCCCCACTCCCTTTCTCTTTTTGTTCTGCTTTTCACTGGGATTGAAAAACCTTGGAGAGCAGGTGTCAGCAGACTTCCCTCCCTCTGCCCAGTGCTCAAAGCCCGTAAGAAAAAACACCAGAGGCTCCATTCCTCTGCCTTCCCAGGGTATCCCAGTGCCCTACAGAGCTTAGAGCTACACCAACTCTTCTCAAGTCAGCTCCAGAATCCCATGGCTGGGCCAAGCTGGTTTGGAGCTAAGGTGGTGAATTGGCAAGTGGCATGGAGGAGATCCTCCTTTCCGGATTCTGCTCAGCAGAAGTGTGGAAAATAAGGCACACACAACCACAAAAGCAGCCAGTGCCGCCCAGACCAGGCCGTACCACAGCTGTGGCGGCGGCCGAACCAGCTCTTTAAAGAAATATATTTGTATTTATTATTTTTATTCTGTGCATGAGTGTATTGCCTACATGTATGTAAGCGCACCCATGTCATGCAATGCTTGCAGAGGTCAGAAGGTGTCGGATTCCCCTGAAACTGGAGTTACAGGTGGTTGTTAGCCATCCTGTGGGTGCTGGGAATCGAACCTGAGTCCTCTGCAAGAGCGGTCAGTGTTCTTAATCACTGAGCCTTTTAGCCCCTCCCCCGCCCAACTCTATTCTTTAAAAGCCCAAGCCACACCTGGTCTTATCCTTTTGGTTTTCCAGTCTCTGTTCTGTCCCTGGGGATGGTAAAATCCTTTCCATCTTGCCAATAGAGTCCTTTCCCAATCAAGTTAGACAGTGAAGGCTTCTGTTGCTTGTACTCAAGTACCTGATAAAGCCTGAGTGATGAGGGGCTGCCTGAGCTGTGTGCCCCAGAGAGCTCCAGCCTTCCTTTCCAGTGCATGAATATTCACGTGTGGGGGTGCATGTGTGTGGAGGCCTGTGAAAGCCAGAGGCTGGTGTCAGGAGTTCCTGAATCGCTCTCCACTTTACTCACTGAGGCAAAGTCTCTCAACTGAACCCAAAGCATGTCGATATGACTAGGCTAACGGGATAGCTTACTCTAAGTTCCAGGCTCTGCCTTCTGATTACTGGAATTATGTAGGTGAGCCACCACACCCACCCAGCATTTACATGGGTGCCAGGGGTCCAAACTCTGGTTTTTGTCCCTGTGTGGCAAGAGCTTTACCCACTGAGCCATCTCCCCAGCTTGAAGCTTTACTTTCTAGAAGCCAGAAAAGGCATTAAACTGGGCTCTCAAAAACAACGGAAATATAGAGGAGGGCAAGAATTGAAGAGCTGTTTGGAATAGAGAATGGGTAGGATTTGGTAATGACGGGAGCAGGGAAGGCTGCACACCACACAACAGTCATCTAATGAGCTTCTAAGTATTACGGTCTTGAGGAGGAGTAGGGGGATAAGGTGGATCATATTAGGTGTGAGGACAACTAGGCATGGGGGTGGGGGCAGCAAGAACTGAGGGTTGCTCTTGTATGTGGCCAGGTTTTGCAGCCTCTGGCCACTCTGTTGTGGAGCTGCCCTAGCTCTGTAGGAGGCTTGGCACCATCTCTGGTCTCTGGGCCATGGAAGCCAGTAATATTCCACGTCCCCCACCCCCGGGTCTTCTGATATTGCTTGTCTCCTGGTATTGGTGAGGGGTGTGGCCTACTGTTGTAGATGATTCGGGCAACTCTTTTGAGAGGGGAGAGTTATGGCTAAGTATGTCTGTCTGTGCAAACATTTCATATATTTGGGAAGATTGAATATCCTGTAATTTTAAGAGTACCTAAATTTACAAATGGAAAACTAAGAAAATCTAGGACTTGGTTCATTTGTGTAAGACAGCCTGCCCCTTTAAAACAAAATTCTTTGAAAACAAAAAATCCAAGAAAAAAAGTCTGTCATGAACACAGCAAAAAACCACTAAGAAAAGTGATCAAAATGAAAAGTGATAGAAGAGAAGCAAGGGAGATGCTTCACTGGGTAAAGTGTTTGCCACACAAGCATGAAGAGTTCGGATCCCCAGCAATCGCATAAATGCTGGGCAGATGTAGGACCTGCCTGAAATCCCAGTTCTCAGGAGGCAAACTCAGGATCCCCAAGGCAAGCTGGCTGGCTAGACTACCCAGCCAAATCAGTGAGCTCTAGGTTCAAGCAAGATCCTGTCTCAATATATAAGGTACAGAAAGTAATCAAGGAAGACACCTGCTGTCAACCTTGGGCATGTGTACACATACCCAAATACATGCATTCGGGCCACACACACAAAAGGTGAGGGTGGGTGGGGTGCTAAAGAGATGTGACAGCCAAATAAAATGTGTAAATACAGACTTTTACCCCATTTTGGGGGTGTGATGGTATTGGAATTTTGTAAAGGTTCTTTAGGAGATGGATGCTAAAATATTATTCAGGAGCAAGATATAAGTACAACTTATCTTCACAAATTTCAAATGAATGTGATCTTGTATATACTAATTAAAACTCAAGTGTGTAAAAGAGCTCAATCTGAGAATATATGTAGGAAAACATCTGCAAGTTATGTGCCAAACATTTAAATACTATTTAAACAAGTTTGCTCATGAAAGACTTTCATGTTTTGTATCAGAATTCAAATACTATAGCTGTCCAGTCATGAGCATATTTGCATAATTGGAAAATGTCTTTTTAAAAAAACTCGTTTTCTTATAGGCAAAATACATATTTTGCTAGATGTCTATGTAAATGGATGCCGCTGTGCTGGCCTCCACCAACTACGTCCTTTTCATAAGGGCTCCTGCCACACACCTGTGACCCTAGCACTTAGGAAGCTGGGCAAGGCCACTGTCCTGCTGGAAGTCAGTAATATGGTACATAGTGAACCTCTGTCTCAAAAAAAAAAAAAAAGAAAAAGAAAGAAAAAAAGAAAAAGGACAATAGCAAATTAAAAAAAAAATGCTCCAAAGGGGGGAAAAAGTCCCTTTTCCAAGTAGGGTCTTCCATCATCTCTGAGTTCCTTTAACCAAACCTTTTGTAAGTTATTTGTAAGGTAATATAGTGGGAGAGAATTTAAAGCTCTGGGGTTGTTAAACCAGAGGAAAAAAATACAAATTTGTTTTCATTATTATTACAACGCTACTTAATTTCAATACAACCATCTGTGCTGACAAGATTGGCATTTCTACAAATTAAAAAATTGAATTTTCTCTTGCTCTAGTTTGGATCTGGACCGCCTCCCAGCGTCCATGTGTTAAAGGCTTGGCCTCGAGCCCATGGTGTTATTGCAAGGTAGTAGAACCTTTAATAGGCAGGGCCTGCTGGGAGGCCTTCTGGTCACTGGAGGAATGCCCACCAAGGGACCGCGGGACCCATACCCTCGTCTTCTTTTTACTTCCTGGTCATGCAAAGAGTGGGTATGCTGTACCACACTCTCCCACCGTGACACACCGCCTCACCGACATACATTATGTCGGTAAATTGTCATAGGCTGTTTAAGTTTGTTGAAAGCAGACTCTAGATGCACGAAGGCCCTCCCTGGTCTCAGATTCAAGCATGCTCACACCAAGTGACCTCCAAAACCCTGTCCTGGGTCAAGCTGACCCAGTCAGGGTGGCCCCTCTAGCTCTATAAGAGAGGGAAAAATAGCTCACTGCTATGAACAGTGAAAATACTGTATTTTTTCTTCAGAATATCTGGGAGGTAACCCATTTCCAACAGATGCTGTTGTTTATGCTAGGGTATAAAGATGTCGGTAGTGAGAGCGGATGCCACAAGCTCATCCACAGAGAAAGCTCAACAGAGAACTCCAGCCTGATTTGATGGTGTTTGCTTGTCATCTGCTGCCTCCGTGTGCTATTTGCTAGTTTTGCTTTCTATGTTCTTACGCTCATTCAAAACCAAGTATGGCTATAGTAGATCATTTTCTAGACTATACAACACAGAGACAATCACTGGGCATTGGTGGTACACATCTTAATCCCAGCACTCAGGAGACAGAGGCAGGTGGATCCCTGTGAGATCAAGGTCATTCTGGTCTACACAGTGAATTCCAGGCCAGCTGGGGCTACAGGAAGACCATTTCACAAAAACAAAACCCAAAAACATTTTTAAAGAATCCAAATACAGGAGCTGAAGAGATGGCTCAGCAGTTAACTGGCTGCTCTTCAAAGGACCAGAGTTTGGTTCCCAACATTCATATGGTGGCTAACAACCTTCCTTAACTCTAGTTCCAAGGGACCTGACACTTCTAGCCTCTACAGGCATTGTATGCATGTGGTAGACAGACATATATGCAGGCAAATCAAAACAATAAAAAAAGAATCCACATACATACTAAACACATGGCAACAAAAAAATGAAGGAAAGATCTTTATTTTTTAAAAAATTCATTTATTAAAAACAGCAATTTCTAGCCAAATAATATAAAGCATTTTAAATTATTTGAAAGTATGTACACTTTGTATAACACTTGAAACTGTACAGATTTAAACAAATATTCATTTAGCAAACAAGTTGGATCATTACCACCTATCCAGCACTTTGTAAGGTGTTTGAGTGTTTCAGAAACAAAAAAATCAAAACACAAGAACAAGTGCCATTAAATACTTTATCCTGAAGAACATACTACTCTGCTCTGTACATCAAACTACTCAGTCATGTACTGTACAACAATCATGCCCTCATTTCTTTGGAAAGGCTATTTAAACATCAAATGTACATATAATACACAAAACTGGGTATTACAGTTTATCACATTCGATGTATTTAAAACAGTAAATACAATCTTTCTAACTCATTCATTTCATGGCAAAGAAAAAATATGGACCCTCTTACCTTCTACCCTCCCAAAATATAAAGTAATATGCTCTACCAAGCATCATCCACCATCTGGGTTGAAAACCAGTGACCTGTTCTATCAGGACGGGTGACCCACATGTACAAGAGCCTGTGTTAAGCAAAGGAAGCTGCTGCCACCATACTGCCTACTTCACCAGGACACCAGCCCCATTCCAGAGCCTTCAGCAGTGTTCAACCCAGACTGAGGTTTGAACAATTCAGAATTCTTTCTGAACCAAGAAGTAGGCCACACTTACTGCAACACGAGAGACAAAGTCAACCCAATCCCAAACTCAAAAAGGAATTTATAGGAAAATTCACACATGTGCACAATCTGTGATCCCTGACAGGTGTGGTGGTTTAAGACATGGGCAGTGTTTGTCAGATTTAGGTGTGAAATGTGTTTGGCTGTGGCAGGACTGGGGTGGGAGGGGGATGGCTAAGCTCCATTCAGAAGACACACGGCACCCAGGCTTCCCTCTCTCGAGGAGGTGCTGGATTTAAGACACCTTCACTGGTGATTCAGATCCACACATTGGCAACTGTGCTGTGCAGGTCAGCCTCAGTGAGACACCTACCTAGGAGAGGAGGCTGCAGTTTCCCTTAGCAGTTCAAGGAGAGGTGCTGGAACCTTACAGAGGCCTTGGCTTCTTTCAACTGCATCATATCAAGCCCACAAGATAATGCCTTCAAGTCCAGGAAAGCAAGATGCCTGTCCAGAAGTAACCAATCAACCCCAACTCAACTTGAAAATGGCAGGGAGAAACATCACATTTTGAGTAGAGAAATACGATTTCTCCAAGTAAACAGTCATGTGGAATGCTCAGAGGGTCAAAGTTTTGCAGTGTTCACACAGGAGCAAACCCCACCCCTAGCAGCCTTCCAGTTACCTTTGTGTCCATAAGCTCTTTCTTTACACTACCTATTATAACCTATTTTTATTGCACAATCTTTCACTTCGAGCCCCTGTGGCCATCTCTTGTAACTCCATTTCCGGCAATGAGGCAGCTATCCCTGCTCATCAATTCATCTTTGGCATTTTGATGTCTTTGAAAGGGAAACACTGATCTTTCCACGCTTCACTTAGGTTTCCTTCTGTAGGCAGCACTGAGCAACACACCAACGTGGTTTTCAGGGACAGTTCCATGTAGGGGTCCTCAACATCCTGCAGGCTGCAGGTTTCCTCAGGCCTCTCTATCGGGTGGACTGATGACATGTGTGGCCCAATGGGCCTATTTAGAAACAGACAGCAGAAGGTTGAGCTGAAAAGCAACACGGAGGGCTGGATTAGTTTCACTGCAGGCTTCCACTCTCAGAACTGTCTAGAGTCACAAAAGCGTAAAAAGAGAAAAGGTCTGAGACTTTTACAACCACTGGAAGCCCTGTAAGGTAGACACGTCATTGTCAAATCCAGGCCCTCAAGTCAATTCCAGTACAATGAAGATGTTGGTGGAGTGATAGGTGCTGACAAACAGAAAAGCACCCCCACAATCGTTGCCACCTGTTTCTACTCAGTGTTTCAGGAAGAACTGTTGTAAACTGAATTCTCTTCTTTTATTTAAGTATTGAATGTGTGGGAACATGGATGTCTGTGGAAGAAGGAGGGTTAGATCCCCTGGAGCTAAAGTTATGGGCAGCTACAAGCCACGGATGTGGGTGCTGGGAACCAAACTCAGGTCCTCTGGAAAAGTGGTACACACTCAACTGCTGAGCTATCTCTCCAGTCTCATAAGCTAAATTTTTTAAATAACATTTTTATTTGTTTGTTTGCTTGTTTAAGACAGCTATGCAGCCCAGGCTGGCCCCCAAACCAAGATACTCTTACCTCAGCGTATGTTGGAATTTAAATGATTTTTTATTTTCTAAAGACAGTCTCATGTGGCCTAGGTTGTCCTCAGACTCACCATACAGCTGAGTATGACCTTGAATTTCTGATCCTCCTGCCTTCACCCTCCAAGCTCAGATCACAGGCATCACCACACTGGGTTTACGCTGTGCTAGAGATCAAACCCAGGCTTTCTGCCTGCTGTGTGAGCACTCTACCAGCTGAGCTTCATCCCTAGCCCCTAAGCGACTTTTTAAATGTCCACAATAAGCATACTAGGTGAGTTTTGAATCACACATTCTCACAAACACAGGAGCAACTTGAGATTTGTCTATTAAATAACATGCCACTAGATAATGGAGGACCGGGACACCACAGCCAGGTCACCACAGCAACAGGAAGGAAGTGACCACCTAAACAGGCCATGAAGACCTGAAGTAAAACGAGCTGGCTGGGAACCTTCTACACAGTTCAACTGAGCTGTAAACACTGTCACCTTCCTCTCTACTATGAATGTGTGTTGCCAGAGGAAAGGAAACAGTATCACCTGTGCTTCTGTCAGAAATACAAAATCTGAATCTAACTGTGAGGAAAGATACATCAAACTGTTGGCCAGTCTGCAAAATAACTAGCCTGTCAAGATCAAGAAAGGCTATGGAGCTACCAGAGGCTGAAAGAAACTAAAGAGATCAGACCCCTGCCAGCAGCACCTGATTTGAGACTGCACCCAGCCTGAGGAGGATCTCTACAGAGGACATTGTTAAAACACTGCTGCGTACAAACGCGGATCAGGTAAGGAACTCCCCTCTTCCCTGCTCTGGTAACTGTACAGGAGGAGTAGGATAGTATAAGAGGATTTCCTTCTCCCAAACACATGTTCAAGCATTCCAGAGCAAAGAAGCAAGAATCTCCCAACTTCCTCTCAAAGGACTGGAATGAGGGTCTGGAGGGAGAGCTAGAGGAAGAAAGTAAGAGTTAAAGTAACCAGGGAAGAGAGAAATGGAGTAAAGAAATAAAGGAGCTCCTTATACCATCCCGCATCCTCTCTCTAACACAAAGGAGCTCCTTAAACCATCCTGCATCTTTCATCTAAGTCTGAAATCATAACTAGCATTTAGCTCTGGAATTTTTCCCAAAAGCCCACGTGTTCAAGGCTCGGTTCCCTGGCCCCTGGTGCTACTGAGAGGTGATGGGACTTTAAAGCAGGGCCAGAGGAAGGTCTGCAGGTTACTGGGGACATGTCTTTGAAAACTAATGAGACCCAGCTCCCTTTCTCTCCCTTTCTGCTTCTGGGCCACAAGGTGAGTACCTGAGCTACACCACGTGCTTCTACTACAACCACTGCCTCAGTCACAAGTCTCCAAACAACCAGGCCAGGCAACCATAGACTGAAACTCCCACACTATGAGCCCAAACAGATTTTTCTCTTTGTAAATTTATTATCTCAGATGTCTGTCAAAGTGATGGAATGCTAACACAATCGCATCTTGTTTTTTTCAAAGACTTCATTATTTTTAATTATGTATACTTGTATATGTCTTTGTATAGGAATGTGCATGTGAGAGGAAACGCCTGTAGAGGTCAGAGGCATCAGATCCCCTGGAACTGGAGTTACAGGTGGTTGTGAGCCACCCAACATGGATGTTGGGAACTGAATTCAGGTCCTTTGGAAGAGTAGTATATGTGTCCTGAACCACTGAGCCATCTCTCCAGCTCCAAAATTGGATCTCATGACCCAGCTGCTACACACCTGTTTTTATTTAACTGACTATGACTACAGAACAAAGAAAATTAGACAGCTAAGCTGAACGGTCTGACTCATA
Organism: Eospalax fontanierii; assembly: GCA_035773235.1. NCBI lineage: Eukaryota > Metazoa > Chordata > Mammalia > Rodentia > Spalacidae > Eospalax > Eospalax fontanierii. The sequence goes on from CM069524.1 coordinate 83,576,518, forward strand.
ACCACTAAAGTCAGCAGAGCCTTCTTCCTCAAGCCTCACACCAGCTCTCCACTCTCAACAACGAACTTATACTTCCACCCAGAAACATGAAGCCATAGGATGACTGTTTCCATGGGGTTTCATCAAACCCACCGCCTCCGGCATCTGTGCCTACACATTCAGACATCTCTATTCACATGACTGAGCTTCCTGCATGCCTCCTAAGCACTCCACTTTGGCTACTCCTGGGTCACATTCCCTAGTCAACACGTTTTCCCCTCTATGTCTCTTTCCCATGAATATATAAACATGGATGTCTCCATCTTAAAAAGAAAGAAAAAAGCAGTAGATGGATAAACCAGTAAGTAGCAAGATGTTATCTACAGAGGATGGAAGGAAAGGCTAGACAGCACTATGGGACAGGAATTCTGCAAATCTGCCAGATTCTACAATTCTGACGTGGGAACCACATAAATATTCTACATAATTCAAAAGCAGAATTAAGTCAGTGAGATGGCTCGGTAGACAAAAGGTGCCTGCCACTAAATCTGACAACCTGAGTTCAATTCTCAACTATACACATAAAGCTACATGAAAAGAAAGACTTTCCAACACGTGCTACAACACAGGGGAGACTCAGAAACACACCAAGTGAGAAATGCCAGTTAGGAAAGGCAATACGTGACTTCATTTACTAAATATCCAGAATAAACAAACCCATAGAGACAAAAGCAAGACTGGTGGGGAAAGACAGACTGGAGAACCTGCCAGCTTGCAGGGGACTTCTTTTAGGAGACAGTGATGGCTACACCATCTTATGTAAATAAACTAAAAACCCTGAACTCTACAGGTCAGAAGGGTGAATCTTGTGATATGTGACTTGTATTTACTAGAGGACCCTACTTTTCTCTCGAGTCTTCTCATTCCCATTATAGTAAAACCCCTCAAGTATCTACGCTCACCGTCCCTCCTCCCCAGTCTCTTCTCACACTCAGACTCTCAACAACCGACTCCTTCCAAAATTCTCTAGTTCTTAGCACACACTAAAGCCCTAAACTATACTAAAGACAAGAAACAAAATATTCTCCAAAGCACCAGGCTAGTCCTAATATATAACAGATATTCAATAAAAATTTGCTAGCTCAACTGAATAAGGAATGAGTATTAACACAAACTGACTTCATTATTCAGTTTTTGTTTTGTTTTAAGAAGAGAAAAAACTTCGAGCATCAATTCTAATTCCTAAAATAAGTTCCATTTCTGTTACTTGCATATTATTATGTCTATTTCAAACAAAATGACTCAGCAAGCTAACTACCAACATCTGAGCCTTTGCTGAATAGATCCTCCACCTTAAATACAGCACTGCTCATTATCAGAATGGATTAAAAATGCTACTAGAATTCTAAACTCATTCCCTAAAGTTAGAGACTACAATTCAAAGTTTGAATTCTTACTCATCAAAATAAAAATGTAAGGTTTCTAAATGATAACCTGTTTACTGAAATATACTACCTACTCAAATAAAATAACCAAGGGGGTCTAAAGGTAACAGAGGTCTCAGTCTATGGATACCTGTTCCATGGAAGGACAAGCAATGATCTGGATGTCTTCAGGGGTGAACTCTTCCTTTAGCAGAGCATGGAACTTCTGGAAGACTTGCTGAACATTATTCTTAGAAAGAAGGACAGTAGATCATATCAGACAAGCCAGAGAATATATGCACATGTTATAAACAAGAAAGACTAAGAATGTTAAATCATCACTATTTTTGACAAAATGTGCAGAGAAAATTATTTTTTATGAGATTACCAAAGACATATAATTTGTACTTTAATATTTTACATGCTAGCACAGCCTAATGGACTTATCAAATAATTCCTATAGATATTAAACTCTAGTAAGTCATAAGCCCCCTGAGAATGATTACGTCTTCACAATTTCTTACTCAGAAGATAATAAAGTTTCAAAACACATAAAATACACTTTTAAAAAAAGAACCAACCAATGCTTTGGGTAAAGATGTGAACTCAACACGAACTGGAAGTTATAAATCTTCAATTTGCTCTGACACTTAATCCTTTGGTGACTGTTAAAAGCCACTTATTTCCACTACTTACTAGTAAAATGGGGCATAAATCCTGAAATGCTGCTCTATGAGTGTTGGGCCACAATATAATGTACAGACCAGATTTCCTTTATTTATTATACTTTCAAAATTAACATAAAAAATGTAAGACAAAGTGAGCAAGGAGAGGGGCATAGACAGATACAGGCTCTGAAGTGAGCAAGGAGAGGGGCATAGACAGAGACAGGCTCTGAAGGCTTTTAAAACCACAATGATTGATTATTAACATCACTAGGACGTTCCGAAATGTCTATAGAAAGAGAAAACAGAAAAGTACATTTGGAGGTACTGGCCAACATTCACACTGTCTCCCCACTTACCCTAACAGGCTTAAACAGGATGAACTCAGTGTCTTTATTGGACAGGTATAGTGACATGCTTCTTAATGTCAGCGGCAGCTTTACTTTTATTGTTTTATAAGCAGTGGCCACAAGGTCATTGACCTTTACTGAAAAGAAATTACCCTTGTTAGTGTCACAAAGAAAAGGAAGAAACATTTCTATTTTAATTCAGAGGAGAACAGAGAAAAATAGCAAAGGAAAAGACTCTTTATCTCCCCAAAGAATTTCTTTCACATATTTTGTTATTTATCAAGTTTAATCACAAGCCCTCTAAATAGTCACTAAGTACATACTACATCATACAAACTCTAACCCCAAAAGCTAAAGCAGCAGAAGAACTCCCTTAGCATACCTCTTCTGGACATCTGCAGGGGCTATAGTTTGTGCCTTTGGAATGTGGAGGTAAGAGATGAGGTTTAAAAACACTGTTACTTTTAGAGAGTCATTAGCAGAAGTTACTTATTAGGAAACAAGTTTCTCATGTGCAGAACTGACTCCCATGTGAGTGTTCTCTGTCTTGACTCCTCTAGAAGATCTCTACACACTTTTAAGTAGAACTATATAACCATTTATTACACTCTTATATTTTATTATCAGAGACAGAATAAAATACCAGAAAATTTTAAGTAAAAACTATGTTCCCAAATAGAGCAACTGAAAGAACTACATGGGAAGTGTAGTCAGTCATCTGTGTGACATATTTGAGGGTATTACCTGTGCAGTCCCAAAGAAAAAGATGATTCACAATTCCCAAAATGCTCAACCTCACTCAAAGTTAAAGAAACACAAATTAAACCAGTGAGGTATTGGCAAAAAGACTATAAATACCCATGTTTGACAAGAGGGTAGGAAAATAGATCAATGACCTCCATAGCCTTTGCTTCTACATTTATGGACTCAGCCAACTACAGAAAAAAAATACTCAGGAAAAAAACCTGCAAGCATTCAGGAGGCCAAGGAAGGAGCATCATCATGAGTTTGAGACCAGCCTGGGTAACAGGTGAGATCCAGACTCAAAAAGAAAAAACCAAGAGAACCTGACAGATACTAAGGGACAGTATCTTCTTGTTAGCATAGTGTACGTGTATATGTGTGTGTGTATAAATTTAGGGAAAGAAGCTGTAATAGTGGTTATCTGAGAGGAAGACCAGTTTACAGTTGAACAAGAATTATTTTTCTAAGAAAATATTAATTTTAAAAAGAATTATTTTTTATTTTATACCTTTTCACAGATCAAATTTTATACCATGTTAAAAAAAAACTTTAATTGAAGAGAGTCTGAGCAAACATCATAGGTGCCAATGCTCTCGAGAAGAAACAACTCAGGGATTGCTTATTTTTCATTAAATAAATGAGGCTCCTTTGAAACACTTCTTCCTTGTTTCCATTATCACTAACACACTTCAGGGATCACTAATTCAAACTTGGAAGCATTTGATACCACAAAGCAGGTGCACAGGTTATTGAATACAGTAACCAATAACTCCTTAAAAAAAATGTATTCCCTAGAGTAAATGAACAAATTGACATCCTAATTTATAACTCATTCTCTTACAAATGTAGTCATCATGACATAATCCCCAAGAATCTGACCAAGGCTCATGAACCATAGCTTGGGTTTAGGGGAGAGGGGCTCAACAGTCCCTAGGCTGCCCTCCACGATCACCTCAAAAGGCCCATAAATCTCTCTGACATAAGAGTTACAGATCACAAAAAGCCAACTCCACACTTCCACTGTGGTTAAAGGGGCAGAAGAGGTACCCACAAGAAAGGCTGAACCCACTTTGTTATAGTCACTCTGATCCCACTTAGACAGAAAAAGAATACATTAAATGACAAAACAGCAAGCCCTATTCTAACCTGTCCTTTTGTCAACTCCTTTTATCTACTGCCTTACTAATGGCAACTCTGGTAAAACTGAAGCAAAACCAAATTGTTACATCTCCACTTGAGAAAATGACAGGTCCTGTTTCAAGAGAATCTTTCCAAATGGGAAAGAACAATAGATCAATTATGCACCAAGTTCCTGGGCTCAGCTGTGCTAACATACCTATACCTATTTGCTGGTGTTATCTACTTAAGAAAGATTTATTACATCTCAGAGTTTCATTTACATAAACATTAAGAATACAAACCAGCTCCTATTTCTAAATAAGCATTGTAAGAGACTAAAATCTTAAGTCAAAGTCTCCAATTAATCCCAAGATCACAAGAATTTCTCCAAGAGCCCCACTGCATTAGAGACTGTCAAGTGTGCTTCCTAGCTATGAGGAAAAGGACACATGGTCAACACAACCACAGCCTATGATCAGAATTCCCAGTACTGTCAGGGAAAAGACCTACTTTCTGTCTTTTGACAATATACTACTCTATCAAGTGTGCTCTGCTCTTAAAGATGTCATAGATTTCAATCTCAAATGTTTAGAATACTGAAGAGGATACAAGATTCACTGATTCCATCATGGTAAACAAACAGTCAAAGGCATATCCTCAAAGAGCACATGAGGAACTTCTGAAATATAATCTCCTTTCAAAAACAACTCTCTGACTATACATCCTCCTAAGAGACAGCACTAGTTAGGTCTCAGCTCAACTCCAAATCAACCTGAGGCATTTATAATGACCGAAAATTGTGAAGATAGAACAGTTTCAATCAATATTTGTATGTGTTATAAAATTTGATCTGTGAAAAGGTATAACAGGTTAAATGACAAACAGCAAGTCCTATTCTGACCTGTCCATTTGTCATCTCCTTTACACCTATCTACTGCTTTACTAATGGCAACGCTGGTAAAACTGAAGCACACAACACTCCTAACACCAAATTGTTACATCTCCACTTGAGAAAATGACAGGACCTGTTTCAAGAGAAAGAATCTTTCCAAACGGGAAAGAACAATACATTATGCACCTGCTGTTCCTTCCTCAAAGTCCACCATTATTCTAGCTTCTTTTCCAAACTATATCTATGCTGGCAATGTAGATGTAAAAAGTCACCCCAATGAGACTGTACCACACTCTGTCCATAGGAAATGCATACCTAACAGACATAGCATTCTTTCACTATGGAAAGCTAATAGTGTTATAAAGCTGACTTCAGATTAAGTGCCCAGTTATCAAGCTTCAGGGAGAGAAGCCAAAATCTGTCTTTGAATCTCTTACTATGAGCAAGAAACTGCCCTCCAAATCATACATAGCTTATCCGTCGTTAACACACCATTCTTTCACCATTTTCTTATTTTCAGTTTCAAAATAGGGGTCAAGCAACAGCCAGAAAAACCAATGTAACAAAATTTATTCTGGTTAATGGTAACTGAAAATGCTACAAATACATACCAAAAATAACCCAAATTTAGGCCTGATTTAAAATGTCTAATATCTAATTCTGATATTTGATATCTGTCTACTATCTAACCCTTCCACCTGCCAAAAAGGAAAAAGCCTTAAAACAAAACAAAACAAAAAACCTTCCACTTAGGAAGGAGTATGACTGGAAGCCTCACAGGCATAACTGTAAACCAGGCAATGGCACCACCTGCCAAATCCAACTGACACTGTCCTTTTGGCAAGTTTTTTTTTTTTTTCAAATACTCAAAATTGTCAACAGAGGATGTAACTTAGACAAAATAGTAGCCTAACATTTCTTCATGTGCTTGAAAATAAGTGAATTCTCGCCACAATTTTATTCTGTGAAGCATGGTACTTTCATCAAAGGCTGAACCAGATGAATAGCAAATGTACAGAAGTCTGCAGAATCAGTGTTTTCATCTAAGACACATCTTATTTTTAACCAAGTAAATGTCTCAAAAATTCTTTTTTCTTGGAATAAATGCTTGTTGAGATGCAAATATTGCTGGCCAATATTGGATACTGACTCAGATCTAGTATCCAAGAGAAAAACAGAAACCAACTCCAGGCTGTCACAGCCAGGACTAACTACATAAATGCAAATTTACAACATCCTAAAAAAGAACTCCAAAAGATATAAAGTCCAAATACCTGGTTGTGCCCAAGGCTGCTGTGAGAGGGTATACTTGGGGCCTCCCTGGCTGGCCATCGTTTTTAATGCAGAGACCTAGTAGAGGGACAAAAGCAGAAGCTTTGTTTTACCAGTGGCAGGAAACAGGTATGCGGGCAAAGGCTGGTCAGCACCACTTACACCTAGGAAATAAAGCTGACTGGTTACCAAATGTCTCATAATCCTTTACACTAGTTTCTTAAATAAAACTTCTTCCTAATTTCAAGGCAAATGTTACCCTGCCAAAAAAAAAAAAAAAAAAAAATCAAAAAGTCCCACACAGGCATTCTGCCTGAAACATTTCAGGATAGGAACGCAAAAATGAAGCCCTACAGAAATGCCAACACAAAACCAGCCCCTTCTAGGAGGACTGTTGTATTAATTCTAAGTTACTATCATGTGTTATTGAAAAAGTATCACCCACCAGTGAACAAAAGTCTCCTTTACATACTGTAAGGATTTTCTCCCTTTTTAAATTACAGTACAGTCAGAGAAAATGTCATTAAAACAAGCCGCTGAGTATGATGGCACATATAAATGCCTGTAAATCCAGCATTTGGGAAGTCAAGGCATGAAACACAAAAGTTTGAGGCCAGTTAGTGAGTCCCTATATCAGAAACCAAATAACAACAACAATAACAACAAAAAACTTCTTTTTATATAAAAATCATTTATAGTAATAAACCCACAAATAAAAACATGTAGCTATATTAACATAGTTATTTAAACAAATACTTCCCCAATTCCAAACTCTATATAGCTTAATAAACTTCTATGCAATTAGAATGACAATCCTAATGAAGTCAAGAAGCTTCATTTAGGGTTTTAAATTTTCACCATCAATTACATTTGGGGAGGGGGTGTCTTTCTGAGACATGGTCTCCTTGTAGCCCCACCTGGAACTCACTATGTAGGCCAGGCTGGCCTTAATCTGCTGACAAGTGCTGGGTTTAAAGGCATGGGACACCATGCCTGGCTCATCAATTACATTTTTACATATTTATCTACCACAAAAAAAAAAGAAAAAAACTAAGAGTTAAAATTTAAAAAAACAGTTAGTTTGGGGGATAGAGAGATGACTCAGTGCTTAAGAGCACTGGTTGCTCTTGCAAAAGACCTGGGTTTGATTTCCAGCACCTACATGGTGGCTAACAGCCATCTGTGACTCAAGTTCCAGAAAAACCCAATGCCTTCTTCTGACCTCCACCAGGCACTACACAACATGGGTACACTTATACACAAGCAGGCAATACACTCGTATACATAAAATTAAAATAATAAAAGTTTTTTAAGAATTAGCTTTATATCCTCGTTCATGACTCATGTGCTTTAGTTGTATTCCAGCCTTTCCTATCACCTAATATTGCCCTTCCTTGTTTACCTTTCTAACTGTTCACTTCTAAGTATATACCCAGAACTCTACATCTTACCACAGAGATATGTGCATACCCATGTTTATTGCTCTTCTATTTACTATAGCAAGGAAATGGAATCAACCTAGATTTCCATCAATGGAGGAATGAAAAATGAAGGTCTGGTACATAATAAATGAAATATTATTCAGCTCTAAAGAAAAATGAAATCACAAAATTTGCAGAGAAATGAATAGACTTGGAATGTATAGTATTAAGCAAGATCACTCAATTTCAGAAAGAAAAAAATTAAAAGCATGTTCTCCCTTATATGAGGGTCTTAACCTATAATGTATCCATGTATATATGTAAACAACTCTATCTGTGGATATAGTTTGGTACTTAGAAAGGTGAACAAGAAAGGTTTACAAGGCTCACTTGGCCAACATATACCAAAGATACAGACTTGGAAGTCACTCTTCATTCTGCTATGGTGGTATAAAAAAACAAACACAAAACAAGTCTACTAGCTGTCTAGATAGTAATGGGAATAAGTGTGACTGGGGAGAGGGAGAAATTACACGAATGATTTCCATTTAATGGTTACTGGTGGGTCATGGCCTTGACCTCACGGGAAGTCTCATTAGAAAAATTTAAACACCAACTCTGTCTATCTCATAAAAAGGGTCAGTTAAACGGAGGATGGGCAAACAAATTCAAGTGTGAACTGAGGTCTCTCCCACCTGCTCTTTTTTCTATCTACTTTTCTATTTCTTCTCCACATCCAGTCCAGACCTGCGCTCATACCCCCAATGCAGGCCTTCTTACTTCCTCTCATGTTTTTATTTCCACTGTGACATACAGCTTTAAAAATAAATCAATGTGAGGCTGAGAGATTGCTCAGCAGCTAAGAGCACTGGATCCTCTTGCAGAGAATCAGGGTTCAGTTCCCAGCACCCACATGGTGGCTAACACCCATCCAGGTCCAGGGGATCCAATCAATGCCTTCTTCAAGCCTCTACCAGCATTGCACAATATGCACATGCAGGCAAACACTCATATACATAAAATAAAAATAAAAACTAAAACGTTTTTTAAACATAAAACTAATCGAGCTGAGTGTGGTGGCACACACCTTTAACCCCAGCACTTGGGAAGCAGAGGCAGGTGGATCTCTGTGAGTTCAAGGCCAGCATGATCTACATAATGAGTTCCAGGATAGCTGGGGCTACAGAGAAACCCTGTCCCCAAAAGACTTAATAATAATAATAATAATAAAAGGTAAACATATATGGTTATAAATTAGACGATGATAAAAGAAAAATCCACCTTTCGATATATGCTAGCCCATTATTTTCCAGTGTATAAGTACAAATATGTTGATGTACATTCACTTATAAAACTTAGAACAAATGTTCTATAAGCTTTTTTCTAATAACTAGATTCTGGACATTTTTCTATGTCTTAGTTTTATTTTAACAGTAAGAGCTGCCTACTGATAATTGCAGGATTTAACTATTCCATAATAACTTAGGCTTAAAGAAACAAAAACAGGGGCTGGAGAGGCAGCTCAGCACGTAAGAACATTGGCTGTACTTACAGAAGACCCAGGTTTGAATCCTAGCATCCACATGGCAGCTAACAACTGCCCATAACTCCAGTTCCAGGGGATCCAACACACTCTTTATCTTCCATGAGCACTGCATAACACATGTGCACTTACATACATGTAGGCATAACACTCATACATATAAAATTTTTAAAAATTAAAAAATAAAAACAGGGTCTTACTATATAGCCCAGAGTGACCTGGAACTCATTCCGTAACCCAAGCTGACATTGAATTTACAATCCTCCTGGCCAGACTGTTAGTTTTTAAAACACAGACTTATGTATTATCTCTGTTTACTATCTACTTATCTTTAAGCCAAACCTCAAAAACTGTTTTCTTCTAAAATTCTCCCACAGCTAGAGATAAACTCTCCTGGCAAAGAAATCAGGAGAAATAGCTTTCCTCAAGTAGTCCCATCTTTTTTAAAGTCTAGAGATAAGACCCAAGGCCTCATTATGATACTGCTCTATCCATTTTAATGTTGCCTTATTTTCCTATCTTGATTTCCTACTAAGTTATAATTCCTTGACTGTAAGAATTAAATTTGTAAGGTCAAATTCTACTACTTGCACTATATCAAGAAAAATTTTAATTTATCTACCAGGGAAACTAGTAACACATTTCAGAGGGAATGGTAAAAATAAATTTATAGTATTTATCAAAATGATTGAAAGAAAATGAAAAGCTTTTACACATAAGTCCGAGTTTTCAGTATCAGCTGGCTCCACCAGAAGGAAATGCTTTTAGTTTAGCTATAAACCTGGAATATACGTCTTTCAAAATGCTAAAGCAAAATCTTTGCCTCAAATTTGTCTTATGTTACCATATCCTTCCTGCAGCACTTTATGACTAGAAAATGTTCACAAATGGTCTTCTGTGGTCCTCACAATAGCCTTAGCTATAGAACAAGCTCTTGCCCATGAAGAGGTTAGAGAACAGAGGCTGGAGAAACCATTACATCCACTATTACTCAAAGTTCCATTCAAGAGTCTCACACAATGTGCAGGCACAGGATGGTGTTCTAGAATAAAAATGTACTAACAGTTTTGAAGTTTCAAAGAAAATAATCTGACTCAAATGTTTTCATACATATGTCTATCCCCAACATTTATAACAGTATTGCATTCCCATAAGTCATTTAAACAATTTGAGAAAAGGCTGTTTTTCTAGGGGTAATCTTAACAGCCAACTTGAAATCTAGACTCACCTGGGAAATGGGTCTTTGGACATATTTATGGGGGAATATCTGGACTGGGTTAACTGAGGTGGGAAGACCCCTCATTGTGGATGGCACCAATACCTGGTCTGGAAATCCCAGACAACAGAAAAGATGTCCTGAGGGCAAAACGCTACCCCCATCAGTGGCTCTAATTTTCAAGCATCCAAATTCACTTGAAGGAAGAAAGCTTACACAAAAGAGGTTTCCTGCTCCTCAAAGGCAACTACCTAGGAAAGAGTTTCTTCAAAGTCAGCACACTGAAGTCAATAAGCTATGGACCAAAGAGGCCAGGCTGTATCTCTGGCAGCAGAACTGGAGAGCATCACCTATATAGTGCTGGTTTGCAGGTATGGAAAACACAAGATAGACAGGGTCATAGGGTCCTGTTCCATGGTTTTAGGGAGCAGTTGAGGCCAGGCAATGTGTGGCAGAGTTTGATTCCCTACAAAGAGACAGTGTGAAGGTGAAACCTAAGTTGCACTAAAGACTCAGGATGTTGGAGATGCCAGAGCCTTGGGACATCTGCCAAGGAAAGCTGCAGGCATGGAGTAGAGCCAGCTAACAGGGCCTGTGTACAGTGTAGCTGGAAGAGCTGGAGGGATGCAGTGACCTAAGCTCTTTGAAGGGCCCAGCCAATTTCATAATGAGTTCCAGATGCCAGACAAGGATGAAATTGCAGAATTTAATGTTTTCTATACAAGATTTGGTCTTGCTTTTGTCCAATCATTTCCTTGTTATGCCGGATTCTTCCATTTTATAGCAGGAATGTTTATTCTGTACCATTATTGCTTAGAAGTCTGTAACTTGTTTTTTATTTTATAGGGACTCACAGTTAAGATGGCCTTGAGTTTCAGATGAGACTTAAGACTTTGAACTTTTAAATTTTATTTTTTATTTTTATTTTAGGTGTATGAATGTTTTGCCTGCATGTAAGTATATCTAGGCATGGTATACAATGCCTGTGGAGGTCAGAAGAAGGTGTTGAATTCCCTGGAACTGGAGTTACAGATGGTTGTTAACCACTATGTGAGTGCTGGGAACTAAACCCAGGTCCTGTGCAAGAGCAGCCAGTCCTCTTAACTGCTAAGCCATCTCTCTAGTCCGAACTTTGAACTTTTAAACTCTTAGAATTATTAAAGATCATGGGGACTTGTCAAGATGAACTACGTTTTGTACTGGGATGAGCATGAGATCTGGGGGACAGAAGTGGAAGGTCTGATTTAAAGTGATGTACCTGGATGTCAAGTTGACAAGAATGAGAGTTATGATGGTTACTCTTAATGTCAACTTAGTGAGATACGAATCACCTAAAAGATGGGCCTCTGATCATGGCTATGGAGGGTTATCTTCACTGGGTTGACTAAGGAAGGAAGACCTGCCCACTGTAGGTGGCACCATTTTCTAGGATGAGATCCTACATTGTATAAAAGGAGAAAGTGAGTCAAGCACAAGCATTCATCATTTACTGCTTCCTATGGATACAATGTGAGAAGCTGCCTCAAGCTCCTGCTACTATGTCCTTGCCATGATGAGCAATGAGCCAAAATAATCTTCCCATAATTTGCTTTTGTTGGGGCATTTGATCACATCAAAGGGAAAAGTAGCTAAGAGGCAGGAAATGAACTAGCAGATTATATATTCTTTTCAGTACTTACTTTACTTTTCTCAAGAAAGACCATCATGAGATCAAAAATCAGTAAGAAACTAAATGAACTAGACTCACAAGTTTATCCCATCTATAACTGGTCAACACAAAACTTTCTCAGTCTGTGAAATAAAGATGCTTCCTTGATTCTAATGAAGCATCTTAACAAGAGGACTCCAGGAAGAACTTGCATAAGCAAAACCCCAATCTGCAGTCTATGAAAGGGGACTGGACTCAGACCTGAATCTTTAGACTCAAAAACAAAGTTTCCTGACATATTAAAAATGTTCTCTATGCACAAATCTGGTTTAGTTGTGCCTACCTGTAATTACTTTTTGTAAAATGAGCCTGAACACAGACTCAAACTGAAGCCACACTATTAATAAAGCTTGTTGTGCTTATTATGACAAAGTAGTCACTTGGAAAGAAGGAACCTCAACTGAGGAATTTCTTCTATCACACTAGACTGTGAGGATGTCTGTGAGGCATTTTTGTAACTGTTAACTGATGTGGCTGGTGTCACCCCTGGGCATGTGGGCCTGGTCTGAATAAGAAAAGTAGCTCAGTGAGCCAGCAGGAGAAAATCTGTAAACAGCCTTCCTCTATGGTCTCTACTTCAAGCTCTTGCCTTGGCCTCCCTAGATGATGGCCTATACTGCATGCTGACATAAACCCTTTCCTCCCCAAGTTCGTTTTGGTCACCATTTGTCATAGCAACAAAGAAACCAAACTAGAATACTTGTATCCAAATGGTACATATAAACAGGGCTGGAGATTTTTGGTTAACTGGCTAAGCGCATGCCTAGCATACATGAGGCTTTTAGATTCAATTCTTATCACCCTATATGTATGTAAGGTGGTACATCTGAGCTAAGCTCTTGAGATATGAAGGCAGGAGGATCTGAAATTCATAATCATCCTTGGAGCACAGTGAGTTTGAGGCCAGCCTGGGATATGAGACTTTGTCATTCTCATATACTCTCATTCTCTCACACTCTCTCTCTCTCTTCCCTTTTCTCCCTCCCTTCCTCCCTCCCTCTCTCTTTCTCATACACATACACACACAACTATAACTGCTACAATGCAGGTTCAGGAATAGGTCCAGGACAGAGATTCTAAAAATAATGAAAGCCCCAGCCAACATACAACGTGCATAACAGAACATATCAACCAGGGATCAGCTGTAACCACCTCTAAAGTATTTGCACTCTTCCTTTTCAAAAATAAAAACTTGCAAGCATACTTACTACAGGCATGCAAACAAGCTTTCATGATAAGGAAACTGATTTTCTAGAAAGACTCATGAAGATCTGGACTTACTGTCTTCTTCTGTTTTAACAATTCAGAAGGAAAGCTAGGGAAGATACCACATCTGTACCTTTGTCATGAACTCCTCCAGCTGGTCTACAAACAGCTTAGTCTGCTGCTGAATGAACTGCTCACAGGCCGACTTCAGGTGCCGGTCTACATCTTTCTTAGAGTCAAGATAATGTTCTCTAATCTCAGGAGTACCCTGAAAAAGATGATAATTTCCTTCTACTTTTACATGCCTAGAAATTACCAGACATATAAAGCATGCCATTTAGCACCCACCACCAATAAAACAGACTCCTTCTCACCTCCAACAAGAACTCTATCAAGGCATTGTTGCTATTCAGCCTAAAAAATCTTGGAACAGTCATAGGGTTCAGGATTTTAAATGCTGCATCTGTGAAACAAAATCACTCGTCCAGTGAACATGTATAGGTCCAACAGAGAAACCCTGGGTAACACGCTAGCTCTCTACTTCCACAAAACCAGGAGGTGTTCATCTTCACCAGGTCCCCTCCAGGAACAGCTGAGCAAGATGAGCACCAGTGATGGCTATAGTGCCCACAATGCAAAATGACTATTAATCACAAATGATCTATTTATAGAAAAAAAATGATCAACAGTACAATAAATAAAATTTCACTGCTTTACCTTGAAATGTTAAGTAAAATTTTAAAAATATTCACATACTTACCCAGCTTCTTTGTTATGATCCTGGCTGGCACAGAAATTTACTCACTTCAAGTAGAGTGAATAAATTAATATGTCAGCTAGGAAGAAAACACCAAGAGGACATATTTACCCCTCAACCTCCAGACTAACTAGAATCTATGCAAAGTACTAACTGAGGTCTCATTGATGTTCAAATGCAATAAGATATAACATTAGTCAGGAGAGGTTAGAGGTTTAAAAGATAGGAAGTATTATTAAGTGATAGCTTAAAAAGAGACCATGGCTTGGCTTTACCAAACTAGAGAAAGCAAAGCATGAACTGCTCCCAAGCCTGTTCTGCAAGCACATGCCACAATATAACTATTGCCTTGAACCACATCTTAATGAAAAAGAACCTCTATCAGATTTGGTACTCACAGTAGAAACCCCAAAGACTTTGCAATAAATACAATCAAATCACCACATGGTAGGTTTACATAAGCTTCATAGTATCTGACAAAAAAAAAATCTTGCCAAAATCTTAGTCTCATTTTCTCACATCTCAGTGGACCTACATTAGAGCCAAGTGGTAGCCATGTACAAATCAGAGATAAATAAATGTAAATCAGCCCTGCTAACTATCAGCCATGAAGTCCTCAAGCTCAGGTGCACCATTCCTATACCCCATACATAAAGAGGGAAACCAACGAGGGGAGCTGGGAGATACAAGCTCCCTGTGCAAACACGCTTTCTTAAAAAGTAAGCATTCTTAAAAAGCAAAACTCAGAAAATTTGGCTCCTATTTAAAAACGAAAATGACAAATTTTACAAATAACACACACAGGCTTTACAGAACTTTTTGGTTCTTTTTTTTTTTTTTTTAGTGTGGTAGACACATGGGAACATCAGGGGGAAAACAAGTCAATTATTTTAATATCCCTCATCAAGAGGTCAAGATGGAGTTCAATTGACTTAATCAAATTCTCACTTTCAGATAAGCACAGGGGCAAGAAAGCTAAAATTCTGCTACCTTTGGGATTCTTTATTTAGCACTATTCTGAACCAGAGAACACAAAAAAACAATTTGCCTCAATTGATTCAAGAGTAACAGAACTTAATTCATTACATAAATACATGCCACAAGGAGTAAGAGCGTAAATCTCTTGGAAATTATTAAGAAAAATAAAGCTTATATAAATTTGTAAGTAAGAGAAACAAATTTTGTTTGACATGTCCTAAACTACTTAAAGTCAATGACTCAGACAGCACCTTCTTTGATCTTTTAAAAACTCATCTCTTGGTAATTCAGAAACAAATCATTAAGACAAATGAATCATCTTTCCCAGGATGAGTCAAATTCTACATATTTAATAACCACCTTATTTAACAATAATGCTTTTAAGTTTACTTAACATCACCAACTCGATGTTATGTATGTTCATTTTCATTCTCAATGATCTTGATAACCCCGTTATCTGTACCAGTATGACTTCCTTATGCTCCTTTCATACAGGAGGAGACAAAGTAGGGAAGGGGAATCCTCCACACACTCATTCAACTTTACACAAGAGCCAGGAATAAAATCTAACTTTCAGATACTGAGATAAGCTATTTCTCTAATTTTTACTGTGGCTTCCTGAATTCTCATAAGCTGACAACCTCAACTCAATGCTTAAAATTATCCCAATTGGCTGACATATACCACTGAGTTTATAAGTATCATTATACTGACTTTAATCTAACAGTGGCTTATAGTAATATGTGGAAGGGCCTAAAGAGGTGATACTGTATTATGAACTGAAATGTTCAGGTAGGGTTCTCTTTACAAAAAAAATACAACAAATGAGAAGTAGTTGGGACACTGACAGCTCAGTTTAGTACAAATAAGTAACAAACATATTTAGCAAGCAAAACATGCAAAAGAAATTGCAGATGAACATAAAATAAACCTGTAGCCTGTGCTGACACACTTGGATAGGTCAAACACATCCAACTGTGCCAGCCAGGGCAACAAAGTACCTCTAGTTTTCTTGAGGTCCAGGGAAATTTCCTTAATGGTGAATTCAGTGTGAAATGGAGCAATTTGTTCTCGAAGAATCAAAAGGTGCTTAATTAAGAAAAGTTGTCCATCAATCTGAGTCTAAATTATAAGACAAAAATGGACATTATCATAGGTTAAATAAATATATGAGCAGATATAACACACTACTTCTCAACATTAATCTACTTAAATGTATAGTCTTGGGTTGCCAATACTGTTCTACTGTGCAATGAACTTTCTCTAGGTTACTCACATCAGAATTCTTTGGAAAAGTCTTGCTTTAAACTCTCAAAATTATCATTTGCTCTACTAAAGGAATCCAAGAAAGCAATCACACAAAAGACTAGAAAGAGAAGTAAAGTCTATTTAACTTGGCACAAAGGTAGAAAGATGACGCAAGAGCTGAACAGAAAAAAAAAAACCTCAAAGTATGAGCCCAACTCAGCCGTCTCACCACCTCTAGTCTCTCTTTAGGAGGGCATCTTTCCCATTTATTCCATGTGGTTCCAATATCCAAGTACCAGATATACTCCTATTTACACAAAAGTACAAAAGGAAGCCGGGCATGGTGACACATGCCTTTAATTCCTACACTTGAGAGGCAGAGAAAGGTGGATCTCTGTGAAATCAAAGCTAGCCTGGTCTATATAGTGAGTTACAGGCCAGCCTACACTTGAGAGGTGGAGACAGGTGGATCTCTGTGAGATCAAAGCTAGCCTGGTCTATATAGTGAGTTACAGGCCAGCTGGTGATACAGGGAGATCCTGTCTAAAAATAGACCAAAATAACTTACAAAAGTACAAAAGGAACCTCCAAGTGTAAAATAGCCTGACATTCCCATCCTGTTTTACCCAGATACCAATGGAGCACTAACTCCCTACACAAACCTTTCTGTCATCACAAGGCTGTCTGCAAAGACCCTGTGATCAAAGCAGAGGCCAAATCTCTGACTGAGTTCCAGAATAACAAATCATAGTTCTCGTGTTAGGAGTTTGAATATTAATAGAAACAGGGCTGTAGTTGGTCCTTCTTCCTATTCCTCAAGGTAGAATTTTATGTTGAAAATATTTCTAATAAAATTTGCATATTACATTAGGAAAAAAGTTATCTTTCATAAAGAATACAAATTTTAAAGGTGGTCATGAACAAAGTGACACCTCCCTAGTCTCTATTTCCTCCCATTTCTAGTAACATAGTCAATATAAAAATGACTTACACAATGGAAACTCACTTTATCTTGTGAAACACAGAGTGTAAGATAAATACAAAATGTTAAAACATTTTTAATACTTGCCCTATTTTAAAAAGAATAGCAACTCTGATAGTAAAATAGTATCATTTAAGATTTTATTTACTTTATTAAATCTATCGTTACCCAGTAAATAGTACTTTCACATTAAATTCAGTACCTAGGCTATATAGTAAATTAAGTATGCAAGAATGAGCGCTTACCTTAAAAAAACTAGAAAAACTAAGTTGAAAGGCAAAAATCTCAGCCATGGACATAAATAAGCTAATGCTTAATAACCCTCATAACATGTAGGAAAAAGAATTACATAAAGGGGATGGCCTATAGTTATGAGAACAGAGGGCTCAGAGGGCACAAAGAGAAGACAGTAGTACAAAAGGCCATAAGCAAATGACCATTCTTCCCTCTAAGACACACATACTCACTGAAGAAAATCAGGAAAATAAAGCAATATGCAGCGAATAAGGACAGGGATCACCTGGTCTCCCGCTTGCATTGTGGCATTTCTTTTACATAGTCATATTCTGTATCTTATTTCTATATTGTCTTTTGTCTTAAGATGTTTAAGCTATCTTTTATTGTTTTACTTCTATAAATTTAGCAGCTGTGTGATATTCCACCACACAGAATTTGCCCCCAATTTTAGTTAACCACTTTCACAATGATTTAGGCTTAATTCCTAAATTTTTACCAATTGTAAAAATGTGAGAGGACAGACTTGCAAGTACTATTTAAAACTTAACTCTCTTGTCTATAACTTGATTTTCCATGTTTTTTTAGTCCCTAAAGGGAAATTTTACCTCAAGTCTCCATTCACAAACAGAAGAATTATAGTGTTCCTTACAAAGGTAGGGCTTTTTTGTTAAAAGATACCAAATTCTTTTATTAGGATGCTTTATTCTTTAGTTTATCTAAAGCTTTGAAATTAGAAATTAGGGGGCTGGAGAACTGGCTCAGTGGTTAAGAGACTGGCTGCTCTTGCAAAGGACGCAGGTTCAATTCCCAGCATCCACATGGTGGCTAACACTCTATAACTCCAGTTCCAGGGGAATCAGGTACCCTCCTCTGACCTCTTCAAGCACTGCACATATGGAAACATATACATGCAGGCAATCACTCATATACATAAAATACAAATTAATAAATAAAATGTTTTTTTCAACAAAGAAATTAGAAGTCAGGTTTGTAAATCCAGAAGTCACACGGTTTGAACATGCAGACAACAATGACCTTTTGGCTACAAAGAGCCTACATAGTCCCCTCCTCTAGGCACCAGGTATTAAGTGGAGAGTTAAAGAGAGCTATACCACTGGCCACACTCAACTTCCTGAAAAGGCTGCAGGAAAAAGATGTACCAGAACTCCCAGTCCTAAAGCCCATCCTGATAAAAACCTTAAGCCATGCAGTCACATCAATTACTTTCAGTCACACAAACAAGGGACATATTGCCTACCCTCAGAACTGAATGGCTCATTTCTTCCAGGTAAGGCCATTCAACTACTTAAAACACTGGAAGGGTGATGAAACTTGTTTCCTTGAGTACAGGTTATTGGCATACCAGGGAAATAGGTGTATTATTTCCCCTTGTAGTAGTTACAACCTCAGTACTGTTTTTGGTACATTAGCAAAGTTGGACTCTCTTAGTGCAGTCTTTAATGAGCACTGTAGTGAAATACTAGCTTCCTTCAAATAGTCTCAAAATTCACTATGAAACAAATTTTACTGCTAAACAGTTTCAAATTCCTGTGCCTAAAAATAAATACCATATTGCACAATAGGATTATAGGTAATAAAATTTCACCTAACATTTCATCAAACCTTGTTTTTGCTGATAGACTCTGATGCTCCCAGTAAGGACTGAATGCAGGCAGACAATGCTTCCTGTGATAATCCTTGGAACACCGCCCTCTGGTGGAATAAGAAAGAAACATCAGCTTGTGGCCATTCACAAAAAAAAAAAAAAAAAAAAAAAAAAAGAAAAGAAAATCCAAGGCCTTTGAGACAGAAAATAGTGCTTACTTCCCTTCAACACCAGATTAATTTATTACTTGAGTCACATTCCTCAAGTTTTCTATGCCCTTAACCTCTCTGGACCACAACATGGTTTTGTAATGTACACTCTTATCTGAAAATGTTAATGTGCCCTTTAATAAATCCTTATTAGTACCCACTCATGCCCAGAATTATGCAGACACCGATAGGTAGTCAGGGTCACCCTCGCAGAGCCCTCACTCCAGGATAACCTCATGTGTGGTGGCCTGCGACTTGTCATATGGCCCAGGTTGGCCTCAAACTCCAGACCTTCCTTCTTCAGTCTTCAGAGTACTGGGTGTACAGATGTGCATCACCACATCTAGCCAGTGGGCCATTTGTAAGCTTAAAAATAACTATAAACCAAATCGTGAGTGAATTCTCTTCTAAAAATTTACCCAGATAATAGTGTTTTTAAAATTAGTATACACGACTCTTTATGGCAGTCTTATTTTAACAGGGAAAAAAAAACCCTCAGAACTGGAAATAACTAAATAATCAACAGTAGGAAACTGACAAAATGCCAGGAAATTATAGAATACTGTGTATAAATACAGAGAATTTTGAGGAAAGTAGTGAAATTCTTATAAAATAAAACATAGTTAAGTGGAGTCAGGCCTGGTAGTACCCAGCTGTACTCCCAGAATTTGGGAGATGGAGGCCCACTTCAGTTACACAGCAAGGAAAGGCCAGCATGGACTACATGAGACCTTGTCTGGAGGAAATTTAAAATAAGGAAAAAGGAACTAAGTCATACTTCATTCATAGGCATAGTTGCTCACACTTAGAATCCTACTACTTAGGAGGCTAGGACAGAGTTGCTGAGAGTTCCAGGCCAACATGGGTTACATAATTCTAGGTTGATATAGGCTACAGAATGAGATTCAGTCTAAACTAAATAAGTAAAAGAACACAACAAAAGATCTGTATGTGATGTAGGTGAAAAACAGAATAGGTAAGCCTGGGGGCTAAGAAAAAAACAGGCAGAATAAGCGCTTGGGCTACTTATTCTGCTAAAGTCCTTGTTCAGCACCCTCAGGTTTTATCACTAAGGTTCGGGGTAATAAGGGGTCTGTGTGTAACATGACTCCCGCACGTCTCCCTTGGGATATCCATTCCACTGCAGAGCTGCTCACTCCTGCTCTATTCCCATTATTTCCTTCCTAAATGGGAACGTAAAGAAATGAAGATGCCAAGTGTCCTCCTGCTACCCTCTGCAAGATGGCTCATGAGCCACAGCTCAAATCAGTGTGAAAGTCACCCCATGGGACCCTGTTTTTGCAGTATGAGCTCTTCATGTGTAGGTGTGGGTATGTGCACGTGTGTGCATGTGAGAGAGAGAGAGAGAGAGAGAGAGAGAGAGAGAGAGAATGAATATGAATGAATGTGGGAGGGGTACATGCATACTCCTTTAAAACCGTATTCTTAAGTAGTGAGGTCTGGACAATTCAATGCATGACTATTGTATGCCATCACTTCTCTCTTCAATACCCATCAATCAATTAAGAAATAGAGTAGTCAGGGCTGGAGAGATGGCTCAGCGGTTAAGAGCACTGGCTGCTCTGAGGACCAGGGCTTGATTCCCGGCACCCACATGACAGCTAACAACTGTCAGTAATTCCAGTTTCAGCAGAATCTGACACCTTCTTCTGACCTCCAGGGGCATTACATAACAGAGGTGCACTAACATACATGTAGGCTGAACACTCACACACATAAAAATAAAATTATTTTTTAATTTAAAAAGAGAGTCAAAACCACCAAATTATAAACTATTTTGTTTTAAAAGTAAATCACCGACAGCAAATAGGCAGATATAGCTGCAGTTTCATGGAATGGCAATATCATTAAGAATAACTGTTTCTCAAATACCAATGAAATCAGGGCTGGAGACATAGCTCAGCACTGGCTGCTCTTGCAGAGAACCCAGCATTGTGTTCCCAGCACCCACATGGCAGCTAACAACTGGGAATCCAACCCCATCCTCTGACCTCCATGGGCATTGTACAACACAGGTGCACTTATATACATGCAGGCAATACACTCGTACACGTAGAAGTAAAAAATATGCTGGCTGAGAGCTGGGCATGGTGGTTCATGCCTTTAGCCCCAGCACTGTGGAGGCACAGGCAGGTGGATCTCAGAGAGATCAGAGACCAGCCTGGTCCACAGTCAGTTCCAGGCCAGATGTGGCTACAGAGTGACCTGTCTCAAAAAGACAACAACAACAATAACAACAACAAGTGCTGGTTGAAATCAGGTGCAAAACTAGATATAGGAATTGGGGTACAGTGGTGGGGAGAATTAGGCAGGAGACCTGTAAGTTCAAGGTCAGCCTGAGCCAGCTAACTAGCATGACCCTGTCTCAACAACAACAAACAGATTACAGTAGTTACATCTAAGACTAAATGTGACATCTGATGTATTGTTTACAATTCCTGTATCTCTTTCCACACAGAAACTACAGCACACAAATTACTCAGTAATTTTAAACTTATTTTAAAAACTGATGAAAACTAAAGCTCCAATCCTCAGAAAGACACAAATGCAAATACACATTAAAATTTTACCCACATTCTCAAGGACTCTCTAAATTAGATGGGCCTTGTAGTCACTGCCTGTGCTGGATCGCTTCCGTTGCCAACCTAACACACTGGGAAGAGGGAGCCACAGCTGCCTCTCTCGGATTGGCCTGTGGGTATGTCTGTGAGACATTTTCTTGATTGTTGAATGATGTGGGAAGGTCCAGCCCACTGTAGTTTATGCTACCCCTGGGCAGGTAGTCCTGGGTTATATAAGAAAGTAGGCATAGTAGGGTTTGAAGGCATATGCCTTTAATCCCAGCACTCAGGAGGCACAGACAGGTGGATCTCAGTGAGACTGAGGTCAGCCTGGTCTACAGAGTGAGTTCCAGGCAGCTGGGGCTCACAGAGACCTTAAAAACAAAAAAACCCAACTACAACAAAAATACAGGCCAAGCCTAGGCCAGAAGGAGGAAGCCAGTAAGCAGCACTCCTCCATGGTCAGTGCTTCAGCTCCTGCCTCCAGGTTCCTGCCCTGGCTTTCCTCAATGATCAACTGTGATCAAGACTTTTTCTAAAAATCCTGACTCTAAGAATAACACATAAAATACTGCCTTAACCTCTTAAAATAAATGAAAAAATTTAAATATTCCAAGCAATTTCTAGAATAGGCAAATCAGTAAAGATAATATAATTTACAAACATACATCTATGCATCTATACAATTTGGAGAGACACACAAGCGTTCTTCGAACCGTGGGATACCACATCCCATGAAGATCTGCTGGAGAAATCGTGGTCTGTGGTCTAGGATTGAGGGATTCTGTTGAACCTAAAACCCAAATGGAAAGGGTGTCTGTCATACAATAATTCATGTGGCAACTATAAACTACTTTTCCTCATTGGCTATCAACAGCTGGAAGGCATCAATTTTCCCCACTTCACCTTTAATCAAGAATGCCCTAAGAAATCTACAGCAATGACAGGTAAGGATTAAGACAGTAACTAAGAAGAACTGGAGTATACACACATTCCAGCCCCATATATATGCTCAATTCAAGATACTGTTCTCAAATTGTGATCAATAATCTTTATGAGATAACTAAACATAGAAAAATTTCCATTATATTAAGGAATACAACTAGATTCTATAAGGCAGATCCGTATCTCATCATCTAAAATTAAGTAGGAGAATGAGAAGAAAACAGTTTTTAACCCCAGCACTGGGATCTGAACAGAGGGCCTTGCACATGCTGAACAAGTATTCCACCACTGAGATACAGCCCTACCTTAAGTCCCCCTTTTTTAACTTTTTAAATTTTGAGACAGGGTCTTTCAAAGTTGTCCAGGCTGACTTTCAACTCACTTGTAGTCTAGGCAGGCCTTCAACTGTGATCTTCCTGTCTCTACCTCTCAAGTAGCTAGATTATAAGCCTGAACCACCAGGCCTGGCTAAATCAAGGCAATTTTTTTTTGTCTTTTTAAAAAATTATCGTTAATTTTTAAATTTTTTTATGTGTGTGAGTGTATTACCTGCATGTATGTAAGTACACCCATGTTGTGCAATATCTTGGAGTTCAAAAGAGGGCATCAGGCCCTGGCACTGGAGTAACAGTTGTTGGCCACCATGTAGGTACTGGGAACTGAACCTAGATCTTCTGTAAGAGTAGCCAGTGCTCTTAACTACTGAATCATCTCTCCAACTCCTTTTTTTGTCTTTTTGAGACAGGGTCTCCCTGTAGCGTCAGCTGGCCTGGAACTTGCTGGCCTCTATCTCATAGGATGCCTCTGCGTCCTCCCAAGTGCTGGGATTAAAGGCCTGCACTACCATGCCCAGCTAAGCTAGTCAATCTCAAACAGGAACATGAACCAAAAGTGGCCTGCCTGTCAGCTTGCCTTCTATGTGGAGTGTATCATTTATAGGTCTTGTTGATGTATTAATTCCCAAATGATGAGAACTGGCCTCCCCACCACTGGACAGATGAGAAAAGGTTGTCTTTGATCGGAGAGGAAGAACAAGTCAAGGAATGTGGTTGAACAAAGGGACACCTCTTAAAGTAAATCACAGTCACTTCAGTGTCCAGGGAGACTTAAAACAAGTCACAAAAGTGGAACTTGTACAAATCTCTGGGACAAGAGATGATACTCATATATGAACTATTAGAGGACATTTTAAGAAACTTTACTAAATGTTTTGTACAATACTAATTTATGATTATATATGGTATAGTTAGGTATTATGGAATAAACTGTCCTTATTCTAGAGAGATGCTCAACCACTAAACGTATCAACAATTTACTTAAAATACTTCACTGCCTAGTGTGGTGGTAAACATCTTTAATACCAGTACTTCAGGCTGAGTGAGATTTGCCAGGTGCTCAAGACCTTAGCATGGGTAAAATAGTAAAGACCCCAGCAAAAGAAGTGTGTGTGTGAGAACATTATGATAAAATGCTAAGTCTTGAATTTGAGTGTTCATTTTATCTTTCTTTCTACTTTTCTGCACACTTGATCTTTTTCAATAATAAAAAATAAGAGTATATCTATGATGAACTGGTAATGTTACAAAATAAACATTATTTCTTTTTTTAAAAAAAACCTAGATCTACAAGTGCTTAAAAGATCTGGAGGTCATATAGCATAGATTTAAGGGAGAGAAATTAGAGGGATGTTGAAGTTTAACATGTTCACTTTAAAAAACAAAAGAAACAGAGGAAAAAATTTTTTTCACTTCACAGTTTGGTAAGCATCTTTTCTTCAAAAGCATGTAATGCTTGTATAGTCTTCAATCTATGCTTCAAACCAAAAGCTACTTTAAAGTTTCTTAAAGAAAAAAGAAGGGACTGGGGACAGTAGAGTGTTTGCCTAGCACAGACAAAGCCCTGGACAATGCATAAGCTGTGGTGGGGCATGCCTGTGATACCACACTCAGGAGGTAGAGGCAAGAGAATCGGAGATTCAAGGACAGCCTGGTCTACATGAAACACTGTCTCAAAAATAAAAACCACCACAAAAACAAATTATATCAAAAAATATTTAGGAAGTAGACTATAATTTTGTTGAGATTTTATTATCTGTTAAGACCCTTCCTTCCAAACAAAAAACCAAACAAGTACTCCCAAATAAAAGCCTTTGAATACTCTGGCGCCAGAAGCTGCTTGTTTGCTCATCTTTCACTACCCTCTTTCACTTACCAGGGGGAAGCCTTCTTCCCCAGGAAGCCATCAAAAGCAAGTGTCTCCTGGTCACCTCTTCCAAAGAGCAGAGCCACCTGGGCAGGGCCAGGCAACTCTTACGGTACTTTTGCAGGTCGTCCCCTGTCACTCTCCTCCCCTCCCTTCTCCACATAAAGAAGAAAGTCTCTTCGAGGGACTGATTAATGTTCTCCTAACAAAAAGGGCCCTCCAGCACTCCTTCTACTCCATCTACATCCAGTGGTGTCTACAGGACACCAATCTACTCCACCAACTCCACATCAAAACCTTCCTCTGGGAAGTTCTCATTCTCTCACTTTCCAAACTCTTGGGAGCTGGGAAAAAATTATTATACGCTGGTTTTTGGCTCCTCTTGCTAAGTGACTCAAGAGTTTTGCTTCCTGATTCAAATTCTACTACCATTCTGAAAATACCAATCACTACACTAATGGCGTGAGTCATGATATTGACCTTCTTAACTCCAAGATTTTTATTTCTCACACACTTTCCCTCAGGGACAAATTTTCTTATTTCAAATCACTTTATTGGAATTACATTCTGACTCTTCTACAGATGGCCTTCCTCCAATTATTCCACCTGTAGCCCTAACTCTGATGATTTCATTATTCTCACCTGTTTACCAGAAGAACACTCTCCTCCCCTGCCCACAATCACACCTCTCACTCACTTGCCTGCTCTTCCTCAGTCAGCTCAGTTCAATCTCTGCTCTTATTAACTCCTTAACCTTGGCACTGTCAACACCTCTCCCCAGGACTAAGGCTACAATGGCTGGACTCTATGCTGGGGGGGATAACCCTAACCCTCATAAGCTCAGAGCATCAACTTAATCTTTATCTCTATACCAGCCCTCCTACTTACAACAAGAGCAAAGCTTTCCAACAGAATTATAACATGTCACAAATATTTATTACACACTAAAATGCCACCCTAAAAAGGTAAAAAGAAACAAGTGGAATTCTGTTTAATATATTTCAAATACTGTAAAATGTAACATAAAAATTACTAATAGGGCAATTTCCGCTCTTTAACACTAAGTCTTTGGGGTCTGGAGTGTATTTAATACACTTCTGGCACACGGTGAAGCGCTGTCAGATTTGAGGACTATCCACATTCCACAGCTCAACAGCAGACGACTGCAGTCTGGACAGCACCACTCTAGATTCCTACAACACAGACTCAGCGGTTTGCACAGACCTGACTTGGTCTTCCCCACCTAGGACTCACTTCTAGTGTGTCATCACATTCTGCTGAGTCAAACTTCTAAACACCCCTCATTTCTACACTTCTCTCCATCCTTCATCAACATCTCAGCTCAAACCAGCTACATATTTCAAATGGAAAAAAGGCAATAGCTCCCTAACTAATTTTCTGTTAGCACTACTTCACTGTAATGTGAGACATGGGTTAAACAACAGGTTTGGCAAGGCAGGGATGTACACTGGTCTTTCCAATAACTGTCCATGAGATCTGCTAGACCCAGGGTACACTAGGACATAACATAGGGTTGGGGTTGGGGATGGGGATGGGGGATGGAGGAGGAGGAAGAGGAGGAAACTTCAAGCTCCTGTGGGTCTCCCCTCTTATAAAGAGGCAAAAATGATAAAATAGCTTTGTCACATAGCTGCTTAGCAGTCTGAATTTGAGGTTCCAGCTTTTTATAGAGCTGACTCTGAATAGCCAAGCTATAAACTTGGGGCTCTTGAGAATAGCTCTTTAAAGTCTAAGTTTAACAAAAGGCATTACAGTAGCCACATGCCTAATCAGTCCTATGAGGAACTGAGCTTTGGTGTCACTCTGACAGTTGTAGGGAAAGGATACCTGACTTTCCAACTAGATAGTTACCAAGATCACTCATGAATGATTCTTGAATAATTTTGTTCCTTAGGAAGAAGTCCAAGCTATTTCGAAATATACATTTTGCCCCAGTCTCAGTCATTTGCAAATTTACAAAATGCAAATCTGATGGGGCAATGACCCTGACACACTGTACTAGTTTAAGTTCAAAGGCCATAAAACGATCTCATAACTTATACAATGTAGCTTACCTTACCTGCTTCCTTGTCTATATACAACCTCTGCCCAAACACACCAAGCCACTAGACTTCCCCAAAGCAGACATGGTCTTCCATTTGGGCATGTTTTCTTGCCTGTTATTCTGCCCAACTTAAATAGCTCAGCCTCTCCTGATTTTCTCACACTCCTCCCACCACCCCCAGAACTGAGGACCAAACCCAGGGCTTTCCTTGTACTTGCTAGCAACCACTCTACTACTGAGCTAATCCCCAACCACCATGCTCTTTTTATAAAGACATTCCAGCTTCCACACCTCACACCTCACACTAACCCTACCTCCTATACATGGCACAGGCCCTTCCTATCCCCGTGGTCTAAGAACACCCAGGATATTTCACCAGCATTTGGGATTTATCAACCCTCCCCGGCCACCACCAACAAAAGTAAGAACTCCTGAAAAGCACAAGCTGTTTTTCATGTCAGAGATAGAAGTCCTCAATAAGGTTAATTAACTGAATGAATAAATGCTGGAAAATAAGACAGCATAACATACCAGATTTTGTTAAACTGTTAGACTCTGCTTCTTCTAACCGAACATCTGAAAACGAAGCTTCAGAAGGTACCTTCTTTTGCTCATCTTTTAAACTTTGTGCAATTTGCTACACAGAGAAATAAGAAAAAACATTAAAGTGTAGTCTTCAGCAGCATTTGGCAAAATGAACCAGCTGAAAAGGAAAAAAATGTTTCAAGAACTCCCATAAAATCGAAGTATCATCTGTAAGTACCTACTAATTACAAAAGAAGTAAACTTTTACAGTCAGCAACTCAACCATTAATGAAAGAACCTGACATCATATTCATGCATCAGCTATTTAGTATTCTTACCAAGATAATTTCTTAAATTAACCCTAATCTAATCTAAGTAAGAAGAATCAGACAAGTCCCTAATGTGATATATTTCACAATAAAGTTGGCCTGATCTCAAGACACTCAATACTATAAAAATAAAACACAAAGTGCAATAGAGTCTTAATTTCATTTTTAATTTTTATTTTATGTAGAGAGAGAGAATGTGGTGTGTGTGTGTGTGTGTGTGTGTGTGTGTGTGTGTCACACAAATGGAGGTCAAAAAACAACTTTCAGAGGTCAGTTCTTTCCTGCCACTGGGGTTCCAGGGATCAAACTTAAGTCACCAGGTTGCATGGCAAGCACTTTTACCCACTGAGACATCTTGGTGGCCCAGGAGTCAAGATTAAAGAAGAGTCAGAAAGACAGCACTTCTTGCTCTTCCAGGGGACCCAAATTCCATTCCCAGAACTCACATCAGGCAGCCTACAACCACCTGTAACTCCAGTGCCAAGAAATCCCCATATTTTCCTCTGACCAGTTGTCGGACCTGCACACACATGGCATGTACCCACACAGATGCAAACCCATACATATAAATAAAAATTAAAATCTCTGAAAGAGATTAAAGAGACATAAAAAAGCCAAATGCAACATATTCAATCCCACTTTTAAAATTTTTGTTGCCATCAGAAAAAAATATTTGAAAGACAGATGGGGAAATTTTAACATAGATTGTGTGTAAAACAATGCTGAATTAATATTAATTTCCTTAGGTATAAAAATGATATTGTAGTTTATAGACAAAGTTTTTATTCATAAAGAAACTAAAGTGCTTAAGAGTTAAGTATCAAGAGTCTTCAACTTACTTACAAATGATTAAACAAGAAAATATAAACACAAAAAGATAAAAGCAAATGAATGAAACACAACTCGTGAATCTGAAAAATTGGGTATCTGAATCTAGAACGTTAGGAACTATACTGATTTTATATTATTATTTATGTATAAATTAGATATATTGATTTATATTATTATGATAAACATAAAAATGTCCTCTTTCATTGTTACACAAGGAAGCATTTACAGACTGAAACAATGTTTAAAATTTGTCCTAAAATAATTAATGGGAGGTGGGGGGAAGGAAATTTAAGTAAACAAGACTGGCCATGCTGAGGCTGGCATAATGGACAGAGGGCTCACTGCAGTATTATCCATACTTTTGCTTTTATTTGCAATTTTAATTTTATTTGCAAGTTTTAATTTGCAATTTTTTACTTAAAAAACTGTAGCTTCTAATAATACTGTTTAAACAATAATATCCTAGGCAGTCATTAAACTCTGTCCAAAGATCAAAGAATATGAAGGTATAATATAATAACAGTACTGAAGTACTATAATAAACCAAAGCCTTCAAGTCATAAATCAGATGTTGGTACAATATAATTTTGAGGAGATGGTCTCCCAGGTTTCATGCCATTCAGAAAGAAAAAAAAAATTCTGAGAGCATTCATTCAACTTAAAATTTAAAAATGCATATATCAGCTGGGCATGGTGGCACATGCCTTTAATTCCAGCACCTGGGAGGCAGAGGCAGGTGGATCTCTGTGAGATTGAGGCCAGCCAGTCTCCATATTAAGTTCCAGATCAGCTGGGGTTACAGGGAAGACCCTGTCTCAAAAAACAAAAAAAACAAAACAAAAAAAAAGGGCATGTATCCCGGAAAGGAGAAGAATAGAATAGAATGTTTTACCAAACATAAATTCAACTTAACAAATTGTTTGTGTTTAAATTTTTTTTTTAAGTTTCATTTCCTATGATTTTTAAGGCAAGTCTATCCTGACTTTCTAGTTCAAGTAGTAATTTTAAAAGAAATATTTAATTTTATCTAAAACAAAACATTTTAAAACTGTAGGGTATGGAGAGCAGGAAGGAGATTAAAAAAAAGAGACACTACCTCCATCATGACTAGTTTATCAGGATACGCCAGGTCTCCGGGAGCTGGTTTGTAGCCCGTGATGTCTGTCTGAATATAGATGTGGGTTCGGTATACGAGCCTCTCTTGTACATCTTCCAACATCTGCTTTACTCCAGCTGCAAATGCCCCCAGTTGTTCAGCTAATAAAAAAGATGCAATCAATATTTATTTAGATGTAGAAATGTACTTTCTTTTAACTAGGCAAAGATCTTCTAAACTGTTCAGAAGCAGTATCGGCATGAACCTCTTCTATTTCAGAGACTGTGGCTGAATTCTATTCCAGCATGGTTCAATGACCTTAGAAAAGTTTAACAGATGTCCTTCAATATCCTCAGGTTTAAAATAAGGGGAAAAAACTGGTATATGAAGGTATAATAACAGTACTGAAGTACTATAATAAACCAAAGCCTTCAAGTCATAAATCAGATGTTGGTACAATATAATTTTGAGGAGACGGTCTCCCAGGTTTCATGCCATTCAGAAAGAAAAAAAAAAAATTCTGAGAACATTCATTCAACTTAAAATTTAAAAATGCATATATCAGCTGGGCATTTATATAATGGGACTTCTGACCCTTCTTCCTGGGACTCTGAAAAATTATTTCTATTATTAATATGAATAATGAATCCGAGTTTTAAGGCACATTGTACTGTTTGATTCATACAGCTTCAGACCAATACTAAAATATAGCTAAAGCAGCTTACTAAATTGGGCTGTTATCACCTCCCATTTTACAAATAAACTGAATCTCACAGATATTAACTTATTAACATTTTTCACAAAGAAAAAAGTGAAAAGTAGGGTGAAATATAAGTTTATGTAGAACTTCTTCATTTCTAAGATATCACTGAGTAGGAGACATGAGTAGTATCTTTCAAGGGATAGGGGATTGGAGACACTACACAATACAGACAACATTCTTATTACTTAAAATTTTACTAAATTCAGAAGCACTGACAGGCAAGGGACTACACATCTTAAACTAAATGCAAAAAGAATAACTTGGGAAGAGTAACAACCCCGTGGTGTCTATTAATGAAAGCAGTTAAGGCAATAAATTGTACCAGTCAAATGATTACTTGAAGAGTAATTCTTTTAAGGTACCTGAGTACATCCTTAAAGAAACTATGTTTTCCATGACAATCAAATCAAATATGGAATAACTGATCAGACAGATTCGGCAGTTACTCAGAGAAATGCTGTTCTTTACTTGCAACTTCGAAAATAATGAATCCTTACTATTTGAGTACTAAATTAGTTCCTGATTTTAAATCAAAAGAATGTAATACAGTCACCTTTATGTATTCTAGTTCCACTGTACTAGAATATACTGTTAGAAATGTCTAACAAAAACCAATGGTAAGTTTTCTCTGGATCCCAGATGTCATAATGAAAAGTATTTTACTACTAAGTTTGCCAAATTTTTAAATTCTTATCTTAATTTGTACCATTAGTTACAGGTTAAGGTGCAGCTTGACTCAAAAGGGAATAAGGAATCAAACCAAGCTTCCAAACAGTAGCCTTTAGCCTTTAGGTGACACCTGTGGTTAATCCCAGCACTCAGGAGACAGAGGCAGGCAGATCTCTGTGAGATTGAGGCCAGCCTGGTCTACATACCGAGTTCTAGGCCATCTGGGTCTACAGGGTGATCCTGTCTCAAAAAAAAAAAATCATCTTTTATTTTTAAATTTCTTAAATTCAAAAGTTTTAAGTATTGGTGGTGAGGCAAAAGAGAAATCTGTTATTTCACCAATTCACTGAAGCACAGATATAATTAATACCTTTAAAATGACCATTTCTACACATTTACCATTGTTCTGTACGTGGTCCTCAAGCACTTCATTTTTAAGGATCCCACAAAGTTCTGATAAAGTCTCTAAGTGAATAACATGA
Source organism: Eospalax fontanierii (assembly GCA_035773235.1). Taxonomy (NCBI): domain Eukaryota; kingdom Metazoa; phylum Chordata; class Mammalia; order Rodentia; family Spalacidae; genus Eospalax; species Eospalax fontanierii. The sequence goes on from CM069524.1 coordinate 83,608,563, forward strand.
ATGATCAGTGGTCTGAACACATCATACAATGACACGCATAGTTTCTCCAAAAGTTCACTAAAATGGAAGAACAAAGTATAGTTATTAGTAATCATCTCCCCAGGAATTTCTAATGCTTTAAAAGTTTCACTTATTCTAGCCAAAAAAAAAAGAACATATATACTGGAAAATGGTATCTGGGCACATTATAGAATGAGGACTGAAAATAATTCTGAAAAAATGTTTTTCCTTTAAAAATTCAGAATCAACATCTAATCTGTGACAGTTAATTCAAACTAGTTACCCCCAACCACAAGTCAACTTATTACAACTTTCATTTATTTTAGCAGTAATTTTCCTTATATTATTTCAAAAACCAAATTATTTTGGTATATTTTATATTCTACTTCACTACAGATCAAGCAGTATTTTTCCACAATAAAGACATGTTCAAACTTAATATGTATAGATTTAGATAAGCAAAAGTCAAGTACTTTGGACAAACACCAGCTACTTTCAGAAACTTTCAACATATGAAAAGAGAAAGGCTGAGTAGTCCTCAGACTGTCGGCCGTACTCCTCTCCATGAAGCACTGCATCAAAAGCGCTCCCCAGCCCAGCCCAGAAAGTACGTCTGCTCTCTTCACTACAAGACTCATTATCTTAGAATCTATATGATTCACAACAGCCAAAATGAAGAAATCAAGTACCTAACAAAGGATCTGGAAGATACTTTGGGAAAAAAAAAAAAAAAAAAAGATTATCAACTAACATCTGTATTTTTAAGCACTGTTCATCAGTCAGAATCAAGAGTATTTCAAAACTAGAAGGAATTACGGTACTTAGTGGCAATCAAGGGAACTAGAGCCCAGGATTTAGCTCTCTGTACCGAATTCCTGCTTTTATTCCCTAAATTTCCAAAATTTTACTACAAAAAATAATAAAACACATCTGCCTTTCAACTATAGACTTAAAATAATCACAATCAACAACGTTCTGTTCATATTAACAAAAAAGTGAAACATTGCAGCTAATTACAGAATATTTATACTATCCATTATTGTCAATAGCAAATTAAATCTTATCCACAAGAGCTAGACTTCACATATCACGTACTCTAATTTTGACGTCGGCTTTGTGAAAAATTCATGGTAAAGTTGGTGTTCATCCTGGCACACATGGACCATAAAGGCACAGCCACTTCGAACCTGCAATAAACAAACACATATCACCTGCAGTCAAGGACACGCAACATTTCCAGCGTTTATGAAATAAAGCCTACATTTTGCTGGCAAAGAGATTTAAATATATATTCATAAAACAACTTACTGAAAAACAAATGCCTGGGTCTCAATGGATTATTGCAAATAGGATCCAGTTTTTAATTTTTTATTCATGTTTTATTTTTCTAAACTTTTTTAAATGAACATTATTTTTCTAGGGGAATATTTTAAAACAAATCCTTTATGTGTTTTTCTAAAGTATGAATTAAAATTACACTAAACAAAAAAGCATTTCTGCATCAAAACCTAAGCTAAGGTCTGGGCACAGCAGCACACACATATATCCCAGCATTCAGGACGCTGAGGCAGGAGGATCAGAAGTTGAAGACCAATCTAGGTTACATTAATGAGAGCCTATCTTAACAACTTTTTAAAAACTACATTTTCAACACAAATCTACTAACTCTGAAACTTCATCTTTCAAAGAAGAATCTTATATATGAATCTTCATATCTTAAAAAAAGAGACAGAGAATATTTTGCAAAGTTGAATAAAGCTAATTACCAAAATAGATCTGACATCAACTGGAATGTTGATATGGGAACCAAAACCAAATAAACTTGCTAAGTCAGGTATGACTTATTTGCTCCCCAAAATAAGTTGTGATTTTCAAAAATAAGCTTAGCAGCAACTGCTCAGAAAATAAAGAGACATAACCAAATTTAGAAAAAAGTACAAAGTAAGTATGAAAAAAACTCAGAGGAAGGTTTACCATCAAACCAAAACAGGGAGGGAGGAACTTACCAAGGCACAGTGATCTCTGTTGTTTTGGCTGGTCAGCTCCGTGACAGTACAGGCAATACTTGGGCCCAGAAGATGCTCCCGCTGATCAAGGTAGCACTGGTGGATATCATTTAGCAGTTGCTGGTACCTGGTGGAAGGCAAACTGGGAATTACTGTGTCTCCTCTCCTATGTAGATCCTAGATTTTACACACACACACACAGACACACACAGGCAACACATGAAAGCAGAAGGGGGACTAGTAGGGAGTAGAGAGAAAGAGGAGGGCCTAGGTAGTAAATACAGCCAAAAGTACATGGCATATTTGAATGAAAGTGAGTGTCTTCATGAAAACCATTACAATGTACAAAGAGTATATAATAATTTTTTAAAACTAGAAAAAAATAGTAAGGCTAGGCTATACAATTTTTTATTTCAAATGTCTACATTAAATCTAATCTTAAATTCTAGGGTGCCAAGCTTCTAGAGCCATAATGGTCACCTCTCTTTTGTCCACATTAAACACCTAGGAATACAGACATAAAACAAAACCATAATGAAGTGATGCTGTAGCTTTGTCTTTAAGGAAGGATTTCTCTGCAAGAGTAGAGACCTCATGTCTACCTAAATGAAAGAAAGCCCTATACTGCCACCACTGAAAGCTTGCTAAGCCAAGCCTGAGACCTTGTTCTACAAAGCAGATCATGTGACATGAGCAGATGGGGATGACTGCTCAGAAGCTATCAGGGACACAGCCAGATCTGGAAGGGAGCTACACAGAAAAGAACCTGGAAATCAAAGTGCTTCTGAATACTCACTCGGGTATTTTTTCAGATCGCTGTTCAATTTGTTCAATAAGAGTCTGCAGAGTAAAGAAAGATACATTAGCTCCACCCATTTTAATTGTGCTTTTCATTTCTTTCTGGCTATATTAGTACCACTATTTTTTTCTTCTGGTTTTTTTTTTTTTTTGGTCCTTTTGAGATAGGGTCTCCCTGCAGCCCCAGCTGGCCTAGAACTCACTACGTAGACCAGCTGGCCTCGATCTCACAGAGATCCACCTGCCTCTGCCTCCCAAGTGCTGGGATTAAAGACACTATGGCCAGCACTGAATATATTTTCTTTTCAAACAGAACTGAAATTACGCTATATATTCAGCTTAATAATCTAATCATTAAATAACTTTCAGAAATAGATGAAAATACACAGAAAGTCTTAATATATGACATAGTAACCTGGCAAACATTCAAATGAATTACTATAGCAGCATTTAAAACATTGTATAAAATTGGGAATATAAACCAAAAAGATCACAGAGAGGTCCAGGCCAGCCTGGGCTAATCAGTGAGTTTGAGGCCAACCTGAACTATGTGTTTGGCAATACAATATCTCAAAATAGCAACAAAAATTAAATAAATAAATATAACATTATATGAAATAGTTGTATATTATCCTGTGGGTAGATGCACTCAAAATCAACTATTCTATTATTTGGCATTTAAGTTGTTTCCAAAAAAAAAAAATCACAGCCACTAGTTCAGTCTGGAGTGAAACTAGGAGTTCTGTGCCATCACAGCGCTTTCAGCCAGAGTAAGGTGGTATAACGAGTACTTCTCGCATGTGTACTCCAACACACTGAGTTGAGTCAAAAGGGAGATGTACTTTATAGGTTTCCTGAGTTGTTCTATTAAAATATTTTAAGAAGGGGCTAGAGAGATGGTCCAGAGGTTAAGAGTACTGGCTGCTCTTACAGAAGACCTGGGTTCCATCTCCAGCACTCACATGGCAGCTAACAACCAACCATCCATAACTCCAGTTCCATGGAATCTGATGCCCTCTTTTGGCCTCCTTGGGCATTGCATGACATGGGTGCACTTACAAGCATACAGGCAAAACACTCATACATATAAGATAAAAATAAAATTTTTTAAAATTTATTTTAAGTGGCTGGAGAGATGGCTTAGTGGTTAAGAACACTGACAGCTCTTCCAGAGGACCTGGGTTCGGTTCCCAGTACCCACATGGTAGCCAATAACTGTCTGTAACTCCAGTTCCAGGGGAATCTGACACCCTCTTCTGACCTCCTCAGGCACCAAACAACACGGATACACTTACATACATGCAAGCAATACACTCAAGACACATAAAAGTTATAAATAAAATATTTAAAAATTTATTTCAAAAAAAGAATCTATTTCCATCCTCATCAGTATCACTCACCAAATCCTCAAAAACACTATGATACCATGATTTGACAATTTCTGAGATAAAAACAAATACTAAATGTTAACTTACATGCATTGTCCACATTTTCTGTGTTATCTAGTCACTTTATAACAGATAAACATCTTTCTTATATTCATTTCTATCTCTGCTTTTCCTATTTAAAATTGAGAAAATTTAATTTTTATGTTCTTAATCTATGTAATTTTTTTAAGTAATTTTTATAGGTTGTACTTTGGGGGTCCATTTACTATTTTAATATTTGTTACTTCACTTAGAAAGGAACAAGAGGATGTCCAAAGAGCTGGCTGGAAAAATTCATAGTAATATCCAATTTATATCAAGACTTACTCTGACTTTAGGGGCAGCAGCTCGAAATTTCACATAAAATAACGTGAAGGCATTGTCTGCATTAGGTACTGATGAAGGGTCCTGAGGGAACACGGGGAAGACAGAGAAGAAAGGTATTTAGCAACCACTCACTCAGAAAAGGAACCCTAACCATTTCATGCCTACTGCTTGGCTTCCATACGAACCAAAAGCTTAAAGAAGAAAAATCTCAAGAGTAGTTATACATTATTAAGCTTCAACTGAGAAATAATCAATGGTGCTATCACCTCTCTTCCTTAATATTTCAAATTTATCCTATATTATTTGAATTTGGGCAGTAACCATCTAAATTCAGATTTATACTATTAATTCATTGAGTACAGGACATTAATCAAATTTTTTCAAGTTTTCTGAGATTCAGTACATGTCCTTGAAAAAGTAAGATTTAACTTTTTTAAGCTTTCTTTTTCCCCTGCATTAACAGAGACTAAACTGGGGCACTGAACATTCTAGGCAGTTGCTCTACCACTAAGCACTAAGCAACATGCTCAACCTATCTTTGGTTTGGTTTTATTTGCTTTGAGACGGGGTCTCATTAAGTTACCCAGATTATCTTGAACTCACTATGTAGCCCAGGCTGGCCTTGAACTACTTATCTCTTGCCTCAGTTTCCCAAGTAGCTGAGATAATATTTCCAGCTAAAATGTGAGCTTAAAAAATAAAATATAGGAGCTGGAGAGATAGCTCAGCCAAGGCCCTGAGTTCAATCCCTACCACTGAGGCAGGGAAGGAAATTTAATTATCCATCACTGAATCAATTTTAGTATTTTGGAATATTTCATCTTGCAAGCAAAGTATGTTTTAAATGACAAATAGCTTATATTTCATTTTATTATTTATCCAATGGTACTGGGTTCTTCTCATGCTATCAAACATTATTTGAAAATAAGACTAATAGACACTTACAATAGGATCATAGCTCTCTATTTAAAAAAAAACTACAGGATATATTCTTATTTAATACAGGTTTTAAAAAATTTATTTTGGGGGGTGTCTTTTTGAGTCAGGGCCTGGAATTCACTGTGCAGACCAGGTTGCCCTCAAACTCACAGAGATCCACCTGTCTCTGCCTCCCCAATGCACCACCACACCCAGCTAAAGGTAAAAATTTTTAATTACACACTATTAATTTCAGACAAAGACTGTAGAAAGTTAATGACTCAAAAATAAAAAAAACAGTCATTGGAATCAATTAACTCACTCTTTTCATTAACTGATTTGTGAGGGTCTGTAGTGTATTCACAGTATATGTCTTCATGAGGTGCAAAGCTTTAGAAAGGCATTGTTTAAACTTCAGTAAGTAAACAGGATAATCTTTAAAATTGGGCTGTAAGACAAAGATTTACAAAGAAGAAATAAATATCAATAATAACCAAGCTTTCAATAAAAACCAAGATATCCTTTATATAAAGCAATATATGAAGTCCAGAAAAAAGGTTATGTAGATCATATGACAGTCAAATCCCCTGTGCCCACCACAAAGCAAGGTCTCAGTAACATTTTTCAGTTACAAGCAAAATATAATTTCATGCCCCACTAACTTGTGACTAGCATATAAGACCCTATTAGAAACAGAAAAAGAGTTAGCAAAAATAAATACAGCGATAGGGCTAGAGAGATGATTCAGCAGTTAAAAGCATCAGCTGCTCTTGCAGAGGGCCCAGGTCCACTTCTTATCACACACATGTTGGCTAACAACTGTCCATAACTCCAGTTCTAGGGGATCTGATGCCCTCTTCTGATCTCTGTGGGCATTGTACACATGTGGTACACTTACATACAGGCAAAACACTCATATACATGAAATAAAAATAAATTTTCAATTTAAAAAATTAATTAAAATAAATAAGTACAGCAATAAATCCTTGAGATCAAGAGAGGGAGTAAATCAAAAGGCTATCCCTTTATGTATTTCCCCCCAGGGAACAATGTTTCCAAAAAACTACCTTACACATCCATAGAAAAACAACTTAAAAACAGCTCATCCTCTTAGGTGGGATAAATCTGAATAAGCCAGGATCTTTTTCACTCCAAGAGACCCTCAGACCTTTTCATACCACTAATAATAGCAACCAAAAGTTTATGAGCTTTTCTTTAATATGTTACAAATATATGCAATCATCCCTCAGAATTCAGACAGCACTGGTTCCAGGACCCCTAAGGATTACAAAATCCATGGATACTAAAATACCTTAAATAAAATGGCATAGTATTTGCATATAACCTATTCATATTCTTTCCATATCTTTAAATCATCACCAGGTTACGAAGACCTACTATAATGTAAACACTGTACAAATAGTTGTTAATACTGTACTGCTTAGGGAATAACGACATAAAAGTCTGTACATGTTCAGAAAAAAGGCTGTTTTTTTTCCCATTCAGAAAAAGTAATTTTATAGACTAAGTGATATAATAAGAATGTAAGCTATTTTAAAAACATAAAAATATTACTTACATGAGATGAAATATATGTTATACAATCATCCAACTTGGCCAGCATAGGTATAAATCCTTCACTATTCACAGATAATGTAGGAGAATTTAATTTCTTCAAGAAGAGGTGGGGAGAAAAATCAATTAACAAAAAAATTATAAAAATATGAGTTTAATATTATTAACTACAATTAAGGCAATTCCTTCTAAATAAAATACTATACTAACATCTTTTAACAATATATTTTAAAAATCACTAAAATAAAATTAAAATATCCTCAAATGTAGCCCATCTGTGACAATAAAGAGGAAAAAAGTAGAAAATATTGATTCAGTTTACCCCTAATAAGCATCAGTGTAGCTCTGTATGAATTTGTGAATATTTTTACTATGCTACTGTGTAATGTCAGTTTGAATTAATACATCACATTCCTAGATTCTCTACTTTCTAGTACTTTCTAGTACGATACCGTTTTTTCTACTTTTGAACACTGGAATGCTCTTATGGTTAAAGGATTACGTAGTAGTCACACTACTTAGCAATTACATTATGAAAGTCAACTGCTAAGCTGGGAGTGTGGCTCAGTAGTAGAGCACCTGCCAAGCATCCATGAGTTCCTTGGTTCAATTTCCAGCAGAGAAAAAATAAATCAAATATTCCATGTCTAATATACAAGCAGTTAGCCAATGACCTAATTCCCACTGTATCCATGGTTAACTGGCTGCCAGCTTTTCTATTATGCCTGTAATATTAAACTATAATTAATTATTTTAATAATCTTAATAGCATGATTTATAAAAAATTATGATTGTTTTACAAGTCAGAAATATATATAAATACAGTTTCACAGCACCCATTTTTGGACTTTTACTTGAAATAGACACATTTTATGAGGATTACATGCTTCTTCAAACTAAACAGGAGAATTAGCATTTAAATGTTTAGGTAGTATTACAGTCATTTAAGTCAGTAAGACTTAAAATGAGTGTTTCTTGTTATAATTTTTTGAGCTTACAGAAAAGATTCTACAGGAAGTAACCAACAAACAGCTTCAAACAATAATATCATAATTTAATGTAGAAATCTGAACTGATAATGGTAAATTCATTGATTATAAATAAGAACAATATCAGTCAGCAAACTATTAAGTTAAAATACCACTCCAGCCAATTTATCTATTTCTTAGATTACACCAAAAAAGGGGAATACAAAATAAAATTAATATTACCAACTTCACAAAAAGTGAAAAAATACTTACTGTGTTAATAGTTTCCAATTCATTAAAATAAGAAAGTTTTTGTTGAATGTTTTCAGCCAGATCAACAAGTTCTGACTTGCATTTTTTAAAAGAAAAGAAATCAATTATTAAAAGAACATAACAACATAAGAGTCAACACTCTAGTGTGAAAATTACTTTCAGAGACTTGTATTAGATATTTAGGTTTAAATCAGATATAAGACTTCAGAATAAAGCTCAAGTCCTACTGTAGCCATGAACAAAAAGAAGCAATAACTACTAAATATCAAATGATCTTTTATAAATAAGTGCTTGCCTTTAAAAAAAAATACAGAGAAAATTCTGTGATATAGTAACTTCAGTGCTCTATCTCTAATTGACAAGTTAAAGTACAACCTCAGATCAGTTTTATTTATTTTTGTAAACCCACTATTAATACAATCACTCTGCTTGTCTGAAGAATATCAATAATAGTGGACAGAGCAGAAGAGTATGACCCTCCACTCTGAAACTACCCAACAGATCAAACGAGAAAAGCTACCTCTGCACATGTTCACTTTATAAAATTAGGCTGTCCTTAAAGCACTCTACATGCTTAGCACAAAGTCTCACACAGAGCATCCTTCAACATCTACTTGAAGAAATTAAGGAAATAAAATGAAGTGGTAGTCATTTATTTAAAACTAAAATATGAAACATAATTGCTGACCCTCTCTCCTCTTCCTGACTCCCAATTACCTGTTCTTTTAGGAGCTGTTCACAGGCTTCATGTAGAGTTCCTGTCTTATTGGATACAAAAAGATACTGTTTCTGCAATGATTCCAGATGCTGAAGAGCATTGTTTACATCATTCAATATAGCATCACACTGCTCCTGAAACCCAGACAAGTAATCCCTCATCTGTCTAGAAAACAGAACCAAGAGGGGATTGGCAATAATATTTTCCCCCAGTAAGCATAGTCAATAAACAACATAGTCACATCTTTTCTAAAATTCTTAAATTTCAGGAGGAAAAATGACCTATGCCCCCCAAATATAAATATAAAAAAAGCTGGTTCATAAACTGTTTTAATACTTAAGAAAGCCAGTCACTGATACTATAAGTAATAAAAGGAATTAATCTTAAAAGCACAACCTGGCTTTCTGCAGGGAAGGCAATAAATCACTGGGGTCAACAGTCAAAGACAGCGATACTGAGATGTCCCAGGGTGGCAAGTAAGGTCACTCCTTCAAATACCCACCACCTTGAGAGATGGTGTGATGTAAAAAGAATTTTGAATTTGAGACTAGAAAACACTGGTCCAAACTTCAGTTCTACCTATGTCCAAATGACACTATAGTTACTTATGTTTCTAGGCCTCAGTTTGCCTACCTGTAAAATAGACCTAGTAATGCCTTTCCTTGCAGAGCTACTGTGGATATTAAGTGGAAGACATACTGCTGAGCAATAATGGTTATCAATAAATGTTAAATGAACATGAATGCAGAGCCCAGACCTAAAACCAGATAGAATCCGTATACAGTGCCATTTTTCCCATACTGATTATCAGTCAGTACATACTAGTTACACTCAACTCAGGGTGGCTATCTGTAAAATCTTTCTGGATGCTTCTCCTTAAATATCTTATGGAGTTCCTGTACAACTTCTACTTGATTCAAGTCCTTTGGAGTTCTTTTTTTAAAAACCACACAATTTCTAATACTGATTAAAATAACCCAAATCCTTTTTCGGACTACTCTTAAGGAAAATGTGGCTGTTCAAGAGTTTTCTTTGCAACTTAACTTGTTTAAAGACACAGACTATGAAACACTTGAAAGGACTATGATCTAAAAATTAGAATAGCCAAGAATATATGACCCACACATACCTATATTTTGTTCCTTCATCCTGATCCATCTGAGTTTGTAGTTCTGCAAACCATGAGAAAAACTGGAAAATAAAGAATATCATACTGTAACCAAACTACAAAAGATAAAATGAAAAGTGACTACACTGCTGACCATGGTGGTGTACATCCTTGATCCCAGCATTTAGGAGTCAGAAGCAGGCAGCTCTCTGCGAGATCAAGTTCAGATTGGTGTACAGAGAGTTCCAGATCAGCTGGGGCTACAGGGAGACCCTATCTCAAGAAACCAAAAAAGAAAAGTGACTACATACTACACTACAAGTTAAAAGGGTAGACACTATCTAAATCTCAATGCTTTGTTTAGGGATGTCATTAGTAATTAGCTTTAAACTTTAAAATATATAGTACCTATATGCCAGGAAAAATAAAGGATATAAAAAAGTGGTCATTTCTTAAGTCAAGTAAGGAACAGTATTAAAAACAGACATAAAAAGTTTCAATGACAGGCAGATCTCTGTGAGATCAAGGCCAGCCTGGTCTGCATAGTAAGTACCAGACAAACTGGGGCGAGGGAGACCCTGTCCAAAAAATATATATATATATACATATATATATATATAAATTTTTCTTTTTAAGAAGCTACTGTCTGTCAGGCATGATGGTGCACGCCTTTAATCCCAGCACTTCAGAGGGAAAAGCAGGTGAGAAGTCAGATTACTATGAGATCGAGCCCAGCCTGGGATGGTCTACATAGCAAATTCCAGGCAAGCTGGAGCTACATAATGAGACCCTGTCTCAAAAACTCAAATAAAAAAAAGAATGGTGAGAATATAAACTTGAAACTCACACTCATAGAGTTAAGAATATGGGCTTTGGCACCTTCTAAACTTCAGACTGAACCTGGACTTACATCAATATTATAGAAACTATACATTATTCTAAAAAACTGGAATGGCAGTACATGCCTATAGTATTAGCACTTAGGAAGTTGAAGCAAGAGGATCACAAGTTCAATCCAGCCTGGCCAACACACTCAAGATTCTGTCTAAAAAAGAAAGTTAAAAAAGAGGGAAAAAAGTAAAAAACATGTAAGAGAGCTGACTTACAGGAGAGACATCTGGGGATGATCAACATGTTGTGGGGGCACGCCTTTAGTCCCACTACTACAGGGGCAGAGGTTGGCCAATCTCTTCATTCAAGGCCAGCTTGGTCTACCTTGCAAGTTCCAGGCCAGCTGTGGCTACAGGAAGACCCTGTCTCAAAAAGATCCCCCTCCCAAAAAAAGGCTTTATATCTTAGCCAGGTATAGTATTGTGTTACACACCTGTAATCCCAGCACTTGAGACCTGAGACTTGAGAAGTGGAGGTAGGAAGATAAAATCCAAAGCCAATTAGAGCTCCATGGTAAGGCTAGCCTACACTACAGGAAACCATCTCCAAAGAAAATAAGGTTTATATCGTGATAGCAGAAGTAGTTACACCAGTATACATACTTGCCAAAACTCAATGCTAAAATGACACACTTTAAATGAGTACATTTCATCATATCTAAATTATAAAGTAATATATTAGAAGTTTTAAAATTTTAAAAGAGATATGCAACTGTGAATTTAATGCAGTTTTTTTTTCAGCACAAGAAGGATCTATTTAGGGGGAGAAAAGGGTCAGCAAGAGGGAGAAGGGAGAAAGCGCAGTGAGGGGCAGGGTGGGAACAAAGCACTATGATCTTATTTGCCATAAATGAAATCCATTATTTTGTAGGTTAGCCTAAAAAATAAGATAAAATAATGCAGAAGGAAAAAAATTATTATGTTTCAAACAGTCCAATCAAGTACACAAAAATAGTTCAAGATTATTTTCTATCTTTCTCAAGTGGCTTGTCATGTACCCTGGCTATCATTTATGAAGCATTTATTGTGTGCTTGCTATGCACAATATGTGTTATTTAATTCTCATAAAAATCGTAGGAGGTAGGTATATAATCTTCCTGTTTTCACAGACTAAGAAACTAAAGACTCAAAAAGGTAATTTGGCTAAGCTCACAAAGATGGTAAGTGATGGAGCTGACTTTCAGATTAGTTGGGCCTAACTTAAGAATCAGAGTGTTCACTGCCTCTCTCAATTTACAATGCATGCAATTCAGTCTGCTTTACCTTTCCCGTGGAAATGCCTCAGTTTTAACTCTTTTTTATCTTCGTTTTTGTTTTAGAGACAAAGTCTCACTATGTAGCCCAAGCTGTCCTTGAACTTACTATAGTCTCAAACTGGAGATCCTCCTGCCTCAGCTAGTTCTAACTCTCCCATTTAAGTACTAGCCAGGCCCAACCCTGCTTAGCTTCTGAGATCAGATGAGGTCAGGAGCATTCAGAGTAGTATAACCATAGACATCTCTACCTCTTAACAGGTCAGAATGAATAGGGAAGCATCCATAGAAACTATTACACATTTAGATTTGCAATTAGCAGTAAGGAAATACCAAGAGTGAATGTACATGCTGAATTACTATAAAATAATCACAAATTTTCATATAAAGAGAACATTTAGGATTTTAAAAGGGAATTACTTAGCAACAAATAAAGAGGGGCATACGTATGCGTATCTGTATGTATATTTTGTGTGTTGTGAAGACAGGTTAATACATATACATTGAGAGAAGTCAAAAGTGCACAAAATATTAAAATTTTAAGAAATATAACAACCTATCAACATCTATATCGGAATGTCTTTTCTGTTGTGTTGTTCTATTGTGTTTTGAGACAGTCTTCCTGTAGCCACAGGTGGCCTAGAACTCACTATGTAAAGCAGGCTGGCCTCAATCTCACAGAGATCTGCTTGCCTCTGCCTCCCAAGTGCTGAGATTAAAGGTGTGTGCCACCATATCTGGCTCTGGAAAGTCATATTTTTATCCATATTTGCAATATAATTGGGCAATGGAGTAATTTAAAATAATAACCAAAGCTAACACAGAATCAAGACTGTTTTAGAAAGACTTGGTGCTCCTCAGTGTCCTTCAGGGTATCTTAATCTTTTGACATTATGATACAATGTTGTTATGGGCAAATGTGTTCACAGCTATTCTAGGACACATGTGGCCCATGCTACAAGTTAGACATGTTTGAATTAGACCCTCTTTTATTAGCCTGTATTGAGACATCTAGAATATTCCAATGTCCCTAGAAAAGATACTGCCATTTACCTGCTGAGCGGTCTCAATTCTTTCTTCTTCCATTCCCAAGGAAGAGAACCCCTTCAAGAGAATGTCTTCTGTAGATTCAGGCACTATAGAAGTCAGTTCAATGGGCAGCGACTGGGATGATAAGCTGCATAAGTCTTCAATTGGGAGCTTGAAAAAGAGAGAAATAAGATATTTAACTTGAAAATTCTCCTAACTCAACTGGATTTCCATTTTTGTTGTTTTTCAAAGTAAAAGGAATATTTCCACAAAATCCTCTGAGACTATTAAATGCCATATTAATACTATCATTTTTCACTCGGTCCTCTCCTTGCTAACCACTCTGAAGATGCAAACAGGAGAGCAGTGTCCCCACAGGAGTAAGGTATGATTGCTCAATCAACTTTCTAATAGTGAGGGTGATTCTAAATAAGACTACACACATTTCCTCACTTGAACTCTGTGAACTACTACCAGACAAAGGGTAACTGTGCTGTTGAAAGTTACTTGCTCTCTTCAAGATCTAATGCAAAAACCTGATCAATCAACAGAATTAACAAATCCACTCAAACACTAATCAACAAACTTTGCCTCCTCCTACCATTTCCATCCACCAGCACACCTAACCTACACTGACATATATTCCTGACATATTTTTTAATTTAGCAACAGAAAATAAAATAGGAAAAATCTCAGAGTTTCCAGTCAGCTTCCAAAGAGCCCCCAGAAAAGGTCTTATTTTGACATCAGGGCAGTACTTTCTCATTCTCTACTACAAAAGATACTTAAGTCCAGGTATTAACTTACCTGAAGAACTATACCAGACACACTGTTTTTAGACCTAAAAGAAATAGGAAGCAGAAGGCAAAAGAAGCAAAAGGGCTTACTGTTGAGGTTCAATTCCAGTTTCCCATCCTTAGCTTATGGCATTGAAGGTCCCTAACATAAGTAAGGCCTTAGGAAATTGCTTTCTATTTTTCTAAATATAGGTCTTACCTCTAAAGACAGTGTTTTCTCTTCAAGCTCAAATAAGCTAGATGTAAAAATACTCCACTATTAGCTTAGAAACAGGATTCTTTAATATAGGGTTTTTGGGGGTTTTTTTTGCATATGGGTTCAAATGGGGCTATACTTACAGTATAATACATACACTACAGTGCAGCCTGGTTTAAATCGTGGTCTTGCTTACTTACAAGTTATGTGAGATTGGGGAAATCACATAATGTTTCTAAATATATAGATACCAGATCTATATCAAGGCTACTCTGAGGAGAAAAGTAGCAAGCACTGGCTTCTTGAAAGGAGTGCTAGCAAACTACGGTCAGTGATCAAGAAGCCCCTTGTCTGCTTTCTTCCTACAAATGAGGCAGACTCAAGAGCCAAGGGGGTCCTAGATTTATATGAATATATCTTATTAGGGCATCACAATTTATGTAATCTTCCTGGAAAGGAACATAAGCCCTGTAGATAAAAGAGCTCAGGCCCAGCAAGAATTAAGTGTCCTGAACTCAGTGAAATCCATCTTGAGTCTAAAGTATCACCAGTGTCTCTGAAGAGAGTTGAGGGATGCACTAGTTATGGGTATAACAATAAGTCTTTAAGAGTTGGTTTAAGGGGCTGAAGAGGTAGCTTGGGGGTTAAGAGCATTTCAGCAGAGTTCAATTCCCAGCACCCTTACGGAGCTGTCACCTCTTCCAGACTTTAAGTGCACAACACACAAACCAGTAAACATAGCAATAATCAAAACACTTGTACAATTAAAAATAAATGAATCATTAAAAACGAGAGTTGATTTAATATTACGTCTACTTAGCAGAGTAATAGTAGGTTCTCCCCTATGGCCTGTGACGCTGTACAGGTTAACCAGACTCTGGTGGAACACACAGAAGGGCAACTGGGAACACAAATCTGACCAATAGGCCTTAAAAAAAAAAGTACATACATATATACATATATATGAAATTAGGTGGTACATACATACATACATACATACATATATACATACATACATACATACATACATACATATGAAATTAGGCAGGGTGGTAGTAACGGAGGTGCAGACAGGGGAGGGAGTCGAAACACGATCAAAATATATTGTAGGAAAGTCATTAAAAAGTTAAAGTTAAAAAGGAAAAGGAAAAAATTAAAATTTAAAAAAGAAAAGTGTCACCAACAGCTGTACGTTGCTTCTAGGGGTTCTGGAAGACAGAGAGTGCTGCACCAACAGAAGTAGCATCTGCAACGGCCATGTGGAAATACTCAGTTACTGACAAGGAACTGTCACCTTGGGGAGGGGATGGAATCCACAGGAGACAACCTGTGGATAGAGCACTTGGTGTAAGACCTGCCACATAGCTTCTGACATTAGCTATAGTATTTTGTATTATTCCTGTTACCAACAGAAATAGTAATAGTCTTTGTTATTCCTATTTATTAGTGGCAACAGAATAAATGTATTGATCTGAGCCTAATCTAGGCTGCTTCTTGGAAAGAAAATAATAACCAAGCTGTCTTCACAATATTGTGTTAGTGGTAAAATTTAGTTCTGTTAACAACAGATCACAGTGAAATTTAGCACTGTTAGGTAAGTTCTACAGGGGAAGAAGAGACTCAGATCTGAAAACATACCAGTAAATATTTGCATGGGGGCTACACTGAGATGAAGAAAGCTGAAAAGATGAAAAAGTATGTTGTTTGCACCATAGCAAGCAAAAGTCAAATAGTCTACAAAAGCATTTAGTATTCTTTTTAAATTTTTATTACATTTATTTAGTATTTGTATGTGTACTCATACATGACACAGTGCATGTGTGGAGATCAGAATTTCAGGGACTCGATTCTCTCCTTACATCATGTGAGTCCTAGATATTGAATTCAGGTCATCAGACTTGGCAGCAATCACCTTTACCCACTGAGCCATCTTGATAGTGAGCACCGTAGTACTTTAAAATCCACCAGAGCTCAGGTTGCAGAATAACCGTGAAAATTAAAAGGGGGAAAGAAATAGTCATTTCCAGGAAAAGTCAGGCTACAAATATTGACTCCATACATGGAAAATCAGAGGGGACAAAAGATAACATGTACCATACAAGTGAGTAAAAAGAATTTTCTAAAAAACTTTTTTCCCTACTGACTGCTAAGTAGAAGCATCTAGAAGCCGATGGCTTAATGGGAGTTCACACTATTCATATGGCCCTCCACTAAGCAGTCCTGAGAGAGAACAGAATACGGACTTAGGAGGGGAATAGTTGCTACTACATGGGAAAGCAGAGCACCAAACCCCACCTAGACCTTTCCCCACTGTGGAACAAAAGCCTTCGGCCACTGTGGAGAGGCGTGGACAGCTTAGGGCGCAGTATCCAAAATCTCTGCTTACTCTGGACAACAGACAAGAAAGCATCTAAGGCCAAAAACATATGCAGTCTCCTGAAGCGAGGGGGAAGACAGAACCAATGACAATGCACTACCTCCAAGGCCCAGGGACAAAGAGACTGCCTAAAACTGAGGCTGGACCCAGACAACAGAAAACCCCCAACTACCACTACCAGACCGTAAGACACCAGCAGTGAGGGGAACTAAAGCAGAAAGAAACATTGCTGGAGACAGGCACAAGTATCAGAGAGTGGAGGATGAACCTGCAACAGCCAGTTACCCAGGCAACGGGTTACTATTGTAGTTTGGATATAAAATGTTTCCCCTAGTGTCCTGTGTTTGTATACTTGGTTCCTAGTGGGAGATGGTGTTCTGGGAGGATGTGAAACCTCTGGGAGGTGGGGCCTTCCTAGAGGATGTGGATCTCTAAGGGATCGGATGCTTTCTCTTTTACAGTGCAGCCTGGATCTGTTCTTGATTCTTGGTCCTCTAGATATGAGCAAGCAGCTGCTTCATGTTCCCACACTTTAAAATTATACGGATTTGCAAAATGTCTAGTTTGGATGGAAAATATTTCTCATAGGCTCGTGTATCTGAACACTTGATCCCTAGCTGCCAGCATGGCTTTCCTAAGTTGGAGAACCTTTGGGAGGTGGGGCCTAGCTGAAGGAAGTAGATACTGGAGATGGCCTTGAGTTTACAGTCTAGTCCCACTTCCTGTTTTAGATCTGCTTCCTGGTCCTCTGTGATGTCAGCAAGCAGCTGCCACATGCACCTGCCACCACAGTGCCACCCAGCACCAAGCCTTCCCCTTGATGAGGGACTGTATTTCTCAAATAAACCTCTCCTCCCTTAAGCTTGTCAAATATTTGGTCCTGTAATGAGAAAAACCTCGAATATAATTATGCATGAGAAATCTGAAGCAAATTAAACCAAATTAACCAAAGTAACAATGAAATCCAAAACTATCTCAGTTCCTGACTGGACTGAATCTCCTATACAGATAACCCAATGAAACTTGGCCATAACAGACAGCCTTTGCTGTCCTAAAAACAATATCCAGTATTTAATTTAAAGGTACAAAGCAACCAACAGATCAAATTCAGATGTTCAAGATACTGGAACTAACAGAAAAGAATTAAGATAACCATTTTAGAGGTTCTAGTATAAATATATAGTTAAGAGGCATGAACAGATAATGTGTAAAATGGAAAGAGCAGAAATAAAAATCATGCTAGCATGGATGAAGAACTGAAACAGACTTCTTATTCCTATGCTCAACAAGCCAAAGAAAGAGTATGTGAACCTGAAATTAAATTAATTTTTAAAAAAATCATCCCCGCCAGGTATGGTGGCACACACCTTTAATCCCCAGCATTCAGGGGGCAGAGGCAGGTGGACCTTCGTGAGTTCAAAGCCAGCCTGGTCTACATATCAAGTTCCAGGTCTGCTGGGGCTACCAGGAGACCCTGTCCCAAAAAGACCAAAAAATTTTTTTAATTTAAAAATGTTTAAAAAGTCATCCCAAATGAAACACAAATAGAAAACAGATTCCAAGAACTATGCAGTAGTACTGAATGATCTGATGGTTGTGGAACTAATTCTGAAAGAGGGGTGAAGGAGAAAAAATATTTGAAAAGGTAAGAGTTGAGAATTTTCCAAAAACAATGAAAAAACATTAAGCTATAGTTCTAAGAAGCTAAGAGAATCCTAAACAAAATATACACACAGAAACAGAGATCTCTAGACACAATAGCTAAATAAAACTAAAATAAAAATCACTTCTTGTTTTTTTTTTTTTTTTTTTTTTTTTTGAGTCAGGGTTTCATTCTGTAGCCCAGATTAGCCTAGAATTCGTGGCAATCATCAGGTCTTAGTTTCTCAAATGCTGGAATTACAGGCATGAGCCCCCATACCTGAAAATCAACATATTAAACAGACATTAACAAACAGATAACAGTAGACTTCTCATCAAAAATTATGCAAAACAAACGACAAGGAATGACAGCTTTTAAGTATCAAAAGGAGACAGATGGGTATAGTGGTGCACACCTTTAATTCTAGCACTCCAGAGGCAGAGGCAGGTGAACTTCTGTAAGATCAAGGCCAGCCTGGTCTACATAGTGAGCTCCAGGTCAGCTGGGGCTACAGGGAGAGCTCAAAAAGACAAAAGACAAAAAAAAAAAAAGATGTCGATTCAACCCAGAATTCTACACCTAGTGAAAATATCTCTTTTTAAGTGAAGGAGAAAAGAGAACAGGTTAAACAAAAGACATACAAAAAGGAAAAAGAAGAAAGAGAGGCATGCTACTGTGAGGTTCTTCACTATACACTGGAATACAACTAATTAAGTAGGACAATCACTAAAAGCCTAGACACACAGAGGACCTAGCCAACTTCAATCCTCCAGCACCACCTGGACTCATATCCATCTTTAATTCAGTCTCTTTTGAGAAAAATCATTCTAAATCTATCTTAAAAGGGAATACAAAGCAATGTTAAAATTAAAATCCTGGTAATGATTCCAAATACTACAATTCTGGAAAATGCTACCATTGAGGGAAACTGCAGCAAATATGAAGGAGAATCTCTTTATATTGTTCATTATAACTGCATGTGAATCTACAATTGTTCTGATTTCTTCAAACATAAAAGTGGCATAGGAGGCTGGAGAGATGGTCAGTAGTTAAGAGCACTGGCTACCCTTGCAGAAGACCAAGATTTGATTCCCAGTGCCCACATGGTGGCTAACAACATAACTCCAGTTCCAGAGAATCCAACATCTTCTTCTGGCCTCCTACATGACATGGGTGCACTTATATACATGCAGGCAATACGCTCATACACAAAAAATAAAAATAAATAGGGTTGAAGAGATGGCTCAGCAATTAAGAGCACTGGTTACTTTTGCAGAGGACTCAGGTTTGGTTCCCAGCATTCACATGGAAGCTAACAACTATCCTTAACTCCAGTTCCAAGGGATCCAACATGGACATTGCAAGCACAGTGGTGCACTTATATACATGCAAGCAAAATGCTCATATACATAAAATAAAAATTTTTAATTAAATAAATAATAAAAATAAAAACTTTAAATGATATAGGGGCTGTAGAGAGCACTCAGTGGTTAAGAGCACTTGCTGCTCTTGCAAGAGACTCAGGTCCAGTTCCCAGCACCCGTATGGTAGCTCACAACCATCAGAAACTCCAGTTCCAGGGGATCTGACACCCTCTATTGGCATCCATGGGCACTGCACACACATAGTGCACTTACATGCAGGCAAAACACTCATACACATAAAATAAAAATAAATCTCTTTTTTTAAAAAAGTGCATACATCCACACAGATGCACAAAATAAATATTTTTTTAAGTGACATAACTATATTCTCCAATCAGAGTTCAAAAAGAATGTATGCCACTCGACTCTGGCACTATTCTTCCAACGCTGGAATTGTTTGTAACATAGAGCAGTTCTTTTCAATTTGAATTTGATTTTTAAGAATATATTTGTATAGGCAGTAGATTCTCATAGCATAAAATTCAAAAGATATTTAGCGAAAATTCTCCTTTCCCCTGGACCCATTCTGTAGTTACTAGTTTCCCCCTTAAAGACAGGATACTGGTTTCTTACATAGCTTTCCTTTTAACAGTAACATGAAATATAGCCTTTTTCATTGAATATACAATATTTTCAATTATCTCTTCAATAAAGTGTAAGGAAAACATGGGATTTACTCTGTAAATTCATAACTCTATCATTAAATATAATGGGCTCATTATTTGCAAAGTCCAAGAGTACAGAATATTTAAGCGAAAAAAAATTCTCAATTCCTAAGGAATTTGAGGGTGGAATAAAGAACTTTAAAAGTAGAAGGAAACCAGATAATCTCCAGTATTTTCAAACTTCTTTTATAAGCATTATTCAAAATAGACATAAGTATTAAAAATACAAATCAGCAGCATTTGAAATGGGAAGTACATTCTTTCCCACTCCCACTTTAACCACTTTCTGAACCTGGGCAGGGGAGGGGAGAGTGAGATAGAGTCTCCCTTTGTGGCCCAGGTTGGCTTCAAACTTGTGATCCTCCTACCTCAATCTCCTGATCCTGGGATTGTTAAGAATGTACCACCATGCCCAGCTCATTTTCAGTGTGCTGGATAGTTACTTCAGTGCTCCAAAAACCCTGATTTCAGTCATATATTTGAACTCATCAATTTTAGGTCCTTGTCTATTGACTCCTTTCTATGCAAGATGAAATTAATACTTACATTTTCTTCTACATTTACTTTCAAATTCTGCCAGCCATACCACTTCTATGTTAGACTGTGAAAAGTCATAAGTATTTATATTTTGGTAAGTCTTCACATTATTTTTTTGATGTGCCATACATTTATTTTTGTGGATCCAAGGGTGTCATAGACAAGAGCTCAGTCTGTTAAGCCAAAAAATGTTTATCTTCTAATTTACAAGATAAAACTCTAGATACTTGAGAAGTTTCTCTGAATAGTCCAGAGATACACTACAATCTGGTTGGAAGTAAATATGATCATCTGAATTTATCAAAGAGCATTCAAACTCATTAGTTCAAGTACAAATACTAATTTTTAATCATAAGAACTTTAAATACAGTGTTGGAGAGATGGCTAGGCAGTTAAGACCAAGTACTCCTTTTGCAAAAGACTGGATTTGGCTTCCAGCACCCACATAGTGGCTCAAAACCACCTGAAACTCCAGCTCCAAAGGACCTGACATCCTTTCTTCTGGCCTCTGTGGACACTGCATTCACATGCACAAACACACACAGACATACAGACAAAGACACACACACATATATACACATAATTAAAAATAAAAATAAAAACAGAGCTTTAAATACCAGAAGCAGGGAAGGCTACCTGTTCCCTTACTCTGGTTAATAAGAGGCCATTTTCTCTCAAACGAAGTAGGAATAAAGCTACAATGCAACCCCTTTAAAGAAATATTTTAAAGAGCAGAACTTGCTTTTTAATGGCATAAGAGAAAAATGATTCCTTTGGGTACTTTTTGCCACACTACCTTCCTTTCACAAAATATCTGGAATACAGTAACAAGTCAAAAGTGGGTGGGTGGCATCCCCAGCCTGCTGGTTCCGGCTTCTGCGGAGGAGGAAACGCAGTCAGTGTCTCCGTTTACTCACTGCTCTGGCTTCCAAAGAGACAGACAAATACTACCAGTCAGGCAGCAGTGCAGACCTTCCTGGCAGTGCTGCAAGCTGCCCTGCAGCTTATGCAAAGGGGACATGAACATACTAAACAGTAAGAAACTATCCAATACTACCTCACCAGCTTAGCAGATCCAGAAAAAGACCAACATACCTTTTTCTCCCAAGCCTTATTTCTTGCAAAATTCTGCACTGGAGAAAAAGACTTTTATAATCAATCTGATCAGATCATTCTGTAATTGAAAGCTTACAACACTTCTTTTCTTTAGAGAAAATCACTGAAGACATACAGATGGAATCTCAGAACCTTCCTCAAGACACCAAAACAATTTTTCTTCTCTTTGGTCTAAATTACATCTATTTTTACCATTATAACTAATTAAAACTCAGGATTCTGATCTATTCTTTTAAGCATTAAAGAAATGAAAGAAATCACATGAATAATGTAACATTAGCAAGAAGCTTGCCATGTGCAGTTTACATACATGATTGCCTTTCATTTTCACAACTCCCCATGAGACAAGGCCCTATTTAATAAAGAAAACAGAGACAGACAAAAATTAATTACCATGTATGAGGTGACACACCTACAAGAAAACAACAGGAAAGGTACGACAACAGGAAAATTCAGATAAATTATTTTAGCATTTTAACAAGAACTACTTAGTTCAGCAATAAAAAGGAAAAGGCCCGAACTGCCATAAGAAAAGTTCTCTGACAAAAAAAAAGCCAGTCCACAGCAAACTTCTGTATCTAATGAAAATGTGTGAGTGTGCGTGTATGTGAGTGTGCGTAAACTTTTTGAAAAGGAAAACAAAGATGCAACTTTCCAAGATAAGGAATTTTTTTTAATAAGTGAGAATACTACTTTCTAAAGAAGTTAACAGCTTTATGATGTTTACTGAGAGTTCACTGACTCCTAGACAGTCTTTTAATCTGCCCAGTTCCAGTAATTCAGGAAATAATTTCATGAAAACATGAACCTCTCCAGAAGTCTTTGGAAATACACTGGTTGGAAAAAAATGAACACTGAGGTATGCTTTTTTTTTTTTAACACCAATGTTAAAGGAATGGTCAGAGTGAGAAATGAATCCTGAAGTCATTCCGTCACACATAAACTCTGATGAAGGGAAACGAGGGCTGAAGAGCTGTGAGAGCATCCTGCTCAAAGACCCCAGAGCTGGCTGTAAACAGGCTCTGTCCTAATGCTGAGGCCGAATGTGCTGAAAGACCCTTCCTGGATACTTGGGACTCACTAGGCACATCCTCTACCCATGACCTTGTACAATTTCTCTCCAGCAGGCTTCCTGTTTTCCATTATCAATTCTGTCATTTTCTTTAACGGCCTCCACTTCAAAGGCATACCTCATCTATTCTGCTTACACCCTGCTATTCAATTTTCTTTATATAATGATGGATTGCTGTCTGCTAAATTTTTTCATTATATGCCCATGATCACTGTAATTATGTCAGCTCCCAAAAGCTGAGAATTTCACCTTTCCTATCTATCTTTCTATCTCTAATTCCCACCTAATACAGGCATATGATATATAAAAGACTATATGCAACTAATGGTAGGTATCACTGCATAGATATGGAAGAAAGGCATAAAAATATAAGATAACATTTACTTCACATACCCTCCATGCTCAGTAAGAATAAAAACTTAATTTATAACCCATGGCACTAAAAATAAATTTTTTACAGCATATGTCTCACTCCCCTAGTACTGTGAAGTCTAAGCATCCTGCTTCAGTTAATAGGCCAAACCAATTATAAACAGACTGAGAAATATATATAAACCAAACAATTTCTGAGCTGAGGATGTAAGCATGACAGGACTCTGGGTTGAATCCCCAGCAACACACACACACACACACACACACACACAAAGAACACACATGCATGTGCACACACACACACATACACTCCTATAATCCCAGACATAAAAACATAACCAGGCCAAAGAAATTTTCCCTTGCTTCCTGGTTTTCTTAGACATACTTCCTGCACAACATCCTAGACTCACGAAGAATAGCTGGTTTTATGGAAGAACATTCAAATCATATCTCTAAGGTGTGAGGGCAAAGGTGAAACCTCTAAACTCAATCTGCATTTGCCCATTACTCCAAATTCTCTAAAAAATAATGCTTCCAACATCACAAGTAGCCACCACTTCTAATAAAATAACCCCAAATCTAGTCTTCAAAACTAGAAAAGAAAATCTGTCAAACATCTAATAAGTCAATATACTTTTTACCATCATAACTAATTAAAATGAATCACTCAAAGGGCAATATGCACACTGTCACAATGGGAATCAGAGTAAGAAAATGTTAACACTGGAACTCAAAAGTAGCATTACTTAATAACGTACTAATTCAACTTACAGAAACAATCGATTTTGAGTACTTTCCTATGGGTTAAATGGGTCTGATCTCCCATAACCTACACCAAGAGTTCACAGGCGAGCATGTATGAATGAAACTGTCACTTGGAACCAGTTCTGCTCCCGTCAGTCCTCCCACAGATCAAGTAAGCCAGGGTGCTCATGAAGGCAATACACCCACTGAGAGCCCTGGTTCGGTGCCTGTCCTGCGAGGAGGTGGGGACCACCTCGGCTGACACGGGGGCACCTGCAGCAGGCCCCGGAGAGGCCTCGGGCCAGTCGCCCCACGCCGCTGGGGGCACGGCTGGCCTCCGGGGCCCGAGTCGGCAGCACTCCGGGCAGGGCCAGCGGGGTCGCCCGCCGTTGCGAGGCTGACAGCGGGGACCTGCCGCGCCCCTCCCCCCGGATCCGCCACGGTGGCCGGGAGGCGAAGACGGAACCCGGGCAGAGGTCGGAGTCCAGGATCGCTCCCGGGCCCTCGCAGCCCCTCGCCTCACCTCGGCGGGCACGGGCAGGTCCTCCACCGCCGCCTTCAGCTCTAGCACCGAGTCGGTCTGCCGGTCCGTCAGCGGCGCCATCGAGTCGGTTCTCCGATCCCAGAGGGCCAGCCTCTCGCGGGTGTCCCGTTCGGCCGCCGCCTCGGGCGGCAGCATGAGCGCCGCCTCCGCCATCCCTGCGGTGCCCAGCCCCTCAGCAGTGCCGAGCGGAGGGGACCCAGACAGACCCGGCCGGCAACTTCCGGGTGAACCGGGTTTCAAGCACCGCTGCCCCGCCGGGGAGGGCCGACTGCCCTGACCCCGGAAGCGCTTCCCCGGCGTCGGGGTGGACCCGAGGCCGCAACAGACGTGGCTTTCAGCCGGGTACAGATATTTCCGGTTGGGATGTGGCAGATGATAGTGTACGCTGGCGGAAATGGAATTGCCCCTACCGGAAGTACCTTCCTCAACATCAATAACTTTATTGTTAGGTGTTGTTCAGGTTTTTTTGACAAGTATGGGAAGTCACCCAAAGATAGGGGACTTCATGATCTGCGTTGACAACACCCGCCCCTTGGAAACCAAGAGCACAAGTTTTTCAAATGTTCCATTTCCTTCCTAAAATTTTACTAGAATTACTTTGTAGAATCCCCAAATAAATTCAAAGACCCTATCTATCAAGTATAATTAATATTATCAAAGAACTGAAAACAATCTGAATGTCCAACACTGAAGAACCGAATCAATAATTCATGATCCAGACATGTAACTGCAAAACTATTCTGCCGTTTTAAATCATGTTAAACATTTAAGCAACTAAGCAAATAATATTGGTGGATCAAACATACACAATAAAATAAATACCATTGGATCTATACTGACATAAACAAGTACTGAATGAAGAAAGAATACCTTTCTACCTTACAGAAGAATTCCTAACATAAAATGTAGAAAAATAAATGGAAAATCATCATTAGGACACAAGTAACCATCGTAGCAGGCAAGACAGAAGGATAGATATTGAAATGAGTTGGCAAAAGCTCCAGAAGAAATGGAAATTTACATAGGTCCAGATAATTTTCACAAGCTACTAAATAATAACAAGAGCCATGTCAGTCATGATGGTGCATATATGAAAGCCTAGTACTTGGAAAGCTGAGATGGAAGGATTGCCACATGTTCATGACCATGCTTCACTACACAGCAAGATCTTGTCTCAAGGTGCTGAAGAGATAGCTCAGTGGTTAAGTACCAGTTGCTCTTGCAGAGGACTTGGGTTTAGTTTCCAGCACCAACATGGTGGCACACAACTGTCAGAAACTCCAATTCCAAGGGATCCAGCCCCTTCTTCTGGCCTCCATGAGCACAGTACAAATATGGTGCACTTACATTCATGCAGGCAAAATACTCATACACATAAAATTTAAAAATTAAAAGAGAGAGAGATCTTGGCCCCAAAATAGGGGTAGGAGGAGGGACAGAGCAACTTACAGTGGCACACACCACTTTAACCATGTGATCTAACTCAACATCATCATCATGAAATTCCTGACTTGACGGATTGAGGGCATCAACCCTTCTGTGGTGTTCATACCAAACATACAAACGTCATCTGGTCATGAGAGGAGGACAAACAAATGGAGGGACATTCTACAAAACACAGGGCAATAATCTTCAAAGGTGTCAAGGTCTTGGACTGGACATGGTGGCTCATTCCTTTAATCCCAGTACTTGGGAGGCAAAGGCAGGTGGATCTCTGTTGAGATAAAGGCCAGTCTGGTCTACATAGGGAGTTCCAGGCCAGCTGGAGCTACAGGGAGACCCTGTCTCAACCCTTTATTAAAAAATAAAAATAAATTTTAAAAAACAAAAGTGTCGAGGTTTTAAAAGACAAGGAGAGACAGAAACAGTTGTATGTTGGAGACTCACACTATATGCAATGTGAGATCCTGATTGGTCCCTAAAACAGAAAAGGGAAATGCTGAAGCTACAGAATAAAATATAGAAATTCAAATAAAGTCTCCTGTTTAGGCAATGGCAGTGTTAATCTCCTGGCTTTGATTATCATAGGCAGCCAGGTAAGATGACAACATGGGGAAGCGGGATGGGAAGCACACCTGAACTCTTGGTACAACTTTTACAATTTTTCTGAACTCTACAATTATCTCAAGGGAACTGGGTATGGTAGTTCATGCTTTCAATCTTAGCATTAGGGAGGCTGAGGTAGGAGAACTGCTACAAGTTCAAGGCTAATCTGAGCTAAAGAGTGGGACCCTGTCTCCAAAAAGAAATTTCCCAAAATAAAACTTTAAAAATTTCCGATTATAGAAAACATATCTATTTGGATAAAATGACTGAGGTATAAAAAATATGAGACAGCATATGATCCTGTTGACCAAATAAAACATTCTCAAGACACTGGTGGATCTGAGATTAGTGATACTTTCTGTTTCTTTCTCTTTATTTTTTTAATTAAAAAAAAAATTTATGTGTATGAGTGTTTTGCGTGCATGTATGTAAGTGCAACCATGTCATGTAGTGACCATGGAGGCCATAAAAGGGTGTCCAGTCTCCTGGAATTGGAATTACAGAGAGTTGCCACGTGGGTGCTGGGAACTGAACCTGCATCCTCTGCAACAACAGTCAGTGCTCTTAACCGCTAAGCCAGCTCTGCAGCCCTTCTTTCTACTTTTTCCAAATGATCCTTGCACTTAAGATTAAGTATGTTAGCTTTCCATTGATGTAAATTATACCTGAGATAATCAACTTATAAAGGCAATGCCAAGTTACTCTTTCAGTTATTCAATCCAGTTTCAGAGCACTCTTCTCCATCACACAAATCCACCACTATTTCCTAAAGAAATTCATATTGTAGATACAAACAGACAGATGTGTAGCTTTATCTGTCTAAACACCTAAAACTCATTTTATCTTGTTCTGCCTGACTGATCTCTCGGTTCAATTAATTGAAATAAAATTAATCCTGTTAAATTCTGTGGAGAGTTCTTTGTCAAACATTATTCTTCAAGAGCACCCTCTCTCCCAATGTGCTTCTATTTCAGATTTCCCTGAATAGATGATTGATCCAATTTTGACTAAACCTTCTTTGTAATTCCATGAAATACCTTTACCAACTGGTGGATGGTTCACGAGGCTAAAGGAATACAATGCAGTTCATGACAGAAATAGAGAAAATTTGCCCAAGACCAGCTGGGGCATAATCAGGAGGTGTGAGGTCAGTTGAGAGGAGAGGAAGGTAAGTCTGCAGCACAATCATGCCTGGTCTCTTCCTGAACTGAGGAACTGAGGGAGCCCAGTGAGGACAGCAGGGCCGGAAAGTCCAGCAGTTAGTTTCCGGCTCCAGAGAGAAGAGGGGGCACAATGCAGCAGGCTGACAGCAAGTTTATGTGTGTTTTTATTTTATAGAACACCAAGGTAGAAATGTGTCCACTTAACACGCTGTGACAGTTACCCTTGTCAGCCTCGCTCGATGGACAGATGCCAGGGGACCGGTGAAGCACATCTTTAGGGTATCTCTGTGAGGGTATATCCAGAAACAATAATCATCAAGATTCTGAGCTAATCAACAGATTCATCCCTAAATGGATTCATAATGTGACAGCATGATTAGGAGGTCATGAATGCATGCGGGGAGCTCTCTGGAGAAAGTGAATTTCCAGAGACGGCCCTTGGGGGCTGTATCTTGTCCCTTCCCCATTCTTTTCTCTGCTTCCAGGCCACCGAGATATGAACTACTTTTCTTTGCCCTCCATGCCAGATGGTACTGAACCTTCTAAAACTGTGAGCTACAGTAAATCCTTCTTTCCTTAGGTTGTTTCTGTCAAATATTTTGGTGACAAAAGCCAGACTAAGACATATGTTGTCCAAGATACACCAAAAAGGTATGATAGCACACTGAATCCTGCTTCAGACTCTAGTACTTTTTGCTGACTTCATTTTCAACGCCAGTACCTTGAACATGCCGGTCAAGTGCTCTACCACTGAACCCATCCCAACCCCACTCCATTTTCTGTATGGAGAAATACTGTCTGGTCGACCCCTCCCACCCAAAATACAAATTTCTGATAACGGATTCACCTTGGTACTCTACAAGTCAAAAATGTTCCCTTTTCTAGGTGTTAACTGCAACTCCCTGAAGTGCAGTTTAAAATTCCTACTAAAATTCTTGCAGTGTATTTAAATAAATATTGGTAATTGTTCCCATAAAGTCATTCAAATTGACATAATAAACACACTGCATATATTCATTAAATATAAGGTACACATACGTATTTATACTGAAGTGTGTATAAAAGAGAGAGAGAGAGAGAGAGAGAGAGAGAGAGAGAGAGAGAGAGAGAGATTACCATAGGTTACAGGGAAAGAGGAAAGTCAGAGAAGTCTCATTCCCAAATGTTAAGTTCCCTGTTGAAGAAGAGAGAGCAAGAAGAGAGACAGATGATGGAAAAGTAAAACAACAAAATTAAAAGGTACCATCTAGATTATAAGATTTTATTCAGATTTCACATTTGGTCTATTATGTTTTTATTAGCACATAATAATCTTATGTAATAGATTTCACTGTGATGTTTTCATACTTTGATCATAATCACTCCACTGCCCTCTCTTGTTTAATTTTTTAAATTTCATGTGTATGACTATTTTGTCTGCATCTATGGGAGTACACCCATGCATGCAATGCCCAAAGGGCATCGGATCTCCTGCTTCTAGAAGTAAAGATGGTTGTTAGCCATCACATGGGTGCTAGGAATTGAACCTAGGTCCTCTGCAAGAGCAGCCAGTGCTCTTAACCGCTGAGTCATCCCCCCAGTCTGTTACCCTCTCATCCCCCTCTCTCTCACACTAATCTTCTCAACTTGCCCCTCTTCTCCTTTCATGTCTTTTTTTTTTAATGAACCAATGGGTTTCGTTAGGGTTGCTTATGGCAGCATGAGTGAGGGATCATTTGTGAGACCACAGGCAGGAGATTGTTTATAGGGGCACGAACACCTTTATCAGTAGCTATACCACCAAAGAAAATGTCTCTCCCTCTCCTGTCAACCATTACCTGTGTTTAAACCACCAGGGAGGAATGTGGCCTTGTGAAATCATCCTCCCTCTATAACAGTACATTGGTGGACCCAATCTTGTACAGATCTTGTACAGGTAATTATAGCTGCTGTGAGTTTAAAAGTACAATGGCCATGTCATGCTGGAAAGCCAGTGTTCCACATCCCTCCCTCCCTTCCTCTGAGTCTTACATTATCTCCATCCCCTCTTCAATATCTATATCATCCCTGAGCCTTGCATGGATATAGATATTCCATTTATGGCTAAGCATTCAATGGTCAC
Organism: Eospalax fontanierii; assembly: GCA_035773235.1. NCBI lineage: Eukaryota > Metazoa > Chordata > Mammalia > Rodentia > Spalacidae > Eospalax > Eospalax fontanierii. The sequence continues at coordinate 83,638,649 of CM069524.1, forward strand.
GTATTTTCATTACTCTGATCAATTATGAGTTTCTGCAATTACCGCAGCCCACTGCAAAAAGAAGCTTCTCTGACCAAAGCTGATAGTAATATTAATCTATAGGCATTGATTGTTTAGAAGGCAATTTGACAGATACATCATGTCCACTTGGCAAAACAACACTAGTAACTTCCCTATTAGGGCTTATAATCTCCTCAACTTTTGACCAGGTTTACAGTACCAGATGTGAATTCCTTCCCATGGATCAGACCTCAAATCTAACCAGAAAGTAATTGATTACACCCATAACAGACTTGCCACTACTGTACCAGTGAGCACATCTTACCTGACCAGGTCATGGTGTTATATGAAGGGTCCACCAATGAATAATAGTGTTGATGACAATTCTCCCCCATCAGTCTGCACAGCACCTTCTGGCACTATGAGGTCTAGCCAGCAGGAAAGAAGAGTCCAGCACAGTTATGGGTTGTTTTCTTTGTGTCCTGTAATAAGAGTACATGGTGATTTCAGCACTGGGGTCCTACTGTCTAGCACTGGTTAACAGCAATGGCAGTTTTATGTCTCGTTTTGGGGTGTCAGGGGTCTGACCAAGTAGTAGACAAGTAACGTATTCTGGCACTGGGATGTCCATTTAATAACATGCCTTCTAGGAGCAGCTCTCTCTACCCACCCACAGAGGCGCCTCCACTTGGACTCTCTTTTTACTCTCTGTCCCTCCCTGCTTAAACCTTTCCAACCCCACAGTCTCCCTTCCACATTTGTATCACACACATTCTATTACTCCTCACACACACCCTGAAAACCTCTTTTATCCCTTTCTCATGGTCTCCTTTCCAGTTTCCTGAGCTCTGTACACACTCTCATATAAATGCACATATATAAAACTGAGAAGGAGGCCCAGGCACGATGGCATGTACTTTTAATCCCAGCACCTGAGAGGCAGAGGCAGGTGGATTTCTGTGAATTTGAGGACTGATTTACCTAGCAAGTTCCAGGAGAGTCAGGGATACATAGTGAGACTGTCTCAAAAAAAAAAAAGGAGGGGGACTGGAAGAGATGGTTTAATAGTTAGGAGTACTGGCTACTCTTGCAGAGGACCCAGGTTCAGTTCCCAGCACCCACATGGTGGCTAACAACCTTTGTAACTACAATTCCAGGGGATATGATGCCCTCTTTTGACCTCCACAGGTATTGCAGGATACAGAGGCACTTACATACACCCAGGCAATTATTCTACACATAAAATAAAAATAATAAATAAAATATATTTTTAAATTAGAAGCTAGATACATACATATAATAGAGAACATACAATGCTTGTCTTTCTGAGCTTGGGTTAACTCAATATACTATTTTCCAGTTCTTCCTAGTTCCCTGCAAATTTTATTTTTCTCTAAGGCTAAATAAACCTCCAAGGTATATATGTACCACATTTTTATTATCTATTCCTCAGTTAATAGACATCTAAGCTAATACCATGTTCTTGATATTAATAACTATGAATAGAACAGCAATCAAAATGGATATGCAGGCATCTCTGTGGTAGGAAATACAGTCCTTTGGGTAGATGCGTAACAGTGATGTCAATGGGTCATGTAGTAGCTCTATTTTTCCTTTTTAAAGGAATTTCCACGCTGACTTCCATAGTGGCTGCCCAAGTTTACACATCTACAAACTGTGTATAATGGTTCCTCTTTCCTCACTAGCCAGCATTTGCTAACATTTGTTTTCTTGATGGTCATTCTACCTTAGTGAAATGGCATCTCAAAGTACTTTTGATTTAAATTTCCCTGATCGCTAAAGATGTTGAACATTTTTAAAACGATTTTATTTGCTATTTGTATTTTTCTTTTGAGGACTCTGTTCAGTTCCATAGCCTATGTTTTGATTGTGCTGTTTGTTTTCTTGTTAGTATTTTGTATTCTTTGTATATTCTGGATATTAATCCTCTGTCAAATGTTGTGCTGTTTAGTTTTTGTCAACTTGACAGAAACTAGTCACCTGGGAAGAAGGAACTTCAACTAAGGAATTTTCTCTATCAGAATGGCCTGTGGGTGTGTCTGGGGGGCATTTTCATGACAGCTAATTGACGAAGGATGCCCCAGCCCACTGTAGACAGTATCATCCCTAGGAAGATGAACCAGGGCTGAATAAGAAAGGCAGCTGAGCAAGCCAGTGGAAGCAAAACAGCAAGCAGCTTTCCTGTGATCTCTGCTTCAGTTTCTGCTCCAGGTTCCTGCCTTAGCTTCCCTTGATGAGGGACTATAAGCTGTAAGATAAAATAAACTCCACCCCACTTTGCTTTAGGGGCTTGGTGTTTATCAAAGCAACAGAAAACAAACTAGACCAAGTGTATAGCTGGTGAAGATTTTCTTGTGTGTTCACTCTATTAATCATTCATTTCCTCTGGGGAAATGGATAGCAAGCCCCAACCTTTGCTTAAGAAACACTGGCAACTGATTACTGTTGAGTGAGAATGAGCTAGTTGTCCTAAACCAAGTGACTTTAGGTAGGCTGACTAGAGCTCAGTGGATGAACCTAGACTGAGGTCATTTGGAGACACTAATGACACAATAGACCTTAACACAAATGAAAGAATGTATGAATTCCAGTTGGGGGACTATGGAGGTGCTGGTGGGGAAGGGATATAGAGACGATTAAGATTGATTGAGATGTTCTGTATGAAACACACGATTCAATAAAAATATATATATTTCAGAAAAAATACATGTGTAAAAATGTTCTTAAATATATTGGTATGCAATGTTATAAATACTTAAGCATATTATATATGTATCAAATATATCAAACTTAACACTGTATGTACAGCTTAATTGTGTCAAGTAAACTTCACTAAATCTACTTAAAAAAAAAAACCCAACACACAATTAATAAACATTTAACATTCTCACACCCTAGTCACTGCCTATTCTATATTCTAAGGACTTCTTATCAGGAAGTCCTTACCTATGTCTTTATCATGAAGTTGTCCTTATTTTCCATATAGCATTTTCAGAATTTCAGATCTTACGTTAAGAGCTTGGATCCATTTGGAGTTGATTTTTGTTCCAGGTGAGAAATAAAGATCTAGGTTCATTCTTCTACATGTAGATATCCAGTTTTCCCAGCACCATTTTTTAATTTATTTTTATTTTATGGGTATGAGTGTACTGCCTGCATGTGTGTAAGCACACTTGTCATGCAGTGCCCACAGAGGTCAGAAGAGGATGTTGGATCCCCTGGGACTGGAGTTATGGAGAGTTGTTAGCTGGGATTCAAACCTGGGTCCTCTGTAAGAGCAGCCACTGCTCTTACCAACTGAGCCGTCCCTCCAGCTTCATCCCAGCACCATTTGTTATCTTTTCTCCAATGTACGTTTCTGGAATTTTTGTAAAAACTCAGGCGGCTGTAGCTGGTGGGGAGGGGCGCTTATATCTGGGTCCTTGTTTCTATTCTATTGATTGATGTGTTTGTTTTGTGTTTGCTAACTTTTTATTTATTTGCTTATCTATTTATATTTTAGGTGTATGAGTGTTTTGCCTGAATGTATATAAGTGCATCCATGCATGAAATGCCACAGAGGTCAGAAGAGGGTGTCAATCCCCTGGAACTGGAGTTATGGATGGTTGTGAGCTGCCATCTGGATGCTGGGAACCGAACCTGAGTCCTCTGCAAGAGCAATCATTGCTCTTAAATGCTGAGTTGGTAACTTTTTAAAGTATATTTAGTAGGGGGCGGGGAGTAATGTGTGGACATATACAGGATAATTTATAATTAAGAAAAGCTTGACACAACCTAAATATCAATACAAAAATAGCTTTATTTTTGAAAACTGCTGCTGCATTTCAGGATGATTGTGAGGGGGCTGATTGGCTCAGTAGGTAACAGTGTACTGCTCTTGCTGAAGAGCGAAGTTCAGTTCTTAGCACCCACTTTGAGCAGCTTACAACCACTTGTAACTCCAGCTCCGGGTATCTGAAACCTGTCCTCTCCACAGGCACTTGTACTGGCATGCACATACCCACATCCACATAATTTTAAAAATAATAAATCTTTTAAAAATGAACTAAAAAATCAAGTCCTAAAGCCACCACTGTTATAGCCTTTCATGATTTTATGAGTAGGTCAGGCATCCCCAAAGGCGAAGACCTGTTTCTTCTCAATGTCCAGAGCCACAGGTGGAATGACTCATGGCTACAAGTGGGACATCTGGAGACTGGCCATATGTCTCCACATACTCACATGATCTCAGAGGTTCTCTCTCCCAATGCTCTCTCTACATGAAGTGTCAAGTGAGCCACTATGAGACAAATTCAAAGCAAGGGAAAACAATCCACCTCACACTGAGAAAAGCCTCACAGAGAGTAACATCTGTAATTGACACAAGACCCTGTGCTTTGTATGAACTAGAGGAAAGAAGATGTACAAAGCCCGGAGTTCAGTCCTCAGTGCTGTAAAAAGGAATGCGATATCATATGCAGGAGTCTGGCAACAGATAGGCAGTGAGACAGGAACTTCCTTATTTAGGATTGCGTATAAAAAAAGAATTGTTTGTTGTTGTTGCTTTTGGTCTTTTTGAGACAAGATCTCCCTGTAGCTCCAGCTGGTCTGGAACTCACTATGTAGAGCAGGCTGGCCTTGAACTCACAGAGATTCACCTGCGTATGCCTGCCAACTGCCGGACTAAAGGCGTGTGCCACCACGCCTAGCTCAAAAAAAATTGTTTTAAAGACAAATTGTGGGTTGGAGATCAGAGTGGATTTATTTACAATTCTGCTATGAACTTGGACCCGTATTTCTAAAACAAAATGCATGTTTATGGCTACACCGAACACACCACCCAAACTCACAATACACCATCCCTGTGCCCCGGCTCAGGAGCAGTAGGCACAACAGACACCCATAGCAGGGCTTCCTACATTCAAGTCAGCACTTCAAGAGGCCTTTCCTCACTATCCCAAGGGGGCTTCCCTTTCTGCCTCCTAACAAAGAAACAGAGAAGTCCACAACCTTCATTTTAGATGTCTTTCTTCCAGAGGTCTGAGGAGCCTTTCAGAGCAGAGTAGAGGGAGAAACGTCTTCTGATGGTTAGGGATTTGTGAGTTCTGACGCTCAGGACATCACCCTGGATGTCTCAACTGCCTCAGAACTAAGCGATAGCTGTGTGAACTGTGAGACCAGAGAGGAAGGCTGTGGGCACCTTGGGACTTGGAAGAAGGTCACGTGCAGAAGGCAAACCATTTGGACTCTTGCTGGTAATAATTCCCCTGCAGCAGACAGCTTCAGCTCGTGTGCCCACCACCTGTGAGCCAAAGGGCCATTTATGGAAAGCCCATAAAACTGTTAATATGCACTAATGATAAATCTAAGGAAACTCAAGGTCTAGAAGAAGACCTCTCCAACACAACACAACACAACATACCCAAGCGATACCCATGACTCCCAGCTGACTGCTTAGAACAAAGGACAGTCTGATATGTGAAGAAAACAAGAAAAAGTAAATTCATACCATTATTTTTCTAATTTAATGACAGTTATGTTTCTAGCATGATTTATTATCTGGGCGTGGTGCTTTCCATCTGCAATTCCAGCACTAGGAAGGCTGAGACAGGAGGATCGCTGTGAATTCCAGCACTAGGAAGGCTGAGACAGGAGGATCGCTGTGAATTTGAAGCCAGGCTGGACTACAGAATGAGACCCTGTCTATAAAAAAAAGTCATTAAAAAAAGCGTTATTGACTGTCATACTCAGCATAATCTGGGTGCTTTTATGCTGTATTTTTAACTACCATGTCAAATGTTAACACAATGTGCTGTTGCTATTTTGTTGAGGAAACAGGAACAGGAAGTTAAAAAAAGAAACATCTTCAGCTTTGTATTTTCATTGCTTTAGCTCCTTATTGGAGTATGAACTTGCTGAAGAGCAGCTGTGAGTAGAGCTGGGGACCAAGGATGCTGTAGTTTCTGACTTCCCTCCCCTTACTTCAAGCCTCAGTCCCACGGTGGTCGCTCTAGCACAGAGATGGTGGTAGCTGAGCGGTCCAGGAGGTGGTTGCAGAACACGGGTCACCAGATGCTACGCTAACTGCAGCCAGCGCAACACACCTGTGACAGCCACAGAGACTCAGCCCTTCTGCACCAGAGCTGTGAACCCAACCCAGTGTGCTGGATAATTCAGTTGTCAACTTGACGAACCCAGGAAGAGGGAACCTCAACTGGGGAATTTCCTCTATCAGACTGACCTGTGAGCTCATCTGTGAGGCATTTTCTTGATTGCTGGATGATGTGAGAATACTCTGCCCACTGTGGGTGGTTCTACCCATAGCAGATGGTCCTGGATTGTTTCTAACAAGGCTGAAGCTGGCCAGGGTGGTGCATGCCTTTAATCCCAGCACTCCAGAGGCAAAGGTAGGCAGATCTCTGTGAGTTCCAGGCCAGCTGGGGCTACAAGAAGACTTTGTCTCAAGACAAAATAAAAAGTAGGCTGAGCACAGGCCAAAGGAGCATGCCAATAAGAACGTTTCTTAGTGGTTTATGCTTCAGTTCTTGGCTTGCTTGAAGGATGAATTGTGATCAGGATGTGTAAACCAAATAACCCCTTTCATCTCCAAGCTGGGTTTGGTCATAGCAACTGAAGCGAACTAGAGAGCAGTGAGGAGCAGCAGCACCAGGCCTGGGGTCTCTTCCAACGGTTTGTTCCAGGTTTGCTGGTTGAGTCACACTGATTCAGACCTGCAAACCACCGGAGCTCAGGGTATGCAGCAGGCCTCACCCATCCTGGCTTCTGTGCTACCAGCATTTAAACATGGTGAAGAGGCAGGCTCCAGAGTTCACACCAGAGTGTACCTCATCCCTGCCACATGCTACAACAGGCAAGCTAAATGAACCAGTAGGATGTGCCTGAGAATAAACTGCGGTAACGCACGTAAAAACCCTCAGACCTAAGTGTCAGCTACTGAAGAAGAGGGGAGAGGAGGCAAAGGAGGGGGAAGCAAGGTGGAGGACATTCCAAGTGGGAGAGCTTTGAATCCCTCCAGAATTCTCCAGGTTGATCTTCCAGATCTCCTAGGAGGCCCCATGATAGGGAGCCACAAGTAACCAGAACCACAGCAGCTGAGCACTGACCTGGACAGCACCCCGCCCCCAGCTATTCTTCCATGCTATACCCCAAAGGGATTCAGTCCCCATAGCCACAGAGTCTCTGTAACTGAGGTTCTCCAGGGGTACAGCTATAGACCTATACTCAGCTGAACTGAGAAGCCCTGGGGTAACTCAGTGGACCCCATTTTCCATGCCCAGTATAGAAACATCACCACGGGCCAGAGGCAGCTAACTGTGTGAGCCAGCCACAGTCGTGGAGGCCTGTTCCTACTCCCCTCTAGGACCAGAGCCACCAGGGCATCCTCCTAGCAATTCTGACAGTCATCAGGCTTTATTTAAGGAAAAAACAACACAAGCCAGTGCCTGGTGTGTTTGCAAATGAGGGTTCTGAGAGTCTTTTAAAGATAGAATTTAGGGCTAAAAGAGAACATTAAAAAACACACTATCAAGCCCTCTCATTCAACAGATGAATGGACTGAGACCTACAGAGGAGCAGCTCTGGTCTCCTATAATAGGTGGTTAAGGTCAAAGAAAGTCAGGACTGAAAGTTAGATATCCTGACTGTGGCTGACACTCTCTGTGCTACCACAGGGTTTCCTCCAAGTTGAGTGATGTGCAAAGTCCCTTAAAAAATTGCACACGTCCAATGTTATGTTAATAAATTATATTATGCTACCTGAGTGTGAACAAAAATAAAACTTGGCCTAAGCTCTCTAAGTGTATCAAAACAGATTAACAAGTTACATACCAACAGAAGTATATCACTGAATGTGCAGACAGGACTGTCCAAATTGGAGGCGGCGCCCTAACCTCTCGCTGTAAAGGCACAGACAGTGATGAACCTTCCCCGTCACTAGGCTCTTAAGGCTCTTCCCCCAATGGATGTCTTAGAATAGGCCCCTGAAAGTGGAAAAAATGCCTCAGGGTCAAGAGGTAGGGATGTTCCAGCAATGGGAAGGAGAGAAAAGGAGAAAGACAGCCAGGGATCCTTCTTGACAGTGAGTACCTCAGTCTCCCCTCACCTCAGTAGCTAAAACATGGACACAGAGAGGGACTCCTACCAAGGACAAAATGCCACAAGAAGAGCTAAAGTGAGGGCAGGGGTGGGTACAGCTCAATTGGTAAAGTGCTTGCTTTTAGGATCAGAGTTCAACCCCCTTCACCCCGGTAAAAAGCTGGTAAAAAACAAATGGCATGTGCTTGTAATTTCAGCACTGGGGAGGCAGAGCCAGGCAGAGTCCCGCGGCCACTGGACAACAAGCCTCGCCCATTAGAGAGACCCAGATCCTAATGAGAGATCTTATCTCAAGAAAACCAAGATGGACAGTTCCTGAGCAAGAACACTCAAGGCTGGCCTCAGTCCTCCACATGCATGCACACACATGGACAAGCACACCCACACCTATGAGCACATACACACACGAATCTACTGTTAAAGTGCCTTTTATTAATTCTTAAACGCAAGGAGGAGTCTGGTGGATATTATCTCCATCTAATGAATGACAAAAGAACACAAGTGAGCCACATGGAGATGCACATGGAAGCCTGTTAGAGCTTGGTTGTAATGGAGCATTTAAATTTTTTTGATTTATTTTTATATGTGTGGGGGTGCTGTGCTTGCATATATGTAAGTGTACCATGTGTATGCAATGCCTGAGGAAGTCAGAAGAGGGTGTTGGATCCCCTGGAACTGGAGTTATGGACAGGTGTTAGCTACTATGTGGGTGCTGGGAACCAAACTTGCTCCTCTGTAAGAGCAGCTAGTGCTCCTAACCACCTAGTCATCTCTCCAGTTCCTGTCTCTTAGAATTTTTTAAAATTTATTTTTACTTTATGTGCATGAGTATATTGCCTGCATATATGTAAGTGCACCGTGTTATGCAATGCCTGTGCAGGTCAGAGGAAGGGGTCAGATCCCCTGGAACTGGAGTTACAGATAGTTGTTACCTGCTATGTGGGTGCTGGGAATCGAACTCAGGTCTTCTGCTAGGGCAGGCAGTGCTCTTAACCACTGAACATCTCTCCAGCCCCCTCTTGGAATTTTTTTTAATAGACAATAGCAAATATTTTTCAAAGCTTTATGGAGAAAAACACTTACTAGTTCATATTTATTTAAATGAGTTCACATTACAATGAGTAGACACCAAAATCGCACTCATCTGTTGCGTGTGCACAGATGTGTGTTGTGCAGCATCTCCACCCCACTCATTCATTCACTTATTAAACACTAATTTTGGACTTACTCCATGTCAGGCTGTATGCTGGCCTGAGTAGTTAATACAATATAAGGACCTTTCCTGCCTAGTCTAGAAAGTGCAATGTAACATAAAAGTCAATTCATGGTTAGGATGCATGAAGCCGCTAATCCACTCCTGAAGGGTGAGGGTAGTTTTCCTAGAAGGAATTTCTAAGCAGTGTTCGGAACTGCGGATACAAAAACACAGCTCTCACCTCGAAGGCTAAGTCCTCATCTTAAAACTTTATTAAAGTTGTTTTTGTTTTGTGTGTGTTTTTTCTTTTCTGAGACAGGGTCTTCCTATAACCCCAGCTAAGATCACTAGGTAGACCAGGCTGGCCTTAAACTCAGAGATGCACGTGCCTCTGCATCCTGAGTACTTGGAATTATTAAAATTTTCAGTAACAGAGGTTTGTTTTTTCTGGAGCCAACATGGCCTGGGAACATAGATTTAAGTTACCCCAGATACCACGTTCCACCATGGTAACAGTTTCATGAAGTTTTTAAAAAAGTAGAACAGGAGCTGGAGAGATGGCTCATTGTTAAGAGCACTGTCTGCTCTTATAGAGCAGAGGTTCGATTCCCAGCACCCACATGGCAGCTAACAACTGCCCATAACTCCAGTTCTAGAGGATCTGACACCCTCTTCTGACCTACCTGCATGCAGGCAAGATACTCATACATATTAAATAAAAATAATAAACAAAATATATTTTAAAAATAAAAGACAACCAGAAGTCAAAGCATTTTTCAGATCCACTGGAGGCAGCATCAAGCAGGAGCTCTGGTGAAGTGAGGAACTCTCTTTCACAGGCCTCAGGTGCTATCTGATAACACCCTTAGCCTTTGGGTGGTAGAAGCTAAGAATCTGTTTGTACGCTTTGAAAGGATTTACCTGACATTCACAGGGAACAATAAATGGCTATTTAGGAGGCTAAGATGGCCCAAGATAATTTGGTTTCGACCTGCAACATTCTACCACCCCATAATCACTAATGGTCCAATTAGTGATTGACTAATCAGTCTTGTAGAATGTTTAATGTAGGTGTGGCTATTTTTTTTTCTGGGAACTCTAGTTAACAGTAATAGAAAACAAATACATTTTAAATAAACTAAGTTCTAAAGGTGACGAGAAGGAGAAACTTGTTCAACCTAGAAAGAACACATAGGCTAAAGCATAGCAGCGGTGAACTGGAATTACAGTCGGTTGTTAGCTGCCATGCGGGTGCTAGGAATTGAACCTGGGTCCTCTCCAAGAGCAGCCAGTGCTGTTAACCCCGGAGTCATCTTCTAGCCCTGATACAAAATTTTTTGCGACAGGCCTCAAACTCTGTGTAGACAAGGATGATCTAGAGCTCCTGATTCCCGCTGCTTCTATCTCTGAGTCCTGGGATTACAGGCGCACACCACCATGCCCATGTGAGGACAAGACTACGAAAACCCATACTCTGGTTTGGATGAGTGTCACACATCGGGTGCTATGGGGAGATGGTGGGTCCTTTCAGTGGAGTCTTATAGGAGGTCCTTTTGTCACTGGGAGTATGCCCTTGAAGGTGACTGTGAGCACTCAAGTCTGTCAGGTTCTTCTTCCTCCATTTTGATGCAAGTGGTTTGCTCTACTATGCACCACTCTGTGCGACTGCTAACCAGTCCTGGGTCAGAACTTCCTCAAAACATGAACTGAATACAACTTTAATCTTGTAAATTAGTCATCTAGGGTATTTCATCATAGTATGCAAAGCTGGTCAGAGCTCGATGGCATGTTGAGGAGTTTGTCTGCTCTGCTGATTGATGAGTGAGGATACTGCCAAACTGGCCCTGCAGGAAGGTGCCAGAGTGACACGTGCACTCACAGGAAGCCAGCTTAGAGGTAGGAACACAGGGTACAGACTGTAGTCACCTAGACAACCTGACCTCAGGAGTATGAGTGGGCATGGAGAGGGGAAGGGCAGAAGAGACATCAAAGCAGTAAAGCCCACAGGGCACTGAACGCCAAGCAAGTGGATGGTGTGGTTGGTCAGGACATATGAGTGTGTCCTTCACTGAGAGGGGGACACAGAAGATGGTTTGACAAAGTGGTGAGTCCAGTTTTGACATGCCATAAGCTGAAGTTATGTTTTTCTGCCCCCACAGAGCTCATCTATCCTAAGTTGGTAGACCTAAGTGTCCATACTCCTGAGGACAGGAGTGTCACTGCAGAACAACAACCATGAAACAGATCATTGCTAAGCTTTAAAACCAGCCACCCGGGGGCTGGAGGGGTGGCTCAGGGGTTAAGATCACATATTGCTCTTGCAGAGAACTCAAGTTCAGTTCCCAGCATCCACCTTAGGTGGCTCATAACAGCCTAAAACTACAGATCTACGAGTTCCAGCACCCTCTTCTAGCCACTGCAGGCACCTACATTCATGTGCGTATCACACAGGCACACATATATACACAATAATTAAAAGTATTAAAATTAGCCCCTCAGCTGTAAAGCAGACCCTAGAAAAGTTCATCATCCATTTTGTCCAACTTCAGGAGCCACGTGGTTAGAGAAGCGCAGGAGTGAATAGCAGGGAACGCAGCAGTTTCTTACTGTAGGGTCTAAGAAGAGGGTGACTCATGAAACCCTGAGGAACAGAGATGTCTCTTACTTTCTCAGTAGGGTGATAGAGAATGGGAAAGCCTCAGAGTACTCCCAGTCCTACACAGGGGCAATGGAGGCGAGCTGCCTGAAAGGCTCTGGGGCAGCATCACCCAGAGAAAGCAAGCAGACACTGGTTTACTTCAAAGCAGGGATGGAAGAAACACTGAGCTACCTGTGCTGAGCTGGAGGGTCTGGGATCCGGCAATTTGGAAATAGCTACTAACAGCCAGGCATCCCTCAGTTCTCAGTTTTCTATCTTTAAGGACACGCTGTCTGAACCCTGCATGAGGTCCAGCCTCCCACCAGACACTCCCATGCTCCCTGTACTTTTTCTTATTGAACAATGTTTTTCAGGAAAATAAATGGAAGAGTATGGTCATCACATATACAAATGGGGAAAAAATAAAAGACTCAAAAATAACAGCCAGGTGTGGAGGCACACACCTTTAATCCCAGCACCTGTGAGGCCAAGGTAAGTTGATCTCTGTGAGTTCAAGGCCAGCCTGATCTACAACATAGCAAGTTCCAGGCCAGCTGAGGCTACAGGGAGACCTTGTCTCAAAAAGAACACACACACAAAAAAGTGGGGGTCTGGAGATTTGACTCTGTGGTTAAGAGCACTAACTGCTCTTGCAGAGGACTGGGTTCAGATCCCAGCACCCACATGGCAGCTAACAACTTATCTGTAACTCTAGTTCCAGGGATCTGATGCCCTCTTTTGGCCTCCACAGGCATTGCACACAGGTAGTGCACTCTATACATGCAGGCAAAACACTCATACACATAAAATATAAACAAACAGGGCTGGAGAGATGGGCCAGGTGCTCTTGCAGAGGACCCAGACACACACATGGCAGTTAACAACCATCGGTAACTCCAGTCCCGGGGTTCTTACGCCCTCTTCTGGTCTCTGTAAGCATTGCATGACATGAACCCATTCAAGTCTCTGCTTAGCTGAGCATTCGAAGGACACAAAGAATATTTCAACAGACTGACCATCTATATGGTTACGAGGGACACCTCCCAACCCTCCCCTACCCCAGCTCCACACAATGGTATGTGCTGACAGAGTGTGTGGTGTGATGGAAGCAGCAAAGCCTTCACTGCTACAGCCAAGGAGGGGACCTTGGAAGGACATCTGGGGTGGAAAGTGGGGCAGACAAAGGTGCTATTTCTGTTTTCTCGACTGTCCCAGGTCGTGGGGAGAGAGCAGTTATGTACGAAAATCACTGCTACCATGAATCCTGACATGCCCCCACCTGAGTACCTAAATTATCGGCCAGTATCACTCAGAGGCACTTGAGACACACCTCACGCAGCTGTTCTCCCTAACCTCTATAAGCAGTTGACCACACAAGGGCCCATCACTTCTCTTAGGCGAGAAGGAAGTGTCAGAGGGGTAGGGAAGCACAGCCCCGCACTGCCACGGGCAGCCTGAGGCCCTCTGTTAAGGAGCCCGGCTCCTGTTTCGAGCAGCACCTAGGACTGGACAGAAGCCTGAGGGAGCCCCGGAGACGCGACCCTGCCGCTGCACTGGTGTGAATGTGAGCCGCCCTGCCAAGCCAGCCTCAGCTCGAGCTGACCGGTCTCCACCGAGCCACACCGTGTTTCTCAAAATGAGGTGGGGGGGGGTCTTACAAGTACTAGTTAATAAGTAAACTGAACTCAGTAACTTCTCCATGCACAGAGAAGTAACCATCACCACTTTCACAAACAGTTTCTCCTACAGCCCTGGACCCTCTGGAGTTTGCCTTTTGTGAGAAGGACTTTTCTAAAATGCTTTCTGTAACAAATGGGAATTTTACCTAATCTTGTGACCAAGTTAATCGTATATTTTGAGATCACTGAACACTATATATTCAACCTGCCTTCCTATTATGTAATCAGCTTGTTTAGCCAGCCTTTAGGAGAACAATGTAAACAGTCTTCCTGAGGCCTTGGACTCCCAAGATCATCAACTTTTACAAGTTAAGCCAAACACACAGCTTTAATCTTAAACTATGCTCTCCACTTCTTCCTCATGGCCCTTCCATGCCCCAACCCAGAAAAACGTGTGTGTGTGTTGTGATAAAACTGGAACAGTAATGTTGAAAACAACAAATTACCCACCATAATGTTGTCAACAACATATGGACATAGGTTGATTAGCACCTGTTTGTAGTTTTGCGTGCTGTTCTGGGTCATAGCAGTCAGAAAAAAACTTCCCTTGTAAAAGTTTCTTTAAGACAAAGTCCCCAATTCCTTTACCATACCATGCTGGATGTAATGTTTAAATAAATACAGAAAAAGTTCTTTGTTGAAACAGTTCTGGGAGAGATCAGAAAAGTTCTAAGAAGAGCTCAGGCTCACTGACTCCAAGAATCAGTCTTTCTTTAATCAGGCACCGCTGTACTCTTTGCCTAAATGTTTCTGGAATAATCAAAAGACAGTTTATCATTATATATTACTCCAGTTTATTAAATTAATGAAACAAGGTTTATGCCACATATTCCAACAATGTTTAAACAACTTGAAATATAAAAGCTTGTGGAAAATGTATACTCTTTATTTTATATATAATGCATACTATTATAGTATATGAATAAATACGGAGAACAGAAGCCACTTTTTATATTAAAGATCAGCAACACTGTGGGTCAATAACCACAAAAACTGCAAACAAAATTCTCTTCAACTTAGTTACAAAAACTACAAATTGCCTTACCATACTTAAGCAATACCCAGAAGCTGAGGTGCTGGGGCCAGTCCCATGCTTTAATTTGCTTCTGGTTAGAAAATTTAACAACTGCATTACCTCCAGTTTTTAAAAAAAAGCAGGTTAAGACCCTGCTCTACAAGGCACTTAATAGACTGACATACTTGTCTTAAAATACTGCATTTCTGTCTTAAAACATGAAGTTGTACAGTGGAACTGCATTTCTTTTCTAGGAATAGACATGTACCTCACTTTAATGGCGGCTAACACTGTCTGACACCCATTCTTTATATGATGTTCCAAATGAATCTGCTTCTGTTTTAGACATCGCTTCCACATTTAAAAAAAAAAAAAATGTTTTCTCTATTTAAGAAAATGGTTTGAAAAAAGGCAATCTTTCAACTCAAAGTGAAAGCCTCTCTGTGGAGTTTATGACTTCTATGGAATGTTCTGGTAATAAGAAAACCATCTCTAACCTGTAGTACTAGGAGTCAGGCCTGCAGCAGCTCAGACATCCTCTACTGGGTCTGGCGTCCTCCTTACAAGATGTGGACTTTGGTCTTTGTCTTTAAGTCACCAATGACTCTTCTTAATAATTTTGTCTTAGCTTTTACTTTTACAAATAAAACTGTTCTTCACAAAACCCTTTTCAAAGCAAGTATTAGTAAAGACAAGGTAGAAATGTATAGAAGAAAAAGCACCTGACCCCTCAAGGAAAACCTAACCTTCCATCGGCCAGCCAGACTGGTAATGTGTCTGGCAGTGTGGACTACTTGGAGCCTCAGTTAGTATATGATGAGGCTCTCAAAGGCCACCCTTGAAAAGATTGAGCTACCTTCTAGTAATAGAATATTCTAGGCTCTTAGAGACATCTTTTGTTTAAAAGTAGAAGAGGATTTGTTACAGTACCAGAAGAAACATTAAAACCTTCACTTGCAGTGTTCTTCCTTTAATAAGGCCTTTAACAAGGGCTTCAGTCATCATTTCAGGAGAAGCCCTTGATTATACAACTGAGGGATCATAGCTGCAAATACAACATAAACACACGCACTCTTAAAATGGCAGCACCTAATATTTTCCCTTCACTCAATTCCTATTTCAATAAACACAATGATCCCTATTTTACTGATCTGGAAATAAGATACTTTACTGAAAATCATAGGGCAAATGGCTGTTACCGAAAACAGAAGGCAAGGGGCTTGAAAACACCTCTTGCCAACACAGACCCTGAACCCTCCATGTGAAGGTGGTACAAGCTGTGAACTTAGGTATTAATGCAGTGTAGTAATCCCTCACAAAGGTCAAGTTTTCTAAGACTTAACGTCACTTATTATAAGTGAAAGATTCTGCCAAAATAGGAAAACTATACCAACAATGTAATATTCTAAAAATCTACTTCCTTCACTGACCAGATCTAGGGTTTAAAAAGTCCAAGTCTTCATATACAAAATCTCTTTTGTTGACAGGAGGTCAAAACAATTCAGGAACAATATCAGCCTCCTGGAGGCTCCATCCTCCAAGAGCTTTTTTAGAACAGTCTGATATTCACAGCTGGACGTCAAGAGGCAGCAGGGATATTCACCCCGAAGAAAACAGTGCACAGTTTCTGATTTTCTCACAAGTCTTCTTCAGCAAGAATGTGTATTTTGTACATTATCCAGGATGTCAAAGGGCACTTCAATGCAAAGATGGTAAGAGTCAGGTGTTATAGTTTAGGCTCTTAACACTGACAGAATGTGGCCAATGGCAACACAGGTTATCTGAATCATCTTCTTCACCCGTTACTCCCATCCAGAAGCTGTGATGAGCTGTGTGGTATTAAGCAGCAGGAAGCACAGGAAGTTCTACTGTTGCAGAAGTTGGCTTTTTAGAAGGATGTTCCTATAGCCTAGACTGGTCACAAGTCCAGTTTCTTCAGCTGCTCATATGTCAAAAAGAACTGAGTTATGAGTTAAGGCTGCCAAGAAAATATCTTCTTACCAACCCCAATACATAAACCAGACAGACAAGTAGCTTTTCTCCTAACAAATATATTCGGGGAACTCCATGCCAAGGACACGATTCATATAAGGAGCTCCATTTAAGCACCTCCAGCCTCCCAACAAGCTGCCCAAGGTCAGCTGAGAGCATAAAGATCAGAGCTGAGATTTGTGCACCCCTCAAGCTTCAGTCTTTCCAGGAATGACATCCATACTCTTCAGCAAAAACCACCAGGCAGAGTCAGTTACTGCACCCTAGGAAGCTCTCCTCCAGCATTTCCCCGTCAGCAAAGAGGATGGGAAAACCCACCATTCCTGTTTCCTACTTCTCATGCCTACTGACCTGCCCGCCACCCTGCTTCCTGCTTTTGTGTAAAGGATAGTGCCAATGAGGCAAACACTTGCAGAGCTAAGTCCTACCTATGTTCAATGAGCAGTCTCTTAATGAGCACACTCACAGACTGGTGGCACCTTTTCCCCAGGACAGCTTGAGTCAGTTGTGTCACTGGAATCACAAATACCCTAAACTGCAGCAGACTCCAATGAAAAGTCAGTATTGTTACTTTTCAATACCCTTCACTACCTTAATTAAACTAGGACCCAGTGTCTAGTACAGAGACCTTATAGTTCCTAAGACAGAAATAGAGTGGTAATAATTTCTTAGAATCAAAGGAACTCAAAAGGATAAGAACTTACTTCTGCATTATCATTTATAAATTTGATAGTTTACACAAACATTTCTTTAGTTCACATTTTCTAGGTCTGCTGCAACAGAAAAGGATACAATGATATTCCAAGGACCGAGCCGTAACCAATTTGGCCAAAAGCCTTTATACAGAGCAAAAAAACCCTCATTCTTACATGTCTATTAAAAAGAAAAAAAAAAGGTAAAGTTAACATCCTGCTTCTAAGTATGTCAAACAGATTAACAGTGGTCAAATTGATATATTTTTTCATAAAAATTTAAATCCTACAGTTGGGGATGCACCTTAGTGATAAGTGTTTATCTAGCATTCCTAAGTACCTGGGTTCAATCTCCAGTACCATTAAAAAATAAATAAATAAATAAATAAATAAAAAATAAGGAGCGGGGTGAGGGCAGCGGGAGGTTCAGCAGGGGAAGGCATGTGCTGCCAAGCCTGATGACCTGAGTTCAGGCCCTTATACTCACATGGTGGAAGGAGAGAACAGAACGCACAAGTTCTCCTTTACCTCCACACGTCACGGTATATACAGGCATATGGGCATGCACACACATAAATGAATGAATTAAAAATGTAAAAAGAAAATATTTTAAAAGGAGAGGGCTGAGAGCCTGCCTCGGGAGAGAAAGGCAGAGCAACCATGACTGCCCGAGCCTGAGCTTTCCAGAGGTGGTCTTTCCAACTGCCTTCAGGTTGTGGCATGGGTGTCCCCACTCTGCTGCCCAGGCTTCTATAGCCCATTGTGCTTAAGATCAGTAGTGCCACTGTGTAACCAATCATGTGTGCTGCCTGTTGGGGCTCATGCCTGCCACTACCATGCAACACGGACCACAGTGCCTTATGCAGCTACTCTACTGTTGGAGGGAGATTTGGAAGATAGGGAGATTTAGTTATTGGTCTTGAAAATTTCCTGAGACCTTTCCAATCTAAATGCAAAGGACGTGGAGAGATATCGAGATGCTGCCATTATAGACTACAATATTCCTCTAATTCAAGCCATCAGTTGCTATACAGGTTAAGTTCTTCTTGATAAACAATTTTACTGAAAACACTTAATAGTACAGAGAACTGTTGAATATGTTCTGCTTTAACCAAAGGACAGGAAAAATGAAAAATATTTTATAGTTTTTACTCAGTAAAATAGAGCAAAATCAAAGCCACTTGGAAGGACTGTTTAAAGATCACTGCTCTCTGTCCCTAAAAGGCTTCTGTGCGTGTAGGAGACTAAGGCTCTATGTCAAACCACCTACATAAAGGGTGCAAGGAGTCCCTCACAAAGCAGCAAAAAGGAATTAAATGAGGAAGAAATTAGACTTAATTCCACACAGGGTCATTAGCTTCCATGCCACTGGACTCTTAAACAGGGAGAGGGATAAATAAGCAGTCTGATAAAGACACCACTTGGAGACTTCTACTTCACAAGTTTCCTACTTTTCTGCAGTAAAGCAATATTTGAAGAGCTAGGAATGTAGCTCAGTTGGTAGAGTCCTTGCACAGCATACACAAAGCTCTGGATTCAAGCCCCAGCACCACATAAAATCTAGAGTGGTGGTGCATGCCTATAATTTCAGCACGTGGGAAGTGGAAGCAGGATCAGAGGCTCATGATCATACTTGGTTACAGTGAGTTTAAGGCCAGCTTGGGCTACATAAAATCCTATCTAAAAAAAGGTTGGCAAGATGGTTCAGCAGGTGAGAGCACTTGCTGCCAAGTATGACTACCTGAACTAGATCTCCAGAATCCACGTGGTAGGAGACAATTGACTTCTCCTCTGCCTGCCACACTTGTGCCATGAATTGGTATGTAGACACAGCCCCGTGTGCCCCAACTCCCCGTGAACACAAAAATAAATAAACGTAATTAAAAATTTTTGAAGCAATCCTTAAAGATTAAAAAGTACTAGTATGATGATGGAGAACCAAAACAGGTGTCCCTAATGCTGGCAATCCGGTGGACAGCAGATGAAAATCCCTCCACCCACAAACCAGCTATCTAAGCCGAGACCTGCCATAAGACGGATGTGTTCGTTCAAGAGAGATGTTTGATGAAGAATAGTTGCTCAAGAGGGAAAAAGTACACTCTGTAAGGAGACACAGGTCTATGATCACAGAAAATCCTATTTTAGCATCCTTCCTAGCAGGGAAGAGGAAAGTAGAAAATGTTCATTTCTAAAATTTCATCTAGATTTCAGATTTAGAGAAGTCAACACTAGTGTGGCTAAAAATGGAATGCCTCATGTCTATCCCTCACTCCCTGTCATAATGTAGCTACTTAAGAGTGTGTACATGTGTATTTCACAACCTTGCACAGACATTTACTCTCACCTGTAACAGGCAATCCAGGGTACCCTTATAGCCAGAGGATCTGCCATCTTGAAGGACTCTCTGATTCATCATACGGGTTCTCACCACATCAACAGGGTTTGACGCCAGGGCCCCCACCAGACCACAAGTGAAGCTTGAGCTATTAAGAAAACAGCATTGGGAAAAGGCAAAAAAGTTAACTACCACTCAGCTACAACTACAGTCAAGGAAGGAAACAGCTTCCTCCCAAATTCATGCTAAAGTAAATACGGACATGCATGAACTATATCAGGAGTAAGGTCCGGATCACAAACCTCTCAAACACCAGCACTGATTATATTTGTTTATAATTTCCAGCCACAGTTAAGAATACCACTGAGGTTCTAGAAGGTCAAAGAATCACAGAAACATGAAGGACTGCTCTCCAAGGATGATCTGGTCCATCTATCTACCGATAAGCAGACATCAGAGAAATTCTAGCCACATCATCTTCTTACTGTTCCTATTGATCGAAGTACAAGATCACCTCACTGGATGCCCACTGGGGTCTGAAGTTCTACTAGACTTTCAGTCTTATTTAGACTACCACAGGCCATGCTACACATTACTGTTGAATTATGCTTAGCCTAAAGTTGCCACAATAGGTTACTACCTGTAGCCTAACTTAGAGTGTGTATGACTTGCAACCTACTCCACAGAACACACTTGTAACAAGCAGCCAAGTCTCAGCCAAACAACCAGCCAATCACAGGCCAAATGCTGCCAATCATATCCAAACAAGGCAGGTGCAGAACTGCACCCCACCAGGTGAGTGCTGACAAAGGCTTCCCAATTTATGATAGGCTGTGTCCCCATAAGCCCATCATAAATGGAAAACACTGTAAATAGGAAATATATTTAATACTGAACATACTGAACATCATAGTTGAGTCTAAATCTGCTCAGAACACTCATCATCACCTATACTTTGGCAAAAGACCTGATATAATGTCTATTTGATAATAAAAGTTTGTAAGTCTCATGTAACTTACTGAATACTATATTGAAATAGAAAACAGAATGGCTATACAGCTATGCTTTCACATCACTTGAAAGTTGAAAATCTTAAGCTGAATTACAAGAAGGCTGTCTACAAGCCCCTTCCATTTCTCTAGCCACAAATGCTCCTGCACACACTGTGTCTGCAGCTCTGATAAATACTCCTACACTCACTGTGGGATGCAGCTCTCTGAACCAATTTTCATCATGAATGCTACTCTGTTCATGAACCTTTCTTCTGCTCAATTAAACTCCATTAAGTTTAATGTGACCATGTTTTCATGTTAACAGTGTCAATTAGCTCAGACGTTCCCCGGCCTGAGCACTCCTCATTGTTGGTTGTTCATTCTTTAGTGTAGAAGTTGTCCTGCCTACACTAAGGTTTATCTGTTATCAGCAACAGCTCATCTCTACCTACTAGATGTAATAGTGCTCCCTCCAGTAGTAACAGTGTCCATACTTGGCCAAATGTCCTGTGAGGACAAAGTCAATCATGTCGCTATTAGATTAATGATGTAGTAATCTGCAATTACTAAAACACAAATTAATCTGTAAGAATGGACATGAAAAATACAGTTGGAATGTACTGTCAAATTTTAAAAGGCAAGTAATATAAACTACCTTATTTGTATAAGAAAGTACATGTACTATACTTTTGTAGACATAATGTATTTGCCTATATGGACACATATTTGTTAACAACAGCTACCTATAAACAGGGTAAGGACTTTTTGTCCTGTTTCACTCCTGCATTATAACTTTTTCAAGTAAGAAAATAATACTATTAAGGTGGCTCATGCCTTTATGCCCAGAACTCAGGAGGCAGGAGCAGGTGGATCTCTGTGAGACTGAGCCTAGCCTGGTCTAATAGCAAGCGCCAGACTGGTTGGGGCTACAGGAAGACCCTCTCCCAAAACATACCAAAAAAGAAAAAAAAAAATGTATGTAAATAGTGCTCTGCATGCCCCTTCCATAAAACATAAAATGTATACCAAATTTCCATCCTAAACTTAGGCATACCTAAAATATTAATTTTAAAATCCATAAACATACAGGAAGTGTGTATAGACAGTGTCTCCAATCAGGCCTGAAAGTATCAGATGCTTCTTGGTGATGTCATAGACCGGAAGCTCCACACCGACAACAATAGCAGCCCTCTGAGCCGTAAGGGACACACCCTGGGTAAAAATATTAATAATGAAACGATTCAGATATCCGTCTGCAGAGTACGAACGCACAAAGGTTCTATTCCAAATTCCTCTTTCCATCAGTTGGTAAAAATGTGCAGTGACAGCGTGGCAAAGGCCACCGGCAAGAACTCAAAAACTCTGACGTCAATTCTGACTCTGGCACTGACTGATCTTGGGCCAGATCTTGGCTAGGACAAGCCATTCTCAGAGCCTCTGGCTTCCCGGTCACACCGAGGGATCATCCTGGGTGATATTTAGGGTCTGTGTATGGACTGATGAGTCATTGTATACCAGGAAATAGCACTACGCACCAGCACTTGCCTAATTACAGACTTCATCTAAGCCACCAAACCATATAGCTCAATCACCTAGTAGAGCTGGAACCCAGGGACATTCTCTATAAGGATTTAAACAACAAAAAGCAAACATCAAATAAGTCAGAAAATACTCAACCTTCACAAAACTCCTTATATGCATTCTTCAAAAGACACTTTTAAATCACAACATATTCCTTATATTCTCATTTTATAAACAGGAAAATTAAGGAAGAGGTTATCTTCAAAAACAGAAAATTCCAGTCTTCTTTCCTCACTCCATTACGACATTAGGTTAAAACACAGTAATGAAGTTGGACAGATTTTTAAAAGGAGAAAGGTACGAGGGCAGTCAGTGGCTCTGCAGCCTTACCTTCCACAATCCTCTTGTCCCTTCCTGCTGGTAAATGTCAATGAAGTTGCCTATCATTCCTCCTCGAACAGTGCTGCTCTGTGCCTGCATTCGGATCTAGGGATCATTTTAAAGGTCAACATGAGAAGGAAACTGGTCCATTCCCTACCACCCTCACCCCCTCCACCACTCAGTACCTCTGAAAACCACCAACCAAGTGCTTACGCTTGGAGAAAATTAGCATGAACATGACTGTGGTGCTACTTTAAAAGGCGCTCAAGAGACTAAGAGCATACGAAGGTTGGTTTCTGGGAACTCCAGAATCTAAAAAGATCCTAGTAGAGTTCACAGAATCCAACACAGAGTGTTTCATTAAGTCTCAATTTTAAAATTTTATTATTTTAATCTTATGTATATGAGTGTATTGCCTACATGTAGGTAGGTGCACCCATGTTGTGCAATGCCCATGGAGGTCAGAAGAGGGCGCTGGATGCCCTGGAACCTGAGTATAAAAGACAGCTGCTAGCTGCATGTAGGTGCTAGGAATTGAACCCGGGTCCTCTCTAAGAGTGGGCAGTGCTCTTAACCCTGTAGCCCCCAGCTCACTATGTAGCCCAGACTGGCCTCAATCTCAAGATTCCACCTGTCTCTGCCTCCAGAGTGATGGGAGTTTTAAAGGTATGTACACCATCAGCAAAAATAAATCTCTTTTTAAAAAAGACAATAATTAATGTTACCCAGCGTACTTGGCTGCAGTAAATATAGGCAAACATAATTCTTATACTGTCCCAATTCTTTAAACAAAAGGTATGCAAATAAGTTTGCCACAAGATGCTGTTACACTATGATATTTGAACCTCTACACTTTATAAAACCCATGAGAGTCACGTGGCTGAGACTCCGTAACTGAAATGTTCGATGTAGCACTTGGTCTTCTTAAAAATGAAGAGACTTCTCACTAAAAATTCAGTACCTTATATTGTCAAGGAAGCAAATATATTGCCACTAACTTCTGAAAGAATAGTTACTGCCATACTACATGGGAAAATTAACCAAAGTACAAAAACTACTCTCCCAGTTTAAGAAGTTAATTGGAGTACAGATACATGCTACACCTTGTCTATAGTACACATTAACTACAGTGCACCCAATGGGCTGCGTCCAATATTGGTGCTTGTCAGACCTCCTATTGGGTCCTCCTCTCACCCATCTGCGATGCTAAGCACACAGTCCAAGGCACAGACTAGTAGTTAAATAATAGGGATGGAAGGTTCAGAAAACAATTCATATAGAATTTTTCTATTAACTATTCTTCTGCCTTATTCCAAAAAAGATTTCAAGAACTCTTCTACTTCTAATTTCTCTATGTACATATTTACATTTGTATTTCCTAAAATAAAAATAGTAGGTAAGAAAACATGTTCAGAAATATTAATGAACAGCCTAGATCTGTAAAATTTTGAATAGTCACTATATTTTTTAATGAATCAATAAAATAAAGGCGATATCCTATGAAAAAACAAACCTAATATATATACCTAAGCATAATTTTGTTCTGCTAAACCACCAAAATTCTTATCTTCAAAATGAGCTATTAAGCCCATCTGTATTCATGCAAAAACCCTTAGTGGCTATTTAAAAGTCAGATAGTCACACATGTACAGATTTTCATTATCTGAATGTTGTTCCCAGTAAGAAAGTGTGGAATACGCCTCTACAATGCAGTCAGCACAACTTACTTTCAAAACATCAGTTGGATTAGCAATGGCTGAGGATATGACTCCAGATAGTATTCCACATACGACATTGATCAGCAGAGTTTCATCTGTAAACAAAGACACAGCAATTGACTCTTTATGCATAGAGTTCCTGCAAGCAACTCCAGTAAATTTAACTCATACTCTACTTGCTCATGTGAAGATAAAGAAATGCATGCCTGGGGCCAGAGAGATGGCTCAGTGGTTAGGAGCACTGACTGCTCTGGCAGAGGACACAGGTTTGGATCCCAGAACTCACATGATGGCTAACAACCATTGATAACTGAAGTTCCAGGGGATCCAATGCTCTCTTCTGTTCTCCACAGGCATTGTATACATATGGTGTACTGACACAGATGCAGGCAAAACATACACATAATACAAATTTTTAAAAGAAATGTATGCTCTGAATCAAGCAATTAAAATTTTTAAATAATGTGCTACTGTTTTTTGTTTTGCTAAACAGATAAACAGCTTTCTCAATAAAATTGCAGACTAGTGCTGCAATCAGCCGTAGAGAAACATTTCTTTACTGGAGGAAGTGATTAACAAAGAGGCTCACAATGGGCAAAGTGCTGAGAATGGGGGACAGTTGAGTGCTCAGTCTCAAAAGGGACATTGATATCACCACCCCCACCCCTCTCCAAGGCCCAGGGAACATCAGGAAAGAGGGGGCAGAAAGAAGTGAGAGAGGAATGCTATGAACATCAGGAAAGAGGGGGCAGAAAGAAGTGAGAGAGGAATGCTATGAACATCAGGAAAGAGGGGGCAGAAAGAAGTGAGAGAGGAATGCTATGAACATCAGGAAAGAGGGGGCAGAAAGAAGTGAGAGAGGAGTGCTATGAAATGTCCTCTGGATACAGTCATGAACACAGAGCAGCTGTAGTGTCTCCCTCCTGGATGGGGAGGGACTTCTGAGACACTACTCCTCTTTGAGGAACTACTGGCAAATGATGGTTGCTGGGAGAGAGGTCATTTATTTTCTTCTTAGCCACTTATAAGTTGCCCAAGTCCCACTAGACCACCCCCGACCCATGCTCACACAAACAACCCTAATTGAACTCAGTGGACCACAAAAAAGAAAAAGACATGAAAGTAGAGATACCAGCTGAGAATGAGAAGGGAGCAGCAGGCGGATCAGCAGGGTGAATATGATCATAGAATTGTAAGAAAAAAATTTAAATTCTGGAAGCTGAAAAGATTTTGGTTAACAAAATCTTTTGGTATCCAAAATTAAATTTAAATCATCAAAGTGAGTCTACCAATTCAGCTCTGTGTACAAATTTATACCATCATGGTTCAAATGAGGCCCAGCTTTCAGGAGAATGAGGGACACAGTACTAGGAGACAGCATGGAGGGTTACTTGGCAGAGAAAGTTTTTAGAAAATAGTATATATATTTAGGGTTTTAACTTTTCTTATGTGTGTGTGTTTGCCTGCATGTCATACAGTACCCACAGAGGCCACAAGAGGGCATCGAATCCCCAGGAACAGTTGTGAACAGTTGTTAGCTGCCATGTGGGTGTTGGGCACTGAACCCAGGTCCTCTGCAAGAGCAGCCTGTGCTCTTAACTGTTGAATCATCTCTCCAGCCCCTGTATTTAGTTTGAAATATAACAATGTACTTTCAAAAACATCTTTCAAAGATCTTGTTCAACACTCTCATGTT
This sequence comes from Eospalax fontanierii, assembly GCA_035773235.1. Lineage (NCBI taxonomy): Eukaryota > Metazoa > Chordata > Mammalia > Rodentia > Spalacidae > Eospalax > Eospalax fontanierii. The sequence goes on from CM069524.1 coordinate 83,664,618, forward strand.
TTAGTGACTGGTGCTCATCCCATTGCAAAAGTGGGGGAGGGATGACTGATCGATCATAGATAGATGGTTGATAGACAAATGATGGAAGATAGACAATTCTATGGATTCAAAGTCACAGAACCAATGAGCCACTGAGTATCAGAACTTAGAGCTCTTAATTTTTTTTTGGGGGGGGGTCATCTTTTTGACACAGCTATAGACCCAGCTGACCTAAAACTTACTAGGTAGACCAGGCTGCACTCAATTTCACAATCTGCTTGCCTCTGCCTCTCAAGTGTTGGGATTGAAGGTGTGCAAACATTCCTGGCCCTAGAGCTCTTAATATTAAGAAATATATTCAGTGTCTTCCTGAAAAAAACAGGTGACAATTCATATAATTTTAGGAAATTTACACTAAATAAGAAGCGAGAACACAGCATATAGCTTAAGCATTTTGAATATAAACACAAGTGATTACCTCCATCCCTAACTGAGCAGCTATTGATACCTAATGACTTCTGGGAGTAGGAGATTCTGTTTTCTTTTTAAGTTGTGGCACTAGTAGGTTGACCACACTCCAGTGAATGGCCCCACACCCACAAATATACAGGCAGCATAGATTATAAAACAGAAAGAGGACACTCAGCTGGGAGAGGTGGGGAACCAGGGATGGATCTGGAAGGGGTCTTTGGGGTGAACATGATCAAAATACAGTGTATGCATTAAGAAATTCCCCAAGAATTAATTTTGAAAATTATGTATTTTTAAATTTTTATTTATTATTTACTTTATGTGTATGAATTCCATGTATGTAAGAGCACCATGTTGTTCAATGCTTTTGGAGGATAGAAAAGGCCACTGGACCTTCTGGAACTAGAGTTATAGACAACTGTTAGTCATCATGTGGTTCCTGGTATTTGAACCCAGGTCCTCTCAAGAACAGCCAGTGCTCTCAACTGTTGAGCCATCTCTCCAGTCCCTGAAAATTGTATTTTCTTAAAAGAAAAATGATTACAATATTTGTAGACACAGTTCCTTCTAAGGTTTGCTCCTGACAATTCAGTATGGGCACAATTAATTTAAGTTTTGCACCCAGGCTTCTCCTTAGTGATAGAAAACTAGCAAACAGAGAGTCTGCTCCAAAACCACTGGAACAGAAAGACCAACAACCCATCTTTGTCCCCAGTTGGAAAAGATTACCACTCACCTTCCAGGCGTTCCACGAACAATCGCTTCAAGCTCTGGTAAGTGCCAATCTTAATAGTACCATAGGAAGCCTGGCGTAGCATTGCAGGGGCAATTCTGTCACACATGCGGAAACACAATCAAACAAGCACTAAAATGGGTAACTTAGCATTCAACATCCAACAAAAATACAACCACATTTTGAAATTAGTGGTAACTGTTAGTTTCCTAAGTGAAAGATCCAAGGCCCATCAAATTGCCACCAAATGATTTTCTTACTTTTTTTTAAAAGACTTATTTTATTTTTCAATGGTATGTTGCGGGGGGCGGGGGGGGGGGTTGCCACAGAGTTAGAGGAAGATGCTGTGGGTCATCCAACGTGAGTGCCGGAAACTGAACTTGGCTCCTCTGCAAGAGCAGCATGTACACCTAATCATGCTCTTAACCACTGAGCCACCTCCATTCCCAAAATGGTTGTCTTAACATTCAAAATCCAACAAAAATACAAGAGAAACTTAAAATTAGTTCCCTAAGTGGAAGCTGGGGCTCCTTATATTTACCCTTGATGAAAACCAAACTGTGAGGTTCATCTGCCCATTCACATTAACATGCAGGGCATTCTGTTCTGAGTACAAAGGCCTCTGGAAAGCTGGCTTGAGAGTGACACCTTGCAAGTGCCTGACCTTCCTCCACTGCTGCTGGGCAGCTGTCTCCTACCTCCCCAGAGACCCTGTTCACATGATTTCCTCTCCTCAAAAATTTTCCTAATACTCAAACAAGTTTAAGCCAGAATCAGGAAATACAAGCCAAATTTTCTCCATCCTAGGATCACCCTCCCATCTTCCCTTTGGCATGTCTATACCTACACCCACTGCCTCCTCCTCCTCTGCACTATCCACTTCCTTCTGTATGCACAACCTTAGCGCCCTTTCCACCCCATCCATCATCAAGAAGACCAGTCAGATAGTTTGCATGATGTTTTCCAAGTAACATCTCGTATAATCTCTTTGCAGTATTTGCTCCTGGCCACTGTCTTCCCTGGCCCGCTTCAACATTGCCTTTTCCCACTTCTTTTCTCTACATCACAGCATTTCATATGTTCTCTGGAGACCCCCAGGATTCTAGCTTTGCTCCTTCTTTCACACCGTCCCACACAAGAAGTCATCCACTCCTAAGGTTTCACGAACATCCTTACAGATGATTCCTAAATCCATGTTCCAACACTGATCTAAAGACAATTTTCATTGTTCCCAGGTCAATTTAGACATCCTACACACACACCCTATCAAATGTCCCACACTGAACTCATTCTCCAAGTATTAGCTCTCCTGTGTCCTACATCAGAGGATGAGCCTCCAGCTACACACTGGCTAAATCCACAAGTGGAGACCTGAGCTTTATTTCCTCCCTCCTTAATTCTTCTTCCTGATCCTTTCTCAACACTTTATTACCCCTCGTACAGGGGGACTTGACAATGAAGTTACACAATGCTGCCGATCCAACAGCCTACAGTTTCCCAGCCTGTCTTCTCCCTCTCCATCCTCACGAGCAATACCTCAGCTCAGATCCTCATCAGCTCTGCTTCCACATGGCACCCTTGCTTCTTGGGATTCTTATCTTTTAACTCCTGCTCCCATAGCAGCTAAGAGACCTTCCATATCTGTTCATGTCAGTCTTTCTACTAAGAACTCTTCAAAAGCTCTTGTTGCCACAGATGCAGCAAACACAAATGTTTACAAGCACCAGATAGATACCAGGAATGAGTGAGCACCTTCAGTTCAACTGCACACACACATGTGCCACATGTGAAGAGGTTTTATAAACCAAATAATGTATCCTCAACTCAAGCTATCGCTGCTGCAGTGAATGAACACAGGCCTGAGGTTGCTTTTTCTTTCTCTGATTTTTAGGCGCAAATTCTCATTCTTACAATATTGACTTGGATGAGTATGGCAGCGCATGCCTATGGTAATCTCAGCTGCTCAGAAGACTGACACCTAAGAATCACCTGAGCCCCAGGAGGTCAAGGAAGGCCAGGCAACATAGTGAGGAGGGAGGAAGGGAGGGAAAGGAAAAGAGAGGAAGGGAGGGAAGAAATATCCTGACTCAATTGAAAAATAAAAGCCTTTGAGGATTGGTGGTTCCATGCAGGGGCTGTGGAGCACCAGCATGGGGACTTATACTTGACATGGCATGAGGCTCTCCATGTCCTGATCCTTTATTAATACTCCAGCTCCATGTCTTGTTACTCACCACTCACTGTACCCATGATGGAATACATGCAGTTCTAGGGATGTATGATGCGACCTGGCACATGCTCCTAGTTCTGTATGACTACACCTCCCCTCTAATTTCCTGGCTAATTCTTCTAGGTTCCTCAAAGTATGATTCAGTGCCCTGGATAGAACAGCTTCTCGGAAAGTGCACCCCCTCAACCACGCCCTAACAGCATGGGCTCCACTGATGTCCTTTTTCTATAAAACCCTAGTTCTACTCACCAGATACCACCATAATCCCATTTCTCCATCTGTAGCACCCACCAATGGGTTCATTAAGGGCGCGTGATGGTCTGATCCTCAGCTGTCCTCCAGATCCACGCCTACCCTTCTCTGTACCCTGAGTTGACATTTACAGACTATATCTCCAGACTCCCTTCCAGCGGACTTCCAGAAGTCCAGCTACTTGAAGAAGGAAGGGAAAAGGAGGAAGCAACAGAGGATTTCTTCCTTTCCTGGGCCACCACCATTAGCATCCCTTGACAACTGGCCTTTCCCTCAAGGACCCACCTTTCTGGGCTCTGGGACCATGATCCCTGTCCTTGGCTCTCTGGACCAGGGATGGTCAGGAATTTTCACTCTGGTAGTTTCTAGGTACCTCAATATCTGCCCTTTATTTGTTCCCTTAAGCCTTGACTAGTCCCTTTATTTAAGGTCCTTGATTTAAGCCATCTAAGGGTATTCTGTTCCCTACAGAGAAGTCATTGGTATAGACCAGGCTTAGGGTGTTCACTCTCCTATCAAATGCTAAATGAATAAAAAGCAGATCCAAGTCTGACTTACATGATATCATTTTTTAAAAATATTTTATTTATTATTTTTATTTTACATGTATGCATAGATGTAACTGCACCTGTGTACAATGCCCAGTCCCCATGATACCATTTTTATCATGGCAAAACATTCAGAGTAACTAAGAGAAAGGGCTATCCTTTCAAAGAATGGAAAACTGAATAATGGGATACTTTAACCTTCACATTGTTGTTTGTCCTTGAATAAAAACAGTTTTACCAAAACATTTGCTACATATTTAGAAAACAGTTAAAATTAGAAGTGAAAAAATTGGGACTAGAGAGATGGCTCAGTGGTTAGAGGCACTGGCTGCTCTTGCAGAGGACCTGGGTTTGGTTCCCAGCACCCACAGGGTAGCTTACAACTGTCTGAACTCCAGATCCTGGGTAATCTGCTGTCCTTTTCTGGGTTCCATGAGCATTTCATGATAAAGGTATACACAGGCAAACACTCATAGAACATAAAATTTAAAAAGAAAAAAAAAATCTACCGGGTTAACTGCTCTTTTCAAATGCACTCAGCTTTTTACTTTTTCTCTATGAAGGTGCTATGTTAAGTAGGGTCCACAGTGAAACACAGATGCACAAACACACTCACCCAGAATACAGCGCCTTCAGCCCTTCTTCTCTGCCTATCCGCAGCAGTGCATGCAACATCCCTCGATACCTAATTTCTCGAAAGTTGGCATCATTTGTCTGGCCTTGAATCTGGAGCCGTGTCTTAGTTAAATCAATTGGAAATGTACCTTAAATTTTTAAAGAAAAAGAACCATTAGGGAAGGGCAGGGCAGGGTTGGAGAGAGAGCGCAGTTGGTAAAGGGACTGCCTTATAAGCACGAGGACCTGAGTTTGATCCCCAGAAGTCATGTAAAAAAAGCTCTGTGTGGTGGCACATGCTGGGGAGGTGAGGACAGGCAGATCCTTGCTGACTTAGCAAGATCCAGGCCAGAGAAACCCTGCCTCGAAAACAAAAAAGGAGGATGGCATCTTTGGACTGACTGTACCTTAAGAATGACTCCCAAGGTTGTCTGCTGGCACACAGACACACACAAAATTGGCAACCAGGCATAGCAGTATATAGCTGTAATTCTAGCACTTGGGAAGCAGAGAGTTACTGAATTTGAGGCCAACCTGGGCCACAGAGTAACACTGTCTCAGAAAATCAAACAATAGAAAAAGAAAAAAAGAAATGGCACACATTGTAAAATCTTTTATTTAAAAGAAAAAGGGAGTCAAAAGATTAACAAACCAAAAAATTTAAAAATGAATAAACATGTCCTTTGTTTCTTTTAATTTTTGAGACAGGGTCTCATGTTGCCCAGGATGGCCTCAAGCTTGCCATGTAGCCAAAATGACCTTGAACTTCTGGTCTGCTTACTTCCAACTTCCAACTCCTGTGTTTGGATCACAGGTGTGCACTACCACACTGTGCCCTATCTTTTCTACAAAAGGTGAGGCGGCTATAATACTATAGAATAGAGAGTAAACAGAATCGTATACACAAACGGGAAATCCTTTTCAATCCCCAAATTACTATATTCTTTGTGCATGTTAAAGGTTAAAAATGGGTTCTGTGGCTGGAGAAAGATAAAAATTCACTTCTGAAAGAACTCTCACTTATGAGGGAATGTTTTATAAACTAAAATTAAATCAGATGAGGCAGGTAAGGATACTTAATATACTACCTGAACACTGACCCAAATATATAGAATCCATCCTCAAATAGTAACGTTGATTCGCTGAGACAGGTTACATTCAGCAAGACGAATCATTTGAAAGTCCTCACTCATAAAAAGTACCCCAGCATCAGTGAGTGGGTGACTGGTGCACCTTGTAGGCAACTGAGCAAAGTGTCTGGCTCAGCACTGGAGACTCAGAAGCTACTCAGTCAACAAACACGGGAGCAATGTGATCAGACACGGAACCCAACTGAGGAAGTCACAATGGAATATGGAAGACACACAAATGAGAAGGCACTCAAGTACAGTCCATCTGTTTCCGGGAAGACCCTGGTGTTTCCCAAACCTCCTTGTAGGCAAGTGGTTAATAGTGAAGTAGGAAACGGGCACGGAAGGACAGAAAGATCCAATTGGGATTCATGAAGCTGTTTGGTCAACAGACTCAACTTTCTCCCCACTGAACTTTGAGCCTGCTAATAGGTAGCCAAAATGATTAGTCTGCTTTTAAAAATATACCCAAAGAAGGCACGACTGAGTATTTATATTCTTGCATTCACACAAACAGGAAATTCCTTTCAAACCTGCATGCACACAAAATACCAAATGGCAGCCATCATCCCAGCAGGCCAGATAACTTCACCACCAGGCTCCTTACCACATTCGGCGGTGATGGAGGCCAGCCCTCCATACACAAAGGGCTTCCAGTTCAGACCTGACATTCTCACTGTTTCACCTCCTTGTAGTTACTCAAACATCGCCTCCCTCAGGGTTTGTCCTGGACACAAAGGAAAAAGATTCAAAATTGTAACTTCCCACACAGGCAGCTTTTGCTCCAAACTCTTTCTCTGGGTTATCTGGAGAGTGCTATCAAGGGCTGTCCCTCAATATCGTGCCCACGTGACAACACTAAAGAAAATATTCCTCCATCCCCAACCCCAAATCAGCTATTTGTAATCTCATTTCCTCAGTGGCCTAACTTCATTCTGCCAGGCTGATGTGCTTACACAACAAACACATTCAGCACAGGGCAGTGGAGGCTGTTTTCTGGGCAATCTAATTTACCTTAGACCTATAATTCCTCATACACTAAATATCTGCTATTCATTTGCAAGTTTTTAGTGAGTCTCTAAGGGGCAGCATCCTATCCCTCAGGGACACTAGCTGGAAAAGATGATAAACCTATATCATACGGTGAAAGGACAATCCCTGAAGATGACCACATCTTGTATACTTGGTAAATGTCAGCTCACTTGCCTGGGCCATACTATGTGGCTAGCTAAGAAGTAGCTTGGCCTGAAGAAGTAGACCTTGATGACAGGCACACACCTCCTTCCAAGCTAAGTTCCCGGTACCCTCCAAGGCTAGACATTTCCTGCATCAACACCATCATCATCAGAGCAGCCACCCCAACAAACTAAGGGGTAGAACACAGAATATTTTTAAATGTCTTTTTAAAATATATTATGTATATGAGTGCATTGCCTGCATGTGTATAAGTGCACCCATGTCGTGCAGTGCCCACCGAGGTCAGAAGAGGGCATCAGATCCCCTAGCACTGGAGTTACAGATGACTGCTAGCTGCCATGTGGGTGCTGGAAATCAAACCTGGGTCCTCTGCAAAAGGACTGCTGAGCCATCTCTCTGGCACCAAGCACACACTTTTTTAAATAAAACTTTTTCTTTCCTTCTTGACCTATTCCTATGTATACACAGTATCTGTTATTATCCTCACACCCGCTTCCTTTCCCCCTTCCTCACTGAACCCTTCCTCCCACCTAGTCCTTCAGGAGCTACACCATTGAGAAAATGACACCTGTTCCTCCAGCAACCATTAACAGTCACTAGCTCCTCAGGCAGGGATAGGACCTAATAAGCCCCTCCTTTATGCATGATGGAAAACTGGAGGGTCCAAACTAGTGCAGTGTCCACAGCTGCTGAGTTACAACACCTATGTCATATCTGGACGGCAGGGTCTTATGATACTCTTCCCTGTCCTCCAGCTCTTATCCTGCCCTCTCTTCTAGGATGTTCTCTGGGTCTTAGGATCATATAGATGTCTCCTTTAAGGCTAAGCACTCATCAGCCTCTTATTGTCAGTACTCTGACCAGATAGGTGTCTCTGCATCAACAATCAGCCTCCGTAAAAAGGAGCTTCTCTGCCCCAGGTGAGAGCCACACTAACCCTCCTCAGCCATAGACTTTTGACAAGGTTTATAGTGACATGTACATATTCCCTCCCAGAGAGTAGGCCTCAAATCCAATCACAGCACATTTGATTATCTCCAAAACAGTAGTGTCACTATTGCAGTGTCTCGTGTACATGCACATCAAATACATTTTAGAAAAATAAAGTAGCTGGTTTTCAATGATGACATTACAATTGATTCTTCTTTTCATTCTTATTATTTAGAAGTGATTTTTTTCTACAATATATAAAACTGTGTATCTGCGTGAACACACACACACGCATGCATGCACACACATGAATGCACACAAAGGTTTATGGGAAAGGATTAGAATTTATCTTTAACTTTTAAAAATACATTGTCATTATTCCACCATGCCCTATCCCTAATTTTCTAGTTTTCTATTACTTAAAAAAAAATTTTTTTTTTAATTTTCATGTGTTTTGCCTGTACCTATGCAATGCCTGTGGGTGCCAGAAGGTGTCAGATCCCTCCCTAGCAGATGGAGTCATGGACCATGTGAGCTAACAAGTCTCTCCAACCCTCTGATACTACTTTTAAGCAATTTTTACTTCTATAAGTTTTGATATTATTTTTTTTGGCTTGTTTTTTTGAAGCAGTTTCAGATCTCAGGCTGACCTGGATCTTACTGTTTCACCAAAGATGGCCCTAACTTCTGATTTTCCTGTCTCATGGAATTACAAACCTGGTTTTGTACAGTGCTGAGGATCAAACCCAGGGCTTCACGCTGTGAATCATGTGGGATAGATCACATACACACAGTAGCTTCTGGATGTATCATCAAATAAAACTCATCTTCCACAAATGAGTGTATATTCCTGTACCATCATACCTGACTAAACTATGTGAAAGTATTTTCTATTCAATTAACGTTTATTCAAAAGTCAGCTAAGGTTAAAAGTCTTTCTGGTTTGGCAGTCAAGAACACAAACTGCTCTTGCAGAAGACAGAGTTTGGTTCCCAGCACCCACATAGTAGCTCACAACCACCTGTAAGTCCAGTTCCAGTGGCACCTGATGCCCTCTTCTGGTCTCTGCAGGAACTGCACACACATGCACAAACCCATATACAGGCATACTTGCATATACATAAGTTTTTTAGAAAACCCAACTCTATATGCTCACATACCAAGGTCAATAGGCCAAGACAGAATCAGATGTGTCTGGGGAGTATCTCAGTCTGAGAACCAAGAAAAGGATTGCAACTTCGCAGACTTTCACCATGTGCACCATGGCCCACCACGCCCTTGTGTTTTGACTGTACTCTCCAAGTCAGACTAAAATCTGCAACCACCTCTCTTTGCCACATCATAAAGACAACATTAATATCAGCTATTGTTATTGAACATCTGATGTCAGACATTGCTAAGCATTTTCCACAAGACTTGATTCATTCCTCACAACCCTGTGAAATAGGTATCATAATCAACATTTCACAACTGAAACAAGTCTCAGTAAATGAGATGTGATGATAAATGTACAATTTTTCTGTACATGAGATGCAAAACGTTTTATTTTTAAGGTCCATTTACTTTTATTTTATGTGTGTGTTTTGCCTGCGTGTAAGTGCACTATGTGCATGCAATGGCTGTAGAGGCCAGAAAAAGGCATCAAACACCCTGGAAGGAGAGTTACTGACAACTGTGAGCTACCATGTGGGTGCTGGGAACCAAACTGGCTCTTAATCACTGAGCCATCTCTCCATCCCTGAAAAAACTTTTGTTTTCAAAAAGATATTCTGAATGGAAATGTCTATACAAATTAAGAGTTTTGAAGATTCTTCCTACACTTAAGATATATACTGCTAACCATCCTATACTTTTCTTATATGGTTAATTAACATTTATTTCTACCTAACCTTATTTGTACAGCTTTAAGGAAAGAGAATTAGGTTATAGTACTTAGGAAAAGATTCAAAGAGCACAGGAAACGGAATTGACAAACAGGAAAACATGATAATAAAAGGTGCTGTGCAAGCAAAGAAACATTTGGAGTGAAGAGACAGTCCACAGAATGGGAAAAGATCCTTGCCAACTATGCATCAGACAAGGGATTAAATCCAGGACACAAAAAGAACTGCAAAAATTAAACATCAAAAAATAATGCAATTGGGGCCAGAAAGATGGCTCAGCAATTAAGAGCACTGGCTGCTCTTGCATAGGACCCAAGCCAGTTTCCAGCACCCACATGGCACTAACAATGGTCAGTAACTCCAGTTTCAGAGGGATCTGATGCCTTCTTCTGACCTCCACGAGTACTAGGCGCATGGGTGTACATGCAAGCCACACGCTCATATACATAAAATTAAAATAAAGAAGAAAAAGAAAACAAACGAGGGCCAGCAAAATGGCTCAGCAGGTAAAGGTGCTTGTCACCAAGCCTGACAACCTGAGTTCAATCCCAAGACCCATAAGGTGGAAGGAAAGATCTAACTCCCAAAAGTTATCCTCTAACTGACAAACAAACAAGTGCAATACAAAAAGAAAGGAAAACAATAACAAATGGTGGTGAGGAGGTAGGTAAAGAACAAGCCTTATTCACTGCTGGTGGAACTGTAAATTTGTGCAGCCACCATGGAAACTGGTATGGAGGTTCTCCAAAAAAAACAAAACTACCATATGATCCAATTACACTACTCAGGGTTATACCCAAAGAACTCTAAGTCAATATACCAGAGACGGAAGCACATCCATGTTCATTGCGGCTCTATTCACAACAGCCAGGAAAAGGAACCAGTCTAGATGTCCATACACTGATGAATAATGGAAACGTGGTCCATATAAGCAATAAAGTACATATATGCATATATATATATGTCTGTAGGTTATGAAACTAAGAAAGAGGCTCATGAGAAGGAAGAAAGGGATCTTAAGGAAGGCAGGAAGCAGAGCAAAGGAATACATGTATTAAGCAGGCAGAAAGGGCTATGTCTGGAGAAGAAAGGGGACCAGCTCGACCGGGTGGGAGGGAAGGCAGCTGGGGAAGAGACAGAATGAAACAGTGAAGCTGCCAGGACAAAACCCACCACCAAAAATCAACTTCTAAGAATTTTGTACTTCAGAAAAAAAAAAAGCCAGGTGAGATGGCACATGACTTTAATAAACCCAATACTTGGAAAGCAGAGGCACACTGTGAGGCCAGCCTGGTCTCTGTAGCAAGTTGCAGGCCAGCTGGGGCTACAGGGAGACACTTAAAAAAATTAAAATTTGTACTTGCTGCTGTTGCTTCTGAAAGGCCTTCCAAGTTTCTCTTATATAATTAATCCTTAATGAAGTCTTTTCCTTTTCCTTGATGTTCTTTCAGTCAACAGTCTTAAACTGTAATCAGACTTATGGCTCTTTGTTCTTGCTAGGTTACCGGTTCATAAACTTTTCCTATTCCCTATTCTTTTTTAAACTGTACATAGAAAAACAAACTCAGCACAGATTTATGAAACTCTGAGTTTTAAAGATATTTTGGAAATCTCGTCTTCTTTCACATGAATGAATGATCCCATGGTCACAAGGTTGGCACTGGCAAAGCCAGAACCCAAATTCACGTCTTTCAACTCTTCACTACATATCTCCAAATGTATCTGCCGAGACGTTCCAACATTGACTATTCTCATACAAGAATACTGATTATTCTGAGAGCTTTACCTGAAATTAATCCAGAAAGACCCTAAAACGCAGAATCATATTAACTTTCCGGGCAAATTCATTTGACTGGTTCTTGCCAACGGGAGTCAACCGAGCATGTTCCACGAGCAACGAGTGTTTTTAAAAAGATGGGAACTGTTGACCTACTATCCATCTATTCAGCGTTCCTGGAAACTGAACCTTGTACGTACTCAGGAGCTCTACCACAGGGCTACATGCCCAGCCTGCCGTGCGCCACTCAAAGCGTGGCGGGCCCTTTCCCGGAGTACTAAACACGCGGGGGTCGAGGCTGCACAGACTGAATTGCAGCCCATGCCGTGGGAGAGACACACACCGGTGAGGTGGGAAGAATTAGTGCGGCCCCGGTGCAACCGCTGAGCCTCCCCGCCGCCGGCACCCTGACCACGCGGGGACAAGCAGCCCCGGCGGCAGCGCAGACCCACGCGACCCCTGGCGTGCGGCCGGCCTCGTGCCCACGGAGCCGCACCGTGCCCGCAAAGCCCAGCGCACTGCAGCCCGAAGCAAGCGGGGCCGCGGCGGCTCCTCAGAGACGGCATCCCAGAAGGCATTTCCATCCCCGGCTCCCGCAGCAGCGGGAACTCACCCGGCCGCGGCGCTCCACCTCCTCGGTGCCTGGAAACCAGCGGAACCTGAATAGGAGAAAAGACTGGGAAGCCGACGGCACGCCGGAACCCGCGTGCAGCCCCGCCCAGGCCCCTGGCCTTGGGCACGCCCCCGCCCAGGTCCCATTGGTCTTTGAGGCACTGGCTCCTTCTGGCCACGCCCCCTGCTGCGCGGTGGAGGCTGCGGAAGTTTGCCGTGCACGGGTGAATCGTGCATGATGAGCTCGGGCTGTCACTCCTGGGGACCTGCAGGTCTGTGCACCGGGAAGGAGCCACGGAAAACGAGCCTCACAACGAAGTGGTTCTGCGCCACTTACTACATATACCCTAGAACTTTTTCGTTTGAAAATGTGCTAACTGACCGAAAATTGAACAGCGTACTCTTACTCCAGAGTCGGCAAATGCTCACATTTCGCAACATGTGCTTTCTTTCTCTCTGTATCTTCCTCCTACTCATGAACTTTTGGAAAATGGCCATTTATCACAAACGTTGAATACATTCTCATTCATATTCCACATTCAACCATACTTTTATTTCCTTCAGTTTCAAAATGTCATCCATACAATGCGCTCACGCACACATAATAAATACAAAAGCTACTGAGAACCGAATACATTTGAACTCTCTTCTCATAAACTTGGTTTAGAACAGTATCCTCACTTTTCTAAATTTTTCATAACTTTGTCATATCTGCAGTCCAGATCACTTGTCCTATGCACTGAATCACTGGATTTATGGAATTGTTTTCTCATAATTAGGTTAAAATGCGATAGGTGTGGAAGGTAGAGCGGGGGCGGGTATTCATTCCCATTGCTTCCCTTCACTTCGCGATGTGCACCCTGCTAGTTTGACATCAGCCTTCACCAGGCCAAGAGGCCAAGGTCCACCACTGGCTCAAGGTTGTGTCTAGCTCCTCTCTCCACAACAAAGCTCCCATCTGCAATGGAGATTAATATCTGCAGGAATACGCCGAAACCTGCTGAATATCTTTATCTAGTGGATATAGCATACATTAATGATCATTCATTACAACAGTTATAAATATATTACTTTGCAATTCTATCACCTTTTTCTGTATTTTTTTTAAGTGGGCATTTATGTGTTTAAAAAGAATATATTGGGGCTGGAGAGATGACTCAATGGTTAAGAGCACTGGCTGCTCTTGCAGAGGACTCAGGTTTGATTCCTAGCAACCCATGTGGTGGCTAGCAACTGTCCTGAACTCTAGGGTTCCAGGGGATGTGATGTCCTCTTCCGACCTCCACAGGCATTACATGCACATGGTGCACTTACAGACATGCAGGCAAAACACTCATACTCATAAAAATAAATAAAAATTGATTCCTTAAAAACCAAATATATTTCATCTCCACCTCCTCATCCCCTTCACAATTCCCCTCCTTCTCCTTGTTTTTGAGTCATGGTGTAAACTCTTGGACGTCTTTCTAATGTGATTAGTACTCAGACTACCCATCTTTGGCCAATGGAAGCCCCCTCACCAGTTCCCTGTCCTTTGGATGTCTTATTTTGGAGCACTTCCTTGCTTTCTGGCACAAGGCCCACCAGTTCTCTCCACATTTTCCTTACATGTCCCATGCGTAGTGTTATATTACAAAACCCTGAAGTCTTTTTATATTGGACCACATAACAGAGTTCTCTATAGGAAGAGTTCTCTATAGGAAGGAACCAAGAGAATGAATATATGTTAAGTGGTCATTTATTAGATAGGGCCTGGGTAGTCTGGCAATGGCTGCCAGCCTGGTGGAGAGTCTGAGAACCCAGTGGCTGCTCAGTCTAGAAGGCTAGGTGCCTCAGCAGTCCCAATCTGACATCAAGGGCCTGGAGGATCGCTGTAGAACCACTGGTCTTCTGTCCATGTTAGAAGGACCACAAAACTGGGTTCTGATATCAGAGAGGGAATGTAGCGGCGGCCACAGCAGCACTTACCAGCAAGAATCCAAGGCAAGCAGGCAAAAGTAAAAGCTAGAGGTTGATCCTCACAGGTGTCTTCAAGACTTGATTCTAGTTTCTGTCAAGTTGACAATCAGTACAAACCATCACAAACAATATGTCTTCTACCTACAGATATTGTTAGATCCTGAGTGATAGCTTTGATTCAAAAGCCTATACCATAGGGTTCATTCTAGCTTTCTCCTTTCTATGTTATATCTTTCTTTACACAGTGAATACCCTCACTCTCACCAAGATTCATGCATTGATTCATTGGTCCTATCATTAATACAAAATTGTTGATTCTGCCCCAGAAGTGGTGTTAACAGGGCTGACACATGGGCTGTGAATGGATTTACCAAAGGCAGTACAGCTTGCTAGCTACCCTGCAGTCCTGCCCCGGCAGATGAAACACTAGAGAAAGGCCGCCTGCACATAGGTGTGCTAAGAAGCTGCTTGTATATGTTGGGGACTTCTGTGCAGTCAGGCAACATTTCAGTGTCACAGAGTCCTTGAAATAACTGCAGTTGAGACTTGTCTAGGTTACTGACCATCTGACCTTGAAGTAGTGGTCTTGCCCAGAGTCAGGAGTGGCTCAGCACAACCACCCATCCTATTTGCCATCCACATTTTGAAGCTAAAGCTGTAAATTCTTTTTGCTGAGATACGGTCCTGCTGAGAAGCAGCAGTGACCTTGCTCTGAGCTCAGCCTGCTCTGAAGCAAAGCAGGCTTGTCTGAGGCCAGAATGGTCCATACATCCTCAAATGACCATGTGACACACCAGTAGCACCACAGGGTATGAGATTTTCTTGCAGCCTTTTTAAAATCCTTATATCCTTTAAATATGGTATAGTAAATGTATGTGCCCCCAAAGTCTTCAAATAATGCACTTTTATTTTTTTAATTAAAACAGTATGAGCTGGTGTGGTGGCCCACACTTTTAATCCCAGCGCTCACAAGGCAGAGTGAGATCGAGGCCAGTTTGGTCTACATAGTGAGTTCCAGGCCATCTGGGTCTTCAGGGAGACTCTGTCTCAAGAAGACTAAATAAATAAATAAATAAATAATAAATGTTGCATACATTTATTCACTTGTAACTATTGATGCAAAGTGCTACCTCAGGAATCTTTATATCTATTGCTTCATTAAAGCCAAGCAAATGTCAGTTCCATTTCACAGATAAGGGAAAAGAGCTTACAAAACGAAACTGGCCTATGCCTTAACCAGAGCTTCTCCTTCCCTCCGCTATCTCCCTCCCTCCCTCCCTCCCTCCCTCCCTCCCTCCCTCCCTCCCTCCCTCCCTCCCTTCCTTTCTCCCTCCCTCCCTCCTTCCTTCCCTCCCTCCCTCCCTCCCTCCCTCCCTCCCTTCCTTCCTTCCTTCCTTCCTTCCTCCTCCTTCTTCCCTGGCCCACCCTCTCTCTCCTTTCTCCTGTATCTCCAGTTTAGGTTCCAGGTTGGAATCACACACACCCTTCCTGCTTTCCAGATGAGTCCACATACAGTCCACATAGATTTTTGTCCACATATGATCTCTGAAATCAACACAGTTTAGACTATTTAAAGTCTCACATGAATCCTGACCATAAAATCCTGTCTGACTATAATCCCCAGCTCATTGAGGTCTGTAGAATGATTTTTCCTTTATAGGTCAAGGAAAGGAGTGTAAGACTCTTGTTCCCCGACACCTACCTCACCATGTGCTGTTCTATGTAATGCATGCATGGAGAGGTAGGTACTGGATTCCCCTGTCTCCTCAAAGCCTTAGATACCCAGACTACCACCATCCTCAGCCTCATACACACACATAATACATGGTGATCTCTAGCCTTTCAAGTATGAAGACCCCTTTGAAAGAGAATTTCTCAAAAATTTGAGCACCTATAGAGCAGATGGTAGCATTTCAACACCAACTATAAAATACATATTGAGTATGATAAACCCTGGCAACCTGAAATGGGCGCTCCCACCGAAGTCTCCAGCCATGAATAGAAAAACACTTTTGTAAAGAATATAAATTTGGTTGGAGCTCATAACCACATCAGAAAGAAGAATAACAAAGCAGTAAATCCAGGAATGCATCTACCAACTATTCAGTGCTAGCTCCTACAGGGCACAGCTTACTTATTATTGTTGGCTTTCAGTGCCCATCACCACCATCACCACATACACCAATGTCAGCTTTGTCTGTGAGCCTGTAATTCTATAACAAACTTGTGCTCACGTGCGTGTGTGTGTGTGTGTGTGTGTGTGTGTGTATACTGTACAGGTTGTCTTATGAATTCTCCTCTCACAGTAAGGCTCATGGTTCAGCCCGGCCTCCCTAGGTTTGAACCAATTGAGCAAATAGAGAATGCTCTCCAATTGGAGAAAGTAGTTTACTCTGGGTTACTTACAAAGGATTCATGCCCAGGGAGAGAGAGAGAGAGAAATTTCGAATCGGAGAGCCAGCATTTTGATCAGAAGTTTGGTGGACCTCCAAACTTTGGTGCACATACATCCAAGATGGAGCCCCACAGCGCCCCGCCCACGTCTCCTACCCAGCTTTTTCCGCTTTCCTGCTAGACCCTCCCCTTTAAGTCACTGGTTGATTGGAAAGTAGTTGACTCTCTTGGCTTCATCTGTGTCAGTCACGTTCTTGGAGGCATGTCTCTCGAGGCTGAGAGAAACTCTGTAAATTTGCCCTACACAGGTGTTGCATGTATGTGCTTGCCCAGCCTACGTTGGGGCATATGGAGGTCAGAGAGTGATATCAAGTATCTTCTTCAATTACTTCTCTACCTTATTTTTTTAAGACAGTGTCTTCCATTGAAACTGAAGCTTCTGTTTCAGCTAGACTAGCTGGACAGGAAGCCTCAGGGATCTGCCTGTCTCTGTCCCAGGCACAGGGGCTATAAATGTACACCACCATGCCAGGCTTTTTATGTGGCTGCTGAGGATATGAACTCAGGTCCTGAGCAGTCTCCTCAGTCCAATAAATTATTATCAAGCCAATTTCAAGTCAATGGCTTCCTTTAAAAGAAAATTCTGGCAGTACTGGGGATTGAACCTAGAGTCTCATACATGCTAGGCAAGAACTGTACAACAGCTGCTTTCCAATATTCCAATCTGCCATTGAGCTCTGCAACTTGATTTGTGTTATGTTGGATATGTGAGAGTTCTTCCTCTTTTCATTCCTTATCGTGTGTGTGTGTGTGTGTGTGTGTGTGTGTGTGTGTGATCTAACTATAGTAAACATATCCAAGCAAAATAAAATAAAAACTTAGGCTTGGCGGTGCATGCCTTTAATTCTGGCACTCAGGAGGTGGGGGGGGCAGACTTCTGTGAAATTAAGGCCAACCTGGTCTACAGAGCAAGCTCCAGGCCACCTGGGGTTACAGGGACATCCCGTTTCAAAATAATAATAATAATAATAATAATAATAATAATAACTTTGATCCTCTCCTATCCTGGGAACAGTTTTATTAACTTTCTGCCCTTGGTTAATGTTTCAGTTAACGAAAATCCTCATTTGCATAATGAAACAAAATTTATCCTACAGAATGACAGATAAGGTTTTATGTGTGCTAAATTTCCATCACTATTACAAATACCTAGGATAAATAATCAACTTATAAGGAGAAAAGACTAATTTGGGATCATGGATCTGGAGGTTCCAGTCCATGGTTCTGAGGTCTCCCTAGAGCAGCACATCATAGCAGGAGCATGTGTGGAGCAAAACTTCCCAACTCTTGACAGAGAAGACAAAGAAAGAAGGGACCAGGTCCCCTCAATGACCTGAAGGCCACATGTTAGACCAACTTCTTAAAGTTTCCACCACTTCCCAATAGCACAAACCTAGGGACCTCGCCTTTAACACGTGGGCCTGTAGAGGACTTCAGTAAGAATTTCCATGAGGTGGGAGGGTGCAATTAGGCAATGTCTACCCTCTTCCTTCTGAGGTCTCAATAACAAACCAGAGTTCAGTTCCACCACAGTTCTCCCTGGGTAACCAACGAGTTATTAGGGTTATTTACAGAGCCATGGGTGAGGGGCTAGGGGCAGGAGCGTGGATAACCGCATAGCAGCCATAATGGAGAGCTTTATCCAGCATGGAAGATGGCCTCCCCACAGCGGCAGAGATGCAACTCCCTTCCCCTAGTCTTTCCCAGCCTATATGCTTAGCTCCTCCCCATGCAATTAGGGTAGAATTGCATACAACTGATTGGGAGGAAGGACTGAATGAATATTCAAGTGAGAGCTCAAGGGCCCTCCCCAACCCCTCCTTCTCTGAGGTGAGGTCAGCAGTTAAAAGCCCAGCTTGGATGATCTTTTGCAAGCAGCCACAGCTGAACTCATGAAATAGCCTTTGGTGGTTGTTGGAAGGAAGAGGCTATATCTGTCTGAGATGTCTGGTCATGAAGATGGCAGCTGTTGGCTCAGAGGATAGTGCACTACAACAGGGACATTCCAGATCCCAACTAGAGCAGTATACAAGAAGCACATTGTGTGAATGTAGCTGCTGTACAAACAGCTTCTGAGTTTATGTGGCTACATCCTTTGCCAGCTTAAAATTCTTCATTGTGTCCCAGTGGTCCTCAGGGCTAAGGCTGATAAGACTTTTGGCTGTATGAGGGCTTGGATCCTGTGATTCCAGCCACAGGAATCCAGGTTCCCATCCTCTTCCCCACTCACCTGCCTCTAGACCCTGCATCCTGAAGTCTTACCATTTTCTCAGATAGTGGAACTTTTAGCCTTATTTGCATTTAGGCCTTGTATTAGCAGAGTATCCAGGCCACTGTCTGATATGTTAAGGTCCCCAAGACTATAAACCAGCACTATAATCCCCGAGGTGGACCAGCAATAACCCTGAAGAATAACACAACAGAATCTTTCCTCACCCACATTATGGTTGGCAATTATATTATTACTGTACAATACTGAAGGATAAGAAGCACTTTGGAATCACCTAGAATTTACTAAATATGTATTCAAACACATCAGACTACAGAAAATTAAGCTGGCAATCCTACATAAAGCAAGTCTCTTGTTTGATGTCACACAGATTGACAGGCTCTCATGAAAACACATTTAGGGACAGTCTTTGGCGGTTGTTGTGGGGAGGAAGTAATATCTGACTGAGATATTTGGTCACCTCATTATGTGGCAGTTAAGCAGCTACTCCTAAGATACTCCTAGATACTAAATGTCTCCATTGGTGCCTGGAAATGAGCCAGTGACATTCTTTGTCATCACATGTTATAGCAGTGGCTTTACATGAGAAGATTTGGCTCCCTGGAGCCATTTGTCAATGTCTGAACTTTTTGGTGGTCACAGCTGGCTGCTCTTGGCATCTGAGGATGCTGCACAACATCCCATGGTCCCACTATAGCCTCCTACAACAGAGAGTGGTCAAAATGGCAATCATGGAGAAGTAGAAGAAATCCCATTGTATAGGAATGTTGCTTACCGCATGTGTTTCTTGTTCTCAGGTATTTTGCTGAGAACATACCTGTTGTGAGCCAGTAAGTGGTTGTATAAAAGACTCTCAGTTCCTCTGCAAGCCAACGCTTCCTGTACTGCACTGCACTTGCTCAGTTTGTTTTCTTGCTAATTCCTTCTTACACCTCAGTCCTCAGTTTAGTAGTCCTCTCCTCTGGGAAATCGCTCCTAATCCCTAAAATGAAGTGAAGCCTGAGAACTTATATCCAAGCTGCTATCTGAAGTTAACTGCACTGCAGTGGAAGGAGTGGTCTCTATTAGTCTTCCCACTGAACACTAAGCCTTGTGGAGCAAGGACTCAGCAGAGCACTTGGTGCAGTCTGCATCCAATAAATATAAGCACATTTAAAAAGCCCACAAGATTTGGAAGCTGTCAGGGAGAGGAGATGAAGGTCAGGATGCAGGCTTTTTCAAATATTCTAGCCTCTCCCCGCTAACATAACCACATGTGAGCCCTGGTCAAAGTATACCTGCTTCCTTGGGTGTTCTAACAGGGAAAATGTGTAGAGTAATAGTACAGACACACTCACATGAAGTCTGGTGAGTGTTGGAACTCTATTTAATATTATGTTACAATCTACATTGATTTGATGATTCTCTGTGGCCAATAACAGCACACCACAGACAGGGAGAGCTATCAAGAATGGAGGTTTATTTAAGCTTATGGTTCTGGAAGTGGAAGGGTGAAGGGCCACATTTTGTGATTGCCTTTGTAAAGTTCCCCTGCAAAAAGGGGGGGCTGCACTTATGTTAAATATTCTCCAACACTGATTGGCTCATTAGAATTTCCATGACTGTAAAGAACTGGAATGTTGCATATCCAGAACTATATTATCTAGAGCTATCTTTAGTCCCCTAAATAGCCAGTCAATGCCTGCTTCTACTTTTGACCTAACATTCATTCGTAACTATGAAATAAACCCTTTTGGAATGTACAAAAAAACCCCTAAGGTTCCACCAACCCAAAGGTTTTAAAATGTCATCAGGTAACAGAATTGATAACTGAGCAAGGAAACGTAATTTGGATTATAAAATTCTTGCTTTAATAAAAATTCCTAAAACAGTGAAAAAAATGGCATTGGATAACATCTAAGAGATCTCTTTGCTGCAAACTGTCTACCTGATATTTCCACCTATATATTTTTATTCTATATTTATGCATGTGTGTGTGTAGGCTACACAGGATGTCTTGTAGCAAGAGATGGGGGTATGTATGTCTTGTTCTCTCTTCATCTTAAAAGTCATCAAGATCCAACTATGAGCTCCACCCTACAACCTTGTCTAAGATGTGAAGTCCCTGCTCAAGTATCAGACAGGACTCCTCAATAGAAAAGGGACATTCAACAGTGTATGTCCCATGTCCTTACCTAGAGCCACATTTCTTCAAGATAAATAGTCTCATCTGTGTTCTGATTTTTTTTCACCTACTCATTTCCAAAAAGCCTACCTCTAAATCCCATAATCAAATTAAGGTTCTATCCCTACCTCAGAACAGAGATTATGCTTCAATACATGAAGCCTTGGGGAACCTAGAAACTTGGGACACACTCAAACCAGAGCCAAGCATATAACACCTAATCTTAATTTTTGTGCCAGGAGTCAGCACAATAGTTCAAGGACCACACACTCCTAATTGCTTGTTATTGTCCAACCCTAGAGATAAGATTAGTTTTTGTTATTATTGCTTTGGTTTTTTGACACAGGATCTCAGTAGCTGACCTGAAACTCCTTATAAAGACCAAGTAAACCTTGAACTCACAGAAATCTGCCTGCCTTTTCCCCACAAGTGCTGGCATTAAAGGCGTATACCAGCATGCCCAACCTCTAAGACTAGTTTTATATCTTTTTTTTATTGGTTACAGTTAGGGAAATGTCTACATAATATTCTGAATTTTCCTACTGGCCTCAAAGAATAAAGTATTTGCAATATGGTCCTGTATAGCAAAAGTTTGCAGCTCTCTAATCTAGTCATGAGCAAACTTCACTTTCAAAGGTTGCAATCTAATCTCTGCCATGCATCAACTGCTGCCTCCTTGGCTTGCTGGAGTGCATCAAAAGGGGATAGCAGAGCTTTGTGACAGCCAGTAGTGGCAGGGTAGGGATCATGAGATTTCAGGAAGAGCTTCTGCAGTCTTACAGGACAGACAACAGTATGATTCTCTTCATAAGATCAGTGCAGTTTATACACTTAAATTTTCCTGTCTTTTCCCTCAAAAATCACAAGTACTAAGTCAGCTGCACATTTCAAACCGAAACCAGGTAGCATGTCAGATTCTTTAAAGAGTAAACTTTCTGTCTTTGCTATTATACATCACATAAATTACAAGCCCTTGCAGATTGTCTTACATTACTTACATACTAAAATCCATTGTCTTACATACTAAAAATATTAGCTATGAGCTTAATTTAGCCCATAACTTCTATATTTAATTCTAGGCCTTTCTGAAGTTACATCATTATACAACTAACAACAGATTTGCCAGCCAAGATCAACTGAGCGGATGGATAATGTGGAAAAACTGAGGACACAGATGAGACTGTGACAATGGACAAGGGAGACACACTGCTAAGTGTGCCTTCTCCATAGAAGCTGAGCCTGATGGAGTAGCAGGAACCTGGCCTCTAAGGCTTTCCGTTGGAAGACAGCTTCTTGGTTTCTGTTGTACCCTTACCTAATTTGTTTGTGTCTTGCTTTAATTCTTATAGCACATCTGTGAGCTCATTGGCCAACCAGTTTAGTCAGTCAGTGAGAGCAAGGTTGAGGGAGAAATCCTGTCAAAAACCAGAGTAGAAAGAGATAAAGACACTTTATGTCAACTTCTGGTCCCTGCATGTATACACAGAGGTTTGTGCGCCTGCACACGCATGCACACATACATATACCACATTTGTACACACTAACTTAAAACAAAGCAAAACAATCAGTAACTTCAAATTCTGAATCCTACAAAACAAGGGAGCTGTGCCTAAAATTTGAAAGAAAATTATTTTTTAAGTTCATTACCTACCCAACAAAACTAGCAATGGGAAATAAAAATGTTAAAGAGCTGACTTTTCATGCATGAGTCCTCCAGAAAGATAGTGAGGAATGTGCTTCTATAAGATGTAGCAGTAGGGCTGGAGAGAGGGCTCAGTGGTTAAAAGCACTGGCTGCTCTTTCTGGGGACTCTGCATTAGTTCCTCACACTCACAGGGTGGCTAACAACCATCTGTAACTCCAGTTCCAGGAGATCCAACACCTTCTTCTGACCTCCACAGGCATTGCACACATGTGATGCACATACATACATGCAGGAAAGACACGCATATACATGCAAAAAACATAACTTGTCTTCCTTATAATTCTCAATTTCCCCAAAAGTAAAATAAAGAATACTTTCTTCAAAGACTTGAAGGAAACAGATGATAGCAAAACAAAACGCTAATTGGAATAAGCTTTAGACTCTTAGCTATTTAGCAATATTGAGTTTTGCTGAAATATAGTGGATTTTTGTGTAGAGTATGAAGGAGCCATTTGGATGCTGATGGTGGCTGTGGGCACAGTGACAGTAGTCACGTTTCTGTGTGCAGTACCTTGCACAGTAAACATAAGTGTGACTCTTGCCACTGTGCTGATGGTCTTTAATATTTCTCAGTAGTTTATAACCAGTACTTCCAATTAGTGTTTTGTTTTGCTTTCCTTTGCTTTATTTTGCTTGGTTTTGTTTTTTTAAGACAGGATCTTATTCTGTAGGCCAAAGTGGCCTAGAATTCTCTAGGTATCTCAGGCTGGCCTTGAACTTATCGTAATTCTTCTGTATCCGCCTCCCAAGTGCTGATTACAGGTGTGTACCACCATGCCCAATTAATTTTAAACAACAGATTTTTTTAAACACAAGACATTTGTTAAGAAAAATAAATCTGAGGGCTAGTTTTGGGGTATATGCCTTTAATCTCAGCAACTGAGAGACAGGAGCAGGCAGATCTCTGTGAGATGGAAGCCAGCTTGGTCTACATAGCAAGTTTCAGGACAACCGGGGTTACAGGAAGATCCTGTCTCAAAGACAAACAAACAAAAAAAATCAATCTAAGCCTCAATTATATTTTTTTACTTTTTAGCCCACTACTTGGCTAAATATTTTGTTCTCTAACTTTCTAGATTGCTTTCATGTAGGTACTGTCCAAAGCATCAGGCTTGTTTAAAGGCAAACTGTAGTCTCTAGGCCACGGGATAACTGACTTTTTCCCTGAGAAAGAACTTGGGTACTAAGATCTGAGACGCTTGGCACTGAGGGCACAAGAATGAAGAGAATTAAGCAGGTGGCTCTGGGAGGTCATCTTAGCTATTGTGCTCTGCTGTAGCTCAAGCATGTACAGGGGTCTGCACCCCTCAGCTGTAACTGCCGAAATGCCCAGAACATTCCACCTATTCCCAGGATATCCAGCACAGCAAAGCCACAACCTATAGTGTTCTCAGATGGAATACAAGCCTATGAGATGGGTTCACCCATCCTCAATATTTGCCTGACAGCCATCATGGAGCCTGTGTGGTGATAGGTGCCTGTAATCCTAGCCCTCCAAGGGATGAGGCAAGAAGACTGAGAGTTCAAGACCAGCCCTGGCTATACACGGAGACCTGTCAATGATAATAGTAATAATAATAATAATAATAATAATAACAACAAACAACAGTAATAATAAGCAGAACATGAGCTTTGCATGAAAATTCCAAGCACACCTTAGTGTTACCATTCTCAAAATAATCTGAAGGTTCAGGGAAACTGGCTGAGGCCATAGGCAGGTGGTTCTGATGAGGACATAGCCATTTATGTCCCTGGTTTTCAAGCTGGTTAAATTGTAATCTACGTTATGAACCATTTTGACATTGTGACTACATACACACATATACACTGCTATGGCAAACATTTCAGGGAATGCTTATGGTGACTGACATGCACTACAGTGTTTCCAAAGGTCAGTCCAACTGTGCTCTTTCTGGAGCTGAGGGTGTGCATCTCTGTCAGGGCATGTCCTTAGGATGGATGAGGCTCTATATGAAATCTCCAGCACCAAAAAGAAAAGAAAAGGCACACTCTCTGAGCTATTCTGTAACAAAAACAGCCCTTCTGTTCTTGACTTTTCCTGTTAGAGAAGGTGGTGGAGAGAGGCGACCACTGTCAGACTAAGTGTAATGCTCTTAGAGCCGGGTTTCTCTTACAAAACAGCAACACCTGTCATGTGTGCCTCTTTGGATCGGTGTGGCAATCCATTGGGATGATCTAGTGATGATACCAAGGAAGGATGAAGAACTTTGCAAATAAAAATGGTTAAGAATATGGGTACACGGGCTAGGTGTGTTGGCACACACCTTTAATCCCAGCACTCAGGAGGCAGAGGCAAGTAGCTCTCTTTGAGATCAAGGTCAGCCTAATCTACATAGCAAGTTCTAGGCCAGCGGGGGCTACAGGGAGCCACTGTCTTAAAAAAAAAAAAAAAGAGAGAAGTTTGATGTAGTGGGACAGCACCCAAGAAGCTGAGGCAGGAGAAGTGTGAGTTCCAGGCCACCTGAGCTATAGATACCCAGTCTTTAAAAGAAAGGAAAGTCAGGCATGGAGGTACACGCCTTTAATCCCAGCACCTGGGAGGCAGAGGCAGGTAGATCTCTAAAGGATCAGGCCAGCCTGGTCTACACAGGGAGCACCAGGCCTGCTGGGGGCACAGGGAGATCCTGTTTCAAAAACAAAACAAAAAAGGGGGCGGGGGCCGGGATGTTAAGGATGAATTGCAACTGACCTTGAGACCATGAACTGGAAATTTCCTTCCCCACCCTGATCTGGACTGACTCTGGTTTGCTTTTGTGTGATGTAACTGCTATCTAAGCTGCCATAAAATGGTTAAGCAACAAATGCTCAGCTCTAGCACTCTGAAGGCAGAGGCAGGAGGTTCTTGAGTTTAAGGCCAGTCTGAGCTACATAGTGAGTTCCAGGACAGCCCTCAACTACAAGGCAAGACTCTGTCTCAAAATTTAAAAGAGAGAGAGAGGGAGGGAGGAAGAGAGGAAGGGAAGAAGGGAAGAAATGAGGGAAGGAGGGAAGGAGGGAAGGAGGAAGAGAGGAAGAGAGGAAAGAAGGAAGGAAGGAAAGGAAGGAAAAAGAGAAGAACTCTACAAGCTATCTCATTGCAAGTTCAGGAGTGCGGGAAGTTTCTGAGAACATGGGAAAGTGGTCCAGTCAGTCTTTCCTCAGGAAGATGTGTTTCTCTTGCTTAAGTCAGTAAAGAAGGTAACTGCAAACCATGGCTCCGGGGTGAGTGTGGCAGGCCAGTGCAGAAGACACAATTACCTCCAGCACCCACACCACTTGCTCAGAGAACTAGGGAGAGGCACTGTTTACGCAACATTATATTGACAGTGTGAGGTTAATCTTGGCTAAAAACCAAGACCTTCTCTCACAAAAAGGGGGATGGGATTTTATTATATATGATTTTCACTTCAATTTTTATTTTTTATTAATCTTTTTTGTTTGTTTGTTTTTGTTTTTGTGACACAACCTCATTCTGAAGTGCAGGTAGGCTTCAAACTCAAAATCCTCCTGCCTCAACCTCTTGAGGGCTGGGATTACAGATGTATACCACCATGCTTGACCTCAGCTCAATTTAAAAAAAAAATGGAATGCAGACCATCACAGCAACGAAAATGTTGTTTTGGGTTAGTGGTGATTTTGTTTATTTTGGTTTCTGGCACTTCAGATGTTGAGGACTTTGTGTGTGTGTGTGTGTGTGTGTGTGTGTGTGTGTGTGTGTATGTGCGTATGTGCGTATGTGTATGAGTGAAATGCCTGCAAGTGTGTAAGTGCCCTGGTGTCATGGAATACCCACAGAGGTCAGAAGAGGGTGTCAGATCCTCTGGAACTGAAGTTATGGATGGTTGTTAGCTGCCATATGGATGCTAGGAATTGAACCCGGGTCCTCGGCAAGAGCAGTCAGTGCTATTCACTGCTGAGCCATCTCTCTGGCCCCAAGTTGAGGGCTTTGATTTGAAAAAATAAAGTTAGAAAGATGAAGAACTCTATAAAAAGTGAAGCAGCTCTAGTAAACACACGGATCAGCAGATGGCTAGAACCTAGAGCCCAGCCTTGGCTTCATTCCCTCGTCTGGAAAGCCTCAGGAACCCTTTGTCACCACAGTCTCCTAATGGGGATCAAGAATGTTCGGCCCAATCCATCAGACTAGTCACACAAAGTGACCAAGGAGGCCATTGATGGAGGGCTAAAAGTAAGCTCTGGCCACTAAGGACACCTCTATTGGAGGGTGAAGGTAGAAATTCTATCCAGGCATTTGTTACAAGATACCAGGAGATAGTCCTCTGGTAAAAGCAAGAATAGTCAATCCAGAAGCAAAACACTAAGAAATCATCATGTTGGGCCTAAGAGCGGTGATCCATGGTTGCCTGGTTCAGAAGCACTGACCAACAGAAACTGGAACAGTAACACCTGAGTTGCTATTGGAGTAATGGAGCTACAAACACATCCGAGACTATGCCCCTATATGGCAAGACTATGCCCTCTATGGCGAGACTATGTGATCAGAGACAACTTCCTGTCTCCTTTATTTTCCTTTAGAACCTTATAACTGGCCCTTTGTAGTAGATATAATCTGAGGATGTACTTGTGCCTTGAAACCCAGAAGAATCTAATTCAGATATAAATGCCACAAAAGGGAACAACTGCAAGGATTCTAGTTGCTCCTTGATTTTGTATGACTGATGGAGAGTCCCTAGTGGGTGCTGATCCTAGCTTATTCCCATCCCTTCTGCTCTGCCATTCTGCACTACAGAAGCAGGAAGCACTAAGGACTGCTCTCCAGCACTTCTTGAAGTTCTGCCAAGTTAGACAAAAGTGAAACTTTTGCTGGGAGTGGGGACCATATGCCTTTAATACCAGCACTTGGGAGGCAGAGGCAGGAGGATCTCTTTGAGTTCAAGGCCAGGCTGGACTACATAGTGAGTTCCAGGTCAGCTGGGGTTACAGGGAGACCTTGTCTCAAAAAGACTCTAAAAAGAAAAAAAATGAAACTCTCGGGAGACATCAGAGTGCATGAAAAAGGTTTCTTCCACAGTCAGCTTTCCACATGTGTAGCTTCAGTATCTTTGGCTCCCATTTCTCCAGATTCAGCGAACCATGGATCAAAACTATTGTAATAAAATTCTGAAAAGCTCCAAATAAGACAAAACTTGGTTTTCTGCATGCTGAGCACTGGGCTGAAGGCAGGCAAGCGAAGGTATGTGTACCCTTCGGTGGCTTCCTCCTCTTCTCGGATCCTCAGGCCCCCTTGCGCATTGCTCCCATCCTGTCTCTGTGCGCTGTGCGGTAGACCTCTTGTGGAGATCTGGTTACTGAGCATGGCAAGCAACTCCTGATACCCTAAAGGGATGGCAGGTGTCTGACCTGCTCTGCCTGTGTGATAACCTGGCCCCAGGAAGCTACTGTAGATATGAATCTTCCTTTCCCCCACCCTAGACCAGAACCAGGTTGTTGGGTTTCGTTTCCTCATTCCTGAACTTCCACAGCCTTCCCACCCTTTACCCCTAAACCCCACTTTAACTTTCCCGCCTTCTGTAACGGTCAGGAGGCCTCCCTATATAAGCCCCTGCACTGGCTCTGATAACCGAACTACCCACCGACGTAGTCTCCCTGAAGGGAACTCCTCCCCGCCGCACTCTGAGCCAACTGAGGTCCCGTTCCATCGTCCTCCATTCTCTGGCATGGCTGGAGCACAACAGCCATGCTGGAGATGGAGACACACCCACAACCTCTGACCATTGCATCTGTATGGAAAATGTGCAGACTTGCTTCCTTCTCAATTCCTAACTTACAGTATAGCAACTATGTACATAGCATTTATACCATGTTAGGTATTATACATAATCTTGAGATGGTTTCAAGTACATGGGCGGGTATGTGTGAGTTCTATGTAAACACGATTCTGTTTCATATAAGGGATCTGAGTATCTGCAGATCTTGACATACTTGAGAGTCCTGTGAGCAGAGTCAATGTATATGAAAGTGTCAGGCACAGGATCAGTGATCCCTGGTTCTTCCTCTTCCCCATCCTCCTGCTTTAAATGCAAACATTACTTGGAACAGTAGCCAAGAGTTTATAATCCCACAAGCGAGCATGTTAAGAAAGTTTTGCATAATAAGAAGGACAAAACCAAAAGAGAGCAAGATCAAGGTCTTTCTTGGCATGATTGGGCAGCTAAGTCAGTGATATCATCTTCCAACCTCCTGGTTGCTTGTTCTGTGAGGAAAATACCATTTTAACTTTGTAAATGTGCCCTTTTCCCTACTGATAACACTATATGCAAAACTAATAAAATATGTTTCAGAAATTTGGATCTTCCTTAAGTATAGCTCTCAGCATATCTTATACTATTCAATCAACTGTGGGATTTAGTCACTCCAATCATTTCTTCTACAGTCTAAGATTTAAGAATCACTTGTGTTTTGTTAAGGAGCAGCAGCCAGCCGTCCTACCTTTGCATATATCAATGCATAAGCTAGGGAGACAGTCCCAAAAGGGAATGATATCTGCTTGAATATGTATCCTCTGCCACTCATAGGGCATAGTATACAAAGTCTCATGCAGTAAGAATGTGAAGACCTGAGTCATATACACAGTGAATCACACTTTATCACTGTTCATGTGAACTGGAGCAGCTACAGAATCAGTACAACTCTACATAGTGTTAGGGAGAAATTACAACAATGCAGGAGAACCTAAAAGACAAAATGCTAAGGGAAATGATCAGTTAGGGTTAGACAAACACTGTGTGAGGCCACTTACATTTGGCAGCTGAAATGATCAAACTTGGGGCTGGAGAGAAGGCTCAGTGGTTAAAAGCACTGGCAGCTCTTACAGAGGACTTAGGTTCAGTTCCCAACACCCACATGGCAGCTAACAACCACCTGTAACTCTGGTTCCAGGGAATTCAATGCCCTCTTCCAGCCTCTACAGGCATTCCAAACATGGGTGCACTTAATATATGTATAAGTGCAGGCAAAACATGCATACACATAAAATGGAAATAAATAATCAAACTGACAGAAGCAGAAAATAGAATGAGTGTGAGGTGGGGAGAGCGGGGAGGGCAGGAGGGGGGGAGAAGCTGAGGAGAGCAGAGAGGAGGAGTGTTCTTCAGGTATAAACTTACAGTATGAAAAATGATGACATTCTAAAGAACTTTTGTATAACCCCCTCAACAGTAGTATAGCTGGGCTCATGCCTGTAATCTCAGTACTTGCTTGACTGAGACAGGAGGATTACCATGACTTTGGGGTCAGTGAAAGCTAAATAGTGACTGAGTTACAATGTCAAGACCTTGTCTAAAAACAAACAAACAAAAAGGCTGATGCTGGGGATGTAGCTCAGTTAGTAGTCTAAGTTTTTGCCTAATATGCATGAAACCTTGGGTTCAATACCCAGCACTACATCAGGTATGGTGGCATGGGACTTGGGAGGGGAAGGCAAAGATAAAGAATGAGAAGTTCCAAGTCATCTGTAGCTGTATAGAGAGTCCAAGGAGCATTAACAAATGAGACCCTGCTTCAAAACAAAATAAAACAAAGCAAAACAGTAAATTATGGTGTTGTGTACTTAAGGTTTTGTTAAGAAGGTAGATTTCATAGTAATCAGAGTTCTTAACACACGCTGGAGATGGTAGTTTGTTACCATCATTGTGGCTATAGGCATTGCATGGGTATATGCATTTTGTCACCAAATTGTATAGCTCATGCCTGGTGTGGTGGCATACTCCTGTAATCCTATCATTTAGAAGGCTAGGGCAGAATAATCGTGAATACAAGACCGCCTGAGTAATATAGTGAGATTCTATCTCAAAACAGCAACAAACTATTGTATACCTTAAACATGTATAGCTTTGGTATTTTAATTATATCTCAACAAAAATGTAAAAAAAAAATATCATAGGGAAGGGGGGTTGGCCATGTGCAGAGTCCACTGTGGATATTTTGTTTAAAAATCAGTAAGGATCACAAAGAGAAATACATAGCCACATATTCAACTTGCACCCAAATGCGTACCATGTATGGTCTACTGAGTTCATACTTAGCTCAAATAGCAAGAGCTCTAAATAGATCAGACATTCAATAATACTGGTTAACTGGAAAGCTCCTCCCTCTGCAGAAGGGCAGTTGAAGCAGCAGGCCAAGTTCAAGCTGTGCTCGGGTTGGAGCTGATAACAGCCGGGCAGGATGTTTCTCTTCATTGTGTTTTTCCTGGTATCTCAAAGTCATTGCTCACTTGATGGCTGAAGTCACATGGACATGCATTCCTCTTAGAGAAGACGAATTCCAGACTTGCTCTGTGAACACCAACCACAAAGGGGGTTTTAAATAACTGTGCATTATCTGTCTTGAGTTTGCATTTTCCAATAGCATGGGAAAAGTTCTGCAGCCTGGGCAATGTGTACCTACCCTACCACTTCACCCTTTCACCTAATTACCTAAAGAGACCTGGGCTGGGGTTATTGATCAGTTCAGAGCAGACACTATACTTTGACATCTGTATTTCACAAGTTAAAAAAAAAAAAGTTTACAGAAAATAAACAGGGTGACCTTTTTCCCAAATATATTTCCTTTAATCAGAGTTCATGAAAGATGAAAGCCAAGGACAGGCGTGTGCTCCCTGTCTCTTCCTCTGTTCCCTGAGCCACCTCCCAATCCTGCTAGGAAGGCAGTCACCAGACTACTTTCCAGGCACCAGGTATCTGGGCCTTCCTCCTCCAGAACAAGAAGTCCAAATGAGCCTCTTTTCTTCATAAAGTAAAACAAATGAACCAAAAAGCTAAAGAGGATTAGGCAAGCGGTTTTTATATGGCGTTCATTTTGGTTGGTGTTTTTTTTTTCATTCATGTTAAAAAAGGAAAAAGATGATGATGGAATGAACAGAGAGATTTTCCTGCTGTGACTAACTCCATCACATACATGATGTAATTGCTTAAATGTAAGTTAAATGACAGTCATCAAAGCATCTGGAAAGCCACCAAATTCCTCTGAACATCATTTTCTGTCCTTGTTTTTCCTTTCTTTCGTTCTTTTTCTTTTCAGTGAGAATACTATCAGGAATTTCCCATGACTCCAAACATGGGCATCACCAGTTGTTCTCACTTATACATCCCTGAAAATGACTCATAAGAGCAAACTATCCAGAAACAGAAAAGAAGTTAAATTGTCTAACTTTGTTCTGTACAGTCCAGAGAATGATCTACAGTAGTCGTACTTTTGGTTTTAAATGAATGAATTCATTAAGTATATAGCAAGCCAAAGTAAAAGAATAAGTAGTAATAGACAGATAGATGATAAATGATAGAGATGATAGATAGCTACATAGCAAAACGTCATCAAATTGGGCACTCAAAACATCCGGTAGAAATTGACTGGAGAAGCCTCATCGAGGCAGCCAGCTGGAGTTCCAGTAGAGAGTCCCAGGCAGAGCAGAGTGTCCCCTCCGGTGAGGCTTCCCAGTAAAAGAACAAATTAAAACCAGAAAGGTCACATCATCAAATGGTGCTCAGAACATCCAGCAGAAACCAAGTAGGAACGCTGAGTTTCTGGTGAAGCTTTCCCTCCATGGATGCGTTCCCCATGACTGAACTTCTGGCTTCTCTTTCCCACTGTTGACATTTTTTATATCACAAAATAAACAATAATAACATCTACCCAAAATAATCTTCCAGCTATTCTCAGACACAATGTCTTTTTTTTTTTTTAATTCCTGAGCAGTTTTATTGTTCTTTCTTTCCTGTCATAGAGTTGGGGAAGCAACCCATTTTTGGACAAAGGTTCTTGGAGGACACTTAACACAAACATGCTTGGGTCTAAAATGGGGGTAAAGACCATCCCTTTTCCTGAGCCAACTTCTTAGTGAATACAAGCAACACATAGAAATTTAGTAGGATAATGTACATTACACTCTGCTCTTTTTACAGCCATCCTAGAAGGACATTCTCCCAGTTAGTGCAATAGAACTGCTGCTTTTTAGTGCTGCTGGTGATTAAACCCAGGGCCTTGCCCATGTTGGACAATCCTCCTACCGCAGAGCTATATCCCTACCGCGAACAATAGTATTTCTGATTCCTAATTTTGTCTGACTGTGCTTTACAAATTCAACTTCCTTTGGGGATCTGTATTTGTTTAGTTTTCTGGTTTAGAAGACTGGAACCAGATTTTTTAGCCATGTGTGTATACCCCCAGGTTCTTTGTTTTCTTTTGTGTGTTTTTGAGCCGTTCTTGGGTTGGAACCCAGGGCCTTGCACATACTAGGAAAGCACTCTACCACTGACCTGCATCCCCATCTCTACTCTGAGTCTTCAGTCTTGCTTCTTTTTGGGTTTAGTAAAGAATGAAACAGAAACAAACGAGAAAAATGTCCCAAATAAACTTGTGGAGGATGTTACATAAAAACAGAAGCATCCCACATGTAATCTTGAATCTTTTTGTCCAGATGAGAAAAATGAGTTCATTTTCACACTTGATTCACTTCTTTACTCATGCATTCACACATTTAACAATCACCAACTGAGTATAAACTAGGCAATAAAAGGGAAGAATTGCCTTTGTCTTTAGAGGCACACAATTTTGTGGAAGGTAAAAAATAATCCACAAGAACATAATGACCTGAACAGGCTCTTGGAGAGTTTCCTGAGAGAGATGATCCTGTAACTGACCAAGCCTTGAAGCATATGGCAGTTGCCCAGTGGAACAGCTAAGTTAAGAACATGATAGTGGAAGGAGGAGAGTCGATTCAAGAGAGAGCTTGCTCTTTCTGTTTGCTGTCAGGGAGAAGCCATCTGTAACCCAGGAGGTAGTCCCTCATAAGAATCCAATGATGCTGCTATTCTGATCTTGGACTTCCAGCTGGGGACACATGGGAGATAACATGACCTAGGACAGTTCACTAGGTTAGGAACTGACCATCAAAATGTTTCCACAAAAGACCTGGAAACCTGACAGAGATAAGGGCTGCTCTGTCACCAACAGGCTGGGTGATCCTACGGAATGGTGAGCTGAGTGACCTTGAGGTTTCCTTCTTCCTCTAACAGATTAGGTTTCATTAATACTATGCTGCCCAGCCTACTCTCTGTTAGTCTTAAAATCATCCCACCAGGCCAGTCATAGTTGGAATGAGGCTATTCAAATGGCTCTCTCTTAAGGACCTGGAACTCCTCATGTACTGATTATAATGGGAAAACCCATCACAACTCTACAGGTCCTCTGACTCCACAGATAGAGCTCAGGTGTCTGGAAGTGTGAGTTACTGTTGGCATAGGCCCTGTGTTGTCGCTGTGCAAAGCTGCAGGGGGCTGGGTTCAGAGGTGGTAACAGGTTCCATGTGGCTTTCAGTTTTCCTAATGTGCCCCAAGCTTGCCCCAGACCTTTATCCCATGCATCTTGCCAGGCTCCAGCACAACAAAGATCTTATCTGACCAGAAAGTGAAAGCAACAAACCTTTCTTTGGAGATCTCAGAGCTGCTCTATTGAAAAACAAAGCCCCTTGCAGGGCAGAGTGGCCCAGGCCTATAATCACAGCACTTGGGAAGCTGAGGCAGAAGGATCACTACAAGTTTGAGGCCAGCCTGGGGTACACAGTGAATTCCAGATTAGCCTGGGATTTTTAATTTTTATTTATTATTTTTATTTTGTGTATATGAGTGTATTGTTAGCACATATGTAAGTACATTGTGTTGTGCAATCCTGTGGAGGTCAGAAGAGGGTATCAGATTCCCCTGGAACTGGAGTTAAGGACAGTTAAGGCAGTTGTTAGCTGCCATGTGAGTACTGGGAATAGAATCCAGGTCCTCTGCAAGAGCAATCAGTGCTCTTAACCACTGAGCCATCTCTCCAGCCCTAGCCTGGGCTTTAGAGTGAGATCCTACCTTAACAACAATAATCATGAAGACAAAGCCCCTTAATGCTTTCCTTTTTTGGCTATTTAAAGGATGCAGGTCTAGGGGCTGGGGATGTAGCTCAGGGGGGTTGAAAACTGACTGCAGGATACCTGGCTTTCCAGAGAGCTGCCAACAGGACATTGGCAAGGCCTATCCTGGCTGATCCTGGGCTGAACCTGTACAGGTCAGTCTCTGATGACCAGTCTCCAGGTGCATGTCTTTCTCTTAGAAGTTCTGCTTGGATGCTTCGTATACAATCACATGTGGTAAATGACACTGTTCCTAGGTACATGCCTTTGTCTTAGAAGTTCTGCTTGGATGCTGCTGATGCATGTACGTGTGGTTAATGAAACTGATTATTGAAACTGCGTGGTTCAAAGGAACTTGTGGTTTTGTGCTATATTTCTATAGTACGATTGTCCTACTTTGAGGCCCGGTATAAAAGCATTGTAATTCTGCAATAAAGCACCTGTTTGGTCATCAGCCTACAGATCCTCCTGATCCTGGCTGTTTCTGTGTCTGTGTCTTTTTCCTTCATCCTCTGTCCTTCCCACTCAGGTTTTAGGATGCCCTGCAACTGGACTGTGGCATAGTGGTAGAGCACTTGTCTAGCATGCACAAGGCCCTGGGTTCAATCTCTAGTATCACCATTCTAAAAATGATGAAGGACCAGATCTAGCTGATCTATTTGGAAGAAATGATTTACTCATTATCCTATAAATCCATCTGGGAATTCAGTACTTTCTTCACACCATTATTTCACCAGATTCTCTATCATTATTCTCCTTTTCTCGAGGTCAAATCAAAGCTCTCCTCCTCTAGAAAGCCTTATCAAATGATTTGTTCATCAAGAAACATAGGTCTAAGATGCCTAAGACCATCAGTGTGATAGATTAGTGAATATAATTCATCAAAGGTTTGGTTGATCCTGCTATTTCAGTAGACATCATCAACCTATCTGAGCACATCTCTACTGTTTAACTCCTCAGATGTGTCCATCTCATCACCTGAATGGGGACGAGATCAGGTCTTTATGAGATC
Source organism: Eospalax fontanierii (assembly GCA_035773235.1). NCBI lineage: Eukaryota > Metazoa > Chordata > Mammalia > Rodentia > Spalacidae > Eospalax > Eospalax fontanierii. Next base: position 83,700,410 of record CM069524.1, read on the forward strand.
ATGCCTCCCTATAGCAGCAGTGTACATACTTCGTGCATGAATAGCTACCCAGTAATGTTTGTTTAACCAAGAAACTGGAATTTTGCCAAAGGCTTTCTTCTAGATTCAGCCTGTTTAGCCTCTGACTTTAAACACTACCCTCTGGTAAAACTTCTCATCTCCATAAAAATCCAGAACAGTCCAAGAAAATGGAAAAGGCAATTAAATGGAATGAAGGTTCCCTGCGGAAACATTCTGGGAAACTGAAGAAAACATGTTGAGAAGAATTCTTCTAAGGTTTAAAAAAAAAGTCCTGAGGCTAAACAATTACTTTGCACTGTAAGCTGAATCATGAGATATTGTTCATTGGAAAGTGACCTTGACATAAGTAGTTAGAGTTGGCAAAGGCAATAAAAGCTACAGTGGAATTCTTGAGAGAGCATTCTAACATTTTCCAGGGACTTAGAAAACAAGGCAAGATCATATAGTTTTAAAGGATTATTGTCAACAATACAAATGCTTTATCAAGCCACGTGTTAAAGCAATGAAGATTTCATAGGATAGTTTTGGTGAACTTACGGTCATTTCTTATACGTAGCCTTTGTGGGATACTTCAGATTTAACTGTGGCTAGGGTCTAGACTTTCTGTCTTCTGAACAAATCAGATGTTTGTCATAATGCAGTTAACCTGGGTTGGGTATATACTTCAGTTGCACAGCACTTCCCTAGCATGGACTATATCCCCAGTACCACAAAAAGTGTAGTTAACTGATATGGAAATTCATATTGTTATTAATTATTAAATCATACAGAATGTTTAGCTTAAAATGTAGTCCCTCAATTCCTGGTCTCATGGCATATATTAGCATCTATATGATGCATGTGTGGTCTATTTTGTTTAGTCTTTGTAACAGTCTGGACTGGACATTGTACCACATACCTGAAATATCTCCAGGAGGCTGAGGCAGAAGGATTGCCTAGAGTTTGCAGCCAGTCTAGCTCACATTATGTAGCCCAGGTTGGTCTAGAACTTGGCAGTAGTCCTCTTTCTCAACCTCCCAATTGCTGAAATTCTAGCACGAGCCCCTATGCTTGGTCTTTTCCATACTGTTGCTCATTGAACATAAATAAAGAAGTATTCTGGATTTTCATATGTTTAATGAGAACAAGTTTCTGCAGCTGTACAACTCAATTCAGTTTTCAAAACATGTAAAGCAGGAAGTGGTGACATCAAAAGGCCTGACTCCAACCCACACCTTTTCATTCAGAGGGCAACAAGACTTTTAGATCCACTCAAACACGTCTTGTACCTGGACTATGTTCAAGATCATCAAGAACGGAGAATAACATCTTTTTAGACTTGGGAATTGTATTAATTACTTTCCTTCTTTTGGGCAACTCAAGATAACAAAATTGTAATAATGGCTACAGGATCCAACTAAACAATAGGGTGTCCTTTGATTTTCCTAGACCAGTGATAGGTAAGTATTCACGTCCCTGAATATCCTGCTAACCCTCCTGCCAGCTGGGGCTACAGGTAGACCCTGTCTCAAAAACAGACCAAAAAGAAGAAGAAAGAAAGACCGTTGAGACAGCTGAGCAAGCCCACATGAGCCAGCAGCCAGGAAGCAGCGTTTCTCAGTGGTCTCTGCTCTAGCTTCTGCTTCCGGGTTCCTGCCTAGAGCCCCCGTCCTGACTTCTCTCAATGATGGAGAATGACGTGAAAGTGTAAGCCAATAAACTCTTTCCTCCCTGAGTTGGTTTTGTTCAGAGTGCTTTATCACAGCAACAAGAAAGTAGAGTAGAACAGTAGATATAAATGAAATAAACTCAGCTCAGATATGAGTCCCTGGGCAGCTTCTGAGCTCCTGGGCAGCTTCTGAGCAGAGGCTGAACGGTATCATCCAAAAGTTTGGAGACACCAAGTATCTAAGAGTGAACCCTGACCTGTTAGAAATGGAAATCAGGAGGGATCCAGACAGACACCTTTTGTCTTCTTTTTCCTTCTGTTGACTCTCCTAAAGTGTGGGTGCTCTTCTAAGTCTGTACATTGGGCCAACCTGCTGTGTGCCTTCACAGCTTGGGCCAGGGGCTCATCTCAGCCAATCTCGGCATCTGTTCTTCCACCACTTCCTCTTTCCCTCACTTCACCACTCCAGTCTTGGACACCTAAATTAATGTCAGCAGCCTAACATTTGCTTCATCTTGTGCATTTTAGAAGGCAAGGTGAAGGCAGCAGCCAGTATGAACAAAGCCACAGCTAGAAGCTTCTCATTCAGCCACATACGGTGGCACCTGGCTGTAACTCCAGTTACTCGGAAGCTGAGGCAGGATGATAGTAAGTTTAAGGCTAGCCTGGGCAATATAGTGAGACTGTATCGCAATGAAGATAATAATGTAGATGTTCTGATACTCACTACTCAGACTTGGACACATTCGCTTCCTATTGCCTCTGTAACAAACTGTTACAGGCCTACTTGCTTAATACAAATCTAGAAAACATATTCTCCTCTGTGTAGGTAAGAAATCTGAATTCAGTCTCACTGAACCACAATGAAGATGCTAGTATGGCTGGTACCTTCTAGATCCTCTGAGAAGAGAATGCATCTTTACTGTTGTTAGCCTGTAGCAATGTTCTTAGTCCCTAGTTGCTCCTTCCTCCATCTGGAAAGGGCATCCCAATCACAGCTCCATCATCACATTGCCTTCTCTTCTGCAGTCAAGCCTCCTCTGCCTCTGTCTTATAGAGGCCTTTTGTGGCTATAACGAGGGGCTACCCACATAATCTTTCTAGAATGATGTCTCTTCTCAAATCCCCAACCTTGGGCTTGGGAGATGGCTCAGTGGGTAAAGTGCTTGTACTGCACGCACAAGGATCTGATTTCTATCCTAGAATCCATGTAAAATGGGCAGAGGTACACCTGGGATCCCAGCACTAGGGGGACAGAGACAGGAGGAGCCCTGGGGCTCATTAGTGAGCTCCAGGGGGATGAGTCACCCTATTTGAATGGAACTAGATGAAGTTTTTGTGGATGACACTGGATACTGTTTTGTGGATGACACTGTGTATAGTCCTCCAGGCTATACACACACACACACACACACACACACACACACACACACACACACGTTAATAAAGAGGGCCCATGGGCCAGTGAGATGCCTTAGGGATAAAGGTCTTGCTGTACCAGCCTTATGACCTAATTTTGATCCCTAGACTCCACATAAAGGTGGACAGAGACATTGACTCCAGAAAGTTGTCCTCTGACCTCCACACACATGGCATGTGATGTCCCCCATACATACACATATACACAAATAAAATAAAAATTTTAAAGATCCTTCCCTCATCTGCAGTGTTAATTAACCAACATCTTATATAGCAAAGAAAATCCTTTTTCACCCATATAGTCATTCCCAAGTGTAACAAACCAGGTATCTCTCAAAGAATTTTCAGCCTAGCAACAGGCCTTTATCACAGCATTGTCATTATGAAATAAAAGACCTGACTTGCAATACAGTTCATAATTAGTTTGGACAAATATTCTATTCTCTCTCTGTTTAACTAAATGATGGCCTTGAGAGTTCAATTGTTTCTGGTTGTTACAACAAGAAACAGAGACTTTGCAATTACATCCATAATCTGATCAATATGAAGGTCAGATGGCCTGACTGTGCATGCATGGGTGGTTTAGCTTTGTTGCTCCATTCTTCCTTTTGTGCTGTCTGTACCCATCTGCTTCTGAAACAATAATTTTCCATGGTTTCTGATTTGAATTAGAGCTTTATGCAACTGATACCATATCCAATCTCCTTTATGATTTAAGGTTTTATGATTTAAGGCACCAGGAGAGGAAACTGAATGCAAGTCAGCAGATTACCCAAATATCTAGGTTTCACTTTCTTTTCATAAAATTCTAATCTTGATTCAAATCAAGTTAAATATTTAGAATGGGAGAACTTTAAATGGCTTCCACTTTAAGGCATTCATTTAGTTACATTTTAAATATATATATTCTTTCAGACAGACTATATGCTCAGTGCATATCCATTAATTTCACTGTAGTAGGCACAATGCATGTAACAATGAATAAATGAGAGTTCTTTTCCTCTTAGCTTCTACCTTATGCATAGGAGGAGGCAGATAATATTCAAACATACAAGCAAACATTGTCAGATGAGAGACGGTTCAGTGGTTAAGAGCACTGGCTGCTCTTGCAGAGGACCTGGGTTCTCAGCACGCACATGGTGGCTAGCAACCATCCATAACTCCAGTTCCAGAGGATTCGACACCCTCTTCTGACCTCCACAGGCACTGCATTACATGGGTGCACTTACACACATGCAGACAATACACTCTTACATGTAGAATAAAAATAATAAAAAAATTTTTTCAAAAAGAAAGAAATGCAAAGCTGGGTGCATGGTACATGCCTGTAGTTCCAACTACACGGGAACTGACGCAGGAGGATCACTTGAGCCCAGGAGTTCAATAAGGAGCAAAAGGGGCCAAGCAAAAAAGAGAATGGTGGCGGTGGTATCATGCTGGCCTGGGTGACCAGGGAGGAGTCTGGGGGGTCCAAGTGAAATGAAAACACAGACTTTCATTCATCTATGGTAAGAGCAGAGAGAACAGTATACGTAAGAAATGAGACATGAGCACCAGGTAATGTAATGGCTCTGAAGCAAGTGTGCCTGTTGGAGTTTCCTGAGAAACAGCCAGGGGGACAGTGGGGCTGAACCGGGAGTGACAGGAGACAAGTCCAGATAGATAGCCAGGGGAAGGCCACAGATGTACTTTTATTTCCTGAACTAATACTATGCTCTGCTCTTCTGTTTTAAAATTCGTTTAGTGTACTCAGATTTCTTTTACCAAAATCCAGAGGTTCAACAGCAATGGTAGCTCGTCACCCTACTATCTGATGTGTTTCAAATGAACCTTTTACTATTCCACATCTGTAAGGAGCATGTATTTAGGAATAAGAATAGTAATAGCAATTAGAAGTTAGAATAAACATAGAATATTAAAGCAACTAAAATGTTTGAAGTGAGACTAAAGAAGTTGGAGTGATGTGTGTGTGTAACTCTTAGATAACAAACCATGGAGCAAATGTAACCATGGCAACCTAGGCCTATAGATAAGCACACTGCATCTGCTACTCTAACAGTGATGTAATGCTAGAACTAGAAAACCTATATAAGCAGAAGAGACTCACAGCACTTCAGAGCTTCCTACCAGGGACTCTCCTCCGCGTGGCGGTCTCGCGCGGTTTCCAGCCAGCGACCGGACATCGTTGGCAGTTGCAGCAGGAGATCCAGGAGTGTCGCCCTCTGGACCTGCATGACCAGACATCACAACCCAAAGGCGCTGAGGACCAGGCTGGCGCTCCCGTGGTTCATCAACCTCATTGGCATCCTTGCTTGCGCATGCCGCCTTGCCCTCTCTGCTTTGCTGTTTGCTGAGATCTTCGGGTTGTAACTTGAGGTATTGTGTGTTGTGTGACTCCCCCGCAATAAACACTTGCTTGTTTGCACAGCATACATACCTGTCTGAATCTCATTACATCCTTTGTGGATGTGCTCGCGACAACATCTCACTGCTTTGTTGGAGTTACTGGATGTGTGCCATCTTTTCTTTGTTGTCTTAGATGGTGAGCACCTTCTGTAGCACCAGGCCTGCTCACCGGCATCCCATCACCTGATGATGTTGGGCCTCATGGGCCCAGACATGTGGCCTGGTGCAGCTTTCTGAGCCTCACTCGAATTTTGCGGCCTGTCCACTTCCGCATAGGAGTGACTCAGCAAGGCATAACAAAATGGCCTCTACCTGGCTATAGCCTACGTGGTGAAAAATGATTGGTCCTTCACTTCCCATGTTTTTAGCCCAACGCCTACCCTATATAATAAGACTGTGCCTGATGCAATAAAGTGAGATCCTGCTTCGACAGTTCTTCCGGCTCAGTGTGGTGTTTTCTCCGGAGTAGAGAGGGATCCGGGCCGCACTCACCATCCCGCTCAGCCCCTGGAGGAGGCCAGCTGGACAGCCTTCTCCACCGCCCTACCTGCCGGCAAACCCAGCATGACACGAGGCCTGCTAAAGCAATGTCCTAGAAAACTGGTACTAAAGGGTCACATAGCATGATGAGCCTCTCCCTGCTGTGTGTCTTCATGAACCAGTGGCAGCATAGACAGGACTTCAGCAGTGTCATTGGATCCTGTGGCCCAAGGACACAGCATGGCACATTTTTCCCATCAGGGAACCCTTGATCCTTGGGAGATTGGCGTTGCAGAAGTCTTTTTAAAAGGTGCTTCATAGGGGTTGGAGAGATGGTTCAGCAGTTAAGAGCATCGGCAGCTCTTGCAGAGGACCCAGGTTCAGTTCCCAGCACCCACATGGCAGTTAACAGCTATCCATAACTCCAGTTACAAGGGATCTGATGCCTTCTTCTGACCTCCTTGGGCATTGCACAACATGAGAGCATTATAAACATATAGGCATTATATTCATATACATAAAATTAAAACAATAAATAAAACATTAAAAAAAAAAAAAGCAGGACAGGCAAAGCCCTAAATTCTGTGGATTTCGTATAGTTCTTCAGCCTTGTTGCCTCAAACATTCAGGCTTTCTGCTCATGTTGCTGTTCCTTTAACATGGAATATTCCTCCCCTGCTGGAAGTTGCCAGCCAGTTAAGTTGCACATTTCATAGACCGCAAACCACAGAAAACTTATTGTCTCTTTGTACCTTTTCTGTTTCTATAGAACCTGTTTGCGTGTAGAAGAGTAGAAGGGGGGATCTTTTTCCTGCCTACCATAAGGGTCATGGCCAACACTGCTGTAATATAATTTGGGCTAACAAGAAAAAAGCGTAACAAATTTATTTGCTCATAGTTTTGGTATGTTAGCCTTCAACTTGAAGACCCAGATACCCAGGGCACACAGTCCCATTTTATATTTAGGTTTGATGAAGCATGGGCAGCCTCAGAGAAAGTCTACTGAAGAAAGAGGTGTCTGACCTAGTAACAACGGACCTTCAGAAACCCCAGAAGGGCCTTGTAACCAGATTCTTCCTGACCTTTGTGACATTCTTTCTTCCTGATGGTTGAGGCAGAGCCCTTTCTAGAATATGGGGGTGGGGTGGTCATATGACTTATAATCAAAAAAGGTAGGTCAAGCCTGGGGTATCGGTGCATACCTTTAATCCCAGCAGTCAGGAGGCAAATGTGGATCTCTGGGAGATTGAGGCAAACCTGGTCTACATACTGAGTTCCAGGCCAGCTGAGAGACCCTGTCTCAAAAAACCCAATATCCGCCCCCAAAAGGGTTGGGTCAGAAAATTTTTCTATGGAAAATCTTGGGGAAAGTTAAGGTAATGTTGCCAGGCTTGAAAAAAAAAAAAAAGGCTTGAGGTTGCCTGACCTGCTCTAGGGACGGGGGAGTTTGTATTCTAGTTTCAATGGCTTTCCTGGGGTTAGAATGAGGAGCAAGAGCCAGAAGGGCAGGAGACAGGGAAAATTTTGCTTCTGATATTAGCCCTATTTATTTATTTATTTATTTATTTACTTACTTACTTACTTACTTACTATTTATTTGGAACAGGAACTCACTATGTAGCCCAGGCTAGTTTGAGCTTGCAGCAATATGCCTGCCTCAGCCTCCCAAGTGCTGGGGTAACAGGTGTGACCCACCAACCTGGCTACAGAATCTACTTCCAAGAGCTTCTTTTGGGATATGAGGGCCGCAACCTTTGCTCTCAGAGTCTCCCAGTTTTCTGGTTTTGCTGCTGCTTTGAGCACTGGTGTGTGGAGAACCAGGGTATTACTGTTCTTCACCTGCCCTAGAGGTTTTGGTTTTCTTTGTTCATTTTAGTTTTGTTTTATGCAATGCTGGGCAAAATGCTCCACCACTGTGCTATTCCCACAGCCACCAGCTTCCTCTGCAGTCAGCAGCCATAGACACTTAAGAACACATGTAAATGCCAGCTGTTTTTTCAAGAAACTAGAGAAAAAATGAACATCGTGTGCCTTGGTTCCTGATATGGAATGGGGACACAGACCTCTCTTGCCAGCTTTAAAAAAAAGGGGGGGAGGTGGTTTGAGCCAGTCATTGCAGTGTGTAACTTTAACCTCAGCAGAGGCAGGCAGATATCTGTGAATTTGAGGCCAACCTGGTCTACATAGTAAGTTCCAGATCAGGCAAGGCTACATAATGAGATGTGTCTAAAAAAAAAAAAAAATCTCTCATACCCCAGGTTAACCCCAAACTGGCTATATAACTTATATAACAGAGGATGACCCTCCTTCCTCCTCCTCCCAATGCTAATGTGTTCTACCTGGCTCCGTTTTATGTAGTGCTGGGAATCAAATTCAGGACCTTGTGCATGTGGGCAGGTACTCTACTATCTGAGCTACAACCACTGCCCTAAAATTCCTTTTTTTAAAATATATATTTTGGGGCTGGAGAGATGGCTCAGTGGTTAAGAGTGCTGGCTGCTGCTGCAGAGGGCCCGAGTTCGAATTCCAGCACCCACATGGTGGCTAACCACCGTCCTAACTCCAGTTGCAGGGGATCCAAAACCCTCTTGTGACCTTCATGGACATTGCATGACATGGGTGCACTTACACACATGCAGGTAATACACTCATACACACAAAATAAAAATAATAAAATATTTTTATATATATATAAATTAAATTTTTAATTTCAATTTTATTTTTTATAGAGGTCAAAAGAGGGTGTCAAATCCTCTGGAACTGGAGTTAGCCACCATGGGGGAGCAGGAATCAAACCCAGGTTCTCTGTAAGAGCTGCCAGTACTCTTAAGTAGGGAGCCATCCTCCAACCCCTCCCTAAAATTCTTTTAGAATAGTAACAGATACCTTTGGCTTTGCTACCAGTAAGGAACATACTTCTGAAGCTGAAAAAATGGCTCAGTGGTTATGAGCGCTGGCTGCTCTTGAAGAGCACTGAAAGAACCCACATGGGGGCTAACAACCATCTGTACCTCCAGTTCCAGGGAAGCACGACACCCTCCTGTGGTTTCTGTGGGCTCTGCATGCACCTGGTACACTTACATGCAGGCAAAACGCTCATATACATAAAATACAAATAAATAAAATGATTTTTAGAATGCTAAAAAAGGAGTCTACTTCCTTATTTTTTGGCCTTTTTGTTTTGCTTTGAGACAGCTGGCCTAGAACTCACTATGTAGAGCAGGCTGATCTCGATCTCACAGAAATTTGTTTGCCTGCTGGGTGCTGGGGTTAAAGGAATGCACCACCACGCCTACCTGAAACTTTGTTTTTAACAGGGGTTACTTAGCTCATAGTTTGGATGTTTGCCCTTCAGGGCCAGGACACCCAGTTCCAGAGGATTCAACACCCTCTTCTGACCTCTATAAAAAGAAAATAATAATAATTTTTTAAATTAATATAAATATTCTATTTATTATTTTTATGTGTATGAGTGTACTGCCTGCATGTATGTAAGTGCACCCAGGTCTGATGGTGGCCTGTCGGCAGGAATATAGGAAGACATCCCTTGAAGAGACAGGAAGCCAGAGGGATAGTGGGGAGGGACCAATCTTGCTCTTTTTAGAAGAACCAACGCTTAATCCCCTCCCAGGGTGACATTCCATGGGATTTAATGTCTTCTTACTTTGCCCCACCTTCTAAAGAACCTGCCACCTCTTGGCACAGAGACACCAAGACTAAGTTTCCAGTACATGAACCCCCGAGGACAAGCCATAACCAAACCCTAGCCACGATGTTACGCTTCAGCATGCTTCACTTTGGTTCAAGCAGCTTCTTATCTCTATACCATCTTTCGTCAAACTGGGGACATCTGCAACCATCATTTTTTTAACTGCTTTTCCAGTATCATTTTTCGCTCTTCTTTCCACAGGCCTAATAACCATACTGGTTATATGTCCTTCAGATAGAAGTCTTAAAAATAGGAAACTCATCCTTTGGCCAAATATTAACTCCTTTCTAGATTTTTTTCTCTCATTCCCAGTGCTCTCCAGGTAGGTTTTCTACTACCAGCTCCACTACTACTGGAGCTTAGGGTTGTTATCCATGGGTCAGTGGACTGGAGGGTCTGTTGGCTGTCACCAGACATGACCCTTGCTCTGGATGTCCACAGGAACCCATTTGCTCATTCCCTGCAAGCCTCCCAGGAAGTACATCCTCTTGGTAAGAAACAGAATTTTCTCTCTGAAAAGTCTGAATCAAGGCCACCCCATGTGCATGCCTATTTGATTTACAAAAGTAAGGACCAGTTTGTTAATAGCCCTTAATTCATCCATTGTAAAGTCTAAAAGAGCAAACCTATAAGGGACAGAAAAGATAGAGAAGCAACTTTTGTTTCTATATTAATTAATACTCTATATTATAAAGACATATTTGTACTCCATATTGTAAAAAGGAATATGCATGTATATGCTTAGTATGTATACACTGTTAACGGTTGGTTTGTTCTGAGTTAACCGTCCCCGCCAGCTCAGACACCGCTGGAGGAACACAAGGTTAATACAGGCAGACACTAACTAGACTCAGTTTCTACAAGTGCCTAAGCCCAGACATCCAAAGAACTGGGGAAGATAAAGAGAGGTACATGCATCACAAGTCTCGGGAACGTGGCAACCACCTGACCAGAAGCACAAGACAGCTCCAGAATGATTGCCTGGTCTTTCCTGGCCCTAGTCCCCACAAAGCTGGGACTGAGATGGAAAAAGTTTTGTAGGTTTTGTTGGTAAATGTTAATCTGTTGCCTTCTCAGTTTGCCCTCTGAGAAAGCCCACCTTGATTATCTTGCTGTCTCTGCTCACTGCACCTTGTAGTGATATGATGAGCTCTGGGATTAGGGATATATCTTTGAGGGGCCCTTCCAGGACCTGTTATTTCAGCCTCCTCCTCCTCCTCTTCCTTCTCCTCTTCTTCCTCCTCCTCCTCCTCCTCCTCCTCCTCCTCCTCCTCCTCCTCCTCCTCCTCCTCCTCCTCCTCTTCTTCTTCTTCATCTTTTTGAGACAGGATTTCCCTGTAGCCACAGATAGCCTGGAACTCAATTTGGAGACCAGGCTGGCCTGGCTCTCACAGAGATCTGCCCGCCTCTGCCTCCTAAGTGCTGGAATTAAAGGCATACACTGACATGACCCCGCAGTATTCTCTATCACTTTCATCTAACAAAATGAGTTGCTGCACTTTCTACTTTAGTTCCCACATTAAAGTTAGTTTGGTGGGACTGGAGAGACGGCTGAGCGGTTTAAAGCATGGTGGCATATGCCTTTAATCCCAGCACTTAGGAGACAGAGGCTGATGAATCTGAGTAAGATTGAAGCTAGCCTGGACTACATAGTGAGTTCCAGGTCAGCTGGGGCTACAGGGAGACCCTGCCTCAAAATGAATGAATGAATGAATGAATAAATGCGTGACAAATAAATATATGACTGCCCTTACTGCTCTTGCAGAGGACCCAGGTTCAGTTCCCAGCATCCACATGGCAGCTCACATCCATGCAGAACTCCAGTTCCAAGGAATCTGATGCCCTCCTCTGGCTTCCATAGGCATTGCATGTATGTGGCAAATACATACATACATGCAGGCAAACATACACATAAAATAAAACTTGTTTGATTGTTGGTTTAAAAACATTTTTTGTTCTGTGTCAACCTCCTTTCCAGGTTATGTCCTGTGTGGCCTCTGATTTAAAGGCATCTTTCTATTTGGTTCTGTTCTACCCAGTTTATTGCAGAACTCTACAAGAATGGGTGACACAGTCTCCGTTCCTGCTGACAGGCCCCTGGGACACAGGCTCTCATAAATTGTTTTGTTTACGCCTCTATTTAAAAAAAAAAAAAGTAACTGTTTTCTAAGTTCTTCAGGGGAGCAGAAGCCTTTTTCTATCCAAAACTGCAAGCACAAGGTTAATGTTTTTGGCTCTCTGTATTTTCTGTCCTTCCTTTTCTAGCTTATACAAGGTAATCTGCAATCCAAGGTCACTGGAAGCTCAGCTCCCTTGCTATCTTGGCTCTTACTGGAATGCAATGTTCTGTAACTCTTAGACTTTTGTGAGATAAAAGAAAAAAAAAAAAAAAAAAAGAAGAGCCTTTAAAAAAATTCAAGCAACTCCAGGCGTAGTGGCATGTGCCTTTAATCCCAGCACCCAAGAGGCAAGGGCAGGTGGATCTCTGTGTGTTTGAGGCCAGGCTAGTCTACAGAGTGAGTTCTAGGCCAGCTAAAGCTTTGGGGAGACCCTGTCTCAAAAAATAAACAAAAAATCCAAGCAGCAATAATGACTAAGTTCTATACTAGACAAGAAATGTATAGTTTAACAATGTGTGAACAGATAATCTTTGCTTGTTCTATTATGTCAAAATGTAATTTGGATTCAATTCTCTGAATAAGTTGATTTTCTGTTGTGTTTAAGGAATAAAATAAGGTAACAAAAGAAGCCATCAGTTAATCACATGGTTGTGTACCTTGGAGTGTACCATATGCAACAGCAAGAATGTGTTGAAAATCAGGCTTGGTGTGAAAACTAAATTAAGTTTTCAAGAGTGGACCCTTGGGTCTGAAGAGATGGTTCAGTGGTTATTTTATTATTTTTACTTTATGTGTATGAGTATATGTCCTTCATGCTTGTAAGTGCACTTGTGACCCACAGAGGTCAGAAAAGGGCATCAGATTCTCTGGAACTGGAGTTACAGATGGTTATTAGCTGCCAGGGCGCTGGGAACCCAACCTGGGTCCTCTACAAAAGCAGTCAGTGTTCTTTACCACTGTACTGTCTCTCCGCCCCCCTAAAATATGATCTCAATTAACTTGTATCACTGCATACGATGCCTCACTGGCCCTGGAGAAAGCTTCCAAGGGGAAACTTTAGTCCAGAGATGACTGAAAAGCCAAGCTGGTGTCATTTAATACACCAGAGAGGGAGGACTAAATGTGAACTAGACCTTTGCACAAAAGGAAACTGGGCTCTGATTTGCCTGGGACTAGAAACCTGAGAACTCATCACTGCAGAGTTGCACAGAGAGCTCCCTGCTGAGCTAGGAGACTGCTGAGAAAGGAAGTGAGCTGAGAAAGACCAGGGAAGAGTGGAGCTGGTCAGAATGGCAAGGCTTTGGGAGTGCACTGGGGTAGGGGCCAGCAAGAGATCCAAAAGCAGAGACAGGTATGGAAGACGACCTAATGGAGGCTGCCATTCAGCCTGCTGTGCCTCAGTGACTGACTGGTGCACAAAAACAGTTCTCCAACGTCCAACCTTAATACTGCACAGCTATTTTCCAAAACCTTCCATCACTACTCCCATGTCCCATCTGTCCTGGTGGCATTTTTCCCAGGGGAAGGGAAAGTAGCTCCAGTGTCAGGGTGAGTGGGGCCAGGGCAGAGCTGGACAAGCAGGCTTGACCAGCTGGATCTGAGGCCCTCCCCTCCAGCTGCGTTCGGCCTTGGCTACTGTTCCCGGCCTACCCGGTACTTTCCCAGGCCGAATTGTTTCGGGTTCCTGGCTACCGAGGACTTCTCACTCAGCTCCAGAAACACCAGCCTCCTTTCCAGTGTACCAAACTCAGGCTTTAGGCTTTTGATAACTTGCTTTTCCACCACCCAGTTCTCCCCCCAGATCCTAGTGTAATCTGTGCTTTCTCATTGTCTAGGTCTCTGCTCAAGTGTCACCTCCTTGGAGAGGCCTTCCATATCACTCGGCCCCAGCTCCTTGTTCCCAGACATCACTGAACTGGGGTTTTCTCAAAGTTCTTAACCTCTGTCCAAAATCATCTTGTTTGTGTGACTGTTTGGCAACCTCTCCACTAGAATGCGTCTTTGCTCACTGTGGTATTCCAAGTCCTTAGAACACTGTGAAAGTTTATTAAGTACTGACAAATGAATTGGAATAGGATCAGATTTCCATGGTTCAAGCTTACATGGGCACGTGGAGAGCGCCAGGCAACTTTAAAATGGCATCAATTATCATTCTTATTATTATCCCTCTTTTAAGTTTTATCTATTGGATAAGATTAAGGTAATGATGATCCCAAAAGAGGACCCAACCAATAATTTTTCAAGAAACCACCTCATCTAAGTGACAAAATAAGATCCAAACAAATTCACCATCAAACCTTTCCAAGGCAATGGTGTGTGCTATGCCAACCACGACTCTCAACCTTTCTGAACTCAATTCTTTTTCATTTAAGAAATATACTGGGCTCACTAGATAGTATAAGATTCCTTCTAATTAGAAATTCCTGTCTCTATCCCACTGTTGTTGCCTGCCTCCTAAAAGAAAAGCTAATGAACTAAAGACCAACAGAGGCAGAGACAACCCAGAATCCCAAATCAGGAGGAGGTCCATTTCTGCCTGGTGGAGAGAAATGTTACAAAGTCCCACTTCTGCCTTTGGTCCATGGCAGACAAGCCTTGAACACACTGCCAGCAGCTTTAAGCCCGACAGTCTTTTTCGGGCTTAAAGCAACCTTTGGAGGCTCCACCGTCATCACCTGCGGGGTAGTGAAGAGGCGGTGGGGGCGGGGGACACACGGAAAGGTCACATCGTTAAATGGGACAGGCTGGGAATGGAACCAGGTGCGTCTCCTCCTCACACCTTCGGCTCTAAATTGGTCCTAGGAATTCCCGCCCATGAGTCCTGGACCTCTTGATCTGCTGGAGCATCCTTCCAGGAGGGCTCCCAATTCCTGCTGACCCAGAACCTTTGCGGTTCGGCCCAGAAATCCGTCTTTTTTAAAAGCTCTCCAAGTCTCGCTCCCTTTCTCCGCGCCCTACTCGGCTTTTCCACCCAGCAGTCGGAAAGCGACCGGCGGATACTTCCTGCCTTTGCTTCTAGAACGTCATCAGGCAATCCCGAGCCCTACCCTGCACTGCGCCTGCGCTCGCCGCAGCCGTGGCTCCGCAGCGCCATCTGCGGGACACACAGCGAAACCTCAACTGCAGCCTATCTGCTCTTTAAGCAAACGTCTACATCAAGCTGTGCCCATCTTCCCTGGCAAAATGAGAACACAAAGTTGAGTGGTAGAGTAGGGAAGAGGGTGTGGATCTGGGAGGAGTTGGAAGACGAGTGAATATAGTAAAAATACAATGTATGAATTTCTCAAAGAGTTAATTTTTAAAAGCAAGTACGGAAGAAAATCACAGACGTGGATAATACTCTGCAGTCAGAGAAGAGTTCCAAGGATCAAACCCTAAGAAACTTCTTTAGAAGGTTGAATCTAAGAGAGAGTGCGTGTCTGAGCAGTACCGATAAGGAAGAACTCACAGAGAAGCAGGCTAGGACTGTACACATATTGTTTTCAGAAAAAAAAAAAAAAAAGAGCTGCCTGATCCCTGCTTCCTTGTCGATCCTCAGTGTCAAGCTGAAGGCTAGGCTCTAAGAGGCCGCATCTTGTCCAAGTCCATCCATGATTGCCAGAGGATTATAGGCGAAACCGGTGTCTCACCACTTTCTATTCATTCCTCCCACAGATCAGAGGGCAGGGTGAGTCTCTGAGAGTCCCAAGCCCACAGGCCTTTGCGAGAGGAATCGCTTCTGAGCAGTGGGTGAGGCCAAGCTTCATTACTCATACTTTTGTCATTTCCTGCCTGCTTTCCTTTAAATTGTTTTTATTACATCGATTTATTTATGGACTGGGACTCGGGCCTTTGCCAGGTCAGGGAAGTCAGAGGTTCTCTCCTCTGCCACGTAAATCCCTGGGACTGAACTCCTGTTGTCAGACTTGGTTCCTGCTGAGGCATCTCACGGGGTTTCCTTGTTTTAGATCTCTCAGCTGCTGTCTCTGATTTCACCCGCTTCTTTTTCTACCAGAAAGCATTATGATTTTAGCAGTTAATAACTGTGATAAAATAACATCAATCTATTAATATGCTGACTTAAAATTTTGGAGGGGGTCTTTTTGGTCCCTGTAACCCCAGCTGGCCTGGCTGACCTTGAACTCACAGAGGTCAGCCTGCCTCTGCCTCCTCAGCGCTGGGATTAAAGGTGTACACTACCATGCCCACCCCACCCCCGACTTCATTTTTTTTTTCTTTTTTCTTGAGAGTTGCTGACATGAATGTCTTTCCCCATAGTATGGAGAAAGGAAAGCTCACTCTTCACCCTGAAGCCCAGCAATCAAAAAAGGAAGAGCACGCTGTTAGTGGTGTGCACGCCTTTAGTTCCAGCACTCAGAAGGCAGAGACCCGAAGATCTTTGTGGGATCAGGGCCAATCCCGTCTACATAGCCAGTTCCAGACCAGCTGGGGCAACAGGGAGACTCTGTCTCAAAAAGACGAAAATTTTTCAATTAAAAAAGAAGAAGAAGAAAGAAAGGAAAAGAGAGAGAGAAAAGATCACTGGCTGCTTTTGCAGAGGACCTGAGTTCAGTTCCCAACACCCACAGAATGGCTAACGCTGTTCTTAAATCCAGTTCCAGGGGATCAAATGCCCTCTTCTGGCCTCCTCGGGCAGTACATATACACGGTGCGCTTACAAACATGCAATCAAAACACTCACACATAAAGTTTTGAAATAATAATAAAGTGATGTCAGTAATTATGGAGTACATAAATAGGAGTGTTAGCATCCAGGTAAAATATAGAAAGGAAGTAACTCTGGAGGATGAGTGAAGACTAATTTCCTAGAATTAAGGAGCTTGAAGCTGTCAATGAACAAGTCCAGGGGACCAAGAGGAGAAATGAGAGAAACTGATAGTAACACATATTGTGAGTTTCAGAATTTCAAAAGCAAAGAAATTCCTAACCGTCTTCATGGAGAAAGAATAGGTCATTGCAAAGCTCCTGTCTGCCCCTACTTTCCACTGACTATGGCAACGTGTCCTTCTACAGGTCGGCAGGGAGCACAGGGAACCCGGGGCAGATGCTTCTGTGGCTTCATAAGCAGACCCCAGAATGCAGGCAGGACCAACACCCTCGTTATTCCTCACTTTCTGGAAGGGCTGAGTGACCACCAGTAAGGGAAAAGCGTCTTTGTGGATAAACATCTGGGCAGATGCCACTGGTTGTTTTAACTCACTCATTCCCTTCCCGGCCACAAGTTGCCACTAAAGGCCACTTTTCTTTAAAAAAAAAAATTTTTTTGAACCAGGCACTCAGAAGACAGAAGCAAGCAAATCTTATGAGGCCCTGTCTCCAAACGTTTTATTATCCTGTGTGTGTGTGTGTGTGTGTACACTCACGTGTGCATGTGTGTGATTGCAGGTGGGTTTAGGCCTCAGCCCATGTGTGAAGATCAGAGGACAATTATTGGAAGTTGGTTCTTTCTTTCCACTGTGGGTTCCGGGGCTCAGACTCTGGTCATCAGGCTTGAGAGCTGAGTCATCACGGAAGCCCTCCTTTTCCTTCCTCTTTTTCCTTTCTCCTTTTTCTTTCCTCCCTTTTCTGTTTTTTATAGACAGAGTCTCATGTATTCCAGGCTCACTGCAAGCTCACCATGTAGCCAAGGGTGACCCTGAATTTCTGCTCTCTCTGCCTCCACCTCTAGAGTGCTGGGATTGTCTCTGTGTGCTACTACACCCTATTTAAAGGTGTAGATGACTGAACCTAGGGCTTCATGCATGTTAAACATGCACTCTACCAACTGGGCAAGTTGTCCTCTGACCTTCACACACATGCTATGGCACGTTCGTGCATGTACACATGTACACACACAATAAATAAATTAAATAAATAAATAAATATTAGAAAACTGTTTTAAGAAATAGGAAGACTGTGGGGGGGGGCGGAGGGAGGACATCGTGGTACACGCTTTTAATTCCAGCACTCGAGAGGCAGAAGCAGGTGGATCTCTGTGAGTTCAAGGCCAGCCTGATCTACATAGTAAGTTCCAGGCCAACTGGGGCTAGAGGGGGACCCTGTCTCAAAAAGACAAAAAAAGAAAGAAGGAAGGAAGGAAGGAAGGAAGGAAGGAAGGAAGGAAGGAAGGAAGAAAGAAAGAAAGAAAGAAAGAAAGAAAGAAAGAAAGAAAGAAAGAAAGAAAGAAAGACAAGGTGTATAGGAGGCAGAGCTGGGCTAGGAAATCCAGAAAGCCCAGGGTCAGAAGCTGCTAGGAAAACACCAGGAGGAAGGAGCCCTGTGACCTCAGGAAACTGCACTCAAGCACGGCTCCCTCTGAAGGGTCAGGAAAATGTACTTTATTCAGTGATGAAGAAGGTAGAAGATTAAGATTTGGGATGAAACCCAATGCGTGCCTAATTTGATGCTGTGAAAAATTTAAAATTCAGGAAAGAACCAAAGGCAGACTTTGCAGGCCTCCTGCCCGAAAATTCAACCTACCCAAGTAGCAAATCTGAATCTTAATCAAACTTTTGAGTTTAGCAGGAAATCCACACAGAACACAGGAACAGAACCACATGCATCTGGGCTGGACAGAGACAGTGCACTGCTCTTCATTCTTTCCTGGTACACGACAGAAAAAATGAATGGAAGGGAATCTGTAGATGTTTAAAAAATGATTGTAGATACACATATGTATAATATATACGTAGTGAGATTTAAACCTAGGGCCTCATGCATACAGGGCATATACATACCTTTGAGCTATATTCTTAGCCCCCATCAATTTTTAAAATACATTTTTTATTTTTAAAAATTATGTGTATGTGTATGCACACAAAAGCAAGTGCCCATGAGGCTGAAAGAGGGAGTCAGATTACTTGGAGTTGGAGTAACAGGCAGCTGTGAACCACCTAATGTGGCTGCTGGAACTGAACTCTAGTCCTCTGCAATAGCCATAAATGTTCTTAACCACTGAGCCATCTCTTCACTACACCCCCTCTTATTTTTTAAAAATAGATAATACCAAACTATGAGGATTAAGAACACTTTCCAGATAAAATAATAACTCTGAGGTAAGAAAATCATTGATTCAGAGTCATATATAAGTGGCTATACCATAGGAACAGTTTACCCAGAATAGCACAGTTCTTAGTGAAAGAAGTTACATGAGCTTTTTATTAAAATCACAAAAAAATGAGATCATCAAGTAGTAGGCTGCAAAGAAGGCAGGAAATCTCCACTGGGGGATCTGGATACTGTTTTCAACAAGGGGAGAAAATCTTTCATAGGATTCAGATAGTATGATTTTACTATCATACGCAGGGATGGTGGAGACAAAAAATCTACCAGCCTGACAGGCTTTCTGAGCGTTTTACCTAGGAGTGACAAAAACACAATGAAAGAAACAGAGCTGCAGCTCTAAGAACAGTTATCACCCTCTTCCAGACTCAGGAGCCAGGGGGAGGGGTGGAGTGATGTGGAATTCTGGCTTGATCTTCAGCAGTTAAGAGCATTGGCTACTCTTGCAGAGGAGCTGGGTTTGATTCCCAGTACTCACAGGGAGGCTAACAACCATCAGTAACTCCAGTTCCAGGGGATCCAACATCTTCTGACTTCCAAGGGTACTGCATGACACATGAGTGTTTTGCCTACATGTTAAGTGCATCACGTGCATGTAGTACCTGTGGAAGCCAGAAGAAAGCATTTGATCCTCTGAAACTGAAGTTAAAGACCATGTGGGTTTTGAGAACCAGAAACAGGTCCTCTGAAAGAGCTACCAGTGCTCTCAACATTGAGCTATCTCCCTGGCTTGTCAATGGTATAGACTTAATTAAAGGAAACAAAATGTTAATATTCTAGCTCAATCACTTGTTTTTGTATTGATTGTCCAGGTGTAGTGTCACAAGCATTTAATCCTAGCACTCAAGGAGGCAGAGGTAGGCAGAACTCTGTGAGATTGAGATCAAGGCCAGTCTGGTCTACATAGTGAGGCTACACTATTGATTGGAGCAGTTTGTTAAATACATTTTTCTGCATCTATGATTTGATCACTTGGGGCTTTGTTTCAGCAGAAATGCAGGACATGTGTTTGATGAGAGGTGGCACAGGAAGCAGCTTCTGGGATGGCTCAGAACTGTCCTATATTTTCTCTATTTTGTTTGAGAAAGGGTCTCCCTGTAGCCCCGGCTGGCCTGGAAATTGCTATGCAGACCAGACTGGCCTCCATCTCAATTTCACAGAGATATGCCTGCCTCTGCCTCCCAGAGTGCTGGTATTAAAAACGTGCACCACCGGTCCCAGCTTTGTCCTATTTATTTCTTGTTCTGAAATGATTACAACACTAACCACGTGCAGGGCAGTGAGATTAACATACATAGAAAGGAGACAGAGAAGGAGGAGAGGGAGTCAAGCAAAACAGAAGAAAGAACAGAGAAAAAGAAGAGGAAGAGGAGGAGGAGGGAGAGGAGAAGGAGGGAGAGAAAGAGGAAGGAAGGAAGGAGGAAAAAAATATGTTCTGCCACAAAAAATGTACATAGTATAACAAGGCAATCAAACCAAATATAATGAAACTAGACTTATGGAGCTAGAGAGAAGGCTCAGCCATTAAGAGCACTGGCTGCTCTTCCAGAGGACCTGGGTTTGATTCCTAACACCTACATGGCAGCTAACAACAGTCCATAACTCCAGCTCCAGGGATCTGACACCCCCTTCTGGCCTAAGCAGGCAATACACTCATACACATAAAATAAATAAATAAACGCATAATTCAACATTTGCTCAAAATTATTAGTTAAGTGTAGGTGTATATTTATAGAAATAAAGTTAGAAGCCAGACTAGATAGAAACTGAGTGACCTGGTGAAGAGGACAATCAGAATAAGAAAAGACACCATTCCAAAGAAAGAAAGTGCTTCAGAGATTCACTAAGGTCATGATACCTGAAAGCTGCATAAATTGACTGATGATGCACAGAGAAGGCAAGGCAAATGGAGCTCCAGGCCTGTGGCTCCTCGGATGGCAGGAGACCAAAAAGAGTCCTCCAAAGGGCAAGCCAGTGGGCCCTGGCTAAAAGAGACTGGTAGTCCTGTGCTCATGGCAAGCCCATAGCACTCCCTGATCAGACTATTTTAGAGGACTATGAGGTGCTTAGACTGTTGGATAAATACATACATACTGACATGTAGAACTGGAATCACAGTCCTTCCACTGACTAATTATCCATAAAATGAAATTAGACCTGACTCATCAGCTTGCCCACTCCTGACTGGATGAGTTATTCAACCATGGTGACTCCATCACCAATGCATTGGTCTAGAAGGTACTTCAAGGTCCCCACAGCAGTCTACTGCATGAGACTCAAGAGTAGCTGTGGCTGCTGGCTGCTGAGTCTGACCCCAGTGAATGGATCCAAGACAGGAGTTGAAAATCTTGCTAATGACACAGTCTGTAGAAATAAGGCTACAAAACCATGATATAAATAAAATAGTGTCTATCTTCTGCCTATTCACAGTGCTTTCTCTATTGTGGGCTCTAATATTCCTATGAAACAAAAATCAGCCTAGTCTTCATTTAACTAATGGGAAAGAAAACTAACAATTCAGTGGAAATTCTCCTTAAATTTCAAAATCAAAATCCTTTGGATTCAACGCTCCTTCAAAGAAATATTTACCTAATAGATTGGCTGTGGTCACTATTCTTGATCCCTAAGCCTAGGAGGCTGGAGCCAGGCATGGAGGTGCAGGCCTTATCGACCCAGCACTCTACTCTCAGCAGAAGCAGGCAGATCTCTGTGAGATCAGGCCAGCCTGGTTTACATAGAAAGTTCCAGGCCAGTTGGTGCTATAGGGAGACCCCGTCTCAAAAACAACAAAATTTGGAATGATTACTCTAGAAGAATATTAAACTATGCCACTATGTCATTCCGGGTTTATACCTGAAGGAAGCAAAGTTAGCATATAATAGAGATCACCACACCTAAGTTTATCATCATAATATTAACAACGGCCAAGTTACAGAATCAGTCAAACTATCCATCCTCAAATTCATGGATGAAGATAACGTGGTTTATGTACACAGTGGAGTGTCTCAGTCAACCACAAAGAAGAATGAAATGGCATTTGTAGGAAGCTGGATGGAACTAGAATTTGTTATGTTGAACAAAATAAGCCAAACATATATGTTTGTTTTCTCTCAAATATGGAATCAAGAGGGGGGAACATCATGAAGGGAAAGGAGAGATGAGTAGAGGAGATAAAAGGAGAGGGAAGGGAGGAGAGAATGTAGGAGGGTGAATGTGATCAAAGTACATTATGTTCATGCAGGAAAATGTCACCATGAAGCTCACTGCTCTGTATGCTAACTAAAAACAAGGAAATTGGAAAACTCATTATTTGTATAATTTATACAGACTAATAAAAAAAACAGGGACACGGTGTGGTCACTTGTGCACCACAGCCAGAAAATGCTTTGGAAAAATTCAGTCTTCACAGGTCCTCTCTTGGTCAAATGCCTTGGAAGATGATTTTCCCTTTGGTTGTGAAATGTTGCTGTGTTCATTTTTATTTTCTAATTTTGTTTATTATTTTATGTCTATGAGTGTTTTGCTTGCATGAATGTAAGTGCACCAGCCATGTCGTGCAATGTCCGCAGCATTCTGAAGAAGGTGTTGAATTACCTGGAACAGGAGTTGTGGACGGTTGTTAGCCACCATGTAGGTGCTGGGAACTGAACCTGGGTCCCGTGCAAAATCGGTCAGTGCTCTTAACCACTGAGACACCTCCCAAGTCCCCTCCTTTTTAAGTACATCTATGTATATAGGTATGTATGCATATATGTGGGGGGGCATTCACATACCACAGCACTAGTGGAGGTAGAAGACAACTTGCAAGAATCAAATGGCTCTTTCCTCCCACCATGTGGGTTCCAGGGATCCAGTTCAACATCCTCATGCTTGGCAACAAGTGCCTTTACCCACCGAGCCATCTTGGCGGGCCTTGCTGCATTCTACAACTAGGAAGTATTCTTTCATAGCTCTAGATACAATGCTCTGGAAAATCAATCTATTGAAGGAATGGGTAATGTTGGCAATTCAGAGAGAGAACGTTGTAAAAATGTAGCTCTTTTGTCATTTCAGGGCTTTTAAAATGAATTTTTCAGAGGCAGTTGGCCACTGACCTGTTCTTTTTCTGAATGGGTATCACTCCACAGAACAAAGAAATAAGGAATTACTCCAAAGGCATTTATTCAAAGAGGGAGAGTGTGTTTGATGGTTGCATACAGAATCAGATGCTGTGGTATCTGCTTTTCTCTTTAAGATAGAGATTAGATAGACAATAGATAGATGGATAGAGATAATAGAATAAAATTGACCATTTTAGCTATTTCAACAATATAATTCAATGGCACCAAGTGGCATTATGGATGTTGGACAGCCATCACCACCATCACTTTCCAGGTTTTCTTCATCCCCAAGGAAATCTGCTGCTGTTTTTATGCTGACGTCATTCACTCCTCACAACAACCCCCCTACAGTCACAGCCCATTCTCAAGGTGAGGAAAAGTAGAGCTCAGACAGACTCAGTAAGAGTCCTGCGGCTAATAAGAAGCTGTGCTCCACAGATGATGTTCCCACAGCCCCACTCCCCAACCCCCAGCTCTAGGGAAAGGAGCCAAATTCTCAGAACTGAATAGCATTTCCTTCTACAGCCAAGCAAAGGTCTCAAAGAAGTAACTGTGAATGCAAACAGGAAAAGGTGAGCTTCATCATGGATCTGACCGAACCACTGGTGCCAACAATGATGCCTCCTCACCCTCACCTGACACCGTAAGATCACAGTTAGTGGGCGACTTCTGAGCAGATTGGTAGGAGAATAAAAGGATTTATCTTCCCCCATAGACAGCATATGACAATACCCACCCCGGCCCCTTGGTGACCACAGGTGTTCGAGGAACCAGAACTAGCAAACTCTTTTCAACCAAGCCACCATAGAACTCTCCTTTCATTCCATTCCATAGCATTCTATTTTACATATATATATATATATATATATATATATATATATATATATATATATACCATGTACAAATGACAGGTGTATTGCTTGCATGTAGGTAGGTAGGTTGCACCCATGTCATGCAATGCCCATGGAGGTCAGAAGAGGGTGTCAGATCCCCTGGAACTGGAGTTATGGACAGTTGTTACCTGCCATGTGGGTGCTAGGAATTAAACCCAGGTCCTCTGCTTAAACCTGGGTCCTTTGCAAGAGCAGTCAGTGCACTTGACTACTGAGCCATCTCTCCAGTCCCAGCATCCTATTATTATTATTATCATTATTATTATTATTATTGGGTTTTTTGAGACAGGGTCTCACTGTAACCCCAGCTGGCCTTGAACTCACTATGTAGACCAGACTGCCTAGATCTAACAGAGATCCATGTGCCTCTGCCTCCGGAGTGCTGGAACTAAAAGTATGTGCCTCCACACCCAGTTCTCAAAGATCCCAAGATGATCTTGTGGTTAAGTGTTAGCAGCCTGTGATCACTGCTAAGAAAACGGCCATTAAGCCCAGAGTGATTAAAACTGTAATCCCAGAAGCCAGGAGGTAGAGATGGGATGGATGCTGTAAATTCAAGGCTAGTTCAGGCTTCACAGGGAGACACACTGCTATGATGTCATACAACCCTCCTTCCCACCAATGACCAACAAGGAGAGGAATTCTGGGGGAGGGCTGTGCATTCCTCCGCCCCCATGGTTGCCAATCTTCTCCAGATTTCACGGGGAGACACTGCTCTGTACAGTCTGGAGAACGACCTTTGATAACCATACTTTCAGTTTGGAATGAATTAGCTTATGAAGTATATAGCAAGCCAGGAGCTGGAAAGCACTCGCTGTTCTTGCAGAGGACCCCAGTTCAGTTCTCAGCACCCACATGGCAGTTCACAATGTCTGTAACTCCAGATTAGGGGATCCACACCCTTTTCTGGCCTCTTTGGATGCTGCATGCATGTGGGGTACATACATTCATGTAGGCAAAATACATGTACATAAAATAAAAATAAATTTAAAAGACGAATAAGCTACCTGTATGTGAGATGATGTGGGATTTACAGGGAGTTCTGGTGTTTTGTTTTCTATGATGAGGGAAGATGAGGGGTGGAGCTGAGAAGGATAGCCAGTGAGCTGGTTGGTTGAGTGACACAGATCTGTGGTCTGTGACACCTTCAGAACAGACACCTAGAGTTCAGACTGAAGTCACACTGCTATGATGTCATATAACCCTCCTTCCCACCAATGGCCAACAAGGAGAGGAATTCTGGGGGAGGGCTTTGCATCCCCCCCCCATGGTTGCCAATCTTCTCCAGATTTCATGGGGACAAAACAGACATCCATTACAGACACTGTGCTGTGGCAAATTGCTAAAAGACTATTCTATCCATTCTAGAATATAATTTTATCTTTGCATTCATCCAGACCTCTGAGAGCTGTGAGGCAGAACCCCACTGTTTTGTCTACTGATAGAATTCTTCTCACAGAAGTGAATTAGAAGGTTGGACCTAAATGGAAGGAAGTCATACAGAATAAGCCAAATGAAGCCCATTACTAAATTTTCTCAAGGACTTTTGTTGAGACTAAACAGATAAAAAGGGCCCATGGAAAAAATGCCTTATGCATCTCATTATGAGACACTTACAAAGAGTTGTTCTAGAATATTTGCTTTTTCCCAGAAATGATAACTTTAAAAAAAAAAAAAACTTTTTGAGGCAGAGTCTTACTAAATTGCCCAGTGTGGCCTCAAACTTGAGATCCTCCTGCCTCAGCTTTGACAGTACCTAGGACTACCAGCTTTGCTACCAAGCCCAACTCTGATGGTGATTAATAACTAATTAGATTCTCTTTTTGCTTTGTTCACTAGAAACTTCCACTTAAACTTAGAGCCCACCTCTACTGAATGTGTAAGACTTAATGACACCTAGTTTGCATATTGCTTAGTATTTCATTCAAAATTTTGGTTTGCACCAATTCCTTTGTTAAATTTTGAAGGAAGTTGTGCTCCACAGAAGCAAAAGCTGCTACCTTACCTGTAATGAAAGGAAATTCATAAATTCTCCACATTATATATGTAATACCAAGAGAGATGCGCAGAGAAATGCCACACGGTAGTCAGAGAGGGGGTTCATGCCCAAAAGAACTCTTGACCTGAGAAGCAGGGCAGGGTTTATAAAGCTTAGAACCATAATGCCAGAGGCAAAGCAATAACCATAGTTACTTCAGATCACCATAGTTACACTGGACCAGGGGCAGGCCAGTGAACAAAGAGGTTTTTAGTTAACAAAAGTTTCTGTTAAGAATACAAGTTTCTCATAATTGCAGAAGCAATGGACTCCATGGAGATGCAGGTGTAACTGGGAGAACATGCTACCTGGACAAGCTACCTGGCTACTTGTAAGATTCCCAGTGTGGCAGAAACAATGCACTGCCTGAAACTACTGCATGAGGCCTCCTGCCTGGCTGGCTGCAGTGGGAATGACTGGGAAAAACACAGGGTAAAGAAAAAGTCAGCTAGAGCAAACTAGAGTCAGTTTTGCCATTTCGTGTGGTCTCTGATTCCCATGCCAGTGTGCTCTGAGAGGGGCAGGCAGAAGATAAGCTGTCTTTCTCGTTGCAGCTAGTTGAATAGTATCCATCCACCGCTTCCTAACTGCTCCCTAACAAGGACTTGCTGACATTTTTAGCAAAATAATTTGTGTCAGTTTTCCAGATCAAATTGTGCTCCTTTATTCCCACACATGAGCACACATTCACACAGACACACACTCTGTTTATGAGGACATCAGTAAATCCATTACCTCTCAGTCACATAATTTAGATATGCAGTTCCCTACATTCTTCAAAGGCCTATCTCCATCCTTTGCATTATGGTTTGGTATCAAAGGAAGAATGTTTTAGAATACAGATGTGCAGAAAGCACTGAACAAATATCTAGGTATCATTAGCACTGGTCTCCCTCTTTCACTCTTCCCCAGCGGAACCACTGTTGTCTGCCTGATGCATGGCCTTCCAAACATACAGAACACGTATGTTATACCGTATGTTTGCTTGCTTGTTAGCCCAGGCAAGCCTGGAACTTACTATGTAGACCAGGCTGGCCTTGAGCTCAAAGATTCTCTGGTCTCTGCCTCCTGAGTGCTGGTTATAAAGGTATGCAACACCATATCCTATCCACATGTTAGCTTTTATTATGTGCAACTGTGTGTTAGACGGATACTATACAGGTCTTGCTGCTCTGCAACTTCCCCCTGGAACCAGAGTTATGGACAGTTGTTAGTCACCATGTGGGTGCTGAGACCCAGGGTTTTTAACCACTGAGCCATCTCTCCAGACCCATGCTCTTTTTTTTTTTTTTTTTTTTTTGACATAGTCTGTCCTCCAGCACTCCCCCTGGTCTGAGAACTCTATTCTGCATTTGCTGCTGCTCTTTCATATTTTTTTCTCAGACAGTGCATTGCAGAAACCCAAGTAGCAGGCCATAAAAGAATTCAGAAACTGCACAAATCGAACAGCTTTACAGAGCTGCAGGGCTGGAATAGACCTGTTAGTCCTGGTCTCCAGCCCACTGAAGTCACTTACTGGCTACCTATGAGGCACTGCTCCAGGCACGGGGATGCAGCTGTGAACAAGATAAAAACAGTCTCAGCCTCCTTGGCTCTTAAGCTATTGTGAGGGGAAACAGACAATAAAATGTCGATTAATGACGTGCTCCAAGGAAACATAAGGGAGAAAATAACCAGGGATGCCAAGAGGCCAGAGATTGTGATTTTTTTTCACCCAACCAGAGGATGTAATTTTAACACGGTTGGGAAAGGCCTATGGAGAAAGTAACAATTTAAGTCAAGTCTACGTCTTTTAAGAATTCATTCATTCATTCATTCATCCATTCAGGGGGGAGGGGCACTCGCTGGTGCATGCAGTTGTGGAGGCCAGAAGTCAGCATTGGATATCTTAAATCGCTCCTCATCTCTTTTGAGGCAGGGTCTCTCACTGAAGTTGGAATTCAGTTTCAGCTAGATTGGCTGGTCAGCAAGCCTCCAGGAACTTCTTGCCCCTGTCCCTTACCCCCAAAGCTAGGATTACAGGTATGTGCAGTCACATCTGGCTTTTATGTGGGTTCTGGGTATCTGAACTCAGGTCCTCATGCTTGCATCCAAGCATGTAATCAACTGAGCTAACTCCCCGACCCTTCATAATTAGAAGCTTTCTTTTCAAAGGGAGAGAAAGAAAAGAATTAAGTATTTTCAGCCACACCCTTCTCCTTTGCAGCTCTGTTTTGTTGGCTCACTCTCCAAAAGTTGGCCATTAAGCAATTTCCTGCTCCCAGAAAATCAGGGTATCATACTTTTATCAGTGTCATATCTCCTGTGCAGTCCTTGCTCCCCCCCAATGCTCTGCAGATGTCGACTTGGTGGCTTTCTCTTCGAGGTGCATGCCTTTAGTCCCAGCACTTGGGAGGTAGGCACAGGTGGATCTCTGTGAATTTGAAGCCAGCCAGAGCTACACAGTAAGACTCTGGCTCCAAAAATAAATTTAAAAAATGATGACAGATAGAGGCAGACAGACAAAGATTCTGATACTTGGGTCATACCCCTAGATCTTCAAATTCTATTGATCTTGTGAACAGGCTTGGCATTAGTTTTCTTTTCCTGAAGTTCCTCAGGTTATTCTAATACACAGTCAGACATAAGCACTACAGTCCTGCTGACCTCTAGACTACAGACTCCTGGCCACCAGACTCCAGCGCTGGTGGCCACTACACTACAGCCCCCACTTTAAGAGTAAAAGAAATACACCCATGTGTGCTAATGTTTCTTTGGTGTATGTCTGATATTTTTATCATTTAATGACTAATTTTATACTTTAGGACATAGTGTTTTTAAAAATTATTACTTTTATGTGTATGAGTGTAATGCCTAATGTGGGTAGGTGCATCCATGTCATTTAATACCCTCGGAGGTCAGAAGAGGGTGTCTGATTCCCTGGAACTGGAGTTACAGACAGTTGTAAGCTGCCATGTGGGTGCTGGGAATCTAACCCAGGTCCTCTGCAAGAGCAGCCAGTGCTCTTAACTACTGAGCCATCTCTCCAGCCCCAAGAACATAGTGGCTTTATCAATGCTTGCTAAGACTGAGAACACCAAAGACTTCAGAGATGTCTTGAGAAACATATACCACAATTTTCTGGTAGAACACCTCTTTGCAATTATTCTATCTGCTAAGATATCAGCAATAAATTTTGTTCTAAGAAATGTTTGAACTCTTGCCTTTAATATCTGTTTCTGTGAACACACTTGCAGAAGGAATTTCCCCTTGACAGGCTTTGGACATATTAAGCATCTGCTGTTAAGTCACATAGGCTGTTATTTGAATCTACCAATGTTGTAGTAGTTAAGATATGACTCAGGGAAACCTATGAAACCGTAGATTTCTGTAACCAAGGGCCCAGAACTTCGAAGCGTTAGTTCCTCCAGGTCTGCTGGTGTAAACTGAATTCTCCAACTCTATGAGTAAATGCTTGGTCTATTGCCTTCCTGCTCTCTATAACACACGGATCACTAGACTATAATCCTACTGGTAGAAGTGCTTGCTTAGCATGTACAAGACCCTGGGCCAGAACACCAACACTGCAATCAATCAATCTTCACTTTTACTGTGAATTAGTGTATTTTTAAATTCTACTTTTTTGTATGTTTAAGCTGTGCATCATGGTCCACATCTTTAACCCCAGCGATTTGGGAGGCAGAGACAGAAGGATCTCTGTGAATCTGAGGTCACTCTGGTCTAAACAGTGAATTCCAGGCCAGCCAGGGATGCATAAGATACTGTTTTAAAACAAAATGAGTTCATTTGAACAAAGAAAGATTCCTGAATCAGGCAACTCTCAGAACAAGGAAAGGTTCACAGAACTCTGCTCATTATTTCCTTATTTTTGCTGTTGTTGGGGTTTGGTTTTTGAGACAGGATCCTCATGGAGCTCAGATTAGCCTAGAATTTGCTATCGTCCACACCTCTCAATTCCAGAGATTCTAAATTTGCGGCAACAACATACGAAGCTCTTCATTTCACTTTTAATAAAACTGTCCATTCACAAAATGGAATTTTTCCCAACACTTAATTTAAAAGCCCTATGGCCAGGCATGGTGGCTCATGCAACCCGGCACTGCGAGACAGAAGCAGAAAGATTGCTGAGGATTTTCAGTCACTGTGGCCTACAGTCAGCCCGAGCTACAGAGTGAGGCCTTGCCTCAAATAAAAAACAAAACAAAAATAAAAAGGCACTATGATACAAGGTCTTAGATGAAAGCTAAACCCAGTTAAGAATCAGATTCAAGCCAACACTCGAGGATCTCTGAGATCGAGGCCAGCCTGGTCTCCACAGTGAGTTCCGGGCCAGAGGGGGCTACTGGGAGATGCTGTCTCAAAACAAAAAATTCCTATTTCATCTTTAAGTAACTATACAGAACAGCTAACAAAACACAGCAAGACTACGGGCTCTGGGAGGCACAGGTGGGCTGGTGGAGTTGAGAGATGGTAGCACCGGCCGCCTCTCCCTTCAGGCTCTCCAGAAACTCATCCTGTTCTCTTGGCTGACAGTTCCCGCTTCCAGAAAAGAAAGAGAACTTGAGCGACTCTGGGCTGGGACTTAGTTAGCCAGGCGCGGTTTCCGCTGGGCCTTACCCACGCGAGGCACCGCCCCCGCGGCAGGGCAGGGGCACATTCACCGGGGCCCACCTTTCCCAGCAGGCCCAGACCCGCGCTCCCGTCGCCTCGCCACCTCCGGCTGCGCACGCACCGCGCCGAACGCAGCTTTGTGTGGACGCCAAAACACTGACGTTCGCTTCCTCCCTCCCTCCCTCCGGCCCCTCCGTGGCCACGCCTCACGTCTCTGCGTGCCGCGTCACCGCTTACGTCACTTCCGGAGGCGCAGCGGGCGATGACGTAAGGAACGTGCCCTCTATATGAGGTTGGGGAGCGCCCGAGTCGGCCTTTTCCGCCCGCTCCCCCCTCCCCCCGAGCGCCGCTTCGGCTGCACCGCGCTCGCTCTGAGCTCCGAGGCCAGTGCCGCCGTCCCCGAGCCGCCATCATGATCATCTACCGGGACATTATCAGCCGTGAGTTGCGGCCGCACTGCCGCCCGTGGGTCCGGGTGCGGGTGGGCTCGGGGAAGCCGTGGGCCAGGTCGCGCGCCCAGGTCGCGAGCGCCGATCCTGGGCCGGGAGCCGCCGCGTGCGCCCAGCCCGCGGATGGGCGCGGGAAATGGCCGGCCTCCGCCAAGTGACCCGCGACCCCCTGTCCCCAAACAGATGACGAGCTGTTCTCCGACATCTACAAGATCCGGGAGATCGCAAACGGGCTGTGCCTCGAGGTGGAGGGCAAGGTGAGCGGGCGCCCTGGGGGAGGCCAGCCAGCTGGCTCGGGTTGCCGCTCCCCGCCCGGGCTGGTGCAATCCTCCCCGCCGCCTCCAGGCGGAGGACACGCTCCTTCCGGCCTTGGGTTTTTCTAGAAAAGTGGAGGCGGAGCCACGCCTGGAAATAGGTCCGCGAAATAGGCGCCGGTCCTCCCTCCGGACAATCAGGGACATACTGTCTTTGGATAGGATATGTTTGCTCTGTCCTCACTTAACCCGTGGCCAGACGAGAACCCATAACTCGAACCAGCTTCGTCTCGGTTGGGGTGACCCCGTTTTCCTTCGGATCAGCAATTCTTGTTGAAATAAACAGTTTCAGGGAACTGACAAATCGTTGCTGCGGTGTAAAAGGTATTTTAGAGATGGTTCTTTTGCAATTGAATTATTACTTTTTCTTAATGTAGATGGTCAGCAGGACAGAGGGTAACATCGATGACTCGCTCATTGGTGGAAATGCTTCCGCTGAAGGTCCGGAGGGCGAAGGGACCGAAAGCACAGTAGTCACCGGTGTTGACATTGTCATGAACCATCACTTACAGGAAACCAGCTTCACAAAAGAGGCCTACAAGAAGTACATCAAAGATTACATGAAATCGTAAGTGACAGGAACAGGCTGATAATGTCCGGGGGCTGATGGGTGGTTAACTGATTCTTCCGTGACATAGTTGTGACAGGGCCTTTTATGACATAATCGAGGTTGTTTTTCAGTAGTGGGATACTGGGGTAAGCAGTCCAGTTTTGACCACAAGACAATACTTTGAAAACAGTTAATATGCTTGGGATTATAAATGTTTCTAGAGTTGTTCCTTATGTCCTTATTCTGCTAACAGCTAGTTGCTCTTTTGTATAATAGGGCTTTTTTTGTTTTGTTGTTGGGGCTTGGATTCTTTTGCTTACTGAAAAAAATGATTTTACTCAAAGTTCAGTATTTTAATGACCTCTTTAAAAATTACTGTTTTAGACTCAAAGGCAAACTTGAAGAACAGAAACCAGACAGAGTAAAGCCCTTTATGACTGGGGCCGCAGAACAAATCAAGCACATCCTTGCAAATTTTAATAACTACCAGGTAACTATTAGACTTGAAAGGTTATATGATCATAATCTCAAGAGCAAAAGATGGGTTTCTTTATCATTCTTGTAATTAAGTTATGGCTGACAGTCAGATGTAGACTGTAAGTAGCCTCTGTGTACTCCAGTTGTTTAGATCAGTGTTTTGTTTCTGTTGAAGTCATTCCTACTGACTTCTCAGCTGACTGTTCTCAGACCTTCCTAAGATGGTGGTGGTTTTTGTTTTTTTGTCCTGCCTTAGAAAAGCTTCAGGGACTTTCCCATCTAAAATTTAAGAAAGCTTCAGACATTAGTTTGCGCTTAAGCTTTCCAGTTTTCAGGCATATTTTGGCTGAATGCTTGATTATTGTCAGCTCTGTTCCCAGTATTTTTACTATGTAAAACAAGTTATCTTAAAGATCATATCTGATGCTCTGATGCTAGTGATGCTGTTTGTGAGTAATATGTGTTTTTACCTGCTAGACTGTCTTGTTTTGGAGCTGTTCTGAATCTCCCTTCTATCGTCTGCTTTTATGTGGTTCATCTGTACATTCATGATAGCCTAATGCTAGGTATTTGTCGTTTGTTTCTCAAGTTTTTTATTGGTGAAAACATGAATCCAGATGGCATGGTTGCTCTCCTGGACTACCGCGAGGATGGTGTGACTCCATATATGATTTTCTTTAAAGATGGTTTAGAAATGGAAAAATGTGTAAGTATGTGTTGAAATTACTACTGTAAACATGTGTATATTAATCTCTGGACCCTTAAATGGGATTGTTAGCCTCTATGTAAGTAGATTAGGAGCTGCACTGATAAAAATTGAGTGAATACATGAATGTCTGTTTTGTAAGGAACCTTTGGAGTTTGTACTAAACAAAGGAGCTTATTATCCCAGCATGTAAATTAGGTGGGAGATAGCTTAGGACTGTACAGAAATGAGAGGACAAGTGCAGACATGATAGGACAGAATTGTTTGGGGCGGTGTTCAGATGATGTCTGGGATATTCCTTGGTGCAGTCAGTACTGAGTTGGAAAATCTGCAGATGAGACTTTGGCACATACCTCTGACTTGGTAAGGATAGTCTGCATCCACTGATAGACCTTGAACAATTGATAGTTGTTCTTTGGGTTTGCACTAGGATGCAAAAGAAAATACTCCCTGCGCTTTCTGCCTGTCTGTGTGACTGTTCAGATTGAATTGGGGAGTACATCTGTACAGTAGCAAAGTTGTGTGCCCAAAATAGGAAAAGATTTTAATGTGGTCTTCTTGTTTTACAGTAACAAACTGGACAATTTGGATCTATCCTGTCACCACAATTGGCTGCTGCTTGTCATCTATACAACACCAGGACTTAAGACAATTGGGACTTGATGTCATCTTGAGCTCTTTTATTTTGACCGTGATTTATTTGGAGTGGAGGCATTGTTTTTTAAGAAAAACATGTCGTGTAGGTTGTCTAAAAATAAAGTGCATTTAAACTCATCTGCCTCTTAGTTTAACGTTATGCTTAGATCTGTTCTTTCAGTCGCTGGTGAGAAACTAAAGCCTGGTGGCAGAGCACCCCTTGACAGCTAAACTGTTCTTCAGTGCTGCTGCAGTGGAAACTAAAGAGACTGGAGTATGAAAGAGCAAGAACCTGTTGTACTCCGAGGGGCAGTGAAGGGAAAACCCTGGTCATGGCAGTGGCATTTGAGTTGGAACCTGCATTTCAACACCTGCAGTGGAAGCGATTACCACAAGAATAAAAAGACTAACTCAGTTGGAACAAAGTATCAGTTTATTTAACAAATAGAACCAAGTCTCCTGGGATGAATGTGGGGTTGGCAAACAGGCCTTTAGGCCCCTAGAGTTGTATGGAAACAATGAAACAGGCCATGAGGTGGTCATTTTGAAGTGATGGAGAACAGATGAGAAGAATACCTTATGGAATATGTGTCCAGTTTGTTGGAATACTGCTGTGTTCAGTATCAATTGAATTCCCACTGCAAAGGCCAAAGACTTATCAGGTAGTTGGGTTACCTGGTCCTAAAATGACTGCAGGACAGCCATTTAGGAAGATTGCCAGTCCACAAAATTAGAATATGGTGCTAGCTAGAGCACAAAGGCGGTAGGTGTCCTAAGTGTGAAGATTCATCTCGGCAGACCTAGATGTAGAGCTGACTTGGGAGCCAAGATAAGCAGTGAAAATGGAGGATATTTGCTGTATGGGAATAACTGCCCAAAAGGACCTATTGACTCAAAAACAAGATTTGAGTTTCTGAGGAGTACTGAGGATCACTTTAGCACTCACACTGTTAACTGTTAATTATGTGGCTTCAAAAACTGAAACTAAAGCCAATGACAGGTCATTGTGCACTTGAGCATGAATCCAGTATCCTGAAGTTCAGAAGTGTCCTAAGTTTAGTAAAGGGAGTTGGTGCTCCCCGCTGAAGCCCAATTACTGGACACTTATGAAACAAATGAAGTAGAAAGTGCTGCTGTGATCTAGAAGGCTGTCAAAACCAGTAAAAACTTGATTGTGAAAGGACCTTGAGGTAATCTCAAGCCCGTTTGTGAGCCAGCTGTAGAAAAACAAAGTAAATAAAGGTTTTGTGGGGGAGGCAGCTAGGCTCCACAAAAAGAAGTCTATGGTATCTGGCACAAGTATGGTTTGGATCTTTTAAAAAATAAATGTCTGTCTTCGTGATCATTTGTTCATGGGTGCATGGGATTCCCTCCAGTGAGGATGTAAGTCACCCCACATGAAGGCTAGGTCCTCTGCAAGAGTACTCTGCTCTTTACTGAGCCATCCTTCTAGCCTATAGGAGTTTTTTTGTGTTTTTAAAATTTTTTGAGCTAGGTTCATAATGTAACCTAGGTTGGCTTTGAACTTGTAGGTAAGGAGGACCTTTTTAGTCTGTCTCCACCACCTGCTTGGGTAGTAGGTGTATACTGCTATGCCTAGTTTTATTTGGTCCTGGAACTATCATTCTATACACCTGGCATATACCACCCATATGGTTTTCCAAGCCTTGGGTGTTTTGAGACAGTCTTGTAGCCCAGGTTATCTGGAGAGGGTAAGGTGTCACTTTGCCTTTGATGCTGAGCTAGATTGTTTCACGTAGCTTGTGAGCCCTGGACTTTGTATGTGGAGAATAATGGTCTATGAAGGCTGTTTGAACATATGTATGTTCGAGGGGTGAATCTGGTTCTCAGCAAAGTATTCAGGCCAAAAGATTTGAACAACAACAAAAAAAACGTCCCCAGGCATGTTTTGCCAAGGTGATCCCAGAAGGCCAAAGGAATGAGTAGTGGAAAGGTGAGCTCACGGCCAAGTGATCTGACTTAAATTTTCAAGGGCTCATTTGGGTTTCTGGGTAGGATAAAAAGCACAGAGCTTCTAGGTAAGGAGCTGATGGTGGTAGCAATAAAGGTGACAGGAAGTGAAAAGGGAGATGCTAGGCTGTGCTGCTGGAGTAGATAACAGGTGAGAATGAATGTAAGGAAGAAGGATGCTAACGCATAGGCAGACTGAAGGGAAACAAGTTTACTTTTGAACAAGTTCCATCTGAGATGCTGATTCTCTTCTTGAGTGAAATGGACAGGTTTGTAATAGCACATTCCTGTAATCCTGACACTTGGACATCAGAGGCAGGATCACAAGCCTGGGCTACATAGCAAATTCCAGGTCAGCCTGGGATATATAGCAAGACTAAGATAAAGAGTTCAAGGTCAGCCTGATCTTCAGAGGGAGTTCCAGGCTAGCTGTGGCAGCAGGAAGAGACCCTATATCAAAAAACAAAATGAAAAACCTGAACACCTTTAATCCCAGTATTTAGGAGGCAGAGGCAGAGGCAAGGGAGTCACTGAGATCAAGGCCAATCCGATCTACATAGGGAGTTCCAGATAAGCTGGGGCTACAGAGACCTGATATCAATAAGCAAAACCACAGTAACAACATGGAAAAAGAGAAATTAGGTAGCTAAAGGACCAGTATAGATAGTAGGAAGCATGAAGCCTTAACACAGGAGCCGAGCCCTCTGACCCAGAGATTGGGCTTTGAGAGGAACCAGCAAAGGTGATTAAGAAAGAAGTGGCCCTAAATACCAGGGGATGACTTGCTGAAGGCCAGAAGAGAAAAAGATTTCAGTATTTTAAGAAGGTGGAAGCATGTCAAGAAGGTTACCCACTACAAACTGGTCAGGTTTAAGATAAGGACTGCATTGGTAAGCCTCATAGCTATTTGTATTGTTTCAGTAGTTACTAGGTATTGGAGAGGATAGCACAGTTTTGGCTCACACCTGTAATCCCAGCACTTAGGAGATGGAGGCAGGAGGATCACAAGTTTGAGGCTGGCCTGTACTGTACAGTGAGACCCCGTCTCTAAGGTGGAAGGGCAGACAGGGTTGGGGAGAGGACGAGTATTTTCACAAGCAGGACATGACCCATGAAATGTCATAGTACCTGAATACGTGTGCCTATGTTTCTACACGGCACCTGCTTAAAAGCTGTGGGAATGGCTCATTTGAGTTACTAGGAATCTCTAAAGATACATATCTTCCCCTCCTCTTTATTGACGTAATTGTAGAGAAACAAAAATCCAGCTAAAATGGTCTCATCTCTGTGGGTTCTTCTATCTGAAACGCTCCAAAGGGGAACATTTCTCACTTTATATGTTCTGTTGGGAGAGTATCCTTTACTGATCCTGTATCCTAGAACTGGGCCTATGATGTGTGGAAACCAAGAAGTGTTGAAAAAAGCAGACTCTGCCCCCTGTTGGTTCTCTCTTCATCTCAGGGGACACCATGCTGTTCTATGCAGTGTCTCCATTCTAATTCCCTCCATGAATTTGGCATCCCAGCACTGGTAGGGCAGACAGGAGAGCTCCCCAAGGCTTGCTGGCCAGCTAGTCTAGTCACATTGGTGAGCTCCACATTCAGAGAACCTTCTCAGCTTCATGTTCTTAAGAATGCAAAAGGCTCAGGAGCCCCCACCCCTAACTGAAGAGCTGGGGACTGTTGGTAGCTTCTGGAAGAGTCAGTTTCTTTAAGGATGCGGCTCCTGGTAGTTGATGTGCTGCAGGAGACGGCTCCTACCTAGAAGGGGATGGACAGCACTAGTTGGAGTAGAGGGGTTTTGTTTTGTTGTTTGATTTTGAGGTAGGGTCTCCCCGTAGCCCCAGCTGGCCTGGAGCTCAGAGATTGGCCCTACCACTGCCTCCCAGCCCTGGGGTGAAGCGTTTTGCCCGCCGCACCCAACAAAATCCTGACTTAGAGTTCCATTCGATTTGGATTTTCATTTTGCTAGAAAACAGACATACTTCATGGGTACATACTGTGTCCACAACAGGCAGCAGCCATGTTTCTTTTCTGAAGGTTGAGACATGATTCCTCTTCTGATTGGATATTGGCTACCATTAAAATGCTCACCTATCCAACAGAGAAAGGATGCTTTGTTACTTTAGGAAAAGCAAGCCACATAAGGATTGCACATAGCTGCTTTCAGTCTAGGTAACGAGGAAGATCTCCAGGTTCACCAGTGGTCCTGATTCTGATAATCAAATACAACCCTCACTAAGTGAGAGTGAGAACATGCAGACAGACAGTCCAGGTTTATGCAGGCTGTTCAGTCCCTGGCCCAGTTTCCCAGACTGCTAAACACCAAGCAAATTATCAGCCTCTGTGTCTCCTTCAGGCCTGGCCATCCTGAGTTGGTGGATTCTCATCAGACCTACGTACATGCAAATGGGATTAAGTAAGTTACTTTAATTTAAACTGTTCAGTTCCTAGAAATGAATGCTTTTCCGGGTGGAAAAGACATAGAAAGCTTCCATAATTTAAAAAAAATTTTTTAGTCTCTTTGAGACAAGTCTCCCTGAAGCCCCAGCTGGCCTGGAACTCACTGTATCGACCAGGCTGGCCTCAATGTCACAAGAGATCCACCTGCCTTTGCTTCCCAGGTGCTAGGGTTAAAGGCGTGCACCACCACACTTGACTTCTGTAACATTTCTTGAACCACGTTCTGACAGAAGATAGTCCTCTCTACTGATGATTCCTGTGGATTCATCTTTTCTCCCATGAGTTTCAGAGGTGA
The DNA here is from genome assembly GCA_035773235.1 of Eospalax fontanierii. Classification (NCBI taxonomy): domain Eukaryota; kingdom Metazoa; phylum Chordata; class Mammalia; order Rodentia; family Spalacidae; genus Eospalax; species Eospalax fontanierii. Next base: position 83,738,756 of record CM069524.1, read on the forward strand.
CATTTTTATACTTGGGCTTGGGGTGCAGTCTATAAAAGGAAGCAAATCCAGCTGCTTAGTGTTCAGGGGCTGCTGTAACCGAGTACCACATACTGGATTGCCTGTCTGAAGGAGAGAAATGTGCTACCTCGAGGCTGTGGAGTCCAAGAGTTAGAAACAGGTGTTAGCAGGTGGCTCCTAGCACACGCATTGTCTATGGAGATGGCAGTCTCCCTATGGCATCGCAGGAATTTTGCTTAGTTAAATCACTAGATTTGTGTTATTGGAAGTTCCATAATTTTGAACTGCAGAGTTAGACAATAACATTACAAACTAAAGTGTTAATGAGGTTGATGGTAAAATTTCGAGGAAAGAAACCACCATCTCAGCCAACTTGAAGCGTAACGCATTGTTTTGAGGATATGCATGCGAGCGCACGTGGAGTAGGGCGACCCTGGCTGGCAGGCAGAATGCTCTCACAAAGCAAAGCAAACCCAGGAGGATTTGAATTGATATGGATATCACTCTGTAGTGATTGGGAACTTACAATTAGCGGGCCACTGGTGTACAACCTGGATCCCGTGACAAAAACTAAGCCTCTGGGTAGGCCACAAGTGTTATCTTCCCAAAAGAGTGCCAGTGGTTGGCAATTTATGTACTTCTAGAGGCTTTGTCCATGAGGGTGCATCTTGATAATTTTGGGAGCCTTTAATTCATTACTACAAAGAAAAGTCCCCGAATAATATACACAAGAAGAAAAAGGTACTATACCTCTTCCATTGAGTAAGTTAGTTGCTGGGGTGGCCATCTCCGTTAGGAGTTAAAAGTTTATGTACTGAATCCTTCTAACTCCATCCCCTAACCACGGCTGTAGTGATAATGAGTATCAGCAGTCCAATATATTCGCATGTGGGGGCATATTTTTAACATAGAATATTTTATTTTGTCTTTATTTGGAGAGTCTGCAGGTTTTGAATTTGTGCTGTTATACAAGGTTTCAAATAACACAGACTGGCATGTAAGATTCTTTCATACACTGGGTGTGAACCTCTGAAGTGGACGTGGTTTTAGCTGGGGTCAATACAATTCAATTAGAAATGTCAACTATGAGCCTAGAGGAAAAATGTTTTGGAGCTGACTTGTTTGATGATGTTTCCCTCAATTCCTACATTCTCCCTCTTAGTATATACATGACTTCATTTCTGTGTGCATTGTGTTCTTAAGACTATACGGACCAAGCAGAAAGCACAATACAGAACTTGCCTGTGAGTCATAGTTACAGAGAGAAATGAAAACCAAGACATGCAGCTGGATGGGCATACTGGAGGGCACCGCTGATGGGCGAGGACTTAGAAGTCATGATTGCTGGTCAACAGTTAAAGTTCAGGGATTTTGTTGTTTTTGTATGTGTGCTGAGATTGAGCCCAGAGTCTCATGCATGCCAAGAACGTACTCTACCTCTGAGTGACATCCCTAGCCCTGAAGTACAATATTTTTCTTTATTTGTTTGTTTGTTTTTGGTGTTTTTGAGATAGGGTCTCACTGCAGCCCCACCTGGCACCTGGAACTGGATATGTAGACCAGGCTGGGTTTGAACTCACAGATCCACCTGCCTCTGCCTCCTGAATGCTGAGATTGAGGGTGTGCACCATCGTTTGACATCTAAGTACAATATTTTTAATAATACCGTTGAGCTACTAGACATCATTTAGTCCCGAGTGTATGATACTGATTTAGGTATTTGGGATCTGAGTACTTCCCTCACGCTGAAGAAAGCAGATAGATCCTAGCTCATCATCAAGTGCAGCTTGCTGGTGGCCTCAACCAGAGCATGGAATCATAAAATTATCCTACATGTGCATATTTACCAAACCTGTTGTCTTTATTTTTATATATGGAGAAAAATACTTTGGGACTTTTGAAATAATTTTAGAGTTAGGGAACAATTACAAAAATAGCTCAAAAACACATACCTTTCAACTAGACTCCCAAAAGATTAGCATTTTATCACGTTTGATGTTATATCCTCTCCATAGGTATTTTTTTCTGAACAATTTGAGATTACATTGAAAATATGATTTTGCTTGACCATAAGACGTCAGTGTGTGGCTCCAGAGATGGCTCTGTGGTTAAGAACACTGGCTGCTCTTGCAGAAGACCTGGGTTTGAATCCCACCACCCACGTGGTGGCTAACAACCATGCTTCACTCCAGTTCCAGGGATCTGCTGCCCTCTTCTGTCTTCCCTAGGCATTGCATGACATGGGTGCACTTACATGCAGGCATGATGCTCATACACATAAAATAAAAGTGCATTTTAAAAAATGTCAGTCTATGTTTCTTTTCCATGTTCTTTTTGTGTGTATGTACAAATGCGCAGGTACACATGCCACAGTACAGTGTGTGGAGGTCACGATACAACATGTGGGAGTTGGTTCTCTCTTTTCACCATGGAGGTCTCAAGGACTGAACTCAGGTTATCAGGCTTGGGGCCAGGGCCTTTACCCACTGGGTCATGTCACCAGCCTGAATATACATTTAAAAAAAATTATTTGTTTATCTTATTTTATGTGTGACTGTTCTGCCTGCATGAATGTAAGTGTACCACAACCAATCCCTTGGAACTGGAGTTACAGACAGTTGTTATCTGCCATGTGGGTGCTGGGAACTGAACCTGGGTCCACTGCAAGAGCAGCCAGTACTCTTAGCCACTGACCCATCTCTTCAGCTCCAGCATTTCTTAACATTTTATTTATTTTATAGCCATAGTACAATTATAAAAACCAGGATGTTAACATCAACATGTTCTGCTATGACCTGAATCTGAAATGGCCTCCACAGGCTCTTGTGCTGAAGATGTTGATCACAGTTGCTGGTCCTATTTCAGTAATGGCCCAAAGTTCAGCATCTGGGACCTAACTGGAGACTTCTGGTTGCTGGAGTGCATGCTTGGTCTCAAGTCACTTCCTGTGTTTTACTTTCTGGCCTCCATGAGGTAAGCTTTGCTCCAGGGCATGCTCCCTGCCTTTATGTCCTCCTCGCCTCAGGCCCACAGTCTACTGTGTCTGATCCATGAGCCCAAAGAAGTCTTTCCAGTTGTTTCTCTCATGTATTTGGTAGCAGCAGTGAAAAGGCTGTCTACACAGTTCCCTAAGCAACCAGCAGAGATTTGGCAAATCACAGAGGAGGTTGCTATTTTCTGGACATCTACTCAAAACAGCCATACATGTAATTTCTCTTTACTTGAGTACATTAATTCGGGGGTTTTCCTTAAGAACTACCAATTTGTCATGTAAGTAAAATACCCAAATTAATTTTCAACCTAAGATAAAAACTGGCCAGTTAAAGAGGGAAATGACTGCATATAAATTTAAAAAGAAAAAATAATACCTCCTTTGACTCCCTCACTGGGTGGAAGAAATGTGTGTCAACAGCTACTGAGTAGGTCAGAAGCCAAGTGGACACAAACCTTGGTGCATTATAACCTTTTCACCATCCCATTGCCCCTGAACACAGCTCTTACAAAGCTTCCCCGATTGTGAGGGGAACTCACAGTGATGGATTTTGTCAGGTGGAACATAGGCTAGAGGACTGCCCTATCATAATATGAGCGTGATGCTCACGCCCTCTGCCTATTAACAGTAAAAGTGACTGCCTAGCCTCTGGAATTGGGTTAAGTGATTGGCAGCCCACTCCACTGTGCTCTGTAGATAAGGAGAGGGTTGAGTGAATCTGAGGGGAGCAGGGAGTTCAGGGGAGGAAGGATAACTTTCCTCACTGTCACAAAGTTCATGGCTGAGGCCCTGCTGACAAAAGACAGGTTAACCAGAGAAGAATGTGCATCCCTCCATCCCTCAGTCCCTCTGTCCTCCCTCCTTTCCTCCCTTCCTCTTCCCTCCTCCCTCCCTTCTTCCCTCCCTTCTTCCTTTCCTTTCTTCTTTCATCAGGGTCTCACTATGTAGCTCAAGCTGGCTTCAAACTCTCAATCCCTCTGTCTCTGACCTCCCAGTGCTAGGCTTCCAGGCATGCACCACTTCGCTCAGCTCGCGTACTCTAATGTTTTCCATGATGCTGGAATTTTTATAAGGAAATAAGAACTAAAAGAAACAAAAAGTCGTGTATGTTTTGCTTAGTTTTTTTCTGGATTGTAGAAGATTATACGTAGGCTTGGTGAAGAGTAGACAGAAGCACCAACAGATGAAGGTGTGTGGTAGAAAGGACATGGCTGGGACTGAGGAAGGCAGTTCATTCCGAGTCATCTGCTCTGTGCCCCTAAGTCTGCAGAGATGAGGAGGCGCCCTTCCTTCGACCTCCAGGACTCCTCCAGGACTCCTCCCAGATGAAGGTAACATGACCAGCTGCAGAGGAACGGGGGAGGGGAAAATGAGAGTGGTCTGGCTGCTGCCCACTTTCTCAAATGCCAAGGTGGCATATTTTAGGGTAGCTGACCCTGAACTCCATCATTAGCCACCTAAGAATAATGTGGAGGCCAGTTCTCTGGGGCATGTGAATTGTGCAAAACGCCTGCCAGATATTGCTTAGCTTCCCCATTCAGTTCCTTTGATAATTTTGCTGAATATCCTTTTCCTCTAATCCCGGCCTGGGTCTGTCAGAAACTGCAAAAGTTCTGAGATTCTGCCACATTTGCAATTAACATACTAGCTTAACAGTTTCATATACATATTCTGGCAGGAGAAACAAAACGTATGGGTCACAAAATAGATGGTCTATTACTGATGTAGAAACAGCAGCAGGAGCAGTGTCTGCAGTCGTTCCCATACCAAGTTCCCCAAGCGTGATGTGAATGAGATGCTACAGCCAAGAGCTGCATTACAGAACCCCCACAGCACATCAGGAGACTGAGATTTAGAAGCCTGTTGCCACATGTGTCTTCCCCATCACCCAACAGGGACATTACTCATCACCTTGGATTGTGAACTGATTTCTGGGACAGAAGGTGACTGTGGGTGTGGGTCCCTGAGACCTCTTCAGAAGAGGCCACCTCCAGATCTCTACAGAACACAGTATGTGGTGTTATGATGCCAACATTATAATTACCTGAACAAATAAAAGCTGAACTCTTAAATTTATTTTTTAAGAGTAGGCCTGAACTTGGAGGATGTTCATTCCTCTAGAATCCCTCATGAAACCATCTGTCCTCTGGCACTGTGCTGATGGAACTGTTTGCTGGAACTCTGTCCTGAGTCAAGCCCCACCCATAAGTGTATTCAAAATGGTTTCTTCAGTTTCAGTTGGGGAAGTACAAGCTTGGCTCCACCCTAATCTTAACAGACCATCTGTTAAGACCATCCCTAGTTCTGGAATATCTCATTCACCCAAGGTCAGCCATCCTTCTCAATCTCCACTGTATCCAGTAGATGAAGCCCTGCCTTTCAGTACTTTGAAATGTTATTTCTCAAGCACACCCACATTCATTCATTCATTCATTCATTCATTGTCTTTTTGGGTGGAGTACCAAATTGAGGTTGCCTAGGAAAGGAGATCAGATGCCAAAGTCACAAGACACAAGAGCTCATGTTTTTACTAGGATTAATTAAAAGATATTTATCCATATCATGTCCATTAATAAAGGTTATTCCCACAACACTAGCTTCCAAGGCTGTTAGTTTTCTTTAAACAATTTTTTGGTTTATTTTTATTTTATGTATATGACTGTTTTGCCTGCATGTATGTAAGTGTATCATGTGCGTGCAGTGGCTGCAAAGATCAGAAGTAGGTGTTAGATCCCCTGGAACTGAAGTTATGGAAGGCTGTCAGCTGACATGTGGGTGCTGAAAACCAAACTGCTGAGCCATCTTTCAAGTCATCACTGCTGTTAGCTTTTCTAATATGGCCTTTGTTTAGGAGGCCCAGGTCGCACAGAGGCAGCTCATCACATTGCATCCCATCAGGAATCAGAGAGCCTGAGTTCATGCATGCTCACCCTCTGCTGGTTTTCTCTACGAAGTTCAGGATTCCCTGCCTAGAAAACAGCACCACGATGGAACCAAGATAATCCCCAACAGACCTGCTCACAGGCCAGCCTGATCTAGAGAGTTCCTCACTGAGACTCCCCTTCCTAGGTGATCCTAGACTATATCAAGTCGGAATACAACCAGTCATCATAATGGGGTATATCTGTATCTCAGTTCTCAGGAGACTGAGGAAGAAGAGTCATTGGTTTGAGGCCAGTCATAGGAATGGAAACACCAAAAGAAGTAACTAACACACCTATTCAATCAGAAAATCCAGCTTTTTTTTTTTTTTTTCTTTTTTTTAAAGAGACAAAATCTCATCATCCTGCCTAAGCTGGCTCTGAACTCCTGGGCTCAAGCTCCTCCTGTGAGGATTAAAGAAACAACTATAGGCAGAGAGATCTCCGTGAGTTCTGTGAAGTTAGTCTGCCTACATAGAGAGTTCCAGGTCAGCCAGGGCTACATAGTGAGGCCCTGTCTCGAAATCCAAACCAAAACAAAGAAAGTAGTAAGGGCAAGGAAATAAGAATATTAGATAACTGAATGGGAAACAGCCAACATCTCTGGCTTGTACTTGCTACCTTCCTGTAGAACCAACATGCTCAGCAGAGTGGAAAGCTGTGTTATGGGTCAGCTACTGACCCTTCACCAAATGCTCAGGGCCCTTGACTTAATCCCTCCTGATCAAAGAGTATTGACTGCCCCTTACCTCTTCAGGTGGGCTTGGGGGCAGAGACAAGGTCTTGTTCTGTATGTAGGCTGGCCTCAGACTCACTCTGTAGTCCAGGCTGACTGTGAACTTGCAATCTTTTTGCCTCAGTTTCCCTATTCTTGGGATATAGCCACATGCCACCATACCTGGCTTAAAACAGTACTGTCTTTAGGCAATCTAAAAAAGTATATTTGCTTTTGTGGGGATTAATGGTATCATGCAGGTAACTTACAGTGAACATCTGCCAGCTAACCCTCCTGTCTTCTCCCATGACTGCTGCTGCAGAATAGGTCTGTCCCCCTTGCACATTCGCTGGCACTGGTGGGCTGGGGGACTCACGTAGGAAGTTACGCTGTAATATATCCTTCTCCCTTTGTACACAAGGTGCTTCAGTATCTGATTTATGCTGTAGATATTTTCTCTTTTTTAGCATTTCTTTTTTAATATATTTTTTATGCTTATGAGTGTATTGCCTGCATGTATGTAAGTACACCACTATCATGCAATGTCCACGGAGGACAGAAGAGGGTCTTGGATCCCTTTGGAACTGGAGCTACAGACAGTTGTTAGCCACTATGTGGGTGCTGGGAATTGAAACCAGGTCTTTTGTAAGAGCAGTGAGTGCTCTTAACTGTGAGCCATCTCTCCAGCCCCAATATTTTCCTTTTTAAAAAAAATTTTTTTTGAGACACAGTCTCACTGTACGACCCTGGCTAGCCTGGAACTATATAGACCAGGCTGACCTCAAACTCAGACGTCCATCTCCCTCTACCTCCTGAGTGCTGACGGCATGCACCATCATGCCTGGCTCCAATTTTCTTTTTTGAAATTCCATTTTAGATCAATAACAAAGAGGATACCCCTTTGTACTAGTTTGGTAGAGAATTTTTATTATTTTTTAAGATTTATTTTTGTTTTTACTTAAGTGTATGTGTGTATGAATGTATGTGAAATGTGTGTGAATGCTTGAAGGAGCCTGCTGAACCATCGCACTGGCCCCAGAGTTTTTTAAAAGTCATAATTTCAGATTGTAGAAGAAGCCATGAAGGAAGTATATTCCACAGTGGTGAGATTTCAAGGTCTGGGTTTTGAGTAAAGCTCTGCCACTCAGTAGCTGTGAGAGTTGGCAACATCTTCACTTCCCAAAGAAGCTTTTGGGGTGAAGGAAACCAGAGTGCCTTCATCATGTTTGTGCTCTGCTTAGTAGACCGAAATGTGATTTGGCATAATTTATCATTAACTTAATGTTAGTCAAAATCCCTATACAGAGGCCAGGCATTGTGGCACACACCTTTAATTCCAGCACTTGGGATGCAGAGGCAGGTGAATCTTTGAGTTCAAGGCCAGTCTGGTCTACATAATGTGTTCCAAGTCAGCTGAGGCTACATAGCGAGACCAAACAAAAGTCTCTAAACAGCATCCATAGATGTGTCCACCAGGCAGGGCGCCTACACCAGGCAAACTGGAAGACTGTCTCTCAAGCTACTGAGAGAAGGTAATCTGCCCATATGGGAACATTGTGCTTTTTACCAGTTATCTTTTTACCTTGAGAAGATAACTGCATTTGTTTTCTCAGTGCATTCTGCTCCGTCCCGGGAGCTGTCTGTTCCTGTGTGAGGCAGCAAGGCTCAGAATGAGTGTGCATTATTACATAATGACGTGACACATTATCAGGCACCAAGCCCAAAGCCCGTCACCCACCCCATATGGGAGTTCTGTGACATTTCCCCACAGAGTCTTGTAACATTAGACTTGCCTTTTCTTTTTTACATTCTTTTGAAGCATTTCCCAGATGGATAAATAACTTTAAAAAAATCTGAAAGTAGCTCTCCTTTTAGGCTGTAGTGGAAGCTAGCGAAGGAAGAAGAAAGCTTCCATTCCCCTGAACTGTTTTGTTCCTCTTTACTTAATAGCAGCCTAGCTGGTCCTGAATATATACAAGGTTCCGGGAGCCCTGCAGGAGTCGAAGCCAGTGGTGCTGTCATTACAGTGCCATTTTAAAGCCACTTACCCCGCCTGCTGACACTCCTTCCACATTCTCACTCTGTGGGTAACGCTCAGGGTTCTTAATTGCTAACTTTTAATTAGTGCGCTCTCTTTCCCAATAACCCACTTAAAAATAAAAGAAAAAACTCTTGCTTTACCTCATTCTGACTTGGTGCTTTCCAAAGTCTGTCGGGGAGGGGATGGTTTTCTTGAAATTTCCAGTTTGCTCTGAACTGGTCACTATGTGTGGGTTATATGCACCTGTTATATGTGCAGATATGAGAGCCCATGCACTCATGTTCAGAAGCAGAAGACACCAGGTAGCCTGCTTTACCATACTTTGCTCTATGCCCTTGAGACAGGGCCTCTCCCTGAACCCGGAGCTGGGTTGGCAGCTAGCAGGTGCCAGTGATCCCGCTGTCTCTGTTCCCCATTACCGGGGCTCTGGGCATGGGTATGGCCAGGTCCAGCTCTTTACTTGCATGGTGAAGATTTGAATGTAGGTCTCCATGCTTGCACAGCAAGCTCTTTTAACCACTGAGCCATTTACTTCCCCAGTCCCTGGTCTGGTAACTTTTGTGACTATAATAAGCATGAAGCATTAGAAATGTTATTTTTATTTTATAATGGCTAGTTCTTTTAGTCTCTCTCTCTCTCTCTTTCTCTCTTTTTTTGGTCTTTTTGAGACAGGGTCTCCCTGTAGCCCCATGAAGCCCAAGCTGGCCTTGAGCTCACAGAGATCCACCTGCCTCTGCCTCCTCAGAGTTAGGATTAAAGGTGTGTGCCACCACATCTTGATGGTTAGTTTTTAAAGTGGACTCTAATGTATCCAAAGGCCTGCCTTAAAGGATAGCCAAGGATGACTTTGAATTCTGATTCTCCTGCCTCTACCTGCCAAGTTCTGGGATAATGGGCATACATTATCATGTATGGCTTATGCAGTGGTGGGGGGATCCAACTCAGGGCTTTGTGCATGCTAGGCAAGCACTCTACCAGCTGAGCTGTATTCTAAGTTTGTTATCTGCAAACTGAAACACAGAAAATACAGTTCCAAATATGTGGTGTTTGATTATTCAATTTTGTTTTAATGTTCAGTGAACACAGAACTGTTCTGTGTAATTGCTTCCAAATCTCAAAATGCCACTCCCTGTTTCTGCCCCAGACTTTGGACTGGATGTTGGGAAAGCGCACGTTGAGAAAGTGCCACGGTCAACATTGAGCTGAACTTTACCTCGTTTTGACTTTTGACTCTTGGACTCAAGCTTTTTCTTGGCTTTCAAAGTCCTTCATGGTGTATTCTAAAATTGCTTTATAAAGATCAGTTTGAAATAAATCTTTAAAAAGGGAGGGAAGGTGGGCAGGGAGAGCTGGAGAGATGGCTCAATGGTTAAGAGAATGGGCTGATATCCAGAGGATCCAGGGTCAGTTCCCAGCACTTATGTTACACAACTCACACTCACCTGGATCTCCATCTCCAGGAGATCCAACACCTTTTAGTCTCTGTGGAGACAGACAGACAGACAGACAGACACACACACACACACACACACACACACACACACACAAATCTTTAAGGAGCTGGAGAAATGGCTCAGTGGTTAAGAACACTGGCTGTTCTTGCAGAAAACCCAGGTTTGTATCCCAGCACCCACATAGCAGCTAAAATCCAGCTGCAACTCCAGTTCCAGAGAATCTTACACCCTCTTCTGTCCTCCTTGGGCACTATACAGGTGCACTTACACAGGCAGGCAATGCACTCATACACATAAAATAAAAATTAAAAAAAAAATCTTCAAACAACAACAACAACAACTGGGTGTGGTGGCTCACACCTTTAATCTCAGCACTTTAATCTCAGGCAGAAGCTGGCAGATCTCTGTGAGACAGAGGCTAGCCTGGTGTACATAGTGAGTTCCAGGTTAGTTGGGCTACAGGGAAGACCCTATCTCAGAAAAAAACCCCAAACCAAAAGAACAGAAACAAAACCAAGAAAAGATCAGTTTGGGGGATGCTGTGGCCCGGTTGTGCCGTGAGCTGGCTGGCGGTAGCTCTGGGCACTCAGGTCTGCGCTTGGCTCGCCGGTGGCCAGTGGCAAGCCCCATGGTGGTAAGCAGGGGTGGGAGGTGGGAGATGAGGTAAAAAACAAGGCAAGGGCTGGGTTTGGTGGTGCATGCCTTTATACCTAGCACTCAGAAAGCAGAGGCAGGCAGGTCACTGTGAGACGGGGCCAGCCTGGTCAAATTCCAGGCCAGTGGGGCCTCCACAACAAAACAAAACAGCAAAGCCGGGACCCAGAGCCACCGCTTCCTCCCGCGCGTCCTGAGGCACCTGTTCCTAAAGGTTGTCAGCTGCCCCTGCCAAACCCGGCTCCTGACCACTTAGAAGAAGTGACTGCCATGGCACGGCAGGCTGAGGCCAAGCTCCGAGGTGCCTTCCCAAGCAAGGCTTTAGAACTCAGGAAGGATGATGGGGTGGGTGAGGGAGGCAGATCGGTAAAAGCCGTGAAGCTCTTGGCTTTGACAAGTCCAGAAGAGATCTTAGAAAAACTGAAAAGGGAAGAGGGAGGGAGGGGAGTGAGACTGGGGAGGGAATCTGGGGATACAGCTCGGCCGGTGGAGTACTACTTGCCTAGTATGCAGGAGTACCTGGGTTCGAGCCCCAGTGCCATGTAAGCCAGGCGTGGTGGCACACAGCTGAAACCCTATCATTCAGAAGGTGGCGGGAGGAGGAACAAGCGTATTCAAGGTCATCCTTGTCTAATAGCAACTTCGAAGCCAGCCTGGGCTGCAGGAGATCCTGCCTGAAAACCTCAAAACAACAATAACGAAACAAAGGAAAGAACTGCTTTAACTACCTGATCTTGAGACAATCATTACATACCTAACTGGAGAATTTTAAAGGACAGATAACCTGAATATTTATTTATTTACTTATTTATTTTTGGTCTTTGTGAGACAGAGTCTTCCTGTAGACCCAGCTGGCCTGGAACTCACTGTGTAGACAAGGTTGGCCTTGAACTCACAGAGATCCATCTGCCTCTGCCTCCCGAGTGCTGGGATTAAAGGTGTGCACCACCACGCTTGGCTGAATGTTTATTTGTAAACAAATAAATTACTGAAAGAAAAAAGAAAGACGGAGAAAAACCATAGCTTAAGAAACTTCAGTGATAGAAAACCAACTGTAACACATGCATTTTATTTGGATCTTGAGTGAATTAAACTATAGGAAACAAACTTATAATAATAATATATGTAACTAATTACAATAAATAAACTGGTAATATTAGGTGTTTTCAGTATTTTTTAAATACATTTAAAAATTTTATGTATATGCGTGTGTGCCTGAATGCATGTATGTGCGCCTGAATGCATGTATGTGCACCACATTGCATACAGGAGAGGCATTGGCTCCTTTGGAACTAGAGTTACAAGCCACTGTGAGCTGCCATGCTGGCAACCAAACCTGGATCCTCTGCAAGAGCAGGCAGTCCTCTTCACCACAGAGCCGCCTCTCCAGCCCCTGTGTCTTCAGAGTCTTACTTTCAGGAAACATTGGCTCTGAGACTTCTTTTCAAACACGTGGAAAGGGAAAGGCGTAGAAGTGGATGGGACACGAATGAAAGCAGGCTGGTCTGCCCTGATAACTGTTGAAGCTGAGGGATGAGGAGGTGGGAGGGTGTGTGTTACTGAAGTTTTCCATAATTAAAGAAATAAAGTGACTGCTGTAAGACTGAGACTTCCAGGTCCCAAGAGGCCTTTAAAAAAAAAGTTAGAACTACCAGTGCATTCACATAAAGTATTAGTCATTAGTATTCCAGTCCCTGCAAGTTTTCAGTAGCATGAGTGAGGGCCTCCCTCTGACACCCCAGCCTCTCACACCTTAGCCCATCAACCTCCATGCATTAGCCAGCATGCCTTCTACTTTCTTGAGTCATTTTCTTGCTCGTCTGGCTATTGTGTGACAGGCAGGTGTTTTACCTCTGAGCCACAGCCCATCTCCAAACCAACTCATCTTGAAAGATCTAGAGAAATGGCTTCCATCAGAAGGTCCCTCTTCCTCACTAAACACATCACTCAGCCAGCACTGCATCGGAGCTTTGGTCAACTGTTCCTTGATGTGCTAGCACCTTATTGTGTCAAATCTTAATAAGTATTCTGTGGATTTCTCCAACTTAAATGAAGACAGACGTTTTTGGCAGATGAATTAATTAGGTTGAAGCTATATCCATTCCAATCTCCACGAAAGATGTACATCTGTCACTTAGTTGCGTAGTAAAGTCTGTCTTTTGGTCAGAGAAGCAGGCCATTCTCAGTCTGATTGGCTTCAGGGCTTCAAATCCAGCCGCTAGAGGAGCTGACAGGTCACAGGAGCAGGCTGGTGTGGGACAGGCGCAATGGGGAACATGTACCTTGACAAGAAGGTGTCTCACCCATCTCCATAGGACTGTGTCCTGAGGACAGCTAGGCCCAACACCATCAGCTTTTCTGGCTTTTCAAGAATCCTGTTTGGCCCTTCCAAGGTCAAATGTGTTGCAAGTTTTGAAAAGAAAGAATGTTAGATCTGTAGTTGGTAACTTGTGTCTTTCTACTTTGATTTTCTCTCTGACACAGTGACACTCTCTGGGAATGGGTGGCCCTGAGTAACAACTTGGAATCTAAATAAAGAGCAGCTGACTGGGGTACTTTTCATTTGTGTTTATTTATTTTTATTTATGTGTGTACATGTGTGTCTGTGCACATGTATGTAGGTTCCCACAGAGGCCCAAAGAGGGCATTGGATCCTAGGACCTGCCTGGCATGATGCTGGGAAGTGAACTCAGCTCCTTCCTCTGCAAGAGTAGCAAGCATTCTTAATCACTGAGCCACCTCTCCAGCCCCTCATTTGTATTTAATGGAACCTGCACTCATTGATTTCAGACTTCTGCATGATTGATTAAGTAATACCAGCTATACAGACATAGGAATGCTTTCTAGAAATTCAATTTGCCCAGAATTTTGTGACTTATGACTTAAAGGCCATATCCTGATAGTAAATTTCCAATGTCCAATAAAGGGAATTCGTAGGTGGTAGAGGGGAACAAGGTATAAAATACATGCAGCTAGAAGCCAGCGGACAGAAAGTCTATGTTTCATGTACATAAAACTCCACATAAAATTCTGTTACAAAGTCATACTGGGGTGAAAGCCAGGCTTGCCAGATCTTTTCAGTTTTTCTGTTTGTTTTGAGAGAAACTAGAACTCCTCTTAGTTACATGTTTTTGTAAATATCTGTAGAATGACAAGGTAGACAAGCAGTGTGTAAATTAATTATTAAGGAAAATGATGAGATGTGGCATATAATTCATAAAAATATGTTATTGGGGGGGATATGTCAGGGTCCTTAAAACCTCAACTTTTTTGTGTGATCTATTTCCACATTCTAAATCAAAGGGTTTTAATCTTTGTTACTTGGCTTTTTCTTGCTATGACAAAATACCTGAGCAAAACAACTTAAGAGAAGAAAAAATGTTTTGGTTCATGTTTTCAGAGGTTTCAGTCCTTCATGGAAGGAGGGTGACAGAGCAGAGTAGCTCACCTCACTGAAGATGGGAATTAGAGAGAGAAAGACAGAGATAGAGAGATACAGAGAGGCAGAAAGGAGAGACAGAGAAAGAGAGATAGAGAGACAGAGACACAGACACAGACACAGAGAGAGAACAAATGTCTGTACTACTGAACTTCTTTTATTCCACTGGGGCCACCGCATATGGATGTGGTGCAGCCCACATTGAAGGTAGTTCTTCCTACTTTCGTTTAGTTAGTTTAATTAGAAACCATGTACTTTACTAATCTTCTATGCATCTCTGAATACAATTAATTTGATAATCAAGATTAACCATCACAATCTATCCCTTGTCAACCTGACAACCAAATATATCTTTTTAAGCCATAGCATTCTACCTCTGGTCTCCATGGTCATGCTCATCTCACGATGCAAAGTGATCCAATCCATCTCTAAGAGTCCACATAACCTCAACAAGCAACAAACTGCTCAAAAGCTCAAATTCAGACTCTTCTCAGACTTAACTTCTTAAACAGGACCATAAGTCCATACAAAAAGTTACCTTTTTTTCTGAGCTGGGTCCATGCCTGCATGGATCACAGGTCCCAGCATCTGGGAGGCAGAGGAAGTGGATCTCATTAATCAAGGCCCTCCTGGTCTGCATAGTGAGTTCCAGGTCAGCTGGGGCTACAGGGAGACTCTGCCTCAAAAAAACAAAGCAAAATAAAAAGTTACATTTTTCTAACAAATTAAAATTTTCTCTAAAAACAATTTTTGGATTTATTATTTATTTTATGCATATGAATATTTTATCTGCATGTATGTAAGTGCACTGTGTGCATGCAGTACCCACAGCAGCCAGAAGAGGGCATCAGATCCCTGGAACTGGAGTTGCAGATAGTTGTTAACTGCCATGTGGGTGCTGGGAATTGAACCCAGGTCCTCTAGAAGAGCAGCCAGTGCTCTTAACCACTAAGCCATCTCTCCAGCCTCCACAAAGTAAAAACCTCTATTCCAAAAGGAAAGAATGAGGCATAGAAAGAAGTAATGGGACTAAGGCAAGACCAAAACCCAGCAAGGCAAACATCAAATCCTGTAGCTTTATATCTAGTATATGATGCAGAAGTTACCAGCTGCAGCCCACATGACTTCTCTCTCAGGCTGGCTCTTCTTCTTGTTTTCTGTGGCTTTCTACAAGTATTGTTTTTGAGTCAGGATTTCACAGTATAGCCCTGGTTGGTCTTAAACTTGTGGCAATCCTCCTGCCTCAGTCTTTGGAGTGCTGAGATTACAGGTCTGACAAACAACTGGTTTTTCAAGTGTTTTTTGGCTTCATGAACTTCCCCTATTATATATTTCACTTCTATGAGATATAGTTAAAGACATTGATGCACTAAAATATTTGATCTGGAAACAAAAGCATCACTAGCACCAAAAGAAGTCACAGAGCTTGTATTATTGAAGCAGCAATTGTTATTGTTTGCCATGGGTAAAGATTTGCTTGATTTTCATATCCCAAAGGATGTAACTGTTTTTAAAAATTTCCATGGGGTCCTTGATACACGCTGGTAGACATACTCAGGATTACCTGGGAGACAAGAAACCTGTAACTCAGTAGATGTCCCGTATTCTGGGAGGCACCACTGGAGTTTAGGCCTCACAGTGGATTTTACTCATAATCTTCCCAGGTTTCCTGCAAGGCTCCTGACCCTGCCACATCTTGCTGGGATGCACAGGCTTTCCTTTGAATCCTCCATGGTTCTATAACACATGCATTTTGTACCCCTACAAAATGAACAAGATCTATTACCAGCTCTAGCAGTAGCTGGACCACAATAGACTAGAGCCTAGATAGTTGAATGCCAAAAAGTACCTTCCCTGGTGACTCTAGACAACCCTCTTACACTGCATTCTCTTTTCAAAGCAAAATATTTCAAATGACTTTATACTTTATAAGCTTGAAATGGTAATGGGTGGGGTCTGACAAATTCCTGAGGTAGCCCCAATGCAAAGTACTTGGCTTGGGCTGAGGAGATGGCTCAGTGGGTAAATGTGGCTTTTATGCAGGAATGAGGACTCAAGTTCAAATCCCCAGCACCATGTAAAAGCTGGATATGTACCACAAGTGTCTGTCATGGCAGTGATCCTATGGCAAGATAGGATGCAGAGACAAAAGGATTCCCAGAAAATCATGATTCAGCTAACCTAGAGTATGCATTAGAGAAACAAGAGACCCTTCTGCTAATAAGGTGGCAAGTGAGGACCAATACCCAAATTTAACCTCTGTGGTAATGACTTTTACAATATGGACATATTCTGGACAGATGACCTTTATTCAACCCTGCAACCAAAAAGTTAATCTTAGCTTTTTATAGTGTAGACAAGCTTATGGGCTTTGTTATCATCTTCTGACCTTAGTATATAGCTTTAATCCTCCATGACTCTTCCTTGACCTTGATCCAGAATAATGTATGAATATATATATGTTAGACTATCAAGTGCTACAAACAGTACTTATCCTTTTGAAAGCAATGAGAGGTAATTATCCCATTTGTGTTGCAAACAGTAGATGGGATTAAATTGATAACATCTGTTTGTGGTTGTGTGTGCTATCCTTATCTGACATAAGGGGCCAGAAAGGACCTAACTCTCTAATAAGATCAGAGTCCATTTTTTTACTTCCCCATTTCATGCTGGAGATACTGCTCCAATAAAAAAAAAAAAAAAAGACAAGGCATTGTTTGAGAACATGATTTGAAGGACTAGGTGCTCAGAGCAGTCTGAGTTCCCTCTTGACTCAAATGCTAGGTGTTGGGCTATTTTTATTCAGTCACTGCTGAAATGTGGCTCTATTTTTGTGCCCTGTATGAAGAACAAGTCCTCTACTACAAACTTACAATTAATGCCTGGAGAAGTCCCAAATAAAAGAAGAGTCACTGGGCATCCCCAGTCTACATAAGCGTAAGTTGTATGACAGTGAGCACAAGTCCTACTTGATAGCTTACACCAGCATGCATTAAGAATTCCTTTAAATTTTTAAAAAATTTTTATTTATGTGTATGCATGTATTGCCTGCATGTCTAAGTGCTGAGCCACGTTCCAGTCCTTGCATTAAGAATTCCTCACTCAACTTTTGCTTTTAGCTCCTTCTTTACCAGGCCCACTCTGGTTTTATTATTTGTATTTACTTTCGCGCTAACCGGTCTTCTTTTGTTTCTGAGAATTCTTTGTTTCCTGAATATCATTCTCATGTATGGCAATTAAAGATTTTTATCTAAAGGAACTGGAGGTAAAGCATCATCAAAGCAAATATATGAACTTTTAAATGCTATTCAGATGTCCCTGGTTTCCCAGCCATGGGGCATTTGATTCAAAATCTTGGGAAAAAATTGATGACTAATTACACTCCAGCTTAGGGTCAGTTAAACTGAAACATTTGACTCTTTGGAATCAAATGAGACTAGCTATAGTCTTATCAAGAGAAAGTGGGGGTTGAGGGGCCGGGGCTGGAGAAATGGCTCGTGGTTAAGAGCACTGGCTGCTCTTTCAGAAGACCTGGGTCTAATCCCAGAACCCACTTCCTATTGAACCACACACACCTCTGCTGCCTAATACTCCACTAATTGGTAATATGATGAATGATCCATACTCACAAGGTATTGAGGAGGAATCTTAAAAAGGAGAAATTTAAAAAAAAATCACATTCCCTGTCACTGGAGAAGTAGGATGAAATCTCACCAGTAAAGAACTCCCATTCTCCACATATAAGATTTCAAAAGAGCATTGTAGAGAATGGGGTTCAGTCATTTTACTAGAAGAATAATAGATGTTATTGTATAAACATATGAAATGATGCCTTCTGATTGGCAAGCCCTTATGAAAACAATCCTTTCCACTTCTCAGTGTAGCCTGTGGCTCCAGGAATGGATGGATGAATACCAGTCAATTGTGGCTAATAACTAAAGGCAGCAGAGTCCTTTACATATTACTTATACTTCACTAATAGGACCTAGGTTTCAGAACAGTGGCTCAACAATTTGGCAGCCCTCAAATGGTTAATAAACAGACCAGTCGAGCTACTGCAAAGGCTTGGACCAAAGTCCCTGATCATAATATCTTGAGTCTTTTTCCAGCATTAGACAAAACCAGCAGAACCCTTTTTGGACTTTGTTAACTGTCCACTATGAGCTATAGAAAGACACACAGAAGTTAAAGGGGCTGCTGCCAGCTCATCTCTTTCATTGCTTATGAGAATGCAAATTCTGAGTGTAAACCGTCCCCGTGCCACAGTTGATGCTCCTTTTCACGCTGTTACTAATAAGAGCATGCCAAAATGCTGGCACTGAAGAGCAGAAAACGCAAATTCTGGCATTTAAAATCTAGAAAAGTAGGCCATTTTCAAAAGCAGTGTAAACAAGAGGATGCTAATAAAGTTCAGCCTAATAAATTCCCCTCTAAAATATGTCCAAAATGTAAAAAGGATTTTCACTGAGTCGATCAGTGTCATTCTAAATCTGATAAAGAAAGAAATCCAATTTGGGGACTCATGGTTGTGGGGAAGGAGGAGGGTGGACAGCCAGAGCAGTGCAATGGTACACACAGCTCCTCCATTCCCAGCTCAGAATCTCATTGCTCCACGTTCTATCCAGCTCCCTCTCCAACCCTAAGATCATTTACACATCACTACTAAAAGCAGTACAAAATTAAATCTATCTATGACCAAGGATACAAAGTTAAATATAATAGGGGCTGGAGAGATGGCTCAGTGGTTAATGGCACCAGCTACTCTTGCAGAGGACCTGAGTTTGATTCCCAGCAACCATATGGTAGCTAACAACCATCTGTAACTCCAGTTCCAGGGGAATCTGATGCCCTCTTCTGATCTCCGAGGGCATTGCAAGACACAGCTGCACTTACACAAATGCAGGCATTATGCTCATATACACAAAAGTAAAAATAAAAAACAAAAAACAAAACAAAATTAGATGTAATAGAAGTAAAAAGAATCCCACAGACTTATAGGGGCTACTTCCAATAAAAGGTCATGGATTAATTTTAGGTAATTTAAATTAGACTATGAAATGAACTTTTGTTTACTTGGATGTTACTGATTCATCTTATACTGGCCAAATTCATTCTAGGGTTTATTCTACTTTTAGAAAGTCTGGCTTTAACTCAATTGGGCCAATTAATTATTATTCCTTATCCATCCTTACAATCCTTTGAGTTCCACAGATTCATACTGAACTCGGTTGATGTCTCTTGACAAATCTTATATTACAGATTCAGTTAACCAGATCCCCATAAAGGCTATCACAGTCACAGGATCTGATGTTTCCATGATAGCAAAACAATCCTGGCTCTCTAACTGGCACACCATCTCCAGTTTTAGACAAAGTGCCAACGTCTTCTGCACAACTTTCCCAACGGAATCACCATTGTTCAACCCTCTGTTTTGCCCCAACCCTTTTCCCTTTGGGAAAGAGATCTCATGTCTTAATGGGGTTGTGACATGTCTATACCTGAATATTCTTTTTTTCTAGGGCACCATTGAAAACACCTATCTAAGCTTTCCTGGATAGAAAGTTCCCCCTGTAGAGGTAGATCAGTGGCCAATTTAGGGGACAAACTTAAACATTTACATCAGCTAATCCAAAAACAACTCTGGGATGACCATGTCGAATAATCCTTTAGTGCCAGGAACACGCCTATCTTCTGTATTCCCCCAAATCTGGTAAATGGAGGGTTCTACATGATCTCCGTGCTACTAATGCTCATCTTTATCCTCTCAGAGCACTTCAACCTGGATTTCTCTCTCCTGCCGTAGTTCCTCCAGACTACCATGTTATTGCTACTGAGTTAAAAATTGTTTTTTAAAAAAACCTATTCCTTTCCACTCTAATGATGAAGATTTTCTGTGCCTCCTTTCAATGATCAGGTATCCACGTCTCATTATCAATAATCACGCCTCGTGGTCCCATTTCTGTCAGTGGTGGCTAAATAAGGCAATAGACTCCATTAAACAAAAATGTCCTAATACTTATATATTTCATAATATGAATATCTTATTAGTTTCCTCTACTAAAGATATGCATCTAATTGTTCTAAAATATTCATAAGCTTCATTTAAAAAAAAACCTTGTAGCTTGCCTCAGATGAAATTCAGTCCCATGCAACTATCTTGAATGTATTACCACTAATCTTTTCATTAAACCTCATAAATTACAATTATATGATCCAAAAAAGGTAACATGAAATTCCTTTCAGCAGCTCTCAGGCAACACCAGCTGGCTTTTACAGGCCTTCCCAGTGCAGCTTGCTCTCACTTTTTTGCTTCTCTTAAAGAGACACTGATTTAAATTCAACCTGCATTCTAATGCCCCTTGTATCACGGCAACGACAACCGGTATCTAGAGCATTAGAGCAAAGCCAGTTTTCTCAGAGATACTCCGATTGGCCTCACTGTTTGTTTTTAACTCTCCCCTTTCCCTATGGCAGGCATTGGACAATTGACTTCCTCTTTAGCAATATTACAATAGTTATTTCTTCCCAATACACCTAAACAAAAAAGAATTACTCCAAATCAAAAAAGAATTACTATCATTCAACAGGGCCAGACTAGAACCATCCAGTCCACTGGACAAGATCCTGATATTCATCCTTCTATATCTCAAGATAATTTCATCTTTCTTTTATAGACTTCAGAATGGCCAATAACTTTTACTGGCTTTTTTCTGGAGATAAGCTTCCTTTCCTCTTCTTCTAAGAATTCTGTGTGGAAGTCCATTACTTCCTATACAAGTATTTTTTCCCTGTAAGTACGTATCCCATTCCTAGTGTGCTAGCAAGTTTTTCAGATGACGCCAACACATCAGGCAAAGGAGCCACTGCATGGTGTGATCACGCTGGAATATGGGCCTCTCTCTTGTGACTCTGGAGAAACCACCACCCAGCAGGCAGAAGATTCAGCTTTCAAACAACCTCCAATCAACCCTTCAGTTTACTGACTGATTCTCACTCTGTGGCTCAAGCCATCCTGTTATTGTTTCAAGCCATCTTAGCTCATTTCTCCGACTCCTTCTTGTTATCTGTATTTAACTCTATTTAAAGTCTCCTATAGGTGAACTCATCCTGGTTTTATTCAGTACATTTGATCATATACAGAATTATCTGTCTTCTCACAGAAGGAAACTGTCATGTTGACCACCCAGTTGTATTTGTTTTTTCAACAGACAAGCTTCTTCCCTTTGGTTTGTTCATCAAGGGTCTAAGGCTTTAGCAAAACAATTTTAATTATCACAGACAGAAGCTCAACAAAGTATCTAGTCCTGTCCTGACTGCCAGTTACTGGGCCCCACAAACACATGAACTTGCTGGAACTGTTTGTAGACATTTATGAATTTCTTTCTCTGTAATAGGGACCCCTGCTTATGAATCTAAAACGTTTTTTTTTTTTTTTTGGTCTTTTTGAAACAGGGTCTCCCTGTAGCCCCAGCTGGCCTGGAACTCGTTATGTAGACCAGGCTGGCCTTGAACTCACAGAATTCTGCCTCTCTCTGCCTCCTGAGTCCTGGGATTAAAGGCATGCACTGCCATAGCTGGTGAAGTCTTTTTTTGTCAAACTTGGGAAGCCATGTCTTTCATGGTATTCCTATGACCTCCCAGGAAAAGCCATAATTCAATGAGCTCATTTATCACTCAAAAATCAAATGCGTAGATAAAAAAAAAAAGGGAGAGGATGAGGGATTAACTGCTCAGGAAAACTTGTTAAAGCAATGTATACTTTAAAACTTTAAAATCATTCCTCCCAGTTTCCCTCCCTAATACTTGTGGAAAAGAAGCACAAGGCTCAAGGAGTTTGTCTACCTCATAAACAGTTAAAATAAGATTAACTTTTTGGTTACAAGGTTGAGTAAGTCATCTGTCCAGAGCATGTCCATATTGTAAAAGTCATTCCCAGTTCCCCTTCTCTGTTTTATTAAAAAAGTATGTCCATATGTTAATGGGGTTCCCAGAAAAGTCACAGTCCCCTCTTACCTGCTGTATCTAAGAAAAAGCATGTCCATGAGAGTATTGGTAGTGGGCTGGTTAGGGTGTGTCGTTTGAAGAGGAGCAGGAGTCAGCATGACGTCTTGGGCAATTTTCTGGAAAAGATGGCAAACACACAAGACAGCCATTCCTGTAAAAAACAACAACAACAACAAAAAACCCTTAAAATTTAACCCAGAAAACCAACTAGAAAGCTTAATTATTTTTGAAATTTGGGTAATGATACATTTTGCACTTGTTTTTCGAATTTTTTGAAGTTGGAAAGTTGTTTATCTAAATCAGAAATGTCTTGGTTTTGTTTTGGGGGGTGAGTTGCAGCTGGCCTGGAACTCACTAAGTAGACCAGGCTGGCCTCAGTCTCACAGAGATCCGCCCACCTCTGTTTCCTGAGTGCGGGGATTAAAGGTGTGCCCGGCTACATCCAGCAGAAATGTCTTCTTTGAAAGAGGTGCTCAACACCTAATCTAGGTGTTTAGAAAGTTTTTCTATCCCTGGGTGTAGTAAGGGAAGGAATTGACCCACATTCAGTGACAACCAGTTTCACAACGAAGTTGTCATATCCAAAGGGATTATAATAAAAAAAAAGTTCTCTAGGCCACAGGACTGCAGCTTCAGGGGAATCTAGTATCCTAAGAATCTGTTAGTCAGGCTGGAGGGATGGCTCAGCAGTTAGGACCACCAGCTGCTTTTCCAGAGGACCCGGATTTATCTATCTTCCATCACCTACTCGGCAGCTAACAACCGTCTCCAGGAGATCTATCACCTGGCCTCTGCAGACCCTGTGGAAACGTGGTACACCTGTATGCATGCAGGCCAAATACACACACAGAAAAGTAAATATTCTACACACACACCTAGTACGGTGAAGGCCCCTTTCCTTGGCTAACCTCTAGGAGGCTCATTTATCTGGAAGGAACCAGGACAGGATCCTTTGAAGGTGTTTTCCAGTCTGTGCATCACATCTGCTGGTGGAACAACTTTGGTGGAACACCCATGAACTTTTGGAAGTGACTTGTGGCTTGTATAACCTGTGGGTCAGTAAAGAAAATTCGGATCATAATGAGCGCCGTCCCAGAGAGCTAGGGGAAGGATTTCTGAGACGGCCTGGAGTCCCCGGCTTGTCTGGTGCCAAGGCCTCGTCTCTAGGTCCAGGTCTTCGGAATGACTGTGCCTCCCCTCCCAGGACGGCGCCCGCACTCCCCACGGCCCAGAGAGGAGGGAGTGGGGCCGGCCGGCAGCGACCAGGGGGATTCAGCGTTCTGGGACGGGTGGTCACTCTGCGACCAAGCCGGGCCTGATTCTGGAGACCCAGCTGCGACTGACTTTCAAGCCCAAGGCCAACGCCACTCGGAGCCCCTGCATCTTTCTGGCTGCCTGTCTCTTAACAGTGTGCTCCAACGTGTGTGTGTGGGTGGGTGCAGAGATGGGAGGCAAAGCATCCCCATGACATTATCCATCCTCCTCCACCCGGACAACACGAAGCGGCACTTCCTGATGATAGATTGTGGCCTATTGCAGTCCTGGCTATTTTATGAACAAATTAGCTTTGTCCTGGTGAAGATAAATGGACTCTTAAAAGACGGTTTGTGGTTTGCAGCTCTCATGGGTTAATGGCCCTGCTTCTGGCACGTGCAGTCATGGAGAAGTCGCCTGGAGGAGGCACCTGCTGCCCTGAGTGACTCTGAGACGTATTAAAGCGTCAGTGTGTCTGTAGGAAGGAAAAAAGAGCCGGGAAAGCCAGGAACATCTTGGTACAGTCCTTTCCTTTCGAATCGGGAGAACCCGACACACTCCTGTCGTCTCGCGAGGAGCCCAGACCTGGCTAGTTGCTTAGCAATGTAACTCAGTGTTACTAAAAACCATCCGGGTGAACACTTAGAAGAAAAGGCAGGTGGTACAGGGTACAGGGACGCTGCAGGGCCCACTGCTGAAACGCTAGGTGGCTGAGTGGAGGAGGAGGTAGTACGGCTTCCAGACTGGTCTCTGTCAACGCTCCCCCGGTAGAGAAATGGATCTGTTAGGGCGGTACGTTTGGTCCGAGTCTGCTATTTATTGTGTAGGCATTCTAAGACAAAGCAATTAGTACGGTTACTCACGAATTTCTTCTTTCAGTCAAGAACTCGCTGTGCAAAGCGCACACCCCAGAATTGCGTTTATTTGTATACTATTCATATATACATCTGCAATCATCCTTTGAAATCTCATAACTGTTTTGCTGTCTCTATTACTGACTTTTCCTACTCCAAAGCAAGGGGAAAGGCAGAGATGATGAAATGATGGGGGAATAAATCATGGGAAGGTGAACAAATTCAGAATTATTACCTACAATCACGCCCCAGGGCTTCTTATTGCAGCAAACAGAAAATGCAAGTGCAGATGAGTCAGTTCTGGTATGCTAACATCCAAGCAAAATTTAACAAACGTTGCAACCACTTTTCTGAGGTTTCCAAGAAGAATTAAACTGGGCAATGAAAGTGTGATTTTATGAAAAATAAGAACAGCCGATAATAATCCATTGGTTGCACTCTATTAACGTCTAGGTGAATGTGGCAAAGAATGAAAGAATATCCGCCACTGAATAAAATAGTATATAGGTAACTTTTCCATTTTTAGAAACCGTACTTTCAGTTGCCGCATGTACTGTATATATAAAGATAAGAACTTCATTAAATTAACTCCTACCTGGCTAGTCCGCTTAAAAGAAAAGGCTCTGGCGGTTTGAGTGATGCACTTCATTGAACGGCCAGCAGATGGAGCCCGAGTTTGCTGTCTACAGAGTCCAAGGTAAACCGAAGTACAAAGGTTGGCTGGACACAGCCCTGGAGGATTTCATGTGGTTGGAAAGCAGTGTGAGATGTGAGACTGAGAACCTGAGGCTGGTTGGCTGGATCTGGAGGAGAGGGCTAGCCTAGTGCTCACTGTTGGACGCCAAATTCTTGACCTTGTTTTCAGGTCCAGTCTGCTGTTGTTTAGTGAATAGGAGCTCGCCTCATCCTCTTAATTTGTCCAACTCCCCTGGGGCTCTTAAGTGATGCGGAACGATAGCTTTGAAATCATTTATGAAAAGATCAGTATAAGCGTGTATGTGGGTGTATATTCACAGAGGAGAACAATGAGTGAAATAAGCCCTCCATAATTACGTGTCATAAAGTTACAGAGGCCGAGAGAAGCTCAGCAGGCAGAGGCACTCCCACACAGACCTGGATCACACAAGAAGGCGAGAGAGAACTGACTCAGGACAGTTGTCTTCTGATCTACACACACACACACACACACACGCACACACACACAAGTAAATAACTAAATACATAAATAAATTTACAATATTAAAAGAATTCTGGGGCTGGTGAGATGTCTCAGTAGGCAAAGACACTTGCCACCAAGCCTGACAACTTGAGTTTGATATCTTAAACCCACAGGGAAGAGAGAACTGAATCCTGAGAGTTGTCCTCTGACCTCCACACACACAACATGGTACATACACCCCACCTCCCCAATAGATAATAAAATAGAAAGAATTCCGAATAGCTTTTATTTCAAAATGTGTTATTGATTTCATCTTGTTTACCATGACTCACTGTAATAATTATATATTATTACAAAATAACAAAATAACCCTTAAGTTTTAAAAAAACAACAAACATCTCAGAGTTTTGTGTAGGTCAGGATCCAGCTGAGGCTGAGCTAGGAGAGTCAGCTTGGGTTCTCTTTCGTGAGGTTGCTGTGAAGTTGGCTGTGACTGTGTGACTGGGCTGGAGCATCCACTTCAGGGATACTCACTCACATGTCAGTCAGTAGGGTTACATCCTTGGCCATGGATTCCAATAAGAGAATGGCCATAATGTTCCATGATATGGCTGCTAGCTTCACCAAGAGAGATCCAGAGGCCACAGTACCTTTTATGACCTAGCTTTGGAGGTCATATGCCATCATTTTCTGAACATCCTAGGGGTTACACTATTAACATATTCAATGTGGGAGGGGATGGATGACATAAAGGTGAGACACCAGGAGGCGAGAATCATAGCTCACCCTTCTGGCATCTGGCCACTCACCTTCTTAAAATGCACATCTAAAGATCCTTTCAAGGGCAGGCAAGATGGTTCTGTGGGTAAATGTGCTTGCCACCAAGGCTGACAACCCGATTAGTCCAAGTCCCACATGGTGAAAGGAGAGGAACTGACTCCCACAAGTTGTCCTTGAACCTCCATGTATGTCCACACACACATATACATGCATACAATAAATAAAAATATAATTAAAAAATTTAAAAACAAAAAAGATTTTCAAATGTACAATTTGCCTTGCTTAATGCATCTCTTCTCCTGTTTAAAATGCATACCAAAATATTCCTGCCTTGTAGTTTTCCCTCACTAATAGTGTTCACTATGTTCACTTTGCTCAAACACCACCACAGCCACCACCAAAAAATAAGGTATATCCCATGCCAGGTGTGGTGGTTCGTGCTGAAATCCCAGCACTTGGGAGGGTAAAAGGACGCTGAGTTCGAGTCCAAGCCAGCTACAGTGTGAGACCCTGTCTTGGCAAAAAAAAATAAAGAAGACAGAGAAAAAGTATGCCAGAAATTTATTTCCTCTGAGTACAAAATCTTCCTCTGTGGATCAGAAAGCAATTTCTGGGACAATGGCTCAATGGTAAAGAGGCTTGCCACCAAGCCTGAGGACCTGAGCTTGATCCCTGGGACCCACCTGGTAGACAGACAGAACCAACTTCTGTAGAGTTGTCCTCTGATCTCTGCACACACATATATATATATACATAAACAAATGTAATTAGAAAATAAAACAAGAGGAACTGGAGAGAAGGCCGCTCTTGCAGAGGACTTGAGTTCCATTCTCAGCTCCTACATGGTGGCTAACAGCCATCTGTAACTCCAGTTCCACCCTATCCAACATCCTCTTTTAACCTCTGCAGGCATTACACAACACAAGTGTACTTACATACATGCAGGAAATACACTCATACATGTATAAAAATAAAAATAATAAAGAAAATATATAACACAAGAAATTTCTGAAACATGCATTATTAAACATATATGTCCTTCACAACTGTGAAACTAATGTGTTAAGGAGAACAAGTTATTTGCTGCTTTCTGGTTAGTAATATTTTCCTTCTGTATGTTAACTTCTGCTAGCACATGGTGAGTTATATTACACAATAAAGTCACTATACTCTATAATGAACAATCTAGCCTTTCTTTCCGTGCATGGCCTAACATTGGTTAACTCTGAGATCTAGCTCGGAGAGTACTTATATTCTCTTTTCTCAGGGGCTCGAAAGCAAAGATGTTTTAAGCAACCTCAGAACCAGAGAATAGTTATCAACTCAGAGGACTAATCTACTGAGTGACCTTGAATGACACTTAAAAGCTAAGAGATGGGCTCTCACAGTCATTCAGCAGAGACCCTCAACTTCTGTCAAAAGCAGAGGCAGTCCTCAGGCATCTCAGAGCTATTCATTGGTCCCAACACAATATAGACACGAAAACAATTCGAGAGGCAGCAAGCTGCAGAAACACTCAAGTGCAATGCCCTTTGCAATGTCCGTCAATGGAAAAGGCCTGAAAGCCTAATACTGAACCCAGAGCTTAGCTTCTCTTTGTATCAAGAAAGTCAAGCTTGTGCTTGCTCCAGCAACACATACTGGAACCATACAGAGAGGATTAGCAGGGTTCCTGCACAGGGATGAGATGAAAATACATAAAGTACTTGGTAGATTAAAAAAAAAGTCAGTGGAACTTAATGAAGGGAAGCTGGTTGTTTCTTCTGAGGATGAAGAATACAGCTCAGTGGCAGCTAAAAGCAAAGCAACCCTTCCAAAACCAAGATGTAACAATGCTCAGTTAGTAAAGTTCTTGCTTTGCAAGTATGAGGACTTGAGTTCGTTCCCTAGAAGCTGTATAAAAATCTGGGAGTGTGTGGCCGCCCACCATTTTGTCTGAGCCAGTGCCTGACCCTGTAGCACTATAAAATAAACTGTTGTGCTTTCAATAAACAAAGAAATGCCGGGTGTGATATAATCTTAATTCTGGGGCAGTGGAGATGGGAAGATCCCTGGGGCTTGATACTCAACCAGCCTAGTCTTATCAGCAAGTTCCAGGTGAGAGATTCTATTTCAAAAAAGCAAAGTGGGTGGAGCCTAAGGAACATAGCCCAAAGTTGGCCTCTATATGTATATGCACCCATACTTGCAAACACATGTGCACTAACACACATGGACATGCACTCTCCCTTTACATAAAAAAACAGCAACAAAACTCTTCCTGTGGCGGGGAGGGGGAGGGATGTGGTAAGTGAAGTTGCTGAGCTATCCACTTCTGTATCTGCACAGGATAATGCAGGGCAGTGTGTTTGTGTGGCTAAGGACATGAAGTTTTGGAATTAGATCTGAGTTTAATATCTCCCTTCATCTCCCTTTGGCTGTATAACTCTGGTTATTGTATTTATCTTCTCTAAGGCTTTGGAATATAGAGCTAATAGTACTAAATGCTCTGGGTGGGTGCTGTGAAGTGAGCGATCTATCAACAGGTACAATGGAGATGATGGATGCAGAGTAGTTAACAGACGAAGGCTGGTCTGTGTCTATTTAGGTGGCCCATAAGTGATGCAGCTTGGCAGTGACCTATAATGCTGTCCCCAGCCAGGTGTTTTCAGGCTAAACAATATAGACATGACACAACAGTAGTAGTTTGCTCTTTCAAACAGCAAATAAACTCTCGGGGGAGAAATTAGGGCAGCAAGAATGTTGATGTCCCAAATTTAGGTCCTCCACAAGCTGGCATTGCAGGATCCCCAAAACCATGGCCAGGTTCCCACTGTTCACCCTAAAGCAAAATCCATTGGTGACAAACTCTTCCCCCAACACAGAGCTCTTTATTAAACACTCAATTTCTGTGTTAAGGAAAAAAGAAAGTGAACAAATAGGCAAGAATCAGCAACAAAGCCTTTAACACAAAGGGAAAGGACCAGGATGAACAAATTAGAGGACAGACATTATTCAGGGTACAGAAGGAAACAGTCTCTAATTGGCATCTTAGAGATAGCCACAGAGGCCGGCTATCTAGGAAACAAGAAAAATAAAAGAACAGAGCTCTTGGAAATAAACACACTTGAATTAATTTTTTTCTTAACAGAATGGATTGAAAGATAAAAATGAGAAAAAAAAAAAACCTCTCACAGCAAAAATTTTACAAAGACAAAGGAGGAAATTGAAAGGAAAGATTAGGGCTGAAAGAATTAATCTAGAAGGGGATC
This sequence comes from Eospalax fontanierii, assembly GCA_035773235.1. Classification (NCBI taxonomy): domain Eukaryota; kingdom Metazoa; phylum Chordata; class Mammalia; order Rodentia; family Spalacidae; genus Eospalax; species Eospalax fontanierii. Next base: position 83,768,274 of record CM069524.1, read on the forward strand.
TCTGACCAGTATGTGTTAAAGGAGCCATCCTAGAACACATCACTTAACCCTTACATGAGAACTCTATTCCAAAAAAATGGAAAGTGAGGTCACAGGCCAGCAAACAGTGGTAGAGCCACGTGGGCTGTTCCAGTACGTACCGTGAGCCACGCTGCACACTACCTCTCAACTGCTCAGCTCCAAAGAAAGACCCAGACTTCTCCAGGACTAGCATTAGATGCTAACTCAAAATGGCTCAACACTGTAGTATTTCTGAGAGAAATTATTTCCTGGTCTATCACCAGCCAAATTACCAATGAAACAGGAGGGAGAATAAAGACCTTTTAAATATTCATGACTTGGAACACTTTCCACAAATCCTTTGTAAAGTATTTGGTGATATAATTTCAAAAACTTCAATGACAACAAAAAGTAGTAAGAGAAATATCCTGGAAAAGAGATGCTTGATTCATTTTGGAGAAAAATTATGGAAGGTTCCAGGTAGGAAAGGACCGCATGCTGTTAGGATTGTTGAGAACTGGGCAAGTCTGAAGTTCTGATGTTACAGAAAGGGGGCGGTGACGGCTGCTTTAAACTCCAGGGCCATGGAGGAAAGTCAGGATCTAGTTATAGTTTTGGAAGGTGGGCAGGGATGGCTTAGGGACTGCTTTTCTTCATGAGCACTCTGTGCTAATGGATCTTTAAGTAGCACACACAGTGCTCCGATACAACATCTCTGTATCTCTGCTACAGTTTATTTTTTCTTAAAGGAAATATGACTTCATTTTATCTTCAGACGGTGTTACACAATAGATCTAAATATCACTACAACTGCACATCAGAACCCCAGGTTTAGGAAGGAGAATTGCCTCAGGTAATATAGGTAAAGAGATGCAGAGGCCAGGAGGAAACTCATAGACCAGAGGCTAATCCTTATAGGAAGATAGGGGCGATTTTGTTTTCTCTTTACTCCACCTTCCCAGGTGTCTACAATGGGCACTGCTATGGTTTGAATGTGCCCCATTCTCAGTCAAACTTGATCCTTCAGTACCTTTGAGAAGTGGGACCTTCTGGAAAGTGACCGTTACAAGGACAGAGGGAATTAGTTTGACTGACTTTGACCTTCCAGTCTGTGCCATGTGAGGACAGCAACAAGATGCCATTTTGAGGGGAGAGCAGTCCTTGCCAGGCACTGACCCTGCGGTGACTTGATCTTGGCCACTGAGCCTCCAGAACTGAGAAATTTCTATAATAAAGTACTGGATTTCAGGTACTTTGTTGAAGTACAAATGAACCAAAGTAGGCATACATTTCCCTCCCTCAGTCATACCTCCTAGACCAGTTCCATGTAGTCTGGGAAGGCCAAGACCTCTCTAGGTAGATGACCTTCTGCTCCTCCTGCCTCCACCTCTCAGTGCTGGGATTACAGGTGTGCACCATCCTGGTTTATGTGGCGCTGGAGATCTAACTTAGGGTTTTGTGCATGTTAGGCAAGCCCTCTACCAACTGAGTTATATCCCAAGCATCCTTATTTTCAAAGATAGGGTTTTGCTATGTTGCCCAGGCTGACCTCGAACTCATGACGCTCCTGCCTCAGTTTCCTGAGGTGAGGCTAAAGGTTTGAAAAAGTGCTTTTCTATGAGATTTTTATGCATACATTACTCTGCTCATATTTGCCCCCACTCCTCCGTCTCTCACCCCCACCCAAAAGTACCCCTTCCACTTTCAAGATATCCTTTTTTGTTGTTCATTTGAGACAGGGTCTCTCTGTAGCCCCAGCTGGCCTGGAACTCTTTATGTAGACCAGGTTGACCTCAATCTCATAGAGAGCTTCCTACCTCCTTCCTCAGTGCTGGGATTTTATGCACAGATATGAGCTGCCCAGTGTGGGTGCTGGGAACTGAACAAGGCTCTTCTGCAAGGGCAGAACATACTTTTAACTGCTGAGTCATTTCTCCCAGGTTCTTAATTTTTTTGGAACTAGTGGTTCACACTATTATATATTATAAACTTAAGTAACATGATTAAGATTTAGGTTTAAAAGATTTATTAAGTTATTTCTAGTCTGGTTTCTTTTGCTTCTAAATGGGCCTGAACTATTTCAAACTAGCTTTGTGAGATTCCATTCTTCTCTTTACATAGTAAGTCAAAAGGGTTAGGGCCTGACACAGCACACCCTTCTTGCTTTTCCCTCCACAGCCTAGAAAGAGTCATCTTCACCCAGAAAGTCTCCCTGAAGCCAAGTGAAGGACAGTGTCAGGTACCAGAAAAACAACAACAACAACAACTCCAGTGGGTGGAGCTGAAATAGCTGCTTGATACCCTTTGCCAGATTCTTAGAGCTTAAAGAGGCAGCCCCCGGCCGACCCTGCTGGTTACCCTCAACTGCACAACGCCTCTATTTCACTACCTAAGTTCAAGGTCAGTGTAAGTGATTTTAGCTCACAAGTTGGAATTGTTATTCAACTCAATTTAAATTAAATTGGTAAGTCGGTCTTCATGAGCTGTGGCATTAACCACCCTCTTCCAAGCCCAAAAGTAGATCCTGTGTAGGTGTAGACTCCACTTTGAAAAATAACAGAGCTGAGTAGTCACTTCAGCTGATGGAAGGCAGCAAATAGTTGTTTTCAAAATAAGGTTTATTCATCATTAAAAAAAAGTTATGGAGTTGCATGTCAAGCTCCTTTAAGATACAAGCTCACAACCATTTATAACGGCAGTTCCGGAGGATCAGACTCCTTCTTTTGGCCACCTCAGGCACTGCATGCATATGGCGGTGCACACACATACCACATAAAGAAGTCTAGAAAAAAATCAAAACTGCTAAGAGTGCAAGTCTGAGAGCCCCTGGCCTCAGGCTGAAATTCTTACTCCAGAGACGATATGAGAAAGGGCTTTGGAAGATAAGTTCTGGGCGGGGAATCCTCAAGATTAGGATCAGTGTCCTTTGTGAACAGAATCCAGATGACTCTTACCATCCCTCTTACTGAGGCTATCAAGTATTCAGACTGCAAGTCAGAAGATCCTCACCAGAACCCACCACAAAGGCACCTTATCCATGGACTTCTAGGTTCTAGAACTGTGAGAAATAGATTTTTTTTAAGCATTAAAAAATTAAGTTACATTTAATTTTTTTTGCTTTTTAAAAATACTGTGCTTTACCTGCATGTACAGAGGTGCACCGCGTGCGGGCAGCGCCCACGGAGGCAGGAAAGGTGTGTTGGATTCCCCGGAACTGGAGTGACACCACTGCTCTAACGCACTGGGTTCTCTCTCTAGTTCCTATTTGTTGAATTTGTGTATGTGTTATATGTGTACTGCATGTGTGGCGGTCATAGGATAACTCTTAGGAGTCAGTTCTTGCCTTCTGCCGTGTGGGTCATGCGGACAGAACTCGAGTTTTCAGGCTTGGTAGCAAGTACTTTTATTTGCTGGCGTAGGTTTCTGGTGTTTATAGCCACCCAGTCTATGGTGCTTTATCATAAATAAAAGCAGTAGACCAGAATATTAGTTGTTGCACCAAAACAAAACGTCCCCAGGTTGCTGGTGGTACCACCAGAGGGGCTCACCAGTTCACGCAGCTCCTGGACTGCCGTGGTCACTAAGGTGCCGCTTGGTAAGGAGAACTCTGCCGTAAACGACCTCTACTTAGAAGTAATGTTTTACAATTACATTTATTTTGTGTTTATGCACGTGTACATGTGAGTCATAGGGCGTGGAGGTCAGAGGATAATTCAAGAGTTTTCTCCCTCTACCGTGTGGGTCCTGGGGATGGAACTTGGGTCATCATGAAGCACCTTCACATCTTTACCTTTACCCACCTGGTTGGCCCACTCTTCTACCAGTGTGTACCCCAGTGTACAGAGGACTCAGCAACAGCTGAGGGGCCTGCCTTCCAGAAGTGACCACAAAGAGGCCCTTGCTCCATCTCCTCTCAGTGCTCCATCTCCTTAGACAAAGGTCAGACCTTGAAGGTTGAGCAGTCTGGAGAGGACACTTGAAAGAGAAGGCACCATGAGACCTGTACTCCTGACTGAACTGGTTTCAAACGGTGACATACACTGGGGAATACGCTCCATTCTTTTCCTCATAAGAAGTCATCCAGAGGGCCACAGTAAGGAGCTGGGAGCTCTCGGATGGCCAGCAGAGGCTCACACAATTGGCTTGGTTTGGGGGCCTTGAGTGTTGAACAGGAGAGACCTGGCCATGAAGCTCACGGGGCTCTAAAACTGCTAGCTGGGGCTTTAAGCTCTGTCAGTGTTTGTTTTTATCCAAAACTGTTGTTGTTATTCAGTCTGTTTGATAAAGACAATCACTATAAACCAGTATCAGGCTTCTTAGATCTTGGCTTTTCATCAGCTAATGGCATTTTAGCCATTTCTTGTGACAAGGCTAAAAATAAACCTCATTCTGCAGGTTCTTTCGTCATTCATCGAGAACTCTGAGAGCAGGCTCCATAATGAACATTTACTGACCATCTACCTTGTGGCAGGCTCTGAGTCAACCCACTTCACACCCTTCCCAGCACTGTTGGGAACAAGTTCAACTTAATGTTTTAATTTTAGGAGGCTACGAAAGTGGTTCACACTCTGAAGAAACAGCAGTTTTGGATTTGGATCTGTTCCCTGGCTAGGGACCTGAAGCTTGACGCGCACTGCCGGCCCCACTGCAGAGTGAACAGTGTACCACTGGCATGCTGGGCCGGGTGACTTAACACTGCTTCAGCACCTGTCTCATCTTTGGTTTTCCGCGAGCACAGGGAGACCTACTAAGGTGTCCAGGTTCTTACTGCCAGTGTGGGTTCCCACTCGGGCTCCCAGGGTAGACGACGTGGAGTGGATGGGGTATCACTATGCTTTTTCAGGAAAGCCTTGAGCATTCCTAGGAACTGCTCATGACCAGGAAAACTACCAATAACACTTCTTGTCCAGTCTAGTTGAAAATGTTAGACAAACTCAGTGGTTTTCAGTCCAGGTTAATCAGCATCAGTGACCACGGAACTTCGTGAAAATACAGAGCTGGGGCTGCTCCAAGGGATGTTTCAGTTGCTGTCAAGAAGGGCTGCACTGTGCTCTCATCTCCCTGTAAGATTCAGGTCAGAAGGATCAGAGATCTATGTCTGGAAGGGGGCCTGGCACTGGAGTATTAAAAGGGCTGCACTCCACCACTAACAGGCATGTGGTACGGATGCTTTACCCATTCATGTGTGCAAAATGGGACAGGAACAGCTATCAAATTTGAGATGTTGAAGATGCTTTATTAGTGCGCACTAGCAACATCAAAGTGCAGGTATCACCTATTGAGAAATGGGGTCAGATTTCAAAATCATCTGTTTGTGTAAACAGTTTAACTGTTGTTCCAACAGCAATATACTTACTTTTTTTTGTTTGTTTTTTGGGACAGTCTATGTAGCTCAGGCAGGCCTCAGACACACACTCTCCTGCCTTTACCCTTCCGACTGATGGGACTACAGGCTTGCACCATGTCCGACTTCTTTCCTCTTACGCATCCAAGCACACAAATCCTCTCTATGGTTTAACACATGTAAGCTACTGTTCTACAAATTGCATATACTGTTCTTTACAAAGGAGTCAGAGGGAGTCTTGAACTGGAGTGGCTCTTTTCTTCACCAGAGAACCTTCTCCAGTGCTCACTCTTGCAGTGCAGCTCAGACCCCAGGATTCTTATGTTCCCAGTGTGCCCTCCGTAGGCGCTGACTTACTTGGAGGGTGCAGTGTTCCTTCTGGGGATCATTACTCACAGCGCCTCCCTTAGGAAGCCTTCTACTTCAGGACAGTGATTGCTGCCCCACATGTGCTCTCAAGTTTCCGTCCTGTGAGAAAAACACATGGCTAGGGTGACACGGCTAGGGTGGTCACCAGACAGTCATCACTCATGTAGATCTGGAGGTGGGGGTAGAATGAGGGTTAAGTTAGGTGTGAGGGCTGAGGAGCCCTGCGAAGCCGGAGTGTCCTCAAAATGCGTGAGGGCCTGACTCAAACATCAGAAAAATGCTGGCACCCTGTCAAGACAAAGCAAAGTGCAGATCAAAAGTGATCTGGTATATCAAGGAAGTCAGTCTGCAGAAAGCAGGACGGAGACCCACAGGCAATGGCAAAGACCACGTGGTCTGAAAGGGTTCGGCAGAGAAAGGGAGGGAGGAGCATAATTTCAACTTGATTTTATTTAACTATTTGTGTGTGTGTGTGTGTGTGCGCTACTGGGGATTTAACCTCAGGTTTTGTGCACATCAGTCAAGTGCTTGATCCAGAGCACTTTTTATTGTCTTCCTAACTCAGCCTCCTGAGTAGCTGGGTTACAGGCTTGTGCCACCAGCCCCTGGTCAACCAGATTTTAAAAGAATTTAACGATATGAAAACTAGGGAACAAATGTCCATCACAGGGGAAGGTTAAGTGACTGGTCTGTGAGGTGGAAATGTCTGCAGCAATTTAAAGAATGGTATACTGTTCTGAACAGACATGGAAAGAATTCCATGTGCTTAAGAAGAAAAAGCAAGTTTCAAAACAATGGTAACTGTGGTGAATGAATATTGCAAATAAGATAAACTTTTATAAACACCGTTCATAGTAAGGTGCTGGTTACAGTAATAAAAACAGAACTACCTATACGAGCATGTATGTACATAAACACAATAAATGTCAGTGGAAACTACCAAACTTTATAGTGCTTCCTTTGGGGAGGAGAAAAGAACGGAAGGCAAGATGGTTTCTCTTTATATGAGTCTGTACATTGAGACAGTTCACTTTGTATCTGTGTGTGCTCTCAAGCTCAAAAGGAGAGCATGCCTCTAATAAACTTACCTAGTTTAAGGCTGCTCCAAGAAATACAAAGGGCCCCATTTCTCTTCGTCTGGGCTTTAGGGTTAAAAGATAGCTGAAATCAAGCTGGACGAGGTGGCACATGCCATTAATCCCAGTACTCAGGAGGTAGAGGCTGGTGGATCTCTGCTGAGTTCCAGGATGGCCTGGTCTACACAGTGAGTTCTAGGCCAGGGAGGGGCACACTGAGATCCTGTCAACAAGACAACCCTGGAATCGTGCCATTAGGCTAGAACACTACCCAGAGGGCTAAATGTAGGTGAAGAGGATATACAGGGTCCATCAGACATTTAGTGATTTCACATAGGCATCCAAAGCTCCACAAAGCCAGGAGTCTACAGATGGCGCCTGCGAAGACAGTATAGGAGTCTGTTTAGAGTGTCATTACTCTCCACTGGTTTCCTGCTGCCTTAACAATTTTTCCTAGGGTTAATATTGACAAACTCCACCTTTCCCAAAGACAAGTGCCTGTACATGCACATACAGTGATGAAAGCCTTGAATTAAGTCCATTAGAAGAACAGCCATAAAAAGTCAGCCACAGAGTGAAACATTTATGCATGTAGTAGGTTTGGGAAATGAGTAGCTGAGCTGGGTGTTCCTCGAGGAACACCCAGCTCTACCTGGATGATAAACATTTGAGAAAATGATCCTGAATGAAGGAGCCACTGGAGAGGGGGTAAGACACTGGTTTCTAGGCAGCAGACAATAAATCAATGTCTTGGCCATGACATCACGGCGCTGAAAGGCAAAGGTCTAACCTCAAATCAGTGGTTACCTTGGCTATTGCCAGCCCACAATATCTGTACTCTTTGTTTCCAGAGCCTGTGATGGGAGGGAAAGGTAAGAATGAGTCTTCCTTGATTGATGCATGCTATTGGCTTGAACCAGCCAGCCTTGCCAGAAAGGACTTCTATATCTCAGGAAACGTCTGCTCACACACAAAAAGTAGGCCCCAGAATGCAAGAGGTCTTTCCTGTTCAAGTGCAACTCTGGAGGGAGGGAGTCATTACTCACCAAGCTCTCTATCCTTTTCAAAAAGAAAACCATCAATCGCAGACAGCGTTGGCAAGTAGAACCTTAACAGCCTCAAACAGCCAGCTCTGAGATCACATTCTGTTAACCACCTACACAGATCTGTCGGAAAGTCATGCAAGCCTTAGCATACTGAAACGAAAACACTCCCTCATGTGAGTTCAATTTGCACATGCTCATAATGCACATGGATGCCAAGGAGTGGACAGGGCAGGGACAGCAAAGAGAACCAGGATGGCTTCCATTTGTTTGAGACAGAGTCTCTGTGCTACCAGGCTGGCTCTGAACTTCAGGGCTCAAGTAAACTTTCTCCCTTAGCCTCCCAAGGAGCTAGAACTACAGGTACATGCCACAAGACTATAGCCGGGGGTGCCTGGAACTGAACGCAGGGTTTCACACATGCTAAGCATATACACTCTACTAGTGATCTATGGCCCCTGCCCACAAGATTACTTTAAATAATGGTTAAAATGGCTCTTTTCTATTGGATTCAATTGGGTGATTTCCTCCTAAAAGCACACATGTATTGTTTAAGGTGAAGATATCATGTACAAAAGATGCCAGGACATTTGAGCCAGTGTTTCACCTCCTATGAGACATCTAACATTTGTACCAGGTATTTTAAGATGTTATCAGAAAAGATCATCTTTGTGCTGTGTGGGAGATCAGTGAAGCAAATCTCTTAAAAGTCTCCTGGTTTTGACTCCAGTTCAAATCTGGTCTATAGGACTTTGCTATATGGCCTTGCCCAAATACTCTTCATGTGGCAGAGGCCCAGCTCTAACACACAGTGATTCATGTATCTTTGCCTACTGAAATCAGGAGGCCAGGCACTGGACAGGCCCCTGCAGTCTAGGCAATGACCATTCCCCACAGGACTCTGTAGCATCAGCCATCTTCTCCTGAGGGTCCACTTGTTTCTGCCTCCTTTAGATGGACCTTGTCTCTTATCAAACATTACTTTCTTAGCTCCTGCTGGCTAAGCCTCTGACAGTTGTTTAAAAAAAATCAATTCAGGGTGGCTTAATGGCATAAGACACAAACTTTTGCTCTTGAGACATAGTCGCATTATGTAGACCCGGCTGATCTTGAACTCAAGAGAGATTCACCTGCCTCTGCCTCCTGAATGCTTGGACTAAAGTGTGTACCATTATGCCAGCAAGATCAAATTTTAATACATACTACAGTCGCTAATAATAGAATCAAGGTTTTCATTACCCAGAAAGTTTGTCTATTACCTAGTCACAAATTGGCGTACAACTGAGTGGTTTTCAGATTTAGGTGACTGAGAAGAAAGCTATTGCAGGGTTTTGAGCATACATCTATCATAATTTTTGGAGTAAGATTGCTGAGTTATGTGTGGTACATTTAATTTTATGAAAAGCTTCCAAACTGTTTTCTAAAGACCTTCAACATTCTGCATGCCATGGACAATGTGTATGTGGGGGGAGATGGCTGTTCTTCATGCTCATCAGCACTTGATATTGTCAGGTTTCTGTAGAATGGTTTAGCCATACAAACAGGCATGCTGCATATTGTTTCTGTGGCCTTAATTTGTATTTCTCAATGATCACTGATTGTTGAGCAGCTTTTCATGTGCAACTGACCATCCATCCCTTCTTGAATATATATTTACTGTTCATCTTTAATTGGGTGTTTTGTTTTGTTAATGGGTTTTGAGAGATTCTTATAGTTTGCTTTGCAAATCTCGTGTGTTTTACAATTATGTTCTGCATATAAACAAAATTTGTCCTTTTTGCCATCATTATGAAAGATCAGTTCTAATGTGCTAATCAGTAGGTTCATGCCATTGTGGGGTGGGGCATCTGACAGAGATGCCTTTTGAACACCTGGCCAAGTGCTCACTAATGTCTCGGCTGTGTCCTCGGGGTGGCATTACTGGTTGTCTAGACTGATTTCTAGGTGGACAGCAGACTGAATCCAACAGCTTTGAAAAGGCTCTGCTCATCCCTTTCCCATGTATGCTGTATTCTTGAACCTGTATTCCCTTCTCAGGGCTGTGCATTCTAGACTGTGCTGCCTCTTAGAAGTCTGGCTGTTCCAGAGTACTCATAGAAGTCAAGTCAGGCTTTTTATTAATTGAAAAAAAAAAAAAAAAAAAAAAAGGCAAAGTAACTAACAGGCTGTTTCTGATACAAAACCCTGGAATGGTAATCAGAGGTAAGGCTTAATGTCAAAAGACCAGCCTGGTATACCTTTAACCCATCATTCGATTAATGAGATCATGGTATTATAGACAGCTACAAAACTAAAACATGGACAGAGGAGGTATTCTTGTGTTTCAGGGAAGTAATGTACAGCAAAACTCGGCAAATTCTGGGGGAAAGAAACACACTATATAATACACCAAGCACATGGCAGGCATTCTTGGTTCTGTAGTTCCATGCCATCACCCATGGGCTTCTGGACCTCAAGCTTCCAGTCATCAAGAAGTGGAGGTTGGGGAAGGGGTAGAGGGATGTGGGTACATATGATCAATGTATGAAAATGTCAAAGAATAAATAAAATAATAACAACAACAAGAAGTAGAGACAAAGAGCAGGCCACAACTAGTTCCTGTACCAGAATGAGGCAAGAAACTCAGCTTGAGGGAGGGTGGGAATGAGACCACCTTCCTAAATAGAACTGCATCTTATGCTGTGATGACAGTTTTCTTAGAAGGGCATGAAACCTCAGTATTTTGGTGATTTCCTGTTCAAAGTAAATAATATGGGACACTCCTTTTTTCAATGGATAGTAATTTCCTTGCTCCTATTATTCAACATTTTCTTACACTCTGGCATCTGCTACTGCTTGGCTGCAATCATTCAGAAGCCAACGATACAATATACACCTGTTTTAAGCAACCTTTCATGTTGCTTAGTTTGCCAGAGCATCTTTTGCTTTGGAGGTGGTATCTGTGGGGTATGATTTTGGATTGTCTAGTATGTGACACTTTGTCCATGAGAAATTCATCATGTACGTGTACCACATCCACCCAAAATCAACTAAAGAGGAAGATACAAGAGCATTTTCATGTCCTAGGAAACGACATTAATATTTTCTGTCTCAGGTGCACCCTGACAACCCTCGTTTAGCCATCTGACAGCTGAAGGTCAACCCCTTCCTTTTGGATAGGGAGTTAAAATTCTGGAGGCAAGGCCAATCCTAAGGAGCTTATAGTTGGTAAATGAGAAACATCTTGAATTTTTGGAAACATATTTTAATTTTTGACTATATCTATTTTTACTTTATGTGTAGGAGTGTTTTGCTTACATGTATGTGAGTCACGTGCGTGCAGCACCTGCAGAGGCCAGAAGAGGGCCACGGATCTCCCTGAAACTGGAGTTACAGATGATTGTTAGCTCCCATGTAGGTGTTGGGAACTGAACCTGGGTCCTCTGGAAGAGCAGCTAATGCTCTTAACCATTGAGCCATCTCTTCAGTCCCCAATAATTTTCAATTATTTTAAAAATAAACAAAAGAAACATTAACTGGCCATAATTCTATCTGCTTCTTTTACTAATATCATGACAGTAAAATAAGCCAGTGATAAAAGTTGTCATTTCAGCACAAATTGAACAAGTCCCTTTTATTAACTGTATGTATGAAGGTGAAACATTACCTCTTTATAAATAAAGGCAACGTCACTCTTCAAGTTTGACTTTGTATTCCCTATAAAAGTTTCTGTAGTTGACCTTTGTTCCCCTTGCTATACCATTCACTTTGGATCTCTATTACCTCAGTTCCTCAGAGAGAGAATCTTCATTTAGGAAAGCTCTTAAACTTACATTTGAAAAGATAACCTTCAAAACAAAACCCATTTTAGGGCTAGAGAGGTGGCTCAAGGGATAAAAGCATTTGGTGTTCTTCTGGAGGACCTGGGTTTGATGCCCAGCACCTACATGGTGGCTCTGGCTCTGTCACTCTCTTCTGGCCTTTGTAAGCACTGCATATGCACACACACACACACACACACTCCAAGAAGCATACTGCAAATCAAAACACTTTTTGTATAAAAACAGAAATAAAACTCATTTTAATTGCCAAACCCTTATCCATATCATTAACAATCTCTCTTTTTTTTTGAGACAGGGCCTTGCTGTATATTCTAGTCTGGCTTAACCTTCCTGTCATAGCTTTGCAAGTGTTGGGATAAATGCATATCCAGCTGAATCATATGATTTAATACATGTTTAGAATATAAATACATTTTTTTTCTCCTCAAAAAACCCTTAGGAAACTTTATGGAATTATAACTTTAAAAAATTTACTAAAGAAATTCAAGACTCAGTTATTTTTCTCCAATTCTCCTGGGACGTTTGTGTTCTTGTACTGAGCTGCTTGCTTAGTGTCCACTATAGCTGGTCTGTCACATGCTGCTAAGGGTCTTCTCAGTCGCTCTTTTCTTCTCCTTGGTAATGCCTGTACTCTGGTTTCAGCTCCCATGTATTTTTGTGGATCCCTTTTACATTCTGAATACCGATTTCTTTCAAGATTTCTTTCAGATATCCCTAAAAACCAAAAACAAAAAAACTCAAGAGATGAAGTTAAGGAAAGCAGGAAATAAAGCAGTTCAATAATCTGTTTTTTTTTTTTTTTTTTTTACATAAACAATACATAGCCTTATATAATACATGATCATTAGCAGCAAAGGGCTAATGAAGTCTAAAACGCCAACAACTTGCAAGATTAAAGAGAAAAGTTTAGAGGAAAACACACTAAATGATTGGTGCTTGGGGCTGGAGAGATGGCTCAACAGTCAAGAGCACTGATTGCTCTTTTGAGGACCCGGGTTCAATTCTCAGGCCCTACGTGGCAGCTAACAATTGTCTATAACTCCAGTTCCAGGGAATCCAATGCCCTCTGTGGGCATCACAGGACACAGGTGCACCTACCTACATGCAATACACTTGTACACATAAAATTTTTTAAAAAGTCTGGTGCTTGAAGTTTATTAACATGATGGAGCAGACCAAGGGCAATCTACTCTTGAACTCTGGTTTAAAAGTCTCAGTTCATGGACTGAAATCAGTAGTTCTGGGAGCAGTAGCATACATACAAATGACAAATATTTCAGGGATGGGAAACTAATATTTAATGAAGCAAGCACATGACAGGTATCTAAAATTCTCACTTCTAAGATGGGATTTTCTTTTGAGACAGGGTCTCTCTATGCAGCTCTAGCTGGCCTAGAACCTGCTACATAGACAGGTTGGCCTTGACTCGTACTGCAGGGAATGAAGACGTGTAGAACCGTAGCCCGCCTACAGTGGACTTTCAAACCCACGAATCAAGCTACCCTTCTCCCTCAGAAAAGGGAAAGGTGTCTATGGTCCCTATGACTCACGTGCTGGCCAGGAGTGTCGACAGGGAGCCACGGCAGAGCCACGCGGGTGCAGGTTTCTTGTGCTTGGCTCTTCCCCAGAGTCTATATTATGGAATTTTAAGACCCTGATAGTTTACCAAATGATTACTAGATTCATAGAAACGATGACTATGTTAAGTGTAATACTAATTCTACCTTTGCTTTCTAAGGCCCAAGACCCGAAACATCCCACCATAAACTGACCAAATGTAGCACTTCCTTCTTAGACAAGAAAGCAAAGTTATTCACAAGTGATGCCTTCTGCTACAGAACAAATCAATCGACAATAACGTTTGTATGTATGCTTAAAGAACCATTTACAGTATTAAGATGACTCATCTCATTGTAGGAAGATACAAAATTATTAATTGTAATAAGGCACTAATAGCTGAAAAGCTTCTACATTAGAATTGTGTGGGGATCTTGAGCAAACCCCATTTTGGGTGCCTGTGTGTGTGTGTGTGTGTGTGGTATGTAGACTGTTTTGTGAGACAGGATCTCATTAAGCTTTCAGGCTGATCTCAAATCTGTGATCCTCCTGCCTGTGTCTCCTCAGTGCTAGTATAAGGTGCATACCCACCATGCCAGGCAGGAAGAATCTGCATTTCAATAAGTCCCTAGCTATTCATTTAAGTACTCTACAGTTCCACAATATTTGCTTTAAGGGTTCTTATAGCTCTGACACTCCAGAATCTGAGCCCTTGATAGGCTGAGTTCTCTGAACCTAACCACTGTGGAGCATTACATGATACCAAACAGTTAAATTCCTTCTTACCCTGATTTGGAATAATGCTGCATAATTCATACAGTGAGGGGTTGGTTGCCATTTAGAAATGTAACAGCTAATAAACACTGGAGCTATTCCTGGGTTGCTTAGAAGGTCCTCGGTCCCCTGTACCCTGAAGAGCCTTCCCATTCCAGCAAACAGGCCCCAGCAGGTGGCAGCAATGAATCAAGTGAGCCCTGGGTTTTCCCCAGGTGGCCCGGGGTTTTCCCCAGATCGGCTTGGCTAAAGGACTCCTGTGAATGAGTAAACATAAAGGCCTGAGACACGCAGGTACTATGCACGTTTGCTATCTGCTATTTCAAATCACACTAAAAAAATAGAACACTGTTCATAAACTACTTTCTAATTAAACTGGATTCATAAATGGAAAATGATGGATTAGGCACAAACGGTTCTCAGTTTAGGTGCCAAGAATGACATCTTTGTAAAATTCCAAAGACTGGTTTTTGTGAGGCTGGCTAAGCTCCTGTTGCACAAACAATCATACAGCTGTGGGTGCACTGTAGTGAGTTCAAATGGAAAGAGCAATCAAGAGCATTTCAGCAGCCCGAGAGAAAGGCAGTTTTCTTGACTTCACATTGTGTGCCTATCTATAATGTTGGCAAAGAAAATGAAAAAGCCTAGAAAAGGTTAAACATGAAAAGTCTTCACTGTACAAATTAAATGGCCTTCCTGTGAAGTTCCCACTCATTCTGGTAAACTAATAGATAGTACTGTATATGGGATAGCTATTAAACATGAAGTTGTCACTCTTCCTTGCAACAAAGAGATGAGGTAATCACAGCCTATGGATCTGTTAAGTAACAGAATCAGAACCCCAGTGCCTAACCAGGCTACGTATCTGCAGAGTGGTGGTTTTGAACTTCATGGATACTGAGGATATTTCAAACCCAAACTGAAATTAGCTTGTGAAGGAGTACAGTATTACGAAAGAAAGAAGTAGTGATGACGGAAAAAATGGTCATAAAATCCCTAAAGGGATGAGATGCAACAGACAACGGCGAGATGTCTAGGCCCCTTGGCCCACAAGTTTCATCTCAAGGCCCTCCACAAGCATTCCTCTTGCCTGCCTGCTCCCACACTTGCCATTTCTGTATCTGCATGCTCCCAAGTCTTTCTGTATCAGCGCCAGTTCTAGTTCCATGATGCTTATCCCTGTCCCTTATTTAAGCTTTTAAGATTAGGCTTAAATGTCACTGCTCCAGAGCAATTTCCAACAGTTGTCTCAACTCTTAGAATTACATTTCACATTGCACATACTCCAATCATAGCCCTGATTTTAATATAGTCCCTAAAACTTTTCTTATAACCCAGTTTTGTTTCTTTCTGTACTTAGATCTAATTCCGGGTCTCATTTCTTTACATTCCTGCTTCCTTTTAAACCGCATGCTTCTATTTCAGGATCTCCCTAAACATCCTAAACATCATGGATATTGAGTGCATAATTGGAGTGGGCAGAGATGGTGGAGTGATCAGGCAGGTGAGGACTAAGGAGCTGGTGACCACCCACAGATCTCTAAGAAAGTCTGTAGAAATAAACGTGAATTCTAGTTCTTTATACTTTTGAGCTCAGGAGTGACCAAGTTTGAGAAGCAAACTTGAGTAAACTGTGCTGAATTCAAAAGACCTTTATTATTAAAATCTGTGTTCTAGTGTGAAAGAGTCAGAGATAATTGAGAGATAGAGATACTAAAGAGTTCTTCTAGGACTGAAAACTTCACTGTTAATCTCATTTCCCTGTGGTATTCCAACATTTTTTCCAGCATTTATTCTAGCACTGACAACGTGCCAGTGAAGTGGGCTAGAACCTTTGCCTTCTTTGCAGAGCTCACTGGTAGATTAGGGTGGTAACAACACACACATGCACAAGCAACAAAGTAAGAGACACACAGGGTGTTGTAAGAGCCACTGGCTCAGCCTGCTTCAAGATGCTAAGTTAGGATCCACTACTGAGGATGGGAATTTGCTCATTTCAATTGAATAGCAATTCTCTGCAGAAAGGAGTGAAATAGCTCTATTCTTACATATTTAAAAATCTGAATGACTTCTCTATTTAATTGTCTCGTTTGAATGCTGTGTTTCAGAAAAGGATGCCAGAATCAAATCAGAACTTCGTGTCACATGGGATTGGGGATGCTTCTCATTAGAGTGTGGGCCAAGCTGCAGCACACAATTCAATACTGGCTCAGGTTCAGTGCTTCAAAGGCATATGTGGGAGGAAACTGACAGCAAGCCTGAATGCAAGAGAGATGAAGCATCACAGCTTCTGCGAAGGAAGCAGCAAAGCACATCCCTGACCACAGGAGGTCAAGGGATTCGCATGCGGTTTGTGCTTGCTGCTTGAGATAAAAAACTCTGGTGACTAAAAAAGTCAAAACTTCAAAAATCAACTTCCTGATTTCCCCCCAACCGTGGGACAACGAAGTCTCATGGCACAGCAGCCTATCGGTCAATCTCTGCTCCCCTCCCTCACTCCCTACACTACATATACATAGAACCAACTAAATCTGGAATTAATTAAAAACATACATCTTTGACAAAGAGCATATCACCAATGACTAATGTTTTAAGTAAGCTAAAGATATGATACTACTGGGCTTCTAGTCACAAAATCTTCCTGAAAAGATTAGACCAATGCCTGAGGTGCAGATATACCACAGGAGGTACATGGAACCTGTGCTTTGTGTGTTTTATAAATGGCAGGAAGAATGTTCTTGGTTCTGTGAGAATTTTACATTATCATTTCTTGTTACATGATTTGGTGGGGGGGGCATGAGTAACTTCTTTCAGAAATATTAACAGAACAAAGGACTCACTAATGAGGGTATGACTCCAAGGCACACAATTCTGCATTAAAAACAAACCACACATTAGGAATAAAGCGTGAAGAAAGGCAACAGATGCTTTCATTACTTAAGACAGAATAAACTGTGAACAGGAGAGGGAAGGTGGTGCTGGGATTTCTCGGGAACACGGGCCATGCCTGCATTTTTCTTCTTTCTTGTCTGAGGTTCATTTCCTCCCTCAACAAACTGCTCCAACCCCCATCCCATGGCTTCTTCTCTGGGTCCCACTGACAAAATTTTCTCTTTGAAAACTTTAAGTAGGAGAAAGGTAGTGAAATGGTCAAGGAAAAAACTATACTACTCTGCATTTAACCCAAACCTTGGAAAACCAGATACTTCATTAACATTTGTGTGCTAGCAAATATCGTCACTACTTCTCAAGTTTGAAGAGTCTAGATAAACAAAGTTTAACTTTGATTAAAGACGTCCTTCTAAACTGGATTATAGTTTACTTATATGTTGACTTTAAATTATTTTGTGCTGGGATATAATGATTTCAAGCTGGGAACAAAACAATATATGAAACTAGGGAACATAGAGATATAAAAACATTAATATGCAAAGGAGAAAATATGACTCATTTTGAGGATAGGGCACTGCTAACGGATAAGGGATTTCTTTTGGAAGTAAGGAAAATGTTTTAAAATTGACTGTGGTAACCTTTAGTATACTAAAACACTCTGACCTGCACAGTTTAGTAAATGTATAATTTACATATATAAAAAATTTTATGTAATTGCCATATATATATATATATATATATATATATAAAATATCCCAGTAGCTGGAATGCAGGATGCTACGTCTGAAGCCAGTCTAGGCTACACACTGAGCTCAAGGTTAGCTTAGACAACACAGTGAAGCCCTATCTTAAGGGAAAAAAAAAAAAAAAAAAAAAAAAAAAAGACAATACTTCCAGTTTTCAAATTATATAATTAAAGTAACATACTTGATAAACGGTGCCTGGCTGTGTTTGCTTCTATCTCTGTCCCACAGTTCCGTTATGGAAATAAGGACAGGCTCTATGATGCTTAGGTACAGACCTGAAGTTCAGTGTTGGTACTAAAAGTTTCTCTAGAAAGATTTTCCTCTGGTCCCTGAACCAACAGCTGAGGAAAGAAGGAGACTTCAAACAGTTCTTCAGATACAGTCACAGATCCCCTTCACCTCATCACTAATGCATTCTTTAAAAACCTTTTCTTTATTCATATTTATTTTGCCTGTATGGGTGGTTTGTCTGTAGAGGCCAGAAGAGGGCATCAGATCCCCTGGAACTGGAATTATGGAAGGTTGTTGACCACCATGTGGGCATTGAGAACGAAACCCAGTCCTCAGTGCTCTTAACCACTGAGCCATCTCCCCAGCCCCTACTATGTATTCGTGTTTTTTGTTTGTTTTGTTTTTGTTTTTGAGATAGGGTCTTCTTGTAGCCTCAGCTGGCCTAGAACTCACTATGTAGATCAGGCTGGTCTTAAACTCACAGAGATCTACTTGCCTCTGCCTCCCAAGTGCTGGGATTAAAGGCATGAGCTACCATGCTTGGCCTACTAATGCATTCTGGGATACAGAGTTCAATGTGAAATCCTTTCTAGAAGAAATTATTGCCATCTGGGTGGAGAGTCCAAAAACAAACATTTTAGGCTTGAGGAATTAAAGAAACAGAAGGCAGTTTAAAATCTCAACATTCTTACTTTATCTTTTAAAAAACTGACCGAAGGGCTGAAAAGATGGCTTAAAGATTGAGAGGCATTTACTGCTCTTCCAAAGGAACGAAGTTTTGTTCCCAACACATTAGGTGGCTCACAACCACCTGTAACTCCAGGTCCAACACCCCCTTCTAGTCCTCAGGGTACCCGCACACATGGCATCACTTAAACATTCACATAAATAAAAATAAAACATTAATCTTTAAAAACTGAATGGAATTAAAGAACAGGGAAGGAGATTTTATGGGTAATGGCATTTAAAAAAAGATATTTTATTTATTATTATTTTTATTTTATGAGTATGAGTGTTTTGACTGTATGTATGTAAGAACATCCATGTCATGCAAAGTCCTCAGAGGTCAGAAGAGGGTGTCAGATCCTATGGGACTAGAGTTAGGAATGGTTGTAAGCCTCCATGTGGGTGCTGGGAATCAAACGTGGGTCCTCTGGAAGAACAGCAAATGTTCTTAACTACTGAGCCATTTCTCCAGCCTTAGTAATAGCATTTAAAAAGAAAGTAATAAATATAAAGCTTGTGAGTTACCACCTAAGGGAAAATTCTGTGCCGTTATTTTTGTACATAAGTAAGTGCACAAGTATTTACTAGATGCCTGCCTGAAACACTGCTCTCATTTACATAATATGCTCTGTAAAATCGAGTTATTTTGCGAGGCACTAAAATCATCTCAAATTTGACATTCATAAATGAGGTGAGGAGCTGGGCCAGGTGCTACAGTAAGCCCTGCTGCTCAGGAAGGGCAGGCAAGAGGAAAGCAAGGTCCAGGCCTGCTGGAGCTGCTGCTTGAGATGAGGGCCAGTATGGGCAACCTAATGAGACTCTATCCCCAAATAAAAAGTAAAAACAGGGCTAGGGTTAGAACCCCTAGAACTGAGAAAGAAAGAGAAAAAAGGGAAGAGAAAATAAAAGGAAAATCCTCAAACCACTTTAAGGGAACCGTTAAAGTTCCATACCAAATTTAAGATCAATCTACTCAAGCTGGGCATGGGAGCACACACCTGTCAATCTTCCTACTTAGCAGGTGGAGACAGGGTCAGAAGTCAAGGTCATCCTAAGCTATACATAAAATTGAGGCCAGCCTGAGCTACAAGGGATCCTGCCTCAAAACAGTAACAAAATTTAAATTGTGGTCTTTTAAATCTTGAACCTGCCCCAGCTCCCTAGCCCACTTCCAGGGTCAAGACTGCTTTCTCTTCTGTAACATGTTGTCTCTGTTTCCATCACCAATACTAATAATGCAAAAAAATATAAGAAATATTAAAATTAGTTCTCAAAGAGGTTGTCACTAGTTAATATACTCCTCTGGGAATTGGCTGTCTTTTTACTTCTAGTAGTAGTGTCATTCAAAGTTAAAATTTCCTTTTTTTTTTTTTTTTTTTACTGTGAGACAGTGTCTCACTGTAGTCCCAGCTGGCCTGGAACTTGCTATGTAGATCTGGATAGCCTTGAACTCACAAAGATCAGCCTGTCTCTGCCTCCAGAGAGCTTTGGGATTAGGAGCAGAACAAGCAAAGACAAAACTCAAGTTCTATTTTCTACATATTTGGCTATGATTAATGATGACTCTATAAAAACGAGAAAGCAACCTTCTTGGGACAAAAATGCATTTTTTTCTTATTAAAAAGGCATTCCTAGGGCTGGCCACGGTGGTACACACTCTAGTCTCAGCACTCAGAAGGGAGAGGCAGGCTGGTCACTGAAAGATAGAGGACAGCCTGGTCTAAATAGTGAGTTCTAGGCCAGCTGAGCTACAAGAAGATCTGCCTCAAAAAAGGCATTCCTATGTTAGAAAAATATTTTCCTTGCTCACCTGCAGATCTATATATGTGCTGGAATAAACATCAGGCAACATGATAAAAGCCATCCTCCTCTGGGGCTGGAGAGATGGCTCAGTGGTTAAGAGTACTGGCTGCTCTTGAAGAGGACATGGGTTTGGTTCCCAGTACCCACATGATGGCTGACAACTGTCCATAGCTCCAGTTCCAGAGGATATGATTCCCTCCTCTGGTCTCCACTGGCATTGCATGACATGGGTACACTTACATACATACATGCAGGCAGTATACTTATACACACACATTAAAAAAAAAATTCTGTGGCTGAGGTCAGGACAACTATGTCAAAACCACTAGCCTGCTCTGGGTCCATTAAACAAACAAACAAAAAACAGACTGCCTTTACACCACCTTCTACCTTTGAGAACTTGAATGAGAGATAGAATACAGGTGTCTGGCTTGAGCACCCTGGGAATGTGGGGTCACTTCCTGAAGTGAGGTAGTCTTTAAGAGACCTGGTGCAGTGTAGGAATCAAGTGTTCTGTTTTGGGACTGGGGCTCAGTTTAAAGTACTTGATGTGCAAGCACGAGGACCAGAGTTTTATTCCCAGAACCCATGTAAAAAAGTTGGGCATAATGAGATGTGCTAGCACTCCCAGCACTGGGGAGGAAGATAACAGGCTGGTTAGTTAGCTTGGTCTAACTGGGAAGCCCCAGCGGTACCTGGTGTTTACGCGGCCTCTACATGTATCTGCATGTGTACTCATACCTTCCCCTCCAAAACAGTTGTGTTTTGAACACATAGAATATGCAACAGCAATAAAAATGACTGAGCAGGCACAGCTCTGAATAGTATAGGGAGGGAGACGTAGTGGTCTTGGCTGGCCCCATTCCCTCTGTCTAGGAAGAAGAATCCCACAGTCAGAACCTACCCTGGGGCTTGGACCTGAATAACTAGGACAGATCTCATTCCGAGCAGCTGCTGGCTGTGAGGTGCTTCAGGTGGAGCCATTATGGCTATTCTGTGCAAGAATCTGCCCATGAATAAAGGCAACAAGATGAAAAGGTGGGAGACAGTTTTAACTAAGTAATACTAGCAGCTAGTTCCAGCCATCTCTAAAGCTATATGTATTCTGGAGCTTTACAGCTATGCCAGGCAACAAATTCTATTTTTATCAACATAGTTTTAGTGGTTTCTGTGCTTTGCAATTAAAATCTTCCCCAATTCATAGACCCCAACAGGATATATTTGCAAAGTTTTAATTTTTCATTGGAAAAATGCACAGTCAGTACTTCACATTTTCTAGTCATTTTATCTTTAAAAAAACACTATATATTCTTTGATTTCAATTTTTTAAAAAAGATTTATCTTTTATTTATATGTATATGTGTGTCTGAGTGTATGTGCTATGTAAATGGGTACCTAATGAGTCCAGAACAGTGCGTCAGATTCCTTGGAGCTCACTGACCTGGGTGCTGGGAACTAATCTTGGGTCTTTTGGAAGAGCAGTATGTGCTCTTAACTGCTGAACCCAATTACAATTTTTGTTTACTTTAATTGGGCCTATGTGGAATAGCTGCTGAATATGGGTTGATCCTACCTGACTGCTGATACAGCATGGAACTGTTCTGGGTATGAAAGCCTACCTTGCAAATCAGCAACTATTTGTTGGGAAGGATTATGAAAGCTGACGGGCTTAAAGTACTGGCACCAAACTGCATCCAGTTTTCCCTGTGATCTGAACCTACTCTAGTCAAAACATGTCAACTGATCAATTACACATTTGGAATTAAAAGGTGTTTCATTGGGGGGCTGGCAAGATGGCTCAGTGGGTAAAGGTACCTGTGGTTGAGCCTGATGACCTTAGTTTGATCTTCAGAACCACAGGATGGAGAGAATTGACTCTTCCAAGTCATCCTCTGATCTCTACACGTGTACCCACAAACATACAAAATAAATACTTGAGAGAGAAAAGAGGTGGCACACTGGATTGGCATGACTGGGGACCACTAACTTATAAGTTATATCAAGAGCTACAGACATGACTGTCTAAACCATGACCTGAAGTTTGGATAGAGCACAAAAGAATGGAGAAGTTCAGCTGGTGTTCTATAGACTTTTACTACAAATGTACACTGGGGTATGCTGGAGGCAGTATGATAGGGCTGAGAATAGTCTTGGTAATTTCATGTTTCAAAGGGTCAATTAAAAGTTTTCAATGGCTTGTTTCTTTAAAGGAACTGTTATGTGCGCTTTTATTTTACAGATAAAAAAATGAAGAAAGACAAGATATAACACAATGAAGGTTAAGGATCATAAAACGCTGGAGAGAAATAAGTTTCCTCTGATCATTCATATTTTACAGGGAAAAAGCCAGAAGCTCAACCACATAAAAATGCTCCATTAAATGGATATCACATTCCTAACTTTCTATCAGGCACCAATGCTTGGCCTTTTCAAATTGGCTTATCTGTCTTTGAGAAAATTCCACTGTTTCTGGCTGCCCATGCAAGCTATATACTGGCCAATGAGAGAAAAAGACTGCCCCTAGGGACAGTTTCCATGAATTTGCTGGTAGAAATGAAGGTTTTTAGGGAGAAAAAATGACACAGAGAAGAAATTAGTACAGGAGAGTAAGGCAGCAAATGCCTCTGATCCCAGTGCTCCAGACGTAACCTGGGCTCTACAACTGAGATAGCGAGACAGCCAAAAGAGTGGGGGGCAGAAGGAGAGATGAAGGATGAAGGAGGGGGGGACGAAAAAAACGACATCACAAAAGTCATCAAACATAATTATTAGTACTGTTAACAGTACTCATGTTAGGCAAAGAAATTGCCTTCCCTAGTATCACCGAATGCCCCTCTACAAGTATTTGCTTTCCCACTTCTGGCTCTTAATTCTATGTTTTATTCCCTAAAAGTATCTTAATTTGCTTTCAGAGGGTCTGTAATGGCCTTTTCATGTAGACATATTTACATATTAAAGTAACAAAGATAAACTTCATTAAAACCAGAAGAAACACAGCTTGCTAATAAATTATTCTTTTTAAAAGTATTTTAATCTAGCTTGGATGTTTCTAAGGCTTTGATGCTGGAGGAAGTGAAGTCATTAAGATGAGCTGCTAACATAGCAGCATGAGCACTTTCCTAACAATGCCAAGTTAAGGATGTTAAATGTGAAGCAGACCTCGGATTTAAAGAGCAGTTTTCTTTTTCTCATGTGAAACTGTCAGGATTAAATGTATCTAGAAAGTATTACTGTCATGGGTGGGGAGCCAGAGTACAGTTTGTAGGAATCAGTTCTCTCTTTCTACTGTGTATTCTGGGATTGAGCTCAGGTTGGCAGGACTGCATAACAAGTGACTTTTGCCCATTGGGCCACCTCACTGGCCCTTAAATATATTTTAAATCTAAAATAACGAAGTTGATGTTCAAAAGAATAGCTACATTCAGAATTGTTTTCTGAGTGTAAACTTAATCACACATCCCCTTACTAATGATATGCTAATGAATCAGGACACACCAATCAGTATGACAACATACATACCACAGGCTGTTTTGTGATATCCACCAAGTCCTTAAGATTATAATACTGATGTTTCTCAAAGGCTGAAAATAGCATGTCCAGAACATGTTGTTTGTCTGCCCGAGCACGCTTTCCATCTTCTTTCTTTTTTCTTTCATATTCAATCTACAGGCAAAGGGAAAAGAAAAGTATCAACACTTTCATTCTGAAATAGGCATTTCTGTGGTATGCATCTGAGAATTATATGTAAGTTCTCCCAGTTGCTCCCATTACCCTTAAGGATCTAAAATGGTTACAATGCTGATCTGTAGACCATTTTCAGTATTTTTTTTTTGAAGCTTGATGGTTAGCTTAGGTTGCTCAGAAATTCTAACTTGCAGTTCCCTTGTTTTTGACTAACCAAAATAGAGTAAGATCACTTTGTGCAGTAAACCTCACTTGGTAGGTAAAATCTTTCAAAATGAGTGCTTGGGCACAAGCTTATCACAGAACAGTCTCTCTGCACCTATTCTGAGGAGACTGGAAGCACAGTAAGAAGGGCTATGAACACAGCCAGGAAGTCCCTCCTGACGCGTGCCACACAAGCTATTTTTCTGCAATTTTCATTTTATATCATGTGCCCTTTAAATTTACCTGGATAATATATTCTAATTTCCAACATAAAAATGAAAAGTAAAATACCTCCTATTCACATAAACACAAGATCCTAATCCTAGTGCCAGGGAGGTAGAGACAGGTAGATCTCTGGGGCTCTGGGGAATTCTAGATCTTGCCTCAAAAAGAAAAGGCAGCGGGGGTACCCGAGGACAGCACTGTTCTCTGGCCTTCACACATTCTACACACACTTCACATACAAATATAAAAAGAGAGAACACATAACTTCTATTTACTTATTTCAGTTGGTTAAATTTTTTAAAGAATACTTCATTTTTAGAAAATAGGAATTGGTTGGAGGAAAATCTAAGCCCCTAGCAGCTCACTGGTGACCAAGGCCGCAGTGCGCTGTAGAAGCTCCAGAGCACAAACTCCTGCACATCAACTGGGATGACTGTAACTGGGAGACTAGTTTCAAAAATAGCGAAATGCTTTTGAAAATGAACTAAATTACTGCATAAATTCTAGCTTGATTGAGTTAGGCTTATGCACTTTATTTTCATAACACAAAAAGAGAAAACTTAGTTTCTATAGATTTACCTGTATTAAACTAAAACTGAATCTTACACATAATCAGAAATTTAACAGTAAAGGTAACTTTGACAAAAATCCGCTCTTTCAATTAAATACATAGACAAGGGGAAAGAACTTACTTATCTTAATTTCTTTCTAAATAAATCTTGTGAGTAAAATTCAAGCTCTATTTACGTTTCAACAAATTAATCATGAGGAGTAGTGACAAGACAGTCTTCCCTTTAAAAAGCTATCATTTCTCAAGGTTGGTGTTTTAGAATTTTACACACACACACACACACACGGTTTTGAGCATTTTAAATGTAGTGATAACAAACCACAGAACTACATACGACAAGATTACAATGCAGAAAAAAAATGAAAAATGAAGGTCAGAACTGTTGGGAGGAATAAAGTCCAGCCAGTTTCAAGATTTTTCTGGTGAGCCAGGCCTACTGGTACAGACCTATAACCCCAACTACTTAGGAGGCTGAGACAAGACTATCTTGGAACAACTTAGTGAGCTTGGTGGGGGGAGTAGAGTTGAAAACAGCATAAAAAAAAAAAAAAAAAACAAACCTATGTGCAGCCACAAAGGATTTGGAAGAATATATGACTTCTCTGGGGTTAGGGACAAAACTAACAGAATGATCACACTGAGGAGAAAGAAAGCATGAAAGACCAAGAAAAAACCTGCAAATCTAAGCACCAGGGTCTTTGGGTTAAACAGCAGAAAGGAATCCTGGGTGCTCACAGGGTAAATGCCTGCTTTTCTTTGCTAAACAACAATAATACACCCTGCTTTCCTTGTTTACTACTTAATCTGCACCCAGAAACCCTTCCCACGGGCACTCTACTCCAGCAGGCTTTTCTTGTGGATTGTGCCACAAAGACCGGAAAAGGGCTCTGGGGAACAAAGCAGGAAAAACCTTGTCTGGGAATGAAGAGATTATAATCCTCTATTCTGGTTCAGTGTGCGTAACAGAAACTGAGATCTGGAAAACAGAGGAAGGTAGACCTAGACACAGGGGAGTGGGAAGGCCAAGGTTGAGTGTGTAATTTCATTTACACCAAAAGCTATTGGTCTCTGTCTCTGCAAACAAAGTGAATATCCTAGCAGAAGGTTCCAGGCTTCCAAGTTTCCAGAGGACTTTATTTTCTGTACATACTCCTGTCCCAGCTTTGACTGATGGCATGTCAGCGGGGTTCTCTCTATGTAAAATGTTAAGAGAAGTAGGAAGCTAAATAGGAAATGACTTTCTACACCATGCCAGTAAAGCAAGTCAGCTCACTTCAGGCAAGGCACACATCTATAGCTGATAACGGTGAGAGCAGACTTTTTATGTTGTTGTTGTTTTTCCGAGTTCTAAATCTAAAGCCAATAAGGCCTGAATCAAAGATAAGATTTTTAGAAAGGAAATTTTAAACCAACACTAGATCAAAGTCAGATTAAATTAACGTTAATAAGTAGGAGGAAAACTGCAAAACCCTACCCAAATTAAAAACACCTGTGCGCTCTTCCTCCACTATACTCAACGACACCAAACACTGGTATTGGCGAGGTCTTCCTTTAAAATTCAGGGGGAAACACACATGGGCAAGTGGCATACCCCTGTAATCCTAGCACTGAGGAGTATGAAGCAGAAGGATCAAAAGATCAAGGTCATCCTTAGCTACATGGGCAGTCAGAGGCCAGTAGGCTGGGGCTAGAGACCTCCCTTCCCTGTGTATATGTCCACAAAGGACTATGATGAGATGACATAGAGGATGGAGGACACACTTGATGCTTAGGCTAATCTTTTTGTGTTAATCATGTCTGTCAATGGCTCAATTCCTAGGGGTAATGTGCCCTAACTCTTCCCATTACTAAAAAAGTAAAATGAAATCAGGGCATGGCGCAGGCCTATAATCCTTGCAGGCAGGAGCATCAGGAGGCCTTGGCCACTTGAGGCATTGTCTGAGTATAAGGTAAGCAGTTCCAGTGTAGGTGCAATTCTAAAGAGGGGTTTAACTGGTTTCCGTGGCCATAAAACTGATGATAAATAAGGCTATACTCAGGACAAAACTAAGGTCCTAGGGGCTGGAGAGAGAGCTCAGTGGTTAAGAGCACTGGCTACTCTTGAAGAGCACCCAGGTTCTATTCTCAGCACCCACACAGTGGTTAACAACTGTTCATAACTCCAGTTCCAGGGGATCCAATGCCCTCTTCTGATTTCCATGGGCACTGGATGACATGGGTACAGGTACAATGCAGGCAATACACGCATACACATAAAATGGAGGGCGGGGTGTGGAGAAACCCCTCCATGGTTAAGAGCACTGGCTGTTCTTACAGAAGGCCAAGGTTTGAATCCCAGTACCCACATAATGGCTAACAACCATACAAAACTCCAGTTCCAAAGGATCTGATGCTCTCTTACTCTCTTCTGGTCTCCATGGGCATTGCATACATGGGTGCACTTACATACATACAGGCAAAACTCTCATATACATAAATTTTACAAATAAACAAAAAATAGTTATTGGAATGGAAAAAGCTTCCATGTTATGTGAATTTTAATTATTGACCTTTTATCTACCTTCACTGACCACAGATCACTGCATAGTCAATTTCTTAGAAATACATTTCAGGTCAAAAAGCACTTTAAACTGTCTCCAGCTATACATTTTATAATCCAAAAAAGTTTCATATGCCATTTATTTAATTTTCTCAAGAAAACAAGGTATTCAAGATTAAAATGCAGCCACATATTGAAAACCTATTGGAGATACCATAAAGGGATGCTCAATCATTATTAATTACCAAAACCTTAATCACTGACTAAAATTATAAAGAATACCCACTACCAATTAAAATAATATAATTCCAGTGTCTGTAAATTCCTAGAGCATTGTTTGCAGAAATGCTCTCTTCCCTTTGTTAAGGCTTTTCTTTGTGAGGCTTTTAACTTCTGAAGAGATGGTGACAGCTGTGACTATCATGGTTTTGCATTTTAAAACCTTGTGAAAGATTGCTTCCTTCTCCCCTCCACCAAAGCTTCTATTTCTGCTTAGTATGTCATCATCCCTTGGGAGGAAGTTAATTCTTGAGAGCAGGTCAGTTCTTGGTGTACAAATCCAAACGGACAAGGCATGTAGTACTCTTATTACACCCCATGACAGGCAAATATAGCTGAAGAGCCTTTATGATATAGTTCTGTAGGCATTTATTTTAATAAACAAAATTAAAACTTTGTGCATCTAACTTTAGAAAACAGAAAGCTCAACAACCTTAGTTCTGGAACTAACAATTGGCTGCCACATGGAAGGGAATAAATACAGTATGCATAAAAAGAAATTTTCTTCTTAGTTCCTGGAGGGCGTGTGTGTGACCTGAAGGTTTTATGTAACGATTCTATTATTTCAAAGAATGCTTTACAGTTAGGATTTTCTTAGCTTCTCTATTACCTTTCGACAATAAGCTAGATTTAAAAGTCCTTTGTCAAGGAGCAAGAAGATAGGGATGACAGCAAAAACAAGATTTATCTTAAGTTTGAAAGAAAGACTCTCAGGTCTCCTGCTGGTACCATTACTAAGCTCCATCCCTTCTCAACAGATGGCAGACAACTATAAAAAGTTCCTGTGTCTTTGGATCGGTGTATGCATACTATAATAACCTAGGGAGCTTAAAACACATTGCACACAGATCAACAAGGTAATTTCTGGAGGCATTTTTCCTTCTTAAGGAAATCAGTCTCCCTAGCTGATTCTAGTACCCAGGTGGTCCCTAGGTGTTTCTCAAGCTACATTGAGAACCATCATCTAAACAGAGGATTAGCTTAGACCACAAAATACATGTGAAATTTACATGGATTGATGATGACATAAGCAAGTTAACCAGTACTCCCATGGTCCCTGGTACCTGTACTTGCTATGGTAGTTGAGGATGACCTTGAACTTCTGATCTTTTTGTTTCCACCTTCAGAGTATCAGGATTACTGGCACATGCCACCAAGCTCCAGTTATATTTAGTGCAGAGGTTTGAACCTAAACCTTTGAACTTGCCAGGCGGCAAGCACATTATCAACTAATTTACAACCTCCAGGCCCTGATGCTTTGATGCCTTTGTTGTGTTTTGAGACAGGGTCCCTGCTGTAGTCACAGCTGGCCTGGAACTCTACACTAGCCTTGATCTCACAGGGATCTACCTGCCTCTGCCTCCTGAGAGCTAGGATCAAAGGTGTGAGTCATCATACATGGCTGGATAACTGTACTTTTTTTGATTAACACCTCTACCAGCAAAAAAATTAAAGACATGAACCATAAATAAATATATCTTTATAAATATAAATAAATATCTTTATAAATTATCACATATCTTTCTACAAAAATATTGAGTTGCAGACAAAATAAAACATTTCAAATGGATAAAATAAACGCATGCATTATTTGTAAAACTAAATTTAAATTTGTTGAAATTCCAAAACCTTATGAAAGGGCTGGAGAGAAGGCCCAGTAGGCCAGCCAGGCTAGCTGAACCAGAGTTTCAGAGGAGACCCTGTCTCAAAAAACACAGTGCAGTATGGTAAGAGGAAGATACTTGGTTTAGACTGCGGGCTCCCACATGTACACATATACAAACACACATGTGGACACATGTACAGGAAAATGCTTGATGTAGACCTCTGGGCTTCCATGTGCATATGTGGGCACACACATACATATATACACACAACCTCTTCCTTCTCCACTCTCCTCCCCAAACATATTATTGTATGCTTTCAAAATGTAGTGATTTGAAAAGAAAAAAAATATAGTGATCTGTCTTCATGTTCTGGATGCTTAGTTTTCAGAGTATTGCAAACACAGACAGTTTTACATTGGCAGGAGATAATATAAAATATAGTACAGTACAAACCTCACACAGGTTAAAGAGCCAGTTATTTTCACAGGCAAGCTATCAGCTCTAGGCCTTGATGCTGCTAGTGGCAGAGGCCTACAGGCAACATTTTCAAGATTTCCTTGCTAGCTGGTTCCTAGCCGCCACTCTGCCAATGGGAGAATGACAGGAGGAGGAAGGGAAACATTTCTTTCCTCTACTTTCAGCAGAATCATCTATCATGGCCACAGCTTACTGATCTGTGGCAGCCAACCTCTTTTCCTTTCATGAGCATGACCCTCTAGTTTGTATGAATAAAATACCTATAACCAATTCTCTCCTTTAATTCTTTTGCTTAAAATATCTGGAGTTGTTTCAATCCTCAAGAAAGATACAACTGAGTCATCATTAAAGACAAGGCATGACAAGTCATACTTAAAATGATATGGATAATTTCCATTTCTGAAGAGCCAAGTTCTTGTCAGATTTGATTCCTTTATGATTGTTTCTACTTCATAGAATGACTGACAGAGATCATTTTAGAAGCAAGAGAAGTGCCAGTTTGTCTACCTGTTCACATATCTACTTCAGTAGTTAGTAAACAGTATATCTACAAGTCTGAATTTATTACCAAACCTAACAAGTTGAAAATGTGAGGGTACCATGGCAAGCCTAAGGGTCTAAAAGTTAGTTAGAGAGAAGGACCATTGTTAAAATAAGATGACAAACTTCCAGCTGCTTCTTCGCTAAGACAAAGACCTGGGTACTTTTTCTCCCACCAGCAGGGGCCCTCTTCTGGCTGACTGGTCCAGACCAGTTTAGTCAAAGCCAATCATGGACACATCTTAGTTTGGAGCTGTGGCCTATCAGTCTTGTCTCCTTTGTTCAAGTTGACCAAATTAGGGGCAGGGACCTGCCCTATACCACTAAGAATGTTTGAAAGACATAGGCTTTCCTATGGGATTTGGATTTTTTGCTTCCAGAATCCCCTCTCCACTTGTAGGGACTATTGCTCTCTGTATGAGTATGTGTATGTGTGTTTACTTTTAATAAAGTTTGTTGCCTGCTGTGCCTGAGAATCTTCCTGCCTTTTAATTCTTTAATTGTTGGAGGAAAATGAACCCAATCAAGACCTAGAGGGTAACAAAAAATAGGGATACAGATTTTTGTGAGGGGGGGGGTGTCTTTTTGAGACAGGGTCTCTTTGTATCCCCAGCTGGCCTGGAACTTGCTATGTAGACCAGGCTGGCCTCCATCTCACAGAGATTCACATGTCTCTTCCTCCTGGGTTCTGAGACTATAAGGTGTGAGCCACCATGCCCAGCCTTAAGGGATATAGATTTTAAAACTCCGGTGCAAATCTGAAAATATTTCAATATTATATTAACTTTAAAATTTTTATTGAAAGCTTCAATTATGTAACTTCCAAATCATTCTTTTAAACTATGTTTCTATCTTTCAATGTTTAAAAAAATTATTTTCTGAAAAATAACCAAGTTTTATATAGATTAATATAGCAAGAAGTACAAGATCAATTTCTAGAATACGGAACAAGGTTTTCAAAGCTAAGTAGGGTCCCTACCCATTTTGATATGTTGCCATAGACAACAATTACTAAATATTCAAATGCAATGTGACAGATTTAAAGACTATTTTTGCTTCTATATAACCAAAGTCTTAAAGACCATTAGATAATCCATTGCACTCAATTATACTGTAACAACCTTAACAAAGATACAGCGCTTGACCTGAAATGTCACTTAACCTGAAGAGATCTTTAAAAGCAAATACTATATAAAGAATTCAGAAAAGAAGGTATGTGTACTTATTTTAGTAGAAAAACAATATAAAAATACTCTAAATCTATGGCTCTATATATGCCAGGCTGCCTGTTAATGCAACTCAGAAGTGCCAGCTTTGATCCTCCTAAGTGAGACTTACTTTCTGTCTTGGAAAAAGCAGGGAACTAGAAGAGACAGTGGCTCACAAGTCAGGTTCGCCAGTGATAGGTCTTTTAGACACAAAGCAAGCACTTGCTATTGACAGAAGACATCTCAGATAACTGCCTAGCCATTAACAGTCATCTCTTCTAGCCTTCATCCCCTCGCCATCCCAATGGAAGACCTTTACTGCCCATTATAGCATTTTAGGTAACACTGTCACAGTTCTAACCCAAAAGGATCTTGTGAAGAAGGAAACTGGGATAAATTCATGGGAGATCCTCCTATCCAAAACTAATGACCTAAAATATTTAATCCCCAATTTGGAGAAACCATTTGCAATATTTTCCTGTCTTAAACAATAGGAGAATGATATTATACATCCTAGACACTTGTCTCACTATGATAAATTTTACCTGTAAAATTTCCAGACCCAAATGAAATACTTTTTTATAGTGATTTTGACACAAAAAAGGTCATATTTCATTCAAGAGGATTTATCTCTCTTTATAATCTATGGGGAATGGTGATCTGTCTTGCCTAGACTGTGATGAAAACATACCAGAGTAGAAACTGTATGTGCAAGTCTAGTCCATAGGAGGAAGAACAAAGCAGAATCAGGAACCACAGGAAAAGTACACCAAAGAAAGGCAGACAACTCAATCCTGTTGTTTTAGTTCTCTATTTAATTGTAGCTGCAGAAAGCTGCATGTGGAATCCTGTACAGCACGCATTTAGGCCAACAGCAGACCACATGTAAGGCAGCACAAATTATACTATACCACATAGGTTTAGGAAAGCACATTCTAGAGTGTTAACACAACGAAATCACCTATGGATTCATTTTGTAAAGTTTATTTCATTCTGATAACACATAACAGTATTCCTAACTAAGAACAGAAAAGTCTAGAATAGAAAAGAAAGAGGACAAAGAACTGACTGTTACCCACTTGTCTCAATCAACGGATGACAGAAAATGGCTTGCTTGTGTTACCTGCTGTCTCCACTGGGCTTCCTGCTCCTTTTTCAGTTTCCTTTTCAACCTAATGCATAACCAGAGGCTACACAGCTGAACTGTGGCCTGTTTCCTTTAATCCAGTCAGTATAGTAAATTTTAATATGTAAATTTTTTAGAAGGATCAAGTATACATGTATCTGCTTAAATTTCGGGCCTTCTGCCCATTGAAGGTGCTTGTTTTTCCCTGAAGACATTTACTATCTTTCATGCAAAATAATCACAAGAAACTCAAATACCATAAAGTAGATGTTTGGCAGGTACCATTTTGTTTCACTTAAGTCTGGATACTGAAGGCCCATCTTAAGGAGGCTTTATTTATTTCTAAACTTAGGTCAAAAGCAAACTGTATAGGACACAAAATTTCACCTATTAATTGTCACTTCATTTCACCTTCAGAAACTCATCACATCACATTTCTCCCTGCATTACAGGTATTTCATCCTCCTATCCCCAAGTCTCATCTCCTCTAGTATTACTAATGTACTATGGCAACATAAACAATAGGTAAGAGTTTGGCTGCAAAGCCAGACAACTCAAGGTAAATATTTGAACCAGTCAGTTTCTAGTTGGGTAAACTCACTGGTGCATAAAACGTGAGTAATGGTAGTAGTTATTTCAAAGGGTAGGAACGAAAATGACAAGTACTTATTTATGAGAATCTCACAATACAATATGCTAGCATACATAATAAGATAATTTACATAGAAATAACTATGGTATTATACATGCATATATATGTGCTTCAATAAGAGGTTTTAAAAATACACAGGTGGTCCTCACTTTGGACAGCAGTAAAGGACCATAAAAATGCCTGTTACACCTGAAATGAAGCAAAATGATTCTGATAATCAGTGAGGAATTAGGCTTGGTGTGGTGGTGCACACCTTTGGTCTCAACACTCTTGAGGTACAAGCAGGCAGATCTCTGTAAAATTGAAGCCAGCCTGATCGAAACTTAATATATATACGTAGTACACTGTGATTTCAAACAGTAATTGAAACGTTTTGTCTCTGTAAACCTGGATCCAGAGCAGCCTAGACAGTGGCTCTCTTCTGTTGTACAGCTCATGACGCAGAGCAAGTACTATTTCTGCGCTTAAGCACACTGGCATAATCCTTGCTGAATATGGATTAGGTACTTAAGCACCTGATCACAGTACAATTGCTCAGGTCCTTTTAGACACCAAGAATATGATGCTGAAAAGAACAAGAACACTGATGGGAGAGATGCAGATGACTTACATTGTACTGATGATTAGCGACAGGCTTGTAATTGGTTGTTACAACTTTGTCCAGTTGTTGTGACAGCCTTACAGGTTTGGAAGATTCTTCTATTTGCAACCTGAAAAAATAGAAGGTATTATTAATATATTTGTTTAGAGTGAATTCTGTAGTTATTTCTGTAATTCTTATTCAATAAATACCAGTTATTAATAACATATAACATGTAACTTCAGAATACCATATTAGCTTTAATATTTCAAAACACTAAATATATGACCTATAATGTGAAAACCAGTCCCAAAAGCTGAATATACAAGTTATTCCATTATACTCTGTAACTTTGTTCTAAAACTATGATGTAAGGGTAAACTTTAAGTATTAAAACCAAGAAGCAAATCAGCTTTAAGCTCATGGAGGGAAAAAAAAACAATCTACAAGCAAAAATAAATTGTCTGAAACTGTATTATCTAAAATTAAATGATTAATTCAAAGCTTACATTATTCTGATAAGAAATAAAGATAAAGTAAAAAAAGAATGTATTAGTCAGAGTCCAGTGGTTACATTACTGAACAGTGCAGCTGGAAAACTTTTTTATCACCATAGAAACCTGAAGTGGACAACAGAGCTCTATCCAAATTCAAACACAACTGAAACTACTGCCTTTGGGAAAAGAATCATCCATGATACCATGTGATCATGAAAATAGTTCTTGATCAGTAGCTTTATCTTTAAGCAATGATCTT
Organism: Eospalax fontanierii; assembly: GCA_035773235.1. Lineage (NCBI taxonomy): Eukaryota > Metazoa > Chordata > Mammalia > Rodentia > Spalacidae > Eospalax > Eospalax fontanierii. The sequence continues at coordinate 83,803,104 of CM069524.1, forward strand.
AAGATTTTTACTGTGTTTTAAATTGTACACTAAATTAGTTTCTTAAAAATCAAATGAATTCACTTGGTTTATCAGCACAGTAGATCTAAAGAATATTTTAAAGGGGGAAAAGTGCAGCTCTCTAAGGAGACTATTTTTAAAGGCACAAAAGGTGTCATTCTACCTTTAGACATTCTATCAGTAGGATATCAGAATGCAAAATGTATGTGTATGAATGTTTGCCTGAATATATGTACGTATGTATGTGTACTATGTACATGCCTGGTGCCTACAGAGGCCAGAAGGGGCGGTCAGATTCTCTGGAACTAGAGTTACAGATGGTTCTGAGCTACCATGTAGGTGGTGGGAACTGAACTCAGGTCCTCTGGAAGAGCAGCGAGAATGCTTAACCACTGATCCATCTCTCTCCTGGGAATTTATTTTTTATTTTTAAGTGTAACTATATGAAGATGGGACAAGATCAGAATCAGTACATTGACAGGCAGGGAGCATTAAGACAACTGATGGTGTACTGATACCAAGAAAAGGCTGACCTCAAGCTGTGCTTTGAGGGCAAGCTGGTGCAGTGCTGCTCGGTGTCATTAAGGCAGAAAGGATAAAGTGATTCTTCTAAGATGAGATATGGAAAACAGACTAAGGGATACCTCTTGAAAGAGAAGATCAATGGGAAACAGATGAGCAAAGTTCATAAAGTGCTAGAACTAGGCATGTATAACTCCTTCACAAAACAAAAACAACAACAACAAAAAAGCCTGCTTCTGAGCACTACTAACCACAGAACCACAGCCCTCTCTCAATGTGATCAGTTCACATTGGACTGGCCTCTGCATCCCTCATGCTGCCATCAGATGACTTTCCTTGTTACAAGCACCTCACTCCATGAAGATCTTGGGAGGAATGGAAGAGGGGCAGGCAGCTAGCTCCCTTCTTTCTCATTAAACAACTGCTCCCATTCACAGTTTCAAAAGTCCTCAGAGTTTGTGTTTGTGAATGCTTCTTTATATACAGAAGCTTTTCCTTTCAACTCTAAAAGTCAATTTAACTGGAAACTTGTCTGCCACATTTATTCTCAAATTATTGAATCTTTTAAGTAAAGGAACACATTGTTGTTTTCTTTTAAATAAATAGCTCATACAAAAACTTAACCTTTCTATTATACATTTAAAAAGTCAATTTCCAGGGTTTTGTTTTAATAAAAAGAGGACATGATTCAAAATTCAAAAGGTTAATCTATGGATTGAAAATGCAACACATTTGAAAAGAACTGAGTCTTAAAATACTTTCATTAACCTTGAATAGTTTAAAATAATTTAGCAGCATTTTTATTTAACACTAAATAATTCATTCAACATTATCTCATGGAGTGCCAGAACACTTTGCAACTCCTTTTATCACTGAACAATGTACTAAATTAAACACTGCCGACTTCACTATACTTCCAAAGTCAAAACAAGGCCTACTGGGAATTTTCAAAGTAATAGAATTTAGAATATTCAGTTCATAAAGCAGAGCAGCCAACTCATACAGGTGTTTGAAAGTTAAGCACATCAGTGCCTGGCCTAGACTGACTCTTAACTTTTCAGAACATTTAAAAAAACAGGGTTGTTGGATGTGGTGGTACACGCCTTTAATCCCAGCATTTGGAGACAGAAGCAGGTGGATCTCTGTGAGTTTAAGGCCAGCCTGGTCTATATAGTGAGTTCCAGTACAGCTGAAAAAAACAAACTCCCCCCCCCCCCCCCAACTCCCAAAGGGTTATTTTCAAGAAAGTTTCTGTTAGTTTGTAAGATGCTGGCTTGCCCTGGATGATTCATCTCAAAGCCACTCCCAAAGGGTGGCTACATTCCCCAGTTATCTTTAAAAACACTGGGGCATCAAGATCTGGCAGGGTGGGTGGAATCATTCTCTGGCGCTCAAGGCAGATGTCTTGAAACCCCCAACCCAGTCACGGGTTTGGTTAATTTCCTCCTTCAGGTTGGTTTTCGAGGGCTAAAATCTTTAAAACCTTACCCTGATGCCATCTTGTTGTGGGCTACTCTCCTCCCACATAGAGCTTCAGCCCTGGGATGTCCTGAACAAAGCTCATTTTCCCAGAGAGCCTGGGCCTAGACTATTTTCATTTGGGTCGTGATGCTTTTTCTAGTAGTTACCAGAAATACAGCATTTTGATCACCTTTGTTTTATGAAGCACTTAAAACACACACACACACACACACACACACACACACACACACACACACACGGTTTTAATTTCTAAACTACAGGACAATTAATTCAGTCTATATGCATACATTCTCAGAAAATAAGAGAAATCATATATTTAAAAAAATTTTAAATATTTACCCTATCACCAAGAAAGTACTTGGAAACATATATTTATAAGATTGCTATGGCAGCCATAGATCATACTTTGTCAAAATCTATGATATCAGGAAACTTAACTTTTAAAAATATTTTATTTATTATCCTTACAATTTTTATTTGATGTGAGTGTATTGCCTGCATGTATGTAAGGAGGTCAGAAGAAGCTGTTAGATCCGCTAGAACTGGAGTTATAGACAGTTGTTAGTTCATGTGGATGCTGGGATTTGAACCTAAGGTCCTCTGCAAAGGCAGTCAGTGCTTTTAACCACTGAGCCATCTAGCTAGCACAAGGAAGCTTAACTTTAAAGTAACTTATATGAAGTGAAATCTAGAAAGGTTAAATAGAAAATAAATCATGTAGTATATATGAGCTACCTTAGGAAAATCAGACTTTTAAAGTAAACAGTAAACAAATTTATGTTTCAAAAACACTATTCTGACTGCTATTTGCAGAACAGTGTTATCATTCCAGCCCTTGGCCTGAAAGCTCACTCTCACTACAAGAAAATAAGCTCATGTATAGTGAAATGGAAAAATGAATTTATTTACAGTTTTAGCCAAAATTTATTTACAGATCCGACAAAAACTGGGAAAAATTTTCATCCAGCCTTGCCTGTAACAGTGACCCAATTTATGTAGAAGATGAAACAGAGGTCATGAAATGGGCTTATAGGTCGGGTTCCCTGCATGGAGTTTCTGGAGGAACCTTAAACTCTAGGGCCCATTAACAATGCGGGGCACACCTGGAGCTGAGAGACCAGCACTACTGCAGCTACTCAGAGGATGGGAATCCTCATATGCATTAGGGGAAGCTCAAGAGACTGAACAAACGAGGACATAATTTGAAGACACACTTAGTAGAAATTGGAACATAACTGAATCTGGGGGTTAAAGAGTAAGAAAAACTGAACAATTCAGATTTCTGGCTCAAGTAACTAAAACCTAAGAAGTGGGACAGACCATGTTATGTAAAATCATTCCTCAGAGGATTCACCATGTTTTACTAGAAACCTTGAGATCTTCCTAACTCAAACCTAGAAAAAAAATTACAGTAGTTAAAAGTTCAGAGAACTGGAAAATTAACACTTCTTTTTTCCTGACTGATACATTAAAATAGAAAATAACATTTAATATACAAGTGTTGGGAAAACTCATTTCTCCAGAGAAGAAGCAATAGATAACAACCATTACCACAGTGTAATCGGCTATATAAAGTTTTTTCACCTTGTTACTATTTTAAGGGAATAGTCACAATCAATCCATTGAATTATTAGTCTAAGAATATTTAAAGAGTTTGTATATCTAAAAGAAAAAACTCAAAGTCTACCTGACCTAAAAGCTGAAACAACTGTAAATGACAACTAAAACCAACATAATAGATTTTAGAGTTCTTACCGTGTGTAAGAACCGTGTTAAGAGCATTTCCCATACTCCCATTTTACCTTTTCCTCACAGTATGCAAAATGAGAACTGTAACTCAGATCATCACTCTGTACACTTCACAAAGCCATGAACAGAACACAGACTCTATTTAAAATCGTACAGAATTTAGCTGAAAATAAGTAAAGAAAGCATGTGTTTTTGAGATTGGGTCCTTTGTAGCCCAGGCTGGCCTTGATCCTACTACACAGAGGAAAATGACTTTGACCTTCTCATTCTCCTGCTTCTACAGCATGCATCATCATGACCAGTTTATACATGGCTGTGGGTCTCTATTCATTATCAGTAATTTCTTCTTGATAGTTATAAACCTGTCTAGAACCAATCCAAATCTACACAGTTTCCTTTATATCCCCTCAAAAGATTTTTATTAAGTCAGTATCAGTAGTCATTAAGCCACAACCAACCATGGTTCATAGACATAAAATATTAAAGATCTTCATTACTATGCTTTTGTTAATTTTGAAAATTTTATTTATTATCTTATGTGTATGAATGTATTGCCTAAATATATGTAAGTGTATCAATGTTGTGAAATATCTGCAGACATCATTGGATCCCCTGGAACCGGAGTTACAGGTGGTTTTCTGCCATGTGGATTCTGAGAACTGAACCTGGGTCCTCTTCAAGAGCAGTGGTGCTCTCAACCACTGAGCCATTTCTCCAACCACTACTATGCTTTTTATTGAATTAATTAGTAGAAATTTAATTTTCAAGTTGTCTAGTATATTTTAAAATATAAAGTTTGTGCTAAAAACATATATATCCCATAAATATTTTAAAAGATGAACATTGTAAAGATCTACTAAAAATGCCAACCATGATTTAAGTTGTTGGCAGACTTGGAAAGAGAAGTGTAAAAAATTTAGTAAATTTTCCAATTATTAATTTTTAAAAATGTAAAACATATTTTATTTATCATTTTTATGTGTATGAATGAAATGCCTGCATACAAGGTGTTGGATCCCCTGGAACTGGAGCTATGCATGGTTGTGAGCAGCCATGTGGATGCTGGGAATCAAACTCAGGTCCTCTGCAAGAGCAGCTAGTGCTCTCATCCAGTGAACCATCTCTCTTGTACCTCAAATTATTCATTTGTATGTATAGTGTTCTTCATGTAACAGCAATTCAATAAATGGGTGATGAGCCAAGGAACAAATAATACCTTTCCTGGACAATTAGATCATAAGGAAAAGGTAGAATCTCATATTAGCAAATACCATAATAATGTATGATTCTGTGTACATACACTATTTTCATGTCTAAGCAGTACTGCCTTCTTAGTCTGGTTATCAACAAGACAGCTGAACAATTACAAACAACACAGAGCACAAATGTTTCCACCAGCAGCTACCATGTAGGAGTCATTTCATAATGTAAATATCACTGTAGCATTCATCTGTGTTTTGTGCTACAGTTATATTTAATTATAATTTGTTATTCTTAAAATGACAAGCTTTATAAAAGACTGCATATTTTTTTAAGTCTTAGACTTCAGTTTTGAGAACAGAAAAAAGAGCAACGAAAGGAGGTAAACAGTGTTTCGAAAAAGGAGGAAGAGGCTGACATCACAAGGTGAAAGGAGTCAAGTGTGATGGCAGAGAGCATGAAAAGCAGCAAGCTCTGGGACTGCCTGTGAGCAAGAGCACACACAGTGTCCAATGCCAGGTCCCAGGAAAGGACATTTTGGAAGAAGGTACAGCTTGGGAGCAGGTGGACAGAAGGCTGGGAGAAAGGGCACATGTGTTAGTAAAATGACCAAGTGGGAGCCGAGATGATCACCAATACAAAAAGGATCTGAAGTAGCCCGCTTTTAGATGGTGCCCTCACTTACAGAAAATCCCAGGGCTTGTGATAAGTAAGCTCATGTTCATCAACTACACTGTGGATTTGGGCCGCAGGGAACAAATGGGGTTTGTACCTGAGTAATTCAACTATTTCCTAATCTGGGAGGACTACTGGAGGGATCACATCAAGTAGTAAATGACCATGACATCCTACAAACATTTATTTTTTGGTAAGCATCATAAAAGCAGGTAGCCTGCTTATAAGCTTGGAGTCCAGAATAGACAAGTGTTATTGAGTTAAATAAGTTAGAAAAAAAGAGAAACTTTAGGCAGTATTTAATCAGAGAGGTGGTAAGCTGGTGGTCAAATCCTAGACAACACAGTATTTAGATTTAGCATGAAGAAGATATGCATAACGTATATTCAGGTTAACGTTTTTCCCTACAGAAAATATATAATAAAAGAAACTACCAAATGCCATATATACTTTTATAAACCAATCAAAATGAATGAAATTCAAATTTCAGTTTTTAGGTACACCAATCACATTTCAACTGATTATGGGCCACATGTGGCTAGTGGTTACAACACTGGACAACACAGATCTAAAACACTTCTGTCATCAAAGGTCTACTGGGCAGTGCAAGAAAATCACAATCTCAAACGTCTACAGGGGTCTGTCAGGTACATGGTAACCTGGAAAGAGCATGCACTCCTATGTTCCAGCTGTCTGCAGCTCAGGAATGTTGGACTAAAGGTACCAGACCTAACTGTGTAGGAAAATGTTAAGAGATTACTTATCAAACATTGCCAGCTAGTTTAATTTAAAAAAAAGGGGGGGGGGACTCATACCTAAAACCAAAACTCCCCCAAACTCCTTCAAAACAACACTCCCAACAAACAAAAACAGCTTCACATACACTATCTATACTAAGCCATCAATTAGCAGTCCTTCTGATCTAGGCATCCATATCCCAGAGGGTTTACATTTTTGTTTCTCTTGCAAAGCAGCAGCAGCGTTGTTAGCATAGTCGTTCCATACCAGTGGGAAATCACCACCAGCATCAGGACTGCAGCTCATCTGAGAACAGCAATTCCTTCACCGGGTTCCCACATTCCCTTCCTTAGGAGAATCTTCAGGAAGGGCTCATCTAGTTGTTTTTAGGGAAGTACAAAAACTTAGGAGAGGAAAGATAAATTTTGTTCTATTTAATATAGAAATGTGATGATTCCCAGATTATAAAACCAGTGATTTCTACAATTTAACCATCAGTTCCTTCTTAATGAAAGACAATACTAAAGTGAAATCTGCATAAGAATAAAATAATTCAAGTCATTTGGAGTCCACTGTAACCATGACTTGTCTGTGACCACAGAGCTTATGAAGGGAGAGAATGACCAAAGGGTGGTAGAGGTCAAGGTTCAAAGCAGAACACAGGGGCACATGCCAGTAGTCCTAGATACTGAGCACAGAGGTAAGGCAGGAGGGCTATTTGAGCCCAGAGGTTTGAGGACACCTAAGACTCCATCTCAAAAATCAATCAATTAAGATTCCTCATCCAGTGCTAACCACCTATTATATTTCATTACAAATATACTGAAGAGGGGCTGGAGAGAGGGCTCAGTGGTTATGAGCACTGGCTGGCTGTTCTTATAGAAGACTTGGGTTCAAATCCCAGGACCCATATGATGGATGGCTAGCAAACATCTGTAACTCCAATTCCAGGGGATCAAATGCTCTTTTCTGTCCTCTGTGGGCATTGCACAACACAGGTGCACTTATAAACATTAGTCATAATATTCATACAGATAAAAAAAAAAACAAAGCCTTTTTTTTTCTTTTTTTAAAGACAGGGTCTTAGGTGAACTTACATATATGCCGGCAATCCACTCATACACATAAAATAAAAATAATAAGAATTAAAAAAAAAAGTCCCAGAATTCACGGGACATGGTGGTGCACACTTCAATCCCAGCACTGGGGAGGCAGAAGCAGGTGAATCTCTATGAGTTCAAGGCCAGCCTGGTCTACATAGCAAGTTCCAGGAAAGCTGGGGCTACAGGGAGACCTTGTGTTAAAAAAAAAGACCGAAGAGGGGGAGTCCCAGAATCCTAAGATTGATTTTCTTTCTTTTTTAAAGCAGTAACAACAGATGCTCAATCTGGGGAGAGGTCTGAGGAACAAAGTGGCACACTAACCAGCTGTTTTAATGAATCTGGGGGCAATAGGATATCACAGCTTCACACTGCCTGCTTTTGCTCAAGTAATTAACTTTCAATATATGCAATATTTATACAATACACAATTCATACAATAAATTATACACAATTTATTCAATATTTTATTCTTTAGTTCAAGTCAGACATGATTTCTCATTTCATCACCTTTCATGAAAACAAATTCTTTCATTTATGCTAATATGGAAGCAAAATGACGGAGGGGGTAACGGGCAGCATCTGATGGAAGAAATCCTTTACCACTTACGCTTTTCCTGATAACTGCACACATAAGTCATTATCTTAGTACAGGCAAACAGCAGAAACAAACGAGGGGAAAAAAGTTGAAATGGAAAAAAAGAGACTATTCATTACTTCTAATACACAATGCTTTCTACCAGAAATGAAATACTTTCAACTCCAGGAAATGATGAGTGATATTTTCAGAATTTCACTGTTTAAGAATTTTTCATTTTAGCTAGGCATGGTGGCATATGCCTATAATCCCAGCATTCAGAGGCTAAGGCAAGACAATTACCATGAATTCACTTTATTTCTCTTCTCCAAATGCCAACAAAAGTAAAATGCTTATCATGCCCATCAAATTGCCTTCTAATTAACTATGCTTATAGATATAGATTAATACTACTGTCAGCTTTGGTCAGAGAAGTTCCCCTTTCCCCCAGCAGTTAACAATAGCTGCAAGACTCATAATGAGCAAGCAGAAGTGGGGCTAACTGGGAAGAGGAAGAGGGAGAGACAAGAGATCATAAGGCTCGGTCAATATGGTTGCAAGACATGTATGGAAATGCTACAATGAAATCCATACTATGTATAATTAATCTATGCTAATGAAAACATTAGAAAGAAAGAAAATGTGTAAACATTCTGGTCTGGTTCCCAAAAGTGAGATAACAGCCTTTCTGTCAAAAGACCTGGTAATATTTGTAAAAGAGAGCAAAAAAAAATAACTTTGGTATTGAGGTACATGCTGACTATTTCAGACTTTAAACGTGTGAGGAATCAACTTCTGGTCTCCACATGCACCCACCAGGGCATGTGTACTTGTACATATACAGAAATACACACACACACACACACACTGAATGAATGAATGAATGAATAAAATTATAGCATGTGTAATGGTCTTGAAACTACACTCTTGAGCTTGAAGTTCCAGTTCCCAAATTTGGTATAACAGTGGTCAAGTCACTCAATTTTTTAAAGATCTTGGTACCAAAGAAAATGGTATCAAGAAATAAATGAAATAGTCCTTATAGAGCTCTTAGTGAGGGCTAGGGACATTGGAACAGTGCTTGCCTACATGCTCTAGACCCTAGGTTCAATCCCAAGTACACACACACACGAGAGAGAGAGAGAGAGAGAGAGAGAGAGAGAGAGAGAGAGAGAGAAGAAAGAAGGGGCGGAAAAGGGGAAGAATGCATTCAATGTGTTCCAAAGGATGCGCTTAGTACACTTTATCTGTTATAGTATTTTTCATCTAGCCTCAGAGACCCACCTGTCTCTGTCTCCTGAGTGCTGGGATTAAAGGTGTATGCCACCATGCTAGCTTAATTTTTTGGCTTTTTGAGACTAGGTTTCACTGTTTAGCATTGATAGGCAATCCTTCTGAATGCTGGGATTATAGGCATGTACTACTATGCCTAGCTCACTGGACTTAAGATATAATAGATATATCTTATGATTCAATCCTTTGGGGTATTAAAAATAGATGCCTCATATAGCTTTCAATCAGTAGAAACTAGAATGTGTCTGAATTTAACAAAAGTAAACACATATTTGAGTGGCACTTTCTGAAAAATACAGATTACTTAGGATAATCTACAACTAATCTCAAAAGTTATTTTTCTCATCATAATAAAATATGATCTAAGAAGGTTATATAACTTTCTTTACAAGTTAGAAACACATGGTATTTTTCATGTTAATAGGAACAAGAGGGCACTACAGAAATGTTTTAGCCAGTTTTTCTAAAAAAGTATTATTTACTTCAATTCAAATCTAATTTCTCTTTTTAATTAAAAATTTTGATTTTTAAAAAACACGTATGAGGGTTTTTCCTATATGTATATAAGTGTACCTGTCTGTGTGTATAATGCTGGTAGAAGCCAGAGAGGGTATTGCACACCCTGGAACTGGAACAAACTGGAATTATAGATGGTTATTAGCCAGTATGTAGGTGCTGGGAACCAAACCCAGGTCCTCTGCAAGAGCAGTCAGTTCTCCTAACTGCTGAGCCATCTCTCCAGCCCTCTCAAACCTAATTTCTTATAGCTGTCTTATACAAAGGCAATTAAATTTAGCTTACGGGAAAAGCATTTGTAAACAAGAGGTTAATAAAAGTAGTCTTGGTGATTTATGGATTTCTTTGGTGGTTTTCAGTTTATAAACGGTTTCACATTTTAGTCACTTATTTTATAGCCTGTAATGTCTACAAAATTACATATATCAAGTTATGTAGCTCTGGTTGTTATAAGTGATGAGCAAAATACACTTTACTAAACCTTCAGTATTACTGGGCTATTTATGCAGATCTGTGCAAATACAGCTTTGTGCCTGCCCACAATATGAGGTTGATTCACCGGAAAGAAAGTTGAAAGACAAACGCTCCTGTAGTAATTTTTCTAATTGTGGTAATATTATGAATTATTATTTTCTTTAGTTCCCTCTATAACTGAAAGTTTTCACAGTGTTAATAGCTGAAGGCAAGGGCAAAGTCTGTGTCCATAGAACAGGATAAGGTTCAAGTAACAATGTAAGCTATAACCTGGTCTCCTAGTACAATCCAACAACTGAGTTAGGTAGGAACATGTGAAAAGCTACATATGTATACAAACACATAGATTTGGACAAATAATCTAAAACATGTCCATGTTTCCTCTTATTCACTATTTAAAGCCATTTAAAAAAATTAAGTACAGATAAGAATGAGAATATTAAAGAGAAATGGACTTTTATGGATTTCATTCCTATATAGAGCATGGCCTAAAACTATGGAGAATGTTTAATGGAGGTGATTTAGATGTGAAAGAAATACAAAGGTTTAAAGAGAGCCTTTGCATATTTTATAGCAGATGATGCAATGATAATCTCTGTATCACTTAAAATCAGACTGGATATTTGAAACTGTAAAAATTATCACCATGAATAACATACTATCTTCTCCAAGAAAATGTCCCTTAAGAAATGTGTGTTTTTCTGAAGGACATGTTTGGACTATATGAATCTGAAGGAGACACATTTAAAAGGCGGAAATAAATTTATGAGTGTTAGTTTAAGCAGCATCTAAAAGAACTTGGAAGAGAGTGAGCATATAGGTCACGCATGGTGGGAATACTAGCACTCAGGTGGCAGAGACAGGTGGATCTCATTGAGTTCTAGACCAGCCAGGGTCACCCTGTCTTAAAACAGGAAGCATAGGAAGGAATGAGGTGAATGGGGTTCAAAGAAGTTGATCTAGCAGAGACTTGACAACAGGAAACAAAACATTATTGTGATACAAAGTGTTTTCCAATTTCCACCATTATTATACTAAAAACTGAAGGCTCTCTGGGTGTGGTAGTGTACATCAGAAGCAGAGGGTCTAGGCCAGCCTGGGCTATAGAGTGAGACTGTGCCAAAAAACAAACACAACAAACAAAAAATTCTGAAGGTTTATAAGCAGAATTATTTGAAATTATTTAGGGTCAAGGACTCAAGGTTATTGAGCAGTCTTGATTTGTAATCCTCAATTTGTTCGACTTCTTTTTTTTTTAATAATAATAATAAAAAACTGCATGTGTACGAGTGTATTACCTGCATGCATTAAGTACATTCCTGTTAAGCAATACCCATGGAAGACAAAAGAGGTGATGGGCCCCCTGGTACTAGAATTTCAGACAGTTGTTAGCTGCCATATGGGTACGGGGATTCAAACCCAGGTCTTTTGCATGAAAAGCCAGTGTTCTTAACTACTGAGCCATCTCTCTAGCTCCCAAATTCTTTGACTTCTACAAATATTTAGGATAGAGATGAAATAAGCTGCTTAAACAAGGGATACATAATTTTGTAGGCAACTACTTTGATAGATACTTCAAGTTTGAATAATTTTTCTAAATTAAAATTTTTATGACCCTGCAACTATGTGATGGGTGCCAACACCAGACAGCAGAAGGGTTACATAATTTCTATTGAGCAAATTAAAAGATTTCATTCTGCACAATTTCAGCTGACTCTGAGTAGCAGTCAGAATTATTAGCTGTATATCGTGTCGAGCTGCAGGAAGCTGCCCGGGTGTATATTAACCAAGACACTGTTGCTATGGTGACTAAGCAAATATAGCAAGAGGCTCCTTCATTAGTGACTCCATGAAACTATAAATGCTGGACTAGATGGGAAGGAGGGGCACTATGTGGTCACCAAAGATGCCTGCGATGCAGAAGAATTTCTTAAAAAGAAAAGATAAAGTTTAGTATGCTGTTTGAAAAACTAAGAGATTTTTATGCTACTGAAAGCCTAATCAAGCCAGGGAAAAAATCTTAGAGAAGGAAGGGGCTAAGATTCCAAGGGAGAGTGGTTTAGGACCTGCTGCTGAGGCTGATACTGATACTAAGAAGAAAGGCCACCGAGACGCCACACAGGTCTGCAAATCGGAAAGAAAAGGCACCGTACAGACCCCTGCCTGGGCTAGGGTATGCTCTACGGTGACTTGCTCTCTCTTTATCAAGGGATGCAAAGAAAGAGTAAAAAAAAGGATTTCTGCTCTGTTTTTTTTTTTTGGCCTTTTTGAGACAGGGTCTTCTTGTAGCCCCTGCAAACTTTGCTATATAGACCAAGCTGGCTTTGGACTCACAGAGATCTGCCTGCTGGAATCAAAGGTGTATGCCACCACATCTGGCTTGATTTCTGTTCATTTTTTTTTATTTGAAGAATTTAAACCTTAAACTCAAGAATGAGAATAAAAGCTGGATGTGAACACCTGAGAAAAACTTTTAAAAAACTAATGACAGACTAGGACTTGTCCTGAAGAGGTTAAATTATCTACCATCCAACAAACTTCTATGCCGATTTCATCAAAAACAAAAGGTGCAAACTAAGAAATCTAATCCTTTTTGTCCTTTCCTTATGAATTTATGCTGTCATGCCTCAGAATCCTTACAAGTAACAAAAAATAAGCCACTGTTTCATTCAATATTATACTATGATCTTTTGATGATGTAATACCACAGATATAAAATCCCAGTACAAAGTGCTGTCACAACTACATGGTATATGTATGGTTAAGAATAATCACACATTTCATATCAAATATATTATTAGTACTATAGCTTTGGTTAGGTATTCCGCAAACCACTGGTACTATGAAAAGACTGGTGATATATAAAACTTTCTGACTTCCAGCAAATACGAGGCAGTTACTGTTTTTGTCTCTTCTTTTATAAGTGTGACACTTTGTTCTCTAAGTCTCACCTTCTTCTCCCTTCCAATGTCTTCCTAACCTATCCTTTTTCTTCACAATAGATTGTAAATAAGTCCTGTAATTTCTCTTAAATACAAATGCTCATGATCATTTCACCAGTCATACACTTCTCTTAACAAAAGTCTCCATTTTCAGACCATCCTCACACTCCACCACCTCTCAACAGATTGTCAGACCAAGTCCAAAGACCCACAGGGTGGGAGGTGACTGCCCAGAGGACAAGGAGAGGGCTTTTCTGGGAAGAGTATGACCTCACCTGGAGTCTGCTATGCAGACGGGGAGGGAAAAGAAGGATGGAAAGAAGGAGGCCAAGTCTAGGAATTCAGCAGTTCTAAGAAAGAGTGAAAGATAAACAGCAACAAAAGAAAAAAGAGTGGGAAGGAAAGGGAGAAAAGAAAGGAGAAACAAGACAGAAGAAAGAATGGATGTGAGGCTGAAGAGGGCTTGTGTGCTAAGCAAGCTAGTAAGAGCCAGCTGTTAAACTGGAGGGGCTATATGAAATGACTCATCTTAAAATGAAGGTCAAGTTAAGCAGCAGCAGGAGAATGAGTGAGGATGAGCAGAGCTTGGTGTCAGGAGAACAATAAACAAGGGCTGAAGAGCAGGCTAAAGAGAATATGGTGCAGGTAGGCATATGATACTAATTTTAAAGGTCTGGAGCCTAACAATACCCAAGTTTTGTCAGGCACTACAGTAGAAGCCAAGGGCAAAAAAGCTATGATACAGGAGAGGAAAAGGTAAGACAGACTAGCACCCAAAGAAAGCTTCTGGGACTTCTCAGGATGCTCACTTGGGGAACCTGCAGCATGTTTAGGACCTGCTGCTGAGGCTGATACTGATACTAAGAAGTGCAGTGCCTGTGGAGATCAGAAGAGGGCATCAGATCCCCTGCAACTGGAGTTACAGATAGTTGTTAGGCACCATGTGGGTGCTGAGATTTGAACCCTGATCCTCAGCAAGAGCATAAGTCAGTACTCTTAACCACTGAGTCATCTCTCCAGCTCTGAAACTGAATTCTTAAAAACAGCTAGTATTTCTGATCAATAATGTTAATTTTGTTTTATACTTTTATTTAAATAACTATGGAAACATAATTTATGTCAAACTTGGCTATATACCCTTCTAAATTCCATTATGCTAATGAGATTTAAATATACATTTGAAAGCAACAGTTCTATACCTTACAAAAGGAAAAAACTGGAAAACTGACTGACTGCCAACAGTGTAAATGTACCAAAGTAGTCCAGCTGTGCCATGTTTATTAGAAGAAAAGTACTTACAATAGGCAATCCTTAGCAAAAATGTTCAACTTTCTATGAAGGAATTCATATTAAGAAACACACACACACACACACACACAGCTTCATTTAGACAACTATGCTTCTATACAGTAAGGTGATACACTGAATTCTTCTCAAACAACACTGCAGCTTTAAAACAAAAGGTTTTATTGGTAGTGGTTTTAATAGATGACCCCATAGGGTCCACATATTTGGCCATGTGGTCCCCAGTTAGTGGTGATGTTCGGGGAAGGTCAAGGAACCTTTAGGAGACATGGCCACATTGGAGGAAGTAATCATTGGTGGTGGGCTTTGAGAGTCAACAGACATGCTCCACTTCCAGTTTCATTCTCTGTTTCCTGCTTGATGATGTGAACACTTAGCTATCTACCTCTTGCAATTCCTAACCCACCATGATGGACTCTAAAATCTCTCAGGACCTATAGGAGAAAGAAACTCTTCTTTCTATAGGTGCCCTTGGTCATGGTGTTTTATGATAGCAACAGAAAAGTAACTAATACACTGGAGCTCTATCAACTTGGTAAAAACTGTTTCAAAACTAACATGGCAAGGTAATAAAATTTTGAGAGAAGAAAATGAATAGTACCAGGGAGTATATAATATTCTAGATATTGATATATATCCTGGACATTATGTTTTTGATACATAAAATTAGAATGATGGAGAAGGTTGCTAAGAAAGATATCCAACTATGCATAGGAATGATAACTTATGCTAAGAGATCATAAACTTCTAAAGATGTTTCTATTCTGTTCAAATAAAGTGCTTATAGGAAGTGCTTACCACCTTCCAGGGCATGCTGTATCAGAAAAAAGGCTTCTGTGATTGGCTATTGTAAAACAGCAATCAGCAGAATGACTTTAGAGATACACAGTATGTGGTAGATAGCTTTAGTTGTCAGCTTGACACACCTGGGTAGAAGAAGCCTCAATGGGGGAACTGGCTCCATTGGACTGGCCTGTGGGCAATTTTCTTGGTTACTGAGTGATGTGGGAAGACCCAACCCACTGTGGGTGGTGCCACTCCTGGGCAGGTTGCTCTGTATTGTTTAAAAAAGCAGGCTGAGCATGGACCAGGGGAGCAAGCCAGTAAGCAGCATTCCTCCATGGCCTGTACTTCAGTTCCTGCCTCCAGGTTCCTGCCCTGAGTTCCTACCTTGGGCTCCCTTAGTACTGAATGGTGATCTGGGAGAGATAATTGAAATAAAACCCTTTCTTCCCTAAGTTGGTATTGGTCAGAGTATTTTGTCACAGCAATTAAAGGTAGACTAGAACACAGCATTTCTAAAGGCCTTGAGTGGAAATATTTTATCTTTGTTCTAGCTCTCTACTTACTGCAATCTTTGGTAGACAGTATATAATAACTGCTGTCATTCTTAGGACAGAGAAGAGCTACTGGTAAGGTAGTTAAAAAAATTAACTTTTGAACTGGGCAAGATGGAATGTACCCGTATACCAAACATTTAGGAGGCTGATGCAGGGAGATCATGAGTTCAAGGACCTGAACTCTGTCTCAACCCCACCCCCAAACAGATTTGAGACTTGATCAGAACTTCTTAATGATGGGACACATTCTGATAAGCACATTGTCAGGTTACTTTGTCATAGTTTTAATATCAGTATACTTATACAAACTAAGAACTACAACATCACAAAGTGATAATCTTATGGGATGATCACTGAATATATGGTCCCTTCTTGAATAAAACTATATGTGGTTTATGACTTTAGTCTAAATTACAGATAAAATACAAATTGGGTTACATATTGTATTCTATTTTCTTGTCCACATATTATTTGAAAACTATACCTTTTTGTTAATAATTCTTTAAATGTTAGATATTACATATCAATTATTCTTAAAACATACTCTACAAACCATCTGTACCAGACTCTTCAAGTTGTCTATGAACAATATATCTATACCTACACCTACTTCCAACGAGGACTACCTAGTCAAAATTCGGATGCTGGTTCTAGAATCTATACTTTTAGTGAAGACCCAAGTGCTTTGCATGCTCATACAAAAGCTTGAAAAAGGTTGTACTAGGCAAACCCTTCAATGGAAATCCAGTCTTTCTTACGCACTAGAGGCACAATTTCTGACAATGCCCACAAAAGAAGGTTGTCTCACAATACATGCTGGAGGTTTAATAAATGTACACTGTGATTGACTATAAAATATCTTTATGTGGAAGACAGTACAGCTCTTGGTGTAGAACTTGCCTATCATGGATGAGGCTTGGGTTTAATCATCAGTATATAATCAAAACAATACAGATTTTGAAGCTGCATACTTCATCCACAATAGGAATTTTAATAAAGAGCAGAGAAATAAACTTGAAATCAACAGCTTAATATTAAGAGCTCATCTACTTGCATGATTCAGTTTCACAGTCAAGCATTTGGAAAAATGTCAGGAAATTTAATTAGTAATACTCTATTATATCTACATTTCAGAAAGACAGGACCAAGTCACCCAGATGAGGAGGTATTTTTTTAGGATTTACTTTTATTATTTTTAATTATGTGTATGTCTGTATGAGTATGTAAACATGTATTCAGGTGCCTAAGGAAGTCAGAAGCATCAGATTCCCCTGGAGATGAAGTTACAAGTGGTTGTAAGCTGCCCAATATGGTGCTGGGAACTCAGGCCCCCTCTGCAACAGCAGTACTCACTCTTAATCACCAAGCCATCTCTCCAACAACCTACCCCCACAAGTGAGGAGTTTTAAACCAGATAACTTACATATTTTCCATGTTGTAATTTACTAAATACAGTGACATGTGCCTTCACCAGAACCAAGAATGAATTTCAGAAACTATCTCAGCAATAAAAACAGAGGGTTACAAGGGTCAAGTGTGGCAGTTCAGAGTACTTAACTCAAAGGCAAGCTTATTAGGCTTTCACTCCAGGCCTGTTCAGTCTTCTCTAATATACACTGGATTCCTACCTCAGGATATTAAAACACTAAATCAGAAAAAAAGAGGAGCTACAGTACACAATAACATAGTGAGTATGACAAAATGGCAGCTGATAAGAGAAAACTACATAAGACAAGCAAAAGAATTTGCAAACCATAATACTCTGGGTCTATTTCATGAAGGACTAATGACCTGCTCTTCTAGAGAAAGAAGGAATCTACCACATATTCAAATGCAGGTGTTCATATGAAAATGTAAGATAAAGAGAGGGCTAAGTTATATTCTCACTGAACTCTATGAGGTATGGATTAGGTACATGATATGTAATATTGGGGTTGGAGAGATGGCTCAGCTGTTAACACTGGCTGCTCTTGCAGAAGACCAGGGTTCAGTTCCCAACACCCTCATGGTGGCTAACACCATCCATAATTCCAGTTCCAGAGGATCGGAAGCCCTTTTCTAACCTCTGTGGGCACTGTAAAACACAGGTGCACCTGGACACGAGTGTATCTACCTACATGCAGGGAATACACTCATACATAGAAAGTAAAAAAATAATATGTAATATTGTTTAGAATGATTTAAGAATTTTTAAAGCCCAAGCTCCTAAAGAGCTTAATAACAACTTATAAAGAAAACTCAACTAATAAAGCTAGGTATGGTGGCACATACACAATAAACCCAGCATAGGGAAGCTGAAGCAGGAGCATTGCCACAAATTTGAGACTGGCATGAGCTACACTGAATTTCAGGCCAACTTTTTCTATAATATGAGACTCTGTCTCAAAAGATGATAAAAGATGGACAATTATACTTATTTGTGTTTTCCTGTCAGCCCTTTTATTTATTTGTATAGTCTAATGGATAAATATTTACATCAACACTCCCAGTTAAAATAAAAATTTAAAAACCATAAAAGAGATCGAATAATAAAAACAGCTTATTGGGGCTGGAGAGATGGCTTAGTAATTAAGACACTTGCTGTTCTTCTAGAAGACCTGAGTTCAATTCCCAGCACTCACATGGCAGCTAAACACTATTTGTAACTCCAGTTCTAAAGGATCTGACACCCTCTTTTGGCCTCTACAATATTTGCATGACATGGGTACACTTACATACATGCAGGCAATACACTCATACACATAAAATAAAAATACCAAAGAAAATTTTAAAATAAAAAAAAACATTTCTATAAAACTTCAAGACAGAAAATATATTAGTATAGAAAGCTATGCTGGTTAGTTTCAGTCAACTAGAGTCACCAGGAAGCTGCCTCAATTGAGAAATTTCCTCCATCAGTCTGGTCTGTGGGCATGTCTGTGAGACATTTTCCTAATTGTTAACTGGTGCAGGAAGGCCCAGCTCACTGAAGGAGGGTGGGCCTTGGCTATATAAGAAAAGTGGCTGGACCAGCCAGGGAGAGGAAGCCGGTAAGCAGTGTTCCTCTGTGGTCTCTGCACGAGTTCCTGTCCCACTTAAGCGCTTGCCTTGAGTTCCCTGACTATAAGTATAACCTGTAAGGTAAAATAAACCTTTTCTTCCTCAAGTTGGTTTTGGTCAGTGTTTTATCACAGCAATGAAAACCAAACTAGAACAAAACCCAATAGATAATTTTCAAAACAAAATAGCCTTGAAAAAAAGGTCAATTACGTCTTTAACACATTTAGCATTGTTACTTCAGATATATCTGAACAAATGTATTGCACCATCACTCATTCACCATTTAGAGGACACAAGGGACTGTTTCTTGAAAAGCTGTGCTGTATTCTATTAATTATTTTCATCTTGAAAGACAACTTTTTGTGAAAAATATCTAAAGTTCTGTATTAAAAGAAGCTCTACTGAATTGCACTAATAACATAATCAGAAGTATGAACTGCTAATAATTTAATGAGCTACAGTAAATGCCATATGGCATTCAATGTAATTATATAATAAGAACTGAAAATTCTGTGCACAGTAGCATTTGTCCGTCAGTTCATCCACCTCCTCAGAAACTGTTGTGTGTACCAGACAGCACTGATAAACAACAGATTTATAAATTAATTATAAATTAATGTGAAGTATTTCTTGTTCACACTGGCCTCATAGGGGGGTGTGTGTGTGTGTGTGTGTGTGTGTGTGTGTGTGTGTGTGTGTGTGTGTGTATGAGCGAACATATGCAGGTGAGTTTCCTCTATTCACCTGCATTACTTTGAACTATGAAATAAACTCTTAAAAGCTAATAATTTAGGGGCTGGAGAGGTGGCTCAGTGGTAAAAGCATTGGAGGCTCTTGTAGAAGACCTGAGTTTGGTTCCCAGCACCCTCATGATGGCTAACAACCATCCATAACAACAGTTCAGCAGATCCAACATCTTCTGATTTCTGTGGGCACTGCATGACATGGGTACACTTACACACATGCAGGCAATACATTCATACACATAGAATTTTTTTTTTTTAAAGCTAACAGCTTAGTTGTAGCTAATGAGGTGGCTGGAGTTTATCTTTTTCAAGTTACATAGCATGCAGCATATGAAAAAATTATCTCAGTGAGCGACTCAAGGATAGGAAAAATGTCTTATTCCTCTTTTCATCCCTGAATGTTGCTACATAATAGATGTTTCAAGGTTTACTGGATGGGTTACATAAAGTTGTGAAGGGATTCTAAGAGAGACCTCTGTCCAATAGTTATTAACCTTTTTCCAACAGGTATGGACATCTTTAATTCCCTGTCAAACTATTAGTTGGCTTTGCATTACTTTAACAAATACATGAAATAATGTATAAAGAAAAAGGTCTGGCTCATAGTTCTAGAGGTTTTAGTACAAGATTAATTGGTCTAATTGGTCACATCGTGTCTGTGACAAGGTAGATCATCATCATAAGGACTGAGCTGCAGAGCAAAATCACTCATATAATGGCTATAGTACAGAAAGGGGAGGGAGAGCTGCTAGAGGCTCCCTCTCCCCCTCTGAGACCACATCTTCCAGGACCCAAAGGCATCCTATTTCCTACTAGGGTGCACCTCATAAGTGTCTACTATCTCTTAATACCACCACTCAGAGGATCAAACCTTTATCATGTAAGCCTCTGGGACACTTTTAAGATCACATTTATAGCACTATGGCACATGTATATAGCAGATAACATGGCACATCAAATACATGCTATTTTAAAATAATTTTTATTAAGATTCAAAAATTAACTTTGGGCAAAATTAAAAGTGAATTTAAGAGATAAAACTATTGGAATTTAATAAAAGAATAATGTGCAGGTGACTTGATTATCAAATAAGAGAAGCTAAGCTGGGCATAGTAATACACATCTTTAACATGAGTGTTGAAGAGACTGAGGCAGGAGGATTTGAATTCAAGGTCAGGCTAGGATACAGAGAGACACTGTTTCAAAATCAAAAAACCAACCAACTGACTGACTGATGGACCCACGGGCCGACCAACCCACCAACCAAGGCTAGAAAATGATGAATAGGGGCTGTGGAGATCACTCAGTGGTTACGAACACTTGCTGCTCTTCTAGAAGACCTGAGTTTAGTTCCTAATACCCACGTTGGGCCACTTACAACTGCCTGTAACTCCAGGTCCATGGGGATTTGATACCCTCTTCTGGCCTGTGTGGACACTCGCACATGGCATACACTCACACAGACACATATACATAAATAAAAAGTATATCTTAAGAAAAATCATTACAAAAAAAGATCATAAAAATTCATTCATGGAACAAATATCTCTGGAATATTGTCATGTGCTATGTCTTATCCTAGGTGATGAGCACACAGGCAACACATTTGTCGGAATTAGTAAAGATAGTTCTATAAAGCTACAAGTGTTAAGTGTACTAATGACTTTGAAAATATGGACATACTGTAGATGAATGACTTTTACCTAACCTGGCAACCAAAGGTTTAATCTTCTCTTACTTTGATTATAATGTAGATAAGCACATTGAGCCTTGGGTTCCTCTGGTGACCTGGGCGTAAGGCCTTAATCTGTCATCAACTTTCCTTATCCTTGGTGAAAAACAATGTATAAATGTAGATATGCATGTTTTGCATATTCATCAGGAACAAAGAAGATTATTGCACTTGTGACTGCAATCAACAAGGATTAAAATTATGTCTGCTTGTGTTCATGTGTTCAGAAGGGGCATAATTTTCTGATAAGACAAATCTGCCTTTTTCTTCCCTGTATCATGCTGGATACACTGTTTTAATAAAATAATTAAAAAGCAAGCCCTTGTTTGATCGAGAGCATAGTTCTAAGAGAAATCTGAAGGAACAGGTTCTCAGAAGTTTGGGCCCACTCTTGGCTTTAAAATGGATGCTAAGAGTCAGGCTGTTTTTTTTCTCAAGCATAACTGCAATGTGGCATTTTGTAGTAAATGTCACAGTTAAGAATACAATAAAGCTGAACAATGTCACAGTAAGTAACTAAGCAATGGCCCTAGGAGGAAGGTTATACCACTTCATCCAGGAGGGGTCAGTAAAGGTCTATTTGAGGAGATGCCGCACTAATTAAGAGCCGCATTATGGGAAGGAGACTGCCACTTGAAGATCTGGCAAAAAGCTTGTCCACATGCAGAAGAACCCTAAGATGGGACTGCCCTCATTTTTTATGATGCTCAATGAGTGAGAAGTTGGAGGCCAGATCATGTGGGATATTGAAAATTATTTAAATTAAAAACAGTGATTTTTTAGATAGGGGCCTAGACTGGTTTTTTACTCATGACACTCTTGCCTTGGTATCTAGAATGCTGGGATTCCAGGCATGAGTCATCAAGTCTGGTTATAAATTCTATTTTATCTAGAACAATCAAGGAAGTAGCATGATCAGACCTACAAATGTGCTTGGAAACCTTCTGAAGCCACTTTAGACCTCTGTCGTAGGGCCCAGGAATCCATACCCTCTGGGTTCAAGTCTCAGCTCTGCCATTTACACATTGTGAGCTTAGGAAAGTCAGTTAACTTTTCAATAACTCAATTTTCTCATGTGTGAAAGTGTAAATAAGGTTGTCCAAAACGAAGACAGTAACTAAAAAGAACCAATTCAGGCAACATGAAGCCAATTAAGACAAAGTAGCCTACCATGCATTTCTGCCTAAAAGTCATTTCCTCCCTGCAGTTGTTTTTTTCCTAACTCAATCTTTTTTTCTACTTGCAAACTGAATGACTATTTATTATTTTTATTTTATGTGCATGAGTGTTTTGCCTGCATGTATGTAAGTGCACCATGCACACAATGGCAGTGAAGGCCAGAGGAGGGTGTCAGATCCCCTGGAACTGGAGTTATGGAAAGTTGTTAGCCACCATGTGGGTGCTGGGATTCAAACCTGGGAGCTCTGGAAGAACAGCCAGTGTTCTTAACCACTGAGCCATCTCTCCAGCTCCTGAATCTTCACAATACTTCATGACATCTACATAAGGGTTTCAAGCAGAATACAGTGAATTTGAGGTTTATGAGTCACAACCTGTACTTGGGGTGACAAAGTGCAAAGAATATTTAAGTTCTGATGATTTTAAAGTCTAAATTATTTCATCCTACTACTAAGTTAAAGATTAACAGCATTTGATTCAATGTCCTGAATGGAATCCTCCCTGACAAATGAGCAAGTAACATCTTTTCTTATTCCTCAAAGGCTTCAGGAAATCATAGACCAAAGGTTGATAATTCTAGTACCTACAAGGACCTGGAGTAGCACAGTCAATATTAAGTAAGACCTTAAAAATATAGCAAACTATGAAGCAAGGTCCATTTGTTCTGTAGTGCACAGTGGTACCACATGGAAGGCGCATTTAAATCAAAGACAGCAAAGAGTCACATTAATTATTGTGACAGTTTCCTGGCATATGGTAGTAATGTCTTGTTTAACAAAATCTATAAATTACTAGTTTCTTACATAAAAATAAAAACATTTGAGGGATAAGCATTTCATTCTGATTAGCAAGGGCACCATGGGATCTAGTCAGAATGGTCCTGGTTGTACCTGAGGGAATGTGGCCACTTCTGTGGGCCTTCTTCAACAGCCAGTTTAAGTCCTCAAAACAAGTTCTACCAAAAAAGCAGCTGGGCCAGATCTATTCACAGGCCTAGAGGCAGAGATGGTTGTCCTGTGACAAATCTTTCAACAAACCCAAACCACTACTCTGTTCTGTTCTATAAATAGTCTAATTCCAGGTATTTCATACCTGCTCAAGTGTTCAGTTTGACTAAATTGATAGAATAAAAAAAAGAACAGAATGCGATAAAAAGTAAATGTCCAAATATAAACTGAAGGAGGAAGGTGAAAAAGGAGACGGCCAGACAGTCAAAACTTGTCATCACTTCAGTCTCAGGTCAGCCCTGTTTATTTTCAACTGTGAGTGCACAAAGGGAAAATTGTGCACTGAGGTATTTTTATTTTACAAAGCTGTGAGGCTTTGTAGAAACATCACTACATGCCAATACTGCTACTCAGGACTTAATTTTAACCTTAAACACAGTTAAATGCATCTTTAAAATCAAAATCATTCTGGGGATTCATTAATCAAGGTAGAACTATAAACTCTTCCCTTTAAAATACTGATCTTTGCCAGTGTTAAAACATAAAGTTACTAGAACAAAGATAATGACATACAGTTCCTGACCTCAAGGTGCTCATGATCTAGTAGAGACACAAGTAACAGAAGTAAAACTAAGAGCAAAATGTGATTAGGAGTTTATTAGGAGTTGGAGCTGGTTCCTGTGAGGGGCAGTGGTCAGGGAGGTTTGACATTTAAGCTGCAAGTGAAGGAATTGACAGGAGCCTGCCAAGCAGGAAGTAAGTGAGTACCTCACAGAGCAGGTCATGAAAGTACACGATGAACTTGGGGCAAAGAAAAAGCAACTGGTCTTGATCTAGTGCACACTTGAGCTGGAATGAAGCAAGAGGAGGCCAGAACATGGAGGAACTTCTTGTTCTCTGGCCTTTAACAAATATGTTTGATTTTAAAAGACTTACAGCCCACATTTAAAAAAAATAAAAATCACACATTCGGGTATCCTGAGACAGCTGAGGAACACAAAGCAAGCAGAACACAGGAGTTTGTTGAGGGTGAGACAGAGCTAACACACTAAAAAACTGTTCTCTGATCCCCCAGTGAAAATACAAGAAGATCCAGAAGAAGAAATGATACAAAAAAAAAAAATCTGTTTTTAGGTCCGTGATTTCTTCTTTTATATATTTTCCCAACAGTCCTACACTCAGCTGAAAATCTTTACTTCCTAACAAAAGCTAATCTCTAGGGACAGTGCATAGCACATGGACTGTGGGAAACAGCTCTGGTCCATTTTCAGATCTGAAGAAAGGGTCAAGTGCTACCTTGAGTCTCACTAAGGTATCTTCCTTTCCCTAAACAGCATTCCCATTAGAGCACCTGCTTTAGTCTTTTAAAATGAAGACATGCAGCTTCTTTCACAGCATTCTTCATTTGAAGTAGATATTAAAAAGTAGCAGTTCAAGGGGAAGGGATATACGAAGAGATGCAGCCCTCTGGGAGAAAAGGCCTAGTTGCCTTCTTTCCAACTTCCATTCTTCAGAAGGACAGGAAGAAAATTTATTAGGCATTATAAAAATCTTAAAAAAAAAAAAAAAATATATATATATATATATGGCTCCATATTTCAAAAGGTACATACTTGGGCACTTTAGGAGAGCACACTAAGAATATTCCTAAATGGAAAATCTCCAGACTACTTCCTTTGTACTTTCCAGAGAGTTTCCATACATCCAACAGAACCCCCACAATGCCTGCTATCTATCTAAGCAACAGCAGTGATGTAAAGAAGTCTTTAAGGACAGAGAGCAGGGAGATGAGATGATGAGAGGTAATTCAGTTCCCCAAATATGACTTGGAGAATATCCAGGCAGTTCTTTCTCTTTAGGAGTTATGGGGTGTGTGTGTGTGTGTGTGTGTGTGTGTGTGTGTGTTTTGTTTTGAGACGGAGTCACCCTAGTTCACTTAGAACTCATTATGTAGACCAGGCTAATCTTGATCTCAGAGATCTGTCTGCCTCTCCCTCCCAAGTACTGGGATCAAAGATGTGCATGACCACACCCAGAAGGATTTGTTTTGAAAATAAGGATTATTTTCATTAAGTTCAATAGCCAAAGCTTTAGGCTTCTTTTCTTTCCCCTTTTCTTTCTGCTTTAATTCGAATTTCAATCTGATTAGATTATCCATCTAAAGATAATATTTATAAAGCACTCTTCTTGTATAGGAATCTTCTCTATCATGAAATAAACTGGATGGGGTTGGGGATACTTTCAGAGAGCTTTCAGGACAGAAGTTCTTTATACTAACAACTAACATTTACTGAGTACATACTCTGTGTCAGAAACCTTGTAACTATAAAGTATTAATCAGTCTTTTTCACAACACTGAAACAAATGTCTCCCATTTTATAGACGAAAAACAAGGAAGAATCAGAAAATTCATGTACTTTGCTGAAGATCAGTAAGCAAGAAGCTGGGCTCTGAACACAGGAAAGCTGACTCCAGAGTTCAATCTCTTAACTACCTGACTTCATTACAAAGACAACATGAAAGGCCAGAAAAGTCTTGACCTTATTTAGAGACAAATGGTCCTTCCTCAAGAACCTCAAGATTTTGACTATCCAGGTAAAACGAATATTCCATTCCCTAAGATGCTTTCTGGGAGGACAGGTTTGTCTGGGTCTTATTTCTCCCTAGCATCCACTTCACTTCAAGCCACCTGCTTTGTATAGCACTAACTTTATAGACCATACAGGCACCTGGGTCCTAAATAACACATTTATTGGTTGAGACAAATGTAGAAATCTATTTGGCCTACTGAAAGAAAAGAATCATTTTGTATCATGGCTAAAGATAACGTCATTTAGGAGCCTGGGAAGATGGCTCAGTGGATAAGTGCTTGTTCTGAAAGCATGAGGACCAGAGTATGGATCTCCAGAACCCATGTAAAGAGACAGGCAGGCACTTCTGCCATCCCAGAACTTTGGAGGCAAGAGATAGGGGATTCCCAGGGCAAGCTGTCTGGCTAGTTAAGACTACTAAATTGGTGGGCTGTGGCTTCAGTGAGAGATCCAATCTCAATAAACAGAGTGGAGGAAGGCACTAAACATCAACTTTACACATACACGTGCCCATGTATCTGTATACCCACATGTGACTACAAAGATGTGAACTCGAACACACACACTTTGGGGTAGAAATAATGTCATTTGAACTCTAGGTACTCCATATGAGCAAAGAGGTAGGAAGCAATGAGCAGCGATCTTACTACTAGGAGAAAGGTGGCCTGCTGACAGACCCAAGAAAGCTCTCCACCTAAATATCAGAAGATTTAGAACCAGAGGTGGCATGCTGATGACACTCTGAACTTTCAAACAAATGCAACGCAAAACCCACTAATACTGGATTCGTTATGCAAGTCAATGTGCTTTTTCCTTAATACTGCTTTGTATTGGGTTTCCCAATACTTCACAACAAAAGTCTATTGCTCTTTCAAATATATTAACCATTATCCTCGACATTCACCAAAAATTATTTCAAATGAGATCACCAGAAAGTGAAAGTTCCATACATTTCCTTGATCATAAAATCATCTGGGAAGCCCACAACAATTACTGCTCACAGAAACTGGTTAGGTCTTGTTTGGAATCTCTAGTATAAATTCCCCAAAGGCCAGCACTTTCAGCATCGACTTAAGTCTCTGGTTCCTGCCTTAAAGGTTAGCATTTCAGTGTGCCTGGGCTACTTAAGAGGGATAACTCTAGGCTCTACTATTCTAGAACAGGTGAGTTCACACTGCTGTCAGTGTGCCATTCTCTCTGATTAGTACTTGGTTTCATCTTAAAAAGTAAACTGTAGCTAGGTGTGGTGGTGCAAGCCTCTATTCCCAGCAGCACTTGGGAGACTGAGGTAGGAGGAATACTTCGAGTTTCAGGCTAACTTGGGCTAGCCTGTCTCAAAAACAAACAAACCAAATAAAACAATGGAGGTCTGGAGATTTATTTTATGTGATTTGTGTGTGCCTTTGTACATATGTATACCATAAACCTACAGGTGCCAGCAGAGGTCAAAAGAGGGTGACATCCTCCAGGATGTCCTTTGATCTTCCCATGTGAGCTGTGTCACAAGTATGCACACATAGAGACAATAAATAAAAATGTAATAAAATGTATTCAAAAAAGTATATTGTTTTAAATGATAAATTATACAGCTATTACGTGGTAAATTAACCTTGTACTTATATGTATATTTGTAAGACGAGTACAAATTCTAACAAGAAAAATCAAGTGCAGCAAACGTTTTAAGACATTTTTTAGCATATATACAACAACTGGAACCCAGGTGGGTACAGCATGGTAACCTCAGCCAAAAAAAGACCATGAACTCAGATAAACAGGCTTAGTGACAAGCACCTTTACCCACTAAGCCATTGTACTAGCCCTCAAATAGAGACTTTTGAAGCAAGTGTTTTTGGATGAGTTGATGACATAAATATTTAAGGGTCAAAAGTGATATTTTTTTCTACTGCTATTACATTTCTATAAGAAAACACACAAGGATGACAGGTGTTCCTAGCTAACAGAGAAGTAAAACATGAACTACAAATATGGTGATCATATACTTTGTCAAAGATTAAAGAGAAACACAACAGGTGAAAATAAAAGGTATACTTAATGAAACAAAATTAAATAACTTTAACTGATGTATCAGGCATGAACTAACAAGTATATTTACCAACTCAAAATAAGTTTTTTCCTAATAAAATATTCAAATCAATCAAAATTAATGCCAAATATAGAGAAAGTACTGAGAGCAACGGGAAGTTTTTTCTATTAGGAATTTAAAACTAAGTAAGCAAAGTTATTAACTAGTATTTAAAATGTTTTTAGTTTTTTGGTACATCAAGTGTTGTTAGCTACCATGTGTATGCTGGGACATGAACCCTGTAAGAGCAGCCAGCACTTCTAACTGCTGAGCCATCTCTTCAACCCCATAACAGGTATTTTTTATTTTTTTATTTTCTTGGTGGCTTACTGAATTCTTGCATGAATTTTCATTGTGTAATGGGATTTAATGAAAGGAAATCACAGCATAATTTCTTTCTTGGCCTGAATTTTATTTGTTAAAAGGTTTACATATTTCTTAGGTTAACTATAATGCTGGTTACATGTTTAACTTCTGCCTTTATCTAAATAAATGACAGAATCATACTTTCATTTGATTAATATATAGTTCTCATAATCAATTTATTATCCAAAATTTAATAACAGAGCTATAATAAGAATTTATTACTAAAATTAAATTCTCCTAAAATAAAACTAAGCTTTCTTAAAGAACATTGTTTATAGATACCTTATTTATGATATTATACCTTATAATACAGCCATTTATATTACTAAGAGCATACAGCTCAACTGCCATTTGCTGAAATATAATGCAGTAAAAACATACTGATTAAATTTATAAATTTATTGACTTACATTGAGGAAAGAAAAGTCTTTGATAAAAAAAAAAAAAGGCTTAATTAGCAAGCTCTGGTGGCCCTTGTCTGTCATCCCAGCACTCAGGATGTGGAAGCAGAACTGAGAGTGAGCAAGTCTGAAATGCACTGCAGAATCTTGCCTCAAACAAAATAAAACACAAAGGGGGAGAGTGTTCTCATCTAGTCTTCTACAAATAGAAGATTATTCAGTTCTTACTTTGTGTGTGTGTATGCGTGTACCGTGTAGGGAGTGGAAGAGAGGGTGTCACATGCTGGCCAAACATTCTACTACCGAGTGGTTTCACAGCTTGCTTTTAAAAAAAATTATGTGCGTGTGTATGTCTGTGTATGGATATATGCATGTGAATGCTGGTGCCCACGGGGGCCAGAGGCATTGAATGCCCCTGGAGTTGGAGCTGGAGTTATAGGTAGTTTTGAGTCACCCAATATGGAACCAAACTGCTGAGCCATCTCTCCAGCCCTTTTGTCTTTTTTTTTTTTTTTAAATGAAAGGTGTCTGTATTTGTTTTGTAATCCACGCTGGTTAAGTTTCTGTCAATTTGATATACACCATAGTATCACAGGAGAAGAGCGAACTTTAATTGAGTAAGTTTCTCCATTAGACTGGCCTGTAGACATGTCTGTAGGGCATTTTCTCAATTACCAATTGACTCGGAGAGCTGTATAAAGGTAGCTGACAACTACATGATAGGCTAAACCTCTCAGTTTTTCGTTCCCAAGCTACTTTTCAATGTTTCATCACAACAACAGAAAGCAAACTAAGATACAATCTCACTTTCCTTTTCATAGCAAGACATTTGTGTACACACCTATACATATACATCAACATAAAGCTTAAGAACAAAACCTAGACTTTAGGGTAAACTCTGAGTAAAAGAAATACAAAAGCTCAAAACGATGATCCCTGTTTCTATGTTGTTGTTTCTGTATTGTTGTTTTCTACATCAATCCACACATTCACCCCCATAATTATCTTTGCCTATTACTCATAATACACCATACTACATACCAAGAATACAAAAAAGAAAGTAGGGCCAATAGGAGAGAAAGGATAATAAAGACTCCACTGTCACAATGTTCATGGTCTTACAGAAGATGAAGCTGTGTATTCCCTAAGATAACAGAAAACAAGATTTGCACATACCATTAAAGAATAAATAAGTATGGCACAGTACAGAAGAAGAATGGGAAATGCAGACTATGAAGAGATTTTGTTGAATGACACTTGAGTTGGTTTTAAAGGCACAGAAGGTAAAGACACTGCAGGTAGAGAATGAAGCATGTTGAGTAACAAAGACATCCAATGAGAAAGTCCCAGGCATATCTGGAATAACTTGAAGTGTGATCTAATTATGTCTATGTAAAGAAGAGTGGACGAAAAAGTCAAAACATGAGACAAGAGCCAGATCATCAAAACACTTAAATGTCATTAAGGAAACGGCTTTGCCTGAAGAAATTTGAACATACCTGTAAAATAGAGGTACAGGATATCTCAAGAACTGACTTGGCAATTCTGTTCTCAAATACTTCTGCTTTAATGTCTGTCACCTGCATCTGGAAATTTGCCTTTCCTTTTTTCAATCAATAATTCTACCGCACTTCTGCTCTCACCACTACAGTGCTGACAAACATGCTCTCCAGATAAGTATGGGCACGTGTGTTTCTTCAGGTTCAGACTGTGAACTCTCTGGAGCAAGAATAGCACCACTGATTTTAAAAGACTGAGATTTACCTCATTGATCAAAAAGCATCCATCCATCATTGTGTAAACAACTATAAGAGATGCAATTTATGATCTAGATTACTTTGCTACTGTGACAGGTCACCACCCACTGGTACCGGTCTTGCAATTTTAAGTACTTTCTGCTTTAGGTCTTTTTGGTAAATTGTCCACTAAGATTTAGAGTAAGGCAGATAAGGAATACTTCCCAGTCCCTCCTCTTTCATCAGTGTAAACCTTCCTATGTGACACAGGAGGGAATGGAGCTAATCTGGAATAGTCACAGAGGGATATGTTCTCAGGTCGTGTTATGGGTTAAAATAAAATATCCAACACCACGTGGATGAAGTAGCAAGGTACTTTATTTTGGCTACCAACTCGCCTGACTTGGGAGCAGGTGTGCCAATCATGTTCATAAAGAAGCTTTTATAGGGCTTCTACAGCAACTACTGTTTACAATCTGAAACATCCAATAAGAATCTAGCATTTTCTAGGGCTTACAATATCCAATAAGAATCTAGCATTTCACAAGTTTAAAATTTCACTTGAGTGCACATTCCTAACAAAAATAGACCAGGTGGTTAGCTATTTGCACATGTCCCTCCCAGACTGTTCTCAGAACTGGCAAGGTCACTCTTTTCCAGGTGTGCCACAAGGAGGGGTTGGGCAAAGGTCAAGAACAGGCAGACTTTAAAGTCTGGACAAACAGCAAAATGAAAGTTTTTATCCCATTTCCTAGGCCATTACAGGCCACAAGAGTCATCTTTAGTTAGAGAAATCCCTCAACCCATAACCACAGAAGTGTGAGTTCATTAAGTCCTACTCACTCTGCCTCCAAATACACCCCCAAAGCTTCTCATCACCCTTCTGACTAGAAGCAGCTTTTCAGTCTTTCACACATTTTATACTTGAGTTATTTCATCAGTCTCTTTAGTTTATGCAAGAATGACTTACAATCTGGACTAATATCTTTTACTCAAACTTTACTCAAATTCAAGCACTAAAAAGCCACGGTTTATAATGCAAACAAGCTCAAAGAGCAATGTGCTCTTGTGACCTTGGGCCCTACTTTGCTCTCCACCCAAGATAATGAATGAATGCAGTTATGCTTGAACTAGCATATCAAAGAGGTATGGAAGCAGTAAATCTAGGGTTGTATACTTAACCTTGTGTGTACAAGATATTTTAGGCCTAGAGATAAGGGCAAGGTTTTCTGTAAGATAAAGGGGAAACCCAAGCTTGTAGTTCCCCAATTCATGCTGGAATAACTGAATAAAAGTACAGGTGAGGTCTCCTTGGGAGCATAGTTCTGTGAGAGATCTGAAGGAACAAACTCTCAGTCTGGGTTCACTCTTAACTCCTTCCCATTTCTGAGTTTTATACTATGGTCAGAATGATCTATTTAAGGTAAAAAAAAATCTCTTCATTCCACGCAGTAAAAAATTCTTCAGCACCTCCCTAAATGGCTATGGCACCCCAAATCCAAATTTGTCATAATATATAAGACTAACATTTCAAGCCTCCTTAAAAGAATTATGTACTATTTTACTGTGTGTATGAGTATACTGTTTGCATGCATGTAACTGCACATATGTCATGCAATGTCGGCTTACAGAGGGCACCATATCCCTTGGACCTGGAGTAAGCTGCCACGTGGGTGCTGGAAATCAAACCCTGGCCCACTGTATGAGCAGCCTGTGCTGTTAACCATTGAGTCTTATCTGTAGCCCCTTAAGCCCATTTAAGAAACTTTTTATTTTATGTGTATGAGTTTATTGTCTGCATGTGTGTAAAGTACACCCATGTTGTGCAATGCATGCAGAGATCAGAAGAGGGTGTCAGAAACCCTGGAACTGGGGCTTTGGAAGGTTGTTAGCAACCACGTGGGTGCTAGAACTGAACCTAGGTCCTTTGTAAGAGGAGCCAGTGCTCTTAACTGCTGAGCCATCTCTCCAGTCCTTCCAGCCCAGTTTTATGCCATTCCTTCATTTACTAAGTATTTACTGTGTGTCATGAAATATTCTGAACACATATGTGAGAGAATAAATTTTTCGTGCACCAAAACTAAACCAGACACCCAGAAAAACACTTGTTCTTCTGTGAACTTTAATTGTAAGGGAGAAGCTGGCAGTAAACTTAAGCAAACGCTAAAGTACAGAACAAGGTAGGGTGATCAAGCTGGGCCTTAATGAAAAGGTGTATTTGAGAAGACACTTGAAAGAGGTGAGCCATGTAGTTGTACAGAGAAAAGCTGCTGCAGGCTGAAAATCAAAGTCAGCACAAAGGCATGACAGCCTGCCTAGAGTACTCACAGACTGTTCGATTGCAGAGGTAGACACAAAGTGAGTAAGGAGCAGGGAAAAAAGGACGAGGACAGAGAGAAGATACATAGGGTGTAAGGTGACCATGGAGGCCCACAGACTACTACTATGACATGAATGTTATTCTAAGACAGGAAGCACTGCAAGAGACACTGTCAGCAGTGATAAGTGGTAAGACTCAAGGGTACCAAAGACTTGGGAAAGCTCTATGCTACTATGCATGGGAACCGGGGAGAGTGGGGGACCAGGAGCTATGGTGGAGGACGACTGTGATCCAGGTGAGGAAGCGTAGCTGCACCTGCCGGTGGTGAAGAAAGGTCAGCATTTTGAAAGTACAATCCACAAGATTCTCCAAAAGACTGGATGTGAGGCGTGAAAGGAGTCAAGATAAAATGAATGTTTTTAGAGCAAGAAAATTGAATGAGGAAAGATGTGGCATTACCTGTGATGAGACTGCTGGGGTAGGTTCTGAGGAGAGATTTGTAGTTGTCTCTGACATATCTGAAATGTGTGGTGGATATTCAAACAGGCATATAACATGCAATGTGTGATCTCAAACAGTGGTCTTGTTCATCTGCTTATACAAATCTATATTCTAGACTCATAGACCCTGAAGTCCTTGTGTCTGGGTGACAGCCCATTTACTGCCAATGTTCTTCCCACTCTCATCTCTTTCTACTTAGTCAAAACAAGTAGAAAGACTTTGACATACTTCAAGACTGATGTCACCTACACCTACTTGGTGAAACACAACATCAGCACTTCCTGAATCACCCCTCAGTCACTTAAGACTAAATATGACCATTTTGGTATGAAAAAGGCAGCCATTCTGTAAACACAGCAGGTAGCTGATTTCTCACATCATCAGACATCTTCAGAAATCCTTTAAGAAAATTAAGATCACAGAAAGAGATCTTGACAAGAAGCCCAGGACCTGATTTTGTGAGTTTTCAACATCTGTGGTTATCTGACAAAGACCCATTTTTCAAAAAGACTTGCATTATAGCATAAGCTTTATAGGCCGAAAATAAAGAATGAACTGTCATTTAAATATTTTACAAAGCTATCTACACTATAATAACTGTTTTGATTGTCATTCTTTTAAAACATTTATTTTTATTGTATTTTATGTGTATGAGTATACTGTCTGAATATATGTAAGTATACCTATGTGGTACAATGGCTGTGGTCAGAAGAGGGCTGCAGATCCCCTGGAACTGGAGTTACTGGACAGTTGTTAGGCACCATGTAGGTGCTGGGAAAAGAAACCAGGTCTTCTGTAAGAGCAGCCAGTGCTCTTAATCACTGAGCCATCTCTCCAGCCCCTGATTGCCATTATTTTGTTTGCTCCAGAGAGGCATTTAAATTAGGGGAATGATTAGACAAACAAAACAAACAGAAAAGGCCTTCCCCTTATGTGGTACTCCCATGTAATGAGTCTACCTTTACAATGTGGAAGCTAGGGCTTTCTCTCTTGGGTGAGAACCCTGACAGTCATGAGGCACCTTTGCCCAGGCAGCACCTTCTCCAGAACCAGCTGTGCCAGCTACAACCAACATGCCAGCTGGGATGTTTCAGAGGGTGTTAGAGTGTCCCTTGTCCTGCTGTTTCTTTAGTACCTAAAGGCACCTGGCAGATAGTCTGAATGAATGAATGAACGAATGATTCTAAGTATCATACGGCTGAAATACAAATCAAATACAAATCACAAAATTGATATAACATATTTCTTAAGGATCAAAAAATTGCTGACTCACTGAAAGTCAAAACTTGTGATAT
The DNA here is from genome assembly GCA_035773235.1 of Eospalax fontanierii. Classification (NCBI taxonomy): domain Eukaryota; kingdom Metazoa; phylum Chordata; class Mammalia; order Rodentia; family Spalacidae; genus Eospalax; species Eospalax fontanierii. The sequence goes on from CM069524.1 coordinate 83,837,953, forward strand.
TAAGAATCTACAAATATTGTTTTAAAATACTGCTCTAGTTTGCTTCCAATTGCTGTGATAAAAAATTTCTGACCGATACCAACTTGGGGAGGAAAGGATTTATTTTATCTTACATCTCCCAGGTCACACAGTTCATCACTGAGGGAGCCCAAGGTAGGAACTCAGGGCAGGAATCTGAGACAGGAGCTGAAGCACAAGCCATGGAGGAACACTGCTTACTGGCTTGCTCCCCTGGCCCATGCTCAGTCTGCTTTCTTATACAACACAGAACGACCTGCCCAGAGGTGGCACCAACCACAGTGGGTTGGGCCCTCCCACATCACTCAATAATCAAGAAAATACCCCACAGACATGTCTACAGGCCAGTCCAATGGAGGTAACTCCCCAATCAAGGCTCCCTCAACCCAGGTGAGTTCAGTTGATGACTAAAGCTATCCAGCACACATACTAATGAAAAATGTCAATGGAGGAGGGAGAGGAGCCTGAAGCAAAAATCTCACTCACTATATAAATTTATAAAATTCTCTATCCATCAAACGCAAAGATGATCCTTTAGCAACCAATCTTGTTTCATAGATGATTTCATTGCTGATTTGATATATATTTGTTACAGGAAAACTATAGCCTTTGAAAATAAAACAGCACAAAGACCTATTCAACATGTCATTAGAATATCAAGATTTATGGCTTAGTCAGTAAAGCGCCTTCTGTGCATGTATGAGGATCTGAGCAAAAGATCCAGACACAAAGGCATACACTTGCAATCCCAGGGATGGGATTTGTCTAGCCAGCTTAGACAAATCAGCAGGTCCCTGGTCAAGTGAAAAACCTGTCTTAAAAAAAAAAAAAAAAAAAAAAACAACCAAAGTGCGGACATCATCCAAGATTAACCTCAAACCCACACATCCAAGGACATGCACACACATGTGTATAAACATGGTTTAATGACAACTAGGAAAAAAAACAGCCTACCAACTTGATTTCAGAAAGTAGGCTGAAGGAAACCAAACAGTCTGCAAGTTCTCTAGTACCAAAGACACCCTTACCACTTGGATTTTTTGCTTTGTATTTTGAGACAAGGTCTCACCATGTAGTCCTGGCTGGTCTGGAACTCAGAGATTTGCCTACCCCTGCCTCCCGCATGCTGGAAATAAAAGCCTATGTCACTACGAGCTGGCTCAGTACTTGATTTTAAACCCAAAAAGTATTTCAAGCAAACATTTGAATAACCATGGTTTGTATGCAGTCAATAAGCAATCTGGCATTTATCTTCAATTCAAGAAAAAACCCTAGTATTAGTTTAAATTTACAAAACACTAACCTCTTTAATCTCATGTAGTTTTCACTGGCAGCAGGACGACATTCGGCTCTCTGAACTACTATTCCTTCCAATGACAGTTTATCTTCAATGGAAAAGAAAAAAAATGTATTTAGAGATAATATTCTTTATTTCCAAGACTACGTTTTGACATATTAACTATAGTAATACAACTAAAATACAATGCATTGCATCATGGAAACAGAAGGGACAGTGTAAGTTGATAGCAATACCTCTTGTCAGAGAAGCCTTACTCTGTAGCAAAGCAAGACTTTTTGGCTTGCTTCTTGATCTGCATTGCTCCTTGCCAATAACAGCTTTCACACATGAGCTTTAACTAAACAGACTTACAAGGGCATAATATCAAATAAAAAAAAATTGAAGGGTGTGGAGACTTTCATCTTTAACAGAAGTAACTTCTGAAAACACAGCTGGTCTAAACCACTAAGTCAAAGATGTGTCTGTGCATGCAAATAGATTCTAGAATACCCTGTGACAGAACAGCCAGCCCAGAAATACTGAACCTGGAGACTGACTCATCGTCTAGGTTATCCCCTGTACAGAGTCCAGCCTGACAGTTGCTCTCAATTATAAATGATAAATCTGTGTCAAGGTACCTCTATAAGCTGGGGGTGAGGATAGTGTATGTTTATAATCCTAACACTGGAGAAGATGGGGAGGCTCATACATTCTTCCAACCTGGGCAACCGTGATAAGCAAAGAAACAGTGAATCTACTATGAACACTAGACTAAGCAGAAATGCAATCTTCTGTATTACTAATAATTCTTATAGTGACTTCAAACCCAGGACAAAAAGGAAATAAAAGTTAGCATCTACTACATGCCTACAGGCATCAAGCACTGTTCAAGCACTGTGGGAAAGAAACTTGATAAACACTGCCTGCAGTTTAATATGTATGTGAATGCTTCACACTGATAACAGGTCTACTACACCCTGGAAATGCTAGACTGGTTAGAAACAGCTATGATTCAATTCTATTTCCACGTGAATTAACCTGAGCCTCAAGAAGAGACTCAGGATATTCTCTGGCTAATCAGAAATGCATCTATGATTAACCTCTTCAGGGTGACTTACTTCATTCGTTCCACTAACACTAAATGCATATCACACAAAGGCAGCACGTACGTACGCACTGTGGAATCAAAGATGATTAAGACACAGTACCTTCTTCAAGGACCATACAGTTTGCTGTATGATGGTGAGTGATTCATTGAAAAAAGGTCTAGGGACCTTTCTGGACTTTGTCACCCAAATTCAAAGGTTTACACACTGTTGCTCCTAAATATTAATTACGAACACACCACTGAGATTATTTCCAGAGTGCCCCAATGATGAATCTTCAGCAGGCGCTGGTAAGCAAGCACGGGTGACAAGGCCCATACCTACTTCACACTTAAATATGCCAGAAAGGAAATAATATATAAGACACAATTCAATATATTTATAAACCTAAAATTAATTTCTTCACATAATGAATTTTCAGTAAGATTAAAAATTCAATTTTCTTCAAGCAACAACAACTCTTATACTCCAGTTTGTCTCTCTGATTAACTTGAAAGTCCTAACAAACAAAACAAAACAAAACAAAGCAAAAATTTCAGTCATCAAAACAATAGTAAGATCTGGGAAATTCTGATATAAAAGGCATCTTAAATGTATGAAGAAAGTTTGATAGTGGACCATAAGTGAATGCTTTTCTGAAATAAAATAAATCTAAGATAGTATTCTTGATATTAGTTTTTTGATTTATTTATATTTTATGAGTATTTTGTTTGTATGCATGTAAGGGCACCATGTGTGTGCAAAGCCCAAAAAGGCCAGAAGAGGACAACAGATCCTTTGGAACTGGACTTCATGGTTGTTAGCCACTATGAAGGTACTGCTTTTCCAAAGCAGCCAGGACTCTTAATTGTGGAGCCATTTCTCCAGCCCCCTGACAGTAATTTAATCAGAAACTTGTGTTTACTAATGTTGACTACTCAAGGGGATACCTTTAACACAGCTTGTGAAAGTTCCCCTCCTATTTAGCAGCACCTAACTGAGGCAGGTACACTGATTTTTTTCTTTTCCTAATATTTTGTTATTTTTATTTTATGTATATGAGTGTATTGCCTACATGTAGGTAAGTGCACCCATGCCATACAGTGCCTGAAGGGTCAGAGGAGGGTGTCAGGTCCCCTGGAACTGGAGTTATTGACTGTTGTTAGCTGCCATGTGGATGCTGGGAAAAGAAACAAGGTCTTCTGTAAGAGCAGCCAGTGCTCTTAAGTGCTGAGCCATCTCTCCAGTCCCCTAAATTTAATTCTTAAAGATTTCTAAAGGCAACCTTCTCCACCTGACTCCTGAAAGGGTGGGAAAGAAAGCTCAAAGGCTCAATTCTTTTCAACTTGACCATTACTGGTTTTGCTATTCTTCAGTCAATGTGACTGACATAGAGCAATAAAATTCACTCCTTCAGACCAAGATTTTCTGCCATATTATCTTTTCAAATCAAAATTATTTTCAAATGCTACTCAAGTTAAAGGGAATATCTTACTTAGATCATCAGCAATGAATTTCCTCACCCACTGGCTAGTATTAAATAACCTCTCTTAGCTTGCTTCGTTTGTCCCTTCTCTTAAATAAACTTAAAAGGCCAACTTACTTCTGATGGCCTGCTAAGCATGATATGCCAGTTAGGTGTTTAAAGGTAACACATACTTTTCAAAATCTCAAAGGAAAATGTTCCTCTTGTGTTTTCCTCATGGAGCCATGCTTCTTTTCTTCAAAACATTGCTTAGATTTCAAGGGAAAAGCACTGAACATTAAATTCTATTTATTTATTTGTTTGTTTGTTTGTTTGTTGTTTGCTGTTTTCTTAGCTTTGTTTTGAGTTTGTTGTTTCACAAGGTCTCCCTAGTGCCAGCCTGCCTGGAAGTGACAACATGGACCATGGTGGCCTTGGATCTCCCAGATATCCACCTGCCTCCAACTTAAATTCTATTTTTATAGCACTCAGTGGCATATTATTACTGATAATTACAGATTCTACTCATCAATACAGGAACCCTTACTTAAAACTACCTTTTTGGCCCAATTTGAAAGAATGTAAATATTTTTAAAAATAGCCCTTTTTACTCATGTATTTATTGAGTGCCTATTGTGTTAACAGATAAAGGACACATGGCTCTTGCTGTGAATGACAGTAGAGTTGAGAATAGCCATTCTCAAATGTTTGTTCTGTGACATAAATTACTTTTTACTTCAATTTTTATTTAATTTATTTTTCTATTTCATATGTGTGAGTCTTTTGCCTGAATGTATACAAGGGCACCTGTGCATGTAATGCTTGAAGAGGCTAGTGCTCGAAAAGACTAGATGAGAATGTCAGATCCCTTGGAACTGGAGCTGGGAACCGAACCTGGGTCCTTTGCAAGAGCAGCCAGACCTTGTAGCATAAATTCTTAAAAAGCATAGATGTAGCCACTTCATGATGTATACATATATCACATATCACACCACAAACACTTAGGTTTTATTTGTGAATTAACAAAAAAATTTCAAAATTCAATACATTTTCATTGTTTTCTTGTTAAACAAAAATGTGTATAGGTGCTCACAGAAGCCAGAAAATGACATCAGATCTTTTGGGACTGGAGTTATAGGTGGTTATGAGCTGCCCAACATGATGCTGGGATCTAAACTTGGATCCTCCAAGGTTCTCTTAACTGCTGAGCCACCTCTCCCTCCCCTGATGTAACTTTTAACTATGGTTATATAAAATATTACAAAGGAAGACATTTTTTGGAGAATGTGAGGTAAAAGAGCAGAAAGTCCTGGGCTCATAGGACCCTTCTACCCAGCAGTTCCCAGACCACATTTTAAGAACTTCAGGCCTAGCAGGATTAGAAAAGAGTTAAACAAATAAAATTTAATATAACAAAATATTTGATATACTTAATTTAAGCCACTTCCAGATTAACACAGGCTTTCATTTCCCCACTACTAAATACAGTGACAGATGCCCACAGCTCTCGATCACACTAGTGGGTAGTAGGTTAATCTCTTGCACTCCCACATACTTCTGTTCAAACATGCTAGAATTTGTTGATACTAGTTTAATTAATTATGTAATTTGATTAAGTATGGGAGGTAAGAAGAGGTCGTTGGATCTCCTGGAACTGGAGTTACTGGACAGTTGTTAGCTATCATTTGGGTGTTGGGAACTGAACCCAGATCCTCTGCAAGAGCAGACAGTCCTCTTAACTTCGGAGCCATCCCTCCAGCCCCATTTGTCCTTACTTCCTAAAAGACCTAGGTTTATTTACATTTTTTTGTTGAGTACAAGCTAGAGCTAAACAATTTCTCAAAAGAACTTGGAAAGTTAAACAGCTATTTAGCTTTGAACTATTTCTATTTCTGCTCTAAATGACCTTCCTACTGTACATTTGAACGTAAGATATATCATAAGTAAAAGAATGGAAGAGAAATGACAAGTTAAAGTCACCCCAAGCTTCAGCAAGTTAAATTCATAAGCAAGCAGGAAGGGTATGTATTAGTGCCAGCATGTGAGTAATGAGGTCAGCTAGGTTAGGCAGTCCTCAGGCATCCAGAAGTCAGAGATATCTATTTGTATGGGGACACCTTTAAGGACACTCCCAATTGGAGCTACAACACAGACAAGTTGGTTAGTTACTAAGGACTCTGATCCTCCTGACTTCTGAAGAAACTCTAATTTACAAATCACTCCCATGCCTACAAACTTTGGGAGAGAAGAGAAGTAATTCTACTGACCAGGTGCGTCTAAAAGGTAAATGATTTCTAATATTCTTAGTGTCTCCTTTCTTCTTACATATAGTCCTAACAGATTTTATCGGGGAATCTCTGGGTGGGGCCACTTGGCATCTTAATAAACTAGTTCAGTGAATTCAGTATCCCTCTATTAATAAAAGGTGAAAGTTAATCTTTATTGTAATTTGTGAGCTGATGCTTTGCCTTACCTGACCTTTAAGAATTTTTGATAATAAAAAGATTATGCTGAGATTTCAATAAACTAACCTACAGTGTTAGCATATGATTATTTACCTTGAGGGTAATAAGTGGCATGTACAAAAATATTTTCAAAGTTATCTGTTTACACTTGTGTTTTTATAATAATATATAAATTACAGTTATACCTCATGTGTTGGAAATTCCAAATTTAAAATCAAAACTGAAACTATAAGAATTTGACTCAGAAGAATACAACTTTCTCATCCATAATTCTGCTTTTCCCCTCTCATACGACTAGAAGAAGAGGGACTGGGGATACACGCATGTACAAAGATGTTATGCTGCCTAAGGAATATCTTATGGTAACAAAACTGGTCATTCAGGAGCAGAAAAGTGGTTAGTTAAGGATACAAAAGAAGATATTACGTGTGTGAAATTTAAGATTTCCTGACGTTCTACAGACACTAACAGATTTTGGGGGTCAGAAAAATACCCACTGAAACAGTGTTAGGAAAATCCACATGTGGGGCTAGAGACTGTCTCAGTGGTTAAGAGCACTTACTCCTTCTGCAAAAGAGTGGTTTAGTTCCCAGCACCTTCATGGTGGCTCAAAACCTGGAACTCCAGTTCCAAGAGCCCTCTTCTGGCCTCTGTGCACACTGCATACATATGGTCCAAAAGCATGCATACATGTGAGTACTCACAAAAAATTAAAAGCAAAGCACCTGAAATCTTTTAAAAATCCACATTAATATGGTTTAATATTTAAAAAGCTAAATCCACAAGTTATTAGCCCACCTATACAATAAATGGGGCAGGGAAATCATTACCATAATATAGGCTGTGTATCTCTATTGAAAATACTTGGGAATAGTGTTTCTAATTTCTGAATTCTGGATTTTAAAATATTTGTATAGGTTTAAACAGATGAGCACCTCTAATCCAAAAATCTACAATGTAAAACTTCAAAACCTATTTTGGATTTCAAATTTTAAGCTTGGAGAATGCATGCCCAATCTGTAGTTTGCATTAGGCCTTGATTAAGGAATGCTATCTAGGGGCTGGAGAGATGGCTCGGAGGTTAAGAGCACTGGCTGCTCTGGCAGAAGACCTGAGATCGGTACCCAACATCCACATGTCAGCTAACAACCATCTGTAACTCCAGTTCCAGGGGATCTGATGCCATCTATGAGCATCGCACGGCACAGGTGCACCTACCTACAATACACTCATACACATAAAATAAAAATAATAAAAAATTTTTAAAAGTTTGCCTTCTACTTATAAAATCGAAGTTTCACTGAAAGATTTATCTTCCAAAGTACACTTAAAATAGCAATGAATAAGACTCAGAAATTGTAAGATTGCCTCTGTAGTTAAAAAAACAACAACAACAACAAAAAAAAACAAGTAGAATGGTATTTTACCTGAACTTCTCGGTTAATTTGTCATTTTTATTTACTCTTTTGATAGAACATGTACTTCATTATTTTATGAACTCTTAAAGTGAGGCTAAAAATATTGCCAATGTAAGCCACATTTCCCAGACTTCTTTAGAGACTCAGTTCAGCAATGCAAAAGTATTTTTAAGTATTCATGAGATTTGAGCAACACATTTCACATGATCTTCTGGTCAGAGATTACGTCCAATGTCTAGGAAGGTTCCAGTACACTACATAGTTTATGAGATGATGTGGCCAGTTAGTTGACTGTGCTTTTGTCAGTATGAATCCAGTCCCAGAAAATACAATGCAGATGGAATTCCATATTTCAAAATGAAACTAAACTTTGATATTAAATAGAACTACACTGAAACAAAAAAACCCTTGATTCAGTGTAGTTTATTTCATTTTTTAGCACACAAAAAGGCTGACATAAAATATTCATAAGGAATATCAACATGAACGCTTTTCCCAGCCAATGCTATTAACAAGAGGCTATGAAGAAACAAACCACATGTCAAGAAAAGAGAAGCTCTGCTTGTGAAAGGTGTAGTAAAAGGCACAGATCAATAAACCAGAAAAACAAGTGAGTCCTTGGCAGAGACATACTGCTAAGTTTAAGCAAAAACTGACAGTTACAGTTGCTTTTAGCTATTGTTTTTACCTTTTCTTTTTAAGGTAATGGAACTAACTACTCAAAAGCCATACAAGCATACATGCAAAAATACCATAAAGATCTGGCAGAACTGCAAAATATGGAGACAGAGCACCTTTTCTTATTAAAGGAAGCTACTAAGGCCATCCCTGTTCTCTGAAAACCAGTGTTTGAATTTCACAACAGAGGAATGTGCTGAGTCTGGAGGGATTACCCACCCTTGTATCTTCCAGTCAGCAGAGACAGACCTTCCTAATAAGCTTCCCTCTCCTCTCATAGAATAAAAACACTGACATAAAACTGGAGCAAGTATGTATTATGATGATGTCTTATGGCAATCATTTCCCATTAAGAGTTGATAGAAGAGACGGGAATTTCTTCCACTATTAGCTTGGAATAAATTCTGCCTACTATAGACAATAGATCAGCATTACCTCATAGTGGAAAGTTCTGCCAGAATTCGGTTAGGCATTGGGCGCCTATTTAACAGAAAATACTCATACCAGGGATTCATTTAAATTGGAAAAGGTGCTGAAGGGGTCTTTTTTGTACGTGCATGATCACAGATGTTTCAGAGATTCAAATTCATATTCTTTCTCTGTGTGTGTGTGTCTCTGTCTCTGTCTCTGAGCATCTTACTGGCTGGCCTTGAACTTAACTTCCAGAGTACTGGGCTAAAGGGCATGTGCCATCACACTCAGCTGTGATCTAGCTCCTGTAAAGGACTAAGGTTCTAAAAAGGAAAACAGGGTCTCTACTTTTCACAATGACGTATCTTCTAGCCTACAAAGTTAGATGAAATTCTCTAGTCTAATCCAGTCAAGTGCACCCAGGTTAAGCCCATCTTTGATATGCGGTTTAGGTTTTGGTGACAGAACTGTCGAATGAATTCCACTATGTACATGTAGTGAGGCAGAGAAACGCAGTCACACGAACTGGGGCTCTGTCCAGCAGTACTGGTGCAGAAGCACTGTTTATGGTTTGGGGCTGACTACTTACAACAATCACCTCCTGAAGTAAAGTTAGAACAAACTATAAAAAAGCCAAGCTGGTTTTCTCTTAAGGGGCAAATGTGCCACAACAGGCAGCAATGATTAAAGAAGCTGCAATTGCAAGAAATGCAATCATCTTGCTGTAACGGTGGTAGGATGGATACGGTCTACTGGATGCCACTTCCTTTTTCAAATTACAAGCTGGCAAACTAGAAAATTCCTATGGATTCTATCCCCTTACAGTGAGGAACTATGAAGGCTTCTGTTACATCACTATTGCCAGTCACGGATGGCACACAAATCATACATGGCAGCTTTATACACCAAAGTGAAGTTGAGAGTGAGGAAAAATAATCAGGACTAAGAGGTCCACAATGGATTAGTTTATCCAAGGAAGTTCATTAGCTTTAGGGTGTGGGGGCTCATGCCTGTAATCTTAGCACTGGAGGCACCAACACAGGGAGACTGTTAAGGGTCTAAGGCTATGCTAGGCTCCAGAGAAAGCTCTTGTCTCAAAAATCAAACAAACAAAATAAAACAACACAACAAAGAAGGAGAGCCTGAAGAAAGAGTACTCATCGATGGTGCCGAAATTTTGGCAGCATAACCAAATGTGGCTACTAAGCATAAGAGAGCTGTGGAGTGATGACTGCTAGGCTGGTGGTCCCAATCTGAGCAGACCTGCCTCACTTCCTACCTGCTAACCATCTGGGGGTGGGGGGCGTTGTCTAGCAGCAGAACCAGCCTCACAAAGCATCCAGCTAGACCACTTGAACATAGCAGGAAACCTAGCCCAGTCCCATCCCTCACTCTGGTCTTCTTATATTGCTTCTGGTATCCCCTGAAGTCTCTAAAAAGACAGCTATCCCTACATACAAAGTTGTCGCGCTCTTGCTGATGCTACTCACCTGTGGTGTCCACTTGTAAGAATAACATAAAAATTCTGTAAATGCATTTTCAAACCTGGGCACCCCCTAAAACAATCCAATTCTTCTTAAAAAGTAAAACCCATAGAAAAGACTTGATTCTCAAATATCCACCCCACACACATGTATGCGTGCACACATGCACACATTCCTAATGCTGGAGCACACTCTTCTTATTAAATACTGCAGGGCTGAGAGAAACCATTATGTTGGCTCTGCCAGTGGCAAGTTGTAAAATCCTAGGTGAAACACTAACATTCTCTGGAAGGCCATTTTATCCTTGGTAAAACAAGGAAGCAGAATTTCATCATTCATCTCTAAAATTATGTCTTAGCTTTCTAGTCCAATTTAAATGAGCTTTGGATAAGTGCAATTTACAATTGTTAAATTCATTATTTGCTATAAAGATTTATAGTTTTTAGAACTATCTAATGAAACTCTTATACTATTACAGAAAACAAAAGGTAGGCATTTTTTAGGAGAATCTTTTCAAATACCTTATCAAAATATAGTTGAAAATAAGAAATGTAAAAGAAATACTAAGTCAGTTTAATATCAAATCCAAAGTCTCATTCTAGAAACAGAGTTAATTTAGTAGAAAAGCAGATCAAATAAATGTGAACGAGAGTAACATTCAGACTTTTACCACAGGGACCTTTAAATTCTAGAAGTAAAAGCTCAGAATACGAAAACCCTTTAGAAGGCAATTTTAAGAGAAGTAAAGGGGACAGGGAGGACATCCCATTCACCCTGTTATTTCATTCTTTGTTAAACAAAACCTGACTTGCTCATGAAACTACTCTAAAGTAGACAGTTAAGACTCCAGCTTTCTCTGTCTTCCCGACCCATGTGCACGCACAGTTACAACATCTTCTGTAGGAGCCCAAGATCTTGTTCAGGACTGAAACAGGCTCAGAGTGAAAACAAGCTTATGAAATTCCACAGGAAACCTTAACCAAAGAAATGTGAATGATTACTATAAAGCGTGTGTGCGTGTGTGCGTGTGTGTGTGTGTATGTGTGTGTGTGTGTGTGTGTGTGTGTGTGTTACCTTGGAGTTAAAAAACAACAATCTTTTTTGATAGGATGTTAAGTAAATTTCTTTTCATCCAACAAAGAGACCCAAATTAAAAACACATGCAAATTCAATTACATTCAAATGTGATGTCACAAATAGCAAATTTAAATATTTGTATTGCGTCTACCAGTGTGAAATATTGGACATTTATAGGAGAGAAATTCCATATGATTAGTTTCTTTTGCCTTATGTTTCCTACTTAAGATTTACTTTAAAAATCATACCACTGCTATATCCATTATTTTCCAAAAGATGACAGTATTATCCAGTTTTAACCCTGCCTGCTACAAAATGACTTATACCTTTAGAAATAGACAGAAATTCCCATTTACCTGGAGAATAAAACCTGTACAACTATTTAACTGGGAAGAGGAAACTCAAATTTACTAAGTAACTTGCATTACTTAAAAGGACAGACTTAAAGATCCTTTCACAACAAATCCCTTCCCTGATACAGTTAAATGCAAATTCTCTTTTCAGTCTTACTCCAGAAAGCTCCTGCTTGCATAGCTGATACGCCACCTACTGCAAAGCCCGGCTGACAGCGCAGGCGATGCTGCCAGCATTTCTACTCCATCACCAGGCTGGGACGGAATAAAGGCGTGCTTATGTGGTAGTGCTTCTTTTTTAAAAGAAAAAAATCTCCAAGCCAAGAAGAACGAGCTGAAATAGCATCTTGAAAATGGAGCGAAAAATAATCAGAAGAGAGAAAGAAAGGGAGTACGAGGGGAAACACAACAGTCTGGAAGACGCTGACCAAGGCAAGAACTGCAAATCTACCCTGACAACCCTCAACGTCGGTGGATATTTATACATTACTCAAAAGCAAACACTGACCAAGTACCCAGACACTTTCCTTGAAGGTATAGTAAATGGAAAAATCCTCTGCCCATTTGATGCTGATGGCCATTACTTCATAGACAGGGATGGACTTCTCTTCAGGCATGTCCTAAACTTCCTACGAAATGGAGAACTTCTATTGCCTGAAGGGTTTCGAGAAAATCAACTTCTTGCCCAAGAAGCCGAATTCTTTCAGCTCAAGGGACTGGCAGAGGAAGTGAAATCCAGGTGGGAAAAGGAACAGCTTACACCTCGAGAGACTACTTTCTTGGAAATAACAGATAACCACGATCGTTCACAAGGACTGAGAATCTTCTGTAATGCTCCTGACTTCATATCAAAAATAAAATCTCGCATTGTTCTAGTGTCCAAAAGCAGACTGGATGGATTTCCGGAGGAGTTTTCAGTATCATCAAATATCATTCAATTTAAATACTTCATAAAGTCTGAAAATGGCACTCGACTTGTACTAAAGGAAGACAACACCTTTGTCTGTACCTTGGAAACTCTCAAGTTTGAGGCCATAATGATGGCTTTAAAGTGCGGTTTTAGACTGCTGACCAGCCTGGACTGCTCCAAAGGGTCAATTGTTCACAGCGATGCACTTCATTTTATCAAGTAATTACCTGTCTCCTGAACAAAGGCAACAAGCATGCAGCCAGCAAGCTTCGGAAAGCACAGCATCAAAGGCATCCCAAACAGCGTGTCAGTGAGCTCTGTACTCCAGAGCCCTGCTGCTAATCAAGTACTGTGAGCATACGGTATGTAAATCTATGGCTAAAGATGTACTTCTCTGGGGTGTTCCTGCCCATCAGACTCTTCCACCCAAAGTGAAAACAGTAATCTTCAATATACCATAAATAAAGACAATGCTTTTGCTATGTTTATTTTTCCTTAAGCTGTCTTTCAATCAGAATGTCTTGGGTACTTGCACACACAAAAAAAACGTAAAAGAAAAAAAATGAAGCATGTATATTTCAATCATTCACTAAAGTAAATGGTAACAAAATATTTTTAAGATTCAAAATCCTTTCTACTTACAGCAAAAATCTACAAAGAAACTGAACTGGTAAAATAAACACTGGGAGGAAAATAGAGCTAAACAGGGCTACCTTACAACATAATGGGATTGTAAAGAGATATTAAAGCTACTGATTTGTTTTTTTTTAAACAGCAGGCACCAAAAGCTTTATTATAGTTCCTGTATTCCACACTAGAATTATACCTAAATTGCTGTTTTGCTGAAAATGCCTAGGAAATTGCCTGATGACAATAAAAAGTAAAATCACTGCTAGTTTCTTTGCTTGTATTAATGATTGTAATAAAAGTTATATATGTCGCTTTAAAAACAGCTAGTGTCACTTGATTTTGCACAATAGTATGCACTGATGCAATCAATTGGGGGACTACCGTAACCCTCGCTGATCATGAAAGGGACAAAAATTAGCAAGTGCATTTCTCTGCATATTGCTCCAACAAGGCTTGGGTAACTTTGGTCTCAAATGAGTGTACGGTATTAGAATTTTAAGAGCTCATTTTCACAATCTATCAGCTCATTTTTCAAGCTCAAAATATTAAACTAACATCACTAAACAATTCTAATGAAAGAACTATACTGATTGTTTCTAAATCTATTTTTAAAGTTCTTCAAACATTCATCCAAACCCCAATAAACTAAACAGCTTCACAATTCCTTTCGCATGTTACTCTCAGAACATCTGTCTTGATGCTAAATCTCAGAGTTGTGCTTTTTGAAAATTTTCTTAGTAATTTTTAAAGAAAATTTTAAAATAATGTACATATCGTGTTTCAGTGAAATACTATACTATTTGAACCTTAAATGTGAGTACATACCTCTCCTCTAGCCTACTTTACAAAAAACACCCAGAACACTTTTTTGTGTCTTCTATGTATCTTAAATTTATTCCTTTAAAAATAAACCAGTTGGGAGTGGTGATTCATGCTTAAAATACCAGCAGATGGAAGGATGAGGCAGGAGGATTATCACACGTTTGAGGGAAACCTAGGTGGCAAAGTGAGGACCTTTCTAAAAAAAAAAAAAAAAAAAAAAAAAAAAAGAAAGAAAAAGGAAAGATGGGTTGGGAAAGCAATCAATAAAATTGACAACTGTATTTCAACCTTAATTTTAATAAATTAACAAAAGCTTTAAAAAATCTTAGCTGGGTTTAAACAGCTAAATAAGCCTATATATCAACACTTTGATTACTTACAAAAACATAGAAAATAGCTCATTATTCCTAGAATTATAACTGACTTTCACTTATAAGTAATATAAAACTTGGTTGTACATGCCATATCTTCTAAAAACTATTATATAAGAAAAGTCTTTGAAAAATTCACATACACAAAAAAGCAAAACTCAGTATCAATTTTTTCTTTAGTTAACACAAAGAAAAATTTCTCCCTAAATTATCACATTCTCTTTACATTCTTTAAATGGCCTGATCAGGACTTAAAGCAACTACTAAAACAGAAGAAAAAAATAGAAAAATTTGCTAGTCACTGTTACTGAACTGTTTATATACCTCTTCTACTTTATGAGTTGACTTTTCCTTGGTATTTGGACTTTGGTGATTTAAAAAAAAAAAAAATGGCAGTGATTTAATGTCAGAGCCAGATTCTCTAACAAGATTTCATTATAGATAGTGAATATAGCACCACACATCTCTCTTTACAGCAGAGGTAGGGAAACAAATCTTAAAACTGCAAGTAAGGTTTTTCCACTAATTTATCATAAGAAGAGAATTTAGCTTTTATAACAGTTGTTACTGTTAGAAACCACCGGAAGAATAAGGTACATTTTCATGAAGATTTCCAAATAAATACACCAAATCTGGATAAACTTAACTCCTCAAACTTCTGAGAAATCATAATACTCAACAATTTAATAATCTATGAGAAAATATAACTACATTGATTACTCTTGTAACTTTTTTGATATGTAACTTTGTAAATTCAAACGAAACCATTATTTACACATTCAAGTGCTTAAATATTGCACTGTAGGTATACAGAAAATATCTAGTTTTTCATGTGTTTTCGAAAAACATTTAGAAGTATCTTCCATTCAAGAAATCTTACAAAATATTGACTATAAGTCAAAGTGAAACTTCCATATTTTTGTTCATAGTGAATGTATAATTCCTTTCTCAAAACAAATATCCTAAAGAATAAATCAGTATGCCTCCAG
Source organism: Eospalax fontanierii (assembly GCA_035773235.1). Taxonomy (NCBI): domain Eukaryota; kingdom Metazoa; phylum Chordata; class Mammalia; order Rodentia; family Spalacidae; genus Eospalax; species Eospalax fontanierii. Next base: position 83,853,408 of record CM069524.1, read on the forward strand.
CTTTCTTTTTAAAGAGAAGTAATAAAAAATAAAGTTGCTAGAACTGCTCTGAGTCAAACATACATTCTCCTACTTGGAATTAAGTCTGTTAGTGATTCTAGCACCAACTTTAAAATATGAAACTAAAAATGTAGCTCATGGCTTTCTATATTTTAAATGTTTACGGGCATTGTGAAGAATAAATGAAACACTTGTAAGATCTTTAAAATAATATGACACATGACTAACTACTCCAACCTAAAGATGACAATACTGAATAAACCTGCTCAGTGTTCTTGTTTTTTAAAGGCACATACCTATACTTTAAATGCTAGTTTTTGGGTATTAATAATAAAAGGTAACACTTATTAAGCTTTTGTTGTTGTTTGGGTTTTGTTTGAGACAGTCTTATTCTGTTGGCCAGGCTGGCCTTGAACTTGTAACAATTGTGTTTCAGCCTTCTTAGTCATGGTATTCCAAGTAAGAGTCTGCATGCTTGGCGTTAAGTGATTTACTATGTGCAGATACCATTCTGCTATGAACACAAACTGTCTCAATCCTCAAACAACCCCAAGAAAGGCAGTTACTCTTATTACAGATGACAGAGAAGGAGGTTAAGAATCCTACACCCTCCATCCCATCATAGCCACAAGCCCTGTCCATACTGAGGAGAGAGTATATCATATAGTGGGTTAGGAATCGTAGGAGTCATCTTCAAGTCTTGCAACTATGGCTCTTGAATATGTAACTAATATCAATACAAGAATTCCTTCTTAAACTGATTATCTACCTTTACCTTTGCCCTTCTTTTGAGAACAGTCCACTAAGTTATTACTAGGCTTAGAAAAGTATAAGTCTACACAGATATGCAAGTCTCACATCCCAAACACACATCTCTCAGTGGATTCTGTTACAGTTTTCCTTACAATTTAAATCAATGTGTTACAAGAAATTTTAAAAAACAAAACAAGCAACCAAACAACAACAACAACAAAACCAATCCTGCCCCAGATCACAGCTTCTAAAGAGATAGGGCAAAGATCTGTAAGCCAGATCCAGCAGTTCCAGATCCAGCAGGAAAAATGCCTGGTGTTTTAGGCTGTTTACATTCCTAACTCTTAGCACAAAAGAGGCATTCATGAACTAGATATGAATACAGAATACCAAAATGTACATTTGTCTTACTTGTATACTTTCACATTGCAATTATTCTCAAAATGCTAATCAAGAAGCTGAATCTTGGAATAGCAAGTAACATTTTTAATGTCACGTCATGTCATTTGAAGAACATGAAGTGAATCATCCAGCTCACAACACTAAAGACTATCCAAAATTTGTCTATTTATGAATCTGGATTTTTACATACCAGGTTTGTTAAAAAGGTTAACTTGTATAACCTGTATAATTGTATTATGAAAAAAAATGTTTTTCTCCTATTATGACCAAAATACACTAAAATAAAACTCACATTGAGTTCTGGAATTGAATGTTATTTAACTTCTACTCTCTTGCTTAGAGGACCACAAGCAAGATCCTCAGCTTTTCAAACTCTAAACATCCTTGTATGTAAAGTTTGTGTTAAATTGTGACTGGCACGTGAAGTGCCTATCCTTTACAGACTTCCAGTGAAAGCATTTATTATCTTACCCAGTGCAAAATTCCTAATCATTAATACTAGCCATATAAAATGCAGCAGCTTCACACTGACTAGGTTTTCTCTTAGCTTTGAATAGAACACAGAACTTTTTTTCTTGTTTTTTTGAGACAGCAACTCCCTGCAGTCCCTGCTGGCTTGGAACTTGCTATGAGACCAGGTTGGTCTCGAACTCATAGAGATCTGCCTGCCTCTGCCTCCCAAGTGCTGGGACTGAAGGCGTATACTACCACCCCTGTCAGAACACAAAATTTTTTAACGAACACATGCTTGCTTATGTGATGAAGTAAAATATTTTGAGACACAAGGCCATAGTTTAAACTGGTATAGATTTCAGTGGTTTAAAAATACATATGATGAGCTTCTCCAGACTTAATTTTCTATCTCTATGTAAAAATTTACAACAAAATAAACTAACATTTTATTAGCAATTTTAAAAACTCAGTGAGAATAATGCACATAATGAAATTTAAAAGCTATGCCTATCTAACGATTTATGACTAATACCTCAAAATGCAAAGATAAGGTTTAAATTATAGTGTCTGAATCATAATTAGCATTGCTAGTAAATAGAGATGTATACAGACCATCAAAAACAGCATGCAAGTTAGATATTATTTGCATACAGCTTTGAAACACAAAATTAAGAAGCAGATTGCTCAAACATATTCTATGTTAGTATTAAAATTAATTTGCTCTGTCAACAAACACCAATGGAAAAGTATAATACACATTTGCTGGGCAAAGATAAATATCTATGATGAAATTTAAAATAATTTATAAAAAGGTGATGGTACCTATCTTTTCTTGACACAAACACAATTCGTTCAAGAATTTCTATCAAACAAGTCACCTATATGTATTTTACATGCCATAATAAATTATCTATATTTAACTAAACTTTTCTAATAATGCTAAAAGTATGTATCTTGTACTGCAGATGACTCGGTGGTAAAGGGCTTGCCTAGTATTAGCAAAGCCCTGGGTTTGATCCCCAGCACAAAAAGAGATGGGTACAACTTAAGCATTTCCTTATGTATAATACTAAAACTCTGGTTTTATCTCAACATCAGTTGTTTTAGAAAATCACTGAATTAGCTATTAAATAGGAAGTCCACTAAATACTAAAGAATGAGAAAACTATAACAGATATCTCAGAAATCTCTGTTCCCTGTCATAAACATAAAACACTTCACTTAACAGTATGACAGGTTTTCTAGTTACATTTCAAAACAACTTTTAATCAATTATCTAAAGGTCTCCTTAATTTTTTGAAATTTCATTTTGAGGATAGGCTCAAATTTATAAAAGTAATTTTAATTAACTTACTCTAGAATGTTTTGCACAAATTTTTCTACATTAAAGCACAAAAGTGAGCTAGTCTATTGATTTAGTCTTAATTACACCCTATTGATTTTGTTTCCATATAACAGATGTTCATTCCTTTTTTTAGTATTCTAAAGAAATGCTGAATGACAGGAATTTCAATCTCAATACTTGTTTGAAATTTGATAATCTTTATTACTTAATTTGATTTTACAAATAAGCCATTTTGCATTTACTTTAGGTATATCATTTAATGAATCTTAAAAATAGGTATTAAAATACTACGATCTTACATTTTACAGAATCCATTTTGATTTTTTGCATAATTTTTACATACATGTAAGTATTTCACAAACCAAGTCCTATAAACAGAAAAAGACTATATTATAGCTGTGAATGAAAAAAACTATTAATAAAGGATAATTACTGGAGAGAAATACTAAAGATAAAAATAAAATTCACAGATTATTCTTTCCTTTTTAAAAGCAGTATTTTTAAGTTGCCAAAATACATATGGTATACAATGTTATGTTCTGAAACATGTTTGCACTGTTGAATATTTTTTGATGTGAAAACATTTAAAGGTACACATTATTATTATAGTTAATATATTGTAAAATAGCTAAAAGGCACAGGTGGTTGATTTATAAAACAAAAACCACAGGTAACTATAGGTATACTTCATTGTTACAATGCAGCTAGAAAATAACATGCCAAGACTGAGGATATAAATCCAGTTACCTTGAAAACTGGAAGATTAACATGTCATTTTGGTTCCTGGTTATATTTCCTTTCTCTCCTGGGTCTCAATGAAAATTTATATTATCTGGGTTCTGGGTAGAATGCACCTAATAAGTAGTGAGAAAAGGAAAGTTCATTTCTATATATAGCAGATCAAAAGCATTAGAGAACAAAGCAATGGTGTGTATATTCCCCTAGCCAAGGAGCTATTCACAGTTGATGGCTACTGGGGAAGAGTCCAGTCTGTAAGAGTATGAGCCCTAGTAGGTTGACTGTGCTCTAGTGGGCAGCACAAACTGGACTTGGTAGATTCTTAAAAAAGGGGGGGAAGGGGGGAGTTGGAGAGATTGTTTAACAATTAAGAGCACTTACTGCTTTTCTAGGACCCTAGTTCTGTTTCCAGCACCCACATTGGATGGCCTCACAACTAACTCCATGGGTGGGCACACTTTTGGAACAAACGAAGGAACACACACACACACACACAATTTTTTTTTAAAGAGGACATGAAATTGGGAGGGGGTTGGGATGGATCTGGGAGTTCTTAGGGGATGAAACAGGGTGAATATGATCAATATGCATTGTACGCATACATGAAATTCTGAAAAAAATAAATATATAAGAAAATCACTAATTATGGATATATTGAAAATAATCGTGCTATATACAAATTTGGTGGTTAATAGTTAGATGTTTGGTGAAGTCAAAGGCTATCTTTGCATTAAAATCTTCATTCTGGAAACCAACTACGCTTACTACTGCACCACTAACACCAACTAATTCTCATTTTGTATTATTCAAAGGGTATCTATCCTTTTAACTATAGGATACAATTTTTTTAAATTCAAACAGAATTCTTTTTTTTTTTTTTTAATTTTTTAAAGGACTATAAGTCAAACAGTAGTTTGTCTCAAGGCAGAAGAAAAGGAAAGCAGTTGAAGATTCCAAAAAAATCAAAGGAAAGACCTACCAGGAATTATTAATAAAAAAGGTAAAAAGATAAAACTTTTTTTTACGGGAAGTAAAGGTTTACCAACAAGAAAGGAAGCACCACTTGCAAAGAAATCATGTTTGGTAGTTTCAGGTGCCGTGGTAGTATATGGTATATAATATAAGATATACAGTAATTAATATAAAGCTCACTCCTCTGGGAAAGCATGTCAATGGATAAAATAAATAGGACAAGTAGGAGGTGCTGGGAATGCAAGCCTTGCAGGACACACTAAGGCATGGCACTCCTGAGGCACTACTTAGTTAATCAGGCACAGTGCTAAATTTGTATGTTTTATCGTCTTCAGAGCATATAAAACACAGCAATTTCATGAGCCCCTGGGGAGGAGGCTGATCATTACTTTCCAGTGCCATTTTCTCTTTGTCTGGAAACACATTTAGGGTGGCAACTGCATCCTGGGTAAACTATATTTCCTAGTGTTCTGTGGTTGCTAGGTGTGGCCAAATTCTCACCTTCTTACCAATGAAAATCTAAGCAGAATGTGACTTACGGCTATGTTCCTTAAAAGAGTTGCAAAGCTGGCTGAGTCCCTTTGCCTTCCTCCACTTGCCTCCATTTTGCTGTCTGAGATACAAACATGATGGTTAGAAGTGCAACTCTTTCTGGATCACCTTGAGAAAAGAAGTCACAAGCTGACAGTTGCAGAGTTACTGATAAGCAGGGATCCAGAAGAGCAAACCTGAACTTCTCATCACAGAACTTCTTCCTGAATGTTTGTAAGTCATTGATACTTTGAGATGTCTATTAGTACAGTCAACTCTGACAGTGAGTAGTATTAGAGCTCTTACCTACAGATGAAGAAACAGAGAGCAGAGGAGGACAACTTGCCCAGTCACACAGCTAGCAGCAACCTTCAAGTGCCAAGTTCTTACCCACTCTGCAATACTGCTTTCAGAGTAGACCTAAAGAACTCAGTGCGAAACCTGACCAAGGACATGAGGCTAGCAAATGTCAAGATAACAGTGGAAGAAAGTTAGGAACTCTATTCATTAGAGGAGGCTAAGACTTAGTTTAACATAATTAACCAAAACTGAATACAGTCTGCATAAAGGGCGTGCTGCAAGAAAACAAGAGGACAGAGAATTCATATTCTAGACTGGAGCCACGACCACAAAAGGAAAATTAACTATAGAGCGAAGAGATCTGACATCTTCTTCTGCAGGGATACATACAAACAAATAATAAATCTTTTAAAAATAAGTTTAATTAGGAAAGAAATCTTTACAAGGCAGGTATATTTCCCCATTCATGTACAAAATCAATCACTGGATTAAATCCAGAAGAAATAACTATCAATTAGGAATAAATGAAACCTATTTCTAAAATTGAACTAAAAATTCTTTCAGGGAACATCTAACTAGAATATCTTTAAGTAAATGAGAGGAAGAGGGTAATATCTATCTATAGATATATACCCCTACCATATCAAGGAATTAAAAAACAAAACAGACACACAAGCTCATAAAGCATCTAGAATGCTGCTTTACATTATTTGGTCAAGAATGAAGGCCACTGGGAAAGAAACAGAATGTAAAAAACTGAACTGGTGATAGCTGGAAGAAGAGAGAGATGGTCAATTTCTCAGAAACAGTGACTGAAGAAAGTCACATAAAGGAAGGCAGCCTCCACAGAGAAGGGGCAAGGGTTTTACATCAGTAGCACACCCACATGTTTCCTAAGAGCTTACACTGTTATCTTCAATTCTCTAAATTAACAGACTTGTGGTAAATGATTCAAACAATTGGGCATTTTCTCCCAACAACATAAACAGAAGCACCAAGTCAGAGGACATCTAGGTTTTGTACACATAAAATACCAAGCACAGATGTATAAATTCACATGCTGTTTTTTAAAAAGCAGCAAAAATGACCCAAAGGCCAATGCTCAGAATGTTTTAGGGTTTACATTGTTTCAACATGAACCCCACTCGTCCATGGGTTAGTAAATTTGTTTTATAGTTACTTCTAAATACTGTTTTAAACAATAAAATGTAATTTTAAAGCATCCAACAGGCAAATATCTGTAAGTCCTTAAAAGTCCAAACAAAAGAATGCATGGAAAAACAGTCCACTAGAAGCAAAAAGTATACTGGAAAATCAGCAAACTAAGAAATGAAAGCTGTGAACAAAGAACAACACAGCTAAGGGATATTGCCTTGGCACACAGGCATTTTTTAGTTCCTAGTCACCTTGATTTTATTAATAGCCAAGATGGATGAAGACTTAGTCATTCTGAAAGGCTCAAGGAAGAGGTCGCTAACCTAGTTCATACCCGTCTAGAAATAAAAAAACAAGGGCAGCATTAACTGACCAAACAATTGAAGTTTCTAATACCACTTTCCATTGACATTAATACATGCCAAAGCAATTTCCTTTGACCTCTCTCACCCCTCCTTTTTTGAGACACCTCTTCCTTGTAGCCACAGCTGGCCTGGAACTTGCTATGTAACCAGCCTGGCCGCTGGCCTCAATCTCACAGAGATAGATCTTCCTGCCTCTGCCTCCAGAGTGCTGTGATTTGGCACATGCCCGGCTTTTGGATCCATAGTTTAAACAAACCTCTACACTAGACACTTAAAATTTTCTTCATAGGCTAAAACTCTTACCTCTAATTCTTGCCTCAGTTCAAAAGTCTAGCCCACATCACAATGGACTGTGGTCACATACATAGAATAATAAAAAGACATAAGATAATATGAAATCAAAAGAATTTTGAAAAGGTGACTGATGTCTGTTCTGCACTAACTCCTACTGTGCACTCTGGTAAACACTTGTTAATTCTGCCTTCAGTTTACAAGCAGAGAAACAGAAATTTAACAAAGAATGAGCCCTTGAATGATGGAAGGGTTCTGACTCAGCAGTCAACTTCAAAGCCCATGCTCAACTACCATAATACACACTGTCTCAACCTAAATCCCTTTCCTCTCCCCTTTAAAAAGTAGGTAGAAAGCTGGGCATGTTTGTTTTTTGCAATGTTTCTGAAAACCAGTATTATCAGCTTTATAATCTCAATACAATTTAGAGGTAAAGCAGTCTACCTAAAAATTGTTTTTAAAGAACACAAGGAAAATGGCCATATATAAGAAACAGCTACATTCAAAGCATTCTTATTCACTTGGAGAATCTCCAAAGGGTCTCCCTTGACCAAGACTTTTTCACTCTGATTCATTATTTTAAAGTACTGTAGTCTGATGGCTAGTATAGAAAGAATTTAGAATCAACTGGGAGATGAGCTTTTGGGCATACCTGTGGGGGATTATGTTGTTCACAGTGAGTTGGGCAGAACTACCCACTGTGGGTGGCAGCATTCCCTAGCTGGGATCTTGGGCTGTGTAAATGGAAAAGGGAACTAAGCAACAGCATGAATTCCTGTCTCCCAATTTCCTCACTGTGGATGTCATGAGACCAGCTACTTCCAGCACTTGTTTCCCCACTAGGACGGATGCATCTAGAACTGTAAGCTAAAACAGACCCTTTCTCCCTTAAGTTGCTTTTGCCAGAGTATTTTGTTAATAGCATCAGGAAAACAAACTAAGAAATGTAGTTAATAGTGACTTGTTTTAACACTGTGAATATGCAAGTAGATTTGAAGCTGCCACTAGCTGAAATAAGTAACTCTATCCTTATTAGTGCAAACAATGAGGAAGAAGGGGGTACGTGAAGAAAACTAATGCTACAAATTAAGGTAGTTTAGAGTTTAGATGACAGATGTCAAGTATAACAAATCTGTAGAAATAATTAACAATATAATACATTTCACCATAAACAAAACTTGAAAAAAAATTAAGAAGCTAGCACTTTACATGTTCCAAATTAGATCAGAGTTCATAATTAAAACAAAAATATCTGCATATTAAAAGTTAGATTTTAACATCAAAGAAAATAAAAACAATAAGTATGAGAGAGAGAGAGAAAGGATATATATGGCTCAATAAGTCAGTCAAGTCTTCAACTAAGTGTTTAGAGTACACAGTCAGCTTGAAAAAACATTTATTACTGGCCAGAATTCTGCTCTGAGGCACAAACGGAAGTAGGAAAAAAATGAGAAAACTATTAACTATCTAAAATAGGCACCAAGCCTACAGACTAGAATCCTACAATGGATTTAAGTCTTCATGAAGAGACCAGAAATAGAAACTTATTTACAATACTCAGATTAATGAGCAAACCAATTACTTGCAGAATTCCCATTTTGAAAGTCAATAGAATGATAATACAACAAATAAATATTGAGAAACTATGTTTGGAAAAACACTTTCCTAATTTTTCCTGACAAAGAATTAACGAACTGTTACACAGCAAAACACTGGCTTAAAAAATAATGATAATGTCATGACTTCAACTTCATTCTTCCAACCCCACTCTTGACATGCCAACTTTAGAAGGAACTCTTGAGAACTTGTATTTCCTGTAGAAAAGAAGTACTTATGAGAGTCAGCAATTTTCCAAGCTCTTTTCTTCTGATACTGCAAAGCATGAAAAGACCCATGGTAATACGGGAAAATGAGCACCTGACTCAGGGAGAATGAGAATCCTGACGTCACAGGCACAGGGAAAATGTGTTAAGATAGTCTCCAAGGCAACAGAAATCAAGCCCAGAGCCTCACAAAATGAAAGATCTTACCTGAGTTTTTCACTGTAAAAAATTAAAACCCCAAAGGACTATACCTTTCAAGGTGCTGAGAAACAAGTGAATAAGATCAAAATAAACTCTAACTATGGTATCCACAAGTCCTAGTTTGATGAAAATGTAGGCATACCTGGTATACTTAAAAATCAATTCTTCCTCTTCATTCTAAAAATTGTTCTAGCCTGGATAGCAAGTTATGCATTATATTAATGATCCCCTATCTAGTTTTACCCTTATTATTAAAGAAACATCAAGCTTTGAGTGTAGCTAAAGGTGAGTATGATAGACTATCTTTGATGATTGTCAATGATGATGATGATAATCCTGGGGAGAGAGTTCAGCAAGTAGAATGCTTGCCATATATCCTTATTTGTTTTTCTGTTGCACTGATAAACACCATGATGAAAGCAACTTAGGGAGGAGTGGGTGTATTTCATCTTACAGGTCACAGTCTATCATTAAGGGAAGCCAGGTAAGCAGTTCAAGCAGGCACCTGGAGGTAGGAACTGAAGCAGAGACCATGGAAGAAAACAGCTTACTGGTTTGCTCAGTTACTCTTATATAGCCCAGGCCCACCTGCTCATGCAAGGCACCACAGGCCAATCTGATAAAGAAAATTCCTCAGTTGAGGGTCCCTCTTCCCAGGTGTGTCAAGTTGACAAGTAAGGCTAACAATGACACCATGAAAGCATTAGAACCTGTCTTCCAACCTCAAGACCCACATGAAAATCCACACATGGCAGTCTAGCCAAATTGGTTATAACCACTTTCAGTGGGATACCCTGTCTTTAAAAAGTGGAAGGCAGTAAAAGAAGATACCAAGTAAAGGAAGGCAGCCGGTGTTGATGGCTGGTTTCATTCCATGAAACCCAGACACAGTTAATCTCATCTTATTTGCTTCTTGGAGGGCCTGGATAACACATCAACTTGGTATGAATCAGAGAATTTTATCTGTTAAACAAATCATTTAATTAACCTCCTTGGAGCATGTTCCCCTTTGAGTTTGAAAAATTTTAAACTTCAGAAACATACTGAGAATAATATGAAATGCTTATGTGCCCAATACTTGTAGTGAATTGAACACATTTTCCAACTCAATTTCAACACAATTTTTTTAAAAAGATACCTACCAACTAAGACAAGGTACAACTGGACTGATATTCTGTCTGAGAAGCACTGCTTTATTCACCTCTCCAAACACATAGGTACTAAGACAACCAGGAAAATTAGTTAACCTATTAGTGCTTGGAATAATAAAAATGGAAGGAAGGAGATTGCAACGAACAATCTATAACCACAACGGAGGTAAAGGAGTGGGATTGGGGGGAAGAGAGAGTGAGGGGAGCACAGAGTGAAGGAGTTTATTTTAGTTCCCTTCTCAAATCTGGGCTGACCCTGTGACTAAATGTGTCCAATTAACTGCTGCTAAAGTGACCTTATGAGATCTATACTCTTGTGCTGCCAAGTACAGATATTTGAGTTAGACCCTGATGAGAGGGCACTGAAGAACCCTCCAGCAACAATGTCCTAGGTTTCAGTCTAGGAAACAACACTATAGCCAACCTTCCAGTTGAATACCGGCTAACCCACAGTGACATCTGCAGTGCAAAAGAACCCCAGATTACCCAGCTGCCCATACATTCATGAGAAAACTGCATTTTGTGTGTGTGTGTGTGTGTGTGTGTGTGTGTGTGTGTGTTTTGTTTAACACAAAGTCTCCCTGAAGCCACGGCTGGTCTGGAACTAGCTTTGTAGACCAAATCTAGCTGACTCTGCTGAGATCAAAGGCCTGCGCCACTATATCCAGCTTACATCATTATTTTGAGCTCCATTTGGGGGGTAATTTCTTATCCAGCAATAAATTACTGAAATAGTGATAAGAACTGCTAGTGATCCTCAGTATCAGGTGGAAGCAAGGTTAAGGCCTCCCTAGAGGAAAGAACTTTGATGGAGATTCAAATAGATGCCAGAGACTGGAGTTCTCAGATACAGAATATGAGAAAACTGGGCTGTGACTAACATAATCATCAGATAGGGCATTTAGAAATTAAAAAAAAAAAACTTACACTAGATCTAATTTAAACTTCACTGTATAAATTTAGCATCTGACTAGACACAAGTGAAGAAATCATTTAGTGAGCTGGAACCCAGAAACATTTTCCAGAGTGTAGAAAAAAGGCAACACACACACACACACACACACACACACACACACACACACACACCCCACAACTTCAGAAAAGACATGCAAACAATAAGGAAATAGCTGAGCATGTTAAAAACATTTGTTCAGTCAGGATTTTAGAGAAAGGAGGAAAAAAAGAGTAAAACACAGACAACATTTAAAGAGATGTTTGTCTGGAATTTTTCTACAATTGAGGAAAACAGCAATCAATAGGCAATAAACTCAATGAATTTAAAGCAGCTTAAAAAATGAGAAATTGACCCACAAAAATACCATATTAAAATTGCAAAATATCAAAGATAGATCTCTAAAGCTTTAAATGAGTTTTATTTTACATGTATGAATGTATTGCCTACATGTGTGTAAGTGTACCCATGTGTGCAATGCCCACAGTGGTGAGAAGCGAGTATCATATTTCACTGGAAGTGGAGTTATGGACAGTAATTAGTCACCATGTAGGTGCTGGGATAGAACCCAGGTCTTCTGAAAGAGTAGTTACTGCTGAACCATCTCTCCAGCCCTAATCTCTAAAACTCTGTGGGAAGAAGGAGGGGAGCAGGGAGGGAGATTAGTCCATGTCAAGAACTATTCATGCTTCAGATTTCAGCTGATTGGAGGCTAACAAGTTAGCCTGGCATAGCTTCTCAGATGCTGGCAGAACACAGAACTCTTGGGTTAGGGGGAAAGGACTGTATTACTCTTGGCAAGACTAGTGGTATGAACTTGTTTTTAATAGTTTCTCCATGCCCTCATTCTCTCTGTGAGTGATTCAGAGCTTACAGGTGGACACTGAGAACACAGTGAGAATTTCACCAAACTGAGGAACACCTCTCAGTCTCCTGAGGCAGCTACTAGCATACCTGCCCAACCTCTGCCGTAGAAAGCTCTTAATTCTATCAGCTGAGGCTTTTTTAATGCAATTTTGCTTGATAGTCTTGACAAAAAGCTTTCAAAAAATGTACAGAAATGCCATAGAGAATTGTCCCCCAACAATAATGGAATCTAGTCCACAGAGAGAATTATTATGCCCAGACAGTGAATTCTGCTAAATATTTAAGAACTAAAGCCAATATTTTACAAATTCCTCTGGATAATAATTAAAAAAAAAGGAAATTCTTTCCCTACTTATTTTTCAGACCAGAATAAACGTGATGTCAAAACAAGGATCACACAAACCAACAAACAGACCCCCACTCCAGTAGATAGGAGATTTATGGAAAGCTGGAACTACCAAGAGTGAGAAAAGGCAGTCTTTAAAAACACATCATCAGCACTCGGGAGGCAGAGGCAGGTATGTCTCTGTGAGTTCAAGGTCAGCCCGGTCTACATAGTGAGTTCTAGGACAGCTAGGGCTACAGGGAGACTGTCTCAAAAAAAGACCACAAATCAAAACAAAACAAAAAAACTACCATGCTCAGCCACGTGGTAGAAAAAAAAAAATGAATTTTAACCACTTCGGAAAAACAAAAAACAAAAAACAATTCCAGGTACAATATAGATCTGTGAAAAACAATTCGAATATTTTGAGGAAATAAGAAAAAATAATCATTTTTCATTTCAGAGGCTGAAAAATTTCCTAAGCTAGACTTTAAGAGACCCAAGACACAATGGGAAAAAACTGGCAAACTGGACAATATTAAAGAAATTAAGAAAACAAAAAGACAATAATAAATGATATTTTTAAGTAAGAGCTAGACCGAGAATATATATAAAGAACCACACCTCAAAAAAGACCCAGATGACATTTCCCAAAACAGGAATTCCAAAAGGATCACCAAGGAATTGTCAAGTCACAAGAAAATCATTACACAGTCACAGATTTTCATAACAGTTAACATGTATATATCTATATGCTGATATAGTAATAGTTACAGTGCATATATATGAATATCAGCAGAGAAGAGATAAGTAAAAAGAACATCCATATATTGAGGGATGGGAGAATAAATTGATATGACAACTTTGGGAAACAGTTTAGTATTATTATCAGGAAACAAAGGCATATATCTCCTATGACCAAAGGAAGCTCACACTTGAGAATATACTGTAAAATGTTATGTAACAGACATATATGTACAGTATGAGAGCAGAGTTGCTTTTAATCCAATAATCATATACAATATAAATCCTAATAGTAAACATGAATAAATGCGTTAAACACAGTAAAGAAATTGAAATCTAGTAAAGAAATTAAACAGACTACTGTTGTACAAAGAATAGGTGAGTTTTCCAAAGTACTCCGTGAAAAACTCACTGTAAGACCCTATTGCTGAAGACATGACAGACTTTGGAGACAGAATTTGGAGCAATGGAGCCACAACTGACCTGGCAGCCATCTCTCATAGCTATGGAAAGCACTACACAAGCTGCTAAGAAGAGAACTTCAACTGATGGTCCAACCCCAGCCTCAAGGCCTAATAACTCCATCAATGACTAGCACAGCAAATGACATTAGTACAGTAATGACACCTTTATCTTGGGGGCAATCAACAGCCACCTAATTGGACTTAAAGCCCACTCAATAGGAGGAAACTCATGTGTGGTACTGTAAGCATGGCCAAATACCATGGCTGGAGAGGTCAAAGATCTTAAGAGAAAACTCTAAGACTGTCACATTCCTAGACAAATGTAATTTTTATATAAATGATATTTATATCATAAGAAATTTACAGACAAGTAACCCAGTCACAACTCATCAAAGAAGCTTCTTTTGCAATAGACAGACTATTACAGAGTTCCACACCTGATAATACACAGAGATTGGCTGTGAACTGCCCAAGCCTAAATGGCACAATCTCTACACCTAAGTAAGGCTCATGGAACATAGAACAAGGGGTAAAGAGAACACTAACACATCTCTCAGTTCTCATCAAAGAAGTTCCCTCAAGTAACAAATGGCCAAAGGGTAGAGAATAAGAGTCTGCAGAGTGGGGTTCCTTGGACAGGACTCCTATATTAAATTCCACCCACCCAGGGTTCAGGGGGCAGAAAGATTGTAAGATCATATGAAAATAGTGTCTTACAGGCTCCTGGGACCTTGCTCATGAACCTATAGCAATGGTGATAGCATGCAAAAGACCCATGCAAACTCAAGCAGACAAAACTCCAGCACAGAACTGTGGAAATGGGCAGCAGGCCCCAACCCTAGAAGAAGAATTATTGGCAGCTGATTACTGCAGGGTGAGGAAGAGCTGATATTCTTAAGGGGAGGGACTTTGGATGAACTGACTAGATCCCAGTGAATGAACTTGTGTTGAGGGACATCTGGGGACTCCAGTTCCTGAAGCCAGCACCATCCTCTGGCCTCCACAGGCACTGTTCAACATGGGTGCACTTACATATCTGCAGGCAAAACACTCATACCCATTAAAAAAAAAAAAAAAAAAAACTAGGCCTGGTGGTACACACCTTTAATCCCAGTACTTGAGAGGCAGAGGCAGAGGCAGGTGCATATCTTTGAGACTGAGGTCAGCCTGGTCTATATAGCAAGTTGCAGACCAGCTGGGGCTACAGTGAAATTCTGTCTTAAACGAACTGTGGCACATACACACCTCAGAATATTGAACAGAAAATAAGGAAATACAGTCTCACGCAAACCTTAGATGAGTTTTCAGAGAATTTACCCCATGTGAAAAAGTACTACATAGGTAGCACTTACATAATACTTTAATACTACTAATTAGTAAGGAAATACAAACCCAAACCACAACAAGATGCTGCTTCACACTTGTGAGGATGCCATAATCAAAAGCCTAGACTACAACAAGTGCTGAAGAGAATGTAGAGGAATTGACACTGTCTCACACTGCTAGGGGTGAAAAACAGTTCCACTGAAACAAGAAATTGTCTGGCAGTTCCTTGTACCTTGTACTTGTACCTCAATATTCAAAGCAGCACTTTCCATAACAGAAAATAAACAGAAACAATTCTCATGTCTGTCAGCTGATGAATGGCTAAACTATGGTTTCCATAAATGACAGTACATCTATACATTAGAATACCATTTCACAATAAAGTGCTGCTGCATGCTGCAAAGTGCATAAGCCCTGGAGGCATATACTCAATTTTAAGGAAATACTCAAGCTATGGTGCTTGAGATGAGAAATAACTTCCATACGTTCACGCATTTGAATATTTGATCCCCAGTTGGTGGCAGTGTATGAGGAAGTTACTTGGAACTTCTGGAAGGTAGAGCCTTGCTGAAGGAAGTATGTCAATGAGAGAGAGTTTTGAAGGTTTATAATGTTGCTCTGAATCCTGTGTGCCTAGAAAATGTTATCAGTCAGTTTCCTGATCCTGTGGTTATGCAAGGCCTTATGTTTCCTTTCTGGAAACTTACCTGAAAAAAACCCTTTCTTTCTTAAGTTGCTTTCCTCATGGTATTTTACCATAACAATACAAAAATAAGTAGTACAAATGCCAATCACAAAAGACCAAACACTGTATGATTTTACTTATATGAAAGTTCACAATGGATACATTTACAGTATCAGAAAGTGGACTGCCTATGCCTTAGGAGGTTGAGGTGGGATTGATGGGTGACTGCTGATAGGGTTTTGTTTTTAATGAGATGAAAGTGTCCAGAATTGAATGTGGTGATTGGAGGACTACACCGCAAATATACTAGAACTGGCAAACTGCATTCTGTAAAGAAGTGAAATATGAATGATAGCTCAATGAAACAATGTAAAAAAAGCAACGTAATACCAATGTTCCTTTCTGGTTATAAGACCACAAAATGATGTCAAACTTACTTATAGATGAGACTGTGACTTATTAAGAATTGAGAAATTCAATACCAAGGTTAAGTAGATAACAGAAAATCTTCATTTTAGACCCAATTATTGTTGTATATTACTATTTGGGGTGGGGAGGATTGGGAACTTGAACTTTTAACAGCTGTTCTAGCTCTCCAGTCCTGTATATTGCTATTTTTCTTGTTGTTTTTGGTCTTTTTGAGACAGGGTATGCCTGTAGCCCCAGCTTGCCTAGAACTCACCATGTAGACCAGGCTGGCCTTGAACTCACAGAGATCCTCTTGCCTCTGCCTTCCAAATGCTAGGATTAAAGACGTGTGCCACCATGCCTGGCTATTACTATCTTTTAAA
Organism: Eospalax fontanierii; assembly: GCA_035773235.1. NCBI lineage: Eukaryota > Metazoa > Chordata > Mammalia > Rodentia > Spalacidae > Eospalax > Eospalax fontanierii. The sequence continues at coordinate 83,870,042 of CM069524.1, forward strand.
ATGGCAAGGGGAGGAGAAATTCCTGAAAGGAGGACCTAAGACTATACTAAAGTAATTACAATGAGGTGATGTACCTGGGATTTGCTTCCCCACAATCCAGGTAAGGCAGATGTGAAAGAGGTAAGGCATTAGCTGGCAACTTGCTGTTGATGTAAAGCTGAGTAACTGATTAAGCATGGAGCTTTTATATATTATTCTATGTTTCATTTGACTGTTTCATTTAAAAAGAAAAATATAACTGTATGTATGCACCAAGCTTCCAACGTACTAACTGTATTATAAAATCAGTTTTACAAAGTTACCTGTGTTTCTACAAAAGTGGTATAGCTAATGATTTTCAAATAAATCTAGTTTGCCACAGTGCAGTATCTTCCAAAATAAAGCACAGTACTTTAAAATGAAAAGTTCTACCACATATATATATGATCTGACTAGATTTAAAGCAGATGAAATATGTTTCTTACTACTTATAAAACATCACCACCCAGGTAACAATATTCATTAACTATGCAGGCAATATACAGATATCAATATACCAAATAAAAGTACCTTCAGTAGGAGCTAACAATTACCGCAAATGAAAATACCTAAACAAAACTAACAATACTTTAAAAAACTAATTATTTCGACTAAAGAACAATTATGAACAATTATAAAATATAAAAATCTTCGCAAAACTAGTTAAAGCAATTTTGGAATCACAAATATTCCAGGGCTAAGGTTAAATGAAGTGCATTGTCTGAATAAAAGCAATAAGCTAATTCTGTACAATAGTCACTATTAGTGAGCAAAGTGTTTGCCCATTAGAAGAAGCAAAGGCAGTAGCTGGGTTTTGCATATTCTGACCACAAATGTCAGGAATATTTCTCATTCTTCACAAAAAAAATTAAAATAAATAACAGGTGTATGTATCTATGGCTGTGTTAGGCTGTGTTAACTGTTAACTTCAAAATGATATTGGGCTGGTCTTTTATAAGAGAGCGATAGCCCCAAATCATGCCAAGTGCCTCTGTAATGAGGCACTGAATATTACTTTTCTCTTTTCCACAAATCTTCATTACAAGAGCACATCCCAGTCTTAGGGATGCTGGCATCAGAGCACCTACCTCTGGAAGGGTAAGGAAGCTGCCAACCCTTGAAACTCATGGAATTCAGTCTTTTCATGAGCCCATCATCCTTATCAGAGCAGCTGTGTACTGTGTGAATATTACTCTAGCCCTATGTCTCTTGTCATGCCTCCTCCTTCATTCACATGTTCCAAGTCCCCCATGCCATCTCAACCCTTTGCAAATGCCATTTCAGTAGCCAAGGAGTGTTCCTTGCTTGTTGTGTTAAGCACTTAACTCGAACACTAGGTATTCAAGGAGGCATCTCTCATTCAGTCAAGATAATTTGGCTGTTTTTTCTCATTTGCTTCTACTGAACCCTCTCCATTCCCACCCATTTTCTACATTCAAATTCTTTGAAGACAGGAACCAAATCTCTTCAAAACATTTGGTTCTCAGGCTTGGGATACCACCAGTCTAATGTTCAAATTAAATCTGCTCCAACCCACCTGATGCTATCACATTCCCTCCCAGAATTCTGACGAACACTGACAGCAGTGTAAATATCTTTTATAAAGCAGTGAAGAAATGATGAATTTTTATCTGCTGTATTTAAGTCAGGAAGCACAATGCTTTTGACTGTAACTTATATCTCATTTGTCTCTGCTGCTGCTTTTCATAATTCCCTAACCAAAATAAACTAGTGACCTCATCCCCAACACTAGTCCCACAGTCTTCAAGAATACAGATTCTCAACCTAGGATTTTTTTTTTCCTTCTCCGAGCTTACAGATGAAAGAGAAATCTATAGTGTTACATAATCTTCCCTCATACTTGCTGCAGAGATGCAAAATGAACTCCAGAATGCTTGGAAGCAATTTCAGAGGGTCTCAAATTCCTTAACTCTGTTTTACAATTTGAACTCTTAAACGCCACCTAGAGAACCCACGATTGCGTCTGTCCTGTGCCTAAGAAGTGTTAACTTGACTTTTTCTCATCTATTTCCCATTTTCCGTTCATGAGAGGAAGGACAAGAACATGGCATAAGAAAGAAAGTGGTTCTCCAGTTCTGTTCAAAATCACTCAAAATACATGTTTCCCCACAAAAAGACACTGAACTAAAATCAGGGTGGGTTGGGGATGGAAGAGTCCCCCTTAACCACAAATGTCTTGCAGTCTTGCCAATGTCTTGCAAGACAGGACAAGTGTCAATGTCTTGCAGAAGAGAACAGGTAAATAGCCAGTGAGACAGCTGAGTGACAACTAAGAAATAACAGTCACAGTGTGGTCTCCAGAGAATGGATATTCAGCTCAAAGCATCAATTTATTTGGAAAATCAAATACAGGTCAAATAAGCAGGCCCGTGGGTGGGTCCAATTTCTCAGCTGTACAACCTGACAATCTTTAAGTACGTCCCTCTAGTTTTCTAACATGTTTGCCTTTTATCTATGTAGCAAAGCTACTGTACTTAATGTCAGAATTACCTTAAGCAGTAAAATGAGTTCTCTTTGGATCAATATTCAACCACTTTCCTAACACATACTCCCAACTTCTCTCAGTCAGGAAAATAAACAGCATCTATTCTGACTAGCTATCTCCATACAAATCTCTGGTGACACATGAACTACAAGACAGGCAATTCTGCTCTACAGAACCATTCCTATGTTCCAACTAAATATCCTAATATAACCTAAGGCTGGTTTCTGGAGAAAGCAAAACCAAGACTAAAATAGTAACCTGGACTCTCTTTTTCTCAGAAAAATGAAAATGATGCATTTCATAGAGATAACCTTCATAAGCACATGCTTTTAAAAAAGATCATTTCTGGGCTGGAGCGATAGCTCAGTGGTTAAGAGCACAGACTACTCTTGCAGAGGACCTGGGTTTAATTTCCAGCGCCCACATGGTGGCTAACAATCATCTGTAACTCCAGTTATAGGAATTCGATACCATCTTCTGCCTCTGCAGGCATTGCACAACACAGGTTCACTTACACATATGCAGGCATTACACTCATACTCATTAAATTAATAAGTCATATCCAACTATCCTAATACCAAATTATTAATGCCACACTTCACGACATGATACCACACACATACCAGAATATTATGTAAAATTTTATGTTGCTTGATCTTTAGTTTTTTCTCTGCTTTCTGTGCAACCAATAATTTCACACCCTGTGACTCTTAAGATGGTGCATACAAAACACCAACAGACCTACATATCCTAAGAAACAGAGTTTGGAATGGAAAGCTTTTTCATATGTATGTCCCTGAAAACATCGCTTTTTCTCCACTAATGGGTGCGTATGTCGGCTGTTGCTCCACTGCCATGTTCACTGTTCACCATCCTCCCCTATTACCATCTCTGCTACTTACCCACTGTGATGGGCCACAATGACACTGACTTTACAGAGCTGTCCTCACAATCCACCCTCATTTCACCAGGCTAGCCATGTCCTTTTTATTCCTACTTTTTCTTCCTCAGTTCGTTCATAAGCTGTCATTCCAATCTCAAGATGAAGTCTCTCAGACACTGTCTCTAATGCATCCTCTAACACTAAGCCCCCGTTTCTCATGTACTCAAGAATCTCTATATTCTTCAGCTTCATGAAATAACAACTTCAAAGATACAAAATCTTTCTATTAAAATATAATTCATTCAGAAAGGAAGTTGCAAGGAGGAAAATATTCCACGTACCAAGCACCTCATTAGCTGAAAAATAAAATGTCATTTGGTAAAAACGATTTCATTTCAAGAATCAAAAACTCATGAAAAGTAATTCAAATAAATTACCTGCATCACTGATTCAACTGACATTCACTTTCACAAATGTCTTAACTTGCTTCTAAATCATGACAGAAGGAAAATATTAAAAGTTAAGTTACAGAAAGAAAAATTAATTGGAGCCCATGTAATGATAAATTCAGAGTGGTTTCAGAAAGATAACATCTCATTTATTTAGAAAAGAAAAGGAAAAATAGATGTTGCAACGATAACTCTCTGGTTTGCCTTGACACATTAGTTTATCTGAAGCTTAATATTTCTAATATTATTCTATTTATAACATACTTGTTATATCCATGTAAAATTTACTCTCAAAATAAAAACATTACTATTAAAAAGAGAGACAAGAGTTGATAAAGACAGATAAAGTATTAGTGTAAAAATCCAATGCTAGATTCATGAATTAAAGGAAAAAAAAAAGTAGGAGTTAGGTGTGATGACACAATACTTTGATCCCAGCACTCAGGAGGAAGAGGCAGGTAGATGTCTATGAGATAGAGGCCAGTATGGTCTACACAACAAGTTCCAGGCCAGTTGAGGGTACTGGGATACCATCTCAAAAAAACATAAACAAGAAACAAAGTATGGCTGGCGAGATGGCTCAGTCAAGGAAAAGGCACTTTTGCCACCAAACCCTGACCATCTGGGTTCAATCCCTAGGACACACAGGGTAGAAAGAGAGAACCACTTCTAATAAATCGTCCTCTGACCATGTTTGTATTTGTGTGCATGTCTGTGTGTATGCATGCACATGCACACGCACACACTAGAAAAACTTATTTTTAATCAAAGTAGAACTGAAGTACTTTTTTATCATTTGGGTGGTAGTCATATGCTAAATTACTGTATAAAAGTTCATCAAAACCATAACCTTATGATTTGTGCATGTTTCTAAAGGTAACCATTTTGTTAACAAAAAACTAAAGCACAAAAAAGAAAATACTTTTCTAAAAAACTATCAATTACACCTCTTCAGTTGGCTCAGATATTAAATCCTAGGTGTTTTCATATTGAAGCATTTTTCAAGGGTGGTCATAACAAATACTCCAGACAAGGTAGCTGAAGCAGACTTGTTTTTTTTTTCTTTTTTTTCTCACAGTTCTAGATGTTGCAATGCCAAGATCAAAGAAGCAGGTTTGGATTCTTCTGAGACCTCGTCCACTGACTTGCAGATGTCCACCTTCTGCATCTTGATTCCTCATCTGGTCACTCTCTGTGCCCAATCTCTGTTCATGTTACAAAAACACCAACCAGACTGGATAAAAGCCCAAACTAATGGCCTCATTTTAGCTTTGTCACCTCTTTAAAGGTCCTCTCTCCAAACACAGTCACATTCTGAGGTACTTAGGTGTAAAACTTCAACATATGCAGTTTGAGGAACAATTCAGTCCCTAACACATGAATTTATGAGTCACCACACAGTTCAACTCTGAGTCTATTCAAACATGCCTATACAGCTTCAAGGGAGTATCCCTAGGAATTACATTAGGGTTTAAGATCATTTGAATGCACAGACATCCAAAGAAAGAAAAAAGGCACACACGTGCTCTCAAGAAAATACTAGTCTATGTCCTGTTGGTTGTAAAATGTGGCATTAAATAATTTAATACTGACAATACTACTACTTGTCCATTTTTTTTGGTTAGAAGTATGAGTATGTAAATGCTCCAACCTTGTCACTTTAAAGGCAACATTTTACTTTTCTGAGAAAAGAAAGGCAGCTACAGTTCACATCTCTGTCTTAGTTTAGATTCCTCCAGAGGCCAACTCTTGAGACATGGTTTGGAATATCAGATAATTTAGCTCAGGAACTGATTCTCAGGAAACACTGGTTGAAGACCGAGGAAGAGAAACAAAACAAAGGAAGACGTCCATAAAGAGATTGGTCTAAAGACTCAGTGTCAGCTGGGCCCATTGTGGAAAACTTGGTTAATCCAGCAACAGAATTCTAGATGACACTGTAGGACATGTTCCTCAGAGTTATCCCAGCAAATAGTGAAAGGCCTAACCATCCACTCTAACTCCCCTCAGGTTAAAGACCCAGAACTTCTGATCTGGCCTCTCTGTGGGTAGAAGAGCTGGCAGAAGAAACAGCTCTTAGGCTGAAACAGAGATGCCACAATGTAGAAGTTGGCCCATGTACATAGAAATGGCCAGACTGAGAGAACATGGGTGGGCGTAGACAGCATGCCAGAGTCCCAAACACAGGAGTCTGTTCTTCATTTGCACACATAAGAAACACCAGCCCTCATCTAGACACAGCAGAAAGTGTTGAGAACTACTCTAAATCACATTTTTCAATTTGTTAAATAAGTATTCATCTAAATAAACTAATTATAGTATGTGATTACATCATCATAAAATTTTAGTTATTTGTAAGACACGAAAGTTGTAAACAACCCTGGGTGGAAAACTTTTTTTTCCCTCTATAAACAGAAAACTACACTTTCAATCATAAAATATTCTCAAGGAAAGCTCTTTAGAAGGAGAGTGGGATGGGACGCAAAACCAACGTGTGTCTGTGGGGACTTCTTGTTGGTACAGCTAGTGATACTATCCATGTAAAACTCAGTGCACTGAAACACACACACAGAGTTCTCTAAAAATCAAACAGAACAGATTTCTTTGCAAACACAGCAGTCTTTCAGTGCATGCTGGCTCACCATCAGTGTTTCATCCCTGGCCAGGCCACAGCTGTCTGCTTCTAGTAGTTGGTAGGAAAATACAAAATACAAGAATGGAGTTTTATTTCAGAACTTTAAGGTACTTACGGAGTTGTTTTGCACCAAGAATATATAAACTGACATAACTTTAGAGAGATTTACTTTAAATTTAAACGCAGGGCAACTGATTTATCTATTCTTGGTGAATGTCTTTACAATTCCAAGTAATAAACTGCTATTGTAAACTGAAGTTTGCATACAAGTTACACATAATGACCTTATTGGTAATATTAAGACACACCAAGGCAGACCATATTCATAGTCTATGTTGTTAATATAACATTTTTTAGTTCATTCATTACATAAATTCTTATAGGATACTTGCTTCTATTTTGTTGTTAACTTCAAAAGCCCTCTACTTCACTAGGATTGGTGGCACACACCTTTAATCCCAGCACTTGGGAGGCAGAGACAGACAGATCTCTTTCAGACTCTCAAAAAAACAAAACAAACCCTCTACTTCTTAGGGTTTGGTCATATTGGACTGTCAATATTTTTTCTTTCCAAACAAGCTGTTAACTTTAATTTGACAAAATCTGAAAACAATCCCAAGTTCAGTGAATATTTTCAGCTCCCCTGACTCCCAGCACTGTCTCAAGTGTGACACCAGTGACTCTAGACATGATTTTCTACTCTTACAGTTTGTCATCACCCAAATTATTCAAACAGTTCTGCAGGAGGATTGTGTGACGCTACACAGCAATATTAATGACTCCATGAACTCTAGCTTCCCCAGTGAATGCGGTATGACAGGAACTATGGAGATCTCAGAAAGAGTTGGATCTAAAAGCAGAAAGTATAAAAAGGGAAAATTTTAAATTAAAATAGCCATTAGAATTTAAGCATTAATATCTCTGACTACACCTATGAAGACACTTTGGAATTACTATTATTTCTGCAACTATCATAGTACTGTGTGGTTGTGTATTTTTTTTTTAACAAAGAGTCCTTATGGAGACATGTATTTAAAGAATTTATGGATGGAATGATATGCTGCATACTGAATTCATCTTTAACATAATCCTATCAGCACAAGGGCACAGGCTGGCTTATACCTGAATAAGACTAGCCATGTTGATCCTCTTAAAGTTCAATGACAGGAATACACAATCTCGTTGCTTTGTATATACTCAAAAATTCACCACAGTAAATCAAGAAAATGGGGCTGAAGGGTAGAAAATAAAGCTTAGTTTTTTTTATTGACAGTTTTATCATGAAAAATCCTAAAAATTTAAATTTTCTGAAATATACACATGAGAAGAAGTCAGCTACATTTCAATTTTATTTTATAGTTCTCCCATCACTATAAACAAGTCTTGAGCTTGAATTAACATGAAACAGTAGATCTTTCCAACTGAAGAATTTCAATCAAGAGCAGTAAAAACTATGTGTACAACATCCTATGTATTGCTCTATGAATTTTCTTCAGTGAGGACTACAACAGAGTAAGAAAAATGTGCTTTTTATAACCATGGTAAACACCTCAAGTTTTAAAAGAATAGTCTCACAAATAGCTGTGAAAAACAGAGTACTTACGAGCAGTTTTTTTTAAAGTCAGTATGAAGATAAAATCTCAAGTGGTCTCCTAAAAGGATAAAAATTCCTTCTACTGTAATATAAGAGAGGAGTAAAGAAAGAAGGCAGAGCTGGAGCAAAGAGTAGAAAAGAACAGAAAAAAAATTACAAGGAAGGTGAATGGCTTCTACTCATTTCTGTTGGCTCCTTCAAAAAACTATCCATTTTATAACTTTATTAACTCTGACACATGTAGTCACATCAAATAGCTTGCTCACCAAAAACAGTACCTTCACCTCCCCCGGGGCAGGTTTTCCTACATCGACATTATGACAGTCTAGGCTAGATGGTCCTTCATTGTGAATCTGACTTATGCATTACAGAATGTTTCAGAGCACCAGTGACCACTAGGTATCAGTAGTGGGTATCTACGGCCATAACTGAATAGGTCTTCATGCATTGCCAGAAGTTGCCCAATGCACTAAATCATCTATTTTAAAAAATCTACCATAAATCTCTGAAGCTAGGCAGAGATACAAAGGCTGGTTATAATATTTGGCTTCAGGATATATATATATATATATATATATATATATATATATATATATATATAAAATGATCCAAAACTAAGAGTTAAATGTTTTCCATTTCTTTTTTAATGCTGCCCATTTTACACAAAACTGATTTTATATCCACGCTGAAATCTTACTATGATTAAAAGCTTGGGTCTACAGGCTTTATGACTTTGGTTGTTATAATCTGTGAAACAATTGTTTCATCAATAGACACATACTACCTACTGAATTGGTCTACTGGATAAAATAATGAAGCAAGTCTATGTGTATAAGTGCTCACTGTAGTGAACAAAATAAAGTGTTTAAATGATTACCCTAGTTATTTTAATTTAAAATAAGGTAACTGCTTAATAATAAATAAATAACAAAACTGTTCCTTGATAATGTATGCCATATAAAAATGACTTAATTATTTCAAACCAAGTAGTATGAGAAGATAAAATGGTCCAGTACTTTGCTGCACAGCCACTGCATCAAGAGAACAGCTTGAGGACAGGCTTTCTACAATTCTGATAATCTTCCTGCTTCTCTTGTGGTACAGCTCCTCCTCATATCACCTTCCAATCAGCACCGGACACCCCAAAGTGGGACCAGTGTGGCTAAGGGACAGGGTTGCTACTGATATTTCTTGAAAGCCTTCTATATTCTATGCATATTCTTAAAATAAATAAACAGTATGTGTAACTTTTATAAATTGTAGTCTTTCCTCTTCCAAAGGAATTACTAATTTATCAAAAGCTATCTGTAAATGACAAAACTACAAAGGTAACCAAATAAAACTCTTTTCTTTCTGTAATATAAAACTGTATTACAGAGAAAGAAAAATTAGCCAGTGGTATTTTTCTACTTTAAATTCTGATAGGAACACACAGGGAAAGCAGGAGAAGCACTTACCTGAATCCCAGAATGGGGGCGGTGAGAAGTTCAAGACTGCCCTCCACCACACAGAGTTCAAAGACAGCCTGAGCTCTATGAGGCCCTTTCTCCAAATAAAATAAAATAAAATAATAATAATAATAATACACAGAAAGCTAGATGTGGTGGCTCATACCTGAAATACCAGTACTCAGAAGACTGATGCAGAAGATTGCCACAAGTTGAGTCTAGCCTAACCTCCATGAGTTCCAGGTCAGCATGGGCTACAGAGTGAGACTCTGCCTCAAAAAGCAAAACAAACAATACAAAATATAACAAACCACCAATATAAAAAATAAACAAACAAACAAAAACTAAGAAAGAGCCTGTAACATAAAGCTTGACTACGATTTAAAAGTAACAATAATAATGTTTTGGGGGCATTGGTGGTGGTACACGCCTTTAAGTAATCAGGAGGTAGAGGCAGGTGGGTCTCTATGAGTTCCAGGCCAACTGGGGCTTATAGGGACACCCTGTCTCAAAAAGATGCCTCCCCCCCAAATTAAATTTCTGTCAATGACTTAGTCTCAAAACATTAAGAGCTTACATTTTAAAATTGTTTACAATGCTAAGTTTTGTAAGGAAGCCAAGTTCTTCCTAAGTATACATGAATCAAAACAAAGAAGCAATTTCAAAAACTGGAAGCTACAGAAAATAAAAAGAAGAAAAGACAAGCATGTTTGTATGAGCTGTCATTCTAAGTTCTATATGATTGTTTTACCAAACTGGAAACAGCCAAGGCTAATCAAAGCTAGGTATCAAACAATTTCAAGAATTGTAAAGTAAAAATTCAGTAATGGTTTTAGAAATTCTTTTATTCTATCAAAAACACACAGAAAATAAGAGATCTAAAATGAAGCTACCTATTTAATAGAAATCATATACAATAAACTTTAAGTCATAAAATTTAAGTGAAACTTCATTAGACCTGGACATTTGGGTAAATTAGCAAACTTATAAGCAATAATGAAATATTGGGAAAATAGAAATGAACCAATATTCCTTCCAGAAACCAAAGACCAAGTTTTCTGAGGAACAGTATTTTGAATGTTATCTGATTCACAATGAAAACATTGTCAGTATGATCCTGACAATACAGATGATGAAGAGGAGGCTACATTAGCAAATGAGAAAGAAATACATGGGTGGCAAGGCTGCAACAGAATCCAAGCTTCTTCAACCCTCTTTACTGAGTATTTATGTTTTCTATGGGAAGCATGGGACTGAATTTTTAAGTTTCTGCTATCAACATTACAGGAAGTTTCTTAATTTTAAAGAAATAGGAGAAAAATGAATCTTGTCAGTATAAATACTAAACAAACAAACCAAATACCCAAACTGAAAAAAATTAAAATAAGGGGCTGGCTCAGCAGTTAAGAGCACCGACTGCTCTTGCAGAGGACCCAGGTTTGGTTTCCAGCACTCACATGGCAACTAACAACTGTCCATAACTGCAGTTCCAGGGGGTCTGACACCCTCTTCTGACCTCCTTGGGCTGTGCACAACATGGTACACTTACAAACATGCAGGCAATACACTCATACATATAAAATAAAAATAATGGATAAGATATTTTTATAAAACACCAACTCTACTCAATCTAAGCACTGAACATCTATAACTGTTAGAAATCTGGAGGACATTGCTTAATTCATCTTCAAAAATACTGGTTTTCTCCAGATAAACTGTAAAGAGGTAGAGAAGTACAGATTGAAAACAATGAGTCACAAACATACAAATCAACTTCAGAATAAAAATTACGTCTGAAAAAGGGGACAGACCTGGGGGGATGGGATGCCAGTGCACCTTCATAGCTTTGGAAAATGTGCATATTTATGAAGCACTACAACTGGACACAGATGGTATCCCAGTCTCTATGTTTCCCTAGAGGATAAACTATTTCATCATAAAAACAACTGGCGGGCTGGAGAATTGGCTCTGTGGTTAAGAGCATGTACTGTTCTTGTAGAGAATCTGAACTCAGTTCCCAGCATCCATGTCAACCACCTTCAATTTCAGCTCCAGGGAATTCAACACCTCTCTCTTCTGTTGGCACCCACATATGTGCATGCATATTGATACAGGCACACACACACACATAATTAAAAATAAAAATCTTTTTAATGGATTTGCTATTAAATATTACTCCTTTTATCTTATATCCTAGTCTTTTTTCTTTAAAACCTTGTCACCCTGTCCTGTTTATTAAAGCCATTGCATAAACCAGTTGCATATTTCTACATGCAAACTGAATATGAACTGTACAAACACTCCTTTTACTCTCTTCCAGCCACTGAATAAAGGAACATTTTCTATTAGGTTTAATTTTCCAGAGTAGACTGAGATCAGACAGAAATTTGAGGTCAACCACAAAACTTGGTGGCAGTTCAGGAAATATATACAACACTAAAGCCAGAATTTTTTATTTCAGCTTATTCTCCCTCACAAGTGTTAAGATTGTCAGAAACTAGTATGACTCCAAATGTTCAGTGCTAATAAGCAGAGTTAGGAGTAGGCAAAACAGAGCTTCCCACCTCTTGTAGAGACTTTCGCTTGATCTCTGGAAGAAAGCCAGTGTAGTTGCTAAGGATATGGGACTTGGGAGTTGACTGACACACAGGAAGAAGAGACAGCAGAGTTCCTACAAGGGTTTGGAAGCATGCACTGATGGGTAATGTAGCAGCACAGGCTGATAGGGAGTCTTAGTCAGACACGCTCCACCTTACTTTTGAGATACAGATTCTCACCAACCTCTAGCTCACTGGATTAGCTCAACTGACTAGCCAGTGAGCTCCCGGATTACACATGTCTCTGCCACCTTAGTGCTAAGATTATATATACATGATACCATGCCTGACTTTTTACCTGGGTGCTGGAGATCTGAATTTGGGACCTTACTCAAGGAACAGAGCCAACTCCCTACTCCAAGGATATTCATTTTAGTCACCCAATCTCTAAAGGCTTTTGTTTCTTATCAGCTCAATACCTTCTCGGAGGTGACTTCTCCCTAAAGGTTTTGGAGAATTTAATAGACAGCACATGCAAAGGAAGCAAGTAATTAGGAGACTGTTTACCATTCAAATCCAGTTTAAAAATACCCACTGTACTCTTAATGCCAACCTAAAGCACACTCAAGCAGGCATGTCATGGATCTCTACAAATGAGCTGCCCTAAGAAGCAGGGAGTATGTCAGTTAAAGGAAGGTTTTGCTCATTACAGAACATTAAAACAGCATGCCTCAGACCTGGATCTAAGGATCTGGGGAGAGGAGAGGGGCTCAAGATCATTTCAGTATCTACAAGGCCCAAATTATTTTCATTAAAGTATTTCATTGTCTTTTTCATTGTGTTGATTTTTGCACTGATGGTCTGAGAGCAATTGTGGATAAAGCTGCTAGTGCTGTGACAAATCAAGCACCTCATACTTACAGGTAAGTCTAATTTACTTCAGAATGCCATGTTGAACAGTAAAAATTGTTTTACTAAATTTCAACCAGGCCAGGCAAGGTGGCTCATGTCTTTAATACTAGTACTTGGGAGAGGGGGTAGTAGCAGGCAGGTCTTCGTGAGATCAAAGCCAACTTGGTCTACAAAGACAGGTCCAGGCCATCTGAGGGAGTGAGGGGCGGGCGGATGATGATAAAGTACTTTTGCTACTACCAAGGTAAGGTGCCTGCCTGCGAGGAATGTTCAGAGTAGGTTACATTACCACAGAAGATCATTTTGTGAACTTGAAAAACAATGACAGACTATGGCTATTCAGATTCTGGTTCCTGAAAGATACTTTCTCAAAACTGAATAAGAAACACCCATCCTTAAAAGGAAATTAGTGGGGCTGGAGAGATGGCTCAGTGATTAAGAGCACACTCACTGGCAACTCTTGCATAGGACTCGGGTTCAGTTCCCAGCACCAACATGGCAACTAACAACCATCCATAACTCTATCTCTAGGGGACACCCTATCTGAGCTCTGTGGTCATTGCACAACACACACGGATGGATATACTTATATATGTGCAGGTAATACGCTCATACACATAAATTAAAAATAAGTAAAAATTTTAAAAAGGAAATTATTTAACATTATTAATCAAAAGACAACTTCTCAAGTTAAAAAAAAAAAGTGTGTACAGTTCTTTAAGCTCAGTAGCTTTCTAGAGTTTAAATTGATTTTTTTCTTTTTGGGACAGGGTCTCATTGTAGCCCCAGCTGGCCTGGAACTTGCTGTGTAGACCAGGCTGGTCTCGATCACACAGAAATCTGCCTCTGCCTGGGATTCTGTATTGCAATTAAACTTTAGGATATTTCAATTAAACTTTAGGAAATGATCACTTGTTTAAAACAAAACCTCACTATACATATCATTAATTGCTCCTCTTTTGTTCCCCAACTACTGAGGTAAATTTATGAGGAAAGAAGTAAATGTTCTTCAGGTACTTCAACCAAAACAAGGTACTACAAAAGACTGAATAAAGAAGTAGAGATGAAGACTCAGCCTGTGTAAGCAGGATATTACTGACATAGTCCACTTTCACACTTTTAAAAGACAGGATCTCACTATGTAGCCTAGCCTGGCCTTGAACTCATGATTCTCCTCCCTATTCCTCCAGTTCTAGAAATAACAGTGTATGTTACTGTACCTAGCTGTCTCACTAACTTTCTAGGAAAAATTTTCCCTTATACAAATGGCACACAAGTTAACATGTAATGTACAGAAACCTGAGACCACTGTATTAACATTATTCAAAATAATTACAAGTATGATAGATAGGGCTAAACAAATCTCTAAGAGTCTCATAGTATGACAATTAGTAATATGCAACTGCAAATATTTTTATGGACAGAGTATCTCGTGTTTAAAATCAATGGTAACAAAACATTAAGGAAGCTATATTCTGAATGCTAACAAGTATACATACATACACAGAAACTGAAATTCAAATCTCTCAAATCATATACCTGATACTCAATTCCAAATAAATAGAGGAAATATACCAAATTATGTTCCTCAGAAATACTCAAAAATTCAACTTAAAAAAGGCACTCTTTTCTTCAGGCTTCACTCACTACACCTGCAGAACAATACACACAAGGCAGCTTAATAATCACCACTATCAGTTCATTTTTCAAATGACTGGCAATTTGACATCTTTAAGGAACATTTTCATCCTAAATATTTTCTTCAAATATAAGCATATACTCTAAGTCATATTACATTCTAAGCCATACTGTGTTGGTATGTAGTACAAAAGTAATGTGTGAAAGTAAGCAAAGCTTGCATGGCCAATTATCTTGGCTGCTATTTTATCTGGGGAATAAATCTTTGAAATGTGTAAAGTGGCTAACCAAGTGTCACTGCTTACAGTGCTGAACTAAGCTGACTGCAAAGAAAAAGTTTTTTAAAAAATGCACACAAAAAATATAATAAGCAAAAGCAAAGTGAGGAACAAAGAATTTTATATTCGGTCTTGAACTTCAAGTATCTTAAAACACTGTTAACTTTCAAGGGAGACTATCCATCTTTGCAAGCCACTAATAAACTATTTCATTTAAAAAACATTTGAGCCAGGTATGGTGACACACACCTTATAGTGCCAGCACTTGGGAGCAAAAGACAGGCGGATCTCTGTGAGTTCAAGATCAGCCTGGTCTACATAGTGAATTCCAGGTCAGAAACAAAGGCAGAAGCTGCTGTTGTAGGAAGTTACCCTAAAGGAAAGGGACTCTAGCAGATCATGGAAGTGCTTGACAAGTCTAAGGATGACTGGATTAAATGATCTTTAGAAACATGAAGGTGTGATTTCTAACACAAAAATAACCAAATGAGGCAAGTGACAAAGCCTAAGTGAACGAGGAGCCCAAGAATTATTATGGCCAGGACAAGAATAGAATAATGCACCATAGACAGATGAATTTATAGGGAATATGGAATGGAAGAGTGAATTGTTTCTTATCTTCTGGGTTTTAGGTGCTAAGAAAGCCAAGGTTTTGCTCTACTAAGATAACAAGATACAGGGCTGTATTAAGAGACTAGAACTCTGTCACTGCCCAGCATGTCAGGGCCTCCTGCTTCTAGCTTTGCCCTAAGGTCTCTTCTAAGCAACCAGTACAGAATGAGCTTTTAAAAGGTAAGCTGGATCATCTACTGCATGCCCTAGCCTGTTTCTCGCTTTACTAAGAATACTTACTATCCAAGTTCTTTACAAAGGATGGATTCCTTCAAGAGTCTCTCCAGCCTAAGAAGCTACCTACTCTTCCTTGAGTATTCACTTAACTTACAATGACTTTCCTAATACCCCTTGAACATGCCAGGCTGGTTCCTATCCTAGGACATATGTCATTGAGTGTTCCTTCTCTGTCCTGAAAGCACTTGTCTAGCTAATAGCAGACCGATGTTGCTGCCTACTACTTGGGATCGGGATTCTAATACTTTTTCCTAGACCACCGTGGAGTCTGAGATGTAGCTGATTTGTTTGTTTTGTGTTGCTGTCTCCTCAACTAGGAGGGGGAAGCACCACGAAGGTTGAGACTGTGTTCACTAAAGCATCCCAAGCCTAAAAGAGGGCATTCAAAACCTAGACAGCAACATCAATCTGCTGAGCTGATGAACTGCTACAAAAAGATCCTAAAAACAGCAAAAACACTGCGCTCCCCACCAGCTCTCACCCTGCACACTGCTTTTAGTATTTCCTAACTTGGTAAGTTTCACCACCAGACCTGATATTCAGACTGAAACACCTTAAACACACTTTAACCCTTGCTCCACGGCCAGTTCATCGCCTGTTATCTCCACACTGTCCCTCTTTTCTACTCTCACTGCACCAGTTCCAGCTTTCCTCATCTGTAGACTAGACTCCAAAGCCCACAACCAAGTCTTCTGCTGTACTCTAGGACTCTCTTTGACACGGATGCAGCAACACACAACAAAGTAGGAACAGCAAGATGACTTGCTAATACTGGAGGGTCAGAAAAATGAATGTTACCATTGTTTCCTTCTCCCTATTTGTGCAATATTCCAAGGTTCTGCCCCCAAACTACATTTATGAAGGCTTTCCCAGGTCCTTCAGGCAAAGGACACCCTTTTTTTCTCTCTCTGTACCTAACTCCATTCAAAGAATTAGTGCAGCAACTGTTATTGCACATTAGCTAGACAATATTGTTCCAGCACAGGGTCTGGAACCAAAAAATCAAGAGATGAATGAACAGCTTTGTCTACAATGGGCAGTTATAAAAAAAGACTTGGCCGGCCAAAAGGTTCATTAGTCATGGTGCTTGCAGCCAAGCCTTATGTCCTAAGTTTGATCCTTGAGACCCAAATAGGGGAAGGAGAGAACCAATTCCCACAAGTTGTCCTTTGACCTCCTTGCATGCACTACACATGCACTGTGGTACATGCATGACTGTATGCACCCACACACATAAATACCCAAAATAAATAATAAATACAATTTAAAATTTTAGGAAACAAAACAAAGCAAAACTGAAGACCCAAAAGATGGATGTGAAATAAGGGAAAAGTATAGGAGGCAGTTCATAGAGACAGAGTGAAAAACATTAGAGATGTGACAAATATTTCATCTGGAAATGAACCTTTTAGAATTTCATAGAAATGCAGAGGTAGAAGAGCTAACCCAGGGCTGGAGAGATGGCTCAGCAGTTAAGAACACTGGCTGCTCTTGCAGTGGACCTGGGTTTGCTTCCCAGCACCCACATGGCAGCTAACAACACTCCTTAACTCCAGTTCCAGGGGAATTCAATGCCTTATTTTGATCTCATGGGCACTGCACAACACAGGTATACTTACATACAAGCAGGCAATATAGTCATACACATAAAATAAAAATAATAAAATATTTTTTTTAATTTTAAAGAGCTAACCCAAGACAATCCATTAAGATAAAACATATGTTCTCTAATAGGAATACCTAAGCAGAAACAAATTAATTTGGTTCATAAACTGTTATTGCTATGCAGATAGTTTTAATTAAAGGAAAAGCAATATAAAGCACATTACCAGTCCCCTCTAATTCCATTTTTCAGAGACACTAAAATATAAAAGTTATAAAAACAAGCAGGCACGGTTCTATGCTTGAGGGAAAATGTAAAAATATTCAAAATTCCCAGGCATGGTGGTACATGACTTTAATCCCAGCACTCAGGAGGCAGAGACAGGCACATCTCTATGAGTTCCAGGTCAGCTGGGGCTACAGGATACCTTGTCTCGAAAAAGACCAAAAAAATTTTCAAAACAGTATCCATATCATTTATTAATATACCAATATAAAATACATAGCTGAATGCCTATAAAATGGCTAAGTTACTCATACTCTGGCAGATTTATGACCAATCAAGGCAATGCTAGAGTGGTAGCTGTAGAGCTTTCTGAGTCACTGACATGTCACTGAATGATACTGTCCTGCTCCGTTAAATAAAGAAAACGTATATGAAACATACACCTGCCCTTTTAAATCTGTCATTGTACTCACAGAGCCCCTATCACCTGTTTGGGACTTCCTAGAGACTTAGGGAAGCCACTTCTAGAACTGCTGCTTTAAATGACAAGAAACAGCAAATCCGAAGGACTCCACAGAAAAGGAGATGAACTATTAATAGCACCAGAGTTCTGCTTCTTGGTTATCCAGTTAACAGAAAAACACTGAATATAAAAATCCCTATATTCACTGAACCAGACTGATGCACACCCAGACTGATCAAAAATGAAGGTACATGCCTTAAAAATAAACTTGAATATATTTTTAAATGAGAGATATTAATAGTAGTAGTAATGACCAGATGTTAATTGAGATTCACTATGTACTGAGCATTTTCATAAGTATTTTAAATAGATTCATAATGTAAATGTATATAATTATTCTCATTTCACAAAGACAAATTAAAGGATAAAAAGGTACAAAGTTGGGAAGCAATGACATGAAAGGAAACAAGGAGAAGCAGCAGAAAACCTCTAATTTACAAGTTTCTGCTCGACAAAAGTTCTTCAGTTCTACAAAGCAAGAACAAGGTGTCCCAACTGCAGAATAAGGATGAAATCTCTATCTTTTTTCATTCCCTGCACAGAGATAATCTGTAAAAAACATATTCACTAACAGTACACTTGTTACCAGAAATGGGAACACAAAATGTTCAAAAAGAGTACACTACAGAACTTAAAAGATGAAAACTAAAGACTAATTTTGAAGATAACACGTTAGTTTTCTAACTTACAATCAGAAATAAATCATGGCTTGGAAGAATTAGTCAAATGGCTATAAAAAACTGAAATGGATACTTTTTCTTGCAAGGGAAGTTCAAACTTCTATACCTCAAACTTTTCTCAAGACTGCCTCTTTTTTCTCATCTTGATGCAATGTTTCTTCCTATCCACAAACGATTACAAAAGTAAAGAAAACTTCACAGGCTAGCAATCTTTTTAAATCCCACCAGTCTAAAGACCAACTTTAGATGTCTTCTTTGTACCTACACTATGCCCTGAATGATGCAACACACTATAATATAGTTGTTGAACAGCTGAACGTTCCCTAATAATGCATGTGATGAAGCTATGGTCACTTTAATAGCCTTTACCTTCCAGGATACTACAAATACTAAGCTATTACAGCATCAAAATAATGAAGTGAATCTTTTGCTTCAACTTCATGCCCCCAAAGTCATAATTTATCAGTTTTTGATTTTACATCCAGGAAAAAAAAAGGAAATAGACTAGATCAGTTTATGCAGCTATTGGAAAAAAAAGGATTAAGTATTATCTGAGAATACTCCTTATCAACGACATTCCTAACATAACCTCATTTTTGCAACTTGCTTTAAAACTAACCAATAACTTTTTGAATTAGAGATAAAAAATTTCCAGTGAGCTCAGACAGGGCTTTAATGGTAAATGTTCTAAATGTGGATAAAAATCCCAAACTAGAGAAAATGACAAGTGCAGCAACCCTCACTATTTAGCTCACAAACTGAACCTACTGCTCCTGGCTTACTGAACTGCTAAAATGTCCCACTGCTACCACACACAGTCTAAAACTTCACTTGACACATACAACTTCTTGGAAGCCAATACCAATTAAAAGTCAATCTTTTATGTAATATGAAGGCTTTTCAAATCAGAAAGCAAAGAAGCACAGAAATTCAAACTACAACATTATCTAATATTAAGCAGTAATTTTAAAGGACAATTTATACTTGCTTTATAGCAATTCAGCAAAACACGCAAGGATGGTATTATCTTGGCAAAACTTAAAAAGCTATTTCTTCAGAATCTTAAAAAAGCAGCTTGACACACAATCCTCTTCCATCACTTTTTTCTGTAAGTTCATGCCCAACTGGGAATTAAGCCTTTCTCAAATAATGCTCAAAATTACCTTCATTACAGGGAAAATAAAAAGCAGGAAAGTTGCATGATGAGAAACACAGGTAGACAAAGAAACAGCTAGTAATGACCTCAAACAAAGCAAACAGGTGACACTGAGACAAAAGATCTACACAGTATACATAGGAATAATATTAAATAATTCTGTTCCCACTTACCTGAGGAGCTCTCAGTAAATACTGTTAATGTCTGTCCTCCAACACTTTGCAAAACAAATGGATGTTCTCTAGGAGCACTCACTGAAGCTGGTTTTCCACCAATATCATGAATATTTGCAAGATCCTCATTCAAAGTAAATGATACCTAAGAGACAAATTAATCAGTGTTTATTAAAACAGATATCTATATAAACATTTTGACTGTAAATCAAATTTGTAAAAATTTTAATGTGAGTCTATTAAACACTTTTAAAATGTCATCAAGACAATTTTTGGGGGGGCAGGACCCAGGGCCGGTTTCTATCATCAACATGGTGATTAACAACCATCTCTAATTCTAGTTTCAGGGGACCCAAAACACATTTCTGGACTCTGCAGGCATTGCACACATGGATGAAGTAACATACATGAAGGCAAGATACTCATACACCTAAAAAATAAAAATAAATGAAAAAATCTTTAATTAAAAAAAATAAAGGAATCCTTAGCCAGGTGTGGTGGCACATGCCTTTAATCCTAGCACTCTGGATACAGAGGCAGGCAGATCTCTGTGAGATATAATCCAGCTGGTCTACAAACCAAGTTCCAGGCCCACAGGGGCTATAGGGAGACCCTGTTTCCAAAAAATAAAAATAAAAAATAAGAAAGACAAAAAGGAACAGAAGGAGAAGGAAGGAAGGAAGGAAGGAAGGAAGGAAGGGAGGGAGGGAGGGAGGGAGGGAGGGAGGGAGGGAGGGAGGGAGGGAGGGAGGGAGGGAGGGAGGGAGGGAGGGAGGGAGGGAGGGAGGGAGGGAGGGAGGGAGGGAGGGAGAAATCCTTAATACTTAGTCATAAACTGAAGATTTACTCCCGTGAGTTAGAATGATGGAATTTGTCTACCAATGTTCTACCCAGTCTGGTTGAAGAAGTCTTTCCAAAATGGGAATGAGGTTACTTTTTCCTACGGTTTCCAAGGTCAAAAGAATTGCCTTAAATACCTAAGGTTTATCACAACACTTGGCACCCAGAAGGAAAACAATGCTCACTGACTGACTGACAATTTTAAGAACAATGAGAAAGTAACTATACAAAGGGGGTAAAAAGCAAGTTATTTATTCTAAAGCATTTAAAAACTCTTTAAACAAGATAAACTTTTTTTACTCTTAATGACTACTACATGAACATACAGCACTATTTTTCTAATTTTCCATTTACATAGGAAAATTATTTATTAAATACCTGTCTACTATATGATAGGTACTATATATATATAAAATGAACTAGACTCAATGGGTCAAAATTCAAAGTTCTCAAAATTCCAATCAAATGCCTATTACACAGAAGTAATACTAAAGTATTACTAAAGTCACTCAGTTTCACAGTGCTGAGAAAGGGACAGTTAGATCAAAAAAGAAAAATAATGAGAATGAACTAGGAAAGAGTCCATTCAAGTGGTATTTCTACCTTTATGTGTACCTGACCATCAGCCATTTATTTCAATTGGAGTTTTCCAGAATGCAAGGCACACCTTTTGTTGTTCACTGGTATTAACAAATAAATAACCTCACAGGCTTTTTGTTGCTGTTCTGGGTTTTGTGAAACAGGATCTTAGATAGCCCATGCTGGCCTAGAACTTGCCTGTGGCCAAGTATGACCTGGAACTTGTGATTCTCCTGCTCCTACCTCTCAAGTACTGGTATTATAAGCATTTATTCCATGGCCAGCTCATATTTTAAGTAAATTTTCATATAAATGATCTTACTTACCTCAGTCCTTCCTTGATTCCTAAAAGAGAACAAAAAAACCCAAATTACTTAAATTTCATATTACTTTCAAATATGAGTAAAAATCTAAAGACTATTATAGTGCTGATTCATATTTACATAAAATAATACACTCAGGTATCAACTAATGCTTATCCTCTGCTCCATTTGTAATACTGTAAGAAAACAGTCACATCAATCCCACATGCTTAATTTATGAACTTCTATCACATAACACCATTATAAGCTATCCTAATTATATTAGCCCACAGTCTTAAAATTCTTATCTTTATTTCTAAGCATGTTTAGCTTCTACTTCTTTTGTCTATCTGAAGAGGTTTCATTTGCATCTAACTGAATCTCAAAGATCAAAATCACCAACTAAACCAGGCATGGTGGCACATGCCTTTAATCCCAGCCCTTGGGAGGCAGGGAAGGCAGATCTCAGTGAATTCGAGGTCATCTGGTCTACATAGCAAGTACCAGGCCAACTGAGACCATGCCTCAAAAATAAAAATAAAAATCACAAACTAATGATTAGATCTGAGTGGAAGAGAGAAGCCAAACAAGGAGAGTGGGGATAGGCACAGCTGGCGTACACCACTGGCATCCACCTCTAGGACCAATTCTTTTCCCTCCAAAGGAAATAACTAAACAAGGGCCATGGAGCTAAGGGTACAGCTCAGTGTAAAACACTGGGTTAATCCCTAGGACCACCCCTTACCCCCAAAAGCAAATAACTAAAAAGGAGAAATTAGGTTAAAATGTAGAAGAGCTTAAATATTACTGTTCAAAGCATGGACTTTACAGGCAATGGAGATCTGCAGATATTATATAAACAGAAGACAGCCAGTACAAAGGTGCTCAGATCTGACTTGCACCACAGAATACACAAGTGGACTAAGGAGGATTGAGGTGTAAGGAGAAAAAGCAGAATAGAAAGCTGGGAAAAGAGGAACTGAGTGTGAGAGATAAGGTCAAGAGGCTAAAGACTAGTTTAAGTCAATAACAGAAACAAGTATCTAGTACATTCTGTAATATCAGAATGGCAGTCTGGAGTTAAGTCATAAAGGGGCTTTTTCCTCAGAGGAAGGATTCTAATTTTCATTTCTCATTTTGGAGACAGGGTCTTACTATGGCCCTGGCTGGCCTAGGGTTCACTATGTAGACCAGGCTGGCCTGGAACTCATAGAGATCCATCTGCCTCTGCTTCCAGAGTTTTGAGATTAAAGGCATGGGATACCAAGCTCAGGAAGAGTCTAAATTCTTTGTATGTATTTATTTATTTATTTATTTATTTATTTATTTTTAGTCTGTGAGTGTTATGCCTGCATGTCTGTAAGTGCCCACAGATCAGAAGGTACTGGATCCCCTGGAACTGGAGTTACAGAGAGTTGTTAGTTGCCATGTGGGTGTTGGGATTTGAATCTGGGTATTCTACAACAACAGCCAATGCTCTTAACTGCTGAGCCATCTCTCCAGCCCCAAGAGCAAAAATTCTTAAAACAGGTTTGTTTATTGAAGGATTTCTCAGTCTTTCTTTGCATATTAACATGTAATATAAATCTCTTTGTTGGGAAAGTATTTAGAAAAAGTGAAAAAAAAAAGATTTCACATAAAATATGAATTTCTGTCTTCTTTCACAAAACCTTGAAGATGCAACAACTGGCCTCCAAATCTACTTAACACACCCTACATGTGAGTCTGGAGTGGGCTGAGTGGTAATACTCCCTTTTCCTCTCACTTCTGAACTTACTTGACCTGTGTTGTTTCATTGCCCTTGAGACATAGGAACTGTAGGAAAAGTCACAGAAGACAATCTTCTAATGTTTACTGAACTGAAATATCCACACAAAAGTCACAAAAAAAGGAATGAAGGCTTGAACCAAGTGGTGGTCGAAGAATGCAGTGGGCCATTAAGCTGTCAGAACTGACAGAAAAGGAAATGGCTGCACGTGGGCAGCAAAGGAAAAAGGATGAATTAAAGATCACATTGACATTTCCAGGGTGGATAACTAGAAAATCACCCAGATGTCATACAGGAACGCAGGAGGGGAGGAAACTTCATTTTCATGTACACATAATTACAGCAGCAGCTCAGTGGGAATGATGAGTTACTGCTAAGCTCTAGGTGCATTAATTTTATAGGAAACAAGTATATCCTTGAAAACTTATCTTAAAAGGTTGATGGATACCTTGTCATGCCATGTATGAAGTATGTAAAATCTTTTATTGTTCCAAATCACAGCTAGACATACCCTTTGCATGATGGCCTTGGCCAAAGTGACCAACATCCACTAGTATATCTCCAAAAATCAATGAGGTAAACATCTAGCCCATCTTCCATTGACTTTATCACAATGTTAGGTATTTCCTTGTTCACTACTCTTAAGTCCATTTTCCAACACCCAAAACTCCGTCATTCCTCTTGCTTTAAAAAATTAATCATGTGTCTTTTTTTCTTCACTTTTAAATATGAATTTTAAAATAAATTAATAAATAATACACATCAGAGTAGTAGAGGGTGAAAGGACATAATGTCAGCAACCAGGAAATGGTCCAGGAAAAAAGTTCTTTTCAGTATTTTTCTAACTCTCCTGTAGGTTATTTTTTTTAATTTATTTTTATTTTTTGTGTATTTTTTTTTTTAAGACAGTCTTTATATAGGCCAGGTTGGCCTTGAAACTGTGTAGCTGAGGTTAATCTAGAACTTTGGATACTCCTGCCTCTACTAATTAAGTGATAAAATTACAGACACATAGCACCACACCCAGTTCAGTCAGTGCTAGGGATAAAACAGGACTTTGTGAATGCTAGGCAAGCATTCTACCAAGTTACACTCCCAGCCTCAAGACTGACTTTTTTGTTTCATTAAGAAAAAAAAAAAAGACTTCAAAAAATAAAAATGTGTCCAGTACATTTAAGTAATCCCTTGAGATTGTTGATTTTCTTCTATAACAAATAATACTATCAACAATATCTATGCTTATCAATCTTTGCATCGACTTATTGCTTCATGGGATAAATTTCTAGAAGTTTATGACTACTGATACCAAGGCATGAATATTTCATTATTCATGTTTCACACTCATTATCCCAATGTGCTGTGTCCTGCCCCCCTCAGCAGCAACAAGAGATCATGTTCGAGCTATAAAGTAAGTGAAAGGGAAACAGTAAGTAGGTTTCCTTTATAACTTCACTTTGTCTTGAGCTGCAATACTGTAGACGTGTGTGCTACATATGCTGTTATATGCACAGATACACATATATGCTGCCAATCTGCCTTTCAAACACTTTGTATCTATTTAAATGCAGGTCAAGAGCATATAATTGTTTGAATTTAGGCAGGATGGCAATGTTAAACAAGCGAAAGCAAAACTATAAACAAATTAAGATGTGATGCATACTGGATGCCCAAAGGTACAAAAATAATCCAGGAACAATGGATTAGGACATCTCAAAACCTACTTTACAGGGGCTAGAGGCATGGCTCAGCGGTTAAAGGCACTGGCTGCTCTTACAGAGGACCTGGGTTCAGATCTCAGCAGCCACATGGCAGCCAACAACCATCCATAACAGCAGTTCCAGTGAATCTGATGCTCTCTATGTACTGCACGCACATAATATACTTACATTATGCAAGTAAAAATATTCGTACACATAAATTAAACTGCTTTACAGTGTCCAGACTGCCTAAATAGGCTATCACTCTCATTACAGTCACAGCTGGGAAAACCAAATTTGGGGACAGCTGCCTCCCAAGCTGCACATTTTTTCCCTCCCCTCTGTCGCTTGGTCTCTCCACCCCACCCTCTATGCTGAGATGAACTACCACACCATGCAGATCTTTCTAGTTTCTGGCCAATGCTGCATAGCACACTGCTGCTTGGCCTTGGGAGATCTGGTAGGGAGGGGGCAGTCCATAGGTGCTACTGTCTGATCTGTATGGGATGTTTGCTATAAAAGAGGATGAACACTCACAGACTAGGTACTTTATATACATATTACAGATATATAGATACATACACACAAACTGAATATGGGTTATTAATACTATGTACTCTTTTAAGAGATGAGAAAGCAGAGGATGAGCAACTTATCCCCCCAAAATACAGTTAGTTAGTGACAAGGTCAGGATTAAACCTCAAACCTGATTCCTCAATCCATACACCTAACTAGTATAACTAGTATATCATCTGCCTTTCTAAAATCTTTGTTCTTTTCTCTTTTTTTTTTCACTCCTCAATATTTAAACACACATATGGGGGGGAGGACTGTGTAAACTAATTTTCCTCTTAAGAATTCAAGGTTGATCAAATATCTTCTAGTTTTAAAAATATTAAATTATTTTATGTGTATGTATGTTTTGCATATATATATATATATATATGTATATATATATATATATATGCACACTTTGTGTGCAGTGCCCTTAGAGGTCAGAAAAGGGTGTCAGTGTCAGATCCCTTGGAACTGGAGTTACAGACAGTTGTTAGCCACTACGTGGGTGCTAGGAATTGAATCCATCTTCTGCAAGAGAAGCCAGTACTCTTAACTGCTAAGTCGCTGCTCCAGCACTTAAAGGCAGTTTACCTGGACTGCCTTAAGTCTCTCAATCCTAATAATCCCTTCTACTGTTCCACGATCCCATAGGGCATCTAGTTAAATACTTTCCTCATCATCTATGTTCCCATCCCCCGAGTGAACTTATTTGCTCATTTCTCTCTTCAAGAGCAGCACTGAGAACTGAAGATGTCTGAACTGTGCAATGACAAAAAGAGTGAGACCATTACCCTACTTCATTCTAAACAAGTATCTACTGATGGTGATTTCTGATTACAGTCACAAAAATCTGATGATTCACATTATCCCTGAAATCCTGATAACTTAGTCACATGAACTACTAACCTGTTCCTCATCCTTTCTATAATTATTTAATAGTGAACCTAATAATTCAGCAATAGCAATGAAAATTCAATCAACTAGGAATGTGATCAAGACATGCAGAAAACGCAACCAGATCTACTAGGGAGTAAGCTTTCTTTGAGTATCTCCCCAGCAATCTTAGGGTGCTAATTACTGCAGGCATGCTCTCATTAGTAAAAGAGTCCAGACCTTCTGCAAGGCAAGACTGATTATAAGTCATGTTAGGTACCTAGGCTCTCTCACACATACACAATCTGCTCCCCACTTATTTCTTATATTGGTACAGAAATCCTTCCCCAATCATAAGATTGCTTTTTAAGAAATTTTAGTATATTTTCTTTGTCTTTAACTGTGACTGACTACAGTGATTAGAATGCAGAAATTTCAAGTCACTTCTAAGATTTTAAAAAAATATTTTACCTATTACTCTTAGTTTTTATTTTATGTGTACGAATAGCCTGCATGTAAATGAACCCATGTCCTGCAATGCCTACGGAGGTCAGAAGAGGATGTCAAATCCCCTGGAACTGGAGTTACAGACTGTTGTTAGCTGCTATGTGGGTGCTGGGAATTGCAGCCAGGTCATCTCCAAGAGTAGTCGGTGCTCTGACACACTGAGCCATCTGTCCAGGCCAGAATTTAAAAAACAAAACAAAACAAAAAAGATTCAAGGAATGGAGACACTTGCCTGCAACCCTAGGAGGAGATGAGGGAAAATGGGATAATAATAAACCAAAGTCTTAGCCTAAATATAACAGCAAATGACAAAAGGAACACAATCAGAGCTCTGTGCTATGTTCTGAAGTTAGCAAATCTGAGCCTAAAGGGACTTGAATAACACTCTGCTATGATCAGTGGAATAAACAAAGATGTTTTAAAAATGTATCCATATGTTAAACATCCAAAGTAATCAGTACGTAGAGTAATTCATAGGGTTACATATCAAACTGTCATCACTCTCAAGGAGTATGAATGGGAAGTGTGGATGACTTTTTATTTCGTATAAAGGTATTTTCTAAAAAACAAAATAACAGGGATTGGAGAGTTGGCTCAGTAGTTAAAAGCACTGGTTGCTCTTGCAGAGGACCTGGGTTCAATTCCCAGCACCAAAATGGCAACTTATAACCGTCCCTAACTCCATGGGAGCCAATGCCCTTTTCTGACCTCCTTGGGCAGGAGTTCACTTACACCCATGCAGGTAGTGCACTCATACATATACAATTAAAATGATAAATAAAATATTCAAAATAAAATAACAAAGGCTGGGTGTGGTAGCACATACTTGATTCTAGCACTCGGGAGGCAGAGGCAGGATTCTCTGTGAGTTCAAGGCCAGCCTGGTCTACATAGTGAGTTCCAGGTCAGCTGCGGCTACAGAGAGACCCTGTCTTAAAAGACCAAAAAAAATAAATAAATAAACAGCAGTAGGCATGTTCCTTATATGGATTTACAGGAGTGTCACATTCACAGTAAGGATATACCTAAGTTTACAGAGTTTTTTAACAAACCCTAAGTTTTCATTTGTTTTCTAAACACTGTCCTATGGGTTGGGAAGGCATTAATATTCACATTTCTACAAATAAGAAAGCTAAAAAATCAGACAGGTAAGGCCCCAAACCAAACATCTACCCGCAGCTATTCAGGAAGAGGCCAGGTCTGCAAAGCCGGGAGATTCAGATGGAACTGGAAAAATCTGGAGTTTTATTAACACTCAAAGGCCATCAGGTAAGTCACTTATTAAATGTCTATAATCAGAGGGTGAGGGTTTTACTCAGTGGTAAAGCATGTGCTTAGCATTCATGAGGCCCTGGGTTCCCAAGCACTGCATGTATGATAACAGTCATATGTGACCACTCCTTGGGAAAAAAAGATGATATCACTTATTCCTATCTAGCTTTAGCACTGGTTCAATGTTTTATGAAATGAACTAGGAACCAGAAAGAGAGCTGTCAGTGAAATGCCAGCCACTAAAGCATGAGGACCTGAATTTGATCCCCAGAAACTTACATAAAAAGTCAAGCATGGTGGCACATGCTTGTAATTCCAGCACTGGGGGATTCCTGGAGCTCTTTGGCCAGCCAGCCTATCCTTACTGGTGAGTTCCATGTCCTGGTGAGAAACCCTGTCTTGAAAAATAAGGTGAACAGCTTCTGGGGAACAACACCTAACACAGACCTCTGGCTTACACATATACATCTCCTGGATACCACGAACAGGCACAAGCACAGATGCACACACAGAGAGACACAAGAAACAAGGAACTACAAAACAAATGCAAATGAGACAAATAATGGAAGGGCTGGGCATGGTGGGCATGCCTTTAATCCCAGCACTTGGGAAATAGAGGCATTTGGATCTCTCTGACAGTGAGGCTAAGGTTCCAGGTCAAGCTGGGGCTACAGGGAGACCCTGTTTCAAAAAAATCAATACACAAAGCATGCTCACAAACCCACACAAAGGCATCAAAATTATCATGCTTTAAAAACAAGTCATGTCAAAGAACAAAATTTAAAAGGCAGCCAACAAATCTAACTTCAGGGCTGAATCTTTAACGAAGAAGCTTTAAAATGAGCCCCCCCAAAAGTTTAACACTCACACAGACATTGGGTACTACAGGGAAGGAAAGCATAAACCTCATACTTTGGAAGAGCAAGTAAGAAAAATTTAACCCTTAAAATATTCACACTCTTGTTCACTATCACTTTTCAAACTATGATACAAAGAAATAAAGAATAAAACAGCTAATTTTACTAAACTTGCTTTAGAAGTTTTCACTGACTATTTCAACAAAACTTGCTTTAAATATGAGAAACTTAATCATCAAGACAAAAAAGTCCTGACCTTGCAAGGTGTATGGAGCATCACTTTGGTCCTAGCACTTAGGAGGCAGAGGCAGGCATATCTCTGAGACTGTGGTTAGCCTGGTCCAAACAGTGAGTTCTAGGCTAGAATGAGAGACCAGATGAGCAGTACACAACTATATGGTAGGTAGTCAGGCAAGTAGAAGGTGAAAAAATAAGTAAGAAAGAACAGTAAGAAGAAAATAGGTGAGGGATGTGGTAGAATGTAGAGCATACTATACAGTGAGATCAGAAATGTAGTCAGAGGGTGAGGGTTTTACTCAGTGGTAAAGCATGTGCTTAGCATGCAAGCAAGCCACGGGGGATACCTAGAAGAAGTAGTTTCAGGTAAAAGAAGAACAAGTTACTGGGCCTGAGATGCACTGAGAGTCTCAGGTGGGAAGACGGGAGATGGTCAGAACTGAGCCTAGAGTTTTGGGGAGGGCTAGACTTGAGCTATACAGTTAAATACCATTTGGCGTTTAAAGCCAGGAGACCACATAAGACCACTTAGAAAGTAAGTGAAGAGAGAGAGAGAATTAAAGACTGAGACCAAAGGTCACATAAATGAATACACTGAGATGAGACGAGGTGGCAGCAGACACTACAAAGGAGTAGACAGGAAGAGGGCAGGGGAGTGCTGCCCAGACGTGATGTGAGAACAGTTTAAGGAGAAGTGACCAATTAAGAGGGCTGTCACTTACTGAAGAGTTACGAAAATAGACATGGAACAAAATTCTTCTGAGCACCCCTGAATTTGGGTTGGGTCAAGTGAATTGCGCAGGCCAATGGGACTTAATGCAAACAGACACAAGTTCAGGCTTACAAGCCGCCTGTCCGCTAGGCTTCCCCTTTTCTTTGGTACTAGGAACTCTCACTACCATATGAAAGAACATGCTGAAGATTAAACAGATGGCTACCTCCCAGGTGACATTAAGCCACCAGACATTAATGAGTCGTTCTAGCCAGGAAGGCCTTCCAGGTCAGCCCAACCAGAACAAATCCAGATAAATTATGACCAAATGGTTTTTGTTCAGTTGAGCGTGGTGGCACATGACTTTAATCCCAGCACTCAGGAGGCAGTGGTAGGCAAGAGCACTGTGAGTTCAAGGCCAGCCTGATCTACATAGCAAGTCCTAGGTTAGCTGGAGCTACAGAGAACCACTGTCTCAAAAAAAATATGTTTTGTTCTAAGCAATGAAGTTTTAGGAAGCTTTGTTATGAAAGAAAAGCTAATTCATAAAGATGGGACACTGCTAACAGATAAGAGCTATTTCAATGTAGTAGGCAGGAGAATCTCACTGGAGTTGTATTAAAATGAATGGACCAATGCTGGGGATATAGCTCAGTAGTAAAATGTTTCCTAACATGGAAAACCTGGGTTCAATTCCCAGTAAAGAAAGGTAGGTGACCCCAAAAATATGAATGGAAAGAATGGAACACAAAGCCTTAGCTGAGCTTCTGGGGCATCTCTGGTACAGTGTTTACTAGATGTGCTCTACCTCCTTCCAGAGGCCCTATAAACAGGTATGATGACACAGTAGCAAAATCCTACAGATGCACTGTACAGGTATGCCCAACCCAAGCATGGCTCTGTACATTGTGAACAGAGGATGGATGGGGAGACCACATCACCTATTCCTTCACTGACAGTAAGTTTTACCAATAAATTTAACTTCATACTCAACGCCACCTTCACCAGGGATGTATAAATGAGTGAGTGCACCCACACAGGTGTACAAGTCTGTCTCCTTACAGGATACACAACCATCCCATGACCTGCTCTGACATATGCAGCACTTCTCATCTTCTAAAGGGATTCTCTAAGAACTGTAATCACATTCAAAAGCAAGTATAGGGGCTGGAGAGATGGTTCAGGGGTTAAGAACATTAACTATTCTTCCAGAAGACCCACCTACATGGTGGCTAACAACCCAATTATAACTCCAGTTCCAGGGAGATCCGACACCCTCGTCTAGCCTCTGTGGGCACTGTATCCACATGGTGTACTCACATACTCATACAATAAAATAAAAATCATAAAATTTTTTAAAGCAAATATATACATCTTCAAAACCAACTTTTAAAATGTTCATAATATATACTTCTATAAGTAACTTACTTGGCAATCCTCAGTTTCCCAACTTCACCTCTTCCTGGGGCTTTAGCCCACTGCTGCGACAAATATTTAGGAACCTAAAATGAAGCAAAACATTTTACAGATAATGACTATGGGGTACCCATCGATTATATGCCTTACCTGAGGTTATACAATTATGATAAAGCCAGGATTCAAACCAAGGCTATCTCCGGGGTCTGTGTGCTGGGGAGGTATTAACCAAAAGATTACATTGTGTTTGTTTATAACTGAATACAGAAACAAGAAGGGGTTAATTCTGAAAAAGAACAAAGAATAATATACTGATATCCTGTTATGAAAGACTCTATATAAGAGTAAAGCACACTGCCTTATGTAGAGCAAATACTCAATGAGTGCTAGTTGCCATTATTTCTCACAGTAATTTTAGAATGATAACATGAACAACTAAGCCAAGGTTGGAAAGGGAAAAAAGAAGTCTAGCAAGATTTCATTGGGAAGTGGGGTACTCTGAATACAGTAAAAAGGAGTAAAAAGATCTTGGTATTTGTTCAATTATTTATGAGTACATTCTTCACATCAGAATTTACTGAACTATGGTGTCAGATTATATGCCAGAGATTGGAAAAAAGGAAGCAAAGGGAGCCAACATTCTCAGATACCATGTAGATATTCTACATCCATCATCCCCTTTATTCTTCCAATCACCCTACAAACTCACCATCACTCTCCTTACTTTACGGATGTGAAAATGAAATCTGAGGGCTAGTGATAGAACTCAGCAACAAAGCTACACACCAACTGTTTACTGTGTATCTCAAGAAACTACAAGAATTTGGGGCTATTATAAAAGTTTGATAAATGTCTAAGTAGATATATTTAGCCTGCTCTTACAATGTATGTATGCATTGAAGTATCACATAGTATTTACACTAACATGTACAATTTTTACCCAAGTTAAAATTTTAATAAGATAAACCAAAAAGCAATCTAGTCCAGGTGAGCAAAAGACCACAGCAGCTAATATTTACAACTAAATAGAAGATCTGTACAAATACTGCTACACCACCAATAAAATCTTTGAATTCTTAGACTACAGAATAGTACCTTACTTTCTCTGTCTTGAAATAACTGCCTAGCAAGTTAGCTTTTGCTTCCTGCTTTGTTTTTCAACTCCTGGAAATCTT
Source organism: Eospalax fontanierii (assembly GCA_035773235.1). NCBI lineage: Eukaryota > Metazoa > Chordata > Mammalia > Rodentia > Spalacidae > Eospalax > Eospalax fontanierii. The sequence goes on from CM069524.1 coordinate 83,902,942, forward strand.
TATTTTAATTAACTCCAACTCAAAGGAAAAATTATAGATAGCAGTGTACTCTATCAATGAATTATACTATGTTCCCTAATAAAGTCTTTAGGGAAAAGATAGTGTCTTTTCTTCATATAATTCTAATGACCTCAATTCCTCTTGTTTTTTAGGTTTAGCTTTATTTATTTACTTATCTGTTTATAACTGTGTGTCTGCCATATGATGTCAGTACCCATGGAGGCTAGGTGTCAGATCTCCCAGAGCTGAGGGTGGTTGAGCTGCCTATGCACGCTGGGAATCACACTCAGGTCCTCTGGTAATACAAAAGTACTCTTAATCTCTGAGCTATTTCTCCAGCCCAACTTCCTCATTTTTAGTAAGAGTATTCCTTCTATAATCTGTATGTCAAGCAATCATTCTGACTGCCATCTCCTACTTCCTAGCTCTCTCCTCAGTACCTCCATGCAAATTACTCTTCTATCCTTTCAATTCACTACCTCTAATAGCTTTTCAATGTTCCCCATCTATTACATTCTGGTTTCTCTTTACCTAGATTTCATAGTTCATCGCTATAATCATGTCCATTCCCTACTCCCCTGCACTATAGTGATTATAGGATAATTTTCCTCTACAATGGGCCCTGAACAGCTGAAGAAACTCAATTCTGCTAACTGGCTGCCCTTAAAGACTGTGTCCATCGAGTAAGTAAGCCCTCATTGATGTAAGTTATTCAGATCTTCCTGGACTTCTTACCTCTCATGACAGGTGATTCGCCAAATGATTCTGTGTAGGAATGACTTTTCTGAAAACGCCTTCTGTTACAAATGGAAATCTTATCTAACCTAGTAACCAAAGGTAATCTTATGTTCTGAGATTTAACACTATCTCAGCTTGTTTAGTAAACACAAGCTTAGTAGGCCTGAATCCTTGTGTAAGCTAAATGTATAGCTCATGACCCTTCCTTGCCCTTGACCCAGAACTCGTGTGTGTGTGTGTGTGTGTGTGTGTGTGTGTGTGTGTGTGTGTTATGAATCTACCAAGTGCTAAAAGCAGTGAATCAGTGAATATGGAAGCAATGAATTATCCTGTTTTAATTTCAAAGAGCAGGTGGGATTAGATTGATAACATCTGTTTGTGGTTGTGTGTGCTCATCTATGTCAGTAGGGGTCAGAAAGAGAAAATCTGATATGTTCCTCATTTCCTTCCCATGTCAAGATGGATACCCTGTTTCAAAAGAGATAAAGTCCTTTGTTCAAGAGAATAGTTCTGAAAGAAATGAAACAGAACAAATTCTCAGAATAGACTGGGCTCACTCTTGGTTCTGAAGCCAAGGGGTCAGGTTGTCTTTGTTCAGGCCCCGCTGTAATGCTGCAACTCTCAGCCACAATTCATCCCTTTACTTACTAGATCTAAAACACCTTTCCCTTCCTCTTCTTCTTCCTCCTGCCTTTATGCTTAAAACTGAATTTCTTTTTCCACTGAGGACACTTAGCACCACTCAGCCAGTTTTTCCTCTGAAAACAATCTCTCCACTGGTAAACACTCAAATTTCCTTCCCTATTGTCAAATCAAGGACACTGTTCCTACAAGTCCACCCTTTCCTCAATCCCTTCTCTACTTAATCATTCCCATCAGAATAACAGCAGCTACGAGAGAACATGCTGGAGTAGGCAGACTCTAAAATGCCCCCTCCCCTCGCCCCAGTGATCCCCATCTCCTGACAATTCCTTTAATGTCTTCCAGGGCTACCATGCCTGGTTAAGGCAGTTCTAGAGACTGAATTCAGGACTTTCATGTAACCTGGGCTAGAACTCCACCAAATGAACTATACCCTTAACTTACACCAATGTTTTGAAAAAACTTTATGACCTTCTTTTGTTATTTAACTATAAACACTTCATGAAATCATTTTCACATTGGAAGGTGAGATTTAGGGAAACCTGAATTGAATGTTCCAGGCTCATGGTCATTCATATCTGGTTCACAAATAAACTATTTCTTATTCCGCTTTGAGGTAAGAGTTGTTTTGCACTGACAAAAGAACTCAATTATTTTGTACAATTAACAAGTGCTAATAAAAAAAATTCTTGAGACTGGGATGTAGCTCAGTTGGTTGAGTGCTTGCCTAGTATACACAAAGCCCTGAGTTCCATCCCTGCACTATATATGTATAGTGTACAGAGGCAAATGCCTGTAACTTCAATACTCAGGATGTAGCCAGGAGGATTAAAACTTCAAGGTCATCTTCTGCTACATAATTTGAAACTAGGCTAGACTACATGGAACCCTGTCTTAAAAAATAAAAATAAAAAGCAAAAACAATCTTAACCTCCACCAGAAAAGTACACACCCCTAAGGGCAAGGAGACAGGCCTTCCCACCTACCCTCCCACTTCTCTAGAGAAAGAAAACTGTTCATATCTATGTCTACACCCATGCGTCTAGAAAGGCCTTCCTCCATGCCACACCACCGAAACTAATCACAGGTACCAAGGTCTCCATGTGTCTACACTGCCAAGTCACATCACTATCCCAGTACCGGGGGATGAATTCTTTCCTCTTTAAACTTTCTTTATTGGCTTCTGAGTTACTAATCTCTAAATCTCCTTCTTCTCTGGATTCTTTTTCTATCTAGGTTATATTTACATTCTTAGTTTTCTAACCTCTTTTTAAAAATGACTTGTTATCATTGTGTGCATGATGTGTATGTGTGGGTACATGACAAAGTGTGAGTGTAGATGTCAGAGGACAACTCTGTAGAGTTGGTTTTCTCCTTTCCAGGGCTAGAACTCAGGTCACCAGACTTGTATGCTAATAAGCTTTATTGCAGAGTCATCTAACTGGCTTTTTTCTTTTTGTTTCTCTCTTTCTTCTTCTTCTTCTTTTTTTTTTTTTGGCATGGTCTCATGTCACCCAGGAATTCATTATATAATTGAAGATGACCCTGAACTCCTGATCTCCTGCTTCCAACTCCCAAGTGCTGGGATTACTGGTTTGTGTTACCACCCACAGTGCTAGGGACTGAACTTGGGGTTTCTTGCTAGCAAATGAGCAACATCCCAAACCCTTCCTGACTGTTTAACCTCAGAGGCTCCTGGACCTCTGAGGTCCAGTCCTCAGGCCTCTCTTCTCTTTACATAGACACTCAATCCCATGTAATCCCACCGGTCTCACAAACTTAAACACCATCTATATAATGGCAGCTTCCACATGTTTAACAAGCCCAGGCTCTTCCCAGTCTCAACTCCTTTACCCAAATGCCTACTCAATTCTCTACCTGGTCAGTAGGAATTCCAAACGTCAAGTTTCTATACTAGAACTCTTACTTCTTCCCACATAAACATGTTCCTCCTCGGTTTTCCAGATCTCGGTAAAAGACTGAAACCAGAGAGGCAGCCTCTGTTTTTCTAACACTTTACATCAGATGGAATGCACATTATTAGAACACCTTCAGATTATGCTCTGACTCCAGCCCCTTCTTATCAGTTCTAGGGATACTACCCTAGTCAGGCACTGGACAATGGATATTTTCTCAAACCAAAGAAGTGACAGAAAATAATACTTAAGACTCACTTAAGTATCATTTGCTCAAAACACCCTGCCACAACCCCCTCTACCCAGAACAAGTTTCTTCGTTATTCACACTTGTAGACTACTCCTTGCTTTCTTGTTCTTTTTAATCAATTCCTTAAAGACTAATACTGAACTGGTACCTGTGTCCTGAACCAAGCTATAAACCTTAGTTTACAGGGCAGGGATTGTTTGTCATGCTTGCTCTAACATACCCAACATGGCACAGTAATCAGCAATCACTGAAAACTTGGTAAGCAAATGAATTGATTTGTCCACCTACTAAAGTTAGGCAGCATATCAAGGTCAAACTCACCTTAGAATGATTTCACCTAACATGCTAAGGTGATTTATAAAGTCCTTAATCTCCAAAGCTTCCTGTCCCATCCAATAGCTAGATACCCAATTACTAGTCTCCAAAGCAGTGTCCCAGAGTACAAACAATATAAGGACACTATAGTTTCATCCCATCTTTGAATATACAAAGGCAGAACCCAAGAGAACCAAGTAGACAAAAATGACATTTCTTACTGCTGACATAACTTTGTAGTCAAACAATGAAATTTAAGTCACTGTTCCATGCTCAAGCAAGATAACTGATCACCCTAAGCTTTAATTTAAAAATTCTGAGAACCAGGGCTGGAGATGGTTCAGCAGTTAAGAGCAGTGGCTGTTCTTGCAGAGGACCTGCGTTCAATTCTCAGCACCCACATGGCAGGTAATAACCATCTGTAACTCCAGTTCCAGAGGAATCTGATGCCCTCTTCTGACCTTCCTGGGAACTGTATGACATGGGTGCACTTACACACATGCAGGCAATACACTCATTCACATAAAAATTCAAACTATAAAATATAAAATAATAAAATGTTTTGTAAAAACTGAGACCCACCTCTGTAATCCTAGCACTCTGAAGAGGCACGAAGATCACTGTAAATTTAAGGTCAGTCTGGTCTACAAAGCAAGTTCCAGGCCAGCCAGAGCTACATAACAAGACCCTATCTCAGTTCCCTCCAAATAAAACAAAAATCTGAGAATGTATTAATAGTACTTATTTCAGTTTGCTTCAAAACATACACAGAACACAAGAAGCACAAGTTGTGAACTATGCTGATGAGGCAGGAATTCTACAACTGCAGATGGGCTTGGGTTACATAGTGAATCCCAGGCCTGCCTAGAACTAGCTATGCAGAGCAGGCTGGCCTTGAAAAACTCACATCGATCCACCTGCCACAGCCTCCCAAGTGCTCGGATTAAAGGAGTAATCCCAGCACCCTGGAGGCAGAGGCAGGTGGACCCCAGCCTAGTCTACAAAGAGAGACCATGTTTCAAAAGAAAAAAAATCAGGACTGGAGAGATGGCTCAGCAATTAAGAACACTGGCTGCTCTTGCAGAGGACCCAGGTTTGATTCCTACCAGTCACATAACAGCTAATAACCTTCTGTTAACCCTAGTTCCAGGGTAATTCAATGCTTTCTTCTGACCTCTGAGGGGATTTCATGACATGGGTGCACTTACATACATGCAGGCAATACACTCATACACATAATATGAAGAGTAATAATTTTTTAAAAATCAATCACCCATTCCAGTTCATCTCTCTGACATACAGTTTTCTGCCATCAATGCCCAAGTACTTGCTCATCTGTGAAGAAGGAAAAGTTGAGCTGTTGAATGAAGGAAATCTCACTCATAGAGTCTGAGGTCCACCTTCTCCAAAAAACTTTATTTTGATTACTATTTGGAGGAAGGCTGACTGGAACAGAAACATATCTGTCAGCTAGGAAAGTTGGTTAGACTCAACACAGCTCATTCTCCCAACACTCCATTCTTTTCACAACATGGAAAAACAAGAACAAATCACTGGCTTGAGCTGAGTTCTATGAGCTGAGTCCTTTTTAGTAAAAGCTGTCACCAAACTCTAGCAACTTTTAAGAGTAAGTTTCCTTAATTCTTCAGGGGCCATTAGCACATATCTATGACCCTCAAAAATTTTCTAATTCTGACTGTGGTTACCATTCTTTCTAAGCTATACTTCACAAGACCAAACCTACTTTTTTCCTGAAATAAACTTTTTCTTCCCTGCCTTACTAAAAACCTCAAGCGGTTTCTCACTTTCTACAGATTAACATGAGGGCATTCTCATTTCAAGAAATGATAGTCTGAGAATGTGATCTCAACCTTCACTTACAAAACCCGCTGCTCTGGGGTCCCCCTTTGTTTTCCAGGACTCACAATATAATAAGCACTTAACAGTGCTTACACTACTGTTCACCCAACCAAGTCAGTAAAGCAAGCATCTACTGAGCATTTACCATATTCCAAATACAAAGGAGTCCTTTAAAGTCCTACCGAATTTTCAATCTCTTTAATATCACTCTTCTATTTAACAAGAGTTGGAGAAAGAAATACTCACTCCATTTAAAAAAAATTTTTTTTTTTATTAGGTGGAGCATGGTGGTGCGCACCTTTAATCCAAGCACTAGGGAGGAGGATCTCTGTTAGATCCAGGCAAGTCAGGGTTATATAAAGACTGCTAGCCCAACCGGGACTACAGGGAGACCCTGTCACAAAAAGGAAAAAAAAAAATATTGATTCTCTGAGAATTTCATACAATGCATTTTGATCATATTCAGAACCCCTCCCCAACCCTCACCCAGACCTTAAGATTCTCCCATAATTCATGTCCTCTATTACTTTTCTAAAGAGCTATTGGGTCTAATTTGGGTTCCCAAAAGCTGATCAACCTTAAAGAAAACCAACTATCCCTCTCCCAGCAACTGTCAATTGCCAATAACTCCTCTCCATCTTTAAGTCATGCCTATGAAATAAGGCAAATGAGTGCTAGAGAGTAAAGCCGGGGTTGAAAAACGGGAGATCACACATTCATTCATCACACATTGCACATGTGTAACATGTGCCAAACACTATTTTGAGTGCAAAGAAAGTGATTGTGTGTGTGTGTGTGTGTGTGTGTATTGGGGGGAGGGCATAATCAACAAAGAACTCATGCACTTCACACTGTGGCAAGTGCTTTGAAGAATTTAATATAGGTCTGATGTGCTGTCCAGTGATAAAAGCTGTTTCAGAGAGGTGGGCAGAAAGGACCTCTTTGATTTGACTAATGAGAATTCAGCCATGTGATTAAAGCACTGACATCAATTAAACACTAAAGATAAAACATTAATAAGCCAAAGTTCCTTTTTTTGACGTTCAGAAACTTTCATGACCACATTTAAATGTCTACTTTAAAAAAATCAAACTCCCTAGGGATAATATTCCATAATGTGAAAAAGTAACCCAAATAGTGTCCCCTAAGAGCTAAGAAAGTGTGTTCATGTGAAATATTTACTGATGGTTACTTTCGTGAGACCCAATTTTGCTCTTAAAAAACACTCTACCCTGTTCAAAATCCTCTCCTGAATTCAGATCTCTCAGCTCTGCAGATCCACTCAGGACTAACAGCCTAGAAAACACTTTAAAGAACACAGGGACCAGTTCTACCGAGTGGTCCAGAAAACAGTACAGAAACCACACTTCACTAACTTACGGGCACCCGTGAGTAAAATCAGCTTTGCCAAGAAAATGCACAGGGAATTCTTTGGCCTGGGGTAAAACGCACTGCTACACTCGGGAGAAAATGAGGGCAGCACCCCAGGGAGGACACTCCCAAGCCAGGAGCATTCAGGTGGGAAACTAGCTGGAAGATGTTCTCCATCCCCAGGCTAACAAGGACCCGCTTCTCAGCGGTGGGAGGCTCTGAGGAGGTGGACGTAGAACTTCGCGCCGACACCGGTGGGGGGACTCGCAGTCTTACCTTGACGAGCCACACACCGGTGTTCTGCTTGGCGCCGGTCAGGTCCAGGTCCCCGCGCTCCGCCATGAATCTGTCACGGGGGGTGGCGTGCGGACCGAACAGGGACCCGAACTAGTGGCAAAGGAAGGAAAAGCGAGAAGCCGGCTGCCCCGACTGCCCGGGATACCAGGAACTCCGGAAGGAGGAACACGCGGCTGGGAATCAGGACCTGCGCCTGCGCACGGCACCGCCTGTACGGCGCGCCGCAGCGGACACACTTTCTGTTTCCGAAACTTCTTGGGTGGCCTTCATTACAGCGTTTGGGATTAAAGTGTGGGGAAGGAAGAGCCAAATCTGAAGTGTAGCTTTTAAAGACAAGCCCTGGGCGTGGTGGCAGAGGCCTTTAATCCCAACACTCCCGAGGCCGAGGCAGGCGGATCTTTGTGAGTTCCACGGCCAGCTTGGCTTGCATAAATGAGACCCTAAAAAAAGAAAACAATGCTAGAGAAATGGCTGAGTGGTTAAGAGCACTGGCTGCTCTTCCAGAGAACGCAGGTTTGGTTCTCACATTGCAGCTATGAACCGTCTGTAACTCCAATAACTCCCTTTCCTCCCTCTTCTCTCTTTTGTGGGCATTCTGTGCATGTAGTGCATTTACATACATTCAGTCTAAACACTCATAAAGTTTTAAAATTTTTATTTTTTAAAAAAGACAAGGCCTGCATAACTAAGGAAAAAGAGCATCAAAATGGAAAAATGAAATCTAAAGATATAACAGCTGTCAGTACCTATCAGACCCTAGCTGAAGAGGCTAAACATTTTGTTTTTTTGAGACAGGGTTTTACTATGTAGACCTAACTGATCTAGAACTCCCGATGTAGACCAGCCTGACCTCCAACTCATAGAGACTCAATTAAAGGCCCATACACCATCAGGCCTGGCCTAGACTAGACATTTTGAGAACAGGGTAGGGTATATAGTCACATCCTTGGCCCGTATCATTGGCACAAGTAGACACTGACGTCTAACTGAGAGACTGAAAACATGCCATTTCTAGATCTGAAAAGCAAACTGTTATGATGAAGCAGAAGACACCCATTTTCAGATGCTAACCATGGGATACTATATAATTAATTGGATCAGTAATGTTCTGACAAACAATAATTTAATTGCCCTACTTAAGCATTTTCTCTCCCTCTTCTTGCCTCTGAAATAAAATCCAACCCTCTGCTTTGACTGAGACCTCCCAGTTTGATCCCTTTGCTCTGGCTATGCCACACATCCATTTATACCAATCCCATCTGCCTCCTTGACAACCGCAGGACCTTCCTTACTCTTTTCAGAGTCTCTTCATAGCCAATTCCTGTTTCTTAGATGCCTTATCTTCTCTTTGCCTTATTCTGACCACATCCTTTTGCTGGTAAATTTATGTATCAAGATTAATGGAAATGTCACTTTCTATAGGACTTTTACCAACTCCCCTAGAAGAAGTTCTGTTTCTCCATATCATACCAGAGTGTGTGTGAACTGAACTGAACTACTCTTAGGAGAAATACTGTTTTTGTCCCAGATTTACTGAAGCATAACTGATGACTGAGAAATAGTGCTTTATTCATTTTCTATGCACAACATCTAGCACAGTGTTTGACATACTGCAGGATGCTAGTAAGCTTGGGTTGGAGATGTTACAAGTGACTTGAGGGAATTAGAATGCCATTAACAGGTGACTGAGCCCACTCTCAGATTATGTCCTTGACTAGCACCCACAATCCTGATGCCTCTCCAAGCAAGAGATGTTTTTGGTTCACACTCAGGCACATTCTAGCTAGAAGAAATGTCACTTTCAGGGAAATTTACCTCTCTACCTCTCTCCCTGCAAAAACCCACCACAAAGTACTTTTTTAAAGCTCTTCTTTATAATGCAGATTTGTTGTTCATTGGCTAGTAAGTTACAAATGAAAACCAGGCATGGTGGGGCACACCTGTAACCCTACAACTCAGGAGGCTGAGGTAGGAGGCTCTTCATGAGTTAGTTCAAGGCAAATTTGGGCAACTCTGGACTACATAGCAAGTATCAGGCCAGGCATGGCTACATGGCAAGATTGTAGCCCCCCCCCCCAAAATTACAAATGATTCTGGAGGTGTGATATAGACTAGTTAGTCAAGTGCTTCCCTAGCATGCACAAAGTCTTGCTTTTGGTTCCCAGCACACCCCAAAACTTGGCAGTAGCACAAGCCTATATAATCCCAGTGCTTAGGAAGGGGTGGAAGGAGGTTCAGAAATCCCAAGTCAGAGCTGGAGTGATGGCTTGGTGGTTAAGAGCACTGGATGTTCTGGCAGAGGAACCAAGTTTAATTCCTAGCGCCTGCATGGCCATGGCAGCTAACAACCATCTATAACTCCAGTTCCAGGGGAATCCGACACCCTCTTCTGACCTCAGCAGGCATTGCACATTAATGACATCATAGATAGATAATTTTACTTCCCATATCACATAATATCTCCTCTGAATTATTCATTTCTTCCTTTCAACCCGAATAGCTTCTTTCCCTCCCTTCCCCCCGCCTCTCACTCTCGCTCTTTCTCTCCCCCCTTCCTCATTCTCCCTTCCCTTCTTCCCCCTCTCTCTCAAGCCCAGAGAAATATTAGGCAAGGGCTCTATCCCTGAGTCACATTCACAGTCCACAGTTCTCTCTGACCCAGAATAACTACCCTCCTGACATATTTTGTTTCCACAGTTGTGATCTAAAATCATTCCATATTATTGAGCCCATAGGCTTTGGCACAAACATATTTTTAAGTGATAGCTTTCCTGCTCACTCCTCCAATTATGATATTCTCTCTGCATCTGTTTCCTCCCTTATAAAGTGGGATTATTATTAGAGTTTGATTAAACAAGAAAACATAAAAAATTACCAGTATGATGTGGAAACTATTTGGTAACTACATTAATTATATTGAGTCAAAGAATTGAAAGTACAAAACATATTATAGGCAATGATTTTCTGGTGTTTACTATATTTTAAAATTTTTATTTATGCATATATGTATATGTCTGTGGGGGTTTATGCCATGTGTATGAAGGTGTCCCAGGACACCAGAAGAGGACATATGATCCCTGGAGCTGGAGTTACAGACAGTTATGAGCTGCCTAGTATGAGTGCTAAGAACTCAGCTCAGGTACTCTGGAAGAACAGCAAGCATTCTTAACCACTGAACAATCTCTCCAGTCCGTACTACTTTTCTTTCTTTTCAGAGAGAAGTGGGACTGACATTACTGAAAGCAGGGTTGGAAGAGAGGCACTGTATATGATAGACTATATATTGTATGTTTTTGTGCAGTATTGTAATACAGTATATAGTGATTTTTCATATAGATATTTTAGACATCAAGAGCATGACTAATAATAAAATATACAACAATTATTAGCAGCTGATTGGTTTGAGTTTAATATAATTTATTTAATGGCAAATGTTCTGGTGAAAAGTAGAATCACCTAATAATCCCCAAGTGGAAACATCTTGTATGTTACTGTTCATGGCACAGAGAGAATGCCACAGGACAGGCTAAGAGAAACAGAGATGCTGGGACAGACCACTTGCAGAAGAGGAAGGGGAAAGCCAAATGTGCAAGACCTTGGAGGCCTTGTTCAAAGTACAAGTGCCCTTGAAGGACAGGTTCAAGCTTGGCTATATCATAATGAAATTAAATTAATTTATGTTTTTGAGACAGAGTCTTGTGTTTAGCCCAAACCAGATCCTCGTGCCTTAACCTCCAGAGTGCTAAGATTTTAGAAATGTGCACTATGCCCAATTCTGTGTGTGCCTTTGTATAAAGTCCATGTTTATGCATGTGTGTGTGTGTGTGTGTGTGTAGATTATAGATGAGTACAGGTGCATACATGTTCTGACATGTGTGTGGAGGTCAGAGGCAACCTTTGGTGTCAGTTTTTGCCTTCAGCCACGCTTGAGACAGGGTCTCAAGACAAGGTTTGCTGCTGCATATGACAGGCTAGCTGGTCTGCAAGCCTCCAAGGAGTTTCCTGTCTTTACCTCCCCTCGCTGTAGAAGTTCTGAGATTATAGACATGTGATACTATGTCCAGCTTTCTGTGGGCATTTGAACTCAGGTCCTCATGCTTGCATGGCAAGCACTTTATCCACCAAGCCATCTCCCTAGTCTTCAGATTTACATTTTTGAAAGATCCTACTTATTGCTGTGGAAAACCTGGATTGGAATAGACTCAGCAGAAATTGAGGGATACCAATTGGGGAGGGGGTTCATTTATTTTGTGTGTGTGTGTGTGTGTGTGTGTGTGTATGTGTACACATGCCACAAGAGCATGTGTAGAGTTCAAAGGACATCTTGAAGGAATCTGTTCTCTCCTTCCATCATGTAGGTTCAAGGATCATACTCAGGTCATCAGGATTGGTATCAAGTGCCTTTTCCTGCTGAGCCATCTCACAGGCCCAAGGGACACTATTTTACTGGTGCAAGTGGAAAAAGATAGTGGTTTGGATTAGGAAAATAATAGTGGAGATGAAGAGAAATGATGAGTCTAAAAGATATCGGAAATAAGCTTAAGGGTAAAGTGAATTAAGTCTTTGTGATTCTTAGCTATATAGCAAAATAGAATCCATCCACCAAGTGATAACTCAGTATGAAGAAACAAATCAAAACACACTCCTTCCGGGCGATAAGACAGGACTATACATGCATTTTGCCTGATGAATGACAGGAGTCCATTGAATTATCCCTGGTAAGTACCTTATGTCTGACATGACATATGGCCAGTGTGGCCTACAAGAAGCTCCTATTCTCAGAAAGTCAGTTTAATTGCCCATTAGGGGTTACTGTAGGAATAAAGTGTTAAACAAAGCAAGAGAAAATTTAATTTGTCATTGCTATAATGAAATTCAATTTGTTTCTATGTAGAATTTGTCAAAACATCTAACTCATCCTTTATCTATTAAATAAAATTATAGTTAGGAAACAGTACTGAAGCACTTGATCAAAATATCCAGTTAAAAATCACAAATAACAGTAAGTCCTAAAATACATATTAAACAGATGAATCCTTCACTAGCGTTCAGCTTTCCAAGCCAGAGAAGCCATGTGTGCTGAATATTAATGAGGAATTATGTCCATGTTCCCCTAAGAGCAAACGCTAGAGGCTTTGGAAGGATCAGACTTCCCACCCAAATGTACAAACTTTAGGGGCAGGAAAGTTTCATATCTAGGTGAAGGTGAACATATTATATAAGCATCAGTAGGTGATGTCAGTTCTCTTTAACAAATTTCCTGTACGTAGAGTTCTTGTCATTGCTCTGCAGGCACTGGTCATATCTCCCTGGTGTAAACAACTGAGCTACCATGGTAACTCTGCTGTATAAGCTGTTGAAGGCCTGGGAATTTCCATCTTATTATTACATCATCCCCAATGAGCCACCTGTACGAAAGATCACAAGGTCTGCATTTTCCAGCCAGGAAACTAGATAAACACTGCTTATCACCTCAGTCAAAGCTTTAAAATATTTTTAAGGTTGACTTACTTATGATTTGTATATGTGTGTACATGAGTCTGAGTGTATGTGCACATGCCTATACTTACACAGAGGCCAGAAGAGGATGTGTGGCCTCCTCCTCCATGCTCTTCACCTATTTCTTTGAGGTCTTAACTCTCCTTCAACCTGGGGTTCATGTTTTCTCCTGTAGTCTGGAAGCCAGCAAGCTCCAGCACTCCCTTTTCTACCCCTCTAAGGAGCTGGGGTCAGAGGCATGCACATGATGCTTGGCTTCTCAGCTTATTACAAGGCTGCTGGGATCCAAACTCTAGTCCTCATGATTATACAACAAGGACTTTTAACCACTGAGCCATCCATCTCTCCAACCCTAGAAAGTTAGTTTCGATTTTGTTCAGATGAGTTCCGTACATTAGATCACCGCCTCTCCACCTGCCTCCCCTCCATCCTCTTCCCTTTGTTCCCATCCCCTCTCTAACCCCCTCTTCCTTCTCCACATCCATCTAAATTACTTGTACAGTTTTCTTCATTCTGGATTAAATAACATCATTTGTACCTCTGAAGCCAAGCATGCTGGTATACACCTTTAATCCCAGGACTTGGGAGGCAGAGGCAGGAGGCTCTCTATGACATCCAGCCCAGACTTGTCTACATAGTGAGTTCCAGGTCAGCTGGGGCTGGGAGGAGAGGGGGAACCCTGTGTACAAACAAACAAACAAACAAAACAAAACCAAAAACTAATTGCATCTCTTGGGTATTTTGTGCCTTGTATTTTCTAAAAAGGATAATTGTTAGAGCCCTAAGCATTATCAGATTCAAGGTTGATTTGGGGCAGGAAGACAATTTACTTCACACGTGATCTTCTGTACTTCTAGCATGAGATACATAGTGGTTTTCTTTCTTTCTGTGATGTTGGCAGTTGTTATGGCTTGAATTTGAAATACCGCCCCTGCAGGTTCATGTTTTGAATGCTTGTTCTCCAACTGTTAGTACTGTTTGGGGAGGGTGTGGAGCTTTCAGGAAGTAGGAAGTAGGCCATGGGTTCCCATTCTGTCTCTGCTTCCTAGCCTGCTGTGCTGTGAGGGGCCACCATGACACTTCCTAACCATGATTGCACCATGACTTCCTCTGATGATGGAGTGAAACCCTCTGAAACTATGAGCCAGAATAAGTCTGTCTTCCCTTCTGTTATTTCTGTGAGGTGTTTGGTCACAGCAATGCAAAAGTAACTATCAACAATACTGAACAATACTACAGCCATTGATGAGTGTTAACTAGACATTTTAATCCATTAGACATTGCAAAACTGTTATATTAAAAGTCTGTCATTTCTTTGAAGAAACTTTCTCATCAGTCTTCTGACATGCAGTATGAAAACTTGAGAAAACACAATGAGAGGCTTTTAATCACATAAAGGTAGAGTAGTCAGTCAATGACTATTTGAATTAAGAAAAATACATCCTCATATGTATAGACATGCATATACCCCCCCACCCACATATCTTGGTTAGTGGAAATGGGAGGTGACAAGAGACCAATGGGGTAGGACAACTGTGACTGAAATACCTTAAGACCATGTGTGAAAATATCATAATAAAACCCATTATTATGAATAATTAATATATGCTAAAACATTTTTAAAAATAGAAAAAAGAAAACACACACACACATAAATACACATATCCCAAGTGCTTAAGAGTGTCTCAGGAAGGTCTACTTTGATTCCTAGGCTCGCTCTCTATTTATCCCAAGTCCATAGTCTTTTTGCTTTATTTTTCCCACAACATCTCTTGATCGTCCATCAGGAAAAGCATCCACAGTCAATCAGAATTGAAGCCCCCAGACCTCATTTGCTCTATTGCTGAATTGTTTTTATTCCTGGAGAGGATGTACTTCTGTGAGATTTGCCTGGCAAGACTCTGTGGAAAGGTTTGTCTTTCTTCTGGGATTGCTAAACTGAGACAATCAAGGGCCAGACAGTTGGAGTCTGAATACACATTTAATTCTGTGGACATAGATACCCCACTGGTGGCTACTAACTGGGCTGGGTTAAAAGTCTTTGTTTTATAATTAGTTGCCCATCTGGACACATCTCTGTTATGTCTCAGGACCAATAAATTCACACTACTCTTGGGAGGACAGAACTGAGCAGGGAATGAATCCCGAGGAGACCGTCATCAGTAATGTTTCTGCCCCATTTGCTGTTTATTTTTATGGTTTCAAGGTCAAGATTCAATTGTGGCAGGAGAGAAAGCCCTTAGCAATTACTTACCACTTTATATTCTTTTGTTCCTCTCTACTCCTCCTTAATAACATAATCAGAAGTTGACTATTTCTCAAATCCAGAGAGCATCATATACATGGAATTTTAAACTTGATTTTGTAATAGTGATTCTTTTATGATTCCTTCCAGCTTTTCCAGACTTTAAGCAGTGAATGCTAAGCTGTGAAAGGGATGCTAATTGCTTTCCCTGGGGTCAAACATCTTTGTAAATTTTGAATCCAATAGTTTCTCAGAACCCAGAGGAAGAATTGACCGCTACTCTTACAAAAGTTTAACTGAGCATTTTAAACATTTAACTCTGATGCAAATTTGCTTTCAATTTCTTCTCTTAACATTTTCTAAAGAAAATAATCACTGTGAACATTTAAACTCAGCTTATTCATTATCTTTGTGGACTTTATAAAGTTTCTTTCCCAGAATCTCTTAGTAACTATAACATCTCTCTCCCTCCTAAAAGTTAGGTCACTGAGGATTTTCTGAAGGACCCCTAAAAACCTGGCTTCTGTAAGTGATAGAGAGACAAATGAAATTCCCCTCTTTATTTAGACAGATTTAACCAGGATCCTCCTGTGTGAAGACGCAGACAGGGTAAATATATTGCACCTGCTAGAGCATGATTTGAATTCAGATGAACCTCTCTGTGTGTTATTTTAATTCCACCAAAGAAGAAAAAATGAAGACTATAAAATCACACTTAGGCTGAGAGAATGATAGAAAAAACAATGACTAGATCTGATTCAGCACAATTGTTTTTTAGACAACTCCTGTTCTGATGGCATGATTGATTAGCACAGACTTTCTTTTTTTTTTTTTTTTTTTTTTTTTTTTTTGAGATTGGATCTCATGTAGCCCAGGCTGATCTCCAACTCAATGTGTAGCTGAGAATGACCTTGAACAACTAATTCGGTTGAATTACAAGCATGTTCCACCGTGCCTGGTTCTTGTGGTGCTGGAGATCAAAATCAGGGCTTTGTGTATGCCATGTAGGTAGCTCTCTATGGACAGAGTTACAGCCTCAGTCTATCAGGTGGATTTAAAATATTTATTTATTTACTTATTTATTTTTTATGTGTATGTGTGTTTTGCCTGCCCCCCCTTTCTCTCTCTCTCTCTCTCTCTCTCTCTCTCTCTCTCTGTGTGTGTGCGTGTGTGTTTCATGTGTATGCAATGCCCTCAGAGGTCAGAAGAGGCATCTGGAACTAGAGTTACAGATGGTTGTTAGCCACCATTTGGATGCTGGGAAACAAACCCAGATTGTCTGGAAGAGTAACCAGTGTTCTTAACCACTGAGTAGTCCAGCTCCAGGTAGTTTTAACTATGTCTCAATTGTCTGGCAACCTTTCCTTCAAAATATGAAATCCAGTTCCCTCTCTCTTGATGGAGACCAGTTCTGGTGTCTCACTTCAAGCAGAATGTGGTGAAAGTTTTGTCATGTTACTTCCATCACATGTCATAAGAAGGCAGTTTTCTACCAAATTCTCTCTCAAGTCATTTCTTTGGGCAGTTGAAATTGGGAGAACACCCAGCTCTGAAGACAAGTGTGTCTCAGTCATGTGGTTTTTACCTTATACTTTTTCTTGTTGGGGAAACAAGTGATAGATGAAAAGGTTTAGAGTTTGAGGCATTTGTTTTTCTGTCTGTTTTTCAAGCAGTGAGTTTGTCAGCTAGCTCTCTGAAGTTAAAAGGTTTTTCTCTGTGATTGGCTTTTTCCAACAGTACTCACATGTAGCTAATCAATCATGAGATGAAAATCAAGGTGCTGTTGTTGGGGTTTGCTTTGTCAGCAGGTTCAGGTTAAAGGGGAAAGGTCTGTTTACTCTTGTCCACTCACACCTGCCTAGAAAAGCCAACTACTGTACTGACACTTACACAGCCTGAGAAGTCCTTATTAAGGGTATCCATGTATAAGAAATCCGGGAAGAGAGAAGCCAAGCCATCAGCTCCCAGGAGCCCGCTATGTGAGTGCACCACCTTGGAAAGCACCTCTTCAAACCTCAAGTAAAGCCAACAGTTCACCTGGGCTGCAGAGATGGTTCAACCGTTAAGAGCATTGGCTACTCTTACAGAGGACTAGGGCTCAGTTCCCAGTACCCACATGGCAGCTAACAACCATATGCGCTGCATGCACATAACACACTTACATACATGGAAACAAAACACTAATACATATGAAATAGAAAAATAAATACATCAAAAATATTTTTCAAAGAGTTTACCCATTAGATTTTTGGTGCTGTTGTTGTTTGTTTAGTTGGTCTTGATGTTTTTGAGACAGGCTCTCCTTACAGCCCCAGCTTGCCTGGAACTTACTATGTAGACCAGGCTGGCCTAGATCTGTCTCCCAAGCGCCAGCAATAAAGGCATGTGCCACCACAACCAGCACCCATTAGACTCTGAATCCTCCCATTGAGGCCAAAGCAGAGACAAACACTAATCAGTAACTGTCAACAAAAATGCACTAGAAAATAATTTATTAGTAAGACCGAGACTTTAGTTCCATCAGTTACAAAACATTAAGTGTGAAAGCTAGAGGGATGAAGCTTTCAGTACTAAATGAAAACTCACCTTCTGCAGGAACACAGAGATGGTAGCTTAGGTAAAGCAGGGCTTTTTTTGGTTCATACAGGTTTGGTATTTTTGAGACCGGCCTTGAATTCATAGCAATCCTCTGGCCTCAGCCTCCAAGTGTTGAGATCATATGCTTGGCCCATCATGGCTTTTGGACAGAGTTTCTTAATTTTTTTCCACTCTCAAACCCTTTAAGAAAAAAAATGTTTTTATTTAGTGGAAGAGAGAGAGAGACAGAGACAGAGACAGAGACACAGAGAGAATATATGAGAATGAATGCAGGTGCTTGCTGCAGAGGCCAAAAGAAAGCATCAAATCCCCTGGCTTTGGAGTTACAGGTGTTTGTGAGCCACCTGAGTGGTTTCTGGGAACCCAACTCAAGTCCTCTGGAAGAGCAGCAAATGCTCTTAACCTCTAAGCCATCTCTCCAACTCCCTTGATGCCTTTTGCCCAAGAAATTTTTATGTGATCCTAGGTATATATGTAGATGAAATAGGTATACAAATCAAACATTCACTGAAAATAAATTTATTTAAAACAGTTTGGGGTATATATATTATTTTTACTATTTGTTAAAGGCAAAGCAAATTTATAAACTGAGATAAATGCACCTCTATTTTTTTCTTTTTTAAAAACATTTTTGTTTCATGGTTTTTATTTTATGTGTATGAATGTATTGCCTGCATATATGTAACTGTACCCATGTCATGTAAATACTGCAGAGACCAGAAAAGGGCATCAGATTCCCTGGAATTGGAGTTATGGACAATGCTTAGCTGTCACGTGAGTGTTAGAATTGAACCTGGGTCCTCTGGAAGAACAGCAAGTGTTTTTAACTACTGAGCCATCTCTCCAGCCCCACGCTTTTACATGAATATTTGATATTGCAAGACACAAAGCATCTTTAATATTTTCCAGAGATGATCAATATTTTTTTATAATCATCAGTGCTGAGAGCACTGTTTATATAACTCTCAAAATGATGGAAGTATGTTTAGGGCCATTTCCGAAGCTATTGGAAACGCAGTTTTAATCTTAAGCCAAAGTTCACTGATTTAAAAAAAAGATTTATTAATTTTTATTCATGTGTTTGTCTATGTGTGTGCATATATGCATGTGTATCATATGCATGCCTAGTGCCTGAGGAGAACTAAAGAAAGCATTAGATCCCCTAGGAATAGAGTTATAGAAGGTCATGAGTTCACATGTGAGTGCTGGGAACCAAACCTGGGTCTTCTGTGTTTCAGTGTTTTGCCTGCATGTGTGTAAGTGCACTCATGCATGCAATGTCCACAGAGGCCAGAAGATGGTGTGAGAACCTCTGGAGCTGGAGTTACAGGAGGTTGTCAGTCTTCATGTGGGTGCTGGGAACTGAATGTGAGTCCTCTGTAAGAGCAGCCAGTGTTCTTACCTGCTGAGCCATCTCTCCAGCCCCCATTTTTAGTGTTTTATTAGCATCTATCAATTATATATAATAGTGGGATTTATCGTGGTAGTTTTGTGCATGTACATAAGGTTTTTCAGTCATATTCATCCCCTTTAGCCTCATCTGTTCCCCCTCAACATTGGCTAAGCCCATTCTTCCCAACTAGACCCTGTATTATTTTTATGTCTTTTTTGTATGTGATTCAATAAGTTTCATTAGGGTTGTAGTGCAAGAGCACCTTAACAGTGGCTCCCCGACACCCCCCCCGCCAAGAAAATGTCTCTCCCTCTTCCATTAACTTTTAACTGTGAATAATTCCCAAGAGAGGTATGGAGCCCTGGAGCTCCTCCCACTTCCTCAACAGGGTATTGACAGGTCCTGTCTTGTGGAGATCTTGGACAGGTAATTATAGCTTCTGTGAGTTCAAGGGCATAGCAGCCATGTACGCTATGCCACACTTCCCTTCCATCCCAACACCTTCCTCAGGCTTTTACATTCTTTCTATTCCTGGGGCTGGAGAGATGACTCAGTAGTTAAGAGCAGAGGACTCAGGTTCAGTTCCCAGCACCCATATGGTAGCTAACAACCATCTGTAACTCTAGTTTCAGAGGATCGGACATCCTCTTCTATCTTCCACAGGTATTGTACAACACAGGTGCACTTGCATACATGCAGATAATACACTCATACACATAAAATAAAATATTAAAAAACAAAAACAAAAAACATTCTATTCCTTCTTCTAGATGTTCTATGGGCTTTGGAGGGGGCGATAGAGATGTCCTATTTATTGCTGGGCATTCAACAGTCCCACAATCACTGGTGAGTACAAAAATCTCTTCTTAAAATTCAAGAGGCAAGTGGACAGGCCTTAGCAAGTAATTCCAGCCCTTAGCAAGCTGAAGGAAAGAGTTGCCACAAGGTTGAAGTCAGTCAGGCTTACAAAGTGAGTGCCAGGACAGCCTGGCTACAGAATAAAATAGCAAGCCCAACTGCATCTAAGGAAATAAATGTGCTCCCTTCAGGAATATTTGGCCAGAGAGACCTGAATCAGCCAATATTTTGCTGAGCACTAAAGAAGTAACAATTTGATAAATGGAAACAGATTAAGACTCTCCTTTTAAGAATGCCTCTTAGCAACTAAATAAGTCAGGTTATTTAGTATACAATCTCCAAATCATCATTTGGAATGAAACAATTTCTCCATAATGAATAAAGCAAAATAGCTGCTACAATATGAAAATTCATATAGGTATCCAGAAATGAATATATGGATAAAAATGTGACATACACAATGGAGTTTTTTTCAGCCATAAAGATAAACAGAATTGTATCTTTTGCAGGAAAATGAACAGAACTGGAGATACATATACATATACATATACATATACATATACATATATATATATATATATATATATATATATATATATATATGATATGTTGGTATTTTTGAGACAGGATCTCCCAGCTGATCTGGAACTCACTATGTAAACCAGGTTGACCTTGAACTCACAGAAATCCACCTGCCTCTGCCTCCCAAGTGCTGGGATTAAAGGCATGCACCACCATGCCTGGTGATATTTTTAATTTTTATTTTAAAGATTAATTTTTAATATTTATGTGTGTCCACATAAATGAATGCTCTGTGTGTGTGTGTGTGTGTGTGTGTGTGTGTGTGTGTGTGTGTGTGTGTGCCAGTGGAGGCCAGAAGAGGGCATCAAATCCTCTGGAGCTGGAGTTAATGGAGTTATGAGCCTTGCAGTGCGGGTGCTGACAATGAGCGTGAGTCCTCTGTAAGAGCATCAAGCACTCTCAACCACTGACCCATCTTTCTTGCCCCATTTTATGTATTCTTTAGACTTTAAAAGAAGAAAAAGACAAATGTGGTGGTATACACCTTTAATCCCAGCACTCAGGAGGCAGAGGCAGGCCAACCTCTGTGAGATCAAGGCCAGGCTGGTCTAAATAGTAAGTTCTAGGTCAGCTGGGGCTACAGGGAGACCCTGTCTCAAAAAAGACCAAAAAGGAGACTGGAAGCTCAGCGGTTAAGAGCACTAGTTGCTCTTACAGAGACAGGGTTGATTCCCAGCACCCACATGGCTGCTAACAACCATCTGTAACTCCAGTTCCAGGGGATCCAACGCCTTCTCTGACCTCTGAGGACATTTAATGACACGGGTGCGTTTACACACATGCAGATAATAACTCATACACATAGAATAAAAATAATTTAAAAATATTTTTTACAAAGACCAAAATTGAGAAGGAGGAAAAGAGGAGGGAGGGGAGGAGAACGATGAGGAGGAGGAGTGTGAGCGTACAAGGAGGATGATCTGAAGACCAGTCAGAGGGGAAGCGGGATCAAGGTATATTACATACATGTCTGAAAATGTTGTAATGAAACATTCTTTTACACAATTAATAAATACTGATAAAAAGCTAAAACAAAACAAAAGCATGGTTCTTAGACCAACAGTATGGAGTCATGTCAGGGCTTTGTTTGAAATGTAGAATTCAGAGCCTAGCCCAGACCTGCTAATCAGAATCTACATTTTAGCCATATCCCCAGGCGAATCGTATGCCCATGAAAATTTAAAAAGCCGGGTCTCTTTTCTAACTTCTTCAGTTTACTGTGAAACTGCAGATATAGATCGTTCACCCTTCTGATTTCATGGGTAAGAGGAGGATGGCTAACCCCACATTCATTTGCTTGATAGATGCTGACTGAATGTTCATTGCAGTGGAGGTAAAGCACCGAACGAGACAAATCGAGTTTTGAGTTTTCCTCCAGTTCTGAAGTTTCACCTTTCTTTAATACGATTTCTCAACAAGTGTAATTATTTTTCTCTGCCTTTTCTCCCATCTTCTCAAAATAACTATTATGGTATGCAACTTTGCATAGGAAGACAGATGCCAGAGAAAGTGAAAGAAACAGCTCATAAACAGGACCTACTGACTTAAAACTGGAGCAAAAGAGGACACACATTGATTAATCCTCCCTGCTGCCCCTGACAGCCGGCCACCCATCCTCCATGAGGATCCCGTGGCTCTCTGACTTCACTTTCAGAGCTGCTCTACAAATCACTGGGAAATTTCACAGTATTTTAGAAACACTGAGCTTCTGACAACATGTCAAGCACCAACTGTGTTCTCCAAGTTGTGTCTCCAATAGTAACCCCTGGGGCATGCTTGGAAAAGTGGCAGAGGTCCAGTTAGAATAATTAGGTCAAAACTTGCTGCCATTTGCCACCACCCTTGGGGCTAGAAATTTTTTCATCTTTTAAGTTCCACTGATAGGCTCTCAGGCAGGAGGGAAGAATAAAAGAAGGAAGAGAAAGCTAGAGGAGAGAGCGGGAAACACAAGGCTTTGCCATCATCCCTAAGCGCCGTCCTTTTATTTTTTTCAATGAGGCTAATTATCTATGGCTGCCTCTCTGTGGTTGAACAGTTAGCAGCCAGTAAAGGAAAAGCTAAAGCTTTTATTTATTTGTTTATTTGTTTACTTGTTCATTTATTTGCTTATTTATATGTGTGGTGTGTATGTATGGTACATGCCTATGACCCTGCAGGTGAGTGTGCTAATGTGTGTATGCACGTGGAGGCCAGAGCAGAGGACATCGGGTGTTTTCCTCTCTTGCCCCTCACCTGATTCCCTTGAGACAGGGTCTCTCACTGAATGGAAAGCTCAACATTTTAGCTAGGCTAGCTGGCTAGTGAGTTCCCAGCATCCCTCTGTCTCTGCCCACGAATGCTAGGGTGGCAGACACATGCAGTCATGCCCAGTTTTTACATGGGTGCTAGAGAATCAAACTTAGGTCCTTGTGTTTGCAGAACAAACATTTTTACCCACTGAGTCATCTCCTCATCCCATGCTTTTCTTTTAGAATATTAAAATACTCCCTTTCCTTCAGAGGGCAGACTTTCAAATCAACTTTTTTCAAAGTCTGGAAGAAAAATTGATTTGTAAGACAAGGTACTTTGTCAATTTTACAAATTATTCTTCTATTGGCCCGTAAGGATAGTATTCCTCCTTATGCACATGAGAAATGGGATGCTGTTCTGCCAATAACTCCTCTTGTACTGTAGATGTTCATAAATGTGAGTCAGCAGTGTGGTTCAGATTATTTCTTGGTAGAGAAATTTCATGAATGAATTATACCACTGTGTATCAGTACTTTTTAAGCCCTAATGAGTGCCTGACACATATGAATATAAAAACATATCAATAAATATTTGTTAAATTAATAAATGAAATAGTGTTCAGAAAAGCAACAGGAAATATCATTTAGACCCCATCTGTCAAGGACTCAGCAGTTGGTTATATGACCAGCCACCACCTGCTCTCTCAGCAAGCCTGTTTTAATGAAGACGGGGAACATTGATTTATAGCCCTTAGTTCCAGTTTGCTTCCAGAATTGCTCTGTATTATGGTTTTTTAGAGTCAAGATTGTTAAAAAGTGATGCTGAGGGAACCAAACCCATAATGGTCAAATGGTTATGTGATTGAAAAGTCCCCCTGAACCTAACTGATGTTCCCATAATGAGCTTGGTTGGTGAATTTCATATTATAACAATGAGCAGGCAGCCTCTGGTGTGTGTGGGGGGGGGAGAGGGGCGTGTTGTGCCCACGTGCAGTGACTTCAGGAGCACCTGATACAAAGGCCCATGCTTTGAAGAAGCTAGCAGAACACTTTGTGTTCCCCACATACTCATTAGTATTTGCTCTAATTTCTCCTGCTTATGTCTCTTTCCCACCCCACCCCTTTTCTTTCTTCTGATCTTAAAGGCGAAATTAAAATCTCAGTGCCTGATGGTTTCCACCATAGAGATAAACAGTACCTGACCCCAGTGATCTGCTGCATGAATAGAGATCAGGATTTCATTTTGGAGCAACTCGATTTGGGATGGTTGCTAAGGAGACTATTGGCATCTCTGTGTCCTGCATGCCCTATTGCTTGGAAAGCATTACAACAGCTTTGCCTGCTACTTTCCCAGAGAGAAAACCTGAAAACTCATTAGGGCTGCCAGTGTTTTGAGATTCTACTGGTTTCTCTGGTGTTTTGAGTGCTTGAAATGGCCTTCAAGTATAACATGTGAGCATATTGGCATCTAAACGAGGACAGTTTCAGAACTGACAGCACAGCTTTGTTAAAGAAAAAAAAGATGTAAGTGATCAGGCTCTAGGTACCAGATTTTCTGACCTGTAGTGTGCACAGGACCCTGATGGTATTTGTTTCATTGTGTTGTTTTGTTCTGAGCTGCCCACCCTCTTAGGTTCAGAGTAAGCCACCAAGATTCAGTCCTAGCCTTGTTTCTACCAGGCTGTATGGCCCTGGGCAAATACCCTCTCTAATCCTCCTGAAAGCAGAAAACTAGTAATGTCTCACAATGCTGTTTGTGAGGATTAAAGAAAATAATTAAAAGAGCTGTCAAAGGTAACCAAGCGTAATTTCCAAAGTGTGTTCAGCATTGTTCCAGACACAGTTCCTTCAGGACATAGACTTTAAGGAATTTAGTCATCAGTATGTTTGTTAAAGAGTCCCTAAGGCTCAGCACTCCTGGAAGGATGGAGAAGGAAGATGGATGAGTAGAGGAAGAAATGGAGCTATAAATGGACACAAGAGCCTTGGCCAACCTCCCAGTGAGCTCCGAATCTTGAGTGGGACTGACCTCTTTTTCGTCTCTGTTATGACTGAATGTTGGTGTCCAACCACCCCATAATTCATATGTTGAAGTTATATATACACCAGTAGAAAGTTATTGGAAGTGATTAGTTTTAGATGAGGTCATGAGGGTGGGACCATGATGGGATGAGTATCCTTGTAAGAAGAGGGAGAACCCTTGCTCTAGGTCTCTCCACCATGAGAAGACACACTGAGAAAGCGAGGAAGATGACCACACTAAGAATCTGACCATACTGGCATCTGACCTGGGTCTTCAGTCTCCAGAATTGTGGAAAGATAAGTGTCTGTTGCATAAAACACCTGGTCTATGGCATTTTGTTATAGCAGCCTGATTTAAGATCCCATATATCCCAATCAATAAATAGATGTACACTGCTCTAGGAAGGGTGCGGACTTTACTCAGAGAAGTTTGATAAGCTAAAGGTAGTAAGTGGGTGGCGCATCATCAGAGTGGACACCACAATCGCTCCTAGCCAAACAAAAACAAAACCATACCCTTGCTGTCCTATACTATGTCAGTCATAATTTATGTCAGGCTCATTGTTGATTTTACATATTACTGGTATTTCATCACTCCATTCCTCTCTGCTTTGCACAGTCTCTACGAACAGTATTTCTGTGTATGCGCGCATGTGCGTGCGCGCGCAAATAAGCACTCACCCATACAGGCGCGTGTGAAGGCCAGAGGTTAGTTTCAGGATGTCTTCCTCAATCACTTCTCTACCTAATTTTTTGAGACAGAGTCTCTCATTGAACCCCTTCTGCCTAATCTAGCTGGCTGGAGAGCCCCCAGGATCTGCCTACCTATATACCACCGGGCCACTTGCCTCTGTGCCCATCGATAGGGATACAGGCCTGTGCCAGCACACATTGTTTTTTACTAGAGTGCTAAGGATCTGAGTTCAGGTCCTACTGAGCCATCACTCCAGTCCCAAATGGTACTTCTTAATTACCCGTTCATTGTAAGGCACACAGAGCTACAGCACACGTCTGTTAGCCCTGGGGAAATAGTGTATGATAAGGTTATAGACTTTGTCTTCCTCTATCACATCTGTTCCACGTCTTAACTCTTTCAAGTCCTGGGGGGACTTCACTATTCCCCTTATGAAACAGAAACAAATGCATTTGGGGGAATACTATGGCAAGATGTGCATTTTATAAACATTTCTCACACTTAAATGAGCTCTTTGGTGACCAAAACCAGAAACAGGGAGGTGACTGGCATATTTCCATTTAAACATGGTAGATTCATTGCATATTCATTTCCCTTTCTTCCAAATTCCCCCTAGAAGGATTCTATACATATAAAGAAGTGCAAAGAGAGTAGTGAAGAGGATAACAAATGAAGTTTCTTTTCAAAAGCCAGAAAACAGAAGAGTGTAAGACAGGTGGGTGCACATGGCTGCCGTTCCCAGCCCTTGAGAGTCTGAATGGAGCCCATGAGTTCGAGACCAACCTGAGTAGTATGGTTTGAATATAAAATGTTCCCCACAGGCACATGTGTTTAACTTTTGCTTTGAATTATTGGTGCTAAGTTGAGAGGTGGTAGAAATTTCAAGAAGTGGGTACTAGTTGGAAGGAGCAGGTTCCTGGGGGAATGCCTCTGAAACTAGACCTGACTGACACGCCACGTCAACTATCACTTGTCTTCTATTTTCTTTTTGTCATTGTTTTGTTTCTGAAACACAGCCCCACTATGTTATCCAGGGTGTTGGTTGACTTTTCTCATCACTGTTATAGGATCCTTGACATAAGCAATTTAGAAGGATTATTTATGTTGGTTCATAGTTTCAACCCATAGTTCTTGGCTCCACAGATTCTGGGCCTGTGAGGAGGCAGAACATCAAGACAACAATAGCTTGTGGCAGAGGCTGCTCACTTCACGGTGGGCAGGAAGCAGAGAAAGAAGAGGGGACTGGAGGCAGTTTCAGTGTTAAGGAAGTTGACTTATGCATCAGTTAGAGATGTCTTCAATCTGAAGCAGAGGCTTCAGCATGCAATGCTTTGTATTTCTCACATCACAAGAGGTTCAGTAGAACATGACTGTGGGCATCTTTTGAATTGTATACCATTGCCTTTCTGATCAGTAGCCCTTACCTTAACTTGTTGACCTTTGGTTGTCTTATGGCTACAACTTGGCCCATGCATTAAAACTCCAGATCTCATATCTGCATTGAAGAAACAAAAAGTAAAAGCTTTGTGGCATTCATTTTTTTCATGTTTTGAGACAGTTCCTCATGTATCCCAGGCTGGCCTTGAATTTGCTATGTAACCGAGGTTAACCCTGAACTTCGGCTTTTCCAGTCTCCACTTCTCAAGCGCTGTGATACACCACAATGTTTACGCAGCGCTGGGATCCAAACCAATGGAGCTGTACCCTCAGCCCAGTAATCACATTTTTATCAGGAAAAACACATTTCTGAGTATCTCCAGCAAACTTCTGCCAACTACTCAGGGAATAGAAGTAGTTATGTAATCTCTTAGCTAAAAAAGTAAATACTATAGATGAGGCTGGAAACCTGATTATCTTATAATTAACTGATGTCCAGTAAACAAGGAACAAAGAGGCAGTTGATGTTGTGGGTTTCTGACAATGGTGGCCACAGAGACACACAGAAGTTAAGTGATTTGCAAGAAAGGCATTAGGTACAGAGGAAGGCAGGGTGTGGGGGCCAGCGGGCTGGAGCCTCTTGCAATTGGATGTGTGTGCTATGTGTGCACATATATGCATGTTTATGGGGGATGGGTGTACATGCATGTGTATGAGTATGCACGTGGAGGCTAGAACACAACATTGAGCGGCATTGATTAGGTGTTGTCCACTCTTTTTTGTTTTCTTTATTTAACAGGGTCTCTCGTTGAATCTGGAGCTTGCCAAGTAGGATAGGATAGGTCAGTGAGCCTCAGGATCTACCTGTCTCTGCCTTCCCTGTGCTAGAGCTACAAGCACCCAACACCATGCTTAGCTTTTTTACATGGGCATAACTTCTGAGAATTGACTTCAGGTCCTTGTACTTTCAAGACAAGCAGTTTACCAACAGAGCCATCTCTTCAGGCCAGCAATTTGTTCACACACACACACACACACACACAAAAAAAAAAAAAAAAAAAAACCTGTCACCA
This sequence comes from Eospalax fontanierii, assembly GCA_035773235.1. NCBI lineage: Eukaryota > Metazoa > Chordata > Mammalia > Rodentia > Spalacidae > Eospalax > Eospalax fontanierii. The sequence continues at coordinate 83,930,900 of CM069524.1, forward strand.
AACCAGCTAGACGCCTTGTCTCCCACACCCATGCCAGCTCAACCTGCCCCAGAAGCTCTGGATCAGGAACATAAGACTCTGCAAAGAAGAGGGGTGAAGATCCAGGACAAAATGAATGCTGTGTATGAAACAGTGGTACCCCAAGAAAAGAAGACTGCCAGCTCTCAGCAGGCCTACAGTTCATACATCATCTAGGCAGGAGCCTGAAAGTCCTTCTTTGGGAGGAGGGATCATCCAGGAGACTCACTGCCCATCACTATCATTTTTATAAGTTTTAAGGGCTAATGAAAAAGAAAACTTGTTTCAGTGAAGCAACTTGACCAAAGGCCTACAAATTGAGCAAGCAGGCCCCATTTTGCAAAGAACAGTTCTTCTAACCCTTGGTATGATCACTGTTAATATTTTAAGCCATTCTTATAGTTGTGAAGGATGTTTCACTGTGTTTTTGCTTGTTTGTCTTTTGTTTGTTAAGACAGGGTCTTGCTACATAACCCAGGCTGGCCTCAAATTCATGATCCTCCTGCCACAGCCTCTTGAATGCTGGGATTGCAGGTATGTGCCACCTTTCCCAGCTCATTATGGCTTAGATTTACATTTTCCTAATGACTAATGATGCCAAATATATTGTTGGGTATTCTTTTGTAAAAACGCTTATTAAATCCTTTTGCCCATTTTTATTTGGGTTGTCATGTATTGACTTTTGGTGTTCTTTTTAAAAATTTTATTGACTTTGTTTTATGTGTATGAATATTTTGCCTGCAAGTGTACCCATGCATGCAGTGCTCTAGGGGGCCAGAAGAGAGCATTAGATCCCCGTGAACCAGATTTGCTGAGGACCCAGATTCAGCTCCCAGCATCTACATGGCAGCTAACAACTGTCCATAACTCCAGTTCAGGGATCAGACACCCTCTTCTGGCTTCCACAGGCATTGCACAACACAGGTACACTTATATACATGCAAGCAAAATGTTCATACACATAAAATAAATAAATAAATATTGAAAAAATTGACCATATATGTTATATATGGCCATAGACCTATTCTGTTCCAGTGACCTATGTTTATTCTCTCCTCACTGCCTTGAAACTACTGTAAGATTTGAGATCAAACAGTGTGTCTTCCAACTTCATTGTTTCATGAAATTGCTTTGAATAGTCTAGGCTCTTTGCAGTTTCACATAAGTTTTATGTTTGAGCAGCCCCCTGGAAACTAATACAATATTGCAATTCCATATGTGACTAGGTTGTAAGGAGCTGACTCATTTTAGCCAACATCCTCCAAGTGTTTTATCAACTTGAACTTCAAGTTATTATTACTCCACAGTGGGAAATAGCTGTCAGGGTAACAGGCATTTCCCCAGGGAGTGCTAGGCTGATATATGGACCTAAGTGATAAGCCAGAAAGGAGAAAGAGAAATTAATACTTACCAAGCATTTGGTATATTTCAGATATAAACCTACAATTGGGTAAAGACTTTATTATTTATTTATTTACCAGAAAGAGAAAGGAGAGAGAGAGAGACAGAGTGAGAGAGAGAGAGAGAGAGAGAGAGAGAGAGAACGCCTTTGTATGTGCCACAATGAAGTTGTAGCGATGTGAAGGTCAGAGGACAACTTGTAGGAGTGTACTCTTGTCTTTTACCATGAGTGTCCCAGGGATCGAACTCAGATTGTCAGATTTCATGTCATGCTCCTTCATACACTAAGCCATCTTGAGAACCCTGGGTAAGGGCTTTGAAGAGAGATGTATTGTGATACATGCTCTAGTTAGCTTCTCTACTGCTGCCATAAAGTACCAGCCACGAGCAACATACAGTACAGTCCTTCATCGAGGGATTTAGGACAGGAACTCGGGGCAAGAACCTAGAAGCAAGAGCTGAACCACAGACCATGGAGGAACACTGCTTACTGCTTGCTTTCTTGACTTGTGTTCAGCCTGCTTGCTTATACACCTGCCCAGGGGTGGCAGCACCCACAATGGGCTGGCCCTCCCATATCAACCAACAATTAAGAAAATGTCTCACTGTCTGGGGACACAAACCTGATTCTATAGACATATACATATGAATATATATGAGTACAAAATTTGGGGGGGTTCTTAAGGGGTGGTACATAAAGTAGGGGACCTAAATACAATTAAAAATACATTTTATAACATTTTCAAAAATACCTCATAGACAGCCAGTTAAAGAGAATTCCCTGATGGAGATGCCCTCTTCCCAGATGAGTCGAGTTGATGACTGGAGCCAGCCAGCATAGCATGTATTTAAGAAAACTGAGACCATCAAGAAGATAAAGAAAGAGGACCCTGTGGGCTGGATCTGAAGGATTAGGAATTAATAAAAGAGAGCAAACATAACAAGGAATGACTTCAGTATTCCTTATGTGCTATAATCTACAAACCTTTTATTTATTGATAAACAGTCTCCATGTGGTATCTTGCTATTACTCCAGCACCATGTAAAAATATCCTTATGCACTTTTGAGAGATTTTTCTAGGAACAGTCTTCCTAGGTAGATTTCCAGGTCTAAGAGGAAACATATTTAAATATTGACAAATCCTGACGAACTAACTCCCTAAAAGATTGTTGGAGCACTGGCTGCTCTTACAGATGACTCAGGTTCGATTCCCAGCACCCACATGGTGGCTAACAACCATCTGTAGCTCTAGATCCAGGGGATCTGACGCCCTCTTCTGACCTCTTCAGGCATTGCAGGACACAGGTGCATTTGTACACAAGCAAGCAATATACTCATACACATAAAATAAAAATAATAAATACAAAAAGATTGTTTTTATATATAATTCTATCAACATCTATTTTTGTCTGATTTAAAGAATTTTTCTGTTATAAAATTTATACATTTAGGTGATGGATAAAATTTCTTTCCCTTGGGGTTTTAAGAGATGGCTTAGCTGCTAAGGATACCAGATGCTCTTGCAGAGGGCATAGGCTCAGTTCCCAGAACCCACATGGCAGCTCATAACAGTCTATAACTCCAGTTCCTGGGGTCTGAACACCCTCTTTCTGGCCTCTGTGGGCATTGTATGACATGGGTACACTTAGATACATGCAGGCAAAACACTCACGCACATAAATTAAAAATAAATAAAAATTTTTATAAATTTTCTTTCCCTTGTCCTATCAATAGAAACACTCAACAGTTTCAGTGAAATGCAGAGTTGAGCTGCTTGGATAAGAGGTAATTATCATTGGAAATGATTAGACATGCTAGCTTTTCGTCAACAGAACAAAATACCTAAGTTAAAAAACGGAAAAGCAAGAAAGGTTTGTTTGGGTTTACGGTTTGAGAAGTTTCAGTTCATGGTGAGTTTGGTCTGTTACTTTTAGACCTGTGGTGAGGCAGCACATCCTGGCGGCAGCGAGTGACTTGTGGTGAGGGGAGGTGGCTGCTCACTTGGTGGCAGCTGGGAAGCAAAGAGAGGAAGTGGAAGGGGCCAGGGTCCCACATCCCCCTTCAAGGGCATGCCTCACAATGCATCGCTTCTCACCTGCTAGGGCTCACCTCTGAAAGGTCCCAACACCTCCCCATAGTGCCAACCTTGGGATAAGTCTTCAATACATGGGTTTTTGAGGGATAGTCAAGATCCAAACTAGGCGAATAGCTCCCCAGGGAGGATAGGCTTCTCGTGCTGAGCTCACATTTCAGAATACGTACTTCAACAGAATGAGAGAAGGACGAAGAATTTAGAGTTGGCAGGTACAGTGAGGACTGGACTCTGGAAGGAAAGTTCCAGGAGCCAGTGCTGCAGAACTAGGAAAGGGAAAACAGAGAGGTAAACCCCAAATCCAGTAGAAGAAGAAGCAGGTCGAAGCGAACACATCATTTTCTATAGTTCGTAGACTTGCATTCTCTCTGAGTCAGTTAAGCCCCACGTGTGTATTTAACACCTTATTAGAGATACGGTGAGATGATTAATTCTGGCCTTCCTCCCGGGAGGCAGCTCTACAGCTTTCATGAGTTGTTTCAACACGGTGAGAAACCAGGAGACCCAGTTTCCAATGGTGAGAGTTGAGGAAGGTGGGAGAAGCTCCACTGACAGGTTAAGAAGGCTCATATGCAGGCTTGCTCTGGGTCCCAGTTGTAGGGAGCCATCTGAGTCTGTTTTTATGTCACATCACAACTCATGTGAGCAAGTATGAGGAGGTGGGGGAGCATTTAACTGTGAGGCCTGGTTCCGAGACTTTAGTCATACCTTCAGAAAAGGCTCCGGTAATCTTGGAGACAGTCTCTGAAGTGTACAGGAACTGTGGCTGTTTAGGAACTGAGGATGGCTGGACGTCATCACCCAATGAAAGGTGGACAGTGGATGAAACTATGAGGTGAATGTGACAGTCACCGTGAAAACCCAGGGCAAACTGATAGTGGAGAGGAACTACCTCTTTCCACATGGGGTGCCCAAGGGTCCTCACAGTTGATGTCACACCTGAGCAAAATATGAAGAATCATCAGGTCACCATGAAGGCCAAGATGTGGGAATATGTATCTATTTCCTAGGGTGTCAGTGACAATGACCATAAAGCAGGTGACTTACAGCAAACAGAAATCTACGCTCTTATTGTTTGGAGGCTACAAGTCAGAAATCAAGGTGTCAGCAAGGCCATGCTCCTTCTGCAGATTCTGCAAGAGACTGTGTCTGTTACTTCTTCTTCCTCTTTCTCTTCCTTTTCCTCCTCTTCCTCTTTTTTTTCCTTGTGATTCTTATTCTTTTTTGATATGAGTTTTCATGTAGCCCAGGCCGGCCTTAAACTCACTTTGCATTCAAGGACGACCTTGAACTTCTGCCTCTATCTCTGAGTGCTAGGATTACAGACATGTGCCATCACACCTGTTTTATGTGGTGCTGGGCGCTGAATTCAAGGCTTTATGCATGCTAGGCAACCACTCTACCACCTGAATCACATCCCCAGTCCCAATGGTTTCTGGCTTCCTTGGCTGGTGGCTGGAACACTTCAATCTATACTTGCTTGGCCTTTCTTTCTCTTCTTTCCTTCCTTCCTTCAGTCCTTCTTACCTTCCTTCCTTCAGTCCTTCTTTCCTTCCTTTCTGGGGAGGAATTATTTCTTTTGAATCACCATATCAGAGGTTTCAGCGCTTAGCTCCTGGCTCTCTTGATTTTAGGCCTGCGGAGGGACAGCACATCCTGGTGGCAGAGCATGCAGGCGAAGCCACGCCTCTCACTGCAGACAGGAAGCAGAGGCCTTCTTCTCTAGGGCTGCATCTTTCCTTCTGGACCTTACAAAGACACGGCATCGGATGTGGGTTCACCTGAATATTCTACGATGATCTCATTTCAAGGTCACCAAATAAATTATTCCAGGGATAACCTTCTTCCCTAATAATGTCCCATTCACAAGTTCTGGGGGCGGGGGAGGGGTAGAATATAGAGACAGTTGATTCACTCCAGAAGGCACTCTGAAAAGACTGTTTGACATAAGTCCCCAAATTCTTTATTTATGTTTTGGTTTTATTTTTTAAAAATATTTTATTATTGTTATTTTCTGTGTATGAATGTATTATCTACATGTATGTAAGTGTGCTGTGTCATACAATGCCCACAGAGGTCAGATCCCCTGTAACTGGAGTTATTAATGGTTATAAGCCACGATATGGGTGCTGGGAACCAAACCTAGGTCCTCTTAAAGAGCAGCCAGCGATCTTAATGACTGAGCCATCTCTCCAGGCCCTGGTTTTGGTTTGGGGAGACAAGGTCTCCCTGTAGCCCCTACTGGCATGGAACTTGACAGGTAGATCAGGCTGCCTTTGATCTCACAGAGGTCTACCTCCCTCTGCTTCCCAAGTGTTGGCATTAAAGGTGTGTGTCACCATGCCCAGCTTCAACTTCTTAATTTAAAATTCAGAGAGCAGGGTCTCAAGCCCAGGCTGGCCTTGAATTCGCCATGTTGCTGAGGATGACCTTGAACCCCTGATCCTCTTACCTCCATCTCCAGGGTGATAGGGTTATAGGCCTGTGCCACCACACCTGGGATCAAACCTAAGACTTTATTCTAGGTTTGCCCTTATTTACTCGGCCAACTGAACTATATCACAAGAACCCAAACTTCTTAATAAAAGCCCTTGGGCAATGATGCCTGTATTGTCTTTAAACTTCTATTGCCTACCACCACCCCTCTGACTCTTAAGTATGACTGATTACTTTCATTTCTACCAATGAAAGGGCTTCCCATGCCTCCACACCATCCCCCTTTCACTTTAATCAATCTAGTTAGATGCTGGAAGGGTGATGCTTAGAATGCAGTGATTGCCAGGAATACATTTAGTGACCGAAAGCAGATGCTCTCACTCCAAACATTCACATTTAATCAATAAAAGCTTCTCTTGGACAATTTAGCAAGCTCCAGAGGACTTTACCTGATTTTATGTAAGTAGCAGTTAGATTTTATTTGTACAGAATGTCAAAAGTTCCTTTGAAATTTTTGTTTCATGTTTACTCATGAATAGCAGCTGCTCCCAAAAGTTGTTCACTTTGAATAAGTGTTAAGTTGGTCTCTGGGCACATAAATAGCTCGATGATTTATGTTGTTTTGTGTCTCAGGAGGAGGAATTGGAACAGAATAAGCTGGATATTCATAAGGTTGCAGATCACTTGTTTTGGATGTTTCCAGAAGTCGGGGAACAGCAGCTGATGAGGAGAAATGCCTCCATTTCAATGGGAAAAGTCAACATGGAGCAGATGGCAAAGATACTAGCCCCAAGATTAATGTATTCATATTTTTGTGTTATTGCTTCATTGCAATTAAAGCCTACAGTAGATTATGAAAATGCACAAACAAGTATCTCCCACCTTAGATTTATGCCTGGCGAGCTGTGAAATTGTGGGGGATAAGACTGACATTATGCATATTACCCTATAATGGGGAAGACTTTAATAGGTAATCTGGAGTGATGTAATTCTATCTGTTAGTACAGAGATGGGTAACAAGAGTATTGCTTTTAAAAGATTAGGAATATCCAGGAGAGATCATGGGGGTGCAGGCAGTAGCAACCACTGTGAGCTACATAGACAACGTAGGATAGTATCTGGGATGTAGTGATGAAGTTGGACAACAAGCTGCAGGAGAAGCCTAGTCCATTACTTTCCTTCCAAAAATTCCCTTTTCACACATATAAAACACTGTCGTTGCTGTCCAAACTGGCCCTGAAATCTCCCCCAAGGAGTGCCAGGATTTTTGCCTTTCAATGTCTAGTGATTATTGTCATGTTAGAATCAAAGCAGGAGGGCCAGTGTAGGATACAGGAAATAAATAACTTTCCCCTTCTCCACTGTGGGAAAGAATGGCTACAGGAGTTATCCTGCTCTCCCTCGATGCTCAGTTGCTCAGGTACTGAGGCACGGAGGACTCGTCCCAGAGTCCTGTGGGGATGGCCCAGAGCCCAGGATTCCATCTACGGGAGGATGAAAAGTGAATAGCCATAAGCTCTACGTCCACCTCACAGCTGCCTGTAGCCTGGGTTGGGGTGAAGGCGGAACTGTTCCTGTCAGGGCACTCATGGGCAGTATGATGACTGAGGAAGCACGTTTAAGAGGGCGCATCTTCCCGGATAAAGGGCTGAGCGCTCTGTCTAGAGCCTCCTCACCGTTTCTACCTATTTAAACATAGACAAATTATCTTCTACCTCTGAAATTGACTGTCTTTCTCTGTAAATTAAAATGATATTACCTACACCCCAGAGTTATTGAGGAGACAAATGAGATTCATATCTTCCTTCTGAATCTCATCTATTCAATGAACAAAGATGTTTTAATAAATATTTTTAATTTATTCGTTGAGAATTTTTTCCATCTAGACAATGTATTTCAATCATATTCCCATTTCTCCCTTCCAACTCAAACATCCCCTCCCAACTTCATGCCCTTTCTCTTTTTTAACAATAATATGTTGAGTCTAATCAATGCTGCCTGCATACTCATAGGTGCAGGGTCATCCACTGGAGCATGGTCAACCTACCAGGGACCAATCCTCTAAAGAACACTGACTCTTCCTCTACTAGAAGCCATCAACTGTCAATAAGTCCAAGCTAGGGGTAAGGGCCCATTTGCTACCTCCTCCATTCATGCTGGAGTGGTCTTGCGTAGGCAACCACAGCTGCCCTGAGTTCATGGGTACAATAGTCCTGCCATCTTCATAAGACACTGTTTCATCCCATTTCTCCTTGGCCTCCTCTTCCCCAATGAGCCTTGGAGATAGGGCTGAGCATTCTATGGACACTTGAAAAAAGGTGTGTGTGTGTATGTGTGTGTGTGTGTGTGTGCTTGCTTCTGCCATAGCAGGAATAGGTAGAATTCTAAGATGACCTCCAGTGACTTGTACCTTTGGATGTGGGCAGGATCTCTAATAGGGAGATGCCACTCCTGTGATTAGATTGGATATTATAGTAAGGATTAAGGAGTTTTGGAAATAAGTTGCATTTGAGTTAATCAAAAGAGAAATCATGGTGGTTGGATATGAAGTTCAGCGGTGTCCAACCTTTTGACACTGTGACATGATGTGATCTACAAATCAGTTGGGTCACATTCGTAGATATCCTGGGACATATGCAGCCACACAGGCTTGCCTGGTCAGTGAAAGCCTTGAAAATGTCAGGAGGATTCTGCAGCTGTCCCCATAGAAGTATATCTGAAAACAAAAACAGAAAAAGGAATTCTGCCAGCAACCATGTAAGCACATCAAACAAGCTTCTATCTTATGGTGGCTGTCATCTTGACTACAGCTTTGTGAGACCTGAGAAGCAGACCCAGTATTGCCTTCCTGGACTCCTGATTCAAGACAATAATGGTCTAAGTGTTTGTTACTCTAAGCTGCCACATTCCTGGTAATTTGTGATGCTGGGGATACAACAGTTGGCATGGCAAGCACAGTCCTGTCCTACGGCACAAACAAGGATACAGACTATTTGTAACCTTATGAGTAGCTAGCTCATTTCGTTCTACTTCCTTCAACACCCAAAACAAAATAACCCTTTAGGATATTTATGTGCTCAAAGGCAAGCTTGTATTACTCAAAAGTGAACAGTTGCTATTCAGGAGTAAACATGACATCAGATTTTAGAGGAGAATTCTCAAACTATCTGATAAAAAAATGGCTCTGCACCTGCAGGTCTCATTCCCTCCCTGCTCAAATGACTGCAGGGCAGAGAACAGAGAACGCACTTTGCGAGACTGGGGACGGGATACAGGGGAATCCACTCTAAGAGAGAGGGAAGTGGGTAACAAGGCCCACGGTGTCTAACAGGAGAGGCAGAGAAGGAAGAAGAGCAGAAACCCCTGGGCTTGTCTTCCTCCTGTCTTTTCCGTTCTAAATTTGGGCAAAAGGGATTTTTGAAAAACCAGTACAGTTTAGAGGAGATTCTGAAGCAAGGGATATCGGTCTTGGGTTCTTTGAATAAATACTGGGACATTTTCAAGTGTCTTTTGAAAGGTATTGACTCAGCACAGCAGATCTCCGTCCCACCCCACCCTACCACCACAGTGCCTCTTCTTAGTAAACTGCTAAAGGAGCTAGGCAGAGGGACGACCAGAAAGAGTGTCTTCCTCTGGTCCTCTAGCCCTCCTGGTCCTCCTAGCCCACTACCCAGACATTTGTCTACAATTTTGTGGGTAGCTCGCTCATTTGGTCCTCCTTCCCCTGAGACTCCAAACAGAATAACGCTTGAGGGTATTTATATGCTCAGAGGCAAACTTACATTTACTCAAAAGTGAACAACTTTGGAGAACAACATGACATCAGATTTCTAAAGGGAAACTCTTCTAATTTCACACAATGAAAGAATTTGAAACCAGGAGAACAGGATACTTCTAACGAGCAATATCAAGTGTTTTCTCTCCCTAATGGGATGGTAAGTTGGTAGTTCACAAGTAAAATCAGGCCTACTGTTAGCAAATAAAGCTGCTCTTTGATTTACATAAGCATTACATTTTGTGAGCATCTGACTATGGCTGGAATACAATGACCTCATTGTAAGTGGTATCTTAGAACAGTGGTTCTCAGCTGATGCAGTTTGGTTTCCTAGGGAGCAGGTGGCAACGTCCAGACTGTCAACTGGCAGGCCTTGCTATGAATATTTAGTGGACAGAGAGCTCTGATGCTGCTAAACTCTCCATAAGGTACAGGGCAACTGTTATGATTTGATTCTGAAGTATCCCCCACAGGCTGGTGTTTTGAATTCTGAGTCCCCAGCTCTTGTTGCTGATTTGAAGGCTGTGGAGCCATTATAGGAGACAGGGTCTGGCTGGAGGAACTGGGTCCCTAAGAATGAGCTTTGACTGCTACTCATGCCCTGGTGCTGGCCTGCTATCTCTGCTTCCTGGTTCTCAGGCATATAAAGAGCCTCATTCTCCAGTTCCTTCAGGTGGAGCTGCTCAGCCTTGCCTTCCTTGCCATGATGGACTAAAATCCATCCAAAGCTGTGAGCCAAAGTCAACTTTCCTTTTCTAAGCTTTCTCAGTATTTTGGTCAGTGATGTAAAGGTCACTAACACAACAACCCTCTAAAATAAGGATTATCCTGTCCAGAATGTCCACAGTGTTCCATCTGAGAAATATTGCTCCAGGTGAAGCATGAGCTGTGCAGGGGTCATTGAGGACGAAGTGTCAGAGGAGCGACCAGAGGACTGGGGAAGTCAGGGCAAGCAGAGGGAGAGGCGGGAGTGAAAGCTAGCAGTGGTGGAGTCTAGGACACCGGAGGCTGAAGCCAAGCAGACACGGCAAAGACAACGCTATCTCAAGGGTGAGCCACATCAGAAAGCATCTTTTGAGTCAAGAATAGATTCCTAGGCTTCATCCTAAGACCCTAGAGACAGCAGAGGCTGTGGCCAGGCTGTGGAGGGCACAGGCTTTCCTTTACAGTTTAGAAAGGGATTTTAAATGCTTCTCATTGGATCCTCATGTCAATGAGAAGGCAGAGAAACTGCACTTTATTATTCAATTTTTTACTTTCTTCACTGTAAAAAGGGACATAAACTGCCCTTCTGCCTAGTAGAGGAAAGCGAATTGAGACGGAATGTTCTGGCATTTTATGTGCAAAGACGGATGTAAAGGGTCATAATTGCCTAATTATTGTTTGGGGTTAAATGATATGGTAGAGTCAACCCAGGGTCTTGCATGTATTAGGCAAGTGCTCTGCCACCAAGCTATGTCACCCAGCTCAATTCATTTTTTTGTGTGTGGGAATTTTTTGTTTGAAACAGGGTCTCCTTGTAGCTGCAGCTGGCCTAGAACTCACTATGTAGACCAGTTAGGCCTCAATCTCACAGAGTTCTGCCTGCCTAAGTGCTGGGATTAAAGGTGTGTACCACCACATGCAGAAACTGCTTAATTCTCAATGCCCACCAAGAATATGGTAATTTTACTCTGGCTATTTCCTTTTTTTTTAATGATATTTTTATTTTATGTATATAAGTGTATTGCCTGCATGTATGTAAGTACACCCATGCTGTGCAATGCTCACGGGGGTCAGAAGAGGGGCATCAGATCCCCCAGAACTAGAGTTACAGATGGTTGCTAGCCGTCATGTGGACACTAGAAACTGAACCTGGGTAACTGCTGAGGCATCTCCCCAGTCCCCTAACTATTTCCTTTTCATGATGAGCTTTGTGTTTCATTTGCCTAAAACTGCACAATTAAATGAAATTCTGCAACAACTGTCTGTACATGAATTGTTGCTTTGACTAAAATAAAAACAGGTTATAAGAAGAGTTGGCATATGCATAGGAAATACTATGACTATGGTTGTGTTAATGGCTGATCAAAAGTCAGTGGGCTGTGCAACCTTCCTGAGACCAGATGTTGGTAAATAACATAAGTGCAGAGAGAGGAACATATAAGAGATCTTCATAACTAGGTCAGTATGAAATCCTGATCTGGGTAGGGCATAATGAGTGTTTCTTGTGTAAAGCATGACTTGGCTGGTTCATACCCCTTTGTTTTAGCACATCGCCCATTCACAGTGCACAAGAGAACATTAGATTAGATTAACATTATATTACTGACTCCCCAGGAGTGCGCTGAGTCTTCTGTGTGGACCCTATTTATGGTGCCCTCGATGTCCTGGGGGTGAAGGTGCAGTGTTTGCCTTCTGTGCTGCAGGTGGTGAGGAGGAGGGCTCTGTGAATAAACTGCAGCTTTACTAGCCAAAAGCACTGCTGGCTTAACAACTCTCATTTATCAAAGTGAGATTTGCTAATAAATCCAAATTAAGTTGGAGACTAGAATAAATTCGAAAAACAGTTTCTATCACCAATCACTGCTGGTTTGGGTGTTTAACAACAGCGCTGATGGTTTTTCCTCTACATTGCTGCCGGGTTGATTTTTCTAAACCGTACATGGTTTTGTGACATTCTCAGGCTCCAGAATGTTCAGCTATTCTAATCTTATTTTCAAAATGAAGTTCAGATGTCTGGCATACAAAACCTTTCCCAATCTGACCCTGTCAAATCCACATGCTTTCCCCCCCCATCCATTTGGGATCCAGATATGTACCATGTGGTGGCAACGCCAAGGCTGAAAACAGCTCCTCGTTTACGATGCCTGTGTTTATTTCCTTTTCTAACCCTGTTGCTTCTCCTATCTAGACTGCCATCACTCTACGAGGATAACCTGTGAGCCTTTGTTTATGTGTGTATGGGTGCATAAGTGAGTGGAGGTAATATGGCATCCCAGCTGTCCTTCCTCAGGCGTTGTTACTTTGGCGTCATCCACCTTGTTTTATTGAGACAGGTTCTTTCATTGACCTGGAGCTCGCTGAGTAGGCTGGGTTGGCTGGCCAGCAAGACCCAGGGAATCTGCCTATCTATTCTTTTCCAGGATAGTATTATAAGGACATGGCCTCCATGGTGTGTGTGTGTGTGTGTGTGTGTGTGTGTGTGTGTTTCTAGAGGGCTGTGGCAAGCCCTCCATTGGTGGAGTTATCTCCCCAGCCTAATCTATGAGTTTTTGAAGAATCTCTTCACATTAGTTTGTTGTAGCTGTAGACCAAAAAGCTGTACTTGGAAATAATTTGCAGATAATCAAGACCCTCATCCTTTGACCTACATATGAATATCAGATTGGCACTTGCATTGGTCATTTGCAGATAGATACCTGTCCAGTTACAGGGATGTCCCTCTGTGGGAAATTCCATTCAGATCCTCCAGTCACAAAAATGTTTCTCTGCTGGCTGTATTTCTATCATATGATCCACAGTTTTAGAGGCTATCATTTGACAACTGTAAGGTTCTCTTTCGAGTTTTTAATTAGGACCTAGGAAAAAATTAGGTCACACTCGTGGTTAGAATTACAACTTAAAAAAAAAAAAAAAACTAACAACTGTGATTCAGGTGTCTTCATTGTGAACCTGCAGAGGATGTAGAGGAGACAAGTCTGTGGAGAAATGAAAGGATAACACATCCCTGTGGAGTAGAGTTGAGGGGTAGTGAAACAGCCCTGAAAGCTTCCAGGTCTTCATTTAAATTCCTTGGCCACTTCTATCTTTGAAGTCTATGAAATAACGCTTCCTAATAAATCCTTTCCTTTTTGCTCAGTTTCAGTCTATATCACAATGTGCTCATTTAATGGTACAAATAACCTCTCTTTAGAATTTTATTTACTTTTATTTTTTTATATATATGAGTGTTCTGCCTGCATGTAAGTGCACCCATGTGTGCAGTGATCAAGGAGGCCAAAAGAGGGTGTCAGAGCTCCTGGAACTGGAGTTACAGATGGTTCTGAGCTGCTGTACAGGTACTGAGAACCAAACCCAGGTCCCCTGGAAGAACAGAAAGTGCTCTTAACCCCTGAGCCATCTCTCCAGGCCCACAAATTACTTCTATGGCTCATAACCCCTGTACCTCTAGTTCCAGGGGATCTGACACCCTCTTCTCTCCTCCACAGGCACCATATATGTGCATAGTGCATATATATATACATGCAGACAAAACACTCATACACATATAAATTTTTTTAAATTATTGGTTTCTCAAATATTTTTCCCATCTTGTGTTAGCTTGGGCTTTTTATGCTTTTTCAAACATGCATCTCTTTATCTGGATCGTCAAATTGTTGCTTATTTTATTCTCCAAAACTCTGTTGTGTTTGCAATTATTTTTCTTTCCTATTCTGTGATTTAGTTGCTTCTTGTCCCTTCATCCTCTTCAGTCTATTGTTTTCTTGATTTGTTTTGTCAAATCTTTTTTTAAAAAAGCCCTGCTGTGGTTTTATTGATATTCTCTAATGTGTAATTATTGCCGGGGTTCTGTTTAATTTCTGTCTTTACTTTTTATTGGTTTCTTTCTCCTGGGTCCTGTGAGTGTGTCCTGTTGTTTTGTGATTTCCTAAGCACTCATTTGTTTTTGGTGTTTGGTTTTAGCGTGTTTGTTTCTTTCTTATTTTTCTGCTAGAACAATCTTCCCCCAGACAGCTCCACAAAGCTCATTCTAGTCCTTCCGAACGTCCTTTAAATGATTCTGTCTCAGTCAAGCTTTTCCTACTTGCTCCATCAAAACCTGCCACATCTGCAGTGACCCTCCCTCAATTTGTTTCCTCTGTGGTATTTAACTGCCATTAAACATAGCATGCATTTTACTTAGTATTTATTTATTTTTTATCTCCCCCATTAAAAATGTCAGTCTGTCATGGTGGCAAAGGCATGGGAAAAGGAACAGCTTGCCTTACAGGAACATGTGACAGCGCTCACATGGTGGTGGATCTGGAAGCAGACGTGCAAGTCAGAAGCTGAGATGGGTGTGATCTTCAAAAATTTGTCTCTTGTGATCTACTTCTGACACCTAGGCCCCATATCCTAAAGGTTCCACAACCTCCCAAACAGCACTATTTGGGAATCAGGTCTTCAAACACATGAGCCTTTGGGAGACATTTCAGATTCAAATCATAACACAAAGATTCAGAGAAGACCTCTGATGGAATGACATTTAAGCCGAATACATACAATGAGGAGCCATGCACTCTAGGTAGGAGAACACTGTGCATTCCAAAGTTCAGAAATGAAGCAGATAGATGGATATTTATCACTATGGGAGGTGGCCGACCAAGCAACTCTGAAGAGAAAGATCAAGAATTCAGTGTCAGAGGCAGGTATGATGATTTATACGTCTAATCTCTGCACTTCCGAGGCTGAGTCAAGAGGTTTGTCACAAGTTTGAGGTTAGCACGGGCTACAGAATGAAACCGCCTCAAACAACAAAAGCAACAATACATTTGGGCCTAACATAAACACTTCCTGAAGATTTATTTCCCAGGAACACACACCAAGAAATCAGTCTGGGGCAATTCCGAGATGTTCATAACAAGTTCTGTTTAAAGGTAATTGGATAAATGAGTGTTATGTTCAGTGTTTAGATGCAAACTAAAAGAGTAAGTTAGAATTTACTTATATTTCAATAAAAAATTATAACAACTAAAAAATCATTAGTAGGAATTGAGAAATTAATCACCAAAATGTATTGCCTGTTCTAACCAGGAGAAAATATCTGAAAGTGCCCTTAATTTGGACTTGTTTTTCTTGAAAAAGAACAAAGCCTATTCTGGTGATAAATGCTCTTAAAACCCTCAGGGGTCCCATCTGGCAACCACAGTAGCTGCCTCAAAGAAAAATAGGAAAAGTGCTTGTTCTGCTAAAAAATGGTGCAATTAGTGATGTAGGAAAGTATTTTCCTTTTTTTTCTTCTAAGCATGAAAATGTTTTGTATGGGAAAGAGTGTTAGGGGCTATGAGCACTATGAAAGAAAAAAGATTCCGAACAGACCTGGCTGTGTTGCCTGAAAACTGTTCAGAGGCTTAGCACACACACTGTAGAATCAAGAGGGTATCTTAAAACACTTCAAGGAGTCTTGGCATAAAACTCAAAGGAAACAATCATGTTCATGAGGATCTCTAAGCATCTCAACAATATTAAGAATTAGGAACTTGGGATTCCTAGAAGGCGATGTGTCTAGGCAAGTTTTTAGGTATCAAAGCAATGATAGGAATAGTTTTAGGTGGAGAAGGCATGGGATTATCAGGGACTAGAAATATTATAGGCAAGACACGACTGTTTGGCACATACCCTCCATAGAGTTCCTTTGTAGATATTCTTGAAATTTTGGTTTAAATTCAAGGGACCCTAACCGGACTAGAGGACTATGGCTCAATAGTCAGAAAGAGAAAGAGAAGAAAGTGTGGGAACCCAATTTATCTTCAGTGTTATCTGTTGGGCATAATGCAAGATGGGCCTAGCCAGACCACCTGTTTGGAGGAATAGAGGAATGGCTCCTGTGGGTGTGGCTTTCTGCTCTGGCTAGTTGTGAGACCAGCATCTGGAAAGTACCTGCCTACCTGGGGACAAACTTACTATTGGCTGTATTTGGGACCCCACCCCATAAGGTCATTGGCTATCCAAACCTATAAGAGTTTGCAGTGCGAAGCGAGTTGGCAGTGCTTGGCCTGCTTCCCATCCAACTCCCGGAGTCTGTGGCTTGACTCTGCATCTACTCATCCCCAACCCCTTGGGCTGGCCCCCCAAAGTCCACTCGGGCTGGCCCCGAGTGGTGAGACATGATGATAACTGGCGCCTGGAACAGAGACCCTGACCCCCTCAGTGAGTAGACCCCGATTTGGTTCGGTTTTGTGTGCGATTCGATCCTTGTGGATGGGCAAGGATCCCCTCCTTTTTGTTCCCTTTCCTGTGGAAGCACTCGTAGCCTGATTTCGGAACCCAGGCAAAGCTATCCAGCTAAGCCTTTCCGGAAGAGACACGGTGTAGTCTGTGTCTTAACTCTCCTGACTCTAATATAAAACTGCCCCTGCTCGCTCCTGCAGATGGCTACCAAGCAACAACGGAAACTGCTGCAGGGCTGAGTTTGCCCTCCAGGCTCAGCCAGTTTAAAATCCCCGCCTCTCCTGGAGAGGAGAGGCAGCTTGTGAGCAAGAACCTTTCATATTTAATTGACCCTGCCTGGCTTTACCTGCAGTGCCTTTAAAAACTGGCAAAAACTTCTGGGCAGTTTTTTTTGTGTGTATATGCTGCTCAGGGAACTCCAGAGGTTGGAGTGGAATTCCACGGAAGTCTCCCAGTGGAAATCCACGGGGCAGTTGGGCCCCCAACATTCTGTTTGTATGTGTCTTTGGGTTTTAATGTTGCCCATTCTGGCCTGTGTGGTAATAAAGGATGTCCCCTCCCATCAGATAGCTCCACAGCTGCAAATGGTTTCCTTGCAGCTTGTCTTTAAGGATAGAAGGACACTGGCCCCTCCCTCAATGTGCGCTGAGAAACCAGCAAAGACTTTGTATGCTCGGGCTTCTTTTAGCCCCTTGGGTGGAGTTTCATCCAACCCGCCCTCCCTAGATGATCCAGCAATCTTTGCTTAAGATTTGACTTTATTTCAGACTTTGACTTTTGTATTCTAGGGCCTTCGGTATTTTCCCTTTTGTCTGATCCCCTCTAAAATAAAACTCCAAAGTAAAGTTTGATCATGCTGCTCCTGGCCATGCCTCCAAGCTTCCTCCATCAGCTGCTCCTGTTTGCTAGGGCCTGGCCGGGCAGGGTAGAGGCTCCAACATCAAAGGCCTGTGGTCACAGGCTTTTGTTACCTGCCTTGCCTTAGGGCAAAAGCACAACAACTACTTACCTTTTTTGCTTTCAGTTTGCTGGGCTGAGGATGTACCTCAGTGCTAGGATGCTTGCTTACTACACCTAAGGCTGTGAGTTCAATTCCCACTTACATCTCCCATGCGTAGCATTTAAACAATGCAGACAGCTGTGTGCTGTTAAGAATGACTAAGGGATAAACTAATTTCAACAGAGGTTATTAGTCATCTTATGGTAAAAAATGTTTACAACAAAAGTAACTCATGGAATTCTCTATTTTCTCACACCAACAAAAAGTCACTAAGACAATTTACAGTTCTTGGAGGAAATAGATAACAATCTCTGCCTAAAATTCCTCAGTTAGTAATTATACTAAAAGATTGTAAACTTCAATGTGATAATGTGTTATCTAAAGCAAGGTTTATGGTTTTTGTGTTTTCCATAAGGTTTAATTAGAGACTTATAAAGTACAATATATACAGGGGTAATATTAATCCATTACTTTAGCTTATGTTTGTAATTTGCATTCCATGTTCTTTTAGTACTCATCTGAGCCATAAATACCTGCCATCTTCATGTCTTAGCAGTGCCTACTTCACCTGAGTGTCCAGCCAATCCTTCCAGTCAGCTGTATATAATTTTTTAATGTTATTACATCTCATAGTAAATGGAGATAATTTAAAAATGAAAAAGTCTGTAAGTTTCGAGTATATATGTCTAGTCAAGGTTTATTCAAAAATGTTTGGTTTTTGCCCAAGCTTTAACTGCATGGCATACAATAATTAAAAATGCTAGACTGGTAGAACTAACCTTCTAGAATGTTTAACAGTCATATTACGAGGCCTAAGGTCATCTGGTCAGAGGGACTTAAAGGGACAATATTTTGTCTCTTGTCCTCCAAGGTCAATTAAGTTCCAGGGAACTATGGGAAATCTCTCAAAATGTCCTGTAACTGTGATGAGTCATCTGTCTTCCTGTTCAGGGAGGTTGCGGAGACCCCCACTTGTGGGGCCCTGGCCTCCCTACATGCCTTTTTCCCAGCTAGGTTCCCGGTCAGGAACTAGCTTCAGCTTGTCAGCTGCAGTTGCTATGAGAACAGCTTGACCAAGAATGACTTGACTTCAAAGGCCTAACCGCAATTGTTCTGAACCATTGTTCTGAACCAAGTGCGAGTCACATACTCAGATGTTCCCTGGGGCCTGAACCTTTGTCCCCTCCCAAATCCTCCTTGGAGTTTCCTGCAATAAATCACTGGCATCTGCTGGGTGCATATATATTGAGCACCTTGCTGGAATAAATTGGAAGCTTCTCCACCATTTTGGTGTTTGTGTTGTGTGTGTCTTGTGTGTCTTCAATTCCTCAGCCCCGCACCAGATAGACTCGGATACAGTTGTAGCACAGGTTGTTACAAGTGGAAGTTCCCACCGAGATCTCTGGAAAGAAGGGAGACGCTGAAGGAACACCCAGAAGGCTGGCCAGCACTTCAAATTAAAGTAAAGTAAGTAAGGGGCGAATTTAAATGGGAGCAATGGGCTCTCATGGTCTGCTGACAGATCTATTGGTTTCACTAATGCAGAGACAGGGCACCGGCTTGGAGCATAAGGCTGCCCGGGATTTTATAAAAACAAGGAGGAACAGACGACTAAAGAAATCAGTACCCTCAAGAGAAAACTTAAAAAGTGGTCTCTGGAACTGGGACCACATCCTCCAAACCTGACTTTAACACCCTCTGCCCCCTATGGAGAGGAGGGTCCTTTAAAAGGAGGAGCATGTATTAAATAATTAGTTTGTAAGTTGTAATGATGTAGACCCATAAATTTATAGGTATGATTTTATGTGTTAGATAGATAATTAGTTTATATTCATAGGTGTGAGAAGCACGTGCTAAGTAATTAAGTCTTGTAAGTTTACTAGTTTGTGGGTGTGGTATTGTGGGCCCATGGTTTTATAAGTATGGAGTATGTGTGGTGGGCGATTGGCTTATAAGTAGTGCTTGATTGTTTTTTGCCTAATGTGGTGGCCTAGTGGAAGGATGAGATCTTTCCTGGCACTGGTAGCAGGTAGCAGGAAGTTCCCTGAAGTAGGAAATTAAAAAGTAAAATGAAAATAGAATGGATGGAGGAGAGTAGGAAGAATACTTCGGGATTGTGATGTTCATGGACCAAGTGGGGTCCCGGTGGCTACCTTTGGTTTTGGGGCTTTAAGTAGGAATGATCTGGATCTTGGGCACGAGATAGAAAAGGTTCAAAAAAGAAAAAAAAAAAAAAAGAAGAAAGAAAAGGAAGCGAATGGAAATGGGATTGAGCCTCAAGCCACTTTGCTTGAGAAGCTAGTCTTTGTGGAACCTAAAATCAAGCAGTTATTCAAGAGTCTTTAGATCCCTAAGAAAAAGAGGAGAGAGAGGAGGAAACTGTTAAATATCTGAGAGAGGAGGATTTTCCACGATTTATTGCCCACCAAAGCCCGAGGCTGAGCTGAAGGAAGAATATTTAGAAGAAATGTGGCATTTACAGGGCGTGGTTGAATCTCTGTCTTTACAAATGCCTCCTTCTACAGCAGCTCAAGGTCACACAGGCTAAAATCTCCAACATCAAAGGACCATGGTCACAGATTTTTTTTTTTAACTACTCTTAATTACCAGGTGAATCATGTAAATTCCACCAACTTTGCACCTTGCCCTAGGGTGCTTTGCTTTCCACAAAATTACTAATTAGGATTTCAGCCTTTTTGCAGTTTATAGTTGCTGAATTGAGAAAATAGCTCAGTGTTAGTGTGCTTACCTAGCATACATAAGGTTGTAAGTTTGATTCTCACTTACATCTCCTAACAGCACCTGGTATTAGCTGTAGTATTGTATTTTGCTACACAGCAAAAATGATGGCAACAGAACTAGTACAGGTTTTTCCATTCCTGCTAGTAGTTACTGAACTCAGCAGTTCTTCTGTCCCATGTAAACTCTGAATTAAAGTGAAACAGACTTTTTTTTGTGTCTGTGTGTAAATCATACTGATAGCACTGAGAGGTTGACTCTGGAGCTGGTTTGGCCATCTCGCTTCAGACTCAATCCTGTTTCAGGATGTTCTTCAAGACTGTACAGACTGAGGCTGGCCACCTGACCCTGTGACAAATAAAAAGGAGAACAAAACAGCCTCAGAGTAAGGACATTGTGCTGTTGAGAATAAGGGATAAACTAATTTTAACAGAGGTGGTTATTCATTTTATGGTGTAACACGTCTATAGCAAAACTAGCTTATGGAATTCTCTATTTTCTACAGTTCTTGGAGAAGATAAACAGCAACCTCTACCTAAAAACTTCTAAAGATTGTAAACTTCAATTTGATAATATGTTCCCAGGAAGCTGTTTTGGGTATGGACAACCAGGATATCAAGTGAAGCAATGTCCTAATAAGCAAAGTGCCAATGCTCTTAAAAAGGAGTCAGGTTTGTGTCCCAGATGTCCAAAATTAATTTTTTAATGTTATTATATCTCATGGTACTAAGAAAATGAAAAGGTAAAAGATGATGTTAAAAAGATATGAGAATGGAGATATTTTTAAATGAGAAAATCTATAAAAGTGATTAAAAAATCTAAGTCTATATGCTATGGTATATAAAAAATAAAAGAAAATTATGCATATGTAATCTTAAATTTTCTGAGGTAATAGTTCAAATAGTCTAAAGAACAAAATATATGTCTAGTGAAGGTCAATTCAAGAATGTTTTGTCCTTGCCCAAGACGGTAGGACTATTGTTAGGAAAAATGAAAGGGATTATGGTAGCCCCAGGAATTATTAATGCAGATTCTGAAGAAGAGATAAAGATCATGACTCATTCCCCTGGTGGGATATCTGTGATTAAGGAAGGTCAAAGACTCAGTTAGTATTACTTCCTCAAATTATTACTAAAAATACAATAAAAAACCCTAAAAGAGGTGATGCAGGTTCGGGTCCTCAGATGCTTATTGGATACAGGCTATAGGTGCCAAAAGACCTGAGCTAACATTGTCTATCAATGGGACAAGGCCTATTAGATACTGGAGCTGATGTTTCAGTGCTCACTGCTAATCGGTGGCCCTCGCATTGGCCAAAACAGTCCTCCATGACACAGTTACAAGGAATTGGTCAGAGTAAGAGCCCGGAGCAGAGTAATAATATACTAATCTGAAGAGATGATGAAGGACATGAGGGAACTTTTCAAGCAGTGATCTGTGGACTGCCAGTTAACCTGTGGGGAGAGACGTGATGAGCCACATGGGGGTATACCTCTATAGTCCCAGTAACATAGTTACTAATCAAGTGTTCAATCAGAGACTCTTGCCAGATCAGAGATTGGGAAAGAATAGTCAGAAATGGCAAGAGCCGTCATTACCTGTTTCTAGACCTCCCAGAACAGGACTAGGGTATTTTTAGAGGGGGTCACTGGACAACCTATACTCCATGCAGATCCAATAACCTGAAAAATGAGGAACCTGTGTGGGTGGATCAATGGCCTCTTACTACAGAAAAAATTCAGGCTGCAGAGCAGTTAGTACAGGAACAGCTGGACTAGAACGACCCACTAGAAGGACTTGAACCAGTGTCCAGTCTGCAAAGAGGAGAGTCAGCACAGGAAAACGTTTCCTTGATGCTTCTGAGTGAAGCTATGGTGTAGAAAGAACTTCTGACTTATCTCCACATAGATGGAACTGGTAAAACAAAGACCTAGGGAGCCAAGGGGCTCCTTCGAAGCCCATGTGACACTCCAGAGGAACAGATGTACAACTGATCTTAAGAATAAAAATAAGTTGGTTTATTTGGGCCAATTATATGATGTTAAACACCCAACAGGGAAGTATAACCAAAGATTCCTACTTCAACTCTGCAGTGCATACCTACAGTCAAGAAAGTCAAGCTCACCATTGTTCTAACCTAACCATTAAATGTTGGCTAATTTCTTTTCTTTCCCTGTCTAAAAGCCATTTAGGAGGAAACTTACATTGGTTCTAGATCAAAGTGCCTAAAAGCAAATCCTGACTTCAAGACTCTCAAGTCTAGCCTTGGCAACCAAAGAAAAACAAGGAGGAACCCAACATATGGATGTTCTTGGAAGTTCTAAGCAAGAAATTCTAATGGATTTTAACATGAACATTTAAAATTTTCCTTATTCTGACTTTTCTGGTTTCCTATCTAGAATGTATTATGCTAACTACTCTTGCCTTTAACAGTTATGCAATTCAGGGGTCTTTTAGATAGACTCATTGATGGGGTACTCCCATTGCCACAATCTACGTCCATTTTTCAGCTTTTGAAGAAGTCAGAGCAGTCATTGCCCCAATTCCCTATCAGCAATTGGGGTGCCTCTTCAGAGGGTGATGTGATAAGAATATGAGATAGAATTTGACAAGGCAGTTTAGGATAAAAGACCCCAAGGAAAAGTAGCCAGTTCTTTCTTTTTTGACAAAAAAAAAAAAAAAAGGAGGATAAGTTATCATCGTGTCTGTAACCGCCATGTCTCACCACTCGGGGCCAGCCCGAGTGGACTTTGGGGGGCCAGCCCGAGGGGTTGGGGGTGAGTAGACGCAGAGTCAAGCCACAGACTCCAGGAGTTGGATGGGAAGCAGGCCAAGCGCGTGGCACTGCAAACTCATTTATTGAATAGGTGCACAAGCTCTTATAGGCCTGGATAGCCAATGACCTTATTGGGTGGGGTCCCAAATACAGCCAATAGTAAGCTTGTCCCCAGGTAGGCAGGTGCTTTCCAGATGCTGGTCTCACAACTAGCCAGAACAGAACGCCACACCCACAGGAGCCATTCCTCTATTCCTCCAAACAGGTGGTCTGGCTAGGCCCATCTTACATTATGCCCAACAGTTACCTGCCTGTGAGGCTGTCTATTAAGATACCTAAAGTGCAGGCCACCAGATGCCTCAGTGGTTAAAGGGACCTGCCGCATATGCCTGACGACATGAGTCAGATCCCTGGAACCCGCATAACGGTGGAAGGAGAAAAATGACTGCACAAAGTTGTCCTGTGATCTCTACATATGTTCTGTGACACACAGTTTACCCTCTTTCTTAAAATAATATACAAAAAGCTTTTAAAAATGCCTGAAGTTCTATTTGGTTCTCTGTCTTCAAGTGCCTTCACTATGGGGTGAAAATGGCTGAGAAAGGTCTCTTGTGTTGCCATGCCATCTCTGAGGCAGTGAATATACAGCCTCACTAGGAGAATCCAGAGAGGAAGGGAAGAGCTAGAGAAAAAGCACTGGGTCACAAACCCTTAAATATTTAGTTATCATGATATATGTACATGGTGTGCGAGGGTGCATGCTAACACACATGTGGAGGTCACAGGACAACTTGATAGAGTCGGTTCTTTCTCCTTCCACCTTTACATGGGTTCCAGGGATTGAACTTAGATCACTAGATTTGTATGGTAAGTTTAACTGCTGAGCCATCTCACTGGTCTCAGTATATAGTTTTTAAGTCAGATATTCAAGTGTATATATACTCTGTCTGGGAATGTGTGCTTAGAGTTATGTGAGAGAAGTAATTTTCCAATCTTTACTCCATAAATTTAGCATGGAATCTAAAAGCACTTTAAAAGAAAAAAAAAGATAATTTAAAAATATCTGAAAGGTGGAACCAGATCAAGTGACCATTGACAGATGAATCAATAAATTATTATAGTCTTTTCTCAAATGTTTTATTTATTATTTTCATTCTATATGTATGAGTATATTGCCTGCATGAACGTAAGTGCACTCATGTCATGCAAAGACTGTGGAGGACAGAACAGGGTGTCAGATCCCCTGGAACTGAAGTTATAGACAGTTGTTAGCAGCTATATGGGTGCTGGGAATCGAACCCAGGTCCTCTGGAAGAACCACAAGTGTTCTTAATCACTGAGCCATCTCTCCATGCTCCAAGATGTTATATTCTTATAACAGGATAGTTTCGCCTTAAAAAGGCTACAACATCAATGAACTCTGAGGACATTATATTATGTGAAATAAACTAGTTACCACAGAAAAACACTAAGATTCTATTTATGTGTTACCCAGAGTGGTCAAATTCATAAAAACAGAAAGAAGAATGGTGGTTGACAGTCGTAAAGGGAGAGAGAAATGAACAGCTACTGTTAATGTATATAGACCTTCAGTTCTGTCGATTATTAGTAGTCTGGTGCTGGAAGAAATGGATGGAGGAGACAGTTGGGCAGCAATGTGAATGTACTGTATGCCGCTGAAATATACATATAAAAATGGATAAGAAAGCAAATGTCTTGTTATGCATAGTTCCTATAACAGCAACAGAAAAGAATAGTGCCTGGAGAAGAGCATGGGAAACCCTGTGCCCAAAGCCCTGGGTTCCATTTCCAGCACAATAAACAAGTGAACATTATGCAAACACATATGTAATTGACTGTTTAATATGTGTTCCCCTTCAGCTACTAGATAAGTTCTATGAGAAGACCCTTGTAGACTTTGTTCCCTACCCACAGCCCACCATCTAGTCCAGTAGCATCACATGGCTGTGACTCTATGGATAATTGTGAAATGAATGAATGGTCTTCAGTGTGGGATTTGGGGGCAAGAAAGCAGTATCTCATATAATGAATTGCCTGGGAAACACTGGCAGAGAGTTATGTAATTTGATACTGATAATATGCAGTTGCCATAGTGCTTGGGAGTTTAAGAACATGCATCTTGATTAAATGCAGAAAGAAGAAAAATAGGTATCAGCCTTCACACCTGTAGTCACATTTTTAATCTGGTCTCTTGCAGAAAAGGGTTTCTTCCAGGTGAGCCTTTTAAAAAAATGTAGACTTCTTTGGGTTAAAATAGTTATACTTTTACAGATCAGCACAAATAGATTACATTTCAGCTTATAAAATTTGATCTAAAATGTTTTCGCCTTTTAGTTTTAGAAACTAGAATGGGGAAAAGATGTAGTGGGAAAGAGAAATTGTAGGAAAAAGGGATAGCTTGAGGGATAATATTTATTAAAATTAAAAATTCATATGACTTTTGCTCCAGCAAGCTCACACCTGGGACTCTGTCCTACCAAGATAAAGCCAGTAGTTCACATAGACACATGTCCATGGAGGCTATTGCAGCAGTATTCATTGTAAAACAGAGCCTGTGGCTGAATAATTTATAATATATCAGCACCATGAATTATTATCTATCCATTAAAAGAATGAATTGAATCTAAACCAACTGACTTGGAGAGAATCCCACAAGGTATTGTTAAGTGAGAAAAGAAAGATGAGGGAAAGTGAATGTAAAGGCAAAAAGAGGATCCCCAAATCCTCAGAACTGCACCTCAGTTCTCCATATACATAGCTTTGTGAGTGTGGAGGAAAAGGGAGGAAAGAGATCTTGGCTGGTGTCACTCGTATGTGTTGGTGGGAAAATGGCTGCTGTTGGCAGGAAGAAAGAGGGGAACAGAAAGCATTGCACTCCATGGCAAAAGCATACGTGATGGGCATTCATGTAAAAATACATGTTTTCAGGGCTGGGTTGTAGTTTAGTGGGTAGAGTGCTTCCTAGCATGCACGAAGCCCTGAGTTCCATCCCCACCACTGCATAAAGCCCGGCATGCAGAGCTGGTGGCTCTACCACCGAGCAATAATCCAGCCCAGAAAACAATCGAAGTAAAAAAGTTATGTTAAAAACAAAAACAAGAACAGGTGTGGAGGCCTAGGTCTTTAATCCAATGGAGGCTGGCCTGGTCTACATAGAGAGTTCTAGGTCAGCAGAGGCTACAGGAAGACCCTGTGTCAAACAAACAAGTAAACAAAACAAAACACAAACAAACAAAACCAATTTACTTTCTCTGATCAGGGCTGCTCTTAAGCTTTGATTCCATCGTGTCTAACACCTAAATTTTAATGGTGGAGGGAAGGATAGCCTTAAGCAATACTGGCTTCCAAGAGAGAACAAGATTCTTGATCATGATAGGGTTCCTTTCCTAGGAAGCAGAAGGTAGTGTGCTTGCTGACTGGGATGCTGGGACCCAAATTACGTAGTTACAAAAATAGGAATGAAAGTGCTCCTGAGAACCTTACAAGAAACTTCCAGAGGGAAATATATATACATATAAACTGAGAAGGAAGGAAGACACGTGGGACACGTGGCGGGGGGCGGTAATCTATTCACTCTCGGGGCTCAGGAAGGGAGTTCCACCTTCCTCACAGTCGTCTGCTTATGCCCTGTGATTTTTGATGTTTTCTGTAGCAGAGAGAGGCTCACTTGGGTGGAGAGGCCATGTGTTATGGTGAGTCAAAGCTGGGTAGTAAAGAGATCCTACTGTTCAATCTGCATTGGTGTTGGCTGCTTAGCCAGTGCCTGTGATTCCCCCCGGAAGTTTGCTATCTGATAAGGAACGGAGGGCTAGTTTGGCGGCTGGAAGCTGGCGGACACCTGTGCTTCTTTCCCCGCTGTGCTTCCACCCCTTCATCGATTCACCATTTTAGTCACCTTCCAGGCTGCCCTACGAGAAATAGAAAAGTAGAGGGCGTGTATTCTATTGGCCAGATCCCAGTCATATATCCCCAGTTAGCCTCAAGGGAGGCTGGGAAATGTAGTCTCTGGTTGTCAGACACCCAACTCAGGCTTCCCTTGTTAAAGAAGACAGACGCTGATAGACATTACTCTCCAAACCCTACAGCCA
This sequence comes from Eospalax fontanierii, assembly GCA_035773235.1. Taxonomy (NCBI): domain Eukaryota; kingdom Metazoa; phylum Chordata; class Mammalia; order Rodentia; family Spalacidae; genus Eospalax; species Eospalax fontanierii. Next base: position 83,958,159 of record CM069524.1, read on the forward strand.
TATCCTTATAAACCTCAGAAGAATGACAGCGTGAGATCCAAAAGCGTAAAGCAAAGAGACTTAATCTGGTCAGGGACCATGGGTTGTCAAGGTTCAGGGAGTCAACATTTTCTTGAGGAAATGGTTTGAGCAGGAGGAATTGAAAAGATGAAGCAAGGAAGAAAGTTCTGAGAGGAGAAATTACAGCGCACAAAGCCCCAAAATGTTTGAGGACTCTTTAAAGTTTAGAAATATAAAGCGACAGACTTTCCAAAGACTCAAGGCCGGCTAATGAAATTCATTCCAATACGTGCACTACCTCTAAAAGACACCAATTATTTTCTATGGCTTGGAAATATCCCACTGTGGTTTATCTGGCTGCCCAGAGAAAGCTGAGCTTAGTTTGGGAAGGTCTAATTATTCCTCACATAAACCTGAGTGAATAAGTCTTTGTGAGGTGCCTAATAAGAATTTGGCAAAGTTGTGTGTCTCTTTTGTGTTATTTATGATTTTAAGTAAACTTGAGGAAATAGTCCTGTCACTTTTGTGTATAATATATTGTGATGAGGGCTGGAGAGACAGCTCAGCAGTTAAGAGCACTGGCTGCTCTTGCAGCACCCACATGGCAGCTAACAACCATCCCCAACTTCAGTTCCAGGGACTCTGATGTCCTCTCTGCCCTCTACAGGCATTGCACACACATGGACGTACTTACATGCAGGCAAAACAAATACACATGAAAAATAAGTGAGGAAGATAATTAAGGATATATAGAGATGGGTGGCTTTGAACATTGCCGTTTTTGCATATATTTAGATGTATGGCTTTGAACATGGCTTGCTGTTTTGCACGGGAGGGACAGATCAGCCCAAAAGCAGGTAATGGACCCAGCCTGGGATATAGGAGCTGAGAGCAGCAGTAAGCGTTGACTCATGGAGCCTCATTTCCACATAACACACAGGAAAATCAGTTTCATTACTTTATAGTTCTGCCTCCTGTGAGAGCCCTGTTAAGTGTGAGTCATAGTAAACTTGAGGTCTTAGAATTTGGAGAGCCAGTATAAAAAATTCATAAAATCTTTCTGTACCACTTACTTTCCTTTTTCCTATCACATCTGGGTAATCGGTTTTTAAATTTTAATGTGCTTCTCTCCTTTGCTTTTTCAAGAACACAACCTTTACCTTGGTTAGCTCTAGGCCTGTGTCTGATTGGTGGAGAGGAGAGCACAGTGTGGGAAAAAACAGAAAGACTTGATAAGTTCCGGTTTGGGGCATTGAAAACTAGGATCAGGCAGCCATTCAGGCTATTCTCATGAATCCGAATTTTATACATGAGCATCTTTAGCATGCTCAGAAACCAGGACCCAGGTCAATATATACTCGTGTAGTAGAGTACAGAATATTCCCCTTGAGAGTCCAAGGATGCAGCTCAGGTGGTAGGGTGCGGACCTAGCATGCACCGAGCCCTACGTTTGATCCCCAGCATTGCTCATAAACTGGGTATGGTTGTGTGCTCTTGTCACCCCAGCACTCAGGCTGTGAGGCAAAAAGATCAGCTCAAGACCATTCTTTGCTACATAGTGAGTACAAGGCCAGACTGAGCTACATGAGACAAAACAAAACAAACAAAACAAAAATCAGGACATTAAAAAAAAGAATGATAGCCTTAAGGAAGGTTGTCACTCAAGATACAGTATAATCAGTTACATTTGAATTTTAGATAAACACATCATTTTTTTAGTATCTGTTGCAAATATTGTATAGGATGTGTTTCTGTTTTTTTAAGTCACTGTTTATCTGAAATTAAAATGTAACAGAACATTTTGTATTTTTTTTAACCTGGTAAATTTTCCACTATGATAGGATGGTTAGGCAAGTATACACAGCTGGCCTTTTATATACAGGAGTTTCATATACACAGATTCTCTCTACCTAGGAAAGAAGCTATTCTGAAAGTTACTTCCACAACAAACATGTACATGGCACAATTTCCTTAGAACAGTACAGTATAATAACTATTTATATGGTATTTTCATAGTATTGGGTTCTGTAAGTAATCTAGAGATGATTTAAGGTATACAAGAGGCTGTGCAGAGAGTATGCGAATACCACACCATTATATATAGGTGACATGAACAGATTTTGATAACCAATCTCTCTCTGACACAGAGGGATGACTCTAGCAGGATAATAATCTGGGCTGTGGGGTTCAGGGAGAGCATGCTGCTCACTGACCATCCAGCCTTTGAAGTTTCTCATAGAGTCAGAAAGTACCAGATCCCTGCTTCCCCACCCTCCTTTAAACAAAAGGTCCCATAGGGTAATCACATGCGCTACAACCGTGACAAGAAAACAGGTGTTTGGAAGAATCAAGTGCCATGCAGAGCCCTCTGGTGCTTGAGGATGGCATTCACTGTTGCTACGTCCAGTGTCTAGTGTTGCTGGAACGTAGGGTGTGGTGCCCATAGCAACAGCAGTGTTCCTTCCCTCTCATCTTGGAGCATGGACATAGCTCCTGGCTGGAGGACTTTAAGTTGACCCCATCCCCATTCTTGCTATCCAACAAGCCATCACATTTGATGAATTCTTTTGTTCCTTAATTCTGACAGTCATTTTGCTCCTTGCATTTAAAACTTATGAGTGGGAAATGAAAAAGCTCTCCAGTGTTTGGAATTGCAGGGAGAGGAACAAAAGGAAAGAGAGGATTAGAAAGTCTGCTGAATTACGTCTAGAAGTATAACAGTGTGAGGAAGGGGGAGCCCTGCTTGGAGAAAATTATACTGGGCTGCACTCAGAGCCACTTTGGGTTCTCACAGCCAGCCCAGGCTACCTGTTGGGCCTCCAAAGGATCAGTTTCCATTTGTATTGCTTGGTGCCTGTGTACTTTTGGCTACTCTGTATTTCAGTCACTCCTGTTCATCACATTTCATCTTGGTTGGGTGGAAGGAGTCTTCCCTGACTCCAGTGTGGAACAAATAAAACCTAGAACTTAAGGCGGATAGAGAGATGGTTCAGCAGTTAAGAGCACCTCCTGCTCTTCCAGAGGACCCAAGTTTGGTTCCCAGCACCAAGGTCAAGTGGCTCACAGCCATCTGTAACTCCAGCTCCCAGGATCCAGTGTCCTCTTTCTGGTTTCTGTGGACACACACACACACACACACACATACACACACACACACCAGTAGACACATAAAGAAAATCTTTTAAAAAACAAAACAAAACAGGGGGAGCAAGAGATGACTCAGCGTTTAAGAATATTTGTTACTCTTGCAAAGAACCCAGCACCCACATGGTCACGAATCTGACACCCTACTTTGGCCTCTGTGGACACTGCATACACATGGCATACTTACTTACATGCAGGCAAGGCATTCATACACATAAATAATAAGACTTTTTTAGACATAGAACTTAGATGAAGAGCTTGACCAAGTAGAAGAGGGGTCTCTTTACAACAGTGACTTCTGCAGGGAAGCCTTGAGCCAAGTGACCCGGAGTCACAGAGACTGCCCAGCCGCAGGGGACCCAATGATGGCTCATAGTCCAGAGAGTGCCCCTGGGTTGGGTCCGGGTGGTGAGGACAGGAAAGCCATGCACATTCAGGGTAGTCATACACCTCGTCTAATGATGTCAGGGGAAAAGCAGGGGAGGGGGAAGGGACGTTGCCCTGGTTCACAGGCTGGCTGTGGCCATCTTGAGGTCTAAACATCCTACCCCTTGCTGCAGGTGTAGGTCAGCAATAGAACGCTGGCCTAGCATGGGCCAGGCCCTGGGTTCCATCCCCTGAATTGAGAAAAATTGCTGAAAACTCATGATTCTCACCACTAAGGAAGAGAGGCATAGGGCAAGGTGGGCTTCTGAGCAAAGGCCCCCGGATGTTGATCACCTATGAAGGACTGTAAATCATTTTAACAGATATCAGTTATTTCTGCTGCTGATAAAGGTGTGGGTGGGGGCAGAGAAGGACAGACTGTGATACACCTTTTCTTTTCTCTCTCTTTGTCTCATCTGATAACAGTTACTGCTTGTAACCTGTTTTTTCTGTACTTCCCAAGACTTATCCTGGGCCCCAGCCACCCAGAGCTACTCATCACTACCCAGAAGCAGGATTCTGCAGTCGCATATGGAGTGCTGAGCGGTGACCAGGAAAAAAAAAATCAATGGTTTCCTAGGTACCTCAGCTTCAAGCTTTGTGTGCTTCTGTTTATGTGGTTCCCTCACTGTGGAAGTCTCCCTTCTTCACTAGAAAAAAAAACATTATCCCCTCAAGAACCACACCAAACATCAGGACTGGGAAGTCTTCTGAGAACTGAATCCTTTCAGTTTTCCCTCTCTAGGCAGAGGTCACCCCATGATCTTTTTTCACATGGGTTCTGAGAATTGAACTCAGGTCCTCATGCTTGCTAGCAAGTACTTTATGTACAGAGCCATCTCCACAGCCCTTGTTCTGATATTTGTGTGTCAGTATTGGATACATGTCTGCCTCTCTGGACATTATGCTGCTGTGATAAAACACTCTGACCAAAAGCAAATTATGGGGAGAGAGGCCTTATTTAGCTTATACTTGCAGGTCACAGTCCGTCTTTGAGGGAAGTCAGAGCAGGAACTCAAGTAGGAACTTGAAGCAAAAACAATGGAGGAATGCTTTCTACTGATTCACTCCCTCTGGCTCATGCTCAGCTACCTTCTTTATATAGATAAGGACCACCTGCCCAGAAAATGGTACTGCCTACAGTGGGCTGAGCCCTCCAATTTCAATGAACAATCAAGATAATCCCTCACAGACATGCCCACAGGCCAATCCCATCTGAGCAATTCCTCTACTGAGACTTCCTTCTTAGGTGACTCCAGGTTGCAGTCAAGTTGACAGTTAAAGCTAACTAGGACAGAGACTTCTGCTATACTCCAGCCCCTGACATAGACTCTAGCCAAAAGTGCTGTGCTAATTGAATGATTGCACTCTCCTTAATTGTATTTGTCTTTGACCTAAATATTGGTTAATGTTCATGCATTTAGTGTGACAGCTTGCATACCATGGGCCCTCATGTGCTGATGGATTTGATGGGGTGTATTGGTGTAATGCCTCTCTGCACAAAATGTCTGAGTGTGAAGAAAGCTTCGAGGTCATCTAGTGCAGCCCTGACCTGGTGTAGGTACTGGTGAGACCTGTGTGTCAATGGGTGTGTGGGATATACTATGGCGAACACACCCCTGTGCTTCTAAAGCTTCTGCATAGTCAGGTCTCTTTGTTGGGCCACTACCAGCATTCAGTGTGTGCTTTCTGAGGAGGGTCATGAGGAGAATGGAAAGTGCTAGCATCTAAGGATGTTTCTCCACCATCCCTTGATTACAATAGTTTTACCTAATACTCACTCCGTGGATGTCTACTGTTTTGCTGGGCAGTGGGGGAACAAAAATTACAGGCACAAAAGATGCGCAGCACTTGTCCTTAAAGAACTGTTAAGTTTAGGAATGGAAATAGACTAGCCAAGCAGTTCTGGTTCACTAAGAGATTATTGGATGGGAGCATAGAAATCCCAAGGCAAGCCAGGCCCATGAGGGCATGGAAGCAAAGGAGAAGCAGAGAACATGCATGAGGAGACTGCCTGATGAACAGCTGAGGACCAGTCCCAGGAAGCAGGGATGGACAGTGCCTGTGGGGAAGAGAGAGAAATGCTTGGGGCCATTACATCTAGTCTAAGCTTTCAGACACTGAGCCTGTCAGAAAGGCAGTGCTAAGGGATGTGGGAAGGCAGCTGTGAGGCTAGAGAAGGAAGTGCAGTCAGATCATTAAGCCTCCTTCTTGTTATGTGCGGGAGTAATTTCCATTATGTTGGCATTGAAGATCTTTGAGGAGTTTTGTGAAAAGTACTATAGAAAGACCTCAATGGTCATTGGGGTTGAGGTTTAAGGAGAGAGCCTGGCAAGGAGACAACTTTAATATTTGAACATAGTAAGAAGAGACAAAGGCCTGAACCAAGACAATGGTAGAGGGGGTGGGACAAGGGACTTCTAGAAATAATAGCTATTTAAGATGTGTGCTGATGTGGGCCAGGGAGATGACAGGAGCATGGTCTTGGGTTTTGTGACATGGGCTCCTATGTGGGGTTGGGGGAGTGAGTTGAGAATGAGGAGCCCAGTTGGAAGGATGAATCATCATTTTCATCCAGAGTGGATCTTGTGGGAGAGGGGGTCTAGGTAGTGCTACTCACATGATCCTGGCAGCCCCCGGGGAGTGGAAAAGCAGGGTCCCCAAATGTAAGGTCTGGTCAGTGAGAAGTGGATCCAGTAAAGGAACCAGGAGGAAACGCCAGAGGGAGGAGGAACCGGGGGTGGTCATGCCAAGATGGTGACAGCTAGAGTGGAGTCAGAGAAAATGCTGCATGAGGGGAGTGGCCTGTGGTCACCCCGTGTGAACCACTGTAGCAGCCAGGAAGCCAGACTGCAGACGGGCCAGGGCCGAGGGGAGAGCAGAGTTAGTGGCAAGCTCAGAGACTCTTACTTTTTTTCTCTTGTAATGCTGAGGGTCCCATTCAGAGTCTGACACATGTACAAGCCAGGCATTTGGCTAGGACAAGCAGAGAGTCAAATGGTCTTTTAAAAGATAAAGTAGGGCTGGAGAGATGGCTTGGCAGTGAAGAGCATGGGCTGCTCTTACAGATGATCTGAATTCAGTTCCAAGCACCCACGCTGGGAGACTCACAACCACCTGTAAGTCCCAGGGACCCAACCGGTTGCCTCTCTGGCCTCCCTAGCACTTGCACTCATGTGCACACACCACACACAGATATATACATTGTTTTAAAAGTCAAGTAGTGAGGCTACAGGTATAATTCAGTAGAGTGATTGCCTAGCGTACATAGAGCTCTGGATTCTAGTCCCAGCCCAATATGAACTTGGTGTGGCGGTGCCTCTCGTCATCACGGCACTGGGGAAATGCAAGCAGGAGGATCAGAAGTTCAAGGTCATCTTCAGCTACATACTGAATTTGAGGTGAGTCTAGAATATATGAAACCCTGTCTCGAAAAAATCTCCAATAAACAAAAAACCAACCAAAAAACAAGATATGAAGATGGGGTGGGGCTCAGTGACATAGCACTTGTTTAACCTGCCTGAAATACTGAATTTATTTATTTATTTAAAATATTTTATTTCCTATTTTATTTTATGTGGCTGAGTATATTGCCTGCATGTTGTAGGTGCACTTGTGTCACATAGTGCCCACAGAGACCAGAAGAGGGCATCGGATGCCCTGGAACTGGAGTCATGGACAGCTGCTGGTCCCCATGTGGGTTCTGGGAAATGAACCCAGGTCTTCTGCAAGAACAGCCAGTGCTCTTAACCACTGAATCATATCTCCATCCCTTGAGGTCCCGAATTCAGCCCTTAGGATATAAATTGAGGTATAGGGCATATAGGACCAACTTGGATGTGCTCACATGCTAAGTGGAAGGTGCCAAATGAGAGAAATGGCTGGTGATCAGGAAGAGAGGAATGGGAATGACAGAGGGAGCAAGGGATGTTTCAGGACCAGGGAGGAGGCTGGCTCTTTTCTCTCTGGAACAGGGCTGATGAAGGTGTTGACTAGTAGAGACAGCTGTAGAGGTTAAGCAGGAGACACTGGAGCAGTTCACCTCACCTGTTTGTGGGGAGCTAGGAGACGCTGTCCTCGGAGCAGTTCACGTCACTGGACCATGTTTGTGGGGAGGGAGGAGACGCTGTCCTTGGGAAGAAGGTGATTCATGCCAGTGGTAGACAGCAGACAGGGAAAACATGGCCAGGGCTCAAATCCTCCGCCTTCCATTCTACAGCTTACCACCTTGGAAGGTTATAAACAGGATGTGCCTCCATTTCCACGTCGGTTTGTTGGCGATAATAATTCTCATTGGGTTGCTTTAAGAATTCGATGACTTACAGCCCTGGGATATTTAGGGCAGAGCCTGGCATAGAATAAGCACCCCAATACCAGCGTGGATGGTATCTTCCTTCCTATCACCATCACCATAGTTACTTGTTGTTGAGACAAATGCCTGACAAAAGCATTTAAGGAAGGAAGGGTTCGTCTGTGGGCCAGAACAAACCTGAAGGTCCAGTCCACTGGGGTGGGGAAGGCGTGGCAGCAGGAGTGTGAGGCAGTTGGTCCTGGTGCATCTACTCTGGAAGCACAGAGAGATGAATGTTGGTGCTCAAATCGCTTTCTCCTTTTTATTCATTCTGGCCCTCCACCCACCGGGTGGGTTTTCCACCTCAATGAACCGAGTCTAGAAAATTCCTTACAGACTTGCCCAGAGGTTTGTTACCATGGTGATTCGAAATCTTACCAAGTTGACAATCAGAATGAACCATCACAACTGTTATCCGTGGGTCCAGAGGGTTTCAGCAGCATGGCTGAAGACGGTAAACAGAGATGGGGAAGGGCTGAGAACATGGAAGAGGATGGCTGAGGAATAGAGCACGGCAGGCGGCAAAACTGCAGCAACTGGGTGAAGTCACAGAATAACCAGAGCGATGGATTTGACTGCCCTTTTTCAGATGAGGAACCCGGAGGTTTGGAGAGGGCCAACAACCTGCCGGAAGTGGCACGTTGCTAGGTGAGCGCCACCGGTGATTGGACTCTGCACTCTGCCTTTCAGCTTCACTGAGGCACAAAACTCAACATGCAACGGCTCTGAAGCCCAGATGTCCTCCAAGCCTTTGAAGCTGTGCTTGCAAGAGGACCAGGGGTGGCGATACACACAGGGGAAGAAGGGAAGAAACAGCGCGGCGAAGGCTCTGACTTTGCAAAGCGCTGCAGTGCCGGGGATAGAGTGAAGCTTCCTTCACAAAGCGGAAAAAAGCAGCTAGGGATACGGTCCATGGTAGAGCCATCGTCTACCACGTACAAGGTCCTGGGATCAATACTTACACATATACTGTAAAGCGACAAAACAATAACAATAAACAAGCAAAGGAAAACAGACAAAGGGCTTAGTCAAAGCACATCTCACTGGAAGTACAAAACCAAATTCTCACATATTCCCGTAATAGAGTCTTTTTCTAAAGGAGCCCTTTCTTAAAAGACCTGCCTCACCATTGAAGCTGATGGGACACACCTGGGACACAGTTACAGCATGTTCAGCACAGCAAAGTGATCAGCCTGTGTGCTGAATGAATAATGAATGACAACGAGGTGTGGTAGGAGGGCAGGGGAGAAAGATGGAGATCGTTTAGAAATTGGTGCACAGGGCTGCGAATGTAGCCGAGTTGGTAAATTTAGCATGAAAAAAAAAACGAGTTCCATCTCTAGCACTATATAAACTGGGTGTGGTAGCTCACACCTGTAATCCCAGCCTTTGGGAGGTAGAGGATCAGAGTTCAAGGTCATTCTTAGCTATATAGTGAATTTGAGGTGAGCCTGAGATGTAGGAGACGCAATCTAAGAAAGAGAGAGAGAGGGAGGGAGAAAGGGAGGGAAGGGGGAAGGAGGGAGGGAGAAAAGGAAATTGATGTATTAGAGGAAACGTTTTCCTCCTAACCTTTTAAAGTATTGTCAGTATCCAGCCATTACTCATAACACATGCCTATGAAACACTGACATAAACAATTGGCATCACTTGACCATCTTAACCAGGGCTACTTGTCCTTAAAGCAGCCAGAGCCCACCAGATTCTACATGATAATGGCCCAGCTGGTTTAAATGAGTCTCCATGGTTACACTCATGCTCCTGTTTCCATGGTTACACTCCTGGTCCCTCACAGGAGTTAGATATATATTTGAAATTTAAAAGGTTTTTTTTTTTTCATGCCTGCCTACACAGATATCTAGGGTTTAAAGGTCTAAAATGAAAGTTTTAGTGATCTCTTGGGAGGAAGTGGGGAGATGGTGATAATATTCATGACAGTTGTAATCTACCTAGAATGAGAAACAGTACTCACTGGGGAGAGATATTGCAGGTGAACTGATAACCCACTATTATGAGCAGGAGTGTTTTGCTGACCTAGAGAAGAAGGCTGTCTGGGGTGAGGGACTAATATGCTATTGTTTGGATATGTAACTCTGGGACAGGACTTAGGATGTTGTCCAGAGGTGGAGGGAAATTCTTTTCTAACAGAATTCCTTCAAAATGATTATTCATCTCTTTACCATACAGTGTGGTAGCCTGCTTGAATTAATTTCTCCCATCGTCCTCATTTCTTATCATCCTTATTGGCTCAGTCCAGCAGGCATCTGTTTGAAGGTTCCAGTCCAGGTAAAGATTCAAAGTTGCATTTGACTTTTCTTAGGGTAGACAGCCTGTGTGGAACCCTAGCTCCCCCTTGTGGCAATTTTGATGCTTTACCTCACCTTGAAAACTGCCAGACTAACAGTATTTAATGGAAAAAATTAGTCTTTCTCCATTTGCTGGCTTATCTGCCTTTCCCGTGTTCCCACAAACTTTACTGGGCATCTACAATGTATCAGCTTTGTCCTAGAAATAATACTATAAAAAAGAAAAGATACTTCTTGTACAGGACAATCTGGATGTAGGGAGAGGGGAGGGGCAAATCAAATAAACAGGTCGTAACATCCTAGAGCCAACAGAAGAGTGACAGCCTCCCTCAGTCTAGCCTGATGTGCTCTGGACACCAACAGAACCAAAGTGCCTTCTTCAGTCCAGACAGCTGGTTTACCCAGGGGCTAGGCAGCTGACAAGCAGAGCGGAACACTGGACTACTTCATTTCAGTATGGAGCTGCAGCACATATATACTCCGGCCTGGGGATGGAGTGGAAAGGGTTTTGTCTGTCCTGTGTCTGAGGGAGGAGTGTTCTCAGGCCCTCTGAAGGGGCAGAGCCGGAGCCCCACATCTCAGGATTCGATCTCAGTCCCAGAAGCTCACACAGCCTGCTCCCAGGAAGGCATGCCTCTGTTCATCCTTAGGACTCCTGGAAAGGAAGGTAGGCATGTGGATGAACCCCAGGAGATGGATCTAGGTCTCCTGTGATGGCTATCTAGACCTCCTCCACATAGTTCTGAAGTGCCCTTGAGGCCCGACTCCTCCAGGTACCTGCAGAGCCCTTCTCTGCTTTGGGGTGAAGGTGGAACTGTTGTCACAAGCCACAGCTGTAAGGGCAGATCATGAGGTTCTGGCATCAACTGCTAATACTAGGAGCTGGAGCTGGAGAGTGGAGGCCCAGGTGTATCCTTAAGGATTTCCAGACTGAAGAGCAGGAAAGACCAGTCTTCTTGGTGTTTCTGAAGAATAAGATGCAAAGCTCAAAGTTAACTGTCCACGTTTCTACCAAGCAGAGGTCAGCTGCAGGGGATGAGATGGATGGCAACCTCTCAGAGGGATGCAGACTTAGGATGAAGAGTACCAAGGGCTCCAGACTGGTCCAGTGACTCCTGGAGCCCAGCCACAGCCTTGTTCTTTCTGAGCTCTGGGATCATGCCATCTCTCCAACCTCTGACACAATCCAGTGCTCTCCAACAGCCTTTCCTAATTTGATTTGGCTTCCCACCCTTTGCGACCAAAAGTATTTTAGACTATGAATGATGTAGAGACCAAGTTTACCAATGCGACACAAAATTAGAGATATTCAAGAAGGCAGCACTGTTCTAACACACTGTAGGGAAGCCACACAAAACTGACGGAGCCCCCAAAAGCTCAGCAAAAACCTTTCATCGGACTGAGCAGGGATGCCAGACGGAAGCAGGATTTTGTTGTTGTTTGGGTTTTTAAAAAATATTTTGAAAATTATTTTCATTTAATACGTATGAGTGTTTTGCCTTCATGTAGGTAGGTGCACCCGTGTGTCATGCAATGCCCTCGGACTTCAGAAGAGGGTGACAGATCCTCTGGACCTGGAGTTACAGATGGTTGTTAGCCACCATGTGTGTGCTAGGAATCGAACCTGAGTACTCTGCAAGAGCGACCAGTGCTCTTAACCACTGAGCCATCTCTCCAGTGCCATGTTTTTATTTATTTTAACAACATTAAATCTTTATGAGACTACAGTCTTTTTTTTATGTGTGTATGGATATTTTGTCATCTATGCATACAGTACCTTGGAGGCCAGAGAAGAGAACACTGAATCCCCTGGAACTGGAGATATAGACAATTGTTAGCCACCATGTGGGTGCTGGTAACAGAACCTGGGTCCTTTGGAAGAGCAGCTAGTGTTCTTAACCCTTGAACCATCTCTACAGATCCAAGACTGCAGTCTCCACCAACTAACAATATTGCAGTGTCTCTTTTCCTGCTTTTTTGCATGTGCATGTGTGGCATGTATGTATGTGTGTGGATTCATGGGTGTTTGCATGTGTGGAGGGCAGAGTTCAGGGGCCTTCCTCGGTTGTTCTCTGCCTTCTGTTTTGAGGCAGGGTCTTTCACTTGAATCCAGACTTGCTCCAGGGATCCTACTCAGCCTCTAGAATGCTGGGACTACAGGAGGCCCTCACACCAGTCCCACACTTAATAGGTTCTGAACTCTGGTCCTCATACTTGTGCCTAAAGTGCTTTTCCCACTGAGCCATTTCTATTTCTGTTTTACAATTATAATTTAAGTCACAAAACTAAAATGGTACCAAGTAGACAACCCAAAGTAAATGTCCCTCTTATTTCTGCTGACCTGTCACTCACTTCCTTTTTAGAGGTCTGGAGGCAGTTGCTCTCCAGGTTTCCTTGTAACTTTTATGGATCTCTCTCTCTCTCTCTCTCTCTCTCTCTCTCTCTCTCTCTCATTTTTTTCTTCCTCGATGTTTCTTCTCTTCTTCCTCTTCTTCTTTTTCTCCTCATCCTCTAAAATTCACTTCAATATTTCTTACTTACTACATATCCCCCAGATAGGTCCACAACAGGGTATATTGGACTGACATATTCTTTCAATTAGCAGTGTAGTATTTTCCAGAATGGCAGTAGCAATCTATTTAACTGGTCACCTGTTTATGGATGTTAAAAGTTATTCCCAGTCTCTTGCTACTATAAACAGTGGTCAGTTAAAAACTGCATCTAATTTTACAATCATGTGAAGGTATTTATAGTTTAAATTCCTAGCAATGGGGTTGTAGTTCTGTTTATGTAACTTGTGTGGCTATTGACAAGTTGCCCTTCAAAAGGCCTCACCAATTTCCACTTCTACCAGTAGTATACCAGAGTGCTAATTTCCTGTTACTCTTTCCAATATGGGGTGTTTTGTTGATTTGGTTTCTTTTACATAATGCTTATCTAGTAGGTGATTTTTAAAAATTTATTTGCATGTGTATGGAAGTTTTGCTTGCATGTATAAGTGTACCTATGTGTGCGATGACTGTGGAGACCAGAAGAGGTGTGATCCCTTGGAGCTGGAGTTACGGGTGCTTGTTAGCTGTTGTATGGGTGCTGGGAGCCGAACCAGGGTGCTCTGCAGGAGCAGGGGTGCACTTTGTTGAGCTATCTCTGCAGGTGCTTCCCTCCATTTTTTTTAAACTGAGGTATCTTTTTAAATTGAAAAGCTTAACAAATTGTCTAGCTACATTCCCCTCCCCCCAAAAATCCTCCACGAACTGGTTAGTAACTGAGTCTCTAGGCAACATATTCAAAGCAGAGAAGATTAAAATTTAAAAAGAAAAAGCAAATTGAAAGTTCCAATTACAAGAGCCCAGCTACATCCAAGCTAATCAGTAGGAATTGTACTTTGGGACTCCGGGAGGCTGGATGACATCCTAACAACCTCACTCAGAACGTTCCCTTCACGTCACTTTTTTCTACATTCTGACCTGTGAAGAAGGATCATATCTTTAAATACTATTTCGGAAAACTTTGTGTGTATGTACACATTCATATGTTCCTGCACATGTGTGTCCATGCAATATCAAGGTCAGAGGCTGACTTCAGTGTCTTCTTCAATTGCTTTCTTTTTAAGATGGCAACTCTCACTGGACCTGGAACCTGCAGATTCAGCTAGACTGGCTGGCCAGCAACCCCCAGGGAGTCTCCTATGTCTGCCTTCCCAGCACTGGGGTTATAGGTGGGCACCATAATGCCCCACTTTTTCCGTGGGTGCTAGAAATTGAACTCAAGCTGTCCTGTTTGCATGACAAGAAGTTTACCGAGTAAGCCCACTCCTCTTTGGCAGGTCCTTCTGCTCACGTCCGAATACACTGGATAAACTAGGCAGAACGTACTTCACGGAAAAAAGGAAACCTCGAAATGACGCTTTCCATGGAGAATCTGAGGTTTGGTTTTATTCAGAGTAAAGAATAAACTTTCGTTCTTATTTGAAGAAATGCAGCCGTGGTTTGGAACCTACTCAAACTGCGTGTGCGATACAGACAGTGCTATGCTAACGCAACGATACTGCATCCTCCTAGAATCCATCTAATGTCCACAGTCACCACAGAGCAGGGCAGCAACGCAGGGAACAATCTTTACATGGGTCTGGCTATGTAGACCTGGCTGGCCTAGAACTCATCACACAGATTAGGCTGCCCTCAAATTTGGGGTGATCATCCTGCCTCAGACTGCTGGAGGTGTGAGCCTCCACTCTCTCAGCTCCAAGTCATATTTAACTTGCATTTCTTTTTATGAGTAAGGTTGTTTCTTTTCACCTGTTCAGTTCTTTTGTTTCTGTGAATCCTGTGTTTGTATCCTTTGCCTGCTTACCTATTGTCCCGTTGATTTTGTTCCGACGGGATTTTTCTTAATGATTTTTATCATCTATTCAAATGCAAAAGCCATTGAGCTTTATGTCTGTGCTGTGAGTAGTAAATATTTGTCTTTTGACAGTGTTTTTTACATAGATTTTTTTTCCTTAATGTAGACTAATTTGTTTTAGGGCTTCTGTATTTTATACTATCTTTAGAAAGATGTCTATTCCAGGATTACAAAAATTTTTATATAAAACATATCTATGTGAAATAAAAAGTTTATCTCATTTTTTTTCTTCCAGAACTTTTATGGCTTCATTTTTCACCTTCAGAATATTTAATCTGAGCAGGGCATGGTTTTAATCCCAGCACTTTGGAGGCAGAGGCACGCAGATCTCTGGAAGTTCAAGGTCAGCTGGTCTACATAGTGAGTTCCAGGTCAGCTGTGGCTACAGGGAGACCCTGTCTCAAAAAGATCATAAATAAATAAATAAATAAATAAATAAATAAATAAATAAATATTTAATCTAACTGTAATTTATTTTGATTTACACTGTGAGATAGAGATTCAAACTTTTTTTCCCTGAGTCTATTCAGTAGTGTCAACAACATTTATTGAATAATTTATTTTTCCTTTCACAGATTTGAAATGCCACCTTTGTCTTTAGTCTGTTTCAGAACTTTCTGTGACAGATGAGCTTTGATCCATCCCTGGCCTTGTCCTTGAAGGAAGCTTTGTTGTCAGTGTCGCTTTGTTTCGAAAGATGGGTGAGACTGGAGCATGCTTACATGCAGGGGAAGAAGAGCAAAGGATGGAGAGTGTGCAAAGGGGATGCGATGGGGCCCAACCTTGAGTGTCAGATCCAGAGAGCTAATTGGTTCAAAAATATGTGCTCTGAATGTTTTCAAGCTTTTTTTTTTTTTTCTTGTTAAATGTGAAGTAGAGTTCCTCTTGTGTCATTGAGACAAAACACCTGACTGAAACATGCTAGAGAGGGAAAGATCTGTTTGAGCTCATGGTTTTGGAGGGTTTAATCCATGGTCACTTGGCCCCATGTGCTTGGACAAAACATCACAGTGGAGGGAGCAGGTAGCAGAGGAGCGTCTCATGTCCTGGGGTCAGGAAGCAGAGAGGGAGGAAGGTGGGAAGAGGCTAGGGCAGGACTGAGCTCCCCACCCAGAAATTCACCCCCAGTGGCCTTCCTCTGAAGGGGAAAATATATAATCTGTGCATTTAATAGTGTTACCATATGGTTTGTATGCCCAGTTTTTCTTGCTTGATTTTACATTTCCCTCTGTGTTTTAGGACACAGTACCTGCCATGTACTGCTTTACTTAGTAAATACTTAACCATATCTGACAGAGTAGAACTAACAGTGGAGAGCTCAGGAAACCAAAAATACCACAGATATGTGATGGGACCCCTGTTTGCAAATGTCCTTCCTGCTCACTAAATTCTGTTGCAAGAAAATGTTTAACTAGCTGCTAGTAAATCTGCCTTTGTAGTCAACTTTTAATTGCTTAACCATGAAAAGAATGTCCTGAAATTGCCTTATGATTATCTTGTGACATATATAGTTAACTAAGTTGCAAATTACAGAAAACTATAGTTTAAACCCAATTAAATGGTCACTAAAAGGTGATAGGTAAAAGTCTAATAAAGCCTGCAAACTAAGCTGGATGGAGGCCCAGCGCTTCAGAGCATTAGCTGGTCTGGGACAGCAAGTGATAAACACAAGGTGAGCTCTCCAGCTCCCTGGAGTAAAGTGCTTGTTTCTTGGCTGCCTGATTTTCCACAACACCTCCCACTAGGCCCTGCCTCCTACCTCTCAGCCCCTCCTAATGATGTGGTCACATTATAAGTAAATCAATGGATTGGCCCATTGGTTAAACCAGAGCCTGCAGGATCTAACTGTCCCTGGAAATTCCACCACTCACACTCAGAGGTGTGATTTACTGATCTTCTAGGTTTTTCTCTGTCCAGTCAAGTTGATAGTTAAGATTGACATCAGGGTCGGAAGGGCTCAGGAGGCTTCATTTCTCACCCAGGGCTGTTGACAGTCACTGGTTGCCGGTGGAAGGGGAGGCATTTCCTTTAAAGATGCAACCACTTGGCAAGTTGTTCATGCTTGTGCAAATGACCCTAGCCATGCTCATGCAAGCAATCCTAATTCAACTCATTGGGTCATCACAAAGGAAAAAAAAGCATGAAAGTAGAAAGTTACTGGTTGGGACAAGAAAGGGATCAGCAGGAGTAGGAGGGGCGAGGGAGGGCAACGGCAGTGAACGAGACCAAAATGCATTGCACACGTACAAAAATGTTAATGAAACCCATTATTGTATATAATTAGTATTAGGTGACTACCTCTTTTTAAACATTAGCTATCACAGGTGGCTTCTCTTCTAGTTCATGACAATTGTCCCCTCTCCCTGCTTGTTAGTCCCTGCTTGGTCCCTTCTGCCCTACCCAGTCTGAAATTCGAATTGCTTGCTCCTCGATGGGCATTCTCCTTCTTGCCTGCCCCCCCCCCCTCCACTGCAGTTTGCTTCCGCACAGACATCAGTAGTCATCCTACGCCATGGCTGCTAAGCCCACTCAGGCCTCAGCCTGGCCTTCTGCTTGCCTTTGTTCAGTCTTTACTTTTTGGCTTTCAATTCCAATTCTTATTCGAGTCCCTGAGCCTCTATCCCACCCCCCACCCCCACCCCCACGGAGCAGGGGGAGGATTTTATAAGAAATTTTCCATATTTTTTAAATAGAATTTTTGTGTATTTCACACAGAACATCTCAAATATCTCTGTACCCCTAACCCCACTGGCACCCTCCCACAGCTCCTCCCCGCCCCCGGCCACTGGAATTTATATATTCTGTCATCTGTGTCAACCTAGTGTCCCCAGATGTCCCCCAACAAAAGTTCATCCATTGGGTCTAGTCAGTCCATCCAGTCTCTCCCCTTAAAAAGATCAGCTCTTCCTCACCCTGCAGTAATCAGCTGCCAATAATTCTTCATCTAGGATTGGGGCCTGCTGCCCATTTCCACAGTTCTGTGCTGGGGTTTTGTCTGCTTGAGTTTGCATGGGTCTTTTGCATGTTGACACCATTGCTGTAGGTTCAAGTTCCCAGGAGCCTGTAAGACTCTATTTCCATGTGGTCATGCACCTCCTCCCTGGCTTTTACAAACCAGCCCCCCCTTTCCTCAATGGTCCCTGAGCCCTGGGTGGGTGGAGTTTAATATAGGAGTCCTGTCCAAGGACCCCCATTCTGCAGACTCTTATTCTCTACACTTTGGCCATTTGTGCTCTTTGTGTTCCTGGCCCTCTGTTGCATGAGGGAACTTCTTTGATGAGAACTGAGAGATGTGTTAGTGTTCTCTTTACCCCTTGTTCTATGTTCTTGTTCTATGTCCTTAGGTGTAGAGGTTGTATTGTAGATGTGCCATTTAGGCTTGGGCATTTACAGCCAATCTCTGTGTATTATCAGGTGTGGAACTCTGTAATAGTCTGTCTATTGCAAAAGAAGCTTCTTTGATGAGTGGTGACTGGGTTACTTGTTTGTAAATATAAGGATACATATTTTGTACATAGTAAGAAATTAAATTTATCTAGGGATGTGGTAGCCTTGCGGTTTTCTCTAAGATCTATGACCTCTCCAGCCATGTGAATTTGGCTGTGTTTACAGTACCATACATGAGTTTCCTCCCATCGAGTGGACTTTAAGTCCAATTAGGTAGCTCTTAACTGAGACCCTATTCTTAATGAATGACCTCAGAGTCTTATCTAGGTTGAATGCAGGTTCTCTAGTATCTTTGGCTAAGATTCGGCAGATTGGAAAAATAAAAATAATACATATATGAAAGTTTGGGGATGGGCTAGAGACATGGCTCTGTGGTTAAAAGTACTTACTACTCTTCCAGAGGACCCAGGTTTGGTTCCCAGCACCCACATGGTGGCCCTAAGACATTGCTACAGTTCCGGGGATCCCACAGCTTCTTCTGACCTCTGAAGGAACCAGGTATGAGTGTGGTACATTTATACACATGAAGGCAAAACACTTATGCCTTTTTTTAAAGAGAAAGTTTGGGTAATATGTATTTTTTTTTTTTTTTTGAGACAGGGTGTATTAGTCACTTTTCTGTTACTTGATAGAAACACTGACTAAAAGGACATATAAAAGGAAGAGTTTATTTAGTTTATAGTTTGAAAGGGGCAAGAGCCCATCATGGTGGGGAGGCATGGTGGCAGAGGTGGCTGGAGTAAAAGCTAAGCCCGCTAAGCATCTTCAAGCGGGCACAGGAAGCAGAGAGTGGCTAGAGATCTGGCAAAGCTTAAGAACTCTCTAAGCCCCAATGACACACTTCCTCCAGCGTGGCCACACCTTCTAAGACCTCACAAAACAGTCCCACCAAATGGGGACAAAATGTCCAAATACTTAGAGCTTATGGGGAACATTTTCATTTAAACCACTACACAAGGTTTCCCTGTAGTCCCAGCTGGTTTGGAACTCACAATGTAAACCAGGCTGCCTTCAGTTTTACAGATATTCACCTGCCTCTGCCTCCCAAGTGCAGGAATTAAAGGTATGTGTGCCACCATGCCCAGCATTTGTCTTTAAAAAAGTCATTTTGTGTGTGTGTGTGTGTGTGTGTGTGTATAAGTGCCACCATGCATGTGTGAAGTTCAGAGGTCAAGTGGTTCTCTTCTTAGACCATGTGCATGTGGGTCTCAGAGATTGAACTCAGGTTGTCACATTTGGCGATAAGGGCCCTAACCCACTGAGCCATCTTGCCTATCCCTGGTAGGTTTTTTTTTTTTTTTTGAGAAAAATAATCATCCATAGTTTTCATCAGATCTTCAATACTCCAAAAGATTATAGAAAGAGCTGATGAGATGACTCAGTGGTTAGGAACATGTATTGCTTGTGCAAAGGACTCACGTTTAGTTCTTAGCACACAACAGTGGTTCAGAACCACCTGTAACTCTAGCTCCAGAGGATTTGGCACCCTCTTCTGGCCTTTGTAACTTGTACTCACAGACATATACCTTCACACACACACACACACACACACACACACACACACACACACACACAACTGAGTAAAAATCAATCTTTTTGTTAAAAAGTCACAGAATTTCTCCTTACATAAATTGAATATGCTAGGTGTGCCTTCCCTTACATTTCTGACACTATACCCACAAAATTATCAGTGCCAATAACCATGCTCATCTGGTTTCTAATTTCAGATGTTGAGTCCTTTTCCTGTTTAGTGTGTGTGTGTGTGTGTGTGTGTGTGTGTGTGTGTGTGTGTGTATGTGCATGTGTGTGTAGGGACAGAAGTTAATGTTGAGTGTCTTCCTCTATCATGTTCCTCCTTATTTAAGACAGGATCTCTCACGAAGCCTGAAGCTGCATGTGTGCTGGCTGACCAGCAAGCCTCTGAGATCTGCATGTCTCCGTCCTTCTTGTCCTGGGGTTATGGATATGTGCCTCCAGTTTACATGGTGCTAGGGATCAAACTCAGCATGCACCTCACTCACTGAGCCATCTTCTCCAGGCCTCCTGTTCCCATTCCTCTGCATCACTGCTGGCTCCAGCTCATCTGCTATTCCTGAGCTCTGCCACCTGTCCCCTCCTTTGCTCCTTCCTTTCTAGCTGGTTTCTTTTACATCTTAACACACAATTTCATCAGGAGCATTCACACTGAGTCTTCTATACCCCTGTTTTTAAATTTTTGTTCTTAGATGGTCCTCAGGCCTGGGGACCATCCCTTGTGCTTACAGTCAGTAACTATGCATGTCTCTGTCTTGGGCTCATCATACTGCATGATTCTGGCCATTTCTGTATATCGTCTGCCTTAACTGGACTGTGGAGTTGAAGATTATGTCTTTTTTTTTTTTTTTTCAGACTAGTGCCTTGTACATTGTGGAAACTCAATAAATACTTGCAGACAGGAACTAGTCAATTTAGTTATTCTCTAGACCTTTTTCTTATTTTTTTTTTCCTTTGGGATACAGAAACCAGAGCAGCAGGTTTCCGGTAGATGCTTCAGTTGCCTAAGTGTGCTTCTTTTCTTTCTTCTGTCCAATATTCTGTCAGGTTTTTGGCCGTAGCTAAATGTTGAATTAGTCCAAATGATTCCAGAACCTTTTCCTCAATATAGCAGAGAACTTAGAGCTCATTCCTGAATGAGCACAATTTGCATTAACACCTAAATTAACGCCACTACTGCCTGCATGGAAGCTGGGTGGCTTGCTTAGGGACCATAAGCAAGGCCCATTTTGGAATAATTTCTTATGTAAGAAAAATCCCCTCCTCCTCCTCCTCCTCCTCCTCCTCCTCCTCCTCCTCCTCCTGCTCCTCCTCCTCCTCCTCCTCCTCCTCCTCCTCCTCCTCCTCCTGCTCCTCCTCCTCCTCCTCCTCTACCACCACCACCAAATTCTAGCGGCCAAGAATATATTTTATTTAATTGTTTTAGTAACAAGGCCCCTGCTTTTCTCTGGAGGTTGGTTGTGGGTGGAGACAGGAAATAGGCAGAGCATTGAGGGAACCCAATGGTCTCCCGTCCTCCCCTGCAGCGCCTCCACACGAAGATTTTAACCTTGAGACCTAGTTTAGGGGACTCACTATGGCCAGATTCACCACTTACAAATCTGGGGTAAACCGAATGTGAATTATTCTGGTATTCACATTAGAACCGATTTGGGTGACAAAGGTGAGACACAAGCAACAGAAACATGTGGTTTTTTTTGCCTGTGTGGTGTGTCTGTCACTCCTCTGTTCACTGACAGTGTTCTACCCTTACCTTGGGAGCTACGCTGTTCCTAGTCTGTGTGGTTCAGACAGGTGCCACATGGGTGGGGATATGAACCAGCATGTATTGTATCTCCTTACCATATGGTCAACTGGGGGTAAACAAGTGACTAAAGTTGATGCTAAGATCAATAAGCATCAGCTTTGGGGTACTTTCTGGACCTCTTATTGGTTGAGTGAATAAATCATGGCTTCCACAATTCCTGATATAGGAATTTTCTGAGGTTTTAAGAAATGAGAAAAAAAAACCTGTCCACAGTGGGTCTGGGTGGACCTATTAGAGATAACGGTAACAATCATTTTGCTGTAATTTGTGATAACTGTTTGAATATATCACTTCATGTAATCCTTATAACTTTTCATGAGGTGAATATTATTTTCCACATTTAAGAAACAAATAAATCACAATAGTGATAGACTAAAAAAGTTTCTCAGGCTGAGTGGAGTGGTGCGCACCTGTGGCAGACGCTGCAGGAAATGGAGGAACGGAACGCAAGCCTAGGCTACATAGTTTCATAAAAAAACCAAAAGAGGTTAGGAAAGAAGGAAGAAAGGAAGAAAAGAAGGAAGAAAGGAAAGCTAAAATTTCTCATTTGTATGCCAAGTCATAGGGCTAAGGTTTGAAGGTTTGAACTCAGGCTGCTATGTCTAACGTATGTGTATGCTCTTGAGTCTTAGCACAGTATAACGGCTATAAACTAGCCAGAGCTGTTAGTTGCAAGCCAAATACATGCTGGTTAGTAAAGCAGGCCCAGAACTTATAGACGCAGTCTAACTAAATGTTCTTACACACTCAATGGAAACATGATACATGTGATTTAAAAATTATTTTATGTATGTAAATGTTTTGCCTGCATGCATGCAAGTGTACCCATGTCATTCAATGCCTATGGAGGCCAGAAGAGGGCATCAGATCTCCTGGAACTCTGGGTGCTGGGAACTGAACCTTAGTCCTCTGCAAGAGCAGCAGCCAGTGCTCTTAAGCACTGAGCAATCCCTCCAGCCCTATACATGTGATTTTTCAAAAGCTCTTCACTGTTTGTTGATGGAAGGATATACTCAGATTCCATCCTTTCATGTCCTTTTCCCCTCATGTCATTTTCTTAAAGGCTACACCGTATAGGCCAATTAATATATTATAAACTGATAAGCTGGAAGAGTTTTAGTCTTGACTATTGATAAAACTAGGTTGACTGCAAATATTGTAAACTTTAAGACCCTCAGGTTTTCAAATATGGACCTTTTAATTAACCAATATATGAAGTTGTTGAATGAGGGGGAGACTAATTTAAAAGATAAAAATTTGGGTTAGAGAGATGGCTCAGCAGTTAAGAGCACTGTTTGCTCTGTGGAGGACCTGGGTTCTATTCCAGTGGCTAACAACTGTCCGTAACTCCAGTTTCAGGGGATCTGATGCCCTCTTCTGACCTCCATGGGCACTGCACAATGAAGGTGCACTTACAAGCATGCAGGCAATACACTCATCACATAAAAAAAAAATATTTTTTTAAAAAGATAAAAATTCTGTTAAAATGAAGATTGAAAGTCAGGTATGGTAGCGCACACTTGTAATCTCAGCACTTGGGAGGTTGAAGAAGGACCAGGAATTTAAAGTCAGCATAGGCTACACAGTTAGTGTGAGAGGCCAGCCTAGGCCGTGTGAGACGGTTCAAAAGGGAAAAAGAAAAGGCCAGGATTTCTAGATTTAGTTATTGTCTAATTCCACCCCCCCCCAGTAATCTTAGGCTAATAGATTGTTTTTAGTGTAGTGTGGCTAGGAGTGGTGGTACATGCCTGTAATATTGACAGAGCTCAAAGCCAGCCTGGGCTACATACTGAGACCTTGTCTCCCAGTGGAGTGTGTGTGTGTGTGTGTGTGTGTGTGTGTATGTGTGTGTGTTGTGAATTAGGTACCTCTTCATAGGTGAGTAAAAGGTGCTTCAGCAATATATAAACAGACAAAAACGATTATTTTAACATAAGCAGCTCCACTCCTTTTGTATGCAGTTACACAAGGAGCAAGTTTCTTTTCCTTTCAGGGCTCTGATCCTGTGCAGATCACATCAGAGGACCAAACAGGTTTGTACAACCCATGTGCCCATCCTAAGGAAACCAAAGGGAGGTTAAGACACTGGGAAGAGGTAGAGAGACCTTTCCACTGTTCTAGGATAGCTCCTGGAAATGTTTCCAGGCCTCAAAGCGATGACGCACTGTCGCTGCTTGTCTGTATTCTCTTACCTACTGCTATCTCTCCTGTATCTCTGCGTCCAGAGTTTATGCCCTTAGCTAATGCAGAAACTGGAATCTAAAAGCAGTTACTTAAAAGTAACACCTTAGTTGACAAGATATATTTATGTGCTCAAAGCATGCTAATGACATTAATTACCCGAAAGAAAATAGTAAAAACGTGGAGGTCCCCCCCCTACAGAGTTTATTGCCTGCTCCCCATTTCTTTCCATAGCTCCTGTTGTCCTTCCAATGTTCTGAGCATTCTATTAGCTAGGGACCTGGGCCTTTTAGCTTAATTCTTCCTTGTGATGGCTAATCTTGGTTGTCAGCATGGCTAGATCTGGAATCAACTAAAATGCAAGCTGATGGGCACTCCTGTGAGGAATTTTCATCAGATTATTTGAAGGAGGATACACAAATGACAAAACTGTATATATTAATTTTGTCAATTCTATTCCCTCAGAGAACCTTGACCAATACATTCTTCTTAGGGACTTCACTTTTTAAAAGGTACCCAAGAGAAGGCACAGTGTAATGAAAACGTTGTCAACAATAGAAATCTTTTTTTTTTGGTCTTTTTGAGACAGGGTCTACCAGTAGCCCCAGCTGATCTGCAACTCGCTATGCAGACCAGGTTCTTCAGTCTCACAGCAATCTGCCTGCTTCTGCCTCCCAAGTGCTGGGACTAAAGGTATACACAACCATGCCCCACTTGACAATAAAAACCTTGAATGTGGAAGTGTCTGGTTGCTGGGTATTTAAAGAAGTCATTAAGCCAGATGTGGTGATTCACACCTGTAATTCCAGCACTTGGGAGGCAGGGGCAGGAAGGAGGATTTCAGCAAGTTTAAGGCCAGTTTACTTTACACAGCAAGATGCGATGAAGTATCAACAATGAATTCAGCCCAAAAGGGTGACAGTCCATTCTTTTCAATGCAAATATTGGCTGGAACTGTAAACTGTAGCTATGAAAAGATCAGGTATTTAGGAATACATAATTAACAAGAGACTGGAAACTGTAACAAACGAGACAGGATTCTTTGTAGGAACTTGCAAGTGCAATGGCCCTCCAACTTGGGTTTATAAAGCGACCTGAAGTAAGTGTTAAAAATTGGACCAGAGAAATGGCTCAGCAGTTAAAGGGTGTGGACTGTCCTTTCAGAGGACCCAAGTTCAGCTCCCAGCACCCATATCTGGTGGTGGATCACATCTGCTCCAGGGGGATCCAAGGTCTCTGGACTCCACGGGCACCCATATACATACCTTCCCATGCATGATTAAAAATAAATCTTTAAAAGAATGGACATTCTCTAACCCTGCAGTCCCACTTGATGGTGTAGGCCCAGAAATCTGCATTTAAACAAAGTGTCTGCTCCCCAGGTGATTCTGATAGAGGTAGTTTAAGGGGAACAAATAAGCTGGTGACATAGCTCTGCGGTAGAACACTTGCCTGGCATGTGCAGGGCCCAAAATTCAATCTCCAGCACTGCAAAACAAATTATAAAATAAGAAACTGGTTATTTTATTTTCTAGTCCCTGAAGACAAAGATTCTGCTGGAAGTCTACAGATTAATTACTCAACAAATATCTGAGCTCACTTGGTTCTATTTAGCTCTCTAAAAGAATGTATGTAGAGCTTAATAATTAGGACCAGGGGAAAATGAATATTTAATAACTTCTGAAAAGAGCAGTCATTAAATAATTTCAGTTTACTTATAAAATACAGGCTCTATGTTCAGTTCAATGTGTTAATACTCTGCTGAAGGCTAGTGAGGTAAATACAGAAAGCTTCAGAGCTGCGGTGTTGGCGGTATGACTTCAGACGTGTGTGTGAAGTTATGGGGAGACCAGGACGGTGGACCTTGGGTAACAGAACCACTCAGCCAATTCTTTTAAACATTTTTTGACTATTATTTTTATTTTATGCGTATGAGTATATCGCCTGCATGTGTGTAAGTGCATCTGTGTTGTGCAATGCCTGCAGAGGTCAGAAGAAAGCATCGAATCCCCCGGACTGGAGTTACCAGCAGTTGTTAGCGCCATGTGGGTGCTGAGAATCAAACTCAGGTCCTCTACAAGAGCAGCCAAGCCATCTCTCTAGCCCCATAGTCAATTCTTATGTGATGTTTCTATCTGGGTCAAAAAGTATTCACAGGGAAGCATCTATCCACCTTCCAGGTTGGGTTCCTGCTTCACATGGGTTTTATAGCATCAGCAACAAGGCCACCCTCAGCCACCACTTTCCTTACTATGTACCATCCACACTGGCCCACTTCAAGCACTCCAGAATGCTTTGGGGACTCTCCACACTGCTAGCTTGTCCCATGTTTTAGGTTTCAGTGTAAGCGCCACCTCTTCAGAGACTTTTATCGCCCTATCCAAACAGGATTCCTTTTCTCACCAGCCTGTTTTCTTCCTAATGCCCATCACAACTTGAGCTTATGTGATTTTGTTTTGCTCTTCTGTAGAATCTAAAACCACAGTGCAGGGAATGTGTTTACTCCCTGTGACTACCATGTGACCACACAGAATCTCGCACACATCTCTCACTGGGGCATCTAGCACATGGTTACTGAATGAATCAACACACACACCACCTTAAAGCAACACTTTATTATGTGGAAATGGTCTGAGAGGCTAAAGGCCTGTGTTCAGTCCCTCCATCTAATGCTTAGCTTTTATATTGCAAGATACCCCTTTGACCCCTTCCAATTTGAGAACTAGAGAGACAAAACCATTTACAAGCAGTCCAGAAAAAAAGCCGAAACAAATAAAAAACGAAACCCTTGTGTTATGTGCCCTCGATCTGGAGAACAATGGGATCCTGGTTACAGCCCGAGACTAGCTCCTCTTCTGCAGGCACTCAATTTTTGTCTGCTTTCCTTACTAAATAGTCAGGACAGTGAGATACTGAAAACCTGGGAAGGAAATTGGGGTGAGAAGGATTTTGTTTGTTTTTTATCTTTGTTTTAAAAGCACATGCTAGGCAAGTACTCTACCACTGAGCTACATCCTCAAACCCCTTTTTTCACTTTTTATTTTGAAACAAGCCCCATCTGGCCTTGCACTCGCTCCATAGTCCACTAAGGGCTTGAATTTGTGATCCTGTTGCCTCAGTCTCTTGAACAGCTGGGATAAAAGGCCTATGCCACTCAACATCCCCCATTTTTTTTTTCCCCATCACAATAGATCACAGTGATCTGGTTAGCCAGAAGAAATCTTTACAGAATAGTTTCATCACCAATTGCTTGCTTTGGGAAAGAATATTAAAAGTTTGATTTAGTCTTTACAGCCTCTCCCCTGCCCAGCTTGCCTTGGATTTCTGTGAACAAACTTCTTCACTGGAAATTTGATCTGGCCCACTGCTTTTCCACTGCCCTTCCACCCGAGAAACTCCATCCTCTCCCAGGCTCACATACTGTTGTTCTTCTAGCCTTAGGCACAGGCTTGCTCCTGCTCTTAGCACCCCAGATCCAGAGACTAATCTCTTAGTCAAGATCCACCCACTGTGTCCTGAATCCTATATTCAGACCAGCTCAATTTTTCAGTTGAGTTTGTCAGAACCTTCACAAGCAGCCTCCAACTTGCATTCCTGAGACCAGCCTTCTTCCCTGGTAAATCTGATACTGTTCACTGGCCACAGATTCAAACACGTGTACGTGCAATTTCAGTCACTTGATATTTGACAGAGGGACCAAGAACACTCACTGGAGGAAAGAGAGCATCTTCAGCAAATGGTGCTGACAAAATTAGATCTCCACCTGTAGAATGAAACTAGACCCTTATCTATCTTCACCTTGTAGAAAAGTCAACTCCAAATGGATCAAAGATCTCAATGTGAAACTGGAAACTCTGAGACTGTCAGGAGAAAACGCTGGCAGTAACCTACAAAGATACAGGGGTAGGAAAAGATTTTCTAAATCAGACATCAGTTGTTTAGGAATTAAGGTCAATAATAAGTGGGACCTCATTAAATTACAAAGCTTCTGTATAGCAAATGAAACAACCAAGGAAGTAAAGAAAAAAAAAAAAAACCCACAGGATGGGAGAAAATCTTTACCAGTGACACATCTTACAGAATGCCAGGATTGCTGGCAGGTAGGGCAGTAGAGAAGCTGGTCCAGCCGGCCTCCTCCAGGGGCTGAGCGGGATGGTGAGTGTCAACGGCCTAGACCCCTCTCCACTCGGGAGAAAAAAACCACACGGAGCCGGGAGACTGTCCAAGTAGGATCTCGTTTATTGCAGCTTACAGGATGACTTATATAGGGTAGGGGCGGGGCTAAATTGTTTTTTTGTCACGTAGGCTCCAGCCAGGCAAAGGCCATTTTGACAGGCCGCCAGACTCGGGTGAGGCTCAGACAGCTGCATTCCAAACGGTTGGTTAGAAGTGGGTTTGACGGTTGGTGATGGTTGGTTAGAAGTGGGTTGTGACAGTTGGTTAGAGGTGGGTTGTGATGGTTGGAAACGGTTGGTTAGAAGTCTGGCCGTGGCAAGCAGGGAGGCAAGGCCTGCGCTAAGTCCAAGTCGCGCTCGTCCCGCGATGGGCTGCAGCTCCTGGTGGGTCGTGTGCGGACACCCAATCGGCGTAGGGCGCTACAGCCCAGAACTCCTGGACTCAAGCGATCCTCCTGCCTCAGCCTCCCGAGTAGCTGGGACTACAGGCGTGCGCCACTGCGCCCGCCCCCCGGGCTGCAAGAGGCCCAACACCAGAATACATAAAGAACTCAAAAAACAAAGAATCAAGAAAACAGGTGACACAATTAAAAGATGGGCTATGGATCTGGGCAGAGTTCTCAAAAGAAGAAATCAAGATGCCTGAGAAACAACCTAAAAAGTGTTCAACATCATTAATAATTAGGGAAATGTGAATTAAAACCACTTTAAGATTTCATCTGACCCTAATGAGACTGGCTAAGATCAAGAGGACAACTGATACCAAATGCTGGAGAGGATGTGGGAAAAGAGGAATGCTCATTCACTGCTGGTGGAATTGTAAATTTGCACAACCCCTATGGAAAGCAGTGTGGAGGATTCTTAAAAAACTAAAAATGAACACCTACCATTTGACCTGGTGTCAGCATGCTCAAGACCCATGTAAACTCAAGTAGACAGAAGTCCAGCATGGAACTGGGGAAATGTATAGCAGACCCCAACCTTTGCTGAAGAAATATTGATTGGCAACTGATGACTGTTGGGTTAGGAAGAGCTGGTCTTCCTAAAGTGAGGGACTCTTGGTAGGCTGACTGGACCTCGGTGGATGAACCTGCACTGAGACACTAAGTTCACAAAATAGACCTTAACACAGATGAACGAATGAATGTAAGGATTCCACTTAGGCGGTATGGGTGGTTGCCAGTTGGCAAAGGGACATAAAGATGATTAAGATTGATTGAGATGTTCTGTATGAAACACACAATGATTCAGTAAAAAAAAAATTTAAAAAAGAATATTAAAACAACAACAAAAGACCACAACTTCTCAGACACAGATGAGACTTTATTCATACACAAAAATTGTACTTCAGGAATTCTCCTTTTCTGAAAAGTATTTTAATTATGATACCTCTAGTAAAATGATAAAGAGAGGCAGTGAATAGCTTTTTAATTTTTATGTTTCCCAGTAACAGTTAAAAAACAACTCTGAGGAGTGGTGGGTGCTGGGGATTGACCCAGAGCTTTGCACATGCTAACCATGGACTCTACTGCTGAACCATATCCACAGACGATGTAAGAAACAGTCAAATAATGTTTCAGGATCAAATAACTTATATAATGCAGAAGCATGGGAGTCTAGTGTCAGGCAAATCTCAGTCACACATCTAGAATATCTTAATCAAAGAATAAATATTAAAATGATAAACGTGTTGCTATTTTAAACAAAAGAAAAAACTCTGTAGATTTATGCTCTCCCTCCCTGCAAGCAGGGTTTGCTCTTTCTGTGTCGCCCAATCTGAAAGTCTTATCATGGGTCTCTTACCTTTTGCTCCCTCTCCCCTGTTTCCCACTGCTAAACTTAATGACTCCACCATCTGCTTATAAGGAATGTAGTTACTGTTTGAAGCACCTAAATGTGCCGGAGAAGGTGGAGAGCAGACAGATCATCCAGGGAACCGGCTGGTTCAGTGTAAAAACAGGAAAGCATGTGCTCCACTGGGTGAATTCCATTTTTTTTCTTCATTTTTGCACTGTAAAAGGGATCACAGTCCTACGAACCTTGGCCAGGAAAGGTAGGGAGTCCCTACTACAAAATGTCAGCACACAGACAGGAGACTGGACTCAAGCAGGCCTTTTGTGGCTTTGGAAGTGGAGGTGGGACAAACTGAAGGACAGCTTTCTGTTCTGTGCACAGAGATACTGTACTGTTCTAACTGTCAACACTGTTTTGGCACTAGTGTCTCCGGGAGGCTAAAAATTCCTGGAAGTGGCTTTGTATTTTGTTAAAACTGCCCTCAGAGTGACAGAAAAGAGCATCAGTTCAAGGTGCCAATGAGGTAACACCTGCTAGAAGTCTACCCCTTACGTTGGGTTACAGGGAACAGCCAACACATAACAAATATTCCAACCCTCTTCCAATGAGGAAGCAAAGCAAAAAGTGTGACCAAAGATGACAATTTTACTGTAAAGATTTAGCTCTTTTTATTTTTAAAATTGTGTGTGTGTGTGTGTGTGTGTTCACGCATGTGTGTACATGAGTACAAGTAATCATGGAGGCCAGAAAAGGATGTTGGATCCCCTGGAGCTGTAGTTACATATGGTTGTGGAGCTGGAGTTACAATCGGCTGTGAGCTGCACAATGTGGATGCTGGGAACTGAACACAGGTACTCTGTAAATGTAGCAAGTGCTCTTAACCATTGAGCCAACTCTCCAGGCCCCTCTCCCTTTTAAAAGATTTAATTTTTGATGTTTTCACTTTATAAAGTAACAAATTTCACAAGATATATTAGGTCTTTTCCTAAGGATGAAGAACTAGAAACATTTTCTCTCACTGGGGAAGAAAATCACCAAATGAAAAGAACAGAATGAATATTCTTGTCTAAAGTTTCCTGTTGGTTTAAAAGTGGCATCTTTGGTTGCAAGGTAGCTCTGTCCAATTCTGCTCACACAAGAATTCTCTTTGGTTTACTCATGGACCAATTAATATTTTTAAAGCAAAACTCCTTTAGTAGGATGCTTACATTGATATTATAAAAATTATGGCACTATTAAGAGAACACATCATAATGTAATTTTAAGTTTACTCAGTTTTTATAAAGTTTACATAAATTGGGAATCAGAATTTTCCTACTAAACCCCTTTATCAGAACTTGAATATAGAACTAGCAGAACAAAAAAATCAGTAAGAACATATGTAGAATTTGCAGTTTTTACAATCTAGAAGTTTCTGTTTAGCATTGTAAGAGGTCATGCTTAAAGCATTACAAACTGATAATGTTCCCATTAGTGAAGGTATAGTGACAAATTTTTCATTTTTCAGTGACTTTCTTTCTTAAATAAAGCTACCACAACTGACAGAGAAAGAAATTCCAATAAATCAGCTATAAACAGTTGAATATATCACGGATCAGATCATCCCACGTGAAGTTCTAAGACTCAGGCAGCTCTGGTGAGACAGTCCTATGAATTGCACAAGATGACAGTAAATGGGATCCACCACTTAGATTGCCGACCATGTGAATTTTTATTATTAGAGCTGTAAAAATCACATGGCTTTTTCCTTAGCACAAGATAACCCAGGCAGCCTTCTTTCTGTATTAAAAAACAAAACAAAAGTAAAGACAGCCAAGTAAAAAAAGTCCCAAGTGTCAAAACAAGTAAATTGACAAGAAGGACAAAAATACTCTGAATTTTCAAGTAGATGTGTATTTACTAGGTGCATTGTGGAAGGCAAACCAAGCAATTTCACATTCATGGATTTTACCACAAGGGCCTGACTCTGGGGCATGTTAAATATATTTGATGAAAATGTCTAGGCTGTGGTAGGGATTCAGTGGACAGTTCCACCCAAATCTAAGAAGAAACTTACCATAAAAAAGTGGAGCCTCAGTGTTGTGGGGACAGACAAGGGCACACAAAATATTCTATTCTACCTAAGAAACTTTGACTTTCTGTTTCCATGTGACTTTAAAGAACACATGGGACAAGATAAATTTGCATGTTTTAAAAAATTATTTTTGTGTGCGTATGAGTGCTCTGCCTGCATGTATGTAAGTGCACCTGTGTCACATAGAGCCCATGGAGACCAGAAGAGAGCCTCAGATTCCCTGGAACTGGAGATAAGGTTGGTTTTTAACTACCATGTAGGTGCTAGAAACTCAACCCAGGTCTTCTGCAAGAGCAGCCAGTGCTCTTAACTGCTGAGTCATCTCTCCAGTCCCCTAATTTGCATGCTCTTAAAGAGTGTTCTCTAACAAAGGTATAATGAGGACAGACAGATAAAAGTGTATTCTTTCTTTTCTTCATCACACAGGAAAAACCTTCTGAGGTAAGAATAAGAGAATTCAGTGAGTTGGATTCTAAGTTCCTATTTTTCTTTAAAACCACATCTGAATACTGATGTAGGTTTCATACTGTTACAAATCATGAGGAACTGAAGAAGCAACCTCAGTTCTTACACTGTTCTTCAATCACTACTGTAAACTCCCATCACATGGAACTATGCACTAGTCCCAGCTCAGCTTAGAGAGGACCACCTGAATCAACAGAGGGCAATCTTGGTCAACAAGATCCGGCACTGAAGCAGTGAGCCTCCTTTCTTAACTTTAGGACAGCTATTGAACTTACAGAGATCTGCCTTCCTTTTCCGGCCTAGTGCTGGGATCATAGGTATTCGCCACCAAGCCGGATTGTATTTGAAATGTTTCTTTTCAAGGGAACTGTCTGCATTTCTAACAGCAACACCCTCTTAGGTTAGTATGAAACATAGCTATTTTTCCAGTAAGCCACATTTTGTTCCTGAAGACTGACTTTTCAACAATTACAATTTATTTATAAAAAATGTAGACTTTAATCGACTTTATTATAAAAGGAAATATATTTGTGCACATAATTATTTATAGACAACAGAATATTCAGCAGGGTTCAGACTGAACAGTATCAGCATACCTCACTGAATTATACTTACTTATAAAAACATATTGCCTTTGCCGTGTGAAAATCGGGAGTTTAATTCTCTAGATTTCTTTATTAGGGCTTTTTTTTGTGCTTCATCAAACCGATTAACCTTGAGATCCTTATCACGGTCAAATGGTGTTCTCTCTTGGGGCTTATTTTTATCATCAGCAGCCTTATTCTTTAATTTTTTATGATGAATGTCCATAAGGGATTCTGATCTTTTTGATTCCTGGGGAAAGTCGGAGAAGAGAAATAAAAACTTTAGCTCACACAGGCCACCGACAAACTGCGACCACGAAGCAGACAAGAGGGCAGCAGTGCACAGTAAGGAGGGGTACTTGGCAAACCCCAACAGGGTATTCCAAATCCAAGGCAGCATCTACGGAGGAAATGTATGCCAGAGGTAACTATGGTTCACATGAAACGAACACATCTACCGTCTACATATAATACAGCAAAAGAGACAGCAAAGGAGCACGCTCACCATGGTTACCTAAGTACTAACAAGAGTATAAACCAAGTATGTGGGTGTGAAAGAAAGAGCAATTTCATTCCCACGTCACAGACTCATTGTTCCCTGAAGCCATTCAGGTAGAGAGAGGGAAAGGCACTGACATGTGGAAGCCAAAACAAGAGAAAGGAAAATAAAGGGCACAGATGAGGCCCAATTCAAGGCTATGCAGAAGGTGCTATGCGCCAGAAGCTTGGTGCTTTTGCTTCCGTTTTAATTTCTGCTTGTTATCTTTTCTCCTTACCTCCCTCATTTTTCTTTTCTCTTGGCCAGGGCTGGAGCTCTCATTTTCAGATATATCTACATATCATACAAGGTCTGTGCAAAAGCAATTGTTTTCATAAATTAGGGATTTGTTGTAAACCTCTGAGGAGACCAGCCTGGGACTGAAGGAGCACGAGAGGATGGAAGACATGTTCGTAGTGCAGACCAGCAATCTAGGAGCTGGGAGGATGCATACCAAGAGCCACTGAGAATGGCTTTCACAGACCACACAAAGTGGGAATAGTTTCAAGGTTATTCACAATGACTGTCATTCATTTAGTCTTTCTTAAAACTAATTTGCCCTATGAAGTATCTGTGAAGATACCTCTCCTTTATGGCTGTGGAGAGATGGTAGGACACTGGGAGCACAAAAATCTCCTGGAACCTAACAGAAATAATGGAAATGCTGGAATGAATGAAACGTCCTTTAATCAAGGAATATAAACCAAGGAGGGCTGTATGCACTTCTGGGTCTTAAATATATTTTTATGTACGTATGTTATGTATCTATGTATGTGTTTGCTTGTTTGAAATAGAGTCTCATGTAGCCCAGACAGGCCTCCAACTCATTATGTAGATAAGGATGACTTTGAACTCCTGATCCTCCGGCCTCCACTTGTCAAATGCTGGGATTACAGGTGTGTACCACTATGTCCAGCTCTTTTTAAATTCTCAAACACAATTCTTTTTTTTTAAAGCTTTTTTTGAAGTTAGTATACAAAATAATGGGTTTTATTATACATATTTTGTGTAGGAGTCTAGTGTCCTTTAGATAAGGGGATTCTGTTGGAATCCTCTAAATTAAGATATATTGAAAATAGGGCAATGGAAGAAAGGACTTTTTATTTCACTTGACAGCTACACCTTGTTTTAATTTTTTGATTTTTTTATTTTATGTATATGAGTGTTTTGCATACATGTAAGTGCACACATGTTGTACAATGCCTACAAAGACCAGAGGAGAGTGTCAGGCCCTCTGGATTGGAGTTACGGATGATTGTTAGCCACCATGTGGGTGCTAGGAACCAAACCCAGGTCCTCTGCAAGAATAGCCAGTGCTCTTAAAAACTTGAGTCTTCTCTCCAGCCCCAACAGCTACATATCTTAAAGGATCTGCCTATGTCTGAGAGCAAAGATGTGAAGAGAGCTCAGTGAACACAAAACAAAGCAATGGTAAATGAAGGTGAAGGTGGTTGGGTGTGATGGCATAAGCCTGTAATCCCAGCACTTGGAAGACAGACGTGGGAGGATCTAGAGTTTAAGGACTTACTATATAGAGTTCTAAGTCACCTTACATAGGAAGACCTTGTCTTGAAAAAAACCAAACCAAACCAAACCAAGCAAAACAAAACCCAACCCACAATTGTAAGTGGAGTGAGGGTGTAGCTCAGTGGTAGAGTATGCTCATAGCGCATATTTGATTTCAAGTCCCATCACCAAAACCACCATGTTTGTTTTCTAACAAGTTAGAGAAATTTATTTTGAATGTGAGGCTTTGCAAACATTTATTTATTCATTTATTGTGCATGTGTGCATGCGTTAGAGTAACATGGGTTCCACGTGGAGATCAGAGGACAACTTGTGGGAGCTGATTCTCTCCTTCTACCATGTGGGTCCAAGGGATTGAACTTAGATTGTCAGGCTTGGTTGCAGGTATTTCACCTGCTGAGTCATCTCTCCGGGCCCTGGAATGGCCTTTTCAGTGTCTGAAAACTCATGCTTATTCTTGTTGACTGGTTTTTGTTTTGTCTTTATGGTATTATTTTCAAGAGTATTCAATTTATCAAGAGGGAAGAGGTACAGAGTAGTTTAATCTTAAGATTATATTAATAATATTCTGAACAGTAAATCTTATAATAATCAGAAATTCACACCCGATTAGGATTCTAATTTCTTGGGTGTATTTTCTTTTCTTTTTATGTCTACAAGTGTTTTGCCTACATGTATGTAACTGCACTCATATTGTGCAATGCCTGCAGAGGCCAGAAGAGGGAGTCAGATCCCCTGGAACTAGAGTGATAGAAGACAGTTGTTAGTTACCATGTGGGTGCTGGGAACTGAACCCAGGTCCTCTGCAAGAGTAACAAGTGCTCTTTAATGCTGAGCCATCTCTCCAGCCCCTTTTGGATGCATTTTAAAGTAAAATGCAGACATCATTACATGCCTCCCTAAACACTTCAGGATGCATTAACCACAGTTCAATACTTGCTTCTATATAATTTTTAAGAATGAAATGGATAATGTGTACATTCACTGAGTTTTCTAATTCAAATT
Source organism: Eospalax fontanierii (assembly GCA_035773235.1). Classification (NCBI taxonomy): domain Eukaryota; kingdom Metazoa; phylum Chordata; class Mammalia; order Rodentia; family Spalacidae; genus Eospalax; species Eospalax fontanierii. The sequence goes on from CM069524.1 coordinate 83,993,920, forward strand.
CCAGTTAGGGTCTTGTCCATTTTCCTCACTCCAGTAAGCTTGACTTGCTCTTCCTAGTCAAATTCTATACTTTCATTCCAATTATCATTCTGACTTTTGACAATACCTTTATTTTGCATACTGCAGAACTAATTATTAGTATTGCTTACTTAAGCCAGACTATTTTTCACTCAGCATAATAACTGACTCATTGACACTGTTGTTTTTATTTGTAATTTGCTGCACTTTATTACCGAGTAGTATTTCACTTTATACAATTGTTTTTTGGTTTTAGTCAATATGTGGCCAATAAATCAGTTTTATACCATTTCCAGTAATTTAAGCACTGGGAACAAAGGTAATTTTCCTAAACACCTGAAGGCTTTTCAGGGGGTTCAGTAATTAACATGTATTCTTGAGAGTTAAGAGAGGCTAACAAAAGATGAAAAATTTACCAAAGAATATTGACCTTAGCTTATCATTCTAGATTGAATTATATTTTGAAAACATTTCCTCCTACATATAAATCTTCTCACCAAATGTTCCAAGTTTTAAAGTTAGGAACAAAGGAGTTGGAACTGGAGAAATGGGTCAGTGGTTAAGAGCATTGGCTGTTCTTGCAGGGAACCTGGGTTTGAGTTCTAGTACCCACATGGCAGCTAAGAACTGTCTGTAACTGCAGTTCCAGGAAATCTGACACCTTTTTCTGACCTTCACAGTCATTACACAGCCTGTACGCACTTACATACATACAGGCAATACATTCATACACATAAAATAATAAACAAAATAAAGGAGCCAGGTGTGGTGGCCCACACCTCTTAATCCCAGCACCTGGGAAGCACAGGCAGATGGATGTCTGTGTGTTCAAGGCCAGCCTGGAGTTTTAGGTCAGTTGGGGCTACAGGAAGACCCTGACTCAAAAGACCCTCCCACCCATTCCCCCCCCCCCCCAAAAAAAAGAACTAAGGAGTTCAGGCTACACTCTTTGATCCCAGTACTCAGGAGGTAGAGACAAGCGGATTTCTGTGAGATCAAGCCAGCCTGGTCTACATAGGGAATTCCAAAATAGCCAGGGCTCCACAGTGATACTCTGTCTCAAGACATGACTCCCCTCCACCCCCCAAAAGAACTAAGGAATCTCTGTGAGTTAGCAGGGCTCTTGCTTCTGACCAAATGCCACCTATCCCTTAGTAACTGAATTTCTAATATATGACTTAGGTAAAAATAAAGATTGAAAACATCATATGAAGTACACACAAGGATTTGATACAAATGTATAGACAGAAGAGAGCTAAGTAATTTCAGGATTGATGTACAGAACTATATAGTGAGATCCTGGCACAGAACAAAACAAAACATCAAAGAAAGAAAAAGGTATTACTTTATTTTCTTTCTCTGTTTTCCTACTTACATTGTATGAGGACACTTGCTCAGCCAATCTTTTATCCCTTCCTGACAATACATATTCTTCCTCCTTCTTACTGAGTGATTTCTTTGCTTCTTGTATTTCCTGAAGAAGAAACATAATAACACATTACTTAAGATAAAATGAGAAAGAGATACTATTAATTTTACTTAGACCAAATAACCAGAACCAGAACTAAGTCAGGCTGGTTGACTTCCTTCCAGTAAGAAGTATCTGGACACTTGAGAAGGGACCATCAATGTACTGGCCCATGGGCTCCTAAAAAGAACAACAATAAAACTAAAACCAAAACTCTATCCAATCAACTAATGGCAAGAAACCAACCTATTTAATTCAGGATGCCTTTTGACCAGCGATGACAAAATTTAGGAAAACAACATAGAAAGGAAATCTATTGTCTGTTTTCAAAAAGAGTAAAAGGAAACATAAAAGGTACATAGTGACAAAAAAGAGAAAACTGCCATTAAAGTTGACATGATTGTCTATGTAGAAAACCCCAAGAAACCTACCAATAAACTGGAACTAATATAAGCAAGCATGGTACAGGTGAGTGACACAAAGTCAACAGGCAGAATGTGTGAGGGTAGACAACTGGAATTTGAATAAAACAAAACTCCATTTGCAATAACATACACACACACACACATAAGACACACAAATGAGGGACTTGGGTACACTTGTAACAAACTATAATCAGAGAAAATGTTACAATGATAACGCCAAAGAATAAACTCCAAACCAGAATGGGGAAGGTTCACATGAAAATGACTGGTCTCATTATTATGAAGGCATATTTTAAAATTGCATTAGCCTAGGAAAACCAAGGAAGTACTCATACAATTTTTTTTCTAAACAACAATCCAAAACAACACATATTTAATAAAATATATCAAGACATAGGAATAGCTTAGCTCCTGTTTTTCTCCATGAAACTATCCCTGGGAAACACATTCTTGTTCGTGTAAAAATTAAGAGCAAAATGATGTTATGTTAAAATGGAGATAAAACCATATCTCTTGAATACTGAGATATTAGACCTACTGAAGATCGGAAGGTAAGGACATAACCAATTTCAATCAACTATCAGTTAATAAAGGTGTTTCTTGCCCACCTTGGCAGTAAAATGAAACTTACTGCACCTGAGATAGTCATTTTTGAGAGAGGTTCTCCAGGCATCACTTAATTTTCTAGGCTAGCCTGCAAGTTTGGTTTTCTTTTCAAGAAAATTTAAGACATTTTTTTATGAGATAGTACAATGTGGTATAAAGACCAGGGAATTTGGAGTTAGAAAGGTCAAAAAAGGACCTTTTTGCTTATCATTTATTAGCTCTGTGGTGAACCCAGAAAGCCTCATAAAAGCCAGTTTCTTTTCTATAAATAAGGTCAATAAGTCCTCTTGGAGCTTTCCTTGAAGCTGCGTAGAAAATAGAAAGCAAGTAGTGTGGCTTTCCTTTCTCATAACTATTCTTCAGAGGACAATTCCTATTTTTCCTTTAGAATCATAACCTTAACTAGTGATGGAGGCAACAGTACTCTGTAGGAACAAAGGAAAAGGGCCTGTGGTGAAAACTGCTCACATATGCCACAGTGAGAACAGACTGTAGAGTGAAAAGGAATGTTGAGTTAATCAAGAACACCAGGGAGGAGAATCAGAGGACTCGCAGGGGGCATGAGATAGCCAAGTGGACCAGATAAGGGGGCAGACAGGGCCCTAGGCTGGTGACAGCCGATTGACTGCTCCACCTGAAGGTTTTGAGGAACATATGTAAAGCATTGTTGTCCTTTCATAGATTCCTGCTTCAAATGCAGCTAACTGTAAACTAAATAGGAAGAAAGGATGGCTTCCAAAAAGAAGCTCTCACCTAGGATCCCTTGGCCCCAGACAAGGAGTTAAATATGAGGTAACCAAAACCAAGTGCAATGTCTTCTTGTCAGCTATGAGAACAAAGAGAGCTTTGTAGAATGAAAGCACTTGAAACACCTGCACAGTTGGAGGTAGCAGCATCAACTAGAGACTAACAGCAGGCAGACAATCGAAGTCAACAGCTAACAAGGCATAAGGCAGAGAAAGATGGGGAGGCTTTGGCCACCCCTAACTGGGTGGACAGTACATTAGTGTATCTCCATGGTTGGGCGACCAGGGGACATGCATAGAGCATGTGAACGCTCCACTGTCTTTGCCTATGATAACCCAGAGAACTAACCAATCTCATTGTAATGACCTCAGCCCTTGTCCAGTCTCTGCCATAGCCCTAGGAAAACCCCAGACAATGAAGTCTGAGGATTGCTTTCCTGTGGTGGAAATCCTCACGTTTCCTCAGATTTCTGTAATTCTCCTTAATAAAGCATGCTTCCACTCTGTACAATACCTCCAGTGTCTGTGTCTCTAATCTTCACTGGCAGGAGACAATGAACTCAGAGCCACTGTCCCAGGTTGGTTGTGGGGGACCAAGAGTATCCAGCGCCCTCAGTCCTTGGGGTCATGTACAAGAGAGCCAAGAAAGGTCCTGTGCCTCTTCATCAAAATTCTTCATCAGAACTACCCTTAAATAATTTAGCCTTGTACCTCTGCATGAATAAACAAACAAAAATATGAGCATTCTCACCTTAGCTTTTCTTTCCCTGTCTGCTGGAGTATCTGTCCAGACTGACCGATCTCCAGATTTGTCATCAGCTCTTCTCTTAAAAGTTCTTGGCCCAAGACCAAAGTCTTTCATTTCCGGAGGGAGCTCTGTCATCCATGACTCTCGCATAATTGGTTTAGACGAATCCTTTATGAGAAATAAAAAGTTAAGAAGACGGTGGTGGACAGGGGTAGCGGCACAGGCTTTTAATTTCAGCATTACATCCAGGAGGCAGAAGCAGGCAGATCTCTATAAGTTCAAGGCCTGGTCTCCACAGTGAGATCTTGTCTCAAAACCAAAACAAACAAAAAATACATTATATATGTATATATCTAATATACATATATAATGTAAATATATAATATATAAAATTTATAAACAATTACATTTCTCAATTGAAGTTTTGAATTTACTTAGGACTTCAGTGGAAAAGACTGATAATTTTATCACATACATTTGCCATACATGTTGTATCTTCACCCAGTTTGTCATTTTGGTGGTGGGGAGGAGTTGAGACAGGTCCTCTTGTAGCTCCAGCTGGCCTGGAACTCACCGTATAGACCAAGCTGACCTTGATCTCACAGAGATCCATCTGCTTCTGCCTCCAGAGTGCTGAAATTCAAGGCATGCACCACTATGTATGCCTAGTTTGTTATTCTTTCATTATCTTTTGCATACAGAATGTATTTTTTTGTTTGTTTTTGAGATAGAGTCTCGTGTGGCTCAGACTGGCCACAAACTCACTATGTAGCCGAGGATGAACTTGTATTTTTGATACTCCTGCCTCTACCTCTTGGGTGCTGGGATTACAGGTATGAGTCAAAATGTCAGGTTTATGCAGTGTTGAGATTCAACCCAGGGCTTTGTGCATGCCAGGCAAGCATTCTAAGCTACATCCTTACTTCTAGAATGTTTTTAGCAGACAAATTTACCAATATTTTCCTTTACACATTTTAGAGTATATAACTTTCAAATATGACTGTATATATATATATGAAGATTTAATATTTCTAAAATTTAGACTTTTTTTTTTTTGAGACAGGGTATTACTGTAGAGACCAGGATGGTCCAAAACTCACCATGTAGATCAGCTTGAAGTTGTGGTGATCCTCCTGCCTCTATCTCCTGAGTGTTGGGACTGTTGGTGTGTACCATGATGCCTGTCTTAGAATTTTAATCTATATAGTTTATTTGTTAGAGTAAAGTGTTGTTAAAACTTACATCGTCTCCTCTGGTCAATTTTTCTTTCATTCTCTGGGCCCTTTTTTCAAACTCTGTTGTTATGCTATAGTTAACCGGTCCTTTTGCAGGCATTGGTCCAACAATATCTTCATCTTCACTGCTATCCATTTCCTTTGAAAACAAGACAGTATTTTTAAGAAGAGATCAACAGGTTATTGAAAATAATCTTAAATTACTTAAATTTAACTGAAGTGGATTATCCATAAATAAACATAAAATACATTGCTAGTTCATCAATGAACAATCATGCAGATGGCTCCACCTCCCCTCTGATGTTGTCGTGGTAGATCTGACTATATGATTCATATTGCCACTCCCCAATCCCGGTATGTGTGCTGGGGAAGAACCCAAACCCATGTACATGTTAGGCAAGACTCCCACTGAGCTACCTCTCCAGCTTCTAACTCTTTTCCTGGTGGACATGCATACAGTCTCAGAGTTCTTTTCAATATGGTATTCCTGGTACTTAACTACTGGTTTGGTCAGAAAGGATACATTTGAAATCTACTTAATTCTTGGTACATAAAAGGCCCTGAAGGAGGGTGGAGATGGCTCAGTGGTTAAGAACACTGGCTGCTCTTGCAGAGAACCTGGGTTTAGTTCCCACCACCCACATGGCAACTAACAATCATCCACAACTCCAGTTCCAGAGGATCTGGCACTCTCTTCTGGCCTCCATAGACACTGAATGCATGCTAGCAAAACAGCCATACATGTAAAATAAAAATAGGTTTTTAAAAGAATATTTTATTATTATTTTATGTGTACAACTGTCTTGCCTAAATGTGTGTAAGTGCACCCACATCGTGCAATGCCTGTGGAGGTCAGAAGAGGGCACCTGGAGTTATAGATGGTTGTTAGCTGCCATGTGGGTGCTGGGAATTGAACCTGGATCCTCGCAATGGAAGTTAGTGCTTTTAATTGCTGAGCCATCTCTCCAGCCCAATAATTAGTTTTTTTTTGAAAGCTCTTTGGAATAAGACACATAAATCAGAGGACTACCATCAGACTTTATGAAACAAATACTGTGCAAAATATTGACCCAAATGAATTTTTTCAGTTCCCAAAGGAGTTCACTTATGGCAAAGATAAAATTCAGTATTGTAATACCTGAATTCAGTTTGTTCTGAAGTCATTTTGATGAATAGCTTCCATGAATGAAACAGATTCATATGTATGTTACAATATGCTAAGGCTAAGCTAAAAGGCTAATCCTTGTCCTCCAGTAGTTTATTATGGTGAATATAGCAAGTTTGTCCTTCTGCTCTGAAAGCTCCTGCACCTTGTCTTTTTATAGCAGGATATGGAATTCATTTACATTCCTTTCATTTTCCCCTTATACCATCCAATGGTAACTTTCTGTCTTTGGCTGTTGTCTCTGAACTCATACAAATACTATTTTTCCAAACAATTAAACAGTTGTCTCTGGTCTTGTGGCTTACTCTGAATCAGTCACACACTTAGTATGTATGGACTTTGGCAATAAATGTCACATTTGATTCTTACAATAAAACTATCAAATGATATTTTCACTCTGTCCAAGGAAAGAATATTTAAATAAACACACTAAAAAGAAATAACTTGTCTGAAAATTTAAAACTAGTATCTAAGAACAAATAAGAACTAAAACTAATGTTTTTTGTATTTGCATGACAGAACTCTTTCTAGTCTCTTTTTAAATTTATATGGTAATGATTTAAGTGTCTGTAGCTTATCTTTACAATAGTAAACTCTTTGATGTCACAAACACCTACAAAAATAAAAAAAATATTAATATTGTGTATGTGTACACCATGGCATGCACGTGGAGGTCAGAGCACAACTATGTGGAGTCAGTTCTCTCTTTCCGCCTTTATGTGGGCTCCAGGGATTAAACTCAAGTCACCAGGTTTGTGTGGCAAATGCCTTTACCTGTTGAGCTATCACACTGGCCCACAAATATTATCTTATACGTGTTTGCAATTTTCTACAGATATAAACATTTTTGGTATGAAGTGAGCCAATATAAAAGATATAATGAACTTTAAAAAGATTAATTTTAATTTTATGAGTATATATGTGTGTCTTTGTGAATGTCACATGGGGGTGGGTGCCCACAGAGGCCTGAAGAGGACATCAGACACCTTTGAGCTGGGGTTACAGGAGGTTGTGAACCACGTGATGTGGATGCTGGGAACAGAACTCAGGTTCTCTGGAAGAGTGGCAAACACTCTTTAACTGTTGAGCCACCTCTCCAGTCTCTAGAATAAACTTTTAAAGCTGTAAGAACCATTAGTGTTTGATGACAGGAGAGGCTAATGTTATTTCTACTTCTATTTAATAAAAGACAGTTTCATGAAAACAAAATTTCAACACATTTCAATTTGTATTTTTTTTAATCTTTTTGAGACAAGGTCTCCCTGCAGCTCCAGCTGTCCGGCTGGTCTGGAACTCGCTATGTAGACCAGGCTGGCCTTGAACTCATAGGGAGAGATCTGCTTGCCTCTGCCTCCTAAGTCCTGGAATTAATCAACTGGTATTTAAAATTTTTATTTATTTATTTTTGAGAGGGTCTCCTGTCTGGAACTCACTACATAGACAAGGATGGCCTCAATCTTAAAGAGATCAGCCTGCCTCTGCCTCCTTAGTGCTGAGATTAAAGGCATGCACCAAGATACCTACTTCATTGGTATTTTTAGAAATAAAGACCTGGGAAGAGAGTCTCAAACAGGAAGAGTCTAAATCAGGTTGGTCTGCAGGGACTTATCTGATTAAGCTAATTGAGGTGGAAAGACCCACCCATTGTGGATAGCACCATTCCCTGGGCAGTGATCCTGAACATAAAGCAAGCTGAGCATAGGCATGCATGCATCAGTTTGTTGCTTTCTGCTCTTGACTGTGGACATATGTGACTAGTTGCTTCAAGTTCCTGATTTCTCTGTTGTGATGGACTGCAACTTAAGAGGAGCTAAATGAACTGTTTCTCCCCTAAGTTGCTTTTATCAGGGTATTTTTATTACAGCACCGGAAATGAAACCAAGTTAACCATCAAGAAAATTACATAACCAATTTGTTAACTAAGTAGGTTCAGACAAAGTTCCACTTTGAGTTGGGTTTCGGTATTTGTAGCTGAGAGCATTCTAGATGATAAACTACCTCACAGGGATGTTTGGATTGGAGTACATTTGTGTTGGTTGTGTTTTGCAGTCTCTGGTTCTAGCAAGTGCTCAGCAGAGGATAACCATTGTATTATCCTGTCTTTCTTATTTGGGAGCAAATACTGAATGAGCGATGAAGAGAAGCTCTTATCTGATATGGGAAAAATCTGAACATTGGGGAAAAAAGTGTAATAAGCTTAAAGAAATTATAACATTAACAGGTAACAACCCAAGAGTACCTTAGAAATGTATGCCCTCTGTCATCTCTGTTCATAGCATCCTGCAACTTCTGCTCAGAAGCTAGAGGATGCAGAGTATGGACCACTTAGGAAATGATATAAACCTAACTGTCTCTTTTTACTCTAACCACACTGGTTGTTTTAACTCCAGTTGTCCTCCTGTCCTCTGTTACTTTGCCTTTGCATAAGCTATCTGTATTCTCAGAACAAGGTTCTTTCTTGTCTCTTCTAGCTGAGTTTCTCTAACTCATCAATCTTCATTAGAAGCATTTTCTTGGAGAAAAATATCTTATTTCTTTAGATTAGTTTAGATTCTTACCATGGTTCAAACTGTAACTCTCACCTTTTGACTTATGGTGTTAATATTTCCTTAACATACATATTCATCATGACCCAGTAGAAGGGAAAAGGCCATCCATGTCTAACTTATTCATTCAACAAATACTTCTGAATACCCACTATGCACCAGGCATTGGCAATAAGACAAACATTTCTATCCTCCTGTACCTACATTCTAGTGGAAAAAGGTCAATAACAAAAAGCAAAAAAATGAGCACCTTTGGTGGCTAAAAGTACTACGGAGAGGATAAAGAAGGAAGGGGACAGCAGCAAAGAGAATGAGGAAGACTAGTGGATTTAAAATAGGAGGCCAGGACTTCACTGGAAAGGTTCGACTCCAGGAAAACCTTGTACAGTGGCACAGGCCTGCAGCTCCAGCAGTAGGAAGGCTGGGACACTGGGATGGAGGTCAAGGTTAGCCTGATTACTGAGCAAGGGCCTAAAGGTAAAATAAAACCAAGACAGATGAAGGTCTTGGAGACCAGCCCCAAAGATGTAGAGAAGTAAGCAGGAATGGTAGTGCACATCTTTAATCACAGCACTTGAGAGGCAGGGGCAGGCAGATCTCTGAGGCTAGCCTGGTCTACATATTGAGTTCCAGTCAGGTGGGGCTACAAGGAAACTGTGTCAAAAGGACAGAGGGGAAAAAAAGATATGGAGAGAGCATTTTGGGTAGACCTGGACAACAGGTATAAATACTCAGGAGTAGAAGCTGGCCTATTACACTTGAGGGATGAGGAGGGAGCCCAGTATGGTCATATCAGAGCAAAAGCTAAAATCAGGTGCCAAGGGAAGCAAGATTGGATAGGGCCCTGTTAAGAATCTGGCTTGGAGTAGGAGTGACAGGATGGACAAATTCATTTCTGTGACTATGTGCTTAACAAACTGCACATATTCCAAAAACACTTGAAAGAGTAAATAACTTTGAAGTTTGTAAATTTTTTAAAAAGACACAGTCAAACCCATAATCCTCTTGTCCTAGTCTTCTGGACACTGGGATCAGAGGCATATCCTGCCACACCCACAGCATGTAGGTAAAGCTCAGGATATAACCACTGTACTATACTTCAGGAAAGTCAAAATGAATGATGAATTCTCAGTGGAGATAAGTGGGAGTTTCTTGACTATCTGAACAGGAAGAGACTGCAGCATTAGAGACTGTATATTTGATTTAAAATTTAAGGACTGGGTTTGAGCCATGGCTTTGAGAAGTACAAATTGATAAACCTGGGAAAACTACTTAACTTTCTGGTCTTACACATCTGGAAGATATAGATAACACCTACTTTATGAGGATGTATAAAAGATAAAAATAAGACCCACATATGGAGAACATGTATTACATATGATGAAGTAGTCTACAAATCTCAGCTATTGTTAAGGACAAAAATAGCTTCATATTTTACTACAAAACCATTTGTTGTATTTTTTCATAAAAACCAGTTATCCACCAGTGCATCTGTTACAGACAGGTACTGAGCTGTGTAGGAGAGAGTTCACTTTAAGGTACAGACTGCTATTAAAAAACCCTTCTGGGCGCTGGAGGAATGGTTAAGCAGTTAAGAGCATTGGCTGCTCTTGCAGAACACTTGGGTTTGGTCCCTAGCACTTATATGATGGCTAACAACCATCCGTGACTCCAGGTCCAGGGCATCTGACACTCTCTTTGGTCATCCTCAGGCATTGTACAACATGAATGCACTTACCTACAGGCAGGCAATATATTCATACACATGAAGTAAAAATAATAAAAAAAATGTATTTTTTTAAACCCTGTTTTCTCTCTTCCAGGTCAAATCCCAACAAGTCCCTTAACTTTTCATCATGTTCTATTTTTCTAACACTTTAAATCTACCCTTCAAGGATAAGAAACATGAACTGACACCATCTTTCAATCTTGTTTTTCTAAGAGAATGTCAGGTGTGAAAAGCTTTTACTTTACCACAAAGAGCTGAACTGAACATGTGCTCATAATTTCATATCCAGTCTCCTATTTCAGGGCAGCCACATGTCTATAGTCACTACTTAAGTTCTGAGTTTGTTACATCTTATTCTTTAAATGAAAACTTTCCAAACCTCAGAGTTGAAGTATGATGACACTTGTCCTGGGTCCTCTCTGCCTTTGTCACTTTTCTGTGTAGATTTAATGAAACCAGGTGGCAATGCAGGACCTATTATAGGCCTGGAAAACAAAATGTACCCTTATCATTCTCTCTTGATTTTAAAAAACTGTTTTCAGAATAAAACTTCACAATCTTAAGAAAACCAGATAATAATGGGGATTGGAGATCTGGCTCAGCAGTTAAGAGCACTGGCTGTTCTTGTAGAAGACTGAGGTTCGAATCACAGCACCCATACGGCAGTTAACAACTGTACGTAACTCTGTTTTCAAGGGATCTTATGCCCTCTTCTGTTGTCCACAGGCATTGCATGACACGGGTGCATCTACACACATTCAGGCATAACACATATACCCATAAAATAAACAAATAATAAATAAAATATTTTTTTAAAAAAGAAAACCAAATAATAACAAATGCTGAAAATGAGAATTTTATGTAACATATTATTTTTTACTGGTATTAATATTTTTCTACTAGATGTTTAAAAAATTAAAATTTTGAATCTCTAATTTTTAATAAAAAAACTTTTTATTATTATTTTTGTAGTTTTTATTTTATTATCAGTTTTTTGCTTGTGGGTGCTGATGTGTGTGCCACAGCATGCACATGAATATCAGAGGACAACTTTTGGGACTCAGTTCTTTCTTTCTGCTGTGGGACTGGGAATTGAACTCAGATCATTAGGTTTTTGGGACAAGTTCCTTTACCTGCTGAGCCATCATGCTAGCTCTTAATTTCCAATTTCTTAGTCAATTAGATACTAAATCCCAATTTTTTTCAATCTTTTTGAGATGGGTGTACTTATAACAGTACTTTCTATTTTATGCGCTGGATTTTATTCTCTTTTGATATTTGCTGTTCACTGAAAAATACCTCTGGGCCTTAGAATCAGAGTCAGAACTACTTAAGTAGAAAGCTGACTCTTCTAAGGGTATCTACAGCAGGTATATACAACAGATGCCAGAACTGATGGTAGTGCACCATGGCAGAATACAAAACCACGCACTGTCCTTGCTAATGATTCAGTAATGACACAGAAACAGAAAAATGCAGCAAGTTCACTGAGACCTATAGAGGTGCATAAGGTGCTGTCCTCACATTTCATTTGGTGCACATTTCTATTTCCTTAAACAATCTCAGTTACTATAAGCCACTGTACTTAGGGCAAAATTAGGGGTCAAGGTCAACATAACCAACAAGTGGCTAGCTGGAGTTTAAATCCTGGACTCTCTGATGTCAACCATCTCTTATTTGGGATATTTGAATATTTGCACATATGTAATATGTATTACATCAGTAAATTGTCATGTACTGTTTAAGCTCACTGAGAAGCCGGCCCTGGAGGTGGGGTTGGCTCCCTGGTCCTGTGAGAAGGAGAAACGAGAATATCAAAATACCCCAAGAATAAAAATACTATGTCCTTGAGAACAGAAGGAGAGTAAATCATTTGAGTAAAAACACTGTCCTTAAGCAGAGCTGAGATGTTAAGTCATTCCAAGCACCTTCCCAAAGCTATAGACTCAACTACTGTTTATCCCATAATATAAAATGCCTGTCGTATGGAAAGTTAATTCAAAGTCTCACCCATGGGGACCTTCTGCTGGGATCCTTGTATCAGGGACTTCAGCTGACTGTTTTTCTAGGGTTTCTCCAGTTGTTCCTGCTGGATGATATATTTGACCTGATATTCTATTGTCTGTTTTGTTCTTTTACTTTTGCTTGCTATAAACTTAATAAATTCTCTCATTCAAAACTGAAAAAACGGCAATCTCGGATCATTCTCTGGATAAAACAATACATATAATGAATTTAAAGATTGGCTACAACATTACATACTATTACCTTGGAGGAGAATCATCCTGCTTTTTAAATCCGGGAGGAAGGGCTGGTCCAAAGAACCCGTCATCATCATCATCACTGTCTTGATTTCGCCTCTGCTTTCTAAAAATGCAATAGCATAACTTATGTTCAACATATATTTAAAAAATTTTGCATGGATTGGAGAGATGGCTCAGTGGTTAAGAGCACTGGCTGCTCTTTGCAGAGGACCAGGTTTGGTTCCCAGCACATACATGGTGGCTAACAATCATCTATAACCCCAGTTCCAGGGGATCTAATGCTTTCTTCTGTCCTCTGAGGACTGCACGGTATGGCTATACTCACATACATGTAGGCAAAATATTCATATACATAAAATAAAAATAAAGATAAATTTTTAAAAATCAAACCTGGGTGTGGTAGCCCACACCTTTAATCCCAGCACTTGGGAGGCAGAGGCAGGTGAGTCTCTGTGAGATCAAGGCCAGCACTCTGCCTCAAAAAAAACCCACAAAATAAAACAAAACTTCTTACAAAAGAAAAAAAATATATAATTTTGAAAGAAAGTGTTAGTTTTAAGTAGGTATAAGACAATGAAACAATAAATTAACCAAATTAAAAAAAAAGGATGCTACACGAGTTTTTAATCTTTTTCTAGAGTTTATTTTTGGCCTAAAATAGTGTTTATTTAACCTATTTACAGCAATATTAGATCAGTATTTATACATCTTGTGCAGAATTCAAGTTTTCACTAAGTCAAAATTTGAACAGTCTTCTCAGATGTTTCTTAGTAAAATGTTTAGTTTTTACTCTCACTTTAAAAAGCATTATAAGGGACTGGAGAGATGGTTCAATGGTTAAGAGCACTGGCTGCTCTTCCGGAAGACCATGTTCTATTCCTAGCACCCACATGGTGATTAACAACTGCCCATCACCCCAGTTCCAGGGGATCTGACATCCTCTTCTGACCTCCAAGGGCACTGCATGACCCAGATGCACTTATATACATACACTCATACACATTAAATAGTTTAAAAAATTTTTAAAAAGCATTATAAGCTGCTCTTCCTGTCTCATAATCTATGAAAGGCATCAAAAAACCTGTTATTTATAAACAAAGACTCAACTTATCTACATGACCAATGCTGAGTAAGGTAAGATTAGAAGGAAGCAATTTTATTTATTTACATATATTAAAATATTTTTATTTATTATTTTATGTATGTGACAGCATACTGTTGAGCTATCTCTCCAGCTCTGGAAATTATTTAAACAGAACATTCATTGCATATCAATTTCAAAAAGAACTTCCAATTTTAAGTTACTTAAAATATCGCATCACTTCAACGATATGTTAAGGAGAAACATTTTATACATAAATTTTATTGGGCTGGGGCTGTAGCTCAGTGGTACAGCACTTGCCTAGCTTGCTCAAGGCCATAGGTTTGATCCCCAGAACCACATACACAAATAAATTAATTCTTGGTATCTCTAAAGCTACATATTACTACAACAAGCTTCTTTAAAAAAGATATAGTTCATGATGAAATGCCACATGAAATGATTTTTCTGCCTGTGCTGCATAAATCCTAATATGGTATTTTCCTAGAAGCCACTGGTTGTAGGTTTGAGGTGTGAAGCTCAGGTTATTACATAATTTAAGTGACTTGCCGTGCAGTTGGACCAGTGTCGTCATCTTCAGATTCTTGGTTTCCTTCTTCAGACAAAGAACTACTGTCCTCGTCGCTGTCTGAGGAGTCGGAACTGCTGCTTTTATAATTGGGAGGCAGAGCTGGCCCTGCAACTATGGAAGAGTTGGTTGAATATATTATAACTAGCCACATTGTTTCACTGAGCCCTCCAGATGAACATTTTCATTATCTTTTTTGAAATTCATAGCCAAGGGTGGCTAACATTTACTGTGGACTTGAATCTTACACCCATCCATCCATCCCCTGAGTAAATAAATCTCTTCTAAAAAAAGCATATAAAGATAAATTCAGATCAAAACTACAAAAACACGTGGGAGGGCCACCTGAAAGAGGTCAGAGAAGACCACTCTGATGAAGCATTTGGGTGAACCTAAGTGATGAGATAACAGATGCCACTAACAAGCCAAAAGAACATTCTAGAAGGGGACGAGCTAGTGCTGAAGAGAGTAAACAACACTCTGTCTATGAAGAGAACAAGTATGAAGCTCCTAAGAGACAAGAGGTCAGTATGGTTGGAGCAAAGTGAGCATAACGATAGGATGAAGCTGGGATGACACAAGACTGCCAGGCTGCAGGCTTTGGAACTGAAGTCCTTGGCTGTGAATCTGGACTTTGTCACTTAGTAGTTGTAACATAACTTCAAAAGTTACTTAAACTTTCTGTGTTACACTGTTGCTCTGTAAAACGTGGCTACAGTTTCAACTTCACAGGAAAGTTGTGAAGATTATATTACTTAATTACACACAAAGCACTTAGCATAGTATCTGGCATATAGTAAGTGAGGAAGTCAAGTCATGATCTGAATCACCAAAAAAGAAAAAAAACCAAACAACAACAAAAAAAACAAAACACCGTAATTGCTAGTGGTGTTAACAGGGAGATAAGGGGATGAACTAGAATGCAGTTAAGAAATGTTTTGATGTGCAATGCACCTGGATGGAAAGGCAAAGCATATTTGCTAGTAGTTGGGATGAGACAGGTGGGGTAAACAAATACAGAGAGCCCAGCATGAGTTTTAGTTTCTGGCCTGGCTGGGTAGCCAGGGGGCTGCAATGCTCTTCTCTGTGTGAGGAGACAAGTCTTCCTGGAACAGTAGGTGTAGGGGGAAGAGTCAGGTGCTTGGTAACTTTTTGTTTGTTTGTTTTTTGAGACAGGGGACAGAGTCTCACTATATAGCTTTGGCTGGCGTGGAACTCACTATGTAGACAAGGCTTGCCTTGAACTCAGAGAAATCCCCCTGCCTCTGCCTCCTGAATGTTGGGACTAAAGGCACGCACTACCTTACCCAGCAAATACTCAGTTTTTTTAAAAAAAATTTTTACTTATTATTTTTATTTTATGTGTAGGAGTGTATTGCCTGCATGTGTGTAAGTGCACCGATGTCATGCAGTGCCAGTGGAGAGCAGAAGAGGGCATCAGATCCCCTGGAAGTGGAGTTATGGATGGTTGTTAGCCACCATGTGGGTGCTGGGAATTGAACCTGGGTCTTCTGCAAGAATAGCTAGTGCTTTTAATCGCTGAGCCATCTCTCCAGGCTTTTAAACCTTATGATGGTCACTATCATTTCAATGGGGCTTCAGCTAACACTCAGCATGTGAAGTTCAGGGAACAACTGGGCTACTCTGGGGACCACTGGCTTCTTTCTGAGTAACTTTTCCTCTCTCTCTCTTGGAGTATTGTGTAAAACAAGTGCTTACAACACAATAAATTGACTTAAAAACTTTCTTCTAAAATACATTTAAAAAATATTTTCTATATATCATAATGGAAGGCATTTTAGAAAACCAATGCTAAGAATAGTATAGCATGCCTTAGTACAGAACCATCAAGTTGTAAACAGGAAAACATCAGGCACCAAGGACTGAAGTATCAAGGGAAGTCAGGGCAGGAGCTCAAGCAGGAATCTGCAGGCAGGACCTGAAGTGGAGACCACAGAGTAAACCTGCTTACTGGCTTGCTTCCCCTGCCTTGCTCAGTTAGCTATCTTATATAGTATGGGACACCGGCCTAGGACGGCACTGCCCACAGTGGGCTGGGAACTCCTAAATCAATCAACATTCAAGAAAATGCCCCCAAAACATGCCCACAGGCTAATCTGATGGAGGAAATTCCTCTTTAAAATGTGACACTAGTTTGCTGTTCTGTTGGATAGCTTTAGCTGTCAAACTTTACATACCTGGGTTGAGGGAGCCTCATTACCTCTATTCAACTGGCCTGTGGCCATGTCTGTGGGATGTTTTCTTGATTGTTCAGTGATGTGGGAGGACCCAGTGCACTGTGGGTAGTGCCAATCCTGGGCAGGTTGTTCTATATGTATAAGAAAAACAGGCTGAGCATGGGCCAGATGAGCGCCAGTAAGCAGCATTCCTCCACAGCCTGTGCTTCAGCTCCTGCCTCCACTTTCCTACCTTGAGCTCCCTGAGTGATGAACTGTGACCTGGGAGATGCAAGCCGAACAAATCCTTTCCTCCCCAAATTGATATTGGTCAGTTTTGTTACATCGATTGAAGGCAAACCAGAACATTTGGCAAGTTGACAAAGACTAAGTAGCCCAATGGTGAACTGACAGAATACTAAGAGGTGGTAATATGGAAAAGGAAAAGAATACTGAAAGTGTCAGTTAGTATAAGCACACTACAGACTTGCTAATAAAATTAAGGACATGCCTAGGCTCACTTTTTATAAGTACCTGTCTTCTGAGGTATACAAATTGTTTAAGAATTATTTCAGATATATGCAATAAACTATTTCACATGTTTTCTAAAGCGGTGATGCTTACCATTAAGCTTTCTTAACTGTGGCAATTTTACAAGATGAATTCCATTAATAGGGGTCCTGCCTCGCTTTTCTATTATACATACAGACGGAATATGTACAGCATATAAAATTTTATTATATAGATCAGAACCAGCACATGGACAATTGCTTTTTTTTCTTTAATAGATTTTTAATGATTGGTGATATCAACCCTGAACTTCAACTAAAACTTCAAATAAAACCTCATTCCCCCAAAAGAAATTCTATAGCTCTCATTAGTAGACCTATAATATTCAAAAAGTAAACTATTGTGTTATATTTTGAATGCCATCCAAAATGTGTAGACATTTGTCTTATATCTTCTGAAACATATACATTTTGCCCGATGACCTGTCTAAAATATTTTCAGTCTGATTCTTCACAGGAAAGATGCTGACCCTGGGATGCAGCGAAGTCATGGCCATACGGCTAGGGAGCATCTGATCCCGGCATCTGCAGGAGATGAGGGTGATGTAGCAGTCAGGCAGGGACTAAAAGACAAGTTGGTTGGGTGAAGGTGGTGGGGACAAAAGGGAGGGCAGTCTAGGAAGGAGGAGGGTGGTGAGCAGGAAGCTGAGTCCCTTTGATGGCAGGAAGGAGTTGAATATTCTGGCTAACTGCTAAGATTATGGAGCCCTGAGGACAAGACAACTGATTCAGAGTAAAATGATTAATTCAGAAGCACACCTCCTATTATTGCTGAAGTGAAGACAGAAACAGATCCAGGGGAGCTTTATAGAAAATGGGAGGTTCTCCTATGGTGGCATCTGCTTTTTGTTATCGTTGTTATTTTTGAGACAAGGTCTCTATGTAGCCCAAACTAGCCTTGAACTCCTGATCTATCTGTCTCCACCTCCTGGGTGCTGAGTTTACAGTTGTGCACGAGCACACTCAGCTTTACATATATTTTTGCTACAAAATAGAGGGAGATAACAGTTTAAGAAAGGACAGGTTTTAAAGAGCCATGCTTGCTAAAGGGAGAATGGTGAATCCTGTGAGGAGGAGTCATCAGAGTTATGGACGGTTAGGAAGGAGTTGAGCATCTTTGGTTTATGGAGGGGAGGTTTCTTCAACAGCATTTGCCAGCCCAGGTAATAGCCTGACAGAAGTAGTATTTGTATTCATCTAGGGCTACTTTTTTGCTGGATGGGTTTAATAGAAAACTCAATGGAATAAGACAGTTGAAAACACTGCATGGGCCCTGGAATCTAAGTACACGGAGGAGGTCAACTTCTAGACTACATATCTGAATGCAGTTTACGCATTCCATCTCAAACCCATGGGCTCTCTCCCTCCTCTGAATAGGTCACCTTTCCCTTGGCTAGGGATTTCTTTCTGAGTGCATGGTATAAGAACACAGTAGCTATCAGACTGAGCTCAGGAGTTCTCACTTGAAGGAAATTCTGATGAATGCTATCTATATAAAGAACCTTGTGGACATTATGCTAAGTAAAATAGAAGATTACAAAAAACCCCTACTGTCTGGGTAGTGACATTCATAAAGTAGAATGGTAATCACTAGGGACTGTGGGAAAGAGAGGGACGGGAAGTTTTTGTTCAATGGATAGAGATTTCCGTTTTGAGAGGTGAAAATTCTGGATGGCAGAGATGGATATACAACAGTGTGGATGTAAACTAAAGCCATTAAATGCATGCTTAAAATGGCTAATGTGATAGATCTGATTTATGATAATATGAAAGAAAAAAACTAGATGCACATATGTGGTCACTACAGTTATAAAGAAAGTGATTTTACAATAGAGTGGAGAAGGAATGGTCTATTTCATAACAGTGAGAGATCAACTGGATATCCATATGGGGGAAGGAAAGTCTTCATCCCTACTGCTTGTCATACGTAGACATGAATTTCAGATGAATTGTAAAAGTAAACACGGAAGCTGAAACAACAGTGCTTTTAGCAGAAAATATAACAGCTTTATAACCTCAGAACAGGCAAATTCTTTTAACTAGAATATACACGATTCCTACTGTTAAAGAAAAAACTAAGAATCACAATAAAAGGGGCTGGAGAGATGGCTCAATAGTTAAGAGCACTGGTTGCTTTTCCAGAGAACCAGGGTTCAGGTCCCAGCACCACCATGGCAGCTAACAACCACCCATAGTTCCAGTTCCAGGGGATTCAAAGTCCTCTTCTGGCCTCATTGGGCACTGCAGACATGCAGGGCACTTACACATGCAGGCAAATCACTCATACATTAAATTTCTTTTTTAAAGAATCACAATAAAGTCAGCAGCTTGACTGCCTAGTACGACTGGTATGCATGAGATCCTGGTTTCAATCTCTAATACCACATAAACTGAACGAGTAAATCCAGCACTCAAACGGTAGAGGCAGGATGACCAGAAGTTCACAGTCATCTTTAGTCACAAAGCAAATTCAAGGTCAGCTTTGGCTACACATACATGGTCTCAAAAAATAATAGAATCACAATATGTTAAAACTAAGTTTCTCTTCATCAAATTATGGCCGAACATAGCGGTGTACCCCTGCATTGCACTCAGGAGACAAAGGTAGAGGATCAGGAAGGAGTTCAAGGCCATTCTTGCCTACATAATAAGCTTGAGACCAGCCTGGGCTGCATGAGACACAGTCCCAAAAAACAAACAAACAAAAAACTTATCCAAAGTAAAAAGTAAAACTAAAAAAAGCCAAAATAAAACAAAACCATAGTAAATGAGAGTAAAAAGGCAACTACAGATTTAGAGAAAACAGATATATGTATCTGAAAATGACCCCATCTAGGCTATATACAGATGTCTATAAATAAACCAATGATATTAAATGCATTATCCCTTTCTTGTATAAAAAGTAATTCAAAGTAGATCAAAGACTTTAACTTAAAACTTGAAATGCTGAAAGGTGGAGAGATGGCCCAGTGGTTAAGAACACTAGGTGCTCTTGCAGAGGACCAGGTTTGATTTCCAGCAGCCATATGTGGCTAACAACGATTCTTAACTCCAGTTCCAGAGGATTTGTTGCCCTCTTCAGGCCTTCTTGGGCACTGCATGACATGGGTGCACTTAACCTACATGCAGGCAAAACCCTCATACACGTAAAATAAAAATTAATTAATTAATTAAAAAAATACTTGAAATGGGGGCTGGAGAGATGACTCAGCAGTTAAGAGCACTGGTTTCTCTTGCAAAGGACCCCAGTTCAATTCTCAGCACCCACATGGCAGCTAACAACTGTCTGTAACTTCAGTTCCAGGGACTCTGACACCCTCTTCCCACCTCTCGGGGCACTGCACAATGCAGGTGCGCATACACACATTCAGGCAACACAGTCATTCACATAAAAGAAAAATAATAAATGGTTTTTTTAAAAACTTGAAATGCTGAAACTGCTAGAAGAAAACAGGGAATACACTTCAAGATATATTGATGGGGAAGAATTTTTTGAGCAGGACTCCACAGGAAATAGATGCAAGAATTAGCAAATGAGACTACATGAAATTAAAGTTTCTTCATTGGAAACTATCAGAAGAGTGAACAGAAGACTACAGAATGGAATACAAATTCTTCAGACAGAAGGTTAATATCTAGGATGTATACAGAACTGCAAAAATTAAATATGCAGACACACACACACCACACAACCCCAATGACAACCACCAAACCTGCCAGTTAATAAATAGCCTAATGAAATGAATAGACAGTTTTCAAGAGAAGAAACAAACACAAATGGCCAACAGCTACCTAAGTGTTCAACATCTTTAGTCATCAGGGAAATGAAAATTAAAACTTCTTGAGATTTCATCTCACCTCAGTCAGAAGGTCATCATTAAGAAAAGAGGCAACAAAAAATGCTGGTGAGGATATGGGGAAAGAGGAAGACTTATTTACTTCTGGTGCAAATAAGCATAACTACCATGAAAATCAGTACGGATATAGCATGTTCTCTCCCATATGGAGCCGAGCTTATGTTATATGTAATGTATACAAGTGAGATGAATATGGTACAGGGCGCAAAACTAGAAAGGAGACCAGAACATAGAAAAAGGTGTTGAAGAAGGGAGTTACAATGAGGCATCAATGGAAAGGAATTTATGGAGAGGGAATGGGAGGGTTCAAGGAGAGCGGGAATGGGGCAGAAAAGAGGAGGAGAGCCAACAAAAACAAATTTTGTTTGAAAATGCCATAATGAAACCTAATACTGTGTGAGTTAATTTAAAAATCTCTACAGGGGGCTGGAGAGATGGCTCATCGGTTAAGAGCACTGGCTGCTATTGCATAGGACCTGGGTTCAAATCCCAGCACCTACATGGTGGCTAACAACCATCCGTAATTTCAGTTTCAGGGGATCTGACACCTCTTTTGGACCTCTGCATGCACTGCATGAGACAGGTACACTTACATACATACATAATACACTTATACACATAAAACAAACAAAACAAAACAAAAAATTCTATAAGCCAAGTGACACACATCTTTCACCCTAGCACTCAGGAGGCAGAGGCAGGCAGATCCTTGTGAGATAGAGGCCAGCCTTGTTTACATAGTGAGTTCCAGGCTAGCTGGGGTTACAGAGAGACCCTGTCTCAAAAATACAAAAACAAAACAAAACAAAAACTCTACATACCAATGAGACAAACAATTCAATGGGAACATGAGCAAAAGACCTGATCATGCACAAGAATCAGAAAGGACAAACATAAAGAAAGTAAATTTCACTTCTCACTAAGGAAATGCAAATTAAAACTACCATGAATATAAAAGACAGAGAAACACAGGAAACTGTGTAACAATCAGAATTCTCATACCCGCTGAGAACAGCGGTGGACTGGCAGAGCTCTGAAGCTGGAGGCATACACTGGAGGATGGAACAGATATTAAATGCATAGTGGCATGTTCTGTAACAGCTATAGAACAGAAGCTACCCAAATGTCCTTCAACAAATCATAGGGTATTCGCTGGGTGGAAAACACCCACACTTCTCCATCTTAGTTGAATGGGAACGACATTGTTAAAAAGCAAAACACCGAAATTAAAACAACAACAACAAAATCCAAAGAATTTAAAAAATGGGTACAAGAAAAACAAAATCTGGAAGGAAGCCTCTAGTGGAGACATGGACTCTGAGTAGCTAAAGAGAAAAATGAGATTTAGAAATAATTTAGATACTCTTTCCTAACTGTAGTCAGTCCCAGCCTGCAAACTGGAACAAACGCTAAAGATAGATATGCATGAAAGAGTTCACGAAGGGTTTATGTTGCATATGGGAAATGCCTATCATAATGGTGGAGGCAGATAAGTCAACAAATTGTTCAGATACAAGTGTATTCAGATACAAGTGTATTCAGATACAAGTGTATTAAATGTTCAATGTACTTGGGCATAGGAAAACCCTGAGGAGGAGGTGTGACAATGCTCAGGAGAATTTAGAAAGGTTTTGCTGAGGTGACAAATTGGGCCTTTAAGGATGTGTAGGAGTTATCAGGTATGTTAAGTGCAACTAGAGGTCAAAAGAAGCCTAGCGTTGAGGAAGTATGCAGAAACTTGGACCGTGTGAGCACTGGGCTGCGTGCTTAAGATGGAATGACAGAATGTGAGGCCAGGAATGATCAAAGAGGCCACAGGATCTTCTGCAAGCGTCTTGTAAGTCTGAGGGTAACAGGGTAGAGATGCTAGGTTCTAATTTGGGATCCAATACTAACTAGATATGTGATTTAAGCACCTGTTCGGATGTCGCTGTCATCATTTGTAATATAAGTACAATCACCTTCCCTTATACAGATGCTGAGAGGGTCAACGAAACGACCGAACGAGTACTGACTGAACAGAGGCCGGCTCATATTAATGGCGAAATGGGACTGTAATGCCGTAATTATGATGATCCCAGGTCAAACAAACCCGAGTGCCCAGCCTGCTTCCGAGTGCCTGGTCCGGGGAAGGTGGGTCAGCCGCCGGGCCGCGCCTACTTCAAGGTGCTCGGCGGCCACTTCGAGAGGGCAGAGCCCCGCCGCCGCTTACCCGGGCTCGGGTCCCGCTCCTCGTCCTCCACAGTCCCGTGCACCTTGAAGCCAGGCGGCAGTGCCGGCCCGATCAGGTCCCTCGCCATGCGCCGCGACGCACGCGTCCCTCTCCGCGCTCAGCGTCAGCCTCCCGGCGTCCGTCAAACTCAGACGGGAGGCTAGTGCGGCAAGGCCGGAAGTTTTTCTGACTCCGTGTGATGACGTTAGGCTCCGGTCGAAAGCGTTTCAGCCTGTGATTGGCTGATCCATCTGGCGGGCCTGACGGAAGTGACGCTTCGTGCCGACTCCACCGTCGCACGCTGGCTGTCCCGGATAGCATGGCAGAGCCGGCGCCTGCGGGATGGCTTCCCACCCCCGAGCTGACTGCAACGATGGGGACACTGAGCGACTCCGCTCCGCCGCGGGACAACTGGGTGCTCTGGGCCATGCTGCCGCCGCCGCCGCCCCCGCCTCCTCTGTCGTCTCCCACCGCGGGGTCCGAGCCGTGCGGGAAAGCTCAGCCGTGCGTCGACACCCAGCCTCTTTCTGGAGCACCTCCCCCGTTCGATGCTCAGATTCTTCCCGGGGCGCAGCCACCCTTCGATGCCCAGGCTCCTTTGGATGCTCAGCCTCACTTCAGCGTCCAGTCGGCTTGGAACATCCAAGCCTCGACCCCATGGTACTGGTGTCAGTCTCCTAATGGTTTTCCTGTGCATCAGGTGGCCCAATACTCTCCCGGTAGGCTGCAGTTCCTTGTTACCCCTTTTCTTTCTCTTTCTTGACCTCCCCTCGTCAGGTTCTCCCATTCATCTTTCAACTCTGCCCTGTATTTTTGGAGGCTGGTAACGCGTGTCTCAAAAATGTAACCTGTTAAAAAATTTTCCCTCTAGGAGTTCATTAAACCTATTAATTCAATCCAACTACATACCTGGGCTAGTGATACAGCAGTGAACAGAACATACAAAAAGTCTTTAACCTTAGTGGGATTACCATTTCCTTAGTGTAAGAAGACATAATTCTGGAAATAAAATTATATTTTAGGAAGTAATGATGACATGTTTGCATTAGGAAGTGTTTAGGGGCTGGAGAGGTAGGTGGCTCAGTGGTTAAGAGCATGTATTGCTCTTGCAGAGGACCTTATTCTGTTCCCGCTGCCCACATCATGTGGTTTATAACCACCTATATATCTTCAGTTCCAGGGTATTCTGCACTCTATTTTGACCACCATGGGCACCCACGCTCAAGTGCTTGTACACAGACATACATACATTCGTGTACTTAGAAAATAAATCTTGGGGGACAGTAAGGGGAGGTGTAAGGATATTGGAGATCTAATACCATCAAATTATATCAGTAAAAACTTAAAAACACAAAAAAGATGTAAATTTTATCTAACTTAGCCAACACCCTCCCTCCCCCAGTGTTTAATGCCGGGTGTGGTGGCACGTGCCTTTAATGCTGTCACTCAGGAATTAGAGGCAGGTGGATCTCTGAAATCCAGGCTAGCTTGGACTCCAGGGAGACCCTGTCTCAAAAAACAAAACAGTGATTTGTGAATAATTGTACAGTTGGGAACTTAAATGGATCTCTCTCTCTCTCTCTCTTTTAGTTGCACATTCTTATTTTCCACGAAACCATGATGCAAAATTCAATGACTTCAGTTCACCTCCTAACAGGAAACAGAAAAGAAAGGTATTTCTGAGATGTTCAATGTGATAGTTGGTCTCTTTGTTGCTGTTTCTTATTTTTTGTTTCCCGTTACTAACTGCCTCAGTGTTTCATTCCTGGCATAGTGGAGTGCTTCTTGAATAGCATTTTTAAGGCACTTAGCTGTAAGTAGAAAGTTCAAGCAAAATAGTTTTGAGAAATAAATGGTGAAATATAGAAAAAGAAAACATTGAATCTGTCTCAGTACACAAATAAACATAATTGAGCCTAATCATTACAAATAAAAGTAAACGTTGTTGACATTAGATAAAGTTTTTTAAAAATGCAGGAGATGGGGACTGACAGCTGGACTTTTAAGAGAAGACCAGAAGTTCCAGGTTTTTGAGTGTTTTTTTTTTTTTTCTTAATTTGGAAGCATAAATTTAATAAATTGCAATGACAAATCTTCTGTTTTTCATAATCTTTGCTTTTTAACACAAAAGAATGTTCTAGGAAAAGATATTTCTGTAATATAAAAGAGCTCTTGTTTCTTTTTCTTGTGTTAAATTGAAGTTAAATATAATTTAATGTTTCTCATTTAAAATAGTTAATGTATACTCCTGTTTACATATAGTCTGAAATTTAGAAAGGACTGTTAAGTATTTATCTTGATTGTAATTTTCAATATTTTTTGGTAATGGCTTTTTGTTACTGTTCCAAAAGCTTTTTTTAAAAATGAGGCATAGTATCTGGTTATACTTCACAAGCCTAATACTATCTATATTAAAATAGAGTTCCTTAATTCTGACATAAGCAGATATGGTGGTTTTTTTTCCTTGTTCTTTGAGACAGTGTCTCCCTATGTATTCCAGGCTGCCTCAAACTCTTCATCCTCCTACGTTGGCCTCCTGAATACTGGGATTATAGACATTGGCTACTGTGTTTGCCTGGCTGAGCTTTAAATTTAAGGCATATAAATGACACAGTTTAGAATAAGCTGAACACTCCCTAGAACATGAAATTAGTATCTCCCTATCATGAAAACTATACAGCTTATGTTATTAGTATTGCATAGTACTATATATTTTAACTGCCCTAGCATTATATTAAAAAATGGAGGCCATCTTTCCTATCAGTATTCTAGTATAATAATATTTTTTGTTTTATGTTTAAGCATGAAAGTAAGAAATTTTGAATCAAAACCAACTAATCTTTGTCCAAAGGATTCTTTCCTTTTAGTTGATATTAAAAATATGTTATTACCCCCCAAAATTAGGTACTGTTTTTGACTTAAAATATTTATTTTCAGAGCCTCTTAACAGATGCTGCACTAAATCTTAGGTTACCAACTTGAAATCCACTTATAGTTTGTACAGTCTCTATTTAGATTTAAATTTTGTTTATCATGCATGAATTTTGCTATTATATTGGTAAAATTATAACAGAATCATCCTTTAAAGTATATTCAGACCCCCCTAACTCCGATGTAAGGGGCATGTGAAAAGTTAGAGTATGATGCTGGGTGTGGTGGTGCACGCCTTTAGGAGGCTGAAATAGGTAGATTGAAGTGTTAGGCCAGCTGGGACTATAGGGAGTTAAACCAAAGTTAAAGTATGTTTTCCAAGGATAGTTATATTTTTATTGTTGATCAAAGGTTCTTTTCACCTAAATCTTAATGCATCCTTTTGTTTGCAGAAAAGAAAAGAACCAGTTTTTCACATTTTTTGTGATACCTGTGATCGTGGCTTTAAGAATCAAGAAAAGTATGACAAGCACATGTCTGAACATACAAAAGTAGGTTTTCTTGTTGGTTCTGAATTGATGTAGAAGTGGCACTTTGTTTTTGGTAAATATTTAAAATGTTTGATAATGAGATGTAGGGCACACTGCCCCGGGAGTTGTAGTTTGAGAATGGCTCACTGCTTCGGGGAGAGAAGGGAGGGTGGTGGCCTGTGTGTGCCCCTTCACCGCTCAGCGAACAGATACGGCTGGCCCTCCCTTCTTGCTGCCACCAACACACTTGTGCATTCTTTCCTTCTGTTGCTCCCTTGACCCCTAACCACACTGTGTAATTTGTCTGTTGTAGCTCATTGCTTTCTAATGATGATCAAGATATTAAGTAATTTTTTTTTTTTTTGCCATTTAGAATGCTTAAAAAGTTCTAAAAGAGAAAATTGTTGGTTTGGAAGCATTCCTTTCTAGGCATGTCCCTCAACTTTAAGAATTAGGAACTCAAAATTTTTTAAATTAAAATTTTTTATGAGTGTGATTGTTTTGTCTGCATGTGTGTAAGTGCACCTGTGTCATGCAATGCCCATTGAGGCCCGAAGAGGCCAATGGATCCCTTGGAACTAGAGTTTTGGACAGTTGTTAACTGCTGTGTAGATGCTGGGGTTTGAACCTGGGTCCTCTGCAAGAGCAGCCAGTACTCTTAATTACTGAGCTGTTTTTCCAGCTCCAGGAATTAAGAAAATTTTACAGCATCACTGATGTCATGTTTTGCTCAAGTAAATGAGATGTATTACTGTGCTATTTGCAGTGAAGACACTATTCCATTTCTTAGGTGCAGCTCTGTTTCAGAGTGGTCTTTGTTTTGCTATTGACATAAAAGTAAAGCACTAATACAGCATAGGAAAAAAACTGATATATGAACAGACTCTGTAGATCTCTGGCACTGTAAATTTAATGTGGAAATCATTGAATTGTCTTTTTCTTTTAAACTCTTCAGTGCCCTGAAGTAGACTGCTCTTTTAGTGCACATGAGAAGATTGTCCAGTTCCACTGGAGAAATGTAAGTTCTTGTGGTCTTTTTTTTTAGTGTATCTTTTTTCTTTTTTGATGTGTACTATTTTATTGATCGGTTATTTTCACAAGTTACTCATTTATGTGTCCTAATCCTAAGTAATAGTCATGGACTATTTTGTACTTTATTAGGGAGTTGTATAACTCTTACTCTGTTTTAGCTTCATAAACTATATTAGCTCTTTAAAAATTTTTTAAATTTTTTATTTATTATTTTTATTTTATGTCTACGAGTGTATTGCTTGAGTGTAGGTAGGCACACCCATATCATGCAGTGCCCGTGTAGGTCAGAAGAGGGCATCAAATTTCCCTGGGATTAGAGTTACAAATGGTTGTTAGTCATCATGTGGGTGCTGGGAACTGAACCCGGGTCCTCTGTGAGAGCAGCCAGTGCTCTTCACCGCTGAGCCATCTCTCCAGACCCTGTATTTGTTCTTTTTAACAAATTTGAAAATGATGATTTACCTATTCAGAACTGGTTCTTACAGTTGAAATTTTATGCTGCTTTTATTACATGGTGTCATTTAAATGGGCACGTGTAGAGGGGCTAGAGAGGTGGTTCGGCTCTTACAAGCTTGTACTGCTCTTCCACTACCCATGTCAGGTCATGCAGAGCTGCTTGTAACTCTAGCTCAGGGGAATCTGATGCCCTCTTCTGACCTCTGTAGGAACCTGAACACAACACATAAACAGACAAACACACACACACACACACACACACACACACACACACAAATAAATAAAAATACACAGAAAGCAAAAGTGGGAAGAAATGATCATATCCATTCATTTCTTTAGCTTCTACCCTCAATTTTAGTTGGTAAATTAGTCACTTGGGTATTTAATGTCAATTGAGAAAATTGGTTAAATCTGTACTATAATTTGAATTATGCTGCTCTTTTTTTTCCCGTGTCAGTAGTATTCATCTAGATATATGAAAATTGCTTTTCTTTGAAAGGAAAAGTCATAGCAAGGGTGCTACTTAGGTTTAAAATAGTACCTGTTTGTGAATGTAATGTTGGATACAAAGTGTCCTACTTAGTCAGCAGCACACAGTATGCTTCCTGATGTTCAGCAGGCTTCTTGCCCCTAGATGCATGCTCCTGGTATGAAGAAGATCAAGCTGGACACCCCAGAGGAGATTGCAAGATGGAGGGAAGAACGGAGAAAGTGAGTAATGAGCTTTGAGCTTAGTTGATGTCTAGCTAGACTATTTTTGTGAAAAATTTGGGACTCCATTTTACTGTCTTTTCACATACTTGATCCTACAGTAGAAGACTAAAGTAGAGCTATTACAGTGATCGGGTGTTATTGTGAAAGTCAAGCAGTCAAGTACTGTTTTCCTAGAATTAGTGAAATAAGGGAAGTCAGAGATGGAAACAAGGGGTTATTCTTTTAAAATTTCTTTGGTTTTGCAACACTGGGAATTGAACTTAGGGCCTTGCTCATTCTGAACAGATACTCTATGCTGAGTGCAGTCCCCAGCCCTCTTTTTACTTATTTTTGAAGTAGGAGCTCACTAAGTCACCCAGACTGACCTTGACCTTATTCTGTAGCCCAAACAAGTCTTGAACTGATTCTCTTGCCCCAGCCCCTTGAGTATCTAGGATTACAAATGTTTCCCGCTCAGTCTGACAGGAAGTTATTTTTAGAGTTGAGAAAGGTACTGAAAACTCTTTTGACCAACAGGTTACACTTTTGCTTTGTACAACTTAAAATTTTCAGTTTCAGTTCACTCTAGATAGTTGTGCCAGCTGTTATGCCCGTCTGTGAAAGAGTTACCATCTTTAAAACTTTAAAGGTAATTCTAAGGGAGAACACCAACAATAGAATCCTAAAGATTCAGAACCAATTGAGAACAAGCAGAATTCAGTAAAAATGTACATAAAATCAGAGAGTAGGGTTAGTGATATAGCTTAGTGGTATCATGTATAGGCCCTGGGTTTAATTCCTACTACTACTTTTTATTTTATGTGTATGAGTGTATTGCCTGCATGTATATATGTGCATTCATGTTACATAATGCCTTTGCAGGTCAGAAGAGGTGATTTCCCTGGAACTGGAGTTATGGACAGTTGTTAGCTGCCATATGGGTGCTGGGAATCGAACCTGGGTGTTCTACAAAAGCAGCCAGTGGTCTTAACCCTTAACCCTTATCTCTCCAGCCCTGAGAATTAGATCTTTGAATAATTCCTTGGTGGTAGTTTATCTTGAAGATTAGGGGCAAATATTTTGTATTTAATTTTTTATATTTTTATTTACTTATTTTTGTATATTTGTGGATGCACACATTCCATAGGGAATGTGTTGAGATCAGAGGACAACTTGAGGAAATTGATTTTTTTCCTTTCACCATATGGGTTCAGAGATTGAACTCAGGTTATCAGACCTGACTGCAGGCACCACTAGTCCCCGAGCCATCTTCCCAGCCCAGCATTTTGTATTTGAAAAGGTGACATTTTGTTATTTATGGCTATGGTCACCAAAACCAGCAGGAGTAGACTCTTGCCTTTAAGACTCTCATTCTAATAGGGGATATAAAGTTTATAAAGTGCCTGGATGACCACATGCAGTGGAAACACTTTTAGCACATGGGGATAATAAGGCCTGCTCAACGGGTGCTTGGTATCTTTGGAAGGTGGTATTTCAATTTGTATGGTGAAGCTTCCTGTAAAAGGTGAAGTACCTACTTCCTTCCTCAGTTTAAGGTATAATGCACATGCCGTGTTATTCCTTCTTTTAAAAATGCGGTTATCTGAATACTAACACAAGTAGGCATAAACTAGTGTTCTACACAGCCACCCCCAGTTCACTTGTGTCCTTCTTGACTGGCTTTCCCCACCACGTTGCAATCCTTGATCTCTTCTGTCTTATCTTTGTAACTTTGCAGAATATCATATAGGTGGCATCATGCAGCATGTAGCCTTTTGAGATTCAAGAAACATACATGTTCTGTATAGCACTAGTTCGTTTTTATTTTTGAGCACTTTTCTGTTCCATTGTATGGCTATGTTAGTCACAACTGTTCATTCAGTTTCCAGATGAGGGTGGATTCCAGTATTTGCCATTTTGATAGCCTTCATAAGCATTCATGTATGAGTTTTGTTTTGAATGTAGGCTTTTATTTGTCTTGGATAAGAATCTGGGAGTGGGACAGAGTGGTTGTGTGGCAAGTACATGATTCATTTTAAAAGAAACTGTCAAACCTTTCGTGTGTGTGTTGGGGGTCGGGGGTTGAAGTCAAGCTGTGCCTTTTGAACGAGAGAAGCATTCAGAATGAAGGGACTGGCCGGAAGGCAGTGATATTGATAGCAATTAAGACTGTAGTCCAGGAAATGGGGTAACAGCCTTGCCTCTGTAGCCTACTGTAAAGTGGTTTGTCTTTGCTAGTATAAAACAAGTTCAGGATGTTGTTGTTGCTGCTGGCACTGATGAGCGGGCTGTCTCTAGAAGCTCTTGAGAACCTGCTTCTGGCTTCTCCACATATTAAGCCCACATTTGAGATAGGACAGGCAAAAGGGACATAGTCCAGTTTTTGAGTTTCATTGGGAAAGCAGTAGGTTTGTTTCCAGCTTTAGGAGATTTCTATAG
This sequence comes from Eospalax fontanierii, assembly GCA_035773235.1. Classification (NCBI taxonomy): domain Eukaryota; kingdom Metazoa; phylum Chordata; class Mammalia; order Rodentia; family Spalacidae; genus Eospalax; species Eospalax fontanierii. The sequence goes on from CM069524.1 coordinate 84,025,376, forward strand.
CTGTTTGGAAGGAGGTTGCTTGGTTACCTTTAGTGGCAGTGGAGTTGATGAAGTACCCTCAAACAAAATTGTCAATGAGAGAATGTGGAACTATCTGCTTGGTGACACAGTTTGAAGCTTCTTTCATTTCAAAACTATACATGGAATCCAGAGATAGTCATGTCCTTCCAAAGAAGGGACTGATGAGGGCAAGGGTTTACTGTGTTTACTGGTGATTTTTCTCACATATGACAGGTATATCTGGTTCTAGTTTCCAGGGTATAGTATGGAAGTGTTGAGTGACAGAAGTGTCTGGGAGAAGGAGTGGGTACATTCTATTGAGTGACTAAGAGGAGTTACAGACTTGTGAATTTAAAGGTGCTGAAAGAGAGTGAGGAAATTGGAGTGAGGTGGCAATTTGGGATGAAGTTTATTTGTACCTGTGACGTTGCCTTGATAACAGTGTTCTGAAAGTATCTTTTGGCACCTGCTCATATTTCCCAAGTCCTTGCTCTTTGACATATTCTGAAGTGTTTATAATATATGTCATTAGTAGGCAATATGGGAACTGAATGTGAGGATGTATACTTGTAATCCTAGCCCTCTGGAGGCTGACGTGGGAGACCGGATTTGAGACCAGTCTGAGCTGTACAGCAAGACCTTTTCTAGCAGGGGAAGAGGGAGAAGGAATGGGGTGGGTCAGCAGAAAAGGAAAGAATCATGGGAAATATTTCTATATTTTATTTTGATTCATTTGATAGATTTCTCAAAAACATACTCTACCATTTTAGGTAGTCTTTAGAAATTACTGTGAAATTATATTTCTAGGTTCCTCGTCCCAATTTCTTTTAAAATTTTCATTGCATTGTACTAACTGTACATTGGGTGGTGAAAGGACATTTCCATACAAGTATATATTTAACATTGATTTAGTTTCATACTTTTGAAAAATGCACGTTTTCATTTTGAAAATGAATTCCACATTGGTATGATAAAATATTTCTTATTTTTGAATTTTGTCTTTCTTGTGAGAGCTATATTCTCTTTGAGGAAGCTACTGTATTCTTTGACATGCTGGAAGGCTAATGCTTTTATGTAGTTACTGTGTTAGAAAATCATGTAAACAAAAGGTTTTATGGATTAAGAATTTTAAAAGCTGGAAGAAAATGTTAAGGATTTGGTTGATGTAGTGCTTTTATTTTAAAAGAAATTACATCTTTATTTTTAACTCCTTTATTTTATTTTTTTCAGATTAGCCAAATTGGAGGGGGGTACTGTGCTTAAAAATGGTAAAACTTCCCCCAACAAAGTAAAACATACCATAAAAAGTGGTTTTGTTTGGGATGTTTTGTTGTTTGGAGACAGGGTCTCCCTATGTAGCTCTGGCTGGCCTGGAACTCACAGAGATCCACCTGCCTCTCCCTCCCCAGTGTGGGATTAGAGGCATCCCCAGTTTTTAGAAGGTAATTGATTCTTAATTCCTGACTTGAGGTTACAAATGCTTTTAGAAAGTGAAACCTGTTTCCTAGGAGGCCAGGAGTCCACTAGGTGGAGTAGTTTTCTAATGTTTATTTCAGTACTTGCTATGGTGCAGAAGTCCTTTTAATTTATGTTTCTAGCTCTTTCAGAATTCCAGCAGAGGTGTTTTGCTTTTTAATAATGTTCCATCTTTTTGAAGTTCAGATGACTTTGAAGTTAAAGTACAATGGCACAGGCTTGTGTTAAAGCAGTTATGTTTCAGTGAGAGAAAAGGGGTTGTGTTTTACAGAGAGTAGGCCTAGGAGAAGAAGTTGATAGGTGAGTCATTTGAGAATGAGGAGAAAGTTGGAGGGAATAATGTAACTCGAAGTACATGTGCTGAGATCATAGTTGGCACAGTTTTGCCCCTTTTATAGTCTCTGTGGTCCTTAAGGATTGTCACTGGAAGGCATGGGCAAGGGACAAGTCAGCAGGAAGTAAGACATGGAAGACCAGGAAAAAGAAAGAGCATTTGGCATCCACCAAGTCCTCTTGGCTAGTGAGGGCAGGGCATAGGGAGAAAAAGTGATTTTAGCAGGTAAAAGTGCAGAGAGAACAAATGAAAATATCCCTTGTCACAGGCTTTTTAGCTTCCTGCCATCGCTCCTCTAGCAAGAGATACTGTGCTAAGTTATATCTCTGTGTAATTGTGTAATATAAAGCATAATTTGTGACACCCCTCCAATAATTTTTTTTTTTTTTTCAAGTGTGCTTTAGGATGCTGAACTATCAGACCTCTTTATTTTTCATTCTGGTGTCTCAGGTTTATATTGGTAGAGAACGGCTTCCTGAGTATTTGTATGTGTAACTAGGACTCCTGGTTCTACTTTCTGCTTTTGGCACATCATTTACTTTTTAGTACCTTCATTTTCTCTAGTTTTTGGTCTCTAGGCTCTGGGTAAATAGGGATGGTATAAATTTGGTATAGTTTCTTTGGCTTTAGTTTTGATTTGCTGTACTGTGGTTCAAACCCAAGACCTTGCACATGCTAGAATTGTAGAAATTTGGGACAAGTATTGATTAATTTCAATGCTGAACTATAGAATCTTGTCACTCTGGAAGGGACATTAAAAGATTCCTTTGGGGCTGGAAAGATGGCTCAGTGGTTAAGAACACTGACTGCTCTTGTAGAGGACCTGGGTTCAGTACCTGACTGCACACAAGAGCTAACAGATCATCCGTAACTCCAGTTCCAGGTGATGTGATGCCTTCTTCTGGCCTCCACAACCATTGCTTGCATGTTGTATACTTATACTTGCAGGCAAAACATTAACACACATAAAAACAATTAATAAAATTTAAAAAGATTGCTTATCTTTATGAACATGTTACTTTAACCTACTAGAAAGAGAAAGTTAAGCTGCTTAAAAAGATTTATGTATGTGTGCCTGAGTATATATGTGTGTATCATGTGAGTGCAGATGCAAAGGGAGACCAGAAGAGGGTGTCAGATCCCCTGGAGCTGGAGTTATAGTCATGAGCTGTCCAACATGGGTGCTGGGAACTGAACTCAGGTTCTTTGCAAGAGCCACAAGTGCTCTTAACTACTGAGATATCTCTCTGGCCCCAAGTTAACTATCTTAAAAGGGTTCATCCAAAAACCTTTTTCCACATCTTCATTGTCACATTTGGTGAATTCATCTATCTTAATTAAAGCCCACTTGTTACAACAAATGTTCAACTTCTTTACTATTTATTGAGACACATGTAGCATCCATTTACCTGTACATAGTACACTGAAGCCAAACTATATTGTCAAATACTAAATTGTATTGTCTACCAAATTAAGAGTTTGTAACATTCAGAGAAAAAATAGTGCAAGGACATGGTAGAAAGAACAAATAATGGGGTTGGGCTCAACTGGTAGTGTCTGCCTATCATACATGAAACCCTAAAAACCGGATGTGGTCACACTTGTCTGTGGTCCCAAAACTAGGAAGGTAGAGGAGGGAGAATAAGAAGTTCAGAATCATCCTTAGCCCTAGGGAGTTGAAGGCCAACCGGGCTATGTGAGAGCCTTCCTCCAAAAGAACTAAATAAGTGAGCATAGAGCATGGAGGGGTTGGGTAGCTCTGAGCTCCGTGCTAGTCACTAGAGTACGGGGCCTGTGACCATCATTCCAGCCTTGCTAGTGCTGTCTTCCAGTTGGAGAACTGCTGCCTCCCACCCTTCCCAGGAGTTTGTTTTATTGTCACTTTTCTTTAGTAGACTACAAATAGTTCTTTTCATCTTTTCTCAGAGGTTTTAGTTTTCACCCTCTTAATCATCTTTGAGTCTCTTCTGAGACCCAAGTTTTGTTTTTCTTCAGTATTTCTTTTCAACCAAATTGACACAGTGCCTGAGAATATCTGATCATTTTTGAGTATCAGGGAAGGTTTTGCACAAGTACAAGTGCTAAGAGTCCACCTCCAATAGCCTCAGATTTATGTTTGCTTTTTACAGGTATAGTCATGAGTTGCTGATGGGCTGTCAGATTTTCATCTCATATGACCTTGATCTTTTCCTCTTAGGTTTATTTATAGTTTGTACGTTCATCATCTTTTATTCATGGAGGTTTTTTTGGCTGGGTCTAATGCTTTGCACTGTCCTTGTTGGAATCCATTGCCTTTTCTGGCTACTTCACCGTTTACCCAGCGTCATTTCCATTCTTCCCTTCTAGTCAGACTAATCTATAGGCTTCATATTGCCTGTGCTGCTGGAGTTAGATTTTCAGTGATATTGAGCATTGAACTGAGGGCCTTGTGCACTAGGCAAGCACTATATCACTGAGCTATTTCCCTAACCCAATAATGCACATGTTTAAAAGAAGAAAGTAGAGATGTGTCCTGGAAGCCATGGCAAAGAACAGTTTGTTGGTGTTTTTCAAAATTTCCCCAGATCAGCACCCCTTCTGAGTTGTGAGAGGTGTTTGTGTTCGTGCCTTCATGGTTTTATACTGTGAAGTATACCTCATCAGGCTTTAGGGTCTGCATCCCCACACAGATGTCTAAGAAACAAGCAGGTTCATCTTTCATGTTGCTGTCAGCCTTGTGTATGTGTCTCCCTGTCCAGAATTTTCTGGGCTTCCTCTCACTTGAATTCAGGCACAGACTTTCTAGGCACATTCTCACCGGTCTCCTTTGGCAGCCTAGTTCCCTGTGGCTATGTTATGTGTCATGCACAGTAAGGTCCTGATCTCCCTCACACTTTTCTGTGGTCTTGATTTGTTTGTACTACTTGATCTACTTAGAACACTCAGAAGCTTTTCAATCTCATTGCTGTCCATTAACACCATTTCAGACCAGTTTGTTCATGTCCCTTTCTTTCTGGATTTCTTTGTTTTGGCATGCTCTCCCTATGCCCTAAAGAAAAATCTTTTACTCTTCTGGGTCCTTACTTAACTGTATTTTGTCCCACTTATACTTATTGGTACGCTTTTCCTATTCTCCTTAGTAGACTATGGTTTTTGAGAACTCATTCCTATCTTGCTGACTTTTAGTGTGCCTAGCATGTATTTTCAAAAGTAATTGACTAGACTTAAATTATTTCTTCAGTTACTTGTGGGTAGAGAAATTAAGTGAGTTTGCAGATGTCATATGATATATTCAGTATAACTTGTAGCATAAGCTCCTTGTCTGGTTGCAAGCTGGTCATGAAGCTTGTGGGTCAGCACCTAGTGTACATTTTTAGTAACTTGATTCAGGGACTGCATTTTTCCCTTCTTAAATTCTAGAAGCAATTGGAAGTTTAATGATTTGATACTCTTTTATAATTAACCTTTGTTTCCTAGAAACTACCCAACTCTGGCCAATATTGAAAGAAAGAAAAAGTTAAAACTTGAAAGGGAGAAGAGAGGAGAAATATTGACGACGACTCAGTATGGGTAAGTCCTTAACTGCTTACCTTCTCACTTTGCTTTTAACTGCAGATACTCATGAAGTAATAAAAAGGAGCCTAAACCAGATGCCTTTAAATTACTTTATTACTGTACTAAATTTTGAACTCTATAATTTTTGCTTTAAAATTTTTTAAATTGTATCATAAAATAATTATTATCCTCTGCACTTGTGAACTTTTAAAGATAGGTACTGAGCCAGTCCTCTTGGCCCTTGTCTCCCAGCTGTCCTCACAGCACGCAGTTGCTAGATGCAGTCTCTTTATCTCTGTCACTTTTCTGCACTGTGATTTTTCACACAATCAAAATTTTACTTGGAGATATGATAAACCACATTCTTTAGGGCTGTTAAGAAGCATAACTAAAAATGTCCCACAGTAGTTTTTTAGCCAATTTCCTTTTAGTATTTAACTTGTTGATTAGTTGCTTACTAATAAAAAATGGCCAATATTGCTTCTATTCATAATATTTTTACACAATAATATATATCATGTAATACTATTTACATAATAGTTTTGCATATGTATTTCTGAGGATGGATTCCTAGAAATGGATTTGCTGAGTCAAAAGTTAAGTATACTTGTAGTTATGTCGAACATCTATGACAGACACTGAACCAGTTTGTTATCCTAGCAGGCCTTTTCTTTCCCTCTTTTTTTTTTTTTTTTCCCAGAATTTTTCCCATTTTACTTTTACTGACCTTACAACTAAATTATACAATAAATAAAATATACAAATAAAAATGAAATCTACAAAATATATATCTTGATGAAATCATACATACACATTACCCATACACATCCCTTTAAACACCACACAGATTAATATACAGAACATGGTCACCTTACATAGCTCTCTGAAGCCTCTGTTCACTGCCTCCCTACACAGATTACCCCAAGTCTGGGTTTTTGTTTTGTTTTGAGACAGGATCTCACTGTGTGGCCCTGAGTGGCCTGGAAGGTGCTATCTCAAACTCACAGAGATCTGCCTGCCTCTGCTTCCTGAGTGCTGGGATTAAAGGCATGTGCCATCACACCCAGCACAACTGTTCTGGTTTTTATTATCACAAATTATGCCTGTTCTTACAGTTATATAAATGAAATCATAAAGTATTCATTCTTGAGTATGTGATTTTTGTGGCTGAAAATTATTTTGTGAGATGCATCCATATCATATGTAATTGTGAGGCAATTCATTTATACTGTTATATAAAACTCAGTTGTACAAATACATATGAATTTCATGGACAGATACTAGGTTACTTTCATTTGGGCTGTTACAGTTAAATTGCTATGAACATTTCTTTTACATGTCTTGTAGACATTAATATTTCTTTTTTTTTTTTACCAGAAGGTATGTCATAGAGTATCTACATGTTTAGTTCTAGTTTGTCAAGTGATTGAGCTAATTCACACTTCTGCTCGATGAATCTGATTTCTTTCTCTGTGGCTCCGTCTTGGTAATGTTGTACCTTTCCTTTATGTCAGTTCCCTCTATGACAGTGCTGAGCGTCCTGTTGTGTAGATATTATTTTGTGATGTATGCTTCAAGTGTTTGACTGGTTTTTATTGGGGTTGTGTTTTTGTTTTGTTTTTAAGATTTTAAGTTTTTTTAGTTTAGTTTTTTTATGTGTATGTCTGCTTGTGGATTTGTGCACATTAGTGCAGTGGCTGCAGATGCCAAAAGAGGGCGTCAGATCCCCTGGAGCTGGAGTTACAGGCAGCTGTGAGCCACCTGATGTGGGTATTGGGAACAGAACTCGGGTCATCTGTACAAGCAGAAGGTTGAAGGCTTGTGTAGCCGAGAATGAATAAAATGTTCATTGTAGAATTGATCGTTCAGGTTCTGCTGTAGTAGCCTTTTCTTATCTTTGGGAACCACTGAATTTCTTTTGTTTTGGTCTCTTTAATGTATTAGAACATGAGTGGTCAGTTTAACATCTAGGTTTCTTTTGTATTCTTTTAGAAAAATTTTTCTTGAAAAAGCCTTTTTTTAAAAAAAAAATATGAATTACCTTTTTTTTTTTTTAACTCTAGCAAGATGAAAGGCATGTCCAGACATTCACAGATGGCAAAGGTCAGAAGTCCTGGTAGACATCGCAAGTGGAAAAACAGTGTCACTAGACAGAGAGCAGTCATTGGATCCGGAGGTCACACCAGCAGTTCAAAGCCTGAAGCTCTGCCCCAGGCTAATGCAGATCCTCTGGGTGCTTTGATAAACAGTGACTCTGGTAAGCTAAACATGTAACTGTATCCGCCCTGATGCTAAGGGACTTATCTGTAGCCTTTGGAAAATTCAAATACATAAAATACAGTGATGCCTTAATTTTATTATCTTGTCAAAGATCTTTCAGAGTATCTTTTCTGAGTTGGTGATGGGTACATGGAGCAGACAGGCTTTGAAGTAAACATTATATTTATTGGATAATTTTCAAAATATTATGTAATACTGGAAATTTTTCTTAGGATTATTTTGAATTGCCATAGATGCAAATTTGCCCAATCATTTGGATCCCGCCACACCATCTATAAAGCAGTAATTCTGTGGAAACCAGTATTTGTGTAACTGAAAACAAATAAGATATTATTAGTTCAGTGTATTGTGAAGTAATTTTCCTCATAACAGAGAATATATTTATATGTTTTATAGTTTATAGTTGAATTCCTTCCAGAACTTAAAGGACAGGTTCAGTCCTGTTTACCAGTCAAAAAATAAAAGCACCAAAATACTGCTGTCATATGAAGGCGTCATTTAGCTTTCAAGACTCTATTTCCCCTTCAGGAAAATGAAAATGTATCCATAAATATTTGTCATGTCCTCCCACCCAGTAACATTGTGAGGATCTTATCATACTATCGATGCTTTTTACTGCAGAGGAGAGAGATTATTAGTGAATTGACTGAAACTGTGCTCTAGATTTAGTTCCTGTCTCTGTTCAGCTCAGGTGACAGTTGCTTCCATTATAATCACATAGCAAATTATTGAAACATAGATGGCAAGAAATGGGATAGCCAGTTCATCAACTGAAGGGTTAGAGAAGGATCTTGGCACAATGAAATGCTGTGCTAGGTATATTTATAAGGATAAAATTTAGTAGGAATGGTGATAATAAATTAGGCATAGCTACCACTTGCTATGTTCCATATGTTTTATATGTGTTAACTCTTTTCCTTAAATGCCCTATTGTACAGAATATTTTGGTTTCTGTCTTTAGAAATGGAGAGCATAGACTTAGCAGTTTACCTTAGTCACAGTACTAGCTGGTGACAGAGCCAGAATTTGAACTTAGGAGCTTGACTCCACTAATACTCTATGTGTCCCCTAAATGTAAGGTTTGAACTTGTCTGAAAAATATTGTGAATCTAAGATAGTAGAGATGTGGGAGAGAGTTTACAAAAGATCCTTTCTAGCTATGGGTACAGTTCAGTGGTAGAGTACTTATTTGCTTGGTGTGTCAATCCCTAACAACTCCCTCCATACTCCAAATAAAAGTAAAGCAAAGAAAAAGTTCTTTCTTCTTTGATAAGAGCAAGGAAACCATAAATGATATTTTCTTTCCCTTGTTGTTTGTTTTGTTCTCTTTTGAGACAGGCTCTTACTGTGTAGCCCAGACTGGCCTTGGCCTTGGACTTGGCTGATCCTCCTGCTTAGACTCTTTGGTGCTGGTTTTGCAGGTGTGTGCTGCCATGGCTGGCCCTTCTACCTTTGGGGAAGCAGCTTCCCTTATCCTGGGCCAGAGCTACCCAACCTTAATATCTGGGTTGTCGGTGGTGTTGACCTGGTGATAGCACTGGCCAGTGCTCTCCCATGGTAGGTGACACATTTCAGCACTAAGCTCTCTTTAAGAATAAAATTCTTTCAGTTTCTTCCATTTTTAAAAAAACCTTTTTCTGCCTTTGAACTTAATCTTGACATTAACATTCATGTTTGGAGAAGGTAGTAAGTAGTTCTGGTCTCTGATTGCACTTGGGGAGTCACTGCCGACTCTTCTCCGTTGTACTTGTGGTGTGTGACTCTGAGAGTTGTGCAGCTGCTTTGAGCTGGAAGGAGATGTGAATTTCAGTTCTTGGGGCCTCCCAGCTTATCAGCTTTGAGTACGGCTTTTTGTCAGCTCTGATTCCTTACTGGCATGGTCTGATTTCCCTGTGTCTTCCTCTTATGGCCTCGGCAAGGCTTTGTTCTTTCATCTCTTTGGCATTCACTAGGTAGGACACATTTTGTTTTTAAATTTCAAATCATAAAAAGTTGTATTCCTTTCCTTAAACAATAAGTCTGTTGTATGAATTAGAAAGAAAGCAGCTGGTCAGTAACGTGGCCTCAAATTTTCTGTGCCTGCAGTGCTAGGCATCTAAAAACAAAGACAATCCAACTTGTTAGTTTTTTGTTAAGACATAAATACAGTTATTCTCATACAGCACTGGGATATCAGTCCCTGCATTTACATAAGCTAAAAGGTAGATATTAAAGTGAAAAAAAATCATGAATGCCCATCAAGTTTCTTTCTTGAGCATTAGAGGCTAATGCAAAGTTCCTGTGGGGAGTGGTATGTGTATGAGTATGTTTGGTGAGTGCAAGTGCACCTGTGTTGTTCACTGCCTGCAGAGACCAGAAGAGGGCATTGGGTTCTCTGGAGTGTCAAATAGTGGGGTCAGCACCATGTATACAAGGAAATTCAGAAAGAAACCAGGTGGGAAACTTACAGTAAAATAAGATAGCATATCCAAGGAAATTTTGTTTTCTGTTTTCATTTCAAAAGAGATTTACACGGTCCTGCATTTTGCTTGTGCAGCACTATAGTAGAAAGAAATGGTGGGGATTTCAAAGAAGTCTCCCTGCTTTCAGGAAAACTTCTTCCAGAGTCTGAGATGGCCAGCAGCCATCGTGACTTCAGAGTGACACTTGGTCATACCAGCTTCCAGGGAGGGGAAAGGTGCTAAAGGTTACTTTGATCTCTCATGCCTGTTGTAAAGGAGCCTCCATAAGCATCAAAAAGAACATAAATCAGAGAACAGAGAGCTGGGCATATGGAGATCCTGAGGGTACCAAGCCCCGAAACAACATGGAAGTTTTATGCCCTTTCAACTGTATTTTTGTAATACCCTTTATAATAAACTAACGAGAAAGAGACAGACAGGCACAGACTCCTGATTGAATGGTAATTTTTCCATCATTACATTCAACTTTCTTTTTTCTTTTGCTCAATGGGCACACAATATATTTTACCCTAGAAAAATGTTGCTATTGTTTTTACAGTAAGATGATTTGAGTTAATGTTTTATAATACCTCTAAACTTTTTGGGGCTGGAGAGATGGCTAAATGGTTAAGAGCACTGCTGTTCAGTCCCAGCATCCACATGGCAGACTTAACAGTCATCCCCACCTCCAGTTCCAGGGATCCAACATCCTCTTCTGGCATCCAAGGGTATTGCACACATGTAGCACACTAACATACATGCAGGTACAACACTTATACACATAAAATAAAAATCTTAAGTTTGTTTTTATTAACTTGATTGGTGCTTTGTTTATACTGATTTTTCAGTTCAGAGAGGCATTTTGCTGCATTTTTAAGAACATGAAGTGAGTTTTGAGATGGCTCAGTGGTTAGGAGCACTGGCTGCTCTTGCAGAGAACACAGGTTAAGTTTATCACACTCATATGGTGGCTAGCAATCATTTGTAACTCCTGTTCCAGGGGAATCCTGTGCCCTCTTCTGGCCTCCAAGGGCATTGCATGATACAGGTGCTCTTACAGACATGCAGGCAGTACACTCATACCCATAAAATAAAAATAAAAACAAGGAGCAGTCATTTTGGTGGTGTGGCACTTGTGGTATGAGTGGTGGTTATATGTTTATTGTTCACTCAAGAGGTATAAGGCCTACATTGGCATCAAAGGATATTTCTGTTTCCTTGTGGCATGTTTTGGTTTCCCTAGACCAGCTTGGTGAAGATTGAATGCTCAGCCTTTAATATTTCCTATTGATTGTTGGTTATGGATTGAGTTGGTTCATTAAATAGACAAGTTGTTTATTGTCTTCAGTTATATTTATGAGTTGTCTAAAACATGTTGTTAGAGTTGCCAAAAATAAATGCGAGGTGGTGTCCTGAGGCTATGGTAAAACTTGCTGGGCGATGATCAAGCTCTTGTACCTTTGACAGCCTCTTTTAGTACTTGCTAAATTCTCACTGTCGACTTGTTGACTTAAGTTCTTAGAAGTGTGAGCAGATTCATTTCAGCACTTTGACTATGTCCATAAAATGATTTAAATATTTGGATCCTGAAAACCTGCCTTAAAAACGGTAATAAATATTTTAATATTTTGTATTCCTAAATTTAATTTTCAGAGTTAATGATCCTGTTATAATAAAGCTGCATAAAATTTTGGCTGCATGTAAATTAATAGCAAAGACTGTGTGATTAAGTGAATTTAGGAAAGGCCCAAATTCTATAACCTGTGAAGCATGGTAAGCTAGCTGAACTGTGTACATTCATTTGTCCCCATGTCTCCCCTGGAGCAGAGAGTTTCTTAGCATAAGAGTTAAAATTAAAGCAAGCCTAACTTTCTCAGGCCTCCTAGAATTAGGTTTTTGGAAGACTGAGGGAATAGTCAGAAGTCTTTTTTTTTTTTTTAATTCATTGATGAGGAGGTGGAAGTCAGCTTTCTTTTTAATGGTGGTGGATCCTTTGAGCTACCTGTTTTAATTTTTATTTTTCCTCTTCTGTTTTAGAGTCTGATAAAGAGGAGAAACTCCAGCAGACCGTGGTGCCCAAGGAGGTGACGCCCGCCCTGTGTTCGCTGATGAGCAGCTACGGCAGCCTTTCAGGGTCTGAGAGTGAGCCGGAAGGTCAGTCACGGCTCGCCTGCCTCCTTGTTGCTGTTTGCTTTAGGGTCACCTGGGCAGGAAAGCAGCCAGGCTGCATGGTCTTTATTTGATCTTCACTTTCCTTATTGTTTGATTCAAAAGTAAAGTTGACTTGGGATCAAGGAGTGTTGGAATAATAGAGAAAAGTATTGCTACCCAGGGAGAAAAAGACAAAAACGAGACAATATAATGATAGAAAAGGAAAGAAAGGAAAAATTTTCCACTAATGAAATTGAAGAAGATTCTAAAAGGATACTTTTTTTTAAGTATCTGATTTCAAGGACCCTTGTCCTGCCCGTAACACCTTTGGTAGATGGAGAGAGATCCTTTATGACAAAAACATAAATGCCGGGGAAGCAGCTTTCTTGGTTATGCTTGCCTAGCATAGACAAAGCCCTGGGTTCAATCCCTAGCACCACGCAAGCAGGGTGTGGTGGTACACACCTGTAATCCTAACACTTGAGAGGTATCTCAGAAGGTTAAGATCATCCTTAGCTATCTAGTGAGTTCGAGGCCAATCATTTCAGCTAGGCTGCTGGCCAGAGAGCTTTAAGAATCCACCTCTTTCCTCACCCCAGCAGTGGGCTTACGGGTGCACACCACGGAGCCTGACCGGGTGCTGGGGATTGGTCTTAGGGCCTCATGCTTGTGTGGCAGGCCCTTTACTACTATACCATCTCCTCAGCCCTAGCTTATGTATTTTAAAGGATTGAAAAAATGGAAGACTTTTGAGAGTCCTTCTGAAAATCAATGATGTTCAGAGACAGGCTTTTAAAGATGATGTCACAGATGATAGTATATACCTTTATTGTGAAGTTTGTTAGGATAGCCCAGTTTACTCTCCTACAGCATCTATTTTAGGGCCACATACTAGAACTATGCTATGAATAGACTATTGATCTGATGCATTGCCACTAGATTTAATCCACAGTTTGTATCACTCAAAATGTAGTGTATGTTTAGTGAACAAACTTGTCCTCCAGTTGGCAAAAAAACCCATATCTGCATGGTAATTTTGTTTGGGCGTTTCCAACTGTGAGAGAATTTATGTGTGTGTGTGCCAGAAGGTGGTGTGTAATCAGAGAGTCGGAGCTGGGCAAAGAATAAGAGACTAGAAGTGTGTATGTGGAACGAAGGGAGATTGGAATGGAATTGTATGAAGTGAGCGGCTCTTCAAGGTAACCAGAGTTTATGTAGTTGGAGAGTAGAACTGGGAAGATCTGGGCTTTAGTATGAAACTTGATGTTTATGTTTATGTATCTATCTGTAACATGGGGATCTTTTTCTCTTATTAATGGACTGTGAGTTATTCTGTAGCTGTTAAAAGCTACTTGAAGTTTGAAATACAAGCTACATTGGCTTTATCAGAGGATTCCTTAACAGGTGGTTGCTTTAAAAAAAGGAGAAAAACAGTATTTATTTCTTACTCTTGTTTCCAATATAGTGATAGGAAGATGGAGTTATTCTTTAAACACATATTACATTTTCTACCTATTTGTAGAAATACCTATTCTTTTATTTATAACAAGTGATAAGAAAACTATTAACAGATTACTGAATCCCATTAAAACGAGGTGAATTTATGCTTTCCTTCCCTCCCTCTTCAGATGAGACATTTAATACTTTTCATGTTCATGTCTTCATTTTGATGGTACCACCATCTTGAAACTGGAAGAAAGAAAGGAAACTAGGAGAAGCCTTTGCGATCTCTGCCTTCATTTTATAGGACATTAAGCTTAGAGAGGATAAGTTTGTTATCCTAGTGTGTAGCAGAGCCGGTGTGAAAGTCTAGATTCAAGGACTTAGCCTAAATTGCGCTCCCTTGTGGCGCCTTTTGATGTGTTATTTGCTGTCTTCGTGAATAGGAGGGAATGCATAGCTTCTTTTATAGATAAATGGTCTGTTGTCTAATAAAATATATATATTAGATTTTTGTATGTATTTATATTATTTTTAATTTCCTGCTTTAAGGAGAAAGCCTTTGTTTCATATGCTTGAGTCTCAAGAATTATTTTTACATGGTTTCAATTCAGCTTTATTGAGCCATTTAGTCACTAGCCAATGTCTAAGGTTAACTGTTAACCCTACAGTGGATTGAAGGATAGGTCCCTCAAGAAAAACTGAAGTGAAGGAAGAGGCTGTGCCCAAATCTTGGGCTGCCATCATTATTAATATATAACAGAGAAAATTTCATTGAGAAGTATTTCTAAGTGGTTTGGTCTGTTATTTTTCCTGGGTTATTATATAATTTGCTACAACTATTTCTTCAAACTGACCACATCCAAACTGAAGTCTGATTTAAAATGTAACAAAGAGTAATTTCAATGGAAAAGAATTGAATTAGCTGTATTTAAAACTGATTTGAATTGGTAAGCATTACATTAGTATGTGACAGTTAGCTGGCAAATGTTGTAAACCTCAAGATAGAGAATATAAATGGTCCCTGTCCATCTTCTTTAGTAAAAAATTGATCATATAAGTTCTGATTCATTTGATTTTTGTGTCCCCAGGTTAAGTAATCAGTACTTGAAGGGGAAGGAATAATGGAGTGGTTCTTTGGCTTTAATTACTAATTCTGTAGTTCTGAACTCTACAGTCAGCTTAGGGCTCCTTGGCTATATGTTTTCATGGGTGCATGGCACTTTTTCCTCAGCACTGAGGAGACATCCGTGGTGTGGTCATAGTACACACTCCCCTGTGCTATGCCCTGTTCCATGTGCTTTACAAATGAGGACATAGAAACAGAGGTAAGCGGTTTGCCCAAGGTCCTTACCACTACTGAGTGATGGTGATCTGAGCTCAACAGCCTGGCATCCAAGTCCCCGCTTTTAATATTTGATCTATAGTTTTTTGAGATACAGTTTCTACATTAGGTCCTACATAAAACTCAAGAATGGGGAGTGGGTTATCATTCTGATTCATGGAATAGAATGTATGTAGAGTCTGTATACAGAGTTATTTGAGAGAAGAGGTAGAAATTCCTATCTTAGAACTTGGGAATTTTCCAGTATTTATCTGTTTTTTTCCCTGCACTAGTAAAGATATGGTGACATACATTGAATAGTTCTTCAAGTGTTGAATGAACTTGTACTAGATTTGTATATTTACTCTTTTTAAATTACATTTATTTGTGTGGGGGGGGGGGAGAAAATGTATGTATGTATATATGTTTGTGTTAGTCAGAGGGCAATTTGCAGGAGTCAGTTCTCTTTTCACCAGGTGAGTCCTGGGAACTGAGCTTAGGTCCTCAGCCTAAAGGGTGAACCATCTTGCTGGTCCTTATATATTTCTTCTTTCAGTTCCATGAGTTTTTGTTACATAAATATTGAAAAATGTATTTTTAAGAATTAGTGTTGGGGGCTAGCATAACTGCCTGATGAGTAAAAGCACTTGCTGACCTTAATTCAGTTCCCTGAATAAGTTCTTGGATGGATTTCTGAAGAGCCAACTCCTTAAAGTTGACCTCTGGCCTGCATATGCAACTTGGTACGTGCTCATGCACATATGACATTTATAGCAATATGCTTTTAATTTATTTTCCTCCTTATAGCACAGGCTTCATTTCTATAGATTTATAAATCCCACATTACTGCCATTTTCTTAAATGGTCATTATCTATATAATTAATTACCATTTTATCCTTTTTTTTTTTTTTTTTGAGACAAGGTCTCAGTATGTAGTCCTAGTAGTCTGGAACCAGGAATCTTCCTGCCTCATCTTTCCCAGGGTGGGAGTACTGATGTGGGCCGTTGTGCCTGTTTATTTCATGTTCTTAATAAATGTAACCCTGTTGTGTTATGAACTGTCCTTTATCCCTAGTGATAGTCTTTGTTCTGAAGTCTTTTCTGATGGACATTAATAGAGCCATTCATCTTTCTTGTGATTGACATGCATGTTGTATGTTTTATCCTTCTACCAGTATTTTTTCATTTTATTTGGAGAGCCCATCAGTTGTGAGATTCCTTGGATTTGATATCAGTTCACACTGTATAAGACAATGACTATCTGCATTTCCATTCATTTTATAATCAGATAGTTGGGTCTTGTTCTTTTTTTCCTGTCTGATCATCTCTGCCTCTTAATGAGGTATTCAGATCATTTATATGAAACATGTCTATTGATATAGTTTGACATTTGAGGCAATATGCTTTTAATTTTCCTCTTTTTATCACAGATTTAATATCTACCAATTTATAAATCCCTCATTACTGCTATTTGCTTAAATAGTCATTATCTATATATACTTTTTTCATATAAGAATGTTTTTTGTGTTTATCTGCATAGTTACTGTTCTCTGGAATTCATCATTCCTTTGTGAGGATCCAAGTTTGTGATTTCCTTCATAGAGATCTTTTTGGAGCTTTTTGTGATAGTCTCCTCAATTCTTAGCAGCTATAGCTCCCAGTTTGGGGAAAAAAAGATTGGAACTCATTGTAAATGGCTTGCAAAATCTTTCGGTCTTCCGTTATTAGGAACCAGTATTACGGCTGGGAGGGTTATCATACTTCCTCTGGTTACGTTTTACATTTTTACCTTTGTGTGTGTGTGTGTGTGTGTGTGTGCGTGCGTGTGTGTATTTGTTCTTCAATACACTTAGAAACTCCCATCAAGACTGAAGCTGACATTCTGGCAGAAAATCAGGCTCTTCACAGCAGTCCTCCCAAGAGTCCCAGACAGAATGTTAAAACAGCTGTCTCAGGAGCCAAGTGCGAGAACCAGAAGAAAGGTTTTAAAGACCTTCAGAGAAAAAAGAATCACCAGAACTTTCAGACATTATTTGAACCCAGAACACGTCATCCCTATCTCCTGGAAATGGTGAGTGGTTTTTCTTTGCACTGTTATGTTTGAAGGTAGTACCTCAGGGTGCTTTCTTATGTGAGTTCAGGCTTCCAGGTTCATGTGGCCCTTGAATTTTAACATGAAAGCTACATTTGGCATGGAGCTGATATTCAGTAAATGTAAAATAATTGCAATTTTCAGCACTGCTTAATATCAATATATTAGCATGGGTTTTTTAAAGAGTTATTTTATGAGTATGAGTATGCTACCTGCATGTATATAAGTGCAACTGTGTTGTGAATGCCTGAGGAGAACGGAAGAGGACATCAGATCTGCTGAATTGGAGTTATGGATCATTGTTAGATGCCGTGTGGGTGCTGAAAATTGAACCTGAGTCCTCTGCAAGAGCAGCCAGTACTCTTAACCTCTGAACCATCTCTCTAGTCCCCTGGATGGGTTTTTAACTTTGGATGAGGAAGTATGTATTGAGGTTATGGTTCTCATTGGAAGTACAGCTCAGTACAGTTGCAGGCTGAAGGAAAAGAGAATGTCTTTTAAAAATATTTTATTTATTATTTTTATTTTATGTGTACAAGTGTACTGCTTGCATGTAGGTTAGGTGCAGCCATGTTGGACAATGCCCACGGAAGTCAGAAGAAGGTATTGGATCCCCTGAAACTACAGTTATGGGTTGTTGTTAGCTGCCTTGTAGGTGCTGGAAATTGAACCTGGGTCCTCTGCAGGAGGAGGAGCCGATTGAGCCCAGGAAAAGAAAATTGCTGTTTGTATTAAAATACAAATGCCCATTGAAAACCACAAGTGACAGCAAGAAAACACCTGGAGTTTCTTGATGATTTTTATTTCCTGTCTCTGTACAACCTTTATTTATTTGTATTTACCTTATGTACCGATGACTTAACAGCATTATATACTCAAAAATTTAATAAACTCTTCAAGTTGTAAAAAGGGAGCAATGTGTCTTGTTTCTAAGTAATGGAAGTGAAAGTAATAGACACATTTAATTGAAGTTGTAAAACTATAGATGTCTTGTGAAGAGTCTCTTTTTGACTTATTAAGAAAGTGCTGTGGGCAGCATTCTCTGTCCTCTGAGTCTCAGCATGCACATATACAGTTGTTTATTGTTAAAATGGATCTGAAATATACTCTTTTGTAACTGATGCTGCTATATATAGTCATTTGAGGTTTTCCAATGTTTCCCTTACCGTAACCAAATCAAGTCATCCTTCCGATGAAGGTCATCAATAATGTTTGTGATCTATACTGTTGACATCAGAAAAAAAATCCAAAATGAAATAAATTCCTTTTTTGGCAGATAATGTGTGACTCCTTGGTTAATGACTTTTCTGAATTACCAGGGCCTTATAGCTTTTTTTTCCGGTTTTAATCATAGAAATGGGAAGTTAGGAAAGTCAAGGAATGTTGAGTTTTTTTTTTCAAACAGCTAGTTTCAGTTGTTAACTGCATTTGCATATTTGGTTTTTATAGCATTTATAGATTTGGATATTAGGGAGTTCTCTTTATTATTATTATTTATTTATTTTAATAATAATAAATTATTATTTTAGTTTTAGGGTTTTTTGTTTGTTTTTTTTGAGACAGAGTCTTCCTGTAGTCCCAGCTTGCCTGGAGCTCATTATATAGATCAGGCTGGCCTCTGTCTTACAGGCCTGCTTCTCCCTCTTGTCTTTTGCTAGAGTGTGCCACCATGCCCAGCTTAAAAATTGTTTTTTAAAGGTACGGCATCTTAGCTCAGCAGGTAAGAGCACTTACTGCTCTTGTAGAGGTCCCAGGTTCAACTCACAGTTGTCTGTAACTCCAGTTCCAGGAGATCTAATGCCTTCTTGTGACCATTGCAGACATGCAGTGCACATTATACATACATGCAATACTCAGACATAAACAAAATAAAAAAATAAACAAGTCTTAAAAATAAGTTAAGATTTGGAGTCTTATTACCCAGCCCAGGAGTTCCTGGCTGAAGTGGTCCTTGTGCCTCCCCGTAGCTGAGTGCATAGGTGAGCCACGCTGTTGCCTCCACTATCCCTGGTGAGGGGCGGGCGTGATTTATTAGAGTAAAGATTATGACTCTTAAGTCTGTTTTTTTGTCTTCTGCTAGATATACCAAGAGGGGAACCTGAATGGTGAACATTTGTGCTGTTTAGAAAGCTGAATAGTCATAGTGTAGAGAAAATGAAATATTGCTTACATTGTATTTCAGAAAATTGGCATATATCTCTTACTATTCTATGTTTTTTATGTGAGGAGGGCACATTTAATATTTCAGGCTGTGTTTCTTGGGTATGTTTTTTTTAAACCAGCTAATCTTATTTTGTTTTTTAGCTTCTGGCTCCAGACATACGACATGAAAGAAATGTGATTCTGCAGTGTGTTCGTTACATCATCCGAAAAGACTTTTTTGGACTTGACACTAGTTCTGTGAAAACTGAAGGTGTATAGGTGTCTTGTGTTTCAGCACATGAAAATGAAACAGATAAAATAGTACTGTCCTGGAGAAATACAGAAAACCAAGACACATTAAAAAAAAACTGGATCAGTAATTAAAGTGTAAGCCTCATAGGATATTATGTTGGATTTTAAGCCTGTCCTTCGATTTTATGCAAATAAACACACAACTGAATTTTTATGACTGTGTCTGTATTATTGGGATGATATAAAGCTGGGCTTTTGAGGCTTTTCCATTCATGACCTTTTTTGTGCCTGAGAAACTTTAAATACATTGTTTGATTAATTTATTTTTATTTTATGTGTATGAGTGTTATGCCTGCATGTGTGAGTGTACTCATGTTGTGCAATGCCCGAGGAGGACTGAAGAGGGCATCAGATCTCTTGGAACTGGAGTTATGAATGGTTGTTAGCCACTATGTGGGTGCTGGGATTTCAACCAGGTCTTTGGCAAGGACAGCCAGTGCTCTTGACTGCTGAGCCATCTTTCCAGTCCTTCTTGAGAAACTTTTATGTCACTCCAGGGTTATAAAAGTATATAAAATAGGTTTACAGATTAAACATTTCCTAATAGCAAATCATAAAGGAATTTATTTGAAAACAATTCTTTTGTATTTGTATAATTTTACAATTTTCTTAAAGATGGAAGCAAATTTGCATGCTGATGAGATGGGTGTGCTTGTTTATTTTAAATAAAGGATTAAATTCTGACAGGATATCGGAAACTGCTGGGTATAGCACATCTTCCATGTTTTTCAAACTTGATTGGTAATTTTGATTTTGTAATTGTTAAAGCTGAAAATGCTGCTTTGTATAAATATTTAATACAAAATGGCAGAACTATGTTTAGGGCCATTTCAGAAATTTTGGGGAATTCTGTCCTAATTTCAAGCCAAAATCTATTTAATGGTTTTTATGAAGCCTAAGTCTGTAATTCAAGCAGCACATTTTAAAGCATTCTAACCCAATGCATTCTAATGATATACTAAGTTGCTACTAGCAGAAAAACATTGACTTTATTTTCTGTAATTAAGCCATTATGTTTCTAAAAGAGCAGAAAATGTTCAAAAATATTTATGTATTTATTTATTTATTTTTGTCCTTTTTGAGACAGGGTCTCCCTGTAGCCCCAGCTGTCTGGGAACTCTGTAGACCAGGCTAGCTTTGAATTCACAGAGATTTGCCTGCCTCTGCCTCCCATATGCTGCAATTATAGGTGTGTGCCACCACGCCCAGCTATTTTATTATTTTTATTTTGTGTGTATGTGTGTATTGCTTGCATGTGTAGTTAGGTGCATTGGTTTCATGCAGTACCCTCAGAGGTCAAAACAAGGCGTCACATTCCCCTGGAACTGGAGTTACAGATGGTTGTTAGCTGCCATGTGGGTACTGGGAATTGAACCTGGGTCCTCTGCAAGAGCAGCCAGTACCTAACTCAGCATTTGTTGGTGTTGTATGGCCATTGCCCCTGCTCTTGGTTACCCTCCAGAGCTTGATGCCTATTGCTAAAGACACTACATGCATGAGTTGTAGAGCAAAAAGAAATCAAGCTGGCATTGACCTCACAGCTTCATCTCTACTAGCCAGCTTTCATAGTACTGGAAGGTGCTGTCTATGCATGCTGCTGGAAAAGTAACCATCAACCATCACCTGTGAATCTTGCAAGCTTATAACTGGCCTGGCAAGATATGCACACTGGTACAACAGTGGCATTCAAAGTGTGGGCTCAGAACCAATGCTACAGTGAAGTCAAGTGGTACAGTACTGATAAGTACAGTCAGAAGTATTTTGGATTCCTGGCATGTTTGATTTTTGAATTGATTTTTGGTCATTGTGCATTTAGAAACCTTTTACTGTTGTCGAGTTTTTCGTGACTCCCGCATGCAGTTTCATCAGCCTATAGAGCATCATAATCCACAGTTTAAGAAGTTGGGTATACAGTATTTACTGGGAGAACTTTTCATTTGTGTTTGGTTTTACATACTGCTGTAAAGTAGGGAGCTAGTTAAAGACGGAATAAACTGATTTAGTCGCAGAGAAAGCTCTTTTTTTAATTGAATCTTTGAAAGTTTCATACAATGTGTTTCGGTCGTATTCAGACCTCCTCCCCTGTCTGCATCCCCTTACTGCCAGCCCCTGATCCCATGTGCTCTATTGTATGCATGTTTTAAGGCCTAGCAAGTCTAATTTGTGTCCTCAAATGCCCTTCAGTGTAGATCCATCCACTGGACCTAGTTAACCTACCCAGCATCATGGAAAACTGACTCCCTCTCCCAGCAGCCATCAGATGCCAGTAGTTTTTCAGCTAGGGTTGGGGCTTCTTAAACCCTTTCCCACCTCTATGCTGGGATTTTTGTCTGTCTTGAATTTCTGTGGGTCCTGTGCATTCTGTCCCCATTACTGTGAGTTCACGTATCTGCCCAGCTGTCTGGAAACCTGTTTTCTTGTGATCATCTACCATCTCTGACTCTTGCAGTCTTTCTGATTCCTCTTCTACAATGATTCCTGAGCCTTGGGAGGCAGAGGTTGATATAGGTGTCTTATTTAGGGGCAAATACTCTGCAGTCTTTTATTCTCATATTGATCTCTTGTGGGTCTCTGTGTTAATTACTGTCTGTTTCATGAGGAAGCTTAGCTGGTGAGAGTTGAGAGATGCATTAATGTATGGGTATAGCAATAAGTCATTAGGAATTGGGTTAATACTATGTCCACTTAGCAGAATTATACTAGGTTTTCCCCATGGCACGTGACCTGTCTAGTCACAGGTTCCTAGGTCTGATACCAGTGTCAACTATGGGCTCCATCTTGTAAAGCAAGTCATTAAATCCACTCAGAAAGTGGTTGGTTACTCCCATAATATTCATGCTACTGTTGTACCAGTGTGCATATCTTGCCAGGCCAGTTATAAGCATGCAAGATTCACAGGTGGGCAAGGTTGATGGTTACTTTTCCAGTAGCATGCATAGACAGCACCTTCCAGTACTATGAAAGCTGGCTAGTAGAGATGAAGCTGTGAGGTCAATGCCAGCTTGATTTCTTTTTGCTCTACAACTCATGCATGTAGTGTCTTTAGCAATAGGCATCAAGTTCTGGAGGGTAACCAAGAGCAGGGGCAATGGCTAGTATTGTTTGAGGGTCTCTGGGACCCCTGATCAATAGCCTCAAAAGAGGGCTTCCATTACTGGTATTGGGCTTTTTATTTGCTAGCCTAGGGTATTTGGTAGGGGTAGTGTCCCCCTGTTACAGGGTAACTCCTTTTAATGTCTTTAATTATATATGTATATGCTTTAAGAAACTTATAATGATGTTTCCATGGGACTTTTTATGAAGGCCTTTATTTTTAATTTAGGCAGAGATGTAGTTTGTTTTGATGCAGAACAGAGTTGTTCTTTAGCAGTAACAAAAGGTATTTTATTTTATTTTTTGGTCTTTTTGAGACAGGGTTTACCTGCTTTGCCTGCTCGCCTGGAACTTGCTGTGTAGACCAGGCTGGCCTTGAACTCACAGAGGTCCTCCTGTCTCTGCCTCCTGAGGGCTGAAATTAAAGGTGTGCCCCACCACGTTTGGCAAAAGGTTGTATTTAAAAAATAAACAGATCACAAGGCTATTAAGATGGGTCACTGAGTAAAGTACCTGCAATGCAAGCCTGATGACCCAGGTAAAGGTGAAGAGAACTCCATAAAATTGTCCTCTGACCTCCATACATACACTATGATATACTTACCCCACAATCATAAATAAAATTAAACATCAAATTAATATAATCAGGAAGTCTTGGAATTCAAATTTTCCTTTATGCTTGATGTTGCTCATACAGAAAACTATTCTGGTCTCCATGTATGTTTTAGATCTAATTACAATGCTTTTTTAAAAAGTATGGTTCAGAATCAGACTTTGTTTTCCCCTATGAGAAAATGCATAAAGTATAGTACTTGATGTCATGCTGCTCATTTCTTATAAGGAGTGATTTGTAAGATAATGTAAATGTTCATCCCAGTTTCAAGATATAATTAAGATTTGTTCCATGAGGGTAGTAATTGAGCTTTTATATTTAAAAAAGTTTTTAATTAGCATACAAAGTAATGAGTTCCAATGTGACATTTTCATGTATAGATAGATGGATACACACATACACACACACACACACACACACACACACACACACACACAAAATGTATATTATACCCTTTATAAGTAAATTAAGGCTACTGTGATGTCTCCTATAAAACCAGGGGTTGTTCTTACTTTCTAGCTTTGAGCTATTACATATAGCTACATGTACATTTTTGACATCTAAATAAAAGAGGCTAGGATATTGAAAACCTGTCTGCTATAGCTGAAAAAGTAATTTGATCTGATATTGTGATTATAGAAGTTTGTTGGTCTTACAATACAAAAGGTAAGAAAGCTGACACCAGTTCTCAGGAAAGCTCCCCCACGTTGGTCCTGTTCTCTCCTGAACCCTGGAATGCCTGGCCTGCAGCACCAGGCACATCACAGTCCCAAGGTTAAGATTCATGGTTAGTCATTGTTTCCCAGTTTTGTAGCCACACTGCAGACTATTTTACTTGATTTCATCGTGCTTTAACTTTCTCATACTTTGGGAAGCTATGGGCCCCATTAGTTGATGTAATGCTGTTGAGTTTGTTACTTGTGTGCCTCCACTGTTTATATTAAAGGTATAAAAATAAGTAGGCCTTCCCTGACTTCAAAGAACGCTGGTTAATGTGAAAGTATTCAGTGGTGTGATTCCCAGCCCAATTCATCTCCCCAGGAACAAGTGACTCATGTTACAAACTAAAATAGTACCCTAAAATACATAATGGACTCTGCAGTTTTACCACCAATTCTTTAGACTTGAAATTTATAAATTAATTCACAAATTCCTGGATTATTTTTGTGGACCCCTACATTTCCAGGGATTCTGACAAATGTGTTTTTTCAGTGTTTCTTATTTTTTAATAAATGCATTTGAGACAGACGTGGCTGTGTCTGACAGGCTTTAGCTGTTGAATATGTGACAGTCTGTTCCACTGCGGATGTCAGACCCAGTTACTTTTATGTATGTGCGTGTGTGTGTGTGTGTGTGTGCACGTGGGTGTATGAGTGATCGTGAGCGCATGGAAGTCAGAGGATTCGGGGTCCTGCTCTGTCGCTCCCCCTCTTCCCTTGGAGAAGGCCTCTCACTGAACCCAGAGCTAAACTGGCAGCCTTCAAACCCCGGAGAGCCTCTCTACCACACCGTTCCTAGCACTGGGGTTACAAGCATGCGTGTGATCACAACTGGCTTTTTATGTTGTGGGGATTTGAACTCAGGTCGTCATGCTTGTGCAGTAAGAACTTGACCTTACTTAGCCATCTCCCCAGCCCAGTTGCCTTTATTTTTAACTGAAGAATTATTGAAAGTAGATGTAAGATTTACAAGTAGATAGAATATAGCCTGCATATTTTGCTTTTTTGAATAAATATTAAGTATTTATAAATATTCTAGAGTTTGCTAGTTTTTAGATACAAAGATTTTTGGATTTTTGTTAATTATCCAAACCTATATTCCAATCTCTTTGCTCATCTAATCAATTGATTTCTGAGAGCATTGTCTAACCATTGTCAAGCTGTTCTCTTTAGAACTATGAAATACAATTATTTGTTCTCAGTTTCTTTATTTGGCTTCTCTTTTCCCCAATTAATATAGTAAGACAGTATTTTTATTTATGTCCGTGTCTTTGTGAGTGTATGCCACCTTGCCTTTGTACACACTAGGCCAGCACTCTACCAACTGAGTGACATCTCCAGCCTGACAGCCTTTCAGAGGGATCCTCTTTTTGCTCTTTTCTCAACTTGACACAAACTGGAGATACCCGGGAAGAGGGACCCTCAGCTGAGGAATTCCTTCCATCAGACGCACTGAGACCACGTCTGTGGGACATTCTCTTGATTGTTAATTGATGTAGGAGGACACAGCGCACTGTGGGTAGTGCCATCCCTGAGTAGGTGGCCTACTGTGAATAAGAAGTGGCCGAGCAAGCCGGTAAGCAGCCTACTCCATGGTCTCTGTTTCAGTTCCTGTCTTGGCTTCCCTCAGTGACAGACCAAAACCTCCAAGATAAACACTTTTCTTCCCAAATTGTTTTAGGTCATTGTTTTATCACAGCAACCAAAAAACAGTCTAGCACACTCTTCATCCCTTTGGTCCTGATGGGCAAAACTGGAATGAACAAAGTGCTCACACTGAAGGAGAAGCCACTGAACCAGCTGCCACAGCAGCTGCTCCTGGGGTGAACTTGTTTCACAGTGGTCAGTGCCTTGAACAGAGATGGAGACTGGTAGAAAGCGGAATAGGTCAATACTTCTTCAAACAGAGAGAATTCTGCAAGAGAAGGTAAATGGAATCATAAAGCAGATACTCAGAATTCAGAGGCCCTCTGGGGAAAGACCTCGGGTTGCGGTTCTGTTCATAGCAGTTGAAAAGGTTGTACTCTGCAGCCAGTGTGACCTGTAGGGCACACTCACAGCTAACGTTTGGGGCACTCTCTGTCTTCAGAATGTTTGAAATGTCTCCTTTGGATCTGTACTCAGTCAGCTCAAGTCAGTCCTTGTACAAACCATGACGACCCAGAATGGGCTGCCTCACTTCAGAGTGAGGAAGATCTCATTCTGGTTCTTGCCGGTCCTCATCTCTGGTTGTGACTGAGTGGTGCCGCTGTTTCCAGCATCTCCGCACATCGCAGTTCATGTCTACTGGATTTTTAGATTATTTTTCTGCTTTCATTTAGTTTTTAGTGTTGTTTGTATTGCATTGTGTGACTGTGTACATGCATGCATGTCATAGCATGTGTATGGAAGCCAGGGGACAGCTTTGAGGAACCAGTTTGACATTTATGGGATTGCAGGGATTGAACTCAAGCTTGCACCGCAGTGCTTTACCCATGTACCATCTTGCCAGCCATAATTTTTTCTTTAGAGAGGGTCTCATTTTATCCCAGGTTTCCAAGAGCTTTAGATCCTCTTGCCTCTGCCTCCCCAGTGCTGGGATTACAGGAATGTAGCACTATGTCAGGTCCTAAATTTTGTTTTTAATAGGAAGATCATCATAATATTGCTTTACAATTTTTTTCACTTGACAGTACCTCATGAATGTTTATGCATATGTATATAAATATGTGCACATACCTAGGTATACACACACACGCGCGCACTTTTAAATCATTTCCCTAGAGAGGCTGGCCATGAACTCACAGAGATCCGCTTGCCTCTGCTTCCTAAATTTTAGGATTAAAAGCATGAGCACCATACCCAGGGGAAAGCAACTTTAACAAGAAAATCCCAAGGAATAGGTATTTGAAGCAATAGACCCATTAGGAATTACACATGTGATGTCAGCAACTGGGGGTACAACAGAATAGAAAGCCGTCAGGGAGCAGGAACCTGGCCCAGTCTGACGATGGCTGTGATGGACGAACAGACCAGTACCTGACCTATTGGGCTCAGAGACATTCATCCTGAGTCTTAGGACATGTAGAAGTTGCTAGATTTGGGATGGGGTGAGTAGAGTCACATGATGTGAACGAGTTGTTGAAGCTATCATAGACTCTGCTGGGCTATGAAGATAAACTCACCCTGAGCACAGCGGAGGGGGGTGCAGTTACCCCAAAGAGCTCTGAGGCTAGCTGTGTGTGAAGGCTGAAGGTTCACTGATAAGGACATTCCTTCCACCATGAAGCTCAACCAATGGCTTTTTAAAATCTCTTCCAAGTCTGCCTCTGGACCTGTGACTGACAAACACAGGCCTGAGTCACATCTGTGTTTCCATGGTAGGGGAGTTGCCTGGCAGGTCCGGTATGTTTGGGACCTTTCCCCAGTGTCAAATGGTGGATAAAAAGGGAGAGGTGCCCTCAGAGAATCAGCCTTATAGGCATGGGAACGGAAATAATCGTTGCTGTGTCAACAAGAAGGCTGTGTGTGTGTGTGTGTGTCTGTCTGTCTGTCTGTGTGTAAGTTTCCTCCTCCCAGGAACATTTTGTTCATGCTTCTGGTTAGAAGGTGGCAGCTTTCACATAGAAGCACAGCAGGAGGTATTTTAGGTAGAAAGATGGACTATTTGGCAGTATGCTTGAGTGCAGGACTAGATTCCCAGGGGGATTCCGGAACCTGATTTTTACTCATGGACCTTATTAAGTAACTTGGGTGGTGAAGGCTTAGCCTTCACACCATTTTTAAAGGCTTAAATTTTGGGATTTGGAGGAAATAGGAGTGCCCCTGTGATCAGGAGGACCTGGGGTGGTTTTTTTTTTTGTTGCTGAGCTGCCTTGAGGTTGAGCCAGGGAGTAGAAAAAGGATCCTGGCCCGGCAGAGGGATAAATGGGGCAGAGTAGGTGTGCAGTTCTCTAGAGCGATGCAGGCTGTTAGGTGGGTTGCAGGCCCAGCCTGTGGAAAGCTGGTAAGGCTTGGCTGAGAAACTTAACCTGATGTGAAAATGGACCAGAGATTCTGGGCTTCAGGAACCCTATGCTAGTAGAAGTCGAAGGCGTTCAGTCAGGGGCACCACAACCACACACAAGGAAGGTGTTTATTAACATTTGGGACTCACCCTGCCCTCTCATTTGCAAGGCCCAGGTGGGTTAGCAAAGCCACAGATGAGCTCTGGGCCTCCCAGGGAGGCTCTGTCCCAAGGCCCTAGTAGGGTGGCCTTCACAGGAACTCATCATGTACAATCTGCGGTAGCCCCAAAGCATCCACGGCCAGGAGGGCAGGGGGCTCCTGGTGCAGATTTCTCCCTGCTTCCTTCTCACCCTGGAGTTTCTGAGGAAGGAAAGCCAAAGGAGTGAGAACAAGCTGGCAGCCCCACGTTTAACCAGCACGCCTCCAGTTTTTAGTTTCTCACTTTCCCTGGAAGTCCGCTTCGTAGCATTTACTCAGGTCAGTGGTCTCAGCATGGCTGTCTCCAGCTCTCAATGCAATGTCCCTGACACAGAACTAGGAAGAGAAACCTACAGTGAGCTTGAGAGCCCACGTGAGACAGGCCCAGAAAGTACACCCAAGCTGGAGATGGGTGGCTGGGAGAATTCTCTTAGAATGGTTACTGAATGGTTCATTATTCTCAACTGTAATGTTAAAGTGCCATAAGGCTTCCATAGTTATTGCTCAGTGGTTAAAAGAAAAAGGCAACTACATTCATTTTAGGGAGCAGTGAGGCAAAGGTAAACTTGGAGGCAGGGGAGCGGGGGATGGGACCGGATTGGGACCAGGACCCTGGTGATTTATAGTTAGGGTTGCTAGGTGGGCAGAGCTTAGGAGGCTCCATCATTCCTGAGGAACTTTGGGTTATTGTTTGCTGGGGGAGGAAGCCATTTTCTTCAGTGGCCATGCTCATCCTGTAAATAACCCCAGACCCATGTTCTTGTAAGTAACCCTAAATTCACTGGAACACACACACACACAGACACACACACCCCACACAGGACATGAAAGGAGAAGGGGGACTATTGGGGAAGAGAAAGGGGATCAGTGGGAAGGAGGTTCTGATTGGGTAATGGGGGATGAATATAATCAAATACATTAAATGTATGTATGAAAATGTCATGAGGAAAGCTGTTTATTATGTACAAATTAATATATACTAAGAAGAACTTCTTTAAAAAGTAAACTTGCACCCCTTTAATCCCAGTACTCACAGGCAGAGGCAGGTAGATCTCTGTGAGATGGAGGCCAGCCTGGTGTACATAGTGAGCTCTAAGCGAGGGCTACAGGGAGAACTGTCTCAAAAAAAAAAAAAAAAAGAAATGTAAACTTTCATTTTGGTTATATCCCATGGAATAAGAATTATTATCACATGAAATACAAATTGGAAAGTAAACTTGAAATCTTCACCCACTACCCCACCCTGGAAATCCAGGAGCAGGATGCGGGCTTTCTATAAAGAGATTGGTTTGGAGAGGATTCTGGGAGTTCCAAATCCAGTGTCACCCAAAAGGAAAGAAAGCAGCTGTCTCACTGGTTAAAAACATCAGTTCAGAGCTAGTACTTACGAACTGCCTGGACTGTGGGTAGTAGACGTCCCGCGTGTACTATGCACAGAAGGTGTGCTGTTTCTGCTTCCGGCCTCACTCGGAGCCAGCTAAAACTTTGAGTTTCGTTGGATTCCTTGACGTCCTGAAAGAGAGCTTCACCCCTGTAGAGTGAACAGAGTGAATAGTGTTGCTATTTTGGGTCCGTTCCAGCCTCACCTCTGGATGGAAGCCTTAAGAGTATTCTAAGGCCCTGGGTGTAGGAGAGAACCCGACTGGCCACGTAGACCAGACCTGGAACTCATGATGTAGCTTGGGCTGGCCTGGAACGCATCATGTAGACCAGGCTGCTCTTGAACTCAGAGGTCGTATCTCTGTCTTCCAAGTGTGGGCAATAAAGGCGTTGTACGGCCTGGGCAGGAATCTTTAACTTGCCTCCGCATTTTCCATAAAAACCCCTGTGTGTACTGAGGCTGCCGGGTGGACCTCAGCGCCCCTGGAGCAGCTGGCTCTTTGTACTTCCCCAGTCCAAGGTCAGACCGCCGCAGAAACCGGGGGTGACACTCGGGGATCAGAGCTTGCGTAGCTGCCCGGATGTCCGCAACAGGCCTTCGTCCCAGCAAAGCCTGCAAAGAAAAAGACGCCGGATCACCCAACCGTCCCTCCACGGGGGCTTTGATCCGGGTGACACCCCGGGTCACCCAGCTCCACGCTGCGGGACCCTGGAACCGAACTGAGGCGGTTCAGCGATGCAGGGTGGGAGACGTAACGTTGGAGACCCTTCTGACACCACAGAAGGCGAACAGGAGCGGCGCGCAGGGAACCCAGGGTTAACCCGAGCTCGCGCATGCGCACGAGGTACCTCTCGGCTTTGGGCGGGGCGGACTGACTGACAAAGCTGACAGAGACTCAACTTGTCTGAGCTCACCATCAAGCTTGTCGCCTCCCAC
Organism: Eospalax fontanierii; assembly: GCA_035773235.1. Taxonomy (NCBI): domain Eukaryota; kingdom Metazoa; phylum Chordata; class Mammalia; order Rodentia; family Spalacidae; genus Eospalax; species Eospalax fontanierii. The sequence goes on from CM069524.1 coordinate 84,055,830, forward strand.
ATGGTCTAGCGGTTAGGATTCCTGGTTTTCACCCAGGCGGCCCGGGTTCGACTCCCGGTGTGGGAACACGATGACGTTTTAGGACCTTTAACTTCTTTAAAACAAGACAGGCACCTGCTTTTAGAAAAATCGTCATATATTCCTTACTATGAGCATCCTGCGTGAAGTGAATCTGAAAGGAATGGTGTTGAAGGACCCTGATCCAGCCTCCGCAGGAGTCTGGCGACAGGGCAGTGAGTGACTTGCGGCAAGGGGCAAGGTTTGGGACCTAGCAGTCGCTTCCTGGCCTGTGTAATCAACACAAGACCAAAATGTGAGCGGTTCTTTTGGAAAGAAAAAAAAAAAGCACTATTATGGCATCATAGGCTCTGAAACTGCCTAAGCCACACACTGGAAGAGAGTAAGATTTCCAGAAAAAGTCCAGTGCGGTTCAGTCAACCAGGCAAGATATGGGACGCCAACATCTCACCCAACTGTTTACAGAAAAGAAGGAAGAAAATTAGAATTTTACAAATATGTAGTAACGAGGCAATGACAAACACAAACACACACGCACACACACACACACTTTTTTTCTGACATATTTAACATGTTCTGTATAAATAAATAAACAAATAAGTAAGCAAGCAGTTTTCAGATGTCCCATAAAAAAAACGCATCCCTCCACCTAGACCCTTTATCCTTTTACCTCTCTAGACATTTGCCAATAGTTAAAACCAGAGGGTTTCGAGACCCCATTCTCTGCTACCGTTGGTCCCTGCCGCTTCCCCCAGTTTGTTTCCAGACTTCCAAGAACCCTGAAAAAGGTCTATGAAAATGACTTGGCATCCATATGCCTGTGAAATCAGCTCTTCTAAAAGTTCTTTCAGAAGTTAAAGGAATCAAAAGTCACCCTTCATAAGAAAAACATTAGGCAAAATAAATGCTACTCTAAAATTCCTGCTGGTGTTGTGGCTCATTCCTGTAATTCCAGCATTTAGGAAGCTGAGGCAGGAAGATTGCCATGAGTTTTAGGCCAACCTAGACTACATAGTGACAACTTGTCCTCAAAGAGAAACAAAATTTTGTAATAAAGAATTTAGATCTGGGTGTGGTGTCATTTGCCTTTAATCCCAGCACTTGGTAGGTAGAGGCAAGGCAGATCTCTGTGAGTTCAAGGTCAGCCTGGTCTACATAGCTAGTTCCAGGCCAGCTGGGGCAACAGGGAGACCCTGTCTCAAAAAGAACGCCCCCCCCCCCCGCCCAAAGAATTTAGAGTAGCTAGTAGTCTGTCTTTATGATTCCATAAACAGGGCAGAACTGGTTAGAAAATACAAATTCTAACAACAGTAGACAATACTAATTGAGTACCTATGACAGATTAAGTATTTTGAGCTCCTGTTAACTTAACCTTTATTTTATGACTAGATAATGTTATTATTTCTGTATTAGTCAAGGGGCATGTAGGAGAGTTGGTGGCACATTCAGAGCAGTGTTTAATAAAGGGATGTAGTGTGTGTGTGTGTGTGTGTGTGTGTGTGTGCACGTATGGAGGTCAGACAACCTTGAGTGTTGTTCCTCAGGCACGGTGTGCCTGGCTTTAAAAAAGATAACTTAGGGACTGGAGAGATGGCTTACTTGTTAAGAGCACTTGCTGTTCTTTCAGAGGACCTGGGTTTGATTCCCAGCACCCACATGGCAGCTAACAAATGTCTGTAGCTCCAGTTTGAGGGGAATCTGATGCCCTCTTCTGACCTCTGTGAGCATCCCATGACACATGGGCAGTATACTCATACACATAAAATAATAATAATAACATAATTTATTATTTTTATATATGAGTATTTTGCATGCATGTGTGTAGTGCACCACATATGCATTGTGCCCACCAAGGCCAGAAGAGGATGTCAGATTCCCTGGAACTGGAGTTATGGATTACGGATGGTTATTAGCTGTCATGATGGTGCTAGGAACCAAACCCAAGTTCTCTGAAAGAAGAGCAAGTGCTCTTAACTGCTGAGCCATTTCTCCGGCCCCACTGGTGTTTGTGGGTTCTGAGGACTGAACTCAGGTCCTCCTACATGCAAGGTAAGCACTTTGTCAACTGAACTATCTCTTTAGCACAAATAAAGGGACTTTTACCAGGAACCTGCCCTGCCCATCACCAAGTGAGTGTTACTTGAAAAAAAAGTTGGATATGCATAACAATAATCAACCCCCAAATGGAAGTGGTAGTTATGAGATCAGTCCTGAGGGCATGAGAAAGTTTCATAGAGAAATGGCCCAGTGCCTACAGTTCACACTTCCACTGTGATGTCTTCTGTCCCAGAGTATGATCTATAGCTTCATGGGGTATGGGCTATGACCAGTGACTGAGGAAGAGAACACTGTGGCCTGGCTTTCTAATCCTCAGCCCAGAAGTGCAGTCACTGTCCCAGTTAAATAAATTTGGCTGATTTAAACTTGGAATAAGTCTGGTGTTCTTCTTTGGTGGTCCTGAACTCTGTAACAGATTGATCCATACACCAGGGGGAACTCAGACTGCTTGTCCACAATGGAGGTAAAGAAGAGTCTGCCTGGAGTGCAGGAGATCCTTCAAAACATCTCTTCCTGTTAACTATGTCATATGATCAAGGTCAATGAGAAACTGCAGAGATCCAGAGAAATAGCCTAGACCCTTTAGGAATGAAGGTGTGGATCACCCATCCAGGTGAAGAACAAAGACCTGCTGAGGTGGGTGGATATGCTGCAGGTGGTAGAAAAAGTTTTATAAATACAAACTAAGGCCATGTGATCAGGTACAGAAACAGGGGTTATAGTTTTTTAAAAATCATGTATTTATTTTTATTATATGTGTATGCAGTGCCTATGGAGGTCGAAAGAAGACATTGGATCCTCTGCAACTGGACTTACAGACAGTTGTGAGCTGCTGTGTGGGTGCTGGGAACTGAAGCTGGGTCCTAAGGAAGAGTAGCAAGTGCTCTTAACTGCTGAACCATCTCTCCAGCCCCCAGGATTTTGATGAGTGTTTCTGTCCTATTTTGTTAAGAAGGTGTTTGTGCACACATATACATACATACATATATGTATATATATAATATATACAATTACTTACATATTATATAATATAGCTATATAATATTATGTAATTACATATATTGTCTATATTAATCAGTTGTGCATGTTTTCTTTATTCTCCTATTCCTCCATTATGCAATAAGACATTGATTGAGTTAATGTTATTACTTAAGTGTTGTTAGATCTATATTACCATATTCATGTTCAGGAATATTAAAAGAGTAAGCATTCCTTAAGGAACTTTGCTATCTATTCTGGGACAGAATTTGTGCATTTTAATTGTATGTGGGATAATTATACCTATTATGTTTGATGGAATTACAGTTTTGTTATTGTCTTTATTTGGAAATTAAGCATCACATCAGATGTGATTGGGTGTCAAGTTGATAAGAGGTGAAATTGTGTTGTTTGGTCTTAATTGTCAGTCTAACAGGATTTAGAATCACCTAGGAGACACACTTCTGGTCCTGTCTTTGAGGGCATTTCTAGAAAGGATTAACTGAGGAGGTAAGACTCACCCTCAAAGTGGGTGGCACCTTTTAACAGGTGGCCCAGATTTAGAGTGCTGAGGAAAAAGCAGTGTGCGCCTACCTGCCTTGGCTTCTTTTTTTCTGAGTTTTCCCATCAAGGCTGCCACTGCCTTTCACTGACTTCAGAACTAGCCTCTTTGGCCTTCCATAGAGTCTCAGAATAAGCAACTCTCTAGGGAGCTTCAGGTCTCTAGTGTGCTGAGTTGGGACTGCTGAACTATCCAACCTCATGGGCTGAGCAGCTTTTAAATTCTTTGTCTCTTCAGTAAGCAAACTATCCAATCTCTACTGTGGAAACCAATAATAAATCCCCTTTACACACATACACACACACACGCACACTTGCATCACATGCATGTGTGTGCTGTTGGTTCTGTCCTCCAGAGAATCCTGCCTCAACTTTTCTGTTGCTGTGATTAAAAAACGCTGACAAAAGCACTTACAGAGGGAAGAATTTATTTGACTCACGGTTCAGAGGGTTAGAATTCATAATGGTGGGGAGACATGGAGGCAGAGGTAGCTGGAGTGGGAAGCCAAAGGATCACATTCTGCAGCACAGGAAGCAGAGAGCCGACTGGAGATCTGGCAAGGCTTAAGAACTCTCCAAGCCCACCCCTAGTGATGTGCTTCCTCTAGCAAGGCCACACCTCCTAAAATTTCCTAAAAATTTAACAGAATTGGGGACAAAATGTCCAAATACTCATTCAAGCCACCACACTGCCCAATGCAGCAGTCCCCAGTGCTCCTGGGCATAAAGGGATAAGGACATATCAGAATCAGTCTGTACTCTTCCTCCTGACTCTTCCACGATCCACCCCTCCCTTTCCAGCTTGGTGTCCTCTTTTATTATTATTGTAACCCACTGAGCTCAACTGTGCTGTCCATAAACTCGTGGGTGTGGGGCTGTCCACTGCTGTCCACCCACCAGGGCCACACCTGCAAGAAAACTGACCCCGCTCCCAGAGGCCATAAATTGTCAGTAATCCCTTAGCTAGCGGTGGGGCTCATGTGCCCCTCCGGCTCCGTGCTGGAATGCTGACTGACTTGATCTTGTGCAGGTCTTGTGCTGGCAATCACAGCTGCTGTGAGTTCAGGGGTTCAGTGGGCCTGTCATGTCCAGAAGACATAGTTTTGATCTAGTCCTCTGTGACTTCTGGATCTTAGAATCGTTCTGCCCCTCTTCTGTTATGTTCCCTGAGCCTTGTGTGTGTGGGGGTATAATACAGATGTCCCATTTGTGGCTGAGCACTCCACAGAGAATCTCTGTACTTCGACCAGCTGTGAGTTTCTGCATTAACTGCTGTCTACTGCGCAAAAACCTTCCCTGATGAGGTCTGAGGGCTGCACTAATCTATGGGCATAGAGATATGACTTCAGAGGGCAGTCTGATATTGCACCCATTTAGTAAGATAATAGTAATGGTTTCACCATTGGAGCCTATGAACTTCCCGATCAAGGTGTTTTTTTTTAAGTAAGTTAATCATATACACATTTCTAGAGAGTGATGGACCAAATTGATTTGGGAAATTTAAACTAATCATATTTCTCAATAGTTTATTTTTACATGTAGGCATAAACCCTGAAAGATTTTGCATTAAGATTGCTTTATAAACCCTCAGCAAGTGGACTTCAACATTTCATATGTTCTTTCAGAGTATGACTGGAGTAGCATGCAAACATCCTAAATAATTGCAGCATTAAAACTTCACAGCAGTTCAGGAAAGGGAAGGTGAATATGAATTTTAGCTCATCCAAAACTGTAAATCTGAGTAACCTGGAAAAACACTGAATACTTGGAAAATCACTGGAACAAATAATCAAAAAATCAATTTGCAAGCACCTAGAAGACCACAGGGTATTGGGTACCATCCTATATTACCTTGTGAAAAACAAAGCTCATCAGATGAATCTAATTTCCTTTTGTTCCAAAGGGATAAGCATTGCAGATGGGGGAGCAGTCAAGATTCCTGGCCTGACTTAAGAAAACTTGGGAATTTGTACCTTGCTGTCACTAAGCAAATGGAGGAAGAATTATTCCTGTTTGGCAGGCAAGAGGCTCAACTCCAAGTGGCTGGGAGGCTTAAACTTAATGTATTCAATCTACCCCTTTCCTTATCATCTAAAGTGTTATCTAGGGGCTGGAGAGATGGCTCAGGAGTTAAGAGCACTGGCTGCTCTTTAGAGGGCTAGAGTTCAGTTCCCAGCACCCACATGGCAGCTAAAAACTGTCCATAATTCTGATTCTAGGGGATCCAATGCCCTCTTTTGGCCTCTGTGGTATTTCATATACATGGATGGTGTATTTTTATACCCATAGGCAGAACACTCATACACATAAAAAACAGAAAGAAAAAAACACATTTAAAGTGTCATTTAAGTTCTCTTGGTCCCAGTGACTTTATCTCTCTGTTACTTTGTTTGCTCAGCTCTAAAATAGGGGAAAATAACAAGGCCTATGTCATGGTTTGTGAAGATTAAATGAGATAATGCATGTTAGGTCTGTGGCTTGGTTGAAGGCCTGTGAAGGCATCATGACCCCCTTCACTGTCATCATCCTGGTTGAGGTCCTTTCTCCTTTATTGTCATTCCATCCATAGGAACATCGATGCTTTCATTGCTACCTCTTTGATGGCACTCACATATCTATTTCCCTGGTCGCCTTGCTAACCTAGACAGTCTTATTCGCTGCATTGCTGCAAGAGTATCACACTGTCTCCCCATCTTCTCCCATTTCACCCATCTTCTTTAACTTCCTGCCCTCCTCTATCAGGCCGTCACTTGCCAATTCCTTTGAACCTACCTTTGTATCCCGCTTTCTGCCTCTTCCGCCCTGCACATTAGATTCTGCTTGACTTCACACTGTTTCCTGTACTTAGCCTTTGGTCAATTTTCCTCAGTCTAGAACACTCTCACACCATTTATCTGCAGCTTATCTGTCTTATGACAAGCACCACCCCCTTCATGAAGCTTCCCGTACCTCTCCTGCTGAAAGTGAGCTTCTCTGGTTGGCCTTAGCACCTTGGGTACCTCTGACCTGGTGGTTGTCTTTCCCTACACCTTTCCTCTTCAAGCCTCTCCTGCTCAGGGCAATGGGCAAAGTGCTCTGCTCTGTGTTTCTGTTCATAGCATTCCACCATACTCACTAGTCCCCCTAGACCGCACGTTCCAAGTCCAGTGCACAGGAATGTCTTAGTAAACACGTACTGAGTGAGGTGTGAGCAGCACAGGACTTTATTGATGATTCCAGGTTAGAGAAAACTGAGGGAACTAGACAGGCCTGAGAAGCAGTGATTTACATAACTGAATATGAGAATGACTTTTCTGGGAATGTTTTCTGTTATAAATGGGAATTTTATCTCATATGTTTTGAGATTATTTATTGTTGTGTAGCAATCTGCTTTCCTATTGTGTAATCAGCTTGTTTAAATCTGGCTAGTCTTTCAGAAAACATTGCAAATAATCATACTAGGCCTTGGGCGCCCCATGTAGCCAGCTTTTACTAGCTAAGTTAAACACATAGCTTTAATCTTAAGCTATGTTCTCTATTTCTTCCTCATGACCCTTCCTTGCCCCAATGTAGAATAATGTATGTGTGTGTATGTTCTGAAAATGTCATCAGTGGAAGTGCAGCAGTCTTGGAAGCACATTGAAAGCAATGACTTGCCCACAATGAATGTTGCAAAACAGCCTGTGGTTTAAGTTGATAATGTCTGTGGTTTTGTATGTTCTTCTGAGTCAATCGAGGGTCAGACATGTAAATTCTTCCCTGGTTAAAGATTCTTCAGGGCAAAGTTCCTCCTATATCATGTTGGATGTGCTGCTTCAATACACACAGAGAAAGTTCTGTGAAGGAACAGTTCAGAACAGATCAGACATGCTCTTGATTTGAATGACGCCAGAAGTTAGCCTTGCTCGAATCAGACACTGCCTCATTGTGACATCCACTGCAAGTAAATCAAGGATGGCAAGTGGTCTGACCAGTCTTGGGGCTAACAAGAGCCACTGCTCCCTCTCTGCTTGTAAGCAGCAAGAGATCAGAGCTTTGCCAGCCAGGCTCATTCCGTATCGTTTCTCCTCACAACAGGAACAAAGGACTGGGGAGAATATGACCTCACTGGACCTGGTGCCTTCAGTATGGTTGATTCATGTTGTGTGCTGTGATTGGCAGCTCCCATTAGAACTCTTTTGAGGAGAAGGACCAACAGGAATTAAAGTAAGCCAGAGAATTTAAATAGTGGTAATTTAAAGGCACTCTGAATTAAGAGTAGATTTTATGGTATGCAAATTATATTGCAGTAAAATTAATTTATAAAAATTAAAATAGAAATAAAATTATGCTGGTAAAATATCAATTTTTATATTCCTTATGTTTGGATGATTCATTTATCCAGCGAACATTTACAGTGTGCTTGTTACATGCTTGTGGTGATCCAAACTGACATTGCAGTGGAGAAACTGAAGACACAAAAACATAAGAAGCTTAGGCTGCATTGGAAATGTAGTGGGATAACTGTAGCAGCAGGGGTCGGGGCAGTTCCAGCCTCCTGGTGACTCTTGGACATCAGGGTCTTTGGTCATCTCCAGGCTGGCCCTCTGCTGTGGACAGCACAAGTCACTCTTTGGTGGGAAGATGAGACAGCTTTACCAGGTCTCTTGAGCAGGATCTTGTAACCTTATCCTCATGAATTTGGAAAATTTTCTTGTGGACTCACTTAGATCCTGTTGTATTCTGCTTTGAGGCCACTTGCTCATGTACACAGTTTGAGTGCAGAATCTTCCCAAGATCATCCTCACTCCTGACACAAACTTCAATTTTAGGAGGCTCCCCAAACCACCTTCCAGTTAGATGATGTTTCAGAATTTACTGGAAGCTGTAATATGGCTACAGTTCACTGCAGGGAAAGGATGTCTATGTGTATGTGTGTATAGGTGTCATGGTGCTTATGCGGTAGTCAGATCATGTGGGTCCCAGGGATCGAACTCAGGATGTTAGACTTGGTGGCAAGTACTTCTACCCACTGAGCTGTGTCACTAGCTCCTAGCTTTTTTAGCAGACGTGGAGAGAAGTGCTAATACATGGGCAGATGCTCAGGACAGCAGCTTGCTGGAAGCCTCAGAGCACTGGCTGTGTGTCTTCCATCTCCTCTCTAGGCTTTCTCAGGAAGCCCTCCAAAGAGGGGTGAGGAGGGACTGGAAAGAACAGCAAGGTTTTTTCCTGAGGTGCTCATGATTTGCCTGGCTGCTTAACAATGGCACACCCTGCTGAAGTGGAGACTGGGAACTTGTGGGGATTCCTGCCTCCTTGGAGAGTCACTTCCACTAGTGCTCAAAAGCAAAATTGCAGATTTGGAATGGGTGCTTCAGGCGGCAAATGGCAGGCTTTTGTCAGAACTTTGCATCATTCGACAGCAGACTTGGGGTCTCTCCTTGTTAGTGGGAGACCCCCTCTGTGGGTTTAACTGTTTCTGCTGGTCTCCTACCACCAGTCAGCAGCATCACCTTCTGCCCTGATTCCCATTGTGCCTAAGCTCAGTAAGTGGTTTTGGCAAAGGCAGTGGGCCCAGCATCCATTCCTGGATCTGGATGCCGCTCCCTCGTGCTGTTTGTTGCACTCAATGATGGTGTTTGGGAGTTGAGAGTGTAACACCAGACAGGAGATTTTGTATGCATCAAATGTGCTCCCTGAGTCCGAGGTAGAAACGGGAAACGTGACAGCTATCAGAACCTGGAGTAATTTTCCATTCATGCCCTGATTGGGGTTCATAGATTCAAGGGAGGTGAGGAGGTGGTGCAGGGAGGGAAGTGTGGAAGGAATAATCAGAATTTGGCACCAGCTGGGTGTTGGGGTGTGAAGGGAAGGCATGACTGTTGACAACCCCCAAATGATAAGCTTCCCTAGAGAGACAGAGAAGTGGGGCGGAGAGAATGAGACTTGTCTCCTCACACACTGAGGTACTGCTGGGCTGTCTAAATGGAGCAGCAAGAGAACAGGAAATACAGGCTGGGACACCTGCGAAAGCAGACACCTACCGGGTGCTCTTAATTGCCAGGCACATCTGAGGCTTGGGGGTTTTCTGACTGAAAGGCTCTGGCTGTGGTGAGCAGTGGGTGGTGGAGGGCAGAGGTGAGGGGAGTCTGCACTGGCAGGTACGAGAGCTTCTAACTGGGACCTGGCCTCCAGGGGCAGAGGCAATCTCTTATATGAGGTGACCTCTGGACCTCAGTAGCAGAAATCTCAGAAAGCCAAATGTGCACGCACAGCTTGAATGGACTCCATCCCATCACACTCATCATAGATTTGACCTTTATTATGACCGTGCAGGCGGGAGAGTGCCCTGTGAGTTCTTTTTTGTGCAAAAGTGTCATATGAGCCACAGGGCCTCTGGGCTGCTTGCTAGGCTTATTTTTTTTAAGTCTACAATTTTCCAGTCCTTTCTGATCTTGCAAATCAGGTGAGGATTCTGTGACACTTTGACTCATTAAATGCTCAGTGATAATTTTGTTACTTGGGTGCTTTGATGCTGGTCCACAGATTCTTAAGTACTCTTTGTGTATGATTGTAGGACATACTAGGAAAGTGACTTGGTACAAGTTTCATCACCATTTGACATATATAATACACACCCAAATCCACAAATGTTTCTTTTTTTATGTGTTGAAGTGTTTTGCTTGCATGTATGTAAGTGTGCCCATGCATACAATTCCTGCAGAGGCCAGAAGAGGGCATTGGATCACATAGACCTGGAGTTACAGTTAGCAACTACATCGGTGCTGGGAACTGAACCTGGGTTTTCTGGAAGATACTATTAACTGCTGAGCTATCTCTCCAGCCCCCACAAATACGTTTCTTGCTTCCATCTACTTCTAGAATCCTATTTCTATTTTTAGAATCTATATCTCTGCTCCATCAAGTATCAAAGAAGGCCAAAGATACAGAGATTTGTGAGTAAGGACTGTATTTGTTACTTTTCTCATTCCTATGACAAAAAACCAACAAAAGTGATTTAAAGAAGGAAAGGATTATTTGACTCTTGGTTCAAGGTGCAGTTCATCATGGTGAGAGGTCATGGTGTCAGGTCGTCATGGTGAGAGGTCGTGGTGTCAGGTCATCATGGTGAGAGGTCGTGGTGTCAGGTCGTCATGGTGAGAGGTCGTGGTGTCAGGTCGTCATGGTGAGAGGTCGTGGTGTCAGGTCGTCATGGTGAGGAGGTCGTGGTGTCAGGTCGTCATGGTGAGAGGTCGTGGTGTCAGGTCGTCATGGTGAGGAGGTCGTGGTGTCAGGTCGTCATGGTGAGAGGGTTGTGGTGTCAGGTCGTCATGGTGAGGAGGTCGTGGTATCAGGTCGTCATGGTGAGAGGTCGTGGTGTCAGGTCGTCATGGTGAGAGGTCGTGGTGTCAGGTCGTCATGGTGAGAGGTCGTGGTGTCAGGTCGTCATGGTGAGAGGTCGTGGTGTCAGGTCGTCATGGTGAGGAGGTCGTGGTGTCAGGTCGTCATGGTGAGAGGTCGTGGTGTCAGGTCGTCATGGTGAGAGGTCGTGGTGTCAGGTCGTCATGGTGAGAGGTCGTGGTGTCAGGTCGTCATGGTGAGAGGTCGTGGTGTCAGGTCGTCATGGTGAGGAGGTCGTGGTGTCAGGTCGTCATGGTGAGAGGTCATGGTGCAGTTCATCATGGTGAGGAGGTCATGGTGTGAGGAGGCCAAGGCAGTTGCTCGCATTCCATCTGCAATCAAGAAGCAGAGAGAGTCCTGCTACATTCTCCTTTTAAATCACCCTAAGACCTCTGCCTGTGGAGTGCCTGCCTCTATTACCCAGTCCAGAAAGCCCCTCACAGACATGCCCAGAGGTCTAGATCCTGTCAAGTTGACACTTAGGATTAACCATCATGTAGGATGTTTTTCATTTATAGAATCATTTTAATGAAAAATATTAAAACATGATAAGAGGACTTACATTAGAATGAATGAACAAATGATACCTCTATATAACAGAATATTTTATAGCCTGTGCTGTTTAGAGTCAATAATTTAATTACATGGGAAAAATCAGGATCCCAAATTATATGCATAATTGGAGTCTACACTTGTGTTAATTACTGACATGTTTATAAAAATAGAGCGTACGCATGCATCGAAACAGAAAGGAGATATTCCAAAATGCTAGCAATGGTCGCTTCTAGATGGTAGAGTCATGAGTAATATATATTTTCCCCTTATTCTCATATTGCCTTTCCAACTTTCAGGAAATGAATAGGTAATTGTGTTTCAGTACAAATATTCATTGATTATTTTTACAATTGAAAACATGAGAGACAAATTTGTTCAGTTGATTCGAATTCTAGTGAGAACAGTTGACTTGAGTCTGTGGCTTGGGAAGGACTCCTCAGAAAGTGAGTTCGTCCGAGAGAACGCTGGAATGGAAGGAACCTAGTCCCAAGGGCTTTTGTTTAAATTTAAACACAGCAGAGCCCTCTCTGAGACGATTTCAGTTGCCCAGGTCGAGGAGGCAGGGCCATGGAAGATTGGGTGCAGCTATGGCCTGTACCCACCAGTATCTCCCGGTGAATGGGAAAGACTCTCTCTATGGCATATAGGTTACAGAAATTGCCAAGGATGGGAGAGGAACAGACCCCGTGTTTCATTTGTAGCCACTTGAGTTTGTATGTTTTCTGAGTCTGACTTTTATATACATAGTTATTTGAATTTTTGAAAAGTTCCAGTTGTTAGCTTGATAATCACATCTTGAAAAAGAAAGAGATGAAGGTAGGAAGTGAGGGGAATGGACGGTATGAATATTGGTATGTGGCCAGCAGTGTGGCTCAGTGGGTAAAGGAGCTTGCTGTTGAGTGTGATGACTGTAGTTCAATACCAGGAACCCACATGGTCCTCTGATCTCCACATGCACACAGGAGTGCCCCCGGCACAGGCTGGGCTTTGAATCTGGTCCTTTGCTGAAATGTAAAATGGGCTGGTTTTTGTGGCATATGCTTTTAATCTCAGCACTCCTGAGTCAGAGTAAGGCAGAGCTCTGTGAGTCTGAAGCCAGATTGGTTTACATGGTGAGACCCTATCTCAACAAACAGAATATTTGTGTGCCTATTGAGAATCAGGTCGGTATATTCTTCTCTGATCCTCCCCACAGTGACTGTCATGGGTTCCTGCTCCTCCTCCTCTTCTCTCTTCTTTTCTTCCTCTTCCTCCTCCCCCTCATCACCTCCTTCCTCATCATCTTTCCCTTCCTATCTCCTCCTCTTTCTGTTTTCCCTCTTTTAGAGGAAGAACTTGGGATGGAAGAAAATGAAAATTTCTCCAAAGGTCACAATCACACATTGACAAAATCATTGAAGTTCTGTGTAAAAAATGAAACTATTCCTCAGCTATCAAATTACTCTCTTCCTTGGTTATTTTTCCATAAAATAAGTAGCTGTTTTCCCATAACTACAGATAATAATAATATGGTGATACCACGAAAGGTGACACTGGCTTCATAGTTTTCCCAAGAAATTTAAGATATTTGAGGCCTGCTAATGTCTGTGCAGGCTCCAGGTTGAACCAGCCATTGTGAGTTAGACAGATTTATTGTACGTAAATTCTCAGTTAAACCTCAAGTTGAAAGTGGACTGAGTTCTTGTCCTCCATGCCTGTGGAACTTTCTGTTTTATGTTTTAGATCTCAGTGCTGGGCACAGTAAGGCTGCTCCCTTAAAAAAAAGTCTACAGGACAGAACTTCGTAGAATTGCTAGGAAATACAGGCAGCTCTCTATGACAGGGAATTTTCCACAGTATCCATGCCAGAAAGGGAGTGTGAGCTCAGGCCAAGTGAAAAGGATTTTCCCAGCCTGTGCTGGGCAACCATTTACAACGAGGACCAGCTTTTGTGCTGGTAAAAAGCCTAGTGTAAGTAGCCAAGGGTCTAGGGCTGAACCTGCTTGCTTTTTAACAAATTTCAGCAGGCTGGGAATCTGGCCAGAGAACTTGGGTTTAGTTAGAGTGTCCAGAGTGGAGAGAATCAGGACACTCACAAAGCCCGAGTGCCATGCCTTCTGCTCTGCCTCTGGTCATTAAGCTTGTTTACTCAAGCCAGTGGCTGATGGCCCAAGCTGAAGCTGCAGAACAAATCCAAGACATGAACTAGCGAAACCATCTGGCATTGGGTGCACACTTGATCCCCCAGAACTGCCCAAGGGTTGTGGAACTTGAACTAGGGAGAAAGAAGTAAGCCATCTGAGAAGAGAGGAACAGCCAGCCAGGCAGTCTACACTGGAATCCGCCAGAGACATGGAGGTGCAGGGCAACACCTGTACAGCGAACAATGAACAACCAAGGAAGTCAACCATTGCTTTCTTCATGTTTCAGTGGAGCCACAGAAGTCTGAGCTTCTTTTCTAGGCTTGCTGTAGCCTCTCTACCCACTACTCCCAAGCCAATTGCCCCCTTTCACCAGTGAGCATGTTAAGTTTCTATTATGCACTCAGATACCTTGGCAAACTGCTGTAGTCAGTGTATTGGCAATACCTGTCTGTAGCTTCCTTCTGAGACAGGGAAGCACAGGGAATGGCTTAGCAAGCTGGGACTCTACTTGGCTTGGGCTCTACACTTCTCTGCTTCTAACAATGCACCTGGCAACCTGGGACCATCCCCTCACCTATCTGCACATGCCCCTGTTGGCAACTTGGGCTGCACAAACACCTGCTTTTTAAAAGTTTTTATTTTATGTGTATGAGTGTTTTGCTTGCATGTGTATAAACACACCTGTGTCATGTAATGCCCACAGAGGCCCGAAGAGGGTGTCAGATCCCATGGAACAGGAGTTAAGGACAGTTGTAGCTGCCATGTAGGTGCTGGGAACCAAACCTAAGTCCTCTGCAAGAGCAGCCAATGCTCTTACCCGCTGAACTGTCTCTCCAACCCAGACGTATACCTTCTTTAAAGACTGAAGGTAAGTTACCCCCTAGCCCCCTCTTACCAACTCTTTGATAATGCCCTGTTTCCATTCAAACATGTACCAGAAAACCAAGAGAGGTGTGCTCATCTGACCTGAAATAGTTTGGGTGCATGTGCAATAAAACAAACTATGTCCTCTGACTGAACTTTTAGGAGAATGCCCTATTCACATCTGTGCCTACGCACAAATGGGTGTGCATATGATTAAAACCAGATGAATCATGGGAAGGGATATTAACAGTGAACAAAGGTTTACATAATCCAAGCCTGTTGATCAGAACACTACACCCTTTAACAATCAAACTCCTCCTTTTCTTGAACTGCATAAAAGCAAGCCACAAACAATAACTGGGACCCTTGAACATCTTCATTCATGTGTTTCTCTTGGCAATATGTTTCTCTCTGATTTATATTGTTGCTTCAAATTGGAATACAGTTTCCTTGTCTCCTCCTCCTCCTCCTCCTCCTCCTCCTCCTCCTCCTCCTCCTCCTCCTCCTCCTCCTCCTCCTCTTCCTCTTCTTCCTTCTTTGATAGGGTCTCCCTGGTGCCCATAGAAGCCAGAAGAGGGCATCATATCTCCTGGAACTGGAGTTATGGACAGTTGTGAGTTACCATGTGACTGCTGGGAACCAAACCTGTGTTTTCCGAAAGAGTAGCCAATACTCTGAACTACTGAGCCATCTCTCCAGCACACTTGAGTTTTAATAATAATTTACCTGAGAGAGCTATGAACTTGCTCTGTCTTTCTGGTGGCTCCTTTGCTTAGTGAGGGACACAACGAAAAGGAAAGAGGAGCTGAATCAAATAGGAGAGTAGATGAACTCTTGGGTCTGACTTTGTGGGAAGCAGAATGATCACATACGTTTCTATTATCTTTTTATTTTTTAAAACATTCTATTTTTTTATGTGTATGAGTATATTGTCTTCATGTATGTAAGTGCACCCATGTCATGCAATACCTGCAGAGGTCAGAAGAGATCATTGAATTCCCCTGGAACTGGAATTATGGATAGTTGTTAGCAACTGTGTGTGTGCTGGGAATTGAACCTGGGTCCTCTGTTAAGAGCAGCCAGTGCTCTTAACCAGTGTCATCGTTCTAACCCCTATCTTTTTAATTTTTTTAAAATTTAAATTAAAAAGTATGTATATGTGTGTGGTATGTGTACACATTGTATACGAATGCCTTTGGAGGCCAGAAGAGGGTATAGGAATGATTTTCTAGGGCTAGCAAGAAATCTCAGCAATCTTTGACTATGTGTCTGAGGAAATTAGAGCTTTTAAAAAAATACTTTATTTTTATTTTATGTGTATTATTGCATTGCTTGCTTGTGTGTAAGTGCACCTGTGTCATGCAGTGCCCTTGGAGGTCAGAAGAAGGCATGGGTCCCCTGGAGCTGGAGTTATAGGCAGTTGTGAGTGCCCAACATGGGTGCTAGGGACTGAACCCAGATCCTTTGCAAGAACAGCAAGTGCTCTCAACCACTGAGCCATCTCTCCAGCCCCCGTTTCTATTGTTTTGTGACTAGAAGATTGCATTGGAAAGGTGAAGAGCTGTGTCTAAGAATCTAAGCTTTTTATTATGCGCTTATGACTGCTGAGCCAAAATGGACTGAATTTCATTTTCCTCTTACATTATTTTATTTGTCTTTTCTGACAATAAAATATGGTCTCTTTCCAGGCTGCAAAAGTTGCAGTTGTTTTTGCTAATCCCTATTGTGACTTTATATATAGATATTCATTTCATAAAGGTCTCTAGGGCCTTCCAAAGACAGCTAAGTAGGAATAGATCAAAACTCTTCCTTACAAGACTGTATTATTTTAAAAAAATTTTAAATGTGTGTGTGTGTGCTTGTATGTGTATTTGCATGCATGCCATAGTGCATGTGTAGAGGTCAGAGGACAGATTATAGGAGTCAGTTCCTTTCTTCTACTGTGTGAGTCCTGGGGATGGAACTCAGCTCATCAGGCTTAACAGCAAGTACTACTACTGGCTGATCCACCGTCTCATAGGTCCTTCCTTACAAGATTTCAGCAACAACAACCACAATGACAACACACCACCTTGATTTCATTTGCCAAAGAACAAAAAAGGAAAGGCAACATCCTAGTCTGGAGAGATGGCTGAGCAGTTAAGAGCACTGGCTGATCTTGCAGAGGAACTGGGATTGAATTCTAGCACACACATGGTGGCTAACAACCTTCCATAATTCCAGTTCCAGGGGATCTGACACCATCTTCTGACTTCCGTGGGCATTGCAGGCATAACATTCATATACATAAAATAAAGGTTTAAAAAATTAAAAAATAGAAAAAAAAAGGAAAGGTGACGTTTTGACAAAGTTGTGGTTACTTAGATTAGATTAAAAAGATCATATGGGATCCAGGTCATGTACTCAGGGGTGTTCAAAACTATTTTGTAAATGGTTGAAAGTATTGGTTAAGTTAAAAAAAGTTAGCTGCAGTTAAAATGGCATGTCCTATGCGAGGCTCAGGCAGCTGGGTTTTGTTTCAGGCTGAGAAGATGGACCACACACCTGTCCCTGGCTGGAGGAGAAGTATGGGGTCACTGACTTGTAGTCTTGTCCCTTTACTGTCAGTGCTGTCTGCTGAAGGGGCTGTCTGACCACCCAAGTCTAAAAGCAAGAGCAAGAAATTCAGGCCAACTGAGGCTGATGACTCTAGCACACCCTTATGTTGGAGATGGCTGGGAGCACTGTTGAATACCTTTGTATAATTCAGACTCCACGGTGTTTGTTTATTTCAGGAAAAACAAACTGGATCAATTGGATCATTTATTTCTCATATGCATTCAGTGAATGTGTCCCTTGTTATTTATACTAAACCTAAAAGTCAAAGTAGCATATACATATATCAGAAAAATTGCCTTTATAAATGCAGAAAAATGTTTCCAAGTCAATTCCAACACTTAAATTTAGCCAAATGTGAGTCCAACCTGTAGTGAGAAGCTACCCGATGTGATCCTGTTTCTTGCCTGGGTGTCAGAGGCTCCCAGGTCCTTGTTGTGTGCAGCTGTTGACTTGGGTTTGTGTTTACCAGCCCCTCTTCCTGGTCAAGGGAACATCACCAAGAGTTTATTGATAGTTTAGAGTTGATGTGGCATTCCTAGATTGCCAGCTACATGCTAGGGCTAAAATAGCCATGTTATTCCTGTGGAGACTGCCTCCTCAGAACCAGAGTCATTCTCAGTTGTACATCTTACCAGTGATAGCCTCTGCAAGCCTCAGCACAAGCCTACAGTCCTCTTTGGGAGCCAAAGTTGGAAACTTTGGTGAATCTAAGGAAGCCTGCATTTTGCCCTGGGCCTGTACTCAGGTGCTCCACCTTCTCTAACCCAAGCTGAACATGGCGGGACATGCTCATAATCCTCAGCACCTGGAAGGTCGAGGCAGAAAGATTAGGAGTTCAGTGTCATCTTTGGCTATGTTGTAAATTCTAGGCTAGTCTAGAATACATGATACCTTGTCTCAAAACAAAGGAACAATAAAAAATCTAAATAGAAACCAGAAATCCCCTTTGTCATTTATCGAGGTCTTGCATTGGTTATTCTCTATTTAATGTCCATTGTGATGACAGGAAGCGCATTAATTCCCAGTGCATGAATAGGAAAGAATAGGATTCCCTGTCCTAGGCACTAGACATTAGGATCCACAGTGGTCTCACATGTGTTGGCCTTAACTCTGAATTATTTATGAGGCTTGGCTGTCTCTGTAAGGCTGAACAGGAGGGGTTAGAAATCAAAGAACTCCAGATGAGCAGCTTAGTTAAATTATCTAAAGTCAGGCAGGGCTACAAATGCCTTTGCACACAGAATTACCAGGTTTCTATCAGCACATAGGAAAGACTGATGGAATGAAACCCATTTGGGCAAGGATTCTTGGGAAATCACAGCACACTTATATATGAACTCTAGCAGGGCTGTCTGCCTGTGCCTCTCAGGTCCAAGGGCCCATTTCTCGAGAAGAGACAGCCTTTGAGGGAATCTGCCCCAGCTGTGTCTAGGCAGAAAAACCAGAGCTTGAGGCCTCCAGGGCCCCCATGCCTTTATCCAATCTGGTCTCCTTCTCTGTGTGGATTTCCTGCAAGACCATCCCAAGCCTTGGGAGCAAGTGGCACATCTCTCACCCTCAAGACTGGGAAAGGTTTCCATCTCTTTCTATGTCTCTGATTATAGATGCTGGGCCTGGAGGATGAGGACAGGCTGGAGTCCAGCCTGAGCTGTGAGTGGGAATGTACAGTAGAGCTTTCAAGACCTCAGCCATCAGTAAACAGAGCTATTGTACTCAGTGTCTGGATGTGGCTCTCCTCTGCTGGGCAGCCTGTGGTTGCTATGGATATGGCTTTGTCTTTGGAGGCCCACAACCAAGGAGGATTTAAGTAAATCCTGATGGGTCAACATTTCCATGAAACTGAAAAGATGAAAAAGAAAAGAATTTTTTTAAAAGGCACACTTTCTTAAATAACTTCAATGAAATGAAATCCATAAGCTGTTCCAAAATATGACGCAAATAACAACAAAATCCCAGGCTTTCATTACTAGAACCTAAAGGGAACTACATTTTAAGAAGAATTCAGAATTAGAAAGATAAAATCTATTAATGGCTCTGATTGCAGAAGTGGAAATGATGGTGTCTTGAATGTTTGGGGGAAATAGTTACACTTTTTTTTCTTGCCAGTCCTTATTTTTCAGAATGCTTTTTGGTTTGCCATTAGTAAGATGTGTCTGCTTACAGTTATATATCAATCTGTGTTCTAGGTAAACAGTAATTGTGTTAGTCTGATGCCAAGGATTTGGTGATGTTGGGTAATGACTATGGAAGATGGGTAGATTGAATTAAGAAGGCTAAAAGTGACTTGGTTCTACATTGTAGTCAAACAACTTGTGTCTTTGAAGACATGTACTCCCTCTGGGGTGGCTTGTAAGTCACTTCCAAAGAGGAGGTCGTCACTTGGTAAAGAAAAAGCCAGAGGCTGGTGTTGGGATGTAGCCATAGCTCTGCCATGCTTTGGACCTTCCTTTAGAGCTGCATTCTGTTTAGGGGACTGCTTTTTGGCCATGTTGCTGAGGATCACACTGCCGTGACCAGGAGGAAAGTGGTAGATTCTGGAATGAGGACACCAGACTAGGCTTGCTGGATCTCTGGCTTTCCCCTCTATATCTTGGAAGAAACTTCTGCAGTGTTCATGTAGTCGACATCAGGAGGCTGCCATTTCTGTCCCTTCAACACCTAGCCTTTGCCATTCATGTCCCTTTCTTCTTGGTCAGCTGTTGGCAATAACTTCAGTTACCCAGAGACCTCTTTAACTGAAGTGGAAAAAGGTGATGCTAATTTTCTTTCTGCATGCTTGAGTTTTCACACATCTGTGCATAGACACAGGATTAATCCTTAGCTTCTGCTTGCTTGCCTGCCTGTCTCCAGACTCTCCCCAGACCCTACTTATGATGTTACTTGGCAAACATTGGAATGTCCAAGTGGTAGACTATGACACACTTATCATGACTCCACATGCCACGCCGCTAAGCCCTATGTGCCGTTGGGAACAGAGTGGGTGGTGACAGTGCCACCCCTTGCCAATCAGGAACAGTGGACAAAGAAGAGGAGTTCAAGCCTGCCTTGTCTCTGGTGATCCCTGGCAGGGAAGAACCGTGGTCTAGAACAGATGGAAATCAACAAAGGTGTCTCTGTCAGGGTGCAAAAGCCTGGGGTGGGGAGGGGGAGCTGGGCGCTGAGCTCAGGCTCTTTGGTGGGAACAGTCAATAGAGAAATGGCAGCCAGGGAAGCCTGAAGGGAACCTGTTAGCTTGATCAGGTCTGTTTCAAGGTGGGTTTGGGGGCACTAAGATGACTTTGGAGGGAGAACATGTATATGTCAATCACTGCTGAGACTCTGAAGCTCTGTGTTAGACCCCCAGGGGAACTCTGACCCCAATAGCTTTCATGTAGTTCCTTCAGGGACACCAGGAAGTGAGCCGGATTCCATGGGAAAGTTGAGGGCTAGACTGGTCTTTGCTGATCCACTCTGAGAGAGACAACTTGATGTGGATTTAAAGGAACTTTCTGGCTTTTTCTAAGTCAGTAAAATAAGAAAGGGAAGTGTCTGAGATTTGGGGGTCTTAAGTTGACTCATGAAGCTTCAGATGGCATCCTAATCTGTAACAAGAGAGTCCCTTCAGACAAGGGCCAGTACAGGAAGCTGCGTGGTGGTGAGTGAAAGCCATTATTGCTCTGATTTTAAATGAACACAGACAAAAGATGGAAGGAGGGGCTGTTGTGAAGGGTGTTACAGAAGCATAGCAGGAATCTATATTAGTGTCAGAAAAGCTGAAGTCCAGAATGTGCTAAGCCTTGTGAAACAGCAGCTGACAGGAGAATAATGCTGCCGTCTGCAAAGCATTTTCATGTAAATGATAGCATTGATCCTCACAATAACCCTGGGAGTGGGGATGGGAGTCATTATCAGAGCACACAGGGACTTCCCGGAGGCAAGCTGGGATTGGAGCCCAGATCATCTCAGGCCAAACATCGGGTTCCTCCCATCACCCCACATTGTGTTCTCTGTCACATAGCTCAGAAGTCCATTTTGGCTCTAAGATGAGAGACAATGTGCCCAAGAGATGGTGGAAGGCAGGCAGGTGATAGAAAATACCCTGTCTTTTATTGTTTGCAATTTTTCTTCAGTATTCATCATGTGGTTAAACTACCCTCAAAAGACACCACAGATTTCCACAGGGTAAGTCTTGTAAGGAGAATTGAACTCTCAAGAAATCTAGGGCTTGGAATAGATGACTGTTTCCAAAGAGGTCTGGCTTTCTCCAGAGCTCTTGTCGCTTATATGATGGTGTCCACCCTTAAACTCACTATTTTTAAACTTCTTGAATTGAGAGACCATGGCCTGTCCATCATGGCATCTCCATGGACAGCACAGACAATAACTAGCTGACCAAGGAGCTGCCAGCAATAACCACTGTAAAATAATGGAGATGCCATAGAGATAGCCAAGTTATCATGATTTACAAAAGAAGAGAAAAGGTAGATTCTAGACTCTGTATGCCCAAACTGGAGAGATGGTTCAGCCTTAAGAGCACTGACTGCTCTTGCAGAGGACCTGGGTTTGGTTTCCAGCACCCGCATGGAAGCTAACAATCATCTGTACCTCCAGTTTGAGGGAGAGCAGACTCCCTCTCTGGCCCCCTTGGGCATTGTTTGCACAGATGCACTTACATGCATAAAAATAAAAATAAATACATAAATACAAACTTAGACTCTATGTGCCAGCTGCCTGACATTTGCTAGCCCCCGAGGCATTTATGTTAATTTCTGAACTAAAGCCCAAAGATGCAAAATGAGTTCTATGCATGCATCTGATCCATGCCAGAGGCCCAAATGGAACTCAGCTGATGTTGGGTCTTATCGGCTGTGATGTCATAAGTACAGAGAAAGGGGATTTGAGGAAGTGTCCTTTTGGGATTCCCAGGTGTGCTTTTGGGTAAGTCATTCTTTTAAACATTTGAGCTTAGGGAAAGAAGTTTTACATTGTGTATGTGCTGGAAGGGATGTATTTTAGAGACACCAGAGGAGGATATATTTAACACTGAAGTTCAGCTGTGTTGTCAGTTGTCAGTACTTATTGTCAGGATCACATGAGTGTTGCAGGCAGAGTGCTTGCTGACACGATGGGAGAGGAGGGTAGGGATTTGGAAATGAACTTGTGTAGGAATGACTTTTATTAATGAACATGATATGGACTAATGACTTTTAATTGATCCCAGTAAAACCATGTGCTCTTGTATTTTGTGACCTTAGCACCTGATCTCCTTTCTTAGCAACCTCAATTTGGTACTGTATCCAAAAAAGACAATGAATCAACGAATGTGCATATGCTTGAGAATTAACAAATCAAAGCTCTGAAAAGATGGAGCACCCTATCTCCATCGCACACTGGAGGTTAGGAAAGACAAGTGTGTTGGGCCTCCAGCGTCCTTTTAGGGCAGGGTTTGCAGTTCCCCGTGGGGCCGACTGCGCCGCGCCAGCTGCAGCTCCTCCTCCCAGGCGGCTGCCCCGGTGATCACACCCCCTGGGATGCTGCCCCTGGCGATTGACCACCCCCGGGCTGCTGCCCTCGGCTATCCACCCCCCCTCCTGAGCCCCCGAGGATGCCCCCTCCCGGGCCGCTGCCCCCGGCGATTGGCCCCTCCTGGGCCGCTGACCTCCGCACCAGGCTGGCCTCCCACCCCTCGGAGCCAACCCCCCCCCCCCTGTGGGCTGCCCTGGCCTTCTCCCGCTGAGCACCCCGAGGATCGTCCCCTCCTGGGGTGCGATGTGGCCCCCAGGCAAAAATGGGGGCCGCTTTACAGCACCCAGGCCGCAGCGTGGCTCAGCAGCTCCAGGCAGGGCAGGACGCCGGCCAGCCCCCGCTCTGGGCCTCTCGCAGGCTGCTGGGGGCCGGCTGTGGTGGCGCACACTGGTAGGATAAGCTGATGGAGGCAGAGGCAGGAGGATTTGTGAGTTCGAGCCAGACTACGTGACACTGATCGGCTGTCCTCACACGATGCACTGGGAGCTGCAGATTGACGTGGGGTGATCGTGACTCAGCCTTAGTGCAGGCTTGCCATGGCCAGACTTTAACGGTTTCCAACTGTCACAACCAACCATCACCAACCGTTTAGAATACAGCTGTCAGAGCCTCACCCGAGTCTGACAGCCTATGAGAATGGACTTTGCCTGGCTGCAGATTACGTGACAAAGATCGATTGGCCCTTCACTCCCTTTTAGCCCTGCCCCTACCCTATATAAGTTATTTTGTAATGGTTAATAAACAAGATCCTGCCTGGACAGACTTCTGACTCAGCGTGTTTTTTTCTCCAGAGTGGAGAGGGGCCGGGTCGCAACACTCACCATCCCGCTCAGCCCCTGGAGGAGGTCAGCTGGACCAGCTTCGCCAACGCCCTACCTGCCGGTGATCCCGGTGATCTCATTCATCCAAGTGATGTTGGATGAATGAGATGTTCCAGAACTAGGGGTAAAAAGACTGATGGTCTGTTAAGATTGGGATGGAACCAAACTTATGCTTCCTCAATTGAAGCTGGAGGAACCATTTTGAATAAAATTATGAGTGAGGACAGACTTGGGACAGAGTTACAGGAAGATAGTTCCAGGAGAGACAGATGGTTCCAAGAGAGATCTAGGGGAGCAAGTGTCCTCTGAGTTCAGGCCCACTCTTAGAAAGTAAATTTTAGAGTTAGGCTTTATTTGTTCAGGTAATTATTGTAAGATTTAGGTTCGGGTGGTAGTGTGAGAACCAGCAGAAATGAACGAAAGACTTTGGCATTGGTGTGGCCGGGACCAGTTTATTAAGGGCATGGGGCTAGCCTCCAAACTTGGGATTGGAGAAACTAGCTAGCTGCTTGTTTCTTTTTTGGAATTTTTAAAAAGGGGGGAAGGTAATTAACAAAAACCAAGAAGCATATCTTGTCAGGAAGCGTATCTTATTGGTGTTAAGGAGCTGTAGTCAGTCCCTTTTTACAGATGCGTGTCAATTCTGGAAGTTAAGCTGGAGCTGCCAAGGTGTCTATCAGTCCCCCTGAGTCCTGGAACTGCTGGTGGGTTTCTCTTCAGTGACATCTTACAGCTATGATCTGGGTGTAGCAGTGCCACAAACCTTTTTTCCAGAGGGTTCTTAAAGTCCTCTCTTCTTAAAAATTTTATTTATTTATTTAATTTTTATATGTATGAGTGCTTTGCCTGCATTATGATGTGCACTACGTGCATGCAATGCTCGTGGAGGCCAGAAGAGGGCATCAGATCCCCTGGAACTGGAGTTAGGGATGGTTGCCGGCCATCATGTGGGTGCTGGGAACTAAACTGGGTCCTCTGCAAGAGCAGCCAGTGCTCTTAACTGCTGAGTCATCTCTCTAACCTCAGGTCCTCTCTTCTTATTGAAACGAACTCCAGTAAAGGGTGGCTTTCTCATTTCTATATGTGTACAGGTGGCTCTGGAAGGAGCATGAGTGGAAACTGTCTCAAGTTTTTGCCTCATTGTTTATTTCACTATAGCCCTATGGCTCCCATTTGTCCCCAGTGTACCTAGGTAGGACATTGGTATTTACTACCTTCCTCAGGTCATTATCCCTGGGACCACCCTTGCATAATTGAAGCCTCAATACAGCCAATGTCTCCTGGGAGAGTTCCCACAGCTGCGGAGGACTGTGTTTTCACGTGTGTGTGTGTGTATGTGTGTGTATGCATGTGTCTGTGTGTACATGTAGAGGCCAGAAGTTGACATTGGTGTCTTCCTCAGTTGCCTTCCACCTTATTTATCATTATTATTTTGGGGGTGGGGGTTGACATCAGATGTCTTTCATGATTACTTTCCACCTTACATATTGAGGCAGACTCTCATTTGAACCCAAAGCTTGCCCCTTCAACATGTCCAGCTAGCCAGTTTTATCTGGGGATCCTTTGTTTCTGCCTCTCTGAGCACTGGGATTCCAGGTGGGCTGCCTTGTCTGCCCAGTATTTACAAAGGTGCTGGGACTCTGAACCCCACTTCTCACTATTGCACAGCAAGTGCTTCACTAAGCTATTTCCCCAGCCCCTCTACCTTGTTTGGGGGGACAAGTTCTCTCATGAGCCTGGAGCTCACTGATTGGTCTAGACTCACTGAGCAACAAGTGTACTGGGTTCAATGATGCACTTATATATCATGGCATGCACCATGCTGGCCTTTTTTGTGGGTTCTGGGGATTAAACTTACGTCCTTATGCTTGTGTAGCAAGCACTTTACCAACCGCGCCGTCTCCCCAGTCCCCAAGGCCCACTTCCTTCATAAGATGCCCATCACAATCTGAAGCAGCCGATCTCTTCCCGTTCTTCCTTCCCTTCTCTTCCCTCTTCTTTTCCTCTACTGTTACTCCTGTATGTCTCCCTCCAGACAACACAGAATCTCTGTGTCCTTCTCTGTCAGTAACCTGTGTAACTCTCTGTGCCTTGGAGAGCCCTGGAGCGGGCACTGAGCATCTGCTACATGAGTCTGTTGACTGGCCTGCTTGCTTTCTTGGCTGCTTTCATTCAGGCTACTCAGGGACACGAAGAGAAGGTGAATAGAGATCACTTCAAAGCACTTTCATATCAGTAAAGGGTATTCATGTTTGAGGGGGACTCCAGTAACCTGAAAACAAGCCAGTGGCAAGCTCAGATCTCATGTTCTGGAGGCATCTCTCAAGTCCTGCTTACGTCCTGGTAAATGAAACCTCAGGGAAAGCAGAGAAAAAGAAATGGCATGAATTCCACCTGGGAACATGAAAAGGCTCTGCTGGAAGGAGATAAACTGCTCCAAGCCTCTCAAACAGCCATTATCAAGTGATGTTGGGTGCCTAATCAGTGCTGCTGATCACAGCCAAGGTTGAAACTGAGAGAAGGTCAAACAAGGAGAAGCTTGGGTGACAGAGGAGGCTGAGGGAAGAAGGCCCCAGGAGGACGGGCAATATGGGCTTCCTTTCCTTCCTTCCTTCCTTCCTTCTTTCTTTCTTTCTTTCTCTCTCTCTTTCTTTCATTCTTGACTTATTTTTAGTTTATGAATATGAGTGTTTTGCCTGCATGTATGTAAGTGCACTCATGTACAATGCCCACAGAGGCCAGAGAGGGTGTCAGATCCTCTGGATCTGGAGTTATGGATGGTGGGTGCTGAGAACTGGACCCTGGTCCTCTGGAAGAGTAGTTTGTGCTCTTAATTGCTAAGCCTCTCCTCTCCTCTCCCCTCCCCCCTTCTCTCTTTGTTTGTTTGTTTCTTTCTCTCTTCCTTTTTTTCTGTGAGTGTGGACATGTGAATGAATTCAGGTGCCTGAGAGGGTGGAGAGTGTGTCAGAGGCCCTGGATCAGTTGTCAGCTGGCTGCTGTGGGTGCTAGGGACTGGACTGGGGTCCTGTGGAAGAGCAGTGAGTGCTCTTTACCACTGGAGCTATCTCTAGTTCCATGGAAGGAAGCAATTTAAAGTGAACTGTGATGGCCTTGAGTAGCAATATGTGCAAGCCCGAGGTAGTGGGTAGGAAGGTTTGTGTTACAGAGTAGGAAGAAAGCTGGAGAGGGAAGCTTGAAGAAAGCTCTAGAAGGTCTAAAAGGCCAAGGAGCTCAAGTTCTTATGAATAATGTGCAGGGCTAGTGAAATGGCTCAGTGGGTGAAGGAGCTTGCCAGCAAGCCTGATGGTCCACATGGTGGAAGGAGAGAACCAAGTTCTACAAGTCGCTGTCTACTCCTCTCCAATAAATAAATCAATAAATGTGATAAGAAATACTCAACAAAGGATAATGGGCAGCCATTTTGGCAGGAGAGAAATATGATCAAAGTGCAGGTGTTTTTTAAGAGGCTTTACTTTTATTATATGTATGTACACATGAGTGCAGGTGCCTGCTGCAGCCAGGAGCATCAAATCCCTGGAGTGGGAGTTACAGGCAGTTGTGAGTGGCCATATATGTATGTTGGGAATCAAATTCAGGTCCTCTGCAGGAGTAGAAAGCACTTTTAACCATGGAGCCATCTCTCCAACCTTCAAAGTGCAGTTTGAAGATTTTTTTTCTGAGTCAACTCAGTTTCTTGACTTTGGCACTGCTCGTGTTCGGGCTGGAGAATTATCAGTTGTGAGGACTGTCCCAATCACTGAAGGGGGATGAACCGCATTTCTGTCTCCCAGTTCCAGCAACTTGTACCCTCGGGACAACTAAGAATGTCTCCAGATATTACCTGATGCTGCCTGAGGTTGAGAACTGGTAGGTTTTTGTTATTTATTTTTATGTTTTTGTCTTTTAAACATAGGTTTTCAGACCTGAAGGATCTCAGGATAGACTTGCTTCCTTCCACGGGGAACATGTGGACATAGACCTGGCAATTTTTAAAAAGGATACATTTTGTATGTGTGTGTGTGTGTGTGTGTGTGTATGCTTGCTTGTCTGTATGTATATCACATGTGTGCAGGTACTTATATAGGACAGAAAAGGGCATTGAGTCTTGGAACTGGAGTCATAGGCAGTTGTGAGCTACCTGTTGTGGTGCTGGAAGCTGAAACCCAGTCCTCTACCAGAAGGACAAGTGCTCTTAACTGATGAACCACCTCTCTAGCTCCAGCCATTTTTTTCCTAACTGTGGCAGGAAGCTTTAATTACTAGTTGTTATTGGTTCCTGTTGAAGACAAATCGTTTTGAAGTGTATACAAAGGAACTTGATCTCACTCTGAAACAAGGCTCTGGAAGCCCTGGGGGATTTTCCTATAAATCTCCCCGTTTTCATGGTATCCTGTAGTCAGCAGAGAGGAACCCAGGGCAGTCCCTGTATTTGGGGAGTGGGAGGCATAGCGGGAAAGGATCCTTTTTCTGCTAAGGAGATCTGTGTGCTGTGCTAAAGAAAAATGTTGAGGATGATTGTTTGGACATTCTTTTGGGTGGGGGATGGAGTTACCTAAGTTTAGGTTTGCTTTGTGGAATTAAACAAGAACTTCTCCAAAAGAAAATATGTCCGTCTATTGCTTTCTCTCCCGCTCTCATACTATTTGAAAATGAGGCAAGAGAATAAAAAAATATAGCTCACATGCACTCTGTGGCACACCATGTGCAGTGGTAATCAGTTCTCTCCTTCTGCTTTTGGATCCAGGTTGTCAGACTTGGTGGCAAGTGCCTTTACCTGTTCAGCTGTCTTGCCAACATGCATGCCTAGCTTTGAAATGCCCATTTATCCTCCTATGTCATTATTTATTTATTTATTATTTATTTATCCAGTTGATTCTATCCAGAGACATGGTCTCAGTAGCCCAGGCAGGCCTGAAACTGTCCATCCTTGTTGCTTTAGCCTTTGGAGTGCCGGCTTTACAGCATGCTCCACTGTGCCCTTTAGATCGTAGATTGGGTGGTTGAGTAGTGTCTACTCCTCTCCCCATCCCCGTCACCCCAGAAAAATAAAATTTCATGTCTGCAAAGAGTTATGATGAAATAATATGGATTAAAGTGGGTCTGACACCTGGGACAAAGAGGCCAGGACATGATTGGATCCTAGGGAGACAGCTGCATGAGCATGTAGGCTGAGACTCAGTGACACACTGACAAGTTGAAAGATTGCTGGGAGACCTCTGATGCTAGCCCAGGAAGGATCCTGTCCTAGGAACTTCTTAGGGAGCCAGCACCTTCATTTTTGTTATTGTGAGTCGGGGTCTCCCTGTAGCTCCAGCTTGCCTGGAACTTACTATGTAGAACAGGCTGGCCTCCATCTCACAGAAATCCACCTGCCTCTACCGCCTGGGTACTATGATTAAAGACATAAGTCACCACACCCAGCCAGCACCTTAAGTTTGAGTTTTTGGTTTCCATAACAGTGATAGGATAAATTTCTATTATTTTAGTCACTTAGGTTGTAGTAATTATATCCCTAGAAATGAATATAAATTGTAACTTTGTAATTGCTTTAATTTAAAAACTTGATTTATTTGCCTGTGTGTGTGTGTGTGTGGGTGGGTGTGAGTGGTGTTCTTGCGTATTCGTGTGCATGTGGAAGATGAAGGCTGACCTCTGGTATTGTTTCTCAGGAGTCATCCACCTTGTCTTTTTGAGACAGGGTCTCACACTGGGACCTGGGGCTACAGGCTAGGCTGTTTGGTCAGTGATCCCCAGGTATCTGCCTGTCTCTTCCTCCCCAGCTTTGGGATTACAAGTGTGGCCACTATGCTCATCTGGCTTTTGACATAGTTGTCAAAAGCGTGGCAAGCACTTAACCAGCTGAACTATTTCTCCAGCCCCACTTTTTTTTTTTTTTTAAATTGACATTTGGGCTTGCTGTCTTCCACTTAGATTCTGTGCTTTCAGAACTTGTGTTGACATAAAGTAAAGGTCAGCCTTTGCCCTGGGCTTCTCAATAACTAGACAGGCTTAAACATAACCACTTAGAGCTCACTTGCCAAGCACTAAGAACTATAGGCAAGAGTTCCATGCCACAAATCAGATTTCTACCAGAAGCCCAAGCAAGACAGGTATGCTAAAACAAAGCTGGAAAGCTGGGTACCCTCTGAGGTGAGTGGGATGAGGTTCCCAATCTCCAGAATAAAGGACTGGGACTGTCTCACATGTCGCAACTCCAAACTAAAGGGTCAAGGGAAAGAGTTTCTGTTAGAACCTAGAGAAAAGTATTGACAGTCAATAGAGCAAGGGTGTGGGGATAGGAGAGGGAGAGGGTGGGAGAACAGGGGAGGGAAGGGAGGAGAGCGATGAGCAGGACAGCCGAATCCTTTCACAAGGATGTAGAAACGACCTTAATTCACCATCAGCAAAACCAGGAAAGTAAGCTTATGCAACTTTTTAATGACAGTATTGCTGTCACCCTAATGATAATAATTATGTCTATTATGTAGATGTGGAGGTCTGTCCTGCCAACCACGACCTCCAAAGGGATAAGAGGGGAGCTGGGGGGTCTGCAAGTTCTCACTAATGATCTTACACATACTCAGTTTCTTATAAAATAAGCTCCTCAAATTAACTGGGAGAGGGAAATGTTGTCTCCTTCCTTCTTAAAATGAATATTTTATTATTTTATTTTATGTGTATGCCTGCATGTAAGTGTACCTCTGCTGTGCAATGCCCATTGGATCCCCTGGAACTGGAGTTATAGACAGTTGTTAACTGTCATGTTGGTGCTGGGAACTGAACCTGGATCCTCGGTAAGAACAAGCAGTGCTTTTAACCACTAAGCCATCTCTCCAGTCCTATTGTCTCCTTAAGATGAGCTTTTCCTCCTTTCTGTGTTCATTTTTCTGCTGTTGAGAGGGGAATAGACATTTGCCTGGCTTGGTTTTCAGCCAAAACAAGTGATTTGCACACATGATTTGGGAATGGAAAGATGTGAATGTATTGCTTGTCAAGAGAACAATTGAGAACTTCATCTAGATTTTAGGAGAGGGCTGGGGTGGGAGGAGTTGTTTGGTTGGAGCAAATGCTCCCTGGGAGCACCAGAGAGCAAAAGCTGCCTGCTGCTGGGCGATGTTTGCCTCATTTAGGAACCCTTTTTTTTCAGTATCCTGAATGTGGAAGACAGAGAGATGGACTTTTATTATTTTTATCTTTTAGGATAATCGAGTGGCCAGCTATAGTTTAGGGCAGCCCACCTCTGTAAAAAAAATTACATCTATCTATCTATCTATCTCTATCTATCTATCTATCATTTATCATCTCTCTCTCTCTCTCTCTCTCTCTCTCTCTCTCTCTCTCATATCTCTGTATGTTTGTATGTATGTTTGTGGGCATGACTTAAATATGGAGGTCAGAGAACAACTTTTAGGAGTTGGTCCTTTCAGATTAAACTCAGGTCATCATACTTGAGGGCAAGTACCTTTATCTGCTGAAACATCTCACCTGCTCCAAAAATAATATTTTTCTAAAATTTTTGATTTATTTTATTTTATGTGTATGAGTGCTTTTGCCTGTGTGTAAATGCACCCATGCTGTGCAATGCCCATGAGGTCAGAAGAAGGCATCGAGCCCTTGAAACTAGAGTTTCAGGCAGTTGTAAGCCACCTTGTGGGTGCTGGGAACCAAACCCAGGTCCTTTGCAAGAGCAACCAGTGCTGAGCCAACTCTCCAGTCTCGTCCAAAATAATTTTTTAAAAAGGGATCTACTAGGAGCTGGAAAGATAGATCAGCAATTAAGAGCTCTGACTGTTCTTGCAGAGGACCTAAGCTTGGTTCCCAGAACCCACATGGTGGCTTACAACTGCCTGTAACTCTAGTTTCAAGGGCTCTGATGCCTTCTTCTGACCTCCATGGGCATTGCACAGCATGGGAGCATTTACACGCAGGCAAAAGCACTCATAAAATAAAAAAAAAAAAAAAAAAAAAAGGGATCTACTGTTTGATAGAAAGACCGATGATTCAATCGTTCATTCACTTACTCATTCATCAAATGCTGAGTCTATTGCATGAACTAGAGACTGTTCTATACCTTTAAGGTACAAAGGAGGGGTGGAGAAGGCTCAGTAATCTCAGCCCTGGAGAGATGGAGACAGGCGGATCCCTGCAGCTCTCGTAGACAGCCTAGTTTACTTGTGAGCTCCAGACTACTGAGAGACCCTGTTTCAAAAAACAAGGTGGACAACTCCTGAAGAATGTTGACCTTTCACTCCCACAGGAACCTGCACACATATAAATATGCATACACATGTGAACATAGGTGCACAACCCAAAAAAGCAAAGTGGATGAAAACAGGCAGGTGCCTTGAGTGGAGGATGCTTCGTTCTGCCTGGAGGAGTTTCTGAAGCACTTAGAAACTTGGAAGATGCTGGCTTGATGACTGCTGGCTATTCTTTTAACTGTGATCTTCAAGGTTTGCAAACTTTATATGTGTCAGTCACTGTTGCTTTATGCTTTTCTGTAACCTGAAAGTGACCTGTCCCAGGAAACTCAGCATCTCCACAAAAGATGGGTTTTGTTGGCCATCTTCTCAGCCAACATGTCTGCTCCACAAACTCATCCACCTCCAGTTTCCAGTCCCTCCTTCGGTGTCCTCCTGATCCGTGATTCCTGAGCTTCAACTTGCTGACCATCTTGCCCATTCTGGAACCATCTAACATGCCTCTCTTTAAGCCAAGTCTCTTTGGTATTCTGTCTTCACTGCCCAGGACCAAGTCCCCATCAATATAAAAAGAATAGAAGCCTGTCCTTACCCAGCTTAGCCTTGTATTTGTCCAGGACTCTGAGGAGCAGAGTAGGGACTGGGCTATAGTGTCACATGTGGTCGTGTGGTCTGTGGACGGGAAGAAATGAGGTAGCACACAGGAAGGATGGGAGTGGGGAGCCCCCATATTTGGCTTTCTTCCTTGGCTGCTCTCAGCATGAGGCAGAGGTAGTGTCTCCTGCTACGCTAGTTCTCAAAGAGCGTCTCCATCAGAGCCGCTCTGGAGGACTCAAGACAAAAAACCAGCTGAAAGCAGTTAAGTCAGGCATGAGGGGAGGGGCAGGCTGGTGGAGGGGAGAGGAGGGATGAAGAGAGTGGATTGAAAATTCTCTCTGCGCCTTTCTGCTTGTAGAGGTTCCTGGTGCCTTGCAGGAACACAAGCACCTGTTGCCTCTGCAAGATACCCCTCTTGAGTCACGTCTGCCCATACTGACCATCGCATCTGTGTTTTCTGCAGGATACAGTAGGCCAGGGTTTGGCCTCCATATGCTCTGGGAGTGTGAGAGCCACAGCATCTGTCCCACTTCTGCTAAATGAAACATGTTCACTTGATACTCGGTGGAGGCCGCTGTGCCACGGTTACACTTGTAGTCAGGTGTGGATGGACTTCTAACTGGCTTCTGTTTACACCATTCCTCACTGGGGCCTCACTAGGTGCCCCCCCTCCCTCCTCCTGTCCACCCTGCAATGTAGACCTCAGGGGCCATCACTAATTCACCAGGTGATCTCCTTCAGCCTGACATGCATTTTTAATCTGCATGTATATCAAGAGTCAGGTGGCACAGCCCTGCCCTGTTACCTGTCCTCCTGGAACACAGCTAAACTCAGGGATGAGCTGTTATTCCAGCCCGCGCCCTGCAAAGCAGCACTGGCTACTTATTTGAAACCAACTCTAAATATTTCAAAGCCTTTAAAAATGGTCACAAAATTAATTCTAGATGGAGTGCCTTCATCACATTGCTAAGAGTTCTTGTATATTAATAAGTTCAGACCCCCAGTTTTATAGTTGGAAAAATAAGACTCTGAAATATTAAATCATTTCCCCCATGGTCACACAGCAAATTTGTAGCAGCTTTCGTTTTCCAAATCCTGCCTTCTGAATCTCAGGTATGTGCTCCTTCACTGTATTACCGTGCCTTTCAAATGCTACATTTAAACCTCGTAATTATAGGGCTGAGGAGATGGCTCAGCATAAAGGGCTTGTTGGTAAAAGACCTTGCATGTTTCACACATCTGTAACACCAGATGGGGAAGCTAAGACAGGAAGATTCCTGCAGTTCCTTGGCCAGCCAGTCTAACCAATCAGTGAGCTCCAGGCTCAGTGAGAGACTGACTGAAAAAACAACATGAATAAAGATATTTGAAGTTGACTTCTGATTTCTGTACCTGTGTGCATGTACTGGAACACACACTCACATGAACACACACATACATACAATAAAAATCTTCACACGAATTAATAATCAATGAACCAAATAAATCTCTGGATTGTCCAATGCTCCAGAGAAATAGTGAAGTAGGTCATTCATTTGAAGGTGAATAATAGTCCTATTATTGTTATTATAATCCTTGGTTACTTCTGGTCCTTAGAGATAAAGGAATTAAACCAGACTCCATAGAGTCCAGGGGTGAAGATGAGAGAGGGAAGGAACACTTGGAACAGAAACTGAGCCATGGAGAGTGGGTGAGAAATCCCCCAGAAATGGCTGTGCAGCGAGGCCTACAGGGACAGGTAGGGGTCGGGGAGGCCGAACAGCAAAAATTTTAATCTTAGCTCTGGAGCACTTATTTGATTTCTGAGCAATTTGTTTTCCACCTTTGTAAAACAAAGCTAGTGCCTATATTGTGTTGATGTGGTGATTAGGTGAGAAGGTTTAGGTTAGCATGGGCTATGGATCTTGTACACAGGTGCTCAGTAAGAGGTGGGGCTTGTGTGACTCAGCTGCCCAAGGCCAGGACCTAGGGTGGTTTTCCTCAGGACCAGGAGACCTTTGGCTCTGCTTCAAACCCAGTTCTCCTATGCAGGACTCCAGCCATACAGGACCAGAGATGTAGAGGTGATTCAACTGGGTCCATGGCTTGGGTTTTCCTTCTCGGTTAGTGTTCAGAACCTTTTGTTTCTGGAAATTCTCATACCTTCTGTCCTTCTGTTATACTGGTTTTCAGTGGGTGGGTGATGTTCTCTCAGGGGGCTTTTGGCCATGTCTGGAGACATTTTTGGTTTTACAGCTGGAGTCTCTCTCTCTCTTTCAGCAGTACTAGGGCTTGAACCTCTGCCCCTCACTTGCTAGGCAATCACTACCACTGAACTACAGCCCAAGCCGTATTTTCACTGCTTATTTCAAAACAGGTTCTCACTAAGTTGCTCAGGCTGGCATTATACCTTCTATAGCTCAAGCGGGTCTCTAACCTTGTGATCCTCTTTCTTCAGCCTCTATAGTAGCTGAGATTGCAGGTCTGTGCCACCAGACTCTATAGACAATGGCTTTTATCTGCCATTTGAGGTTTCTTTAAGAACTAACAGAATTTTTTCCTATCTTATTTCAGATTTTGAATATCTCATTTCATTCTTCATCTTACAAGAAATGTTGGTTTGGTCACTTACTGACTGTAAAAATCAAGGCAATATACTTAACCTTTTAAAACTGGCTTTTCAGGGCTGGAGAAGTGACTCAGCAGTTAAGACCACTGACTGCTCTTGCAGAGGACCTGGGTTTGGTTCCCAGCACCCACATGGTAGCTAACAACCTTCTGTGACTCCAGTTCCAGGGGAATCCAATGCCCTCTTCTGACCTCTGTGGGCATTGCACAATATACATGTAGGCAATACATTCATATACAAAATAAAAATAATAATAAATAAATTATTAAAACATTAGCATGGGTGTTAGGGAAATACTGGATAGCCCACCACAGTGATCAGCAGTCATCATTCAGCTGTTTGTGTGCCCATCTCCACAGCCAGTCTGTTCTCATCCCTCTGCAGCATTATTTAAATCATTTGTGCCATGTGGAAGACACAGGGCAAGTTATTCTTGGCTTATGGATAAACTCAGTTGGAGAGGAAATCTTGGGGGTTTGTCAAGATCCAAGGTCTGGATTTTTGGATTAAGTCCCAGCACTGCCATTAGCCAGCTGTGTGAACTTGGACAATTTTTGAAGGTTTTCTGGATCTTTGTCCCTGTATGGTGGGGGTCCTTGACTGAACTGACATCATGACCATCATTCCACAGGTACCTCCTCACTGAGTTCTGTTGCTGCTAGGGTTGCTGTTTGGAACTCACCAGAACTGGTTTGTTGAGACTTGGCTAGGTTAAGTGCTCTGCTTATTAACATTGGAAACCTTGATTCTAACTTTAGAATAAAAACAGTCCTGTCAGAACACACTGTGCAAAGGACAACAGGGCTTAGAAGAAAACAGATCATTTCTACAAGCAGTCCATTTATGTTCAGCCGAGTGCATGAGCGCTTAGTTAATGGAACAGCAGAAGGTTCAGTCCCACACACTGAGTGACTTAATATGCTAAAGGGAGCTGAAGACAACAGCCCCCAAGCAGGCTGTCCACATCGGGCCCTCAGGTACAAGGTATTAGGCAGATCATTCAGAGACACCAAGGTGGAAACGTTCCTTTCCTTGAGAAACTTCGATGATTCTGAAAATGACTTGAGAGACAGCCAGCAAGCCCAGAAATGATATTAAAACCTATGCAATACTTTACCGAACACTTTCATATATAATCCACACACTTCCACCTGAGTGAATATAGCATCTGGATTTGTTGGTTATACGCAATTCTAAACCAGAGATATTGTTACTAGTTGCTTTCTATTGCTGTGATTAACAACACTGACTGAAACCAACTTAGGGAGAAAAGGGTTTATTTCATCTTATGTATCCAAGACACAGTTCCTCAGTGTGGAAGGAAAGTCAGGCGTGGACTCAGGGCAGGAATCTGGAGGCAGGAGCTGAAGCACAGACTGTGAAGGAACGCTGCTTACTGGCTTGTTCCTCTGCCCTGCGCTCAGCCTGCCTTGTTACATTGCCCATAGTGTGCTGGGCCCTCCCACATCTTTCAGTAATCAAGAAAATGCCTCACAAGCACGCCTATAGGCTAATCAGATAGAGGAAATTCTCCAGCTGAGCTTTGCGCTTCCCAGCTGTGTCAGGTTGACAGTTGAAGATATTCAGCACAGATAATCTTGTCAAGAACATTCCTAGACTAGAATTCTTATTAAATTGTTGTCAACCAATTGTTAGATCAGTTACCACCTTATCTACAAAGAGATCAGACTAGATAATTGTCTTTCTCCTAGAGGTCTCTGGAGTAACAGGAGGGATGTGAATCACAGACTAGCCATGAGGACCCTTTCTGCCTTCATTCTTCTTTCAGTATTCTCTACTCTGATAAAGGCACGACGGCTGTGGTGAGCTCCAGTCACATCCTTAGCAATCCAACCAGAAAAGAGAATGTCTCCCAATCTTTCAGAGCAAGTCCAGGTATAGCTTGCACTGGTTGATTGTCTAGGCCCATCTTCAGATCTACTGGTGAACTAGTCCACTTAAACTTCATGGATCAAAGAAAATGAGAGTATATAAAGAGGAAGACCCAGAAAAGTAAATTAATGGCATACATGTGTATGTGGATATCTGGAGCGATATCCCTTCAGTATGTTTTCCATCCTGTCACTGAAAAGAAGTATCTAGAATGCAAGTCCACATTCTGTACCTTACCATCTGTGACAAGAGACTGCACTTACTCATCATGCTGCTCAGAGTAGAGAGCCACTGAAGGTCTCCTGTGTTTTAACAGCTTATTGCCATAGAAGAAATGGACTTCTTGATTTTGTGACTTTCCATGCTTAAAAGCACAGAGTCCTCTGCATTAGCCTGTGAGTGAGGGAGGAGCAACTCAGGCACTCACCCTTCCTAACATTCTGTCTCGTGTAGGACATCCATCCTAACTTCTCACCTTCCACTCTTGAAAATCAGCCACATTACCCTATCTTGCACAAAGGTCCCCGGGAGACAGTTCCTGGTGATGACTTTAAGAAGGGAAAGAAAACATTTGGTGGCCAGTCATCTGTCACTGATGCATTCATCTCCTTACCCAGTACTGAGAAAGTCTGTGCAGTAAATCATTTTGTCTAAACCTTAGGCCATAGGATGTCAGGCCAAAGCAGTGATGTGGTCTATGAAAAAATATATGCCTGATATCAAATGAGGCCCCTGGAATAGGTACAAAAAGCTTAGCAGGATGGAACTCCAGCTGCCCTTAAGCGGGAGAACACACCTTTGAGTTGAGCAGGTTGTCTCAGTGTCACAATGAACTGGCTTATCACATGCTCAAGCCCCTGGCCTGCCATGTTCAAGGCCAAGTATCTTTTGGGGGCACCACTGAGAGAGACTGAATCAAATTTTTTTTTTGATTGATTTATTTTTTACGTGTGTGTGTTTTGCCTGATGCCAGTAAGAGCACCATCTATGTGTAATGCCTATAGAAACCAGAAGAGGGCAAGGGATCTCCTGGAACTGGAGTTAAGGGTGGGTGTTAGCTGCCATATGGGAACCAAATCCTGACTCTCTAGGAGAGCAGTAAGTGCTCTTAACTGCTGAGTCATCTCCCCTGTCTTGGTAAAGTAGAATTTAATTGTTCTTTGCAGCCTTTTGGGGGAGTGGTGAAAGATGAAGCAAGGTCATTTTATCACTCTCACTCTCAGGGAGAGTCTTCAGCCATGTGAGGGGTAGTGACTTCTTAAGAGAAAGCCACTCAAATGAACTGTTTAACTGAGATGTTATAGATGTAAGTGAAATGTTTCTAAGCCACATTACAGTTATGCCTGAATAAAGAAAGAGCCAAGAGTGGACCCAAATTCCGAGAACCTGTACCTTCAGATCTCTCACAGAACTGTGCTGTTGAACCAGGCTTCGCTCATTCTTTCATTGAAACAGCATTTCCAGCATAAACTGGGGAAGTAGAAGCCGAGGTCCACCCTCATCTCATGAGAATCGTGCCTTTGATCTCTAGTCTAGAGTATCACACAATTACAGACAGACTTCTCAGCTTTTCTCATTTGCAATGAGAAAAGCACACTCTTTTCAGTGCTTTGTTCGTAAAGCACACATACGCACATTCACACACTGTCTCTTACACTGTCTTGGGCGGAGGGTAACGAGGGTCCTGAGGGATCAATTTCATATGCCCAGGTCACAAGAACACATGACTTGGTGAGCTTGTTTACATTATAAATAGTAACTTTTTGGCTGCAAGGCTAGGTAAAAGTCTTTAGGCCAGATTATGTCCATCTTGTAAAAGTTATTCTACATGTAAGTAGTTAATTGTTGCATTATGTAAGGACTGAAAGGCTGTCTTTGTGGTATGCAAAGGCAATACTCCTTTTAAGAGAAGTCATCTAGTCATACCTTTTAGTTTGTGCAGTTTTCTGTGTGTATGTGATGAATCAATAAATTTTCTTTAATTGAGTAAGGAAAGAAGTTTCCTGTTCTTTTGATAATTTAGGAGATTGAGATATATCTCCCATCTGCCTCTTCTTCCTGTCCACTGAACGAGGGTGTCTCACCCTGGTGCAGCTTTTGGGCCTGGGAAGCAGTCTCCACCCAAGGGATGGATTTTCCCACTATGATCACCTGGGAACTGGCCACTTTAGGGTTGAAAAGAGAAGCTTGCTGAGCAGTCTATATTGTGTGAGAAGAAATTCTGTCTCTAAGTCCCATGATCCTAGCCCATGAGATGCTTTGACCATCCAGATTGGTGGCTTTCATGACCTGCCAAAAAGTATCATACAGAGCAATGATTCTTGTCCCTGTGTGTTTGTGTGTGCACGTGTGGATGTCTACGTATGTGTGCTCGAGTGTGTGGAGACCAGAGACTGCTGTCAGTGCTGTTCTTGGTGGTGTCCACCCTATTTTATCACTTTTTATTTTGGGGGCTTTCTGAGACAGGGTCTCCCTGTAGCTTCACCTGACCTGGAACTCACTATGTAGACCAGGATGGCCTTGATATCACAGAGATCCACCTGCCTTTGCCTCTCTAGTGCTGAGATTAAAGGCATGCACCACCATGCCTGACTTTATTTATTTTTATTTTACGTGTATGAGCGTTTTGCCTGCATCTAGATAAGTGTACCACATGAGCGCAACGCCCATGGTGGGCAGAGCCCCTGGAACTGGAGTTAAGGATGGTTGTTAGCCACCATATGAGTGCTGGGAACCCATGTCCTCTGCAAGAGCAGCCAGTGCTGTCAACTGAGCCATCTCTTTAGCTCCTGTGCCTAGCTTTTTACGTGGGTGTTGGGAATTTGAACTCAGAACCTCCAGCTTGTACAACAAGCACTTTACAGACTCAATCATCTAATCTTCCCTTTCAGTCCTTCTTAAAAACTTGTTCAAGAATCATAAGATATGAGATATAAACATATAAAAGTATAAAATATACAAATTTACTTGAATTGGAGGAACAGTCTGTTAGGATACCCGGAGGCTGGAAGCTTGCTGGATGCGGGGACTGAGCGGAGGCTCAAGTGACGTGCAGTGGGTGGGTCTCTGGAGTACGTAACCCCAGAGGGCTCTGTGCTGCACTCCTCTGCTTACGGGTGTGCACCTCTGGACAGCTGGCTTGAGGAAGGCAGGCACAAAGCCTTTGGTCTTGGTCCAATGCTTAGATGTAGGAGGTGCTCAGTGTTTATTTAGCAGATGCCTGCACTTTTATGCCACCTAGCTTGGGATGTGTGTCTCTTCTAAGGATGAGCTTTTCTTTTGAGGTTCAGCTGAGTTCCCAAAGTCTTTGGAGAGCCTGGCACAAGATCAGGGTTCCATAGGCATCTCCATGGCAGAAAAAATCATTTTGTTATTGAAGCAAGAGAAAAGCTGTGAGGCCAGATGTACAAGCACATATCTGGAGGCTAAGGGAGGAAGGTCATGAGTTCCAGGCCAGCCTGAGCTACATAGTGCAAACCAGTCTCAAAATAACAACCGAACAAAAAGAAGAAAGAAAGGAAGAAAGAAAAAGCGACAAACCCATCCTTTCTGGGTCTCAGTGGACGGGGCAGTGGGGCACAACAGCTCATTCTCTCCTGCAAGAGCTGACTGACTTCTAACCTGGAGACCTGAGCCTGGAACCAAGATGGGAAAGTCAATGCTAATTTTTATTCATTTTATGCCACTTTGCTGTCTCCAGATGTTATTAAAATTTCTCTTTGGGAGAGGCAGACTAACTTAACCTGCCTCTCTCTCCCTGCTTGCAACCCAAAGGGTCCCCCTCCCCCAGGCCTCGCAACAAACACACAAATTCCTCCACTCACAGTTAAACAGATTTTAGCTAGTTTACTTGGGCTTGCTAACAGAGCAATGGGTGAGGGCTTACTTACAGAACACAGGCGCCCACCCTCCCCTCCGCAAGTTCCATTATTAAGTCCACGTGGCTGGGATCTTGCGACTTCCCAGTGAACAGATCCTAATGGCCCATGGGGGAGGGGAGAGAAGGGCCGGCTTCCTGGTGCCCCCAGTTTAAATACCTTTAGCCCCTCCCCTTCTCACATCCAAGGCCAATAGGCCGGGTGGGTGGGGCATAGGATTTTCCCAGCTCATCCATCTGCTCAAGGTGGTCTTGGGTGATACCACTGAGAGGGGTGTTTGTCCACCTTTTCCCTCGGAGAAGCAATTCACTCTACACCAGATTTCTATTTGCTCTCAAGGGGGTATTAAAATAAATGCAGATGATGTTGAATTTAAGGGTAATGTCCCTCAGAGAAGCAGGTGCTCCTGGAAGTACACAGGGAATGCTGGCACAACCCTCACAGTAGCTCCTATTTATTGAGAATTATTGGTGACAGACAACAGGCTAAACATGACATTCAGAACTTTTGTGTAATATCACACTCCCATTTTACAGGTAAGGACACCGAGGCTCAGTGAGTTTAGGAATCCTGCAGTTTGTGACAATGCCAGTAGGTGGCAGACTTGAGACTTGAAAGCAGGCTGACTACAGAGATGTACTTACCTCATGGTTGACTTCCTCCTATTAAGAGGGGTTGGGATTTGCAAAGCTCTGGAATGAGGATACAGAGTATAAAGCAGAGCATGGAATGTCTCAGTAGATGACAGAGGACTTTGAAATCCCACCTGAGCACGTGTTTGTTGTCACTTGATTCTCTCTAGGGGAGGCTGGACCTTGTACATGCCGCAGGCTGCTGCCAAGACACATGGCTGTCCGTTCCCCACATGCAGCAGTTCTGTCCTTTTTTCACTCTTCGCACGAGGGGGATTTCAGACCCCCTCCCTGCAGCCTCGAGTCCTGGGTGCAGTGGTCACTGTGCACCCAGTTGCCTGCGCAAAGTAGGGCATGCTTTGTCCAGGTGCTAGTCACCTCTTACCTCCCCTAAGAAAACCTGTCATTACCTACTTGAGTTCTGCCTAGTGCTCACACGTGTGTGCAAGCTGGAAGTGTCTGGGGGTTGATGTCTTTTGGGCAAACCTCTGACCAGTGGAGGCAAAGAACTGACAGAAAATTCTTTCCTCCTCATACTCAGACAGGCTGGCTCCGGATGAAATGGTTTCTCTGTGAGGCTGGGAACAACTCTGCAGTTTTTCTGTAACACCTGGGCTTTCGTGAACATTGCATAAATACATTTTGAATGGGTGACCAGTGAGGTACATCATTGGCACTTAGCCTCAGGCTGCTCGGTAACCTGCCTCCTTAAATGAGTCCCCTTCCTCTTCGGTTCCCATCTATTTCCTTCTTCCTATTTGTGAATGAATATCGTGTGTAAGCAGATTAAAGCATCAGAACCCTCTGCCTAGGATGCTGCTTTCCGGTGAATCCAGGTGAAGACTCGGGGTGGGGGAGATCTGAAGTGACTTCACGGTTATTCCCAGAGTTCCGAGACAACAGGCACTTTGCATATTCAAGTTAAAGCCAAGGAGCACTGAGGT
Source organism: Eospalax fontanierii (assembly GCA_035773235.1). NCBI lineage: Eukaryota > Metazoa > Chordata > Mammalia > Rodentia > Spalacidae > Eospalax > Eospalax fontanierii. The sequence goes on from CM069524.1 coordinate 84,098,023, forward strand.
AGAACAGCACACTGTGTAGGTCAGTGACCTGGGCTGGGAGGCCCTTTTTTTTTTACTTCAAATAGTTTTCCATTTAATTCCCTCAGACCTGTTTTATTCTTCTCATCTCTCAGTGGCTTCCCAGTGTGGCTGAGACATTAAAGTATAAAGTATTTACACGTTAAAGGTTAACCCGTCTACTAGGTGCTTTTCTTCTACTTTAGGGAAGGTAAAGCATTTGTCTTGATGCTTGTCTGACTGACACATGAGCGGAACTGTGCCGTCCTGGGTGAGCCTGCCAGTGCCTTGCTTCTGTGAACAGAAAAGTGACACTCCCAGCCTGAGAGGATGATGGGAGACTGCAGGAACAGAAAAGTGACACTCCCAGCCTGAGAGGATGATGGGAGACTGCAGGAACAGAAAAGTGACACTCCCAGCCTGAGAGGATGATGGGAGACTGCAGTGGTGCCCAGGATGGGGAGGAAGGGAGAAAAGCCCTGGGCTGAGTGTAGAGTTTTGGGTCACAGTGTTTTACTGCCTTGAACAGAGATTCTTCTAACAGCAGTCATTTGGTCTTTGTCATCATCAGAGGAGGAGCTATACTACTTCAGTAGTGTGCACTGTTGCTATGGTTGCCCTAGAGATGTCCATGGGCTCTGTCTAAAAATGAGGCTGGCTGAGGATAGCCCAGCTCTTACTGAGAGTCTAGACATTCAGAGTAACCATAACCTGTCCAACAACACAGCCGATAGCCATTCACAGGCTCAAACACACAGCGATGGTGAGAACTGAATGTGAATGTAACTGGGAGGAGCCACTGCACAAACACGGTACTTAGCCAAGAGATTCAGTCCTGCTTGTACTGATGAGCAGGAAGGAGCCTGATCCTCCTGCACATTCACGGCTGCCACTGGGTGTTACTGACAAGGCATGCTAAAATGTGTTGGGCATGGTGTGGTCCTCCACTGGGATGGAGAACCAGCTGCTGCCCAAGCTGTAGTAGGCATATGAGAGACTACAGGCCCATTCCTTGTTGGTGTCCAGCTTCTCCAAGGCCCACCACATGGGCTACCTAGACTTTCCTCCTCACTGATGTCCCAGATGCTTGCTACACACCTATCTGTCACTGCATTGAGCATAGGCCCACGCTCTCCCTTTGAGAATGTGCCATATTGCCATATCACATGTCATTTCAAAACATGAACATTTGTTCATTTGTCTCTAGAGCACTGCTGGGCAAACCATGGTGCTGTGGTGTGGAGGTATCCCTCTGAGGACATCTGTGGTTCTACTGGGAGATGGTGAAATCTTTAAGAGGTAAGGTCTAGTGGAAGGTGGTTAGGTCATTGGGGGAATACCCTTGAAGGGGATCTTGGGGCCCTGGTCCCTTCCTGTCTCCATTCCTGGTTGCCTTGAGATGAACAGCTGTGTTTTACTGACACTGCTCTGTGATGTTCTGTCTCTCTACAGGCTCAAAGACAATGGAGCCAAGTGACCATGGATGAAACCTCTGGCACCAGGAGCCAAAATAAATATTTTAGTTTATAAATTGATTATCTCAGGTACTTTATCACAGTGGTGGAAAGCTGACCGACACACAAGTGATATTTATCGTTCAGGGCTTTGTGTGTGGCTGGCTGTACACGGGCCCACTGTCTCTTTCCCTCTGGACAGCAGGTGCCTTGTATATCTTATACCTAATATAATTTGGAAAAGGTCCTGGATATGATTCTCAGGGGTTGTTGATTCCCCTTAGGGTGACCCTGAGCACCCCAGGCATGGGATAGCTGCCTAATTTAGAAATAGCCTTTTTAGAAAGAACTTATTATTCTTTGACTCAAAATATGCTATTTTGTGCTGAGAAGGACCACATTAGTGGAACAGTAGAACTCAACCTCCTGCTTAACTTACACCAAGTAAAACAAAGTCCTCTCCCTTATCACCTGAATCAAACTTTAAAACCATTTTGACAAATGTCAGCAAAGTGCCTGTTTGAGAAAATATTTTTCTAACATTTGTATTTGCGGAGAGACCCCTGCCAGTGTGATTGTGAGCTTGCTGCCTTACAATTCTTGAGAATGTGCAGGAGGGAAGTAAAGGTCCTAAAGAGGCAAGGAGAGCTGAGGTCTCGTTTCTTCCTCTGTAGTTCATCTTATTTGGCTTTTTGACTCTGAGGCATTGATTTCTGTGTACCAGCAAAGTGAAAGTTTCTGGAGCTGGTGACCCTGAGTGGCCTAAAGCTAGTCAAGAGCTACTTTCAAAACTGTGTTGAGCACTCTCCACATGTGGAGGGGGTCTGAGGATGCCAGCTGTGGTCTTTGTCAGAAATCTCTGGCTCATATACATATTTTTTCTTAGAGGTACAATTGTCCCAGGTCAAGCAAGGGTCTATCTCTTCTGAGGCTTATATTTGAGGCTGGCAGCAAGAATACTTTGAACTGAACTCCTGGTAAAGGGCATGACTCCTCTCCAGGCCCTCTTCTGTGCTCCAGCATTTCAAAAACTCTCCCATCAAGTGGAGAAGATTGAGCACTCTTCTTCAGCTGATTCTATGTCACCTGGACATTTCAAGGCTGGCTTAGCTGAGGGCACATGTGGAAAGATGGTCCTTTTGTAAAATACGATAACATGTGGATGGATCATTTCAAGGAGTGAGGCTTGTCAAGGGTCACCTAAAAGTAGAAAAAGGTAAACGTAAGTTAATCAGAAGGAACTGGAAGAACCCACTTGCTGCACAAATCTAAATGACAAAGCCAGGATTGCTGGGAGGTCACGCCTCACCTCCCATCCTGGCTTTGATTCATACTACCAGGAAGGAAGAGCAATTTGAACCCTGGACTGGCTTCCATGGGTAGCTTAGAGTTACTCACTGTGCCCAAGCTCTAAGGCATCAAGCACTAGACCAGGTCTCGTCAGTCTACCTCATCCTGACTATGAGCCACACACCAAATAATTCTTAGGTTCTTACCTGGGTCAGCGCACCAAAGGCTGCCACTCAGTGGTAATTCCTGGAATTGTTTTGCTAGCCTTGCCTCTAGTATGAAGCATGCATCTGGGCTACCAGTTACGAGGGGCTTTGCAGTTTCATTTCAACAGGGTTGGAGGGATGGCTCAGCAAGCCATCCTGACAACCTGAGTTTGATCCCCAATTCCTAGGATCCACATGGTAGAGATACCTGACTCTCATCAGCTGTCTTCTGATCTCCACACGTGTGTCCTAGTACACATGTACCCCCACACATAACACATACATACACACACACACACACAAATAAATGTAATTAAGAATTTAAAAATTCATTTCAAAAAACATTTACCAAGCACCTATGATGTATCACAGTATGTTCTGGGAGTACAGAGGGAGCTAGGCTGGGAAATGAAGACGTGGTTCAGCCTCAGAGCCCATTTGGAAAGAAGCAGAGCGCCCCCCACCCCCAGTGCAAACACCCCTGTGTAGGACTCCAGCCTGCCTCTTCAAACACCCTCGCCCCACTGTCTTCCATTCTTATGGTTGCACCATTCCTCTCCCAAAGCTGCCTGCAAAACTCTCCCCAGGTCCAGACTGCAAGCCACTTGTCCTTCAGTCGACCTCTGTTTCCAGTTCTCCACACAATGACCAAAGAATTTGTTGGAGCCAAGCAAGGTCATGCAGAGTGAGGCCTCGCTTCAGAGAAGAGGGGAAAGACAGGGACTAGAACAGCATATTTCTTTTTAGGCAGGGTCTTGCCATGTTACCCGGCTGGTCTGGAACTTGTCCTCCTGCCTTATCTTCCTGAGTGGCAAGTGCCACCTTGCCCAGCTCAGTGTGATCTTCTGAGGTTCTGTTTCTGTCCTTCAAAAATGTTTGAGCCCTATCCCTTGTTCTGATGATCGCTGACCAACCGGAAGTTTCAGCACTGGCTACAGTTTGACATGAAATTTTCGTTAAGAGGAGAGCTGTCACCGGACCAGGAGAGGTCGCAGCTGGCCCAGGAAGGAGGGGTGTGGTGAAGGCTTGAAGCATGGATTTGGCTTTCAACCAGTGCCTGTTGCTTTCTGTCTATGTGAATTTGGGACAAGTGACTTAATTTCTCCTATGTCTTAGTTTTCTCATCAATAACATAAGAATGCCATATCATATCGTTGTGGTAAAGGTTCAGTGGTTTAATAAAATAAGGTGCTTGGGGTAGGGCTTGCTACAATCCTCAACAGTACTCTATCAGTGTATGAGGAGTGCATTGACGCACCCCATAAGCACATTCCTGAAAGAGGTCACACAGCCTTGGCTTTCTTCTCACTTCCTGATACATCAGGATAAAGTCTCAGATTTTTCTTGGTCAAGCAGGATGTTGGATTTTCCTCCAATCTGGCCTTGAGGTCTTTCTCAGTGGAGTGTTCTAGCTTTGTCCTGATGTGGTGGCTCCAGGTGTTCTGGTTTGCCTGCAATTGCTGTGACAAAACACTCTGACCAATACCAACCTGGGGAGGAAAGGGTTTGTTTGGCTCACATCTCCTGGGTCGCTGCAGTTCGCCAAGGGAGCCCAAGGTAGGAACTCAGGGCAGGAACCTGGAGACAGGAGCTGGAGCACAGGCCATGGAGGAACACTGCTTACTGGCTTGCTTCTCTGGCCTATGCTCAGCCTGCTTTCTTGTACAATACAGAACGACTTTCCCAGGGGTGGCCCCACCCACAGTGGGCTGGGCCCTCCAGCAGCACTCAACAATAAAGAAAATGCCCCACAGATATGGCCAAAGGAGTCAGTTCCCCAACTGAGGCTCTTTCAACCCAGGTGTGTCAAGTTGACACTAAACCTATCCAGCACACCAGGGGAGGTACCCACATGGGTTTACAGAATGCTGTGCATGGGGTCCTTCTTTATTGTGTGCATAGTGTTTATCCTAAGTGTATGACCCAGAACCAACAGGCATCGCTTCACCAGAAAACTAGCTGACGCTAGCAGACACCTTTGTGGCTTCTGTTTGACTTGTATCCAGTTTATTCCTGACTTGGAATAAACCTGGAAAGGACCAAGCTGTCCTTTCTTGACCAGGAAAGAATTTAGGCCTGGGTGGTGGGTCAGGGGAGGTATAGAAGAGGCAGCCATGACTTCTCTGACTGTGCTTCATACCCGACAGCTTACAGATCCTGCTGGTCCTCCCCAGGGTCTCTGCCTCCCCATCCTGTGGTCAATTCTGGGTCATCCAGATGTTGATAAAGATACCTACTACTTTGCTACAAAGAGCCCCAGAGGAGTATCTTCTACCCCCAAAGAGGGAAGAGTGGTAAAATGGTGGCCCACCCCAAACCCACAGGACCTGCCCACCCGGTGGCCACACGCACCCTCTGGTTAGCACAGGCCAGAACTCACCCACCTGACCCAATCCCTCTTCGTCCTGCATTACCTGCTGGTTAATTAGATGACAGTTTCACACTCCGAAGAAGCAGGAGATAGAGGTTAGACTTTAATCTTCCTAGGAAGAGATGTACAGGATATTTTGGTTTAATCTTTGTTTTTAAGATAATAAAAGAAATATGCATGGATTGTAGAAAAATTAGAAAGTACAGAAATGTATATGGAAATAAGTTTTTAAGATTATGCATGAGCTTCATGCACTTAAGATTTTTGTATTTTCCTTCTAACGTCTTACTCATATGTAGATAAGCATATATACAAGCTTTAAATAAAATGAGAAATTATACATACACACATATATTTTTTTCATATGCTTTTCCCCACTTAACATTATGTTGTGGGCATATCCTCCCAGCATTAAGCTTGGCAGACTTTCAAACAATACTGCATGACACAGTCCATGTTGTACTAGCAAGTGGAACACATTGTGAGGGGATAAATTGTGAATATTGCCCTGGAGAACTCACTCCCTCAGGAAACTGAAGAAACTGACCCTACTGTACTATGGAAGCTTAGAAATCTTTCTTTTGTTTGTTAAACATAAAATTGAGTGCCCTGATAAAAGAGTGCATTTTAGCTCACTGTTTCAGGATACAGTCCATCGTTGTGGGGAACTCACAGCAGCAGGAACATGAGACAGCTGGTCATATTGCACACCTAGTCAACAGTAAAGAGCAGTGGATCAGTGCACCCATGCTTGTGCTCAGCTCACGTTCTTCACTCCTACTGTTCAGGATCCCCTCCCTTGAGAAAGGTGCCCCCTACAGTGGCCAGGTCTACTCACCCACAGACATGTCCACAGGCCAACCCAATTTAAACAGTCCCTTACTGAGACTCTCTTCCCAGGTGATTTTAGATTGTGTTAAACTGACAGTTCAAACTAAGCAGCATCAGGGCTTTAGATAACTTGTTAACAGGAGTATAGTGAAAGGTCATGGTTGGCTTCAGTTGTCAACTTGACATACCTGGGAAGAGGGAACATCAACTGGAGAAGTTCCTTTATTAGACTGGCCTGTGGCCATGTCTGTGGGCGTTTTCTTCATTGCTGAGTAATGTGGGAGGGCCCAGCTCACTGTGGGTGGTGCCACCCTTGGGCAGGTGGTCCTGAGTTGTATAAGAAAGCGCATATAGGACTAGAGAAATGGTTCAGTGGTAAGAGCTCTGGCTACTCTTGCTAGAGGACCTGGGTTCAGTTCCCAGCACTGACATGTGAACCATCCGTAAGTCCAGTTCCAGGGGGTCCTGCTACTTCCTCTCTGACCTCCTGCTTACGTGACACAGGTGCACTTACATACATGCAGGCAATACACTCGTATACATAAAATAAAAATAATAAAAATATTTTAAAAAGAGAAAGCACATAAAAAATTAAAAATAAGTTGTAAAAAAAAACAAAGAAAGAAAGGCTGGCTGAGCACAGGTTGGAGGAGCCAGCTAGTAAGCAGCGTTCCTGGATGGTCCCTACTTCAGTTCCTGCCTCCAGGTTCCACCCTGCCTGTCTTACTCATGTTTCTGGCTGTCTCATCATGTTTGTTGCTGATTGTCCCATCTGGTTTGTTGCTGACTGTCTCATCATTGTTGCTGATTTTCTTACAGGTCCTAAATTTATTTTCTTACTTTGGTCACCTGCTCATTTGTATCCTCTTTGAAATCACTGATCATATTTACAAGTAAACTTTTGAACTCTTCATCTGGTATTTTACCCATTTTGTCATCTTTAGATTTAGTAATTGAAGAGTTAGAGTCTTTTGGAGAAGTCATGTTGCCTTAATGGTTTTGTGTTTCTCTGTTACAGTTTGAACATCTTCTGGATGAAGCATCTGTTCCCCCTCCACAGACAAGGAAGCTGTCTGCTTGGAGCTGAGTGGTGCTTGCTCCTTTCCGCTGGAATGCCCTTCTGTTTTCCCACACTTTAAGCTGTTCTAGCATTCTCTGTGATTTCTGATGCTTGGTCACTCTTCCTCTCTTTGGAACAGAGTCAAGTCTTTGTTTTCCTGATTCCACAACACATGGAGGCAGCTTCTAACCTGCCATCTCACCCCAGAAGTTTATATTAGAATATTTTAAAGCAAATTTTGTATATTATATTATTTCAGTTGTAACGGTTTTAGTATACTTCTCTAAAAGATAAAGATATTAAAAATAACCAAAACACCAAGAACATTAACAAAAATAGCTTAATACAGTAGTTCAAGTAGTTCAAGCTCAACTGTCTCAGTTTTCTCAGAAACTGTCTTCTGGTTTGTTCCATTGAGAATCTAGATAAGGGTACACACATCTTGGGTTTGGTATGGTTCTTAATCAGAGTCACCTTTTCTTCTTATTTGTTTTGTGACACTTATTCATGAAAATGAGCCATTTGTCCTGTGGAATTCCCTGTATGCTGGCTTGGGTTGATTGTACTCTTGAGGTTTTATTTAACAAGTGTTTATAGTCTCTGTATTTCCTGTAACCCAGTAAGTAGATTTAGAAGCTTGATCAGATTCACATGACAGACTTTGGCTGCAAATCTTCATAGATGGTGTTGTATACTCATTTCCATTTTCCTCGATTTCTTGCTTCTTATGATATTAAAATTGACTCCAGGCCTTAGGTAATGTTAGCTTGGCCTTCAGCTCATCCTATAAAATCCCCAATCAATGTTTTACTTACTGATTTCAGGAGTATTGATGTTTAATGACTAGACATTTAGGAAATGCAAAAAACATCAGTGGTAATTATACACTTATTTGCAGTCTAATAGGGAGGGGGAGGCAGTAAACCAACTTACCCTTACAGCTTTATAAGGAACACAACTGAGCAACACTTTGACTTCTGACTTCTGACTTCTAGAATCATAAATAAATCTGGGTTGGTAATTTGGTGTAACATCCATAGGAAACTCATACTAAAATGTTGCAGCCTTTTTGGATTTAGAGTAGAGCTGTTACCAGAGGAAAGAGTATAGACATCTTAGAATAAAGAGGGTCTCCTGAATGGCCTTCTGCTCCTTGTCTGGTGTTGAACTTGGGGTGATGTATTAATGGATGTTATGGGTGGGTCTCCATCTCCAGCACACATGGCTGTTGTGCTCCAGCCATGCCAGAGAATGGAGGATGATGGAATGGGACCTCAGGTGGCTCAGAGTGCGGCGGGAGGAGTTCCCTCCTGGGAGACTACATCGGTGGGTAGTTCGGTTATTAGAGCCAATGCAGGGGCTTATATAGGGAGGCCTTCCTGACCATTACAGAAGGCCAGAAAGGTGGGGTTTTAGGGTAAAGGGTGGGAAGGCTGTAGGGCTGATGTGGAAGTTCAGGAATGAGGAAACGAAACCCAAAAACCTGGTTCTGGTCTGGGGTGGGGGAAAGGAAGATTCATATCACATCAGGCAGAGCAGGTCAGACACCTGCCATCCCTTTAGGGTATCCGGAGTTGCTTGCCTTGCTCAATACTCAGATCCCCACATCATGTGAATGAGTACAGCGAGCACCTTGAGCAGTTGAGCCATCTTGCCACATTTTGAATGAGAACCCGGGGAGTTATGGCTGCCTCTGCAAGGCATTCTTTGTGCAGCCACTGGAGTATTTATCTTTCTCTCTCCTTCTTGTAAATACCACCTCCTTCACTTTATACATCTGCACAATCATAGTAGCCTATTCCCATGGGAGTTACGAGGATCATACCAGACAAAAACAGGGGCAATGAGGAACCTTTTGAAGGCTGATTTATCTATGTTCTAGGAAAGAGATATCCTCACTCCACTAGGATTGCTAAGTCTGATCAGGTGGCTGGGAACAGCCAATAGCCATTTACCTCCAGCTGTTACTGGAAGACAGCTGGAACTAGAGCGAATAAAGATGAATTCAGAGGAAATCCAAGCCAAGAGACAGAGACCTTGAATGTTGAGGGTCCTGACCACAATATTTTAGTGTATGGCTCTCAGCCTGTCTGAAGCCTGATCCATTTATAAATGTCCCAGACACAAAAGGCAACACAAGCTATTCTGCCCAAACAATTTGAGTTGGGTTTTGTCAGTTGCATTCTACGGTTCTGACCAAACTGTGATTCGCCTCACTCTATAGAAAGCCTGCCTTAATATCACTCTTCACCTGAGGCCACTGTCACCCTCTGACTCATATCTCTTCCTCTGCTATTAGTCCCTGATATGAATACACATTTAATCATATCTTTTTTTCCTGGTAAGATGTCTATTTGTCCTAGGAATTCTCAGAATTACTACTAAATATAAAATCATGTGCCCATAAGGAAAGGTGTTCAAAGAGGAAACTAGACAGGAAATTCCAACTAGGGTGGAATGTTTAAAAGTGAGGTGGAAGAGAACTGACTCTACAATTTGTCCCCTGACCTCCATGTGTGTCCCCATCATGCACACACACAATATAATAATAGCAGTAAGTAAATAGAAAGAAAGAGGTAAGATTCCATTTATAATCCCTTCCTTAGATACTCTTTACATTTTCAATTTTTTTTCAAAGAAACTTTTAATAGCTCCCAGGATACATTTAGAAACAACAAAAAGGGCAAGAAATGAAGAAGGCAGGCTTGCATATACCTTTCTTTGCCTACTGAAGCCATGGCACATCCATGCCAGGCTGTTACAGCCTGGGCTGGGTTGGGGGCTCTGTGAGACCATTCTGTCTTCCATTCAGATGTAGGTGGTGTTGGGTGAACAGGGTCTTGGAGGGAACCACTGAACAAAGCACAGGCAGTTGGGCTATGCTGTGGAAAGAGCTCAGCTGGCATCACTGAACCTCTTATAAGATCCTAATTGGGATAAACGGCAAGGAATATTGTCAGCCTGACCCACCCACCACTGGGATATTGTCCAGCGGGGAAGTGCTATCTTTTCTTGATTGTAATCAATAGTGATGGTAGGGATCATAAACTGTAGTTTCTGAGCTTATGAGTCCTCAGGACACTTTGGAAATGAAGCTCCTTAAGCCAATGTCATGTGATATTAGTGATTCTTCGACTCTGGGTTTGCTCCACCTCAACACTGTTGCACTAACCTTTTCCTTAGAACAACAGAAGCTAATTTTACATTTTAATGAAAATACATTAACCAGATATTCATCTGTTCTCCAAAATATTTAGGATCAGAAGAGTTTTGGATTTTGGTCTTTAATGGACTAGAATATACACACAAACATAAATAATATATCTTAGGAATGGAATCTGAGTCTGCTGTGAAATTTACTTATAGTTTACATTTGACATATATGTGTGTGTGTGTGTGTGTAAGCTAAAGGTAAATTTACACATTGCTTCAAATAATGTTCATGGAATAAGTTTCATGATGTGAAATTTTCCACTTGTAGTGGAAATGTCAATGCTCAAAATGTTTCAGATTTTGGAGCATTTTGGATGATTTCCTTATTAGAGATGATGCCAACCTGTTTGACAAGAATCAGACTACTTTTTTATTACTTTTATTTTATGCGTATGGGTGTATTGCCTGCTTGTAAGTGCATTTATGTCCTATGATGCCAGTAGAGGTCAGTAGAGGGCACTGGATTCTCCAGAACACTCCAGCCCCAAGAATCAGACTATTTTAAAAAATATATTTATTTTCATTATGTGTCTGTGTGTATGTGAACATAAGTGCAGTACCCACGGAGGCCAGAAGAGGGTGTCAGATTCCTGGAGCTGGAGTTACAGGAACTTAACCACCATGTGGGTGCTAGGGAACAGAATGCGGTCCTCTGTGACAGCAGTCAGTGCTTTTAACTGCTGAGCCATCTCTCCAGCCCCTACTCTACTTGTTTTTAAAGAGAGTATCTCCATTATGAGAAGAAGACCTATCTCTTAAGGGACTGATTCCCAAATAGGAACTCAGACAACTTGGCAATCCATGAGACCCATGAGGCACCCGGTGGCCTTACCCTGGCTCTGGGGCAACAGCTCTGAGTGGAGTTTGGAACCAGCTGCTCTTTGCACTCCCTTATCACTGTCTTCGTCCTTTCCTTTCCAGCCTCTTTTCCTTCTTATTGTCTGCTCTTATTTCCATCTTGTTTGAAGTTTTTTGTAGAGTGCCTACATTTCTTTAGAAGTCAAGTGTTTAATTCAGCAAATAACGAATGTATAAGTGGGGAGGGGAGAGAAGTGACTACATCAGAATCTCTGCGAAGACCTCTGCCTAAGAAGGAAAAACATTTCCATTCTAGTGTGCCTTACCAATTGACTTCAACACTAAAAGGAGATTTTAAAACAATCCCCTAAAAGCTGTTGTTACGTGTGGCACACACATGTTCCTTGCATGTGACTGAGTACAAAATATCAAGAGTGAAACCTGTGTGGCCAGTGGCCAATAGCATCCCAGATTCTTCTACATGAGGGAGAAATGCTTGCTGACTTTGTATAATTGTCTCTCAGTACTCCCTTACATTTAGCATCCTAGATGCCAAACTCCCTTGATTAAGAGGAGAACTTACTTGCACATACACAGGACAATGCAGGCCTAGGAGGTTTTAAGGAGAGAGAAAATTCTATTTGAAATTCATGTCCCGGCATCAGTTGTACAGAATGGAAGAGAGTGTTTAGGTGGAATGGGGAGAGGGCATGTCCGGGAGAGAAGTGATCTTGCACGAACAAGGTGTGGGGTGCTGCTGGTTGTGTGGAGGAGCCCTGGGCACTGTGTTTAGGGAGCAGTCATCAGAAGGGTTACTCAGGACCATACAGCCCTGATGTGGGTGGCCCTGACCTACTGGTCCGAGTGGACAATGTTCAGTCCAACTGGCCTCAAGGAGCTGGGGCGGTTATGAGCTGGGGCGGTTATGAGCTGGGGCGGTTATGAGCTGGGGCGGTTATGAGCTGGGGCGGAATGTAAGGCTGGCACCAGTGGGACTCACCTGTTGCCCTGCCTAAGTGGGGTGGAGTGGAGAGGTGGGGAAACTAATCTTAGAGATTGCACAGTAATTCTGGAGTGTGTGTGTGTGTGTGTGTGTGTGTGTGTATTTACATGTCCGTGCTTCCCTCCAGCCAGGAATCCCTCTAACAAACAAAAACTTCATGAACTTCTTATACAAATTAATGTAGAGCCAATTCATATGGTTTCCTACAAACTACCACATTATGAATTAATTTATCCCTCTTTCTTTAAAAAAAATGTATACGGAGTGTTGTGCCTGCATGTATATATGTGTAAGTGTACCTGTGTCATGCAATGCCTGTGGAGGCCAGAAGAGAGTGCTGGATTCCCTAGATCTGGAGTTACAGATGGTTGTTAGCCACTATATAGGAGTGAATTTGGGTCCTCAGCGAGAGCAGCCAGTGCTCTTAACCTCTGAACCATCTCTCCAGCTCCAATTTCCTCCCTCTTAACATTTAAAAAACTGATTAACGGTACTATAACTTGAATGTTGCCCTGAGTCTGGGGTTGAGTACCATGGTCACCTTGTAAGGAGACCGGGTCAGTCAGCTTCTTGCAGGCTGACTGCAGATCCAGAAAGTGAACTCTGCCAAGTCAGAGGCATCAGAATTCAGTGTTCTGAGAAGTGAAAACTAATTATGCCAGATGATTTGAAAAGTGCACAGTTGATAGACCTGTCAAACGGCAAGAATTTTCAGGAGTCATCGGATCTCTCATGACTTCATGGAGGAACCAGGCTTAGAGATGTTCAAAGCCAGAGTGAGTCAGTAGCAGAAGAGCAATTGGAATCTGAGTATCCGGGTTTTCAGCACACGTTCCACTTTGCCACGTGGAACGCTGTCCAATAGGAACATCAAACACAGTGCATCGAGAAGGACAATGTTAAATGACAGGAGATGTTTGAGGTAATGGTTGAGTTTATATTTAGAATGAGGTTATATCAGCATAGCTCAATGAATAAAAAAGGTAAGGGCCTCTGCTCCCGCCAACATTTCTGTCGTTAGCTGATCCTGAAAGGCTTGGGGACAGCTGCCCAGCACTGGGACAGGACAGAGGAACACTTAATCCTCATTAAGGAGGGGCTACAGTGGAGAGGACTAGCTCCACCACTTCTCCAGGACAGTTGTCAGGACCACAGTTCCTTCCTTTGGAGGGAAGAGTTAGAAGGAGAGAGAGAGAGAGAGATATTGTGAAAGAGATTATGAATTGGAGGGAGAATGTCTAAAGGTCAAGCTGAGGGCAGGGCACAAGTGGAAAGACTTGGATTATTATAAAGGCTCTTTAAATAGACCTGTCACAGGTGAACACAGAAGTAAATAAGCGGGTACGTCAAATGCTCAGAGCTGGACACTGGCTGAGTGCACCTGGAACTCAGCTGTGGCCATAGTTGCCAAGTCCTGTTCTGTTAGGTGTCGCCTGTGGATTAGCTCATATTTCAGGAAATATTTCCTGCTTAGGGACTTTTCAGAGGAAAATACAAAAACCTTGCCTCATCCATGCTGAGCCCTGATTAGGGCTGTGGAGTAGCTTAGTTTTCTTAAGGAGACCTTATGCCTTGCAATGAACTTACCATAGTGCATGTTCTTTCCATTTTCCCTGATAAAGGAAATTCAACAAATACCATTAAGTACCTGTTTATCTGTCCTATATAAACAGCCCGTGACCCTTGGACAAATGCTGCAGTAGCTGGCACCTTCCCAGCTTGCTGTGTTCCATCAGGGTGGAAAGTAAGACCAAAAGTTTGAGCAGTTGTAGCTGAACCTGGCTTTTGATTGGACATTAAATGTCACAGAATTGTTGAACCTCTTGAACTCTGTGGCTTCAGGGTGGGTTGGAAAGCAGGTCCAACCAGCCACCCTGAGAGGAGAGCATGCTCTCTTTTGTTAGCATGTCTGGAGATTGCTTCACAGTTAATGTTTGACTTCTGTCCTTTACTATCTCCTGCTACATTTCCTCACAGCCAAATGATATATAAGCAACAGAAGACCACGTTCTCATAAACATGACTAGTATAAACTCTTTGTTTGGAGGGGAAGGTAAAATGGTGAAAAATGGTAAAATGGAGCACATGGTTCAGTAGAGGTATAATGTACAGGTCACACATGGGTGTTAACTTATCTAACAGCCACATAAAATGAAACAGATGAAAGTAATTTTAATACCATATTTCATTTAGCCTAATGGATCACTTTAACATACAGTTTATTTCTATTCTTTAATTTTTAAAATATTTTAATTTTTATTTAATTTATTATTATTGTATGTATGTGATTGATGTGGGTGCGCGGTGAGAGGACAACTTTCAGGAGACTGTTTTCTCTTCCTATGGGTTCTAGAGATTGAACACAAGTTGTCAGGCTTGCGCAGCAAACGCTTTCACCTGGTAAGCAACGTCACCAGTTCATAAATGATATTTAAAAAATCTGGTGCTGACTGGAGAGATGGCTCAGTGGTTAGGAGTGATTGCTCATCTTCCAAAAGACCTAAGTTTGGTTGCCAGTGCCTGTAACTCTAGTTGCAGGGGATCTGATGTCCTCTTCTGGTCTTTGTGGGCACCTGCACATATATGGTGCACACAGAGTCAAGCACACACACACACACAAAATAAATTGAAATAATAAAAAATAATTGAAAATGATTAGTGCAGTATATTGCATTTTTTCTCTATATAAGCCTTGAAAACATAATATATATTTTAATTGTCCACACGTCTTAATCCAGATGAGACACTTGCAAGGGCTTGGTAGCCCAGTGTAGTCTATTGGTTAGAATGGCTCTAGATAAAAACTGAATCAATTTGGAAATTGCTTGATTTGGGGCAATTTACTTAAGCATTTCATGCTTCACTTTCCAACTCTGTAAAGTGGGAATAATAATTGCAGTAACTTTAGTGGGTTTTTTGTAAATATATTTAAAAGTCTCAGCATAGGTTTGGTAATCTATGTGAGCCATCGTCATTAGTTTTGGCAAAAGTATAGAGGACAAAACTGTTAAATTTCTTCAAAATGTGGTGATTTAACCAAGTACAATGGAATTAAGCTTAGGGCTTAGATCTCTTTGTGTCTTTTGTGGAAGTCATCTGTTAACCCAAACCAGGAAATCATTCTTGAAATACTTCTCTCTTTGATTTCTTGAAACCAGTAATTTTTAAATGTCAAGTGGCGTCTCCCACAGTCCCATGGCAAGAGACAGGAAGGAGAGTTCCCACTGGGCACCTGTCCATCTTTACCCCTCCTTACTAACGTTTGGCGGTCAAGACAAGTTAAGGGAGTTGAACAGTTCTCTGGGATTATACTGTTTGTAAAAGTGTACACGTTTAGATTTTTCAGGGGTAAGTATTAGATTTGAGTACTTTTAAAAATAATAAAGTATTGTTGTAAACTGGAATTCCTCGCCTTGTGTTCTAGGGCAGTTTTGCAGGTGGACAGCAACCTCATGCTGTGTGAATTCTGCCTCATCAAAGGATGGAGTTAAGCTTTGCAGCCACGGAGGTCAACTGCTTATATGAACTTTAGAATGTCTTCTTTGATACTTGCAGATAAGCACACAGGCATTATAAAAGTGGCCAGGCCAAATTATCAGGGCTTGTCCACACATGGGCAAACCTAAGACTTCCAGCGTCACCAGGCTGCATGCTGGAACTACAGGAAACTGGCATTTGGGGTCCCTTTGGTCCCTTAAGGATGAAACAAGGCATCTCCAGGACATTTCTTTCCCCACATCAACCCATGCTGATGAGCCTTGACTGCTGTCCAAGTTTATTTCTTCAAGGCATAATTTGAGGGTTGGATACAGATCAGGGAAAAAGCTATGCTACAGGAGGAAGGCATGATTGGTCAGCCTGCTTGGGCCAGATCCTTGGAGGGGGGTGAGAAAGGAAGTTAGTTTTTCATTGTATGAAGTCATTCCCTGACTCTAGCCAGAAGTAGGGTAAAGGAATTCTCAGGGGAGAGGGCCTGAGGTGTCTAGGCTTGGATGTCTAGGTCAACTTGCTCAGCAGCCTGTTCATTGTCACAGCATCAGAGAGCCCCAAGGGAGAGGGAGTGGCAGTGTGGAGTCTGTCACCTCAAGGCTGTATCTTGTCAGTGGAAAACAGATACTGGATGTGGTTTTGAAGAGTATTTGAGACAGGTAGGATCTAAATAGCTACTAAACTCCTCGTTTGAATTATTTTCTAAATAACTGGATATGCAAAAATTGAAATTTGGTGATAGTGGGCCTTTGAAGGAAAAAAATGGAGAGAACAACATACAGAAGACACATTTGACCCATTTATACAACAATCTTTTATTTCATGCATGCACAGTTATGGCAGCCTGGACCACACACGGGAGCAGACTTTGGATTCTGGGCCTGGCTGGCAGTACCACTTCCTGTCTAGCTGACCTCCATCCTCTCAGGATTTCAGTTGCCTTATCTGTAGAGTGAGGGATGAGGCCAGCTAACCTCTCTGTCTCCAGAACCAAAAGTTAGACTTCTAAATCTTTGAACCACTCTTACCGAAACAGACCGGGTGCAGCGCCCTGGCTCTGTTTGCGCGCTAGGACCGTAAGCACAAATGGTCAGAGCTCTCACCAGCATCTGACAGGCAATCAGATGAGAACACGTTTGTGATGTCTACATCCTTCATGCTTCCCCAAAAGGGCAAATAAGAGGAGTCTTTGCTCAATGTTGTTCTGGAAATAAAATTAAAACTCTGTCACTGCACATAGACATAGCCTAAGCCAGTGATCATTCAAGTTTACGATTTATAAGAACGCTACAATGGGGCTGAAGAGGCCGCTCTGTCGACAGCGTGCTCCCCTAGCATTCATGAAGCCCCAGGTTTGGTTCCTAGCACTCGAATAAAACTGAGTGCAGTGTTGTACACTTGTAATTACAGCTCTGGAAAGGTGGGGACAGGAGGATTAGAAAGTTCAAGGTCATCCTTCATTTCATAGAGAGTTCAAGGCCAACCTGAGGTACCTGAGACCTTGTCCTAGGAAGAGTTAAACAGGGTGAGGCATGGGAGGGCAGGGCGGGCAGAGGAGGGGGTACAGGGAGGGATAAGTAACACTAACGGCCTTTAGAGAAAGCCATACGGAAGGCTATCACTATAGAATCATATGTGTGGGTGCGTGTGTGTGTATGTGTGTGTGTGTATGTATAAAGTAAAAAGCGATTAAAAGGAGTTATCCTGTAACAGAGGGACATTACCCTTTTAGACATAGGCTAATGAAAAAAATCTCAATGTCAGGAATGGTTTCCTGCTGTAGGAGCTGTTGACCAGGGATTCCATAGACCCTCAAACGACACTAGTTATCACCCCTGCTCTGAGTTACCCACCAAAGCTGAATGGTAAGCCCCTTTCACTGAAAACACCACATACACGAGCTGTAGAACAAACAAGGAGAAATCAAGCTGGTGCTGCTGTCAGAGCCTCATCTCTGCTGACTAGCATTCACAGTGCTAGAAAGTGCTACGCAACACGTTGGAAGGAAAAATAATCATCAACCTTACCTAGCAATGAATCCTGTGAACTATAATAGCAACTGGCTTAGCAAGACATGTCCACTGGTGAAATAGTGGTACAGATATTGTAGGAGTAACAAACCACTCTTTAATTGGATTTCAGGTTCACTTCCTAGGATGGAACCCATACCTGACACTGATATCAGGCTTAGGAACCTGAGGCTAAATAGGTTATAGGACATAGGGGGAAGCCTAACACTAAGTTTTTACCGAATACTTATTATTAAACAGACTTTTAGTGATTTATTGTTATACCCACAGATGAATGCATCTCTCAATTCTCACCAGAGAAGTTTCCTTATGCAACAGATGGTGATCAACATAGAAACCCCTAACTGGCCAATGTGCAAAGAACAAGAGGCTGCAGAGTGCTTATCCCTGAATAGACATCTATATCAAACTTCTGCCTCCAAAGGCTCAGGCATCATTGTGGGAAAGGGAGCGGGTGAAGACTATAGTTAGGGGATGACTTCGGGGAAACAGAGTTTTCCAGACAGTTGGTCAGTTACTTGTATAAACTCACAGCATTCACAAGTCCGATCCCAGCATAAAGATGGGGAAGTGAGTAGGATGCTCCAGTCCCACCCAAGGAAATTGTAGCAATAGATATCTGCTGGGAGCAGCAGAGATTGTTTCTTTCCGTGGGACTCTTGGTAGGTTAACCAGGTTCCAGTAGATGGACCCACGTTGAAGGACATCTGGTGTTGCTGTCGCCCTGTGCAGCTGGGGGCTGCAGGGCTTGCTCTCTGGGTGCAGGGGGAGAGTGGACGTGGAACCAACGACACAGACTCCGGGAGGTTTGGGCAGCAAACTCAGTTTATTGTGGCAGAAGTAGTTGCTTATATAGGATGTGTTAAGGCTCCTTTTGACCCCTCCCCGCCACCATGGCAATATGTCTTTAAGCAATTGGTCTTGGTCTTGTCACCATGGAAGTTGCATATTTTCAGGCTCCCTTTTTCTGCTTGTGCGCTATTGCGCATGCGTGTTTCTTTTCTGATGGCTGACATGTTGTAAAGGGGTTCCTGCCATATCTCACCCTTTTTATTTCTTTTTTTTTTTGGGGGGGGGTTGGCTCAATGATAGACTGTGCCTGTCTTAGGCGGCTCCTGCAAGAGCTGGGTCTTAACGGTCTCTGGAATGCCAATGGAGGCACTCGGCCTGGTCATTGGCATCGTGTCTTAGGTCGCCCAGTCCCCAGAAAATCTTACCCGTCATTGGCTACCAGCCCAAACTTTATTGGGACCCCTAAGGGTTTGATATTGACAGGCTGTATAGCACATAATTCTATTGTGCTTGTTGTAAGTCAGCCAACCAGATCTCAATGACTTCCGATGGTATTTTATGATCAGGATGTGTTAGAGACACTACTATATGCAACATGGCCTTGTCAACTCTGCCGGTTCCTTATATGTTGAAAGAGACATCTAGCAAGAATTATAATAAGCAACAACAAAATTCCCATAATTATCCAGGCTGCAAGTCGAGAGGGGTCAAGAAGACCTTGGATATGATCCCAAACTTGGGAGAGGAAAGTAGTAGAAATCTGTACCAGCTGGCTGACATGGTGTAAAGCAGTTCCCGCCATAATTTGGGAAAACAAATTAGACTCTATAGGCCTGTGTGTGTATGTGTGTGTGTGTGTATAAGGGAGGGATCTAAATACCATCAAATTACATTGTATGAAAAGCACAAAAATTCAATAAAAAGGAAAATAAAGAGAGCAAGCAAGCCTACAGTATTATTGTCCTGTTTTCTTTACAGGTTTGTAAACGTTTGGAGCAGCAACAACAGCATTTATGCCTTTGTTATTGTGTCTGTTTTAGGTTATACTTTTGATTTGCTCATATTCTATTACTTAATCAGTACCTTCCTACCTGCTATATCTTTTATTCTCTCTGTGACAGTTTGCAGTAATGAGTTGGTACTGTTTAATACTCAATTCTCTGAGGAGGAGATTTGAGGCTTCATGTGATGTAAATACACTTAGCAGGGTTGATCCATTTTTTAAAAAAAAATTTAAAATAATTAATTTTTTCTTAAAGAAAACAATGCTAATAAAACGTTTTTAAATTAACAAATTAATTTTTCGGCAGCACTGGGGATGGAACCTAGTGTGTGCGTGCGTGTGCTGAACAAGCACGTTGCCACTGAGCTACAACCCCAGTCCTTCTTTTACTTTTTATTTTAAGATAGGGACTCACTAAGTTGCCAGGCTATGCTTTAACTCACTCAGTAGTCCAGGCCGGCCTTGAATTTGAGATCCTCCTGCCTCAGTCTCTAGAGTAACTAGGATGGCAAGTCTAGGCTACCAAGCTTGATACCAGGAGTGATAATGAGCTACCAAAAAGAGGGATCACTGACTGTGGCGCAGGGGAGAGATGTGCATGACCAGCCTCCAACAGTCAGACTGCACTAGCATTTATACTCATGGATGCTAAACGTCTTTCAAATATTGATCACACTTATGAGAGCATGCTTAAAACCTGCCCCTACTAGACCATTTCTCCGTGAATACAGACACTGTGTGCTCACACTTACCCCCAGAGATTAATTGCACATTATATGTTGCTTTGAACAGCCATGTATAACTGGTGAGATATAACCCCCCTCCCCAGAACCCTCTCCCAATGACATGCCTTGAGACTGGTATATATTCTACATTCCTTCAGGCTCTATCTTGCCCTGTTTTGATTTCTCAAGTCTGAGAAATTGAATTCTCACTTCCAATGAAGATCTCTGTCCTGATTATCGCTTTGACGCTTGTTATTTTTAATAAAGAGTTATCAGTTGTATGTCAGGACTCATTTTGAAGACTGTATTTAAGAAACATTCTGTCTTGGTCACCATCATTGGTACTGTGCAGAGCATTTGACTTCCTCTTATGGTCACTGGCTAGTGAGTATTTCTTTTTAAAAGGACAGAGCTTTACCTAAAAATAAATGAGCTTAAAAATCTTTATCCTTAAACTTGTCTAAATTGTAAAATAAATCACTCTTGAAGACCAGTGAATTTCTTGGCCTTGCACACTTCTATGTTTGACTGTCCTGGAACACAGTGTTCTTTGCCTCTGACTACTCGTCCATTTGTTTCTGGCTCCAGTGTTTCAGAGGACTTTGTGGCCTTGTTTTCCAGGTCTGAGTTTAATTGGAGAGTTAATTATCTGAGCAAGAGCACGTAAGCTCGGTTGAGTTTGGGGGCAAAGCCTGTGGTCTCTGTTCCACTTTGACAGACAAAAAAGCTTTTGTGAATCTTTGTTGATTATATTTTAACATCAGCAGATGTTCTGTATAGCAGAGGGAACAAACCAGGGAGAGGAGCCTGTAACCAGATCGTGTTTAGCTAAGATAAATACACAAGATCCTTTATCTCTTTGTAATAACTTAGCCTAGGAGGACCTGGGGCCTCAGCTGGGAGTTGCTCCTTTCAGCTGCAAGCAGGCCTTTGGGCAACCTAAGAAAAACAGGAAGGGCTGAGGGCCCATTTGCTTGCCCTTGGCCTTTGGGCAGGATTTCTGATTAGCATGTGCTTCTCAGATGGAATTCATAAACACCTTGAATAATTTACCCTTCTCATTCCAGAGATTTTTTTCATGAGATATTTTCAAAAGTTTCTTTCTTTTCAATCCACATGACCCAGGCTACTAGATTGCCTTCCCTGATTCATGGTTTCCAAGGCAACCAGAAGAAGGATCTATTCAAGTCTATCTACAATAACCTTAATGAAAATGGTGTGACATCACTTAAAATAGGGTCCCCTCTGCAGGGTGGGGTGACTTTCCCTGCACTTTTTCAGACCAAAGACTCTTCTCTAAGGCACAAGTGACCACTTTGCTGTATGCAGCCTGCTGATGCCATATCCTAAGTGAGTGCCTAGGCTAGTGCCTCATCCTCAGCACCACCAACTTTGGGACCCACACCTTCTTCGATCAGGGGCTGCCCTAGTGTTGTTGAAGGTGGATTGGCAGTCTTGATTTTTTCCACCTGAAGCCAGCAGCAACTTCCTACTCAAGTTGAGACCAACCACAAATGTGTCCAGACACTGGCAAATGTTCCTTAGGGGAAGGAGTTGGGGATTACTCTAGGTGGAGAGCCACTGGGTTAGGGGTTCTGTTGATACTTCGCTGTCACTGCCTCCATATGTATCTCCCCTAGAACTGTAGTTGTTGACTGCATCCAGCCGTGGAGCTTCTGTACTGCCAGCCTAAAGCATTTGGCCCTCATTCCCACAGTGACCATGACAATCTGTAGAGCATATATAGTGTCTGCTGTCCTCCTTGGCTGTTTCTGAATGGGACCATATCTGGGGACCATAGTTATTATCATATTGTATTTGACCTTGCGAAAATTTTCCTAAGACGTCGGATCACTTTTTCTAATTTGTCTGCTTTGGCACCTGTCCAGTTTTGGCCTGTTCTCATGACCTTTATAAATATCCTTCTGTCAGTGGTTCTCTTCCAAATGCATCTGCCCAGGACTGGCTTCTGCTACCTGTGGACACACAGTCACAACCAGACCCTGGGTCATACTAAGCCTTAGACACATGCCTGCTGTCATATTGCAGAGGTTGGGTGAGAGTCAGCTGGAGTACAAGTTTGAGTGTTTAAACATTGTAAAGCAAACTTATGCACTATTAAGTACTCTCTGTTCTCACTTCCCACCTTGACAAACATCCCAGTCAGTGCTCACTGGGCAAAGACCACCTGGAGCTCACCTGTGGGAACACACCTATGGTGGACAGAGGTGAGTAGACCGAATGGATATGGTGATACAGACCACACCTCCTGAGGACTGTGAGACTTCTCCAATACAAGGAGTTAGGAAAGACCAGTCTGAGGATTTGGACTGAAGCCAGGTGATTTAGGGGTCCCAGTGTCTTCTGGGTTCTGAGGATACTGTCGGGAAGCAATGCCACAACTGTGGCTTCCCATCTTAACAAAGCCAGGCTCTGACTGGGAAAGAGGCAGTGGTCACTCGTGTCAGCCAGGAAAGGGAGATGTGGTCAGTATTGCGGTGTGGGTAATGTCTTTGTTTAGCTCTGTGGTCACACATGATTACAGAATGGTCTTGTTTTCCTCTCATTCCGTCCTGGTCACAGAGTGGCCTTGTCTGCTACTGCGTTCTGTGGGAGTGTTTATGTTTGACTGGAAACCACCACAGTCCACCTGGATTGGAGGCAGCTCCTCAGATTCCAAACCAGGCCCATAGTGCCACAGTGCTTCTCTTTGTTTCCCTTCAGAATGACGGGGGGCACTGGGTTTGAAGTCTGAAGGCTTGAGATGGAAGTGGGGGGCCTCCTCCCTGGCTCCTTGCTGCATCTGTTTCTCTCTGCGAAAGGCCAAACACTAAGGAGTCTGTAACACCCCACTTATCAAGCTGGCCCTGGCCTTTGGGCTAACGCTGGTCATGAGGTACACCCTTAGGAGAGTGCATTCCAAGGAGTGCCCCACCAGTCCAGAAACAGACTGTGCTGTTTGAGCAAAGAATTGGGATTTTCGGGCTCTAAACCTTGCTCCTTTGGTCCTATAAACTTCCTACTGCATGAGAAAGGATATTGCCAGGAGGTTGACACAGGGAGCACTCTAAGGGTGGGTCCAGATTCTCTTGTCCTAGACGTCTAACAATATCTGTCTATTACTACTGACTTCTGTTGGGGCCCATTTGATAATTGACTGCCTATGTCTGATAGGACTTTACTCCTGGTCTCTGACAATCTGTGCAGTTGTCTGTTACTCAGCTCATGAGTGAGACACAGGAGATAAGCCCCAGTGGGCAGGAAATGGGAAAATGCTCAATGCCATTTCTATTCCCTGAGTGTGTGTGTGTGTGTATATGTGTGTGTGTGCACACACGCATGTGGCATGGACGTCAGAGAACCTTGGGTGTCATTCTCTTTAGACTTGTCCACCTTTTTCTTTTTTGGGACAAGGTCTCTCTCACCGGCTGGGAACTTACTCCACAGATGGCAGGCCAGTAGATCTCTGCCTTCCTAGCACTAGGATTACAAAGTGCATCACCACGCCCAGCTTTTTTTTTTTTTTAACCTGAGGTCTAGGGATCAAACCAGATCCTCATACCCTCAAGGCAAGAACTTTACTAACTGAGCTTTCTTCCCAGTTCATGTCTTTTTTTTTAATTCTAGATTTTGTTGAAATATAATATACACACAGAAAAATGCACGATTTTAAGTTTAGAGTTCTATACATCTCACAAAACAACATTTCATATAACCAGCACCCAAGTCAAGAACTGGAATGTTTGCTAGCGTTGGCCCTCGCCTGTCTTCCAGCCTGCTCTGCTTGTGGCTGGAATCTACCCATTTCTTCCTGTCACTAGGGTTACACCACAGCTGTTTTGTTTTTTTGTGTGTGTTTTTAAACATGGGTTCTGGGGATCCAACCATGTCTTTGTATTTGGTTGCAAGATGAACATTTTACCAGCTAAGCTATATCTCCTCAACCTTATTCCTTTACCTTTTAGAAAGCAACCAAGTTGCTTAAAACAAATGTTCGTATAAGTAGACAAATTCTGGAGGAGTGAAATCCTGGCCATGATGTGCGCCAGTATTTGCAAAAGCATACTCACCTGTGTATCACCTCAGATTTGTTGATTCTTGAGAAGTTATTCTAATTAGCTTATTGGTTATTTCCTTTAAGTGCTTTGGCTTTAGAGTAACAACAGGGTTAATGTTTACAGGATTAACTTTCACAGTAGATTTCAGGTCTCACCTAAGAATATTTTGAATTCTTCCTTTTTCATTCTTTTTTCAGAAAAGAAAAATCTTTGTTATTCTAGAAAGTAAGGAATGTGGCTCCGGTGGTGATGGTGGTGGTGGTGGTGGTGGAGGTGATGGTGTGTGCGCTGAAAGAATCTTCCTTTAAATTGGGTGTGGTAGTACATGCCTGCAATCCCAGCACGGGTGAGGCCAAAGCAGGAGGATCAAGAGTTTGAGGTCATAATACCAGATTTCTACTAAATAGCCGATGCATAAAACTGACTCCTGATAACCTATTGTTACACTCATAGATTAATGCATCTCTCAGCTTTGAGATTTTT
This sequence comes from Eospalax fontanierii, assembly GCA_035773235.1. NCBI lineage: Eukaryota > Metazoa > Chordata > Mammalia > Rodentia > Spalacidae > Eospalax > Eospalax fontanierii. Next base: position 84,122,826 of record CM069524.1, read on the forward strand.
CTTTCTGCAACAGATGGTGATTAACACAGAAACCCACAACTAGCCAACGTGTAGAGAACAAGAGAATGCTCATCTCTTAATAGGACACCTGTATCAAACCTCTGCCTCCCAAGGCTCAGGGATCATTGCAGAAGAAGTTGGAGAAAGATTGTAAGAGCCAGAGGTCATGGATGACCGAAAGGAAAAAGAGTTTTACAGACAGCTGGTCAGTTACACATCCGAACTCACAGCAATGAGACAAAAATGGCAGCACAGACATGAGGAAGAAGGTGAGAAACCCACCTAAGGAAATTGTGGCAACCTACGATGGCGGGGGGGGGGGGCAGAGACAGTCTCTTCAAAGCGTGGGACTCTTGGTAGGTTAGCTAGGCTCTAGTGAATGGATCCACACTGAAGGCCATTTAAGGACACAAAGTAGACTCTATAGGCCCATAATGTATATATAATAGAGTACAATAAATTGGGCTGGTGGGGGAGTAAGGTGAGGTGTGGATAGGGGAAGGCACCTAAATACAATCAAAATGTATGAAAATCACAAAAGTTAAATTTAAAAATAGTTTGAGGCTAGCTTGAGCTATATATAGCAAGACTCCAAAAGAGGAAGAAGAGGAGGAGGAAGAAGAGGAAGATGAACAATAATAATAATAATAGGCAGCGGGGGGGGGCAGGGAAGAAGAGGAAAAGGAGGAGGAAGAGAAAGAAGGCTCACTTTCCGTTAGGCAGTTAGGTAGTAATAGACTCCAGTTAGGTGCTTAGAATGGGGAGGTAGAAGGTTTAGTAGGAGCTAAGGAGTTGGCCTAAGTAAGGGCTGGTGTGCACCTTAACCATGAGAAGGCCATTCACCCTCTTAAGCATCTTTAAACATAAAAGTTATAACACCGTGTTCCAGATCTACTTGGGACTCTTTTATAGAAACAGATCTTTATTTTTCTCAACCAGAGCAAAGAGGAGCTTTATATCCTTTAGGTTTTTGCAAAATAATATCTATCCCGTCTTCCCTGCACTGGTATTCAAAGGACTTTCACCTTGCTGTCAATCACTGTTCAGAGATGCTTCTAAGAGCCTTTTCTATGCACTTCCTTCTTGAACTTTCTCTCATCCATTGCCTTCTTCCTTGAAAAAGTAATGAAGGAGAGAGGAGGTTTCAAGTTAGATTTTTGTTGAACCCAATCTTGCTTCTCATCAGCTAGTGATCATATTCCTTGATTTCACCCTCTTAAACCGCAGGGTGTAACAAGTTATTTTGTGGGATTGCAAGGATTAACTTAAAAGTGTTCTGTATTAAGAATTCAAGAATCCCAGCACTCGGGTGGCAGAGGTGGGCAGGTCTCTGTGAGATCAAAGCCAGCCTGGTTTACACAGAGTCCCAGGCTATGAGGGGCTACAGGGAGACCCTGTGTCAAACAAATCAAAACAATTCAATAAATCTCTGTTGATGTTTTTAAAGCCAGAACGTTCTGACTGCTCAATGTCGACAAGGCACTGTGTTGGCGTAGAAGATGCGGCAGGGAACAAGGAATGTCCCCTGTTCTAAGGGGCTGAAAAGTGAAGATAGGGGACAAGAGCGAGCAATTGAGATCGCCAGCAGGTCTCCTCACAGGAAGCCCTCAGTAGGCTGCTGAAGTCCAGAGAAGGCTTTCCAGAGCTCTCAGTTGATGCCTCCAGGTGAATTAGAACCAAAAGGTGGCATGGGCTCTGAGACCACGTGGCAAGGAGAGGGACCAGCCAGCGAGTGCAGCGTCTCAGAGCCAAGCGACGGTGGGAGCTGCGGTTCTACCATGCAACACCCCCAGCTCCTTAATGTGGTGAGGAAGACTAAAAATCAGTTAAAAAATTACCCCCCATCCATCTCTCACTGATTTTATTCATAAGCCCCACAGGGAGGTGCAGACATGATGCATCGTGTGCCGGGACAGAGGGGAAAACATCTGCTCTAGCGTTTTCTCTCCCTCCCAGAACATGTCCTCTGCTGCTTTTGGGCCTTGTTCAAGGTTCTCTGTCTTTGTGCTTTTCTGTCCCAGGGAATATTTGTTTTTGTTTCTTTCACCCTTTTAGACTTAATCTGTTGTTTTTAGCCCCTTTCTACTCGTTTTTAAGTCTTGGAATTTTCTCTTGACTTTTTGCTGTTATTCTCAGTGCCTTCCACTGATGATCGCCCAAGCTTTCCATCCATTTCTTTATCTTGTCTTATCAGTAACAAAGACATAAAAATTTGCTTCATCTCCAAAATAGTCCTTTGAGTGAAGTCTTCTACATTGACCACCGTTTTGCCATGTGAGGCTTTTATTAGGTTTTAGCTTATTTGAAAAAAAAATCTTATCAGCTAAGACATCCAAATTGGCATTACAATAAGGAGTCACATGCTGTTGAATAGCATGCCTGACTGAAGCCTAAACAAATAATATCTATTGGTTATTTCAGTGGAGTTCAAGACATGCAGATACTCAAAATCAACAATCAAAATTTGCCAGAGCTCTTAGTGCTTGGCTTGAAACAGAGTATCTTAGATGTCTTAGAAAACCATAACTCTTTATCCTGTTTTGATGCCCCACCCACCACACTTTCCAACCATAGCAGAAGTTAGAGTTGGTAGGCCTGTTATGTGCTAATTGCTTCACTGAGAGAATGTATGCACCGGCTCAGTTAGTCCTTATAAAAGACCCTGCAAGGGAGCTACCATTCTCCTCCTCCTTTAGAAGATTAAGGAGTTCATCAGCCTGTCCAGGATGGCACAGGGTTACATGGCACAGCCGAACTGAGCTACCATTCTCCTCCTCCTTTAGAAGATTAAGGAGTTCATCAGCCTGTCCAGGATGGCACAGGGTTACATGACACAGCCGAACTGAGCTGTCTCCAAAAGCCCACCTTTGGTGTTACTACTTTGTGGCCAGGTGGCCTGAAACCTCAGAGGAGCAGATAAGGAGAAACAGAGGCTGATGACCGGCAGCCAGGCCAGCCAGTCCAAATCCTAAGGGTGCAGAATGTGTCTCCTTACCTGAATTCTTTTTTTAAAAAGTTTTATTCATGTATATGTCTGTGTTGGTATATGCCGTGTGTGTGCAGTGCCCTCAGAGGCGAGAAGAGGGAGTCAGATCCCTTGGAACTTGAGTTACAGGTGACTGGGAACTGCTTTTTGTGGGTGTTGGGAACTGCACTCAGGTCTTCTAGGAGAGCACCAAGTGCTCTTAAGCCCTGAGCCATCTCTCAAGTGCCTTACTTGAATTTTTTTATTTTCTATTTGGTGAGACAGAAATTCAGCTCAGTCTTTCTGGATACCTACATCTCCAAGTTTAAAAAAATTAACCAATTTTTAAAAGTGTGAAAGCAGTTTTGGGTTAGAGTCTTCACCTTTAAGAGAATCATGTTAAAATGCTGTGATATGAATTGGTATAACTACTATGGAAATCAGTATGGAGTTTCCTCAGAAAAGTAGAGCAGGGTTGGTAAGATGCCAAGCCTGACAACCTAAATTTGATCCCCATGGCCCACGTGGCAGAAGGAGAGAACTAAATCCTGAAAATTGTCCTCTGACACACACACACACACACACACGCACGCACGCACACACACGCACACATGCTAGATTAAAATGTAAAAAATTTTTTTTCTGATAAGGTCTTCCTGTAGCCCCAGTTGGCCTGGAACTCACTATGTAGACCAGGCTGGCCTTGAACTCACAGAGATCCACCTGCCTCTGCCTTCCAAGTGCTGGGAATAAAAGCATGCACCACCACTCAGCTTTACTATTTCTGGGTATATGTTTGAAAGACTCTAGGTTGGTGTACAGGAGAGGTGCCTGGACACCCATGGTTATTACTGTATTATGCACATAGCCAAGATATACAATCAGCCTAAGTGCCTGCCCGTCAACACATGAACAAATAAAGAAAACACAGTGAAGTATTATTCAGCCTGAAAGAAGAATGGAATCATGTCATTTGCAAGAAAACATACGGAGCGATTGATTGTGCTAAGTGGATAAGCAGTCTCAAAAAGACAACTACCGTACATTTTCTTTCATATGTGGATGTAGCTGGTAGGATCAAGAGAGAGTCTGGAGGGCAGGAGGAAGAGTTAAAAACAGTGAAATGGTATGAAGCCTGGGACTGGCTTCAAAATAGCTACTTGATGGAAGAGGGTTCTGATGCAAACAACACTGGTGCAATTGCACCAGTGGACAGTGGGAGACAGGGGTCATGATACTGTTTTCTATGCTCTGTGTGTGTATACTTGAAAATTATCATAATGTATTCTTTAAAGTTTTTGGGCTATATCACTTCCTCCTGTAGAGATGCCATTGCTCCCCAACCTTCCTGGCTGATTATGATGTCATCATTTTCATTCTCCCCCAAGTCCCCTGGCTGATTATGATGTCATCATTTTCATTCTCCGCTAAGATCTCTGGCTGACTATGATGTCATCATTTTCATTCTTCCATAACCCTCCTGGTTGATTATGTCATCATTTTCATTAGCAGTTCTACAAAGACCACCTGTCAATCAAGGGAAGCAGTCCTTCAGGTGACTTCCTGTTTGGAGTGTGCCCTCTGCTTCTGCTGTATTGCTAGGACTTTGTAGAAGCTTCTGATTAGAATGTGTGTTTTCCTCCTCCTGCTGTTTACTCTTCATCACAGAAGTTGGCTGTTAACAAACCCCCTTCTCTTCAGCTCTTTAACATTCTCCCGATACCTTCTCCTCCCCTCAGGCCTGCAGGCAAGTGCTCGACCACCAAGCTATGACCCCAGCCTCACACTTTTTTCTTTACAAACAGGATTTGTGCTGTTAATTCTGAATTATTTGGTAGCTTTCCTTCTAGAATCTTTTTCCCAGAGGGACCATACCATTCTTAGTTTTAGGCAACTGTTGCTTTGTTTTCACTGCTGGGAACTCTGGCTGTGTGCTGTCTTCATGTTCTTGTTCAAACAGACCTCAGGTTTGAGTGAGTATCTTGCTTGTGTGCATTCATCCCAAGTTTGTTGAAGAAAAGTTACTAAATGCTTGCACATATTGAGTAATGTGAAGAATTTTTTTTTCCGTCTTCAATAAGAACTTTGTAGTGTCTTTATTAAATATTATTTATTTCATAAAGCATATGAACTGTGTTATGCCGAAACTGAATTTGGAATCACAGCAATATTGGTTAAGTATTTCCTTTGGAGATCATGAAGTTTGTGTTTCATTCATGCAGCAAGAATTTACTGAGGGCCTAGCATGTCCCAGACACTCTTCCAACCTCTTGTTGAGAAAATGATATTCTCTCATTTTCAGGTGCAGACAACAGACACAAAGCAGGGAAGGGGAGGAGGAAATGTGGGTTGTGACACTAAGAACAGCGAAGGTGCTGGGGGATGGTTCAGTGAGGACTAGAGTTTGGATCCCAGCACTCCCATAATAATACTCAGTGGGTGTGGTACCCTGCCCCTAATCCCTGTTGGGGAGTCAGAGATGGGAATCCTTTGGGGCAAGCTAGCTAGCCAGACTAGCTGAATCCAGGAGCTTTAGATCCAGGAAGAGATCCTGCCTCAGTAAACAGTGGAAGGCAATAGAAGAGGACACCAACATCCCTTTCCAGTCTTACCCACACAGTACACATATGTGTGTGTACAGCTGCACACACATACACACACAAGGTGAGGGGAGAGACTAGTCACTGGAGCGTTCAGAAGATGGCTCAGCAGTTAGGGCACTTTCTGCTCTTCCAGAGAACTGGGTCCTGTTCCTAGGACCCATATAAGGCAGCTCAGAACCTCCTGCAATTCCAGTTTCAGGGGACCTGATGCCTTCTTCTGGCCTCCGTGGGCACCTGCACTAGGGTGCACCACCACCTCCATAGACACGTAAGTAACAAAAATCCCCCTTCACCCCTGCACTAGTATTAGAAGGTGAGACCTCTGCGGGGTGAGCACATCAAGAGTCCTGCACTCAGACATGGTGTTTACCATGGAAGTGAGGGGACCGAGAGGGGCAGTGCGGGGGGGGAGGGACCAGGTATGGGAGTACAGGGAGCAGAGGAGAGCATGTCGTGTTTTCTCTTGCAGTGAATCTAGACTGATAGATAGACTAATATGACATAAAAGCAGAATGGAGATTATTTGGGGGGGGAGTGCGATGGGGCTGGGGGCACAGAGAGAGGTGAATATGAGCAAAGTACAGTGATAGGCAAGTATAAAATATTATCATAAAACCCATTAATTTGTATGTTGAATAAAAGAAAACAATGGTGTTTCAGTTCATCTGTTTTGTATAACAAAATCTCTGAGGCTAGATACTTTATGAAGAAAAGAAGACAAAAAAATCTGTATTAAATTGTATCCATTATTATAAAGTAAATTTGAAGAACATCACAGGTTTTAAAACATAAACACATGGGGCTGGAGAGGTGGTTCAGTAGGTAAAAGTGCTTACTGCTCTTCAGAGGACCTTGATTCTATTCTCAGCACCCACATCAGGTGGCTCACAACCTCATATGGCTTCAGTTCCAATGAATCTGATGCCCTCTTCAGGCCTCTGAGGGAACCTGCACTCACAGGTGCACATAGCCACATGCAGACATACACACGTGCACATAATTAAAAGTAAAATAAACCTTAAAGATAGTACAGAAGTTCTGGAAGTCAAAGAGCAGTAGAGAGAGGCCAAAGTAAGAGGGAAGAAATAAAAGAGTGAGAAGGAGATAGAGCTAGGCTAACTCTTCCAGCAGTATGCTCTCATGAGAACTGTCTTAGTTTGCTTCTCTGTGAGAAAACATTCTGATCACTGCCAGCTCGGGGAGGAAAGGGTTTATTTGACTTACATCTCCCAGGTCTTCATCACTGAGAGAGCCCAAGGTAGGAACTCAGGGCAGGAACCTGGAGACAGGGGCTGAAGCACAGGCCATGGAGGAACACTGCTTACTGGCTGCTTCCTGTGCTCACTCTGCTTTCTTATATAATAGACAACAACCTGCTCAGAGATGGCACTGCCCACAGTGGGCTGGGCCTTCCACATCACTCAACAATTAAGAAAATACCTCACAGACATGGCCACAGGCCAGGTCAGTGGAAGTAATTCCCCATTAGAAGCTCCCTCAATCTAGGTATGTCAAGTTGACGCTAAAGCTATCCAGCACAAGAACATCCACTCATCAGAAAAAACCCACTCTGGGCTGAGACTAACTTTAATCCCTTCTGAGGCAGGTCATAGCTTCCCACTACATCCACCTCTAAAAGGTCCCGAACCTGTCAATACTGCTACATTGGAAACTAAGCCTCCATCACGGAAAACTTGGGGATAAAACCTATCTATCTACACATTAGCAAATGGGATTAACCCTTGTCAAAGAGGCTCCAAAGAGAGGTGACTTTCCCTGCCAATAATAAACATAAGGCTAGAAGGCACAATCCAAAATCCAAAACAAACCTGTAGGAATCCCTGTCCTCTCCCATAATGCCTTCGCAATTAGCTGTATCTCTCCAGGACAGTGTGAAGCTTGTTTGGTAGTGGACAAACATTTGCACAGAGCTAGCAAGATCTGAATGATGTTATGTCTTTTCTTCTTTGATAAGAGACCGCTTAGGTGATGTTTATAGCAAAGTGTCTCACTGGTGCTGACTAGGTTCTTTCCAGGGGATTGGAAGAAGCACATACAGTGAAGAAGGAGCATTAAGCAGACAGGCAGGAGGTCAGGTACCTCACACCACCTTTGCCCAAGGAATTCTTTCCCATTTTGTGTAACATGGATGCCTAAGTCTAGGGACTGTTAGGGGATTTACATATTTGAAATCATACACAGTTCCTGGGGGATTCCACGTATTCAATCCCAAAGGCATGCCATTAAAGGTTTTGCTTTAAAGAGGTGAGCTCTAAACACAGATTTTTTTGCACCAGGAACTGATCCTGTGGAGTCCAGCACAGGTGGGACCCTGGCGCCTGAACGCTGTGTCAGGGACTTTGTAAGGAGGGCTCTTGACAAACCACCACAGAACTTTTCTCCGTGAAGTGCTGGCGGTTCCCAGCCTCCCCATAAGCTGGGCTCAGCTCTCTTTGTATCAGACTTTGAAACAGTTTGTCTGTCTGTCTGTCTGTCTCTCTCGGAAGGCATCTACTCTGGCTGAAACCACAGGCACCTATCTCCTCACATCTCTTCTGTAGTCCGGGAACACCCATCTTCCTGCTTGATTGCCACTCCACTCCCGGGGTCTGAACACCTTCTCCCCAGATCACAGGTCCCCCACACTCAGCGAAGCTGTGTCCTGCCCATTCCCCGGCCCCTGCCTGTGAGAGGTTGTAGAGAAGCACGGGTCCACCGGGGCGTTTTCCCCTTCTTTGACTGTATGCTCGGAACCCTGCTGGGCATAGGTCTGTCTTGCTCCTCCAAACCTGACGCCAAGGACCCCAGGCACCGTAGGGGAGGAGCCTAGAACCTGCAGTTTTTAACTATGAAAGAGAAGCGCGCCTCTTTAAGGCCTAAAGTCAGGCCACAGATTAAAAACAAGCAAACAACAATCCAGTTGCCGGAGCCTCAGACTGCCTCTGGGCAGCGTCTTTCTAGAGAAGCTACTGAGGGCCAAATCCCACAGCCCCCTCCGCGTAGGCTTTGCTCTTGGCGCCCTCTCCATTCCAGATCGGCTTATGAATTATTAGGGCCCGAGCCTGTGATCAGATTCCTCACGCTGTCACATGTGCTTTCATCGAAGGTTAATGTGAGAAGAGGTCTCTAGAGACACAGTGGCTCTGCTTTCCTTGGGGCCCTGGTACCGCACAAAGGGAGGAACACTCACAGTTTAAAAATAGTCTTGGGGCTAGAGAGATGGCTCAGTGGTTAAGAGCACTGATTGCTCTTGTAGAGGACATAGGTTCGATTCCCAATACCCATATGGCAGCCAACAATTGTCCGTAACTCCAGTTCAAGGGGATCTGACGCCTTCTTCATGGGCCTTGCAGACACTGGTGTACCTGCCTACATGCAAGCAATACCCTGGTACACATAAAGTAAAAATAAGATATTTTAGAAAGTGTCACTCATGGTTACCGGTAATATGCATGTCCTTCTAGGCACCTCTGGATTATATATGGCTGGCAACACTTATGTAGTCTGGGGGTGCTAAAGTAAAAGAAAGCAAGGCTTTATTAGCTATGACTTTATTTTGAAGGGGCCTTGCCCTAGTTGCTTTCTATTACTGTGATAAAAACACTGACCAAAACCAAGTTGGGGAGGAAAGGGTTTAATTTATCTTACATCTCCCAGGTTACAGTTCGTCACTGAGGGATGAACTTAGGGGAAGAATTTGGAGGCAGTAGTTGAAGCAGAGACCATGGAGGAATGCTGCTTACTGGCTTGCTCCTCTGGCCTCTGCTCAGCCCGTTTTCTTATATAAGGAAGGAGACGACCTGCCCAGAGGTGGCATCACCCACAGTGGGCTGCGCCCTCCTCGTCACTCAGCAGACAAAAAAATGCCCACAGATTGTAGCCAATCCAATGGAGGAAATTCCTCAGTTGAAGCTGCCTCTACTCAGGTGTGTCTGGTTGACAGCTGACGCTACCCAGCACAGGGCCATCGAAGAAATGAGGGCCACTGAAGAGAAAGCTCTGCCTTTGTACCCACTCCTCCAGAGCAGACACCGACTCCTTTAAAGAATAACAACTTTAAGATACAATTCACGCACTGTGGTGGTTTGAATGAGAAATGTCCCCATAGGCTCACGTGTTTGAACACTTGGACTGGAGTTGGTGTTGCTGTTATGGAGCCTTTAGGAGGTGGAGCCTTGTGGGAGGACGCACTCTCCCCTGGGGTGGTCCTTGAGATTTTATAGCTTTACCCCACTTCCTGTTCTCTCTGCTTCCTATGTGTGGATAAGGATGTGATTAGCCGGCTTCCGGCTCCTGCCGTCATGCAGTGCCTTCACTGCTATCATGGACTCTTCCTTTGAACGGTAAGCTAAAAGTAACCCTTCCACAAGTTGCTTTTGGTTATGCTACTTTACCACAACAGAAAAGTAACTATACACATCCTTTCCTTCTTGTAGCACTGGGGGTTGAACCCAGCACCAAATGGATGCTAGGCAAGCACTTTGCCACTGAGCTATGTCCCCAGCACAAAGAGTAGAATGTTTCCATAATCTCCAAAGGAGGTGTTAGTCATTCACTTCCCCAACACAAATCATCTTTAGGACATCTGCTACTAGTGGAATCATAAGATATACGGTCTTTTACTTAACATAATGTTTTTGGAATCATCCATGTTGGAGTACCTAGTGGTACTTTGTCCTCACTGCTCTGTGGCTTAGTAGTGCTTGCTGCATGGATATGCCCTGGTTTGCGTGTTAATTCTTTAAATCCTCTGGAGACACAATTGACGGAGTCCCTGAAGAAGGGGATGATTCAGCTCTTTTCTTGTCATCCTGGGCATCTCCACCTCTGTTTCTTCACTTCCTCGCCCATCTTCAGCTTCTGATTGCACTGGAAATTAAGAGAGAGACAGGAACGGTGACCTTGAAATCATTGTTCTCATGGTGACAAGTGGTTCTGAGGAAGAGAAGCTCACAACGGGCTCGTTCCTGAAGCAGCTGTCATTCTTCATGTGTAGAAAGGATGTAGTTCCAGGGTGAGGGCAGCCTTCAGGTGCTGATGGATGGCTGTATTCTCCTCCTTAGGGGTACAGTATGACAAATTCAGGGAAGATGGAGAAAAACTAAAAGCTCGAGGGATCCTAGATAGGCAGGTGGTTTGGAGAGGGCGGCCTGGGCTCTACCTCCTAACCTGGAGTCCACGACCTCCGCTGGCATTGCACATGAAACACTCATATACATAAAATAAAAATAAAATCTAAAAATGCTTTTTAAAGATGAAAGTGTTTCCTGGTATGGAAAACATTAGGCCGGGCTGGGCGCCAGCGGGACTCGCCATGTGAGGTCGCTGGTAGCCCTGCCAGGTTCTGCGACATGTGGGGAACAGCTTCTAGTGGGCTCATGAGGGAAATAGAGGCAGGGAACTGAGGTGGAGGACAGAGACAGCTTGCTTAAGTCTTGCCATATAAGGCGGTAGGGAGCTAGGCCTGGAGCTGCGTACATGTGAGTACTTAGGTGGCTGAGGCCGGAAGGCTGTGAGTTCCAGGTCTTTGCTACAATAATGACTTTGTGTCAGAATAGAAAGAATTTTAAAAAGCTAGAGTATATGTGTATGGCTGTGTGAGAAGTGGGCTTGGGAGAGGAGGAGAAAGGGAGTGGAATGCCTGGATGCTGATGGGATGACTTGGCTATTGTGACGGTGGGTGGAGAATGGCTAGAGTCAGTCCCACTCGGAGAGCAGGCCTGTAATCCTCAGACAGGAGCAAGACTGCTTCTGTGATAAAGAAGGGAGTGGATGGGCTTGGGGTGACCAGCTACTTGGCGGAGGGGGCACAGCAATGGGGCAGGTACCAGGACCGGAAGAATGTGAAGTCATCTGGGATGCAGGTCTCTCGTCACAGCACTCCCATAGGCTGACGGTGGGTGAACAGTTGCTCAGTAAGGCCAGCAGGTGAGGAGAGAGAACACGGAGTTTAGAGCATACTTTCAAAATAAAAAGGAATGCAGAGAGAATGAAAGAAAAATGTGAAAACCAACAGCAAGAAAGATGAAAAGATGAAAGTTAGCAAAGGGGAGTCGAGGAGAGGCGTTGAGAAGTCCCACCCACCCAAACAAGCGCTGTGGCTCTGCCTCAATTTCTGTGGCTCCATTTCTGGTTCTTGCTCTTTTGGGGCCTCCTGTCATTTACTCTGGATGGATAAGAGACAGGAAAGTGGCAGCAGCATCCCTCTTCAGCTGTGGGCTTCGTTCTCATGTCCCGACTTTAGCCTCAAGAATCTTTCTTAGATGAAGGGGAGGAGCTGCTCTCTCAGTGGGGAGTTGTGGGTCCGTGTGGTGCGGAGGAGGCAGACTTTCAGAGTCATTGGGAGCAGAGGGCCGGGCCGAGATGGGTGTGGACACTAACTGATGGGAAGATGGGAAGATGGGTGCTGAGTCAGTGTCATGGTGTGGAAATGGAGTGTTTCCCTGAAGGCTCTTGTATGGAAGCTAAAGGTGACTGGATCGTCGGGCCTGTGATCTAGGCAGTGGATCAGTCTATTAACAGAGCCATAATATCATGATATTATTGGGGGTGATGGAAACTTCCAGAGGGGGGTGGGTCACTGGAGGGCACAGTCTTGGGAGACATCTCCTATCCTGGATGTCTGTCTCTGTTCTTTCTCTCTCCTTCCTGGCTTCCATGATATAAGCAGCCTTAAGCTGTTTCTTCCTTGCTCAATCCTAAAAGCAGTAATGCCAGCTGATCACATTCTGAAATCTTGGCCAAAATAAGCTTTTCCACCTTAATTTTTGTTGTTGATTTTGTTTTTGAGACAGAGTCTCACTATGTAGCCATGAATGGTTTGGAACTGGATAGGTAGACCAGGGTGGTCGTGAATTCACAGAGCTTCACCTGCCTCTGCCTGGGATTAAAGGCTTGTGATACCATGCCCAGCACTAAATTTGTCAGGAATTTTGTCACAGTAGTGAAAGGCTGTCTAGCCAACATAGCTGGTTTCTGTCACTGTATTCTTTCTTACTGCTTTCCCCTTTATTTCTGTTTTGTTTCAGGGCTCAGGGGAGAGTTAAGTGTTCCCCCCAAAACATACTACACAGGACAGGGTCCAAGACAAAGGCAGATGGGAGCGATGTTGGGGATCATACAAGGGAAGGAGAGTAATCACCTTCCCCCACACAGCTGGAATGAGACCTTCCCCCACACAGCTGGAATGAGACGCCTGGCACCTGAAGTCAGGCCCATTCCCATCAGCCCACGTTCCCAGTAGCCCGAAGATCTTCTTAAATCTCGCTCGGTGTTGTTTTTATTGCTGCGCTGTTCTTCAGTCCTTGTGCCATTTCCTTTCCCTCGGTGTCTTTCTCTCCCAGCAGATGGCTCCCTCCGTGATGGTGAGGACCACTCTGGATTTAATGCTATTTCTCTAGAACTTAGCACAGTGCCTGCCTGTCACTTGTTTCAGACTGAGAATGAAAGGATCTTTCCAGTTGGCCCTACTTTATGAGATGATCCCATTTTTAGTAATATTTGGCTTTAAAAAAGGCTCGTGTTCAAAGCCTGGAACATTGAAAACAATGGCAATATTTCCCATTAACAAGGAAGAGTATGACATCATGAAATTATTTCTGAGGTAGATGTCCCTATGCCCTGGAATCACAATTTCTGGTTTAGCCCAGGGGCTCCTGCAGCTTTGGTGGGCAGTTCTCATACCCCTGAGATATACATGAGATGGCTCCTGCTCTTTGGGGCCTAATAGGAGCCCTGTCTCCAGAGTGTGGGGCAGATCTAGTGGCTCGTTCTTAACGAATGGAATTTCTAATGACTGAGGACAATGAACAAGAGCGATAGGATGGTGCGCCTGTGAGTAGGATTCAGACAGCTCTGTCTCAGGTCCCCTTGTTCACTCTTGCTGGTTTGACATCAGAGGAGCCAACTGCCATGTTGAAAGCTGTCCTACAGAGGGCTCATGGAGCTAGGAGCTGAAGGAGGCCTCTAACCAACAGGCAGCAAGGAACTGAAACTCTTAATGCACCAGCTTGTGAGGATTGCAGTCCTGAGCAAGGTGGGACATAGACCCTCCCCAATATAGCTGAAGCCTTTGTCTTCTGTCCCAGGCCACGTGCAGCCTGGGAGAGACCCTGAAGAAAATCAACCACCCTCTAGGCCTCACCTAGGATCCCGATCCACAGAACTGTGCTATGACAAATGTGTGCTTGAGTGCTAGGACTTGTGACAATGACCACAAGCAGCAACTTTTTAGAGTGTAGAATCCACATATTCCCAGGCAATTGGATGTCGATGCTGCATGATTAGACTTGGATAACCCTGCAGGTGCTGAGGACAAGAATGAGAGCCAGTGGTCCCTACTTCTCCTGGCTCCATCCTCTGCAGGCTCCTCCAGCTGGAGGGCTGTCCACAGACCCATCTGTTGGCTGTCAGTCTACCAGCCTTGCAGACTGTTTTCATCGCAAAGCATCACTGGACCTCCCCTTAGAGTTAGTTGGAAATGGCCACGTCACTTTTACTGTTACTGCTACAAAATACCTGACAAAAGCAACTTAGGGAGGGCTTATTTTGGCTCGCAGTTTGAGGGTACAGTCCGCCATGGTTGAGCAACTGCAGGGAAGAACAGGAGCAGGGAAGAACAGCCCCTCGAACCCAGGGGCTGGGGGGATGGCACAGCATGAGAAAAGTGAAGGTCTGCTCTCAAACATCTCAGTTCTGCTTGTGAAATTGCAGAATCTTTCTTACCACCCGGAATTTCATCGTCTTAATTCCTGCTGGCTTTGGTTTTTCCGTTCTTCAATATTTATTTCTTGAGTGCAAATAAAAAAATCCATGGTCAAGCTTTTTACACGAATAAAAGTGTTCTTACCAAGAACTGGAGTTCTGCCAGGGAGGCGGTGGAGCCTGCTTCTACCTAGCTTCCCCCACAGTCTCAAAGAGATGCCGTGGGTTACCTCAGGAAGACAGCCCATCCCAGCAGCAGCACAAGACAAATAGACGCTGTCCTTCCTTGCCTGAGGCCTCACAGGCTGTGAGGTCTCCCAGATGCGGGGGAGGGAAGAGGAGGAGGAGGATAAAGAAGAGGAAGAAGGGACAGAGGAGGAAAAGAAAGAAGAAGAGGAGGAACAAGAGGAGGAGGAGGAGAAAGAGGAAGAAAAGGAGAAAGAGGAAGAGGAGGAGGAAGAAGAGGAGGAGGAGGAGGAGGAAAGATAGAGGGAGGATGTGTAAATTCGTAACTTAGATACGGAATGTCCACCAAAGCCCATGTGTCAAAGACTTGGTCCCTGAGGTAACACTATTGGAAGACTGTGCATCTTTAAGAGTGGGGCCCAGTGGGACACTTTTAGGTCACTGGAGGCATACCCTCAAAGGGAATAGTGGGACTCTGGTCTCTTCCTGTCTCTTGCTTCCTAGCTGTGAATATCATCATAATGTGCTACCTGTTCAGATGTTTAAAGGAGAGTTTACCTGATTGTGGGCTGGAACTTCTGAACCTGTGAGCCAAAATACTCTTTTCTCCTTATTAGCTGATTGTCTCAAGTGATTGTGATAGAAGCTTATTAACATGGTAAACAAGAGATGGTCATAGCATAATCTTGTAGCCAGCACATTATTATTATCCTCCTTTTTGGGGTCAGGTCTTACTATATATATTTGATCTCAAACTTGCTGTGTAATCCAGTCTAGCTTTGAACTTCTGGATTCTCCAGGTATCCTTCTGATACTTCAGCCTTCCATGTGCCATCACGCTTGACCCACCTATCCCATCCTATTGACTACAGGCAAGTCCCTAGGTGTACCCACCGTCAAGGTCAGAGGACCACACAAGGACATGAATCCTAGAAACAGCTACTACAAGGTGCACCTGTGCTGCATGCACCCTGTGTGGGTCTTAGTGATATGAATCAAATAAAACACACAGCACCCGGCCTGCAAATCCCTTGCAACCCCATGTCTTTGGGAGCATGTGGGATGACCTACATCTTGTGTATCCAGGAAAGAATGCATAGGAATAGTCAGCATCCTTTATTCACTTGTCCCAGTTAGTCTAATGTACTGTACTAGTTTCCTACTGCTACAATAACAAATTACTATAAACTTGACGGAACAATACAGCACAGGTTTACCTCACAGTTCTGGAAGCTGGATGTGTAAAGTCTGTTTCAACAGACTTAAGTCAAACTGATGGTAAGTTACCTCCTTCTGACTTTTTGGAGAAGAGTCTGTTTCTTCACTTTTTCTGGCCTCTACAGGCTATCTGTGTTCCTGGGTTGTGGCCTCTCCCTCCACCTTTAAAGCACATCATTCCAAACTCTGCTGCCTTGTCACATCTCTCTCTCTCTTTCTCTGACCCCTCCTTGGTCCTACCTGTAAGGAGACTTGTAATTACATCTGGCCCATCTGGGTAACAACTGGTGAGCTCCCTGTTTCAGGACACTTAATAATATCTGCAAAGTCCTTTGGCCACCAGAATAAAGCTTCTAAACGCTTTAGGGATCAGGACGTAGATGTCTTTGGCAATATCATCTAGCTGCCATTTTTAGACAAGGTACATAGCCAATTAAGGAGTCTTACTGTCATTCTCCAATGCTCATTATATCTGCCCAAGCCCCAGCTATGCTGAGCGAATCCCAGTTCTGTAAGCTGGTTGTACAGTTCCTTGTTTCATTGCTCCCTGTCCTTCCCTTGCAAATTGCATTTCTAAGGCTCCCTTGTGAATGAGCTCACTGTGTTGACCAGTGCCCCTGGAGAGAGACTGGAGGGCAGGAAGCAGAGGCCAGGGTTTACCCTCTGGCTCAACTCAGGTATTGTTTGGTCCTTTGCTGCCCTTTGGTTCTAGCTCTTTAGACAAGGATCTGTGAATCCAACTCTCACTGGGTAACAGTCTCAAGGAATCCAATCCCCTCAAGGAATTCCCAACACTTAGATGCATAACAGCCTTGTGATGGGGTCCATCCCAAGGAGGGCTTCATCATCTCACTATCTTTTTAGCTCTCTCAATTCTAATTATTAATTCTATTATTTCACTTGCTTGAGGTCTATAGGTTCTGACCAAATCCTGGCTGACATACTGGATTCCACAAGTTTATATTTTTATTTTATGTGTCAGAGTGTATTGTCCGCATGTGTGTAAGTGCACCTGTGTCATGCAATGCCTGTGGATGCCAGAAAGGGATATCTGATCCCCTGGAACTGGAGTTTCAAAGGTTGTTAGCCACCATGTGGGTGCTGGGAACTGAACACAGGTCCTCTGTAAGAGCAACCAGTGCTCTTAATTCCTGAGCCATCTCTCCAGCCCCTCTTCTACAAGTTTTTATACTATTAGTCCAAACTGGTTACTCCTGAGATTTCCTTATTCTAGCTAGATGCTTCTCCAAATGTATTTTCCTGCTTCGGGAGAGGCATGCTGAGGGCGTGTCTTCCGAATGGTGTTCCTTTCCACTCTTGTCTTCGGTTGTCAAAGCACTGTGAGTCTTTGGAGAATCTTTACACATCTCTTTCTTCTGCAGTGCCTCTTGATTATCAGGCTTGGAATGATTTCTTTTTGCATCTATAGCAAATAATTGATGCAGGGTCTGCAAGGCATAAACCTGTCCTGCAAGAAGATATTTGTGCAGGTTATAAGTGCCCATAATGTTCAGATCTGTGCAGTGTCCCTAGAGGTACTCAACAAATGTGCATTCAATCAAATAAACGTTTTGTAATTCCAATCATGGTCTGATTTTTATCATGATTCTGTTAGATCAGGGAAGATAACTGGTTTTCTTTTTATCCTTCCCACATAGTTTTACTCAGGCTAGTAAAATAACAAATCGTATATTTTAAGATCAATTACTCTCCAGTTTCTCTTTTCTAGTTAGTTTCAATTGAATCTCAAGTTCCTAACCAAATGCTGAATCTGTACCTCACAGTATGTATGTAATGTAAAAAGCTTGATGAAACGGAGGCATTTCTGTCATTATTATTACTAGGGAAATGTTGATATAACCCTCTTCCTTGTTCCTCGACAGTTAATCTAATAAGCTTGCAGCCTGAGTCATGTGCTCACCACTTTATGTAACAAGTGAAAGAGCTGGCCAAGCGAATGCACACCTGTCCATTCTTTTCCATTTATGTTAGTGGAACAAATGACCCACAGCAAAGAAACCTGACTCCATCACAGACGTAAGAGTCTGGATTGATGAGCTACCTAGACCAGACCACGACAGCCGCAGTGGGAATGCAGTGACCCGGGTGAGTACCCTCACCTATTGAGTTGCCAGAATGGATCATGCATCTCATTAGAGCTTGGAACTCATTGGGCTGCCTGGACTCAGTTCTAGGAACCTACTCAGGTGACAGTTTCCTACCCCATAATGAGGTGAGCTGATTCCAGCCTTTCTACTTGACCCTCAGCACCACCAGCTAGAATTGCTTTGTGATTCCTGAAGGTTTGGCCAGCATTATCACCAAAGCTCCAAGGTACAAGGACTTGGTGGAAACTTCTGGAAATCTGTATTGTTTCAAGCAGTCTTAACCACATATAGTGTTGCAAATCTGACCTGGGAAAGAGGTACAGCTTCTGAGATGATGTTCTCCAAACCTTCCTCAAGACCAATGCTTTCTGAAGAGTGACTGGTTTATAGTGCAACCCAAAGCTGCCTTCTGAGAAGACGCAGAACCTCGTGGGTGGGCTCCTTCCTGCTGGTTCTACTCATGGACTTGCTTGAGAATACAGCAACTCATGTTTGTTGTTGCTGGGATTGTCTGGGAGTTAGCTGTGGCATTGGAGGGTGGCTGGGAATGCGCTCAGGGGATTTTGCTTTGAGGGCCACTTCTTGTCATATCTTCATGTGGCCACATGGAGGCAGTGTTTAGGAGAGTTACTGTTACCTCCTAGGGGCTGTTTAGAGTCCAGTAGAGCATACAAGGGGCTGGTGATGAGTGTGGGACCCAGAGCTTGTGTGTGTGTGTGTGTGTGTGTGTGTGTGTGAGTATGTATGTGTGTTGAACCTAAGGGCTCACATACACTAACCAAGCTCTCTATTACTGAGTTGCATCTATAGTTCTTGGCTTTTCAAGACAAGGACTCACTTTGAAATCAGAAATGAGAGTAAAAGAAAAGTCATTTATTATGAGAATTTTTAAAAAGTCTACATAAAAATATTGCAAACGGAATGCTAAAGGCTCCTGAGTCGAAGCGTGCAGAGCCTGGTCAGATCTTCCCCGGTGCCCTGCCGTCGTGGGCATTCACTGTCACGGTCTCCTGATGCTGCCACATCTTTGTCATGCTGCTAATTTAGCATGGACCATGTTGAACTAGTAGACTGCATCCCTGTCTCCCAAGACTGAAAGGACCCATGCTTTCTTTACCTTCCTCCTCACCCCCAGGAACAGGTCATAAAGAACCTGGGTCTGTTGCATGTTTACCCGCTGACTCACTCAAATACCATAAGTTCGGGAACAAAAGTTCCATAGGCCACTCTCTTCCAGAGAAGAGCCCAATGGTAAGATATGGCCTGAAATTTGAAGAGGAATCAAAGAAGACAGGCCCTGGGATATCCAGGCTCTTCCTCACCGAGCCCATCCAGTCCTGCTCTGAGGAGGAAGATACTCCACTGTAGAGGCCAAGGGCAGAGCAGAAGCAAAGGGCGGTGGTCAGGGCCAGCCAAGAGGTGGAAGGAAAAAGCAAGGGATTGTGGTAAAACTACCAGAAGAGAGGAAGAGGTGAATTTAGGGAAGTGGTTTTGTTTTTGTTTTTGCAGTACAGACGATCTATCCCAGGGCCTCACCAAGCTGCACATTCTAACCCTAGACTCCTTTATTATTTTTATTTTATGTGTTGTTTGCATGTGTGTAAGTGCATCTGTGTTGTGCAGTACCTTTGGAGGTCAGAAGAGGGTATTGAATTTTCCTGGAACTGGAGTTACGTATGGTTGTTAGCAGCTATGTAAGTGCTGGGAATCAAATCTGGGTCTTCTTCAAGAGCAACCAGTGCTTTTAACTGCGGGACCATCTCTCCAGCACATCTTTAGGGAGTTTTAACGTGATATGAATGGAGATTTCCTACTTGATTCAACCCTAGTGACACAACTTAGGGTTGAGTAAAGTAGTTGTTTTCCTGCATATCCCAGGAACCCGCTAAAGACATGATCAACAAACCCCAGGACCAGGAGGGCCAGGAACAGGTACCCTGACATGCTCTGATTCTTGAAGCCCACCCCTGTGGTATCTCCAGATTGGAGACCCCAAGTGATGGCCCCAGGAACAGTATAGGATGGTGACCCCAGGTTGTCATCTTCAATTCTCTATGCCTGTGGTTCAGAGAAGTTGCTTCTAGCTCCACTGTCCTCGTTCTGCCAGCACAGGCTCAGGGGGCCCAAAGGAGGCTGTATGGCTTGTGACTTCAGGGTACAAGAGGCAGAGAACCTGAGCTACCTGTTAGCCGGAACTGAGCTAGGGCCCCCAGTGGGTTGCTGATGAGTGTGGGTAAGTCAAGGAGCCATCAGTGCCCCAGGGAAGGCTTGGGCAAGGGTTGCACTTTTCACATACAAATTCGTATTCCAAAATTAGTTTTCTTTAGTTTGTAGGAGAGACAACCTTCAGTGCGGTGCAAGTTCAGCAAATTATTGGAGATCTTAGATGCCTCTTTCATTCCAGTTAATCAGATTATACTGACTGATTAAATAGGATTTGTTAATAACATTGATTTATAAGCCATGGAGAGCTTTATTAATAAGTCATTATGTTGGGAATTTTAAATGCTTGGCATTCAAAAGCAATTCCAAATGCTTTTATATTGCAAATATTTCTCTAAGGAAATGGCTCAGACCTGGTGTGTTACATTCCTTCGGTGCTTAAAGACATGGTAGAAAAAAAATCTTGCATGTCTCAAGTCTTCAGAAAGCAAGCTATTGCTTTGCCTTAAAGATATATTCTATAATCTTGCTCAGTCCTTTTCCTAACCTAGCTTTAGAAGATACAAAAACCCTAGTTGGTTCCTGGAGAAAATATATACAAAAAAGTCTCTTCTGGGTAACAGATGGACACATGTTGTCTTTTCACATGTTGGACCCAGGAAACAAGAGGCATGTCCTAAAATGTCTGCTTTATGTGCCGCTCGACGTGTTCACAGCCGAGGGCAGCAGTCTCTGGGGGTGGTGACTGTGCACAGGCTAAAAGGGGTCAGAGCTCTGTGTTTCCCATGGCAAGATTTGGATAAGCTAACTGCTGTGTGCCTCAGTTTCTTCATCTATCCTACTTGTGTGTTAGGATTAAATGGGTGATCATATGTAAAGTGTTTAGAACAGGTCCTGGAATGTTGGGAGCTCAGCAAAGGCAGCTGTGATCTTTGTGGCAGATGTGACAAGGCCTCAGAGTAGCAGTGAGGCACATCTGCGAAGAGCTCTGGCCTTCAGTGACATCATGATGCGATGCTGGTTGAAGCACATGCATGTAAAATAACAGAGGATTCAGGGCACACAGGTGTAAGTCGGTGTTACAGATTGAAACCCATTTGAAGGACAAGTAGGAGATGAGCGCAAGAAGTCCAGAATGCACAGCAACAGAGGAGCCCCGGGGTCCGAAGCCTGGAAGAGCGCAGATCTGTATGTGGCTTTCAATGTGATTATCAAAATACTCGCTGGGGACAGATGAGATTGCTCAGTGGGTAAAGGCACGTGCCATACAGGCCTGATGCCCTGCGTCAGATGCCCAGAACCTATGCAAAGACAGAAGGAGAGAATTCACTCCACAAAGTTGTCCTCTGACTGCCACATGTGTTCTGTGGCGTGTGCACTCCTCCACCTCAAATATAATCAATCAATAAATAAATACCTTTAAAAAATAAATACTTGCTGGAATGCACCAATCTAGTCCAAGACTGAATGTGTCTAGAAGCTGCTGTAATTATTGAAATTTGAATTGAAAAGGCAAACAGGATGGGTAGAAACTGATGATTTAAAAAACACAGAGGAAGCCATGTTCTGGCTGAAATGAAGGGTGCGTGTCTGCCCTCGGGTGGCCTCATTCTCACGGGAATTCTGATGTGGAGCTGAGACTGCTCCGGAGTCCCTTCCAACTCCCGCTCCTCTTCTTCCTTTCCTCCCTTCTAGTTCCATGCTTCATCTTTTCCTTCCACCTTTGTCATCTCTAGACTCACCTGGAGATGGCTTCTGAGCATGGCTTTGAGGGATTTTCCGACTGGGTTAATTTTGAGATGGGGAAACCCACCCCGAATATGTGTAACACCATTCGTGAAGAAGGAGACAGAGCTGAGCCGGGCATTCTTTGCTCCCTGTTTCTTGGTTCTGAGAGCAAGGTGAGCAGCTGTCTCTCTCAAGCTCCCATGATTGTGACTTGTCTGTAGTAATGGACTAACCTAGAACTGTGAACTGAAGTAAATCCTTTCTCCCTTAAGTTGCCTTGGTCAGAGTATTCTGTCACAGCAACAGAAAAGAAATTAAAATAGATACCCAGGACCATTACCTGTCATATCTATTTCCTCTGAATTAAAAACATTGCCTCCTGGAGGGAGGAAGGGGCTGTTAGACTCTGGAAGATCAGGAAAGTTACAAGGCTCAGGAAGATAATGAAAGTTGTAAAACTCTCCACAAGGCCTCTCCCCAAGGTCACAAAAGCTGTAGACAGTTACTGGGGTGAGAAGACTGTCTTTGGTGGAGTTGTCTGTATGGTGGTCAAGGAGCCCACAGATGCAGCTCTCAGTGCTGAGGTGGACTTTTCAGTGATGTAGCCACCTTTGAGTCACCTGCCCTCCTGTGAGTAACCTCTGCAAAGTAAGTAGTTCACAAGTAGGTGGGTGGAATCATTTCCTTGCTCATTTCTTCCCAGGAAGCATCCTCCAATAAATGGTGGCATGTAGCCTTGATTCATTGATCTTATACCAGATCATACCCACTTTGGAAGAGTGATCTCTGAAGATATTAATTCTAGGAAAAGGTGGTAGGATAATGGGAATACACCAAGTGTTAACCTGAGAACCTTAAGGAAGAACTGAAGAAAAATCATTAAAACCAGAGTGCCAAGAAAGCTTCATTTCTGGTTCCTCTCTGCATGGGCTAGAAACTGATTGCTCAGAGGTTTAAAAAATCGTTTTCTATCTTAAAAACAATATACAAAAGAAATATTTTCTTGTCCTTAGTTACTAACCCATTATTTGGCAAAGATAAAGCCAAGGTCCTTCTAATCTGCTAAATTACTTAGAGCAACCATAAGACATTATTTGGATTGAATTTCGTTATCTATATAAATAATGCTAAAAAACTACAGTGTGATCATTCTGCCAGGAATATGGGTCTTGGGTAGTTAGGGAACAAAAGTTGAAGGAAACAAGCAAGTGTAACCACAAAAGCAAGCAAACAAACGGTCCTCTGAGAAAAATAAGAGATACAAAGCACACAGCTCTCAGTGCTGGTGGAGTGAGGACGGCAGGGCACATACAGACAGCTAATTGAGTTATTGTTCTAAACACACAAGCCTGTGTGTAGCACATTACAAATATGGCCGAGGGATGAGTCCAGAATCCTGAAGAGTAGAGCTCACATCTTGATGCTGTCATTAATTTGTTTATTTTAAAATTTTATTTAATTTATTATTGTTGTGTATGCATTTATACAGTGTGTGTATATGTGTGTGTGTGTGTGTGTGTGTGAGTGTGTGTACGCACGCCAATGCACATGTATAACAACCTTTGTGTAGAGGTCAGGGACAACTGTCAGTTCCATTCTACCTTGTTGAGGTCAAGCATGTCTTGGTTTCTGCTGTGCTGTATACTTCAGGCTGCCTGGCCCCAAGCTTCTGGTCTGCTTTACCTCTGCCTCAAGTGCTGTAATTACGAGTCTGTGCCATTTCATAGGAGTTTGGAGCTTATGTGTATGTCTGTGCATGTGAGTGTCGGTGCCCACATAGGCCAGAAGAAGGCATTGGAGTCTCTGGAGCTAGAGTTATAGGCGGTTGTGAGCCACTCAACATGGGTGCTGGGAACCAAACCCAGGTCCTCTGGAAGAGTAACAGTGTGGTTAAACAGTGTGTTTACCTGCTGAGCCATTTCTTCAGTCGTGGGTGTGTTTTATGAGGGTCAATGGATAGGACTCAGCTTGAACAGTAAGTGCTTTTACCCATTCAGCCATCTTGCTGGCCCAGTATTGACATTTATTGCGGTAATTTTGGATATATCCATTTGCCTTTTAAAAAGATATTCTATTTGGGACTAGAGAGATGACTCAGCAGTTAAGAGCATTGTGTGCTCTTGTAGAGAACCTGAGTTCAATCCTAGCACCCACAAGGTGATTATTTATTATTTTTATTTTATGTCTATGAGTGTATTGCCTGAATATATGTAAGTGCACCTGTGCTGTGCAGTGCCCTCAGAGGTCAGAAGAGGGCATCAGATCCCCTGGAACTGGCGTTATGGACAGTTGTTAGCTGCCATGTGGGTGTTGGGAATTGAACCCTGGTCCTCTGCAAGAGCAGCCAGTGCTCTTAACCACTGAGCTATTTCTCTAGCCCCTTATTTGCCTTCTTATGCTTTTTTTTTTCATTTGAAAATTGAAGATTTTAACATCATGAGGATTATATGAGAGGATGTAAGAAAATTATATGTAACAATCCCTGCACAGAGGCCAGTTGAAATGCTGGCTGTTTTTATTGGTTGGGGCAGATGCAGTCTTCCAAAATCAGTGCTTCTCCAGTCTGTTTTCTTACTGTGAGGGGTCCATTCTCCCTGTTACCCAGTTGCATCCCACTGGGGACGTCTGTGTGTGCGCACAGTCTTCTCTTAGTGTGTTGCCCTTGGAACGCGTGTGGTAGCACCTGTTCCCATTGCTATCTCTGCCTAAGGACCAGTCTTACTTCCATGAATACGTGCACCTGTGTTTCTCCCTCTGCGATGCCAATGGAATGACATGTAAAAAGGAGACAAGAGCGACAAATCTTAGAAAATGATAAACAGATGAATTGTCTAACTTGTTGCCATGAGGGGTGAGAATCCTTGACCAACAGAGGGAAAGCACAACAGTGGTCCATTTCTACAGAGGACAGTCCTACAGAGGACACCCAAGGGCTCAGGCAAGGATGTTAAAGTGAGATCAAGATTTAAGCATGCCCGGTGTTAAAAGTCTGCTTAAGTAGCTCTTGGATCTCTAGCTGGCTTCAGACGCTCTGTGTCTCCCAGAGACTGACTCTAGCAGAAGAATATATTACCTCCAGGGACTATGACCAGGGAGCTTCTGGTCTAGGGTCATCAGCACAGTTGATTTAACGGGGGATTGACTGACTTTCGCTTTCCTCTGCTAACAGAGCTTTTGAAATATTGACAGGCCTGAAACCTCAGGCAGGAGACTGATTCTTCTTTGCAGAATCTAACCAGTTCAAGAGGAAGGACCTGTAGATACTAATATCAGAGCTTCCCCCAAAGAAGGATGAAACCAGATCAGCTTGCCCTGAAGCTCACATCCAGTAAACCCCAGCCCCATGTTGAGAGCTCCAGTAAGTTTTGATTCTTTGTTTTTAAACATGAGTGGACAATAAAGTCATGAAATCTTTTTGGTAAGCTTCTAAAAATAAAGAGGGAAACTGAAACACTTAAATAGCAAAAATCATTTTGGCAAAACAAAGACCATGTAAGAACGAACATTTAAAAGCACAATTAATATTTTCAGAGAAAGCATCAATGAAACAAGGACAGGATGCTATGAAGCATCAAGGAACAAGAGTGATTAGAAATTAAAAGCACTGGGAGAAATAGCCCATTAAAGAGGTTAGAAGATGAAGTTGAGGCACTGTCTCAGAAAGTAGAGCAAGTCTGGGTCCTAGCACTCCAGAGGAAGATTTTCCAGTCCAGGCCAGCATGAGCTACACAGTGAGATCTTGTCCGAAAAAAAGGAAAGAGGAGAGGAAGAATAGGAAGACTGCAGAAAGAAGAAGAAAGAAAAAAGGACGAAAGGACAAAGGTACAGATGGGAAAATGTGAGATAAAAAAATAAAACTAGAAAGAGAGAAGGAATCATCAGTTATTGAAACCGTCATGGAAGGTAAGCATCCAGAATAACGAGTGAAGAATGACTCAGCGCTAAGGTGCACCGTCCCGCGCTTTCAGAGGACTTCGGGCCAGAAGGCCTGCGGGCCTGTGGGGAGAACCGCCAAGCGGCACACACAGGATTGGTGATCCAAACCTTTGTGCTTCCCAGTGCTTCTGAAACCCTCATGGCACTGGATTTGTGCCACCAGCATTCTGAGGTAAAAATACTTTTTTAAGCTCTCAAAATGTCTAATCCCCAAGAGCTTTTTTTTTAATCTCCTGGAAGAATTAATGAAGAGAGGGAAGGACTGAGTTTCAGGGAACAGCTGATCTGATGTGAGAAGAAGAGGCACAGCGTGAGCGTTCCAGAAGAGACGACAGCAGCCGACATCCCCAAGAGATGCTTCGGGAGGAAAAGCCAGGATGGCTGGTGCCTGTGAACATCCTCATTCACACAACTGAGTGTCTGCGACAGCTCTGGACTAAGCTGATGGAGAGGTGGAGATGGGCCCAGTGGCAAGTACATGTAAAACTACACAAGGAACTACGACTATTAACTCTGGGAAATTACACATAAACTGATCAGAGAATATTACTAAAATATAATCACTGTCTATTGAGCCAATCAAGATCATATGATGTGTTCACCACAACGTACAAGGTTCACTTCTGTAATACTAGCTCCTGAGTTGGAGAGGTAGGGTGATCATGAGTTCAAAACCAGCTTGGATTACACTGCAAGTTTACTTGGTCTCAAAAAAACTGAACCATGGGACTAGAGAGATGGCTCAGTGGTTAAGAGCACTGGTTCCTCCTGCAGAGGACCCAGATTCAGTTCCCAGAACCCACATGGTGGCTAACAAATGTCTGTAACTCCAGTTACAGGGGATCCAATGCCCTCTTCTGACCTCCATGGGCACTGCATGACTTGGGGGTGCTTACAATGCACTCATACACATAAACTAAAAATAGTGAAATATTTTAAAAAATGGAGCCAACCAAACAACCAACTAAACAAAACAAACAGACAAAAAACAAGTATACATGCACACCTATGGATAGATAAATATCTTGAAGGGGACACGTTATAGTGGAAATAGAGCTAAATTCTTACGTTCTATAATGGAAAGTCTAAAAACATGAGAAGTAATCTGGCAAGCTGACAATGAAAAGCCTGAAAAATGTTAGGTAAAAATGTATCTAAATGAGGTAGTTAAGATTATGGCAGCAAATGCTCAGAGAATCAGCTCCAATGTTATGGAAATGGGTCCCTGTAACAGGGAGAAAACGAGAGAGGGTAGATAGGGGTTGTGCTGCTCTTTCATAATCAACCTCGTAAAAGTATTTCACTTGGAGTTAGAAAGAAATATAACAGGTGTGACTTATCTGAGCTACAGTTTTGTCTTTGGCATGTTCATATATTAATACAAATAGCACATTTGCAGTTTACTGGTAGATGTCTTTTCTAACTGCATTGCCTTCTTCAATGGCATTTGCTTTGTTTTATTTTGAGACAGGGTTTCATGTATTACAGGCTACCCTTGAACTCACTATGTAGCTGAGGGTGACTTTGAACTTTGGATCCAATTCCTGGGTGCTGGGATAACAGGTTGTCCATTCCCATACCCAGTTTATGAAGCACCAGCATTCGAACCCAGGGCTTTGTGTTTGTTAAGCAAGTGCTTGATGGACTGGGCTACCTTCCAAACGCTTTGCACTTGCTTCCTAGAGGAGTGGAAGTTCAAGTGTTTCAGTAACCTTTTAGAATTTTGTGTCGATATCACCAGATAGGTTTTCCTGGGTTTGTTCATCTCTGACCTGTGCTTAAAGCTTTTATTAGTGAATGACTTTAATTGTTTATGTTTCTAGAGCTACAGGAGATGCTTTGTCTTTCCATCTGTATGTGTGT
Organism: Eospalax fontanierii; assembly: GCA_035773235.1. NCBI lineage: Eukaryota > Metazoa > Chordata > Mammalia > Rodentia > Spalacidae > Eospalax > Eospalax fontanierii. Next base: position 84,150,299 of record CM069524.1, read on the forward strand.
CATTCTTTGGTGTTGGAAGTACTTAAGTAGACAGAAACAAATTATGAATTTGAAAACTTCATACAGTTGTGTCAGAGTGAAGTCCCTGTATATGCTAGTTTGAGGAGGCAAGCTTCTGGGAAGTTGTACTGAGAATTACCAGAGACAAAGTTAAAAATTGCCATGCATCAAATTTTTGTTTGTGAGAGAAAATTATTAGGATATCCTTTATGCCCAATCATAAGGAATTACACTACATTCAAATGTTAGAACTGTGTGAGGCCATTTTTATGTGTATGTGTGTGTGTGTCAATACCCTCAGAAGCCAGAAGAGGGCATCAGCTCCCCTCAAGCTGGAGTTATAGGCAGTTGTGAACACCTGGGCATAGGTGCTGAAATCAAACTCAGGTCCTCTGGAAGAACAGCAAGTGCTCTTAACTGACGAACCATCTCTTCACTCCCTTATGCAGTATTTTAAAGAGAATATCTATTGGTATGGTATAAATAGGTTCCTAAGAGAAAGAAATAGATCTGTAAACCCAAGACCTTATGCATTTGCACATAATTTTTGCAGAGAAATCTATTTTGTATTTTTGTCTTTTACTAGCATGTATTTACTACACTCAATGTATTTTATTATGGCATTTTCATACATGCATCTAAAGTGCTTAGCTCTTATTCACCCCGTCATTTTCTCTTGTCCTTTCCCTTCTTCCTCTTCCCAACTAGCGCCCCCTCCACTTTCATGTTATTTCTTTTCTGATGACCCACAATATTTCCATAAAGGAGAGACATACATTAGAATGCTTAAGGTAGTCATTTCTGGAAGAGAAAGCTTAAGTAACCTTACTTTGCTGTGTTTTGTTTTCTAAGAATTTTTTTGTGAAGCACAGACATGTCTTGTAGTTATGAGAAAACTGCTATTTTGAAAACAAAATCAAATATGAAACATACCCAGACTTATTTTTCTTGTCCCTGAAGAAGACTCAGCTTTGCTGGAGTTGAGGTTGTTGGAGGACGGAGAGTGCAGTCTTGCTGACCCATGCTGTCTTCTCGGGTGTCCAGGGTTTGGAAGGCTTCACATATTCCGGGTCAGCTGTACTACTTGCTCTGTCTCTGTGAGTAGCCTGCTTTCTTGTCACCCTCTGGATTCTTCAGATTACTGCCATGTTGAAGTAGTTTACAACAGCATAGTTACCAAAACCATCCGAAGGTATCAGATTTAGTAGCTTTGCCACCTGACTTCACTCAAATGCTCCATAATTGCTAAGGGAGGCAACCCGCCACTTCCAGCAATGAGACTGGAACTCCTTTGTTTCCTTACCTGCTTAGATAAGAGGCTTTCTGTTACCACATAACTCATCCATGCTAGACTTGGGAAAGCAATGGAAAGGAACTCTGAAATCCAGTAAAATCCTCACACCAGGCCCCAGAGGGGAGGGTGCGGCAGAGGTGTCTGTAACCCCAGTTGTATGGTGTCCGTGAGCGAGGGTCCCCGAGACAGCAGCCAACACTCGGAGAGACGCTTACAAGACGCCCAGGAGAGGATATGAAAGGCAGCATGAGAACCTTTTCTGAGATCTCACAGGGTTTGGTTCCCAAGCATTCCTCTCTCACCACTTCCATCCCCAACCCCTCCGCTGGCCAGAGTGGTAGGTGGGCAGGAAACCATGCTGTTTTCCTTGGTCTTGTATTGAATTTATTTGTTTTTTGTGTGTGTGCACGCGTGTGTGTATGTGCATGCATATGTGCGTGCGTGTGTGTGCACGTACCTTGGTGCATGTGTGGAGGTCAGAGGACAACTTTTGGGAGTCAGTTCTTGCTTCCACCTTGTTGATGCTGTCTCCTGTTTCTCCCGTGCTGCTGCACTGTGGGCTCCAGGCTAGTTGGCCAGAAAGCTTCCAGCTCGTCTTCTGTCTCTGCCTCCCATCTTGCTGTGGGAATGCTGGTTGCAAAATTTACTTTTTAAGTTTTAAAATTTTTATCTTTTAATTTTTATTTTTTAATTGTCACTACGAAAGATTGAACCTAGGCCCTCAGGCTGGTCAAGCACTCTACCACTGTGCTTGCTACATCATCCAGGAGTAATGTTTCCTTTTGGATGCCACCCAAGGAATGCTGGGATTTCAGATGTATGCCACCACATTTGGCTTTTTATGAGAATTTGGGGGGGAGGGGTCAAAAAGGGTTGTCATTCCTTTATCACTGAGCTGGCTCCTGGACCCTAGCCTTGTATCCTAGAGGGTTAACTTTATGAGAGTTATCAGCAGATCCCTTATAAACACTTTTCCTTGAAATGTAAGGCCATGGTATTTCAAGCCATGCCAAACCTGCACAGAAGTAGCTTCAGATCGTTTGTATGATATGAAACAGTGGCACAGGTAGAAGATTAAAACAACTCAGAGCAGTTTCCCTTCATACCATCATTGAAGGGTGGTGTTTGTGGGGCCCTAAGAGAGACACTTACCAACAGACTGGCTCCCCGGAGCATGTAACTGAGAAGGATGAATAAAGGTTGCCTCAGCAATTACATCATCCAAACCACAAGGTGAGCACAAGTATTTACTTTGTGTAGCTGCCACAGGGATAAGTGCTTTCAAAGGTGGCAATCGAGCCAGAAAAGTGAAAACCAGCCAACCACATGTGGTATAATGAGAAGTAAATGCCAGGTTCTTGAGACAATTCTGAATGTCCACGAAGCCACGTTCCTGATTGGTTACACCTGGCTCTTCCAGCTCTGTGACAGCTTCATTAGCACCATGTCAACTTTGGCCTCATCTGTTCACACTGAAATACATGGTATGTGCTTGCTAGGAGTGTTTTCTATCATCTATAGCTTTTGTGTGTAAAGTCCTTGGGTGAACATGCCAAGATGTAGGAATTCACAGCAGCTCAATGTCATGATGTAAATGATGTTTAATATTCTTCAAAAGAGTTGAAGAGCCAGTGGAGTTTCTGGATGCTCTCCTGGAAAAGGGAGGAATCTCCTGTTCAGTTTGCTTTGCGTTAGCATTTAATATCCATTTGTTGGAAACTTATCAGTTGTCTTTGTTACTTTTGTGTAGCTATGACCAAAATACCAGAGGGAAGAACTTAAAGGAAGAAAGATATTTTGGAGCACAACTTCACAAGTTCTGTCTATGGCTGCACTTAGAACATCATGGCAGAAGCATGTGGTGGTGGAGTTTCTTTACTTCATGGTAGAGAGGAAACAGAGAGAAAAAGACAAGATAATCTCAAGGAGACCTTCCTCCAGTGACAACTTCTTTCTACCTCTTATTGTTTCCAGAACTCCTGTGTGTCCCTAGCACATAGGACTTTCGGAAGGGCACTTCATAATGAAAGCACAACCCCAGCTACCATGCCTAGTACTTTAGTGTATATTCTCTCAGTCACCTCTGGGAAAGCACATAGTATGCCTCTTTTACCTGGAAGCACAGTAGTCATCATAGTGAAGTCATTTCCCAGGATGTCACCACAGTAAGAGTCAGACTTGTGCTGGGATTAAACCTCCATATCTTCTTGAGACAAAAATGCAAGCCTTGGTCTTCTTGAGAATTTGATATGAAAGACGACACAGAGCTGTCTACATAGTCATTCAAATCATTTATTGGAAGACTGCCAGTTCATGAGGTTGGACACTAAATTTGAGCCATGATAACCCATTCAAAGGTTCTACTTCTGCAGGCTTTATGAAAACTTTGAACCCTAAATGGGCAAGCCTACTCCATGGCATTCAAAAGACCTCTAATAGAACTAAGCGAAAAGGGACGGCTCTTCCTGTTTTACTTGGTCTTAAGGAGGACAGGACTTGTGACACGTGGAGCAACATGGATGAATCCTGAGGACATTATGTTAGATAAAATAAGATTTCCTGCACAGCTCTATAGACATGAGCTGCCCAGAGTGGGTAGATTCACAGAGGCACACAAGCAGAAAGGTTGCTAGGGGCTAGAGTGGAGTTTCCTTTACTGGGTGCATTCTCGGGAGACGGAAAGAGCTCTGAAACTGTTTACACAACAATGTGAATGTACTAAACCCACGGAAAGTGGTTAAGATAAAGCCATGCATGGTGGCTCATGTCTGTAATCCCATCCTAGGACATGGAAGGATGAGGCAGGAGGATTGCTGCAAGCTGTAGGTCAGCCTGGGTTGTATAGTGAATTCTAGGATGGTCTGGGCTAGATCATGGGTCAGAAGAGGAGGAGGAGGAAGAAGAGAAGGAGGAAAAAGTGGCTAAGGAGATGAGTTTTATGCTGTATGCATGCTACCATAAATAAAGTTCAGGAATTCTTCTAGTACATCTGTAAAAGGATCTCCTTGCTTTTTGGAGTCAGTGGCTTTCCCCAGCCCAGGTGTGTGTGTCACTGGCTCTGAAGAACCGTGCCATTAGAAAGAGTCCTGCTCTTTCAACGCCGATACTTGCTCCTGGAGCCTAGAACGTCTAGAAGCCACACTACCCACTGGCTAGCTGGGGACCCCAGAAAACCTCCACCCAAAGAGGAACAAGGTCATCCAAACGAACTGCTGAGTCTCTGAATTTCAAACGCGAGGTTCCAAGCACCCCGTGCACAGGGCGGCTTTGAATGAATTCGCAGCAGCGCGCCAGCTTGGGCAGCCCGGGAGCTTGGACATCGCAGTGGTGACCTGGTGCCACTCCAACCCAAACAGATTTGTCACAGCCGCACAGGCTTCCAGGGCAGCTAGAGGGGCATTGTGTCTAACAAACGAGGCCTCTGTCAGGACAAAGGGGGCTCTTAGAACTCATTCTGCCTTGGCTGCTTCACACCCAGAAAGAGCCAGGGGACCTCTTTTGTCAGGCTGGGGAAAACAAAAGCGATTCAATTCGCCATGCACCAGCTTGACATTCTTTGTGTCCAGCCAATGCTGGGAGGCCTTACAGCCAAGTGATCCTTACAGCTCCGCTTTTTGAGAGCCTGCTGAGGGCCAGGGACTATTCTAGGTACTGGTCACATGTCGCCTGAGTTAATCCTCCCAACAAAGCTATGGTGGAGGGATTATCATGTGGAAACTGAGAAGGGTCGGTCAAGGGGAAGGTCACTCAGTTAGTGACCAGTAGCAGAGTGAGAATTGCTATGGATGCTCAGATCGTCCTCAGCCGACCGCTGATCCCAACGTCACTGCTGCAAGCGGCTCACAGGCAGAACAACTCTCTCCTCAGACCGTCCCATCTCCAGGCATGCTAATCAGGAAGGTCTGGAATGAGCCTGATGTTCAACAAATGCGTCTGTCAGATGAACCAAAACAGAAAAGATGCAAGGGGATTGAAATTCATAGAGATTTTTCTTTTAAAAGCCACAGAAGGAGGCTGGAGAGACGGCCCAGTGATTAAGAGTGTATACTGCTCTTCCATGGAACCACTGTTGGGTTCCCAGCACCCAGGTCTGCTGGCTTACGGACACCCATAACTCCAGCTCCATGGGATCTTACATCCTCTTCTCGCCTCTATATGCACTTGCACTGATGTGTATACAGCCACACACACACACACACACACACACACACACACACACGCACACATTTTTAAAAAGTCACATAAAATGGTCTTGACTATGATGGGTATTCTATGTAGATTTTTTCTGAGCTGAAGTTCTCAATAACTCCACCTTCCCAAGTACAGTAAGCCAGACAATAGTGGAAATTGTTTTAATGAATAAGAAAGCAACTACTCTCAAGATTGAAAGGGATTTACTCTAAAGCAATAGAATGCTAATTTGGAAAACATACTTATTTATTCATTAAACCAAATCCCCCAAGAAGTCTCCCCCAAGCACTCTGGCTTACTTTATATTTCATTTACACTTGAAAGTAATAAAAAGTAGCTTAAAGACATCCTGTGATACTTTTTTTTTTTTTTTTTAAGATTGCTTTCCCGCACTCTGCACAGTCAGTTGAATTAGCTGAGGTTTTCCTGAATAACTCTGTGAGATGAGAAGTACAAGGCCTAGGCACCAGGAGGTGGAGTGGTTGGAGGCAGAGCGGTTGGGAAGCCAAGCAGTGGTGAAGATCAGCTCTGTTAAGAGAATACCCTGCCTCTTACTTTCTTCTTGTAGCTGGAAGCTGGAGAAACAGCCCATACCTGTTCCCAGCTCCTTCAAGTCTCAGGAATTCCTGGGTGGGTAGAGGATGTTCTCCTTGTGTCCTCTCGTATCTTACTTCTATATGTGCTCAACCTTTTTTATGTGAGGGTATGTGGAGGAGGGCAGTTGTGGGGCTCAAAGAGGCCAGAAGAGGATGCCAGATCCCTTGGAGCTGGAGTTACAGGTGGTTGTGAGCCATTTGACTCGGGTGCTGGACACCAAACTTGGGTCCTCTGCCGCAAGTGCTCATAACCACTGAACCATCTCTCCAACCCCCTAAATTTAATTTTTTCAAATAAGAACACTGGTCATGTTGGATTAGGGTCCTCCCTAATGATTCCATCATAGCTTGATCATTCACAAAGACCTTATTTTTACATAAAGTCACATTCACAAGTGCTCATGGTGAGGGCTTCCATATCTTTTGGGCGGGACCCACTTCAACTCACCACCAGAAACAGAATAATCACATATTTCTTCAAACACATTTATGTGTCTCATTTTAAACAATGTCCCTGGTCTTGGTCTGTTGGTCATACCTTGAATTGTATTCTAGGCGGCAGGACATAAAATTAAGATACAGGCAGGTCAAAATATTTATGTTAGGCAAAAAGTATGAGTTTTTCCTAGTCTGTGGTAGGAAAAACCCTGTTATCCTAGACATGTAAATTAGATGGAAATGTATGCATTTATAAATTATATCTATTAATAACACCAGCCTCACAGGATTGTTAACAAATCAAGTGAAGTTATGGAATGCTTTTAGTCTAGTGGCCAACCCAAGGTACATGTTTAACAATCACACATATTTATTTTCTTGCAAATAGTTTACTAATAGTTCTTATGTTACAATATTTAATGCATATATACAATAACAATTATTATAGAGGACATTTTCTAGAAATACTGTGTATAAGGCATTATCTGTTTAATCCATATTGTCTAATTAAACCTCTGCAAGGGTTCCCCAACCCCATGAAGTAGACACCATTATTTTTCTTTTATAGCTGTAGAACTGAGGTTTAGAAAATCTGTGTAATTTGTGCCCTCATGACTGATGTAGAATTCAGAACTTGTCTGTTCCAAGGTCTTCACTATGTCACTGTGCAACATTGATTCTTATAATTCAGGATAATTGACGTTTCATGTCTGTGTTATAAAAGAGAGATGGACTGGAGACTTTTCACCTGGGTGCAAATGGATTATGGTGCTGGGATATTATTCCTTTTGATCTTTGTGGGAAATTTGGTGCCAAGAGTCAGGGGTGTCTGGCTAGAGCCCTGGGGCTCATTTTCATGTACATCCTCTTGAGAACATGTGGAAATCCCCGTCACAGGCATTGGGGGAGGAGGGTATCACCAGGGGCCAAAGTGTTAGAGGGAAGCCTCAAGGAGGACTTGGGTTGGACCCTGTAGGGTGGATGGAATTCAGGTAACTGGGAAGGTGTCATCAGAAGACAAGGCTAGAGAAGTGGTCTGTAACTACCTAGGTAATTAATTGGCTAAACTGCTTGGAGTGCTAGGTAGAAGATGGAAAATAAAGAAAGAAACAGAGTGTGTCCAGGGTTTGATCAGGGAAACACAATGATTAAGAGTGGTTTGATATATGGGGGAGCCCCAATCCATTGTGGGAAATGCCGGAGAACTCTGTAAGGATGTTGCTTCTGTGGCTGATATGGGCCTGACTTCACAGATTGCACCTTTGTCAGTGAGCAAGAAAAAAGCTAGACAGGAAGTGGGGAATTGGAAGAGAGAATGGGAACCCCTAAGGACCTAAGCTGTCAAGAGTAAACTGGACTCCCTTGTCTCTTATTACCTCAGCCCTGATGACATGTGTAGTGTACAGAACTGTACCCTCTGCCGAGCTGTTCATGCACCCAGGTCTGGATTCAAAGATGAAAACAGATCCTCAGGGACAGAGGAACTGCAGGTCCCCAGGGTTGTGCAAGTGCTGCAGTTTGACTTCTTCTGACCCTCAGGGTGCAGGAGGTGACTTCTCCGTCATTCCTGTTGCATCAGTTACTTTTCTATTGCTGTGATAAAACATCATGACCAAGACAATTTACAGAAGGAAGAGTTTATTTGGGCTTATGGTTCCAGAAGGATGAGAGTCTATCATGACTGGGAGGCATGACAGGAGGCAGCTGGGGCAGAAAGCGGAGTGCTCACATCTTCAAGTAGGCACAGGAAACAGAGAGAGACAGGAAATAGGACTTGGCTGTCCACTCTCAAAGCCAGCCTACAGTGACATATTTCCTCCAGCAAGGCCGCACCTTCTAAACCTCTGCAAACATTGCCACCAACTGGGGCCAAGTACACTTGGAGCTTATGGGGGACATTTCCTCATTCACATTCCACACCTCCCTTCCAAATATCACACAGATTTCTCTATGAGACTCTGACCCGGAACTCCTCTGGGAGAACTGGTGAATGGAAATAGATGGCACTTATGAAGACATTGAGTTTATAAGATAGACATTTTGGTTAAAATTAATCTCTTGTATAGGATGGGCTGCACAGACTTGAGAACGGGAAGACTGCTTCTGGGATGCTAATCTAGAGGCCTAGCAGGGAACAACGCAGGGAGAATGGGTATCAGAGGAGTGGGCAAGACCAAGGGCCCACCACGCCTCAGGGTATTGATCCCAGATGATGAGAACTGTGAGCTTTGAAGTTAGATCACTCAGTTACAGGCTATTCTGTTTTATTCTGTTATATATTCTCTACTGGAATGTATTACCATAGGCAGGGAATTTACATTTGCAACAGTTTGAAAGAGTAGGTACAGGAGACAGGGGGATGACTGTTTTGAGGTCATTTTTTGCTAACAGAGGAGAAGGAAATCCTATCCCATTGTTGGGTTCTTCACAGGCCTCTTGTCTACTAAAAGATGGCTGAGTTTAGAAGTCTCTTTCTGTGTTTTATGTTCTGATCCCCAAGGTAAAAGAAGGGGGTGTGCACAGAAAGTAGCTTTTCTTCTCCTCCTTTCATTCTCTTTCTTTGTTTTCAGTGCTGGGGTTAGATGGTGTTTTTCTATTCCTAATCTTAGATCGTGAATGCCTTTTTAAAGATTATTTGTTTATTTATGTATGCATTCACTCATTCATTTAGCGTGTGTGTTTGTGTGTGTGAATGTGGTCACACGTAAGCCATGGTGTGCATGTGGAGATTAGAAAACAATTTTGGGAGTCTGTTCTTGCCTTCCACCTTACTGAGGCAGGGTTTCTCTTGTTTTTTTTGCATATATTCTAGGTTGACTGACCCACTAACTTCCTTTCTCTATCTCCCATCTTTCTGGAGGAGAGCTTGGATGATAGATACTCTCTGAATGAAACTTTAAAATAAAATAAAATTTAGCAGTAGGATCCAGGGATCAAAATCAGGTCCTCAGGCTGGTCTAGCTATTGCTTGATGACCCATTGCTATCTACAGATGAATTCTTAATCTGGGTTTCTTAGATTTCTTTGATTTTCTGAGAGCTTCTGTCATTTCTCAAGTTTTCAGTGTTTGGGGTCAAGCCAAAGAAAGGTTATTGGAAATCACTGGTTCGGAAGGAGCTCGTTCACTGGACCCCAACAGACCAAAGCAAAATGCAGTCTATTGCATAAAAGTTCCATGTTGTCAAACTGAAACTGTGTTGTTTTTCTGGCTTTCAGAAAAATCAGGAGGGAGATAGTAGACAAATACCCAAGCTGGCCAGTGTCAGTCACTGGCCTAAGGAGGTCCTCTCCGCTTGACCTGAATGTGGAAGGGTCCACCTCTGTATGATGCTGTTTCCTTGTCCCTGTTCCAGATGCTTTTACCAAAGCCTGGCATTAGCACCTCTATTTTTAGAGAAGACACTGACAGATTTGTGGATCACAAGGAAAAGCCAATTAGATCATTTAACTAAATTTTTGAAATGCTATCTTTTGACAGAAGATGGGAACTTTTCAGGGAAAGTTTTCATTAGCTTTTCAGAGGGACTGGGTTTTACATACATGAAGAATCTTTCCTGCAGAAACAAGGCCTGGAGATGTAGCTCAGTGGAAGAGAGATAAGATACGCATGCACACGTACACACACACACACACACACACACACACACACACACACACACACACAGAGAGAGAGAGAGAGAGAGAGAGAGAGAGAGAGAGAGAGAGAACAAATAACCACAAAGTGTGGGAAACGCCAGGCAGTGGAGGGACGGCTTCTCACAGCTCCCCTCTTTTTTTTCCCACTAAGTGAAAACAGTATGCAAATCAAAGGAATAGAGGCTGAAGGCCTATTTATTTTGCAAGGGTTGTTCTTTTGTACCTATGAACTACCCTAGGTGCATAATCAACGTATGCTAAGTACTTCTCAGGAGGCTAATTGTTAAGGGACTCTTTCCAAAATTTCTGCTTGGGACTCAAACGCTGAGCCCATCTAAAAGCAGGAAAACCGGCCTTTCTTGGCTGTTGCTTCCTTGTTCTGATTATAGCTCCCCACGCCGAGCTTACTAATTGGCTTGTTTGCCTTGAGCTGACTTCATTCTAGTCACTGACCAATCACGGGACTAACAAACCCGTTCTCATAGAACTTCAGTGCACAATTGCTTTGGCTTCCCCAGCATCTGCACCCACTTCCGGGTAGTGGCGCGTCCTTCGTTTTGGAGTGCAGGTTGCGAGCAGAGTCCTAACTCCCAAGAAGGATACAGAAAGGAAGGATGTCTCCTCTCCTATCTTCCGGCTCATGACTGGCTTAGGACAGTCTGACACTTCCACCAGGCACTTTGACTCTCGAATGTGTGACACAGAGACAGATAAATGATGGGATTTAGTTTAGTGCTGTGACAGGGTTTGGCGGTATGATTTTGGTGTTCATTGGTGCAAGCTGTGTATGTTGGTAGTAGTGTTGACAAGCTAGCCTTGGCGCTCTGCTATTTTTAAGTCATGTTTTGCCAGCCTTCCTGTCATTATTATCAGTGACTTGATAACTTTCTGACAGGAATCTATTGCTGGCAGTTGGGACCCCTGAATGATACAGGTAAAGAAAAAAAGATGGTCTCTCAAGTCATGTGAATCCCCCTCATGATGGAGCATGGTAGAGATAGAGCCCCTGGCCCTTGGGATATCTCCTACAGTGATTAATCTTAGCACTTCCTAGAGCTATGACTGCCCAAATATTTGGTCAAAGATTTTTTATCATGTTTCTGTGATGATGCTTTCTGTGAGGAGATTAGAACAACACTTCAGCCTGGAGCCTGAGTGCCATAGGTTGCCCTGTGTTATATTCAGTTTTTGCTTCTGTAACAAAACATCATGGATTGGGTGTCTCATAACCAGAAGTTTATGTCTCACAATTCTGGAAGCTGAAGTTCAAGATCGAGTGCCAACATAACTGGCTTCTGGTGAGAGTTTTCTAGGTTGTAGTCTTCCAAGTTCTCTCATCTTCACATTGTAGAAAGAAGAGCCAGAGTGCTCTCTGGGCACTCACACTAATCGTGTTTGTGAGAACTCTTATCTTGAGGACCTACATGCCCCCAACCTCTCGATACTGTGACCCTAGGGGTTACAATGTCAAGATGCAAATTTTGGGAAAATAGGCATACTCAGTTCATAGCACTTTCCTATGTGAGTGGGCCACATTGAATAAAAAGTTGAACTTTCTATGGGATTGAACTTGGTTTTCCTGGGTCTCAAGTCTTCATATGTAGACTGTAGCAAGCCTTGGGTCTCCAGCTCACTAATTCATTCTTTAGATTTTAAGTTTTTCCAGCTCTATAGTTATGTGAACCAATTTCTCATAACAAATCTGTCTCTAACAAATCTGATCTTGTCTCTCTATAGAATCCTAGTACAACTCTCCATTGGACTCTCTGGTTAAGCTTGTCTGTTAGCTAGCTTGAGAGATATGTCTAGGATCCATCTAGGGGCGTCTCCTGGTGGACAGTTTATAGAATCCTAGACTGGGGTCTATCTAAAAAGTAAGGACTAGGATACATAGGGAAGAGAAAGAGGTGATGTCTTGATTTTCTGGTCCAATGAGTTCTTTCTTTCTCTTTCTCTTATCAGTAATAAGGCATTACTAATAAGAACATTCTTTGGGCAGGTCATTTTCTCTATTTGTATAACTATCCTGGCAGCAATGAAGATTTTCTAAAGAGATACTTGTCCCTTTTTGTTTACCTGTCAGACTATTGAAGCAATGGTCTCCAAAGAATTGGAATTTTCCCAGCAATCTCAGGCTGGGAGAAGGAAAAGACTAGGGTCATGGTATGAACTAGAGGAGGTATTTTTTTGTCCCAGGAAGAAATCTCATACAGTTCTGAGAACTTCTTAGACCACCTTTCAGGGGAGACTGGAGCTGAGATAGTAACGGGTCAGTGATGGGTGGGACCACAGCTGAGCTAGGACTGCTTAGGGATGCATACTTCCTGCCCTCTATCTAAACCTAAGCCTCATGCTGACAGTGTGTGTGTGTGTGTGTGTGTGTGTGTGTGTGTGTGTGTAACTGAACCTCTCTGTTCCTTTTCCTAATGTGGCCACATTGACTAAATCTCTTTTCTGCTTTCCATGACTATGCTCTTTAGTTGAGTTATTAGAACACATAGCTGAGCCTCGCTTGGCTGGGCTGCCAGAACCCAGGCTCTCACCCTAACAACCCTGGTAACATTTGAGCTGTTTGATAAAAAGCATTTTGTGTTTTCTCCTTTAGTTCTAAGGTACTCCTATGTGGGTGCTAGAGACTGAACTCCGGTCTTCATGCTTGCACTCCGTCCCTGTCTTTTCCTTTTAAAACAAATCTTTTAGTGCTTTAAAAGATTGCAAATATGCCAGGCATGGCGGCTTATGTCTTTAATTTCAGTACCCCTGAGGCAGAGTCAGGTATGTATCTGTGAGATAAAGGCTAGACTACATAATAAGTTCCATGTCAGCTAGGGCTACAGGGAGACCCTGTCTCAAAAGATCTCCCGCCCCCACCTAAGAGAGAGAGAGATAGAGATAGAGATAGAGAGAGAGAGAGAGAGAGAGAGAGAGAGAAGACAAACACTCGTAAAAAGGGAAATTCAGGGACAACTACAAGGAAAGTAATTTTTTTATCTGAAATTTTTATCTAAGAATAATTTTTTAGCTGCATATATCTTTCTGCACACATTATCTTTCAGTTAATTCACCAGACAATGACTGCTTGTCTGCCAAGGAATTGGTGATCAAGAAAAGCATGGCCTTTGATCTTGCCCTGTGGACTCAGAGTTTATGAGAGAAGACTGATGTTCATTAAGAAATGAATATGGCTATACCTCCCACACAGGTCCACACACACACACAGGGCTAATTTCTTAGCAGATTCTAAAAATGGATTTGTTTCTGTCTAACACTGTAAAATCATCTTCCTTCTCAAATATTTTATTAGGTCTCACTTCTCTGAACATTAAACTAAGATTAATATTTTATCTTTATCTTAATTAAAAATATCTTAAATTTATTTTTATTTTATGTTTATGAGTGTTCTGCCAGCATGTATGTACATACACAACACTGTGCTGTGCCCATGGAATCTAGATGAGGGTGTTGGATCCCCTGGAACTGGAATTAGGGAGGTTTGTTAGCCAACCATGTGGATGCTAGGAATCGAACCCAGGTCCTCTGGAAGAGCAGCCAGTGCTCTTAACTGCTGAGTCATCTCTCTAATCCCTCTCTTAATTAAACACAATTTGCAGATATGTGCAGTGATGAGCAACATGATACAAACTGTCCAAGTCTCCTTGGTTAGATGTAAGACTTGAGTTGCCAGACTCTTGTCTGGGACATGTGGGATCTCCACACATTCATTTCTGGCTATCCAAAGCATCTACATTTAGGTTTAACTTCATTTCCTCCTACTGGTTTGGAGTGGTCTGGTCATTTCAGTGTTAAGGAATGAGATCTGGGCCCTTGGGGAAACTGTTTCCAGTTACTGTCTCAAGAGTGAGCTTTGTGTGGAGGGCCTTGGGCATGGATGTCTCCTGTCTACCACCTGGATAGTTCTCAGTCTTCAACCCAATGCCCTAGAGCCAGAAGTCCCCGTTAGATGAAACTATATAAACAGGGCCATAAAAATTAAGAAGGAGATCCTATGATCTCCTTCCAGTTCTAAACATTTTGTAACTTAACAATATTAGAAAATATCAGATTGGGATTGACCAGAGTGACATGAAAATGAAAGACAAGACCTCAACAGGAGCAGATTGCTCTTTATTGGAACAATAAAGGCAGTAAGTCTTTCCACCGAACTGCAGCTGGTGTGGAGCTTATAGGGATTTGGAGAGAAGGAAATGGGGTTATTCTTGCAGTTCTGTTTTTCTGCAATGTGCTGATGTTACAGTTTGGAGGTTTCGGATCATGAGTACCAGATAACACAGTCTCCTGGTTGGAGTTGGGGTTTCACAGTTTCTGGACTGGGGGTTTCTCAACTTGACTAAGTCTAATATGAGGTTTGCTTTCTGGCTTGGGGCTCTTTAAGTCCAGACAATTAGTCTTCAAACAACACAATTCTAAGAGTGAGATAGTCAGTTGTTTTCTGTTCAAATGGTGGTGGTGCATGCTTTTTATCTCAGGCCTCAGAAGACAGAGGCAGGCAGATTTCTGAAATCAAGGACAGCCTGGTCTACAAAATTGAGTTCTAGGCTAGCTGAGACTACACAGTGAGACCTTGTCCCACCCCTCCAAAACAAAAACAAAAACAAAACAAGTAAACTTGTATGAAGTTGCATCCTCAAACCAAGACATCTCTCTATTATGATTTGTGCCCAGAAAATGGTTTTTTAGAAAGAGACTACACTGTCAAAATAAAAGTTTTAGGGATCAGGAATGGGAAATTTGGGTTCTGATCTCAGGCTCTTGTCAATAGTTTACTTTGTGCCTGAAGACAAGTCATTTAAATTATTGATAACTCATTGTTAATTTGGGTTTGGTTTGTTCTAAAATAGGGTCGATAACACTATTATTGTTATCAGAGGTAAAGATAATGTATAGAAATTTGGCTCAGTTCATTGGTACTAGCTTAAGAGCAGGGATCTGCACAGTGTTGGGTTTTACTGTGCAAGCCTCGTGCTGGATCTACAGGCTCAGAACTGGACTGACTTCTCTCTCCCTTGCCCAGCTGGGAGGACCTCTGTCCACCTTGGATTGCTTGGAGTCGGGAGTGATGTGAGGTACACATCGTCTTACTGTTACACTAAAGAAATTCAGGCACATCAATTTCAAACCTATGTTGGCACAAAACATAGCTCTCACCTCAAAAAGAATAAGATAATAGCTTAATCTGGAGCCAAATATGAGTGGCTATGGCTCAAGGAGTCAGGATGCCTCAAATACCAGCTTCCAGTGTGTTAACAGCCTCATGAAGTTTATTGTAATTACAGAACAAAATCAGATCAAATCAAGACACTTTTCATATACACAGTGGAGGCATCCAGTAGGCAGGTGACAGTGCTGAAGAAATCTCTGCTGCAGGGTTCGTGTTGACCTTTGAGTTGCTGGAAGATAGCGGTCTGTTAATACATCCCCCAAGTTTCCTGTGGTATTCAGAAGGGTGTTAGGTCAGACAGATAAGTGGACAACAAGTGGCTTTTGGAAATCATTTGCTTCTGGATCTGTACCATGCTGTCTAGAACCACAAAGTTCTAATCAGTCTGTTAGCCTTGGAGAACCTTTAACACTTTGGCTTTTTTTCCCCCCTGGAACTTCAGTTCCCACCTGACGTCTTTAGAGCTTGTGAGAGTAGTTTGATGTGTGAGAGGCTGTTCACTTCGATGTGTCTGTGGGCGTATAGCTGGAGGACTCTCGCTGTGTCGCCCGTATATTGTCACTATAAAGAGATAATAAATGTTTGAAGAGATAAACATATTTACCATGACTTGAAATTGTACAACATATACATGTATTGAAATGTCACATGTTGCCCCATAAATGTGTCTAATTTTTAATATTTGTATGTGTTAGCTAAAAAAGAAACTTGGGGATGGTATTGTTTATGACACTGCATAAGAGCAAAAATTCCTAAACCGATACTTCTCTCTTTGATATATGTTTCTAGACAATTATCAAAAACTAATCGCTATCTAACAGCTCATAAACAAACCCCTTTTCTGGAAGGATTTGAACTTGTTTTGGGGATTAAGGAAAAGACCAACTCCTGGGGGGTCAAATATTTACTTGAACTCTAGATGGAGGAGCTTCATTGTGTCTCGGTGTTTGCTTCTCTGGAGAATATGAAAGGGAGGAATGTAGACCATAATATACTTTCCTTTTCAAACCAGCATGAACTTTGGAATCAGAATGCTGGGAACAAATCAAAGTCTTACAATCTTAACTGGTTGCACTATCTTGGACAGGGTATTATTTGGTTTTTGTGAGACTTGATATTTTTAAAACCTATTTTTAACCGGGCCTGTGTGGATATGTGCTCATGAGTACAGGTACCCACGGAGTCCAGAAGATGGATCTGGATCCCTGCAGCTAGAGTTATAGGTGGGTGTAAACCTCCCGACATGGGTGCTAGGAACCAAGCTCAGCTCATCTGCAAGAGCAGTATGTGCTCTTAATCACTGAGCAATCTCTCTAGCCGTGAGACTTGATATTTTCATATGCTGTAAGAATACAAGCACCTCCCTTAGGGATGGGAGGATTTGCTAAGTGTGTTCAGCAGTGCCAGCGGCTGTACCTGGCATATGCTGGTGCATGGAGCCTGTTGACTATCTTCTCTTTTCTGTGCAAAGAGTTTTGAAACACTACCAGAGACTAAGACAGGGTGGCAGGAGGAATACTGATCATGAGTAGAATTAGGCACTGCCTTGGTATGTTTGGGACAGACTGACATCTGAGACTGGGGAGTTTATATAAAACAGAAATTTATTTTTCACTTTTCTGGTGGCTGGCAAGGTTAAGTTTCCAGCAGGTTTATCATCTGGTGATGGTTTAGACTTCGAATCTAAGATGTCACTCTGAGTGCTGTGTCCTTGGAGGAGAGGACAGTGTGTCCTCACACAGTGGTGGATGGAGAGCAAAAGGTGGTGAACACCTTCAATCAAGCCCTTCACTAGAACATCCAGTTCCTTTGTGACTTCTGGAGCCCAGAGCTTTGATGGCAGGGATAAAGTCTGAACATGAATTTTGGAGGGCTCCAATAAGCTGTTGTTGCCGCAACATGTGGATCTATATCTTGAAAAAATAATGGAATCTTACTTACAGACCGACAGCGACATTAGCTAAGACAGACTAAGAGAATGTGAAGTATGGACCACAGTCTATGATTCCAGAAATGCCCTCGTGTTTGTTTTGTTTTAAGCTAACTTTGTATGCTGAGAGCTAACAATCAGGACATTCATGCCTTAGTTTCTCCATTCTGACTTTTGAACTGGCTGAGTTACTAGGCACATTACTTTCTTAACTCAGCTTCCAAATGGGGGAATGAGGGATTGATTTTTATTTTGCTGGGCAGTCAATACTGTGTGCTTGGGGATTTTTGGACGGAAGTTTGGTACATCTGAAATACTGCTGTTGACAGACGTGAATCAGATGTCAATTTCTCAATGCTCTGTTCATGACTTCATTAAAAAAAAAGCTGGCTAGGGCATATTTGGCAAAATGAAACTTGTAACCTAATATAAATTTTTTGTGAATTATTTTTCTAGGCTAAAATATTATTTCATTATGACTGCCACTCTTTCATTAACATTTTACTTGGAAGAAAACCCTCAGACATACCAATCCTAAAATAAATGAATTGCTTTCTCTGGGCAGATAAAAAGTAGAAGAAATAAAGAGGAATAAAAACGGCCCATGGAAGAAAGCCACCTCCTGTCTTTCAACATCAGACTTGCATTTCCCCAAGCTAGGAAAAGCAAAGCTGAGTCGGAATGCTTCCATTTGATGGCATTTAAGGGGAATTAGATAAAACCACACAGTTCTCTTTTCTGAAATTACTTTATTCCAGACATACCATCTCAAATTCCTCTCAACAAAAAGCAAAGAAAACACCAAAAAACCCCACATTATATACATGTATGAAACCGTCATAATGAAATCTGTCACGTATATAATTAATATATATTAATAAATAAAAGAC
Organism: Eospalax fontanierii; assembly: GCA_035773235.1. Classification (NCBI taxonomy): domain Eukaryota; kingdom Metazoa; phylum Chordata; class Mammalia; order Rodentia; family Spalacidae; genus Eospalax; species Eospalax fontanierii. The sequence goes on from CM069524.1 coordinate 84,168,453, forward strand.
AAAAAAGCAGAGATTGAAAAAAGGAAGCTAAAACTGTGTACCACCCTCCAGCCTATCCCACCAGGGCAGGGAAGGCCTTGGAACCTCTCGCTGACACCCATATACCCACAGGAAGACAGTCTGGAGCTGCTCTGGATCTCAGCACAGCGTCCCTATTGCCAGAATGTGGGATGTTTAGATCAACAGTGTGCTCCCTTTGCCAATCATGGAGCCCACCTGGAAGAGGACAGGAGACAAAGCCATGCTGACCTTGATCAGAGGTGACTGGGTTGACTAGTGGGGCAGCGGGAAAGAGAGGAAGAAGCTGACGGCACCCATGTTGCTGGGGAGATGTCAGACTAGCCTTCCTGTGTTGCAGTGGGTGTTATAAGGGTGGAATCCACATAGCTTCTCTATCGCAGATACACTGTGCCTCCTGGGGAGGTGAGGTATTTAGCCTCTGCAGAGATGGACATAATAAGGTAAAGTTTAACATGTTTACCAGAGGTGAGATTTCCCATTGCTGATCCAAACTAGTGTCTAGAACTTTCAGAAGGAAACTTGCTCCAGGCTGTCTTTTATGGGTCCATTGCTATTCACTACACCCAGACTGTAACTTTCAAAGTCAATCCCATTTGTCTGGAGCTGAGTGATAAGACTGCTAAAAAAGGCACTGGAAAAACCACCAAACATAATCTGGGGCCAGTGTAGGAAGACGTGAGTGCCTGGAACTTTTCGGTTAAAGACTACTGGTGACAAAGTCACCTGGAGTTAGTTGCTTGCCTTGCTTTTCACAGTGGACTTCAGTTCCTGCATACGTGGAGCAGGTCGCCATCCGTTTCTTCTCTCTGCCATTTTTCTTTTCTTTCAGAGCTAACATTTTGAAGTTGCCTTATTAAATCCAGGCCTCATGAGGTGCACTTTATATTAGTTCATTTAGCCATCACAGCCACCTGAGAGGTAGATATTGTAATTAACTCCATTTTAAAGTAAAAAATGGGACTGAAGAGGTGGCGCAGAGACCCAGTTCAGTTTCCAGCACCCATATTGTACTGAGAAGCTCACAACTGCCTTTAACTCCAGCTCTGGGGGATCGGATGCCCTCTTCTGGATCCATGGGCACCTGCACTCATGTATGCACATACACCTAGACACACACACACATACACACACACACACACACACACACACACACACACAAAACTTAAAATAAATCTTTTTTGTTGTTATTTATTTTTTTGACACAGGGTTTCCCCGTAGCCCCTGCTGACCTGGAACTTGCTAGGTAGATCAGGCTGGCCTCCAACTCATAGACATTTGCTAGCTTCTGCCTCCAAAGGGCTGAGATTTAGAGCCACCACATCTGGCTCTAAAATACGTCTTTTAAAATAAGGAAACCAAGGCCTCCAGGAAAGAAGGTCCTCACTAGAGTTGCCCAGTGAGAGAGACAAGGCAGCCTGTAATCTGTTGGTTTTACTCCAAAGCTGCATTTTAAGCTCAGTCCACGTTACCTCTCTGTCACCATTTCTTAATTCTGAATTGAAAAAGAAATCTGGTTCAAGATACATGAAAATCGAGGAAACGGTTGTGGATGTGAACATGGAGTGTACAGCTGTTATGGGGTGTAGGAGAATAAAAGAGCTCAGAGAAACGCGATGGCATGACGGGACTCTGAGATCCCACGGAGCCTGCCGGGTTCATGTTAGTCCCCACCAGTTAGCTGGTAGACTGTAGAGTGAACTCTGAGAACCAGGGTCAGGCCCTCAGGCACAGAGGACCTCAGAACACGTTCCTTATCTCCTCATGCCCTGTCTCCCTTACCTGCATGCTTCTGGGCTTGGCAGTTTTGGCTGATTTCCTGCGGGAGTTGGTATCATCAAGCCTCTCACCAGTACGTGGTACAAAGGTTAGCTAATTTTGAATCTCAGTTCCACCCCTTGCTAGGTATCTGTGGCTGGTAGCTGAACTCTCTTAGTCTCATTGTCTGTAATGGCAGCAACAATGCCTTCCTTACAGGGCTGGCGTAAGGATACAATAATATAATAAATACACTGTGATTACAAAAGTGCCTAACACATCATGTGGTCCAAAGAGGTAGTTATTAGTTTTATACAGTGTTATTTAAAAATACGGTGTGTTATATTTTTTCCTACTAAAGAATTCAATACTCAAGAATGGGTTATATGCCTTTCTATGAATGAGCATAATACCATCTATATTCAGTTTATAAAGGCTGTGTTAGCAAAGTACCATGGGCTGATTAACTTAAAGAACTGAAATTTATTTTCTCTCAAGATCAGGGTGTTCACAGAGCCACATTCTTCTTAGAGTTCTCTTTGGCTTATCAATAGCTGTCTTCTCTTTGTGTCTTCATATCGTTTTTACGCTGAACCTGCATCCTAATCTTTTTATTTTTTTTAAATTTTTATTTATTATGTTTATTTTATGTGTATGAGTGTATTGCCTACAGGTATGTAAGTGCACCCGTGTTGTACAATGCCTGCAGAGGTCAGAAGAGGGCATCAGATCCCTTGCAACTGGAGTTGTGGATGGTTGATAGCCACCATGTGGGTGCTAGAATGAACCCTGGTCCTCTGCAGGAGCAGTCAGTGCTCTTAACTGCTGAGCCATCTCTGTAGCCCCCTAACCTCTTTTTATAATGACATCAATCGTGTTGGATCAAACTTCCCCCTCATGACCCCATCTTCACTGACTGACCTCTTTCAAGGCTCTGTTTCCAATTCAGTCACATTCTGAGGTGAGGGAGGTAAGGGGTTCAACATGTGGATTCAGAGTCGCACAGCTCAATCCATAGCAACCTATGACATGATTTCGCCCCAAATTAAATATCAGGTCAAGGAAACAGGGCACTGAACAACTTTTAAAAAATATCATGGAAAGACATTAGCAAAATCTAAGGAGTGTAAGCAATTAAGTTGGTTCCTCAATAGCAATAGCTACGAGAACTAGAGAGGTGCAGAATCTAGACTAAGAGGAATGTGAGGAATGTGGCAACAGAATTCAAGTAACTGACTGCTTTTGGATGTCTTTGTGGTTAGAATTGTTCTCCAAATTTCGTGTGCTATAAACTTAATCCCCAAAGTGATGAACTCATGGTGTTTGAGAGGTGAGACCTTCGGGGTGACTGGGTCATGAATGGACATATCCCTTTGTGAATTCAGAGATAATGAATAATGCATCATTATAGAAGCGGCTTTGTTATAAAAGCCACATGTCTTGGCTTGATCTCTCTGTCTCACTGGGTGCTGCCTTCAGCCACTAGATCTATGACCTAAATAAACCTCTGCTCTTTGAAAATTACTAGGTCTGTGGCATTCAGTTATAGCACCAGAAAATAGTCTAAAACAGAGTTTAACTGTAATAAACCAACTTTTTAAAAAGCAAAACATTATGAAATAATTGAAGAAATTTAAATACTATTAAATATTGTCACCTTTTTAGGTGTGCTAATGTTGTGGCAGCTTTGTGTATTAATATTTTACATTATTATTATGATTATTTGTGTGTGTGTGTGTGCACTTGTGCTCAAGTGTATTTTAGTGCAAGTGTGAGATCAAAGGACAACTTACAGGAGTTGATTCTCTCCTTCCATCATGTGATCCTTGGGCTGGAATTCAGGCTCTGCCAGTCTTGTGGGCGATGTTTATCTGCTAAGCCATCTTGCTGTCCTGGTTTTGCATTCTAGAAGATCTTTATTATTTGGAAGTACATATTGAAATATTTGTGGACACAGGGCTAGGAGCTCTGGGGTTTGCTTCAGTATGATGTGTGGGAGGGGGCAGGAGGGAAGCAGAGGTGATCGTAGGCAAGATAGGATTGGCCAGGAGTAGATTGTTGTTGCTGAAGATAGATGGGATGATTGCTGAGTGTCACTGCTTTGTATTGAATCAAAACATTCCACTAAAAATATGACTGGCTAGATGGCCTAGTGGGTAAAGATACCTGCTGCCCAACCTGAGGACCTGAGTTCAGTACTTAGGACCCTACATGATGGAAGGAGAGAACTAAATCTTACAAGTTGTGCTCTGACCTCCACATGCACACCATGTTATGTGCTTGTGTGTGTGTGTGTGTTCATGCTTGCACATAGGGACACACACAAAGTAAATTAAGCTTCAACAAAAATTTCAGTGAATGAGATTAAACTAATGGAGACAATTTTTCCCTGACACGAAATATTTTTGTACACCATGAAGTTTTTAATGTAGCATTCCACTAAGTGGCTTATCATAATGTGTCAATATAATTTTGCATTGTTAAATTATTAAGTGTTTTACCTTTTCTTCATATTATAGATGTGTACATCTCTATAAACAACTCAAATCTATTGTTAGGATAGATTCCTGGAGATGAAACTGCTAGGTCAAAGGCAGGTTTGCACTCAAAGCTATGGTTCTGTATTGCCTAAATGTCCCCCACCAGCAATAATAACCCTTTTCTATCCCCTCTGATAAATAACACTGGCCCTGCCTGTGATTCCCCATTGATCATGGAGGACACATATGCCGGGTTCTAGAGTTTTCCTATCGAAGGCCCTCCTGTGGAGGTCTCTGACAATGTCTCACAGCTGCTCAATGTTTCTTTGCCTAGGTCAGGCTGCAAATACTATTGACCACACTTTAGCTTCGATCTAGAATCTTCATCATGAAAATGGCAGAACAAGCAACCCAGGAATGTCTAAGACTCTCTCCTTTGATAAGAGATCAGAAAAAAATATTACCAAAGCCCGGAGCGTGCACTTGCAAGACACACGCAATAAATATAAGGTGATCAGGCAAGTGTAAAGATCATTAAGGGTCTTAAAGAGAAAGATCTGAAGCTGTGTTTTCACATTCTACTTCTGTTAGGGTTTTCTGATCATGCAAAGAGAAGAAACCTTAGCTTACATGGCATGGTAAGCTGGAATAACTGTGGACTTTGGTCTTATAGGTCTGAGATGGAATTTTAGTTCCAATACTTATTAGTTGTATGCAATGGGTCAAGAAATTTACCAACTTCATGGCTCAGTTTCTTAATTGTAAATATGGATAATAGAACTTACTTCATGGGGTGACTGTGAGTGTTGAGCAAATTAATGTCTGAAGTTTGTTTAACAGAGTGCTGGGCTCTCTGTAGGAATGACAGACATGCTGACTGTGTGGTGAAGTCTTTGATAATAGTTTCTGTAACACTCGTCCAGGTGACTAGTAAAACCCGATTCTATTGTTCTATAATTGTGTGTTCCCTAACATTAAATCATTCGTCAATCCTTAGGGCACATTCTGCTGACTAAATAAAACTCAAATTCCAAATTTATGACAATAAGTATGAAAGTAATGTCAACTGTTTAGAAACTGCAAGTGAACTTGAAGGTTTTGCTTAGATTTGATTATTCAGCATGTACATAATTAAGATATGTCTGTTGATTGTTTATTTGGGATTGAATATCTAAAAGTTATGAGAAACACCATCTTTAGAATCAGACAGACCTAGGTTCCAACCTTGGCTCTGTTCTTTGTCAGCTGTGTGATCTTGGACAAGTTTTATAACCTTAGTAAGCATCAAGTTCCTCTAACTAGTAGGTCTAATATAATATGCCTTGCTAGATTATTATAAAGATTAAATAGGACAAATAGAACGATGTACTTACTTAGTGTATAGTATGACGTGTTCAGTAAATGCTATGTAGTATCTTTTATATTTTTTTTATTTGTTATTTTTACTTTATATGTACAAATGTATTGCTTGTATGTATGTAAGTGCACCCATGTTGTTTAATGCCCATGCAGGTCAGAAGAGGCTGATGGATCCCCTGAAACTGGAGTACAGATGATTGTTAGCTACCATGTGGGTGCTAGGAACTGAACCCAGGTCCTCTGCAAGAGCAGACAGTGCTCCTCACTGCTGAACCATCTCTCCAGCCCCTTCTGTAGTATATTAAAGAAGAAATTTAAAGCCTTTTTTAAAAAAGAATAGTTTAGGTTCACAGTCAAGTTGAGAAAAGGGGACAAAGTGATCCCATGTGCTGACTTCCCCCACGTTCATGGCCTCCCACACAAGCAACATCCTGTAGTAAGCCAGACGTGATGGCATATGCCTGTGATCCCAACACTTGGGAGGCAGACAGGCAGACCTCTCTGAGTTTGAGGCCAGTTTTGGTCTACACAGTAAGACCCTGTCTTGAAAAAAAAGTCCCCATGCGAGTCTCAGAGTTGTGCCTTTGTGAGAACTGGTGAGGCTGCATTAGTGTTATCGTGGAAATGCTACTGTGGAAAGGATCGAGCTAGGAGTTCTATGCTTTTGATTTTCTCTCCCCAAGATGACACAGTACGATTTCTGTACTCAAGAAGATTGAAGCTTTCTTAGAAAGATGAAACAACTAAACACTGCACAGGTAGCAACCCAGGTCCATCTAGGATTAAGTGATTAGTCAGTGGAATGGAGAGACATTCTCCAGTCCTGGTCAGAAACAAGAACAGATCTTACCACTCCCCTTGCTTCCCCTTTCTTTCTTTTTTAAAATTATAAACATTTTATTTTATGTGTACGAGTGCTTTGCCTGCATGTAAATGCACACGTGTGTGCAATGTCCACAGAAGCCAGAAGAGAGCATCGAATCCATTGTAAATGGTCTTACAGACAGTTGTTAGTTACCATGTGGGTGCTGGGCCCAAGCCTGGGTCCTCTGCAAGAGCAGCCTGTGCTCTTGACCACTGAGTTGTCTCTCTAGCTACCCTCCTCCTTTCTTGGTGACAACCTCTGAAGGTCATCCAATCTTCCTGAGTTGCCTTCTTTTCTCTTCTTTTGAATTTTTTAGAACGCAAAGATCAAACACTTAGATCAGTAGTCAAACATGCAAGTGTCTGAGTAGAACAAGTAAGTAATGCAAAGGTGTAAAGGAACAATGGGTCACAACAAGGAGATATGTGGATAACAAGTCTACTCAACAGGCGCTCAAATGCACACAGCTGGAAACACGGGGGTCTCAGGCTTGGTTTGACCTTTAGGAATTGTTGGTATAGAATGCTTCCAATTTCTCATACACCTTCTGAAAACGAGTAGCGGCAAATGTTACTACTTATAACTAACTAGGATATGCGTACCATCTGTTGGGTACATTTAATTTTCAAAGTAAACAAACCAGGCCCATTATTGTTCATTATTATAGATAAAGAAACTAAGGCACAGAAAGGTTGAATAATTCATTCAAAGTCACTGGATTATAAGTAGTAAACTCAGGCCTTGACTTAGATGAACATTTGTGGATACATGTGTGCATGTGGGTAAGTGGAAGACAGAGGTCAACCCTGAGCATCCTTCCTCAGGTGCCATCCCCCCCTTTTTTGAGACAGGATCTCTTACTGACCACTGAGCTCCAGGGATTCACCTGTCTACCTCTCCGGTGCTGGGATTAGAAAGAAGTATGCACCATCACACCTGGCTGGGTTTTTGGGGGTTTATCTATTTTTTTAAACATGGATTCTGGAGATCAAGCTCAGATCCTTATGCTTGCAAGGCAAGTCCTTTACTGACTGATTTATCTCCCCAAAGTCCCAGGTGGATATTTTTAATAGCAAATTCTCCATTTCTTAAAACATTTTATTTGTTATTTCTATTGTATGTGTACGAGTGTAGTGCCTGCATGTGTGCAGCTGCACTGGCCGTGATGCAGTGCTCATGGAGGTCCCAAGATGGTGTCAGCCGCCACGTGGGTGCTGAGAATTGAACCTGGGTTCTCTGCATGAGCAGCCAGTGCTCTTAACCGCTGAGCCATCTCTCCATCGATTCTCCATTCTTGGTCATTACATAAGCACTGGTGTTTCAGAGAATCTTTAAGAAGGCCATAGATTTAAAATGCACACTGAAAGCAAGATCGGACTGACGAGGAAAGACAGCATTCCTCCCTACATTGCTTCTGTGTCTACAGACATCTTTGCTTCTTTATTTTTCTTTCTAATTTCTAAAATCTCCTAAAAGAGGACCATGACCTAGTTACTAAGCATGTTGCAGAGGATATGATATCTCATTTCTTTCTTTCTTCATGTGTATGAGTGTTATTCCTGCATGTGTATAAGCGCACATATGTCATGCAGAACCTGTGGAGGTCAGAAGAGGGTATCAAATCTCCTGGAACTGGAGTTACAAGTGGTTGTTAGCCACCATGTAGGTGCTGGGGATTAAACCTGGGTCCTATGCAAGAACAGCCAGTGCTCTTAAGTGCTGAGCCATCTCTCCAGCCGCCTCTTTGTTGTTGATCATATCCATCCTCCCCCACTTCCTCCGACCCCCCTCAGTGGTCCCATCCACCTCCCTACCAACTTCCTGTTCTCTTTATATTTTAAAAATATTTTAAAATTAATATCCCCCTGGATCCCATTATTGCTGCCCAAATGCACCTGGGTGTGTGGCCGTCCACAGAATTCATCATTTCCATGTCCCTTAAAATTAACCACTTTTCTCATTGCTGTGAGAAAGATGCTACCAAATGCTTAACCCCAGTGACCTTCTGTGAGGCCCTGTGTCCTAGCTTCTAAAGCTTCTTGAAATAGCACCATCACCCGGGGAAAGGCGCTCAACTCGTGCCTGTGAGGGATGTTTCATATTCAAACGTAACAGAAATCATCATTGCAATGTCCCTTAAAATTTAAATCAACTGGATATTTCATATTCTGGTTTCTTTCCCTGGCTGACCTAACTTCAGTGGAATTAAAACATGAATACAATAAGAATGTCCTGAAAAATAATACAAAGTAAGACAAATGTAGCCTTGGTTGAGCCTTGCTCTTGCATCCCAGGAGGATTCTGAGTGAGTAATGAGCAGTGGGTATTTTCTTATTCTTTGCTTCATTAATATGTAAGGCACATTTGCCAGGAGTTATGTAGGAAATTGCCACGGCCTTGGATGGTATTTGAAACAGTGTGAGTATCTAGTGGCCTATTCTCTCAGCTGCTTCATAAACCTTGTCCCTGTGGGATCGCTGTGCTTTTAGCATGCTTCCAAGAATCCTTCACAGCCGAGACCAGCATAAGCGACATTTGGGGCGGGGGAGTATTTGTTTCAAGTTTTCCGGGAGCAAACTTCCTCGTGGAGACTTGTAGCTTGCCTCACCCAGCCAGTACTGCAGCTTGTGATGTCACCTGACAAAGCCATCCTTGTGATGACGTGACGCTGAGCGACCTACAAACGAGCGCACACGAGTACATGTAAAGCCGGTCAAATGCAAGTAGTCTCTGTTGCTTGTATCGATGTCACTTCCTGGTCTAGTGTGGTACCACAGTTCTGCACAATGTGGGTGAAGGGTGCACTGGACCTCCCTATACATTTTTTATAGTATTTCATATAGTCTACAATTATTTTGAAATGACAAGCTTTAAAAAATCCAGCTGAGTGTGGTGTCACAGGCCTGTAATGGAATTCCAGGTATTTGGGAGGCTGATTCTGGAGGATCACAAGTTCAGGACCAGCCTGGGCTACAGGGTGAGTTCAAGGATAGTTCCTGCAATTTAGTGAGACCATATTTCAAAACAAAAAGTAAAAATTAATTAGTTAAAAATAATTTGTAGGAAGAAAATTAATCTCTATACACACATAAGGAAATATCTCCAAGACATTTGCTAAGGTCCATCTGTCAAGTCCTTTCCTTGCCTCCATGTCTGGCTCATGCTATTCCCTGTCTACACTGTTTTCCACCTTTTCCAGCTCTCCAGACTGTGTCCAGTATAACATTTATGTAAAAAGCACAAAAGAGAAAAATATATTCATACATATGCAAATATATACATATTCAAACAAACATCCTAAGTGACATACATTAAACTGCTAATAATGGAGGGGATATTAAATCAAACAACCTCTGACTTATCTGTTAATTGGCATTTAAACAATAATGTATTATTTACAACATTAACAAATATTTTTAAAAAGAAATTACAAGAGTAAAAAGAGTTACACTCCAAAAATCCTTGGCAATATAAGATTGAAAAAGAAATAAACATTGCTTCAGAAATGATTTTGATGACTGACTTTTCAAGTTTATGGATAAATGAAACATAAGGTTTCACTCAAAAAATGCAAGATCAAACTGTGCCATTCAGTCAAAAAGTTCTAAATACTTAGATGATATTTCAGTTTTAGAACTAACCCTTCAGATGTTATTCACTTCCTAAGAGCCACGTCAGCAGTCCAGGTATCTGATCCCAGGAGCCACTAATTGGTAACTTGTACCAAAAGAAGAATGCCACTTAGGACAAGATATAGCTAGAAAGGAATAGGTCCAACGTGCCACCTTCAGCCCTTAGCATTGCTGGCAAACTACCATGGCCTAATCTCACTTTGATTCTCCTCACTGGCTGGCTCGCTTAAAATTATTTGAGGCAGAGATCTTTGACCATAAACATTAGCCTCTGTTTCTAGCCCTTTGGAACTGCAGAACACTCGAACACAGCTTTTTAACCCTCCATGTCAAGTTAATAAGCTGAGCTCACAATTTGTGACTTGTTGGAGACAATGAATTTCTTGAACTTCTGAACAATCCTAATTACTTTCCAATTCTAAATTAAAATTTAAATTGCATCTATTTATTTGTGTGGGTATATGTATGTATGTGTATATATGAATGTGTATGAGTGCACATCTGTGGAGGTCAGAGGATAACTTTTGGGAATTGATTCTCTCTTCTACCTTGTGGGACCCGGAGATTGAACTCAGGCTATCAGGTGGCTTGGCATTAGGCATCTTTACATACCAGGTCATCTCATTGGTCCCTTTCCAATTGCTTTTTCAAATTTTTATTTATTTATTTAAATTGTATGTGTATTCTTGCAGAGGTCAGAAGAGGGAGTCGGACCCCCTGGAAATGGAGTTACAGATGGTTGTTAGCCACCATGTGGGTGCTGAGAACTGAACCCAGGTCCTCTGCAAGAGCAGCTAGTGCTCTTCACTGCTATGCCATCTCTCCAGCCTCAGAAATGATCCTTTCTAATTGGGTGTGCCTGGTGGTTATGATTACTAGTTTTCTTCTTATTGTGCTCCAGTGTGTGTACATTTGGTTGAGTCTATTAATGGTGGATTGTTCAGTCATCCACACCTACCCAGATATTTCAGGAGAGACTGCAAAGAGTACAGGACCTTTATCATCTGAGATTTTAAAAACACATTTAGATGACATGGTTTTCTTGTTGTTTTCCCAATGTACAGTGTGTATCTGTATCTGGGTGTAAAACTAACCATAGATATATGCATCAGGTAGGTCATAGTCTGATGTAGCCAGACAGAAAATAAACAAAACAAAGAGCCTGGAGAAGCTTCCTGATTTGGAAAATGGTGGCCTTTGCAGACTCGATTCTCATAGTTTTCCCATTGGCAGTGTTTAGAATTGAGATGGCATTCATAGCCACCTGCACTGAATAAGATTTTTTTCCCCCTTGAGGGCTATATTCACAGTATTTATCAACCACAGCTTGCCTTTTCCTAGGGGAAAGGAAGCTCAGTGTTTACAGCCTAATGACAAAACCGCTTTGCCGGAGCTCCTGACACCGTGAGCACAGGGCATTCTCTTCGCCTCATTCCATCAGAATCACTTTTCAGAAAGTATCTAAAAGAGACACAAACCCAAAAGTAAGACAAGAGTTCTCAAAATCTCTGTACAAGCGCCCCCAGTCAAGGTGGAGTCATAGCTACTTCTATAATTTCTGCCAATTAATCCGCCCCCACACCACAAACCAGAGATTCCAAAATAAGTTAAAAGAGCAGCCTTGGTGACTCAGACGGATGACCTCACTGGCATGGCCTCGCTGGTGTGGTCTTCAGCTGCCACTGGTTTTTCCCTTTGTATTCACAGTGACTTTTACCTGGGGGAGATGAATGGAGGAATCAATGTCATGGCTTTCCCAGCAGCCCCTGCAGCCAGATCCCATGTTCTTAGAAACAAAGGAAGCAAACCTTGCGTTTAGGTTCCCATGACTTCATGCTTCTCCTTGTCGGGGCCTCTCATGGGCTTCTGTAAGTACCGAATAGTTCTGCACTGAGGCACCTCACATCCCCTGGTCTGTCTGCATTGCATCTCCAACCTTCCTAAGACCCTTGTCAAATCCTTTTCCTCCCCTTCATGTCTGTCTCATGTTATTCCTCATCTATATTGTCATCCTCCTTCCAGTACCCCAAAATCAAGTCCCTCTCTCCTTTTAAGAAATAAGAACCTTCATTGGACATACTTTCCTGTTTTTCCAAAGATACACACTTCTTTAAGGCATCGACTAATTTCTGTCATATAATTGGATTGCTAGTTGATAAAAGTTGTGAGCTCTGTGAAGGGTAAATGTGTTGCTCAGCTGTTTCCATGAGCTGGATCCATGTAATGTAGTTTCCGACTTAAACTATTTTTTGCAAAGATTTGGTAGATAATGACTAGCCCAGACCTTGGGCTCATCTGTGTGAGTTCAGCTTCTGTCTCCTACACTCTTGTCCACCATCATCTTCCTTGATTTGCTGCTCTGGTGACGGGAACTGCATCCACTCACTGTCACTGCTACAGAGTTTACCAACGCTCCTTCCATCCCTCACTGTCTCATCAATAGTCTCATCATGCCCTCTCTGCCGCCGTAGTAGCTCTTGCCCTTACACCCTTGTCACAGAGCTGTGGCTTCAGCTTGGCCACCGTCCTCTCACCTAGAGTGTCCTAGTGCCATCTAATGAGCAGCCTGTCTCCCTTCCTGTCCTCCCCTCCACACCCTCCAAGTCATTGTCCAAACTGTAGCTTGTGATTGCTCTAAAATGCACACCTGATTATGACACTTTCTTACTCCTGTTCAAGCTCCTTAACGTGACATGTGGAGTCCTCCATGGCCGCACGGCTCCTTCCTTCACCATCCATGTATCTCTGCTCATTTCCCCTCCATCCCAAATTCAAACGACATCTCTTTACAAATTCTGTGAATACTCTATTCAAATTTATGTTTTAAATATAGTTTAATTATTTAAAGGATTATAAAAAGAAGCATTCATGTAAACGCGTACCGTGCTACAGGTCATCAAAGCACTCATGAGTCGTTAAGTGGATTTTCAGTATGGGAACTTTCATCACTGTTGTGACTATACTTGGACTTCATGTGTATGTCATTGATTAGAGAAGCTGGTAGGTTTGCATGTCTTTTTATTTTTTCTTTGAAGCTTGGCAAGTATTAACCTGCAAGAGTAAAATTGTGTATCATTATTATGGGGGTTCAAAATGAACAAAAAACAAAATTTGAAACAAGGTGGCGGTCCAAGGTTTTGGTACATGTGTCAGTACATGTCAAACAATACATCCTGCTAGAAGTATTTTAGGTCGTACTATAAAGTGCAAGTATTTGTTACTGACTTTTAAAAAAGGTTTATCATTTATTGTGGGGAATTAGGCCTCCCAACACAAACCCCCTCCATGGCTATGTGATGGTATGCGGGCCCTCCATGACTGCGCCGTGGTGTCTGATTCTGCTTAGCTTAAGAGTTGTTCATTAACTTGTGACCGCAATCGCAGAACATTCTTCCGCCTTTTGCAGAGGCTATCTTGTCTGTGCTGCTTCTGCTTTATGGCCTAGTAAACATGCCTTAACGTGCTGAGTCCCTGGGTGGGCATGAGGTGCTCTGTCACGTAGGACAGAGGTTGTTATCTTTTTTGGCCACTGGGTCAGTGGTCCCTGGTCTTCTGCGTTCCTCAAGGATTGTTAGATTGTATAATGACGTATGGAAACAGTATAAAAAGGAAGAGACATTTGTTAGTAAAGGCTTCTTCTTCTAAACTTCCATGGTGTGTGTGTGAGTTCTTTCATCAAGCCTCGCCGCTCCTCGCAGGGACTCGGACCCAGGGCCGTGCAGGCGCGGCAATTGGAGGTCCCACCGAGATCTGAAAGCAGGAGAGTCACGGACAGGGTTGTTCTGGAGACCGACAGGGACGCCTCTTGGTAAGAACGCATTGTTAAGAATGGGCAATCAGCCCGGGAAAGTGCAGCTGCAGAATCAACTTAAAATACTCTTAAAACAGGGAATGGCGGTAAAGAGCCACACCCTGGAGAAGTTTTTAAAAGATATAGAAAAGACTAGTCCATGGTTTTTTATTAATGGAGACTTAAGAGTTTCAGATGGGGAGGAGATCCACCAAGATCTCCAAAAACTTCTACAGAAGGAGAGTCCGGAGTTCTTTCTCTTATCCACATTCTCCCTATGGTGCCTAGTAAAAGACGCCCTACTCACTGATAAAGTCCGCCTCCAACAACTGGTGGCTGAGGCTCAGGCCATGTTTACTGCTATTCTGGACCAGGATGCCAAGGAGTCTCTAAAGTCAAAAGACTCAAAAACGGAGGAGGTAAATCCTCCACGAGCGGGGGAAGGGCCGAGACAGGCTGGGACTAGGGTAAATGTTAGCTTCTCCACTGGAGCGGGTGCCCGCCCAAAGGAGAGGCAGGCGGCCGCCAAGGGAGAAGCAGCCCTAGGAAAAGATTGTTCCACAGGCAAACCTCCGCCATATGATCTAGCCTCAGGAAGGAGCTGGGGGGAATGGCGCAGGCTCGCGCACAGGGTGTACAGCCGCCACCCAGGGAAGCCTCAGAGAGTGCCAGGGCATGGTGGCTTGGCTGGCTTTGGAGGCCAGATACACAGCTGCAGCGGTGGGGGCGTGGCTCAGGATGTTCCAGCATGCAGCCCAGGGCACCGTGCTGGGCGGCAGACTGCCCACCTTCTGGGAAACCCTGCAGTCGGGACTACCCATGCCTGTGTCAGTGCCCAAGGATTGGCATGTAATAATAATTGACTTTAAAGACTGCTTTTTCTCAATCGCCCTACATCCCACAGATAGCCCTCATTTTGCTTTTAGCCTTCCATCTCTTAACTTTCAGGAACCTGCACTTCGTTTTCAATGGACAGTGCTCCCTCAGGGAATGGCAAACAGTCCCACCATGTGTCAGGCCTATGTAGCTGCAGTTTTAGACCCCTCAGATGGGATTTCCCTTCCCTCTATATTATACATTATATGGATGACATCTTATTGGTTGCACCTAATCAGCATTTGGCTCTGCAAGCCTTTGCTGCCTTGCAGGGTTATTTGGAAAACAATGGCCTTGTATTGGCCCCTGAAAAGGTGCAAATGCAGCCCCCCCTATAAATATTTGGGTCATGTTCTTCAACCACAGGGGGTAAGACCCCCCAAAATGTGCATTGATACGTCCCAGCTTAAAACCTTACATGATTGGCAGAGGTTTTTGGGCGATGTACAATGGATTTGGCCCTCCCTTTCCCTTAAAACAAGTGATTTAAAACCCTTGTATGATCTCCTTCCTGGAGATCCTGATCCTACCTCACCACGGGTTTTAACTCCCAGAGCTAGGAATGCCCTTCAGCTGCTCGTTCAGAACTTAAATAAGGCTTGTGTTCAACAAATTGATTACAATCAGCCCTTGCAGCTGACTGTTCTTCCTTCTCATCTTACTCCTACTGCTGTTTTTTGGCAACAGGGCCCTATATATTGGGTCCACCTGTCTGCCTCACCTAAAAGAGTTGTGATTCCATATTATAAATTAATTTTACAGTTATTATGGAAGGCCTTTAAACTTAGCCTTCAAATGTTTGGAAAATCTCCTGATAAAATTTAGTACTTTATAACAAAAAGGAGTTACAACATTTACAAAATAGTTTTGATGGATGGATGCTGTTTGTGACATCTACTGGGGAAGTATTTGATTGTCATTATCCTCCTAGCCCTCTTTTGACCTTTTTTAAAAGACATCCAGTAATATTTCCCACAATTGTTAAGGAATCTCCTTTGCCCCATGTGTCTACTGTGTTTACTGATGGTTCCTCTAAAGGGTATGCGGCCATTATCTCCCCCAAAGGACACTTCCGCATGCCAGTTAATGATTTGTCAACACAGGGGGCAGAACTTCAAGCATGCTTACTTGCCTTCCAGTTGTTTTCTACTGAAGCCTTTAACCTGTATACTGATAGCATTTATGTTTCTTAAGTAGTTAAACCTCTAGAAACAGCTTCATGTGTTTCCCCATCTTCCAAGGTGCAATCAATACTATTACAATTACAAAGAATAATTTGGGACCAAACTCAACCAATATTCGTTAGGTATATTCGCGCCCATACTAATCTTCCTGGACCACTTTCAGATGGTAATGCCGAGGCTGATTTACTCACTAGACCTCTGGTTGCCTCAGTGGAGGAACAGGCTGTCAATCTTCACAGAAAATATCATCTTAATGCCCAGTTTCTCAGCCACCATACAGGCTGTTCCAGGTCTTTAGCCACTCAAATAACTTCCCAGTGTTCTGAATATGCTCCATTCCACAATTCCTCCAATGTTGGAGTTAATCCTAGAGACTTAAAAACTAATAATATTTGACAAATGGATGTTACTCATCTTAAAAAAACAGGTAAGTTACAATTTATGCATGTGTCAGTGG
Source organism: Eospalax fontanierii (assembly GCA_035773235.1). Lineage (NCBI taxonomy): Eukaryota > Metazoa > Chordata > Mammalia > Rodentia > Spalacidae > Eospalax > Eospalax fontanierii. The sequence continues at coordinate 84,184,872 of CM069524.1, forward strand.
ATACGTTTTCCAAGGTAATTTTTGCCTCCCTCCATTCAGGGGAGCACATTAAAGATGTTATTTCCCACTACACACAGGCCTTTGCCTATATGGGGGTCCCTAATGTTCTTAAAACTGATAATGGACCTGCGTATGCCAGCCACAAATTTACTGCATTTTACAAAGAATATAACATCTCTCATACATTTGGGATACCTCACAATCCCACAGGTCAAGCCGTTGTTAAAAAAAAACCCATGCCACCTTAAAACAATATTTTAATAAAATAAAAAGGGGGGAGTATGTCCTTTCCCCCAGTGTTCAACTTGCTAAGATTTTGTTTATTTTAAATTTTATAACAGTAGATAGCACTGGTCAATCAGCTATGGAAAAGCATTGGGGTAAGCCCTCCCAGCAGTTGGGATGGGTGAGGTGAAAGAGCTTATAACTGGCCAATGGCAAAAGCCCACACCCCTGCTGACTAAAGTCCGCGGGGCTGTATGCATATTCCCTCCCCATAGGGATAAACCCATCTGGGTCCCAGAGTGATGCATTCACCGGGCAGAAGTCCCTGATAACCCAGGCCAGGGGGAAAATCCCCCTGAGTAGAAATTGTTTTTTCCTTTTCCCTAGACGATGATGCCCTTGCTGTTTCTGGGGATTCTGCCAATGATCTGGCCTGAAATCATCATCAGAGTGGACCATCAGCATCTACCTTGGAACTACACCTGGCAAGTCCTGTCACAGGCTGGAGACGTCATTTGGTCCACATCTTTGATTCAGCAGGATATTCCTTGGCCGGTGATGTCCCCTAATCTCTACAAAATGGGACTTGGGTCTCAAAATGGCTGGGGGTTGGAAGATTCCTTCGCTCAGACCTCACCCCCCAATACTAGAAGGCATATCTCTGCCTCAACAATACAAAACTCGGCTTAGAGATGTGTTTCTGTCAGTCCACTCCCCAGGATACACCTCATTTAATCGGCGAGTTTTGCTCCGCCTCCAGGAACTCTATGTTGCTCCCCAACATCAGGGGAAAACTTAAATCTGCTTGTGGCTGAGTTGAATGGCATTTTGTTAAGAACTGGGAATGTGAGACCACAGGGGATACAATGATTACAAGCTATAAGTTAGTTTGCGGAAAATGGTTGGCTTACTTCTCTTTTGTCTTCTATTTTGGGACCGTTAATAGGATTATTATTGCTTGTTACACTTGGTCCTTGGTTGTTTGGAAAATTGACTCAATATATAAAAAATCAAATGGATAGGACTACTTCTCGTTCTATTCAAGTACATTATCAAAGATTACAATTGTTGGATGTTGAACAAGGAGGACGCAGTCAGACTTGGGGGCCCTGTACCTCAGCTGGAAATGTTGCCTCGGCCCCTAAGCCTAGGTCTCGGCCCCATCGCCCTAAACGGGCTGGGCCTTCTAATAAATCAAAGGCGAAGATCGTGGCAAAGCCCAAGACGGGCAACTGACAGGATGGGACCCAAACCGCCTAAGACAGGAGAGGAGGCCCTCCTAAGACGGGTAAGGAATGGGTCGCCTGTCTGACCTAAGACAGGCTTGCCATGATAAAATAAAAAGGGGGGAATTGTGGGGAATTAGGCCTCCCAACACAAACCCCCTCCATGGCTATGTGATGGTATGCGGGCCCTCCATGACTGCGCCGTGGTGTCTGATTCTGCTTAACTTAAGAGTTGTTCATTAACTTGTGACCGCAATCGCAGAACATTCTTCCGCCTTTTGCAGAGACTATCTTGTCTGTGCTGCTTCTGCTTTATGGCCTAGTAAACATGCCTTAATGTGCTGAGTCCCTGGGTGGGCATGAGGTGCTCTGTCACGTAGGACAGAGGTTGTTATCTTTTTTGGCCACTGGGTCAGTGGTCCCTGGTCTTCTGCGTTCCTCAAGGATTGTTAGATTGTATAATGACGTATGGAAACAGTATAAAAAGGAAGAGACATTTGTTAGTAAAGGCTTCTTCTTCTCAACTTCCATGGTGTGTGTGTGAGTTCTTTCATCAAGCCTCGCCGCTCCTCGCAGGGACTCGGACCCAGGGCCGTGCAGGCGCGGCAATTTATTTTTATTTATGCATATGTGTGTGTATCTGTGTGAGTGTATGCATGTGGGTGTCTGTGAGGATATAAGAGGGTGTTGGATCCCCTGGAGCTGAAGTTACATGTGGTTGTCAGCCACCTGGGTGCTGGGAACTGAATCTGTGTCACCTGGTAGAGCAGCAAATGCTCTTAATTGTTCTCAAGCTTTTGTGACTGATTTTTATATATTATTATAAGAAAGGTAAGCCATTGTTAACTAGTTGCTTGAATTAGGATTTTCTAGTTATTTTGAAATGCAAACTTTAAAGTCAAAACCAATGATAACTGTACGAGGACATAGAGGCTGATATGAGGCAGAGCATGTCACTCGGTTCCATATGCTCATGGTCATCAAGTTTATCTTGCTGTTCTTATCATTGATAAGTGAATATTTAAAATAAAGTGATCAAAATAAATTGATATTGGTAAAGTTTCATGTTTACCTGTTTTACATAAAGTCCAAGAAATTTTTCATTCAAAAAGATAGTTTGTAAGCCAAGCAGGTGGTTCAGGTCTGTAATCACAACACTTACAATACTGAGGCAGGAAGATTGTGAGTTCAAGACTAATTTGGACCACATAATGAGACCCCATCTCCTCCTTCTCTTTGCTTGCCCCCACATAAAGGAGACAGTTTCAAGTGATTTTTAAAAAATATTTTAATACCATGTGGGTGCCAGGAACCTAACCCTGGACCTCTGTAAGAGCTGCCAATGCTCTTAACTGCTGAGCCATCTGTCCAGCCCCTCTCAAATGATTTTTTGAAAATTTAGTTTTATTTTATGTGTAGGAATGTTTTTCCTGTGTGTATGTATGTGCACTTTTGTTGTTCAGTGCCCGATGAGGCCAGAAGATGGCATCAGATACTCTGGAACGGGAGTTAGAGATGGTTGTTAGCTGCCTTGTGGGTGCTGGCAACAGAACCCGGGTCCTCTGCAAGAGAAGTCACTGCTCTTAACCTCTGTGCCATTTCTCCAGCCCCTGATTATTTTTTAACTAGGACCATTGATGCCTTAGCACAGGCTCTAGATGCCAGGAAGGTGTTCACAAGAAAGGTATTTATCACACATACTAATAATGTAAAGGAGGGGCAAACCACTGTAGGCCCAAGCCACATTTTCTGGTCCAGTCAGATAATCTATGTCTGTCCCAACTGGCATATCCTGTGTGTTTTCAGGAGCTGTGTCCCCACTATGGCTGCCCCATCCCTCCTCTGTCTCTTACCAGACTACAGTTCTAAAGACTCCTGGGTGTGGATGACACCCCTGAGCACATTCTTCGTTTTGCTCTCTTGTTCTGTTCCCATATCTCAAAATCTACACATATCATTGTAGTGTTTTCAAATCCTCCAAGAAAGAGAATTTGCTCTGTGGAACGAATTGATTGTAATGATATCATATTGCTTTTGAGTGTGGTTGATGAATAAAAGGGGCTCCTCATTTCAAGATGGAGTCATGTACTTGGGGCGGGGGGATGAGACCCTTCCTTAAGAAGTAAGAAGCATGTTAGTGTGCTTTTTGCTGAGTTTTTCCTCTTTACAGAATGTATAATGATTGTCAGAGCAGGATGGTGGCCAGGCTGGTCATGTGCTGTTGTGGTCTAGTTGAATCCATAAAGACATGGGTGGTGATAATGCTCATTCCACTGGGCTAAATTCCAGTTGCCCAGAACGGCATTGAGAAATACAGGTTTGACCTTGTCCTTCTGACCACAGCTGGTTGGACTCCTGAGAGCTCTAATGATTGTCCTGTGAATTGGGCTGGCCTTTGGCTTGACATTTATCAATTCCAGAGCTGAGGAAATTGGACTTTATCTCTCTGAGATTAGATCACTACAAACCTCACATTAAGGATCATGGAAGGAGGTTGGGAGGCTGCAGCCCTGACTCCTTACAGCAAAGTCCAGATCCTAGATAGAACAAAGTGCCAGGACTTCCCCCCCGACCCATTAACAGGCCAACTAACTGGGGATCTATTTATTTACTTCTCTCAAGAGCCTTTCAACCCTCAACCCTTTGGCTAACTGAAACTCTGATTTCTTTCTAGATAAGGAGCTTACTGCCTCAGGTTTCTGCTTCTTTTTCCATTGCCCTTCGGTTTTATTAACTTTATAGTCAGGCTGGTGTGGAATTGGGCATCTGGTCCACTAAGATGTTGCTAGAATTGTTATGATCAGAGCCATGGCCCTAACAACCCTAACAAGCTAGTCTTGGGACTGTCCAAAATATACCAATTAAAGAGATAAGTTATAATGAAAAACAGAAAATGCTCTATTCAATGTGGCCGCATTAGGCCCTCCCCACCCCAGTTCATATTTGGGGTCCTAACGTGAAGTTTAGGTTTTGATTGTAGGCAAGAGGAATGAACAGCTAAGCAGTCCTGGGCAAGGCGTCGTCCCTCCCATCGCTGACCTGTCACTGCTCAGCTCTGGTCTTTCCTGCAAGGTGATCTGATGAACTGTGAAATCCCGCTCAGCAGATAAGCCTTGGGCCACCTTGCCCTGCCTTCTGTTTCTATCTTACAGTGTAGACCTTGCTGAACTCCCCGCCCCTGTCTGCTTACCACGTACTGATTATCTGCATTGCTCTCCCTCTCTCTGACCTCAACAACAAAATGACTTCTGCTTACCCAGACTTCTCCCCGCTGCCCCTGCCAGTTAGAAGTATCATCTATGAACTGCATGGAACCTCATTAAAATCCACACACTAGGTCTGACGAGATGACTCAGTTGGTACAGTGTTTGTCATACAGGCATTGAGTTTTGATCCTCAGCACCCCAGCATCTATATAAAAAGCCAAGTGTCACGGTGTGCACTTGCAGTCCTAGCACTGAGGAGGTAACTACAGGAAGATCCCTGGGGCTTCTGGAAGAGTCAGCCAAGCTGAATTGGTGAGCTCGGGTCACCTGTCTCAGAAAACAAGGTGGCTAGCACCTGAAGAACATGCTGACCTCTGACCTTCACATGCATGCACACACATGTACATGCACCGGCACGTACACATGCACACACACAAACACATACCACATACACACAAATAAAACAAAAATAAAATTCACCTACCAACTGTTGCTTCTTGGGTTTTCATGACATTCCCTCCCTGAGTGTGTTTATCTGCAGGTGAGCTGGCTGCATCACAGTCTGGTCATTAAATGCTTTTTCTTTTCCTTTTCAAATCCATGGAAGGGTTGCAGACTCTAGGCAACAGATAGGTGTGTCCACTATACATGGGGGAATTGCCCTATAACTAAAACAGAAGAGTGGCCAGCAGCCGGGCAGAAAGAGGCAGAAGTGACCAGATGGCACGCTTCCTGAACCTCCAGTCAGCTCCCTCATAAGCAAATCACCATCTCCTGGTTCTTGACCTCCTTTGGGCATTGTGTGGGCTGATGAGCTCATGCTCATAAAGAGTGCAAGCCTTTAATTGAAGTATAATTAATAATCATCTGATAAGTGAATAACAGTAATAATGATGATGTAATCACCCCAGCTCTGCTCCTGTTCCTTCGGCAGTAACACGGTGAGTTGATGTCCCAGTGCTCTCAATTAGCTGAGTAGCTGTGGGTGCCGACCAGGCCACACAGCCGAGTGCCATCTCACGTACCTCGCTTGCCTGCCACAGGAAGCCTGAGGGTGCGGAACAGAGCGGTGGTGCTCTGTAAGTGTTGGGCTGTTCAGGTAATGGGAAAGTTCAAGCGCCTCATGACTCAGGCAATGGGACACCCACTCAATTCTTGCCAAACTGATGACCTCCTAGGTGGGGTAACTGAGCCTGCAAGCCTGTTAAGTTCACCATGGTATATTTCTCTTGCTCTCTTTCCTTAGCTTTCTCCAGACTGCTTACGCAGCGGGGTGAGTGGATAGACCAGGCTGCTTCCCTCCATGCCATTATCAGAGGGATGTATGTACCCTGCTCAACACACATCAAGCTATCCTGGGTACCCAATGAACCAAACAGAGAAATTATTGAATCCAGAAAAAGAATCAGCTTGGCTCTCTGGCACTGTTCCAGTCTCCAAAGCAGATACTAAGCTGGCAGCACTGGAGAGACTGAAAGCAAACAAGCAAATAAAAATGATTCAGGAGGCAGCTCCTCATGCACTCGGCCCTGTTCAGGCCAAATGCTGAGAGAGGCAGAATGGCATCCCTAGCTAGAGAGGACAATGAGACCTTTCATTTGTAAATGATTTATACTTACAAAGCACTTTCACATAGCATGACCTCACCGAGCTTCATCATAACTCAGGTTTGGCAGAGTTTATTGTCTTGTACTTGCAGATGAGGAAACCAAGGTCCAAAGATACTAAGTGACTCACAGCAAAGAAGAAGCCAGAGCCAGAGCCAAACCCATGTTTCTAGGACTTTCCCCACGATGGGCTGGGTCAACAGGCTTCTCTATGCTGGGAAGTGGGAAGGGGAACATTCAACTTCTTCATCAAATAGGCAATAGATGCCCACAGTGTTCAGAGTGGGTAGTGATAGCGGATGTCCCTTTGGCTGCTACAGTGAAAGTCAGTTCTGGTCAACTAATTCGTCAAAGGGGAATTTATTCAAAAGATGACACAGCTTCTCATGGGACCTAAGCGAATGTCCCACCCCAGACTTTGGGAGAGAATGAAAGCAAAGAACCTTCCTAAACTTCCCAAAGTCAGAGAAGGACAGCTTCTAGGGTGTCAACAGACATGAAGAGTCTTTCTCTTCTAGCTAAGAATTTTGTCTAACTATGTTTTTGTTTCCAAGTTCAAGTTCCCAGCAGAGAATTTTGGTCATCATCCTGACACCAAATCTCCACTCTTGGAGCAACCCCTCAGGTCAGGTAGGATCACAGAGCGCTAGCATCAGCTTCCACAGAACAGAGATCACAGAGTTCTGGAGAAGTGGCAAAACAAATGTTTGACACGATTATGGCTTCAGGAGAAAGCAGGTGTGTAGGACCACAAGCTAGCAGCTCTAGGCATTGCCTACCTAAGACCTTTCTCTCTTTTTTTTCTCTAAACTCTCTGTGCTTCAAATGGAAATTTGTTTATTTAAATTTGTTATTTATTTACGTTTTCATACAAGTATATATTGTATATTGACAGGAAGCCCCCTCACACCCCCCTCAGATAGGAATTTTTATCAAAAGTGCAAATAAAATAATCACTCATAAATATATTCAAAAGTATTTATGGATGAAGTGATGAAATCACTGGAATTTTTCTTTAAAACATGCTGTAGTTTGGATTCTAAAAATTCTCCAAAGGCCCATGGTTAACAGCTTAGTCTTTAACACAATGCTAGAAAACAGGTAGGCCCGGTGGGAGGCCGTGGGTCATCGGATGCATGCCTTGCAGGGGAAAGCAGGGCCTACCCCTTCCTTTGCTGCTTTGCTGTCTTCTTGACCTAGAGATGAGCAGCTGTGTGTCAGCGTGCTGTCCCCACCTTGATGTGCTGTCTCACCCCAGGCCCAGAGTAACAGGACCAAGAAATCCTGTATTGAAACTCCCAAGACTGTGAACCCAAACACACCTTTTGTCTTTCTAAGTTGGTTCTCTTGGGATTTGTTATAGTCACAGAAAGCTAACACAAAATATTCCAAGGAAGATGAGGACTTAGAGCAGATCAAGTGGAAAAGGGCACATGGGACCCTTTTCATCAAGATGGTGCTGAAAGCAGAGAAGGAAACTTCTGCCCCTCCCGAAGCAGAAGCCAAAGTGAAGGTACTGAAAGCCAGGAAGGATGTGTTAGAAGGTAGGCATCCACAGCCGCAAAAAGAAGATCCGAACATCACCTACTTTCTGGTGGCCCAAGACCCTTCGGCTCCAGAGGCAGCCCAAATACCTTTGCAATAGCTCCTCCAGGAGAAACAAGCTTGACCACTATGCCATCATCAAGTTCCCCCTGACCACTGAGTCAGCCATGAAGAAGACAGTAGACAACACACTTGTGTTCATTGCAGATGTCAAGGCCAAGAAACGCCCGATCAATCAGGCTGTGAAGGAACCCTATGACACTGATGTGGCTCAAGTCCATACCCTGATCAGACCTGATGGAATCTATGTTAGACTGGCTCCTGATTACAAAGGCCTTGTATGTTGCCAACAGAATTGACATCATCTAAGCTGTCCAGGTGACTAATTCTAAATACTAAATTCTAAAATTTCTAATTTTTTCACTGTTTAAAAAATAAGGGGAGGGGGCACGTGGTAGTTTGTGCTGGTGACGCATTGTTGCATCATTTTATACTTATCTTGATGTCTCCATATTACTGAAAATGTTATTCAAATAGGTAGGAAACTATTTTCTTCGGGTCTGTTTAAATGGATGCCTTTATTTATATCTGAGGCCCTTAGGACACTGGGGGATTGCTCTGGGGTGAGGCCAGGTTCTAAGACATATTTAGGACCAAGTTTTGTCTTTGATCCAATCAGAAAGAAGGAAAGAGCACGTCAGCCAGCTTGGGCCGAGCTCAGGCAGGGGCTGAGGCAGTGGCTGCTGCAGGGGTCCAGTCAGCTTCCTTTCCAGCACTTCCATTAACACTTGGCCAGTTTCTCTCACCTGTGGCACTTGTAACAGGCGACTCTTGACACAAGTCATTCCACTGCATTCTCTTGGGCCTTTCTGGGTTCCTTGTCACCAAAGTCTGTGATCCTAAGTTGGAGGGGAGCACCGTGCAGCTGCCTGCCCCCCTTCTCCTAGCCAAGTCTGTCCATCAGAACAGGGTGCGCACCCGCGCTTTCCTCTCTGAATTGATGTTGAGCACTCAATGTAATTGCCTCCCGGGGCAGGGGGAGCGGCTAAAGGTACGCGGTGGCCACAGCCTATTTCAGAAGCAGCCAGGCCTCTTCCTAAATGCTCCTTTCCAGGCTGTGAAATCAATCATGTCGCGGCTGGGGCTTTTATGGCACAGGGGATAAACAGTTCATGTTGCTCTAGAGACGCAGTCAGACTTGACTTCTTCTCTGAAACTCCCTAATCACCATGGTACCCTAGCTCTACACCCCACAGCTTCCCCTCACCCATCCTCAAGGCACTTCCTCTTTGATCGGCAGCTTGCTCTGTGACTCTCCATCAAGAGGCCATGACCAAGTCATTAACAATGTTCCCTCTCCTCCCCGATGTCACTCTGTACCTTGGCCTTGGCCTCTGCCCCACAAAGGGCCTATGGCATTGACTCCAGCCAGTTTCCCAGGGTGAGTCAGTTCCTGAGCCCTGGCCTCCCCGTCACCATTCAACCATTGAAATAGGTGGATTTCTCAGAGCCGATAGCCGTGGCAGTGTGCAGACCTGGTCTTGTGCTCTCAGAGCCTCTCTTCTCCTTGAGCCGATGTATGCCACTGGCCCATTGTGTTGAAGGGTGGGTCAAAAGACTGAGGTAAAAATATCCTATAAAAGTGAAATATGTGGGAGGGGGTGCTGAAAAGATGGGTCAGCAGTTGAGTACTGGCTGCTCTTGCAGAGCACTGGGGTTCAGTTCCCAGCACCCACATGGCAACTAACAATTATCTGTAACTCCAGTTCCAGGGGGATCTGAGGCCCTTTTCTGCCAAGACACTTTGATTTAGTCTATGTGTGGTGCTGGTGGGGTTCTTGGACCTCAGATTTTCTTTCTTTGAAAAAATTTTTAAAGTTTGTTTTTATTTTACGTGTATGAATTCTTTGCCTATATTTATGTAAGCGCACTCATGTCACAGTGACTGCAGCGGTTAGAAGAGATCATTAGATCCCTTGGAATTGGAGTTACAGACTGTTGTTACCCGCCATGTGAGTGCTGGGAACTGAGCCCCTTTCCTCTGCAAGAGCAGCCAGTACTCTTAACTGCTGAGCCATCTCTTCAGCTCCCTCGGATTTTCTTTCTAACACAGATGCCAACAGCTTGATATGGCCTGTCCCAGACTCTGGAGCCTTGAACCAATTAAACTTCTATTGTTCACAATTACTCAGTGTAATGTATTGTCATAATAAACCATTGAAGATACCCACTGATGGAGATGATCAAGGTTCCCATTAAGAAGATGTAGGCAGAGGAGAAACTAAGGCAAAGGGGTGGGTGGTCTGTCCACCAGACATAGCCCGCTGTGTTCTAGTCACTTCCTGGTTCTGTGGAATCATCCCACTGCTTCTCTGGGTGGGTCCCAGCATCTCAGATGTAAAATGTGCTCTGTGAGATGCTGGCTTGCCTCTTTGTGTCACTTGTGATCCTGTGTCATCACACCCCAGCAGGTAATGGTAGGGATGTTATTCTTCTAGCAGCTTGGCTTGGGAGAACAAAATCAACACACATACAGTTTGCTCTCCTCTCTGACCCACCGTGACCAGCTTTGTGTGCACACACATTTACACATCTGATGTGCTGGCTTCCACTTCTGTGTCGTCTTTTGATTTTTACCATAAATCTGAATATTGGTTTGGTTTGGCAAGATGGCTCAGTGGGTTAAGGCACTTGCCACCAAGCCTGACTTACCTGAGCTGGATCGCCAGGCAGGAGAGAACTAACTCCCACAAGTTGTCTTCTGACGTCTACACATGCACACACACATGTGTACACACATACACACCAAATAAATAAATGTAATCTAAAAATATGAATATTACAGCATTCTTTTTGCGTATGTCATAAGTTAAGATTCTGCGATCATTTACAAGTAAGATTACAAATCAGATCACGCCAGGAAGGCTGAAGTGCCTGGCTGTTGCAGAGAGACTACTGTAACCCCTGGGCATGGCCCTCTGCTTTTCTAGGCTAGTAGGCTTGGTTCTTTACTCTGACTGGTTGTCGTGTTTCTTCAAAGACTGTTGTGTAGCTTAGCTTTGGCCTTTGTTTACCGTTCACATGATGGGAGTTCAAATTATGTTCAATAGAAAATATAAAGCAGTACATGCTGGAGACGCAGAGATTCAGGGACCTGGCAGTTCCTTTGCTTGACCACAGGCAGAGCTGAGTGGAGACCTCTAACCACCCTCCCATTTCTTATACCAGTTAAAGAGTAGGTGCAGATAGAAGAATCCAAGGCAGAGATCATTCCTGCCTTCACAGAAAGTATAGTCTGGTATAGGAAAAGAATTCAGTAAATGAATAAATTAGACATAATTTTGTGAGAGTTAAACACTGGAGAGAAGACAGATGCTGTGAAGATGTGTTAATCTTTCTTTCATTGCTATAACGAAATACAGAAGTTTGGGTAGTTTATAAAGAAAAGTTTTAGCTCCAAGCTTTGAAAGTAGAAATCTGAACAGTATGATGTTGGTTTTGGCAAGGGTTCCAGGAGTGTGACCTCCTGATGAATGACATCACAATGAAGGAACAAGTGTGGTAGGGACAGGAAGTCAGAGCAGAGAGGGTCTGGCCTTGTTCCTTTTAATAACTCTTCCTTGATGCCATTCCAAAGGGGCACCTGCAATGACCTTTTGACCTCCCACTGGTCCTCACTTTTTAAAGATTCCATCATGTCTTAACATCCCATGCTCTGAACCAAGCTTCCAACAGATGGACATGAGGGTGTGGGGCACATCTAAGCCATGGCAGGTAGAGAAAAACATCCCAAGTTAGTGCCAGGGAGAGTGGTACCTACGCAGAGATATCAAAAACATGGAGAGTGGGGAAGAAGGTAGAGCATCCTGTAAGCCGGTGCCTGGCTGTGCTTTCCGGTGATTACAATCGAGGTAGAATTTGAACATTCTTCAGTTGCTCTTGGGAGTTTTCAGGAGCAGATCTGGTAAGCATGAGTCTGATTAATTTCAGTTATAATAACAACACCAGCACTTACGAGTTGTGTATAGTGTATCAGGCAGTGTTTCTGGTGTGTCAGGCAGTGTTCCTGGTGTGTCAGGCAGTGTTCCTGGTGTGTCGGGCAGTGTTCCTGGTGTGTCAGGCAGTGTTCCTGGGGTCACGCATCGCCTTGGTGACTTTAGTGCCTGCAAACTCTCAAGTAACAGTCCTCTAATTCCAAGTTTTAACTCCTTATGTTTTTGCTTTGTTTTGTTTGAGACAGGGTCTCACTGTGTAGCCCCAGATGGCCTAGAACTCACTAAGTAGACCAGGCTGTTTTTGAACTCATAGAGATTCCTTTGCCTCTGCCTTCTGAATGCTGGGATTAAAAGTGCACCATCACTCCCAGCCTCTCACTATATGTTTTAAGACATCACCTCTCACTGAACCTGGAGCTAACCAGACTGACTAGACTGACTGACAGACGAGCCCTGGGGAACTCCAGTCTCTGTCTCTCTAGTATCAGCTCACCAGTGGGCAATCACACACAGTTTTTTACATGGGAGCTGGGGACCCAAAGTCATATCCTCGAGCTTTCTCAGCAACAATTTTCTGACTGTGCCTGTTCCCAAGCTCCCATTTCCTCTGTTTTGAAGATAAGCAAACTGGTAGAGAAAGGTTAACTAAATTACTTAAGTCCCACAGCCAGTGGGATGGTGGACTCAGGATCCAATCCCAGACAGCCTGACTCTGGAGCCTCTTGTGTCAAGACTGGCTTCGAGAGAGGAACAACTGTGGTTAGTGCACCAATTTGACTTAGCACTTGCTTTTAATTGGTTAAATGGGACTTTGTTCAAACAATCAGAAAAGTACCCCAGTTCAGTATTAAAGTTCTAAATGCTGATTTTATAAAGCAGGGATCAATGAGCAAGTGGTGTTAAGGACTATTTGAATTACAGGAAGTTGTGCCAGCCCAAGGTACTAGAAGTTCAGATAAGATAAAGAAGTCTTGAGCCATAAAACACTTTTAGATCCTACATAATATAATCTATGGCCAGCGTTGCTGGAATACTTTTTACAACTGACATCTTAGGAACTCAGCAGGGTTACTATGAACACGAGATATGGGACACAGAATCATGGTTTACTTGGTTCAACTTTTTCAGTTGAATTAGAAACTTAAAAGTTGTGTGTATTTAAACACTAAGAACTTGGGGATCAGGGAGATGGTTCCGTTTGTAAAGTCCCCACATGCCGACCACACTCAGGGCCCACGTGATTTAGCCTCTGGAACTCAAGGCTGCTCACAAGGCCATTTGGATGGTTCTTTTCCTTCTAACTGGATACTTTTCAGTAATGTGCTCGTCAATAGTTGGCATTTTTCTTCCTGAGAATTGCTGTCTCTTGAGGCATGTGTGTGGACTTCTCAAAGAAGGCAACTTGCACCCAGAAACCAGCTCTTCCTTTCTTACCATACAGCCCCGAGTCACACCGCAGTCTTTCACCTCTTTCCTAAACAGACTATTTAGGTGGTTGAGCATTTGTTTTGTTACTTCTTTGACCATTCATCATGTGACCTGGTTAACCTAAGCTGTCAATATAACACAGCTCAGAGTTGTCTGAGGGAGTCTCAAATGGGGGCTTTTCCAGACCAGACTGGCCTGTGGCCCTGTCTGTGAAGAACTGTTTTGATTGATGATTGATGTGGGAGGTGCCATCCCTTGGCAGATGGGCCTGGACTGTATAAGAAAACTAGCTGAATGTGAGCCTGGGAATGAACCAGTGAACAAGCCAGGAGCAGTGTCTGTCATAGTTTGTGCTGTGCGTCCTCCACTGTGAGTGTGTGCCCTGGTTGGAAGGTAATCTTTTGTGAAATAGCAAGAAGTCTTGCCTTCAGGTTCCTGTCTTCAGTCCCTGTTTTGGTTTCCCTCAATGCAGACTATGACTTGTAAGATGAAAATATCCTTTCTTCCCCTATAGCTTTTGGTCATGGGTTTATGACAGCAAGAGAAGAGCAAACCAAGCATCATGTCAGGATCAGGGGCAATCCGGATCCTTTTGAACATCTGTTTCGAACAAGCTGCTGTCCCCTGGGTTTATCTGTGTCTTTGTACCTGCCCCTGATTCTTTTTTTTCTGTTTCAAATAGATCTTACTCTCCTGCATACATACAGTGTGGTAGATTACAAGAAGGTAAGTATGTGCAAACATATAGACTCATTAGACCTGACAGAGGAGAGCTGGAGATGTTTTGTGAGCAAATTATACTTCAATTAAAATATTATTTTGTTTTGTTTTGAGACAGGTCTTATAGTTTGTGGGGATCCTCTTGCCTCAGTCTCTTAAATGCTGAATTTACAGATGTGCATCTCCACACCTGGCTGTCAAAAAAATTGCTTTAAATTCTTTTAACATAATTTTTCAGTAAGGAGAGTTTAAGCAAATTTTTGAGTGCTTTCTGTTGATCTCTGCTTCTGATGATATTTCAGTTGGTTTTATTGTGTAAGTTAAAGAATTTAAGATACTTCTGTTGCTATGGGAAACGTCATATGGGATCCATTTCCCATAAGTCACGAGTACCCAGGCTTTGACTTTTGTCGCTCTCCACAGCTTCAGTTAGAACCACTGGAAACCAGGGTTGTTTCATATTTACAAGAGTGCTAGAAGAACAGTTTGATTTAATCCAATTAAGTGACTGTTTAGCCTCTACTCTATTAGTTATCTTTTCTCAGTGTTGTGAGAAAAGGCACCTCTAGGAAGCATTTATTTTGACTCATGGTTTGAGAGGATACGATCCGTGACCTGTGATGGTTTGAATGAAAAATGTCCCCCAGGGGTTCCAAGTATTTGAACACTGTTTCATTTGGTGGAGGTTTAGGAGGTGTCATCTTGTTGGAGGAAGTACGTCACGGGGGTGGGGATTGAGAGTTCATAGCCTGATTCCACTTCCAGGTTGCCCTGTCTGCTTCCAGGCATTCTTGAAGAGGCAAGCACTCAGCTGACTGCTCTGTCTGCCTCCTGCCATGCTTCCCCACCACAATTTACTCCCATCCTTCTGGAACACAAGCCAAATAAACTCTTCCTTCTCTAAGTTCCTTGGTCATGGCGTTTTATCACAGCAACAGAAGAGTAATATACAGCCCAGAGAGGCAGGGAAGTTGTTGTGGGAGCATGGGGCAGCTGGTCACACCGTATCCACAATCAGGAAGTGGAGGGAGATGGATGTACTGTTTAGCTCGCTTTATCCTTCATATTTAACCTAGGGCCCCAGCCTGTGAAATGGTGCCCCCTACAGCAGGATGTCTTCTGCATTCAGCAGGATGTCTTCTGCATTTAGTTAAACCTTTTCAGAAGCACTTTCACATCCAGAGTTGCTTTTCCTAGGCTATTCTAAATCCAGTCAAGTTGTTGATCAGGATTAGCCATTGTGTCTACTGATCCATGTCAGACTGTCTGAGCAAAAATGAAAAAGTATGCATCTTCCTGTCTTCACAGATCTTATGAACAAGTATAAGCGGGAAGAGCAGTAGATGCATAGTCACAGTAGAAAGTGTCATATTATCCAAGCAACAGGGTCACAGAAAGACCCAAACACAAGTAAAAGAAATTCAGTTCTGGCTGATACCATTGGTGGAAGCTTTTTGGAAGCTGTGTTTGTCAGTTTTGTGTTACTATAAAAAGATACCTGAGATAACTAACCTATAAGGATAACATATTTTATTTTATTTTTGTTTTTTCACTATGTTGCCTAGGTTAGCCTTGAACTCCCAGGACTCTGAGCCTCAAGAGTCCTGAGATTATAGGCATGCATTGCCACACCTCCTGAAGATATTTATTTTTCTGGGGATGTAGCTCTCTGTACAGTGTTTGATTATTATGTGTGAGGCCTTAATTTCAATCCCTAGGAACAGAATGGAACAAAACCATCTGTGTTGACTCTCGTTTTGAAGGTTCTAGCTCTGCATTTATGATGGCAATCGTAGGGAATATGGGCAAATTGCTCACTTCAGGTCCAGAAGCAAAAGAGGAAGCAGAAGCTGGGGTGCCAGAAGTCCTTCCGAGGACATGTCTCCATGACTTAAAGACTTATGAGTTCCTGCTTCCTAGAGGTTCTCCCAGTGACATTGCCCTGGAGCCACACAGAACTTTGGGGCTCACCTAGATCACAAGTGGAATGGATATGCCTAAAAGACGATGATCTGTAAGAAGGGCTCCCGAGTAAATGGACAGAGCACAAAACAGGCACCATGAGAATCCAATGAAAATCTGAAGCACTATTCAGTAATAAAAGAAATGTTTATTACCTCTGCTCTGTTCGCTTTTCCCAGTAGCCATAGCCCCTGGAGAGATAATGCTGTAAATTAGAGGTAAGGCCAGTGTTCTAGTTTACAGAATTTGGAGTAGACACAGCTGACATTATGCTATACTGCAGTCTCAAAAGTACATTTCAGGTCTAGCTCAGAGGAATAATCATTGTTCAAAGATGACCATTCTTTTTCTACCTACCAACATGTTTCTCAACTCTCTCAGTTTATTCATGTCTGTTATTATGTCATCTTTTTCCAGTAGCCAGTGCAGGGATCATAGGTGCACATCATTACATTTGACTTTTTACCTGGGTGCTGGGGATCTGACTGCTGGTTCTTGTGCCTACACAGCAAATACTTTACTGACTGAGCCATCTCCCCCGCCTCAAGAAACTTCTTTTTTTTTAAAACAGAGCATCCAGACTCTTGTATTTTGTTATAGCAACACAAAATAGATTAAGATACAAAATAGACAAATGGGAATACAAATAATTGTATCCACTTTATAGGACTGTGGGAAGATTAGATAAATTGATGCACCTGGTATATGGCACTTGGAATGTTGTTTATGGTTTTCATTTAGAGCAGGGGTTACTAGGGTAGAACTTTATGCATCAAATCCAGTCATACTCATTCATCCATTCACTTAGATATTTTCTGCAGAGGTTTTTCCTGCCATGTCAGAGCTGAGGAATCATGATACAGGTCTTATGACTTGCAAGGCTAAAATATTTAGGATCTAGCCTTAGGATCACTGGCCTCTAATAAGACAGGGGAAGAAAAGAGAGAAGATGAGGGAAGAAAATCCACTTGTGTTACATTCACCATCAGTAAGAGGATTTTGTCTTTGGTTCTTATAACTTTATCTCCTTTTTGTTGGTTCTTGGTAGCTTTTTTCTTTTTTAGCAAATAAACAAGTAAACAAAAAGGAGAGAGTGAAGAAAGAATTTGGTCAGAAAGCTACAATATACAAAGTTAAGAATTTAAGCCTTACAATCTGCCCCAGTGGGAGCGTAATTAATAGCAGCAAACATCGTCCTTGTTGTGTGCCTGAACCAGGTGTTTTTGTAGAGCTGATCTGTTCTTGATAACTTCTGATTCTCATGGCCTTTCATTGCTGCATGACCTCATATGCATCCCCTCATCTCAGTGATCCGGAGTGCCCTGGAATCTGTTCATGTGCTCTATTTGTATCTTCCTTCTATTTCCATCTTCCTAGTATTAATAGATGGGACTGCATGTAGGCGGAGGCGGATAAAAACCGTGGCTCTCATGACTTGTGCCATAATCTCAAGTGGAAACTGCATAATGCTTCCAAGATGAAGTGAGTTTAGTATGGTTCCAAGTGATGGAACTACCATGGCTTGTCACTAGGTAGCGGGAAGCAGCCCAGGGAAGAATAAGTGAACCACAGGGTATAGAATTCCCGCTGACATTCTGCTGTAGCCCTTAGATCAGGAGCCTGGTAGAGTCACTAAATTCCATTTAAGGAATTTTCTTTTTAAGATCTCAAGCAATTAATGTTTGACACATAAGTTTTGTCCTAGTAACCCCTGTTCTACATGAAAACCATAAATAACATTTCAAATGCCATATACCAGAAATACTGTTTAAATTCATAGTCCTAATCTACCTGGTTTCTATATATCTTATAATTTTGTGTTTTGGGAAAAACACTCAGGTTTATTCAGAAAAATATTATAATAATCTAGATGGAACTTGGAGTCCATCTCTTGGAGCCCGGTTTCCTAGGATATGTAATATCTTTGTTGGCTGTGAAATATCATCATAATGGTTGAATGCACTCACGTGTTGGCTGGTTTTCTCATCACTGTAATACAATACCTGGCTAAAGCAACTTTATGGAGGAGAAGTTACTTTTGGCTTCTGGTTTGAGAGGATGCAGTCTTATGGTGAAAGATGCTGGTCAGTAAGAACACAAGGTGGCTGGTCATATCCTCCACAGCAGCCAGGAAGTGGAGGAAGGGGAATACTGGTGCTGCCATTGCTTCCCCCCTCCTTCCCCTTTCTGTTTGGTGTAGGCCTCCAGCCCATAAGATGATGGTGCCGACATTTAGGGTAGGCCTCCCCCCTCAGCAAATCCGTTCTAGAAGGACCCTCACAGACATATCCAGAGGTGTGCCTAACCAGCTCCAAGGTGGTTCTGAATTCAATCACGTTGACAATGAAGACTGAGCATCATAGCGTGTCTGTGATGGAGGAGTGTGGTATGCAGGGGAAGTCATTATGAGCTTAGGATTCTTTTGAATTTTAAATGAGAAAAAATTCTAGAATGGGCTCTAGTTGTTACTATTTTTATTTATGTGTATGCATATGTGAATTTGTGCCACGTGAGTAAAATTACCCATGGAGACTAGAAGAGGATGTGTGAGCTGTGCAGCGTGGGTGCTGAGAACCGAGTCCAGTTCCTCTTCGAGAGCAGCAAGTGTTCTTAGCCACTGAACAATCTCTCCAGCCCAGGTCACCTAATTTAATTGGAAGAAAGTTGATGCCCTGGAGCCCAGGTCTTTATCCTACCAAAGTGTGATTCTTGTGTTCATTTCTTCACACATTTTGTTCCAAACATGTTCATTCCTGAAACTATTGGCCAAGGGAATTGTGTCTTGCCAGTAAAAAAGAGATTTTTCTTGATTGTATAAAAACCAAATACTCATTCATTAAAAATGCCAACACTGGTTATTGGTACAATATTTTAAGCACCCTAATGAATGTTGGGTCAGCAAGAATGGACAGTCATTGTCCTGCAGTGACTGCCAGTCTTAAATGGATTTTAATAAGGCTATCCTGTTGACAGACTGTTCTATTTTATTACAGCTGGCTGCTGTGGCAAAGGTCACCAATTAAATAAAAATAATATAAAAATAATAAATATGTTTACATTAGGTGAACCTATCCAGATGGCCAGGTGGATAATGAACAAAAATAGTAACAACTAGAGCCCATTCTAGAATTTTTTTTCTCATTTAACATTCAAGAGGTCATAAGCTCCTCCTCTCCTAGCCCTGTCTTCTGTCTGTTCTCTTCTTCCAATTTCCCCTTCCCTTTTGAGTTTCTGCTTCACATCCAATCAAGGTGCAAATGACTGCCAAGTTCAGAAGATTTTTCTCCTTAAGTGTCCTCCCAATAGCACTTTTCTAGCTAAACCTAGATTTGGTCTCAGAACCCATCTGTCATTACCAATCAAGGTTGGCAGTTATGTTCAAAGCTACTTATCATGGTTTAAGCCAAGGATGGAATTTTAAGGGTCAGGTAGTAAACATTTCTTTTAAAGGAAAAGGTTAGAGTGGAGGTTTCAAGGTGTACCCACTCCCCAGCCCTGAAAACTTAGATGACATGGTAAAAAACTTAGATGACGTGTTACTTACAAGGTCTCAACTTAGCAAAAAGCATAGCCTAAGGTGGCAGTTATCCTGTGGAAATATTTTCAACCAAAAAAAACCAAATCAGAGATGGTCTCAGCTAAGCTGAGCACCTTGCAGAAGCAAGGAGGGCAGCATTTGGGCCATTTTCAAGGTCCAGCTTTCTGACAGCCTCGTGTCAGGCAGAACAGTGGAAGCATCAATACAGAGCACCTGACATGATCTGATGTTCCCGAAGCGACCCATTTGCTTTAAGAAGAATTTAATTTTAAGGTTGTAGGCAGGTATGATGGGGAGCTGTGCTCTAGAAAGCTCTGCCACCTTATAGCCCTTGCTTTACAGGAGCAAAATTCCGAAGGAAAATAAACACATTCATCAGTAAGGGCATTGATACTTTTAATGCCTCATTTTATAGTCTAAGTAATTCTTTTAAAAAAGTACCTATTTTTATTTTATGTATATGAATGTTTTGCCTGCATGTATGTAAGTGGCCACATGTGTGCAATCCCCATAGAGGCTAGGAGAGACATTGGGTTCCCAGAAACTGGAGTTATGGACTGAAAGTAGCCATGTGGGTGCTGGGAACCAAACCTGGGTCCTCTGCTAGAACAGCCAGTAGTCCTCTTAACTGTTGAGTCATCTCTCCAGTTCTAATCGAAATAGTTCTATTTTTTTTGTTGTTTAATAACAAAATTTCTCTTCTTTTTTATTGAATCGTTGTGCTTTTCATACGGAATATCTCAGTCAGTCTTAATCATCTTAACACCTCCGTCCCCACTGGCACCTCCCCAGAGCCCACAACTAGAATCCATACATTCTTTCACTCGTGTTAAGATTTATTGTGTCAAGTTAGTGTTCACAAATGTTCCTCAGTGCAGGAAGACTAGTTCACCCAACAGTAAGGAGAGCACTATGCCAGCAGCCAAGGGAGAACATCAGTCAATGACCCAGCACCAGCTTCATAACCAAATCATCACATCAGTGGCTGCACAGCATGTGACACTGGTTAGTAGTGGCTCCTTTATCTTGGGGCCAGTCAATGGCTACCTAATTGGTCTTAGAGTCCACTCAATAGGAGGAAGCTCGTGTGTGGTACTGTAATCATAGCCAAACACACGTGGTCACAGATCTTAGAGAAATCCGCAAGGCTGTCACATCACATCCCTAGGCCAATGTAACCTGTTACTCTCTAAGTGCAAAATATGTATATATACATATGTACACACACACACACACACATATATATTCAACTATCCAATCACCACTCATCAAAGACACTTCTGTTGCACCAGACAGAGACTATTACAGAGTACCACAGCTGGTCACACACAGACATAGTCTGTGAATTGCCCATGCTTAAGCATTTACAATGTAGCTCCTACACCCAAGTTCATGCTCCGTGGAACAGGGAAGGGAAGAAAGGACACTGAGGAAGCACTCAGCTCTCGTTAATGAAGCTCCCTCATACAACAGAAGGCCAATAACACAAAAGGTCACATAAAGCCACAGTGTGGAGATTAGGAATCTGCAGAGTGTGAGTCCCTGGACAGGACTCCTATGTTAACTTTCACTCACCCAGGGCTCAGGGACCATTGAAGAAGAGGCGGGCAGAAAGATTGGACGAGTTAGTAAGGAGTTGCGGCGTAACCATATGGAAATACAATCCTACAGGCTCCTGGGAGCCTGTTCATATGAATCTACAGCAAGTGTATCAACATGCTCAAGACCCATGCAAACTCAAGCAGATAAAAACCCAGCATGGAACTGGAGAAATGGGTGGCAGACTCCAATTTTTGCTGAAGAAACACTAGCAACTAATCTAAAGAATTCTTATCTTTAATATTATTGAAATAAAAGATTTTTTTCTCTCAGCAATTTTAGGGTTGTATTTGCACAAAATAAACATTTTATGTATCGTACATATTAATTAAACTTGAGTGCCTGCTTGGTTATACCAGACTGTCAGAATTTCAGCACAGTAGCAGGATTTTAAGTGTAACATTATTTGGTCACGACTATGGTACGAGTAGAAGAGGCAGACCCACTCCACCCAGGAGCCATCATTGCTTCTTCATGTAGGCACTGGGAGGTGTCAGGAGACAGACCCATCTATGATAGCATCTATGTCCTCTTGGACACACATAGCCTGTGCTCCTCAGGGAGCTCTCCTCTGCATGGATCAGCTGTGAACCTCTGAACTTCTGCTCTAGCCACAGAAAATTCTCCAGCTGCCTGCCTGCAGGCGTGTGACCACAGTGATGTGAGCATCTCAATAGCCCACAGAAAATTGTATGTCTTAAATGTGCACAGTTACATTTTGGCCTGACATCCCATTACCATTATAAAAGCATCATCTATTAACCATGTTGGTCTCTGGCATTAATCATTTACTAAATAGCTCTCTAAAATTCCTGTTTCCCTCAAAGCTACGTGTTTATTATAAGGGTTTGATTTTTTGATCTATAATTTTGTGATGTGATAGTCATAAAATAAGCAGTTCATGCAACTTACAAATGCACAGGTATAAAAAGTAGTAACAGTTAAGAGCTCATAAGATACTGTTATTTCTATCAGATTTTAGACATGGGTTTAACATCATAAATATACCCATCCTTGTGGTTGTCATGACTAGCAATATATCCCGGAACTGTTCCTTCAAGACAATGTCCCACTGGCTGATTCTGCTTATCATTTTATGAAGAAAGAATCAACACTTTCTAAAACATTCTGAAACTTTTAAAAAACAAAATACAGTTATGCAGGAATAAGATAAATAACCAGTTTGTTTAAGAGGACTATGCTCAACCCCACTAGCAACTTAGGTCATTTTTTATTAGGAGAGTTTCTTATGCCTCCACATTTTGCCACTTCTGCGATTGCGCAGATATTTTTTTCTTGTTCAGCAGCCCATTTAATTAATTAGTATCCAATAGCATAATTTTTAAGAAAAGGACTCAGTTCAAACATTAACAGTAAACAAGTATAAGACCTTGTTAAGAGAGGGATAAAGAGATGACTCAGCAGTTATTGAGCATATTGCTTTTGCAGGGGAGCTGAGTTCACTTCCCGGGACGTGCATTGGGTGGCTCACAACCATCTATAATTCCAGCTCTAAGGGGATCCAACTCCAGCTCCAGGGGAATCCAACACCCTCTTCTGAACTTTGAGGACACCTGAGCTTACCCACACACATACACATAACCCAAAATAAAATAAATCTTTTTATAAAAAGAACTTCTAAGACTTTCTCTTACATCGATCACATTGTGACTTTTATTAGTCTCTGTCTGGTGTAATAATGCCCAAGCATTAATGATTATTGGCTCCTTGCAAACTTATCCCTGCCCAAAACCAAGCGAGCGATGCCTTGCCCAGTAGAATATTAAGTGCTCTCTTTTTCCTGCCCACCCTCCGTGTCTTCTTCTGGTACTAGTACAACCATTTTCCTTAGATAAGCATTTCTCTTTTTGCTTCTTAAGTCTGTAATGAATAGACGGGGCAGGCCCAGTGTGATGTTAGCATGGTCAATTAGAGTACCACATTCTCTGCACACAGTGAATGGTTATAAAAACCTTGATTTTAGAAATTACAGGGTAGGGAGCCTCATTAGCAGAAGTGAAGGAATGCGGATACAAAGCCAGAGGAGCTGGTGCTTTCTTATTGCTGTGTGCTGAGTGGTTGGTCGGCACTGACTCGAAACTGACTTTTAGAAGTAAGACAGAGGAAAGAGGAAATGGGGAAGGACATATCCTGGACTACAGCATGAGTTCCTGGATTCAACCCTTCCTGAAGTTTGCCTCCTGCTCTTTTCTGCTATCCACTCTTCTTTATTACTTTAGACTTTGGAGTTGTGTCTCTGTCACTTGAAATGGAAGTGGCCTAGACTGACATATCTACTTCCTAGTATGAAGGACAAGCCAGGACTCACATCTGATGGATAAGAGCCCTAAGTAACAGTGAAGCTGTGCTGGCCTTCCTTCAACCCTTTGTGTGCAGTTAGTCAGCCTGACAGATCCTGAGTCTGGGCCTCCAGAACCTTGATCCCATCAGTGCAGTAGCTAGCGTAAGCCCGACTAGCAAGTGCATACAAGCCTTCTTGCTAGATGATACTAGCTTTCCCCTGCAGAGCTGGTATTGGAACTAACAGATCCTTGTAGAATCTTCTCTCGTGTCTCATTTCCTTGATGCACTCAAGACTTCTTATTTTGAAGATTTTATTTTTTAATTATGTGTATATGTGTGTCTGTGTGGGGGAATGTGCATGTGAGTGCGGTGCCCTTGGTGGGCAGAAGAGGGTGTTGGGCACCCTGCAGCTGGAGTGTTACAGTTTGCTTTTCTGTCACTGTGATAAAACATTCTGATGAAGGTAACTTGCAGAGGAAAGGTTTTATTTCAGGTTACATTTCCAGGTAAACCAAGGCAAGAACTCAAGCAGGAGCTGACACAGGAACCAGAGAGGAATGAGACTTCCTGTCTTGCTCTCTGCTAGCTTTCTTACGCAGCCCAGGTTCATCTGTCTAGGGGTAGTGCTATAGACAGTAGACTGGGCCTCCCACATCAATCAACAATCAAGATAATCCCTCAGGCACATGGCCACAGTCCAATCTGATCTGGGAAATCCCCCAATTGAGACTCCCTCAGATAACTCTGGGTTATGTCAAATTGACAGCTGAAGCTCACTGACTAGGACATGGAGTTACAGGTGGTTTCGAGTCACTCATTGTGTGTGCTGAGGATTGAACTCAGGTCCTCTAGAATGAGCTCTTAACCACTGAGCCATCTCTCCATCCCCCCCATTCAAATTTTTTTATTGCAGAAATCTTTCTTATTACAGAATCTTTAAATGTCACCTTGACACTCCCAAGCATCAACCCAGTTGTTTGGGTGTCTGGTATCTGCCGGGACCCGATACGAGCTTGCCTCAAGCTCTGAACTACTCCCGAGTTTGAATGCCTGAAGTCTGCCTTCCACCCTGAGCAGAAGCAGTCTCTCAGGTACTTTCACCTAGCTCCTGCTACACAACTTTTGCTTATCCTGCACCATTCTTTGGGCCCACCATGCTTCTACTGTTCAAGTTGCACCATTCCTTGAGAGTGATGAGAGAAATTTCATCTATAGACCCTACAATAATCTTTTCCTATTTCTATAATGAAATGGGTGATGTGGGGCCTTGTAAAAAGGAGAGAAGTTTCTTTAGCTTGATTTTGGAGACTGGATGTGCAGCTGTCAGTTTGGCTTCTGTGAAGACTCCTTGCTTTCTCACATGGCAGGATGCATAACCGTGGCAGTGCGTGTGAGGAGAGCTCACATAGTGAAATGGAAAGCCAGTGATGGAGGAGGACCAGTCCTGATCTTCCACAACACCCTCAGACAAACTAACTGAGGTCTCACAGAACTACCTTAATTTCTTCCATGAGCAGTTCCTCCAATAACCTTACACTTAACCCCACTTCCTAAAGGTTCCATTGTGCTCACATCATCACACTTCAAACTTTTAGCACAGGAACTCACTCAAACTGTATCTAAAGCACAGCAGGCCACTGCACTAGACACAGGTGTCCTGAACTTATTTCAGAATGTCAAATGTACATTATGAAACTAAATAAGGGTCTCAACTTGCTTTGTGCCTAGTGCCTATCTCCTACCCACAACTCTGAAGTAGATCCCATTCTGGAGTTCTCTGGCAGATTCTATGCTAGAAACCCAAAGCAATCTCTGCAGTGAATCAATCCAATCCCATTTATGGTAGGGCACTTGGAAACAATGTGGTTTTAACAAGTCAGGTCTGGCCTAGTCAGTCAGTTAGTACATTTTCACCCTGGCTCTTTGGAAGCAGAGGGGAGGGGAGGCTGTCCACAGGGGCCTCTATCACTGGCATTGCCCCTGGACTTACTTTAAAAGAGGATGCTGGGGGCTGACTAGGAGGACTAAGATTGCTGGTAAAGGTGGGCATATGGTCCCATGGTGGAAGCGTGCCTCACAAGCTCAGGTTGGGGCTTGGGTCTCCCGCCAGGGATGCATGTCTTCCTTGCCTGGACTTAAGGAAATGCAGACAGAGTTTCCAGATCCAGGCTACCTTGTCTCCAAGGAACCTCCGGAAAACTGCCCACCCTAGACCACTGATCCAGTTAAGATTTTCTTTTCTCTTGGTAGCCTAGAATCATCTCCTGTTCTGAGCACAGCCAGCCTGGGGAGCTCTTGCATCACTAAGAGATTTGGGAGAGGAAATGGATCCAAGAGACGAGTCCAAAGCACCCCCAAGGCACATGCAATCAAGACAGGCAATTCTCAAACCAGTAGTGTCACTTGTGAGGACCCCCATCTCAAAGAGAGCCATTCTTCCCCTAAAAACTAACCATGGCCTGAAATCGGAGGTGCGGACTCCTGAGGTCCCTGAGGACTGGGTGCAGGGGTACGATGGGAACCTGCCCTCCCGGCCCAAGCCTTCCATCCTCCCCAGGGCCGAGGAACAGAGCAGGTGGGAGTCCTGGTGACTGGGCTATAATCAGAACCATGCTAAACACATTCCACAGGGACAATAAACGCTGGCTACGCCCTGAGCTAGCCCACAAAAGTCTATTCAGCACCTAATACAGGACTCCAAGACTTATGCCTACAAGAAATTTGTTCTGAATTAAAAAAAAAAATCTTTTGCAAACGAACTTGGGCACACACCTTCTGTGTAAAGTTAGAGACAGCCTGTCCTGTACTTGGGCAAACTCTGAATGGGCTTGAGCATATGGTAAGTGCTGGATGGCCACTTGATCCTGGAGTAGTTATTCTATAAAAAGTGTCCTCATGTTCTTTCCTTTTGTTTTCTTTTTTTATAACCTGTCTTCAATTAACTTCAGCATGTGACACCCAGGAACATAAGAGCAGACGTCTTTAAAGGTACATGGTCCACATGTCAGTGTCTCAAGGAATCCTTTCCTTGAAATATATTTGCGTCAGTGTCTGTCTGTCTATTATCTCTGTATGTGTATCTATGCATTTATCTACTTATCATTTATGCATCTATATATGTATAGCTGTCATCTATAAATGATATCATTTAACTATTTCTTCTTTATTTTTGAGACAGAGTCTCATGTATCTCAGACTGGTCTTACACTCTATAGCCAAGGACAACCTTGAACTTCTGATCCTCCTGATTCCAGTATGCCAGGATTATAGACATGTGCCACTATGCCCATTTTGTTTTTAATTTCTATCTTACAAGAGACCTTCTTTTTCCTTTCCTCTTTCTTTCTTTCCTCTCCCTTCCTTCCTTCCTTCCTTCCTTCCTTCCTTCCTTCCTTCCTTCCTTCCTTCCTCTTTTTTCTGTGTGGTTTATGCATATATATACAAGCGTGTATGCACCTGTGGAGAGATCAACATCAGGTACTTTCCTGTCATTCTCAACTTTATTTTTTGAGACAAAGTCTCTCACCGAATATGGAACTTACTGTTTTGACTAAACCAGCTGGCCAGCAGGCCCTCCCGGCCCCCCCATCTCCCTGTATTTACCACCCCAGGGTTGGGGTCACAGGCATGTGCCACCATGTCTGCTTTTATGTGGATCCTGGAGATTCAAACTCAGGTCTTCATGCTTGCATAGCAAGCACTGAGCCATCTCCTTAGCCTGCTATATGCTTTTCTTTGAGAGTTACCTGAAGACATAATTTTTACCATTAACCTAACAGCATGAAGATTTTCTGTAATGCTAAATTCTTCATTTCAAATAGGCTGGTGATAGGGTCAGGATGTGATTTAAACACAATGTCAACAGCTTAAATTAAGGTCTCCAAGTAAGAACTATGTTCTCATTTTAGGAAGATAGCATTTATATTTGTTCTGTTTTGTTTTTATAGTCAGAAAAACTCTGAGGACAGCTGGAGGATCTGAGAGGCAACACGTCTTCCTGTTTCTCCTGGTTGGGGAGGCTACGGGGCAAGGCATCAGGTGAGTTGGCTTCTTTGCTGTGTGGAGGTGGGTCAGCTAAGGAGCCACACAGATGGCCATTCATGCCTAGTTCTTGAATTTCAGCATATTTTGTTTCTGAAAGGACAAAAACAATTATTGATAGCAGCTTATCTTCCTGAAATGATCTTTTCCAACTGCTTGATTGCCAGTTACATGTAACACAGAACTTGTAATAATTTGAGCAGAACAAAACCCCAACCAATCCAAATCAAACTAAACAATATACATTTCCCATGAGGTTTGGGTTTCACTTGCTAACATGGTCTTGCCCTTCCTTCATCCTTTGACCCACACTGCTCTCTCTTACCTTTTTTGAGTTCATTTTCTTTCTGCTGGCACATCACCACACAGTCGGACTCAGCTGTGATATGTCCTTTGGTCTCTTCCAATGTGTTTCCTGGGGGGCCTAAGCCCTGTCTCTCAACCCTCTCTGGCACTGAGATCAATAAGTGCTTCAAACATTGCTAAAGCTCAATAAATATTGCCTGGAATTTTGACATTGCACCAAGCTAGATCTTGTCATCATTAATTTGTAATTAACATAAGAATTATTTTTGGTTTTGTACAGCACTGGGGATTAAATCCAGAGCCTTTCACATGCTAGGGAAGTTATCTACCACTGAACTATGTTCCTAGCTCCTGGGATAAGATTTATATCAGTAATGAGTAGATGGGACGGTAGTGAACCCGTCTCTCATGGAGACTTCATTTCCATGGGAGGAGAGGAAAAGAAATAAACAAACATGAAAACTTCATACAGTGATGGCCATTAAGCAGAAGCTATAACTGGGTAACAATGGAGAAGTGCTGGCTGCTTTAAATAGCAGGACCAAGGACAACTGCAGGAGGCAGCAGCATCTGTGCTAGAGCCCGAAGGGGACATGCATCCACCCCCAGGGGCCGGCAGAAGCAGGGTCCGGGGAGATGTGAGTCTGTCTACTAAGCTAGCCACAGATCTCTTCCCCTGCTGGAATTGGACAATGCTTGAATTCTCTTTTGCACTTGTTTTGGGGACTGTCTTTTCTTTTCTTGCTGGTCTCTGGGTTTTCCGTACTGTGCTGGATGGCTTTAGGTGTCAACTTGACATACTTGGGTTGAGGGAGCCTCAGTTGGGGAATTGCCTCCATTGGACTGGCCTGTGGCCATGTCTGTGGGGTATTTTCTTGATTGTTGAGTGAAATGGGAGGGCCCAGCCCACTGTGGGTGGGGCCACCCCTGGGCAGGTTGTTGTCTATTGTATGGGAAAACAGGCTGAGCATGGACCAGGGGAGCAAGCCAGTAAGCAGCATTCCTCCATGGCCTGTGCTTCAGCTTCTGCTCCAGGTTCCTGCTCTGAGTTCCTACCTTGGGTTCCCTCAGTGACAAACTGTGACCTGGGAGATGCAAGCCAAATAGGTCCTTTCCTCCCCAAGATGGTATTGGTCAGAGTGTTTTGTCACAGCGATGGAGAATCAAACTAGAACACCTACATAGAATCCTCCCAGTTCAGCTGGGTCTCCTGGTAATGCCCATGAGCCTCTTTTCCTTCAAGATCCAGCCTCATCCAGCACTGCTTAGCTCATTCCAGGGAGTCCAGTGGATCCACTCTGCATCTGCTTCCTCCAGGCTCATTTCACCATCTGTAGTGTGACTCATCACATGTGTCCTGGCACCTCCTGCTGCTGCCGAGGTCCAGATGACATCATTCATTCCATAGATTTCCCACATCTCCACTTTGTGCCAGATACTGGCCTGGGATTTGAGATCTAACCACAAGCAAAAGTTGGTCATTTTTTTAGGAAGTACATATTTTATGAGAACTAGGCTGCATTTTTGAAAGCTCTTTTCAGCAACAATGTGGGTGAGTGACTGAAGGACAATCAGACAGTATAGAGGGAAGCGTTAGGTGTGTGAGTGTGAGTGTGAGCATGAACACGGACACAGACACTCTTCCTGTAGAGTCTGCTCTGTGGACATGGACACTCTTCCTGTAGAGTCTGCTCTGTGGACACGGACACTCTTCCTGTAGAGTCTGCTCTGTGGACAGGGACACTCTTCCTGTAGAGTCTGCTCTGTGGACACGGACACTCTTCCTGTAGAGTCTGCTCTGTGGACACGGACACTCTTCCTGTAGAGTCTGCTCTGTGGACACAGACACTCTTCCTGTAGAGCCTGCTCTGTGGACACGGACACTCTTCCTGTAGAGTCTGCTCTGCTTCTTTTCCAGGAAAGGACCTCCCAGGCATCACTGGTCAACGTTCCTCTTTCATATGTATTCCACCTAGGTACACGAGGCTGAGCCCATCTCTGACAGCCGTGTGCTATAGCCTGACCCGTCAACAAATAATCCTGAGCTTTTTGCCATAAAAAAGGGAATAGTTTCTCTTTCTGCTGGAGTTCTCGAAGATAGGATGTAAGACTGACAGCCATAGTTCCACCATAAGGAAAGGTCCTGTGTAAAAACCCAGTGCAGAGGAAATCCGCTCTGAGAGAGAGAGAGAGAGAGAGAGAGAGAGAGAGATTGATTCACAGCTCTAGCTGCCCTTGACCCAGACAAGCCAACATTTCCACTTCTGAAAACATTTTGAGTTGCTTCTATCCCTTATAACCTCCCAAATTCCTGAATAACATAAAGAAGAGCCTATGACACATTGCAATTCCTGGCCCCAAGTCTCATATCATAAGGAGTGAAGCAGAGTTTAAGGCAAGGAAATCCAACACTTCAGAGATGGTTTGTTTTTCTTTTTAACTGTAAATGGACTCTGAGATTATTAGAGCAGGAATGGAGAGAAGTCAACAGAAATGAGATGCTTGTGTACTTGAAGCTGTGAGCTGGCTGACTGCAGTAGAGATAGGAGCTGAGCAGGAGATGGGGACACAGACTGTGTGGATGGTAGAGAGGAGCTGGCAGGGAAGGGCTGTGGTCACACTTTTGAGTGTGAAGTGTCTGTGGGACATGCAAGTAGAGAAGCTGGGTTCCCATGAACAGAAGGTTCTGGGCTGGATCCATTCCATCTTCCAACCAACATTCTTGAAGTTCTAGATTAGGTGGTAGGCATGAGAACTCACTAATGGGTACCTTTTGGACCCTGGAGTCCTCAGTACATGAGTAATCTTTGAGGCCATGTGGCTGAACGTGGGCATGTACACAAAGGAGAAGAATAAAAGGAGACTTCAGTATTACATTTCCTCATCTGTGAGGATGAGGGAAACTCATACACAGCATTTACAGCAATGGCTCCTGTCCTTCCTCTATTCTTAGCTGTGATGAATATGAGGATGCTGCTATTCGTGGTATTAAAGACACTGAAGAACAAAGAAACTGGAACAGGAAGTGTCAGATGTTGGAGTTAATGTATAACTTGGAGGTAAGACTGCTTATCACAGGGATAATGATGGTAGGCATATGGGAAAACAATGAGCCTTCCTTACTGAACAATTCCAAATAACTTATATAGATACACTCCCCTGTAGGAGCAGGCTTGACCTATACCAGCCTGCCATCCGTACACATTGAGCATGGTATGTTGTGCTTACTGGCTTGCTTCCACAGTGCAGTAGAAAAGGGACAAAGGTAACTTTATAGTGGCAACTACCCACTAGACAAGGTATTCATGACCAAGAGCAAGAGTAAAAAGCCGTACTCTAACAGGAATCCCTCCCGTGAGGTGATGCACATGGCATTTCACTCTGTTCTCTCAGAACCCATTATCCAGCCTACAGCAAGCAAAGCCAACTGAAAGACTTTTTTCTAAATGTTTGTTCTACATACCTTGAAATCATCAGAGTCATCGAATCCAAGAAAATCTGAGGACCATCACAGCCCAGAGGGGACTTAAGGACACAAGATGAGTCAGTGTAAGCTGGGCCCTTGAATTAGGTTCTGAATAGAGAAGGACCTTAATGGAAAAGTCAATGATAACATTTGCACAAAGGTTAGAGTTTAGTTTGCAGTTTTGTACCAACATTGCAGCTCAGTTCTGTAACTGGCTATGGCAGTGTGAGAGGACAGAGTCAGAAAAATGCCGTGAGGAGCAGTGAGGCCTCTGTGTTGTCTTTGTAGGCGTCCAAAGTAGATGTAGAGTAGATTTAAAACTACTCTAAAACTAAATGTTATTTAAAAAATGAAAATGAGGCTGTTGCACAGGACCTGGGTGGATTCCCAGCAACCATATCAGGCAGCTCACAACTGTCTGTAACCCCAGTTCCAGGGGTTCTGATGCTCTCTTCTGTCCTCTGAGGGCTCGTGTATGCACACGGCACACATACAGACAAGCACACAGACATAAATTAAAATAAATGAAGATTAAAACATGAAAAATAAAAAAATCCTCACATCAATAAAAATGTCTACCAGCAAATATCTTTGTATGTTACTAAAAATTTATACATACTTTCACCTTTTAAGTTATACTTAATTCTGTTACTCTAAATACTATAGACTAGAGTAGCTCCTTTTGGCACACATAGCCCAACAGCTACATATTTTAGACATTTTTATTGAACATATATTAACTGTACAAAATAATCGGTTTCATTTTTCATACATATATAATACATGTCGATCATGTCAGCCCCTTATTGTCCTCTCTTGCTTTTCTTTCCCCCTCCCAATGGTTATTTCCTCTCCCAAAAAGCCCTCCTGTCTAGAGTTAGGGTTAGGATTAGGGTTAGGACTACTTTTTAAAAATATAGGGTCCATATACCATCTACCGTTTTAGTGCTGTGCCCTGCTCCGCCCTCCACAAGGCTGCCCTAGGCCTGCTGTGCGATCAGGGCTGTATCTCTAAGCCTGTCTTACCTCTACTTTGACTTCTGGTGGAGATTCTGTACTGTGTCTTGGCTACCTGAAGCTCCCTAATTTGAGAAGTAAGCCAGGACATATTTTTGTTGAGTAGCAATGATATTCTGGATCTTTTGCATTTCAATTCAACCTCCACTCACTCAATCAGATCCTGATAACAATAAGAGCAGGTTTTATTCAGGATTTTAAACTGTATTCTAAGGCCAACAGGAAAGCTTTGAAGGGTTTAAGTAAGGAAGCTATATAATCAACAGGAAGAATAGAGGGAAAGGGCTTGGCCTTTGGGAGATATTAGACAGAATGGCAGCTATGGTTGGAAACTTCTGATACCAGGAAGATTAGTAATCATGATAATAACAGACATTTAAATAATTCTTTAGCACTCACAATGCAAAGGCATTCTTTCTCAACTCATGTTTAGGACTGGGCAGGATTTCCATTCTGCAAATGAGAAAACTAGAGCCATAGGAAATTAAGTGAATTGCTCAAGGCTAAGCAGCATAATTTAAAACTAAGTGTTTAGGTTCCAAATTCAATGTGCTTTTCAGTGCCTGGCTGAAAGATTAAGAATGAGATATGTGTTAGCAATTGGGTCCTTCACCCTATGGGTTAATGATCTTCCAAATTACTATCGTTACAAGTTTAAACAAAATTACAGACTACTGACCCTGCTTGCTGTCTCTCTCTCTCTCTCTCTCTCTCTCTCTCTCTCTCTCTCTTGCACACACACACACACACACACACAATTTTTTTTTTTTTTTTAAAGAAAGTCTCTCTATGTAGCCCTGGCTGGCCTGGAACTCACTATGTAAACCAGGCTGGCCTTGAACTCATATGGATCTTCCTGCCTCTGCCTCCCTCAAGCGCTGGGATTAAAGGTGTGTACTACCACACCCAGCTACGCCCAGAAATTTTGACTCAATAGACCTGAGGAGACCAGAACTCAGTTTCCCTAGTCTCTATGCTCAGGCAGTTCTGAACCATGGCATGCTAAATAAGACGGGGGCTGGAGGGATGGCTCAACAGGTAAGAGTACTGGCTGCTTCTTGCAGAGGACCTAGATTGATTCCTAGGACCTCCATGGAGGGAATTCCAGGGGAATTCGACACCTTTTTCCTGATGTCCGTGGGCATTGTACAACATGGGTGTACTTACATACATGCAGGCAATATACTCATTCACATAAAGTAAAAACAATAAATAAAATAAAACAATAAGACTCTTAAAAATCATTACCTGTCAATCATCTATTCTAAGCTGAAAGCTTTAGTGCAAGGATAGGATATTCCTTCAAATTTATGTGTTGAGGTCTTAACCCTCAGGGCAGTGGGAGGGGCTTTGGAGGAAGTGAATGGAAGGAGGTCTATTATAAAAGAGACTTCGGAGGAGGATATTGCGTGGACCGGGAAGCAGCCTTCATGTATTGGTTACTTTTCTGTTGCTGTGATAACCACCCTGACCAAGGCCACTCATAGAAGGAAGAGTTTATTGGGCTTACAGTTCCAGAGGAATAAGAGTCCATCACAGTGGGGAGGCATGGCAGGAGGCAGCCAGGGCAGAAAGCTGAGTGCTCACGTCTTCAAGCAGGCACAGGAAAGAGAGAGAAAGAGAAACTGGAAATGGAATGAGGCTCTGAACCTCAAAGCTCACCCCCACTAACGTGCTTCTTCCAGCATAGTCATACCTTTTAAAGGTTCCATGACCTTCCCAAAACAGCACCACCGACTGGGGACCATGGGTTCAAATACTTGGAGGTTTTGGGGGACAATTCTCATTCAAACCACCATACTTCCTGGACACTAAATCTGCTGGTACTCTGACCTTAAACTTCCCAGGCTCCAGAACTGAGAAATAAGTTTTTGCCGTCTATAATACCTAATCTAAGATATTTTTATAGTAACGTAATGGATCACAACAATTAGTAAATATTGATTTCAAATTATTTTTGCCATTTAATAACAAACTTGTCCCTTTTACTCCTTCTGGCTGGAGGCTTCTCCAGTGACCTCTGTCCACATGGCCAGACCTCTCTGTGGCTTCCCAGCAGCAGGCATTTAAGCCACAGTGGGCCACAAGCTGCAGCCTTCAGCAGCCTCATCCTGCCTGTCACACACAGTCCTCACAGCAGAAACCTCAGCCAGTCACAGAGAGGGCCCAACTTCTGCAGTTCCTGGCTAAAAAGGTACAGGGAGCTGGCTTGGGTATTTCTCCATCCTAAAATACCTAGCCAAACTGAATATTAGAACATCTACGCATTAAGAAAACAGTTCTGGTATCCACAATCAGTCCCTAACTTACTTGACCTAAATTATTTTCATTCTGTTTTGTTAAATTTCTGCCTCATCTAAAATCAGAAGTTCTTTATAATTGCATTTTGTTTCTACTCTATTTGGAGGTGCCTTAAGTTGTATGACTTGCCATTTATGAATTTTATCTACTTTTTAATTACTATGTGGAAAAAATACCCAGGTACTTGTAATTCAAGATACAAGACAGAGGCCCCCTGCTAACTAGGTTCATTCAGGTGCTATGCTATGAGAACAAAGCTGTAGTGAGCCATCAGTGTCTGATTGGCATAGCTTACCTGTGCATCCACAGGTCCATCCTGACGTTCCTTCGCCTTTGTTTTCACAGGAACATTTTCCTGAAAGGCAGAGTCAAGGAGGAGTTGAAAACCCAAAGACCACTTTTCCTCCGTGTGGTGATTGTTTCTCAAAGTCTCCCCTAGAGGCATGGACTCACCAGGTGGGTTGGAGGACATTTTTCCACTTCATACAAGGGAGTCCTAGATCTCTCTGCATGGCACCTGTCAACCCCAGGGAGTGAGTTCCTATCTCCATGCTGTGGGTCTCCAGTTGGTGGGAGCTTTGACTGTGTACTGAGTGCCTGCTATGGACCAGGCACCGCAGCATCATCTTACATAGTCTTATGGAATTAACAGACATCTCTTTCTTTTAAGCAGATGGAAGCATGCTACATATTCTGTTCACTGTCTTACTAGTTGGTTCTCTTGTGGACCCCTCAACCTCAGGAAGCACGTGCCCTACAATGAAGGCTTGGAAGCTTCCTGAGAGCTTCCCAAGGATCACAGTTTCTTCCGGACAGCCGTGCCTCTTGTTGGGAGCATCTGCTTCTTCAGAACATAACTGGCTGATACCATGTTACCGTTTCACTTACTCCCAATCTTGGATTTATTTGGGAACTGATCTCAAAGTGTTCACCTCTTCCAGAATATTCCTTAGGTTCAGGGAATATTTCAGCTGTTACTTAGGCAGTCCCCTCCTTTAAGAGTGGGATTGAAGTCAGCCTTTTCTCTATTCTTCACTCCAAGGAGGTGTCTGTGAGATAGATACACATTCTATTTCTTTATAGTTGTATGGCTAGGTGAAGCAGGAAACTGTTCATTTCAAGGCAGGATGGTAACCTTTGGTCCTTTGGATTCTCTCCTGATTATGCTTGTGGGACGGAAGACCAGACCCCTCCCTAGGCACTGTACTACAAACATCCTTCTGCTGTTAAGAGGTCTGAACATATCCTCCGCATAGACTACCTTCCAGGAAAGATGAAACCTCCGTTTGTTTTCATGACCTTCTTTTAATAAAAACTATTACATTTAGTTATGATGGGGGCGGGATGTGAAGGTGCCATGGTGCATGTGGAGGTCAGAGGACAATTTATGGGAGTCAGTTCTCTCCTTCTACCATCTGGGCCCCAGGGATTGAGCTCAGGTCCTCATGCTTGACAACATGTACCTTTGTCCCCTGAGACATCTCCTTGACCTGTGCTCTTCATAACTTTTTATAAGTGAGCCAGTGAGGAGAGGGTGGGACCAGGATCCAACCCAGCTGGCTTCTGGGAAGGACAGCTTAAAACCTGCATCACAACACTCAAGGGTTTGGTGGGCTTGCATCTAAACTTGTTGGAGGTGTAATCAGAGAAATTGGGGGACAGGACAGTTTGGACTCTGGTCAGAAGAATATTCACAACAGGCAGGTTGTGAGAGGTGGGACCTGTCTGGGCCATTGGGTTGGAAGCAGGACCCTCAGAGCAACTGAAGGAAGCAGACAGTGACAAGTTCCGGTCCTCCAAGGAAAGAGAGAGTCTTCTGGCAGGGAGGCAGCAGATGGCAAGGCTCCGTGCCAGGCAGCTGTGGTTTAGGGCAGACTTCCAGGGCAAGCAGGGACTGGAGTCCAAATGCAAGCTGAGCAGGGGCCCAGTCATATGCCAGGCTTGGCGCATGGGAGGGTTCAGCAGAAAGTTTCTGGAGCAGGACATCCCTAGGCACCCAGATCCTGGCCTTAAGGCAGCAAGACTGGTTTCTTCTTCCCCATGAGAATAAGGCCCCATACTTGATATTACTAGGTTTGGGCACCGTCAACTTGGCTCGTAGTTAAGATGGGGAAGTATGTAGATGTCCTGGAGGTGGGGGTAACGTTTTCCTACCTGTCCCACCTGACCCTATTCTTGTTCAAGGTAGGCAGCCATTCCTATAAATTCAAACAATCAAGGTCTTACAAAGCTGTTAGCAGTTCAGTCTTAATTCTCTGAAATACCAATGCAAAAAGAGAGTCTACTTGATAGACACACATGTGCATATGTAAGCAGAGGCATGCTCGTATGTAGCTGTTCTTACCTACATAGACAATTTTTTAAAAATTATACTGAAACTTTATTTTGTAAATAACTCTCCTGGGAATCAGTCAAGGTGCCACCTCCTGATGGGACACACTTAACCTAACTTTCATGATCCCTTTCTCATTTTATTGTAGAGGTTCAGAGATAAACATTTTTACTTTGTCTTCAAATATAGTTGGTTATTTCCTTGTCTTCTATCTTCCAGTCCTTGTTGTAATAATTTTATGAATGAGTATCACTCGCATGATCTTTTCAGTGATTTGGGAGGTATAATTTAAAGGATAATGTAAAGTAATAAATAAGTTGAATTTTCTAGAATCTTTTAAAGTAAGTACCAGGGAAGTTTAACAACTGATGGACTGCTAAATTCTAGAAAAACAGAAGAATTCTGTTGTAATAAATGCCATCCTGTCTTAGAAGCCAGCTGGAGTGTTTTGAGTCCAGACTTCACCCTCTGTTGTGTGACAGTGTGTGTACTACTGGGTAGAAAGGGATTTAATCCCAAGTCCCTCCTGGTAGAAGCTTCTGGATTCTCAGTATGCCAGCATCTCTCACTTGGCACTTACTCTCTCAGTCATACTTGCAAACACACCTAGGAATGCTGGCCACATCCTCCCTGGGTAGTTCACACAATGGTTTTACCATTCTTTATCTGACCCACTTGGTCAACACGGCGCCTTGACTCATAGATATCAGGGAAGAGAAAGGCTTGCACTGTCACAGGGCCCATTCCTCAGGGTGGGGCAGGAGGGAGAAGCAACTTGATCTGCTCTGTCCATCCCAGGAGCATGATTTCCCCTTAGCACTCAGAGCAAGCCTGGCTGGCTGAGGAAGAGAAATTTTGTCTCTCATTCTGGCTTCTCTCTCTTACCTATGTCTGTCCTCACTGTGTTCTTGGAGATAATTTGCCAGAGTAGGAATGTATGGTTTGGGAAATTTCCCGCAAACATTTCACATGGATGTGATGTGTGACCCAGCTTTGCTAGTGCTGGATGGAGGGGCTAGCACATGAGAGTCTGATGTGCTGTGGGGTGAGTGTCACACAGAGCCCCCAAGGAGACTGCGAGGATCCTGGTGACCTCACCCACTCCTCCAGGCAGGGGCCTCCTAGTGTGGAGTGAAAGGCACGCAGACCCTGTCAGCTGGAGGCCCTGAGTAAGTGGAAGCAAGATGGCCTCCCTTGAGGCAGCCCCCCAGGCCTCGTTTCACAGTCCAGAGAAATTTCCAAGCAGAACTTGGAACAGTCTTAAAATAAGTGAAAGACTGACAGGGAAAAAACATTCTATTTTTATTTTAAGGAGTATTAGTAGAACCTGTTTTTAAGAAGACAGACTTGGGTTGAATGTAAGGAAATTTTCTCTATCCCCGGGGCTATTGAAAAGTGGCTTGGGACCAGGTGCGGATGAATGCAGAAACCAAATGTGGGGTAGAAACAACAGACTATGACACAGCTTCAAAAAGGAAGGACAGTCTGATACATGCTCTGACATGGATGAGCCTCAGGACATGGCGCTAAGTAAGTAAGCCAGTCACACACACAGAAACCAGACAGGAAGTAGACGAGGGGACAGCGGTAGTGAAACTCATGGGGATTGAAAGTGGGAGGGTGGTCAACAAGAGCTGATCATAACGCACAGGGCAGGACGGCAGTTGTCGTCCAGTAGGTAGAGAGTTTCAGTGAGGATGATGAGAAAGCCCTGGAGACTGGTGGTGGTGCTGGTCACATAACAATGTGAATGTAGTCAGTGGTACCGCACCACACACTGACAAACAGTGAAAAGGGGGACGTTATGCTAGATGCATTTCTCCACAATTAAAAAAAATAAACACACCACCGCACGTTAAAGGGCCTTGTGACAGGAAGAGCAAATGGCAGTTAGGTCATTTGTTACATTAGCATGGATGCGCTGGGATCCGCTGTTTTTTCTTCGTTTGCTTTGGTGGAATAATCCCTCCCAGATACCACCTTTGAATGCGGGGAGGGAGAATCTCATCACTCAGAACTTTTAGCATTTAGCAACAGAGGCAAGAGGAGAAGCCTGATGGGAGAGGAGACCCATGGCACCAGCGCACACGAAGGGCAGGGATGGTGGGTTTGGTTTGCTGTGCAGACCAGGCAGACCGCGAGCTTGCAGTGGTTCTCCTATCTCTGCCCGCTGATGCGGGATTACAGGTGTGCCCTACCTTGCTTAGCTAAAATACGTTTTGCTTGTTTTATTTTTGTTTACTTTCTTATTACTCTATGTTTGGTGTGTGTGTGTGTGTGTGTGTGTGTGTGTGTGTGTTGTGAGTGTGGGGCATGTGCATGAGAAGGCATGCACATGGAGGTCGGAGAACAATTTTGTGGAGCTGGCTCTCTTTTTCTACCTTAGCATAGGCTCTGGAGATCAAATTCGAGTCATCAGATTTGTGCAGCAATCGCTTTAAAATGTTTTAAAAGTAAAGCAAACTAAGGGCTGGAGAGATGGCTCAGAGGGTAAAATACTTGTTGCAAAAGCATAAAGAGTTGAGTTCAGATCCCGAGTACCTATGTAAAGCCAGGAGTGGAGGGTACAGCAGTAATGGGTGGGAACAGGACCCCAAGACCAGCCAGTTCCAGATTCAGAGAGAGACTCTGTTCAAAAAATAAGATGGAGAGTGACTGAGGAAGATGTTAACTGATGGCCTCCACATATACCTGCACACACATTTCATGCACATCCACACAGGCAGGTGCATATCTACACACATACCATGCATACACACAAATAAAAAATAAAGAGTAAAACTTAAAAGAATGCGTATTATAGAGACCATAATAATGTAAGTTTTTCCATGGGTTCTCACATTGTGGTGGCTGCTTCCAGACATGGCTTCCTTTTCCTGTTACATAAGCTTTACTCCCATTCACTGATAAGAAAAATGAGGTCCCAACAGGCTGAATAACTAACTACATAACTAGAGCCTTAGAGTGTCTAAAAAGAATCTTCCTTCATCATCACAGAGCCTCCTGCTATACCAGGTAACCTCCCAAAATACACCACCCTCATTCTACATCAACATGTATGTATAACCTGGGACTGTTTTACAAAATGAAAGCTGATTTCTTCTTATTTTAGTTTTACTGAGAATCCTTTCAGATACATCAGAAGCAAGAGACCCTTGGCACCACTGCCTTACCCAGAGACCTTTCTAGAAATAGTCGAAGGGGTATTTGATCATCATTCTGCATCTCTACCGAAGGACAAGCAGGAGAGGGAGGGCTGAGTCAGCGAGAGGAGGTAAGGAAGCTAGGTGTTAAGCATCGAGATGCTGTGTGGTGGTCCCCCATCAAACCACTCTGTGCACACCTGCCTGCTGTTGCCCAAGGAAAAATGGTATAGTAAGAGAACAGAATAAAACTTCCAAAGATGGGGCTGGACACATGGCTCACCTGTTAAGGTTAGCTGTTACTGCAGAGGACCCAGGGTTCAGTCCCCAGCACCCACAGTAGCTAACCACAGCTCGTAACT
This sequence comes from Eospalax fontanierii, assembly GCA_035773235.1. Classification (NCBI taxonomy): domain Eukaryota; kingdom Metazoa; phylum Chordata; class Mammalia; order Rodentia; family Spalacidae; genus Eospalax; species Eospalax fontanierii. The sequence goes on from CM069524.1 coordinate 84,225,195, forward strand.
CCAGTTCCAGGGGATCTAACACTCTCTTCTTACCTTTGTGGGCACTGCATGACATGTACTTACATATATGCAGGCAATGCACTCATACACATAAATTAAAATAAAAATAAATATACTCTTGAAAGCTTTTGAAGGGATGAGAGGAACACAGATGTGTAATCACCACTCTGCCTCATCTCAGTGTTTTGGGACTGTGGAAGATCCGTGCTACCAGCTCACAGAAAGGAAGATTTTGGTCTGTATTTGAGTCAGCATGAATTAGCACTGTTGTTTTCCCACCCCCACTGAGATGCATGTGGCAGCCTCTAGACGCAATGTGCATGAGGATTGTCCAGCCTCAGCATGCTAGTGTTGCAGGCTTGGAATTTGCCTGATACCTACCACAAGATTCAGTTCAGCTTGCTCACACTTGCTTCCTCCTCTCAGATGGGGTTAGGCCCAGGTTGTGAGAAGGATGCTGCCCTAAGTTCCCAATTGTCCTCGTCGGCACCTTACCATTAGCTTTTGGTATTCAAAGTTCTAAGATTTCTTAAATCAGTGACAGAAAGTCAGTTTGAACTTATTTAAGCAAAACTGGAAAATTATTGGCTCTTGAGGAATCTGAAAGTCTTTCTAAGCAGGTTAATCTAAGAGGTAAAGTCATATCATCATGACAATATTTTAATCTTCGGTCTTCCGGTTTCCCACATTTCCTTCACTCTTACTTTCTGCTCAGCAGCAGCAATGCCCACCACGGTGGGTCTCTGGCTTTATGCATCATTGTACTGGAAAACAAAGCAGAAAGAGGCTGTCAGGGAAATCCTGGGGAGTCCTGCCCATTCCTGAAACAGCAGCACTGAGTTTCTAGGCCAAACCATGTATCCAGTTTTTAAGTCAAAACATTTCGCAACCATGACCAAACCATACTGTCTAGGGACAGGAGAAAGGGATCCCAGTCAGACAAAACTCATCTCTTGATGTAATGCCTGACTTTCCTTTACAGTTTGATACAACTAGAAGAGCCTGGGAAGAGAGCCTCAAAGAGGGATTGTTTACATTGGGTTGGCCTTTGGGCATGTTTGTCAGGGGTTGTCCTAATGAAGTTAATTGATATGGGAAGAACCAGCCCAGTGTGTCGAGCACCATTCCCTAGGTAAGGGGTCCTGGACTGTAAGAATGGAGAAACTGAGCTGAGCACAGGCAAGCCAACCAGCATGGGTGCCTTCATTTCTCTGCTCTTGACTGTGGATGTGATGTGACCAGCTGTTTGACTTCTCCACAATGATAGACTGTAACATGGAATTGCAGGCAAAAAAATGTCTTTTCCTTTAAGTTGCCTTTTATCAGGGTGTTTATCACAGCAGCAGAAACACACACTTTGACAACCTGTTACGTATGTCCCAGTTTATTCTTACCATACATGCACTGTAGATAAACTGAGCTTTTATACAATATTACATACTTAGAGTCTATTCATTTAGTATGGGCTAGGAAAAAGTACACCACAGTTGTGATTTTTAAAGACAGATATACAAAGAGGAAAGGAAGGATAAAACATCAGCCCTAAAATATACAAAGGTGGATGGAATGACCACATTTCATTAGCTGTAGAAAGCCAGGTGATGAACTGGTGAAATGGTTTCAAAGATACTAAATTTCTTTCGGGTTATTTTCTCAACCACAAACATTCACTGTAGGAGCTCAAAATACTTCTGCTTCTGGCCTTGATAGAGAAATGGGGAATGTATTTAACCCCTGCCTTTCACAATCTGGGTAAAATCTATGAAACAACAGTTCTCAGATATTACACAACAGGCAGCACAGAAATATGATGAGCGGTGAAAAAAAGGTGAGCTCTGTAACTGCCCCAGCTTGATGCCTAAAGGCCGTTTCCAGAGGGGAGTTCAGGGAAGCTGAAAAAGACCTTGCCAGTATGACCCCTCGAGGGGCTAGAGGTCCAGCTAAAGGAAGGAGGTCTTAGCCACTAGAACCTATGAGCCAGGGCACCCAAATGGGAGAAGTTGGAGAGAGAAAGAGAGAGAGAGAGAGGAGAGAGAGAGAGAGAGAGAGAGAGAGAGAGAGAGAGAGAGAGAAAGAGAGAGACAGATCATCTGAAGCTTTGGCTGAACACTAATCTATTTACACAGAAGCAGCTAGTACCTGAGGGGGTGGGAAATCTTCTAAAAGCAGCAGGCTGAACCATTCTTGAAGTTCACATAGGACTAAGAATAGTTTAGATTTTATTTCCACCAGTCAGAGTAGAAAGGGTAGAGTCCCCAGAAAGGGAATGCTTACTTCATTATAGAAGTACATCTAAAAAATTTTTGAACTAAAGATTGGTCTTGGTTCATGGTAACAAAACTTAATATCAAGCCTTGAAAGAATGCAACTGATCTCCAGTAAGTTAATTAGTGCCAGAATAAAGTTCAACAGTTTTTAATGGAACACAACCAAACACAGCAACCAACAACGTGGAATCACATCAGACATTTAGTAAAAAGTTGTCCGGCAGGTTGGTGTGATGGCTCAGTGGATAAAGGTGCTTGCTGCCAAGCCTGACAATCTGTGTTCGATCCCTGGAATTCGAGTGATAGTAGGAGAGAACTGACACTCCTAAATTCTTCTGTGACCTCCACAGAAGCACCATGGAATGCACACATGTAAATGCATGTGTAGAAATATATACTCAACGAATGAATAAATAAATGTTAATAAAAATTTAAATGATAAAAAATCATAAGGCATACAAAGAAGCAGAAAACCATTTCATAACCAGGCTAGAAACTGATCAGTAAAACAAACCAAAGAATCATAGAAATGATAAATTAGCAGGCAAGAATATAAAATATCTATTTCAAATATTCTCTTCATCTGTAAGTAAAGGAAATTGTGAACACAAGGAGAAGATAAATTAATGATATAAAACGTAGCCAGATAAAACATCAAGATTAAAAAAATACAGTACTTTAAAGGAAAAATGCTGAGAGGTAGTCAAATGCCACAGAAAATAAGAGAGGTTGAGGATGACCCAAGAGGCGGAGTCTAAGAAGATGAACAGAGCATTAGTGTACTGAAGATTTCACAGGCATAATGTTAGTACACTATAGCTATAAAACTAAAATGCCAAGAAAATGGTGTGGAAGGGGGGCTGGAGAGATGGCTCAGTGGTTAAGAACACTTACTGTTCTTTCAGAGGACCTGAGTTTGATTCCCAGCACCCATATGGCAGCTAACAATCGTCTATAACTCCAGTTCTAGGGGATCCAACATGGCACATTCTGTACAAACAGTACAACTCTTCTTCTTCTGGGGGGCATTGCACGCATGTGGGCACTTACATACATGCAGGCAAAACACTTATACACATAAAATAAAAATAATAAACAAAATATTTTTAAAGGGAAAATGGTATGAAAGAAGGGATAGAAAAAAATATATATATATATATTGTTCTTTTTGAGACAGGGTCACCCTGTAGCCCCAAGTGGCCTGGAACTTACTATATAGACTAGGTTGGTCTTGAACTCGCAGAGAGTGGTCTGCTTCTACCTCCAAAGTGCTAGGATTAAAGGTGTGCACCAGCATGCCTGGTTCAGGATAGAAAATATTTTAAGAAATAATAAAAACTAACTTTAATGAAGATTAATTACTCATATATTCAAAGGGATTAATAAACAGTAAGCAAAGTAAACACTAAGAAAAGTATACCAACTCATAATCAAATGGTTGAAAGCAATAGTAAAAGACCATCTTAAAAGCAGCTAGAGGAAGAGAGAGCTTATGTACATAGGGCTAACAACACTGCAACACCACATTTCTTGTTAGAAAATGCTCAGTCCAGAAGACAACTGTAGAAACCAATTTTTTTTTTGTCACTGTGATAAATACCTAAGAAAAGTATCTTAAAAGAGATTCTCATTTGGCTTGTGGTTTCAGAGGTTTTTGTCTGTTCTTGGTTCTGTGTTTCTGAACCTGTAGTCAGGCACGACATGATGGTGGAAGGAAGCTGTTCACTTTATGGTGGCCAGGAAGCAAATAGTCAAGAGGAAGAAGCTGAAGACAGGGCCGGGCCTATCCTTCCAGTGCACATCCCTAGTGACCTACTCCCTACAACTAGGCTGGCCTTGCTCTTTAGATTCCACCCTCCCACGATGGCATCAAATTATGAATCCATCAAGGGATTAATCCACGGATGAAGACAGAACTCTTATGATCCAATGACCTCTCCATGATTAGATTCACTAGCTGGGGACCAATTCTTTACAGCATAAACCTTGTAGAAAACACATCATATCCAAACCTATAAAAACAATGGAGCATTGTCTTTAAAGCAACGAAAGAAAAACTGTCCATTATAGATGTTTATATTCAGCAAAAATGTTTCAAAAATCAAAGGAAAAATTAAAAGTTTCAAACAAAAGTTGAAAGAATTTATCACAAGTAGGCTGTATTGTAAGACATATGAATGCCATCTTTTGGGCACGACACAACATAAGAGAAAGATCCCTACAAATGATTGAATACTGCCAGGAACAGTAAATGTATGAACAATTTCCTTAAAAGTATTCACAATGCATTACAGAATTAGCATATGCTAAGTAAAACACGTAAAAATGGCACAAAGATATGAATGAATAAAAATGTTCTTTATTAGATTCTTCTATTGAAAAGTGGAACAATGCTCTTTCAAATTAGAATAATATAAATTAAAATGTATTTTATGTACAAACATAAATATGTATTAGAAAATATATTACATCAATGAAGTCCTATTAAAGTCCAAAGTGCTATTTCAATGATTTTGTCATTTCAAATCTCTGTCTTTTACTCTGACTTTAAATAGTTATAGTGACATTTGTCATTTTAAAGTTTAACCTTTTTTTTTGTGGTTCAACATCTGTTCCTCCTTTATTAAACAATGCCAAATAACAGCAGAAGATATATTTTCAGCATCAGGCTGGTCTCACCCAGCTAAATTTGGTACTGTGGAATTTGCTGGTGAGGACAAATGATGTGAGAATTCCTATGCTTGAAGCAATGCTGGCAGCAGGCCATTTCTATTTAAATGATGCATTTGGAACAAACTGTGTTTACAAACTGACTCTGTCGTCTACAAACAGTACAATTTTCTCTTAGGAAAAACATGTCAGGTCTGTGACTTGGAGGTCCCATTCACTATACATAGGAAGGAGAAGAATACACACTTTCCTGGTATCCTTCTTTATTCATTTTGGAGTGAATAAAACTTTTGGAACTCACGTTGGAAAGTTTGCTTACTTGATAACGAGCCATTCTTGCCAGCCGAGTAGAAAGGACTGCTGACCTCTTAATGTTTCCCTGTTTGGAGCTGTAGTTGGGGATATTGCAACGTTAGATTGACGCAAGGTGTGCTACGAGGGGGTGAATGATCTGATAGCTGTATACTTGCTTGAGGTGGATGGCTAGCGAACTGACAAGCTGTCTTTATGGTAAATCCTGGAAGGGTTGTCAGGAGATCTGAAGACTGCTCCAGTTCTACCATTTGCTAGACCTCCCTGGACCTTCCTTCTGCAGAAGCTTGGTGTTGTGCTCTTCCTGAACAGAGTCTGTGCCATTGGTGGAACTTTGAATTGTTAAAAACATATATTAATGTATTTTAGAACAGTTCATGATATCTGACCATAATTTAATTAATAATATTTATTGATTAGGATGAGTTAAATAAGTCAAGAGAAATGGTATGCAAATAATAGTTCAGATAACACTGATGGAGAAACACTGAAAACAATTTTAGTTTAAAACCTCCAAGCTGGGTTCAGAAGACTGTTTTAAAAGGCCAGCAGAATAGTACTTTAGGTTCGTGTAATGGCACAACAAAATAGGAGTGACAGAATGACAAATTTGGGAGAGCAGCTGGGATAGACGTGGGGTAGCTCACCGAGCATGGTCAGGAAAGCTGGCTCCTTTTCACGGTGGGTGAAGTCAAGAGAACAGTAATTTGCCATCAGAGCAAGCCTGGAAATTGGCAGCATGGCCTGTGTGGAGGTCAAGCTGAAGACAACAGGCGTGGCTGGAAGTCGGCTCACATAGGAGGGGGATACCTTCTGTCACTCTACCCAGCCAGAGAGCTACCTCTCCTCACCCAGCTATTACGATATCCGAGTTACGATTCTTCCAGAAGATGAATGAACACTGGGATGTCAAAGGCATGAAGGCTGAGAGATTTATGTACATAAGCAGAGTTGAGAAACCTATTAACAATAAGTCTAGGACGGTCTTATCAGGCCATGCTACCATTTTAACTAACTTGACGAAGAGTTTCCCAGGTAAAACAAGTAGCTGTCCAAAACCAAAAAGTAATCCGAAGGTTATTACATGGCTCAGTTGTCAGTAATGTGTTCATTGTAATGTTGGCTGAATATTGATTTTGCTCATATATCTGTGAAGCCAGAAAGAAGAAAGATGGTGAAATAGGGATTGGAGAGTTGGTCTAGCGATTAAGAGCACTGGCTGTTCTTGCAGAGGACCTGGGTTAGCTTCCCAGCACCAACATGTAAGCTAACAACTGTTAATTCCAGATCTGAAATTCTCTTCTGGTCTCTATGGGCATTGCATACACATGGTCGTATCTATACACATGCAAGCAAAATGCTCATACACATAAAATAAAAATAAATACTTAAAAAATGGTGAAATAGGGGTGAATGTGCCTTAGGTAGTAAGAAAACAAGAGGTAATACTAAGACTAAAAAAATTAGATACCAATATTAAGACTCATTTTAAATATGAAGAACCATGGATAAATATGAAAACAATAATTTGGAAGCACTGAAAATGGTAACTTCAAAGGAGTGGAGGGCAGTTTTTATTTTATGTAACAAATATTACAGAACTGTCTGTCATTTAGCTACATGCAATATACCTTTAGTATAATATCAAATTCCATTTTAAAAGTTATGAAGATGTCATGAAAATAACTGAATTTGGAAAATATTAGCTTAGAAGACAAAAGCTTTGCCTTCGTCTCCGTTGGTGGTAACTAACTTGAGGCTAAATGTAGAATTCACTGCATTTCTGAAGTTGACTCACTCCTATCTAAAACCCTTGAACTGAGGCTGGAACTCAGGTTCTGAGGAGGCCATTTCTGAGATTTGTGACCTGTGACCTGTGACCAATTATGTATGCTCCATTTGGGGAACCCAGATCTAGCTTCTTCTCAAGCAAGTTGGCTAAAATAACTTAACTATGCTCAAATGGGAAAGAGAACTCAGGGAGGAATGCTCTGAATGGCTCTGAGGCCTAACTGGGTTCCTTGACATGTAACTCCAACAAAATAGCTTCCTCCATCTGTCCTGGGACCTCAAAGTCAAAGTTATAGCAGAAAACAGGCTCTTGGGCAGTATAGATAGGTGTTGGGGACTTAGTCCAGGCGTAGAGTGCTGTCTAGCAAGGGCAACAAGGGCAAAACCCTGAATTAGGAGCTTTAGAATGAAAAAAAAAAAAAATCAACAAAGACTCAAACAAGCAAAAATCAAAAGAATGCAACAACAACCCCCAGCAACAAAACAAAGCAAGCAAGCAAACAAACAGAAAACCAGGGGAACAGAAACTCTGGGAATTCATGCTTAGTCGGACTCATTCCCTCCCTGGCTTGGCTACCAGTGACTGCTCCTACTTCCTCTCAGACCTTGCCACAAAATTAATAGAAGGATGCCAAAATGATTTTTCTTAAAGACACTGTAGTTTTTTTATTGAGTAACCCATAATGCGTAATGGGACTCATGTCATTGACTCCCAGGTTTCCCTTTGAGGAAAACCCTGTACATGAAATGATCAGCCATCTCTAAGCGTTTGTACCTGGTGGGTATGACCATCTTTGTGAACACCAAGAAGATATTTGAATTTAGATTTCCTTTGAGCTAAAATAGGCACACTGTTTATTTATTACTAATGCTTAATAAATGGGTTAACACTGTTCTTTCTTGGCTGTTCTAAGAAATAGAGGCGGGAGCCTTAGGGAGTTCCTTCATTTGGATACATAGTAGCATTATTATAATTCATTTTTGGTTTTAAGATATTGGGGAATAATGCAGTTTATATGTGGCTAGTTGTGTGGATTTATGGGTTTATACTAAACATTTTAATAAGATTAAATCTGGCAGGAGGAAGTCAATTGACAAAAATATTTCTCTAATGGAATCAGAAATTAAAGCTAATAACAAAGTCCAAACGTAAGTTAACAACAGAGCAGACACCTCTCTGATTTATCTGCCACGTGATGTAAAAATGAGGACAATTTACTTTGTCACATGGTTCCAACTAAAAATATTACTGAGAGCAGAGTAACAGTTATTTTATCTTCTTCTGACCTTTTTGAAATTTCTATTTTTACAAATATTTTCAACATATATTCTATGCTAATACTATTTTATATGTATATATCTTTATAAGGCGGTCAGCACTTTTAATTTTTGACAATTTCATCCATTTATAGAATGATTTTTAGTCATTTTTACCCCCTAGTCCTCTCCTCTCACACTGAAATCTTTTGTCCAATGAGTCCTCTTCCTACTTTTCTGTCTTTTTATGTGTGACCTACTGAGTTTAATTAGAGCTTCTGGCCCAAGCATGGGTGGGAGGGTATTTATTGAAACGCGGGCAGCTTATCAGTGGCTGTATCCCTGAAGAAAATGGCACGCCCTCCCTAGAAACGGTTCGCAGCTAATAGTTTCCCCAGGAGCCTCATGGGCCTCTTTCTCATCCATGATGAAATGTTACGGGGCCCAATTTGGGACAGGTCAGATAACCACAGCTTCAGTGAGTTCATGAGTGCACTGGCTATGTCATTCTCAGGCTCTCACAGTCTTTCCACACTCTGTTCAGCCGTATTCCCCGAGTCCTGAAGGGAGTGATGCAACTGTCCCATTCAGGCTGAGCACTGTCACTCTCTGCACTGAGGCCCGTCGCGTTCAGAATTTCTGCATTAACTGCCACCCGCCTCGGGAAGAAGCGTCTCTGATGAAGGGGAGGTAGAGCACGCATCTACGGGCGGTACTCATATTTAGAAGACAGTCTGACGACATGACCATTTAGAAAACCAATAATAGTAGGTTTCTTTATAGGGTTAAGACCTCCTTAACTATTGACCAGGTTTAGAGAACCAGGCATGAGTTCTGTCCTGTGGAATGGGCCTCAGATCCAATAAGAAAGTGATTGGGCGCCCTCATAACAGTCACGCCACTGTACCAGAGGGCACATTTCTTTCTTTTTATTTATTTTTTTACTAATTCTTTGAGAATTTCATACAATGTGTGTTGATTATATTCACCCTACTCTTTTCCCTAAGTCCTCCCAGACCCACCCCACCTCCCCATCCCCCAACACTGTGTCTTAGTTTTCTTTAATAATCCATTGAGTCTAACTTCTGTGATCCATAGAACTAGGTATACAGCCATTCACTGGCACATGATCAGCCTACGAGGAGCAAGAACTAATTCCCCCTCCCCCAGAAGCAATCTTGTGCATAGCTCCTCAGTTAGGAGCTGACAAGCCCCTAGCCCCTCCATGCATGGTTGTTGACTGGCTTAATGTTGTGCAGAACATGTGCAGGAACCATAGCTGCTGTGAGTTCACGAGTGCAATGGGCTGTCATCTCCAGAAGACTGTTTCACTCTGGTCCTCCCCAGCCTCGGGCTCTTACAATCTTTCTACCCCTCTTTTGTGATGGTCCCCGAACTTTGGGGATATGTGATATAGATGATCCATTTGTAGCCCAACACTCCACAGACATTTATTCTCTGTACTTTAACCAGTTGTGAGTTTCTGTCTTCACCACTATCCACTGCACAAAGAAACTTCCTTGATGAGGCCTGAGAGCTGCACTGATCTATGGGGAGAGATGCAAATCTAGAGGGCAGTTTGATATTGTGCCTATGTAGCAGAGTAACAGTAGCAGGTTCACCCCCGGGGCCTGTGGACTCCTGAACCACGGTTCTTGCTCGATTTCCGCTACCAGCATGTGTTTCCTTCTGTGGAGCAGACCTTAAATCCAATCATAAAGCACTTGACTACACATTATATTCATACCATCTTGTAGTTCAGAGTTCACAGCCGGGTAAGACTTTCCTCCCATAGAGGCTTACATAGAGGATAGCCAGCAGAGAGGAAGCTTCCTGATCAGCAGCAACTTATTTCTCCATGTCCTGTGACCAATGTATGTGGGGTCTTCAGCAACCGCATCTTACCATAAAGTTCAGGTGGAGACCAGGATTTCTTGAGTTAGCATAGCCCCAGTTTCACAGTTTTTTTTCCCCAGATATGATGTGCAATCAACACAGTTGGACAGTTGGGAGATAACTGTTAAAGCAAGTTAAAAATAAGGAAACCAAAACAAAGGAATTCTCAATTCTTTCTCCAAATTCTCAAAGCAAATGAGTAAGAACACTGAAATAAGTTCTGTTTTATTTTTGTTGTTGTTGTTCATTCTTGAGACAGGGTGTCCCTATAACCCCAGCTGGAACTCACTATGTAGACCAGGCTGGCCTTGAACTCACAGAGATTAGCCTGCCTCTACCTTCCAAGAAGTGGGACTAAAGGCGTGTGCCACCATACCCAACTTAGTTCTGGCTTCCACTTCTCAGAGTATCTGTGAATCTCTAAACTACCAAACTCAAAAGTTTCCAACAGCCAATACTGGCACATTTGGGGCTACAAAATGAATAATAACCATACTGGATTGTAATGCCAAGAGCAAAATAAATATCCATGATGTAGTGATGAAGTCAAGTACATGGAAGACAAATGACATCTCCTTCAGAATAATTTAAATTAATGAATGTAGATGGAATGGAAGAAGTGACTAGAAATGCTAGAAGATCACACTAATCATTGCAGCAGGCAAGAACTAATTAAGAAGGCAAAAATTAGTGAGCGCATACATTCATACACATAAAATTACAGTAACAAATAAGTATTTTTAAACATTATTCAGTGAAAGTTTGAGCATAATATGTTAGAAAAAAGTATGTTGGCCAAAGAGTTGGTATTAACATCTGTGGGGTTAAGTGTCCTGCTTCTTCTGGTGCTCATCCCCCAAATCTATTGCTAACCAGAAGACAGACCTAATCACACATATCCACACTGAAGGACATCTAGAGCATGCCTGATTGCCATTTTAAAACTCTCAGTATTAAAAAAATCCCAACTCTGTAGATCACAAAATCCAAGGAAAGACTAAGACACTAGCAGATTGGAGGAAATTAAGGAAGTGGGCCAACTAAATGCAGTGTGTACTGGAATTGAAAAGGCCACCACTGAAAAGTTTAAGAGCATTCCATGAGAACGAGAACCTATACTTTAGTTAACAGTATTGTATCATTGTTAATTGCTTTAACATTTTTAAAAGTTATTTTTATTTTATGTGTATGAGTGTTTTGCCCACATGTATGTAAGTGCACCCGTGACGTACAGTGCCCACAGAGGCCAGAAAAGGGCATCAGATCCCCTGGAACTAGAGTTTTGGATGGTGGTTAATCACTATGTGGGTGCTGGAAACCGAACCGGGTACTTTTCATGAATAGTCAGTGCTCTTAAATGCAGAACCGTCTCTCCAGCCCTAGTTAGTTTTTTTTTTTTTTTTTTTTTTTTTACTTAGTTAATTACATCATGATTATATAAGGTATTGGCAGGTTCTGTAAGGTGTTGGCCATTAGGGGGAACCAAGTAAGACTGAAGAAATATTCTGGACTGATTTTTTGTAACCTTTATGTAAATAAAAGAAAAAAGAAAGAAAAGAAACTTGGGAAAATGGGGCAGGGGGTGGGCCTCAGATCACCCAGGCTGGCCTTGAATTTCTGGTCCTCCTTCCTCCACCTCCCAAGTGCCGGAATTACAGGTGTACTATCATATCCAGTTTATTTGATGCTAGGAATTGAACCCAGGGCATCATGTATGATATACAAGCACTCTACCAACTTAGCTACACTCCCAGGTGCTTCCTGTTTTCTATAGTTCTGTAAAGTCATTTTTCTATAAATTGAGGGGTTGATATAACTTTGAAAAGAGGATGTGGTAGTAAGTGGTCATTAAGAGCATTGCAAATGACATAAGAAGAGATGCATGGCTGGCCTTCCTCGTAAAACCTGTCTCCTTGTCCTCCTTTAAGTACTTGTTCACCTGATTATCAAGCTGTGGCCCAGCAGAAATGTTCCGCACTGTAAGGCATCTAGTTTTAAAGAAAACTTAGAAGCTTGGGGAGAGCAGGGCAGACAGCTGGCCCAGCGTCAGAGCTAGCAATGCTGAAGGCAGTTGGAAAGAACAGATCGCCTCTCACTTCTAGGGGCCCTTGTGGTGTCCCAGCCCTTGCAGAGCTCCATGCTGGTGTCACACTCACTCTACCAAACACCTAATGAGACAGTGTTGCCCCTGTCACAGCTTGGCAGATAAGAACACTGAAGTGAGGGAGGCAAAGTGACTTTTCTTCCAAGTTCCCAGAGCTACGAGCAGCAGAGCCAAGTCTTGACAGCGAGCGCTGGGTCACACCAACTACCGTTGCCATTGCCCTCCAGTATTTCATGTGATTACTGAGGGAGAACAGTCTGGAACTAGAAGCCAAGAAGTTATCCAAGGAGCTGGGCATCAGATGTAAAAATGTCAAATGAGATGGGAGACATCAAGGCAGGAGGAAGTCCTGGAGTTCAGCGGTCAAGTTCCGGTGGGGACACAGGAACTGGTTCCTTAAGTCGGCATGTTCTGTATACACTCAGCTGTGTTTCCCCTTCAGTCAGGATCTGATGATAGGGGTATTGGTTGTACCAGTGTGCAACTGGGTGAAACTGAATGTCCAGGAGCACAGTCTGCCATGGCATGACCTGAGCCCAAGCTGCTCGGTGATATCATACTTGTGTCTCTAAACCTCAGATTTCCCATCTGTAAAACTGGGGTTTTAATGTGCAGCAGATCAGTTACTTCCCTCCAGTGGTGTCTGATCACATCCAGAAAAAATTTCCAAAATATACAAAGCCCCATATGGTCTGGCCCTGGATCCTACTCAGCCTCACATTCCTCCTTCTTCCTCATACTGATGTGGTGACTCCAACCTCTTTGCTTTTCCCCCTACACTTGGGCATCCCAGCCTGTGGACGATCAGTCTTCCACTAAGTGCTCATCTTCCTGGAAGGCTATTACTGCCCCAGATCTGCTCAGGGCTCATCTTTCACTTCATTCGTTCCTCTGTGCAGATGGCCCTTCCCCAACCACCCGCTGGGCCTCTTCACTATCCTTCTCTGTCCCCTCAGTCTCCTTGCTAATCTCTATTGCCATTATGTTAAATAGCAGTGCATTGGTTACTGCCTTTATATCCCACCTCAATGACATCTCAGCTCCAGGAGTAACTATATTTGTTTATTTTGCTCATGGCTGTGATTAAATACCTGAAAAAAAAAACAGCTTAAGAAAGGAAAGGTTTGAGTTCATAGTCTGAGGTGATATAGCCTATCACGGCAGGGAAAAGACACAGCATCAGGAGGGTGAGGCAGATCCCACTGCATCCATAGTCAGGAAAGGAGAGGGCATTCATTGTTTTTCTTTTTATTTAGTTGAGACCCCAGCCCAGGGGATAGTGCTGCCCACATTCAGGGTAGGTCTTCCTTGCTCAGTTAAACTTTTCTGGAATTATTATCATAAACATACCCAGAAGTGTGTTTCCATGGTCCTAAATCCAATCAAACTGGCAATAAAGATTAAGTATCACAGTAACTACTAATCATTATAGCTGGACATGGTGGGGTACGCCTTTGGTCAATTCCAGCACTTGGGAGGCACAGGCATGTGCATCTCTGTGAGATCAAGGCCAGCCTGGTCCACATATTGAGTTCCAGGCCAGCTGGGAAACCCTGTCACAAACAAACAAGCAAGACAAAACAAAAACAAAAAAAATCACTGTATCCCTATAGTTTACCATAGAATCACAATATCGTGGTGCATTTATGTAACTTAACATAGAGCCAGGAGGTGAGAGAGAATTAAAAAAGTTATCTGATGTTAATTGAAAATTATAAAAGTAATTGAAAACACCTGTTTATCTCTTGGATACTCAGATAGGTTGGTGCATACCTGTCACGGTATACATTTGACATGTGCCCTCAAAGGCTCCCTTTTTGTTGAAGGCTTGGCCCCAGCTAAGGGTGCTCTTGAGAGGTGATTGGGTCAGGAGGGTGCTAACATCATGGAAGAATGCTTAGGTTAGGGGTAGGGCCTAGTTGGAGGAGTGGGTTACTGAAGCATGACTCTAAAGGACATATCCTGCCCCAATCCCTCCCACGCTTTCTACTTCTGTACTGCCGGGAGCTGGGCAGCACGGCTCTGTCTCATATTCTCCATGATATTTCTTGTTTTCATCTTGTGCCCAAAGTGAAGAGATACAGTGTCCATGGACTGAAAATAAGTCCTTCCTCACTTAAGTTGTTTTCTCATGTTTTGTCACAGCTATAAAAAATGGACTAACACACTATCCATACCTGTAGAGGCTGTACTGTCAGGAGAAAATGTGCATAATATGTACTTTAGTGTGGGATAAATGATAAAACAAGGTATATGGAATGATACAGCTGCCACTGGAAAAGCTCTACAGACGTATCTGCATGTAAATACAACTGTATGTTACATAAACATACATACAGATGTAATATGTATAACCTGTAATATGTATAATATGTGCCTACTAAAGTACTAATAAATATATTTACTTGTAGCATACATGTTATATTCTGGTAGGAAATGTACATTAAGCTACTAACAGCAATTACCTCTAAAAATGTAGAAAGTGGGGCTGGAGAGATGGTTCAGTGGTTAAGAGCATTGACTGTTCTTGCAGAGGACCCAGGTTCGAATCCCAGTACCCACATGAAGGTTAACAGCTGTCCATAACTCCAGTTCCAGGGATTCAACACCCTCTTCTGACCTCTGTGGGTGTTGTACTTACATACATGCACTTACATACATGTGGGTATAACACTCATACATATAAAATATTAAAAAATAAATGAAAATGTAGAAAGTAAGGAAAGATGTGATGCCTACTTCTCTTATGTGCAATAAAATCAATAAAAGTAACAGCAAATCATTAAAATAAAGAGAAAGCCTTGACAGAAGTCCATCAGGTTTCAGAAAACACACAGGGACCTTAGAGACCTGGAGATGGGGCAGTCAGTGAGCCACAGAGTGGCAGCCTGGGCCTCTTCGGGGATCTTCCCCCGATGATGTGGAGTACAAGCACTGTCATTTGACTGTCTTCCAAATTTCTTGTGTTGGAGACTCAATCACAAAAGTCATATATGAACAGTGTTCAGAAGTGGGTCCTTGGGAGGTAATTAAGTTTAGATGATGTCATGATGGGATCCTCACGATTGCATTAGTGCTTCATTTACAAAGAAAACAGAGAAAGGAACAGAGCCAGCAAGCTTGTTCTGTCTCTCCATGTGATGTCCAATGCCACCTGGGGCTCTGTAGCATCCCTGCCAGCAAGAAGTTCCTTGTCAGATGCGGAACAGATGTTGGTGCTGTGCTCTTGGCTCTCCCTGCTTCTAGGTCCTCTATTTTAGGGTTCTAAATACAACTCTGTTCTTGATAAATTACATAGTCTGTAGTATGCAGGTATATCAACAGAAAAAGGATAAAGACAATGAGTTTGTCATCTCTGGTCGCACAGGAGCAAAGTGCTAGGAAGGAGCCTGCTGTGTTCATGTGCTGCTGACATTGCTCTTCAGTGGGAACAAATGATAGCAGCCTCCTTCATCTTTCCTCATCATAAGTATCTACTGACTCTTTTAAAATTTTCCTTAGCTTTTTTATGTATATGAGTGTATTGCCTGTGCGTAAGTACACCCATGTCATGCAATGCCCAAAGAGGTCAGAAGAGGACATCAGATTCCCCTGGAATTATGGAAGACTGTAGCCATCATGTGGGTGCTGAGAACCAAACCCAGGTCCTCTGCAAGAACAGGCAATGTTCCTAACCACTGGGTCCCCTCTGCAGTCCAACTATTGACTCTTAAATAGATTCTGCTCAAGTTGGAAATTCATTTTTTTTTCCTGTCGTTGTTGCTGTGTGTGTGTGTGTGTGTGTGTGTCTGTGTGTGTCTGTGTATGTGCAAGACTGTTATAGGATAGAGCTGGGTTTGCTTCTCATTTTCTGTTAAACCAAAGCACTGTACCAAGGGAATTCCTGGATCTTACTAAATACTCTCATCTGTCTCCCAGTCTGTCAGCCTTTGGTAGGCATATGCCCTCTGACCAGAACAGCACGGGGCATAATGGACCCTACAAACCTATGTAAAAGTGAATGTTTAAGTTCTTTCATTTTTGGTTGCTCCCTTGTCCTTCTTCCAAAGCCTCTTAGACACTAGGCCTGGTACAGAACCTGAGCAAATGGTGAGTACAGACCACAGTAACAGCTTCATTAACAGAGGCCCATCTACCGGGTTCAGAGGCGGAAGCCCACTGGCCAGCATGGCAGCACGAGGATGATGCTCAACATGAACTCTTGAAACAACCAATTACTGAGTTAATGATGTTACCAGCCAAGAGAAAAGTCGCTCTAAAGGGAGAAAAGTTTTCACCACCTCAAATGCACCTCAGAATTCACAGCAGCCCAGGCAGCCCTGAGTCACCTCATTCTCTGGGAAGATCTCTTTAATGGATACGGATTTCTCAATGCTCAATGAACGAGGAAAAGAACACTGGTCACCCTGAACTGGCCACCTCCGAATACAGAATGTTCTTTCTAAAAATTAATTCATGCCACTCTGGCAGCACACATATAGATTGAGACAGATTCTTTTTTCTGATGCTGAGCTACGTACTCCAGGTTAGCTGGCCCATGAGCTTTAGGCAACTCAGGGCCCCACCTTGCACAGCTGGTGCCGTTACAGGCTGAGCCATCTCCCCAGTTCTCCATCCACAGGCTCTTCTTTAAAAGCCAGCTTAATGTATCACCAAATGGAAGAGTTTATACTTCAGTGATGGCTGGGAGGTGAGCTGCCCACTAGCAAGGAGATGCAAATAAAGATGTGCATGGGTCTGTTTTAGTAGGCAGGTGGCACCCACTTCAAGATAGCATGTACTTCTTGTAAAGCTTGAACATTTGATAAGTAGGTTGAATTAATTTCTCCATAGTTTTTTTAATCTCATTATTCAAACATAGTATGAAGAGAAACTTCAGCCAACTTAGGTATGCACAGATGCCCAAGGGTAGTCACTCAGATTCCAACAAGAAAATAATTTATTAAATTACACATTAGACTCTTCTGGAACCTTCTTATCTGTGTATTTGTAGTCTTTGCTTTCTTGTCAACTGGTATTTTACTGTAATTTCTTTGATTTCTGATTCTTTTCTTTCTCTGTAAATCTTTTGTTCTTGCAAGATTTTGTAGTTTTAACTTCTCACAGTGTCTCACAGACAACTAGCACCAAGCATTGTCACTGCTTCTGGTTTCTCTGAATTGTGAGGTTTCTTCCTAAAAGTGTGTGAACTTAGTAGGTCAGTGTACGTGGGGAGGGTCTGATATGACATGGTTTCTCCTTAGTAGGTCAACACATACGGAGAGGATCTGATATGACGTGCTGTCTCCAATGCTTCCATTTGTCTCACTGAGTCTCAGGGAATCAGTCACTGGAGTCATGGACAAAGCGAGAAAGAAGCAAGCAAATATAGTGTGGCCTGGGGCAGGCTTGACATGAGGTCAGCATGCCAGGCCTGAGATTTAGGGAACTGCCTCATCTTCCTGGGCCTCATTTTCCCACTGGTGAAAAATGTTATCGAAACCAATTGACTCTGTGTTTCTGGTTCTCAGTCTCCACTGTGCTATGAGATAGAGCATTTGGGAGCGGTTGGTGAGACCTATCCACACTGTCACATAAAGCTTGAGCAAGATGATTAGCAGTGGATATATGTGACCTATGCCCTCATCTCCATCCCTGGGGATAGGAATAATGATTTACAAATCAAAAAGCCCAGCCTGGGAGGTAGCTCAGTTAGTAGAGAGCTCGTCCAACATGCAGAAAGCACTAGGTTCAGTTCTCAGCACTGCATAAACCAGGTGTGTGGGTGTATGCTTATGATCTTAGCACTCCAAAGGTGAAGGCAGAAGGAGCAGAAGTTCAAGGTGACTATATACTGATTTCAAGGCCAGCCTGGGATACATGAGACCCTGTCTTAAAAAAAAAAAAAGGCGGGGGAGGGGGGGAATAAGTTGTAGTCTCGTATCCACTGATCAAACAAGCAAGGAAAATATCCCTATTTTTCTTGAAAAACAAAATCAAAGCCAGACCCTGTCTGAAGAAAAAATAAATAAAACTAAAACTAAAAGCAAAAGAGCATTTTTTAAAACTGAAGAAAAGTAAATGGGTGAAAAATGTTTACTAAATTAAAGAAAACACACAATTGTTCATTGTTGTGGGCTATGAAAGTCTTCCCTGGTTTACTGCTAATGGCCTCATGATTTAAAGTTGCTGACACCACCAACTGCTCACAATGACACTGCCCCTCTGCTCCCCGTGCAGCCCTGGCAGACGCTCATTTGTATGTATGGTTTCTGCCTGTCTGGCCAAAGGGACAGATACTAATGGCATATGTTAATTACTACCCAACAATTTCCTTTCATTAGGGTGTTTATTAACATTCTCTTTTCTGCCCGCTGAAACAGCTGGCATGAAGGTCTGCTGGCAGCTCGGAGTTCACATGCTGTTTTCACTGGGGACTCACAAGAGATAATAGATTTTTCCTTTTGGGGAATGAAATCTTTCTGTTTTACCTCAGCCAAGAGCTTTCTGAGATGCCTGGATGATGACACCAAAATAGTAACTTGGAAACAAATGTTTGCTGTAGCAGCCCATCTATGGGTTGCTCTAGATGTATTTTGGTTCTATAACATGATGAGCATCCATCCATCTGTTTAGACATTCTTATCATTAGTGGGTAACCCCTTTCTAACCATATCTACCCAGGCGCTATAGAATAATTTATGTCTTAGCGAGAGTATGAACTATTTCAAGGGGAAGCACCAACTTCTAAAAACATCTCTAGATCATATTTCTCAACAGTATGATGACACATATTTCACTAAAATTTAAGAGATGGCCCTGGGGAGCAAGAAGAGAGTAAGCTATGGGGGAATGGTCTACAAACCCCAAACTGTGCATGGCCAGATGAACTGTGAATTGACGTGTGTGCATATTTCATAATAACACCACACCTTACCACAAGGGACTCTTCAGATCTCGACATTTTATCAGTCACACATGCCTTTTTAACACGCCTTGAGAAGACAAGCCACTATCAGAACAACAAGGCAGCAGCGATGCAGTAAAGTGTTCTTCAGAACTTTCTTGGGGGACATCCCTCCCCAATCATTGGTCATGGAATATTAAATTTGGGGAGAGTCAGTGGCAGCTACTAAAGAGGCAACTCTGAGACCACTGTTTTGCTGTGGAGTCATGACAGACACCTCCTCTAAAGGGCATCAGAAATCTGTCCTCATCTGACCAGGCTGCATTGCCACAAATGTAAAACAAGTAGGGTTTGGACTTTCATATTAGAGTGTGGTACGGGACAGCAACTTTGTGGATGGAGCTTCACAGTTGCAAGAGGCGCCACCTTTTATCTTTCTTCTCCCTCCTACCCATTGTGGCCTCCAGAACCAGCCATTGCTCAAGGGTACGTACGTGAAGGCAAGTCAACCACGCATGGTCTGCCCATGATGGGTGTGATGTCAAGAAGCTTGGAAAGCAGAATCTTGAGTGCTTTGTGGCAAAGCAGATGCTTTGATTGACAAATACTTGTTATCTAAAAACAGCTGACATTCAGCTGTTGTGCACTAGTATGGCTGTATCTACTTGTCCTTAAAATATCCACACACTTTCTGCACTGATTGGCCAAAGGTCAGTGTGTCACGCTCGGTGCTGTTTTCTGACCCACACGTACAATTCACTTCGCAGGGTCCCCTGAATTCCTATGACCACATGACCATAAGATTAACCCTGGCCCCACAGGGGCCACCAGAACTCTGCTTAGTCACTTTGGTTGGCCCTGTGCTGCACCACTGACTGGATCTGGATATTTAGACCGTTGTTTTCTTTTAAAGATTTTAAATTGAATTTTTGTGATTTTCATACAATATAATTTGATGGTATTTAGATTTCCCTCTCCTATCTCCACTTCGATTAATTGTCCCCCCACTCAATTTAATATACTGTATTCTATCTATCTATCTATCTATCTATCTATCTATCTATCTATCATCTTAAGGCCTACAGAATCTATTTTGTGTCCCCAAATGTCCTTCAGTGTGTCCACTGGAACCTGGTTAACTTACCAACTCTCTTCCTTGAAAGAGACTTAGATCAGCATTCTTACTCATAAGTTCTAGCACTAAGCTGGTAGTATGCAGACTAGAACACAGACTATTGTTAATAGGAAGTTCCAAGCCTTGTGGCGTACTCCCAAGAAAAAGGGCTCTGTACCAAGTCCTGGTAATCTGGAGATGGTTACACTGGTGAGATTGATCTGCAAGCTTGGAAACTGGACTTTATCGACAAGCTAGAATGGTCCAATTTCCCAGGGACAGATTCATGTCACTCATGTTCTCAAGAGATTGCCACATAAATCAAAATGACAATATATTAATTTGCAGTGAGAAATAACTTTTAAGCAGAGTGGACACTTGTGTCACCTTGACTAACATGTTCTCTCCCCATAGGAAGCTAAACAGAAAGATAAATGATAATGAGGACGCAGCTGGAGCACACAGCCAGGGCAGAGGATGTCAGAGGGATGGTTTTAATGCCAAAGGGTGTTAAGGTTTCTCAAGCTCCTGCCTTCCTTTCTCCTCTGGGGATGAACCTGCCAAACAGATAGGACGAGATGTTCCATGAGGCCACTCAAGAATCCCCGCACTTGACCAGTCCTTTCTCTCTAACCCCCACTCTCTGTTCCGTGCAGACATCCCATTTTATTTGACACGTTCTATCTTTAGATTTGTTAATACCACCAACCAGACTCTTGCCAAACGCTGTTGATTTCTTGTGCCTGACTTAGAAGACACTATCCTTCAAGTCCCTTACTCCTATCCCAGATCCTATCATATGGGTTAGATTATTATTATTTAACTCATTGATTCTCAGTTTGGCTAAACTTTTGAAATATCTGAGAATTTTTTAAACTGATTTCTGGCCCCACCACCCAGACATTCTGATTTAAGTTGATTTATTAAATTATTTGGGTTGAAAGCTAGGTACTGGACAGTTTTTAAAAATCTGTCACAAAAATATGTCTAGAATTTGAAGGTTCCTAAAGAGTTGATATTCAGAGAAAAGAGTTTTGAATTTGAGCAGTTTGGAAATTACTGACTTAACTCTGAATTAGAGAATGTTTTGATCTACATCAGCTTTTAATAAGTGCCCGGTGTTTTATTGATTTATTACAGAATAATTTGGTCTGGGGTAGAAGCCAGGCATGAGTATTTTTTGTCTGTTTGTTTGTCTGTGTGTGTGTTGTGGATGTGTATGTGCAGTGCACATATGCCTGTGTATACATGCATGTGGAAGCCAGAGAACAATCTTCACTGGTGTGCACATGGAGCCATTTATCTTGTTTTTTTTTCAATAAGGTCTTTCACTGGGACCTTGGGCTTACCACTAGGCTAGCCTGACTGGCCCACAGGCCCCAGAGATCTGCCTGTCTGCCCCTCCTCGCAGCTTCAGTTCCCCTGGGTTTCCATGTAGGTTCTGCGGAATCAGACTCAGGTCCTCATTCTTTACTGACTGAGCCATCTCCTTATCCTTGGCAAAGCTCCCGAGATCATTCTCACGTGCAGTCCGGCTTTAGATCCAATGGTCTAAAGAGCGTGTGAGCAGTACATAGGAGAAAAGCTCAAAACATGTCAATGTGTTTACAACCACATCAAATCTCTGTTTTCTTTGCCACGGACATGGCAAGAGTCTTGGAGCCACTTGCTGCCATATTGTCGGGTTCAACAAAGGTTGGTGAGCCTATTATGCTTGAGGACAGTGTGGTTTGCTGCATTCTTTCCTGCAAGGAATCTGGCTTCCTTGTCTGGGAAGTACTGTTTTGGCTGTTCCTCTCAGTGTCTCTACCGGAGCCCCTGATCTCCGAAGGCCACCATCTCGAAGAGGCTCCACTGCATTTTGGTGCATATTCTTTCTGGCAATAGCAATTCTTGACAAAAAGCAAGAGACTGGAGAATTCTAGCCTGCCATCTTCCTAAATCAGCTGAGGGTTTTCCGTGCCCCTCGCAGCTCCCTAACTTCCCGTTGCCATGTCTAAGTTCTTCAGTGTGCATGAGAATTTACTTCAGCTTTCCTGGTGTTTGCAGGCCTGTCTGGTTGCAGGGCATCTGGTAAAGCCATCAACATTGCTTTGGGAGCTTTAAAAATAAAAGAAAACACAGTCCTGGGAGAGGAAAAGGTCATGGGCAGGGCAGAGGGCTGCCTAGACCTCCACCTTTCCCTTTCCGGGGATTTCGGAGAGGACTCAGAATGAAATGATCTTGAACAGGGATATGGAGACAGAGCATGGCTGGACGGGTGTCACACAGCACAAATAAGGAGCACCACTGAGAGAATTCTACAGTCCCAGAACCCCACAGTCTCCCGACTGCCACATCCCATGCTAGCATAAGTCCTGCTCTTTGAGCTCTGGCCTTTTCCACATCCAAGGTTTTGTGTGTTGTACTATCTTGGGTCAAGTTCACTGTAACTTATACATATCCTTTGGAAAGTGGCTTCCTTGGATCTTCAGGGATATGACTTTTTCTTTGAATGGACTCAGAGCAATCTTATATGAGGAGTGAGTGACCAAAAGTGGATATTTTGTTTACGAAATGAAAAAAAGTCAATGACAAATATTTCACAATTTTCAAGCTTTTCATCCTTTGAGGGATTAGACTGTATGGCAGAATCTACTTATTGCTTCGGGTAGCGTGGATTCTTTCCCAGAAGGCTTGTCTGTTCTTCAGTCAAATCAGGGTCTTCTATGTCTAGCTCAGCAGTTGATGATTAGGCTCACAGTTGAATCCCAGCTTAGATATAAGGTGGGGGCTGTGTCACACCTGCAACCTTCTTCCAAGTCCACGGACATATGTGTTTATTGTGGGGTCTACTTGAGTTGAGGAGAAGGGGGTATGACTTGATCTTTGCCATGAATGGAGTCTGAGACTTAATTCCTGTCTCTTGATTCCTACTTTATAGAGCTGTCCCTGTCAGCTCTACACACACGGTTGCTGAGAGGCTCGGCACCAGAGAATCCACTGCTGCCTGCCCAGTGGGCTTCCTTGCAAACTGCAGGCTTTGCAGGACCTGTAGCTTATGATTTTGGATGCAGTCTTTAATAAAAGGAATAGAGCTGGGCCTGGTGGTTCAGGTCTGCCATCACAGTTACCTGGTGGGCTGACAGAAGAGTAGCAAATTCAAGGACTTCCTGGGCTGCACAGCGAGTTGAAGGCCAACCTGTTCAAACTAGTGAGACGTTGTCTGAAAATAAAAAGAAGATAAAAGTAAAAAGCTGGGCCTGCAGCTCGGTGGTAGAGGGCTTGCACTCCTAGGCTGTAGATTTGATCCCCGACACTGCACATGCACACAAAAATAATAGTAATACATAACCAGGTGTGGTGGCACATTCCTGTAATCCCAACACTACAGCACTTGTGAGGCTGAGGCAGGAGGTTCACAGGTTTGAGGTCAGCCTGGGCTACATAGTGAGTTCCAGTTTAGTCTGACCTACGTAATGGGAGCCAGTCTCAAAAACAAAGGAACAAGTCACAAAATGCCAAGTACAAAGATGAATATTTGCTTAGAGCAACAAAATAAATCACAACATATTTTAAGCTACTTTTAAAGTTGAGAAATAATAGATATAAAAACTCAGAAAAATATAATTTTTATTGCCTTATTCTTGACCTACCTCTTTAAATGCATTTTACACTGCTTTTGCGGGGTAGAGGCCTGCATAGAGGCCTGCATACTTATTAATTGTTCCTTATGTTATCATAGCTCTGTCATATTAATTCCTATGATAATCATGGATAGTACCATCTTGGTTTTCAGTATATCAATAACTTTATTTAGTATTTTTATTTTATGAGTGTATTGCTTGCCTGTGTGTAAGTGCACCCATTTTGTACAGTACCCAAGGAGTTCAGAAGTGGGCACTGGATCCCTTGGAACTGGAGTTACAGAGAATTGTTACAGCTGTCATGTGTGTGCTAGGAATCGAACACTGGTCCTCTGCAAGAGCTAAGCCATCTCTCCAGCCCCTATTTTGATAATTTTTAAAGTTTGGTTCTTTTTGGCATCCTATCATGTTATTGATCATGTCACATGAACTTTTAGGCTGGAAAGAACCTCTTTCATACACAAGCTGTGAGGTTTCTGGAGGATTTCATATGTGTTTGTCAGTAGCTGATTCCCAGTAGGTGGGTTGATGACACTAATTGGGATTGCACAGAGGTCCTAAAGTGTAATCTTTACTGCCTTCTCAGAAGCTCTCCTCTACCTCCCACCCAGCTTTTCTGAAAAATGAGTAGGAAACACCCCCTATCAGATAGACTCCTTTTACTTTCCATCTCTGATGTAGCCATTGCTCAAGAGGGGCCTAGAATGTGTGTGTACAGGGCAGTCAGGGCCACTCAAGAAAACTGGAGTCTGACTTTCTTCTGTTTAAAGCGTGTCCAACTAATAGGCAGATACATTTATGTTGTATCAAGTCACTTAATGTTAGGAATGAATGAATGAGTGTCAGACCATGTCTTCTTTAATCTAGTGGTTTGCCAACTTTACTGCATAGACTCCTGGGCTTTGAGGCTGTCTGGAGTGAGTGTGGGGAAGGTGGTGGGTGCGTAGGGCAAGGGGAAGGTCAATGGGCAGCACTCTGGGGCCCTGACCACCAGATCCCATTAATGTGAGCTGAATTAAATGCAAGTACTTTGTCTACCAGAAAGACTTGAAAACATTTTCTAGTCATTGTCTAGACCAAGTACTGCTCTCCCTAGATCTGTGCTCTTTGCCTATAACAGTATCACCCACAATCTATTTATTGCCACTGATGACCCATCATTGTGCTTGCATGAGATGAAATGATTAGCCTATTCCATGATTCACTAAATGGTCATAAAATGTGAATACCAGTTCGTTTCCGAATTGCATTATTTTTGCTTTACTGTGTTCACTTTTCTATTAAAAATAAAGTGGTTTGAATTTTAAAATGTTTTGTTTATGTTCCTTGATACAGACACCCCAGGAAGGCCAACAGTCTCTTGGTATCACAGGGAAGCATCAGTGGTTGCCATTTAATAAACTTTTCTAATTTTTTTTTTTTAGCTTTCCTTTCTAGCTCTCTGAGTTATTCCTGTATTCACTTGAGGTTTGTCCTAATATTTTCTCTCTGGCTTTCTTTATTAAGCTCTGTATTTTGCCAACTCTTCCATTTAGATGTTAGTTTTTATAAAATAATTTATAAATAGAAATGATTAACATTTTTCTGCCATTGTTGGTTAGTTTTGTGTTAGATTTAATTCCCTTTTTAAAATTCAGAGTACATACTCTCGTTCTCTCTCTCTCTCTCTCTCTCTCTTTCTCTCTCTCTCCTTCATGAAGTAGTCAGGAATCAATATATTCTAGGCAACTAGCAAGTTAATTTATACTTAAGTAGGTATTTAACAACTCTGCACTTTTGAAAACTAGGTGTCTCACCCAGTTTTTTCCTCTTCCACAGGCTCCTCAGAAGATGCTCCTTCTCTCATTCTACGTCTTCTACCTGGGAAATCTCACTGCTACCCATGTTCCAGCATCACATGTGTAAGAAAACCATCCATTAATCTCAGAAACCAGCTCTACTTTTCTGACTTCTAGCCCATATACTCAATATTGATGGGGTATTGCCATGAAGTCCCACACTGCCCTCCAAACAACTTTTCCATATTAAGCCATGTCTTGCATAATGTGATAAACCATTGTGTATGTTTTTGCTATTTGCTTTTGAATAAACTATGATAATCCAATGAAATTGCCTTTTCTGGGGTTGGTCAAATTCAAAATAGTAAGAGTACATTGAAAAAAAAACAAAACAGCAGTCAAGTTTCATTTGGGAGACTGAAGCAGAAAGGTCTTAAATTCGAAGTCAGGTTAAGCTACTCAGGAAGATGGTATGTATCTCAAAGGAGCAGACAGGAAACTATTTTTACAAGTCATTTGTTATACTTTATTGTGATATAGTCAAACAAAGCAACTGCTAATATTAATAAGAGCTGGACCCTTCCTGAGACTCTCACAAGTAGTCCTACTTGGCATTCAGGTGCGTGCTCAAGCTGTGTCATGAATCATATTTATAACAGTATAATAAATGTAACAGCTTCCTGTTAGCCCTTTTTTTTTTTTGAAAAAAAAAAACCTGAAAATCTATAGAAATAAGTTCCATTTTACTGGTTAGGAACAAAACATCTTCCCATAAGAGATTCCTTCACATATCTGAAAGTATAATTTTTTTGCCATTGGTCCACCTTCCAAACATCCAACAATGGCTTCTGGTGCCAGACCTGGTCCTAGGAGCCAGGGATGGGGAGCTTGGAGAACAGGGAAGACAGTGGGGCTTACCTTTAGGAAGCCAGGAAACAGGTAAACGAACAAGTTTAGGACTTGAAAGTGCAATATGTGAGGTGAAGAAATCGGGCTGAACAAAAGGAAGGAGGATGGCATGAACTAGGTGCCACTTTCGATGAGTGGCGGAGAGAAGACTCTCTGGAAAGGCATCCTTTGGATAGACTCTTCAGAGGGGTAAATGAGCTGGGCAGAGCTCTAGGGTGGATGGGGGAGAAGTCCTCCAGGTGAGGGAATAACACGTATGAAGGTCCAGAGATGGAAAAGAGCTTGGGGTGTTAAGTAGAGGCTCTAAAGTTAGGATCCACCAGTGAATCAAAGGGTCCTTGAGCTTGATAAGAAGAAACTAGATATCTATTTTCACTGTCGGCTAACTGAAATTTAGCACTTCCACTACAAATGGCATCAGCGTCTGGAACTCTCACATCAATCAAAATCAGACGCTTCCATGTCGTAGGACTTCTGGAAATGCCACGTGTACACAGCAGGGCTTCAGAATGATGGTAGGGTTAGAGCTACCGTTCGATCCTGTTATTGACCGTGCTAAAGAAGCACATGTATTACCACAGCACAAATGTGTTTCTTAGTAGTACTATCCTAACCCTATTTTGTTCTAACTGTATCATTAGTAATCATATGCATCTTATTTTATGCTTTAAAAAAATCTTCTTAGGAGGGGCTGAGGAGATGGTTCAGCAGGTAAAGCACTTACTGCACTACCCCGATGACTGTGAGTTCGGATTTCTAGTATCCACATAAATGACAGGTGGGCTTGGTGGCCAGCCCGTAATCCTAGTGCCAGAGTTGGGAAAGGAGATAAGACTGGGGACTGAGGTATGGGGATCCTAGGAATACTAGGAATCCTAGGTAAGAACCCCTCCTCTCCAGGGCTATGCTCTGAAGGGCCAGTCCTTGAGCATTTGAGAGGAAGGAGGAGCTACAGAGATGGACAAAAGTGGCATCCAGTAAGACAGGAAGACAGTACATATGTTTAATAAAACATTGAGAAATTAAATTTGAATTATAAGATACCCTTTAGTTCAAAAACTCCAAAAATACTTTTAAAATTTAATTTTACAACAGAAAATATAATAACCCTGGCACTTCTGTCACTCCTCTTAAAACCATGGTTTAGCCATGAACAGGATTTTAGATTTAAGGACTTGGTAGTTGTGACTTAGCAGTTGTGATCAGCCTTTGTGTTCCTAGTTAAGTTGTTTAGCTATTTTGATAGCACTTTAAAAAGGTTCTTTCTCTGAAATTGAGGGCATACTGCTGCCCTCTTGGTAGGAACATTGAGAGAGACCTCAGATGCCCACAAGAGAAAATGGATCACAATTTGCTTTACAATAACAAAGTTAAAACATCAGGGTAGAAGCCAGGCATGGTGGCACACACACATAAACCACATATTTGGCGGGGGGGGGGGGGGGGGCGCTGAAGCAGGAGGGCTCAGTTTGAAGTAAGCCTGACCTATTCACCAAGACTGTCTAAAAAAGTAATCAAAAACAAAATTCAGGTAGTGTATGTTTAGTCTGGCTTTTAATTGAATCCCAGCATTGTCAAACTAAGACTCTATTACATGACTATATTAGAGGGCCTGTCTTAGGCCAAAATGTGGAATTAAAACTTCATCTTAATTACTACAGGTCTTGTTTAGGTGCTGCAGCATCACTTTGTCAGGACACCATTGGGTCTCCCAAGTCTTCCTCAAGTGTCTCCCATTTTATGTTCTCTCCCAGATGCTGCCTTCATTTCCCAGTCCCTCAGTGCTGTGCTTAGGGAAGCATGCTGCTGACTCCCTCTCCCAGATCCCTCACCAAAGGCATGAAGTCTGTTGGTGTTCTGGAAACAATCTGGGCTTTAGTAGGTAGACGACTCTGACGTTGGTTGTCTCCCACTTTTCCCGTTGACTGTAGCTCAGTGTACCTACCTCTTCCCTATGTTTGCTAATACCAGATCCCAGAATCTCGAAGCTATGCTATATTTTCCCAAATAAAAAAATAGAAAGAGTGTATGACAAAGAATAAAAGACCCGTGTTTGGAGACTATGCCACTCCCAATGTAAATGTTTTTGCAGGTTACTTAACTGCAGAGAGGCTGGACAATAGCTTAGAGGGTAAAGCACGGCCCTTACGAGCACGAGGATCTGCATTGGCTCTGTAGCACCCTCGTAAAACTCCAGGCATGGTGGGTGCATTAGTTTGCTTTCTGTTGTTATGATAGAAACACTGACCAAGAGAACTTTAAAAAGGAAGAGTTTATTTAGCTTACGGTTCCAAATGGGCAAGAGTTCATCATGGTAGGGAGGCATGGCGGCGGAGGTGGCTGGAGTAGATGCACAACTAAGCACTCACATCTTCAAGCAGGTACAGGAAGCAGAGCATGACTAGAGATCTGGCAAGGCTTAGGAACTTTCTAAGCCCACTCCCAGGGACGTGCTTCCTCCAGCGTGGCCACACCTTCTAAGAACTCTCTAAGCCCACCCCCAGTGACGTGCTTCCTCCAGCACGGCCACACCTTCTAAGACCTCCCAAACCAGTGCTGCCAACTGGGCACAAAATGTACAAATACTTAGAGCCTATGGGGGACATTCTCATTCAAACCACCACAGTTGAACACACCTATAATCCCAGCACTGGGAAGGCAGAGACATCAGATCTTTGGGAATCATTGTTGGTCAGCCAGCGCAGCCTAATCTGCAAGCCCCAAGCTAATGAAAAGACCCTTTTTGTTTTGTTTTTGTTTTTGTGTTGAGGCCAGGTCTCACTGTATAACCCCAGTGGCCTGGAGCTCACTATGTAGACCATCATAGGCTGACCTCAATCTCACTGCAATTCGCCTGTCTCTGCTTCCCAAGTTGAGATTAGAGGCATATACCACCTCGCCTTGCCTGAGAAACCTTGTTTTAAAAAAAAACAAGGTGGATAGTTCTTGAGGAATGATATCTGAGCTTGTTCTCTGGCCTACACACACACACACACACACACACACACACACACACGCACATATATATAAAATCCTCCATATAAGAAAAATGGAGAGAATCTCATTTTCTGTTTTGGAAAGCATGATTGAAATGAGTTCTAAAGTCCTTCTCATGTCATGAAACTGCTATTCTCATCTTCCCCAGCTGTGCTAAATTTTCCCAGATGATACATAGAATTACTATAAAAATAATAATAAGTGCGGGGGTGTGTATGGTGTGTGGTCCATGCATGTGAGTGTGTGGATGCACAGGATCACGTGTGTACAGAAAGATATGATGTCTCCCTCTATCATGCTCTGCCTTATTCCCTTGAGACAGAGTCTTTCATTGAACTAGAAGCTTATTTTTTAGGCCTAGCCTGGCTCATTAGTGAGCACTTGGGCCCCACCTGTCTCTGTTCCCAAATGGAATTATAGGCACATACAGTCACGCCCAGCTTTTTTGAAAATGAGGTTACTGGGGATTCAAACTCAGGTCCTTACGCTTATAGAGCAAGTGCTCTTACCCACTGAGCCATCTCCTCAGCCCCTACCAGCATCACTTTGATCAACTAGCCATAACTATGCACTTGTGGGGTACAATGTGATGTTTGATATAGGTTTACAATGTGGATTCCTCAAATCAAGCTAATTAGCACAACTCGCTTAGCTGTCATATTTTTATGGTGAGAACTTGATTACTCAGTTATTTTGAAATGTGTAGTGCATTGCTACTGATGAGAGTCATTCTGTTGTGCAGCAGACCTCAAAGTGTATTCCTTCTGTCCATGTGCAACTTCAAATGCTGATCAACAACTCCCAGTACTCTCTCTTCCCACCCACTGTTCCAGCCTTTGGTTACCATTGTTTGCTCTCTACTTCCATGATTCAACTTTGTTAGATCCCACATATAAGTAAGGGCATGCTAAGTGAAATAAGCCCAGTGCTTTTCTCCCAGAGCCTGGTTTGTTGTACTTCATATATAATGTCTTCCAGATTCATGCCTGTTATTGTAAATGGCAGGCTTCCTTCTTAAAACTGAATAGTATTGCATTGTGTATATGCATCCCATTTTCTTCATCTTCTCATTGGTTGATGAATCCTGTGGTTGAGTCTGAATCTCAGTCAAGTACACCTCAGTCTTTTATGAGAGACTGACTAACCCTGGTAAAGTGTCAGTAAGTATTTCTTCTTCTCTTCCAGGCCACACATTTGAACTTCACCTTGAGTACTCAGAGGAATTTTGTCATCCCTTCTTCCAAAGTGTATTGCAATACTGAAAGTACATAAATATTGAGGCAGACCCAAGGGAAATATTACTTGGGATATTTTGAGTCTTTTAGTAGCTCACCGGTCACCTTACTCATTTTTATCACTCTACGAGGATGAGTTAAATGGAAGGGATGTGAGGGTAGATCACAGAGAACAACCCAGAACAGAGTGTTTGGTTTCAGGCTAGTAGAGCGCATTTCCCTTCAGAGGGGATAACTGAGAGAAAATAAAGGGAATGCAGGTAATAGGTTGCAAGATCCCTTCTCCTGCACTGGTCTAGGATTGCCCGCAAGCACCCACAGACAAGGGCGAAGGGCAGAGATGACCTCACCATAACTGCACTGTAGCTCGGAGAAGATGGAAAGAATCCTTGGGACTCCACTAGATCCAGAAGACAGTCTAGTGTTCCAGATTCGGTGTGCCTCAGAACCATGGTGATATTAAGAGCAAGGCCACCATTATCTTTCTGCACCTCCAAAATGATCCAGGCTATGTACGGGCACAGGTGATCCCGTGACTTTTGAAAGTTTAGATCTTGATGTCATTTCCGATGGACTGATGGTTAGAAAGAAGTCCTGCCGAGGCAATGGGGAGGAAAATGTCACGCCCCATCAGCCCTTGAAGATCTGAAGGGAACAATGAGACTGTAGAACACTGAGTACTCTCCGTAGGGAGAGGAAAGACATGTCTGATCTGGCTGGCTGTGAAGGAAGAGTCCCAAATTGAAAGGTACCTGAGAAATAAGATATATCACCTAGATGTTTAGTTATCTGAGTTGTCTACAACTTAATTAAACAAGAGTGATCTAGCTCTGAGGAACTCATTTTAATTAAACTTTCCATGTCTCCCTCCTGTTTTGTGGAGCTGTTCCAGGGTAGTTCCTGGCTTTGATGGGAACAGTCATTTGGCCACCCATGATGATTTGGAAGAGCCCTAGTGCTGAGTTAGCAGATTTCTTAAATGTGACTCGCATTGACTCTTCATTTTCAATGTTTGGATAGTCGGGGAACTCTCATTAGTGCATGAATGAACCTGGTGTGTGTTTTTATTGGTTCTTTTGTGGGCTGCTTGCAAAATATCTGCCTCTAGATGGAATTCAGATGCTGATGAAGTTTCTGGTCAACTTTCAATTCTTCCATCTATGAAATGGTGTCACAATTTTCTCTTAATACAGAATGGTTTTAGCCTTTGGGTTAGAACTAAAAGCTCATGATGTGTGGCGTTGCATCTTAGGCATACTCTTAAACTGGTGAGAAGCCAAGGCTATCAATCATTCCACAATGAAGTGAGAGACCTTCCAGTGGAGAAATGGCCTGTGTCTGACATACACTTAATCCCCAGTGTGGTGAAACCCCAGATGGGATAAAAAGGACACTAAATTATGTGGACCATTGTTCCTACAAGCCACTCATCGAAGCGGGCATACCATGACACAGGAAGGAAAGTACAAGGCCAGTGAGGACATGAAGGTTGATGGCTTTATATAAATGACACGGCAATTGCTTTCTTATAACATGGGCTATAATAAGTTGAAATGCTGTGACCATTTTCTACTCTGTAGACGAATACAGCCCAGACTCCGGGTGCTTGTTGGAGTCTCTCTGCACAGGTGCACATAATCCAAATGCCCCCACCTAATGTGATACTCTCAGGGAAAAGCAAGGGCAGCATAGATTTCACATTGCAGACAAACTACGCCAGTGGAATTCGGATTTTGAAAATTCAAGATCAATCTTGATGGCTAAGGACTAAAAATAATACTGCAATGTCCCTGAGTTTAGTTATAGAATATTATTTTAGAATGTGGTCAAGTAAACTTGTACAGTTGACCGATGGAATTCTTCTAACAATTTGCAACACAGGAAGGCTGGCAAGACTTTTTCTTGCTTTATTTAAACTCATTCATGTGTTGTGCTTTGGTTAATTTAATTTATTTTATAGCAGATGCTAAAGAAGTCAGAAGTAATTGCATTATAATGTGTGTAAATAAACAGGATATTTTAAATTGGGAGAAGTTTTTCAAAGTCTGACTCTGTTCTCTTTGACTGTAACCATGTGATGCATCTGTCTTGTTCTTTCTCCATAGGAAAGCAGAATAACTCTGGTTGCTTTGTTTTGCTATGTTTGAAGATTTGCTTCTAATAAATAGTCATAAGCAATTTGAAGCCTTTTCTTTTGTTAGTCCTATGGAAAAGCAATGTCCTCGCTAAAGCGAGCTTTGCTTCAAAACTGACTAATGTGAAGAGTTCCCACATCGTTACTGAACACCAGTGGCTGGAATACTGAATAGGAAAATCTGTACATCTGAAGCAGAATGAACCACATAGCCACAGGGAAGAAAATCCATTCATAACAATGAATCAACAACCCTGCAGGGGAAGAGCAAGATCTCATTCTAACAAGGAATTAAAATACTAAAGGAAAATAATGACCCTTAGTCCTGTAACTCACAGCGGAAACTGGATCCTGAGGCTTGCTTTCACCGTAACTTTTTGAAAACTTTTGGGAAATTGACATTCGAAGCCAGGAATACCGAAGGAACAAACATAAAGGACCTCACTAGGCAGACGGACCAATGTTCTAATTCCTCAGCAACACCTTTAGCTAGTGGTGGATTTGACAGCACTTCATACAGGACAGGCAAAGTTGTCCCCAGATAATCTCTGAGGTCAAAGAAAAAGTACAGGAAAACACATATGAATATATATTTTTATACAACAAATTGGGCAGGAGCAGCAAGGAGCTGGGTAGGGAGAAGAGCTAAAACCATCGAATTATATTATATGGAAGTCCAGAGATTCAATAAAAAGTTCAAAAATAAAAAGAAAGAAAGAAAAAATAAAAGAAATGGGAAACCTGGCATACTGGTTAGTGTGCTCCAGAGAAACAGCCAGCAGAATGTGTGCACACACATCTGTCTGTATGCGTGCATGCATATTTACATAATTTATTTTAAGGAATTGATTCACAGGATTATAGAGGTGGTTTAATCTAAATTTTACATGATGGGCCACTATGCTGGAATGTCAGGGAAGTGCAGTTCAAGTCTAAAGCCTATCAGACTGGAGAAACCCCTCTTGCTTGAGGAAAGTCAGTCCTTCTTCACAGGCCTCAGCTGATGGGGTGAGTCACTCACACATCATGGAGGGCCATCTGCTTTACTGAACACCACCTATTTAAATATTAGTCTCATTTAAAACATCCAGAATGTTTGCTCATATATCTGGGGATCATGGTCCAGGCAAATTGGCACATAAATTAACCAACACAGATGGCTTCCAACAATCTGAAGCCATAGTATTTCAAATTAGCAGTTGGACAGAGAGGTAAATCTTCATTCTCTAGTATCCATAAAGCAGTCCTTCTTGTTATTTCTCAACCATCCCTGGGCCCAGAAATGCCCACTGCTGTGGTCTATAGTCCTTGACGAACCTTGTGGAGGGGTGAAGGGGTTTTTGCACGAACTCTGTGACTGTTCTGCTGTTTAGCCTCTGAGTGCCTGGCTACCTAGGACAAAACCATTCTGTAAATGGGTTGGTGTTGTGGAAATGTTCAGTCTAGGCAGAGTTCACTCTGTGGGGAAAGGTACACGGGTGAAAGGGTGTGAAACAGGGGGTAAGTGCTGGGGAAGAGCTCATCTTACCGCTTGGGGGAAGAAAATATGTCTCAGTAAAGTAATCTATGACCCATCCATTGCTCACAAGATGAATTCATATCAACAGGAACATACTTGACAGCAATAGATACCGTCCCAGTTTGCTTTCTGTTGCCATGATAAACACCATGACCAAAAGCAACTTGGGCAGGAAAGGGTTTATTTCAGCTTATACTTTCAGGTAACAGTTTGTCACTGAGAGAGAAGTCATTTTTCAATGACTACTTTCCTTACATTTTAGAAAAATAAAACCATCAAGTTAAATGTATTTTACTACTTGAGAGAAGCCCAATTTCTTCAGGTTCCTTGTCTTTCTTTTTTTCCAGGTTCATACATTATTTTTATTAGAATATTTAAATTTGGGGCTGGAAAGATGGCTCAGTGGTTAGCAGCACTGGTTGCTCTTGCAGGGGACCAGGGTTTGATTCCCAGCACCCACATGGCAGCTAAAAACCATCTGTAACTCCAGTTCCAGGGGATTCAATGCCCACTTCTGATCTCTAAGGGTACTGCACGATATGGGTGCACTTAGATACATGCAGACAATACACTCATACACATAAAATAAAAATATTTTTAGAATATTTAAATTTACATAATGAGAACTAATGAAAGATTAAAGGCACCAAAATCTCTTATGGTTTAAAAAAATATTTTCAATGGACATTTTCTTTGAAAATACATAATGATCATAAGCCTTCATTATTGAATTAGTTTTACTATAATGTTACTTAAATATGCAAAGTCATAAAATAACATATAAACTCCTTATGGTTATAGTTATTACATAATTGTAAAATTTAAAAATGTGAATTAAATATAAGTAAAGCTATAAAACTGAAATATTCAAATAAACTATTTTAATGCAATAGAGAAGGATATTTTGTTGAAATTAAATTTCAAAAACTGTCTCATGTCTGATTTTATCTATTCTTTGGTTTTTTTTTTATGCTTTCAGTTGTACCAGTGTGACTTCATGTTTACTAATGCCTGTTCTCCACAGAATACTTCTCAAGGTAATCTTAACATTTTAAAAATCATTTTCTATTTCAATAACATTTTACTTCATACATAAGCACAGCTGTCAGTGAGAAATCCATGAATATCAAATTTTAAAATTAGTTCAAAACACTGCCTTGCGTAGACTATCACGTCAGCATTGCAGGATAACTGAAATATGCATTTACTGGATAACAGATCCAATTCTGATTGAATGAGGCATAAAGAAAGCACGCTATTGTATATTTACTCTTATGCTTGCTGCTAGTGAATTTCTGCAAGTCGGTGCTCACGATGATGGGATCTGCTTACAAGAACAATACATGCCAACTGCAGTGAGCAGATTCTTTTGAATGTAAAACTTTGACCATGGGATTAGTGAATTAACCTTCTCAGCACTTTCCTCTTTTCAAACTCCTGCAAAACCTTTGTCCATATAGCGTCCTCCCCAGAAATACAGAGCGTATGGAAGCGCTCGAGGTCTGTGTGGTTCTGATATTTAAAGATTATGATTGAAATCTAGACATATGTCTACAAAAAAGAAGGCCACAAGGCCCCATGAGAACATATGCAACCCATGGATTGAGAAATGTCACCTCAAAGAATACTTCATGTTAGTAGACCTGGGCAGAGCCACAGTGACACTGGCTGGGCTAGCAAGTTCATCCCTAAACCTCAAGTAGGGGCCTTTTCCATTCTTTTCTTTCTCTCTGCTTGTTACCATCTGCACTCATCTCTGGATGCAATGTGTCACTGATGAAATGTTTCTACGCTAGATGCAGAGAAGCCATTGTTCACTTCACCAGGTGGTGGTAATGAGCCGGTGGCTGAGGAATGAACGCTACTGCATTGCTTCTCTCTTTACCTTTCACACAAATTCCCATAGTCTTTGCTCCTGTGCAGGTTCTGACTCAGTAGGTAGGGTTGGGAACTGAGGCTCTCCATTTTTAATTAAGCTCCCAGATGACCTAATCAATGCCTCTGAGTTTATGGCCCACACATTGAGACAGGTGAGTCTAACGGTTCTGGAGCACCCATCTAGAATAAGCATTTAAGAAAGCAAGTTTTTCATCTTTCACCTTTTAGTTATTTAAAATATTATCTTAGTTTTGGATATTATTTGAGACTTACATATTTTAGCTCTTTTGAAATGGGACAGGGACTTAGTAAGTAAATTAAACAGATATGATTCTTACTTCAATTTGAGAGAAAGCAAAGTTTAACACAGCCCAGAGGATATTTATAGAACAGAAATTTTTTAATAACACTAGTTGAAGTGGTATGAAGCGCCAATAAAATTAACAGAGAACTCTATCAAACTCTAGAAACTGCATTAATTATAAGCATACTTGGTGATAAATCAATAAATCAAAGAATTCAAAAGTGAACTGAAGGACTTTATTTTGGATTTGGATTCAGTGACTGCAGAAACTTTATTTAACATGCCCCTCTATCAACCATTCCTGCTGACATCTATGACTTAGAAACATTTTGACTTTCAATTAATTGCCATATATTATTGGAGGAAACTCATGGCAAAAGCTGTCTGCCTTATGTGAAGCCTATGAAAACGGGGTGTGAGCAGAAATACAGATGGCTGCGTGGGGCAGACAGTGCAGCTCACGGTCATGTTAGCACACAGCGGTTCATTTTCTTCATGCGGTAACAAGTCTAAAGGTGAGTGACCTGGCACTGGTGCCTTGGTGATGTCTTCTTCACTGTCTTAGCAATTTTCCTAGCCTTTTCTTCATTATCACAAGATGGTGTGATCAAAAAGATGTTACCTTCCCTGGCTCTCAGTCTTTCTGCCTCCTCTTCTGCAGTGGTCCCTCAGCCCTGGGTGGGTAAGGTTTAACACTGGCAGCTGATCACAGCTGAGTGAGGGAGAGTTGGTCTTCTTTAAGGGAGTGATGCTAGATAGACTGAACAGGCTTCAGTGGATGGACTCACACCAAGGTACACCTGGGTACACAAACTTGACTCTATAGGCCTTAACATACATGACAGAATGCATGCAATCCAGTAGGTGGGAAGGGCAGACAGAGAAGGGAGTCTAAATCCGATTAAGATTAATTGCATGAAATGCACAAAAATTCAATAAAAAATATATACTGGAAAAAAAAGAAGATATCATCATGAAGGAACCTGCTCCAGAACCGCTGGAGGTACAAGCTGCGAGTGTTCAGTGTAAGAGTGGTTGAATTACAAGAAAAGCCACTAAAGGAAGAAGTGTAAGACTCCAGCAAAATGACACCAGCCTCTTGGAATTCCCCATGGTGCCCCCATAGTTTCTTTTACTAAGTAATTTTGGAGAATGAAGAAAGTAAGAAAAAAATATATGGATTAAAAATAAAATCAGATTCCATCCCAATTCTCTCACATAAGAGAAACACAAGGGCCTGTCTGCCTCACCCCACCATCAACAGGGTGAGCTTCAAAAGGTATGGAGATTTCTCTCCAGCAGCAAATCAGTGATTCTGTAGCAGACATCTATTGCACCCCACTGTTCAATTCTATTCACTGCTTACATTGTCTACCTGCCTGTAAATGGGCTTCCTACAGCCCTTTCCTTGGGTTTGATTAATTTGCTTAAGAGACTCATAGAACCCAGGGAAACACATTTCTTAGTTTTTGATAAAGGATAGTGCAAAGAGTACAGATGAGGAGGCGCAGGCCAAGGTTGGGAGAAAGCCCTCCGGGGCCTCTGTTTCCTGCTGTTTTTTAGTTTTATGGAGATGTCATTGCTTAGACATGGCTGTTAGTAGACAGTGTTTGTTCAGTCTTCTTGCCTCTTTGTACAGCATTCCTTCCTCCAGGGAATGGGGCAGCACCTTTTGGAATGAGGAAAGTCTTATGACATAACAGCAGACTAGGTAGGTCAGAGTTATGAGCTGGGAGCAGTGGATAAGATTCAAAATGTATACATCACTATATCACATTATAAACAAAAAAGAATAGATCTTGGGGGGACGGTATCTGTGTGCTTTACTTGGGTAGGGAAGATGTCATGTCACATATAAATGTCTTTCACAGTGAGGTTACTGAGGAATCAGGGGTTCCCTTTTGGATCTCATTAATAAAAGAGTTAAAAAATGGATTCAAAAGGAAGCTTGAGGACAGTTTTATTAGAGTTTGAGAGAAAAACAACAAGGTAGGCAAGCTGTAAATTGCAGACCCTGTGGGGAGGCAGGAGATGATGAAGAGGAAGAGAGGAAGCCATGCCTTTAGAGCTAGGGTTAGAGAAAACAAGCATGCTCAGCAGTAAATGTTGGCAGGTAGCTGTATGATGGACAGGGAGGGGGCTTCAGAGAAGGCGAGTTTCAGAGAACCTAGGCTTAGGGCTTTTGCCATATATATTATATATATAATATATATATTATATAATATATGAGGAGAATATATATAATATATATTCATATATATAATATATGAGAAGAAAAAGGAAAAACAGGCTTTAGTGCCAGGATCTGAGTTCAGAGAGCACCCCATTTCAAGCTTGTGTGTCCTAGAACAGAGAACTACACCAGGGACACATGGTTAGAATAGAGACAGTTTATTATGAAAGGAAAAGCCCTGGACGTGGTGATGCACACATTTAATCCCAGCACTAGAGAGACAGAGGTGGATCTCTGTGAGTTCAAGGCCAGCCTGGTCTATACAGCGAGTTCCAGGCAGCTGGGGCTATAGGAAGACCCTGTCTCAAAAAAGACGGAAAAAAAAAAAAAGACGGAAGACAGGAAAAGCACTTCTGAGAACAGGCCAGAGCCAATGAGCCTAGGGGAATCATCCCAAAGCACTGCGCCATAAGGCTTACAGCCCTTTATTGGTCATCAACATTAACATGGGCCTCTCTTCTTTGGTATAGAGGGGATTTTCCATGCAAGTTCTCTTCCTTAGATGAAGCCCAGGTGGGGAAGGGCTTCTAGTATTGCTATGTAAACTAATTTCTTTCATATGTTAATCTTAATGCTTCAGTCTTCTCTCTCCTGCAATAGTGATCGTGCAGGAAAATGTAGACCTTTCTTTATTAATAAAATGAATTTCATTAGCTAATGAGTTGCAAAGAAGATGGCCCAAATATTTAAAGACCGGGGAAAAGAACCTTAGAAGCAGTATTTAGATGTTTGGAAATGACAATAGTTGGGTAACTGTTTAAATATATAGAGAGAGTGACAAAAACATACTCTTGCTGTTGGGAACAACAAGACTTGTCAACTTATGGAAGAAGGAAATGATGGGTCTCTAAGCAAGACTTTTATGAGCTACAGCTGGTTACTTTGTTCTGCATGTGGCATTTCAGAGAATTTTTATGTGTTTCTGCTAAAGAAGCAGGAGTTGTATATAGGCATACCCACTGGGGGAGGGCATGTGGGGTGGATTCCCTCTCCACGACCACCACTCAAACAGTCACGGCCCTCTGTACTCTGAGAAAATATCTAAGATTCTTACAAATTTGGTGACATTCATAATTGAATTGCACATAATGCATCTATATGTCATATTAGGTCATGATCAAATTACAATTTTAATGGTATAGAATGTGAACAGGACAAGTGTATGCACTGGCCAGACATATTTTTCATCCCACCTGGAGCAATAGTACTTGTGCATGTAAAGTTGCAGCCCTACCATTCCCTAACCCTTCCCTGGAAACTCGGAAAAGCTGCTCAGGAGAACTACTCTTTGGTACATACTATAACGGTCTTGTTTCATATAGATCTTTATTTATTTACTTCATTTTATATGTATGCGTGTTTTGCCTGCATGGATGTAAGTGCATCATGTACCACGCAATGCCTGCAGAGGCCAGAAAATGGCATCAGATCTCCTGAGACTGGAGGCAAGGTTGTTAGTCACCACAAGGGTGCTGGAAACTGAACCTAGGTCCCCTGCATGAACAGCCAGTGCTCTTAACTTCTGAGCCATTTCTTCAGCACCCACACTGCAACAGTCGTGCTAAATTATTGTTCAGCCGTCACTTGAAATGCTTTAGTGACAGGAAATTCACTACTGAAAAAATACGTTATATTTGAACCATCCTAGAAAGCTTCCCCGTCATGA
The DNA here is from genome assembly GCA_035773235.1 of Eospalax fontanierii. NCBI lineage: Eukaryota > Metazoa > Chordata > Mammalia > Rodentia > Spalacidae > Eospalax > Eospalax fontanierii. The sequence continues at coordinate 84,265,771 of CM069524.1, forward strand.
GCTTCTTACTCCTATTTTCACGCTGGCAAATCCAGGCCTTCTTCTACATGACATTTCTTCAAAAACTGGAGATAATGCTGATTATCTTCTCTGAGGTTTCTCTTCTTCAAGATAAAGTTATTTAGTCCCGTGGAGTAATTATGAATTAGTGTTTCCTGAAATTGCTACATTTTACTAACTGAAGCTCTTGCAATCGTGCTACCTCTGCATCCAACCTTCTGCTCTTTCTGCCATCGTCTTTGCCCCTTTCATCTCACCTTACCTTATTGTACTGGAACATTTGTTCTCTGGACATTTGGACTCGGTGATCAGAAAGGGAGCAATTCAAGAGTTGCCACATTCTGGTAGAAAATACATGAGGTTTTGTTTTCTTCTAATTCAGAAAGAGAACTAAGAGAAGCCTTATTACCACCAATCTCATTCCCTTACCTTTGTTCCAGACAGTGACGTGTGCAGCAGGAACAGAGGCCTGGGGCTGGAAGAGCTGCCAAGTCCAGGTATTGCCTCAGCAATCTTGAGAAGTGTCTGAATCTGAATCTGTTTCACTATCTTTAAAACTAACAGAGAGATTCATTCGCCACTGATCTGTAGAACGTTTATCATCTTTCCCTGCTTGTCAACTCACTGGTTGCACAATCTACATCTGTGTTCCCCCTAAGCCACTGCAAAAAGCAGGGAGACACTGGGCCTAAGCCGCTCCTTGACCTCCGTGACTCCTCAGTGCAATGCTCTCTGGCCACTCAACTTGTTTTCATGCCCTGATGCGCTGGTTTGCCATTTTATATTCTCCTTCATGCTCCCGGATTTCACTGCAGCAATAATATAGCTTCCATCTGCAACAAGAAAACAGGCTAAATCTTTTCAATCCCCTCCATCATCAAAGTTAATAATGTCTTTATCTTTCTCTCCTCACTGTTTCAATGGAAGCCTCATCCTTCATTCTTTCTACTGCTAACCCATCTCCCTGTTGTCCTGATCCTTGATTTATTGCTCATCCCCTCTTCCTCTCTCTCTCTCTCTTTACTGGCATTCCATGATCTATACATAGATTATAAATGCTGAATTTCTATCATTCTTAAATAAACATGTATTCCTCCCCCCCATGGACACTCCAAACTCCTTTCCCTGCCCAGACATTGCTGGTGATTACTAGTGGTGTCTCTCGCCCCCGAGAGACAGTTTCCACTCTTGATTCATCTCCTCCACTTGTGCAAGTCTTGGGAGCTGGCTCTTTGCTCCTTATTCTGACTGCCCCCACCCCACTTTCTAACACCACAGTCCCATGGCTGTGAAACCCAGAGGCTTGGTTGTTGACTCAGGACTGACTGATTTTGTCTCTCCGCCTAGAGCCTGATTTGGTGTGGGTGTGCTCCCTGAAATATGCGTGTTATAAATTTACCTCCAAATCCTTATGTGACTAGTGTGTAAGAAGTGGGACTCTTCGTAGGTGACTAAGTCAGGAGAACTTGGTCCTCATGAATGGACTAATCCATCCATGAAGTGATGAATTATTGGAGGACTATCTGTGCTATGAAAATGAGTGGTCTGTAGACATTTGTTTTCTTGTCCTGTGATGTCTTCTGTCATGTTTTTACATTTTTTAAATTTATTTTTATTTGTATGAGTGTACTGTCTGTATGTGTGTAAGTGCACCCATGTTATGCAATGCCTTTGGAGGTCAGAAGAGGGCATCAAATCCCCTGGAACTGTAGTTACAGATGGTTGTTAGCCATTATGTAGGTGCTGGGCATCAAATCCAGGTCCTCTGCAAGAGCAGCCAGTGCTTTTAATCACTGAGCCATCTCTCCAGCCCCTTCTGCCATGATTTTTGTTGCTCTTGTTTTGTTTTTGATTTTGAGACAGGGTCTCCCTGTAGCCCCATCTGTCCTAGAGTAGACCAGGCTGACCTTGATCTCATAGAGATCCACCTTCCTCTGCTTCCTGAGTGCTGCGATTAAAGGGGTGTGCCACCACACCTGGCCCCTCTGCCATGTGATACAGGAAGAATACCCTCACCAAAGGAGAGACGTTGAGTAGATGTCAGCACATTACTACTGGCTGCTTCCAGGATTGTAGGAAATAAATTTCTGTTCTTTATAAGCTATTTAGTCTTTGGGTGTTTGTGATGGCAAAAAGAAAACAAAGACAGGTCTATTTGTGAGGGACTGTTGCTCATGAGCAGATGTCTCTGACATAGGGCATTTGCAGCCATAAGAAGAATAAAGATTTTCATTGAGGTTCCACAAAAGTAAGTTCAAATTATGCCTTGCTATTCTCCTGGATCTGCACAGTTCTGGAGTCTCTGAGACGCACTTTCTTTATCTTTAAGTTGTACTAATGAAGTTGTTTTGAAGCTCAAAGAAGACAATGGATTTGAAACCATATGAAAAAACATTTATAAAATGATAGCTCGAGAGACAGCTCATTTCTCCCTTGTGTCGATGAGTCCAGCACTGCAATCAGCTTGACTTCCATTCCATCTCTTTAAACTGTTTCCAGAACTGAGTCTGCCTCCCTGTGTTTTCGTCTTCCTAGTAACTGTTTGATTGGTCTGGACAAGTATGTTTAAAGAGTCAGCTACATTTCTACCCTGCACCCTCTAGTCCCACCACTTGAAGCAATGTGAATCAACCCACTGGGCCATAGTTTCAGTTTTTATCTAAGTAGACCACATTCTGCCCTCAGTTCTCAAAACTTGGCTATAGATTATCACTCTCGAGCCTTCCCTTAGAACTCAGCCTTGGACTGGGGGTGTACTTCAGTGGTAGAGGGCTTGCCTTGTGTGTACAAGGCCCTGGACTCAATCCCCAGCACCGGAAAAAATCAAAGGACTTTGGCCTGCTCTTTCCAAGATCAAAGTCAATTCTTCCAAAAATTCAGCCTACTTCTTATCTCTCTGAGGTCACACCACTCTTCAGATTGACTCTTAAATCCCCTGCTGTCCTCATGGCTTCCCCAAACTCTATTTTTCTCCTATCCTCATGCCTACTACCCTAATTCTTCTGTCTTTTTATACTAGCTTCTCACTGGAGCAGTGCTATAGTTTAGTCTTGAGTGTTCCCTAAAGGCTCATGTATTAAAGTCTTGATTGCTAGGCCGTGACATTATGAGCAGGCAGTGGAATCTTTTGGAGTAGGGCCTAGTTGAAGGAAGTGAGGTCATTTAGGGTCATGTCCTTCAAGGGAATACTAGGATTCTGGATCCTTCCTCTGATCTCACTTCATATGGTGAATAGCTTACTATTGCGTTAATTCTCACCATGATTTACTGTGCTGGACCAAAGCAATAGAGCCAAACAACCATGAACTGTAACCTCCAGAACTGTGAGCCAAAATACACCTTCCTCCTTTTAGGTTAATTCATCTCAGTTTTTACAGGGATGGAAAGTTGAATAATGCAAGCAACCTCGTGCACACCACCAGACTGTAGTCATCATTTCCGTGCTTATAAATCACTGTAACTTTGGTCTCAACTCTCCCTGTATTTGTCAGTTTTTTATTGTTGTCACAAAATTCCTGAGAAAAGTTAATTTGAGAGAACAGTTGCTTATTTTGGCTCACAGTTTCAGTCCATGGTTGGCTGGCTCTGTCGTTTGGGCTGTGAGAAGCCCAACATCATGGTAGAAGGACTTGGTGGAGGAGGGACTCTAAACACATGGCTGTTAGGAAGCAGAGAGGGAGAAGAGCCTGCAGGCTGCTGCTTCCACCTTTGTCCCATCCGGGTTCACACCTAGTGGAGGAGACGTTGTTGCCTGTCTTCCAAACCAGTCTCCTCTTACCCCACTGCTGCCTGCTGTGCCAGTCTTCTTTGGAAGGCCCTCGCAAACACACTTAGAAGTGTGCTTTACTAATCTCCTAGGCATATCTTAAGCCAATTAAGTTGTCGAGATTAATCACACTCCCTAACTTGGTTTCCACATACCTGTCACAAGGTGCGCATGTCTGGAAGTATCCTGCCCCTTCCTCCCTCCTGTGCTCTCTAACTCAGTGAAAGGAACCGTCACTTACCTACACTCAAAGCAGAAACGCAGTTATAACTGCCCCCTCTCACTTGCTGCCCCGTTCCGTCCCTTCCATTCCTACGCTTCATCAACTTTTTTCCTTTCCCTCTTTTCACAGTGCTTTGTTCAAACTCTCACAATGTCTTGTCCAGCAAAATGCCTTTCCCTCTAGTTACCTTCAGACTGCAGCCAGAACTGTCTTTTTAAAGAGTACTGATATTGCCACCTTGCCTAAATGCCTTGGCATATGTCTTTTCCAAAAGCACTCACGGGACCTTGCATGCCCATCACAACTGGGCTCCAGTTTATCCTTTTATGCTCACCCCTTCTAAAAAGTCCCCTAGATCCAGGAAGAGTGGCAAGTAGCCTCTGTTTAGTTTGCAATTTCAGTTCATTAACTGATCATTTTCACTCACGGGCCGTCTCCTCTGCCAAGTAGCCCAGAGCCACCAGAATTGTTTGCCATATGTAGGTGATTCAATCCCAGAAAAATTCTTCTGGTGCATATTTTTAGTCACCAAATGACAAACACTCTATACATTAATCATAGAATTTATAAAATTTCAGAGGGAAACCATAACTATCCGATGGCATCTCAGACATGTTTGAAAGAATCATGGCATAATGACATTAGCAAAGTGATCCTGAAAACTTTGTTCGATGAACACTGAACTCATATTTATATTGGCTAAAGGGAAGGAAATATCAGAGAGAACTCGTGACGTCAAACACAGAAATATATTTTATCATATAATGTATGCCCTTTTGCATCTTACAGAATGAATTTATAATAAAACTCTTATTAGATTGATTACAGCTAACTATCAATCCCAGATACCAAATAAGCTAAATTGGGGAGTGACCCAAAATACAGGCGTTTTAAGGGATCATGTTATCTGGAGACCACATTTGTCACAGATAATGCACGTTTACCACTGCCATTTGGGTTGAGAGCGTGTCATTTTGCTGTTGACTTGTTCTGTGCACCTGAGCCCTCCCTCTTAGCTAAAGATCGCCATTAACGCCACAACATATTCTACACAGACAGCCGAGTCTTTTCGTGTGATTTGTCATTGTGTATGGGTCAGATGTAAAGTACATTCACACATGAGAGTCACAGTTGCTGCTGAAGTGAAAGGTCGGCATATATTTTTACTCACTTTCATTTTAATTGCGAATTGTTAGTGCAGGAATTTCCACAAAAGGGTTATACAAGCATGCCAAATTGCTTGAAATATTTTCCACTTCTCTGACTTCCCATGGGAAAAACCACTAGGTTGTGTTTGTGGCATCTCAGTTGGTCTGGGCAATCTAATTGGGATTTAGAAGCTTTAAGCTGTTCTGCTTTACAGATGGGCATCCCCGGATGTCCAGGGATGCGTGCCTCCATTCCCTCCCAGAATACGGAAATGTGGGAAGTCCTGAAGTAAAATGCAGCCTGCAGGACTGACTGCTCACATGCAACCTTTCTTACTTTCTAGGGTGCTGTCTACCCTGTTTTTATAACTGCGAGTCACGAATTTTATCAGGAAGTATTCTGTGGGTTGTTTAAAACACACATATAACAACAACAACAACAACAAAAACCAGTTCCCATCTCACATGGGAGAAATAGACTCCTGGGCACAGGTGACTTTCCTGAGCCTTGGGCTGAAGCACCTAATCACACTGCCACATCTGTCAGCGTCTCTTAATTACTAACATGGGTCCTTTGCAATACAATGCACTGATGTAAAACCATTAATGGAAGCTCAAAGGAAAAGGGCTGTTAAAAGTATATACTAGGGTCAACAAGATCTTACATGATCTTCAGTGATCTTTCTTGCACAGCCCATCCATGTACCCATGAAAATCTCATTTGTTGTAGTTTTCAAACATTGAACGTAATTGAAACTACACAGGGAAACTATACACTTTTGCCTCTCAAACAGTGTGCTGGAGGATCTAGTTGGGTACAGGCCCTGATCCCATTGGGTCTGAGGGGACTCTGGGGTACTGAATTTCTAAGGAACCTCCAGCTGCTGGCTGTGGACTTCAGTCAGAGTAGGAAGGATCCAGACTATTAGAGCCTCTCCCTTCACCTTTTCAGGATCCCAGAACAAATTTGTCAGCATGCTACTTGCTTGGTGATTGACACACTGGCATCCCTCAGATTTATTATATCCTGGCTGCCTCGTGTTTTCTCAAGTCTGTTCTTAAAGTCTTAAGAAAATATGCTAGTGTCTAGTGTAGAGATCACATAAGTTGTTCAAGGCTAGTCTCCCCTGATAATTCTAGAAACAGCTTATCTCTCCATTTGCAAATGAACTGCTGTGCAGCATTGTCTTATTTGGAAATACGCACTGGACAGGCACGAATAAGTCTTTGGGGAAGATGTGCTTTTGTTTCTTTCTCTGTAAGAAGTGACAACTGGTTCTGATGATCTCTAAAGCCCCTTCCTGCTCCAGTCCTTTAAGATTCGGAGAGTTGATCATCATTTAAATGAATTCTTGGTTTTTTGTTTTGTTTTGTTTTGAGATAGGATCTCCCTGTAGTCACAGCTGGCCTGGAACTCCCTATGTAGACCTAGTTGACCTCGATCTCATAGAGATCTGCTGGCCTTTGACTCCTGAGTGCTGGGATTAAAGGAATGCATCACCACATCCTGCTTTAAATGAATTCTTATTGGTTCGAATCAATGTAAGTCTCTTTAGGAAGGCACTCCTCTTCATGCTGAAGCCCTGCCTGCTGAGCTACTTAGGTTCTGCTCCAACCTCTGTCTTCATCCAGTCCTTAAGAAAGGAACTATGGGGCTGGAAAGCTGGCTCAGTGATTAAGAGCACTGGCTGTTCTTGCAGAGGACCCAGATTCAATTCCCAGCACTCTCATGGTAGCTAACAAACATCTATAACTGCAGTTCCAGGAAATTCAACACCCTCTTCTGACCTCTTTGGACACTGCATGACATGGGTGCACTTTCATACATGCAGGCAATATACTCACACACACAAAAATAATAAAAAAAATTTTTTTAAAAAAAGAATGGTACTATGGCACAAGGCACACCTATAACAACAGCTGGGGGAGAATGAGGCAGTAGGATCTGGCATTTGAGGCCAGCCTGGGCTACACAGTGATATCTTGTCTCTGAAAAAAAAAAGGAAGGAAGGAAGGGGGGGCAGAAAGAGAGAAAGCAAATGCATCTTAATTCGCTTTCACCCATCTGTCTTATGAACTCTGAGTGTGTAGCTATTTGGGAGAAAAGGAGGTAGGCAGAAAGCTTGTGTCTAGTTGCTAAGACCACAAAGCTTAGCTAGACTGGACAGGAATTTACCCAAAGTACCAAAAATCAGCCTGACCCCAAGTAGGAAGTAGGAAGTGAATCTAGGAAGTAAAGCCGACCATGAGGCTGGAGCACTGCCCAGTGAGTGCAGTGGGGCTGCTGTCAGGAAAACGTGTGGGACCAGGGAGACTGCTCAGTCCTTAAGAGCACTGGCTGCTCTGGCAAAGGGCCTGGGCTTGATTCCTAGCACCATGTGGTGGCTAACAACCATCTGTAACTCCAGTTCCAGGGAAATCCAATGCCCTCTTCTGCCTTCTGAGGACATGGCATGACACTGGTAAATTTACATGCATGCAGGTATACACTCACACAATAAAAATAATAAGCAAAATATTGTTGAAAAAGAAAAGTTGTGACCAGAAACTGGGAGTTCTGGGAATGAGGGCCCCACAGGGCTCAGCCTCCTTCCAGGTCAGCAGGCAGCTTTCTGGGCTCTGCCCATTTGATTTCCAGTTGATTTCTTGACATAGAGAGAAAATACTTTAATGAGAAGGAACTGGAGTTAGGGATGATTATTAGCAGTCATGTGGGTGCTGTGAATCGAACCTGGGTCCACTGGAAAAGCAGCAAGTGTTCTTAACTGCTAAGCCATCTTTCCAGTCCTGATTCATACCATTAATTTCACTTGTATATGTAAAAAAAAAGCAGAGATAGTTTTCTTTAAGATACAATTCATCTTAGCTACCTGAGGGAGTGGAAAAACGTTCCATAAAGCCCTAGTCCTCAGATTCAAGTCCCCAGCTACAGCACAGTCCTGACGTAAGAAGCATGAATAAGATGCCCTTCAGTTAATGCCACCAAGTCCACCATTCATTTCAGCAATGAAAGAGAAGACAAGGTACATATAGGAACTGGGGGTGGGGTTCTTGGCTTTTGTTTCATTTTTAACTTGTTCTTGCTTCACTATGTGGACTGAGACAAGCACTTTGCATGTCTAGGTCCCAGTTCCTCATTTGCCCAATAAGATTAGAGTGACAAGACCTAGCATTTATTAAACATGCTAAAGTGTGTCAAGCACTGTGCCTAATAATTTAATACATCTTCTTTAATCCTTAAAACGACTTTTCAAAGTAGATGCTATCTACAAATTACAAAAGAGAAAACTAAGGTGCAAAGAAGAGAATTAATTTTCCCAGAAATGATGTAAGAGACAAGTGATAGATCTGAGATGGGAATTCTTCTCTATAAGGTCCTGAGATATGGTTTTTTCTTTGGGTTGCTTGGGATGTTCAACAAAATACCAGAACAAAGTGCTATAAACTAGGTGGCTTAAACCACAGCAATGAACTATACCACAGTTATAGAAGCTGGCACGGTTGGCTCTTTCTGAGGCCGTGAGAGAACTGCTGTTCCTCTAAATCTCCATAGCTTCTGGTGGTTTGCTGACAGTTTTCGGTGTTCATTGGCTTGTGGCAGCGTGGCTCCAGTCTCCACATGGTATTCTTACTATCTGTGGACCAAAGTCCACTTTTTATGATTCTGGTCTTATTGGATGAGGAGCCAGTCTTACTCCAGGATGATCTCATCTTAACTAATATCAGCTGCAATGACCTATTTCCAAATAAGGTCACATTCTGAGGTAGTGGGGATTAGGACATAATTCAGTTCATAACAATGCTTATAAACCTGTGAAGGCTCCAAGACAGAAGCACACAGAGTTAACTAGTCCTAGGGCATGAGCAATAGTTCCAGATAACACCACATGTTGGAGTATGTGAGTATTCCTTTGGTGGGTAACCAGTGGCAACCTTTAGATGTCTGAGAGATTATACCTGTTGGGGATGATCAGGGAATTCCTTCTACAAGGATGAGATTTGAACTTAGTATGAAAGAAGGATGGATGCAGTGTTGACAGCCAGGAGGCTCAGGAGTGAGCTCCTGAAGTCAGGAGTTTGAGGCAAGTCTGGGCAACACAGTGTATGCGTGTATGTGCATGTGTATGTGTGCGTGTGTGTGTGTGTGTGTGAGAGAGAGAGAGAGAGAGAGAGAGAGAGGAGGGAAGGAGAGGCTTAGTTTACAAAGCAGTGGAGACAAGGAGATACAGTCTACTCCTGTCATCGAGGAACCTTGAGTCTAACTCAAGAGAAGAGAAAGCGACTTACCGATGCAAAGGTTTAAAACCTGCCCTTTATCTACATGGACGTGGGGAGCAATGCGGTGGCCACATGAACGAACAGGCCAGGGTAGCCAGCATTTTGGGGAATGTTGAGGGGTGCACAGTGACAGGCATGCGGCTGCTTTTTAAAAAGCTTTGGGTGGGAGAAGAGCAAGAAGAGGGCTTTCAGACGGAGGTACTGAAAACTGAGGCCTAACATGCCAGGCTGGGGAAGCCCCCGGTGCCTGTCAGGCAATGTTTCAGGCTAAGAAAAGGAAAATTGTCCTGCTACTTCATCTTTCTGGGATCCAGAGCCAAAGCTACTGCCCTTTCAAGGCCTCTAGAAAAGCATGTGGTCAAAGTTTGTGTTCTATAGCACATTGATAGGTGTTCTTCCATGTTAAAGAAAAAAAAAAAAAGAGGTTTAATGGATTTAGGAAGTAATGGATTCATCGGGAATACTATTTGAGTCAGGCCTTGGAAAGAAAGAGTATGCTCAAATGACTCATCTTGGGACAGCTTAGTAAATGGCAGATAGGATTTGGGGAAACCACAAAGGAAAGTGCAATGGTCTTGGGTATTTACCAGAACCGGCGAGTCATCAACCATACAAAGAACCAGGGAGAGAAAGGGCAGTATACCTGGAAGGGGATGCCAGCAGGATTGTGCCCTGGAGTGGAAGGACACAACCAGCTCATAATGACATCGAGCAGGACACAGTGAAGAGATGAATTACAGGCCAACGCTTTCCTCTCTCCGCTTGACCCCGAGGTGCCTCCTTTGCTGATCCAAATGAGGCTGAGGTCAAAGGTGAGGGGTCCATTGATATAGGGCATCAAGTCATTCTCTCAAGGCACAGAACTGGTTCAGGACAACACATAGTGGAGGTGAAGACGCACACGTAGGGCTTCAGTGTAAGGCACTTTTCAGGAGGGCATTCTAGTGTTTAATCTGTTACTATGCTAATGTACCTACAAAAGAGGTTCTGGAAGGCAATATTCTCAAACTAGTTTTACTACACAATTTCTTTCTTTAAGGACTTCTAGGACCAGTAATCAAAGGAAATCATTTTGGGAAGCTTTGATCTGTGGGGTGAAGTCTAAGCCTCTCATATAGTTCAAGCTTCTTTCAGATGAAAGTGTGAGAAACAAATCTCAAACTAGCTGAAACAGAAAGAATTTCACATAGAGTCCAGGAAGGGTCACTGATGCACACCCACCAGCTCCAAGGATAATCAGAACTATCTGTCCCTCCAGCCTCCTACTCTGCCTGACTTAGCCAAGCACCAACGTGCATGTGGGCTCTCACCATGAGGTGGGCCGAGCCAGTCCTGCCTGCCCCACACCCACATCCTCCCAGCGCAACAATTCCAGGAAGGGGAGACGCTCTCCTCCCATGTCCACGTGCACGCCCGTGGCGACTGAACGCTCCTCCCGGGGTAGAGCGCTCATCTCTGAACCATCACTGACTCCAGTTCTGCTCTGCCCTTTGACCATGGGGAGGGTGACTGATTATTTTCTCAGACTTACCAGGACCATACAAGGTAGGGAAGGACTACTCCAAAGAAAAAGAAATAAATAAGGGTCATGAGAAAGCATGCAGGCTTTGGTTCAAACTAAAACCATCCAACTGTGATCTGCCATATTCCTTTGTAGGGCTATCCCCAAATTTGACCTCAGACTGTAACGTGCTCCCACACTGTAGTATGTGTTGTTTTCCTATATGCAGGCTCTGCTCCTTGGTCCTTAACAACGCTCTGGTTAAGACCCTCTCTGGCTCGAATTCACAGCTCATCCAAATCAAGCCTGCAGTAGAAGCTGTCCTCTGTTTTCCCATCCCCACCCTCAAAGTACAACTGCTCCTCCTTGTAACACTCATTGCGTTACAACATCCACACCATCCATTTGGTGTAATACACTGCCCTGTCTTGTTATTTTGTGTGCACATGTGTTTTGTGCCCCTACAGATATAACTGGATTACAAACTTAAGCTCCAGGACATATTTTGTTTTGTACTTGAAAAATGGGTCTCATTATATAGCCAGCCCAGCCCGACCTAGAAGTCACTAGAATCTCTGCTAACCTTGGATTCATGATCCTCCTGCCTCAGCCTCTGAGTGCCAGGTGCACACTACACCTAGCTCCAAACACACCATCTCGGTACTTGGTGTCTGTCTTTCCTGGCATGCTGTAGATACGAATCACATGTGCTTTGGTCGCTACTTCAAAACTCAACTTTCCTTGCTTGTTAGCCTGTGTATAAATCCACGACACCCTGTGTACACTCGGAGGGTGATCTTGGAAAAATGTTCCTAATGTATTTGGATCTCAGTTTCCCGACAAGAGTGAGGGTGTTGACATCCTGGAAGAAAGGAGCTCATCCATTCACACAGTGCGTCTACTCGCTTGTCTAGTACCACTGAGATCCCAACAAAGACACGGCCAGGTGATGCGAGGCCAAAAAGGCCGAGTGAAAAGTAGACTGAACACTAATGATGTTAGGGGAAACCTTTGAGGAATGTAAAACAAGAGTAAATTTCTACAAGGGAGAATACTGTGTGTCAAAACACTTCGCCACTCTTCTGTAGAAGGAAGCCAGGCAATAGGGGCACTTGGTGATAGCTAACAAAACTACATACCTGTTTCTCAGCACTCCAGTTTTAGGAACTGATCCCCAAATATATCTTCAAATATATGAAATGACACATATATGAGGTTTGTCTCTGTGGTAAGTTTGTAATAGAAAAAGTAATAAACAATTTTAATACCTATCTTTAGAAGATACACTGAATACATTATGATATAAAATTTAGTATTAAGTAATAATTATACATTATTTTACATTTTATTTTATTAATGTTGTAATGATATTGATTATATAATAATTGTAAATGATTGATGATTCCACATAATAGAATACTATGCAAGCCATAAAGATGGGAAACATTATTATAGGTTGAGTGATTTCCATTACATAGTGTTAAAAAAGCAAGGTAAGGATTAAATAAAACATGATACCCATGAACTATTTTTGCTAAAAGTGTGAATCTAATGCTGAGTAAATAATTAGAAAAATCAAAGACATGTTACATTTTGAGGCACAACTAGTCTAGGTTCTAAAATATGAACAATGTCATTAAAGAAAAAAATGCAATAAAAATCCAGAGCACTTTCATAAATTAAAAGCAAACGTGGTACATGAAACTTGACTGGTGAATCTTGAGGAAAAATAAAGTGAAACAAAATCACATTTTAAGGAAAATTGAAATATGAACTCTCTTGAATTGATCTTAATTTTCTGGGTGATAATACTACTGGCATTAAATAGAAGCAAAAGAAAGCATGGAAGACGGACAGACGGGAGATGGAGATAAAGCCAGTGTATGAACGTGTTAACAAATGGTGAGTTTAGAAGCAATGAAAACATTCATTTTGCCATGCTTTTTATTTTTCTTTGGATTTGGAAACTTTAAACAAATAATTAAGGCAAGAAAAAAATAACAGTTATGTACATTGGGATACTTTTAATTCCAAGGAGAAGAATTTAAACTCAAACACGCTTCTCCAAAAGGGGGGTTATATTAAGATGATGTTATCATTCTCATATTCTCTCTCTTTCTCTCCCCCGCCTCTCCCCCCCCCCCCCGATTTCTTCTGCTTACTGATACATGGAGCAGAGATGACTGGTACACCCTATCAGCTAGAAAACCTCAGAGGAAGAGGGAGAGGATTTCCTGTGCCATAGCTCAATAAATGTCCCCATTCTCCCCCTTTCATTAACTACCAGTTTGTCGTTGAGCCAGTTCTGGGGCCAAGGTGGAGGATGGGTGTTGTATTCTGATTGGCTTGTCCCAGTCTGAACAGTCACCCACAAGTATGCACTTCCATCCTGAAGGCAAGGGAGAAATGGCTTGGTAATCCAAGAGCTATTACCAAAGGAAAGCCATGGGTGAATGCCAACCAGTGTTCTCCACTGCAAAAACCCTTGAAAACATAAACATGAACATGAAGGAAAATTAAAGGATTATAAGCATTCAACCATACTGACCCATAAAAGAAGAGTCATTACCCACTTCAAACCCTCTGATCCTCTATCCATTGACTTTGATATGACAGATGATTGTCCCATCACTTCCCTTAACTGCAGTTGATGAACAAACTGAAAAGAAAATAAACAGATTGAATCTGACCTTAATTCTCTCAAACAGTAATTTGGAGGCTCTAGTCACTGCACTTGAACCTAAGGGCAAGTTCTCCTTTTGAATAGACCTTGACAAATGAATGGACCAGAAATCTCAATCTGATGCCAGTCATGGAATCTGGCAGGGGACCGCTAGGGCATCCTCAATTGTAGCTACAGTTCTGCTGGATTAGTTTATAACTACTTGGATGGGTCTGTTCCCCCCCCCCTCGGTATTTGGGGTGTGTGTGTGTGTGCGTGCACATGTATATTTGGGTCAGTGGACTCAAAAGGAAAAGGGCATCACTCCTCACTTGTTATCCACTTTTTTTTTTTTTTTTTTTTTTTTTTTTCTGAGACAGGGTCTTTCACTGTTCTGGGACTCACTGATTAGGCTACACTGGCTGGCCAGCAAGCCCCAGTGATATGCCTGTCTTGACCTCTTCAGTGTGAGAATTAGAGGGTGGGCCCTCATGCTTGGATTTATTATGTAGGTTTGGGGGATTAAATTCAGGGACTCATATTTGCAAGGCAAGTATTTGCCGATTGAGCTATCTCCCCAAGCTCTGGACTGTTCTTTCAATATTGTTGTTTTCAAACTTTTCCTTTTAAACATTGAGAAATCACCCTTTCTCTTCTAAACATGTACACATTATTATTTATAATCTTAATGTTTTGTCATATTGGATATTTATTGATTTCTACTATAGTTCACAGAGCTTGCAATACTGTCACAAGACAAGACATTTCATAAGCTACCATCACTTGTAAGATTCTTGGAATACTCTGCTGTGCTGTGGACCTGTCTCATCAGTCACTTCAGATGCTGCAGATAAGATTTACAGTGTTGCATGTAGAGTGTTAGAAGCTTTTACAAGTGACTGAAGTGCCCATCAATTACGGCTGTTACCTAGTAAATACACAGATGGTATGTGAGCTGAACAGCAAGGCAGTGGAGACTTGAAGGCACTCTTCTGTGCCTGGAGAGCACTGACATGTAGACATATTCAGGAAGATGACATAGCCAGATTCCAAGTGGGCCCCTTCCATCAGCAGGAGCCCCTGCTAGAGACCAGGTTAGGCCCCTACAAAGACTGACCACAACTCTGCAATAGATCATACCCTTTGGTTCTAAGTTTTCTTATAGCAGTAGCATGTTAACTACCCAGGGCCCTTCTAGTTTGTTCTCATAGGCATGTAGGCCTTCATCTCTGTGGGTTTTTTCCTCCCTGGGAAGTACATACTGTGAGGATCGCTATGCCCTGCCCAGCCCTTGCTCTTCTCGAACTCTCCACTTCATCTCACAGCACTTTCTGAGACAAGCTCTTATGTCGCTGCTGCAGGTACAGTATAGAAATCAAGCTCTTAAAGTTTGTCTTATTTAAATGCTCCAGGCTCTGGAGATACTTTTATTTTTTGGAGGTTCTGGAGATTTTTACCCAGGGTTCTGTACAACATGTGAGGCAGGTAACCTACAACTGAGCTGCAACTCCACACTGAACTTCAACTCCTGCCCTTCCTTGTATTTTGAGAAGGTGTCTTGCTATATGGGTCAGGCTAGCATGGAACTGGAAATTCTGCATCCCCCATCCCAGTCTCCAGAGTGTTGGGATTACAGGTGTGAACCACCATGCCTGGTTCAGAGATGCTTTTATTTAAAGAACATCAGTGATAAATACTAGAAAAATATTTATATTATTCCATAACTAAATTTATTCTAAAAACTTTAATGTAATTTCACTTAACTGCTGAAGCTGGTACTCACATGATTCCTTTTTAATTTATCTGTGAAAAGCAGAGGCTAGTTTGTTTTCTCCAAGGGAGCAAGCTGGCAACGGAATCAGCCATTCTGGCCAGAATTGTGCTCCATACCCCTCCACCCCCGCCACCCTCTGTTGCCAGAGAATTGACCCCACTAGGTTTAGTGTAACCATTGCTAGCTCCCATGACTGAATAACTCCCAAGGGCTAATTTGGGAGGAGTTGAGGGAATCCAGTGGGGCTTTGTATCTGTGATTCATTTCCGTTGGCCTTACAAAAATTATGTCTGGCACTGAATAACACAACCAGGTTTTGAGGCCTCATGTTTGCTAACTACATAGCCAGGCCTCTTTGGCTTCCACTGGAGGGGAAACTTAAGTACTAACTGAGATTAAGTGACTCATCTTGAGGTCAAATAGTAACTCAGGAATAGAATGAGAATTAGAGCCATAGCTCAGAAGAGCTGCAAAATCTAAGACTTGAAGAGGGAAAAAAGAATACACTTTGGGAAGATGAGTTATTATTCTTTTCCCACTCTGGTGACAGACGACTTTGGCTGTGGGTTATTCTCTGGGTCAGTAATTCATTCTGAACCTCAGTAATGAATTAAGAGTGTTCATGCACACACACACACACATGCAGCATCCTTGGGTGATAGTTCTATGTTCTGTTCTAGAAAAAGAACGAAGTCACCTGTAATGTTGATACAGTTCAAATCAATTCAGCAAGAATTTAGTTAGCATACATTGTATGCCAAACACTAGGCCAGTCCTCTAAAATGAATATTGGAAACTTAAGTATGACCTAGTATCTATCCACAGGGAACCTGGACTCCAGGGCCTTATTCATGCATCACCTGACATCTCAGTTCTCTTTGGGGTTAGCATAATGATGAGAGGAACACAGATTAGATTTTGACTTGAAAGTATTAAGAATACACAGTGTTCCCAAAGGCACAAATGACAGTTTTTCGTTCAGCCAGACAAACTGGTGAATGCCAGCATGAACACTGCCCTCGGCTGCTGCCCTTCAGTTGTAGAGTTGGAAACTATACTGTACAGCCTTCAGTGAAATGCTTTGGCAGGAATTTTTATCAAGATACGATTAACGATGAGACTAAAACGAGCGCATCGATGCCGGTGCACAGGAAGGAGGCCTCGCCAGAAATGTAGACACTGCGGCTTCATTCAAGTGCTTTTGTCCAACTAAATCTCATTTCTTAATAAGGCATAATCTTGTAAGTAGCTTTTATGTTTGAGGTAAATAAAGTAGCCCTGGTATTTCCTTGTGCAGACACTTTCTGTTTTTCATTATTGTGACATTTTGGGAGATTATGACTCTTCCAAGACTATTCAACAGCAAAAATTCTGTTGGAAAAAATATCTCACACGTGGTCTACATAGCCCATTCATTTGACAAATATTTATTGAGCACCCCACTAGACTTAGTGCATCTTACTTAGACAATGACCAAAGTCTTTGAGCACCAACTCTCCTTGTGTGGGAAATAGGAATACTGATAAGGACCTCACACAGTGTTGATGGATGGATATAAGCGACTCAACTGGGTCAAAGTTCTTAGTCTAAGACCCACGAAGAGGGAGGATTCAGCAAGCAAAGTCAGAGGAGAAGGGACCATATATCAGCGAGTTGTTCCTTTCCCATCCCTGTTCTCTTAAAAAAAGGTGAAATTTTGGTGATTTTTTTTTTTTTTTTTTTGAGAAATAGACAGAAGCCGCCACTTGGCCATGCCTTCACATTCGTGTCTTTTGATCTCTGCCTGTCCTCTTCCTTAACTCTTGGGTCTCAAAGCACCATCCATCCTTCTTGCTTGTCAGAAGAACTCCTTCTATGATCCTGGTCTATCCCTTCCCATTCCTGAGTACCTCCTGCTGTCTAGAGCCTCATTCTCTTCCCCCTGGAGTGCTTTACCTTCCATGTGTAAAGAAGTGGATTCTGCTCTGGGCTCCTAGTTGACACTGAGCGGCCCTCTTCCACTCCCTTTCTCCTCTACTTCAGACCTGCTCCCTTTCCTGACTCCCCCCCCCCCCACTCCTCAAGCCTCTGCCCTCTGGTTCTGCCATCCTCATACCACTGAGATGGCTCTTGCCAGTCATCATTCATTTCCAAGCCTGTTGGATGTTTTTCACCTTATTGTGGGTTCCTAATGCTTTTTAAATTTGGTCGGGAGGTCATGGATGCTATGTGCTGATGACCGTTTGGAATTTCTGCTTCATGGTGGGACTACGATTTCTGTTTTCCACATCCTTCCCCAACCCCATTGACTACTTTAGGGGTTCCTTATCCATCACACCTGAGGATCCATCCCAGGCCTGCAGAAGCTGGAATTCAGCATGTCCACTGATTAATTCATGTGCTCCGTCTCTCTCCTCAAAGTTCCATATTTTTATAGTCCCTCCCTTGGCATGTGGTGCCATCCACCCATCATCTCAAGCCACATCTTTCTCTGCTTCCTATGTGCACAGTTGGTAACCAGGTTCTGTGGACTTTTTGTCTCAGATTGTTGACTTAGCCGATCATCTGTCCAAACATAAGCCTCTGACTTTGCTCTCATCTTTGCACTGTTATAAGAGCTTTCTATCATTGTTCTTATACTTTCTTCTTATTATACTGCCAACAGAGTAATCCCCACAAAGAAATAATGAACCCCCCTATGAACTAATACAGCAGGTGCTGTATGATGTAGTGGATGCTTTCAGGTGACACCTAAGTGCTGCAAATCTTCAGAGACAGGACAGGCAGCCCTTCATAGGAGGGCAGGTGAGGCCTTTCCTGGAAGAAGGACCTAGAAAAAGCACAAAGATCACCAACCTCCATTTAAGTAGATAATTACTCAGACATCATTTTCCTGGCCAAGAAAGGTACATCCAGAGGAAAACTCCAAGTTGCTGAAACAGAGGACTGTTAACGGCAAATAGCAAGGTGCTTCAGTGTTCCTGAAATCTGAGGAACTGAAGGTTCAGGACTTCTCTTTTGAGCACAGTCCACACTGACCCATATCTGTTGGATAGGTGTCAAGTTCAGCCCCTGACTGCCAGAGTGCTCCCTGACCTCACCTCACACTTCCCATCTCCTTTTAACTCGAGAGGCAAGTTCCCTCTCAGCACCCTTCAGGGAGGGATTGTTTGCTGTCTCCTAGAAGAGAAACCTGAGAAGGCCAGCAGTGTGGGCCTCTCCTGCGGGCACAAGGACTACTTGATGGCTCCCAGAAACAGCTTCCTAACAGACTCTGTTTCAGTTTGTAAGAATACTGAAGTGTTTTAGAAACTGCCCAAGTCTGAGTATTTTAAACTTAATTTTAGGACATATTAATAAAGACAGGCCAATACTACATTCTGGGTAATGTCAGATGTTTTTCTCAGTGTGCTTATTTGTGAATGTTTAACAGCTCACTTTTCCTCTCTCAGCTCAATCCAGCCAGGATACAGAAATAAATGTTTCTCTTGCTCTTGTCCCAGGAAGGAATTATTCCACATTCTCTATTGGACAATGGATGTGACTAGATCTGATTACATAAAGAAATCATTGTGAAGACATTATAAACTAAATGATGCCAGTGATAGGCCTTATTTTTACTTATGTTATCTAGACATTTCATTTGGACAAAACATAATTTGTAAACTTGCTTTATAATCATGCCTCCCCCCAACCCCAAAGAAACAACCCCATTATCTTGAATGTAGGAACTGAGGAGTGGGCAGCAGAAAAAGACAACTGAAGGGAAAGGTCACAGGCATGGATTTGATTGCTCAAGCAGATGATGAACCGCCTCTGCAGAGGCGGCCTCAGGGACCATGAAAGCCATAGCTCAGTCGGAGGCTCTCCCAGTTTTCCTCCTTTACTGCTATAACTGGATCTCTGTCTCACAGGCAAAGATCAGTAGCCTAGTAACTTTATTCAACTGTAGTTTTTCCTCTGTATTCAAGATTAGCCAAGTAGGTAATAGTCTCTGCCTGTTGGTGTCTTTCTAGGCAGGTACTTTTACATGTCAAGATGGAAGGAAACAGGAGCTAAGAGGCCTTGAGAAGTCAAATCAAGCATCCGGGAGATGAGCACTGGCTGCCATATTTTGTGGCCATTCATTTTCTTTGGAATCAGATGGACCACAATACAGAGACACTTTTCTGGTGGGCCAAATGACTGATTTTCTACAGTCCAGGTAGAAGGCATACTTCTATTACTACTAATAATGTTGTAGGCACGTGTGTTGCAGAGTAGCTATAAATATGGCCCAACACATTTGTAGATGTTGTCACTGTGTCATAATGTCCAAAGGTTGGACACTCTTAGAGTCTTTATTACTATCAAACACTGTGGAAATTTAATAAGTATGAATAGATGAATGGTTCTTATAATAAAGTTATGGTTCTTAAAATAACACTAATAAAATAGCAAATAATGGTCCTTAAAATAGCATTCTCTTACTTAGGTCTGTTCCAGGAGGCTTCCTGGATATAGAGACTGAGGAGATTTAAGCCAAAGATCCTTCTTATGGTGAGTGCTAAAATTAGAAAAAAGTTGAAAATCTTTGGTCCACAAAGAGTCTTTGTGTGTGTGTGTGTGTGTGTGTGCGTGCGTATGTGTGTGTGCACACACGCCCGTGTTGGGGGCGGGGAATCTCTGGCCCTCACAGCAGGTGCATGATCCTCTCTTCCTTCTCCTTCTCACCTCGGTGTCTGACCACAGAAACCATAGATTCTACAGGTGTTCGATGTTTGCTTGGTTCTTAGCTTTATCGAATGTCCCCTGAAATCTTTCCTGGAGTTATCTTGAACTAAGCTGCTACTTCCAAGCAGCCAAGGGAAAAAGGGAAATAGTATGAACTACTTGGCTGTCCCAGGACACTGCCATCCTGTCTTAACGCGTCAGAACAATAGAGGCTATAACATTCCAGTTTCAAGTAATCAGCATCCAAACTTCGATGCCTACTTCTGCTATTTAACTACTGTGTTATTTTGGGAAACCATATTGCTTGCAATGCTCAGCTTTGTCACCTGAATAATGGAAGGACCATAGGGTTGTGGATGGAGGGTGTTCAGAGAGAAGATTCCTTTAGTAAGAAGATCTTTTCATTTTCCTACTTAGGCTCTGTGGTGAGGGTCTATGAATTTAACTGACCATGGACAGATTCACAGAAGAGACAGATTTAATTACGTGCAGAGGAGCCTTTAGATGAAATTTACTTTCCAAACAACTGGGCAAGGGGCTATAACTACATAGGGGAAGGGGAAGTGGGAGAAAGAGCTTCTATAGAAGGAACGTGGAAACGCTGGCCCGTTCAGACAGTTTAAGCAGTGACTCACTGCAGGGCTAATGCTTAGCCTCCCTTGCTGCTGTAAACCTTCTGCAAAGAGGATATATGGCAGCCATAATTTTTGGGAGGTGCTGTTTAAATCAGTAAAAGAAGTTTAAATAAGAATTTTTAAAAAGCTGTTGCTTCTTCAGGGTTTTTAGTTTAAAGTAATCTTTAGGCTATCAAGATGTACCTTTCATTCAGTTCCCTTCATGGTATAGCATATGGTGCTATCTAGGTGTGACTGTAGTGATATTGTTTTCTTCATTGTTGTTACAGGATAGGCAAATCTTTCATTATTTTAGAGCCATTACCAAAAAAGTGGCACCATCATCCTTAGGGACAATGGCTCCCTTCCAGGTACTGCAGCGTAGGCTGTACCACGGAAAAGACAGCAGTGTGCGCAGCCATGAGGGGAGACACTCTGCTCTCTTAAGAAGATATATTTCCAACCTCTTTCACCATAAGCCCAAATAAAGGGTTTTGGCCTCTTCCTGTCTCTTTGACCCACAGGACAGAAAAGAATATCAAGCTGAGGGTTAGGAAGATGGCTCAGTTGGTAAAGTGTTTGCCATGCAAGCCTGAGTTTGATCCCAGCACTCATACACAGAGCCAGGTGCCTGTAATCCCAGCACTGGTGAGGCAGACACAGGAGGCTCCCGGGGCTTGTTGGCCAGCAGTCTAGATGAATTAGTGAGCTCCGGGTTCAGTGAGAAACCAGGTGTCAAAAAATAAGATGAGCAGGATTAGAAGACACCAGTGTCAATCTTTGGCCTCCACATGCATGTGTACACACGTGTACTTGCACACACAAGTGCATGCACAAACAAGCATGCATATACACACACAAGGTGAAGCTGAGCAAAAGTCATTTTATTAATGAAGTTCTCTAGGTGTCTGTAGAGATGCTAGCAATGAAGCAAGGAATTTGGCAGAGACATTCTAGAGTTCAGGAAAGAATTGCAATTACTGGGGTTGGGGGTGGTAGCTCATGCCCCAAATTCCAGCACTTGAGAGGCTACAACAGAAGGATTACCATGTGCTTGAGACTGGCCTGGGCTATATAGTAAGTTCAAGACCAGGCTAGTCTATATAATATCTTATCTCAAAAAGAAAAACAGAAAGGAAAGAGGGAAAGAAGGAAAGAAGGGGGGAGGAAAGGGAGAGGGAGGGAAGGAGAACAAATGTATAACAAGCACTCCCGTGAAGAGGAAGTTTATTTATTTAGAAATCCTGAGGACTGGACCCAGGGCCTTAGCATGCTCAGCAAGTTCCCTATCACTGGTCCACATTCTCAAAGTTTTGCCTACTTAAAAAATCCTGGGACAACAAGAAAGAGACTCAAAGTGAATAGCCTTATATAGCAGTGTTACCTGAACTGAAGATGTTTTAAACTTATTAGAAAATAGTTAAGACATAAATCTCTATTTTGATTATAGGAGAAAAGGATGCAAGAACAAATGCTCCATACTTCATGGATTTTCCTGTTGTAATTCCACTTGCCAGGAAATCACATTTCCCATTCTATTTGTGGTACACTGTATAGCTGGGGTGGGAGCACATTAGAAAAAAAATGGTATTATATAATTATGTCTAATAGAGTTATTATACCAAAACTCACTCAAATGAGAATTTGATTTATTTTTATTATTTATAATTTTATTAAGCATTTATTTATTGTAAGCAGTGAAAAAAGCATTAATCCAGATCTATGTTATTTCATACTTATGCAAATAATCTAAAAAATGGACAATTCTGAAATCTTATTTTATTATTATCATCATTATTGTTACTATATTGGGGACTGAACCCAAGGCCCTGTGAGTACTAGGCACGCACTTACCTATAAGCTATATCCCAGGCCAATCCTGAAGTTTCAATAGGGCAAAAATAAAGGCAAAAAATATTTCCGTCAGGAAGGCAGATTCCCCATCCACCTCCCTCCCTCACAAACTGGTAACTACCCAAGAAAGAATAAAGTAAACTGGTGATTTGGAAGTAAAGTTGTTTGTTTATTTGCTTATCTTAATATAAACACATCATTAACTTTTGGGGAATGATTTAGTTAATGTTGTCAGGATTATGGATCAATCCAGTTGTGGAGTTGTACATACTGTACAGACCTGGGGTATACATTAACATTTAGGCATTCTTTGAGTAATTGAGGTGTGGTGGCATTTTTCATATTCTGAGAAATACCCTAGGTTTATCCATTTCTTCCCCTAAACACTTGCAAATGACAAGTAAATAAAGGGAACAACTAAATAGGTCTATTTACTTAAAAAAAATCATCTCTGTGTTGTCAGCATTTTTAGCTGTGAAATTAATTCTTTTGGATTGTAAAGTCTTAAACAGTAGCTTTTAGTTCTGTCATGAGCTGATGGTGTTTTGATACCTATGTGAGAGGGGAAACCATCATTTGTGCAGTAGGATGTAGGTGTGAATTGAGCATAACCTAGCTACCCTACTGGTACGCCTAAGGTCTTGGATGTCCATTGGAGTATGTTTACCACATAGATGTCTTCCATTGAGTGTGTCCCCGTAGAGTAATGGTTGAGTCCCAGAGAACACTTGCTCTGGAAGATTCAATCATTATGGAATACAGTATGAACATCTCATGAAGGCTGCCTGATAATGATGATGCTGAGCATCATGATGACAATGACGGTGGTGGTGATGCTCTCAAGTAGGTCCGAATTTTCTCTGTTTTACCTCTTGTTATTGTTGGCATATGCACTGAATGTCTCCTACAAGTTCTTGTGTTGGAATTTGATCTCCACTGTGAGATACTGAGAAATTAAATACCTATAGTGTTCAGAGCTGGGGCGCTTGGAAAGTGAGCCCTCATGACTGCATACTTTATAAGAAGCAGGAGACAGACCAGAAAACATACCTACATATATATGGTCATACTCAATGCTCTTGCACACTTTTACCATGTGATGATGCCCTGTGGTCTCATGACTCTGCCAGCAAGAAGGCCATTGCTAAATGTAGCCTCTTGATCTTCAACTTCCAGAACCATGAGTATAGTTTGAAAAGTGGTGTAATAGTTACTTTTCTGTTGCTGTGATAAAACAACATGACCAAGGGAACATGAAGGAAGAAGAGTTTATTTCAGTGTATAGTTGTAGTACAGTCCAGAGGGATTAGAGTCCGTCATGGCTTGGGGCGGGGGGGGGGGGGGGGGGGTGGCAGGAGCAGGAGCAGAAAGCTAAGTGCTCCTATCCTCAAGCAGGCACCAGGCACCGGAAACAGAGCGAGATTGAAAATTTGGCAAGGCTTAAGAACTCTCAAAGCCTGCCACCAGTGAAGCACTTCCTCCAGCAATGTCACATCTCCTAAAACCTTCCCAAAACAGCACCACCAACTGGGACCAAATGTCCAAAAACTTGGAGTCTATGGGGGACCTTCTCATGCAAACCACCACAAATGAGTAATTAAAATCAGATTGCTTCCTCACAGGAAGACAAACACAAGCTAACTTGTAACATGTATGGGTCTTGGTAAAGGTAAAAGCTGTTTTCCTATGCTGGGAACCCTTCTAGCATTTCATCAACACGAGGCTAGAGTTCAACATGGGCAGAAAATAACACCAGGTCTTGGTCTTTATAATAATAAGCAAGATTATTATTATTATTTGGTTTTGGTTATTGCTGTGGTTTTTGTTTGCTTGTTTTGTTTTTAAGAAAGGGTCTCATATAGACTAGGCTGGCCTTGGAAATTTGATCATTCAGCCTCAGTCTCCTGAGTGCTGGAATTATAGATGTATAATACCACATCCTGTTCTGGCAAGATTATTCACTGCATATCAAAAGCTAGTCCCAGCCCCAGCCTTCTTCATGCTATTCTGCATTCACATGCTCAGGGAAGACAATCATCAGCAAAAGAGATCACTGCAGTCTACTTCATATTTGTCAGTGATGGGCTTAGGCATTGACACCCTGACCCAGTCCTTACCTGGGGGCCTGTTTGTTGTGGATACTTGTGGGAAACTCTTTGTTCATTAATTAAAAGCAAAATGATGTATAGGAGAACATCTTTCTCCCCCTTCTTTGCCATCTTCATACTCACAGATTGTATCTGGAACTCATGAGAGGAGATGTTGACCACATACATAGGATATTGAACTGCTGAGCCAGAAACAGGAAAGTACCTGGTTCTTGGTGGCATCAGGGTACCACTAGAGGAAGCAAATCTGGAATTTCACTCTCCTGGAGTTCTAGCTTTGTGAGATAGAAATGTTACTACTGAAATATCTCTAAGTATATTATTTGCTCATAAGCAAAGAATATTCTAAGAGAGAACCCTTTATGGGATTAGTCAATTATACCTCTGACATTGGTAAAGGACAAAGCACATAAATTGTTGCAGAAATATTGGTTCATTTGCTTGTTAAAAACAAATTCATTGAACAATGACATACTGATGTATGCCTATAATCATAGCACTCAGGAGGCTGAGGCAGGAGGATCATGAGTTTGAGCACAGCCCAAACTAGATAATGAGATCTTGCCCCAGAAACAACAAAAACAACAACAAAAATTATTCATAGCCTGGAGATGTAGTTCTGTGTCAGGGAACTTTAGCCTAGCATGCACAAGGCCTTAGGTTCAAAATAGAATAAAACAAGATCATTAAAAATATACAGATGTTCTTTAACTTACATCAAGATTATGTCACAATAAACTCATTGTAAGCTGGAAATATGAAAGGGATTTGCTGTACCTCACCTTTGAACATCAAAATTTAGCACAGTATACTATAAAGTGCCAGTTGTTTCCTCCTGTGATCACATGACTTTCTGGGACCTGGTCCTTGCTGCCACTGCCTAACAGTTTGAGAGACTATTTTGCTACATAACAATGGTCTGAGGAAAAAAGCCTAAAATTCAAAATTCAAAATTGTTTCTATTGAATGAAAATCATGTATACATAATCAAAAGTAGAAAAACAAAACCAAAAAACCTACATTGAGCCGTCATAAGCTGGGGGCCATCTAGGTAAATATTTGTAACAAAAACCAGATGAGGATACAACAGCCAAAGAAAACTACTCATCAATCTTCCCGAGGAACACAGGTACCAAATACTCAACAAGTCCTTACAAACTGAATTCAAGAACATTTAGGAAATCATACAGCATGACCAAAAATGACTTTATCAAAAGGATGCAAGGTTTGCTCAACATACATAAATCAATGAATGTAATATAGCAAGTAAATAGATTTAAGGACAAAAATCACATAATCATCTTAATAAATACAAAAAAAGCATTTGACAAAGTTCCATTCTACAAATGTCAACATCTCTTCATGATAAAAGTCCTGAAGAAATTAAGAATAGAAGGAACATTCATCAATACAGTAAAACCTATAGACAACACACTTACAGCCAACATTATTCCAGATGGGAAAACACTGAGAACATTTCCTCTGAAGTTTGAAACAAGACAAGGTCTCTTGTTCTGTCCTCTCTTATTCAATACCGTCCTTAAAGTCTTGGCTAGAGCAACAAGACAAGAGAAAGACATAAAAGGGACACAAATAAGAAAGGATTCAGGTGACATGGTCCCATCTATACTTAAAAGTCCCTAAATACTACCAGAAAAACTCTTGGATCTGATAAATATTTCCAGCAAGTTATAAGAATACAAAACCCAAATACAAAAATCAGCAGCTTTTCTATTACTGATAACAGACTTGATGGGAAAGAACCAGGAAAAATATCCCATTCACAATATTTAAAAAAAAATACCTAGGAATAAACCTAGCCAAGAGGGTGAAAGACCTCTATAATAAAAAATTTAAGACACTAAACATTAGAAGATGGAAACACTCATGTATTCGTAGGATTAAAATTGTAGGGGAAACCAATACAACTGCCATCAAAGTTCCAATGATGTTTTTCATGGAACTAGAAACAACAATCCTAAAATTCATGTGGAAACAAAAACTGAATAGCCAAAGCAGAAAGAGCAGCAAAGGAAATACCTGACCTCAAATTATACAGACAAAGACAGCATGGTGCTGGTCCAGCAACGGAAATGTAGACCAATGGAGCAGAACGGAGGACTACAATTAAACCCATAGATCTATGGCCACCGAAGTTTTAATAGATGTATCAAAAACATACATTGGAAAAATCCTTTTCAACAAATAGTTCCAGGGAACACTAGTTATCCACAAACAGAAGAATGAGATTGGAACTGTATCTCTCACTTTGTACAAAAAAATTATTCCAAATGGGTCAAATACGTTAACATACGACTTAAAGCACTGAAACGGCTCAAGGAAGACAGTGGGAAAACACCTCAAGACGCAGGCACACGCAACAACTTTCTAAGAAGGATTCCAACATAGGAAGTGATCCCAAGAACTGACAAACAGGAGCACATGAAATGAAGAAGTGTTTGCACAGGCAAGGAGACAATCACCAGAGGGAGAGATAGGGAGCCTACAGAATGAGGGGAGATCTTTGTTAACTATACTTTGGACAGGGAGGTTAATATCAAGAATACAGTAAAACTACACAAATTAAGCACCAAACCCCTATGCTTTTCCACTCAGTGAAAGGGATAATGAATGGAAATTTTTATCACCAGTATTGTTCTCAAAGTATTTGAAAGGCTGCTCAACATCCTTCCACATCAGGAAAATGCAAATTAGAAATACTTTGAGATTCCATCTCATCCCAGTTAGAATGACTAACATCAAGAAAACAAACATGGGGCTGGAGAGATGGTTCAATGGTTAAGAGCACTCGTTGGTTGCTCTTGCAGAGGACCTGGGTTCGATTCCCAGCACCCACACGGTGGCTAACAAGGGTCTGTAACTCAAGCTCCAAGGGATCTGACATCATCTTCTAACCTCTGTGGGCATTGCACAACATGGGCGCACTTACATACATGCAGGCAGTACACTCATACACATAAAAAATTTAAAAAAATAAATAAACGAAGTTTTTGAAATCTCAAAAGGAAAAGAAAAGGAACACAGGCCCAGGCATGGTGGCACACACCTTTAATCCCAGCACTCCAGAGGCAGAGGAGGGTGGTTCTCTGTGAGATCGAGGCCAGTCTGGTCTACACAGTGAGCTCCAGGTCATCTGGGGCTACATGAAGACCCTGTCTCAAAAAAAGCAAAACCCCTAAACAGACAAATGACCACTGTAGGCACAAATGTGAGAAAAGATGAACCTTATGCACTGCTGCTGGGAATGTAAACTTGATGCACAAAGTATAGAAATCAGTATGGAAGTTTTGCAAAACAAGTGAAAAGAACAGTGACACCAGTCCTGGGCAAATACTCAAAGAACTCTAAGCCCCACCACAGAGACAACTGCACATGCATGTATATGTCTTACCATACTAGTCACAACAGGTGAGAAACAGATAACCAACCTAAATATTCCTCAACAAATGAATGGATAAAGAAATTGTGGTCCACAGATGCAAGGGAGTTTTATTCAGCTAAAAAAGAAACTGAAGTCATGACATTTGCAGGAAAATAGGTGGATAGATGGAACTGGAAATTATTATGCTAAGTGAAATGATTCAGACTCAGAAAGATAAATGCCTCATGTTTTCTTTCATATGCAGATCCTAGATGTTAAATTACACACACACACACACACACACACACACAAACACACACACATAAACAGAGGGAGAGAGAGAGAAAGAGAGAGAGAGAGAAAGAAAATCATAAGAAGGGAGGAAAAGTTCTTAAGGTAAAAAACCGACAAAAAACCAGGGTGATGGAATATAGGAAAATAGGAAGGAGCTACTTCGGGGGAGGAAGGGGATCAGAGACTGGGCAGGAGGACTTGGGAGAGGACTGTGGGGAGGAGGACCAATAAGAACAAAGTATATATGAAAATGCCAAAGTATATGAAACCCATTACTTTGTGTGCTAAGTTTAAAAACTAATGAAAAATATCTAGAATATATTCAAGAACTTTAAAGTGCAATGTTGGAAGTTAATGGACTTGAATTCAGCAGTAATTTACTTTCTTTTTTGTTTGAAGGTCCTAAGTTTTTAGGAAAAGGCTTGTTATTCTCTGGAGAGGGTAAATCGGAGGGGGACCCCCAGTGAAATCAGACTAGGAAAATTGTTGAAGCTTCCTTATCCCACTGGTAAAGGCTGTACTTTCAGTCAGGAGACCAGAAGAGCCTTTGGCAAAAAATCTGGCCAGCTGAAGAAGCAAAGCCTAAATATAGAAAGAGCAGAGGCTCCCTGTATCAGACAGGGCTCTCCACAGAACCATAAGCATATATGTATATTTATATTTCTATTTATTTTAAGATGTTGGCTCATGTGCTTATGGGGGCTAGACAGTCTAAAGCCAAATGGCTAACAGGAAGATAGGATCTGAGGCAAGAGTTGGTGTCTGAAATCTGTAGGGCAGGTCAACAGGCTAGAAACTGAGACAGAATTCCCTTGTTACATGAGGCTGAATTCCTTTTCTCTGGGAAGTCTATTTACTTATTTGTTTGCTTATTTATGTATAAACATATGTATTTTGCTCTTATGTATTGTACATGACATTGGCATCTATAAAATACCCTCACAACAATGTCTGGCCCAGTGTAAGAGTAAACATCTGGGCTCTATGGCACATAAAACTTACCTTTCACATTCCTCTATGAAACTGCAGCAAGATCTTCCTAACACCAAATCTGCCGTCAGTCAGCAAAAGGACCAGTCAAGGCCCAAACCTTCTAGCCAGCCTTTCCAATGCTCCATGCTAAAAGAAGGCTAGTCAAAAAATAAATAAGCCTTTGAGGAAAGATACTTTGAGGAAATAAAAATAGTTCACGCAGAAGGAAATGA
Organism: Eospalax fontanierii; assembly: GCA_035773235.1. Taxonomy (NCBI): domain Eukaryota; kingdom Metazoa; phylum Chordata; class Mammalia; order Rodentia; family Spalacidae; genus Eospalax; species Eospalax fontanierii. The sequence continues at coordinate 84,295,272 of CM069524.1, forward strand.
TCAATAAACTCAGATGAATATCCTCAAGGAGATAAGAGAGGATAAATCATTAAACTAGAAAGAAGCTATTGGGACGAAATAATTTCAGAGAATGAAAAGGAGCTCTTGGAAATTGCAAATACGATGGCAGGAAGAAACCTAATGAAAGGCTTTACAATTTCAAAGAAAGTAGAACGAATGCTAAAGTGATGGAAGACAGATCCCCTCCTGCAAAAGAGCTAGTTTAGAAAGATCAGAAGATCAGTGTCAATGAGGCTCACATAGGCAAGGCGGGGTGGAGCACACTTTAATCCCATTGTTCAAGAGGCGGAGGCAGGCCTAGGTACAAAGCTAGGAGATGGTAGGGGAGGAGAAGGGAGAGGAGAGGATTTCCAGAAAAAAAATAGAGGGAATGGAGGAAAGGAAATTAACAAAAATAACTAAGGCTTTAAAGATCATGTGTTTCCTAACTGAGAAGGGTTATGAAGTTCCTGATCCAGTGAGTATATATCAAGACCAAACCATTTCATCATCTAAAAATGAAAGATAAAATAGTAAAGTTTTGAGTGGGCAGGAATAACTACAGAGGGTTGGGTCCAGGACCCCTCGAACACCAAAGATCCAAGGCCGCTCAAATTCCTGACATAAATGACAGTGTTTGGACATAACTTCTGTGCCCTCCCCATGTGCTCCAGCTCATCTTTAAAGGCTTAACAATGCTCAGTTCAATGAGATGTAAATTGTTAACTTTATTGTTTCAGAAACAATGACAAGAAAAATCTGTACAGATACAAATCACTTTTCTGAATATTTTCAATCCAAGATTGGTTGAATCTATAGATGTGGACCTTTGGAAATGGAAGGCTGGCTGTGTATACAAATGAGCAAGAATCAAATGACTTTCTCATCAGGAGGAATGAAACAATGCCTTCTGAGGAAAAACATTTTCACCCAGAATTCAATTCTCCACTAAACCTACTAAATTTAAGGGTAGAGGATGATCCGTTCAGAAATGAAGTTTTCCCAAAACTGTTTCCCAAGCACGTTTTCTCAGTAAACAATTGAGGCAGTGTTCCTCCAAGAGAAAGAGTAAACAAAAAAAGACAGATGAGATCCAGAATCCAGAGATTAAGAAAGCCAGTGGATGAGAGGCCGGGATGCTGAAGGGGCCTCCAGGCTCCAGCTGCATTAAGCAGAGAGCTGTCCATCCAAACCAAATGAGGATGGAGAATTCTGAGAGAGAGAGAGAGAGAGAGAGAGAGAGAGAGAGAGAGAGAGAGAGAGAGAGAGAGAACGTTCTAAAAACAGAAAACTCAGAGGACCTGTAGATTGAGCAGAGTAGGAGACATGTTACCTCTTGGGCATGGTTTTGAGACAGAAAACTGGAGACAATGTCTTTAAAAGTAAGAAAATTATTAAAAACCAAGAAAAGTGAAAGTTTATTCAAGAAAGGAAAGCAAATCTCTTGGCTCAAGAATAGATGTTTACCTAATCAAAATAATGTAAATAATGAACATTAACAAAATTACGTTTGTGTGAAAGATGATGCTAGTCATAGGGTCAGGGAAGTTAAAAAAAATGAGGGGTCATTATAACTTGTTATCAAAATAGATGACATATAATATTGTAAAATCAAGAAATGGTGGTCCAGAAAAGTTACATAAAGATTTAGAGATGATATGACTGGAGAGATGGCTCAGTGGTTAAAAATACACATACTCCTCTTGTAGTTCAGTTCCTAGCACCAACATCAGGCAGCTCACAACTGCCTAGAGCTCCAGTTCCAGGGTGATCCAAAGTCTCTGGTCTCCTTAGGTCCTCGGACTCACATCCACATTCACAGAATTAAGAAAATTTTAACCTAAAAACGATTTAGTGATGATCATGATGATGATTTAATATGTAAAAAAGTTTGCCCTCTGTGAGGAAAAAAATAGTAGAGAGAGGGAGATTACTATGTTTTCTCTTTGGTTGGTTTTTGAGAGCTTCACTATGCAGACCAAGCCAACCTCAATCTCAGCATCCTTCAGCCTTGGCTCCCAGAGTAATGGAATTACAAGTGTGAGCCTCCACTGCCTTGAGGAATTCCAATTTTCATACTAAACTCTGCATAACAGTGTAGCTTGTCTTGCATACCAAATTTTGATAAAAATAAAAACGTCAGAAAACAATAAACTCACAAATTTGTAGACTGTAACTGAAATTCTGAGCTTCTGAATGGAGAGTGACCTGCTCTGAAACTAACTCTGCAACTTCCTGGCTACGTAACCTTGGGCAAGTTACCTAAGTTCTCCAAACTCTGAAAAGTTAGAATGATAATTCTCATGGTAACTGGTCAGCAGCCCTGTTTGTAAAAAAATAAATAAAACAACCCAAATGAAGTCTAAGCATTTATGCTGAACACTGAGGTATAAATTTTCACCAGAGGCTAGAGGGATGGCTCAGTGGTTAAGTGCACTGAGTGTTCTTGAGGAGGATCCAGATTCAGTTTCCAGCACCCACATGACAGCTAATAACCGTATATAATTCTAGCTCCAGGTATTCAATGTCCTCTTCTGGCTTCCATAAACATTTCCTACATGGGTACACTTACATACATGCAGACAAAACACAAACACACACACACACACACACACACACAAAACCCAAAATCAACAAAGCCAACTTTCATTATAGGCCTTCTCTTTCTGTTAGCAGTCTGACATTACAGTTCTTTTGATAATCTCTCTCCAATCTGTTTTCCTAATTTCATGTCTTATAACTCTAATAGACAAATTGCAAGCCTGGTTCAGACAGTTTCTGAACTACACTATGCTTTTCAAATGTCATCTTCAGGATTACTTGCATAACTGTTTACTTTCCTACTGACAAAACCATTTTAGTTGAAATGACAATGAAAGTGAAATGGGTTATGTCCTACTAAAAATGACAAATATTTACATTCATAGGATCAAAATCTAAGATGTACATATTTCCTCTACAGACTAAAAGTTGAAAGAAGTCCTATTTTGAAAAAGATTTATTTTAACATTATTTGTGTGTGCTCACATGTGTGTGTGTGCTCATATGTGTGCCACATGTGTGCAGGTGTCAAGGGGACCAGAAGAGGGAGGTAAGAAGAAAGTCTTCTGAGACAGGGAGTTACGGGGTTACAGGTAGTTGTGGGGCCATCCGATGTGGGTTCTGGAAACAGAACTTTGATTCTCTGGAAAGGTAGCAAATACTCTTAACACTGAGCTATCTATCCCTCTGGCCCCAAAGAAATACCATTTTTGTTCAAGACATGTTAATCTTATCATTCCTTGAGGTTGCCATGGTTTTTGTCAGAAATATTTCCTTGGTGCTTCCGGGATTTAAGCTTAAAAATCTCCATCTAAATAGGTGGAAAGAGATCCTTTAGATTGAAATAAGGAGGAGAGAAAGGTAGGACTCTTGGAAGATGATCTTGCTAGAACTAAAATACCAGCCAGGAGTTTTGCAACTTAGTTGTAAACTAACCTTGGCTACCTCTGGCACTACATATTTCCAGTTTATTCTCCCCGCTGATGATCAAGGAGCAATTTGTTTTGTAAACCTGAGAAACAATATTGTCCCTTCCTTTCCTCAGCACAAGGTAAATGGAATTAGGAACAGACATTTCCTTCTAGTTTTTAACAATAAAGTCTTTAATCTTGTCGGTAAATTCTTAGGGGCCAATTATTTTTAGAGAGGGAATAGCATACAATTAAGTTGACAATTCAAGTCTTTCTGTCAATTTTTTTTTTTTTCCGAGACAGGGTCTCCCTATTTCCCTAGTGGGTCTGTGTAAATCCGGCTGGTCTCATCTCACAGAGATCTGCCTCTACCGGCTGCTGAGACTGAAGACAAGCACTACCGTGTCCAGCCCTTCTTCTAGCACTGTTACAACCATTTATAATTTCATAATCATAGACAAAAGTACTTTTAGGGGATTCACTCTAATGGCATGTGTTCCACAGTACATACAATCTTACTTTTTGTCCAGCCTTTAGAAACATTTGGTCTCTTGTGTATATAGGAAGTACAAAGGAATATAGGAACAGTGTTAATTGTCCTTAGTTACTTAAAATAATAAGATTTTGTAATTTTATAAGCAAAACCTTTTTCAGATTTAAATAAAAGGATAACTGGTGGGTTTTTTTTTTTTATCATCCTAAGTTGAATTCAGGTACACTATCCAGGAGCTTGTGCAAGTGCACCAGCCTCTCATCTTTGATATCTTTTCCATTCATATTTCATTAATTTTGTTGTTAGTTTTGATACTTTGCATATCCTTAAACCATATAATAATAAATTACCTGTTACAAGTTGTATATTTGTAAGTTTTAGAAAATTTCTTGCTAAGGTAAATAATTTATGAAGAGCTGTGTCATTTGAGTAGAATTGCTTTTTTAGATGTCAACAATAAAATGAGAGATGAGAATATTTTGATACAAACTAGAAAAATTGGAACTCCTCCAGTGATAGGAGATTCATAAGTCCCCTGGCATGCTTGAATAAGAGATGTGAACCACTTGGGCATAGATTGGATTCGATTTTACTCTCTTGGCTTTAAGGATTGTTAAAGCAGAAGATACCTAAGTGGGCAAAGGGTCTCCAAAACTTATGCTTTGGTTTCAATTGCTCAGTCTAGCTCTTGTGTTCACCTTACCAAGCTAAATATTATTGCTTTGGAACCATCTCCAGTAAGAATTAGAGTACAGCTCACTCTCTGTTTTACATAATTTCTTCTACACTGTGTATTAACCCATGACTACCATTTATTTCTAGTTACTGTCTTGTATATTGATATCTTTGTTAATGTAAACCTATTTGTCTTCTTAAGTCTCACAGTACCAAAGTCTTGGATGGTACACAGGACATGTTGCCAATGAAAAGTTGCCAACTACAGGTTGGAACTTTTCTTAGAATAAGAAGGTCAAGTCCAAAAAGGGACCCATAAGCCAAGTTCCCAGAACCCTCTAGTATGAACAGGGCATCAGTGATTAAAAATAAAACTGTAACTGTTCTCCTCTCTGGCATTGTGTTGGGTGTTTCTGCCCTCATTCCTTGCTGTGTCAGGATCAAGCACCTTCTGGCCAAGAAACAAAAGCAAAGCCATACCAGTTCTCAATGAATATTCATAATAAAAGTCAGGCACAGCAGGCTAGGTTGTCACAAGTCTGTGTCCAAGCACTCAGGAAACATAAAAAACTTGAGTTTGAGATTACATAGTGAGATCCTATCTCAAAACCAACAAAAACAAACACATATAAAACAAAACAAAGAAAAAAAAACCCAGAATCTATTATAATTCCAGTAAGCTGACAATGAATGACAGCCAGGCAGGCTTTGTAAAGGGTGCATGAGATGCACTCTCACTTGTGTTGCATGGAGATCACTATCATCTTGCCATATCAAGCTGAAACTATCTCCTGTGTTTGGACAGTTAGACATGTTTAATTTTGAACCTATTTTTCTTTATCTATAATCTGCGCTCTGAGGTTGGTTCAATAATAAATATGTGAAAATTTCTGAATTTTTCTTTATATATGATCTGCACTCCGAGGTTGGTTCAGTAATAAATATGTGAAAAGTTTTGAAAAAAAAAATAAGTAATGGATATCAATCTTTGTAGTACAAAAATTTCATCTCATGATGGCACCTTCTGTGGGTTCAGTGCCACAGTGACTTCAAGTACAATGGCTGCCAACTCTTCAATTAACAGATTGTTTGACGAACATATTGAAAAACTGGGCAGCTCTCAAGTGGTAATCCCAGTAGTGGATTTTATTCCTGCTCTTAATACTAAGCTCTTAAGTTCTGTGTAGAGTGGAAAACAATTATAAAATAGAAAAAAAAATACCAAAAGACACAATAGGATACACTTTTCACATTAATACCCTGTGGACTCCTACACAGAAAAGGATGAGGAGAAACAGACATGGCTGGAGACAGTGCAGAACAATGACCATGTCAGTTCATCTCAAGTGGCTGAGGGGCACAGAACACTGTCTCATACTGGACCGTGCACATAATGAGAGTGTGAGGCCCTCTATTCACAATAGCTGTACTACTTTCTATGCATTAACTTACTCAGTGACATGTGAGGACTACGTATTGCTTTTCTAAAGCAATATAGAACTGTTTCATTAGGATACCCCAGAACAGTAGTGCAAGGACCATCAGGGTCCCAAATTCCTTCCCACCAAGAAGCATCCAGGGAATCCCATTCCTGACTATGGTTGATAACTGATGGTTTACTACTTCCCAAATTACTTTCCTTTTCCTATTTTTTTCTTGTCTTCCAATGACTGGTCTTACTAGTTAGTAAACTGTTTCACCCCAACCTCAGAATTATTTCTGGCTTAACACACGCATTTTCCAATGTGCTTTTCAGACTTTAATTAAGCCAAATCTCCCTGAAGGCTGACAAGGAAGCAGTGTTTTTCTGCTTTCAGAAAGGGGACAATGAATATAGAGAGCTAACGTGGAAAGGGTCAGTACAGTTCTCCTGACAGTCTAGACTGAGAAGACTGTCTGCCTTCTTCACACCTAAGTTTACACTCCTAAGCCCTTTAGGAATATCTGTTACCTTGAGAGGTTAAAAAGCACTGTGTTCAATCTGAAAAGGCTGAGAAAAATTAATACATTGCTGTAGGTACAACACTATAGAGATTAAAACACAAAATATAAGACAAATGTTTTATCAGATGATTTTTTTCGTCAAAAATTATTCTCAATTTTTAGACAAAATTCACATTAGATGAAAGTAATTATAATTCTATCAATTGGTTTTCCAGTCACATAATAAGATGCTTATGGAATTATAGTTAATGGGGACAATGTGATATATAATTGTCTTGTCATTAAAACTCACACATAAATGGACATGAAATAGTTAAAGTAATGAAGCTTGAGTGAGGCAGCCATTGGACAACTTTAACCACATTAACTGAGGCCAAAAAGTACGTTTACTAGTGGCTTACATAACATAACCATTAAAATGTTTCTGAACGAGATGATTGTTGAGGCCATATTTAGCTTTTCTTCCAAATTTTAGAGCAGGGCGAAGAGAATTTTATTTTTGGTGTGTGTTTTTGCTGTTGCTGCTGGCTTTTTTTGAGGCAGGGCTTTGCTACATTGCCAAGGCTGGCCTTGAACCTGTAATACTCCTGCTTCAGTCAGCCTTTTGAGTATTGGGATTGCAGATATGTCCTACCAAGCTCAGCTGAGAATTAATTAATTTTTGCTGTGCTGGGGATGAAATCTCAGAGTCTTGTGTATGCTAGGCTACTATTCTACCAATAAGCTATATCCCCATTCTTTTTTTTTCTCCAAAGTTAAGACAGGGTTTCAGTAAGTTTGTTTAGGATGGCCTTGAACTTGGATCTTGCTGCCTCATCTTACCCAGCAGTTAGGATTATAGGCCCATAATGATGACCCAGCCTAGAGATCCTTTTCTGAGTCTTAGGGAGCCTCTGTCCTTGGTCTAGGATTCTTTTTTCTAGTTTAACTCTAATAATATATACTATATAAATAATAAGATAAGGGTGAAAATATGGTAGCAGAGAGATTAACACTTAGCTTTCTTAGGATTAACTTTCCTTTCTTCTGTAGTGCTTTAGTGTATCTGAGTGTACTGAATTAGTCTGCTTTTTGTTGTTGATAATTGAATACTGGACAACTGTAAAGAAAGGAGGCTTATTTTGGCTTAGAGTTTTAGATGTCTGCAGTTAAGGTGATGGTTTTCTCACTGGCAGAGTCCCAAGGTAGTTCAGGATGTCATATGGTTAGAGACAAGGAAAATGTTTGTATGTACATTTGTGTGTTTGTGTCTGTGTGTCCAACCTGATCTCTGCCCATTCATATAAAGTCAAGATTCAATCACAGAGGCTCTACCTAGTGGCCCTATTGAATATTAATCATCATTAAACTATCATTAAACCTGGTCAGATTAAATTTCTACCCTCTTATGTGATCTCACAATGGAGGTTAATTTTAATACATGAACCCTTGGGGAACACACTCAAACCATATCCAGATCACAGTGTGCATCTTACAGTTAGTGCAACCACTTGCCCTCTGTTAATTCCCACTTGAAATAAATCTGGTACTTGTGTCCAAGTTGCCTTTCTTGCCAGGTTCTGATTTATTAGCCTTGAATGATTCTTTAAATATTTGCATGATGCATCACTTTCTGCCATGCTAATCTTGACCTTTCTGTGTCCCTACATCTTGTTTATGTTTCTTGTAAGCAGCATGCAATTAGGCTTTGTTTTATTATCCATTTTGCAATTTTAGCACTTAATGGCTAGAGTAAGACAGGGAAGAGTTGTAGGAAACAAAGTTGAAGTAGCCTGCAACCAAATCACATAAGAGCTTCTAGACCATTGTAAAGATCAAGAGAAAAGACAAACATTTTCTTTTAACAGAAAGAAAAATGATCCCTAAGAGGGCTTTGTGGTTGTTTCCACAACCTGGAAACCCTGGTCCAGATCTACTCTGTTGTTCTCCATTTGTTCTTTAAATTTCTGTTCTCACAAAAATATCTGATGGAAACAAAGGAGAATGCTTTTAATTATTGGGTTATGGTTTGAATATATAATGTACCTAGGGGTTCATAAATTGAATATTTGGTCAGTAGATAGATGTTGGTGCTATGGGGAGGCGTCTGGAAACTTAGAGGGTGGCACTGAGCTGGAGGAAGCAGGTCACTGGGGGTGGGATATGAAGGGTATGTCATTTCTAGCTGCTTGCTGTTGCTCTCTCTGTTTCCATACCTACCACAATGTGGCCCTGCCTTGTTGGCCATCATGAAGTGAACCCTCTGAATCTGCTAAAAGAAATCCAGTCTTCCTCCTTTCTATCAGACATTTTTGTAACAATAAGCTAATAATTACTGGGGATTTTCTTAAGTATGTACTTCTGCTTTCTTTTCATTACTTAGAATCCAGTCCTATTTACAGAGCTGCAAGGGAAGCTGAGACATCAAGTATATTGGTTGAGAAACCATGAACCAAGTTAATCATTCATAGTCATTTTATTAAAGGGGAAATCAGATACTGGTAATTGCATACCTAATTGCAAAAAACCAATTATACAAACACAAAACATACTTTCTGAAATGATGTTTCTTAAATTGTTTTTTCTTGACCTTGATCTCAACCAACTGCTCATAGACTAATTAATTCAGTGCCTATGTCAATCTCTCAAAGATTGTCAATGTAAAACTCAATTAAAACTTTTTGTAGAGTGGTGGCACAGATGTTTAATCCTAGGAGTTGAGAAACAGAAACAGGTGGATCTCTGAGTTCAAGGCTAGCCTGGTCTACAGAGAGTTCAGGCCCGCCATAGCTACATAGTAAGATCCTGTCTCAAAAAAAGCAAAAAAACTCTTCTGCCAGGCCTGTAAGATGGCTCAGTGGGTATAGCCACTCGCAGTGCAACCTGGTGACTTGAATTCAATTCCCAGACCTACTCTCTCTCTACTAACTTGTCCTCTGACTTTCATGTATGTGTGGTGGTGACACACATGCCCTGCCCACAGATACATCACACATTCTCTCTCTCTCTCTCTCTCTCTCTCTCTCTAAGTTTTCTACCAAGCAAAGCTGTTTCTTCTTTTTCTTTCATAAATACAGAACTATCATCTTTTCAATAAAATCCTCTTCAGCTGTGTGTTCGAAGTTTGACCTGGATTGCAGAGTTATCAACCACTTATTTTCAGTGAGTTCATCTTCCTGTGAATAGTTCCTTAATTAATTCATATCTGGATTTACATAGTGAATATAACCTGTCTTCTCCCATGCATTTTAGTATGGGTGGGCATAGTAAGAATCCATTCAATATTTGTTAAAAGAAGAAATTTAGCTTCTGCAAGCTTGATGGATCAAGCTTGTGATTCCAGCTACTTAGGGGGCTCAGGCAAGAGTAACAAGTTAAGGACTGCCTAGATTACAATGTAAATTCAAAGTCAGCCTGGGTCACCTTGTGAGATCCTGTCTCAAAATTAAAACAAAAAAAACTGTGGTATAGCTCACTGGTAGAATACAATCTTATCATGTGTGAGATCTAGATTCAATCTCAAGTACTTCAAAATATAAAATGACTAATTAAGGGATTCTAATATCTACTGAGAATCTGTTATGTGCGAGGCAGTGTGATAAATGCTTGGTAACATAATTTTAGTGACCTTTCACAACCAAATGTAAGAATATATTCTTATTTCATAGCTCAGGTAATTGGAGGTTAAGAAAGTCAAGTAGTTTCACCAACGATTTATCACACACAGCAGAAAATGAGTAAATCAGAATTTAGACTTCTAACTTCTACCTCCATAGTAAATATTTATTTCACTATGATAGATTTATGTGGCCAGATGGGCTATCTGTGGCTTCCTCTGATAATATGGGCTGACTCATTTCATGAAAAAGTGAAATAATAAATAATGGATTAATATCTTTTGGAGGTGCAGTCCTTAAGTGTCATCACTTTAATTGTAGAAAGTAATTTATAATGATTAAATTCTGAGTTGGAGAAAGTAATTCATAATGATTAAATTCTGAGTTGGTAGTGTGAAAGTGGGAAATATGGCTCCTGAGGAATCACACCAGGTACTCAGACAACACCAACTGCCCACAAAAAAGCCGATTATTTAGGTCCTACAATTGATTTTCATATTAGGGTGTCTAAAAACAGCAGCAACAATGACAACAATTCTAGTAAGATCACAGATAAAGTTTAAAGATCAAGGAAGAAGAGTCCATAAAGAGAAAGAAGGGGGATGTATGAAAGGAAAAGGGGGACTGTGTAGGTGGTCAGGGAGTGGTGCCTGTCAGTTTCTGTGCTATTACTTCTAAAAATTATTTATCATTATTGTGTGTGTGCACACATGATGCATGTGTGGGGGCACATGTACCATAGGGCATGTGTGGAAGTCAAAGGACAACTTTGTAGAGGTGGTTCTCTCCTTCCATCTTTTTGTGGCTTTGGAAAATCAAACCCAGGTCACCAGGCTTATATTACATAGCAATCGCCTTTACCCACTGAGCCACCTCGCTGGCCATTACCTTGCGTTTACTTATTGGAGCCGCCCACCCGTCAGCCCACCCTATTTTGGTAGCAGTAGCCTGATTTACTTGTGGGGAATTACATACCATCATTTGGCTGTCTTCTGGTGGGTCTGTTGTTCAGATAGCCATTTTCCCCTGGTCAAGGAAAGAGGAGTTAAGTTTGGCCAACCCAGCCAAATACTGTCTTCTGGAGAACTGGAGCCATTATTTATATAGGGCTGCTGAGATCTTCATGTAGCAGAGACCTAAGTGGGCTGCCTGCTCTACGCTTTCCAGTGCTGGTCCTTCAGCCTTCCTTCTTCGATCCTTTGAACTTCCTCCAATCTACCTGATAAATTTCCTTCTTGCTTAAGTTTACCAGCTACTGGTGTTTGCAACCAAACCAAACCAAAAAAACAAAAACAAAACAAACAAACAAAAACCCACCAAAAGACCTCATTAACACAGCCAGAAAAAAAGAAAGTGGGAATAAATGCAAAAATCAAGGCTTGGAATGAGCTCCATTGAGAATATATTTTCAGTTCCAAAGACAGATAACTGAGAACAAACAATTCTAGTTTAAGTCT